>CM062567.1:1247881-3854554 GCA_031468815.1 Morus bassanus | reverse complement strand
TGGTGGTTTTGGGGAGCGTTTCGTGCCCTGAGGTGGGGATGGGGGATGCCCGGAGCCACCCGAGGGGGCAGCCCTGGGAGGAAGAAGGGGAAAAGTTGGGAATTAAACCTTTCCCCCGCACCCAGCCTCAGCAAGAACCAGAGGAAAATTTGCTTTACGGAGCAAAAATCCTCCTTGGAAAGATATTAAGGGATTTATTGGTTTTTCTTATTTGTTTTTTTTTTCTGAATCTGGGGTGAATCCTTGCTGAGTGCAAACGTTTCGGCTCTGACCACGGACTTTCCCTGAGGATGCCAGCTGGGCTAAACACCGCGCCGAGGGCTTGGCCGGGGCGAACGGAGGGTCCCCTTCGCCACCCGGCTTGGCTTCACAGCGGAGCTTTGTTCTCCCCGTGAGGAATTAACGGCGCGTTAGGTTATTACCAGGCAAACGCCGGAGACGGGTGAGATAAATGGCCTTGTATTTCTCTCTCACGTCTGGAGGAGAGGCATGTCACCCCCTTCATAAAAATAACCCGCTGCTGCCTTTGGAGACGTCTTCTTCGTAAAAGGGAGGGGGAAGCAGGAGGTTGCCTCCGAGTCGATTAAATATTGGTTATATTTAAGATGCAGATTTTTCTGCTTAAGGAAAAATAGGGAGAAAGGTTTTGCGGATGAACTGAATGTGTCAAAACATCAGAGGGTCTTTGAAGGTTTCGGGGGAATCGCTGATTTCCCCATCTTCCCTCCTCGCTCCAGCTGGAGGAGAAAACTGAGGGATCTCCCGCGCCGCCGTGTTTAAGCCTTTTTAGATGGGAACGTGGCAATGGCCGTGACAAAATGCTCTCCGGGAAGAGCAAGAGCTGAAGTTTCTATTTCACTGACACGTTTGTGTGGCCCCAAGAAAAGGGGATCCCCAGGTCCCCCACGTGGTTTGCATCCTAGATGTCCCCTGACATCCCATGGGATGGATCTGTGGCCCCTGAAAGGTTGGAGGAGCGGGTGCCGGTGGGGAGGACGAGCTCAGGGCTAGGCTCTGTGCCACCTGCCTTTAATTTTTCCTCTCTTATTTCTAAAGGAAACGCGTTGTGTTGCGTTGCTGGAGCGGTATTGGCAGGGCAGGGCTGGCTGGCCCCGTTGGGTTTCCTGGGTGGGGACACCTGAGGACTTGTCCCCGTGTCCCCTCTTCAGCCAACCTCAGTGCTTTGGCTGCCTCTCCTGATGGAGAAACCTGGGCTGACTTTGGATATGGGGAAAGAGTAGCCATAGTGGTGCAGATATGATGGGTAGAGGACTTAATTAGAATAAATTGTCTTTTTTTATTATTATTTTTATGATTATGTCTCTTCCCTGGAGCCAGGGCTACTAAACCTGTCTGAGTTAAAGCCCTGCTCCCCGAGCTGCTGAATTTGCTGGATGGCCATGATAAAAATAAGCTATTTTAATGCACGTTCATAAAACGTGAAAGTGTTTGGGCAGGAAGGATGGCTGGACCAGAGGAGCATGGCTGGTGCTTCCCAAAGAGGCCCCAGTCAAGGTTGGGTTTGCCATGGAGCCGAAGATGGGGACCATCCGCGGGGTCAGTGCCAGGGTTTGGAGAGGATGCTCCGGATGGAAAGCCCTGCCCAGGATGCTGGGAGAGGCTCAACCTTGGACCTCTCTGGCAATTTTGTGCTCTGGAGTTGGGTTCAAAAACGACGTGGTTTTAGAGTCTGATGGGAACCGGGTGTGGGGCAAACCTTGGAGGTGTCATATCCCATCTTGCTGTTGAGCCACCTGGAAGGTCACGGTGGCTTCCCCTGGGATGGGCACCGCGGTGCCGGGCTGGGGGATGCTGCCGTCTAGTGCCAGCCTAATTCAGCAGCACGTGGGAGGAGGCTTCGTGCATCCATCCGCCTTGCTTTCCAGGGATCTCGGCCTCTTCCCGGCCATTGCGTGGCAGCACATGAGTGTGGGGCTGGCTCAGGGATGCGATGGCTTCAGGCTGCGCACGAGCTGTGCGCTGGCTGCCCCCGCTGCGCCCATCCACGTTCCCTGCACTGAATTTGGGGTCCCTGGAGGTCCTGTGAGCCACGGGGGGCTCGGTGCACCACCTGCTCCGCTGCAATCCATCCCCTTCCTTGGTGGCACCGGGGGCACCCATAGGGTCCCGCGGGCACGACGCTCGCCTCCTCCCCGGCCTCGTGCGGCTCGCGCCAGACTGGGCAGCGGTCCGGAGCCGCCCCTGGTGCAGCCGCTTGGCCGACGGCCCGGCTGGGGAGGTCAGCCTTGGGTTTCGTCCTCATTTCCTCCCTCAATCTTCCCTCTGCTTGTTTTTCTCGGGCAGGGGAGGGAGGGGGACAGTGGCTTCGCATGTGTGTCCCCCCTCTAGGCTCTTCCACGCCGGCAGTGACTCCGTGGGGGTTCCCACGTTCCCCAGACAGGAGCAGGAGGGCAGCATCCCATCCCGCTGCCCGCTCCCGTGCCGGGGCAGCGGCTGGGGACATCTCCATCAGCCGGGTGTCATTAGCTGTGCCAGGCGCTGGCGGGGGACCCCGTGGGTCGGCTGCTCTGGCTGCGTTTGGCATTTGCCAGGAGGATGCTGGCTCTGCCGAAATCCAGCTGCAGCCGCTCGGGGGTTTAACCTTGCTACGGGCTTAGCGCAGATCTTGAATTACCCACAGAGCTTTTGCACCGCGTGTCGGGTCTGGCTGAGCCTGCACCCCAAAGAAACCCCTTTTGGCCCCTGACCAAGGGGACAGGGACAGACGGACGGGTGCATCCAGCCCAGCTTTGGTGCCTCCACTCTCCCGCCGGAGCGGCGGGATTGGGGCTAGCCCTGGTCTGAAAGTAATGTGGCGCTGGGCTGAAGCCTCGGTATTTTTGCGGCAGGGATGCTGTGTTTGCGCAGGGGATGGTGCTCGCCTTCGCACGTGTCGGGACGGATGCTGAGGTTACCGAGCCGATCTCAGGGCTGGGCCGTGCCCTCTGCCATTGCCTTTGGTGGAACAGAGGGACGGCGTCCCCAGTGCCGTCAAGGGGGTGGTGGCTTCCCCCGCAGCAGCTTTGCAGTGTCGTCCCACTGGACCAGTTTGGGGGTGGGGGGGTGATGGCAGGGTTGGCCCGTCCGTCCGTCCTTCCAAAGCATCGTTGTGGCTTTGCAGCTCTGTGTGCGAAAGAAAAGGAGAAAGACACTCGGAGCGGTTGGCAGGGTTTAACAAATTTTAAAAATATGAAATAGATAAGAAAGCAACCAGCCATTAACACTCTGCAGGCTGTGCTGCTGGAAAGCCAGCGCCTGCTCCCAACTGGGCGAAGCCTTGTGTTGCTCATCCCACCTCGTCGCCTCGCTCTCACCCACGCTGTGCGGTGGCCGTGGCGCTTACAAGAAAAGCCCAAATGAACCTTTTCCCCATTTGCAGAGGCGGCTGCCAGGGGACGGGGATGGGGGAAGGATTTGTCCCCGTTCCCTTGCGCTGAGGATGGTCCCGCTGGGCCTGGCGCTGCCGCCGGCTTCCCAGGCTGCTCCTGGAAAAGCATCTTTGAGCGAAGCCTGTAAATGCTGGATGCTATAAAAAAAAAAAAAAAACCAAACAAACAAAAAACAACCAGAGGGGAGGGGGGAAAAAAGAAATCCTGGGAAGCATCTGACCGTCCCCCACCTGGGCTCACGATCCTCTTCACTTGTGCAGAGGCTGGGAGGTGTTTTTCAGGGTGCCCGACACCCCAGGGTGGTATGGGTTGTGGGCGCAACGCTGCGCCCCTTCTCCTTGCTTCCTCTCCATGGAGTCTCTGTATGGTTCTATCTTCAGCAGCCTCAAGCCTTTTAGACGGCACATAGGGAAAAATCACCGGTTTAGAGGGTGTCACCCACCATCCTAAAGGACGCGGCCATCCCCGGCCTCCGGAGCTGGGATGGGACCATCCCCGGCGAGCGCCTGGTCCGGCCCTGGCAGCATCCCGGCGGGCAGGACGCTGGCAGTGGGTGCTTGGGGCCGTGTCGGCCGGCGCCTCGCCAGGCGGGGCTGCGGCCGAGCTATTGTTTTCCCTTCCTGCTTGTTTTTCGGACAACCTTCCCCTAATTAAATAAAAACACCCGTCAGAGAAGCGAGCAAACCCCCCCTCCAAGCACGGTCCCGTGCCTCGGGAGGGCGAAGCACCCGAGGGAGAGGTCCCCAGGGAGGGGGGCGATGGGCAAGCAGAGGGGTGAAGGTAGGTGATAGGCGAGGGAAGGGGGCGTTGGGATGTGTTTTACCCCGCTGCCCGGTTTCTGTGCATGGCCATGGTCCAAACACGGGTGGTTTTGGCTATGTATGGGATGTGTACGGTCCAGGCAGCACTGCTGGTTCAGGGGCGGCTTCATCCTGGTTTCGGGAGTCGTGGGAAGACGCGAGCATCACATCATCCCTAAAAAAAAAAAACCCTATATGGCCTCAAAACTACGGAGAAAAGGCTGATTGTCTCATCCAAGGGTCTTGAAGGCAGAGGGCAAATTATAGGGGATTAAGAATCAAAACCCAAAGCGCGGATGTTTTTGGAATTTCTAACGATATGCCTTTGTATCATTTGAATTAATCTGTAAAAATAGCGTTTTTAATGCTGTTTCTTTCTTTAGCAAAAGTCAAGTTGTGGCACGAAACAGTTTCAACCAAGTTCTTTCTCCCTGAAATGCGGCGTTGTTCAAACTGAGGATAGGACATGGTTTTTTTTCTAGAGGAGCAAGTGCAAGCATCATATTCAGCTACTTATTAAAGCACTTTTCCTTAATGCAATTTAATAGTGAAGGTCAACGGTAAATGGTGGTTGCGAATGATACTGAAAATCAGATTGCTGTTTTTCGTGGGAGTTTTGGGGTTGAGAAATGTTGAGGAAATCCCCAAATTTTGTGCTGAATGGAAACTGGTTCGCGCGCAGCTGCTCTAACCGTTCTGCCCGGTGTGAAGTGGGGACCTGGATGTGCTTTTTATGCTGCAGAACCTCATCCTTGTACTACTACAGGAGAGAGGTATTCGTGGTCCTCGATGCTCCGGTGACGAGGGCAATAATGTGGCTATAAATAAAGAGAGGCAGGTGAATGTCAGAGATGGTCTTCTGAGGGGCTGCAGATTCCAGTATTTAAATATATCCAGGGTGACCCGACCTGCTGGTCCCTCGGGGGGGTTTAGTGCTGCAGGAGCATTTAGGGATGCGTCTCTTAATACCTGCAAAGATAAATAGCATTTTCTCTTAGCGCAGTGATTTAAATCCAGGAGCAACCTCCTTTCAAGGGAGGTGATTGGGTGTTGGTGTGGCTGTTTGGGGAAACTGAGGCGCGCGGAGGGATGCGGGTGGAAGAAGAGCGGGGCCATTCTCGGGCTCCATCTCCTATAGTGGGAGTTTCAGTGGCTTCTCCAGGAGAGGCTGCCCTGGTCCAGCGAGCATCAGCGTCTGCTTTGGCTGCCGTTCCTGTGCATCGCTCTTATCTCTTCCTCACATTCCCCGCCGTCGGGGCTCAGCCAACCTGCATCCCTCGGTCCCCCCTCACCATGAGCATCCTCCACGTCCTCCGGCCGCCCTCCTGCCCCGCCAGCCGTTTCGGGATGGGGCTTTGGCAGCACCGCTTGAAAACGTTCTTAAAATAGAGCCGGAGGGCAGCGTCAGGGCGGGGAGGGCTGTCTGGAGGCACCGCCGTCCCCTCGGGGTGGGGACTTTGCGGCCACGCTGCTTTCGAATAATTTTTACGGGGTTTTTCTCGGTGCTGATGATGCCAAGGCCCTGCCTGGAGGATGGCAGTGCATGGAGGGGGCTGGCAGTTTTGGGGTTTGCTCCGGTTTGATGCACCCAGCAAGCACCCCAAGTCCAGGCTCAGGGTGGGGATGGGATGGGTGACCTGCTCCTGGGGGTGTTGAGCTGCTTGTGGGACTAAACCGACCCAGAGGGCCAAGGTGGTGATGGTGGAAAAGAACAAAACTGTGATTTTTTTTTTTTTTAAATAAGTATTTTTAGAAATATTTTTTTAAAATATGTATTTTCTAAAATATTTTGGTTTTAAAATATATATTTATTTAAAATATTTGTGTTTTCCCAGGGGAATGGTAATGGGTTTAACCCTCCCATTAATCCCAATTAATCGGGCTTCTCTGCTCCGATGGGGTTGCAGGGACGGGAGCTGCCGGAGGGGTATTTTGGGGCAAGTTGGGGTCTTTCTTGGGATCTCACCCCGGCGGGCGCCTCTCGTCTTGGCTGGGGCTCCGGCTCCAGGCGAGCTCGCGAAAAGCATCTGATAGCAATAAAGAGCAAAAACCTCCCGCTGACAAGCCTGGGCTGAAGTCACCGACGGGACGCAGCCAAGACACGCATTGTCCTCGCCGCTGCTGGGACTGATTAGAGCCGCCTGGCAAGCCCCGGCGCTGGGTGAGGGGTCAGCCCCTTTTGCCAAAAAACCTCGATCCGGAGGAAAAAAAAAAAAACAAAAAACAAAAACCAAAAAAACCCCACCAGCTTTTGTTTTTCAGGCTGGGCTGTGCGGAGGCGATGCCGCCCGGCAGACCCAATTCCCCCTGTTCTGCACCCATTTCTCCACGGCTGTGGCCATGGGGCTCTATGGGGAGCGAGGTGAGATGGATCCCAGGAGGAAAAACACCGAATTCTTTTTTTTTTTTTTTTTTCTTCATAGCGAAAGCAAAGCGGGAGAGTCCCTGGCAAACAGCAAACCACTCCGCTGAAAGCTTTCTGTCTCTTCGGCGTTCGATATTTATTATATCATTATTTATTTTCGATGCGCTTTGGGGGGGGGGGGCTGAGCCATCCAAGCTCCTCTCGTCGAAATGTCCTTGGCAGTCGCGAGGCTTAGAAAATGGGGAGGGTTGATGGATGTTCCAGCTGGGATTCAGCATTTTATAACAAATATATATATAAAGAGTGTTTATATATTTATATATTTATGCATTTATAGATTTTTCATATATATAGTTGAATTATATATAAATGAATATACAAAATTTTAAAAAAATATACAAATATATATAGAAATATATATAAAACCCCCTCTTTAACTACCCCTGTGCCCCACTCGAGGCTGCAGAGCCCAGAGTTTGGAGAAGAGCTGGTTTCTCTCTGTTTACCCGGGTGCGAGGATTTGCTGGGGCTCTCTGGGGACATCGGGACCATGCGAAGCTGACGACCCTGTTGGTTGGGCGGGTTGGTTGCGGAGCAGGAATTCAGTGAAAATGAAAAATTTTGGCAGGGAGGGGGGAGGGGGTTTTTTGCTTGTTGAGAAAACAGAGAAAAGAACACTCTTTTTTTATTATTTAAACATTTTTGTCTGTGTGTGCTTTTGCCTTTGGCTCACAAAAAAAAAAAAAAAAAGACAAACAAAACATGTCTTGCTGGAATTCGTGTGTTGATCAAGAGCTGCCATTTGTCCCAGAAAAAAGAGGAGCTGAGAAACTCTTTGGAGCAGGAGGTGGAGGATAAACCCAGCAGGTTCAACACTCCATCTCCGCCGCTGTTCTGCACCACATCCTTGGTCATATCCTGCAGTGGTGGGGAAAGAGGGAGTTAACGTGGCTGGATCCATCTGCGTCCATGAATTGGGTGTTCAGCACAGAAAGCCAAAGGGAAGCAGAGGGAAAGGGGATATCTCACCTGCTTTTAATACAGGGTGCAGGATTTAAGGTGTGGGATATCCCTTGCATTTGGGATGCAGCTGGTAAACCCATCCTGGGGCTCAGGTATCCCCAGGAGAGGTGATGACCGTCCAGGGGTGGTCTGCACCATGCAGAATACATGTGAGCTAAATTAAATACCCAGCAAACGCAGCCTGGGCAGTGTTGGCAGTCACAGCATTTCCCAGCCTGGGGATGCTGCTCCCTGATTTGAATTTTTCCAGGTAGTGCCTTTCCCCAGGTGATTTAAAACGGGCATTAAAAAAGCGCATAAATCATCTCGGTGAATCCAGCTAGCGAGTTAGCTGCTAATGTGAGTCAGAGCACGTGGCGTAATTTGGCAAATATTAGAGGATATTGTGTTTTATGTAATTATCTTGTAGAAGCAACGAGGTTTGAAATCCTAATTTCCTTCTATTTAGGGGGTTAAATCTCAGCTGGGGCCTAAAATGGGCTACCTGCGTGGGGCAAATGTCCCCCCAGGGTCTCCACCCGGTTCAGGAGGTCGAGGCATCCCCTCTTCTGCGTGACATCTCCTCCGCATGAGTGTGGACAGCTGAGCAAGGCTTTGGAACTCCTTGGTGGTGGGGTGACCGTGGTACCTCCTACTCAGGCTGAAGGGTTGTCAGTGGGTGCTCGTATGGCCTTGGCCTGTCCTTTCATTGGGCTTTCTCCTCCTTGGTTGAGTCTCCTGGACTCAAGTTGGTGGTGGAGCTTCTTGGTTGGTGTCTCCAATCTGGGTCTGGTGGTAGAGCTTCTTGGTTGGCATCTCCAAGCTGGGCCTTGTGGTAGAACTTCTTGGTGTTTCAAAGCTGGGTCTGGTGGTGGAGCTTCTTGATTGGCATCTCCAAGCTGGGGCTGGCAGTGGAGCTTCTCAGCTGACTTCTCTGACTTGGGATGCGTGGATAGGGATGAGTGGCATGGCCAGGCGGGTGTTTTCCTGGGGAATGAGCTCTCCTGAATGGTTTTATTTCCTTTCTCCCCACAGCTGATAGTCGAAAAAACGACTGACTACCCTTCGGCTGAGTACTCCCTGGTGGAGGATGTAGCCCTCCACTTCACGTGTTTGATGGACAGACTGAACGAGCAGCGCCTCTTTCAGCCGGACCTGTGCGACGTGGACATCGTGCTGGTGCAGCACAAGAGCATCTTCCCGGCGCACAAGGGGGTCCTGGCAGCCTACAGCCAGTTCTTCCACTCCCTCTTCACACAAAACAAGCAGCTGCAGCGCGTGGAGCTCTCGCTGGAGGCCCTCACCTCACAGGGCCTCCAGCAGATCCTCAACTTCATCTACACCTCCAAGCTCCTTGTCAACTCCTGTAATGTGCAGGACGTGCTGAACGCGGCCGCCGTGCTGCAGATGAACAACATCGCCTCCTCCTGCCAGGACCTCCTCGACACCCGCTCGCTCAGCCTGGCCGCCGACATGGCCCTGCCTGCTGAGGGCTGCGCCGGACCCCCGCCCTACTACTGCGAGATCAAGCAGGAGGTGGATGCCCCCCATCCCAAGATCTACGCCCGGGAGGGCAACGACCCCTACTCAGTGCGGGTGGAGGATGGAGCAGGTGGTGGGACGCTCCCCCCTGGTCCAGCCAAGCAGTACTACAAGGAGGAGAAGGATAGCGGTCCGGGCGCCGTCTGTAAGATGGAAGGCGAAGAGTCCGAGGAGGACCTGGACAGCCAGAGCTCGTACAACCGGGAGCAGATCATCGTGGAGGTGAACCTCAACAACCAGACCCTCAATGTCTCCAAGGGCACGGAGGGGAAGGCGGCCGCCAGCGAGGCGGCCGTGATGGGGCGGCCTGATGGTGATGGGCGTGACACAGAGGAGGATGGCGAGGAGGAGAATGAGGAAGGGGAGGAAGAGGAAGAAGAGGAAGAGGATGCAGAGGTGGGTGAGGAGGAAGAGGAGGAGCACAGCGAGGAGGAAGACCTGGAGGAGACGACAGAAGAAGAGGACGATGATGATGACGATGAGGATGCATCGGAGGTGAAAAGGGAAAAGGGTGGGCAGCCCCGCAGAGGCAGCCGGGCGTCCAAAACCACCAAACCTGCCATGGCAACCAGGTCCCAAGAGATGACCAAGGTGGAAGAGGAGGAGGAAGAGGAAGAGGAAGGCCAGCGAGGGAGGAAGAGGAAAAAGGAGCAGGACGGTTTGGGCCAGAAGGTGAAGCTGGAGGAGAAGCAGCACTACCCATGCAAGAAGTGCCCCCGGGTCTTCAACAACCGCTGGTACCTGGAGAAGCACATGAACGTCACGCACAGCCGCATGCAGATCTGCGACAAGTGCGGCAAACGCTTCCTGCTGGAGAGCGAGCTGCTGCTGCACCACCAGACCGACTGCGAGAAGAACATCCAGGTGAGCCAGCCCTGGGGACGTCCCACCAAGGGGGGAACATCCCACCAAGGTGTGGGGCATCCCACTGGGGATGGACACCCCACCAAGGTGGGGACATCCCACCAAAGGGGGAGTATCCCACTGTGATGGGACATCCCAGTGTGGGAGGACATCCCACCCAGCTACACCGTGGGTTGGGCTCATGCTCAAATGATATTTTTGATGCTGTGGGTGTCACATGGCAGACAGGAGGGAACCTTGCTTCACCCGTGACTCGTATTCAGGCTCAGGAGGGTCCCACGGTGGCATGGGAGTGGAGGATTTGTGCCGGGGGACTGTGGCTTTCCTTTGGCCGGCCAGGTGGAAACATGGAGTAATTTTTGAGGAGTAATTTTTCTTTGAGTTTATTCAGTTAATCTGGATAATCATTGCGAGCCCCTGATGGAGACACACTCCAGCCGTTCCCACCCAGGCTGAAACCAATTTAGCTTAATTCAAAGATGTGCTGACACGAGTTTAAAATGGTTTTAATCTGCCTTTTGTGCTCTTTAGCTTGCATATTAGCAAATTTCTGAATGCATTTGACATCCATGCGTGGCTCAGGCTCGATGTGTCCTTTGCCTAACGCTAACGAGATCCTCGTCTGCATACGCAAATCGACTCCAGTAAATCAGTGAGGTTTCGGGGGGATAGGTAGGTGTCCCATTGGAGCAGCAAACATGTGAGTTCCTACAGACCCCTCCAACCCATCTACTAACCCCCAACGAGCTGTTTTGCATGACGCTGCCACTACTAATTAAAAAAACAACTTCTGGAGAGCTTCTCCCATCATCCTTCCCACCGTGACTGGATTTTAAATGATCTTGCAGCTCTCCTAGATGAAGGTAACGCAACCCAAGCGCTACTGGAGCCCTTCGCCGATAGCACCCCGCATAAAATGGGTGATGTAGCAGATCTCAGTGTTAGGCCCTGTGGGGAATACGGAGGCGGTCTCGGCTCAAGCGGGTGAAGGAGCCCCTGCCCACGCTGGCCCTTTGGTGCATCTTCCTGAAAAAATCACAGCCCTGAGGTTGCATTTTTTTGGATGCTTTTTCCTAGAGTGGATGAGTATAGCTCTGATACCTGTGTAGTGGTGGCTGTTTTGGAGCCTATAGTAAAGCTTGTGCAATGAAAAATGGGTTTTCCCAGAAGATATCTTCAGGCTCATCTGCTTTCCTGATGGATAACATGGGGCTGTCACCTCACTGCTTTCCCCCCGCCCCCTTTTTATCCCTTTTCCAGGTCGTTTCTGAATAGGATGATCTGCAACTGCCTGTGCGGTAACCTCCCTCCGCGGAAAACATGGATCATTACCTCTCCTTAGTTGAGCGTTTTTAATTTTACAAATAGCCAATTTCACTCCATTTGCTCTGATAATATTGAAGAACTTTATCAATATACCGTGGAATTATAGCTGGATCGAAAAGAGATTTTTTTTTTACTCTATACCTATAATAGCAAGTCTTTATTACTTGTTTTTTAACCAGAACCATGGAGGGACTGTCCCGCTTATCCCATTCAGGTCTGCTGCTTTCTGTTGCTGCTTTGTCCCCAGATTTCATCCACGATGCTTTAGGTGTTAGGCTTCATCTCCCTCCCTGTGATCGTTTCCCATTACTGTCCGTGGCCCCACGTACTCCAGAGCAGGCATCTTGCCTCCGTCACCTGCAAAACGATTCATCTTTATCAGGTTGTTTCTCAAAACTGTTTTTTTGGCGAGCTTCAGTATGGTTTTCCTCCTAACCTGCAAGAATTTATCTTCTCTTTTTTTTCCCTCATTTGGACGTTACTTCCACATTTTTGAGTGATGCTTTTTTGCGGTAACTGAGGACACAGGGCTGAGCCCTCCAGGGTGCTTGGTCCCGGCCCGGGGGCTTTCCTACATCTGCTGCTTTCCCTCTACTTTTAATTTTAAAATTCCCCTGCAGCCTCTTTCATTTTAAGTGGAGAAAATGGTATTGATGTGTCTTTGATAACAGGCTCTCATCCTGAGTTTGTCCTGAAATGTCTCTTAAAGCAGAAATAAAACTGTTCTGATCCTTGGAAGTATTTGCTTAGGAACAGTGAAACTCAGAGGTCTACTCATGTTGATATTCAAACATGGCAAGATGAAGACGACAAGTGTTGGGAATGCCTCTCTCACTCTAATTTTGCCTCCCAGGCACCTAAAAATAAATATATATAGCAAGGTACTGTGACTATATGGCATATGGTATCACAGCCTCATTCGGGGCAAAATTTGGTTGAAGCCCATCAACGAGCATCTGTTCCTCTGGGTGGGAGAAGGTGAAGGCTGTGCTGCCTGCACTGCTTCAAGCCCTGCTGGGAAATCCCCCCTGGGCTTACTGGTACCACTCAGCTGTGCTGTTGCTAGATGCCTCCAAGGCACGGATTATTTTCTCGATGCACCTGTGAGGAGAAGGGATGGTTTTATCCCTGTTGACCAAGAGGAAGATGAGACGTGAGTCCCTTGGCTCTTGGCAGCGTCCTCGGCTGGGTGCTACCAGCGGTACCCATGCTCCAGCACCGGTTTCCCGTGTGGACCTTGCTCTCGCGTCTTTCCCTGGGCACTGAACTGATCTCACGCTGAAGTTGGAGCTTTTCCTGGGAACTTCCCAAGAAACATTGAACTTGAAGCTGAAACAAATATCTACCATAATTTCTCAGGGGAGACTTTGCACATCACGTTGTTCTGCTTGTGCTGATGGACTATTTTTTGGGTCCGTTTTGGTCCATTTGGATGTGTTTGGAAAACTCATTTCGTGGTAAAGTATCCATAATATCTGCTTAAGACTGAAGTTGCGCTGCCCTGGCTGGGGCTTCTCCTTGTTCCTATATTCTTTGCAGCCTTCTAATGCACAGAGAGTTGGGTTGGTTTTTTTTTCTTTATGTAACAGCTTCATTGTGTGCAAGAATAAAATCCCCAGTTGGGAATAGGGCCTTGGTGCGTGAGCTGCTGTTAATGCAAGTCCTAATACATCCGTTGATGGAGATGCCGCATCCTTCCCTGGAAAGTCATTGTCCCTTCCTCATCCGATGGGTAGAAATTTGAGTTTTGGAGACTTTGAAGTGACAATGTCTGTAGCAGACTTGCTGATTGTTGTGATTTTTGGTATCTTAGCTGTAGGTTTCACAGTGAAGTGCCCTTTCAGTGGGTGAAGCTGATAGCCTGGTAAAACAAAAATGCTCGTGGTGTCTGGGCACATTCCCTCGCTTCCCTACCCATCCCCTCTCTCCTTGCAGTGCGTGACGTGCGGGAAGGGGTTCAAGAAGCTCTGGTCCCTCCACGAGCACAACAAGATCGTCCACGGCTATGCTGAGAAGAAGTTCTCCTGCGAGATCTGCGAGAAGAAGTTCTACACCATGGCCCACGTGCGCAAACACATGGTTGGTGAGTGCGGGAGGCGCCGGTGCCACGGGGAGATCTCGTTAGGGCTGTTCATCCATTGTTTTGGCAATGAAGGGTGTTTTCTGTTTGTCACTGTCATGTTGGGAGTTTAGGGCTGGGCTTACTCTTGGGTGAGCTTTCTCACATCATTGCAGGGCCCTTGATATTTGGCTTGGTATTTAATGCTGAACGTAAGTCTGCTCAGTGCTGGGGTAATTGCTTTGGAGCAATCAGGCATGGTGCGGGGGAAGCTCCTTTGTTTTATTTAACCAGGAAAAAAGACCTCAGATGTGATCAAAGGGGGATTTAAAGTGTAATCATCCTTCCCTTGTAAAAGAGGAGCAGACCGTGCCAGTGCCAGGCTTTTTAAAGCAAATTGCAGATGGCAACGGCGGTTGAGTCCCTGGGACTTGCAGGCACCAAAGAGATCCAATAAAAGGGGGCGTTGGCAGGCAATTAGGGGAGCACACAATACGTTGCGGCCGCGCATCTTCCCGAGATGGCTTTGGGTTTGCTGGGGTTGGGCGCCAGCGTTGGGAGCGGCAGCCAGGACTTGGGGAGATGGATGCTCGGGTTGTGGGGAGGGTGCCTGAGCCTGCTCCTCTCTGCTTCAGCTCACACCAAGGATATGCCGTTCACCTGCGAGACCTGCGGGAAGTCCTTCAAGCGCAGCATGTCCCTCAAGGTCCATTCGCTGCAGCACTCTGGGGAAAAGCCTTTTAAATGTGAGGTAAGGTCCTATGTGTTCTCCCACGCCGCGTGCTCTGAAGCAGGCACAAACCCACTGATTTTGGGAAAGATCTTCCATTTCTTGGGGCTTCCCCTGTGCTTTTTGCCAGTGCAGCTGTAGGGATGCTCCCCCCTCTCCCAAACTTTGCATCTCCTCCTGGTTTGAGCATCCCACCGACCCCATGATGAAACTGGTGGCCAACGCCAGGATCTCCCTGTCCGGTGCCTGGACCTTGCATTCCACCCCAGGCCCATCCAGCCTGCAAACTGGCTGAGTATGTCCCAAAAAGCCATTTATTTGGGTTCTTTTGGCAGGGGGGAAGTGATTTCTGCGCTGCTCTGACATGCTGGTGATTTAGGGGGGATGTGGGTGCTCATCAACAGCTCGTCCCCCTCTCGCCCCCACAGAACTGCAACGAGCGCTTCCAGTACAAGTACCAGCTGCGCTCCCACATGAGCATCCACATCGGCCACAAGCAGTTCATGTGCCAGTGGTGCGGCAAGGACTTCAACATGAAGCAGTACTTCGATGAGCACATGAAGACACACACGGGTGAGAGCTTCTCGCCTTGCCCCCAGCCGCTGTGGGTGGGCACCCTGGGGGGGAAGAGCAATGGGATGGGGTTAGCATCGTTGGGTGGATGGCAAGATGGGGTTTTGGTGGGGGAACGGTCCAGCCACCGGCTTCTCATCCATCTTCCTCCATCCTTAGGCGAGAAGCCCTATATCTGTGAGATCTGCGGGAAGAGCTTCACCAGCCGCCCCAACATGAAGCGTCATCGCCGGACCCACACGGGTGAGAAGCCGTACCCCTGCGACGTCTGCGGCCAACGCTTCCGCTTCTCCAACATGCTCAAAGCCCACAAGGAGAAATGTTTCCGCGTCAGCAACCCCTTGGCTTCGGACACGGCTGCCCCCCAACCCGCTGCCAGCCCAGCTCCGCTGCCCCCCGGCCCTGGCGTCTCCCCCCTGCCCCTGCCGCTGCTTCATCCCCTTCCACAGACCCTCCCTCCTCCTCCTCACCTACCGCCGCCCCCTCCCCTGTTTCCCGCGGGGAGGATAAATTCGAACAACAACTAGGTGCCCCCCACTCCGGCCATGCGCCCACACGGACTGCTCTGCCCTTTGGGAACGCCTCCCTCTGGGGAGCCAAGGCTTCGCTTGCTCTCTATCCCCCTTCCTCCTCGTTTTGGAGTTGTTTTGGGTTTTTTTTTCCTTTTTCTCACCCATCATTCTCCGTGGAGAGGGGGAGCAGGAGGAAGCCCCCCACCAAGGAACATGGATGTTGGGGGGGTGGGGGGGAACCGCTGTCCGTCCATAAGGGTGTAGGTAAAAGGTGTCGCTCTCCGTTTCATTTTCCCGAGCATCAGCTTCATCTTCATGCTGGGATGCTGGCAGGGCTCGGAGGAGCAGGACGCCATGCTGTCCAGGGTTGAGCTCGCCGGCATCGCGTGCCCGCTCACGAGCCAAATGAATGCGTGCTGGCACTTTGATATTTATAATAAGCCGAAATCTAGCTAGTGGTGCTTGAATCCCTGTACTGTAAAGCTGGTCTTTCAATTCAGGCTCTTTTCCCAAGAGGTTGAGAGGTGGGCACCGCAGAGGAGCCCCTGCCGGTCCCGTCTGCCGGCCCTGGTGGCCTGCGGCGAGTGAGCAGATGTCCCTATTGGAAAGCTGTCAGCCCACTCTCGTTAGCAGCCCTTGCCATGTCTTCCTTCCCTGCGACAGGTTTTCCTTCTCGACAGGTGAAAGCACAAACACCGGCATTGCGTCTTGGGGCATCGGCAGCTCGCTGCCAGTTCATTTTTGGGGTGCCCTAAGGGAACCAGGCTCTGGTGTGCCCTTTCTGCTAATCCCAGCATGAGCCGGGCTTCTGGGGATGCTCTGGAGTTGGTGAGGTGTCCCTGGGAGAGCTCAGATGGCCTCGGGACCGGTGGCAGGGTGGCTCCGCGGCAACCTGGGATGGAGGAGCGGGATGCACCGTTTCTCAGCAGAATCAGCCCAGATTAGTGCCTTAACAATTCGAATAAACCCCTGACAGATGGGTGAGCTCCAGGTTGGGTCCCACTGCAAGGTTTAGAGCTAAATCAAGATCGCATTCAGCCTGATGACAATGTCCCATCCTCCAGCTTGTTGCCCGCATCGCTCTTCCAAGCTTTACCTCTACCCATGGGGTTGGCAAGCCCTGCCCTGGCTTGGGGGTACCAGAGGGGACCAGTGAGGGCTGTGGTTGGTTTGGTGGTACCCCACGGCATTGGTTAGCGCTTCTCTGACCATGTTGTTCTTGTTGAAGTTGAGCTGGTCTTTAGCTTCACTTACTCAGGCTGGCTTTGTGCTGGCAGAGGAGGAGGAGAAGAGGAAGGCTTTGCCATTACCTTTTTGTTGGACGCTGGGGTCCAAGCTGGGTCTCTCACGGCTGTGCTCTGCCCCAGGGTGTCATGTGTTGACCTGACCGTGGCTGTGTGGTCTCCGTACCTAGGGATGTGTCCCCTTTGGGGTCGGGGAGAGCTGGGAGCACTGCAGGGGCTGCAGAGCATCCAATGTGGGCAGAGAGGTGCCAGCCAAGAGGTGGGGTGCGTTGCAGCTGATGCCTTGCTCCCAAGGGCAGCAGTGTGAATGAATGCGGACGTGGGTCAGGTCACAGAGGAGGTGGTGAGGAGGGCTGTTGGTAGGCAAGGAGGAGGAGAGGACACTGAGCAGGCTGTAGGAGCCCTTTGCCATTTACACCTCAGTCTGGGCGATAGCAGGGTGCTGGGGACAGTGAGCCGCATCTGGCTCTGGAAGGAGTCTTGGTGCTTCATCTCCTGGACCAAATCAGCAAAGCACTTGGGCAGTGTTGAGGCTGTCCGTGCAGAGCTGGGAGGATTTAGCCAGAAGCTTTGCTGACCAGGGACATGCAGGAGCGTTAGCCTGATAGGGACGGTACAGGAGAGCACCCACTGTTCTCCTGAGTGCTGTTTGAGGTGATGGGTTGGGTGGCTGATGTCCCCTCCTGCTGAATGGTGCCCCTCGTGCCTGATGTGTCTTGGAAAGCTGGCTGCTCCTGTGGATGTTAGCACGTTGGAGCAACAAATTGCTTTTCATCCTCACGTTGGCTGGGATCCTGTGGACCCCCAGCACCGCAGTCAGTACCAATGAGCTCACCCTCATCTCCATCTGCTCTGAGCAAAGCGAGGGTGCTAAGGCAGAGCTGCCTCACCGTATTACCTTCTCAGATAGGTACCAAAGGCTTCCCCGCTCTCCTTCCTCCATGACCTTGGGGCTTATTGGGGTGGTACAAAGCCTTCTCAAACACACACCTGTGAGGGATGTGGGCACTCAGTTCTTGGGGCCATTGGCTTTCTAAAGGGACCATGACCCAGACTGGAAGATGATTGCTTTAGAGAAGCCTTCACTGATACCCTTGGAGGTGTTGGAGGGCCTCAATAGAGTGGTCCGTGCTGTCTCCTCCTCTGCTGCCTCCCAGACCCCATCCCCTCGGGCTCCCTTGCATTTCTTTCCCCTCACACAGCCTTGACGTGGGATGGGAGTACTGCACCCTGAGGAGGACTCACCTTGCCAGTAGGATCTTCTGTGATGCAGCCTATCAGCCTGCCTGGCTGGTAGACTTCTCCCCTCAAGCAAACCCCCACGCCAACATGTGCTCCCTTGTACCTGGAGGTGGCTTTCCCTGTCCCTGTCCCAGTTCATCCTCTCCCATGAGGATCTGTCCCGCTTGGACATCACTGCGAGATGAGAGCTCCTTGTTGAGGCTAGAAGCCCAGCGGAAAGCCCAGCGACTGATCCCAGCCGCGTCCTATCCCCTTCGAGAGCCTGCCCGGAGAGCCACTTGGAGACGTCGAGATGTGACCATGCACACAGCACTTTGGAGAACCAGATCCCTGCTGCTTCTTCCCCTCTCCAAGGCCTGGGCAGTTCCCAGGAGTCCTACGTGGCCTCCGAGCCCTTTTGTCTACACCCTTACTCGGCCCCAATGTGTCTCTTCATGTCTGGTTTTCGTTAATGTACTAAGAGCTCAGATGAGTCACTCCTGCAGTGTCTCATCCCGCATCCATCCCGGTCAGCCTCGTTGGCACCCGTTGGGTTAGACGGGGCAGGAGGCAGGGGAATTGGGTCCGTTGTTTTCAAGCTTTTTATATTTTATTTTAATTTTTTTTAAAAATGTTTTTTGTTTAACTCTTGCACCTTAATCTCTCACATCCCTTCTTCGACAGACCGCGAGGGTGGAGAGGGGCTTGATTTCCATTACGCAGTTCATGAATATGCCGCAACGCAACGTTCAGCTGACAACTCTGCCCACACGCCTAACCCCAGACCTCTTCGGGTTTGAATTTTTTTTCCCCTTTCATTTGAACTCTGGGGAGGGAGGGAGTCATGTGGGGAGGATTATTTTTGGTTTATATATCCCAGGAGCCTGGTAGCACAGACCAGTTAGCCTCATAATGTCCATGAGGCACGGCTGGCCCTTCGGACCACAGCCATAACCCCAGCACGGTGGGAAGGCGATGGATGGATGGACGGCCGGCGGGTGGGAACGGCTGTGACAGTGCAATAGAGACAAGCATCCGCTGCTAGACAATTCCACTGATTAAACTCTTGGTTTGCCCGAAGTCGAGAGAGAAGGACGGACAGACAGACGCCCTTTGTTCACACGGATGGAAGGAGCTTCCCCACATGCAGCCCTGCCTAGTGACACGTAACCACGACAGGAGATGGGTCGAACTTGCAAAGGAAGAAAATAGTCATACAAAAAAGGAAAAAATAGGAATAAGAACAACCTCAGTAGGATGGAACTTGAAGGAAATGAATGAAACCCCAAGCACTTGCCTCAAAACTAGTTTCTCATGCCTGGTGTTCGGCTCCATATTATTTTACAGCATTCAGTATTGGTTGCCCAAACATGCGAAGTTAAGAGTGTATCGGTGGCTCTACTAGTGTGAACAAACTAAACAAAGCACTTTATTCTGTATAGATAAGGGAAGGCGGGGAGGGGAGGGGAAGCTTGGATGCTTTTCGGAAGCGTCTTAAGTAATGTTCTAGGAAATGTATTATTATTATTACTTTTTTTTTTATGACCATGTGTAATCAATATATGTTTATCTTTAACTCCAAGTACAGCAGTTACTCTCTTTGGGATGGTGTGATGAGGGGGAAGCTGAGATGGTCGGGTTAGTGCATCAGCATGGGGCCAACTGGGGCAAGTCATTGCCTACTGCAGGAACAGGCGAGTCTTGCTTTGTTGATGGCCCCATTGGCCAATGTCTCCGGGAGGTCCCAAGAGGTGCTTCAAAGCTGCCTTCCAGGGCACAGCTCACAGTCAGCCTTGGCACCAAGGGCCCAACATACATCCCCCTCCCGAGCCATCTTCTGCCTGGGGGTGCTGGGGCTGCTCTCTGGGTCACCCACAAGCAAGACAAGTTTACAGTAGGCTGTTCTGGGTTGTCCCTAGGGGCCAGGTCCTTGGCCATGCTTTGAAACCTGCTTTTGGCCTCTCACCAAGGCACGTCAGGGGTCGCTGAGCTCTGAAAGCGGTGAGAGGTCAGAATTGGGCCTTTCCACTGCGTTCTCCCAGTCTGGAAGTGTTATGACTGTTACCAAAGAGGTTGCAAGTGGAAGGACTGAATCAATAAACGATTTGTCTTTTATAAAAGAAAATCTAAAGCTCCACCACTTTCTTTGTTACCTTAGTTTTGCCTTTTTTTTTTTTTAATAGTCTCTTCAGACAATTGTGTGAGGAGTCAGAGCCCAGCAGGATGGGCTTCCCATGGCATGTTCACTGCTGCCATTGCTTCACGCTTACAGCCTTTGCATTGGGTTTGGTGGGAGGTGCATGCATGTGTGTGAGACAACTGGGCTGCTGTGGGGGGGCCAACAAAAAAAAAAAAAAGCTTTTCAGGGAAAGTTGATGAGGGGGTGGAAGAAGGGGGTGGTGAGGGCTGAGCTCCTGGGTCCTACCGGCTCCATAAGATTTGTGTGAGCTGAGGCTCCCTGAGCTCCTCTGTAAGCAGTGGAGAAACCAAGGAACCCATCCAAAAGCACCCAGTGCCTTTATTGATGTAAAATGGAGCTGTGGGAACTTCGCCAGCTAATGTCAGCACTGATATTGGGAAGCTAATGGAAGAAGAGATGATTTTTTCCCCCACCCTTGGGATGTACCTACTCCTTTGCTGCTGGCATTGCCCGGAGAAGATACCCGCAGGGGACCTGTGCCACTGGAACTGTGTGCACCTGAGCTGGGAAAACACCAAGCAGCAGCCAGGAGCGATGCCTCTCTGAGAATTCATGCTGGCATTTCTTGTCTGTAATTGCATTTGGACCGAAGTAGCCTCTTGGCAAGGTGGTGGTGAACATCTCTGGGCCAGACTTTCACTTGGCAACGTGCAACTTTGCTGCCTTCCTTGGGCCAACACTGGCTTGCACACACTGAGATTTGGCCCTTGTTGCTCAAGTGATGGGATATTTCAAGCTCTTCTGTATCCTTTTATACAAGAGCTATTTTTCCTTTTATGGTTTCTCGCCCTGTACCAGCGATGGCATCTCCCACAGCTTTATAATGGATGTGAACCACACAGGAGCACTAAGGTCCTATTAACTGTCTTCTTGATGGACAGTTGTGAGCAACTGAGGACGGGCATCCGTTTTAACTGCCACCTCTCAAGCCATTATCAAGGGACCACACCATAACAACTCACTGAGGCTGAGCAATGTTCTCATTGATACCAAAGGGCCCAGATTTCCCCCAGAAGAGCCAGTAATGTGGCAGCAGGTATATGGGGATTAACCCTCTCTTCAGACCAAGTGCCAACAGCTTTCCATTCTCTGTCTGGCAAGAAGAGCTGAACCAAAGGTGTTGGTTTCCCATTCCAGGCAGGAGGTGGTATCCCGCCACCACAATAAATGACTTTTAAAAAATTATCATTCTATGCATGGATTTTTTTTTCTTAATTTTTTTTTTTTCTTTCTGCCACAAGCTATTCTACATTTGGTGGATTCATCCTCAATTGGCTTGGGAGTTGGCCACAGGAATTTCTGCAGAATTGGGTAGAAGGTGGGGTTTGGTTTTTTTCAGTGCATTTTTCACAATTTAATTATTTCAAAGGTTTTTGTTGCCCTTTTTTTTTTTAACCTATTTTGTGCCAGCCAGTCACCTTGGATTTATTTTTCTTGTGAAAAGGTTTCATTACCGTTCCAATGTGATTGTCCTCTAAGGAGATTATCCTGTAGCTTTTTAAATCCTTAAAATGAAACCAGGACAAGACTCTGGTTCCTTTACCCATGCCAAATTGTCTTTCCTTCCAAACATGTTTTAGTTTCTCCATGACTGCATTTTGAACTAAAGGAATCAGCCAGATATGATTTTAATACCATAATTTTCATGCCACTTTTAGGGTGTTATTTTGCAAGGTTTGTATTTGTTCTTTTTTATGAGTATCACCCCCATTCATGGTATCATAAGATCACATAGCCATCCAGCTTTCTAGTCCTAGGAAAGATTCTAGTCCTCATGTCTATGGAGAATAGCTGTAAGGATATGAATGCTAAAGTTTCGGATCCCAAATGGGGTAAAATAAGAAGGATAAAAGCTGGGGCTGTGCTAGGGCTCTCCATGGGGCTGTTTGCTGTGTTTCTTCATTGCAGCTTTTGCTTGGTCCTTGTTTTTGTTTGTTGTGGACATTCAGTTACAGCTCTATCAACATGCAAACACAGGAGATTTCTTTTGAAATAGCCTAATGATTTATTTTTAAATAAACCACTGGTCAAATGGTGTGGGCATCAGGAGATTTTTGCTCTAGGATATCTTTGTCCTGCTGCTAGTACAGTTGAGTTTCTATCAAAACATCATCACAGATAACTTTTAAAAAAAAGATGCATTTTTCCTCAGTAGGAAGCTCGCGTTGAGTCAAACACATCTGATATCTCCATGTACTTAGCAAACTAGAATACTCTTAAAAAAAAAAAAAGGTCAGAACATTAAAAATAAGAGAAACAGCATAAATATAAAACCTTTCCCTGAAAAACAGCACTTGTCCAACCATAGGTGAGGACATTGTGATCTGTGATTGAAGATGAGGAGCCCAAAAGAGTGGAGACAAGTGCACAAGGGCCCCCCTGCCCATCTCTCCCCCCTTTCCTGCCCTACTATTCGCATGACTCTTCCCTTCCCACAGACCTTAGCTCCTGGCATCTCTTCAGTCCAAAGGCAAGGTGAAGGCAAAGAATTAAGACTATTTTCTTTTCCTTGCAACCTCCAAAGTGTTTCTGCTGCCCACACTTACATGTGCTTTTCTTTTAACTGTCACATCCCAACAACCCTCATCACCAGGATCTCATCGAAGTCCCTCAGGTCTCTCCTGTACCACTTGACTTTGACCCTTCCTTCTCCTCTCCAAGGCGGGCTCTAGCACCATGCTCACAGCTACCTTAGGTGGGGAAATACTTTATAGACCCCCCCCTTCCCTGGGGAACGTCACCCACTTTCTGCCTCCACTGTTGGTTGGGGAGGTTCCACAGCAGTTGAGAAGATGGGGAAAAACATGGATAAAGAAGCGGAACAAGAGTATGACCTTTTTGTCCTGTCTACTGGAACAGCTCGTTGCTCCATGTTTCTCAGTCTACCCCAGCTCCTTGCAGGCTCCAGATCCCATCTACAGTTATTTTGTGAGCATCTTCAAGTTCCCATAGGGCTTCAGGATAACTCCCTCCTTTTCCCATTTGACTAAGTAAAATGGTGCCAGTCACAGATGCAACGTCCTACACAGTATCCAGATGTCACATCTCTGTGCTGATAAGCATGGCCTCATCTCCCCCCACCCTTCTTTGCCCCAGACCCCATGGGAAAAAAATAAATCATGCCTCACTACATCTTTGTTAGGCGCAAAACATTGAGGCGCACAGGAAGGAAAGTGGCACCAGAGGCATACTGGATCTCCCGGAGGACTCCTTCCCACTTCTTCTGCTCTTCATCATATCTGGGGGAACAGATAGACAATTTTAGTGAGAAAAGCGTCCCCTCTCCCTCGCTTCAGCTGCTCTCCACAGTGGTGGGAGCCCTGGTGCATGGTGTGATGTTCCACAGACATTATTTGGCCACAAGATATCTGTGGAAGCTGCATGGGGACTTTCAGCCCTGGTGTGCTCTGGTTCGCAGCGCCAGGTTAAGGGACGTGGATATCAGCATGTGACCTCGCAGGGGAGGGTGTATTTTTCCACTGGGAAACGGGTTGATGGCACCAAGACTGAACATCCGTGGTGAAGGCCAGCAGGTGCCTGCTGAGGGTGCTCTAGAGCCACAGATGTGAAGGTTAGGAGCAGCTGATGTTATATTAGCAGCCATCAGAAAATGCTTTCTGCCCACTTCTTTGCTTGCACATAAGACTATCTGATTTCCAGCCTGAGCACTGGCTTTTCCCAGGGAGCATGCACTGCACAAATACGTACTGCTTCATGCCAAAGGGGAGGTCTGGAACCAGCTCCAAACAAAATGTCAATGCAGCAACAAAGCTAAAGGAGCAGATTTTCCCTGGTACGTTGCTATATGAGGCTGGGAGAGGTCACACCTAATGTGGCCTCCAACACAGCACAGGGCAAACTTCTCACCCAGAGACCCTGCACTGAGCCTGCAGCCTTGTGCTGGGGTAACAACATCCATCTCACACTGAAGGCATCAGGAAAGACAGAAACTATCTGGTCCCTCAGCGGCTCTCACTAACATCCCTCCCACGCTCCCCTGGACAGTCCCAGGAAAGATTGTCACCTCCAAACGTCATTCAGCTCCGTTGGCACCAGCTCTCCCGACTCCGTCTCCACTGTAGCGAACCCTCCGAGCAGGTAGAGCACCCCAGCCAAGCTCACCAGGCTGACCGAGCTGCGCTCCTGCGGGAACTCAGTGAAAGTGTCCCACCTGCCACGTCAAGAGAGGGGACATGTCAAGGCACCCTGCCTACCTTTGCACCAAGGCCGGCCTTGAATCAGGAATCAACAACTGAATTAACTAGTGATAGATTAACTTGTGTAGGTCTACATGGGACGGGGTTATACATTGACTGTTGTTAGAGATATCGGTTTCTATCATCATAGTTCAACTTCATTTTGCATTGAGTAGATGAGCTGTGAAGCACACCTGGCATGGACCAGCAGGTCCCAGTGGTGGGACTGCAGCTGCAACACCCACCCAAAGTCAGAGAGTCTATTGCGTTGGGTGTAGCTGCCAAGATGAAACTACAGCCCTGCAGGGAACCCAAGGGGTGCACCAGTTGGTGAAACGGCTTTGGAGGTGAGCCTGAGATGATTCACACCCCAACTGCAGTGGCACTGGTGATGCCCAGCTGGCCAAGGAATACAGACTGGGAGGAACTGGTATTGGGAGTTGCAAGCAACCTCCAGAATGGTTGGAAGTTGCTTAACGTACACCTGCAGCTGCCCCTTGTGTAACTATGCCCTGAAGGTGTGCTCAGGTACGTACTTGTTGGTGGCAATGTCATAGACTTCCACCGAGTTCGTCAAACCAGAGTCAGTCACACCAGCCGCCACGTAGATTTTGTCTTTGTGAACAGTGGCTCCAAACAGGGACCGGGCAGTTTTCATGGGAGCCAGTTCCTTCCACTCAAACTTGGATGGGTCGTAGACACACATCTTCTTCAGGCACTTCCTAGAGAAAGATGAGAGAGAAGGACCCTCAATTGCCTGCGAGGGGCAGCTTTGCACTGCAGGAGTTGGGGGATGTCTGCTGGGAAGAACGTGGGGTCTCTAGAAAGGATTTTGCTCCTCGACATCAGAATGACTGCCTTTGCTTGGGTTTGCACCCAAGGATGCCCATGCCTGGAGACATCATTTGTGTCTATAGCACATCCCCTCCTGGTGTGCCTGCTTTGGATACGAGTCCTAAAAGCTCGACAGTTGGATAGGGGCCCGTGTAGCTAGCTGCCTCTCAGGACCTCCCACACAGCCGTTAGACAGTGTTTCAGTGCTGCTAATCCAACTTGAAGCTGTGAAGTATCACCAGTAAAGCCCCTGTTCCCTGGGACAGCAATGTAGGGTGCATGGACGTATGCACGCTCACACTTTTCAGACTATAATCCTTTCAGAGCAAGACCTGTCTCTTTGCTGGATTATGCCATGTTTGCTCTGCAAACAGTCACACTTCTGGCTTGCAAAGAAATTGCTGCAATATTCCCCAAGAGAAGCGTTTTCTGCTGAGCCCATCTCCTGCAGGAGGGCAGGATGGGGGTCAATTTTGATGAAGTGTTTCACTCTTATTGCAAATACCCATCTGGATTTCACTACTAGGACCATGCTGCTCCACAAATCCAAGACAGGAGACCCTCAGTGTGAAGGGGCTTCTTGGTCTTCAGCACCTCTCCCAATCTGTGCGGTATTTATTTATTGTGTGTAAAGGGGATGATATGTTCCCTCTCCTACAAGGACAGTGCCATCTCCGTGATGCCCCTGTAGGAATCCTAAAAGCTTGGGAAGGGCTGCAGTCACAGAAGTGAGCTGAGAGGGAAGGATCCACGTCTCACACCCCATCCAACCCTCCTTAACCCATAGCACCCAGATTGGGGAGGTACCAACTCATGCTCTTCACTCCCACTAGTTTGGGGCATGAGTCCCTCCATATGTCTTGATTTTTGACTTACTTGTCACTTCCTTTGCCACCGATGACATAGACAAGGTCCTTGTGCGATACCACTGCGTGGCCGTAGACTGCATAGGGAAGGGAATCGGCTTCACCCCACTTGAAGGACCTGGATCAGGGAAAGATGGGAAATGAAAGGATTTGTAGCTTGCTGGGTGAGGCCCAGAGTACATGGCACTTTCCAGACCTAGAGGTGAGCACAGATCCTGACAAACAGAAAACACAGTCTCAAAAATAAGAGGTGTCCAATGAGATAGTGCTCAACCAGCAAATTTTGTGATCCCCCAAAAAAAGGGATAACAAAATATGCAGGATGTTTATGCTAATGCTCATTCTTATCTGCAGCATCTCTACTTTTGGGCTTTGTGCATACGCAGCCTCTCTTCTGCCAGGAACTCACCTCATTTAGAAGCATTACCAGCTAGACACAGACAAGACAGAGATTTCTGCATCATTTGAAAAATTAAAACCAATGCAACATAGGGGTGCAAGATCGTGGGGACAAATTTCTTTGTCCACACTTTGTAATGCAGGGCTTTGTTGAAGGCTCTGAGCTAGCTCCCGGGCAGCTGAGCAGAGGATGTAGCTATAAGGATTTGGAAACCTCAAACTGGTACCCATATAGGGCTGACCAATTTCTCAAGAGTTGTCTGTTCATGTCCAAGTAGCTTAGACTCATCCCCAGTTTTCATACATGTAGGTTGTAGCCCCTAAGACCTGCACTTTATTTTACCTAAGAACTGAGATGCCTGGGCTCTGAGTGCTTTCTAATTGTCCAACCACTCTGGGCAAATATTTGATCCCATAGACCAGCAGTTTGCCTCTCCAAGTTTGTTACAATTGAAGTTTTGACCTAAATAGTACTAGAAATACAGGTGGTACTGACCACATCTCTACCAGCTTCAAATCAGTATTCAAAGCACCCCCCTGAGCACTTAGTAGGGGCAGACACATCCATTCCCAGAGTCTGCAGGGGCAGATAAATGCCCTGTTTTGTGGGAATGAAACTGGTTTCAAATCTCTGCCTATAAAACAGACTTTGAAGCACACCCATCTAAATAAAGAGCAAGCAAAGGCTTGTTAATGCCTACTGTTCTGCCTCTTTGGGGCAGAGAGGAGCTGTCTTTGGATGTTTCTGCCTCCTGTGTGCAGAAAAGAACAGTGCCTTTTAATAAAGCTCATGGCATAACATGGGTCAGAGCCCATTGTGCAAAAATAATTGTAAATTAAGCCTGGTATCTCTCAGGGTGGGCCATTCAGTGCCATATCTGAATACTTTCAAAAGAAACTTTCCTGTCCAAAGCCACTCCTGGTGAGACCACAGTGAACGTCGGCGAACCTCCAAACCGATGGGCAAGAGCAGAAGAAAAAAAAAATCCCTTTGCTCCTCTGTACAGGTCCCACATGACCATCTGCTAAGTTTGGTCTCTGATAACATGATATCCCCATTATGGCTCCCATCTCCTGGAGATTTGATTACAGTAAACGAAGCAGCTGGAGAGAGACAGCACAGAGCCCCAGGGGTACAATTTGAGACAGTCCCAGTGGTCCCAGCATCTAGAGGTAGAGTTCAGGCCCTGTCTCCAAAACCTTTTAGTCCCTGAAAGGCTGGAGTCGTTTTGCACTGCGGCTGCTTTCCCTTCTCCTGTCAACCACCTCCCACCCCACACTTGCACACGAACACTTACAGCCGGTCATAGCACAGGACCGAATCCAGGGTCTTTTCTCCCTCTTTCAGTTCTTTCCCTCCAACCACAAAAATGGAGTTTTCCGCCTCTCCCAGGCCAAAGAGGCAGCGAGGGGAGGGCAGGGGGGGCATCCCCAGCCAGTCTGCGTCCAGATGGTCATACTGAAAGGAAACACATGGCCATTAGTATGTGCTCACCTGGCCCATTTGCTTAGCAAAAATCAGGGTCCAGAGGCTGAGAGCAAAGTCCATTCCCCCGCGCAGCTTGGTCATCCCAGTAGGCACTTTCTACAACGTCAGCCTCTGCCCGTGCCTTACCATCTGGTGCAGGATGGAGAATCTTAGAGCAAATCC
This sequence comes from Morus bassanus, assembly GCA_031468815.1. Taxonomy (NCBI): domain Eukaryota; kingdom Metazoa; phylum Chordata; class Aves; order Suliformes; family Sulidae; genus Morus; species Morus bassanus. The sequence goes on along the minus strand of CM062567.1, from coordinate 3,826,781 downwards.
AAGCCATATATCATATGACATACGTTTTATGACAAGGCTTAAGAGCAGAGATGCATCAGCAGGAACATGTTCTGCTCTGTGCACCACAGCCTTGACTTGGAACAAGCTTGGTCATCTTCGGATAAGAGAGTCCCATGTTGGACCTATAAACAGATAGTTCCTGAGACTGGAGGAGCTGAAGCACTTCAGTCTTGGAAATTTTGCCTGAACCTCTTCAGCTGTAGCACATGCCACAGTATTTCGTCCTGATATTTTCCATCTCTGCCAGGTAACAGCATGGTGTTGGCAATGTTGGCTACACAGTTCACTCTCCTGAGCCGCTTCTTCTCCCACGAATTCTTCTTCTTTCTGGAAAATGATCTGTTACCATGTTCCTCTTCTGCTTCTCAAGATACTGCTGTTGTCCCTGTCACCTCAGTGTGTGTAGAGTTCATGAGATGAAACATATGCATGTCTATCTGCACAAAGGCTATTTAAACAATACCTATCTACCCCATATAGTACAACACAACTGAGACTGTGCTGCAAAGCCCAGAGCTCTTCTTGCTGACCAAAGTGTGCCAGATCCATCTGACAGATAGGGAAACTGATCCATACAGCGCTACTAGATCAGATGGCCAAATCCTTGCAGATCTTTGGACATCTGTAGGTCAAGGCATTGCCTCATCTCCCACCAGAAAAAAAGATTTGAAAGGTTATGAGGTTGGGGGCTCTCTGGGCACCATGGCTTGATGGGAACTGTAGACTGGGGAAAAAAAAATTAATGTAGCTTGGTAGCAGAGGCGGGACAAATACCAACACCTAAAAGATCAAGTACAGGAACTGACTAATGTTAATATCATCAAATTTATGGGATTTCTGCTAGGCACATGTGGAAAACGGTATCAAGGCAACTATGAATTATTGAAAGAACTTGGACTCTCTAGTTCCCAGCAGGAAAAGTTAGCTCATCGATTATCATATCCAGCACTATTCTCTTCAGTGGACATTAGACATATGTTTGCTAGTAAAGCAAGAATCATTGTAAAATCTTAATGTTTGATTGTAAATATGTTATATGATGATTTATAAATAAACTGACCTTTCCTCTCTATCTATCTAAGGCAAGAGCCAGACCCCCCTGGAGCTGCTGAGGGCAACAAAGGCTTGTGATAATGAGGGTGAGAGTAAGTAGGGATGAACTGGGGCTTGGTATCATGACGTGTCACCATCCCTGCCAAAAAGACAGTTATCACTGGTCTTTACCAAGGTGGACGGGTCACCTATATAATTTATTACTTTTTATTGTATGTATATTATCTATATATACACACACATGTATGTGTATGTATTTGTATGTGCATGTGTATACAACGTGTATATTCCAGGTATATTTTAATCCAGAAAAGGAACATGTATATAATTATATATGTTCAATAAATAGCTTGGTAGCAGAGGAGGAACTTTGTGGGTTAAGTCTGGAGTGATGCCTTGCAGCCAGTTTGGTGGGACTCTGCAAGATGAAGCTGTGATGCATCATTGCCTGAAGCACTGTTTGCTGTGGGCTCAGGCCAAAGAGCTTCAGCTTGCTGGGTTGCCTCCAAAGACAGCTGGGTGCCTGTGGTTATTGTCTCTTTGTAAGCTGTGGTCCACATATGTGTTATTTATAGTGCAATCCCGAGCAGCTCAGTCACCAGGATACTTCCTGCTTCTTGATGGATTCAGCATTGTTTTCAAGTCATAAATCTTAGAAGTGACAAGTAAAAGATACCCTTTTCCATCTGAAATGACAATGGAATCACTGTAGAAATTTGCAAGGCCTCTGGGATTTTTCAGCATTTTAATATTTTGGTGCCTGTCTTTGTGTCTAAGCTATCCCTGACCTAACTCTCCTGGCTTCAACAGGAGGAATGTGAAATCAGGGAGGCCAGAAACAGAGTCAGAAGGTGTAAGATGCTGCTGCACTGACATGGTGATTTAAGGGTCTATCTTACAGCTGCCTGTCTACACCTGTGTGAAGTTTCAGCTGAAAAAAGGCCCAAAAGACTCTCTTACTCATACAGAAACTGTGAGCTATGTAACAGCACTGATGGCAATAAATTACACCTTTGCAAACTGATGGCACCTTCCAGCCCTGGGACTCATCTGCGCCTCCCATGCACGACTGCTACAGCGAGCTGTGAAGGGACCACTGTCCCCTTCTTGCGCGGAAGGAGCTAAAAATGGCCACACAATGCCCAAGGCATTTGCTACTGGGTCAGTGGCAAATTGGAGCTGCATATAGAAATCTTGCTGTTTGCAGCTTAGAATCACAAGAATCATTTAGGTTGAAGGGACCTCCAAAGGTCTTTCCTCCAGCCCCCATGCTCAGGCAGGTGCAGCTTTGAACTTAGACCAAGTTGCCAGGGCTTTGTGCAGTCAAATATTAAATGTCTCCAAGGATGGAAGTTTTGTGACCTCTCTGGACCACTGCTCCAGTACTCCACCACCTCTGTTGGGAAGGCTTTCCTCACAGCTAACTGAAATTTCCTTTACTGCAACTGTTGGCCATTGTTCCTTGTCCCATCTTTGTGCAAATACAAGAAGAGTATGCATCCCTCTTCTGTGTCCGCTCCTATTAGGGAGCTGCAGACACCAATGAGATCTTCTCTTTCCCCTTCTCCAGGCTGATCAGACACAGCTCAGCCTCTCCTTGTACCTCCCGTTCTCCAGCCCTGACCATCTCACGGCCTCAATGTCTCCTTTGTACTGGGGAGCCCCAGACTGGACACAGCATCCAGATGTGGTCTCACAAGTGTACCATCAAAGGGAAAAAACAATCACTTCCCTTGACCTGCTTGCTGCAGGCGTGCTGAAACAGCCCAGGACATGGTGGACCTTCACTGCCCCTCAATGAATTACCTTGCTTGGCCAGCAACCAGACTGATGGAGCATTGATCTTTAGCCATAGGTTTCAGCTGAATACAAAGCAGCCCGTCTACCTGCTCTGTGCAGGTAAGTGATGGAGCTGGCCACAGCTGCTGTTGTCGTCCTTTGTCCAGCACAAATGGCTACATCAAACAGCATTTCCCCTGGCACTCCCACTGCCTTCCTCCTCCATCCTGCTTTCTAGGGGTGCGGTTTCTTCCTGCTGACTTCTCGTTTCACAGGCTTTACATGGGCTGCATGGGCTCCAAAGCCTGACCTTTCCAGGTGAGGACAAGCATGGTCCCTGCACACATGGTGCAGGTGTACAGACCTACCCATGCAATGAGGCAATAGAGGGATCAAGGCTGTATTTCTCGGCTTGGGAACTACCCTTACTTTATCCTTTCTGCCTGGAAATGTTATTGTTTCCTCCCAGAAGGAGGATACGTGAGCCATGGGAGAAGAACAAAAGGATTTCTGGGTATGGGGGAAAGACAGACTGGATTCCTACAGGGTCAGCGGGATGCGTAGGCGCCTTGCGTTAGCTGTCTGCAGGGAAGGTGCTCTTGGGTTACAGCCCAGGCTGGGGCTCAGGTTGCCTGTGCACAGCTTGATCTGATTACAGATTTGGTCACTGGTGAGTTAGAACAACCACTTTTCTTGTGGAGGATCCCAAAAGATGTTACACCATGGTTTCCCCCACACATGATAGAAATGGCCAGAGTCTCTGAGCTGGACCTAGCACATCTCCAGGGGCAATAACAGCACTGGAAATGGGGCACATATTGGTAGGTAGGGACATACCCTTGGAGTGTTTGCTCTGTGGCTGTAGCTGCTGCTATTCCCTTTTTTGGCACCTGGAAAATTTGCCCTTGGGTTTTGCTGGGGGTTGATAATGAGGGACATAAAAGTTGAAAAGCTGAACCCAGACCTGATGCCACAAACATTCCAGTTAATGTGCCCTATGGCAGCCAGAGCTGGACCAAATACACTCTTCAACATGGTCCCCTATTCATGATTTGGATTGGGAAGGGTTATTCCTATTACCTACCCCTTCAAGCCTCCTTCCTCAGTGACTAGAACCATCTCCTGCAGTGGGATCTGCCTTAAAAATATAGGGGAAAGAATCTCTAGTAAAATAACTCAGATGTTTCACCTTCATTTACAACTTTTTTTTTTTTAACATCACATGATAACGTATATTACTGGCATCACATGGAAGCTAAAGACTGGTGATGTTCCAAAGTGGTCAAAGAAACAAAAGAAAGATAAAGCTAGTACCTGTAGGAAGTAGGAACTCATGGGATCCTCTTTGCTGTCCTCGTTGTAGTACAGTCCCCCAACAATGAAGATCTGATTCTCTTTGGTCACCAGACTGATGTGGTTCTTTGGGATTTGAGTAGACAGGGAGGCAAAATAGCACTCATTGGCAGTGGGATCATATGCTACTGCTCCGCTGTCGCTCACCATGAAAATAAGGTCCTGGAGGAACATCCCAAAGCGCATTGTGTCATTTAAGATCCCTGGGAGAGCATCCTCCTCTGTATCTTCCTCCTCATCTACTGCTCCATTGACAACATTGTCTTTTGCTTGCTTTTCACTGCTTTTCTTTACTTTCTTCTTCTTCACCACAGTGAATTTGCCTTTCTGGGCATCCTTCACCATCTGCAGTTTCTTGAGCAGCTCTGGGCTGGACTTCACCATGGCGTGCTTCTCCACGTGGTCCTTGATGTAGTCGTTGGGCATGAGGCGGAAGCGAATGCTTTCAAAGATGACAGGCAAGGCCTTCTGCCGGCTCTCATGGTCCTTGGTCCCCACCCACTTCATCACTACTTCAAAGACAGTCTCCTCTTTCTCGATGTTGAGGGAGTCACTGGAGATGATTGCAATAAGCTCATCTGGTGAAAGCTGGTAGAACTCCTCATCCCGAGAGACTAGTGCAAAGCGATCGCAAATAAAATCCCGAGCTGCCACGGCCAGCCGGGCACAATCCAGCATCAAGCCCAGCCTGAAGATAGCCAAGCAGTTGCTGAGGCAGAGACGTTTCTGCAAGAAGGACACACAGACGGTGAAGATGGAGGGGATCTGGAACATGTTGGCCACAGAGAAGATGTCCTGCACATTCTGCTCTGTGATCTCCAGCTCAGAGGTGTAGATATAATGGAGGATCTTGCCCATGACATCTGGATCAACATTTTCCAAACTGACCTCCCTCTTCTTGCTCTCTTCCATGTCCGAGAGGAACATTGCTCGAAAATATGGGCTGCAAGCTGCCAGCACCAGCCGATGGCAGGGAAACTCCTTCCCCTTGACTTTTAAGACACAGTCCAGAAACTTATTGTGGTCCAACATGTCTTTGAGTCCATCCTGGAGGAGAGTTTGCTCATAGAGACGCAGTTCTTCCACTTGATCAAAAGGCAAACCCATGGTGAAGAGTAACTGCTCCTTTTTTTCCCAATTCTTCTTTTATATATATGTATTTATACCTATACCTGAGCCGTTGGTAAAGAAACTTACTCAAAGCAGGGCTCACAGGTCTCCCTTGCTTCCAGACCGTCAGCACACTGGGAATGTGAAATGCTTGCTAGTATCGCAGCTGTCTGTGTACTTCAGTTTCCAGCGTAGTGCTTTATATATAGGCACAGCGCTACAAAGCTTGAGGAATCCATACTGGAGCATTTGTAAGCCGATCACCCTTTAATATGACACATTGGACAAGGAGGAAGGGAGGGGGACGGGGGAACAGCTGTACTTTCAGCCTCGATGCTTCAGGAAGGGTCTGTCAGCCCATGAGTCACCGCGGGGGGAGCAGGAGCTTTTGCTGCCATCCCATGACGGGAGACGCGTGTGACCCATTGGCTCAGCCACTGTGCTCGGGAAACAGCCTCCAGATGAATCAAACACCCGAATCTGCCTTCTGGGTCATGAATGGCAGGGCTAGGACCTTCTCCCGACACCACTAAACCGACTGCTCTGAAACTGTTAAACCTTCTGCTGTGCTAAAAATAGACTGTGAAGTCAAAGTTGGAAAGATGCAATAAAGGAGCATCTTATGTGGGCCTTGCGGCATCCCTGACTCCAGCCAGCTCACTCCCAGGGCTGCTTTCCTGCACAGCTTTGTCCTTTATTCTCCTCTGGAGTCAGTTTTCAGAGATCTGGAAGGGGGTGGAAAATAAAGATAGAGCTATTTATTTACACCCCTGTGTGGGTTATGAGACCTATGCTGGAAGTTACATAAAAAGTCTCACTAAAGGAGGAGACTCAGGGCGCCTGGGAGAGGGATGGCTCTGCTGTGTCTGCAATACGTGCATGGGCCCCACCGGCACAGTCTCTGAACACCTCGTCATTAACAAATGCATCTTCTCCACATTTTTGGTGACAGAGAAAGTGTCTGAGGCAGAACAGAAGTAAAAAGAGCACAACGATGGGCTTCAACTCAGATTAGGACATCTAAACACAGGTACCTTTTTATGAGTTGAGGGTCTCCTGCTAAGGTCTACTGAGTTTCAACACCCCTATGTTATGTTGAAGTCTAGAGCAACAGCAGGACAACTTGCCTGGCCTTGAGCTGGTGCTCCAGAAAGGCTGAGGTCTCCAGCAGGTCTTGTGTCCTGCTTGCATGCCCATGGATGTCTAGGAAGCCCCATGGGGCCTCAGATGGCTGGTCCAGGTCCAGCTCTTCCCTTGGAGCTCATGAAGAAGCAAATTAGTTTTGACAGACATGGATGAGCAGAGTGGCTATAATTATTTACACCTATGGTAAAACTTATACGTGAATCCGTTTTATCTTATCTCCGTTGCTATGGACTCTCTGGGCTGGCTGACACTCAGCGATGGCACAGATTTAATTAATGATTTAATTAAGTCTATGCAAAGATATTAGCCACTCTTCTTGGTGTATTTAAAGCCACTTAACCCCTTACTCTGGCATGGATGTATTTATAAAAGTGCTTTGTGCCATGATGGTTACCTACATAAGTGGGAAGAGGGAGGGAGCTATATTGGCATGAAGTCCTTTTGTACTGGTGAGGTTTCAGCAGCATCTGGGAGGTACCAATATAGCAGGGAAATAATCACAAGCTGTTTTCGGAGCTCACATCATAAGCTCTTCTGCTGCGCTGCTCATCTGCGACGTGATCAGACAGCGAGCACTGATCTTTGAACTGGGTCAAAATTCAGAAATGTTCCCCTGCTCCTAGACATCTGGGGCTGGACAACCCCATCCTCCCCTCTCCCTTCCCTCTGCATTAGCTCTGCAGTTTCCTAAGTTTAATCCTGCGTTGTCGTGCTACCAACTGGGATTTTTTTCCCCCTTTGCCTTTAATCTCCCTTGAGCCCTGACTTGTTTTCCTTTTCACTGTGCTGCTCGGTGTGTGCTGCCGTCCAAGGCTCGCTTCCACATTCCCCGTGTCACGAGGTGCCACTGCTAAAACACAGCAACAGCCCATCCCTTCCCAGTGGAGCTCCCGACTGATCAGTGGGTCTGTGGCTTCTCCCATCCAGGGAAAGAGCAGTGTGCTGGTCCCAAACCTGCTCTGGGGTCTTCATTGGCTTCAGCAGCTTTGCACAACAGCTGGACCAGCTCCAAGGCTTGGGAAAGCAGCCCTGGTTTTTCCAGGGCTCCTCTGCACTGTATCATTTAAGCTCCTTACAGCCACGGGAGAGACAAGTATCTCTGGGAGTTGGTTCACTGCACCTGAGTTAGACACTTGCCTGAGATGAGAGGACTCCAGTGATGTCCATCTGTCCCCATTTGCTCTAGAGAGTGTTTAAATCATTAATTCAGTCTAAATACCCTTAACTGTTCCTGACACCTGCCTCCTGACACCAGCAGTCCTGGGATGCTGTCCTCATGATGGCTTCTGGCAACGTTCACATGTGTGATCCCCTGCCTTATGTTTCCACCATTTTTTGCTATCAATCAGTTCAATACAGCAGCATCCATCCCAAGACCTGTCATCAAAACAGATGGTAGATCATATATATGGCCCAGGCTGGACATACAGGCTGTGTCCTGTGTGTTAACCCTGACTTCAAATGGTTTGTAAACCTCCCTGGCTCCTGAGTGTGGGTACATTCAGCTCAGATAAGGCTGATTCCTCCCCAAACAAGTTTCTGCCACAGCCTGGTGGGGCAGAGGGTTGATCTGGTGGACCCAAACCCTCTGAGCAGCTCTGTGCCATGGGGAGATTCACGCGGTGCTAATGGGGAGACCCAGGGGTGCTCTCAGAGCCATGGTGTACTGCTCCTGAACCTTCCTGGGGCTGGGCGTGAAAAGCCAGCTATGCTTTATGTAGCTCAGATCCACAAGCTTCAGATCCTCTCACCCACCATTTAGTGCTTAGATTATTTTCCTTCTTATATTTTACGTTACACATTTCCAGTCTGGATATCAAGCACAGTATTTCTTTCTCACTTGTGTGTCTTCCTTCATTCCTGGTTTTCATTTGTTCACACTGGTTGGTTGTTGCCATTTTACAATATGTTTACGTGCAGGAAAGTCAATAGGATTTTTTGGGGGCTTGGTCTGAGCCTTGCTGAACTGGACAGCCAGGGCCACATCTGATTGCTATGGGAGACGTTTCTCTGATGAAAGCCGTGGAATTTGGGGCAATCATCAATGATGAGCCCTCTGCAAGCATTATATCTTGTGGAGGCTTTGATCACAGTAGACTTGTCCAATCCGTCTTCCCTTTGCTGGGTCCACTTACCACTAAGGTAAGCTGGTCTCCAAGCAAGTACTGGCCAAGTCCAGAGGGATTAGCATCTAAAAGCAGATGAGATGTCACACGTGGATGCGATAAGGGTGAGCAGTGATCATAGTTACCATTCAGTTATCTCTGTGAACACATGAATGGGTGAATCGACTCTCCCCCGAGTACTCCCCCGGGACCACTGACTGCTGTATTATAGACAACACAGCCCTGAATGAGGTGGGCTGTTCTGAGATAACCCTCAGGAAACCGCCACCAGGTCTAACGGGACTATAGCTAGTGATTTCCAATCATCAATGGACTAAGTCAGTTATTAAGCGTGTCTCTAAGTGGGCAATAGTCCCTCCACGACATGGGAGTAGGTGAGGATGCATGGAAAGCATCCTAAGGGGATGCAATGTAGCAGGATCACTCCCTCCCATACAAAATTTTAGAACAAGAACGATGAATGCAGGAATTACAGCCATGTCAGGCTGAACAAAAAGTGTCCAGTGTAGGGCTATTAATTTGGATTTGTAGTTGCAATAAATAATTGCTTTTCTTGGCCTCTCAGGCAAGCTTTACTAACAGGCAGACAATAACCAGATCAGACAAGACACTCCTCTCCAGGAGAGAGATGAGCAGTTGATAAATCCCCATTCCACAGAGGCATACACTGAGGCTGAGGGTCTCCTACGGAACGCTGAACACTGAGACATGCTGGAGACAACACCACTTGGGTGCTCCTGACCCACCAGACCACCTGGGCTTCTAACAGCAGTGATAAACGAGGGGATAACTTCAGGCAAAGGGGGACAAAGCCCAAGTTCTCCCATGAACGGTCTCTCTAACAAATCACTCGCTGGGTTGGTGTCTAAGATTAGCTCCTTCTGGCAGCTCCCGCAGATGCAGCTGCTGGGTAAATTTAGATCCTTAGTGAATGGGCTATTTTCTCTCCCAGAGTATCCAAGTCAGGAGGGCAGTGCAGAGTCACTGGGCTTTGCCGTGTGAGTCACCCACTTCGACGCTGGGAGGTGGGTGTCTCTGTCCTCCCAGGCAGCCAGGGACCTGAGCTGGGCCACCTGCAGACACAGAGCCCTTGGTCCTGGCAGATCAAGGTGGCTTCAGCTCTGCAAGGACACCCATATGGAGGAGAAGAGCTGAATTTTACGCTGGGAGGAAGCACATCATGTCGTAGTTGTTTTAGTAGTAAAGAGCAAATCTGAAAAAATGGAGATACCAAGAAACATCTACCAAAGGTCCAGCAGCAGATCTGTGTTAAAAAGGGATGTGCCTGGTAGCTGAAGGGGTTTTGGGGATGTGACTAGAGATGCCACCAAGGCACAATACCTGCTGCTACTTCCAACATTTTGGGTCGGGCTCTCGGAAATGAAAACTACATGGGTGAAAGTTTGATGGCAGTAGGCTCGTGGTATTTCACCAGTACAAAGGTGGAGTCAAAATAAAGGTGAATATTAATCCAGCTGCAGCCAAACCTCCAATCTGGTGATGCTGCTAAGGTGGGTTTCTGTCAAACTCAACAATGTCTTACCTTGTGTCACAATTAGGGGTGGGAGGTGAGGAATTGCAAACAGATCCTTGTGTCTCTCAGCAATGATGGCAGTGCATTACCCAGGGTGTCACCTGCGTTACAGCAGCATAACAGGTGCCACAGATTTCCAACATTTATTTACTACATAAATAAATGACATTCATCAGGGACTTCACAAATTACTTTGGCAGAGCTGAAAGCTGGCTGGGAACCGATCCTCTTTCATCCACAGGGAAGCCAGAACACGCCAGCACCAAGCGTCTCAATCCACGTTACAAAGTGGTCCATATTCTTCCCTCCCCAAATATCAACAGAACTCAGACATAAGGCCACTGAAAGTTACTTTAAAGTGTAAGAGAGACAGAGCTATTTTCCAATTATTAACCCACTTTTCCCCCAAGGCACTGTGTTTCACACGCGTACATTTATTCAATGTACTCACTTTGCAGTGTCCCAAAGTCTGCTTTTCCAAGGAGTAGGGTTTCCCCTCCACCACCGAGTCCCAAATCATTGCCCTTCATTCAGGGTCTTCCTCCTTTGGTTGTACATATATGTGTGTGCTCATTCAGCCATGCAGTCATGGGCTTAGGCTACGTGCCCTGAAGTCCATTGAGTAAAGGGATGGATGGATGGAGATGAACAAGAGTTGGCTACAGCATCTTCTGTTCCTCCACCATGGGCAGGAATGTGAGCTTAAACCTTTGTCCATGACGTGTAAAAAAAAAAAAAATGCAGGTGGGATTTGGTTTGAGTCCCAAGACACGTTTCACAGCAGGGTGGTCGTGGTGGCCACATCGGTCTCAGACCCAGCAGCAGAGGGCCCTTTGGGTCTGAGTTGGGGCCTGAGGACCAAGCAGTTGTGAGCCATGTGTTGTGTTTCTTTGGCATGCCTGCTCCCCAGGCAACCTGTACCTAATGCGCAATGGCTGTGAAGTGGGTACGGCTCCCTCATTCTCATTAACGATGTCTAATGTTGGCATTAAATAATTTTTTTCAAGACATTTAGCACTGAAGGGACCTGTTTTGCAGAGATCATAACAGCTATCACTCTGCACCGCTGACAGTGGTGGGGAGAGAATTACCTTTCAATGTGCCGTTCCTGGTCCTCCTTCCCTTTGCTATAAAGACTGTACTATTTATTTATTAGCCTCTTGGTAGGTATAGATTGTACTGAGCCATTCCACATTCCTCACTGCACAACCAGAGATGCTGAACACTTGACAGTGGATGCTGACCATTTCTTGTGGTAAAAGAAACATAGGATGCTTGAGCTGGAAGCAACCTGGAGATGGTCTGCTCAGAGCAGGCTCAGCTCCAGCTAATCCCTTTCTCATACCTGAATGCCTGGCCCACCCTAAAACCTACAGCTGTGGGTCTTGGAGAGTCTCCTCTGGGACACATGGGCTACAGGTCCTGTGGGAGAGCCAAGTGCTGGTGGACCAAGTGTTATGGGAAGCAGGGGGTGAAATCTCTAGCTCTGCATATTATCAGAGGGTCAGAAAAATGATGGGGATGGCTCTTGCTGGCTTTAAAGAAATGTCCTGGGAGCCTGCCTCAGCAGTCTGCCACACATGGGGAGCCTGAGAAATGCCCACTGTGTCTTATAGAAAATCTTTCCTGCAGCAAGGGGGTGACCTGCGCCTTCCAGGTGACTTCTACATGGGTGAGCTACAGCAGTTCGATTGTCAGGAGCGCTTGGAGAGCCACTGCCAGTGGCTGGCCTGGCAGTGGTGGCTGGAGGGGAGATGAGGCTTTGGGACAAGCCTGCCGCTGCCTCCCTCTACTCCACCTTTGCTTTGTCACACTTCTCCTCCTCAATGGCCAGGATGCGCTCACGCTCTTTGATCAGCTGCACTCCGCAGTACGTGATGAACCAGATGGACAAAGTGCTGACAGGGAAACCTAGAAGATGGAGGGACACATGGTCATCTTGGTATAGCTGCTTGCCTAACAGGTCCAGCTCTTCTCCAGCACTGCTGCCTCTCAGGTGGGTTTGGGAGGTCCCATAAGTTCATGATGACCAACGACATTTTCCATTGTGGATCCAGCCCTACAGATTCACTGAGTGAAAAGAGAAATTCCCAGGATCAGATTTTAGATGAAGCAGTGCCTGAGCCCACCAAGGCATCATGGGCTGCGGTTAATGTGGGAACATGCTGGAGTGGCTTTGAACACTCTCTTACCTCCGAAACTCCTCCTGCCCCCCAAGTTCAGACTTGGTAGTTGACTTTCTGCCCATTCAACCTGCCCATATCCATCATTGTTCAGCACTGTGAACTTCTGGAAGCTTTGTGCCCCGCTGATGCTGAGGATCAACCCCAGCCTTGTCCCATACCTAGTGGCGACACAGTGTGCACCCAGGAAACACATGTTTTTGTCACCTAAGTAAGTGACTCAGAACCAGGAGCTCTGCCTCCACTTAGGAAGGGTCTGACGGCATTTGTAACCATGAGTCTGGTATCCACAGCAGAGGGGAGACACAGGATTTGTACCTGCTAAAACAGGACTTCTGAAATGAATAATGCTACCAGCAAAGGCCAGCTAGCTCAGCGGGCAGGCACTTCTGGCAGACTGAGCCCAGAGCGTCACATTATCCATTTCCTACGCCAGCCCTGTCCCAGAGAGGGCTGGAGGACATGGCCTCCCGACGGCTATTTATACTCTGAGCTGCTCAAGAAGACTTGAAAATAGTGCCACCATCCACTGATTAGAAATGTGCAGATAAGACTGTTCATTAGGAGCCTAGGATGAGGATTTGTACCTGGCACCTTCAGGTTGACGCAGGAGCAAATGCTAAAGCAAAAGGAGATGAGGTAGGACAAGTAAATCCCTTCTCCAGCAAGGGAATAATTTCACAGCCCACCTTGGTGAGGCAAATGTGGCCTTTGCATTGCTGCAAGGAATCTAAATCACAGCATCGGGCTGTGCTAGGAGCTGTACAAGCACATCTGGAAGGCAGCTCATTCCCCAGAGAGCTCACACGAGAAGGATGGGAGCTAAGAAACAGCTTCCTGCACCTTTTGAAAAATAATTAAGCACACTGGGAGCCGCCACGTAATGAGCCAATGGCCAGGCCACCAAGGGGACTCGGAAATCCTAGTCCTCAGCTCCCCTACCAGTGTCCCCCCATCAAGACAAGGGTGCCTCAGCGGGGAAGGCTGGTAGCATCTTACCTGTCAGAAGGAGTCTCCTGGTGACCAGCAGTGCAAACTCCAGGCTGTTGAGGGCTAGGATGTTGTAGAGGACGATGGCCCAGAAATTTACTGCTCCAAAAGCTGCCCTAATCCGCCGAGACATAGCCGCTGACATTTTGGCCTGTGGAGGGGAGAGGAGCAGAGAGTGAGGAAAAATGGGGCTGTAAGGAAAGGGGATGCACTGGTCCAGCTCCAGCCAAACACCAGCTGGGATCGCAGAGGGGTAGGCAAAAATTAGAGCAGCCTTTATTATCTCTGGGATGAAGAAACATAACGACAAGGTAAAACTTCTGCACTGCTGCTGGACTTAGATGCATTTGGGACTCTGGACTGGTGTTTCAAGGTCCCATGGGTAGGGGCAAGATGTTATACATGGTTTCATGCTAATTGTTATGGCTGAGTACTGCTTTTTTCATCTGTTGCCTTGGGTAAGCCATTCCTCAAGGCAGATGAATGCTGTTGTATACCAGCATTATTATTAGTCCTATGTGCAAATCAATCCCAGCTCCTGGTAGAAATTGCTTTTTAGGAATTAAAAAAAAAGAATAACTGAAAACTAGTGACAGCAGCAGAATGAAATTGCCACTGGCACATAATCCTCAGGAGCAGCTGCTGTGAGTGAGGCAGGAAAGTGGTTTATAGCAACCTTCAAAGAGGACGATGAATCCCCAGGCCACTCAGTGCTGAGAATTGCAGTGCCGCAGGGAAGGAGATTTCACTGCCTGCGAGTGCTATAATCTGATTAGAAGTTCAATGAGGGGAGCAAATGGGAGGATTGCTTTCTGAAGTTTTTATTCAAAAGGAGTCTTTACCGAACCAGTTTAGGACCTCCAGACTTTAGTTTGGGCAAAATAAATAAGGAACATAATTTCTTCCAGGATGGAGTTTCCTAAGTTTTTCTTCCAACATGTCCCTGAGGCACCTTGGTCCCAGACAGAGACAGGGCACTAAGCTTTGGAGTGGCTGGAAAATAATTCATTCTAGTACCTAAACATGTCCTTTTATCAGAAATCAGATCAAAACAACTGAGAATGCCAAGATGTTTTGCAGAACAAGAAGAACAAACAATTTCCATATGGAAATGTATGAACTTTTCCCCATGAACAGACCTCAGATTTTGTGTCCATCTGTGGCACTTTGATGCCTCATTGGGGCTGCATTCCTGGTTCTCTTGGACCTCTGTTTTACCTCTGAAATCTCCACACCCAACATAAATTTCCCATGAAACATCATAGGGGAGGTGGAAATTTGCTCTGGATGGGTGACACAGTGCATAAAATGAAAATACAGAGCACCAGGACTGTGCTTCTCTTGCACAGCTGAGCAGCTGATCACAAGGATGCTAAAGGCCACAGGAGGGAGCTTCAGGTCTCCAGGTGGAAGGCTTGGACATGGACCTGCATGGCATGATCAAGTACATTGCTCTTTAGCCTCAGCTGAAAATGGATCTGACTTGCATAAACAAGTTTGAGCTCTGTACAGTCATGGACATTTTCCAGCAGCAGAGTTTGGCCCCAGACCCACTGATCTTCACCCATCCACTTGCAGCCCAGCTTCTCACCTCCAGTTTGGCAAAAGGCTCCTGCTGGAAGAACTTCTGCACCCAGAGCTCAAAGTTGAGGCCAAAGCAGTTGAAGACAGACCAGATGTAAACAATCTCACAGGGCCCCAGCCACAGGGTGGTGATGGCAAAGGTGGCAATGGTGGCCATGAGCTCCTTCATGATGTTGTCATGGTTCTCTCCAATGTGGTCATACACATACCTAATAGCCAAGGAAAGTGGTTGGTGTTCCCCATAGTCAAGGAGAACCCTCTGGAGTCCCTCCTCCCCCACTTGCCCACAACGTTTTGGCTGACATGTTCTAGCAATAAACTGATTTTGGCTACAGTCCAGCTCCATGTGGCTTGTTCTCTTCACAAACCTCTAGCTCCTTAAGGACAAAATACCACCCTTTTCCCCTCTTGCAGGTAAAGGGTTGATAAAAAGTGGGGATCCATAGAGTTGCAGGCTATTTCATGCTTGTTGGTGCACAGGATTTCAGCACAGAGGAGCCACCACCTTCAGTACAGGTTTGCTGGCATGTACTCATGGCTGAAGAGAGCTGAAGGGCTGAGAGAGGTGTAGATGGAACTCAGGCCACCCTTGTTATCCAGAATATGGGAGACCTGGGTTCAATTCCCCTTTCCTCCTGGTGGAATATGAACCTGACCCTTCCTCCCTTGAGGGAACACTAAACCCACCAGACTTAAAGGGTTTTCTGGGACAGGACTGTTATTGACAGCTTGGCAGGGGTGGGGGAGGGAGGGCTGTTGCACTTTGTGGTGATTAATTCAATGGTCTTTGGGATAAACAGACCAAATATGACTTGACGCCGTAGTGGGATTCACCCAGAAGAGAGGAAACCTCAGCTTTGGGATAATCAGCATTTAATGCTTCATTGCTATGTCATGAAAGAGAATACCCTGAACCAGGTTAGAGACAGTCGGTTAGACACTTACTTGCATAGCCAGTCATTAATCCCTCTGTCAAAATGCCTAAAATGCAGATGATAAAAAGCATGTTAAGACACACAGTGTGATGACACCCTTCCACATGGCACTCGGGCATAGAAAGCACCTGGTTGCCTGGTGAGGTACTTCTTGAACCTTGTTCACAGCAGTTCTCCATGCTCCTTCCTTGAACATTTCCCACTACTGATGTGGTTGTAACCTATCTTATCCATTGCTTCCTGCCCAAGAATATTTCCCTGGGCTATGGCCAGGTCTAGGCTATAGCTTCAGTATAGACTGTTCAATGTAGGTAGTCTCCTCAGAAGCACAGCCCAGATTTCCTCCCCACCATGCACATTTCACTCAGGTCAAACACGCTGTCTCTCTTCATTGATGCGTGTAGGGTACTCACGTTTCTGCGAAGACGTAGAGCATGGTGATGCATTTCGGAGGCTGGGGTGGGTCCAAGTGGTCCAGTCTGGCGATGGTGTTGATGATCCCAAACATGACAGCAGCTTTCACCCAGTCGTACACCAAATTGGAGTAGGCCAAGCCAGCTGGAGCAAAAATGATAGTCAAACACATGAAGAGGAGCACGGGATGTATCACCTTCAGGACTCTGGGGACATGATGTCCTGTGGGAGCATGTAGTCTATTGCAACAAACATAACATCAGGAAGACAGTCTAATGCTGTATTGGACCAGCAAAGCTTTTAAAACTAAGTAGCTTTTTAAGAAGCTTGAACCAAAGGCCTATATCTTCTTGAGGTATTTGGGAGCAAACTGTTTATTGGTCTCGGTAATCCAAGAAACTCAAACAGATCTTGCTTCTTCCAGCACAAGATCTTTCCTCCCCTCTAAGGCTTGTTAACCTATGGCAAACTCATCACAGTTCTCGACTCTGAGGTTTTATTGACCCTTCTTTGAAATGCACCCCATCCCATCTCTTTGTGGCCATAGATGTAACAATGATTCTACGGCAGAGTCAGGGCCAGAACCTCTATCTTGGAGAGGTGTCTAACTGGAAACAAGCCTTGCAGGAAAAAACACCAAAGATTTCAAATTCCTATGCAAACAGAAGTTAAAATGCCCCTGTCTTGGTGCGATTCAGCTCACAGATTTAGGGCCACACAGTGCCATGATGTGAGCCAGACCTGAGCTCCCGCCGTGGATAAGGCAGATCTGGTCGATACAGTCAGCAGAGCATGCAGGGGAGCTCAGCTCCCTCTGGAGTAACACACATGCTTGGCCAGTCCACCCAGGTCTCTTTGGACACCCTAAATCAATGCTAGTGCCATTCTAGCTGCATTAGAATTTTCTCCTGGCCTCCAGCTGCCACTCTGGAGAGACATGGGGCTTCTCCAGCCCCTGTTTGCCCTTTGCCAGCCCTGTGTGGATGTCAGATACCCTATGGTCAGCTCAAATGCTGCCATCAGATGTGTATTTGGCCAGCTGAAATCCTCCATCCAGCTGCCAGCTGAACGCCAGTGCTGCTACCACTACTCATCCAGGAGTCTGGTTTCTGGAGGTCCCATGTCCAGTCCTGCTCAGAGCACGGCCAACATAGAATGGAGGTCAGGTTTCTCTGAACCTTGTCCACTGAAGCATTGAATATTTCTTATTTTTTGTAGAATCTATAACCCTTCTGGGCCCCCGTTTCAATGTTTGACCCCTCTAAGAAAAAAAATCCTTACATGCAATCTGACTTTGCCTTGCTGCACCTTGTTTGCTGTGTCCTGCTTCTTCCCTGCCAGCCTCTACGAAGAGTTCACCTTCTCTACAACCCTCCTTTAGGTAGTTGAAGACAGCAGCTACAACTCCCCTCAGCTGCTCTCTGTACAACCTATGCCCTGTGGGCATTTCAGTGGCTCACAAACACCCATAATAGGTGGCCACCTGTGAAGGCATCTGAGATACCAATGTGCCCCTTGCAACAGCACCGGAATGATACTTTGAGGTTCTGAGCTCCTTTGCAGTCCAAACAAAGGCAATGGGAATGGCTTAGTATTCAGCCTCTTAAACCCTGAGCCAAACAATTTTCTCAGGACCCTGCGAGGGTGTCAAACCAATGCCATCTGACAGACCCCAGCTCTGTGTATTGTCAACGGGAAGAAGGGGGGCTTTACCCAAACCTGTCCAAAATAGGCGTTGACGAGGCCTCTCAGTGGAGATGGATGGAGATCTGAATCACTCGCCACTGCCGTGAAGCTAAGTACAGGTGTGAGCATGTCCAAGCATGGCCACTCACCCAAGGACCAGTCCGAGAGGCGGTTCATGAACTTCAGGTCAGAAGGGAGGGTGAGGATGTAGAAGAAATGGAAGAAGATGTCCACAGCAATGATGGCCCCCACGTGAAGGAGAGCATGGACCCGGATGTTCCTCATCTCATCATCTTTGCGTCTCAGCTCTCGGGTGCTCACCTGCCAGGATGGCAGACCAGAAAAGGGCTAAGCTGAGAGACAGGATGGGCAGCATGTTCCTCCATCCAGAGAAACATTCAAGATCCAAATTCAGCGCTGTCCTTTAGAAATCACACCATGGACTACCTGGCTGAAATCTTCATTGATTCAGAAAGACCCAAGGGACTAGTTCACGTGAACACATCAACAGGGAGCAGGACACACCCCACCCACAGCACCCCTCCAACACCTCCACCTCAGTGCTGATCATGGCAGCAATGTGCCTCCTGGATCACGCTCCCAGAAAAGGCTGTTCCCATCATGGGTTTCCAGCTGAGCAGGCACGTAGTGTGACACAGCAGTGACAGGTCTGGCTGTACCTAATGGACCACAGGTGGGGTGAAAACTATACTGACCAGGGAGCTGGGTTTTCTGCTCTTTCTGTAGGGAATGTTCAAAGAGTCAACTTTGCTTAAGGGTGGCCCCTTGCACCAGTCACTAAGGGGGAGCAAATGCCCATACCCATCACTTCTAAAGGATGCCACAGCCTGTAGGGAAGGACATCTTCATGCCCAGGAGAGGTTGGGAGCAGGGCTAGCATCGCACCTGACAGCTCTGCCAGAGCCAGGTGCATATTTTTGGCCAGGGTCATTTGGGAGGAGGAGGATGACTGATGGTCTCTGGAGCTTCTGCTGCAGACACCTGCTGTAAATGAGAAGGAGAGCTGCTCAAGGGGCCATCCTGAATTGGCTGGGACCTGATCGATGGGGGTTTTGTCTCTGCTGTGTCTTGTACAAACAGGGGCTGGGCTTTGCCTCCAGGAGCTGTCATGTCTCTGGCTTTTGTAATATAAAAAAATCATCAGAGCAAGCTTTCAGGATTACACTGGGCAGACTGATGTCCTTGCTTCCCTGCATCACCGTAAAAATTGCTGCTGTATTCAAAATCCTCTTACATTTATTACTTTCCCTTTATTCCCTGCAAGAGGTGGGAGCTCTCCCAACATAATCCGCAGGCTGCCGTTCCAGCCCCGTTGTCAAATCCAGATGATTCCTGAGAATTAAAGCCTTTGCCAGATTTTTTCATGTCTGTTATATGCCAAGTGCTTTAAGGATACAAAGAGGCTGGACCCTGAGCTGGAGGAGAAGCTGAGGGAGGACAGGCTCTGGCACGGAGACATGTGGGAGGACACAGAGCCCCCCCTTTCATAGAATTATAGAATTATTTAGGTTGGAAAAGACCTTTAAGATCATTGAGTCCAACTGTTAACCCAGCACTGCCAAGCCCACCACTAAACCATGTCCCTGAGCACCACATCTACAAGTCTTTTAAATCCCTCCAGAGATGGTGACTCCGCCACTTCCCCGCGCAGCCTGTTGCAATGCTTGATAACCCTTTCGGTGAAGAAATTTTTCCTAATATCCAATCTAAACCTCCCCTGGAACAACTTGAGGCCATTTCCTCTCATTCTCATGTCTGCGTGTGGTGGCAGCACTCTGCCACCATCCCCTTGGGATCAGGGCTGTGTCCCCCACACTTCCAGTCCTACAGAAGTGAATTTGTTCCCTTGATCCTAGTAAGGAAGATGCTTTTCAGCTCAAATGGGGCTGCCCAAGCCCTGGTACAGATGAATTCCCATTACACATGGGGGTGTAAGTGTTCCACCAGAACGTAGCACCAGTAGGAGCCAGCAACAGGTTCGTTCCCTAACTGGGCAATACACCCCACCCTGGGGAAGGGACCTCATTTGCCTGCCCCCATAATTGCTGTTGGGCAATGAGGAATTCACCTCTGCAATTAGCTGCAGCTCCAGCACTGCAGGGGGGCATCTAGCCAGGAGATGGCAGTGGTGGCCAGGCCAAGAGAGGACCCCTGTTTGGGGCATGGGAAAGGGGTTGGGGACTTACTCCCTGTGCCTTTGGTGTAAGAGCTCTACGCAACAGAGTGGGTGGGATTGCTCATTAAGTGGCTATAAACGTCATGGTTTGGGGCTGTGCAAAAGGAACAGGACCCTCCAGATAAAGCCTTGTAGGGGTGGTGGGAGTTCAGATCTTGGAGACACCAGCAGTTTAATGCCCTGATTTATAGATACCTGTCTGCAGTGTTAGAATAAGCCAGGGCTGCCCTTCTCATAGGAAAGGCTGATGGAAACTGGGGAAGGAAGAGGAACATGGGGTGAGGAGGGCACCCCAGGGTACTGCACCCCCTCTGGAGGCGCTTGGACAGTGGGGCTGCTGGAGCCATGCTCACCTGGACCTCAGCCTGACAGATAAGACACAACTGGAAAGATGAAGCCTTAGGATGAAACATTTCTTCCAGCAGCCTGGAGAGAAGAGCCCAGCTGGGGCCTGGTCATCCCTGGAGCTTGTCTGCTGAGAACAGGCTGCTGGTGGACTCAATGCACCGTGAGCATCCCTCATGGGGGACACCAGAGCTGACCTTATGATCTTCAGGATCAAATGCTGTAAGAGTCCTTTTAAATAGATCCTGCAAGACCCAAGGGATCTCAATCCTGCCCTCTGATCCTTTCAGCATGCAGCATGAGGTTGTTAATGCCCCAGGTGGATGAACTAGCAAGGAGTAGGACTTGGATCAGGGCTCAACCTGCTCACTGGAGGAAACAAGACCAGCGCAGACCCTTTCTTAAGCAACCACTACCAGCCCAACTTTGGAGAGAAGGTGCTGGGCTGGATGGGTCTTTGGTCTCTGGCTCACCAGGGAGGCTCTGGCTGCTCTGCCCTGCCCTGTGCTGTTTTTTCTTCTGAATTCACAAATGTTTTTCCAAAACAAGCACCCAGATGTCAATTGGGATCCAAAAATTCAGTGTAGCTGTTCTTCTTTAAAAGGAAACAAAGGGGTGGTGGCAATCCTTCCAAGCACCATTGCTGACCAAGCAAGAGGTACTGCTTGCTAAGGGAGGGACCAGTTTGCTTTGATGACTAAGGTTGATCATTGGTGTAAAAAGACATCAGGATGGGAAGAGTGAGAAGGAAGAGATTAGTTTTGTTTGATCTTGGGCGGAGAAACAGCCCCGGAGGTCATCTGGTTCCAGCCTATGCTTCTGCTGTTTTCCAATGCTGTTTGGAGTCTGCTCTTCAAAAAGTCCCCTTGGTTGTGTGTGATACTGGCAAAGACTTGGGGCACCAGGGTATTTCATGGGGAGCAGAAGCAGCCCCTAGTTGCTGAAACACAGCCTTCCACCCAATCTTACGTATTTGCAGAGAAGTAACTTCATCTTAAGAAACACAGACCATCTCCAGAAATTCATGCTCCTTGGGCAAACCAGCTGGATGGAAAGGTAAGACTTCCCTTGCTCTCACAGCCACCAGCATGCAGAGGTCCCATGGATGGGCACCACGTGGCTGGCTCTCACCGTGGCCTCCCAGAGCGGCACAGCAGGGCAGCATGGAGCTGCTGGGGTGACAGTGCACGGAAATCGAGGCATTGAGCAGTGCAGGTGCCCAGTGAGCAAGGACGTGATCTGAACCCTCCCCTCCTCATCCCAGCATGGTGTTTTCACCGCAGCAGTGTCTCCCCTCCTGTATTGATCCATGGAAATAGCCAAAAACCCAAAAAGGAAGGTTAAAAATTGAGCAGTTTATGCCCCTCTCCCCAAAAATCATGGCGTCGTTGTGCAGCCCAGACTACAGCCACAGACTCTATGTGACCACAAGAAACTCTACACCTATTTGCACCTTCACAGTGGCAAAGAGTCATTTTTTTTGTAGGCTTTAAACCCAAGCAAATAAACACAGGGAGAGGTCCTCCTCCAGCCTGGCCTCAGGAACACTCACCTGGGCATGGAACTGGTCAAACGTCATGACAGGCCCAAAGAAGAAGAAGGGGAGGTAGAAGTTGTACTTGAGGAGGTCGAAGATGGAGTAGATGCCCTCTTTCCTCTCAGAGCTCTCAAGTGCAAAGCTCATGCAGCGCATGATGGTGAAGCCACTTCCTCCATAGAAGAGAACATCTTGAAGATCAAAAGCTCCTGTTACAAACCCGCTCTGGATGAGAAACAAAGAGTTACCACCAGGAACATGGTGTCACTTCCGTGCTCCCTCACTTTGCGGAGGACATCACTCCCAGGGCAGTAGGCGAAGCCTCTCATTATGCTCCAAACCCAATTTTTCCTGGAGCTAATAAGCCTTGCTGTTTGAAGGAGAAAACTGAGGCTCAGTTTCCTAGCTGGCTCCTGCATCCTGGAGGAGCTGGGAAGTGGTAGATCCTCTTGGCCATGTCTTCACCAAGCAGCTGTGGGCCACGCAGGCTTTGTTCTGGGGTGGAAATGTCACCCTGTCGCAGGGACATAACCCTCCCCAGGAAGTGAGGCAAAGCCCGCACAAGCCTGATGGAGAGGGGGGAACACATTTCAAGAGTCAAGCAGCAGGCAAGGACAGGCTGCACTGTCCTTCAGAGGGCCTGAATAGCTTTATAAGATCCTTCCTGGGCTTCTCTCCACCCATCAGTGAGAGAAAGTCTTAACTGGGTAGAGACATAAGAGATAGGCATAGGTGTCACTGAACCCATCCCAGCACTGTGTTACAGGTGGGGAAACTGAGGCATGGGGCAGGAACATGTCTTGCCTGGCTGACAAGCCATTGCCTGAGCAGCAAGAAGGATTCAGGTGTCCTGAGCTCTGGGCCAGCATGAAGCCACCAAAACACTACATAGCCCCTGCAGGATTATCCCCAAGCTCAGCAGCACAACAGTCCCCTCCCTTTCAAACCCTGTGGGAGCTCTGACATAGCCAGGAGAAGTGCCCATGGTTTGGGGGTGCCCCAGGAGCCCTCCCTGGAGATAAACCCAAGGAGAGGGACACAAGTCGGCTGGAAATGAGGCAGACGGGTGGTCCAAGACAGCACCTACCTGCCAGGAGCTGAATGGCTCCACCTTGAAGGATGCAAGGCAGCAAAGCCCGGCCACATAGCAGAGCCACTTCTGCTTGGCCAGTGCAACGGAGTAAAGGACAAAGCAGTGGGAGAGGATGATCATCAGGTAGACATGCCCCATGCTGCCCAGCACGGCCAGGACCCCGTACAGCATGTACACCACGGCCCGGTGCTGCGAGAAGAGAGTGGCCACGACCTGTGGTCAGCTTGGTGAAAGCCCCAACCCTGCTCCTCCTATCCTAGAACATCCCCCCATCCTAGAACATCCTTCAAGCCCCCTCCACAGGTCCCAGGTCACCCTGGTGCTTTCAAATCCATCCCACCACGTCCCTGGCTCACCTGTGGCACGGTCATGGAGCAGATCTTGCCGAAGAGGACATGTCCCGAGAGGGCGAAGATGATGACATTCCTGAACGAGGTGAACCACATCACCCACTCGAAATCCGCCACGTCCTGTGGGAGCAGCACCGGGCGCCTTACTGCCCCCAGCCCTCACACCCCACCCCAACACCCATCTGGAAGGGAAACCACACAATTTCCAAAGCCTTTTCTTCCCATTTTCCACCCAAGGGCTCCCAAGCACTTTAGCTTGGTCATAAAAGCCCGGGTGAGATGTGCAGAGGTTGCTCGTCTCGGTGCACAAAAAGCAGAGCATCCACGGTGCTGCAGGGCTGATATTTCCCTGACTAGTTCTTTAGGGAGGAAAACACAAGTCACGTGGACTTTGCAAAAGTGTGTCAGCAGCAGAAAAACCAGCTCTGCTTCTCCAGCGGTCAGCACCGACCATGTCGCCGGTAGCTAGAAAAGACTGAGTCCTTCCTCCGCTTACCATCTTCCTGCCGAAGTAGTGCCAGCCTGGCTTTATGCCGTCCCGAAAGGCCTTTCTGTTCATGCTGTCTGCAAAAGAACCAGAGTTATGGGAAGAGAAACAGCCCTGGGAAATTGGGCCTGGGTTTTGGCAAGGCAGGGAGCCTTCGTCATCACGATGAGGAGCCGTCAGGGCTCAAACGCCCCATCCCTGAAGTGCCTAATTCCCATGGACAACCATAGGAGTCAGGTACCTCAACTGTTTCTGCAAGAATTTCCAGCAAAGCCTTTTTGCAGTGCACATCCCAGGGACCCCTGGCTGATCCCATGCAATTTTCAGCTTTTTAGGCTTCCAGACAAAAAGTTTGGCAGCTGGACCTGTGCAGGCAGGGTGGTTGCCTTTTCAGGTACTGGCTGGATATCTGCAACGCGCCAGCTTGAGCTTCTCACCCTGAGCCATAGAAATGTGGACAAGGTAACCAGGAAAAAGGCAAAAATCCTTTTTGATCCCTGCAAAGGATTCCCGAGCTGTTCTCTGCAAAAATTAAAGCCAGGGATCTGGTGCTGGTATCGCCAGCTGTAAAAGCAGCGACCTTGCATCCATCCTCCCTCCCAGGGCCCCCTCTGAGTGATGCGGTGGGGAGCGTTACCTCGGGATGCTTCAAAGATCCCGCTGCCGCTGTACACCACGGCGCACGTCACGACGAGAGCATAAAACCCCAGTTCATAGCTGGGGAGCATCGTTTTAACCCCCATAGCAGTAGGTTACCACCCCAGCTGGTGCAGGGGATTCGGACCTGGGAAAGGGAAGGAGGAGAGGAAAGAAAACCAGGGGTGAGATCTCACCTGCTCTCCTACCCTCAAACACCCTAAATTGCTGCTGGTCCTCAGCAGCTCTGCTTTGCAGGCTTGCTTGAAGGCTGGTAGCTGAAGGGAAGATGTAACACCTAGGGCTGAACCCTGGGACACTATTCAGGTGCAGGGAAAGAAGTTGCTGCTAAACCCTACTACAAAACCGAGCCAGGAGCCAGGATTTAGGGACAGCTCAGCCAGGTGGTCTTAATAAAGGGCTTTTCCCAGTGGGTTGCATCCATCCCAGTATTCAAAGATGCTCTGAACACTAGCCACCCAGGATGTGGTTCCTCCAGCATGTCTCTGATGTCCCCCCTAATTCCTAACTGGATCCTTGGAGGGGATCCGGGAGAGAGCATGAAGATAGAGCATCCAGACCCGTGCTGGAGGGGATGTGATGGGATGTCATTATTCCGCTGCCCTAGGCTGCTGCTTACCTTCTGCTGGGGTTTTGCCCATCCTCGAGCTCTCGGGGGGGGGCTCCTAAAGCCCCGCGGTCCCAAGCTGCTCCCAGCCGCAAGCCTTAGGACCCCACAGGCACGGTTGAGCCCCCCCCCCCCCCGACCGCTCTGCCCAGCAGCATCGGCAGGGCTCGGGGAGGGGGGGGGGATGCCGATATTCAGCCCCGCAATTAGCCCTGGGCTAATTACTCCTGCCAAGGCTAATTAACCCCGGCGCGACGTGCCTTTCAGCCCGCCCCGAGCTCCGCAGCCTCTCGTCTGCCTGTCCGGCAGCTGCTAAAAACGCAATTTCAGGGCCGGAGCAGGCGGTGTGCTGTGGGTATCCTCCTCCGGCACCGCCACCCACCCGCGAACATCCCCCCGCGGGTGGGGGGACCCCGCGGACGGCGGGGCGCAGCCCCCGCGACGGCGCGGGGCGCTCGGAAGGGAATAAAGAGCAAAACTCTGCTTTTAGGCAGCAGTAAAAGGCGACCGGGTCACCCTCTGCTTTCGCATCTGCACCGCGCAGCTTTTCCCGCGGGTGCTTATTTAATTTCTATTTTTTTTATTTTTTTATTTTTTCTTTTTTTGTCACTAAATTTAAAAGCTGTTGGCGGGGGAGGGGGAGGAGGGAGGGGTCGTTGACAGTGATGCGGGGTGACCCCCATCTTCCCCAGCGCTTTTCCCGGCGGGAAGGGCCCCTCCCGGGCCGGGCACGGTGCGGGGGTCGCGCCGCGGCCGCTCCCCTGTGCGGGGCCGCTGCGGGCGGGCGCGCTGCCACCCCCCTGCGGTCCCCCTGCGGCGGGAGGGCACTCGCTGAGGTGGCTTTCAAGAGCTTTTTTTCTTCCTTTTCACGCTTTTCAAGGCTTTTTTTTTTTTTTTTTTTTGGGGGGGGGGGGTTAAGGCTACCCCGCAAATGAGCCGGGCGGGAGGCGGTTAACAGCCCCCGGTTGCTGCTGGGGACCCTGCGGTGGGCGAGGGGTGCTGGTGGGGGATCCCTCGGACAATTTTTGCTCTTATTGCTCCCGGGCTGCCGAATCAGGTGCATCGGGGGGGATCCCCAGCACAGCCCCCCCGCGCCCCAGCATCGAGCCGCGGCGGGGCAGCATCATCATCCTCATCCCCCTCCCCGCCACCCCCGGCAGAGGTGACAAAAAGCCCTAGAGCTGCGGGGGCAGTGTGTCACCACCCCCGGGTTGTGTGCCCCCCCCCCCCCCCCAGTCCCGCATCCCTCCCCGCTACTGACCTTGAGCCCCGGGGCCGCGGGTGGAGGCGGGCGAGAGTGCGGGGATCCAGCGTCCGGCACCGCGACGGGGGGACGGCAGGAGGGGGCGATGGGGGGGGCGATGGAGGGTTTTGGGGGGCCGTTGGCCTGCCCTACAGCATCTCTCAGCCCGGCTTGTGGAGGGGGGGGGCGACCGGGTGTATTTTTGGGCTGCCGTCCCCCACCTTGCCCCTGGAGGAAGTTTGGCCGGGAGTGGAGCGGAGCAGGCGGGAGGTATTTTTATTTTAGAGCAGCACTGCAGAGGGGGGCTGGTTCAGGAGCTGTCTGTCACGGCAGCTGCTGGAGAGGACCCGTGCTGGCTGCCAAAGCTCACCCCGGGCCGGGGAGCGTGGCCTGGGGGTGGCCACGGGAGCCCCGGGGCACAGCAGCCCCTACGCAGGGACCGGTTCCCTCCCAGGGGTGTTTCGGTGCCCAGTTTTGAGCCCTGCAAGGGAGGGGGTAGCCCCCATCGCTTTGTGCAGGAGGGGAGGCAGCTATCATTGCATGGGGATGGGGAAACTGAGGCACGGAGCCAAAAGGTGCAATTCTTCCCCGGCTCAGGCAGTGGTTTAATCAACGCGGGGCTCAGAGGTTGCAACATCTCTGCCAACCACCTTCAGGGTCCCCTTCTGAGCTTTCGGCACCTACAGACAAAAGAGGGGATAGGAAGGGGCTGGGTTGGGTTGTGGTTTCTGTTATGGGTTATGCAAATACAAGTCAGTCAAAAACAAGTCAACGCAGCGTCAGGCCCATCTCCGTGTCCCACACCGAGCTCTTTCTTTCAAACCCCTATGAGATCTGGGGAGAGCTCACGTTGGGGCTGACATCCCTGAGCATCTCCTGGACGGCCTGTAGAGTCAGGGGAGAGAAACAAGGCAAATGATCCTGGATTTTATAAATACCTCTGTGGGTTGTCACCTTTGGGGTGAAATAAGTCACGTCCTGGACTTAGGAAGGAGGCTCTCCAGAGTAGGCACCCCTCGGATCAGCCCAGTTTTGCCATTGCGCTGGCTATGGACAAAAAGGCTTTTTAGCAGCATTTTTAATTTGGTGTGCAGAGAGAGAGGCTCTCCATAGAGAGCCTTGGCGATGGCTGTATGGCCAACACTTTAAGTGCCTAATGAGCCACTTTAATTTGCAGCAGCTGGGGCAGGATTTGGCTGCCTGCCCCTCCGATGCCCTGGAGCCCCAGCCTTTGTCCTCCTGCCGCAGCAGCTCCGTCCCTGCCTGGCGTCTTTGGCTCTTCAGACCTTGGCATAATTGGCTGGGTGCTTAGAGGCAAAGTAATTAAGAGATCGGTGCAGATAAGCAGAGCGACACAATTTGTCACGCTCCGTGCGCCTGTGGAGGGCAGGGGTTTATGGCCATCCACGGCCATACATCAAGGAGCCTCAGCAGGAGGGAAAATCGTGTCCGTCCCCGCCGCCAGCAGGTGCAGATGGACATGGGCTCGCTGCGGCGGCAGGGGGGTATAGGAAGGCAACAAGCAAAGGGGCACTGGGGGACTGACAGGTCCCCGTCACCCTCCCTAGCTCCCAAACCCACTCACCCCCCATCCTGCCCCATGCAGAAACCAAAAGCAGCCCAAAAACCCCTTCTCTCCGAGCATCTGCTGCGTTGGAGGCACAAGGGGCCCCACTGTGTGGCCCCAGGGCTGGAGGTGATGGGGATCTCGCTTTCGGGGATGTGAGGGATGCCGGGGGTGGGGGGGTGGGCTCCAGGGAGTGGGTCCCGGAGGGCAGGAGGGTCACGGCCCCATCGGGCTGCTCTCCCTGGGCATTGGCATCCGGAGAGTTTTGGGGCAATGATAGATTTTTCTTTTCTTTTTTTTCTTTTTTTTATCCTGAGTAATTTGTGGTCTTACTGGAGTGCAACATAGGTGGAGGGCTGGGCGGCGGTTTTTCATGAGGCTCTGGGAACTGTGGTGATAAAAATCATTTAGGTTTAATTTATAGATATTATTAAAATTAAAAAAAAAAAGACCCTGCTCTTGATTTCTAATATAATAAGACTTATTTTTAATGTGACCAGTGCGCCTTCCTCGGCACAGGGGATGCCCCTGTGTTTTATTGCCCCCATGCTGCTGCTTTATGACCAAGGGCTGTTTATGGCTTTGAGCTGATTTTAATGATAGCTTTTTGAACATCTGGCCAGTTGCTGGAAGTTGTGGCACATGACCTGAGGCCAGGCCTCTCTTCAGTGTCCGAGAAAGCGAGTGGGAAGGTAGTGGGGTTCAACGAAAGGCTCTCAGCTCCGTTCCAGCGAGGCATGGCACGAAGTGGAGATGTTTGATGGGGACACCAAAGGAGCCTCCTCCTGGCTGTTTGATCCCTGCCTTATGCTGGTGTTTCCCCACTGCTGGAGCAGCTCTTTATGGGGTGAACTGGAAGGAGAAAGGGTTATAATAACCCACGTGGGTTATTTTATTCCCCATGTGAATGTGTTGCTGGGAACATGCCAACCCTACCAGGACCTCAGCAGGCACCTCCCTGCTCGCAGGATGGCTCAGGAGTGAGCCCCATCCATCCATCGATCCACCCAAGGTTACTCCCAGGGCCGCCCACAACACCCCCCGAATGACTCTGCCTGTCCCCCACGGCACCTACCAACCCCACCAAAGGTCCCAGGATCTCCTGCTGCCGTGGGGAAGGACTCTGAAGAAGGGTCCCACCACCTGGCAGGGACGACCCAGCGTCGGGGCAAAGCCCGCTGCCTTCAGCTCCTCTCCTCACGATCCCCTCCCGTTCCCGAGAAAATGCCCCAATTAGGTCAATGACACGGTGGGATGAGCACCCCTCCTCTCGCTGCGCCGCACAGATAACTATTCTGGCTGCCGAACGGGCTGCTCCAAAGCCCAGGACTTCACCCCCTGCCCGCGGACGGGTTTTGGAGCTGTAAGCGGAGACGCGTGGGGATTGAGGTGGCATTTGTTGAGCGAGGCCGCCCTGTCCCGCGGGAGCAGCCAGCTCGGAGCTGGGTTTGGAGGGGAGAGGATGAGGGGAGAAACCCAATACCCCTCTTGG
The DNA here is from genome assembly GCA_031468815.1 of Morus bassanus. Lineage (NCBI taxonomy): Eukaryota > Metazoa > Chordata > Aves > Suliformes > Sulidae > Morus > Morus bassanus. The sequence goes on along the minus strand of CM062567.1, from coordinate 3,797,292 downwards.
CTCAGTCGTGGCTTAATTTAGAGCACGGGGGCTCTGCTAGAGTGTTTTTCCATTTAAAGCCGAACCTCATTCCTTTTGTCATGCACAGGGAGAGGGCCCCGCAGCTTGCAGGACAGTAGCAGCTGCTGGCTGTGAGTGCCGGAAGGGTTGACAAGGCAGTTTCCTACTTAGTTCCCCTTTGCCACCAGCTTCCTCCCCACTTCTCTTACGTGAAGGACTGAAATCTGTCTCCTCTCCGCACCTCTGTCCTGCTTTGGAGCTTCGGGGACAGCACGACCACCCGCAGCCCCAATCTACGCCTAAATCGGAGCCGTTGCAGCGGGATCGGCTTTGACCTGCTGGCTGATCCTCTGCCTCTTGGCCGAGCAGAGCCCAGGGCAGGGAGAGCTCGCCTGTGTCGATACCGTCTATATTTAACCACGCTAATGCAACTTAATTCACGTTACGGCCAGTTTGGAAAGCTGCACTCTTGCCATGCCTGTTCTTCGCAGGTAGGCGCCTCGCAACAGGCCAAAAGGAAAACGATGACAATTCATCAAAGGTCATTTGTTCCCAGCGGTTCAGTTGTACTTTTAAAATCGGATGCATCCATCAGGCACTTTTATGGTTGCTTTGTGGAAGTGCTCTGCCCAGCTCCAGGGTAGGAGACAATCTTTGGCTCAGCCCAACTGTTTGGAGGACTCGTATTAGCACACATTGGCTAAAAGCCGGCCAAAGCCTAACAAGGAGCGTCCACAGCCTGAAATACTTGCAGCAAAATTAACCTTACGCTGTTCTTTGCAGCTTAACTGTATCCACCAGCCTGTGCCAGCGATGCCAAGCCTTATCACCTCCAGCTTGTCACCACCATTAGCTACAACGAGAGACCGAAAAAACTCAGAGCTTATCAAAAAACGGCGTGTGACATGACTTTACACTCGATGAGGGCTGTCCCAGCGAGGAAACGCTGGGTACACGCACCGCTTTTACGTAGCAAAGAAAGGTGTAACGATGACTGCCTGCAAACTGAAGCCAGAGGAATTCAAATGAGAATTGAAGCACGGGATTTTAACGGGCTGGTAATTATCCACAAGGACAAACTTCCAAGGAAAGCAGGGGTTTGTGGAGGTTTCAGATCAAGCCCAGCTACATCCCTAAAAGAAATGTTGTAGCTCAAACAGCCCATCGAGCGTGCTGGAGAGGTTCTATGGCTGAGGACAGGGGGCATGGGTTTTTGCAGGCAGTGAGAAAAATATTTTCGCTGTTTTTATTCTCTGAGTGATGGGTCAGGGGACATGGGGCTGCTGCAGCCAGCTGAACGAGGGCCGCTGCTTCCAAGGTCTGTCAGGGGTTCTTACATTCAGCAACAAAATGACATGCACTGCAAGAAAATAAGTCTCGTAGCTTGAAAACGGGGAAGTAGCTGCTGCAAGAGCCAGCACGGAGAGAATTCGAAGGCAGGGCACTCTGTGGAAGTGCAGATGGAATTTATTTCAAAACTAAGGTGAAAACTGAGAAGACCTGGACAATTTGGCCTGTGTTCAGCTCCCCCCACCCCCCCGCCCTCCAAGTACTCTGTGATGGGAGACAGATTGCACATTTCCATGAGAAAGTTACTTAGCGGTACGAGCTCTCTAAATAAACTATTGTATGGTGTCTTAGTTCCTTCTTTGTCAAGGTGTCCGGTGGTGCTCTGTGTGCGTTTAGTGCCGAAAAGAAAAAGAGAAAATGCTTCTGTGCAACCCCAAACAAGCATATGTTTAAAGAAATGAGTGTTGCAGCACTTGAGAAGAGGTTTGCACCACGTGCTAGCAAGCCATATGTGTTCTGTGACATACAGCACTCCCAGTTTCTTATCTGCATTTCATGGGTTGATTCACAGACACCCCAGGAAGAATTTTGCTGGAGAGTGGTATGATTTTCACTGCTTCATCACGGGACATGAGACAGACGCTGACTGTGTATTAGAAAGGACGGCAGATTGCCTCTCCTGTACTTATGTGAAAATATTATTGATTCACACTTCTGTGTAAGCGAAATCAGAATCTCCAGCTGCAAGCTACCAGCCTGAATTTAGCAGCCACCACACAGCAAAATCTCTACACCTCTGCCACGGCTCAGGCAGCTTTTCAAAGGGATCTGCTCGCTACTGCTAAATCACAACAAGGTCCTTACAATATCTGTCAGAGGTGGGCTGATTTCTTTGGTCTTCTCACTCTATCCCATGCTACATCAGCAGCAGGATGGAGTTGAACAGAAACAAACCACAGCTCACTTGAATGAGACTCTGTCTATCTCTTGATCCAGGATTTATGATTCCTCAAGTTGTCAGGAGGAGAGGATTGCGGGTTGCAAGATGCCTTTTCCTCTGATGCTACCAGCAGGGTGAGCAGGAGGAATTTGGCAAGGAACCATTTTGGTCCTGCTTCTTGGGAGACAGACATCTGACAACTTTGCTGAGCTATAGGCCAGCACTGGGGGAGCGGAGCAGGGCTCTTAAGTACAGGGAGGGTGAACCCTCAGGTGCTGAGCTTATGCTCAGCTCCATGACCTCCTTCATCAAGGACTCCATGGACTGTTTGAAGAGAGAAATCTCTGAACCTAAGCAGCAAAAAGACAGGGATGCCACGACCCTCACCACATCTGCAGTAACTCCCACTCTGCTCTCTTCTTCACTCTGCCTTATCGCGGCGCAAGTAGGGTCAGGACGCAGTCCCTGTTCCGGGGAAGGGAGCAGCAGCTCGCCTGTCCACAAATCCACTTTGCACTGGTGGTGGCTGGGGTTAAAGTCCGACAAATTTCACACGCACAAAAAGAGGCTGACAAAGCAAAGCAGAAAAAAAAGGGGTTTCAAGACTTTCAAACGAGAAACAAAGCAGCACTATACAAAAATGACTAGCTCTCCATTTGCTTGTAATCCCCAAGGCTAGTTTGCTGCTGGCAGGCTGCATGTTGATGCCTTATTAGCTTGCGCTTGGTGTTCTCACCATGCTTCAAGAGAAAAGGATAGAGATTCAAGGGTTTTCAGCATCTCCAAAAGTCCGTCCACTACTGCAGTGAGGACCTGCCTGCATTTTGTTAGCATTTCTTCCTAGTGAGAACAAGACCTGCCCAATGGATGAATGCAGAGACCCAGAAATAGGGAATTCATAACCTGGATGGCAAGTTTCGTATGGAATGAGCTGAATTTAAGGTAGGTCTGACTGACTGCAGGGGTAATCTGCACAGTCTACCTTTTCAGTGGAAACTGCACTGAGTTTCAGAGAACTCTGCTGCTGGTATGTGCAAGCAAAGAAACAGGTTGGAATGGTGAGTGGAGCCCCCCCGCAAAGTTCACTCACAGATATTCACAGGCCAGGCTAATCCACTCCCTCAGCACTTAAGTACTACGGAAAACCTAAGACAGACAGGTATCAGTGTGCTAATAAAAACAGAACTTGGTTCCTTCCTGGCACGATTTAGGAAGGGGGCTGGCATAACTTTTGTGTAGCAAATTCCTGCATGAGCTGATAAAGGCAGCAGCATATTGAATATCGAGCCCTCTCGAGGAAAATTCTTTTGAAACTAGGGAGGTTTTGCCCAAAATCACACTGCAGAAGTGGAGCTTCCTAAACTGCACCAACTTAGGGCATGTGCAGTCTGAGAGCCAGCTGCTTGCTAACTCTTACAGGCAGAATATGCTGACGTGTAAAACCTTCACTCTTTTTGTATTTCATCTGCATTTCTCATCCTCTTCTGCAAAAGCTAAAGAAATGACATGATCTAAGGCTGCAAAACTACACTGCCACTGCATTTCAATTCACGGGCACGATGCCTGGGCTCTCTCCCTGCTTTGCAGTCCAAAGGACTCTCAATATCTTGCTTAACTTGTCTTTTGTTTCTGCTGCCGAATGGCCTGTAAAAAGATATCCTTCACTTGGTCCATTGTGCCTTATACAGTTTAAAGTCTTCCTCTTTCTTTCTCACAGTCGTCTCCAAAGCGGCCTTCAGAGCTTCATTCTCATCCAGCTGAATCACAAGCCTATGAGGAAACAAAAGGAAAACTTTCAAGTGAGCTGTGGAGCTTCAAAGCAAATTAGAACAGTTCTTTGGCTCTGGGGAACAAAACATTGAAACACATGCTCTCTGGTAATTTTATGACAGGTGTGAGAAAGAGCAGACTTAACGCTGGTTCCTTCTCTCTTTGAGATAGAAAAGAGCATTAGATTACCAAGATCTGTTTTGCTAAAGATTATAATTTTATTTTCACTAATAAGCTTGCAATCAATGCATTAGGAAAGAGAAAGAAAAAAAAGGTGTCTTCCTTGCACGTTATTTGTGTTGCTCAACATTTGCATTAGCTTAACATTTCTGGGTTTCTGTGTAAGTATGAGGAAATTTGTGTAAGAATGACATGGACAAGCTCAAACCAGAGGACCTGCGATTTCTGCAGAGTTTGCCAGGTTCTGCCTCCTGAGGAGCGGGTGCAGGTAATATCACTGCTGAGAGGACAGCAATGAATTTTAGCTATTGCGAGTAATACAGCATGGAGGAAGGGAAACTCCTCTATCTGGGATTCTAGAGGCACCTTGGAAAGCTGGGCTGCAGAGAGCTCCTTCCTATCGCTCACGTTCAAGGTGAGTCTTAAGCGACCCGCAGACTGGCCTGTAGATTTAATCACAAAATGGAGTTTTAGTAAAACAAGCAGCCACTTGGTAGCACACTGAGTAAATCTTGGGAAACAGTGAATAAATACTAAGGAATCCGTTAAGTTCTATGTATATCCATGAAGATACTGTAAATATATAGGATAGACTTTTATTTTAACCTCCTTTCAGCAAAATGAAAATATGATGAGTCTGCATTTCAGGGCTAAATGCAGTAATGTGTGTGCCTACCTATTTAGAGAAGAAAAAAATACATCCAAAATATTTGTGGCCAAAACAATAGGTGACAGAAACAGTTGAAAAGGACTGTTTTGATGTTCATCCTGTCATTGTGTGTCACTTAAGATTATGGCAACTGTTGCTTCCTGAATGGATGTGATAAAGTTTGTGTGTGGCACACACTGAAACAGCTTTTGTAAAGTACTTTGATCCTCGGCATGAACACAACATAGGTTAAACGCAATAAAGCATTTAAACATGTACTTCAAACTACGATCATAAATCAGAAATGCTTTCCTAAATAAAGGCCTACCCAAAAGATGCAGCATTGCTCCTGTCATTTCAAAGGGACACAAACCCTTTTTTTCAGGGTTATAGAGAAAATATAATTCAAATTTACTACTGGGATTGGAAAAGCAAAGAAGTGTGACTGACCAGTGAATCCCTACAATGGAAGAAGGCTCGAGAAGAAAGGCAAGGATGATGTGCGCAAGAAGCTCAGAAAGGAGTGTAGGAATCGTAAAGGCTGGTAATGGGAATCATATTTGTGTTGTGATTCAACGGTCCATTGCAATTGCTATATCGTGTTTGTGTTGTGGTTTCACTACATTGCTGTATCACTTTTGCGAATTCAAATCCCACATAACGTCAAATATCTTCAAATAAGTAAATTTGGTCTTAAACCACTAAATCCTTCTCATGTGGAATACCTAAAAGAACCTGGTCAGAGAGTATTGGACTATGACAAAAATATATCAGAAGGAAAGGCTATGTCATATAACCAAGACATGCTTTTGATCTTGAGGTTGTGTTTTACAGGACTGAGGAAAACCTGCTGTTACTTACCTATTCTCCTCTGGGATTATCCTTTGCTAATTAGAAATTTGAATAAGAAAGAAAAAAACCGAAAAGCATAAATAATTTTAAAACACAACTGGGTTGTTTCTAGCTACTCAGCATCATTATCTACTTCTCTTGAATTGGAGAGACTAGAAACATTAGATTAGCAATTAGATCAGCTCTCTCCAATTTTGCACTTTCAGAAAGAAAATATTATGTTAATTAGCGGGTTCTCTAGTCTCTGTTTTATATTCAAGCTTTTCATTCCTTCTTACTTCCACAACTATCTGGCATGAAAGCATTTAGATAACCTGCATGCTCTGCTGAAGAGGTATATTACAGACTTGGAGACTTGTTTCTCGCACAAACTCCAGAGAGTTTTGGCACATCACAAGGGGCTGAGCTCTCTTCAAAGAAGGGTGGTGAAATAGCTTGTTACCTACTCATCTTACGGACTTGGAGAGGATTTCTTCTTACGGACTTGGAGAGGATTTCTTCTTATTAGTCTTACTGCCAATCCTTTTCTATGTTTGCTTTTAGTCCTTAAGCAGACAAGACTAATGAACTAAATATTTAGTAAGAAGGAACCTGTCACACTGATAACAGCCTGCTTCCTCTGGCTATGAAATGCCAATCTCCCAGAGGTGAGTTACCGAACCATTACTGCAGCACAATAACTTGGCCAAAATGCCTCAGGACCTGGACAATTTATCATTGTATCCCTCTGAGGTTGCAAGGGAAATCTAAGTGGAGCACATGTATGATAACAGAACAACACATCAACACTTTACACTTTACCAGGTTGTAGAGAAGTCTAAGCACTCAAAAATTCAGTTAAATTATCTTCTAAAAGACAGCACCAAAATGCTCCCATATTATTTAAGTTATGGGGTCAGTAAAAAGTGTACCACTGAGAGCTGTATTCCCACAACTCTCACCTGGCTACTACCTGTCCCTACACACACCCTGGTTTCTACTTCGGGGCACCTGCAGAACCATATGTGGGCTCTAAAGCCTCTCACCTCCAAACCCTCCTGGGAATCACAAAAGGCATCCCACGATACCACTTCCGTGAGGTCCAGCACTGCTCTCTTGTCAAGATGAATGTCCTACATTCTAAAGGCTGCAGCACTTTGCTTCTAAGCACTAGGTTTCTATTAGGATCTAAGTTTTTCTGCACTACTTTTTCTGCCAGGCTCTCGGTTAATACAGGTAAGGCAGCTCCAAAAGTCAGTGCTCACAGAGAAACACGTCAGAATGAGTTAGTGTTGGCTGGAGTCCTTTCTAAGGACAGAACAGTTTTCCTCTAAGGAACAGATCCATATTTTATAGAGAGTAGGAGGTTTGAAGCAATCATTCAGTCTCCATTCAGGATGAAGGCTCCTCTGAATCCTGGTCTCCTATACTTAATTCTCTCTGTACGCTGGATGGGTGAATGGCAGTGCTTCCCTTGAGGTCCTGAACACCGTGGGGATGTTGCACTGGAGACCCTAGCTCTCCTGTATGAATCAAGATCATAGTGAACAACAACATGTGATTTCTTGCATCACGGTCCTGCTCCAGAGAGAACTTATTGTCAAACACGCATATGACCAAGAGCACGATGATGGGAGATGCAAAGAAATGCAATGCAGTTACAGTAGAGTTTCTCACCTCAGTCTGACTGATGCCTGAGGAGAAATAAGACACCAACGCAGGTGGAAAAGAAAGTGACTTACAGGTCATAGTGCTCAGGACAGGTCAGCTCTAAGGAGCTGGTGAAGTAGCATTAGTACACACTGTAGTGCTGGACGGATTCTTGAAGGAAAGACACGCCATGCACCTGCTGAGCTGCAGGGCAGTCCCCCTACGGCCCAAGATCATGCGTTTCAGCGTGGGGCAGGCCAAGAGCTTGTACAAGGTCTCTGATGAGGCTTGTGACTTCTCTAATCACTATAATCGGCCTGACGGCATCCTAGTATTTGCCAAACTAAAATTCCTATTCCTACTGTTCATATCCTGGCATTTAAAGTCTTTTTACTTTATGAAATTACATATAAAAAGGGAAAGCACTGGAAAAGTTTCCTTAAGAATATGAGCTATTTTATTGGTTTAGACACTTTACAGAATCAGAGTCCTTAAGCAATAAAAGGATCTGATCAGGGAAATAAAAATTTAACATCCACCATGAATTCTTCTCCTTTAACTATGCTAGTGAGGCTTTCATATTTATAGCAGGAGATTATCATGTTCATGGGATAATAAATTACACCAGATCTAATTACTTCATCACCAGCAATAGTTTTTCATAGACACTGACAGGCCTTAAATTGGGATGCGTCCTTTAATTCTGCTCTTAACCTTCAGATGAAACTCTCAGGCAGAAGTGCAAAGGGAAGACAGCAGTGGGCAAGGTGGCAACACAGAGCAGTGTCAAGTTTTTTGTGTAGATTGTCATCCCGTGAAAACAACATATTGCAAAAGTCCTTGTCCCACTCAAATCTGTGGCAAAATCCTCTTGAATTAAGCAGGGCCAGGATTTCATCTTCTGTATTGGTCCACTGCTCTGAGAAGGTCCAAATCACTGTGTGTAAGGTCAAGCACTTGTGCAGGTTTGACAGGTAAGAGTCCAAATGTTGTTGCTGTCTACTAACCACAGATGTGGGATGGGGGACATAGTTGCAGAGAAGTGCTGTAGATAACCTCACCTGTTTTGCTCCTCAGGGGAGGTTTCTGTGCATTTGTCTTCCTCCCTGGTTCCATTTGCAGTTTTTCAAGCTGCTGTTCCAAAATGACACACTGCTGCCGCTCTTCCTGAAGCCTCTTCTCAGCTTCCAAGACTTCATCGCTGCCTTCCTCCACCCTGACAGGCAAAAAAACAAAGGTAGTTCAGTTTATTTATGTCATGACTACTAAGGATCAGTCAGTCTTGATACTGAATCCTGCTTCATGCTGGAGGGAAAAGGAGAATTTTCCAAAGGCAGAAATCCCAGTGCCATTGTTCCAGATGACATCCTCCAAATTTGCAGAACAGAATTAACTGATAAGTACAGTTGGAAATAATGGGTTCATTAATGGAGGTTGCCTAGATCCCTTAACACTGGCTACTTGTGTGAATTTACCACTCAGGTGGGCAGGCAAGCTACAGATTGCTGAGGAGGGATCTTTTATTATGAGAACAATAAAATGTGTTTTTTTTTTAAACACACTGCGAAAATTTGGAAGGAAAATAGTTTATAAAAACACTGCCTAGCATTCAGCTGTTTTGCATCAGTTACCTGCAAGTAAGAAAAGAAACTTGATGTTGCTTTTAATAAACTTGGCCATTAGACAGTGAGTGGAAAAGAAAGTGATGGTTCACTCTGCAGTACAGTACAGAAGAACAAATTGTATTTACTACTGATGAATAATATTGCTGCCTAAATAACACCATGCATATATAAATACACGAATTCTAATTTTATCTAGGTGCAGCAAGGTTGAAGATGACTCCATTTTTTTCTGCCCTTTGTTCTAAAAGAATAATAAAAAAAAATGAATCATCAACTAGGCAGGGAAATTGAGCAGAAAAAAATTAAAAGCCTCTATTTAAGGAAAGGATCACACTGGCAGCATATGGCGTACTGTACGGCATGCTATAGACTCTCACATGTCTCAAGCGCTCCTTAATCGCAGCATCCCACAAAGGATACTGGCAGAATCAGCCGCTACCTTTTCTGCAGCACAGTGACCAGTTCCAGGAGCCTGTCTCTTTCCACTTCAGCAGCCTGGCAGAGAGCCTTGTGCTCTGTGATCTGGGTCTGCAGCACTTTCAAATCCAGGCTGTCAGTGCCAGCAAGCCTAAAAGCAGCAGAAGCGTAGAGAGTCTGTTTCCCATTTCATAAATGAAACAAATGAAACAAAGACAGGATTTGAAAAAACATATCAAAATACACCTCTCTGAAGACTAAGCCAGAACGCAGAGCCAGGCTCACTATCTCCCCCCAGCATCAATCTCTATACTGCAATAAATGGAATAGAAATATGTGGAAATAAAGCCACCGTGAGTTTCATTAGAAAGGTCTTTTCCTTCGCAAGGATGCTCTCCCTTCCCATCACCCCTGAAAACAAACTTCTACCTCTGATCAATTCACTATCCCTCACTCTCCTCACATTGCTACTGCCAAAGAAACCTACACGTGCATTCTCCAAAGTGCTATGCTAAGCTATTAAATGGCACGCTATTGATTTTCTCCCACTGAAAGGCTTCAGGCAGCATTAGTACAATGGCTGTTCTTGTGCCTAATACGTGATGAAAGGAAGGGGCAGTTTTCCCATGTATCCCATTATTATGCACTTCATTACTTCCCTGACCTCTCCACACGGGAGTATTCAGGAATATCTCCTTTAGAGCAAAAAGCAGGAGAAATCTTGGTGATTGGGGGAGAAAAGGGAAAAATGGGATTTCTGGGGCATAAAACTAGCAATCAATTAAAAAATTAAGATAGCAAAAAGACACTAGAGCCTGTGTCAGAGTTCTTTGGCAGTATCAGGTAGAAAGGATGGTGAAAGAAGCTGTTCGTTACAGAAACAAGGATAAGGCTTGCCAGCAGCTTGCAGAGCGTGGCAGGAAACCTCCCTTGTTTATGAGGAAGTTTATATACATACCTTCCAGGTGTGATGTTATTACTGAGAAGGGAAGGCTTAGTAGCTGCCGACTCTACAAGCGTATGGCCCATCTTGGACACTGCGCTGAGAGGAAGAAACCTTTGTTAAGCACTGAGCTCTACAGAGGGCAGTCCTCCAAGAACTCCGGATATTTTCCAATGTCTGTGTTTATTGCTGCTTTGTAGGGAGAAGACTCCCAGAGCCTCGTAAGTGGGTATCACACACGCTGCGTATACACAATAGCTCAGCTTGCTCCCCGACTCCAAAACACGTTGTAAAAACACCTTGTGTCTCCATTATGCAAAAACTATAGTGCAGTGTTTGATCTCTTTGCTTCTGGGGATATTTTGCTGGCACTCCAGACCAGCATTGTGGAGCTCCATGTCACAGAGGAGCCACACAGCAACTCGTGAGCAGGAATAGCTCTTGACCCTGCTTGGCTCAAGCTGAGCATGCAGCCACACAAGCAGCCACTGCTGCTCTGTTTCCTCGCAGGCGCTGCCTTGAACTCTTGCGCAGAGAACACTCATCTTACACCTTCACCCACTAGGGTGAGAGACAAGCACAGGTTACTGTACATGTTTGATGGCGTTTGCTTGTTGCATGCTTTCATAACCAACAGAACCCCTGCTCTGCAACAAGATGCACAACTTTTGTTTCCAAATACCCTTTAAAAATATACTTTATATAGTTTTCTGAACCCTTCTACTTTGTGGACACCCTCAGGAAGATCTGTCAGGTTTACTGTTGTAAGAGGAGGAGTCAACTGATAACACTGGAGTACCACTTCCAGTCTGGATGAGCTTTATATGTAATGATACGTGTGCTTGGGACATAAAATTATAGTGTGCATTTGTTTTCTGAACTTGAGCTCAGCTGCCTAAAGGCAAGTCCCTGTAGACTTAGCCCATGTTTCCTTGTCTTTACGCCGCAGCTAACAGAGAATAAAGCCCTAATATTGTGGAACAGGCAGAGCTGCCTTCTAGGCTAGGAGTGGTTAATCCTAGAATCAAGTTAAAGTTGATGATGACCGAATTGGCCCAGTCTAACAACGCAGATTTTTTCTTCGACATCTCCAGGGGGCTTTAGTTCCTATTTATAGCATTTTCCATTTAATTTTCCCTGATAGGAAAAGATGATCCACTAAAGTAAAATGGAATAGAGAGTTCATCAGCATATTAAAGTTAATGAAATGAGTGAGCCCTGCTGACCAAGTTATTAAGGGCTCCTGCAGTTTTCAGACTCATTCATTGCCCACCTGACATGTCAGCTATTTTCATGACAGAGCTATGTTAGCCACATATTCAAGCAATAATTTATGCATTGCAGTTAGTAGCTTCTACAAAGCCATTACCCAACCTTGTTTTCCTGCTTGTCTTCCTGCTTACCATCAGCAGACATACGACGTAAAAAAGTGAATAAAATACAGATTTGCTCCATGAGAGCACAACTGCTGCAGAGTTAGAGGTGGGAGAATAAAGTCAGTCAGAAGGGTTTAACAATGGAGATGTGGAAACTTTCAAATTAAGGATGTTTTAACTCTAACTCAAAAACACCGAGAAGAACTTTTCTTAAATTTTGTAGTAATGCTCTACTTAGACTCAGGGATACATCTGACCATTTTAAAGCCAAAATCGGTGTCTAAAGCAATGTGGTAGGCAAGTTAAAATTACACAGAAGAAATCAGCTGCAACTTTAACTTGATGAAAAAATTCCTCCTTCCTCAAAGACAAGTCTCAAATCCTCATTGTCAATTAGACCATGAACTCTTTAGCAACAAAACCAGCATCTTAACAGGAAAGGATATAACTTGCTCTGGTACTATGTTCCCTTTACACAGTCAGAGTGATCCAGAGTCACATCAGTACAAACAAAAATCAGATTTACTTCTGTATTAGGATTATGTAATTTACATGGTCCTCAGTGAGGGTTTAAAAAGGGTGTTTGTTAAGAACAAATGATGTGGTGGGTTTTCAATGTTTCTGCAAGGAAATCCTACTCAAAGCACATTTATTGATTTAAATAATGCGCCAGTGATTTAGTGCTTACCTAAAATGGCATTTTGCATTAATTCACCACCCTGCTCTCAGAATTCTGCTCATTAGAAGCCTTGTTTCTCATAAAAGAGAAGAATCACAGGCACTTAAGCTAACCACATAAACATTATCTGAGCTGGAGAAAGAGAATTAGCTGCACTACCATCATTCCAAATGTAGTAATGTCTGCAAGTCTGTATATGTTTCTCTGTTCCAGGACGAAAGTCCAAGAGATAATGTGATTAGAGATTCCCATATACTGTAAACAGGCTGCCACGGCTGTTGGCACATAGCCCTTGCGGTTTGATACAATTGTCTGTGAAAACCATGCTTCGGAATAACTCACAACAATTTTAAACATTGACATTAGGGTCTCCTTACCGAGCAGATCCAATACTTCCAACCTGATTGCTGCCTGATGCCAGGGGCTTAAGCAGAGTAAAACCTGGATCTTCTGAGTGCTCAGAAGGTGGTGTATCAGCAGCTCCTGAACCGTCCCCTTGATGGGCTGATTTTTTCTGTTAATGTTGGAGCAGATTATAAAACCAATTACACAGTTCAAAGGAAAATAGCTGCATCAATGCCTAATCAGCAGCTTACGATTATTGCTACAAGCATGCCAGAACTTCTGATTTACAGGACCTCCTCAGAAACTTTTCTTTAGTTTCTATCCATTGCAGGATGGAAACAAGGCAAAAGTCAGTAAAAAGTGTGTTTCATATGAAATCATAGGGTGCACATGGTGTCATCAGAGAACCCACAGCACAGCACCACCACTACCAGTGCCAGCACAGTTGGTTTGTGTCCCTAACCCAAGTTTTATCTTGGGTTCAGTGCTCTAGCCCCCATTACTGAGGTACCTGACGGATTCACAATCTCACCATAACCCTATGAGGGTTTTATATTAATGGGAATTGGATGTCTAAATTCTCTAAAACCTGACTGTAAGATACCAGGCCACATGAGAAGCCTTTGGCAGGTTAGTGAATTGCCTCTCAATTCCTGTGCCTGTGCTCTGGCAATAGTACCGCTTTGTTAGTTTGCAACACTAGACCATAAAAGTTGAAAACATTTTTAACATACTACTCCATAAGGGGCCAACCTTCCCAAGTCTTTCATCGGTACAATGAAATTTCCATATGCCCAAGACCCAGCAGACTCGTGTCAGTAGCTCGGACATCTGAGGGAGAGGAATTTTTTGAAGTGATTTACAGTGGGAGATGAGAATAACTTACTAGGGGTCCCATCACTCCATGAGAGGAGGTAGCTGGGTACCATGGCAGCCTGCTGATGTTGGCCTCACCTATGTTTGTTTGCTTGCTTCCTTCAGCAGCCAAGGATGCTGAATACTGAGAAGTCCCTGTTGCAGCCCAACCCTTGCTGTCAGTCATGTGGCACAGTCTCGGCACGAAGCCACATGTGGATGTGATTGGTATTTTTATGTTTTCTGTTGCTTAAACAGCTTGAAGAAAAGTTACATACAAACAGAAAAGAAACTTAAGAGTTACAAGGGAGAATTCCTGCTTTTTTACTCCATCAGGAGAGACTGTCAGTAGGGCAAGTATTAGTGTCTTGAGCTAGCAATTGCCTCAAACAAAAAGGAAGAAGGAAGTGGAAGAGCAGATCTAAAATGATTACAAAGCGTGGTCGTCTAGTTAATTTCTTCTGACTGTCTACCTGAAGTGTGAGTTGCTCAATCTTCTCTTCCAGCTCTTTAACCTTTGCTTCTCGTTCAGCCACCGTCTGTCTGAGCTGCTCTATAAGGCAGTTTTGTTTCTGAACCTCACTGTTCAAGTGCTGTATTCGCAATTGCTGGGACCCCTTGTTCTTCTCGTCCTGCTGGCTCGGGTGCTTTAAGATTTCCTGCATTTGCTTCTGCTGGCTCTGATAAAATAGAAACCATGAGTGAGATATCTACTTTTGCACACAATTATTATTAAGACCACCTGGGTGTTTTACACACTCCAAGACAGGTACCCATTTAGGAATGCTAGAGCAAACCACTGCCCTGCCGAACCCATTCCTTGGTGTAAGCACACTGATGTCACTAGTGCTACTCCAAGAATTTGGTCCGTTGTGTTTTAAGCACGAGATCACCTTTTCTTGCTCTCAGCATCTACCCCTTGAAAAGACTGCACAGCACATCTACTTGCAATGCCCAGACACACGTGGCTGGGTAAGGACAGTCTGTCCCCACTGGCCCCTCCCGGTCATATCAAGATTTTAGTGACTGGATGGTGCAAGTAGAAAAGACTTGAGCAACTGAGAGATCCAGTTTGCTGGCAGCTTTGCTACTCAGTGTAGCAGAAAAGAGAGCAAGAAAGGCTGGCCTTTGACAAAGAAGGCGACTTTTTCATAAATTGGATAAAGATTTCAATGTGCTTTTTGTGAAATTAGAACACGATCAGTTTGTGTCATACTGACATTAAAAGATGAGGGTAGTATGAGATGACAGCTATGAGGCAAGGCTGTTTTACCAGTGGGTTTTGGGGTTTTTCCTCACACTGACTAATCTAATACTTGTCAGACAGTTTGTTCTGTCAGGCCAACAAACTGCAAGCAAGGTGCTTCTTTGATGTAAGGGATAAAACAGGTTAACTGCTCCTTCCCAAGTAAACTCATGCCTTTCTGTAATAATTTTAGTGAGAATGCTCGACTTAGCAAAAGTGACAATTGTTATTTGGCTCCGCTGTTATCTGCCTAACCTGCTGGTTAGTACCCATATTCCTCACAGCTGCCTGGTGTGCAGAAAGGTGAATGCCAGCCGTGTCATAAGCACGTCTTAGCTCAAACCTACATACAGAAGCAAGGAAATGTGATTTGAAACTTGTGAGGAGCTGGATCAGGAAACACAGAACTAACCCTACTAAGAAGTGGCATAATTTCTAATAATTTATTATTATTGTAACTGGGGAAGACTATTTAGAACCACGGCAGGACAAAAGGGTCCTGCAAGACCATGACAGCAGCCAGTTATGTCAGCATAACTGCATCTTGAATCTCTGCTAATACTCTTGTTTTTGAAGGGGCCAAATCCTCTCAGCTCCAGCTACTGCAAGTGAACATCCACATGGTTTAGTACTCACGGTTCAGCTTGTGTGTTTTGGGCTGTGTAACACAACAAATTAAAGTGTAAGATTCCAGGCATTCTCAGAAAAAAAAATCTGCCAACGGAGCTGAAAGCAGAACAGAGAATACAGTCCAGCTTCATGGGTTAGGAATGAAGCCCTTCCTCTACCCACTAGACAATCCTATATCGATCCTTCTGCAAAATGTTTCATAGAACACTTGCAGCTTAGAGCCACTGGACTGCAACTGTGTCACGTCCGGTGCTGTCTTGCAGCTTTTACATGATCTGATCCAAAATGAAGGGCTTTGGCTGACTACAAAACCTCTTGCTGTCACAGTTTGATTCATCAGGCCCCTGTATACCCTAAGGTTGTCTGTCTTATCATGTCATTAAATGACATCATGTTTCATCACTTATAGAAAGAGGGCTGGATCTGCAGGGGCTGGGACCAACAGTAATAGTCAGACTGTACCAGTAAGGCGTCTATGAGCTCATCGTCGTGTTTTCCTTTCTCCAGCAAGGTTATGATCTGTCCCTTCAGGGTTTTCACTTCGCTGCCCAGTACTTTATTCCTGGCTTTCGATGCATCAAGTTTTTTTTTCACTTCCTCATGACTTTTTTGAAGAGCATCATGTTCCCCAGTGAGTTTCTGCAGTGATGCAAACACATCATAGGAGATGACAGTTACAGCCTATCACCAAGCCCCAGGTGCTTTGGTGAGCTGAAGGAATCACGCATTGCCTGGTAGAATCTAAAAAATGGAACTGGCGTACCATATCATGCCTAAGTAAGTAGAAACTATAAATGCTACTACTCGCTGCCTGCTTGCCAGCATCAAAAAAGGTCTATCTGCTCAGGAATACAAGTGGACTAGATTGATTCAGTATGTGCCATGAAGCAAATAATAATTTTGTGTTAAAACCTAATTCTATCTCCTGCTTTTTTATTTGCCTCTCCGTTCTCCACGGGGAAACTCTCTTCCTTCCAGATACAGGTTGGTGATGCCACACTACCTACTAGAAGCTGTCCTTGGCATACGCTGCCTCCTGCGCCGTGCCTTTACCTAGATGAAACTGTTCAGGGAGCGTGGTAGCAGTTAAGTATTAATGGACAAGTACAGGGGAAGTTATTGCAAATGGAGCCTGAAACACAAAGGCAGAAGTGGAACCATGCAGATTACAGTTATTGAGGAATGCCTTCCCTGTGCTGTGTGCCTGTAGCTATAAATCTTCTCTTTCATTCTCAAGGCCAAGAGTGAAAGGTGTGTATCACCCCATTGCTCATTCTGTTGCACGGTTAAATTGTCGTGAGAAAAGCAGCAGCTAATCAAGCTCTGGGATGGTGCCAGATGGCCTTTATAGAAGCAAACATAGGAAAGGAGCACAGGGAGATGTGCTTTGCTAACCTGAACATGTGTAGCTGACCCTCACCACCCATGTTTCTTGTGGACACAGGCCCATGTATCTTTCCACCGCAGGGTTTACTACATGTGCCACTAGGTATAGCCTCTCTCAAGCCCTAAATGCTGGATGCCTGTTCATTTTTGTAGCAACTACATGTGATACGTGGAGGGTAAGACCCATTTTCAGAACGCCTCTTAGAGGATGTCCGGTGTAGTTCTCAACTTTAATCTGTTCAGATGTAGAAGCCCATAGCCATACAGATATATGAGGTGTGAGGGGGATGCTTGTATTTAACAGTGCATGAAGAATGCACATCTGGCCAAAGGGTGAGGGGGATGCCATAGAGCTTGGATGCAGCTGTAGCAGGGCTTCTTTCTACATATGCCTTCAGTATAAAGCCAGTAGCAGCTGCAATTGCAACCCAGGGCCTCTCTCCCTCTTTCTAATATCACATAACAGGCACGGTTGTCAGGTGGCCACACTTCAGGCCAAGTGGATGCATCTGACACATGAATCATGAAGCAGAGGGGAAGACCAAATCTTGTACTGCAGAGGTATGCCTGGCCACGCAAGAGTGCAATACAGACGACAAGCGTGGAAGCCTTTTGCTCAGTCTGTGAAGTGTGGCAGAACTTCCTCCAGCAGATCAGGTAGGTTTCTGAAATGGCCTCTGAGTATGGTGTAACATAAACCCTGAAGGTAAGGTAAGTTATTACACACTATATACCCAAACAGGACTCTGTCAGCTCATAGGTTTTTACCTCCAAAGTTTCTTTCTTTTCTTTTTCCAAGCTGCGAATCTTCAGCAAATTCTTCTCTTGGGCTGACAACTTCCTTGGATCAGTAAGGGCCAGCAATTCCTCATCAATCTCACTCAGTGATGTTCTGGTCTTGTTTTGACCCAACTGATTTTCCAGCTCTCGAACCTAGGGGACAATAATGACAATTCATCTAGAGCCTTTACTGGGAGTACAGTGGTCCAGCATCAAAGATCACATCACCTAAGGGAACTCAAAGAGTGCAGCATCATATTACTTACTTCTTGACATTATGGTTACCTAACACAGAGTAGCATCTGTTCTTTCAAATTTAAATTTGTTAGTTGCTAACAAATATGCAGATGTCTAGGACAGCTGTGCAAGGAGGAGATATGACACAAGACCTGCAGGAGACTCAAGACACATGGGAGATCTGTACCTTATTGGAGCCACACATGGAGGCCAGGCAGACACTCCAAAGCATCTTGAATGCCACTAAACACACATGTGGGCAACAGAACAATACCTTAGATCTCCTCTAAAAGGCCAGACACCCACTCACCTTTATACATTTAAGCATCTCAGTCTTTAGCAGAATCACCATCCAGGATGTCCAAAAAGCAAACATCCAAGGCACAATTCACTAGCATGAACACAGGCACCTAGCACCGTTTGAGATGCCCTGGGATAATGGACAGACATATGATGCAGGATCTACAAGACACCCATGCTCTTCTGGGGAGATGACCAGAGGTCAGAGGGACACCCTACGGCATCTCAGCTGGCATTAGACACCTATGTGTGGTCGAATGAACTCAGCTGCAGCATCTCATCATTATCTTCATCAATGACATAGTCAGTGGGATTGAGTGCACCCTCAGCAAGTTTGCAGATGACACCAAGCTGAGCGGTGCAGTTGACACACCAGAAGGACGGGATGTCATCCAAACAGACCTGGACAAGATGGAGAGGTGGGCCTGTGAGAACCTCATGAGGTTCAACAAGGCCAAGTGCAAGATCCTGCACCTGGGTGGGGGCAACCCCCGATATCAATACAGGCTGGGGGATGGAGGGATTGAGAGCAGCCCTGCGGAGAAGGACTTGGGGGTGCTGGGGGATGAAAAGCTGGACATGAGCCAGCAAGGCGCACTCGCAGCCCAGAAAGCCAACCGTGCCCTGGGCTGCATCCCCAGCAGCGTGGGCAGCAGGGCGAGGGAGGGGATTCTGCCCCTCGGCTCCGCTCTGGTGAGACCCCCCTGCAGTGCTGCGTCCAGCTCTGGGGTCCTCAGCACGGGACAGACATGGGCCTGTTGGAGCGGGGCCAGAGGAGGACACAAAGATGATCCAAGGGCTGGAGCAGCTCTGCTACGAGGACAGGCTGAGAGAGCTGGGGTGGTGCAGCCTGGAGAAGAGAAGGCTGCAGGGAGACCTTATTGCGGCCTTTCAGTACTTAAAGGGGGACTATAGGAAGGATGGGCGCAATCTCTTTAGCAAGGCCTGTTGCAATAGGACAAGGGGTAATGGTTTTAAACTAAAGGAGGGTAGATTTAGACTGGATATAAGGAAGAAATGTTTTATGATGAGGATGGTGAAACACTGGCCCAGGTTGCCCAGAGGGGTGGTAGCTGCCCCATCCCTGGAAACATTTCAGGTCAGGTTGGACGGGGCTCTGAGCAACCTGATCTGGTTGAAGATGTCCCTGCTCATGGCAGGGGGGTTGGACTAGATGGCCTCTAAAGGTCCCTTCCAACCCAGACCATTCTGTGATTCTATGATCTCAGCTATTCACTACAGACTTCTTTTATCATCAGCAGAAGGAAACAGGCACTGCTACAGCACAGTTCCTCTGCCATGTTCTGGAGGTGTCTTCTAAGATAAGGCACTTTTGATCCAGTGACTGTATTTACAAGATCCCCACTGACTACAGAAAGGGCCCGAGGAGACTGGCTCAGAAAAGAAATTTCTACTTTACAGTAGAGTACAGTATGTACAGTCTTCAGATGAATCCCAGCCAGGGGGTCTAACGGAAGGAAAATGTAATTTGCTCAAGGGAAAGTAGAGGTGAACAATTTCAGTCAGAGTGCACAGTTTGTTGGCATATAATTAAACAGCAGAAAAATATGAAAAATGGGAAAAATATGTATCAAATTGCCTGAGAGAAGTTTTATTTAGGATGCAGACATAACTGCCTCCCTATCTCAAGCTGACATTTCAGCTAGACTGTGCCCTTCAGGAGATTCAAGAGTTAAAGATTTTACTGAAGTTCCTGAGGGAACAACTCGAAAATCTTATCTGGCTTCAATTCTTCCCATCTGACTTTAGGCACTGAACAAAGGTGTCTAAGTCAGAGCGCAGACGCTGATGGGGCTTGTTCCGCACGCAGTGGAGAGGCATCTTCAAAACATCCCAGGATTTTAACTAGGCTGCCATAGCTCTCCAAGGTCACCAAACTCTCTCCTTCAACACAGATGTGAAAGATTCCCAGCTTAAATACTGAAGCTTGCATGTTTGCAATACACTGATTAATAGTGTTTGCAGGAACTCCGACAGACCCTGCACACATCAACACATATTTAAGACTTAACACCCCACCACTGCACACACATGCATGTGCACGCACGCGCGCGCGCGCACACACACACACGCACACAGACATACCAAAAAACTATTACAAAAGTTACCATAAAGTGTTTTATTCTAACAGTTGTTTTTTTCAACATAGAAAAGACTGGCCATGTAGTTGCAGTAAACACTCTACTAGGACACATCTTATAAGCAAATATAGATATTAAGAATTACTTAATGAAGAACTTACAGTATCTTTACCTTAAACTGAGGTAATATCTATACTTAGAAAGAGCATCCCGGCACCCACCTTACATGGCACCATGCAGGGTCTTAACTCACCTTACTTTGGAGAACAAGAATTTGCTGGGCTCGTCCACGCCAGCTGCCAGAATTGGTCAAGAGACTTTGAATATTCACATCTTCACCAACTTCATTTGCTAAAAGCTATGAAAAAGGGATTTACACCAACAATAAGGCTAGGCTTAAATACATGTGTTGGGGAGAGGGGAGGAAAAGCTGCTCTCTCTAGCAGTAAACGCTGTATCTATACATAGTGGCCTGTATCTGATATCCAGTATCCCATGTGATATAAGCTCTTTCAAATCATTATTACAATACAGATTGTTGGTGGTTAGGAGGAGTTTGGCTAACGTGAATGGTTTTACTTGTTGAGGTGGGTAATTCAGTATTTTGATAAATTTGAGTATTATTCTTTGCTTTTCTAACATGTGAACCTGTGTTTTCTTGCCTGCCTATGGAGAGTGTCAAATTGTACTATCTAGCTGCATGGCTGGGTGTCAAACTGTGCTACATTTGTGAAAAAAGAGGATTTCAAATTCATCACCAAGGTTTACTGAGAATTACTAACAGTTTTCAATATACATAATTATTTTTGATATAATGAGTACTTAACCAGAACTAAACAGGAACAGAGTAGATATATTGTCTTAACACACACCCTTGCAATCAGGAATTGAGCCAATCTCTCTTGCACAATTCTGACACAGCCACATTAACGAGAGCTAAAGTTAGTATGAAGAGCATTTAAATTATTTATAAAAAGGTCAGCAGAGTTCTATTTTTAGGACCATATTCTCTACTCTGATCTGCATTGCAGCTCTCTTATGCAAAGTAATGAAACCAAAGGAAACAGAGCACACAGTAACGCATTAAAATCCATCGTGAATCAAAGAGGAAAAGGTTACTCTGGATGTCACTCCAACAAACTGTTTAAACATGTGCTTTAGTTCAAGCGTGGTCTTTAATCCCATCGACTTCCACAGGATGGAAGCCTACATTAAAAGTAAATACATAATTAAATGTTTTGGAAAGGAGGAACGGGCCTGAACGTGTGCTTCAAGTCAATCACAAACCTATTTTGCTGAACTGGGACTCTCAAACCTTGAAGAATCTGTACCTATCATAGCAATAGAAATAACAGATACAGTCATCCAGCTGTAGTGGCAGAGCATGAAATCTGTGTGTCCATGTGCATATCTTTCCAATACAGCCACTGCACCTCTGTCTTTTCTTATCCCCTTAGAGTTCACTAGAATACTTCATGGAGGCTGACCAAAGTTCAAAAGAAAAGAAGTCTCCTCCTGATTTCACAAGAATATGCCTCTTGCACAGGATCCCAGCCACAGACTGCATCCTGCAACAGTACCTTTCGGGTCATCTTCAGTTCCTGTTTTGCAGACTGGAGCTGGTTACGATATTCCATCGCTTTAAAGTTGGCTGTGGCTAATTTTTCTTGCAATACTTTCACCTCTGGACTTTCAGCCTTTGAAGAGAAGAATATACTCTGTAAGAACAGAATTCTCAGAGGAAAACTGAAGTGATTAACATCCACAGATCCACCAGGATCACAGTCTTTTTTTCCCAGACCCGTGCAAATGCCTTCCCTAATTTCTGGGGTCATAGAGAAGGTACAAACAGAGCAATTGGGTCACAAAACAAATGACAGGGTTACATCCTTGCCATAAGGAAAGGAGTGCACAATAGGAGGGAACTAAGGATCAGCTTCTGATTTCCCCTCTTCAATTGTAATTCATACCAAGTTTCCTTCTATCATCTTCAGAGTTGATTGCTTGATTCCTGCATCACCACCACCAAGAGAACGTATTTTTTCTATGGCTGTCTGTAGCTGGAAAAAAAATGCACTGTTACTACAGAATGAATACAGCGAAGGGCATACCTCCATGGGATTAGCAAAAAAGTACAACATGGATATTTATTTACTCTAGAAAAAAAGATTATTTCATTTTCCCTTGTTTTTTAAACACAGTCAGTAGGAAAACATAAAATTTTTCCCTGAAATGCTTCCCAAAGAAGCATGTGTTATTTTACTGTGGAATAACTTCAGTGAAAATGTCTCTGACTTGCTGAGATGGGATTAGTTATCAAGTATGGAGAATTCTGGGGGATTTTATCACCATAGGTTCATAAAATAAATGTTTATATACATAAATGCAAATCCAGTACAGTTCAGGTCAGGACACTGTCTCTAGATTTTGGATGCCAGTTTACCCACTTTTCAAGAATATCACAGGGTATTTCATAAAAAAAGCACATAGTTCTACTCACCAGAGGGATTTAAAAGGAGAAATGACTACCTAATGCCCTATAGCTAAGAGGTAGTAATGATGTTAAGGCTTTTTCTCTTTAGCTGGTAGCTCTAAGGTAGCATTTCTCAACTCATGAAGAATATGTCTCCTATTGCTTGCCACAGCAAAAGCAGGCAGACATATAGCTCCTCCTGCTCTGAATCATGTCCTATGCTGAGGTTGCAAAGACTTCTTACTGGATGGGAGTGCAGCGAACTCAGAGCTGGAAAGGCCAGGAAGTGTTGCTTTAAAGGGCTGAGGCTTCGTTCTTTGAAGTGGGCAAAAAATTTTGGTAATTCGCCTGAATAAAAGCAGGCTCTAAGGAATAGCTTTTTCATTAAAGTGATATCTGGGGAAACGCAGAGTGTAACTCAGAGCCAGCTCTCACCCCTCTGCACGTAAATCAATGGTTAGGCTACCCCTTCTACCCAGTTCATAAACTCTTTTAGTAAATGGACTGAGAATGAGAAATTTCAGCTAGTCTTGGCAGGTCAAATTCTAAGGAAATTTCCTGCAAAATTCTGTTTGCAGTCTTTGTTTACACACACCACCCTTTGCTAAGTGATTGCTCAATGGTCACACCTTCCATTTTGTTTGTGGGAACACAGTCACGTTAAAACACTTATGATTTACAATATGTAAAAATTTCAGTTTTCATACAAGCAAAGACCTAACAATTATGTCAAATAATGGTGTTTTTTGCACTGGTGAAACTATATATTGTTCTGCATTTGTAAGGTACCATCACCATGATTCATTTTGCACAGTTTAAGGCATCAAAAAGTAGGCACAGGGGATGAGACTCAACTCACAAATTAACACGTTCCTTGTTTTCAGTGTGGCTGTCTCTATAAAGAATGGAGTCTAGTCAGTATAGTCAGAGAAGTCTAGTCTTCAGCTCACTCTACAGCAGACACCTACGTTACATCAAGCGGATGCACTGGCTGTGGACTTGGCTTCGCTGCCCACCCACAGCTGTCGAGTCCCATTTGAGGCATCCGAGGGTATCCAGCAGGCCTGCAGCTGCTGCACCATGACTGCCAGTCCTGTCATGTCTAACAGCCCTGCAGGGATGTCTGAGAGGTCAAGTGGCATCTCAGATTGTACTTTTACACTTATGCGTGGGCAACTGAATTGCACTTTAGTTGTCTTGGTTCTTTCTACAATCAGTGGAAAAAGATGATTGTGTCTAGACAGCGATCCAGCTTAGCTTAAGAGTCGCCAAAGAGATGTGAATCACTGCAGGGTCCTATCTATGACAGCTCTTCTCTTTCATCACTCAACATTCTTCATAGATACCTCCCACTGTCAAAGATTGCTTTCATTTTACCCATCTTTTACATCTTCATAGTGTTCTACCGAACAAGTGCAATCCACAAACTCAGCCAGCAACCATTAGTTTAGAGAAGAGCCATCTCAAATGAGGCTGTGAGAAAATACAGACCATTGACCAGAGCAGGGCTTCAGTGGGGTTCATGTTATGGTTCATCTTTACCTCAGATGAGACAGGTTGCTGTGTTTGGTTTTGATTTTCATGGTGCTGGTGCCTAAGGTCAGATTAGGTCATATCTAAAGTGTCCATCTCTGCTTTGACCAGCAATTATTGTTTCTTGAAAATTTCTGTTTGCTTTGAGTTTCATTTCCTTTCCTGAAATGTCTGTCTGTGGTCCTTTCTTTTGGGTCAATATCTGACAGTATTTTAAGTTTCTATTTGAATAATGGTCATTACAGTTCTGCAGTAGGGAATTATAACCAAGTCGATATTTCTTGAAATTATTCACAGCTTTCTCCCCTACTTGTGTGATTTTCTAGGTACACAGCTACACCTGACATTTCTTAGCCAGCCTGCCAACTGTTTGACAAGACCACTCTGACCAGATTGCTCTGGATTTATGCAGTAGTTCTCAAAAATTTAATCTACCATTTCTTGACCTTTCAGGTAATTAGGATACAATCCAGGTAGATGCATGATTCATGATAATAAGGGACAGTGAAAGATGGAGTCAAAATGCATTTGTCAGCATGATAAACATTATTGATCCATTTAAATGATGTCTTCTAAGGAAGCAAACCATTAAAAATTATCCAAAGTGTTACCAGTATTGTGTAAGGGAATGCAGTAGTAGCCAATGAACAAAGTAGACATTGATATCAAGGCATCTAATTTTCATTTCAGCAGTCACCCAAGTAAAATTATTCCTGTGAAAGGTTAGCACGTATAAAAAAGTCATACTAAATCACAAAAATAAATTCAACTGAGTGAAGATTTGCTGTCTTAAGTGATATAGTTTGTTACTGTCTTGGTTCTGTAAGTACTCATGCCAGAAAACAGCTTTCATTATGTGGATGAATAAAGCTTAGAAGAACAGAATACTAAGTCAAGACTGGTATTAATGAGGTCAGAATGTAAGGCATAATGGTATGAAATTTGCTCCTCCTCACACAAAAAAAAATCAGAAAAATATCATTGCCATACTGCTAGAAAGGCCTCTGTGCTTCAAATACAAGTGAATATTCCTCATTAGTATTTCATAAGTCTTTCATTATGACTCACTGATATCGTTTCTTATCTCCTCCTTTCTGCAAAGGTGGAAACAACTGAGGGCAGACATCCCCCTCTCCCATCATGGACAGAAATTACAAGAACTCAAAGCAAGTATGGATGCAAGAGCAAATTCAAAATGGGAACACGAATTAAACCCAGTTTCTACAGTTCCTCTATCCCACAAGCCGCATTTCTGTGTTTTAGCCTGCAAAAAGAGAACAAGAAAAATGCCTCACTTCTTTCTCCAGCTCTTTGACTTTGTTATTCAGTTGCTTCACTTTTGCTTTTTCACTCTCAGTCTCGGCAGTTATCTCACGATTCTTTTTGGCCAATTCAACTATTTTAGTAGCTGCAACATCTCCAGCTAAACCAGACGCCCCTGAAAAGTATACACAAAAGCAAATGACATATTTTACAGGCAAGATTCAGAATAGATGATGCTTTTGTTCTCTGTTCAGGGCACAGTGCACTTTTATTTTCTAATCCATTTCTCTCAGAGCTGTGCCAGGCACTTAAATGAACAAGTGAGGGAAAAGAGGCATCAGTGATTCCAGCTGGATTGCTTGGTCCTTTGAGTCAGCATCACATTGTGGCTAGCAAAGCCACATTTCACACTTCAGCAACAGCCACATGTCCAAAGGCCACAACAGCGGTCACAGCAACATTACTAGAAAGGGTAAAGGTGTCTTCTGCTCACCACTGTGGACGACAGTTATGAACAGGTTTTTGTGGCATATTACAGAGAAAGACAATGCTCTATTTTGCACTAGTTGTTTACTACTGGAGGAGTTGCTGAAACAGGGGCATAAACTTTTCTAGACATCTGTCCTAAAAGGTCAGGCACATTATTACAGTTGGGTCCTGAATAACATCCAGGAAATATCATTGTGCCTATTTATATGCCCCTTGTGATTATACATGGAGCCTTACTGTATTACTCTCTTAATTGCTCTTTTAAACAGATACTTCATTCACCTCCTCAACAGAAAGGGTTTGATTAGCGTCACAAATGAAGTAACCCCCAGGACTGGCTCGTGTGTCACTTGGCTTTCATTAACATCACATAGGTGAAGAAAAGTTCTCGCACAAGTGCAAAATCAATATAATTGCATACAACACCCATGGAAACCTCTAGCTCAGCAGTGAATATCAGCCTGCAATAGCAAATCCTTGGTTGGATATATGAAGTTTGAACTCGGCTGTTGTCATTCTTTTTAATTCTTCCATCCTCTTTCAGTGATCTGAAATAATGACTTTTCTACTGACATCTGTGAAGATTATATTCAAGAACTGGGGTGAGATGCAAGGATGACAGATCACTCTTCAGTGAATTCTGAGTCCCGTAAAACCCGCAGAAATATTAAAGGGGCTATGGGGAACATAGGTGAGAACAGAATATGACCCCATGTCACTATTTAAAAATGTTGTAGGGAAAATAATAAATTCATTATTTTTAAAAGCATTTCCACTGTTCTTGGAACTCCTTTATCTGACGTGTGTTTCCCCTCTCATCTAGAATTTTTTTTTCCTTAGTTTTGATAATAAATAATGGCTGCTAAAGATCACAGTAAACACTAAACTAACCAAAAGCCAGGCTGGTGCTTCCACGTGATGGTCCTCAAATGCACTGCACACATTTAATCAAAGCTTTTAATTCCCGTGCAATGTGGGTGAGTTCTTGCCACAGTGTAGACGGGGAAGACAGAGGCATGGAGCAACCTGCCAGAGGCTGGCATGTGAGCCAGCCAAAGAAGTTGCAACAGCACACCTGCCTCCTGACCCAGTAATAGCTTATCATTTCTCCTATGTACAAGCTACAGATAGTTTAAGAATGAAGGTGTAACGTAAGTGTTATTTACTTCTGCTTATTGCTGGTTTCCCCCTCCTCTACTAGCCTGGTCATCACTGCTGTCCTGAACAACAGTGGCACCCAGTGGAGGAGGTGCAGCCTGCACAGTTCCATTTTCAAAGGACACCCAAGCCACTTTAGAAGCTGAACTTTGCATTCAGCCAGCATCCTGCATGCGCCCTATCCAGGCATTCAGAAAAAAGGAGCCAGAATAAGGAATTTAACACTACATAGCAGAAAAAGCAGCAACACTGCTTTTTGACACTAACAGCAAGTTTTCTAAAATGTGATTTCTATAAGTCATCATTTGTTGTGCCAATAATAACAAGTTTGCAGAAGATCTGTGAGGAACAAAGATCACTGTGTGTCCCCAGAGAGCACTATACTTATATTAAGGGACATATAGTTATCAATAACAATATTTTGCACCTTAGGTCTGACCTGACTACCTCAGATGTCATTTGGTCCTTTCAATGGCTCTCTAAAATGGGGAGTAGTAGTATTCATATTTGCGGCTCATGAAACTGAAGGAGAGAGTAAGGCACAGATCTTTAAGGGTACATGCCATTTCACCTGTAAGTGCTACCATGTCAAACCATTGCGAGGAACTTCCCTCTGCAAATAAAGCAATGAGACTCCTTACATGGGAGAGGCGTCGATGGCTAGTAAACTCTGCAAATGCAAACCAGCATCAGCTTAGACCCTCGCAAGTTTAGGTAGCGACTCTAAGTGTTGACTAAATCTATACCCAGGTGTCTAAGTATTTTCAGAGTTCAGAGCCAAGTGGTTTCACTGCTATTGCAAATGACTGCAAGCTCAACAGAGAACAAGCCTCTCTCAGTTGAGAGCTGAATTTTGGTTCTTCCTAGCAGAAGCTTATTACAGGACTGGAAATGGAGGCCACCGCAGTATGACCAAAATACTCCTTTTGAGCATAAAACAGGTAAAGAGATGTCACATGAATATTTCACTGCCAGGAGCTCACAATGAATCTGTTATCCTACCTCTATGGTCATCCGCATCAAGCAAACACTGGAACTAACACAGTGTGAACACAAAGTTACTGTGTTTACCCGACAAAGCCAATCTGTCCTCCTGTATCTTTTTCTGGAGTTGCTTTATTTCAAAATCTTTCTCTGTCACCAGTTTGTATAGTCTGCAGTTCTCATCTCGGACCTCTCGAAGCTGATCGTGGAGCTGCTCGTTCTCAACCTCAAGCAACCTGTGAAAAAATAAGTCATAATGGCAAATGTCACTGTAATGTGCTTCAAATAGATGCTTCCAGAAATAAAATAACGAAAAGACTGTATGCTAGATGAGCTGAGCTTACCAGGAGAGAGTTTACTGAATTAAGTACAATATCCTAAACCTCAGATCAGAACACAAGTTGATGATATGATCTATTCAGTTAACTTATTTCTGCTTCAAAAATCCTGCACTTCCTTGTGTTGTCTGGGGCAAAACATGACAGAACAAGTATCTTTTCAGTGCTCTTGAGGCTACTGAATAGTCTCATCTCACTCAGTCTTACTTATCTGGTTCTTCAGAGGAAACCAGGCAAGCTCACCATTCAGCATCCGTGACATTCAGGCTTTACTGTCTGTACTTACCAAAGCCAATAGAAGCCAACAGAGCAACAACTACAAAAGCTCTTACTGAGCTTCGTTCTTTAAAAATGAATGCTTCATAGCAATTCACAAAAGACTATTTCCTATGTCCTCATCTGATTTTCCTGGAACCCCACCAGGATGGACTGGCATCGGTTTGTATTGTCAATGCTGCTTTTTGGAATCCATTTAGAAAGAAAGAATATCAAAAAGCCCTCTGAACGGGAGGAAATAGCCTTGCTTCTCCTATTCTTCAGTACATTTAGTAACATTTATGGGTTTCATCTCTCTAAGACATCCAGAGAATTAATAACTTTAATCTCTTTGCTGACGTTACATGATGGTTCCTCTAAATGCAAAAACTAGAAGCTAAGTCCTCAGGGATTCAATTCAATTGTGGGCACCCAGCCATCTATTTGAGATGCCCCAGGATTATCTGAGCTCCCTATGCGAGGCCAGCAGCCACAACGCAGGGTTCTTGGGGAAACTTCTGGGGTCCAGTCAGAGAATCCAGAGCATCTCAGAGAGCCCTTGCCACCCACGTGTGCACATATGAGCCAACCCCAAGAATTACTCCAACTTTAGAAATACCTTTTAGCCAGACTCCTCCAGGCAGCAGCATTTCAGAACAGAAATTAACCTGTCTCCACTTCCCAGAGAGGAAACTGAATGTGCTAAGAGAAGGTGTACTGACACTGCCTTTGGTAAATATGTTTGTGGTAGAGACCCTGCTAGCTCAAGTCAGTGGTTCCCATTCTGCCTGCCTCTCTCTTCCCATCTGAGTTTCCTCATCTCCTCCCATCTGAGCTTCAGGGTGGGGTTCCACTCCGGACCAAGACACGGATGTCCCTCTGTGAGCAGCAAGCCAAAACGCACAAAGAAGCTCTAGTCAATGCAACCAGTGCTGCTTACGGACGAGCTGCTGCTGTCGGGTGACCTGAATCACTCTCTAACTGCCACTAAGTGCTCTGATGAGGGGACTCAATTCAGTTACCCACACAGGTGCCATTTGGGCTGCTCACCCATCCCCCAGCTGCTGCTGCTGCTGAAGGGTGCAGGCCTCTTGTGTCCTATCATTCCCATGTGGAAGTTCCTGATACCCTACAGCATCTCACATATCATTAGACATCTAAGCCAGACAGACGAATTGACCCCTAGATTCTTATTATCTACAGTGTGACCCTGAATGTCAACGGTTTGGTGACTTAATCTGGAATAGTGTCCCACCTCTTCGGCCTGCAGAGTGATTGCTCCAGGCTACAACAGAAGTAGGTAGCTTGGATGATCACAGAGATTTGGATAAAGCCCAGTTGTTAGAGTATATACCTGTGGCTATAGACATATCCACAGCCAGACAAGGCAGCTATCTCAATAGTCAGCTAAATCTTTTCTATTGAATAGTTTTAGCAAACTTTTTGCTCCAACTGGACTTTGGAGCTTTTAAATGCACGCTCCATATGTGCATGTCAGAATAAATGACCCGTTAAAGCACTGCCATAAACAGCACAGTCAATTTATGAGATGATTCACAATCCATAATTAAGAAATGCACTTCTGTTTCAAAGCTGCAAATCAAAGGGAGATCAAAGGCAGCTGCTTACAAAGGAGAAGAAAGAAAGTGGCAATCTGAGCAGAGAAAAGGCAAAACTAAGTTATTCCCACATGTACCACTCATAGAATTGAGCAACAAAACTGTGCAGATCTAATTAGAGACACATGGACAAAAAGATTTTTAACAGTTAGGCAATTAACATGAAAAAAAAGGGTTCTAAGCTCTTAACACACCTGATCAGCCATGTCTTCCTCAGAGCTGGCTTCTAAGTCTTGACAAAAAGCACTTAGAGTAGGATGGACAGAAATCCCAACTGCACAGAGCTGGAGTGTTCTCTGAGAAACTTCTCCATCCCACCCCATCCCAGAGTGATTCTACATGTTACAAAGGAGGTAGCAGGTTCCACCCAAGTGGCTCCACTATGGAAAGTCAGCCAAAAGAAACAGGCTGCAGAAAGGTAACCCTCTTCGCTCTAGTTCAAGGAAATAGAGCCACGTGAAGCTTATGAGCAGGGCCTATGACTGAAATTCAGGTAAGGGTCTTTCCCAACTCTGTTACAGATTCTCCATGTGATGGGGAAAATCACTTAATCTTAAATACAGCAAACAGAGCAGGAAGGATAAAGTTACAGAAAGAACAAAACAGAAAGACAGAACTGTCAGCTAAACACTCGCCTAAACAAAATTTGGGAGTAGGATGGGAGGAAGGAAAAATAAATTCCCAAGGCTCAGAGGAAGGGAGACTTCTGAGAGTAGAATGTTTTCCAAGGGCTGCTATAAACAACACTGACGTGCTAAAATCACTGCCACTGCAGACCATATGGAGTCCTGTTATTCTGGAACAAGTTTCTAATGTGTTGTCATGGGAATACTGCAAAGTACATCCCAGTGAATCCCTTCCAGAAGCAAAACTTGCCAAATTTGGTACACTCATAACCACTCCTTTGCTGAACACAGATGTACATAAGCAAAGGACGATCCAGATAAATCTACTACACTTGCCACGTCAAATGGAGACTTTTAACAGTCAGTGCCACCGAAAACGGAGGTAAGTAATAGCTCTTGAATTACTCAGAGCTAAACTACTGAACTGTAAACAGCAGAGAACTGCTGGGACTCTCCTGTACTCTGCACCTCAGAGCGTGCACACTGCACCAGGATGTGCTATGGGAGTGCCTAAGCCCCTCTCCTCCACCAGACAAATCCACATCTGAACTGTGGCAATCAGTCTCCCTCTCCATTAAAAAAATTTTTTTTAAAAAATCAGATCTCCATAGTAGTCTATATACTATGAGAACAAAATGTTGAAGGGAAAAGGGCAGCTGGAAGAGGTCAGATCAGAAGCATAACTCGACAAATCAGACAGCTATGGTGAGGGACCTATGTGTGGTGAGGGACAATGTAAGATGCAGTGGTGAGAGCATTAGTTTCTAGAAGGTCAGCTCCCCATTTCAACACAGACTTCCTTTGCAGCATGAACACCACGTTCCCAGAAGCACCTGGAAGTTTCAGTGGTTCACTCCTGGCTTCCCTGCATCTTCACAGAAGCTCTGCTGAGGCTTATGCGCTTGGGTGTTTAAGGAAGCAATCTTCAGAAAAAAGCTGAGCAGGGAGTTGCCCAGAGTAACACAGAGGGAAGATCAGCATTTAAGACCTAATAAACCTTGGTTAGTCGCTTGATAAACTTTGATAGAGGTGCCCTTCCCTGCTCCAGATTCCGGGAGGGGAAACTGTCTCAAAGGCATATGACTAACTGTGGTTTTCCACCCGTGTTCGGCTGGTTTTGGCAGAGCTGCCACCTCCTCCGCTTCCTTCCCCTGTACCACAGTACATCACCCCACCATGGTGCCAATAAAACAGTTTGTGGGGCTAAAGCTGTAAATTGGATCACTGAAACAACTTGAGAATACAAGTACCCTTCCCCCAGAAAGTGACTCTAGTTTCCAGCAAACAGCTGTATCAGCACAGTTGCAAGTGGGGAGCAGAAGCAGGCATTCCTTCAGCTAGCTTCACTGCTAACAGGGAGCAAATCCCTGAACAGCCAACACTGTAGTAACAGCAGCAGACATCTTTGGGATGTGTCCAACTTTAGACCTGTTCTAGTTTGTAGAAAAAAATATTAATTGGAAAAATATTAATTGGGTCAGAAAGAGAGACTGACTATATCCTTAGGAGGAAAATGAATGACCTGAGCTGGGGTTTCAAATCTCTGATCCAGTAAATTGAATTATGCACCCAGCTCCACAAACAAGATCAAGGGAGATCCACACCAGAATGTCCAACGTCCTGGTAAACCAGATACCACCCCAACGGGTGAGATAAGACCCAAACCCCTGTCCCCAGTAAGATTTAAGACCCTACCTTGTATAACCTTGTCAAGTATCTTAATCAGGAGGCAACTCTGTCTATAAGACCCTCCTATATAGCCCGCTGTCTTTTGATCTACTAAATCAGGTTACATTGCAAAGGCAGCCAGGGGAACACTTTTCTGCACTGCAGGCCTTTGGCTTGCACCCGTTAGTCACTTTGCCTTTATCTGTCTTTGGAGATTATTTATGTAGGGACCCTGTTTGTTTACAAGGCTAGGCAGGAACTAACCAACAGTTCAGAGGATGTTAGCGATCCCGAATGACTGGATTTCATCAGATAGTGCCTAACTGCCCCTAGCATGTCACCCTTAACCCCTCTGTCCTTCCACTCTTCATTTGTGAAACACTGATAATAAAGAGTACATCACAACGCTCTGAGGGTAAACACGTTAGGGACAGCGAGAGTCTTCTCAGGATAATGAAAGCCCAATATGTGAAGACAGAAAGTGCTCTGTCAACTTAATATATTGAGTTTCATAAGATTATATGCAAAATATACTTCTGTGACTTCCTGAAGGAATGGTGCTGCTACACCTTTACCTTTTGCTGTCATCTTCATTTACAGGTTGTCCTGTTTCAAACAGGTTTAGATCATTCGAGATTCTGAAAGTCTCCTCTGCGTTGCCATTATCCCCCTTCTGACTGTTCTGCTTTTCCTTCTTCCTCTCCATTAGATTTTGCAGCCGCCTTTGCTGTTGTTCTTGATAAGCCTTAAACTGGCTTTTAAAATGTTCATTCACATTTATGTCTGACTCCATTGTTTACTAAAAGCATAACAAGAAGAAAATAAAAAGTGACAGAGAGCAGAAAACAACATGGTTTTGAAAAACATCCTCTTCTAGCAGCTGCTTTGCAGTTTTTCCTCACTGACCTCTGCACAGTCCCCCTGCCACCTCCTACTCTCAGCCGCTGTGCTCTTCAGCCCCCACCGCCTTGCCTCAAGTGCCCTTTTCCATAAACGGCTTTCAAACAGTCTTCAAAAATGTTTTCAGGTCTTTTTCACTCTAGCATTCAAAAAGCAATGTTTTAAAATGTTTTTAAATGGATCTGTTTAAATAAACATTTTTTACAGAAGAGCAAGTTGGGGTCAAATCCAAGCGAATGTGGCAACCCCATTATACTGACTAAAGGAAACACAGACTGTTTGCAGCCCAGGTCCATCCAGCCTTCCTTCCTGTGTTTCAATGAAAGGTGAAGATCTCCCCATTTTTGGGTTAATGTGGGACTGACAGAGGAAGAAAGATCCCTGTTTATCCTAATGCTCCCTTTGGACACTAGACAGCAGGAGTGTGGCTTACAACTTTCCCCCAAATTTCTAAGCATTAAGTGATAACATTAAAGCGATAGTATTGCTATCCGTTTAAATGTCTGAAGCTTTACTTAGTATGACTAAAGGCAATCAGTTTTCTGATGTATTCCAGCCCCAGCTCCTTCTGTTTGACATTTATCGTCAGCAAAAAATCCAGTGCACCTTTGGTCTAGCAAAAACAATTAGTAAAAACTTTCAAAGGCACACCCTTCGCTGAGTAATTCATGCAGGTCCTTTCTCGCACTAAGGCAGCAATCATCTTGATAAAGCCCCAAAATACACGCTACGTCCCTGTGCGCCTGTGTGTGCTGTACGGGCAGAGACGCATTGCAAGCAGTTTTACCCCCACGCCCGCCTCCGGACACGACGGGTGCGGACAAGGTGCGTGAAGGACCGACAAGCGCCAAGAGCAAAGTCCGGTGCCTCGGCAGGGCCCGCAGGCCTCGGGGGTGTGAGTGATGGCCCGGGGGCAACCTTCAGCCCTCAGCCCCGCCTGGGTACCGACTCCAAGCCCGGCACAGAGGGCTCCGCCATGCCCCATGGGGACGGAGGGGTTCCCTCTCTTCCCGCCCAACGCCCGTCCCGTCCTGTCAGGGCCGCGCTGCGCCCCCCGCCTCCGGGCCGGCGGCCCGCGCTGCCCCCACCCCTCCCGCCTACCGAAACCGCCTTCCCGTGCCCCGAGGGCAGCGGGAGGGTCCCCCCGGCCCGGCCCGGCCCGGCCCGGCCGCCCTCTGCCCGCCTTGGCAGGGCCGGGCCCGGCTCCTCCGGCTCCAGCCCCGGCCCCGGCCCCGGCCGCAGCCCCACGCCGTTCCCATAGCAACGGCGCCAAGGGCAGGGGAGGGGCGGCACCGCGCATGCGCCCAGCGCCGCCGGGGTGGGGGGGCTGGCGCCCTTCCCCCTCCCCTCAGCCCGGCCGCCATGTTAGGTCCGGTCCCGCCGCCGCCTCCTCCTCCTCCTCCTCCTGCCCGCGGAAAGCTCGGTCTGACGGCGGCGACGGGAGCGGAGCCGCTCCTCATCCCGCCCCGTGCTGGGGAGGAGGAGGGCGGTTACGGGAAAAGGCCTCTGCGCCACGGAGGAGCGTCTCCTCAGGCCCTCCCCAGCTCCCCCGCGGCGAGGGAGGCCTGTGAGAGCAAGCGGTCAAGACAGCGGGACTGAACGGCTGGGAATGCCCTTTCCAGTAGCATCGCACTCTCTCAGGTGATTTTATTTATGTATATAAGCTCACCCCATCCCTCGGCAGGAGACTACACGCACAGGGGTAGGCCCCCCCCAACAAATCCATAGCCAAACACTTGTTATCTCCAGTGCTCACACATTTATTCGTATTTCATCTCCCACTGCTCTGTAGAACATGTCACAAGGCCGTACGTACCTTGAGGTATTTATTACAAAGACATCATACTGTCACCATGGAATGTAAGCTCATAGGAGAAAATGAGGTTTTTTTACAAATTGGCTTTATCAACACATTTATTTTTGTGACTGCTGTTGGAGATACAAGGGGTTCGAGTGTCAAATAGCATTGGCAATTTACAGAGAAGGGTTTTAACACCTCATCGAGGATGATGGGGGCTTTCCAGATTTAAATGTTTTAAAATTCCTATAGGGAATGACACTGCAGAAATCAGAGCTAGATCATATACTTTAACTAAAAGCATTAGAAAACCAAATCAAGGTTTAGTTTTCACAACATGTATTTTAAATGTTACATTTAAATGTTATTCAGAAGAACACTGTAAATAAAGTTACAAAATATAATAATCCGAGTCTGAAAATCTGTAGTAAAAATAGGGATCCTGTGTCTTCATTAACAATGAATAAATATAACATTTAAATAGCTGCAACATACCAAATACTTATCTCATGCCTTAAATAAAAAAATAGATGTTTATCTCTCTCTCAATATTTTAGAAGTCATTTAGTGCTACTGGAAGCTTCTAAATTACAAACCTGGAGGCTGACAAGTACACAGGATAGAAAATAACAGCAAAGCATTCACAACGCTCTCTTACAGACGTGGCCTCCACGTTCTGCCTGAGGCTGAAGAGAAGCTAGTTCAAACTTTGTCATTTTGGGCAATGCAAGCAAAAAGAAGTCACCAATTTTAGGACCGAGTTGACAGTTGAGGAGAAGACAGAGGAATTGTATCCCTAAAAACTGGGATATGGTAGCGTCAATCAGAAAGAACCAGACCCTGATACCCACTCCCCCAGTGTGCAATCATATAGGCCAGCTTCAAGGCAGCATACCACACACAAAATAGATATAGGGCAATACTCCGATACCATGTGTTATTTTTTTCCTCAAGAACCCCTCGATACCAGGTTTGTAGCTGCAGTACACAGGCCACCACCAGGAGAGAGATTTCAGTCATCGTTCCATTACTCCTTGGGCTTCACCACGTACTCCTGAAACATTGAATACAGCACACCTACAAGACAGAAATACAAGTAGAAAGCTGGGTTAAATAGGAAATAATGGGTTTCAAAATCTGAACTGTAAGAGAGATTCTCAGCAATAGAAATAGTGTTTCCCTTCCTGTTCTGCTCTCTGTATTTTTTTTTTTTACTAGCAGTGATGAACACTACAAAATTCTTCAGAGAAAGTGAAAATATACTGTATATGAAAATCCAGATCCCCAGCCAACTGTAGTTTGCTTTGCAGCCAAAATCAAGCTTTTCTGGTGTACCTTCCGGGAATACAGTACAGACAGTGTTTCATGGAATACACATTTACACACATACACAGCTGCAGTACTTAGAGGAGACCTGGGATGTTCACGGACACAATTCCAGTCCTGAAAATAACACCATAGGCTATGCAAGCTGATTTTCCAATGCATTAAATTCAGAAACAGCAACATATTTACAAGGGAAAATACTAACATCAGATAATCTTTTTTTTTCTTTGCCTCCAATTTCAACACCTGCAGAGCCCCACATACTTCCCACATCTAAAAGCAGTCAAAACTTCTACTCTCAAAGGAGGAGGTGCAGTTTAATATTAAATACATGTACTTAAACATCACATTACTCTAGAAAGGCTGAGCAAGCACCAGTAATGAGCATAAATATCCTCAAATACAATGGCCTGGACACTTCCACCCCAAGGATATTCCATGTGCACTGTATTATCCACCAGGAGAAGAGATGCGAGAGGTTCCCTGTGGTTTGCCAGTGCCGAGGGCAGCCTCCCGTTCGGTACGTACCACATGTTAACGCTCCCACAACGAAGCCCTGGGCTGCCACACGCATGTGAATCAAGTGAAGCGACATTTTCATGTCACCTCTGTGCTTCAGTCTGTAGAGCCCGTAGCCAACCACCATGGCGAAGCCAGCCATCCCTACAAGGCAAGGACAGCATCCTCGTGAGTCGAGATCCAAGTCATCGAGATGCATGAAGTGACCCACCTAAACAAAGTATCTTGGGAATAATCATGTTTTCATCTAATCGCTCTGTTTTTGTGTAGATCCTGGCAAGCCCTGGCCTGCCTGCTGTTCTCACTCGAATGCCATCTCATTTAATGCCCAAGTCAGTGCAGCGAAGAGCAAGACATTTCCACTACTGTTAAAATGCCACAGCAGCAGCTCAAGGCATCAGGGTTTCTTGAGTGTTTTTCACAAAGCACACGTGCTGCTTGCTTCCTTCCTGGAAGGACGCTCACACCCAAGAACACCGCTCGGCTGCAGCTGCGACACTCGGCATGTGGATGCACCCTGACGTACCCACCGGCCTGCTGAGGTTGCTGTTTTGGGTGTTGTCAGGTTTTGCCTGCTTTCACTGGGACAGGACAAGTTGTATGTTATTTGTCCTGTGCCGTGGGGGGAGAGAGGTTCAGCAAAGTCCCTGTTGCAGGGCTGGAGTTCGCTTTTAGTCCTTCAACAGACCAAATGCAGCCCCGGCTGTGCCGGCTCCAACTTGGGTACACTGATGCTCTCACAGAATACAGAGCAGCAGTGCACGGAACGTCCCAATTCCACCCATTTTTATTCCGTATTTAAGATGATTATTTACATAGTTAAAGGAAGCTGCCATGTTTTAAGTGCTGTGTATATTTTACTGCCGAGAGCCCAGACAGCTTGTCTTCCTGTACAGGAGTATTCCCAATTCCACTTGTGAAGCTATAAACCCTTACTTCACTGGTGCGTGATCCACATGGGAGCTTCATTAAATACCAGTTTAGGGTTTTTACGTTTTAGAGCCTTTAAACTACCTCTGACATGGACTGAAGATAAGTTCTGCCAATCTGCTCGGGAGAACCCGAACTCATGGAGTCTGTAGTACGCTCGAGCAAGCTGGAGAACAGAGTCCAGTAACCAGAGAAACCAGTGACGGATATCTGTTGGCAAACACTTGGAACACTTCACCCCAAGTGACCCAACTGCTCTCCATTTAAGGTGGCTGGAAATCAAAACGTGTCTTGTGTCAGAGGCAGTTCCTCATCAGAGGAAAGCTCTCAGGAGGAACATGACTGATCCTCTCGCCCCCTCAGAGGCTTTTTCGGGGTCTCGGCAGAGAGGCTGAGAACTTTAACAACCTCCTCAAGCTGGGGTACTGCAAAAACTACTAAGCAAATGCATTTTAAATGACGGGATGGCAGCAGAGAAGGGTGAAATGTTTTGCAGGCGGGTTGCATTTTACATACTTCTATTTTGTATTTTGTTAGCCTGAAAGTCACTTCGAAGTGATCACGTAGTTCCCAGTAATCATAACTCTGGAAGAGCTGCAAAACCCACTCCTTACTACCTGAAAGAATCACCTAAACAGTATTCCAGGATTTGTTGGGTTTGTTTTGTTTGGTTTTTTTTTTTTTTTTTTTTTTTTTCTAATTGTAGATTCTGGGTCTGAGGCCTCACTAATTTCCCTGCTTCTTGCAGAACAAACACCATTCCGGGCAGAAGGAGCACTGCTGTCACCACACAGAAAGCCTACACAAGGAAGTAGTTGCAAAGTTAATTTCCTGTTCACAGGAAAACGGTGAGCA
The DNA here is from genome assembly GCA_031468815.1 of Morus bassanus. Classification (NCBI taxonomy): domain Eukaryota; kingdom Metazoa; phylum Chordata; class Aves; order Suliformes; family Sulidae; genus Morus; species Morus bassanus. The sequence goes on along the minus strand of CM062567.1, from coordinate 3,758,327 downwards.
GTGACAGTGTTTACCATATTGGTTGCCCATGAAGAGAAAAATCTGTGTAACCACTGTTCTTCATCTTTAAACTTACCGATGGGTACAAACGGTGTCTCTTTAAATTTTCTTAACAGCTTCGATGTCTGGCTGGTGTCAGTCTCATACTCGGACAAAACGGATTCCTGACCGGATGACATGGTGGCTGCGAAGACAAAGAGTTTCTCTTCAGGTTTTAGAAACACCCAAGTTAAGAGAACTTTTAGAAAAAGAAAATCCCTTGCGTGTTGCACCAGTCATGAATGTCCAAGCAGTCAGTCACAAGCACAGGAGCTCGACTCGAGCTTGTGAGCTACCTACAGGTGATTTAGTTCAAGTGAAGTCTAGGGAAGCAAGTTACTAGAACAGTAAGGACAGGGGAAAAAAAGAAAAAGTAGCAAAGCAACAAATTTCTGCCATCCCTTTTCACACCATTACAGATCCCAGCAGCCCCCCACGTGCTCACAGGCAGCGAGAAGCCACTGAAAGCTTTGGTCACGGCTTGCGTTTCCTTTTAGCACTTCCATGCTCCACCACGCTGCTTTGCTTTCACAGGCTATTCCTTAATAGCAGCTCTGACCTCAGAGAAGTTCATTCCTCCTCTTTCGCTCCCTGCCAAGAACTGTAACTGCAGCGCTCGGGGTGGAAAGCGCGAGCTGCTGCGGAAGGTCAGCCCTCCCTGGCAGGTCGTCAGCCACTACTACGGCCTGACCCACCTCGTTCACCACTTCAGCAGAGTTTCTAACTCCTGCTGGGGAAGACAAGAGTGTAAAATGGCAGCTGCTGAGGGGCTGGAGCGAGTCCTGAAGCCCTTGATGGGCACAGACTGATGTGGGGATGCATCAGGGAGATGAGCGGGGTTTCCACTGCAGCACAGGTGATTTCTCACCTGCCTCCAAGGGAAAAAAAAAATGGTGGTGAGAAGGGCTCTACTCACTGAGCCATCACCACCCAACCAGAGAGACCATCCGCCAAAACCCACGCCAGCTTGCCGTGCTGTCTCCATCACAGATTACGCCAAGGCCTGTTCCTTCTTCAGTGCCCAGCATAAGCATCATTCTTCAATTCGCGCCTATTTCCGCCACCGCAATTAGCTCCGCAACATCACAGAGGTCTCTGCTAGAAGAATCCCTACCGGTATTTTTCCAGTTCTGCCACGAACACGCTCAGCAGCAAAATACACCTCGGCCTCACATGGGAAGCACTCCAAACTCTTGAAATAAGCCAACAGGAACTTAATTTAAGCATGGGCTAGCGAACACATGCAAAAGATACATTTCTCACGTGGCTGTATTCCCTGGTTACGCAGCGTTTTGTGCGCATCCATTTCGGCGGGGTGACTTTTTGAAACTAAATACAGAAACCATTTCCTCTTCAGGCGGAAGGACTGGGTCTCTCTGTGCCTGCTACGCTCACCCTTATTTGCTAAATATGTTATATTTTAGCCTGACTCATTTGGAGAAGGAAACGAGAGAGGACCCCGTCACTCGGGAGAGGTGGAGACAGCCAGAGGTGAGATTTACACAAGAAAAGGATATTGAGAAATGAACCAATCTGCCCGCTCTAAGAGGTTTCCGCGACCTTCAGCTCACGCGGAGGCCGGGGCGGGCGCGGGGTGCGGCCCGTGCCCCTGGCCTTGCCGACCGCCGGGGCACCTGGGCGGCCACCCACGGGGGACAGCTCTGACACGGGTGGGGCACGACGGGTGGGAAAGCGACAGGTCCCCGCAGCCCACCTTGCGAAGGGGGCGGCCCTGGGCACCGCCGGAGGCCCCGACCCACGGGGGGCCCTGCCCTACCGCAGCCCCGGCTCCCCCCGCCCCGCACCGGGCTTCGGCCCTGCGCCAGGCCCCGGCGCCTCCCCGGGGCTCCGGTACCCCCGGCCCGGGTCCCCCCGTCCGGCCCGGCCCGGCCCGGCCCCGCCGCTCGCCCTTACCGACCGCGATGGCGATACCGGCCGGCGTCTGCCACGCCTGGCCCCGCCCCCCGGCTCTTATTGGCTCGGTTGGCACCGCCCCCTCGGCCGGTGGGAGAACGGCAGCTCCCAGCGTGCCGGGCCGACAGCCAATCCAGAGTGAGGACGCTGTACGGGCGGGGAGGCGGGGCGGGCCGTGACGCCACCGCGGGGGGCTCGCCGCATTGCGGCGGGGGCGGAGTCACGGGAGCCGCCTGGCCCGCCGCTAGGGGGCGCTGTGGGGCGGGGCCGCACCCGGCCCCTGCCCGCACCCGGCCCGTGCCCCCAGGCCCTGCCCCCGGCCCCTGCCCGCACCCGGCCCCTGCCCGCACCCGGCCCGTGCCCCCAGCCCCTGCCCGCAGCCGGCCCCTGTCCGCAACCGGCCCCTGCCCGCGGCCCCTGCCCGCACCCGGCCCCTGCCCGCGGCCCCTGCCCGCAGCCGGCCCCTGCCCGCACCCCCCGCCCGCACCCCCTGCCCGCAGCCGGCCCCTGCCCGCACCCAGCCCCTGCCCGCACCCGGCCCCTGCCCGCACCCGGCCCGTGCCCCCAGCCCCTGCCCGCAGCCCCCGCCCGCACCCGGCCCCTGCCCCCAGCCCCTGCCCGCAGCCGGCCCCTGCCCGCACCCGGCCCGTGCCCCCAGCCCCTGCCCGCACCCGGCCCGTGCCCCCAGCCCCTGCCCGCACCCGGCCCCTGCCCGCACCCGGCCCGTGCCCCCAGCCCCTGCCCGCAGCCCCTGCCCGCACCCGGCCCGTGCCCCCGGCCCCTGCCCGCACCCGGCCCCTGCCCGCAGCCCCCGCCCGCACCCGGCCCGTGCCCCCAGCCCCTGCCCGCAGCCGGCCCCTGCCCGCACCCGGCCCGTGCCCCCGGCCCCTGCCCGCACCCGGCCCCTGCCCGCACCCGGCCCCTGCCCCCAGCCCGTGCCCCCGGCCCCTGCCCGCACCCAGCCCCTGCCCCTGCCCGCAACCGGCCCCTGCCCGCACCCCCTGCCCGCACCCGGCCCCTGCCCGCGGCCCCTGCCCGCAGCCCCTGCCCGCAGCCGGCCCCTGCCCGCACCCAGCCCCTGCCCGCACCCGGCCCGTGCCCCTAGCCCCCGCCCGCACCCAGCCCCTGCCCGCACCCCCTGCACGCAACCGGCCCCTGCCCGTGCCCCCAGCCACTGCCCGCACCCGGCCCCTGCCCGCACCTGGCCCCTGCCCCCAGCCCCTGCCCGCACCCGGCCCCTGCCCGCACCCGGCCCGTGCCCCCAGCCCCTGCCCGCAGCCGGCCCCTGCCCGCACCCAGCCCCTGCCCGCACCCGGCCGGTGCCCCCAGCCCCTACCCGCACCCCCTGCCTGCACCCAGCCCCTGCCCACACCCAGCCCCTGCCCGCACCCCCTGCCTGCACCTGGCCCCTACCCGCACCCCCTACCCGCACCCAGCCCCTGCCCGCAGCCGGCCTCTACCCGCACCCCCTGCCTGCACCCAGCCCCTGCCCGCACCCCCTTTGGCCGCACCACCTGGCCCCTGCCCGCATCCCCTGCCCGCACCTGGAACCTGCAAACGGGGCAGCTCAGCATGGCCCTGCCTGAAACTGAGCGTGTTTCCCCGTGCCCCAAGCACGGCTGGGCAGGAGCAGCTCGGGTTTGTGAATACCAACTCGTGTGGGTAGATACACTGGTATGTCGAGACTTTGGGTTGAACCTGGGGGCTTGTTTCACCCCAAAAAATAGGGGTTTAGGCCATCGTTTTCAGGATGGAAAAGGCGGCTGCAACTTCTTCTGCAACTTGGTGGCTTTTCGCTTCAGAAACTTCTCATGTCAGTATAAACCCACACTTCGACAGAGGGCAAAGACAAACCCTGGCTTTCCCTTGATCTGATTTTGTTTTTCCTGGCAGTTAATTGACTTATTGACTATTTTTTCCTGAATTTCATCTTTGAGGCAGAGCTTCCTCTGCTCTCACTGTATGCCAGGCAGTGGATTTGGAAGCCCAAAGACAACCTAGAAATTGCTCGTGACTTTAACTGAACTGAACTCTGGAGCAGGACGAAAAATTCCCTGGGATCCTGAAGATGCCTGAAACCCTCCCCTAAACCCAGGAGCAACTTTTCAGAGTGAAACAGCAAAAAAAAGTCCTTTTCTTCCAAAACTCTGCCTGGTTTTGTAGCTGTCCGGTGTGATGTTTGTGACTCCCCATCTCCAAGCACAGGTGGAAGCAGCGCTGCTGCTCCCACAGGGCCACTTCGCTGCTGATGTGCCACATTTTTGGCGGCATAAAAGAAAGTGGTGCAAGTAACCGTTTGTTAGTACCGCCGTACCTCTCTAAATGTGCTTCCCATTATGGGTAATCTTGTTACTTTAATTGCCAAAGCCATTAGGGCTCTGCAGAGTCTGAAAGGGGGGAAAAAAAAAATCTATGCAATTACCAGCTCCCAGATTGAGTTAAAATCTTGTCATAAATTACAGTGAAGGCTACTTTCTCCAGTGACTCTCAGAGGCTCATTTAATTCCCTGCAGCTCTGCACGGTACTTGCTGCAGGGGAGAAACTCAATTAGAAACAAAGACTTATTTCATTTTAATTGCTGGGCTAATGAAACTGCTGTCACCTGTAGCGTCCCCGTGTGCATGTCTGGTACTTCGGCTTTGCGAGCAGCTTCTTGTTGTATAAGTTACCCATATATATTAATTATAGGATATGGTTTAAACGCAAGCACAAGCGTACACCGGCTGATGGTGGCGAACGTGGAAATGGGTAAAAATAACATATTTCTTTCTGTGGATCCACAAGGCAGGGCAGGGTGGGTGCGGAGCTGTGGCCATCGCTGCTGCTCCATTCTCCTGTTTTTACCGGGGCAGTTTGGGGTGTATAAAGCGCAGCCAGGGTTGGTACGGAGATGGCCTTGGCACGGTCAGGGTGTTCCCCATGGCGCCTTTCGGCAGAGTGAGGCGAGGGAAACGAGCTGGAGGGTGACCTATCACCGATGGTGGTGCTCTAAAACCTCTCCAATAAACCACTTTAACAGAGACACCTTTGACAGGCGAGCAAAGGCCCATGCTGTGAAGTTGTCCCTAAAACACCCCTGTGGCAGTGCCAGGGGCCTGGCACCTCTCTCCTGTGGTCGATCTTTGTTTGCACGTTCAACAACGGCAATAAACTCTTTATTCCGGTACCGCTTGCAAGGCTTCACTGCTGCCTGCAAAGACATGTGATTGTCCCCACAGGGCCTCCAACGCCCACCAGCCCCAGCCGTGTCCCCACCGGTAGCTGTTTCTGCTCTTGCAGGGGATGAGGATCCTGCAGCATCCAAGTAGCAAGTGGCTTATTCAGATTTACTGGGAAAAATGCAGATTTCTACACTAGGTTCTCAGCCCCGGGAGCCTCTTGGTGCAGAGACCAAGCAGGTCCAGTCCTGCGCAGGGGAGCTGGGAGGTGGGCAGGGTGGACATCATCTCAATATCCATCTGTCAGGCAATGGCAGATGTTTCCACTAATTAAAGCTTTTAGAAAACAAAAGAACAAGAGGGAGCTTGTTGCCACATCTGGAGTTGGGGTGTGGGAAACCCAGGACCAACAGGGAAAAAGGAATTAGGGACAGATTGCTTGTCTGGGAGGAGATTGGGTGGAGAAAAGGGAAGGATGAAGATGGATGGGGGTAAAGCATACATGGGAAAATGGAGAGAAGGGCAAAAGGAACTGGTTATGTTTAAGCAAGTGGCTGGTCTGTGTGCTTGTTTGGGTGACTCTGATCTAGCACATTCCAGAAAAACCTGCTTCAGACTATTTTGTGGGTGGTCCCACCACCCAGCCTGTGCATGCTGGGATGCACAGGATCCGCCAGCGATCTTCACATTGTGCTCACGTGGGTCCTCGGTTGCAGCAGCTCTGGCATGTTGCCTGACTTGAGCTATACAAGAGCAGTTTGTATTTCTCAAGGAGGGGTGCTGGGTCCCCATGGCACCCATGGCAGGAGGCACTGTGGTCCTGATGGGTGTCTCAGGTGGCAAAGCCCAACTCTGGGTGCAGATGCGAGTTGTAGATGTCCCTTCACATGCTCAGGCACGGTGCAGAGATAATTCTTCCAGTGCTCTCCACTCGCTGACCAACACCAGGAAGGCAAACAAAACCAGGGACGTCAAACAGCTCTCATTTCCTGTCCATTCTCTTACACAAGTAAAAGAGGTTCCTAAAAGCCTGATTCAAGCCTCCGGCAGGATGGCAACTGCCCACAGTGGAAAAGAAGCTCTTGTAAGTGCATTTTCTTCTTCTTGCCTGTAGACAAAGCTGCATGAGAAACCTGGAGAGGTTCTCTTTTCTTCTTGAAAGTTAGCCAGCCCATAAGCGCCGGTGCTTCCACGGGTTTGGGATTAATTTCTGAGTCAGCCCATGTTGCATTAGTCAGTTCTCTGCTATGAGATACAGGATGGGGATGTGAGTGTCAGTGTCAGCGTGGTACAGAGTGGGGAAGACACGACAGAGGGAGAAGAGGCATCTTGGTGGGCTGGAAGAGACCTAGAAATGGAAATATTGGGCATGGCTTGTCCTGATGTGGGTGCAGAGGGTGTATTGGGGGGGGAGGTGTTGAGGAGTCTCGCTGGGTGTTGCTGCAATCAGAAGGGTGGGCGGCTTCGGTTTCCTCTCGAAGGTGTACAGTCAGAACTGCATATGGCTAAAGATGAATTTTGTCCAAAATATGAAGCAGGAAAAAAAAATCTGAATCCCAGAAAAGTCTTTTTCTGGCACTCTTCTGTGGCAGATCTCTGCTCTCCGTGGCTGCTCTGTCTGAAATGCCCTGCGGCACTTGTCGAAGAACTGAGAGACAGCAAGAAAACATTTAAATCCATCCCAAACCAAATTTTATTTTCTTTTCAGCCACCTGGAATTGCCTGGAATGTGTACTTAAGCAATTTTAGACGTGGGACCACAACAGGTATGTCCACAGCTTCACGCCTTACAGCTGCACACCCAGAGGCATCCTCAGCACCCCACTCCAAGCCTTGGGTGCTTTGCTTAACCCGCTTGGGGTGGAGGGGCCCACCTTCCCCAGGGTGTTTGTGGGGAGGGAGCTGTCCCTAGAAGGTGCAGAGCCACCGTGGGGTATGTCCTCCTCGGGATGTGTAGCACAACCGGGGACTAACAGCTTCATTGCAGGTCTCTTGGACAATGGGGGAAACAGGTCCTTGAGGAGACCAAGGCAGGAGTGGCTGAAGCAGGGAACTACACAACCATGCCTGTTTTGGAATTGCTGGAAAAATGAGTCCTGGGGCGGGGAACGGTGGGCAGCTTTGGCCATGGCTGAAAACTGGTGTGTTTTAGGGGTGGAGGAGTATTTGTGCTGTTTTTCCCTGTGACAGCACTGGTTTGCTTGATTTTTAAAACCCACATTCACCTTCATGGTACTGATGAGAGGTGGCACAGGCAGATCCCATCTCCCACTGCGGGCAATGGCCTCTTCAGCGACGGCCATTGCCCAATTTGGGTGGCTTTTGGGAGATGAAACCCTTGTAGTGTTCTTGTAGAGGGGTGTTCTGATAATCAGACTCCAAAAACAGGAAGCTTTCCAAATCAGTTGCTGTTTCCTGAAATCAGCTGCAGCTGTCTAAGCACTGATGCCAGACTGCAGTCCTGGGGAGTGGCTGAGTGCATGGCCCTCACTCTCTTCTGTCAGCAGATTTTCAACCCATACCTCATCTCATGCAGGATCGACTCCAATGACATCCTTCCAGCTAAATCTAACCTCTACCTCTAACCTTGATTCAGGAGTTGATTCTGGTGCCTACATGTCCTGACATTGGACAAGGCTTCGAGCGACCTGATCTAGGGGAAGGTATCCCTGCCATAGCAGGGGAGTTGGAACTAGGTGATCTTTAAGGTCCCTTCCAACCCAAACCATTCTATGATTTTATGATTCTATATTTTCCACTTACTAATATCTTTTACAAGAATCCATGGCTTTGTGTCCTAGAGTTGGCACAGAGAGGGGTCAGTGTCCTACCAGGAGCAGAGAGATGTTCAACATTTCACCTCTGGGAGCAGCCCCACCAACATAAAAGTGTTGGTGGCAGGTTCTCCTTCACTGACAATTGAGATGTTGCTTTCTCAGTAGTGACCTTGGTGAATCTAAAGCAGCTCACAGTGAGGTATGGTGGTGGATTTCCCATAATTTAGAGCAGAAGCTTCCTTAAAGCTTGCAGTGGTGTCAGGAGGAAGTGGTGAGTTATGTCAGAGACCATGTTCATTTGCTTTCAAGTTTTAATGTGTTGGAGTAAGGAAACCAGAATTAATTTTTTATATGTATGTGTAGACATCTGTCCCCATGCCGTAGGCAAAGGCCAAGGAGTGCAGGACACAAAATACTTATCAGAAGGTGGCAGAAATTTAAACCTATGAACTAGAGGAAACCCCTCCATGATGTGATGTTTGTCTTTCTTGAGTGGAACAACATTTTGATCCCCTTCGCTTGTCTTTTGCTCCTAGGCAGCCGCTTGTCAAACGCAACTTCAACAGTGGCAACGACCACAGCTGCCACCTTGCTGGATGCTGCCAATTTGAGCGACTACCCGTATGAGTACTTGGATGAGGACGATTACATGCTGTATGGCCTCTGCACAAAAGAAGAGGTACTCTCCTTTAGCAGAGTATTCTTGCCATCTTTTTACACCGTGGTCTTCCTGGTCGGGTTGGCTGGGAATGTCCTCCTGTTTACTGTCCTCATTATGTACATCAAGAAGAAAAAGAAGATGACCGAGGTGTATCTGCTGAATCTGGTGGTTTCAGACTTCTTGTTGCTACTAACCCTTCCTTTTTGGGCTCTGTACATTTCTCAGTGGGTGACCTGGGACATACTGTGCCCAGTCTTAAATGCCATGTACACCGTGAATTTCTACAGTGGTGTCTTTTTAGTGAGCTGCATGAGTCTGGACATGTATCTGCAGATAGTTCATGCTTGCTGTCCTCGCAGCTCCATGTCATGGAGGAAGTCCGTCATCATCTTGGTGGTAGTATGGGTCCTTTCCATACTCCTCTGCATTCCTGATGCCCTCTTCAGCAGCACAAGGCAAATCCACAACAAAACCATCACATGTACCCATGATTATGGCCAGAAACACTTATTTTGGAAAGTTGTCTTTCAGGTCATTCAGAACATCCTGGGTTTTCTTTTTCCCTTCCTCTTCATGGTGTTCTGCTATTCCCGCATAGCATGTGTCCTCACCACATCTCGTATGTCTGGCTCAAGGAGAGCACTCTGCTTAGTCTTTACTCTGGTGGGTTTCTTCTTTATCCTGTGGTCACCTTACAACATTGCCCTCATCCTTCACTCCCTGCAAGATGTCGGTGTGATCAGGAGCTGTGAAAGCAGTAGGCAATTAGACTATGCCATGCAGATCACAGAGAGTTTGTCCTTTGTCCACTGCTGTCTCAACCCCTTGCTCTATGCTTTTGTGAAAAAACGATTCAGGTTCTATTTATGGAAGATCCCTCAGGCTGTTTTCAGGAGAAGCACTTTCTATGACATCCAGCCCTCAGAGACAAGCCAGTCTTGCAGCAGACACACAGCTGAGATAGAAATGTCGACTATCACAAATGCATGATAAATATTTACACTATTTATGTTACATGTATGCTCTCTGTGCTGTGTTTTACTAGTCCTGGTCATACAAAGAGGTTGGCGTGAGCCCACAGAACTGTGTAACCAGATATTTCATCCTAGTGTCAGCAGCAAAATGAGGATTCTCCACATTGGGATATGACTGGAATTATTATAAAAGGATTGCCCTGGGCTTCATGGATGAGCCCAGCTCCTGTCTGGAGTATGTGAGACATGAGTGGATGAAGGAGCAGCTATCTAGATGTGTGCCCTTAAAAATGAAAACTGAAACTTGTGCAGAATTTCTCCCCCATAGATCCCAAAGGGTCTGATGGAGGAGAGCAATCCCATTATCCCTCCAGCTTATGTTGTGGGCTGGGGAATGGATTTGCTACGCTCATCCATCAGGCCAGACACAGGTGGCCAAAAGCTCAGCCTGGGAGGTGGCTTTGCTTCTCCTGGCTTTTGCCATCTGCCAGGTAGATGTGTTCAACTGGGCTCATCTCTTTGTCTACCAGGAGAGACAACAGGAGGAATTGGGCACCTTTAAACTGGGTTGTGTGACCAATGATGGGTTTCTCTGTTACAATGAGCTGTGACACACTTGGTGTCTTTCTGAGGGACAGATCATAGAATCATAGAATCATAGAAAATAGATCCTTGGTTAGAGATAATTTTTATGTTATTTTTTATACCAACTTTGCTACAGCGTGTTTCCAAAACAAAACCAGAATAAATATTTAAATATTTAGCTGATACTATGATGTGGCCTTCACTCCATGGGTCAGGTCACTGGGAGGGAAAGTGGAAGGGGAGAGCAGCTGGGGAGCAAAAACTAAGATGCAAATTATGATCCCATATAGAGGAGGGCTTGTGGGACTGTGCAAAACATGATGGGATGCTCAGGGGAAGGGTAAAGGTGGTGGAAATAGCCGGGGGGGGGGGGATATTGGGGTGGACTGGAGAGGAACAAGGGCGGGAAAATCGGAAGAGGGGTATAAAAGGGGCTGGTTGTCTGTAAGCAGTGTGCCCTGTGTCTGGTCATGGCAGTCTGTCCTGTATCCTTATTAAATCCTTTTTATAGAATCATAGAATCATTAAGGTTGGAAAAGAGCTCTAGGAGCATCAAGTCGAACCATCAACCCAACACCCCCAGGCTTCCTAATCCATGCCCTGAAGTGCCACGTCTACACATTCTTGAACACCTCCAGGGATGGTGACTCCACCACCTCTCTGGGCAGCCTGTTCCAATGCCTGACCAATTTTCTTAACTCTCTTTCCATATGTCACTCTCTATCCTATGTGAGGGTGCTACAGGGTCCAAGTGCCACCAGCTGGGGCAGGGACTGTGGTGACTGGCTGCCTAGATCAGGGTGGCAGCACCCAGAGGCATAGTGCTGGATGAGGCACGGGGTCCCTGGCACCATCCCTGAATGCCATCTGGAGAGTGGGGAGCAGAAGAGCTCAAGAAGCAGAAGGGAAAAGTGGGGAAGAATGCCAGACCCAGGGGTGGGAGCAGGACGGCAGAGGGCCAGGGCTTCTCTGCTAGCTGGAGGGGCCATGACTGATTTGCAACTGCTAAGCATCAGACATGCATGTGTGCAGAAGAAAGTGCTGTCATCCATCTGGGCACCACTGCTGTCCAGCCAGGAGGTGGCCACATGCAGTTGTTGGACTCACCTGATGCAAAGCAAATGCAACTGATTCAAGCCCTCATCACCTGTAAGAAAAGTGGACCTGCTTTGCTTTGCCCTTGTACATGTTAGCAGTGCTTGCACCGCTCATTGGCAAAGCACTTATGGTGCACTGTGCGTTGGAGAACACTGAAATGTTGGAGACTTTTCCTTCTCTTGGATTTTGACACCAAATCAGCTCAACTGTAACCCCCTCCCTCGGTCCTGAGCTCATTTCCAGTAGCATTTCCAACATCCACTCTTCCTCCATTTTTTTTCAGTCTGCAGCACGTGTCCATAGACTGGTGTTAAAGGCAGAAATCACTGAGTGAAATGCTCTCAACCCTCTTTTTAAAAATCTGAGCTCTGTGCAATCTAGAAAAGGGAATTTTCTTAAGCTGCTGCAGAGCAAATGCCAAAATCCATCAGCCTTACACAGCAGTCTGGTAACTCCAACTTGATTATAACATACCTTCCACCTTAAAAATCTCTGTCTGCTCATCAGGGGAGAAGTACACACTGGAGCACTCCACAGGGAAACGCAAACACTTGCCACCAATCGGGACAGAGGTTGTCAGCTGTGCATCTGCATATCAGTTGCTGGATGGGAATAAAAAGCACTCTCCTGCCCCAGCCTTGCTCTAGTCCACACTCCTGGACAGGCACAGAGCTCTCATGCTGCCCTGGGTGATTTTCCTCTGTACCTTGATAGCATTGCTGCTCGGTGGACTCTACCTTCTGGGCACATTTCGGAGACGGAGACCTAATGAGCCGCCTCTGGACAAAGGTACCATTCCCTGGGTGGGTTACATGCTGGATTTCAGAAAGGACAGTTCAGAGTTTCTAAAAAGGATGCAGAGAAAGCATGGGGATATTTTCACAGTGCTGATCGGAGGCCATTACTTCACCTTCGTGATGGACCCCTTCTGCTTTGGAGCCATTGTGAAAGAAGCACGAACTAAATTAGACTTCAGGCCTTTTGCATCTAAACTGGTCCTTCAGGTTTTTGGCTACAAGCCCATTGAAGCCAACCATAGCATAATTCATTCATCGAGCACGAAGCATCTGATGGGAGACGGTCTCACTGTCATGACACAAGCCACCATGGATAACTTTCAGAAGCTGATGCTTTTCAATCTGAGCTCAGGAGAGGAGAAGCGAGTGTGGCAAGAGGATAACCTCTTCCACTACTGCTACAACATCGTCTTCAGAGCCGGGTACCTGGCTCTGTATGGCACTGAGCCACACCAAGGGGCAGATAACAAGGAGAAAGCTAATGAGCAAGATCGCATCCACTCCAACCAGCTGTTCCTTGAGTTTCGGAAGTACGACCGCCTCTTCCCTCGCCTGGCCTATGCTGTGTTGCCTCCCAAGGACAAAATAGAAGCTGAGCGGCTGAAGAGGCTCTTCTGGAGTATACTGTCCGTGAAGAAGAGCTGGCAGAAGGACAATATCAGTGGGTGGATAAGTGATCAAAACCAGCTTCTGGCAGCCAATGGGGTCCCTGAGTACATGCGGGATCGTTTCATGTTTATGCTCCTCTGGGCATCCCAAGGCAATGCAGGCCCGACTGCCTTCTGGCTCCTCTTCTATCTAATGAAACATCCAGAAGCTATGAAGGCTGTGAGGGATGAGGTAGATAAAGTCTCAAAGGAGAATGGCCAGGAAGTGAAGCGAGGGAGCCCACCAGTTAACATCACTAGGGACATGTTAAACCAGACTCCTTTTCTGGACAGTGCACTGGAGGAGACCCTGAGGCTTGTTGCAGCCCCAATACTGATCAGAGCTGTCCTCCAGGACACCAGCCTTAAGACAAGCAGTGGTATGCAGTACACCCTCCGCAAAGGAGACAGGCTGGCTCTGTTCCCACACATCTCTGTGCAGATGAACCCGGAAATTCACCCTGAGCCTCACGAATTTAAGTACGACCGCTTCGTAAACCCAGACGGCACCAAGAAAGATTTCTACAAAGATGGGAAGAGGCTGAAATACTTCAACATGCCTTGGGGGGCAGGGGTATCCATCTGTCCTGGGCGGTTCTTTGCCAGCGCTGAAATTAAATTATTTGTGTTCTTGATGCTGAGTCACTATGACCTGGAGCTGGTCAACAAAGAAGAAGAGATCCCAGTGATAGACGTCAGCCGCTGGGGGTTTGGGACGATGCATCCTGTTCATGACGTTCGGTTCAGATACCGGCTACGCTTTTAATTTGGGAAGTCCTTGTTGTGTTGTTTGTCCAGGTGCTATCTGTGAAATAAATTGAGTGATCCCATGGTTATGAGATCCATGCAGCACCAACACTGATACAATCTTGTTTGCTTAACTGTTTTCACTGCTTTTCTCTTTACCTCTTTCACATGTATCGCTGCTCTGTGTCTCCGGTTATTGTGGTGTTGGGTTATGTGATAAAAGCTCACCTGCACACCCACAAAGGACCACAGACAGACAAAGAGTACCCCGCCAGGCTACTCCCAACCCCATGACGGGGGCCATCAGTCCATGAAAAGCCCATCTGCACAAGCCCAGAGGAGCACAGAGACATGTTGGCAGGTGGGAACCCAAATTAAGGACTTCCAAGGAACAAGTATTTTGTCCAGGTCCCTCCTAGGACTGTCCCGGTGGAGCCATCAGCCCCACGGTCCTGGCGTGAGACCCATCCAGATGTGTCATTCGGAGCAGCTCTCCAGGTCACCAGGGGGATTGCTGTCAAAGGAGGGGGGACATCTTATGGAGTGCAGGGGAAGAGCATTTTGGGATTGCACAGAACTTATGGTGGGATGTTTAGGGGAGGAACCAAAGGTGGGAAAAAAGAGGGATTTAGGTGATTTGGGGATGAAAATAGAGGGGTAAGGGGATAAAAAGGGCTGGTTGTGTGTAAATAGGCAGCTGATCCATACACTCATCTGGTCACACCCTGCACCTGATCAGCACAGTCTGTCCTATTGTCTTATTAAATTCCTTTCCTTAAATTCAAGACCATGAGTTGGAGGGTCCATGTGTCCGTGGTGCCGGCAGCTGGCACTAGTGTGCGAGCGAGTGTGCAAGCAAAGATCAGGCCAGACGAGCTGGCAAATAAGCGAGGTGGCCCGGGAGCCTGCGGGTGAGCCCAGCTGCACGCCAGCTTTAGGACTGCATTATTTTGTTATCAGCTCCGTACCAACACATTTATTTTCTGCATGAATTATCATTGGCAGGATGGCATCAGCTTGTAGTAAATCGTGAAAGTCCAGAGAACAACAAATATCCTCTCCAGAGATGTAAGAATTTCCTCGGGATTTTCAAATTGCCTTGTCTATAGTGCCTTCTTGTATCTGATGAGATCCCCAAAGGGAGCAGAGGTGGGATGTATTGAGCAAGGACATACCAACATCTCCTTCCCATTTCACATTTAAGAAAAGGACAGATCTTGCCAATCTCATTTACCACATCAGTGGGAGGAGAAGGGAGTCTCAAACATCACTAATAACCTACAGTACCATTTTCATGTATCTATGCGAGTTAGGAATGCATATGGTCACCTGCCTTTCCAGGGCTGCAGGAGGTTGTGCATTCAAGCCCTGTGTCTTGTGTACAGTGTCTGGGGATAAAAAAAGCTGTCTCTGTGTGTGTGTCCCTGGATTCATCCCACCGACTGTAACAGAGCTGAAGCGTGTGTACGTACAGCTGAGCCAGGATCCCCCCCACAGCACCAAACCAGCTTTACTGCTGACTTTGCACTTTTAGCACATACCCCTGCTTTAACCCAAATCATGGCACAAGCCCAGAAATTTTGGACTCTGCCTGCTGGCTGGGAACAGGTCTGCTCTCCTGCAAGGGGGTGGCTGCCTGGGGTGCAGTGCCTGAGCCTTGGCGGGGAGCGAGCTCCTGGTATCTTGATGGTCTTCCACCCTCTCCTCAAGCCCTGTGGGCTGATGGTGTTCCCAGATGATGCCTATTGGAAAGTGTCACCCCCCCTCCAAATTTAGACCCCATCCCCTGCAAAGACCCGAAGAAGCTATAGGGGATGGGGCAGGGTGATGGGAAGGGGCTAGAAAACCAAAGTAGGGCATGAGAAGACATCCTCAATCCCTTACAGGATACAGCCACTGTGACCTTATGAGCCCCCAAACATCTCTCTTTTATCCACTGGATATAATGCAGGATAAAACTCTGCTCTACAAGCTCTGCTTTTTTTTTTTTTTCTGCTTCAATAATTAGGGCTTTGACAACATCAGTCCTTACAGAAGTTAAATCACAGCCTTACCTTTGCAGAGGACAGTGGATTGATTTTAACGCTAACCTTGGACTTCGGAGATTATGTTTGACCGAGGAATGAAACTCAAACATTTTCACGTATGTCCCAACATCAAAGCCAGATTCGACTTTGTTCTGCAAAGGACAGGGTTATGTTGTAACTGCATGTTGAGAGCAAACTGTCCTGTATTGTGAGACTGGGCATTAGCCTAGACCTTGCAGTGGTGGAAATTCAGGCAGAAACTATCAAGCAGCTGTGGCAGAGCCAAGGAAAACAAAAACTACTGTAACTGCACAAGGCTTGACTGTGACAGTTAATATTCCCGTTAAAAATTCCAGCACCTTTTCACCACTTCCGTGCTCCCTCTACAGCTCTCATCTCTTTTTTTGTCACCCATGGGTTCATTTATTTGTTCTGCTACCAAGAATTAAGCTGGAGCTCTTCCCATGTTCTGGCCAATGATTTGATCTTTGCAAGTTCCAGACCATGCGTAGGAATGCCTTGGGATAGCTGGGCAGGTCAGAGCCATAGTGACATCCTGGCCAAGTGGTGTCCTCACTCCAAGGTTCTAGCAAGAGGATTTTTTGTGTGGATGGTTTGCATGAAGGTTGTTCACTGCTAATGCACAGTGTATATTTGTTGTTATCACTTGTAGGGACCCCAGGTCAGAGCTGAGGGGTGAGGGACGGGTGCTGGGACTGGGCTTGGGAAAGGGATATAAAAATAAGGACAATGACAGTGATTAAGCAGAAAAATCTGGCTTTGCTTCCTTGTCAGAATGGTTTATTTAAACAAACAGTATTGAGTCTGTAAAAGACTTCAGACATGCTCAAATGCACGCAAGTTGTGAGAATTAAAAAAAAAATCATCGCTTAATTTGAGTCATATATTGAAGAGTGTGAAAGCTCCAAATGAGTTAATTTGCAATTAAATTTTATGCTTAGATGGGTTGTCCCCTGGCACTGAGCTTTCCATCCCAAAGCGTACCAGCAAGAGTAAAGAACTAGCCTGTGCCAACAGAAACCTTATTGGATTTGTAAAAGAAGTTAAATTGGAAGGAATCCAGGGTCTTGGAAAGTTTATTGGTGGGCAGACAGACCTCATGGCAGTGTCTGTCTCATATAACTCCTCTAACCATCAGGAGAACTGAGCATGGAGTCTGGCCCTAAAATCTTGGTTTTCCCTTCTGTAGTGCATAGTGAAGACAATATTACTTTGACATTCAAAGCTTTACATTTTATTGAGTCAGTGTCTGCTCTCCACAGCATAGTGAAAACTGCTCTGCTCTGTTACAATTCCTACTCTGCACACTGTGCAAGGGATGGAGTCATGATGCTGCACACTTCAGATTTGGAACAATACAAGTTCAACGTGTTGGAAAAGACCACCCCTGCTTAAACAGCATCACTTCTAGTATTAAACTGTAATGCATTAGGGACAGTTTTCCCACCCTCGCTCCTCTAAACACAGCCAGATACAGCTCTGAGAAAGCCTCTGCTTACTGCTGCTTGTAAGGAAAATGGAAGAAACTCAACGGCACCAATAGATACACCATTCACTTCAGAGAAACTCAAAGGAACACTGAGGTTATAAGTGCAAAACAGTGACACAGCTAACACCATCCATTGCAAAGGAAAGCAGATTTTGAAGGAGAAAGAGGAATATGAAAGTTCAGGATTTTTTTAAAGAATTAAAACACGCAGCATTTGCCAGTGACACTGCTGCCATGTCTCCTGGTAGATGCACTCCCCAGAAGAGAACAGCCAGGCTTGCTGTCCGGTGGTCAAGTTACTTCCAGCAAGTCACAGCATATGCCGAAATACCCTGTGGCAGGCAGGATGCAGTGACCCAAATGCAATGAAGCCAGGTAGGATAGGGGAGTGTTTTTGATGGGGAGCAAAGCAAGGCTGCAATGAACCACTCACACCACTGACTGACAGCCTTGGATGTGCTCGGAAAAGGCTCTCTGCACAAGCCCATTTTAGCCCCACTTTCGAGGAAAGCTGTATGACTAAATGCTCCATGTGCCAGCATCCTGGCCATGGGGAACTTCTTTCCCAGAGATGCCCGTACACCAAGTCACAGCTTGGTTTCTTCAGGAGTTGTTCCTATATGTTTGTTCTTTAACACATTTTTAAGACAATTGATGCAGATGCAGTCAGGGAGGTGAGGGGTTACTGTAAGATCCTATGTGATCTGTAAGTCTGTCATCTAGGTCTAACGGGAAACTTCAAATACATGCTGCAAAAACCAAGTTTTGCTGTGTTTTCAAACGTTGAAACCTTTGAGGAGCTTGGTCAGCTCTGCAGACACAACAGTGCAGGTGCCCACAGAGAGCTGGTGACCTTCCATGGAGCCACACAGCTCATTGAGCAGCAGGCTGGGCTCTAAGAGAGCAGGAGCTGGGCCACCGAAGTGGAGCAGTATACAGAGGGTCAACTTGGGCCCCAGGGAGAACAGTGGCTCTTCTCAAAGCCAAGCAAGCTATGACCTCTTGCAGGAGTAGGATGAGGAAAATGTGTAATTTATCAGTTACTGGAGAGTCCCATTGCTGTTGCCCTCTCTGTACACACCTTATGCTACAGGGTCGAGCTACAAGGCTGCTTTCACAGAGACTGGCTCTTCTTGTTTCTTGTGACTTGGGCAGGAAAGAGTTTCCTCACAGAGTATGAAAAGCCCTGGTTAAAATCTTGGTGGTACCACTGTTACACACATAACCTCCTCCCTTTGCAGCCTCTTGTTGCTGCACAGCTAGAAGAGCTCTCCTCTAGTCCCGTGTTTAATCCAGGTCAGGATCCATGGGGATGGCAGAGAACTTGGCCAGCTAAGCAACATGCTGAGCCGGGCTGCCAGTGGATGCTAGCAGAGTCCCACCACTCCAGCCTTGTGTCTGGCACTTGGCAAAGACATGGGATGACAGGACAAGTCATGTTGGGAAGGAGTTCAGGAGGTCTCTAGACCAACCTTCTGCTCAAAGCAGGGTCAGCTACCAACTCAGGCCAGGTTGCTCAGTGCTTTATCCGCTTGGATCTCTACGTCCAAAGCCTGAAGATACATTGTTGTCTAACATCAGCCCAAATGCTTCACTCTTCCCTGTTTTCCCATGATAACTGGTCATTGAATTCTTTTGGATTGGAGGCAGGTGAGAAACCGACCAGTCACTCAGACCTTGCTGCAGTGGTCACTGTGGGATGAGCAGTGCAGTAACATCTGAAAGCACATCTGGTTATCTCATCCTGGGGCCGGGCCAGGGGCAGAAGTCAGTGCCCAGCATTTGCACGCATGGCGTCTTTCTGACCTTGGGGAAGGCTTTGCAAAGCTGCTTGGGGCTGGTAGCTAGTCCCATTCAGAAGTGGCTACGCAAATCTCTCCTGGTTATGCCAGGAAGCGTGCAGCCGAGTGACACAGATACTGTCAAGTTACCATTAGTTAGCTGAGCCATTAGGTCTATAGTTCTATTCTTACTTTGTGGCAATGCACGTCACATGGATTAATTTGCTCAGTTATGCTAAATCTTATTCATGGAGAGCAGTTACCCCAGCTCAGCTGATGCACAGCAGCTTGGCAGGACTCTTGTACCAAACACTAAGTGCAGAAGGGGAGAGGGAGACAATTGGTGTCTGTGGCTGCATCCACATCACTGTGCAATCATGAGGCCATACTTGGAGCACAGCAGGCCCCTTTTCTTTTCCCGTTCGGTGAGGAAATTCCTCAGTTTGGTGGTGGGGAAGGTAACCAGTGCTTGCTGCCTGTTGTCCAAACCTGTCTCCTGGAGCCACGGGCTCTGGAGGCACTCCAAGGCTGATGGCCTTCCCCTAGAACAGACAAAGGTGAGAAGGTCAGTTGGGGATCCATGCTGGGAGAGGATGCTTCTTGCAAATGGAGAGAAAGATGGGGCAATAGCCAGGATCAGCACCCACTGTCCAGTTGGGAGAGCAGGCACCATCTTACCAGGGATTTGCACACAGCGTGCTCTGGAGAAATGACACTGCTCCCCCGGACAGACCTGCGTAGCACCGCGTGAGCTTCACTTTACCCTTCCTGGTCGTTCTCAGAAACTCACAGGCTACGTCAGAGCTGACAGGGTAGCTGGCACTCAACCTGCCCCAAAAGAAGAGAATTGATCAGCATGAAGGGCATCACTCAAGATGCTCCTTCTCTCAGGAATTCCCACCCAGCAGTGAGAGGAGGGTCACAACGATGCACAGAGATGTCATATGGGGAAAAAAAAATCCCAAAGGCCACTGTTCTTCTGTGGGTTTCATGTCTTCGGCTGCTTTTCAACTTGGTGTAATTTGAATTTTCTTGTTAAAGTTGGGGCTTTCCAGATGAGGCTGAGTGAGAAACACCAGCAGCTGCTGTGTTGTAGAACAGCCGTACTCTACTTAGAGACAACACTGGGACTGGGCATCCTTGCGTGGTGCAGCCAGCTCCATACTCTCCATCACACAGGCTTCTGCAGCATTACCAAGGAGAGGGGGTGCAACTGAGGTTAACTCTCTGAGTCAATGCAGCTCCCCTGGTTGATGACTATGAAACTGCACTTTTAAAGCTGCTCATAGGGCAGGGAAAGACAGACTGACTTACATGATGAAGGCTGTGATTCCAATGGACCAGATATCA
This sequence comes from Morus bassanus, assembly GCA_031468815.1. Taxonomy (NCBI): domain Eukaryota; kingdom Metazoa; phylum Chordata; class Aves; order Suliformes; family Sulidae; genus Morus; species Morus bassanus. The sequence goes on along the minus strand of CM062567.1, from coordinate 3,738,261 downwards.
GTCTGCGGGAGGGCTCCTTGCTCTGTCAGCAGTTCTGGAGCTAGAAAAGCAAACCGGTGTGAGCTAAGCTTCTCTCCAATGCAGAGACCAGCACAAAAACAGTGAGTACTTTTATGCTTTGCTACCTTTCCAAGAGTGAAGAAGAAAAAAGCTTCTAGTACAGGGAGCTGGCTGAGGTAAGACACCCTTGTGGGTGATGGCTGCAATGAAACCTTGAGAATATCAGGCCAAATGGCAGTAATACTATACCCCTGAGCTCTGGACGCATGGATGCCAGCCACCGCGGTGTTGGCCATGACCTCTGGCTTTGTCCTCTGTGATCTGCAGGTGGTACAGCTGTCACCCCTAACTGCTCCTGCAAACTCACACTGTTACTGGAGGGTAGCACCCGGGAGACTTTGCTTGCTGGGGCCAAATGCTGCCTTGACCAATGTCTTTCTGTTTACCACACATTGCATACAAGACCAAGGTTGATGTGACTGAACTCTACTCACCCATGGTTTCAACATAGTCCATGCACTTCTCCATGGTAATAACTTTGTCTTGTGTATAGAACTGTGCATTGCCAAAATCCAGGAGTTTCAGCAGGTTGGGCTCAGTGATGATCATGTTTTCAGATCTGAGATCTAAGTGCAGAATGCTGTGTGCATGGAGATACTCAATGGCACTGAGGATCTGCCACAGGTAATCTCGGACCTCCACCTCTGAGTATGATGTCCTGGTAGAAGAAAGGGGATAGAAACCAGAGGTGTCCTATTTGCATGCCCAAGGGCACCATTCTACACCCACTATCATCCTCCCCTGGAGGTCTAATCCCTTAAAAGTCAAGAAGAAACAACTCTACTCATTTAGCACATCTGTTGTATATGGAAAGGCTGGTCCAGACTGTGAGTCATGTTTACAGATGCAAGAGGTTCAGGAGGTTGTAGAGCTGCATGTCAAAGAAAGCACTGGTTGTGCAGAAATCAAAGTGAAGATTTGATGCCCACCATTCCCTCTCCTTTAATCAATGGATTTCAGCAGATCCATTTTCTGCCATTGTGAGAAACAACGTGGAGGAGAAATGAGGCTTCCTGAGCCACAATAATCTTCCTGTTATGGGATAGGGGGTTTCATATGAAGTACTGTAAACTACTTTCAACTTCTCAGCTGGGTGGCCTTGAATTGTCCCTACCCCAACCTTGTAAAGAACTTAAGTAATTTCTTTATGTCACAAGAAGTTGCAGAACAAATGCATCACAAATCCCGTGTGCAATGACAGCACACTGGAACAGATGGAGAGAGATGATCCAGTTTGTCAGGGGAAAGCAATAGGTGTTTTGCTCCCTACAGCAGCCCTGACTGGAAAACCCTTCCCTCCACTTGTTATTACCGTAATGCCAAAGAGTGGAGTAGCTCTGGTCCCACGCACATCTCCTGGATCAACACTAAGTGTCGTGGGCTGACGTAGGCTCCCTTCAGCTGAGCTATGTTTGTGTGATGAAGCTTCCTCAGGACTTGGTACTCGAGGAGCACAGTCTGCTTGTCCTCTTGCCAGTAAGGGATAATTTTAGCAGCTAAAGTCTTGCCACTTAGTTTTTCCCTGCACTGTCGGACAATGCTGAAACGCCCCCTGGTACAAAGGAACACAAAGGCAAGTTAAGCTTCTCTGCTACTCCTGGAAGAGCCAGGAGCTTCTGTTCCTTAAAATCATCAGGATCCCATGCTGTGTTTTTCATCCATGCTCAAAGTCGAGTTATTGCATCTATTGTCACAGTTTGCACATCCTCCTGTGTCTCTAAATTGTACAGTCACTTTAAATTGCAGGAGTGAGAGCTTAACTCCTTTGGAGAGGGAGAAGATGGCTCATTGTGTCTCCAGCAAGAGAACTACCCCCTGCAGGCAGCTGCCTCCTTCTGTTAGCAACAGAGGTTGGTGCCTATCTTCTAGGCAAATAAAGTTGAATCCCAACCCCATGTCTGAAACTGGCAGCTGCAAAGGTTGATGCAGCAAAGAGAGGAGCCTTTGTTAGCCCTGGGCTCCCTTCACAATATCCTAAGGGGCTGTCCTGGTGCCCAGCACAGACCCTTTTGCTCTCCCAGAAAATCCACATCTGAATCCTACCAAACCAAGATGAAAATCTCTCAGCCAATGATCTCAGGTTCATATGTATTGCTGTGGAGGTACTTTCAACAAAACGCCATGACACTAGGTGAGCAGCACATTTATAAAAGTGACTTTTCTAAACTGCAGCCACAAGTGGCATTTCCCCCTGGCTGGTTGAGTGCTCAGTTGGATTCATTACCTTTTGATCTCTGTTTGGAAGGCGTAGGTCTGGTAGGTTGGGAAAGGCTCGGATGGTGCGATTATTTCGCTCTCTTCTTCAGTAGCAGCTGATGGGAAGTTCTGCATTGCAGCACGAAGCTCTGCAGAGAAAAAGCAACAGGGATTACATGGAAAAACACCTCTGTCTGGAGCCTCTCTGAGCCACCCTCCGCTACCTATGAACAATGACAAAGGCGACGGCAGAGCTTTCTCCAGACAAGTCTGCAGGTTGTCTCCCAACGGTGACACCAAATGCTATTTGAATGCAACAGATTCTGGACTGTCTACCCAGTAATTCCCTCCAGACTATAAGGTGGATTGTATGTTGTGTGCTATGATATCAAACGTCTTAGGCACTGGTTCTCATCCTCTCACATAGTAAGTCATCAGGGTGTGGTAAGACACTGACAAAGAATTAGAAACTTCTTTTAGTTGGATATTTCAGGGCAGCAGCTGAAATGTGTTGCTCTGGTTCTGGCATGTGTCTGAGTGGTCCGTGAAATAATAAAGCATCCCTTGACACATTAAAGCATCTGCTTGGAAATGCTGGGCACATTGAGGTATGTTAATGAATCCTAGGCCAAGGGAAAGCAGAGGATTTAGGGTGAGTTAATATCTCTCTGAACTGATTTTTACAGAATAATCCTCTCCACTGGGAGGAAATTCCAGTTAGACCATCCTTCCACTTCTTGGCAGAAAGTATACTTCCTTTGCTACAAGGACATATTTGTTGTGGAGTTATGGAATTCTTAATTGTAAAAACATGTGAATAGTACAAAGTATTCAAAGAGGTGAAAAACCCAGTAAATCGAGCTTTCTTTACTTCAGAGACAAAATAGAGCTGAAAAATGCACCACAGCAGTGCCATAATTCCCAGTAGCAAACACCAGAACACATAACTACTGAACTTAGGACTGAGTCCATAACAAAGAGCAGGTCCAGGGCTTTCTCCAGTGGCGGATCTATACCAATAGATCAGTGCCTCCATTAATGCATTCATTGTCCCAGACCTGTTTCCTCATGATCTCACATCAAAAACTCAGTGTGTCTTCAGTGGCTAATCTCCAGTTTCCAGATTTTTATTTTATTATTGTATTTTTAGATATATTTACATATTATTTATATTTCTATATTGCTGTTACTTTATTATTTGTTATCTATTTACACATATTCCCCTGTGTCCAGAATTAGAAAATAATTTACTTTTAAATTAGAAAGCCAAAGAGGAGGAATCCCTAAACCACCCTGAGCCAAATGGAATTGAACTTGATTCACTTGCTCTTGACTTCTGGACCCGCATCCAAAAGGGTGCAATTGTTTTGATGCAGGAAAAACACAATGCTTTCTTAGCATTTGATCTTACCCATTTGATCCTTTGAAGTGATTTTCACTTTGGCAGATGGGTCACTGTAAGGGCCCATTCCTGCTTTACTGGTGCAGGCTATCCTGAAGCAGTAGATAAACCCCTTGGAGAGATTCTTGGCATAGTAGCAGCAGTCAGCAATGTCAGAAGCAAGAGTTGTCCACTCCCCAGCTTAACCAAGGAAAGACAGAAAAGAGATTAGGACCCATTTAAGATGGTCACACCCGGGGTGGTTTTTTTTTTTGAGTTTTGGGGTTTTGGTGGGTTTTGTTTTCATTAACTTATGTGCTGGGAATATGGAGAAACAGTGGAATGTCATAGAGTGAAGAAAAAACTGACTTGCTGTGGCCAACTTCTGTGCATGGTGCCGCTCGCTGTACATGTGCCAAACTCATCTTTTCTGAAATCAGTTGGTTTATATCTAATCAGTCCAAGATGTAGCAATGTTGTTTCAGAGGAAGGTGAAACTTTCCTGTATAGTTTCTGTTTATCTAATTCGTGGCACCAATCTCTAATGCAAATATACATCAAGAACTCCAAACAAAAGCCTAGCAAAATCACTCGATTTTTTCCCTTTGACCCTGTCTTGAATCCAATTGAAACCATGAGGTGCAGGAATTCAGGACAGAACTATCCACTAACACCCTCCTAGCAAACCCAGTGTTTGAAACTTGAACAGGTTTACTCAGCTTTTATGAAACTCAGATCATCTTTCAGGGAACTGAAATTGTAGGTATGCTCCGGACTCATTATTCATGGGATATTCATGGGATATCAAACATTTAATGATCATTCATTTCACATGATGCTGTGTCCCATACTTTGCTATTGCTGCTGTGCTCAAGGCTGAACTTAACTCCCTGAGACTGCCTGAGATTAAACCCATCCTTTCATTGAAATAAACACTGGTAGAGAGCCTCAAACCATAGGACAAGCAATAATTTGCCTCCTAAAACAAATATATCAATGACTTTGCAGGGTACTGGTTGAATTAGGGTGTGTATATGTGTAAGAAGGAGCAGATACAGCTTAGAAACAGAGAAAAGTGCCTGCAGAAGCAGTGTGCAAAAGTCTACTGACAAACAATTGGTAAGACAAGGAGTTTTTTTCTGATTATCCTAAACCTCCTGTGTTCAGGAAAGCAGGATTTCCATGTTCCTGCCAAATACACAGAATGTGATGGAAGACTGCAGATGCTGTTTCCTGTTTTTTTTTCCTAACTGGAACAACTTGTACGTGTATCCTCCCCAACGTCTCGCCTACAGTTGTGTCAAAAGGACTAACAATAAAGAAAGCTGCGTTGGAGGAAGAGTGACTGACACCAGCTCCAGAGTGAAAAGGCAGAAAGCTGCTGCCCATGCTCATGCTAATCCAAAAAGGAGTGCATGTATGTTCGGAGAATTGAAAGAATGAACATGGAGCAGCTGAATCCAAAGAACTGTGTATGTGTGACTGCACTAGAAATTACTATCAGACATAGCATTCATAACAACAACAAAAACAGTCCCAAGAGAGACAGACCAGGCCTGGGGATGTGATTCAAAGTTCATGGAATTAAGCAAGAAAACATCCACTGATTTCATCAGGCTCTGGACCAAGCCTTGGAAGAGAACATCAAAGGGATGATGCAGTGTCCTGGTTTTGGCTGGGATAGAGTTGATTTTCTTCACTGTGGCGGGTATAGTGTGTTTCGGATTTGGTATGAGAATAGTGCTGATGGCACATTGATGGTTTTGTCGTTGTTAAGTAGTGACTGAGTGTCCCTAAGTAGTGCCTATACAAGTCAAGGACTTTTCCAGCTTCCCATGCTCTGGAAGGGGCACAAGAATCCGGGAGGGGAGGGGGCACAGCCAAGGCAGCTGATCCAAACTGCCCAAAGGGATATTCCATACCATATGACGCCATGCCCAGTATGTAAAGCTGGGGGAAGAAGAAGGAAAGGGGGGGACATTCGGAGTTATGGTGTTTGTCTTCCCAAGTCACCGTTACACATGATGGAGCCCTGCTTTCCTGGAGATGGCTGAACACCTGCCTGCCAGTGGGAAGGAGTGAATGGATTCCTTGTTTTGTTTTGCTTGCGTGTGTGGCTTTTGCTTTTCCTTTTCATTATGTTATTATTGTTGTTATTATTATTACTATTACTGTTTTGCTTTACCTATTAAACTGTCTTTATCTCAACCTACGAGTTTTCTCACTTTTACCCTTCTGATTCTCTCCTCCATCCCACCGCGGGGAGAGCGAGCGAGCGGCTGCGTGGTGCTTGGTTGCTGGCTGGGGCTAAACCATGACATGCAGTTTCGCTAAATTTTTGTCATCTTGTCCTGGCTGTTTGTCTTAAGCTTCCTGCATAATCAATGGAACAAGAAAGCATGGCTGTTTAGCATAGGATGAATTGCCTTTTCGATAGACCGTCTTTCTCCACAGACTGTACAGAAAGCCTGGGTATAGGATGATATTGTCTGCTGATCATTGTTGCTGGATATTATTAGTGTACAGTGTTGTCAGAACTGCAATTTGGGAGAATTATTCAGGACTATGTATCTGGCACCATGCATATTCTTCTGTAGCTGTTAACTTTTTGGTCACAGCTTCCATGTGACCTAGTTTAATTCACGCTTTAGGAAAGCCTTTGTATGAGTATGCATATTCCAGGCTGATTTAACCAGCGCAACACCTAACTTTTAGATGGCTAAATGATGGCTGTATGAATTTCATTCCTAACTCTAAACTAGGGAGCTAAAATCAGGCTGCTTCTGAATAAAAATAAAATATCCAGCTGGTGAAGAGATGATACAAATCGAGATGTTCCCTGCAAGATGTAAGGGCAGCAATCCACTTTACCTTCACTCTTACACTGGACAGTATAACGGACAGGGATGATGGTTTCCACAGGTTTCCAGACCACCTGCACTCCATCCTCATAGACCTCCACGATGTCAGGGGGTGGAGGGCTGGGAGGAACCTCTGTAGAGAGGAGGCACAAAAACCAGTGACTGTTAGCAATAGCACTGCTGTGATACATACCTCTCCACCCAGCATTTCTCAGTTACAGATGTTCTTTTTATATATATATAAATGTATATGTTTTATATATATATATATATACACACACACCCCCACCCCCCGGTGGAATAGTAATTTAACCATGCCTAATATAAAATCAGTATTAAGATTTTGAAGTCTGCTTCTAGTACCACTTGGCTACTGGAGTGACTCTGAATCCAGGAGAGAGACTAAACAGTGAAGAAGAGGGAATGAACCCTGCAAAACGTGCCACGCTACCAAACAGCAAGGGCTGTGGCTGTGGACTAGAGCAGGCGAGGGAGAGGTTGTCCTCTGAACCTATCTGCAGACATCTCACCTCACAGGTATTTACAGGTCACAGTTTTGGGCAGAAGTACTTGTAATACCTACCTCTGTCGCTACTTCTTCTCTTACCTGCTTTTCTTATGATGCAAGAAGTGGATGCTGAGCCCAGGGAGTTTGTGGCCACACAGGTGTAAATGCCGAAATCATCAGCACTAACAGAGAGAATAGTTAACAGCTGGAAGTTTTTGAGTGTGGCTGAGATGAGGATCCGGCTGCTGCTGTGGACAGGTATCCCATCTGAAAAGCAGAAGATAGGTGAGCAAATTTTTACCCTGCAAATTTTTACCAAGGTGTCTAAACCCCTCCCTTCACCCCTCTCCCAGAGGTTAGGGACTCCCCAGAGGGATGCCAGTGTCACCTCTGAACCAGTCGATGTGCGGGGAGGTGTGAGCCGCTGTCCGGCACGACAGCGTCACGCACTGTCCGACAGCAGCAGCCTGATCGATGAGCTCCTCAACGAATGAAGGTGCTGCAAAGAAGAGGAAAAGCAGCGATTCAGAGTGGCCAGGAGGGCTATGTGGAAAATAAGTGCACGCAGGACATCAGAAAGCATTTTTAATTGGTTCAAGAATGTTTCTGGTTCATGCTCTGGCATTCCTTTGACCACTGGTTGGAGAATCCCCTGGGCATTGGGCACATGGGTGCAGGAGCCCCGTTCAGTCCCATGGACGCAGTGTGACTGCTCATACATGATAATCCAGATGGATCTTGGAAGGTCCATGGGGATCATCTGCATTGCCCAGTCCTGCTGGTACAGCTAAGGCAGCAGAACAGCTTGGAGAAGAGAGAGAGAGCATGTCACAGCAAGTTTTCTTCTGGCTTAGCTTTAATGTGGGGGCAAAACTAAATTATGGTATTTCAGGGATGAGGGGATCAGATCAAGACAACGCAAGAAGAGAGAAGAGGAGATAAAAGATGGATATGAAAGGAGGAAAAGAAAATATATAAGATCAGATCTGCTGCTGTCTCCATGGGAAATGGGGGAGCTCAGGTTTTCTTCTGTGTTTCTCCAGGGTTTTTTCTCCACAGTGCTCAGGAGCTGCTGGCCTCACACACCTGCCCTTCCCAGTGCTTGGCTGGGCTCTGCTGAATACTGGGGCATTAACCTGACCTCAGAAAATGCTCCTGCTAGAGTCAAGGGGAAAATTGCCTGGGCAAAAGCCGTTTGGAGCTGCCCCACCATTTCTCATTTCATAGCTCTATAGCAGCGTGTCTGGTCCTTACACATGCATGCAGGACTGGAGCGTAAGAATTGACAATTCCATGGTTCTGCCATCCCACCCTTGGATACTCCATTTATTCCTTCTAGCTTACACATAGGTTTTATTCCTTTGCAGTGACTTCCTAGAATGGCTCCAATTTGCAAGCAATGCCAAGACAAGACAGTTTTAGCAAGGACATTGTTATGATGTAAACACAGGAGGTTGGCTCATATCGCATGAGTTGGTTCAGGTCGTCTCAAGACAATCATTGCAGATCCATCCTTAGAAGCTGGCCTCACACAGCACTGTCATATTCCTTAGTGATACTTCATGATAAAACTAACTGATGACTTATGCAATAGCAATACCTTTCTCCTTTGGCATGAGGCTTGGTAACTTGAATGAGGAGAGTGCTGATTTCCTCTTCAGAGATCCTTCAGCCCCTGTTAACAGTTCTTTTTCTACTGCCTCACTTCCCAACTCACCAAAATCTGTTTTGAGAAAGGATGAGAAGTCATTCAAGGCCATCCTTCTCCCTGTGGCATCCATTTACAGCAGACAGTTTTGCTGTTTGCACATAAATAGCTCAGCAGTCACAGGTTTCCTTATTAACAAGCCTTCAGTCAACAGGGAAGGCTGTGACAGCTATTACGAACAGAGTGATGTCCTGGAAGAACAGGGCATATCTAGGGATGGCAGAGAAGGAAGGACAGACTCCCTTGTCCAGTGTCATCAACTTAGATAGCCATGGTGAGTTCACCAACTTCTCCCAGTCACTTTAGCTTTAAAGAGTTACCATGGTCAGATGACAACTGCAGAAGAAACTGCAGCAAGGAAAGCATCATCCAGCCCTGATCCACTTTTGTGCAAACTCAGACAGGGGAATTTAAGCCCCTTCCATCAGCAGATTAACCCAGCTGACTCTGCACTGAAGTGAGCCAGTAACAGAGAGCTAGTGGTGGGGCTGAAGACTGCTGATTTCATAACCTGCCACTGCCAGTTTTGCAATGAGTCTAACCACAGCCTCAGATATGCTGGGGAAAAACTAAAAGGCAAATTCAGCAGAGCCCAGTTATAGCAGCAATTCTATGAAGACACAGAGTAAAATATTTACCTTCCTCTGTCTCTGGCTCGGGAGATATCTTTCCTTTTAGGATTCTTGAAATATGGGCAACAGAAGCTTTTACCTTCTTCTTCAGACTCTGCTCCACTGACTGCTCCACTGAATGAGACCTTGCATATGGCTTAAGTCCTGGCTTGTTGGAGAAGGAGCTTTTCTGCTTACCACTTGAGGCTTTTTGGGGGCCATACATTTCTTTATGACTCTCTGACCCTTTTCCCATGGCTAATAAGTTAGTTGCCTTTGAATCCTCAGATATTTCCAAATGGTTCTTCTTGTTCTTGTCCTCTGCCTGTTCTCTGATGCAGAGTCTTTTATCCTTATGCAAATGTCCTGCAGGAGGTGACCTTGCCCTTTCACCAAAAGGTATAAACCGTCTACCAGTTGGTTTGGGTTGAGGCTTCCTATAGTTCATAAATTCAAATGGAAAATAGACAATGTCATACAGGTCAGAGAAATTCAAATAGGCAGGCTCTACCTCTGATATGTCGAGTTTTGGAGTTCCACTGCCAAGACTGGGTGTTTCATCCGACAGGTCTTTGATTTTCACTAAAGAAACTTCTGGGTGTTTACCAGTGTCCTTGCTCACTGACACCTGACTCGGTCTTTTTCCAGTGTCCAAGCTATCTGTTGAGGAAACACTCACTTGGCTAGAAGTGGGGCTCTCAAATGCTAAGTCCTCCAGATGCTCACATTCATGAGGAATTGTTTGTGCTCCCTGCCTTTCCAATACCACTGACTCCTCACTCACGACAAGATGGGGTTCTGCAAGGTCATCCAGCTCAGAGACTTCTCCTCTTTTAGCCCCTTGTAGAGAAGGGAAGGAGGTGTCCATGGGTGCTTGGCTACCTGGGCCTTTGTAGAACATCTCTGTGGGAGGAGAGATGTGCTTTCTGCATTCCTCCTCACCAGAAACTGACTCTGCCCAAACATTCATCTCTTCAGAGAGGGAAACCATCTCATCCACTAAGCCCTCCAGCACAGCAGACTCCTCATCACTGTAAAAAGAAGACCTGTGATGTGAGACCTCCTGATTTTGATCCCTGCGGAGTGATGGTGGGACAGCTTTTCCAGCATCACAGCTTCCACTTTCTAAGGCAATGCCTCTACCCTCACCATAAACCCTTGGATGTTCCTCATATTCTAGCTCATAGGCTGAAGCTGGAGCAACTTCTGGCTGTGAAGCAGTTAAGACATCTGGAGGCCCACCCTCCAGATCAGCAGAAACTCTGCCACTGGGATAGGCAGCCCTGTGCTGCTCAAGCACCTGATGCCCAGTCTTGGGGAAAGGGGCAGGCATAGTCTGTCCAGCTACTCGGCTTTCACTTGCTGTCACAACAGATCTCACCTCACTGCGAAGAGATGCCTTTGGATATTCTTGCTTTTCTCTCTCACAGACCGAAGGGAGGCCAGTATTTTGGGAGGACACAGTTCTAGCTGGGTGTCTGCTCTCCAGAACAGCATGCACTATGCCACTGCCTTCAGAAACCTTCTGGGGTTCAGCTCCCTCGATTTCAGCCTTATGGGCCAAACTGGGAACAATCTCTGTGACAGCAGTGCTTTCACTCCTCAGAGCAGCAAGCCTCTCCTTGCTATGAGCTGGCCGTTCCCTTTCAGCCTGGCGTGCTCCATCAGAGACCGAAGTCGGCATTGATTTTGGTGGTGGGACTTCTGGAACAACGAAATGCTCTCCCTTCAGGATGGCTGATGCTGTGTCTACGTGAACAGGAGCCCTCTTGTGTGCTTGGGTTTCACCATCATGGGCTGACAGTGGAGTGATTCCTGTAATACCCAGACCTTCATCCTCTGGGACAGCAGGTCTCACCTCTTTATAGGTCTTCAGCTTCTGATGAGCGCCTTCATCAGCTGTGTGAAGAGCAGTTAGGGTACCTCGCTGTTTGCCCACCAAGGCCGCAGTTGCTGGAACACTTTGACCAAGATGTTCCTGACCTTTGTCGTTACATACTGGAAGTGAATCGGTTTCTGTTTGTGGGCCTGTTAAAACAGCAGAGCTCTCATGCTCCATGAGATCAGATTTGGCAACACTATGAGCAGAATTCTTCTCATGTGAATGTTTCTGTCTTTTGTCTTTCCAAGGTGGAACAGGGGCTGTCCTTTTGATAAGCAAGCTTCCACCTTTTAGATCTGGATGGATGTCAGTACTGCAGGCAGGCTCCTGGGGCAGACACATGCCTCCCTTACTTGTAGGAGCTGACTTGGAGGTGGTCTCTGACTGTCTGAGAGTTGAAATGGACTGTTTGCCCTCCTGAAAAGCAGTGACAGAGGCACTGCCATGGGAAGATTTAGCCTCCGTGCTTTCATGTTTTTGAGCTGATGGTGCAGTTACATCTGAGCACTGGGCAGTTAGAACGGGGCTTTTGCCTTCCAAATCTTCAGCTTCTTCCTCAACGTAAGTAGCTTTTGACTTCTTCAGTAAATGTTTCCTATTCTCGCTCCCATGAGGTGACACTGGAAGTCTCTTTAGCTGTTGCACAAAAACACCCTGGCACCCATTACCCTCACACTGTGTGGAAGGAGGAGGCTGCTCTTCTGAACAGTCCTTGCTATCTCTCTTAAAGTCCTTTTGCTTTGAAGCGTCTACAGAACATCCCTTGCCAGGCCCCACAGAAATATCGCAGTGGTCACTGCCTTCAGGGCAACTTTCCTGTGACAATATATCACAGTCTTCTTCCAAAATATCTTGTTCCCTCACTGATCTTGAGGTTCTCAGCCTGTAGTCATCCAGGGAACGGCTTCGGCTAGCACCAGCAATGGCAGGATGTGGTGGTTTCCTTGCAGTGTCAAATGAAGCTGATTTTGTCAAGGAACCAAGCAGACTTTCCCTGTGATCATCTCTATCGTCAGACTTTCCTTCTTCTTCTTCTTCCAGTTCGAACTGCTCTAGAAGGGGTTCACGGAGACCACTGATGGGTACCTTTGAATATCCAGCTTTCCGGAAAGTCCTTCTGGCTCTGTCCAGGTGCCTTCTGAACTCCCTGCCTGGTGAGGAAGGTCCCCTTGCAGGTAGCTCAGCTGCTTGGCTGTAGAAAGTGCTTTTAATGACACTCTGTCTAGGAACACAGACAGGTGGCTTTTCTGACCCATCCCCAGCCTTTTCCATTCTGTCCTTATCAGATAAAAATATGTCTGTTTTTTCTTTCTGACATAGATGCGATGTGCTTTCTGTGGAAGTCCTCACTGATGAAGGCTCAGCAGCACCGCTTCTTTGGGACTGCTCTGTTGTTTCATCTTGAAGTCTGGGATAGACCTCCTCCTCTTTCTCCTTTAAGATACTTGCCATGAGCTCTTTGCTTTCTGTAGGTGATTTGTCCCCCACCTCAGCTTTCATTGAAGCATACTTCCTCCTCATGGGTTTTACTGGAGGGACTGAGATTTTGGAGTGGTTCTCTTCACTTGCATGTTTTGAAGGCTCCTGATAGCTTGGTGCATCAAATATGGACAAGTGCAGTTCGGGTGTAGAGCCAAAGTGCCTCTTCTTGGGGAAATGTGAGTTCTCATTGTCTGAAGAGGAGCCGCTGGTACTGGATGAAGTGCTTTCTTCAATCAGATGTCGCGAGATGGCCAGGGAGGTGTTGTCATGAGTCCTTTCTAGGATTTCTGGGATAGACCGCATTACCAGTATGGATTTATAGCACATCAGAGATCGCTGAAAAGCAAACCAAAATACAGCACAATCAGATGGAAACATGGTGGGAATATGGTAAAGCAAGCATACCAAAATGAACTTCTGCACTCTTAAATACCACACATATTAATTTAATAACATATTGCCACCCTTTTGTACATATCATCTATCCAGGCCTCATTTGCTCTCCAAATCTTCCTCTTCTCTCATTCACAGAGGTGAAACTATATTGACTTCAGAGGACATACTTGCTGTTGTGAACAGGGAAGCAGGACCTTGCTTGAGATTTTCAGACAGTCTGGTCACTCAAAGCAGATGGAAAAGGAGTTTTTTACAGGACACTTCAGATGAGAGCCTAGCTAGAGTAAATGGCCTTAAATCCATCAACTGCAGTACAATCTACAGTGATGTAGGCCAACAGAAGACCTACCATACTGTAGGAGGTAGGATTCATCTGCTCTAACTTCTGCCATGTGAGACATCTCAGCTGAAGTTGAGAAGCTGGCCTCCCCTTACAGCCAACAAAGAGAAACAGGCATCTTCAGAAGGCAATCAATCTCATTATTTTAGAGGACTTCAGAAGAGGAATCTTCTTGGGACCTGTCTATAATTCAGTACCAATTACAAAGGCAGCTGAGGGTACCTAACTTAGACACAACCATGCGCGTCTTACAGGCACCTACATTAGACCCAATGATTTCCAGGCAGTAAAAGCCTAGAGAATTTATTTCTGACACATCCATCAACCACTCTCTCCTGGGCTTATTCCCCTTTCACAGCCAAGCTGAGACCTCTGCTGTGCTTGCTGTCCTAGCCCAATAGTCTTTAAAAGGTACAAATGTAATTAAAAATATGTATAACTAGAAAGAACCAACACTGATTAAAGCCAACTCACCTGCCACTTGCTCCGAGCCACAATGAATTTGAGCTGCTTGGTATTAATGAAATGAGCTGCTTCAAGGGGGAGATTATGCTGCCAGGTGGAATGAGAAGGAAATCATTGGTTAAAAAATCCTGACTTCATTTCCTGAGAAGTATTTTTTAGGATTCCCTCCTTCCAGAATTGTTTAATTTAGGAACATTACAATAGACCAAATGCTACATAGCCAAATTATAGACAATATCAGCTTTACAATGATAAAAGCAAGCCCTGTTCAATGCATGTAATTAAATTCCTTATTTTTGTTCATTTTAGCTCTTCTCCTTACAATTTAAGGCATTGGAATATAAACCATAATTTTGCTCTGCAAAGTCCCAGTTTCTTTTCTATACAAGACATGTTATATCTGCTCATGTCAGTAGTAATCTTCATCTTTTGAAAGGAAAGATATCTTGGCATGTAAACACCAGTGTGTCTCCTCTTTCTGGAGAGCCATGCCTGAGCTTCTTTGTAGGACAGAAGGTAGGAGACCAAGAGAAAAAATAAACCGGCAAATAATATCAAGCAGCTTTAAGAGCTGCCCCTCCAAAGGTCTCTTCCAACCTCAATATTTTTCATGACTGTAATAAAGAACCAGGACAAACTTACCATGAACCACTTGTGGGAAAGGCAGTCCAAAGCACTAGGCCTGGCTCTGATAAGATAAAAGATCACCATTTTAGTAACAATCCAACAGCAACAACAAGATCTTCCTAAAGGTGCCTGCTTCCTGTGGACACACGCATACATACACTTTTGTGCATGTCCTTAGGCTGCTGTTTTAGAGCTGAGAAGCCAGAGAGATGGAGGCTTTCAACCCAAGATGTCCTTCCCTTGAGGTGAAACAATCCTCCTTTTTCAGTCTGAGACTCCCTGCAGATCCTCAGCAATACCCCATGGCACTCTGCAGGGAGCCCGTTCAAAGGTGTCGAGAGCAGCCCTAAGAATTACTTTGACTCTTTAGGTGGCCAGAGCAAAAATAGCTTTGGCAACAGGCAGAAAGAATAGAAATGAAATTTAAAAGCAAGTGCCTGCAAACATGCCTTCAAGCCACCTTTTGTTCTTGAAATTGCTTAATGAATGTGGTTATTTAATTCTCGCATAATTCCCTCTATACCAGTCCTTGCTTTTCCCACTTCTCTATGTCATTTCAGAAATCCATCTGCCTGGAGGAGTCCGGGAGTAAGGACATCACCATACCAGAAACAGGCTGATTTGGGAAATTACCAAGTTCTGTTTTGGGTAATGGGGAATAACAAAGAATTATGGCATAATGCACCACATCTCACTCAGCTTTCTACTTTTCAAAACAACTGCAGCTCTGATGAGCTGAGATCTGCCTGCTCAGACACCAACATCTTTGCACACTGGCTGTAGGAAGCACAAAAGTGCACTCACTTGGGGTTCTGCTGGAGGATCCCTTTCATAAAGTCCTTTGCATCTTCACTCAAGTGAACAAAATCAGGAATGGTCCATGAAATTTCCCCGTTCTGGATATTTAGAAGGGTTCCTCTGTCGTTCTCCCCAGCAAATGGAGACTTGCACGTTAGGCTTATTTATTGAACACCATAAAATAAAAGGAGATGAACTTTAGACTTATTTGCTGTTCAAATGACAGAAGCGCAAATGCTTATATGGGGCTTTAAAATGCTTGAGGGACTCCATGCGTGGGACTTGCAATGCTTGTGAGCAGTCCGCCCCTAACAGAGCATCTTTCACCCCACCATTACAAGGCACTTAACTGAATTATTTATCCCTGTGTCACGGATAAGGAATTAAGGGTTTGATTTTGCACAGCTACGGTAGGGTGTTGGCTAAAACAGGCAAGGGGGAGACTGAACCTCATCCACCGGTCTCATCACTAACTGCAAGGAGAGCAGCTGTCAGGTCTTCAAGCAGGGACAATGTCCAAAGCCCTGGGCAACCAGGAAAGAGTGAGTAAAGGAGAAAACCACAAAAGAAATTGCCCTTATTATAGGAGGACTCAATGCTTCACTCAGATCCATCACTTGAAGGTACTGGAGGGCTCTGACTGACAAAGGGATATTGAATGAGTCTTTCCAAGAAGATTCATTTACCTTAAATATGTGATGACTCCAACCGCCCTGAGGAGAGAGGGAACACAAATGTCAAATGTTCATCACTATTTCTCCATTATTCTCAAGCACACAGCCCCTCTTCATGCTACTAGACACCCTGGCACATTAAGATCACCTTCTTCTCCTCACCTTTCCAAGGAAAATAAATCCCAAAAGCTATTGTTTTCACTCTTCGATTTTTTTCCCTTCAACTCTTTTTAAAATTGTTCTCAAGTAATCCTTTGTTTTTAAGGCACAGATAGCAAAGAAGACTAAAAGTACTTTTTTGGAGTTTGTCTTTTCTAGAAAGCCCCTTAGGATCATCCTCCCTAGTTGCTGCCTCTAATAAAGTTCATGCTCTCTAAGATGCTCCTTTGCATTAATGAGCTGTCAGAGTTCAATTATGGTTGAACAAAATGGACAGAAGGAGCTCTAAAGAGCCCTGATGTGTTTCGGATTCTCAGTGTTCACTTTCAGTTTCCTGTGTTCCTATCACTACTCCATTTACTTGTTAACAATAAAAGGAAATTCAGGCCTTCTAGGGCAAAAGCTATTTAAAAAGATGACAGGTTACCAGATATCAGTTGCTTTTGACACCGGTGACTGAGAAACAATTTCTGGGGCAACAAACTCTGGAGACCCGTATTTGCTGAACTGAGGCTCAAAGGGTGTGATCTTCTGAGCAAATCCAAAGTCACAGAGCTTAAGGTCTTCCCTTTCAGGATAAACCATGAGGATATTCAGGGGCTAGTAAATGAAATAAAATAAAAGGGAGAAACTTTTCTTGAAAGCAGGAAATATTTTCAGTTGTAAGAATAATTTGAATAGAGAACGCCCATTCCCTGACCAACAAGAGGCTATGATAAGCTAGATTACCTTAATGTCCAAATGAAGGATGTTGTTGTCATGAAGATATTTGATTCCTTCCAAAATTTGTTTGATATACAATTTGACCTAAAAATTAAGTCAATTATTAAAAAATTATTAAACATTAATAGTAAATAACAGGGTCCCTGATTCCACCAACATTTTTAATATATGAGAGAGGGAGAGACTGAACTAGAAATACTTTTAAAACTAGAATGACCTTCTTATTTTAGTCATGCAGCTGAAATAAGATGTGAACCAAACATTACCCTGTGGAATGAAGCTGTGCCTTGTGTATGACTGCATTGCCCTGCTGGAGCCTTCTATATGTGAAAAAGCCCTTACTTTAAAAAAACAACCCTACAAACAGGCAAAAAAGAGATACAGAAATCTTCAAGTCTGATGAACCTTACCAACTGTCTAATTTATCAGACTCAAACTCAGCTCTGGTTTGGTGTAAATCAGGCTAACACATTTAAAACACATTTTAAAACTATGTTGTAAACCAATTTTCTTGACCATACATGGATCCAAACTGACTGTGACTGAACAAGGAGTGGAGATTTACATGCAGCTTCAGCTTTGGAAGTCATCTGCCTCTCCTATTTTATAGGGTTAGCTGACATTTGATCTTTAAAGGTCCTTTCCAACCCAAACCATTCTATGATTCTACCTCTGAGTATTTCTAAGAAAAATCAATTTTACCAATAAATATTGGACACCTGGCTACTAGATGGGAGATGTGAAACATTTCGAACTTTGAGCACCAAGGATCTCAAAAAAAACCCTTAAAAAACATAATTTCAGCCCTTGGTATGGAGACTGAAAGGGAGTGGGTCGAAGTACAGTTGCGAGGGGATAAAGCGTTATTAAGCAAGTGAAGATACAGGCACTTCAGGTGTTAGATAGCAAAGAAATAATGATAATAGAGTGAATATCATCTGTATTAGACTGAATGCAATGCTGGTGGTCAAAACTGCTGGCTGTTTCTAGTTATTCCCCAAAGAAACTCAACTTAGTAATGAAAGCTGATAGGAACACATTTTAAAGGCTGATTCTGTTCTGACAGATTATCACTGGTTCAAAGACATTCCTCATATAGGAAAATGCAGCTGGAAGGTACTCTGGTGGTACCCACCAGCTCTGGACTTTCAAATGAGAAAGAAAGATTACCTCTGCTTCAGTGACGACACTCTTCTTGAATAAACGGTCAAGGAGCTCTTCGCTGGAGCATCTGGCAATGGCATTAAGGGAAAACAGAACTACAGTTAAATGCTTTTTTTTTTTACTTTGTAACCACCTCTATCCAGCTAACAGCAGAATTCATGAGGTGATCTCAAGCAACATGTTATGCATGTAATTCATTAAAATCTCTGTTACAGCAGTGTCCTTCTTGCATAATTGGGCTGCTCTAAACCTGTGCTCCCTACAAGCAGGAACATGGTATTGCTTGTGCTAAAATCTACCTGTTGGCCATGGGCTTTTTTGCTCTGCACTATGTTTTCCTGGTGCTCACCCAGACTGGATCTCATGGAAGCAGAGTCCTTCACTTCCAGACATTTCGGAAAAAGAGTTTTGGTGCTTAATAATTCATTCACATTTGTATATACAAGTATCAAGATTTTTCCTAAAACAGCAGAAACGTAGTGCTTCAGTGAAGATCTCACAGAGCTATCCTATCCCCCAGTGCAGAGAAGACTGGGCATGTCCTTTTATCTCAGGCAAAACCTAAAAATGGTTAATTGCTTAGTTATTTAATAAATGAGCTCTACCTAGTACTTCCCAGCCTCCTCAGACAAGCAACACAGAAAAGGATACAATTCCAGAACCAAAATCAGTGTTTTCCGTGTTTCAAACTGATCCAGGAGCCTGGTAATTCTGTCATGGGACAGAGAGGCAAGAATATCTCTCTCTTGATGCGCTCGAGCCTTCGTTTTGCTTCGTAGAGGTATGAATTTGGCAGCACAAGACACTCTGTTCCCTTTGTGTACAACTCGTTTCACAAAGCTGAAGCAGCCCCTGTGTAAAAATCAAAGGACAAGCCTTGCTCAGACTTGCTTCAAAGCCCTCTGCACAGCAGGTGTAGACCTTTCCACATCCCAGCCTTTGACAGCTCCCTACTGCTGCTCAGGGCTTAAATTCTCCAACATAAAAAGCTCATTTTCCTGTATGTGAGGTGCTGTTGCCCTCTCCTGGCTGTCTCCAAAACTAAGCAACAAGTTCACATCAAGGGAAAAGCTGTTTCAGGTGATGCAGCCTTGTGGTGACAAAGGCTGAAGCTCTTGGATCCCTTGGATGGACGCAGTGCTCGTGCATACATCACTATGGGCTTGTCATGTTGACATTGCCAAGAAGCCATACCTGGGCACCCATCCTGCCATCCTCTGGCTGGTGTATTTCCTGGTTGGAGCTACCTGGACCTATGGGCTGTAGGGACTCTCCCATCCTCTGTCAGAAACCTCAGAAAGTGTTTCCAGCACACCTGCAATGGGGTGACCTCCCACTTCTGCCTGTACTTTCACCTTTTCAGACTTTTCCACAGGCAGGCCTGCCTCTGTGTCTGGTTACACATGCTTGACAGCTCAGATGGGCAATTAGATATTCTCCAACAATGATGCTATAAAGTAAAAAAATTCATTTACCTTCCAATCTCCTGCTTAACCTCATAAAGGGAATGGAGCTTCCTCCTAGTGGCCACTTTCTTTGCTGCTTGGTCTTTCTTAGCTTTGGAAATGAAGGAAAATGTAAGTGTTAACATTCATACAACAATGCCTTGCTAATAGCATGCAAAGTTATTGCAGGACAATTTAAGGCAGGGAAAATTGCAGGGATCCTGTAAACTTCTGCACAGAATTAAGTGGGGCTGTTCGATTGCAGAACCTGTCAGTATGAATTTTGGGGGCTGCATCTTCACCTGACACAAATCAGAAGAACTCCTGCAGCTGAAAGAATGACATTACCTTCATGTACGATAAGCTCTGCTTTGCACAAAACCTCTCCTCCTGCATTTTTGGCAACACAGGTATAAACACCACCATCTTCTGAGACAGCATTGTCCACGACTAAGAAATATGTTGTTCCTTCCTTCCCTTGATGGACCCTGTTGCTGTCTGTCAGCAATGAAGTGCCCTGAAAGAATGAAATGACATTTTGGCACTGGAACAACCAAGATGAAAACAGGAGTTTCTTTTCTTCAAGAAACAGCCTGGATCGATGGGCCAAGGTCAGTTGTATGAGGTTTAACAAGGCCAAGTGCAGGGTCCTGCCCTTGGGTCACAACAACCCCAGGCAACGCTCCAGGCTGGGGGAAGAGTGGCTGGAAAGCTGCCCGACGGAGAAGGACCAGGGGGTGCTGGCTGACAGTCAGCTGAACACGAGCCAGCAGTGTGCCCAGGTGGCCAAGAAGGCCAACAGCATCCTGGCTTGTATCAGCAATAGTGTGGCCAGCAGGAGCAGGGCAGAGATGGTGCCCCTGTGCTCGGCACTGGTGAGGCCGCACCTCAAATGCTGTGTTCAGTTTTGGGCCCCTCGGGACAAGAAGGACATTGAGGTGCTGGAGCGTGACCAGAGAAGGACAACGGAGCTGGGGAAGGGTCTGGAGAACAAGTGTGATGGGGAGTGGCTGAGGGAGCTGGGGGGGTTTAGCCTGGAGAAGAGGAGGCTGAGGGGAGACCTTATCGCTCTCTGCAACCACCTCAAAGGAGGTTGTGGTGAGGTGGGGGTTGGTCTCTTCTCCCAAGTCACTAGCGATAGGATGTGAGGAAATGGCCTCAAGCTGCATCAGGGGAGGTTTAGATTGGATAGTAGGAAAAATATCTTCACCAAAAGGGTTATGAAGCACTGGACCAGGCTGCCCAGAGAGGTGGTGGAGTCCCCAACCCTGGAGGTATTTCGAAGATGTGTAGATGTGGTGCTCAGGGACATGGTTTAGGAGGCCTGGGGGTGTTGGGTTGGGGGTTGGATCTGATGATCCTAGATGTCTTTTCCAACCTTAATGATTCTATGATTCTATAAATGAGATACAGGAGCAGAGCTACAACCCAGGCCATTTAGGCTAGCAAATCTCACTAACAAAATGCTGGCTGAAGAAGTCCCCCATGTCTAACTGTCTCTCTGCTGCCACATTACCCGGTAACATTTTTGTTTCATAACCCGTTCATAGGAATACAGGCTTGGAGGGATCACCAGGGCTATGTGGCTTATTCTTCAGCTCTCCCAGCACACCATGCCTGAGCAGTCAGCCCAGGAAGCATGAGGATCAGCTACTTTGCTCCTGCCTGGTCTCCAGCTTGTGCTGGCACTTGTGCTCCTTAATATATTTTTAAATGCTATCAAAAAAGGGACAGGAGGGAGTGTGTGTGACACAGAGAGCAGATTATGAAGATTTGCAAAAGGACCTTATAAGACCGCCTGTCTGAGCAGGAAAATGCCAGATAAATGTATATAATACAATTAATGTAAAATGATGCAACTCTGTTCCCCCACATGAAATGTGGGTCTCTGAGCTGTTTCTTATTACACTGGAGCAAAATTTTGAGTTACAGTAGATCACTGCATGGCAGCACCAGCTCACTGCTTGGTAGCAGTCAAAAAGTACCAGATGTTAGAAATTATGAGGGAAGAAATGAAAAATAAGACAGAAAGCATCATCTTATAAATCCTTGGTTTGCCTAGGGTGTGGTACTGTTGCAGCAATGTTCTTTCTGTAACAGCTTCCAGATGAGGATTGACAGAGCAAGTTGGGGCTCTTCAGCCTGGAAGGGAGGCTCTAGCAATACGACATGATAGTGCTTTATAGAATTATGAATAGCCTAGTGAGTTGGCAGGGATTAACTTTTCCTGGTACAAGATATAAGAGCCAACACATGAAGCTTGTGGTAAATACGTACAAAACAGCCAAAAAGAGGTGGCACTTCAGGCAGTGTACTGTCATTGGGTCGAACTCCTTGACAAAGGATGCTGTACATGCAGGATGTTTGCATGGGTGCAAGAGACTAGATAAGCGCGTGGAGAGGTTTACTGTGGGTTAGTAAATAGATAAAAGTTCTGCTGGCTTGTGATAACTCTGAGCTGAAAATGTCAGTGACTGCAAGAATATTAACAGGGTGTATCATGTATTCTTGCCTTATTCTTTTCACGGTGTTCAAGTGCGTGCATATGCATGTGTGTGTGAGTAGGAGGGCGTTCTTTGCATTTTTGCTTGTTTCTTAAGGTTATGTTATTCGTCTGAGTAGCTCATCCTTGCATTTCCCATACAGAAAAATAAATGGAATAAAACTTGTGTGTACAAAACACTTAGCTGGACAGAAGAGTTACAGACAATCATTATAGAACAACACTGGCTTGTTTCAGGGGCACAACAATATTCTGAGGAATAATAAATTATTTCTCCTTCCTTTCTATGGGATATTCATTGTCCTTCATCACACTTGTTTTACCAATTATCTGCAGAAAAGATACAGAGCCTGGAAGTCACATTGACAATTGGCATAAATCACTCTTAATCCCATCTCTGACCCCAAAACTACGACACACATCTTGGTGGCTCTCAGGCAGGAGTCAATCTCCCTTCCTGCCCATCTTGGTCCCCAAAACCATCTTGGTTGCACTCTCTTTGACAGGAGCCACAGTGACACTGGAGACAATACAGAGTGAGAAATGTGGTTGGTGGTTCCAGCGAGAGCTGCAGACCCAGAATCAGTGTAAGAAGTGTGGGATGAAAGAGCAAAACAAATTCCCCACAAAAGTACTGCACTACAGTCCTTTCTGTGCTCCTCACTCTCAGCCAGAGAAAAGTCTGCACTTACCTTAAACCACAAAACGGTAGGCTGAGGGGTTCCTTCAATGACTGCCTGAAATTTGGCACGCTCCCCAGAATTCACCTGCACATCCTCTATTGTCACTTGCATATAGGGAGGACCTGCTGAGACACAAGGGTTTGCTGCATGCACAATACCATAACTTTATTCATAGTCTACTGATGTAGACTGAGTTACTCAAATGGGATTTATAGGACTGGTCCTTTAGGATATAACATTAGCTTAATGTCAAATCAAGAGACATCACAGCAATATATTTCTGTTTCTTTATATTGGCATTACTTTTAGGCTTCTTACCTTCATGCTTATCTGTTACTTTTTTAATAACCAGCTACTGCTCAAGAAATGGAAGTATTTAAAAAAGAGTCATCAGGAGTTATTACCAAAAGAGAAGACAAAGACAATCATGGGATGTGGGAAAGGGAAAGAAAGTTCTTACTTACTTGTTGGGGTCTTCTCCTTCTTCTCCTCGGTCTTATACACACAAGTTCTTTCCGTGGTCTCAATATAAACTTCACTGTGTACATCCCAGACCACATCTCCTTCTCTTCTGTACCAGTCTCCTGCTCCTGCGGCTGGTGATGTTCTTTCATGAAGCCCAAGAGAAAAGTTCATTACATAGTCACATACAACTACAGAGATACAAGATTACACCCTGCCATTGATCTGAGTGTTTAACCACCAGGCAAATAATTTTTTGCTTAAAATTGATACAAGAAGCATTTTGTTTTGGGGGAATTAATTTCTCTCCCACCTTTTCTACCCTTCTTGCATGATGCATGTGTGAACACAATTCTAAGATCATAACAAACCTAAAAGAATCAGCTCAAGTCACCACCTGCTTCCTCCACCACAGAGGATTTGCTTTTCTTGTCACAAAGTCTGTCATATTTGGAAATCTCTATAACGAGATGGGTATTTACCTGGTAATAGGAACAGTGCGCTCCTGAGTGCTTTCATCTCCAGCAGCTGTCTCTTCATGGGAAGGACCGGGGCTGGGCTTTGGCACACTTGGTTCTTCAGCTGGAATCTGCCTTTGTGCTTTGTCTGGCGGCAGAAAGAGGGCAAGTTAGACACGTCACCTGTGACGGCACACCTGAAACCTGGAGCAAACCTTTGGAGCCATCTCTAGTCTGCCTTGTGTCAGAACCAAGTCCATCTGACCTCAGCTGAATTCAATCACTGAAGCTAAGTGAAGAATTTGGCCCTTTTGAGAAGACCACATGAAGCAACAGGCTTGAATAACAACAGAGAGGCTGAACAGTGGCACATGGCTGACTTGGCAAAAATAACTTTTCTGTAAGGAAAAACACACAGACAAAAATAGGAAAGGCAGTCAGTAGGGACAAGAAGAAATAGGATGACTGGGAGGCCAGTGTGAGTTTCATACATCCTTTATGGGAGATAATTTAACTGTGTTTGAGTTCCAGCTCATGGCTATGATGAAACTATAGAATCATAGAATTATTTGGGTTGGAAAAGACCCTTAAGATCATCGAGTCCAACCATTAACCTAACACTATGAAGTCCACCACTAAACCATGTCGCTAAGTACCACATCTACACATCTTTTAAATACCTCCAAGGATGCCCAGCATTAGCTTCATACACATGAACGCTTCAATTAAACTTTATGTTATGAAAACAGTTCTTGACTCACTGGTGCAATCACAGACAGCATCAGTGAAATGAGTAAGCTTACATCAATGTAAAACTAGTGGTCAAGGCAGGCCCTGGCTGGGGGTACAACTAATAAGGAGATAATGTGGAGGTATGCTAATATGGAGGACCTGGTGATGTTATAATGTCAGGACTGGTGCACCTCCACTGGGTTCTTTGAAAATGTCCTCGTACAACTCTAAGTTACACTAGAACAATGTTTGGCATGTGAGGCTTATAGGAACAAGGAAACAAAAAGATAGTGCAGCTTAATGACAGTTCAGGTATTGTTGTTCTTCTATTATTAATTATTTTATCAGATATATCTTCAAAAACTGGTTTCATCTTCCATTCAAAAAATACCTGATTGTCTTTTGATATTGACCATTGGAGTTAACCCACAAGATAAAGTTTTTTCATCTGAGGAGAAAAGGTTAAATCAAGAGTCTTCTCCTCAGCAGAAAGTACTTTTTTTAGGAGCACTCTAGGGATGTTTGGTGCTGGCTGGTTCTGGAAAAAAGCAGCAGTTTCTAGAAATCACATAAAACAGCTTTATTGACATGGAAAACAGGATTATTCAAGGTATTACTGGCAGGGTCAGAGATCCCAGGTTGGCAGGATTGTGCTTTCTTATTGCCAGCACAATTGAAATACTTGCCTTCTTTTTATTCAAAACGTGATCATAGGGACAGTTGTCAAGTCCCCATCTTATTAAAATAATTCCCCATATTAATATCACGTTTAGTTTTCTCAGATGAGAGGACTGCAAAACCATCTCATTCACTATTCTATTATCTCTGGAGTTATGACTAAAGAAATAATCTGCTAATTGACATTTTACTTATGATTTTTGAGACATCTCGCTTCACCAGAGGATTATTTTCACAGATGATTTCCTACTAGAAAGGAAAAAAGGTTTTAAAATGCTGTCATTTTTTTATGCAGTGATTTTGGGTCTGATTCCATAAAACGCTTCTATCCTTGTTAAGTTTTAGACAAGAATATTTTTTTTTTAAACAGCATCTGGAGTTTGAGGGCTGAAGGCTACTTGACATTGTCCTTTTAAGTTGACACTGGTGGAGGACAGTTACTCTGCCTTGACACAGAGACAGCTTAGACAAGTTGTTATGGCAGAAGCAGAAGGAAGAGAAGAAGGGTTGCCGCTTATTCATGTTTTTTTTAAAAAACAATGCAAAGACGAAAGACTTGTTCTCCTGGCAAGACACAGTCACATGCATCATTGGTTTTAATCACACAGAAACTGTTAAGGAGTCTATCAAGGCTCCAGGGCCAGTGAAATGCCCGTGAACCTGCTGCACCCAATATCCTGGAAAGACTCCAGCAGTTGATACAGGGCTGTTAAACACATTTCCAGCTTGTTTATGGCAAACAAGAAAAGAAAAGCAACCTCCCTTACCCACCCCACCAAATAATAATGAAAAAAAAGACTTCTATAAATGTAAAGGAGGGATCCCACCCCACCTTCTCCCACAAAAAACTTGAAGCAAGTCCACGGTCAAAAGACCAAAGGTGGAAAAATCCCCAATCCCTCCATTTTGGGCAGGTAATGAACCAAATTCTACTTCAGACACAGTTTTTAAGCACCTGTTTCCAGAAAGATCTGCTCCAAACTTGTGTCCAACCTAACCCAAACCCACAGTCCCATGTTTTTGGGTCTGAATTTCCTCCCTTAACCTCCAACTGCTCAAAACACAGCGAAACAGAAAAATGAGGGAAAAAATAACGTTATTGGTATGTTCAATATTTTTGTCTCTTTTGACTCCTATGGGGCATTTTCCAGATCCATGCCTAACCTACCATGACCTCCAGCTGTCTGGGTTTGGGTACTGACTTCATGAACTAGTACAGAGGGCCCAGCTGCTGTTTCTGAATGGTCTGAAGGAACAGTCCCAAGAAGGCCAAGGCCACCGGCTTCTCCTCGCAAGCCTGGGGGAAGAGTCACCAGCAGTGATGCCGAGTCCACGAGTTTCTTTAGAGCTGTCTTGATCTCCTTATCAGCACGCTGAAGCGAGGCCTGGACAGAAGTCTCCATCTCTGACTGCGAGGAAGTCATTCCTACAGACAAGAAGAACAGCTTTTCTCTTTTCAGGGTAAAAAGAAAATAGCAGCATCCTCCAACCCATGGAAATATTTACAGTCATATAATTTTCACCTCCTAGAGCACAGGGTTGATGAAAAAATGCTTATTCCAGCAAGAGGGAATGTAGCTAAGACTTAAAATAAGAAGTTTGGCACAATGTGCTTTGGAAAGACGTATGTCTCCAGGTTGAGGACACTGTGCCACACTGCCCACACACCCAGCCTCTCCGCAGACAGCGGAACAAAGGATCCATCTCCCAACTCAACCCTACATTGGCTGGTCTGTCAAAAATACCTTTATTAAGATCAACGAAATGAACCCAGTGGTGACCCATTGCACTGATACCGACCCTCTGTGCAAGGAGGACGTTATTCTGACAGGGAAGAAGAAGGAGTGAGCTGGTACCAGCCTCACTGGGGACTCTGGAAAAGGGCAGGGGAAAGAAGGGAGGGCTGTTCTCCTTCATGAGCCTGTAAGTCTGAGAGGATGGCAGAAAAGCTACTGTTTGTTCTAGAGAAATGTATTTGTCCTACTTTACAATACCTGAACATTTTTGCTAGGCTTTGCAGTAGAAGGTACCTGAGACTTTTAACTTTGTACTGGACTATGTCTTTGCAAGCAAAGTCACCTGGTCTGTACAGCAGTGCACAGCAGTTGGGTATAGGGAAGCATTAGACAGAGGAAGGTATAACTCCTACCTCAAGAAACTCACGGTCTTGAAGGCAGAGAGAAGACACACAGC
This sequence comes from Morus bassanus, assembly GCA_031468815.1. Lineage (NCBI taxonomy): Eukaryota > Metazoa > Chordata > Aves > Suliformes > Sulidae > Morus > Morus bassanus. The sequence continues at coordinate 3,711,072 of CM062567.1, read as the reverse complement.
TTTCCACACAGAAAAATGTATTTTCAAGCATTCATCTTTGCAGAATGGCCACCCAGGAGACAAACACCATGGTCTTATCCCCAGTCAGCACTGGTGGAAGAGGCTAGGCTAGGATGGGATCATAGAACCTCAGGAGCTCATCTCATCTAATCTCCTGCCCAATACACCTTCCACAAATCTTGAAAAGGCACAACAAATGGACAGACCATATCTAGGGAAACCCTCAAGTAGCCATAAAGACAGACAAAATGCATGTCAGACTAAGACAATTCATCACATTCATGATGTGATTGCTTGCCAAGCAAGAGTGCAAACTTGAATCATCGTGTGGTTCAAGAAAAAATAAGAGCACTTGCACACAAATGGCTCTGACTTCTTTAATGCCATTGACACAAGAGCATGTACTGTACCTGTTTTTATTCTGCTCCTTTCCTGGCCTTAAGAAAGTAAATTCTCATGGTAGACCTTACCAGGTCTTACCTTATCAGGTGAAGTTGAAGGCTATGCTTGGATCAGCCCCCTTTGAAGACATTTCACTTGATTTTTGTTTTCAATGTCCTCCCCATAAGCTTAGTGGTTATGAAATATTTCAGTTCTGGGTTAGTTGATGGAAAAAGCAAATTTTGCTCACACAGTGTCCCGGACTGCCCATCAGTGTTCATCAGCACTGGGCTGGGTGGAAGATCTTTAAATATTTTACTAGATAAATATTCTGATTCTCTGGTGTTCCTGTTGTGATCGCTGTCAACTGGTGCTGTCCTATGATCTGGGCAGCTGCCAAAAAGTGAACCATTTGGAAAGGCATGAAGCACTCAATATCTCTCAATGAGAAAATATATTCACAGGTGTATATATACAGGTTATATATAATCACAGGTCTCCCCCATGCTGCTAATACCACTACTTTCCTCCCTGTTTAGGGATGTTACACGCTATGATTCAAGCTGCTGACCTGAGGAACTTTAATACTAGCTGAGGTACGTCAAACTAATGCCACAGTGATGACACATCTGTGATGGACAGCCTGTTTCCCAATTCTAAAATCCCAAACATGAACCTTTCCACCCCACATCTTCTTCAGCCAATAACCAGGAACACAAGACTGACACATATTTTGAAGTTCCAATTCAGCCTCAGAGAAGGACCCAAGAGGATGAGCATTGTTCAGAATTATTGACTCATAGATTGGAGTTGGAAGCATCCCTAAAAGCAGGTTCTTTCACTTCAACACTTCTGAAACTGTCCATAAAAAAAGGAGACAGAGCTCAACTGCATTAATATTCTTGGGCTGCAACCCAGCTCCTGCTGAAGTCAATGGGAGAAGCGGATGAGCTGATAGACTATCGAGTGTCATGAACAGAGAAGAACACAGAAACCCAGTGAGTTCAGTGGCAGCTGATGCAAGACATTTATTGATATAAACTCAGCATCTAACAGCATATCTTGCATTTGATTTTTTTTTGTGTTTTTTTTTTTTTTCTTTTTGTACCTCAAGCAAACTGAAGTTTCCACTTCATTAATACCCATTTACCTGCAGGAATTTTAGTAAAACATTCTTTGTATTAAAATTTTTAATACAGCTGTATGTTTTAATCTACAAGAAATAAACCCCCACACATCTCATTAGTTATCTACATAGTTTAATCACTTACAAGCATAATTTTTACCTCTAGGAAAATATTTTGAAAGTATATGTAATGAACTTTTCATAAATCTCTCACTTTTTGAATAGAGTCCTCTGCAGGATTTTAAAAATTCCTTTCTATTGATTCTCTTTTGCTCACATTTCAAAAGAAAATGTAAACAGATGTTAATTGCTTTAAGCTAATGAATCAAAGTAGTTATTTCTTCTACAACCATTAGAACTGCAGTCTTTTATCTTCTCTAGAAAAACCTGAGCATCAGCCACAACAGGAGGAAATCTCTACAGTCTTTTACACATCATTATGATCTTTTGGATGAATATTATATTTTTGAAGACCATCATAGGGCAAATTCTTTTCTCAGCAGTATCTTTGTAAATCTGAATCAAATCCACTTCCTTCTGTGGAATTTTTCTAGATTGATACTGGAATAACTGAGATCAGAATCAGGCCCAATATAAAAGAAATATTTTTAGTTTCAAATGTATTTCCCTGTTGTATGTCTGTTACTTTCCAACGTACAGTGCAATATATGAAAAAAGCACTAATATATATCCATCGTATTACTTAATTATAAAACAAACAGTATAAACCAAGGGGGTGTTATAAAAAAATGGGAGAGTGACATAAAAGAGGCTTGATTTCTTTCACCATGTGTAATCACCGGAAAAGGGGTATATATATCATGAGGGTAGTGCACATGATAGTACACATAACATCCTGTTTGGATATTGAAAGTAAAAGGCTGTGAAATCAATATGTTCATTTTAGTCAGCACGTGATCAAGGTGCAGTCACAGAAGGAAAAAAAATAATGTATTCATTTCTACAAGCACCTTTTGTGAATTCAATCCCTGTTAGCGGGAATATTACCTGGAGGACTCCAGAACAAGCTTCACAATTTTACCTAGCTGGGAAACACTAAGGCAACATCACACCTCAACATTTCCAAGGCAAAAACTTGCTCAAACCTCTCTCTTCATGCTAGTTAGAAATTCAGCTGTGTTTGAGCATTTCTGGTTTCCCAGCACCGTCTAAATGAAAACATTTTCTATTGCGATGGTGCTACACAACTCAGCTGGGACAAGGTGTTGGGACTTTTCATGCCACATCTCTGTCAGACAGAGAGGGCCAGTGCTTGGTCCTACTGAGATCAACGACAAACTCCAGCTGACTTCAACTGGGACCAATATTTGGGCCTATGAGCTCATCTCTTTCCAGGGCTGAGCAACTTGTTGAAGGTCTGTGCAACATCCATTTTTGGTGAAGCCAACAGGAATGGACCACATTCAGTGCATCTTAGCCTTCCTCTCGCAATCAGCACTCCCACTGCAAAGCTCCAGAGAAACTCAGAAGAAGGCAGAACCTATACAAGACAGCTCAACGTACATGGTTACAGTAATATGATGCAATTGCAGCTGGCAGTGCTTCCGAGCAGCCCAATACATTTTGAACAGATGTATTTTTCAACCAGGCATTTATGGTAAGGATCTTTTTTCTTTCTTGCTTTATTTTTTTTAAAAACTGTCTTTGTGCTCCTGTTACTTTGCTGTAGCTCAGTGGTGAAATCCTCTTAGCACATATAGGAGATATTATCGGTCAATCTGTTAACAGTAATGTTTCACCACTGGCATGTACAGGAGACCAAATGTTCTTCCAGTAATATTATTGACAAAGACCAGGTTTGTGGTTCTTTGTATGTGTTAGCGTTTGATTATAGATGCAGAAGTCATTTTGTGCAGCACTTTAATCTTTTGGTGCACATTTGGTAAATCTAAATTTTAAAAGATATGGTTTATAAATCCACTACACTAGAATGCAGATTAATGAAACCTACATCTTTAGACAACTAGGAAGTGAACTGAAAAAAATAGTCATTCAAAAAAGATGGTCTTTTTTTACTTAAAGCGGAAGAGAACAACGAAATCCTTGCTTCCTCAAGTCAGTGGGACTTTCACCATTGACTTCAGTCAAATTAGGATTTCAGCCAAGAGATCTGAGCAGCTTTTTACATCCCTAGCAAATGCAATATTTTCTATATGTTTCATTCCGTGGCAGGAGTTTAAAATAATGTAACCAGAGTGTGCATGTTGAAAGGTTTATGGAGAAATTTTGATAGAGTTAATTGGTGACAAAAGTGTACAGCAGAGTCAAAGCAGTGTGAAGCTTCATGACCTTTGGGCACACACAGTGACAGGAGACTGCTTTAGCTGGAACCAGTCCTCCTGTCCTGGGCTGCTGAAGGATGCTGAAAAGCTTAGATACTTTCACCTTCTTGTCACACCACAATTTACTAATTGGCACTTCAAATAATTTTTAAGTTCATGGACAAAAATGCACTTATTCATTTATATTTCTGTCATAGGCAGGAGAATCAGGCTTTTCCTAAACCTACCATCACTGCTCCGCTATGGAATGATATATGTTCACCTCGATCAAAGCTTTTAAAATTACAAACTGTTCTGACAAACATGTTCCCTTTAAGACTGGAAAAGCTTGACATCGTATTTAAATATATTTTCCTCAAAGGTATTCCCTCATACATGTTACCTTGTAATCTTTGCCTCCAATTCCCCTCACCTACAACAATTTTGATTAGTTTTTTCTAAAACACTGCTTTCTTTTGTGTTGAAAATTTTGCTTGCATCTGCTCAGCTTTGGGAGAGGTCTTCTGTGCTGATGTGCAAGGTAACAGGCTCGCCAACAGTCCCATAGCTGAGGGTTCTTGTGGAAACTTCAGTTTTAAAGCTTGACTGTCCGTTGTCTGCTGAGAGCTGGACTTCAGTGCAGAAAGATGGTTTCACTGTGAAGGAGGGACCAGGAGAAGCTGCTGCTGCTGCTGCATGCAGTCCAGGTGTCACTGCCACGCAGGTATCACTCACATGGAAAGAGATGTTTGAGGGGCCTACAGACTGCACACCAGTTACTCTAGATGCTGACATGAACATGCCCCCAGGAATGGGCTCCTCAAACTGGCTGAAAAATCTTTGCCTGGGCTTGGAAACCACAGGTCTCCCCAGATTCAGCAGCACCGGCTTCCCAATCATTGGCTCGTTAATCTCTGTCTGGAGCACGGAGATCTCACAGGGTTTGTCTGCCATATGGTTCTGATCATCACACCCATAGGTCTCACCTTCTTCAGGAACATAATCTTCAAGATCCTCCAAAGTTAATACTTTGCCATTGTGGGTTAAGATTTTACGGTCCCGGGTGCTAATGTCATCTGTCTGTAGTTCCTCTGGTTCATCAACTATAACAACATTATCCTCTTCTGGAAAGACATCTTGTATTACTTCAGGTACCGCCTCTTCAACAGGCCAAGATACATCTAATTCATCTGCTTCCTCTGTATCCTCTGGTCTTGCTGGTGAGAACAGAAGTTTGTGCTGGTCTGCAGCAGCTGGCTCGAAACTGAAGATCAAAGGCTCACCCCCGCAGGCAAGCAGCGGGGAAGCGGCGTCTGACCGGTAGTGAACACTTGTTTCCTGCGGGAAGCTCTTTCCTTCGGTTCCATAATCCAGAAATGGATTATTTCCTAGTTGTTCAGACACACATGGGGAGCTTCTGTCTTCATTGTTGACTTGAGGTCCTTCCTGCTCGGTTGCATATGCCAGGGGCTGGATATCGGCTTCAGAGAGACTGTCATCTGGTAAAGATTTTGGCTGTTCCACCAATTTATTGTTAGAGTTGTTTGTGTTTGGATCATCTTCTGGGGAACGCCTAGGCCTTGAGCTGGGAAAAGTGAATGTTAACACCCCTGAGTCATCTTTTTCTTGTTTTGCTGGGGAAGAGCCTCTTTTCCTTGCAGGTTTTGGTGATTTTTTCACCTTGAATTCAATTATTTCTTCCACTTCAACCCATTTGGGCTTTTTCTCTTCCACCTTGGTCTCTATGACGACATCTCTAGCTGCTGCTCCTTGCCTGTCCTCTGGTTCTGTGACAAAAAGCATGGGAACAGCAGACTTTGGTGTTGCCTCCTGCTCATGTCTGTGGACAGGCTGCCTGATCTTTGAAACATAAACTGGCTCTGTAGTTGGCTCCGCTCTTGGGGAGCGGGAAGGCGAATGACCTGAAGAAGAACGTGCAGGAGAAACTCTTCCCCTTTGTCTTGGGCTCTTCACCACAGTGGTTATCGTTTCCTCTCTGATGACAGAAAGGGTTTAAATGGAGTTGGCAGGAAGACGAGACTTTTCAGGGAGCCACACTCCATCAACACATGCCATTGATGGTCAAGGCGCTACAGCGGGGTTAGTTTTGTGAGCACTCCAGCTTTTGGTGAAGCGTGTCATTTTGGAAGGGATACACACGCAACGCACACTCCCACATGCCCATCTCCACTTACTTTCTGATCCAGGGAAAACCTCAGTGCCCTTTCCGCCAGGTAGATCCTGGCTCCATTAACCTCCTTGAGTGCATGAACACACAACAAGTATGTCCAGCTCAGAAATGTTCTTCTGGATGCTGCTATAGTTCATGTGCTTGTGTTGACCACCTACTTTGGACCCATACAGCAGTTTCACCCAAAGGTTTTAAACACTCAAGGAGTTTGACCTTTTCCTGAGTATCCTTGGCTATAATCCTGCCTTCATCAAACTCAACGGCAAAATGCCCTTTATTACAGTAGGGTCAGCAGCTTCCTCTTTTTTAATAAATGTAACATATCTCTATTTTGTCTATTAAAGACTCTTTTGAGACCAGAGATCTGCATTTTCACATACAGAACAGTTACATTAAAAGGCCGTTGATCATTTGGAGACCAGAAAAAGAAAGTTAGAACATTTCCTGCACAAGTCACCTATGCCAAAATGTACTTATTTTTATTCTTCATAATATCATTATTGCAGACACAGCCTAATCCTACTACCGCCAATTGACATAGGAGTACCAAACTAATCTGGGATGCAGGATTATAATTTCTCATCATGTTTCTGCTGGCCTTACTTTACATTTTTTGACATATCCAAAGCAGATGGGACTTCTCAGCATCCCTGCATAAATACACAGCTTGTGTCAAAAAACAATCTTCTGCTCCCACGCCAGGACAAACTTTGACTTTAAATGAGCTACAGATGAAACCGGATCATATAGTTTTAAAATCTGGGGACAGGAATATCTAAACCCAGACTTCAATGCTCTGAATTCATATATTTAACATGCAGTTTTTCCTGCAGATTTTGCAGTGGCATTTCTTACATGGAAAAACTTGAAAGTAAAGACAGTGTTTGCTTTGCAAGCACAAGGAAGCTAATGCTCTGCAGCAGCGGTAGCTGGTTCAGTGGAACTAACAGGCAAAGATGATTTGTGTCTGTGTTGAGATTCTGTCCCTACCTCCAAGCAATGGGATAAAAAAAAGAATTAACTGAAGGGTAAAGACAATGGGCTGAACTGGGATTATGAATCAAGACAATAGCTTTTTCATTTCTCTCTTTCTCCTCATCAGCCTCTAGTCACAGCCACATAGGGCTGAATGTCACCAGCTCTGCTCTCCAGCCGTCTCTGCTCTGGCTTTTGCGCTGAGATACAGAAAAGGGTGGAAGGAGTCCTTGTAAAAGGAGAGCCCGTTTCTCCTATTGCATTTGTCTAACCATCATGGAAGTCTAACCCTCTTAGGCATATTGTAGCCTTTCTCATCTGTTGGTCTCATTTTTTGGAGTCTGGTATTGCCTTTTCCTACAGAAATCAGATTTCTTTCCACCATCAATCTCTCCCTTTGAGGATGCAGTGAAGTCCAGGACTGAATCAGCTACAGTGAGATTTCTTTTCTTCCAGAGCACCCTCTCTTCTACTGCTCATTTCCCCTGCTTTACTCTTTCCCCCAAGTTTTCTATAGTTTTGCTATAGAGCCTTAAGGTCTATGCAGAGCCTTCATAATGGCCATGGTGCCTTTCTGAATTACACAAAACTAAATCATTTTAGGTAAAGACAAGAATGAATCCATGTGTGCTTGCGCTAGACTTTGCTCTACACTGCAAGGTTAAAATGCTTTTTCGGGTCTGGGATTTGCATATATAGACGTTGTTCAATCCCATCTCTAAATTATCTGTTATTTTCTGCTAGTAGTTTCAAAGCTGCTTCTGTTCCTCAGCTCGCTACACATTAAGGAGAGCTGGAATGTGCCCTTAGAGCGTTGTTCCCAAACTTTACCTCATCACTATCCCAATTCCAGCTGAGGTCCACTCTAATGAGTTCATGACTGCATCCACTAGCAAAAGGAGGGGAATTTCTGTTGTTCTGAGATCCCACTCATAAACGCACCAACCTCCTTTGGGGCTGCAGTCCTTAATTTAGGAATCACTTCTCGAGCTGCCCAAAGCAACAGTCTATGGAATTTACATGTCAGAAATTCAGAAATCAGCTTAACTGATGGTATTTTGTATTAGTTTAATGTTATTTAACAAACAGATATTAATGCTTCTGCTTGTGATTTGAAATCATAAAGAGTAAAGGAGGATATTAGCTGACTGAGGAGAGATGTAAAATAAAAGCATCTCTCCGGGTGATTTACAGGCACAGAGATGTAGAAAGATGAGATTTGCTAAGCTTTAGGCATGGTCTGCCTCTGAGTGATGCCTTCCTGTTCATGACTTTCTTGGGATGTTTCTGAACATGATATAAAATAATATTGCTCTGTTTAGCTATCCCACTGTTTTCTGAGATGGTACAGGCAGAAACACCTTCGTTTTGTGGTCTTTGCAGAGTAAAAAAGTCTAATGACTAGAAATGTTAACTGAACTGATGTGCTGAAGAGAGAGGGGCAAAGGCAGAACCCCTTCCTGCCTCTCCTGTCTGCTCTTTGCCTATTCAAGGTGGAAGCTGCTAGGAGGGGGGACATGTCTTCTTATATGCCACTGGCTCTAAATGGGCTAAGTGCATGGATCATAATAGTCATCATAGAAAGTAATAAAAGAGGTAAAAGGTAAGCAATTCTTAACTGTATTTTAGCTGTCATTTCACCCATTTGCCTGACCATCTAATGAAAGTAAAAAAATCAACTTTAGCATCATGTCCAAGTCAAGGACTGATTTTAGCAACATTACAACTCTTAAGGGAATGCATTTCCCCAAAATATCCATTGTATTGTCACCTACTATCATTAGGATATGATTTGAATAGCTTGGAGGTGCTCTGAACGCCTACCACGGAAGGACAATGTCCCCCTTCCAGTGCATGAAGCAGTTTTATTATGTATTTGCTTATGATACTTAAAACCAAGAAGATACTTTAAGATTTTAATGGCTGATGAGTTTCTGGTCTACATAATGACTGGGCAAGTACTGCTTTTTTGCTGCAATTAATCTTTATATGTTATAGACACCCAATATAAACCAGGCTCAAAGTATCCAAAAAGCCCAAGTCATTATCAGGAAAAAAAATCATGTTAGAAATATAGAGACAGAAAAGGATAAAAATGTGCATCTTCCTTCTGCTTCATCATAAAAGGCTTTCCTGAAGAATTTAAAACAGAAAGCCAGAAGAAATCATTATAAACTATGAAGTATTTGTTACATTTGTACATTTTTTTCAAGTAGCCAGTTCTCAAAGCTGGTTTCTTTTCAACATTGAGAGTCAGACTCTACCTTCTTGAGCTCTTGTGCAACTCCATCAGTATTCGGTAGAATTTTTTCACACATAATATCATTAAAAACCTGACTCAGGCTGTGTCTAACACCAGTGATGCTATTTTCTAAAAGGGATAGTAAGATTTTTTTTCAGGTGGTCACTTTGCATAGCACAGAATACCGTGAGATCTGGTGGGATGGGAATGAACACTCTTGCATGGCCAATAAACACAAGCTTGTTATTGGATCATGCATAGGCAGCAAGGCAAAACACAAATGTTACCAAAAAAAAAAAAAAAAAAAAAATCAACACTTACATGATGATGGTTTTCTTGGGCACTTTAGTCTCTTGTTCAGTGACTACAAAGAAAACAGTATGAACAGCATGGGGTTAAAGAAAGGCAAAAGCTGAAATGATTAAATTAACTTTGCTCAGTTAATCAAAATAAACTGGAGTGAAGAAAAGAGCTGTACCATCCCATCCATGCTTTCTGTGGTTATTTCCAGCATCATCTTTAGTGTTTCTGACCAAGAATGAATATTCAGACTGCTCTCTGAACAGTGAATGATTTAGCCTTGAAATTAAATATTTTGTGGAGAACAATATTGCAAAATCTGTTTATTCTACTGTGAGATTCTGACATTTTTGTTTGGCGGGTCAAACCTAGAGAACAATGTTCTTTTTTAATTTTTTTTTTCCCCTCTAATAAGGCAATGATGGTGTAAGAAACCTGAAAATGCCTTGATCTGGAAAATCCTGGAGAGCTAAATTTTTCTAAACTGTGATTTCACTTACTAGAAAAAGACTTTCCCCAAACACTGAACATTTTCCAAGCTTTTGTGGACTAGATGCAAAATCCAAGCTGATAACAATGAAAACTAAAATCATTATCATCAGTACAGAAAATCAGCATCAAAAAAAACCCCTAGGAAACCCAGGAGAGCCCTGTAATACATCTATGTCTACTCCAGCTCTTTTTTGTTATAATTTGCAATTTTTCCTGACCCTTGTCCCATAACAAACTAGAAGCTGTTGATGCATGTCAAGATCAAAAGAAAAAAAAATGATTTAATGATTTTGCAAATATTTCTTAAAATTGACGTTTTTAGAAATAAGAAAGATACCATTTGAAGAGCTAATAGAGATTTTCGGCAGGTTCCCATCCTGTCTGCTGGAATAAAATTAAGACACTGAACGACTACTTTGAACACACTCTGAACTGCTGAACCTATTTGAGATGTAGAAAAAAACAACAGCAAGCCCCACTTTTTATTTAATAAACTAGTAAAGTTTCTAAAAAAAAATTAATTTAATCTCAAAGTAATTTTTCCAGCAATTCATTTGCAATCTTCCAGGCAGCCTATAACAAATAAGCTCTGGTAATTTTCAGTTGAAAGTGAACTGCAACTTAAAAATATGTCTATAAAACCACAAACAGTTCTTGCCCAGGGAAATTGTAGTATGTGTGCTATTTGTTTAATAACTTATGATTAGTGCTGATGTTTTCAAGTGTCCCAAAACTGCACTGACTGAAAATCAAAAATACACTTACAATATTAGATGGAATAGTTTAACCTAATTTTCTTTCAACTTAACTTCCAAGGGCTCTCTTCTGCCGCTAGGTAAAACAACAAATCCCACCATAATGAAAAAGAGTTTTGTGCAAATGTTGATGTTAATACCTGACCTAGAGCTCTATATTTTCTTTGCAGAGCCTTGTCTCATTTATGCATGTAAAAATCTGGAATAATTTCCAAAAGAGTCAAAGGAGTTACTGCAGAATTAGGTGGGTTTAAACAAAATCTGTTTGGAAATTAGATTTTAAAGCTTACTGGGTAAGTAAAGGGCAAAATTCCTTTCAAATGTTTCTCTCTCAACACAATTAAAATATAACTGTTTACCTATCCTTAGTTAATACTTTTTAAATAATTCAAAACCTTTTTTAAACGGTGGAATGATAATTCTACAATGATGGAAGATGAACTGAGCGCTCAAAAAATTTACTGCACCCAGGGTAGAAATTTTAACTGAATTTTTAAACCCTTAAATCAATATTGTGCAATTTTTACATAACTTTTAGAAAATCTCATCAAATAATATCATGAGATTAACCCATAAGCAGCAAGAGTATCAGTTCTGATGTAAATAAGAATCAATTAATTTGATTATACATCTAAACACAGATGTTTTATACAGTTATTTTAACAACTGTATTTATATGATCATTAAATATGTATTTAATGAAATCCCCCAATGTCTGTAAGAGTAAGTCTCTTTAATGTTTACTCTGTTAATGCCTGTTCTTGCAGTCCTCCCAAATGACATCACTGCAATATTTCTATATGTAGCAGATGTCAAAGGGATTCAGTATTCAAAAGTTCAGCAGGCCTGGGATGAGAAAGCTGTAAATGGCATGTAGTACGTGGGTCCTGATGACTTGCAGTTTAGTGCATGACAGATCAATTTTATATGTGCTATCCGAGGTGTGAGGGGAGGATTTAAGCAATCCCATACAAAGGACAGAACCACATGAAAGTAGGATGAGAGAATTTGGGTTTGTTTGTTTTTTTTCCCCGAGAGGAAAATATTCTGCATCCGTTTTAGCGCTGGATTTATCATTTCAACTTGTTCAACAGCATTTTAGGAAAACAGCTTTGCAAAGCAGGAGCCCGTGAGAAGCAGGTTAAAAGCTCTAAGCATTAGGATCAGCCAGTCCTTCTATAGGACTAGACTCCTCTTCGGTTAATACATTAAATCATTGACTTACAAGTCATGAAACATTTAGAATAAGTCAGTTCTTGTTGCTCTGAATGGATGAAAGGTGGTTTATGGCCTTTATTACAAACTTTAAGTCTGCTTTCTCTGCTCACAGAAGCATAAACCTATTTTTCCTGCACAGTGCACACCGCTGGCATAAACCACAGGAGCTCTGCTCTGCTTTCAACCCTCTCGTGCTATGCTTAGGAGATTAATCTGCAACAGGGGATGCACAAATCTGACATGAACTGCTGAAGCTAAGCTTAAAATGAGCAATTCATGGACATAACACTGTTTCCCAAATTGCGTGAATGAAATGCAAATGTTTTGCACTCTCTCTAAAAAAAAAAGGCTCCACTCCTGCAGCGACTGAGGTGGTTGTAAAGATTGTGCTCTCTTGAATTTGCACTGAAAACCATGTGGCTAGCCCAAAAATGAGACTAACCAACAATGACAACAGAATAAAAATAACAGGATAAATATCCTAACCACCACCCCAACCAGGGAACTTTAAAAAGGTCAGGGGAACAAACTCCTACATCCTATTTCTTCAGTAAAAGGGTAGCACTGAAAGTTCTAATGCTCCTCTGTGTTTTAAAACAATCTTCTGTCTGAGAGCCTCAATTTTTAGCTTTTCCCTGCAAGGTGGGTATTACCAAACAAAGCAACTAAATAACTTGCCCAAAGCTCTGCATAAGAGCTAAGACAAGACTGTGAAGAGATTCCTGTTGCCTGGCTGTAACTGCACTGGGCGTTTTTCTTTATGGTTTTGTTTGTCTCCACTAGTGTAGCTGATTCCTTCCCCTATAGTAAACTATCTAATTATATGTCCTGGACCGGTCTGCCCAGGTGAGAATGCAACACCTTTCAAAAACACTGGGCTTTGTTTTTCTTAAAAAATCTAACAAGTTAGTGAGCCTGGGATGAATGAATTGCAATAATAACATGTTAAAAATGGATGCCAGAGCACATCAGCCCAGATCTGCCATGTGTGGGTTAAGCAGCAAGGTGCAAAGCAAACAGTCAACTTGAAGTCAAAGAGAAGGATCTTCTTTTGGTTACACTTTTTAAAGTGTCTTAAATTCTTCCAATATCCACAGAAAAAGGATTCTTAAAGCAACTCTCCATTGACTTCAGTGCAGCGACCAGGTGTTGCTGAAGGCAGAACTCAGCATTTCAGGCTTACAGCCCAAGCTGTGGGTGCTCGCAAGAGGACCCCATAGTCCAGTGGTTTCCATCCTTTTTAGATTTGGTCCTTCCAGTGGATCAGCAAATCCCCACAGTGTGAATTTAAACTTAATGGCAAGAAGTTTGGTTTTGAGACCCATGGTGTTGGACTGCGGACCATCACTGACTGCAGGTCAGGGCTCATAAACCACTGTACTAATGGTATCCCAAACTGTGACAGTAGATTTGGTTCAGTATAACAAACAGTACAGAAAGGCAGGAGGAGAAAAACTAAAATAGTTGCAACTAAAGCCCCTTGGGTGCCTCAGGAGACTCTGACAATAGTCATTTCACAGGACCAACAATAAATCAGGTAAAACAGACACACTGTGCAGGTGAGCTAGGAAACAGACACAGTATCTATTTTCTCTTGTAATAGTACCACACAGCAGTAATGTTGTCCTCTTGGTGAAGTTACAAATAATCCCATTTTCACAAATAGAAAGGATTGTAAGGATGGAAAGAGAAAGCCTTCATGAGATCCATCCATCCTCCAGTTCTTTGCCAGATGAACCTGATTTTTCCATAGGTAGATCAAGGCTGATATTGATTCTCAAGAAAGCAACGAATTCCCTCCTCGGTCAAGCGTATTATGCCAAATGCATCCCTGATGTGATTCTGCTCAGAACAATCCTCTTGCTCCATGCATGAGCCTGCTCTTTGCTCCATTGGCCTGAAACAGCTCTCTCTGTTTCTCCCTGGAGGTGACTCAGGGATCTATTTCCTTCCCTATTACCAAGTTCAAGCAATTGCACATCACGGATCAAAAACTATTTCACAACATTTCTGAAGCTTCCAAGCAAACTCCAATTATGTTTCTTCAGCCAAGCTCATGAAAGTTTTTATTATGACTGCAGGAAGAACAGCACATGAGTGATTTGGGGCTGAACATGTACATTTGCAACGACAAGAGCCAAACAATGCTCCTACCAGTTTTACAGCCCTTGTTTGCTTGTATAACATCTTCTGCCTTGGTACAAGGGAACTTCATCAAGATATGCCACCCTAACAGTGATTTGTTTGTGTTCCTCTACATCCTGCATACAGCTTATTTTTCTCTCTTTAGGGCATAGCAAGGACAAAGCATTCAAATACTTCAAGGTTTATCCTGCTGAAACAATTATAGTGCTGCTGTGCTACTAACACCATTCTCCCTGTAATACTTTTGAATGATTTGATGGTACTCTGGGAAAGGACTACAAGGAAAGCAAATATAAAACCAAGACAAGCAAGTTGATAGATCAGGATGCTAATCTTAGCAGCCTGTTGTGTCTAAATCCTCTTAATCTAATAATACATTAGTGTCTACAGAGGACTGGCCCAAAGGTCTGTCCAGACCAGGACCTGTCTCAGACAGGGCCAACAGCAGAAGCCTATGGAAAATGATGAAAAAAATGTGAGTGGAGTACCATTTTCCCAAATATTACTCCAGACCCCAGTCATTTGCAGCTCAGCAGCTTCTTGAGTCAGAATGCCCTTGTCTTTGATGGCTCTCACTTGAATGTTGATAATAATAATTATCCCTTGTTGAAAGCACACTTGAACCCCTGTTGTTTTCACAAGGCAGTGTGAAAATGCTGAAGATGAGGAAAGAAGGTCCTACAGCTGTCAGCAAACCTCTGGCTTTTGTTGGCCATGTCTCCACTAACCACATCTGGGACACCTCTCTGACACCAAGGTTCAATGCCATGGAATGGTCTATGCCTATCTTAGTCCTCTCTCTTACCCTCCAAAACAGTAAGCTATCTATTATCTATTATAAATGGTCCCTTGGCTGTATTATCTCCTGAACCACTGCTGGGAAATAGTCTAGAGAGGTAGCACTGGCTGGCCCATGCTCAGACAGCCAAAGACACTTCTAAGATCTGTGAAAACCAATTTCCTACACCAGGTAATGTTTCTTATGCAGATGTAGCTGCTGATTTAAACTCATTTGTGATGCGTTTATGGCAAGCATGTCTAACACAGTGCTTCTGGAAATCCCTTTGATAAGAAGGTAACTTTAGGCAGTCACATCCTAAAGGTGTTAAAAAAGAGATGTGGGTTTGGATGGGTGTAAACTCAGTCCATATCACCCTACCAATTCAGGTGAAACATGCAGAAAAAAAAAGGAATAGACTCTATGGCTATGTGGTGCATAATACCTGAACAGTCCTAGATAATGGATGAACCAATGTTGCTCAGGATATACTGCTGTCAGTTCTGCTTTCTCAGTCATTCCAGATGGTCTTCAGTGGTATTTCAGAAATGATCACAATA
Source organism: Morus bassanus (assembly GCA_031468815.1). Classification (NCBI taxonomy): domain Eukaryota; kingdom Metazoa; phylum Chordata; class Aves; order Suliformes; family Sulidae; genus Morus; species Morus bassanus. The sequence goes on along the minus strand of CM062567.1, from coordinate 3,695,627 downwards.
TGCCTTCAGCTTTACGTACTGGCCCCTGGTTTTTCTCAGCAGTACGTAACTCATGTTCTGCCAGGCTGACACACATTTTCAAGTATTCCAACAGGAACAGAAACATTTTTCTTTCACTAGTGGTGGTGTGACATGCCCTTCATTTGCTCCTCCTTTTTCATATAATGCATTTACGACCATTATATGATGAAGCTGATTTGCCAGGTTTGGAAATCAACAGATGGTGATGGGTATAGAGCTGAACTGCAGTATACCCATGCACATCTTGATAGACATACAGATACATGTACACCAACAATCCACATGGATAAGATGGCAAATATAATCGATCCTCACAGAGATGGTTTTAGAGTAATTCACTGACATACTTACAGAGCTGCTCAAGGATCATACCTTCTATGGTAATGGCTTGGTCTCCTCTCCTCTCCTGGGTCAGGGCTGCAGCACTGTGATGGTAAAGTTCTGCTCCACTTTTTGCAGACCCTAATCTGTTCACCAGCTAAAAAGAATCATGCAGTACCAAATGAAACGCAGGATGTTTTTGTATAACAAAACCTTCCTCTACTACCTTACAAATTCATTGCAACTACATGACAACAGAAATGGGTGAAGATGTGACCTCAAGCCTAAGCTACAGTTTGTATGAACCCATTGCTGCTCAGTGGAGTTCATGATAATGCTTTACCACAAATGACTCACACAGACAAGTTACAGCACATCAGCTAACATAGTTATTTGCAGTTTGCTCTGCAGCCTGCGACTTGGTCCTGAGGTAGCTCTGTCTCTACCAACAGGCACAGATTCCTGCTGTATGGTATTTAAGTGGTAGTTAAGGAGTATTTTTTTTGTTTATCATCCATTAATCAACTGAGTCTTACTCAGCCAAGCGAATACTGGTCCTTGGGATCTTAGCTAATGGCAAATGCAAGGTAATGTGATTTTGATAAAATTCTAGTAGAAGTTTTTAAATTATATTAAACTTCCTAAAAATTTCTGTGGAATAACTGTGAAGTTGCTGTGAGCTGAACCATTTACCATGGGTCAGCTGATCCATGCTAATTTCCTAAATCAAGGTCAACTGTTTTTATTACTGAACGCTGAGAGCTTATTACTTGTTTATTACAATGAATGCACAGACTATGACTAATTTTTAGAAAATATTTTACAGCGCATTTATTATAATTTATTAGATACTTCCAGTATGCTTGCTAAATAAACAGGAGTTTCGGCGGTTTACACTTCCATTTAGATTTAATTTCTTTCTTTTGGCTTTGGATGGTTTCTTTGTAGTGGCATGAATCTGTTCTAATTTAAAGATGGTCCAGAAAAAAAAAGTCATGTCAGAATGGCCCTAAACTTTGTAGGAGGTACTTCTAAAGATCTGGATCTGAATTCAAGTTACAGAACAAGCTCACTCAATTATTATTTAAACCACCAGACTCTCAGATCAGAATATTCTGAAGCATTTGGATGTTGACAATCCAGATCTAGTACAGGAGAACCTGACTTTGTATGAACTTTTTTCATATGGCAGGCAGCAGCAATTACTCAGCCACTATTCTCATGCAATGGACCTCTCCCAGTAAAATGAATTCTCCTACCTATGTCACGTCAGACAGCAGATCTTTAAATCTCTCCAAACTTACCTCACATTCATAGTGTCCCATATCTTCATTGGAAGGGTTCTTGACCACCAGCACTATTATGCCACTTCGTGGTTCACTGAAAGTCTGGTATTTACTTGTGTCTTTCAACAGTAAACCATCTTTGTACCATCTGCATGTGGAAAACACAGAGTTCAAGCCAGGAAAAAATATGCAGCGTCAAGAAGTCCCCAGCTCACTGATCCATCTATCAGACCAGTGGGCAAAAAACTCAAGAGTTAACCATTAGACAGAAGTTTGGATCCTGGAAGATGGGTCCACAAGTGGGTAGATCACACATGGATACTAAACTGCACAGGTTTATGAGATTCTTCTCAAAAAATCTCATGCGGACAAAAGGGCTTCTATTCATGCGAAACTATGCTGAGCTTTTTGTCTGAATAGCCAGCACTGGATGCTGATAAAATAAATTCAAGTGTAAGGCAGGGAGGATAAAGGAATGTTGTCAGGGCATTAGATCTCATACAGTCCTATGGCAGGTATTATCTGAAGGTATTTCTTTTCAGATGCTAGCTAGAATAAATTGCTGAGAAACTCAGGAATGTTGGTCTTGGGAAGAGCCAGCATTGGGATGGGGTTAAGGTGGAATACACAGAGAAGGAAGGATTATAACCTTGAAAGAAAGGGCAGGAGACTTTCCTGACCATGCAAAATGGGAAAACAGGATTTGTTCCTGTGTGACTTGAAGAACTGACCTGATTTGAGGCCTAGGTGCTCCTTCGATAGTACAGGTAAACTGAGCATCTTCACCTTCCACAAAATAAGCATTTCTAACCTTGTTCACAAATCGTGGTGGCACTGCAAAACAAGGATAAATGTAGCTAGTAGCTGGAAATATGACCAGATATGAAGGATGTGTCCCTGAGCAGATAATTCTCATGATGTTTGCAAACAAGACACTAAAGAACAATTTTTTTGACCTAAGAACAACTGACTACACCTGTACATCAAATAATTTTTTAAAGTATTATCCAGTAGATGTTATAGAGAACTTCTGGAATATCTTAATATTCATGTTTAAGGTATTACATAGCAGACTGCTTTAAAACAATGCATCTGTAAAGGACTTTACCTTGAACAAGTATCTTTCCTAAGGTACTGGCATTTCCAGCAGGACTGGAAGCAAAGCACATGTACTGTCCTGAGTCAACACCTGTGAGGTTGTCCAAGATCAATGTGCAGGAACCGTCAGGATCTTCTATTATAATGTGATGGGGATCCACCTCCACAGGCTTTCCATCTTAAAGATAAAGGGGAAAAAAGTCTTCGTAAAGAGTTTAGTATCAGATATGTTTTCTCCTTGGGAATTTCATCCAGCTTTTTGGCTTGAGAGGACTGAGAGCTGTATTTGCTTTATTGCAGCTGATGTTGGTAGTTGAGGAATGAGTTCTTCATCTTCCTCCAGCTGTTTATAAAACACCCTCTGGGCAAAGCACTGTTGAGGGACCTCATACATTATAAACCCTCATTTAAAAGTGAAATTCTCCAAGAGTATGTCCTGTGCAGTTATAGCTTCGATTTTCTAGCCAAAGGAACACCTCCAAAGTGACTGTAAACATACAGGACAGATCTTTACAAGGAGTGAACTTATAGCAAAGCTCTTTCCTCTGCAATACAGTAGTTCTGGGGAAAAGAGTATGACCGCACAGCTGCCTGTGCTATGACATGGAAAGATCTGAGCTAGTTCAAACAAGTTGTTAATTTACTAGAAATTGCCACAAGATGTGAATTCATATGGGCTAATAGGCAAACCTGAAAAAGCAGGGTATATTAGCTCACAGGAGGATGGACGTTACTTGCATTGTTTAGTAGCTAACTTTAAGACTAGACTTGGATATCTCTAGGTGGTCAGGTTTTAGATTACCCACTAACCAATTAGCACAAAGCAATATAGATGGAGAATGAATCTGGAGGATGCATTTCTTGACTTGCTGCTCATACCTTTGTACCAGCTGACAGATGGCTTGGGAGCTCCCGTAACTTTGCAAGCCAGCTTGACTGTCTCTCCCAGCTCAGCTGTACAATCTGCCAGTTCTTCCTCAAAGTCTGGAGGTACTGAAACATCAGAATAAGCAGGTTAGTCCAGAGGAGGAGGGGGTCTGTCCGTAGGATGGCTGCTGCAAAGTAAGATAAGAATAGCTATAATTTTTGCAAATCTGTGAGATTCAGAATGGAAAGCTGAACAGGAAATTTTAGCAGCTAATAACTTTCCAGATGACATGCTGTCCTTGCTTATCTGAGACTAAATTCCGTCTGTCAAATGTTGGCTATAAAGATGGGCCATAAAAAAAAATGGAATTTGTGGCTGATCTGGAAGTGTTTTGGGCCATGATTTTAATAAGCACATCCATTATTCAGACACTACACATCTGTCACAGTTAAGATAATTCCCCAATTAAAATGCACCCTTGATATCCAAACTAATACTCTGTTGGTGTCCAGACAATAAAATCTATGCTTTGTTAAGGGACTTTTATTTTAACTTATTACTACAATATGAAACTATGCAAAATTATTCTGATAGTCTTTCTTATTAGAACACCTCACTAAAAGCACAAAAATAAAATGTTTTCAGTGTATATACACTAAAACCAACTCTGTTCTGGCATTTTAAGATGCCAAATTTCCTTAGGCTATAAAGGACACCATTTCTAGCTTATACCTGGACAATAAAGGTCTAATATCCCTGCTGATATATTTTTTGGATAGAAAACTGGTGGAATCTCAAATGACAATGAGGATGAAGCAGCCTGAATGACAAGATAAAAATCCAAAGGAAACCCATGTGCCCAGATACAGCAATGTAAGCCAGAAGTCAATTGGAGGATTTGGTATCCAACAAAGTCACAGGGGGCTTTATCCTGGTACAAGTAGGACTCTGGGTCAGGTCCTGAGACTACTTTTCCCACTGGATTCTGATGCTCTTCGTGGAATGGGCCAGGGCCTTTGCCACTGAATTCTGTGGTCATCTACCCTTGTGCTGTCCCTGCCAGGTCAAATGCATCTCTAGTGTCAGCTCTGCAATTTGTGTTTTAGAAGCGTCAATAATGTATTACTCTTCTCCAGTGATGCACATTTTCTGGGCTCTTTTGCTGGAAAACAACATCCTCTGCTTATTGACAAAAACATATGAATATGAAGACAGGGAGCTGACCAGCCACTTCAGCCTCTGACTCTGGTCCTGCATCAAAAGCAATCCACATCACCTGAAAGAGCCAGGGATAGCCAGCTCTCTCAGTTCATCAGCCTGTGTTTTCCACACTTGGGTTATGGACATTGAAGAGTACTTAGAAAGTTACTCATCTGCTCTGGTATTCCCTCAAAATCTATACAGGTCCTGTGGAACCTCTGTGTGTAAATTTAATCACTTCAGTGATATACAGTCTGGGCTCTCTTGATGATAAATGGAAAGAGTCAAACACCACTGTCCCATCCTGATACAGGTGCCTTCCCCAGCTCACGTGGAGGGCCTAACACTGCTATAATCATTCCAGTTAAAGCTTTCGGCATGCTGTCAAGTCATGTGAGTTGTTATTTACATCAGTCTGTGATGTGATGTGATTAAAGGAAAACCTCCAAGCCTAGTTCAGTTTAAGAGGTGGCAGATGACCCTCCGTCTTTTGCTAATCTCCTTCCTCAATCAGGGAGACCACCCAAGAAAAAACTAGGAGGTTTGGGCTATCTTGGGCCATACTCACTCCAGACAGGCTCGCTGATCCGCTGCTGTATGCCACAGATCTCCTTCACCCAGGAGTTCTTGATATTCACTGTACGTGCCTGCAGGAGGTACTTGCGGACCAAGTCTTCCCGTTCGTGCCAGATCTCAAACGCACGGTCATCCCCTTCCACAAGGTCATTCACATCTATGTTGTTCAGCTGCATGACAGAGGGAGGACAAAAAAGTCTACACACATCTGGTGTTCTTAGGGCTGAATTTCAGCCAGAACCTTTCCCACAGCTGAAATCCCAGAGTTCAGGACAGTTCACGTCTGGACCTAGCCCTTGTGAACCAGAACCATCTTCAATGGAGGTTTGAAATTATTTAATACCAGCAAGTCTCCTGCTGCCAGTGTGTACCCTCTTCAGTGGAGGTGAGTTGTGCCATTACCATTAAAGCTATATTAGATGCTCCAACAGCAAAAGGGATAATTTACACCACTTTAAAGATTTTTCAGATTGCATGAGCAATGCAACGTGGCTTTGGCTGAACAGCAGTCAGGGTCGCTTTGCAATCCTTTCCCCAGTATATTTGATGTTCTGGTTACCTAGCAGACATTTTCCTAGGAGTAATTATCAAATTTCAGGAAAATAACATCCAGCATTAAAGCGTATCCCATGGGTGGGACACACCAACCCTACAATGCAGTGCTGTTGGGCCCAGGAACCGCACAATTAGGGACAACATGAAAAGGAATTACAGAGCAGATATTCGCTGGACAAAGCATCCTTTTTTTCTTCTTGGAAAATAAAATCTGCCTGGGAATATCAATGAGGACATAGATAAGGAGTTTCAGAATGCCCTGACTGGGCTAGGTCAGGAAGTCCATGGGTTTTTTGGTTGGTTGGTTGGTTTTTACTGGAGTTGGGCATCTACTGCCTTGGGAAAACTCCGACTGCAATTTCTTACAGTTTTAACCTGAGCCCTGCATGTCTGAAGATAAGCTGGTCAAATCCTCTGCATTTTTCATTTCTAAACAGGAATTGGTGTCAGGAAAACACATAACCAGCAGAGAGAACCACTGGGAATGTAGCATATAACTAACACAGCATTTCCTCCAATTTATTACCAACATTACAGACTGCCAAAACCAAAGATCTGCAAATGCTAGTGAATACTAGAGACAGCAAAATTCACACCAATATCATGTACTGATACAGTTAACTCAGTGAGGTAACAGAGATGAATAAAAACTTGTAGATGTAATCTCATTGCTGCACGACAAAAATCCACCCATGCTTCGGGTGGTTTCTGATGTGTTTCTGACAGGCTTAACAGAGATTTTGGGATAGACATAGATTCTACTTGTGCTTCAAAGACTTTTGGAAACAAAGGAATAGCTCAAAAGGATTAGTGAAATGTCCAAGCTGGATATAAATGTGAAGTTCTAAATGGCAGAGAAATGCTCTAGGTGAGGATATAATGATCAGACCTTCATGATGTTCTTGAAGATGTAACTGTAGGTGTCTGTCTTTGTGTCTCGCTTTGGTTTGCAGATCACAATATAATTTTTGAAGAGGAAGACATGTCTTTTGTGTCCTTTCCATGCCATTCTAGCTCCTGGAGCTCCTTCCCACACAATGAAGTGGCCCTGATAGGAAAAAGAGGGAAGAGCACATAGTGGTAAATCTGGAATAATTACCATGATGATGTCTCACTGTCATTTTTCAGTGAACAGATCAAAAATGTTTAGTGTTACACCTTACATGTCTCTGTTTTTTACAGCACAGCAGATTGTTTCTAATGCTAAAGGTGATGCATCAGACTGACAGCACAAACAGGGGGGCACACAGTGGTTGTCATTACATTGTCCTTTAAATGGTATTATTTGTTGCCAGAAAAATACAGAGCTCGTCAGGTAGGCACACTCTTGGAAATGGAAATGGTAATGGAAAATTGTATTTTGTGTGTTATGTAGACATTTTGTCTGCTCATTTGGTCTCCTTCACCAGAGCAGGACATTCATCTCACGTACCTTCAGACATATACAGCTCAGTTAGGGACACAGGTTCCCCCTTGGCATCATTAGGGAGAAGGAAGCACTCTTGGGGTGTGATTGGACTCTTTTTGGGATGTCTAAATGTGGATAGATGAATGCCCACCAGAGTATCACTGTAATTTAGCCTTACAACTCCACTCAGCAATACACTGTGATTCCCATGGAAGACATAGGATACAAACAGGCAGAGTAAATGACTTGCCCAGCATGACACAGTAAGTCTACAAAGAAACAGGAATTTGAGAAAGGGTGTTGAAAGTCGTAAGCTAGTGTCCCAATAGCTGGGTCACCTTTCCTCTGTGCTCCTAAAACACACATCTGTTTCATGAAAGAGACCTGGAGAAGCACACAGGTCTTTTGAATATATATGAACAGCCATGGGAGAACATCCATAAATTGATCTAAAGTTTTCACATGGAGCATATGCAACATATACTATGCTACCTTGTACCGACATCCCAGCAAACTAGGCCCTTCAAAAGAACTGTGTCACGTGAAAGCATGTAGATTAAAAAGGCCCAGTGAGCTTCTAACACTTGAGGAATCAACAGGAAAACCCATGTAGCTTGCCAATAATAAGAGAGAAGGTGTTAAAAATAAAATGCTTTAAAAATCATGTGAGGGCCCAGAACAAATCTGTTCCTGTTTGCTGAGCAGCTTGGAGAGGCAAATAACTACATCATGTGTGAATCGCTCCATAAGCATCTATGCTCTGGTGCTTCAAACCTTAATCAAGCCAGGAGACCCATCTCTCTGAACTGTAAGAAAGCCAATAAGCAAGTACCCTTTTTCAGATATGATTTCTAAAGGAGCTTCTTGTAGGACCTAAGGCTACTTAGAAACTAGTGAAGACCTGCATAGCACTAACATTGACTGAGAAATTCCTGTTACCTGTCGGATGGGTTCACCGAGGCTTTCCAAGGTCCCCGGATAATTCTCAATGAGTGAGACATGGAGGTTGTTTTCTGCCCTTCGGGTGAGTGCAGACACAATGGCATAAGCCTGCTCCAGCAAAGTGCAGTTTTGGCTATTTCTTGCTTTGTTTCGGATTAATTCCTGTAGACGAATGGAGAAAATGTTACTGGGCAGTCAGAAAAAAAAAAATACATTTCCTTGATAGCCAAAGAATTTCTCAGTATCTGTTCCAGCTCTTTCATCTGAGCAACTTTTTTTTCCCAAAGTCTCCTCTTTCCTACCCATTCTGCAGCCTCACTGACTAGCCAGTCTGGCTTTCCCTTATATCGACTGATATTAAACAAAGACAAAGTTGAAGCGAGTACCCGATATGCTTCAGTGACTGAAAACCAAAAATCCCCAAAGCAATCCTGAATGCATCCATTGCATTTCTCTTGTGCTTACCCTGATGATACCATGAGGCAAGCAATTCATGTGGCAGTGCTAAACTAAGAGTTGTTATTAGATTAAAAGAGAGGATGGAAAAAACATGAAATGGAAGTTATCCTTTTCTTCCACATTCATTCTTGTACCTCTTTTTTAGTAATGAAGGCATGCTCAACTCTCTCTTCCAAGAGACCCTTTAAAATGTTGGTGTTTGTGTGGAGGCAGGTGTTAAAAATTAGAAAGTTAATTTGAACCTAGTTCAGACTATTCAAATTGCTCACTTCTGCAATGCTCAAATACAGAAATATTTTGGCAGTCTTCTTTCTGACTATCCTAGTGCTATTTCCCATGAAAAAAAACATTAAAAAAATGCTACTTTGGAACTTTCATTGGTGGTCTGGGCTAGAACTGCAGATAGTAGGACAGATGAAAATTTGAAAGATGAAACATTTCAGGATGGTAGAATGAAGCAAAGCTTTTCAGAAAACAAAAATTTCATCTTACTGTAATGTCGGTATAAAACACAGGAGAGAAACTGATAAGTTATTTTCTTACACATTGGAAATTGCTTATTTTTATAACACACCTCTTGTTGAGTGTGAAGCAAATTCATACTTGTCATGTATATATACATACATGTATTCATATATATATGCATATAAGCATATATTTTTATACACGTATATGCATATATTTAAAGATCATTCAGATAAATCTTGGTGAAATTTATGGGGTTGGAACTAATCTCTATATGGATTTACATTTAAAAAACTATTTAGAGAGCACCGTCACTGGTGACAATTACTGTCTTACTTACTTAAGCAGCTTTCAGCTGCAGTTGCATCAGAAGAAAGCCAAGAAATATGAAATAAGTATAAAATACTTTCCTACACAAGCTGCACAAAGCAGAACATAAACCTATCAGATATAAGCGTATAACAAAAGCTTTTCACCTTGATTATAGTCTGGTACTGCTGGATCCTGTTTATGGGTTTTTCCAGGTAGTGCTGCAGTGGTGGGATAAGTGGCTGTGAAGGATCCTCGTTTGTTAAAATTTCATCTGTGTACCTCTGAGAAAACACATAGAAGAATGAGGAAGATTATTATAAAGAACAACTGAAAAGATTAATCCCTGGAAAATGCTCACATGGTGCTGGTTCATAGACCTAACTCAGCCAAAACTGGATAGCTCTAACAGATCTTACTACCCTATATTTTGGACATCTGTAACCCTTTCTCATCCTTTATCAGCTAGTTATCACTTTAGACTGCAAAACATCTGAAATGCTGAATTTGTCTGCTTTTCCAGTGCAAGAGTGACGCTGGGGAAATGTGACCCAAAGCTTGCAGAATCAGATGGTGTGATAGGAAAGATCAGCGCTGTCGGGGGGTGGGAGGGCAGGAGTGAGCGAACACAGTGCCAGCAACTGGTACCAGACCTCAGTCGAGGTCGAAAGCGGTCTGGGCGTTTGCAGTGCCAGCGGCCCGAGTGAGTGACGGTCTTGGCACCAGCACCTGGAGTGGGAAGCAGAGGTCATAGGGTCCATGTGCTGGGACATCAGCTGCTGAGCTGGATGTTTATCCTTTCCACTGACCTGGTGCACGTGGGTGCAACCGTCTGCAATTCACCAGCAAACTTCAAGTCGGACTAGCTGCAAGTAGGAGACCCAGGATCCAGGTATGGATATTAGGGAGGCTGAAAGCTTGTGCTGATAATTTGAGGGATCTGTGAATGTGAGGGGAGTGTGAACACATGCATTTGTTTTCCAGCGAGCATCAGGCTGGACTAGCTGGCAAGTAGGAGGCTCGTGGAGAGGGTAAAAGTGCTCAGGATCTGGGCAGCAGTATTGGATGGACAGAGGAGCTGTGCTGCTACTCAAGGGGTCCACAAACATGCATGTGCTCATGGATCTGGCGTCTTGTGTGTGTGTTTTCACTAGTGAACTTCAATCCTGAGCAGCTGGAGAGAAGAAACAGGATTTCCCTATTTATACTAATATTTTATGTGAGTTCGCTTGGTCTTATAATGTGGTGGCCCTTAAAACATCTCTTAATTACAATTACATAATCACAGACACATTCATATCTGTATAATCTCTATAATATTAATAAATGAATAACCATATGTAAATATGTTCCCATATTGATTGTACCAACCAGGAAGAACTAGACAGTGAATACAAAATTAGCATATTTAGCAATGATTTCCCACAAAAAATATTTAATAATCCTTTTCAGGATCACATTTTTGATTAATAACTACATTTCTTGATGCAGTGGGTTATAGGATGCATGTTCAGCAGGTATTTTGGCTACCGTTTTACCTTGTAGAAATCCTGGACAGCTTTGCTGACAACAATCGACTCAGCCTGTACCCTCCCCACCAGGTACTGGATGTACTTATTAAACTCTGCTTCGTGCTTGATAAAGCACATGGCCACATCATCATCAGTGTCACATTTCTGTAAGCTTCGGAGGAAGACACTGTGGAGACAAAGAAAAAAGGTTATCTGAGGAGAAGGTGATGGAATGAGGCTAGAATACAGCCCCAGCAGCCAGGCTTTTAAATCAGGCAATTTCAGGTTAGCACAGATTAAAGGAAATGACCAGGGGAAATGAGGCATGTTGCCACATTAGCATTGAACTTCTCAATGCCTCTTCATCCAGCATGATGCTGTCCCTCTTAGCTTGAATGTATGAAATATGCCACAAGGAAGGTAGGGATAACTTTCAGGACCTTAGCTCAAGCTGGGAAGTTGACCCTTCCCCAGATCCTCATGCCTTAGTTTAAGGATCAATGAACCATCTGCCTGAGTGAAGATAGAGATCCTCACTCTGTTTCGCAAAGGATGTTGAGACAGGTTCACGTGCACAAAGATTTTTAGCAGTGTCGGTAGCTGATAACAGGCATCACCTCTCACAGTTCAAGTTATTTTTGGGGAAAAATAAAAGGAGAAGGAGGAAGAAGAGAGAGAGAGGGAGGAAAGAGAGAGGAAATCTATTCTCATGGCCCAGCCAGGAAAAGTGCTAGATGTACCACATAAATGCCCTCCCCATTGCAGAAACAGTGCCCCCTATAAAGCTTTTCCCAGAGTAACTATATACTTTTCATCGCAACCTGCTCAAACTCCTTATTGGTTGCTCCTGCTTATGATGCTGCTAGCATTGATCGGAGCACACATTGATTGGGGAAGATGCTGCATACTCACTGCTTGTTGAGCTTTGTGCGTGCGTATTATTGACCCCCTGCTAAGGTAAACCAAAAGTTGGGATCACAGGGTAGGAAAACGGGGAAGAAAGGGTGATTCTCATGCTGTTGGCAGGTACTTCCCATGAGAACGGTCACTTCCCATGAGAGCAAGAGTATCAAGGTGCAAAAGGAAGCCCCTTAGCAATGGAAAGCCTAAGGCATGTAAGACACTGTACAACACCTCCTCTCCCAGGCAAGTAAAAGTATTTCAGCCTGGACCTTGGGAATCCACTTTGTGAATAGCAAATCAGCAGTAAATCCTTTCTTGGACTAGGCAGAGGCATTGTGCCATGGTGGTGTGCCTGGGCAGCCGGCTACAGCTGGATGTGTTGTGAATGCATGGACGCTGGCATCGGTTTTAGATGAATGTGTGTCTCTGAATACATCACTGAAGTGCCTGTAAGACCATGCTGACTTTTTAAAATAATTCACTGTTTCTCAATTAAATTCACTTAAAAGGGTAAAAAATAACGTGGACAGATCAAATGAAGTCTTGAAGCTCTGAAGGGTACTATGGGAGTCCCAACCCTGTGCCCTGACTTAAGCTATGCCATCATCTATCATCCCAAAAGGACCATCAGTTCCCTTGCACCTCAGCACTGCCTGTGCCCCACATCCTTCACAGTAATAATAGTTACTGTGGCTCTGACACCAGATATGTGAGCCACTCTTTGGTCTCAAAGGAAGGCACGTGGGAATGCCTACCTGAAGTGGAAGTGAGCAATGTCATCAATATTTCTGAAGATGGTGGATTTCTGACTGGCGACAGCTCCTGGGACATTGGGACAGGTCTCAGTGTACTTAAGGTGATGAGTCTGGAGAAACTGTAGATCTTGAATGTAATCCTCTTCTGAGATCAACAGCTCTTGAATAAGAACACTGAAGGGAAGACAAATAGGCAAAAGAAATCACAGGAAAGTCATCACAATTATCCTTGAAAGCTGAGAGACTTTTAGGCTCTAAAGTAGAGATATATGATCAGAGGAACAGACTCCCTGGAGTGTGTTGACTAGATCCCCTCTGACCTAAGAGGAACTTAGACACCCTGCTCATGGAGTGACACTACCGTACAGACATTTACTGTTAGGGTAGATAAAACAGTGTGAGCAACATAACAATCTATGTAAAGTAGACAGCAGGAACTTCAATGCCACTTTATGCGATCAAGAAAGCAAATATCCCCACGAGGGCACACTCAGCAGTGTGCTGCACTGCAAGGGAGTAACACAAGGTTGAGTGCTTTCACTCCCTCTTTAGACATCAACGTCAGATATAGGGCACCCCAAAGTACAGAGGTACTGTAGGCTAGGATTTTGTGAAATCAGACAGCTTCCAGAATTACATCATGTAAAACCTTCCTTTCAAGTCATCCAATATGATTTAGATTGCCTGGAATTTTCCAAGGCTGAAATCAATGGCAAAACCTAATCAAAGATCACAAATTACCAGTCTGAGAGAATCAAGGGTTTGCTTGATTCCGGGAAAGGGGAGGTGGCAGGACTCGGCAGAGCAAATACAGTGACTCTGACAGGAGGGACCTAGATGCCAACATTCGTATTAGTTCAAAAGGTGGGAAAACCACGGGTGCAAATACCAAATGACACAAGCTCACCTTAGCTTCCTTTTATATTCGTCTTCAGAAACAAACTCTCCAGGGAACTCGGGAGCTTCTGTTGTTCCCCACTCTGGTGACAACTAAAATACAGAAAAAAGAAACATTATTCTTTTAAGTTAACAGTGCTTTTATCAATGCACACTGAGGAATATCCCTTGCGTGTTCTCAGTCCCTTTCAACAATTCCTAAACCAGTGTGAAATTTCTCTTTTGCTGGAGGATGATTAGGTCTTTCAAAGCCAGGCACCACTGCACACATACAGAAATGTTGTCTAATCAAAACATGAAAAAGTCCAATCATGTTACAGGCCCCTTCAACAACCTCCTCATCCATCACCCTTTGCAAAAGGGATGGCTCTAAACTTCAACAGGAGCAAGTAATTTTATATGAAAAATAAACACAACATGATCAGTCACCTTTAATTTCTTGTCCAGATAAGCTGGAGATACCCAACCCTGTCGAGAGGGACTAGATTTTGTGGGTTTAGTCCTGACCAGCCATTTCAGAGGATGAGCTGAATCAAGGACTTCCACATATTGGCCTTCCTTCAAAGTGATGGTCTCCCTGTCAGGCGCAGCGGGCACGTAGTCAGCTGTGACCATGTAGACGTCAAAGATCTGCAGACATGAAACGACAGTTATTTTGTGCTCTGAAAAAAGAGTACAGTAACAGCAGCAGAACATAAGTGCTTATCTGTGTTTAATGTTTTATTCTCCAGCCCTTGTACAGCAGAGAATCACTGTTTGCTTTTTGCAAGTGGAAGACTACGTCTCTAGGAGGCTCAGGCCATACTTTTGAAGCTATCCAAGGTGGTTTGGATTTAAACCATGAAACAGTGGATTTTTTTCCCAAGGCAAAACAAACAGTGGCCTTAAAAATGTCAAAATAGGTTAACACTTCCAAAGTTTAATTTTTTTTTTTTTTTTTTTAGGAAGTGTTTGAAATGAGCACCCAAAAAAGTTCTAATTTTCACAAAATTCTCATTTTTCTCATGAAGAACTTCTCAACAAAACTCTTCCAACCAACTCTATCCCAGGGCACAGAAATTCGAGCTGCCTTTCTGAAGCTCAGCCATGAAAGCAAAAGGTGCCAAATAATGGGTATGTTTTGACCATGTTGACATGAACAATTTGTTCAAGAGCACACAATGAGCATCAGAATTCGATTCTCTCTGCTCTATATCACAGACCCAATATTTAACTACTAAATATACCTATTAAGTGAAGTACATCCCTAAAGGGGATGGAGATCCTTAAACCATAGGAGATTGGTCATTCTAAGTTTTCTCCTTGTGTCAAACTTGTCCATAAAGATACCATACCTCTCCTCTGGAATCCCCATCTTCAGATTCTGAGGAGGACTCCTGAGCAATGGATGAAGGTCTGGATCGTCCATGGCGAGGAGATGCAGAGGGAGTTTTTGATTCATCATCACTTTCTGCACCTGGCACTCGCAGTGTAGCTAAAAAGCAGAGCAACAGCAAAGTGTGAAATAAAGATCTCCAGTTTGAACATGAACCAAATCTGTAATTTTCAATGTCATAAAAACAAATATTCCCTAGGAAGAGCAGAATTTGTAGTATTTAGTGTGATCTCCTATTGGTATTTAGGATTAAATACATAATTGGAACATTTTAATACATGAGGTTGCATGCCTACTGCATGCATCGCCTCTGCACTGTGAGAATATTTGTGGGAGAGGTAATGCCTCTGTTTTTGCTTCAAGATAAAATTTTACTACAAGATAATCAGTATATGATACACAAACCAGGATTTTTCATTTAATTCAACAAATCATTGGATTACTGCACAGCTGTGTGCAGTTTTCAGTCTCAACTTGATTTTAAAATCCCATTGTGAGCCAAAACTTGAAGATGTGGGAAATCTTCAAAACAGGATTGCTTTCAGACTCAGGGGTGATGAATATCTGAGGAACTCAAAATACCTAAGATGTTCAAAATACACTTCCATTTTTACAGCTTGCCCTCCACTCTAAAGCTTAGTTATTCCTGCTTATTTAAATAAACACTGTGTATATAAAATGGACACGAGCCAACTTAGTTTACTGTAATAGCTTTTTTGCCTAGTTCAAAACTGTGGACTAAGACATGCAGTTTGGATGGACTCTTATTAAAAATTCTCAGTCCTAAGCATTTACTTATGCTTATGTAGGATGACTGTCTCAAACCTGCTTCATAAATCTCACTGATATTTAAAGTCCAAATGATACCTAAAAAGAAGATTGCATGTTTTTCTACACTAATTAAATTGTGTTTGCCAGGTTCCTTACCCTGACTTATTTTTGCAGATACCATTTCTGAGATATGCGAGGTGAGTTTCTGGAAGAACTCTTCTGAGCCAACGTCAGCTAATGAAATAGGGCTTTTGGGTACACCTCCTCTACTACCTTCAAGGTCTCCTGGAAAGAGAAAATTTTCTGTTAAGCGGGCAATGCCATTGGAAAGTCATCTTTCTGAGTAACAAAAACTTCTGTGGAAGGAAGGTCCAATTTTCTTCTCTTCCTCTGTTTTTAAAACTGTGCCTGTTCACATTTCATCCAAATAATTCCCACCTGAACAGAGATCAGTCCTGAAAAGTTCCAAAATTTGAGACAGTTTCAAGAAAACAGGACACAAGTAGGTGGTAATCATAAAATACATAGACAGTCTCAGCTGTAAATGTGCAGGGCAGGAGCAAGAAAGCGAAAATAGCTTCTCTTACCTTCTCTTGTTTCAGAAGGATGAATAGATCTGAAAAAAAAAGAGTAAAGCAGAGTTAAAAGTTAAAATAAAATGTGTAGTAAGGAGAGCTAAATGAGAAACCCCCTCCTTCTCACACCTTGTACGTGAAGGCTGGAAATATCTAAGTTAGGACTCTGGTTTGGACTGCAGGTGCTGGTAGTCGATACTCACCAGGGTATATATAAAGAATATATTATATTATATTATATTATATTATATTATATTATATTATATTATATTATATTATATTATATTATATTATATTATATTATATTATATTATATTATATTATATTATATTATATTATATTATATTATATTATATTATATTATATTATATTATATATGAGAATTGGGGCACCTGGCTCATACAGGCACAAAAACACTTGGCTGTCTTGGACTCTAAGCCAAATCCCATCTGAAAATTCTCCTTATTCCTGACTTTTATTTAAAACTGTTGCTTGAGAAGACCTGGCTGCTGACGCGGTGGGTTGCAGAACAGAGTAACCTCCATCTCCCTGGTGCTACTGGGACTTTCCTCCCAGCTAACACTGAAATAACACTATTACAGCTGGAGACAATATGTCAAGTGGGATCTGTAGTCTCAGTCAGTTTTCAGTGAACTAATTCTCAACAATTTCCCCTGGTTTCATCAGGAAACCAAGGATTGGAGAATATGCAGATGATGTGGTCCTGCCAAGAGATCTGCTCCCATCACATCAGGATGCCTGTATGTCGGGCAAGCAACTGACTGCTGGTACTGCAGTGGTTTTGAGGTCCAAAGAGACCCTTGCTACACTGACAGCTTTACCAGCACTAAATTCATTCATGCAAGCAGGAAAGGAGCAGGAGACTATATGGTCAATGCTGAGTGAAAGTGGCTTCACAGATGTGAAGAACTACCAGCATTTGCTTGCATCTGATGAAGAGTGTGGTGTTTCGCAAGACTACAGCTCTGCCTAAACACTAATAGCCTGAAGTCAACATCTCTGCTACTCCTGTGTGTTTTGGAGGCAGGATATAAATTTTCATTGCACAAGCTGGTCTGCCTTAATTCTCTGTTAGTACATAGGAAGCAGGAGGAACCTCACTCCACTTGATATCTGATAAACTATATATCAGTAATTATGCCTAACAGAGCCTGGGCACATCCCTGGGAGAGGTTGCAGTGGAATAGCTGAATTCACACTGCAGCTTTCTTCACTTTCTTCACACTTCTTCAGAGGAAGACTGGTCAAGCCTTTTAGGCTAGACATATTCTAGAAGTTAATGTGTGGTCAGGTGCATACTGCTTTTTGAGACTGTATCTGCCTAGTACCCAAGCCAAGAATGGCTAAATGAGGAGGTTATTCTTCAGGTGCATTTGTAAACAAGAAGTTTGTGAGCAGACCCTTTTCATCTACTTTTTCTGTGAAGCATCAGTGTATTTCAGTGTTGGCAAGTAACAGTCAGACCTTGACACTGTGAATTCTTTCTGACATTCTGCTAAGGAGATGAAAAGTAGCAAGAGTTTTATATGACCTACCCAATTTTTTTTTTTGGTCCTTGTTCTTATCCTCCCTGATAATCAAGCGTAAATGGCTGACATTGATACTAGAGTATTTATAGCACTTTCCTTCCTAGGACCTCAAACTCTGGTGCTGAGACTTGAATATAAGATGACCAAAGTGAACACTGCCTAAAAGTGACTCATGGGAACTTCTGCAGGGTGTTACCTGCACTGTTCCAGTTCAGCATGGATGGCCAACCACTTACCCCAGTGTCGTCATGATGGCTTCTGACACCATCACACGCTCCTGGGTCAGAACTTCAGCCTCTTTCACTGCAAGATTATGGTTTATCATTAGAAGACAGAAGGTAGAGAATATTCTTTTTATGTATTTAATGTAGGCACATTTTCTAGACATGGATTACTGGGAACACTGGAATACTGATTCTGCCCTGTTAGCAGCTCCTGACCTGGGATACATACTCCCAGTCATATGATACAAAAAGTTTGCTCCTCTCCCTGTTCACGTAGGTGTACGATTGCCCCATTTCTCTGCATTGCTCAGGCTATGCTCCTGTAGCTCTTGGTATGGTAAAAATGTGGGATGCAAGGATGGTTAACAGAAAAATGGAGTCCTTCACAGTGCCGACCCTACTCCCAGCCTATATTTTTTTTGTTCCCTGTCTTACTGAAGAAATTGTGCCAGGAGAGGCCCTAGAAATCTCTGCAAAAGGGGAATCAAATAATTCTAGGTGCTTTAAGGCAAATCTACAATGTAAAATACCTTAGCAGAGTGAAGCACTCAAAATAATTTTTAAAATGGTGACCTTTTCTAGTTACTTTACATCGCCTTTCTTCCTTTCTTTTTCCTTTGTGCTTAATTTGGCTGTTTCTTAGTCTTGTCCTCTGTTTATACAGAAAAGATATTGCTGTTAATCCAAGATGGGGTTAGAAATCTAAACATTATAGAAGTAAAGAATGTGTTCATTTGCAAGGCAAGCAAAGTCATGGCTAATCTTGGGAAAATATATTTTTTTTCAGTTGTGATTTGATTAATTTCCTTATCAGTCATGCTTGTTTTTCTCTTAGGCACTGTATAAAAGGTAACATAGAGAACGTGTTTGTATTGTAACAAAGATTTACCATCTGCAACTTCCAGGTTGGCGGTGCAGATGGACTGGCCAGCCTTGTTGGTAGCAATGCACGTGTAAGCTCCACTGTACTTCTTTTTGACATCCAACAGGATTAGACTGTGGTGCATATTTGAACTGGCAAGTTTATATCCAGGGGTGTCTGGTTTGATCCACAGGATGTCTTCCCGAGACTCTTCTTTCAGCCAAGTAATAGTTGGTGGTGGATGTCCTGAAGGAAAACCAATGAAATGAGCTTTAATTTTCCTAATGGTGTTCCTTCCTTGCAATTATGAGCCATGCTGTGAGTAAATGCTTTTTTGATCTATTTCCTAATAGTTTTTCCAATAATAACAAGCATAATATATCATAAAGGTACATAAACCTTTCTACAGGCACACTCATAATGACATTAAAGCTTTTTGTAAAACCAAAACTGTTAATCAGCGTATCCTCCTAAGATTAATAAGTGTTATTAACCATGTTTTTACATACAGAAAAATGGAGGTGAAGATGAGTAAGATGCTTTTCTGTAAAGCACATAAAGTCTCTTACAAAGTTGGAAGTAGAGTCCCAGACTTCAGCTACAGGAGATGAGGTTACAATGACTTGAGCCACAGAGAGTCTAGAATGTGTCATGAAGTTACACAATTTAAGCGTTACACAGAGAGGCAAGGTCTCTATTCGCTTACCTTCAACTTTTACAGATAACGTGATGCTTGCACCTTTTTTCACCTTTTTATTAGTAAATCTTTCTAGGAACCTTGGTGGTATCAGCTGCTCATGGGAGTCTGAAAAAGACATTATTGATGAAACATGGTGACACCTTCTGTGTGAGTTTAGAGTACTAAAAAATTCCTACGGGTTCTGTTATCACCTGCTGTGGCATCTCTCACCTGTTTCTGATGGCTCTTCTTTCTCATCAGGATCTGTAACACAAGGAGAGAAAACAAAATGACGAATGCAAATATCTTTCTGTCCATGAGTTGAAGAAAAAAAAAGTGACTCCAGGGGATTACTCCTTGCAGAAGGTATTACACGGAAATGTTCGTATGATTTATAAGAGGTCCTCAGTTTTAATAAAATGAACAATGAGATTAGGCAGCAATAAAATGTATGTTTATGAGACAACAGTCTCATAGGCAGCAATAAAATGTATGTTTATGAGACAACAGTCAGACCCTAGAGAAGTGTCATGTCTTATCTTTGGGACAGTAAAGTAAAGTAAGTGCTAAAACCAGTCCAATACCTACCTTTGACTACCAGCCTGGCCGACGAATATGCAGAACCAGCAGAGTTGATAACAAATATTGAGTACTGGCCAGCATCTGCCTTAGTGACGTCACGAATTTCTAGTGAGTGGAATTCCTGTTTATCAGTCTTCAAGATGTGGTCCGAGGCCTTTAACGGCTGTCCGTTTTTGAACCAATAGAGACGAGGCTGGGGGTACCCTGCGAGGAGCAGTTACAGACATGGAAAACAGAATGCGTTGGCAACATCAATTTGGGAGCATCTCCAAACAGGCAGATCCTTCTGAGCAGGAGCCAAGGAATCCTAAGCTCTGCCCAGGGCTGCTGTTTCAAGGATTTACCCAATTAGGAATGGCTGCAAATTAATGAAATTCTATTTATCTGTTAAAGTTCTTTCCTGTCCCTTCAGTTTCTGGCACTCCCCATATTGGCTACATGTGCAAAAGCCTTCCGGGTTGGAAAGATAACTTAGGTCTGATTCACAATATACACAAAGAGAAAAGTTGAAACCAAAACTGTTCTCATCGTTTTTATAGGCAACAATCGGAGAAAACAGGAGAATCCCTACCTCTCCCTACCACGGACTGTCAACACCAGGAGGATATTTTTGCAGTTTTTAGGTTGTAGCAGCAACCCCATCATACAGTAAGGCAAGTCCAGGACTGTTTAATTTATTAAAGAGAATAAAAGACACCCTCACTATCTTCTTTTATTCCTTATTGCTCCTCTATAACTAATGTGCTCAGACAATTACAGGACTCAGTTTTCAGAAGCGCATGCCTGTAATTATGCCTGGAGAAATGGACACAGAATGAGACACTTAATCTGCCTGAGTCTGTTGCAAAAATCAATGTTCATCAGCATGAACACATTCTTCTAGCTGGTTTATGCAAACGTGATGCAAGATGCGTGGGCTAGGGTCACAGCTGCAGAAGAGCACATCGGAAAACCTTGTCCAGCACTTCAACCTGACAGCAAACTTGGAACAACTGACAGGCTCCCCTCACCTTTCACCTTCAGGTGAAATTTAGCCAGTGATGCTCCAGGTGCCACATGAATATCATGAAGCTCATCAAAGATCTGGGGCAACTGCTCCTCCTCAGTGGTAGATTCCTCCTGTTCTCGGCTAAGAAGAAATTAGAATTAGAAAGAAGAAAGTCAGCAACCCAGAAAAGATTTAGGAATCAGAATCACCTATTTTAGGTTAATTCAGAGTGTGGGTTTTGTCGTCATGACAACAGATTCAGCACCATATGGCATTAAAAGTAATGGAGTGATACCATGAAGACATATCCAGGCTAGCCTGAAGGCAGCGGGAGCGAGTTTCAACATGATAAATGTCCAGCTGTTGCAGTTATTGCATCTCAGCTGGTCTGGCCATTCCTTTATGACATTAATCTGGCCCTGCTAGATATAGCAAAACCAGGCTTGACATAAATATACGTATTGATCTTATCAAGTCAGGAGTTAGAAAGACCTAGAGTTTGATATTTTACCTTGAAATATATTCTTTGGCACTGTAGTAAGAAGATGTCTCTGTTGCATCTGCTGCTGTCTCATAGTCGGTGCTGGTCACTGTTAAATGGAGAAGGAAGTGTTTTCTGTAATCTGAGCTTTGAAACTATTTTTCCTACTATAATTATAGTTTCCCTACTAATTTGAGTGACTGGCAGGTCGATTTCATGCTGCTACTGCAGTAGGATCCCACATGTCCCTGGATTATGGCAAACACCTTTGTTTAGCTGAAAAGCTTTGCTCTGAACCTTGCCTTGGAGTCGGCAAAACCCAGCTGAACCCAAGAGGTTTGTAAGTGAAACATTTTGTGGGCAACACATACATTTTTTTAAATGTAATTGGTGTTTTTTCTTGAAAAAAAATTTATCCACCTCTCAGCAGGACCCCTTCCCTTGATTTTTCTACAGTGATTTTGAGACTTACAGTCCACTCGAAGCTCAGCCTTGGTTGAAGCAACTCCCATGTTGTTTTCAGCAAGGCAACGGTAAACACCCATGTCAGTGGGGACCACAGCTGTGATGATCAGCTGATGGCACCCTTCCTGGTCCTCGTTGATCATGTAATGATCGTTTTCTTCAATAGCTTTCCCATCCTTGAACCAGCGAACTGTGGGGAGCGGTTTGCCAACGACAATGCAGTCAAAGCTGACTGGATATCCATCTTGTACCTCTTGGTTTTGGAGCTCAGTCATGAACATAGGAGCTAAAGCCAGGGTAGTTAGGAGAGAAGAAAGGAAAAACTTGGTTGTGTTAAAAGATGTTTTTTATGAGCACTGTTGCCCGGTGCCTGAAGACTTCTGGTTACTAGGTTTTTTAATTGCAGAGTGGTATCTTTTCTCTATGAAAACAGTCAAGAAGAAACTCCCTGACAAACACTCTGAAGATATTCCATAACACCATAAGCATTGTAATACCACAGCTGCAAACTATACATTGCCTCTGTTCCTTTCCTTGCCGAAATGTCTTGTCTCCCTCAGGACTGTTCTGAAAATTGTTTCATTTTTTTAAGTATAATAATCATAGCATTTATGGCCATATGATTGTAGTAGGGGATATTTCTATTGGGAAAAGCAGCTTTATAGATAAGTCAATACTTTGCAACCCCCTCCTTCATCACTAACCTACTTCCCCTCCCTCAAAATGAAAAAGAATAAAAAAATTCATCAGTTTTTCCAGAAGTGCAACGTTTCCAGAAAAATACCTGCACCAAATTAAAAACAAAGCCTTTCTGAAAGTTATTCATGGGTGAAAAGATAACATTCTGACCTGCTCCAGCTGTCTTTTCCAAAGAATAAGCAGGTTTGCTTCACCTACCTGTATCAGAAGTGAGCAAAGGTGGTGGAGGTCTCACTACTGGTGGTACAAACTTCCCATGGGTGGGTGGTGTTGCTTTCCCAATACGCAATTCAATTTTTTTAGGGCCTTGTTCCAAAATGTCAATCTCCACGGGAATTCCCAGAGCACCAAACATCTCCCTGAACCGAGTGGCAGCAGTTTTTGCCTCAGACAAGATTTCAAACTTGATGTAGATGTACTGGTCATCCTCACGGTACGTCTGATGGTCAACCACCTCTATGTCCCCTTCATCTGCACTGACAAAGAGCTCTTCCTCCACATCAGATATCTCTGTTGAGATCTTGGCCCTGAAGAGCCTATGAAGTCTCCTTCCTGCTTTACGGAAAGCATCATCCAGCTCACTGCCAGATGAGCTCTCTGTCTCACTGTCAGTGCTTTGTTTAACCTGCTTCTCCTTTTGAAGAACTTGAGCTTCCTGAGTACCAATAATCACCTTAGCACTATGTGAAACTTTGCCAAATTTATTGGATGCCTCACAGGTGTATTTACCCGCATCTTTCCTGTCCAGGCCAGTGATAATCAAAGAACAGGTCCCATCACTGTAATTGTCTATGTGATAGTAGCGACCATCTGAAAGCTCTTCCCCGTCTTTCAGCCAACGGACTTTCATGTCAGTTTTGCTGTGGGCCACACACTCAAGGTGAAGAGTGCTTCCAGGCTCACCAGAGAAATCCTTGAAGGTCTCAGTAAACACTGGGCACTCCTGTTGCTTGATCTCTTTCCTGACTTTGTAGCCTTTGAAAGCAGCCTGGATCTTCACAGCGGCCTTGTTCATGGAAGGATCATCTAAATCTGGTATTTCTGGTTCAGCTGGCTTAGCAGCTGGGGCAGCCGAAACAGTCTCCACACTGGATTTCTCCCACTGTTTCCGTAATTTGCCTGTGGAGATGGACTGAACTGTGCTAGTAACACTAACACTTGTCTTCCCAGCTTTCTTGAGGTAGCTCACCAGTGAAGGAGTCCCAGCTCTAGATTCATCATCTGAGCTTGTGAAAGAGAAATCTGCTTCTCCTGTCCTAGCCAGCTCATCACATGTGGAGTACTCCTCTGAGTAATAGTGAGACATCTCCGCTTCCTCCTTCTTCAACTTCTGAAGCTTCTCGTCCTCTTCAGGCACCTCGCTGATGGAATCCAAGGTGGGCTCCCGGCTCATCCGGCGTTTCTTGGCCAGGGCTTCCCACAGGAGGTGAAGGTCCCCCTCCTGAGCAGCTTCAGGGGGCAAGCTGGGCTGGACATGCCCATCTACCAGCTCTTCTGGTTGGCTTGCAGGGGGTGCTTCCCTGGCAATCTCTTTTAGCATTGTCACTGTGGGAACTGAGAAATCAGTTAGATGTTAAAATTCTGTAAGTAAGCTCTGAGAACGCACACGGAAACATTATGCTAAAGTCTGGGCAGAAGAGTATCAATAGCATTTTACTAAGTATTCTGTTGAGAACAAAATGTGAACTTGATATAACTGGTTGTGGTCCTGGGCAACTTGGTCTAGGTGACACTGCTCTGAGCAGGGGAGTGGACTACACTATCTCCAGAAGTCCTTTCCAAACTCAGCTAACCTGTGATTCTATGCATGCACATAAAACACAGCCAAACAACATTTTTTTTTTCTTCCTCGCACATTTGAACCCAATAAATAAATTTCTGCCCTTTTGGAATGTTGCAGTCAATGAATATCTGGTTAAGACAGTCAGTGGAGCCTGGAAAGCTATAGCAGCTTCATCTTATTTTACAGCTAGACAGGGCTTCACTGACTGCCTTGGATAGGTCTCCACTGGTTGTAATGGGAGCTGAGACTCCCACCTTATATGGAGGTATCTGCCTGTAGATACTTTGGTTTACATGTGTCTAAGACTGGAGGTTGTGACTCACCCTCTGGGACACACTGACTTGCCTCTGCCTAGTGCCCAGTGCCATTTGAGATGCTCCAGGCTGTCTGGGACATCCACATGCAGCTCTCAGATACAACGCAGGACCTATGAGTGCTCTGGGTCTCTCTGGAGAAAGAGATGGAGGCCAGGGGTGATATCCTGAAGTGTCTCAATGGCACTAGATGCCTGTGTGTGGGCCACTGAATCCCACTGTAGGGGCACAATTCAGCTTCCTAAACACTATGACCCAAAGCCATTTGGGATGTCTAGGGCAGGGGGCTGGCAGGTACCATGCAGAACATATGAAAGAGCCCTCACTTTCTGAAGTGGCAGCTGATGGCTGGGCAGAATACCCTAAAGCAACTCAAAAGGCACCAGGAACCCATGTAAAGACAACTATATCACACTGTAAATATCTGACTCAGAAGAATCTTGTCTGAGCAGCTCAGAGCTCTTAGGGATTCAGAAACATACTGGACAATACTGAACAGGAAGATAACAATTCTTTGTGGATTGTTATCACAGCTTGTAAAAGAAAATTAATTCCAGTCCGAGCTGTGGAGATGCCCCTGGATGCCCGTAAACAGAACTGATTTAACATCACAGGAATGCACCCTCTGTACCTTCAAGACACAAGCTGGCAACAGATTTGACTTCTGGAGAAACCATGCAGGTATATGTGTCCTGATCTTCAGGTTTAAATGCATGAATAATGAGTATCTGCTTTTTTCCATCAGAGAGGATCTCGTATCTCCCTCCAGCTTGTATTTGTTCTTTTCCTTTGAACCATGTCACTCTCTCTTCAGTTTCACTTGATAATTTGCACTCCAAGCGAGCCACCTCCCCTTCTGAGACTGATCCTCCCACCAAAGGATGGGTGACTGTAACTGGAGGCTCTGTAATTACAAAAAAGTGAATTAACTCAAAGAACATATCATAATCTGGCTTTAAGGCACTTTAGATCACTCTGTAAAACATCCAAGCATCCCATCCTTCATTTATAGATTCTTTAGCTGTTGTAGACAACCAAAGGAAAAAAAAATGTCTGGCAGCATCCAAAGTTCGCACTTCCAAAGATAATATCAAAATAACTTTACAAGCTCTCCCAGAGGTTAAACCAGCTCCGGTTAAATATATACATGCAAAAGTGGTTGTATTTTTCACATTGTTGATCTTCATTTACCCATCATCAGTATTCAAGCAGTCCTACAGATTCTAGAATATCTTAATGTTTAGAAGTGAAGCAGTTCTGAAGTGAGACAAGAAAGAAACAATAAAAAGAATAAAAAAAAGAGGTTATTAAAAGCAGCATTCATCCCAGTCTTGAAAGTAAAAAAAATAAATAATTTATATATATATATTTACAATAGCTTAGGAAGAGTAAAAATTCTCAAAAAACATAAAGAATTTAAAAATAAAAATTCTCTGTATCTTCTTTACTTTGGAAGGAGGCCTGCCAACAGCATGCTTTTTGTATGACAGTGGTACTCAAAATGAAGTCAAGACAAATGCATAAACGTGCAGATGTTGACTGGGATGTAAAGCCCATAGCTGAGTTCCCAAAAGCAGCACGCTCCTGAGTGTGATCTGCCCCTCTGCACACGTCACCGGGGTGAAGGGACCACTGCCCAGAACGGTTTGGGTTTGTTGTAGACAAAGTCAGCATATGCAGAGTTAA
This sequence comes from Morus bassanus, assembly GCA_031468815.1. Taxonomy (NCBI): domain Eukaryota; kingdom Metazoa; phylum Chordata; class Aves; order Suliformes; family Sulidae; genus Morus; species Morus bassanus. The sequence goes on along the minus strand of CM062567.1, from coordinate 3,669,019 downwards.
CAGGGTCCAGCACTGGCAGTTGTTATGTTGCAAAAACGTCATTGTGTGCCTGACTTTAAAGCAAAAGAGGATTTTTTTTTTATTATTATTATTATTCTCACTTCGAGGAATTTGTTGGGCACTCGGCTACCACAGAAAGAGTTGCAAGAAAAGAAAGGTTGAGGGAGTGGCTGTCCATCCCACTGTAGCTTCCAAAGTTTCACCAACACACACCAAAGGAACTGTGCCCTCCAGCATTTCTTTGTGGGGGTTATTGAAAAAGATACACAAATAATATAATGAAAGAGAAAGATGGGTGAAGAAGACAACACTGCCCACCCACTGCATTGGTACCAGGGTCTTGGTTACCCTGAATGCATTCCAACATGCCCCTTTTGACTCATTCCATCCTAACTCCACCAGAAAAGAAACTCATGGTGACTGGACAACACATGGATGCAGTGCAGGCTGCAAGACAGCTTGATGCAGTTTGGAGAAAATAAGTGTTGAGTACTAACAACGCAGCAGGTTTTGTTCACAGCAGCCCAGAACAATTTTTCCAAGCTCTTTCTCCTCTATTTTGCTGACAGCAAAGCACTGAAAGATGTTGCAGAGTGAACTGTTCCAGGAGATGCCTGGAATGGGTGAAGCAGGCATGCCATGCAAGACACAAGGTCTACAGCAGCTTGTAGTCCTCCATGGGGACATCTCTTCGTTCTCACCTAGCCGCACCACCTGAGGGAAGTGCACCGGCTCGCTGGCCCCAACTTTGTTTATAGCCGAGACACGGAATCTGTAGGGTTCACCTGGAGTGAGATCATCCACCATAAACTCTGTGTTTTGAATAATGCCCTTGCTGCATGACTGCCAGCCAATACCTGGGATTTTCCTCTCCACATTGTAGCCTAAGATGTCACAACCGCCGTCGCTCAACGGCTTGTACCAAGACAGAGTTACAGAGTGGCTGCTCTTACTTAAAACTTCTGGTTCTTCAGGTGGATCGGGGTGGGCTGAAGGCACAACAGAGGTCCCGTGATGTACGACATGAGCAATAATGCTTTATACTAAAACAACCAAGAGCCTTCTACAAGCAAAGAGAAGGAAGCACAACAGATTTGTTATTTGTCGATTGTAAAGTTGCGTGGGTACATGCCCATGACCGTGAGACATACCTGTGCAGCACTGAGTTTTCCTTCATCTGCCCTGGTCTACACTGTTAATGACAAACATTCATTTTCCAACTGTCATCTCACATACTTAATATTGCTGTGATACTCACAAATTGTTATGATTTTTTCCTGCTGCTTTGTCCCACCCAGCTCAAAATAAAAATGACCCTACACTGTTTGTATTATCAAGGAACTTAGCTGAAAACTTCAAGTACATTTGGGCCTTGATCATATTTATTTCAGGTCTGGCCTTAACGGAAATCAAAATATTGTTGGACTACAGAGTAACTCTAGTAATTTAATAGCAAGTCACTCAATTTCTGTGTGATTGCTATATATGTCAGAGTATCAGGCAATAGCAAATAAATACATAATGGGAATGGTCTGGTGTCCTACCAGTTTAGCTACTGATGATCATACTCAGTACATTGGAAACTATTCCTCACTGAATTTACGCTTTGGCTTAGAAGACAGAAGTAATTCTTTTAGTCTTCAAGTTCAAGGCATTTACCAGGTAAATGACCTGCCACAATGTAGCAATGCAGCAAGTTAAAGGCAAATAAGGTCAACAGACCTTTAATTCTGGACACAACAAACATAACATAAAAGCTTATTTTCTCTATTTTCAGCCAAACTTCATACAGAAAACCTGTCAACAGGAGGAGTTCCTGAGAATAGAATTTCACAGTTCCTGAAATGTAGGTGTCCAAAATAAGAAAATGCTGTTTAAATCCACCAACAACCAATTTTTTTGTGGGAATGACTGGAATATATCAGAGAACTCTCAAGCCTCAGAAATCATTAGACAGACAAACTATGCATAATAATTTAAAGAATGTATGGTCAATCCGTGGCTCTTGAACATCTCAACTACAGTGTATAGCTAAAACACCTCGCAATTATCTCATAACCATCACTGGGGTTGTGCTGGCGTGACCATTGCTAGGTGACCCACTTACCCCACTGTGGGAAGGAGCCAGACCTGGGGTTCCGGAATGGACATTGATGAATCAGTGGTCTAACATGCCCCATGAGGGAATTAGGAAACTATTGCCTTTTCTACTTGTGAAGTACTCCAAGAGCTATTAACTCTTGTATCTCTGACGTACAAGGTGTGTGTTTCATGGATCTCACCCACAAGAAGATTTTAATATGCAACTCATTAATCTGGACAACTGGTTGCCCTGCACTTGAGTAGATTAGCAGATTTCAAAGGGTTCTCCGCCACCCTGGATAATTTTTCCATGTATGCTCTAGTTCAGCTCCCTCCCATGCCCACATTTGCTGAGGGTGATGCTGAGCTCTGAGTAAGTTGATTTCCATTAGACTCTATGTTACATTTTACAAAAGACTACAGCTAAAGAAAGCCTATGAACATCTCTATCATCACTAGCCTGGTATAATTTTCTTCTGATGAGGTGGACTATTTCTGGTCAAAGAACAAGTTGCCCAGTAGCATCTTCTTAGACTAAGAACACTAGCTTGGGACATGCAAGGCAAAGAGAAAAGAATCAGTACAAAGATTAGAAAATTCTATATTGTAGCTCAATACTGAAGTCTGAGATTTCAAGTGCCACTGGGCTAGAAGGACAGACACTTACCTGTCACAGATAACTTGGCTGATGTAATTGCTTCCCTGGAAGCAAAGGTCACCTCTCCAGAATGATGCGCTTGGGCTTTTTTCAGAATAAGTTTGTATTTGTTTCCACAAGCTTCTACCTCCCAGTCCTCATCTGACTGGATCTCTATGTCATTACTATACCAGGCAACTTCACTAATTGGCACAGCTTCGCTTAGGATGCAGCTAAATGTAGCTTTCTCCCCTGGAGAGACTTCCACATCTGTGAGAGGCTGCAAGATCTCTAGGCGCCATCCTGTAGATAAAAATAGGTAATCAAGCCCTCAGTCACAGACACAAATACAATCAAGAGATTTTGTGAATATTTATGCTGAAGCTGTGGACAATCAGGCCTTGGAGACCAAGGGGATCATTAAAAGGGGGGTTACGTATATCACTAGAACAGAAGGTATCACTGGGAACTGAAATTTTCCAAAATTTTCAGGAGCAAAAGCCAACATAACAATGTTTTTCTTTCCCAATTAGCAGATGGAGATGGAGATACCATGCTATGACTGAGGATGGCTGTTCTTGTACTCGAAAGGGGTTGGGATCCCCACACGGGTCTCCAGTAATAGCATAAAATACAAGGATTCCAGAGATAATACTGTTGCTGATATAACTCTCATCTCTAAAGCCCTGAACACAACCCAACTCATCAGGATAATGACAACTGTAAGACAGTCATTTGCTGCTAACTCATTGCCAACTGATGCTGCTTATGTCCATGTCATGGCATATGGAACAAGATAAAAAGGCAATTGTAAAACATCATCCGTTGATTGTGTGGGAAGAAGATTTAGGTAAGAAACAAGCAACAAATGCAACTTTTCCTCTCTGCTACTCATCATATTTTCCTGATTAATTTGCCCTTTCCAACAGAAATTTAAGACTACCCATGCACAAGTGCTTCAGTTACCTTTCACCGTCAGGAAGGCTGAGGTCACTGCATCGCTGCACATAAAAGTCACCCTGCAGCTGTCCCGAGGAGTTAGGTTCTTCAGCAGCAGCAGATGTCTGCGTCCATTTTCAAAGTAAACCATCTCAGTGTTTTCTGTAGTTTTGGCAGGTTCATCATCAATCAGCCAGTTGTAATTGTAGCACTCGGGCTTGGAAAGATAGCATTCAAACAGGGCTTCCCCTCCTTCCACGGCTTCCACATTCTCCAAGCCTTGGACAATGCTGTTCTTGGCTAGCAAAGAAGGACAATGAAAAGCATTAATTGTTTGGCCATGCATATCTGAATATTAAAAAGCCTCGGAGCACTGGATAAGTCCCACTGCTGGAAAGCTGATGGAAAGGATGTGGATGTGATAAACTGTGCTTGTAGGTTTAGTTGTTGATTTCAACCATGCTCTAACACAACACTATATTTAAAAACATTTTAACATAATAAGATAGCTTAAAAATAATGATAAATCTCTAGGGCCTCTAGCATTTCATCTAGACTTCCTCCAGAAACCCGACTTCTGTTTTTACAAATAAAGAAAAAAAAGTTGGTGTTTATATGAATTGGCCAACAGTTGATAGGAAGGGATAGCTCAGGAGGATAACCAAATTCCTTCTGTCCTACCACAGGAGACATTTCCCACAGATCTCGCAGGCAGCAGAGTTATCATCATAACTGGGGAGATGTGAATCCACTGACAGCTCTTGATAAATCTTACTACCTTTCATGCAAAGCAAATACGAGACAATATTATAGCTGGCAAAGCCACAATGACTGTCATCTGAGTTAAAAATCTGCCTTTAGGAAACACACAAAAAGTTAAAATCTGTATTAACAGTATTTTGCGTAGTAAATTTCTGAATTATTACAAAAGCTCTGTGATAACATATTAGGTTTATTTTCTCATGCATGTGTGAATTGTGTGGTCAAAAACATGCACGTATCTACACACTCCATTTGCCCACGGAGTCATGCATCAGTTGGCATTTGTACGTAAGCAATCAGCCTGATGCAAAATTAAATGTGGGCTGGTGCATGTGAATATAATTCGTGTTAGACCAGCTACATGGACAAATAACATGCACAACAGTGGGAACACACGGTTGAGTAAATACAGTTTACACAAATACTATACAATAGTCAGCATGATCTATAATATAAACCAACACCCTGAGACATTCCTGTTTAGATCTCTGTAACCATTATCTGGAACTGTTCTAAGGAAAAAAAAAAAAAAAAAAAAAAAAAAACCAAAGAAAAACTAAAACCTGAAAAGTTTATTTAATAGCAAAAAAAATATAAAAGCATGAGTTACTAAAAAAATTCTGTATTTTATAATATTATGGAGAACAATGAGGAATTTGTAAATCCTTGTAGAATGTATAATTTTTTTAGAACAAATCCAAGCTGTTTATTTGTGTACTTTTGGAGCGCTGGTTTCCCTAACTACGAAAAGCAGCCAATTGCAAATCCTACCTCCTCTGGGACGCTTTTAGATTATGTTCATAGCATATTTTAAATCCTTAAAATGAAAAGTGCTTATCAATATAGAAAATGTTATAATAAATAATACCCTGCTCTTCTGTACTTACAACTCTGGTTAAGCAAGAAGGCATAATTGCCTAACAAAACACAAATATTCAGAAATCAAACCAGAACCATTGCTCTTGCTGATCCCACTAATTCACCTGGTGACCGAAAACAATAATTCCATACTCAGCAGAAAAAAATAAGGAACATCAAGATAAAATCCTAAACCTATTGTTAATATTTTTATTTATTGTTTCTCAGGGCCCTCACAAATACTGATGCCAAGTGAGAAGGTAATTCCTGAGTGATCAGTATTCGAAATAAGTAAAATACCAAGCTACCTTAGCCTAGCTGAAAATAAACTGAAATTCCACACTATCCATTAGCTACTGTTTTTAAGGCACACTGTGTGTAAAAAGCACTCTGTAACAGCAAAAAGTACTCTTATTATTCCTTTGGACTAACATTACATCTGTGATTTTACAATGATTCAGCAGGACACATCCCATTGCGCTGATGTTCCAGTTCATTGTAGAAGAGGTATGACGTGTAAGCGGTGTAATAAGCGAGCATTAGTTAGAACTAAGCTCCAGTGAAATGCTGCAGGTTTCATATTCCGTTCCCATTAGCTCCCAACTACTTTTATCATCGTTATCAGTACTGGAGTGAACACCAAAGAGCAGGTATCTGATGTGTCACTTATTGTGAGGTGCTGCCATGAATTTTCCACCTCTTTTATTTGGAACCCATAATAGTCTTCCTCTTTGGCTGGAAGACCTCACCTTGAACATCAAGTGCAGCCATCACTTTAGTGCCTTCAGCTTCACAAGAATAGATGCCAGTGTCTTCTGGTACCGTAGGTTTAATTTTTAGCATGCTTACATTCCAGTCCTGATCGATAATCACTCGCTGCCCATCTGCATGTATTTCCTGATCATTTTTCTTCCATATGGCATGTACTGGCCTAGAATATTGGCATATGAACTCTGCTGTGCCATCTTCATCAACAGTTATATCCTGCATGGGACTGACCACTTCAATGGTTGGATCTGTTAACCAACACGTCAGGAAGGACATGCATTAGTGGATCCTCATGGAAATCGCAACTTAGAGATTTTTTTTGACAAGCACAGAGCCTGTGGGGAGCAAGCAGAGTGACAGTGCAAGCAGAAGCTGACTGGGCACACTGGGGATTAGCAGTTTAGTCTGTGCTTGTGTCAGCATCAAGCAGGATTGAAGCAAAACTGGTACATTAAAATATAACTATCACACTGGAAAATGGGCCATCAGCAATTAAGGCTTGTGCTTTAACAGTCCTGAATATGAACTTCTGTACAGAACATCTGCTGGATTCCCTCCAGGCTTAGTTTTTCTCCCAGCATTGCTGAAATCCTCTAGACTGGATGCAAAACACTTCTGCTTCCCAGAATGTGGCAGGAGCGCAAGTGTGAGACAGAGGACTGCAATGGATGGGCTGCTGTGAGTGGTTCCCTGTAACCCTCAACCTCACATAGCCATAGGAAAATGCCACAAACTCTACTAGAGGCTCCTTGTACGAGAAAACTGCAACCATTCATTGGAAAGAAATGTAATACTCAAATGCAAATACTCATTCCTGTCCTGTGGTGGTGATGGCTATATGTCAGGAGTAATTGGCAGCATGGGGAGTAAAGATCCAGGACAACTGTAACAAAAAAGGGCACTTCATAGGAGAAAGGTACTTGTTGTTTTGATTAACCATGCGTTCCTCTGCAGCAGAGACATAGTTTGGGGAAAAATAATAGGATTTCCTTTACAGTAGCTGATCTAGAGATGCAGCATGAACCATTGCAATCTCGGATTGAGAGCTCATAAAATGCTGAGAGCAGCTGGATATGCAGCTCCTCTGAAGAAGGTGAGATCCATGAGGCTGCTTTTAAGCATCCAGCCTTTCTTTTAAAATACTAGTTCTGCTTATTGGGAGGCAGCTGTAGGGCACAGTTGATATATCTTAACTCAAAATATTGTAAGCTTCCAAAGCAGCCAAGGAGTCCCTCCTGAGATGTCAAATTGGACCACCTGCATACAACTGCAACAAAGATGCTAAAAGAAAAAAATCTCAATGAAGTCTGAAAATGGAAGTCTCTCTGCAACATCCTTCTCAGCAGAACTATGTCAACTTCCCCCAAAAATTGATAAGGCTCCTATGGGACATAAAAAGATGACAAACAGAGAAAGATATAAAGACACGTGTTTATCTTTCAAATAGTTGTTCTGATCACAAGCCAGCTAGAATAAACTACATTGGACCTCTGTCTGGAATGCTCCTCTTGAAACTGGTGCATCAGGTTGATTTGGGATGCTACTAGCAGACTTTGGGAAACAAAGATAGTTTTGTAAATGTCTTTTGGAAACTTGTTGCAAGGCTTGATCCTGCTCTCTAAGGCTCCATCTACTACTCTGTGTGCCTGCATATATGTTTATGGAGAGGAGGCATCAATGGCAGGACTGAAGAAGCAAGAAGGTCTCTGTGCAGCTCGGGAGTACAATATTGTCTCCTTTCACAAGATGCAGGCATGCTCTTCATAGCAAACGTCACCTGAGGTCTTGGAGAAGGAAGGTGTCCTGGTTCCACTGCCCCATTGCTCTTTGCCACTGTTAGGCTAAGACCTTGGTGGCCCTATTCACCCATGTAGAATGGCAGAAAGCTCCTTGGGACTTAGGAGCCAATGTGTACATTGGGGCCTGTAATTCTTGCCCTGCCCAAAGGGGTCAGAAGAAGGTGGCAGCTCTTTTAACTTTTTCCGTTTTCCCCCCACCCATACATGAAGATGCTGTCATGCTGGGCCACTGAATGAATGCAGCAGTAGACCAATGATATTGTGAAGGCCCAACAAGAAAAGCTGTCATGAGATCTCACTTTTAGAATATATCTAGTTGCAAGCTTGCCTTACACCAGGAGAATGGGGCACATGGAACAGAGGGAAAGACAACTTGTTCCTTGATGAAGAACAAGCCATGGATAGCTTGATAGACTGAAATCCACGTAGTTCAAAGACAGATCTATTTTTAAATTTCTGGACAAAGTACAGTGCATGAAACTGGCTGTTAATACAAGCACAATTAGAATTTTACTAGTGTTTTACTTTCCTATTAAATCAAGTGTTCTTGAGCTCAGTGTAACTGGGGTGTTTTTTAAATACCTTTCTCATCCTAATACAATTATAGTCATATACTACTGTGATTCAGGTTCACATTAAAGAAGTCATGCCTTAATAGAAGCACAAAACATCCACGTACATATGTGTACTAGCATGAGCTGTGGAGTTGGACTAGATGATCTCCAGAGGTCCCCTCCAACATCAATGATGCTGTGATTCTGTGAAATGAAACTTCTCAGGAGCCCTTTATTTGACTGAATAGAATACCTAATGATGCATTTATTTTTAATGTATGTTTTAGGCCCCTTGGAGTTCTTTGCCTAGAGAGTTCAGAACCAGGTTCTCTCTCTGAAAATGTGGAAATCAAAATTGATACAAATGACCATGGGATTTGTGGGGTTTGCACACTATGTTGTTGCTGCATCATTCTGATATCAGGAAGAAGTGATTTGGCATTTTATCTTTGCAGAGACTTAAATTTTCTGAATGTACAAGGGGCACATTATATGGAGGAGACATCAACCTCTGACTACAATTCCATATTGTGGATCATTCCTGTTATAGTAGACAGTTATAGCATGGGGGTAGATTTTAATAAAGAACTCTTAATTCTTTATATCTCCATATATACAAATCCCTTTTCCAAGCAAGGAATAAGTGTTACTTTTGTCTGAAAAATAACAACTTTTCCCAATGGCTATAAAAGGACTGGATGTGAAGGAGCTTTCTTTATCAAGTCTGGCGCTCAGTGTTATTGCAGCTTGTGGCTACCCTTACCAAATGAGAAAAATATTTATTCAACTGACCAGAAAGCTTTGCTAGCACAGTGATGACCATTACTATTCTGGCCGTCAACAAATGAGGCTCATTTTGTCACTGGGTTACTGCAATGTCATGTACGCTTTGGTTTTCAGGAAGAGCTCTGGAGCCATCAGTGTAACAGCCCGAAGTCTTGTCTTGGAAACATACTGAGCTCAGCGCCAGTAGCCTAGCTACGGAGCAGCACAGTGGTAATTTTGTGAATTTCCAGCTACATAATATTTTGTAATATTATAAAAACAGTTGAAGGGGGGATAAAAAAATCAGGTGCTACCACACTGGTTTATGTTCAGCTCTACTTAGATGTCAGGGGAAAGGAGCAGCCCTGACCCTGCAACCCTTCCTCACCTGAACCTCTGGAAAAATCGATGTGGTTGTTCCTGTAAGACTTCTGGCATGAGCATGGGTGACTTGCAGAAGTGGAGGGTTGCAGGACACAGAACTGTGAAGGGATTTAGTAAAGGTAGCCTGGAAGGCAGAAGCACTAGCACACTGAGCAAGTCCAGAGGTGGCCATGTGTTTCTTTCTTACAATGAAATACCTTTGACTAATAATTTAGCTGAAGATATAAGGGACCCAGCTCTGAAGGTGACAGTGCCTGAGTCATGGCATGCCACATCATTTAGGGTTAAAGTGTGGATTATCCCGTCCTGATCAGAGATTTCAGTCACAAAGTTGTTGTGAAGGGGAGATCCATCGAGCCACCACTGCACGTTCTTCACGCCCGGGTGCGAGATCTCACAGGTGAACGTGGCTGACTCACCCACAAAGACGTCTGTGTTCTTTAAACCAGAAACTATGACCGCTGCTTCTTCTGTATAACAGAGCAAGAGAAGGTGCCAAAGGAAAACAAAAGCATAAACATATACATGTCGCTTCCTGCAGAACTAGCCCAAGCAACAGTGCAAGTTGTCTAGGAGAGTTAAACTTGTAATGCTGTTCCAGGGAAAAAAAGAGCTGAAATATTCTTTAAGGGATTTAGAAACCACCTTCCATCCTTCATCCACTTGCAAGCACAGTGTCTATGTCTGCAAACATTGTTTCATTGGGAGTAAACTCTACTCCATGACCAGGTCATGACTGGCTCTCCTGTGTGTTGCAACCATCTGCACTGACATTGTATGAGGTGGGAGGCACAGAGGTAGCTTAAGATTTAAATGTTTACTTACAGTGCTTTAAAAGAGTAATAAGAATATCAACAATGAGAGAAGCTGTAATCAGTAATAAGAATTTCAGTATTTTTTATGACCAGTGCTCCAAGCAAATAGTTTTTCAGCAGTACCACCATCTGCTACGGTACACAGCATGGTCAGTACTTTGAACTACCTTAACTTATAAACATTGGTCCATCCTCATCCTGGATGTAAGTGTTTATATCTTCACTGAAACCAGGAAAGAAATGAATGGACTTTCAACTGTTTGCATCTGAGACAAGTTTGGCCAGTTACTGCCAAAGATTATGGAATAAGAAATCCAGGCAGCAAAATCAGAGCATTTGCACCACATTTCACCTTACCTTGCACATACACAGAACCTGTGGTGATCTCGTATCCAGTGCTACAGGTATAATCCCCACAGTCATCAGGCTCTACACCATGGATGATCAGCTCAGCAACGCCGCCTTTCAGCTTCATCTCGTACTTGTCACTGGGCTGAATGACCACTCCTCCTTTCCTCCACTCAACGGGGGCGCCCGGCTTGGAGATCTCACAGTGCAAGACAGCTGTTCCCCCTTCTTCAGACTCCACGTTTTTCAGCTCTGCTTTAAAGAGCACAGGTAGCACTGCAGTGGAGAAGCAACTACATCAGTGACAGTGCTCAGAGGTGAGAAACTTGCTTGCAACTTCTCCAGCTTGGCAGTTCCCATCTTTCTGAGCCACAACTTGCCTGCTGGCAATGCCAAGCCCAGAGCAGGACTTTGAGTTGTGCCATAGACAGACGCTCATGGCGATCAGCTGCTGATACTGTGAGGGTGTCCACTGCTGCTCCATAAAGGATTGCCATAGGTCACAGGACCTCTAAGGGGCTTCATGTAGGCATACCCACAATTTTCAGTAAAAGCAGTTAGAGGCACAACAGTACCAATCAAAGGATTTGGATATTTAATCGCTGAAACCACACACTGAGCAGGAGCTGGTTATGGTGGCTAAACCTAGGATCTAAAAGCATGATCTTGTTGCTTAAGTCAAAAGACACAGCACTTTTAGTATAAAATGAATAAAACTATAAAATCAAAAAATATAGTCACTAGAAAAAGGCAAAGAGCCACAGTTCTTGGGCTGCTCAGGCACACATGGGTATAACGGCTCAACTTAAAATGGGCCTGTTCTAGGTATGGTGAAATATTCCGGTCTCTTATTGTCAGGTAGCAGGCAAGTTTTCTCACTGCTTTTGTACATACCCTTCATTAGCAGCAGCTGCAGTTTTGCTCCCAGCTCTCAAAGTGAGATCAAAATTGCAACTGCAGAAATAGAATTGGGTTTAAAAGGCACTAAATTCTTCTTGGAAGTACAGATTGTGGATCAAACCCTTCCCTGCAGTTGTAAATCACAGATACAGAGTGTTAACGATAATTCAGTGATAAAACTTCCATATCACCCCCATGGAGGACAGCCACAGCCATAACTTCTCTGCCTTCAAGCAAGGCTTCTCCTACCTTTGACTTGCAATGATGCAGTGGTCTGCTGATCCCCCGAGTCACACGTATAATCTCCAGCATCCTGAGCCTCAGCATCATAGATGAAGAGCTCAACACGTGTCCCTTCTTGCCGGATCTCATACTTGTCACTTGGCTGCAGCACCATTTCTCCTTTCCTCCACTCCACAGGTGCGTTTGGTTTCGTCAGCTCGCAGTGCAGCATGGCTGTGCACCCTTCCTCCACCTCCTCATTTTTCAGCCAGTGTTTGAAAAGCACGGGCAGGGCTTGAAAGGGGGAATGGTGCAAATATTAAAAAATGTGTGAAGCAAAAACAGAAAATGGAGGAATGTTTTATTTTTAAGGTACTGATAATTCTATTCATGAAGTTCGTGCACAAGTCTGGCTGCATTTACCTAAAGAGAGCTGCCAGGGGCAGGGATGCCTAGGTCTAAGCCAGTCAGAGGAGGAGGAGGGAGAAGAGGTAACCAGCAGGAAAAATTTCAGTTCTACAGGAGCTGCATTTCCCTCCCCATATCCTAGACTTCTTCTCACAAAGGATTCCCAGCTAACTTCAGTAAAAAGTTCTGAAGCCCAGATGGTTTTTCATCCCCAAAGTAAAACCGCGGAACAGGATAAAGACATTCAAATATACATCTGCAGACCTGAGGCTTCAGATCATGCAGCCAGGGATCAATTACAGAATAATGAAGGCTGAAGGGACCACTGGAGGTCCTTCATGGATGGAGATTCCTCCACCCCTCTGGGTCCCAGTTCCAGTGTCTGCCCACCCCTTCATTGTGAAGGGTTGGTTTTTTTCCTAATCTGAACTTCTCTTGCTGCAGCTTGGACTTGCTGCCTCTCATCTGTTTACTGAGCACCTCAAGGAAAGTCTGCCCCTCCCTCCTCTGTAGACCCCCATTAGGAATCTGCAGACAGCAACGAGGTCCTCCCTCAACCTTCTCTTCCCCAGACTAACAAACCCAGCTGCCCCTGCCTCTCCTTATACCTCATGTGCTCCAGCCCCCTGACAAACTTGGTGACCTCTGCTGCACTTGCTCCACTACCTCAATATCTGTCTTGTAGTAGAGACACCTCTCACCAGTGCTGAGCAAAGAGGAAATCATACCTTTAACCTCTAGTCTGGCAGTGGTCTTCCCATCAGCTGCGTGGCAGCTATACTCCCCTGAGTCTGCATGGTTCAAATCGTGAATAACCAGTGTGTGCACATTCCCCTCCTGCTTGATGCTGCACTTCTGGCTGGAGCGTATCACGGATGTGCCTTTCTTCCATTCCACTGGGACATCGGGCTTGGACACTTCACAGGACAAGTGAGCCGTGCCACCCTCCTGCAGCTCCAAGCTATGGAGAGCTTTTACAAAGGTGACCGGAGCAACTGTGGGGAAGAGGGCACCAACACTGCTGCAACTGCCTGATCCAGCAATGCCCCCAGATCGGAACTGGGTGCCTATAGTTACGTTGTGAACCAGGTCAAAGAGGATCAAACAAGGTAAGGTATTGACATGACCTATCTTTCAAAATCACTGTATAGAACTTAATGGAAGGTTTTTCAGAGTTTTTGGACTTTTTTTTTTTTTTTTTTTTTGAGTAAATGTGATCTAAAAACATAAGTAGGAGATTAATTCAGAGCATATTCTTGACATTCTTCAGCATTGGTGCTGGCATATCTTAGCTGCTTGTTTCAGGATAAGTTGGATGGTCTTCCAAAGATGTCTGCTTCACTCCATGGACTATAAAAAAGGACTGAAATGACTAGTTCAGATGTACATATCTATCTCTTAAATGCCTAAATTAGATTAGCAAATTTTCCCAAGATTTCCAGAGACCCCTCCTCCCAAATAAACCTCTCCAGAAGATAAAGCAATATTGACAGTGCTTAGCAGTACCTTCTAAATCCCTCTTCCTAGGAGGCTGCTCACCTTGGACCGTTAGCTGTGCTGCTGAGGTATGCTCCCCGACTTTGAAACTGATGGGCCCGCAGTCTTCTAGTGTCACCTTCCTCAGGATCAAAGTGTGACGCGTCCCTTGGACTCTGATCTCATTCATTTCATTGGATTGCAGGGGAACATCCCCCAGGAACCACTGGGCATCCTGAGTTGTTTCCCGAGACAGCCTGCATTCAAACACTGCGTCTTCTCCTTCATACGAAGTGATGTCCTTCAGCGCCTCCACTATGGTTGCTGCTGGTTCTTTATGGAAAGGTCAACAGGGTTTGATATCTACTTTCAAGTGATGCTTCCTGGTTTAAACATTTCATTATGCTCTTTCTTGACAGTACTATATTATTTGAAAGAATGACCACAAAGCACTAAGCACTAAATGCATGGAAATGTAGTTACATGGGCATATAGTAACATTACATTCTTACAGAAGCATAATGTATGTATGTGTGCACATATATATGATAGTCTATAAAGTATGCATGTTATACTGTATTGTATGTATAATAAATACATAATATATATTTATAATGCAAACTATGTATTGTGAAAATGTTGTCAACAGATTTTAGTGGGTGACATTAAGTCACAGAATCATTGGCTAAAGACCAATTTCTAATTCCCTAGAGATAACTGACCCAGTTCTTATCCCTCTGAAATAACTCTTGTCTCTGAGACCCCCATGATTTAGCTTGGGCACAGGACAATGTCTAGCTGTCAAATTACTTAATTGTGTGCCCCTGCCTCTGTACCAAGCTCTGTGCAGCTCTTCCCCACACGAAGCCCCACCTTTCACGAGCACCGTTGCAGTGGTTTGCTGGTCCCCTGTGTCACATATGTATTCCCCAGCATCAGCTTCACTCAGGTTGCGAATCATCAGCTCAGCCACGGACCCGGCTTGGCGCATCTTGTATTTGTCACTTGGTCGCAGCACTGTCCCGGCCTTCTTCCACTGCACAGTAGCATTTGATTTTGAGATTTCACAGGTCAAAGTGATGGTGCCACCTTCTTCTGCTTGCTGGTTCTGGAGTGGTTGTGTGAAGATTACTGGCAAAGCTAAACAGAGATAAATCAGAGGAAAAAAATTATGTTTCATTGCTGTGTCACTAAGTATTGCGTTTAGTGAAACTGTCGTGCCATTCCAAACTTGGTTCAAACTCAATTCCAAAATTAATTTAAAACCTAAACAAGGAATGACAGAAAATGCTGGACTTCCAGGAGCACTAAGCACTCTGCACTACCCAAGAGTCACTGGGCACTGCACACATTGAACACCTCTGGGAATATGTTCCTTTACACAGGAGCAGTCATGGATATGGACATACATCTAAGTGCATGTATCTCCAAATGGGTACCAAAGCCACAACTCAAAAGCCTACGCCTGATATCTAAGTTCTTGGGAGGGTGCATGGAGAAACATCTTCATATAATGACCCTCATTTGAAAGCTGGACCCAGAAGAGAGATGAATTCTGGAAATCTCTGCCCTGATATTTATCGCTGATGGGTCAAGATGGACTTTTGGTGGGTTGATTTACAACACACCACTTCTAAAAGTTTAGTTCCTCAAGTCCAGTTCCCTAAAAGAACCACGGTGGCTCCAAAGTTACAGCTGAATTGGTATTTACAAGGGAAGGAGATAGGGCTTTAGAGATCAGAGTGAATTCACAGGAACTGGGTGGCAGGTGTGTATAAGAGGAGAGAGATCTGAAGATGCTTGCAGATGATGTAAGAATGGATGGTGTATTCTGTGGGACAGCTGAGCAATGGCTGGGGTCAAGGCTTTTGTAGAGTTGCATTTGCAGTGAAGGCATCCCATTGTGCAGCTAAGTCCTGCAGCCCTAGGGCTCTTAGGAGCCAGCAAAGGAATAAGTAGGAAAAAGAAATAATGTCTTTGTGAAAACCTAGTCTGTCAGACTGTGTTATTGTTGATTCAGAAATCCTCATCACAAAAAAACAACCAGACTCACTGCTACAGTGTCCTTGAATCTTACATATGAAACATCTAAACTAACCTAGAACTCCCTAAAAAGTGAAGTGAAAGCTTTTTGTCACCTTTCACTACCAAGGATGCCATAGTTTGCTCATCGCCAGAATCGCAGATGTAGTCTCCAGCATCCTTTAGCTGTAGATCGTGGATGAGCAGCTCCACATCAGACCCCATCTGCTTCATCTCATACTTGTTGCTGGCTTGGAGCAAGACTGACCCTTTTTTCCACCTCACTGGTGCATCATGTTTGGAGAGCTCAGCATGAAGCGTGACCATAGAGCCTTCCATGGCCTCCTTGTTTTGAAGTTTTTTTCAAAGAGTGCTGGAGTGGCTGAGACCACACATAGAGACACAAATGGACAGCCACCATCAGAGGATCTGCTTAAAGTACAAATATTCTGGTATCATCGGATCCTGAAGTTAGTGTGCTATCAGGCACATGCATGCCCTTCATGGGAAAGCCCTCAGGGGATATTTCAAAGGATGGAATTTCACAAGAAACTCCTGGCTTCTCTCTATTTTAGCTGATCTTATATCTCAGAAAAAGTCACATTAATATTGTATTTGTACCAGTACCAGAGTGGATTTAAAAAAAAAAAGAAATCACATATTGGCACATTGCACCTATTTTTAAGACCCTAGGCCCTACCAGTATTTAGGCACCTTGCTTTTCAGCTGGAGTTGAGTGCCCAGGTAAGTTTGGGCACTTTGACTCTTGACCACCATTTGCCCAAGTGGGACTACATCTCAAAGGACTGAGGAGGTTAAGAATCAAAATGATCTTGTTTTAGTTTTAGTTCCAGCCTTGTTTTTCTGAATGACCAGAAAAAGGCCCTTAGGTCTAGGACTGGGGAAGTAGTTACTACACTTGAGTCTCTCCATGTTCATTGCTCAAGACACCACAGGACTTAATATAACTTCTGAAAGCAAAAGCTGCTTTATGCCAGCAAAGTACATCTGAAGTCAAGGACAGTAGATAACACCCTCTCGCTAGTAGTAAGCTAAGGAAGTGGAACAAGTTTCTCATCTTAAAAAAACCCAAAACAACCTACCTTTAACCGTTAAAGTGGCTGTCGTTTTTTCATTTCCATTATCACAGATGTATTTGCCAGAGTCTTCTGGTTTCAAATGATAAATTCTCAAAGTATGGATTGTTCCCTCCTGCTTGATTTCATACTTGGAGCTCGGGGAAATCACCTGGGTGCCCTTCTTCCACTCCACTGCAACATTAGGCTGGGAGACCTCGCAGCGGAGAATGGCTGTTTCTTCTTCCTGCAGTTCTGTGCTCTGTAATTTCTCCTTAAAGACTGGAGGTGGCACTGAAATTACAAACACAGCAAAGGCATTTACAGTCACCTTTATCTTGTTTCCCTGCAGTGTTAAAGCTACAGCTGAACAGTTAAATATTAAAAAATACTTTAACTTCTGTGTTAGATATTGGGGGGTTAAAACAAGTGAATGGGTTTTGGATGAAAGCCATTCACAAATATTTGTTGAAGTTATGGAAGTGCTAATCAAAAACTTTACAGATGTTTTAACTGGTTCAGATGGGAAGGGGACTTTGACCAGACCAACAGATTCAAAGAGTGAAGGAGAAGGATGTTCCAGAATTTCTTCAAAACAGTGTTTAGAGAAAGAAAATCTCCAAAGAAAAAGAAAAAGGAGAGTGGAAGCAATGAAAATTACAGGTCTGTCAATCCACTGGAGCTACCCCAGTAATTTCTCTACAAACCAGTTAGCTTCAGGACCCTGGTGATATTTCCCCTTCCTATCCATAGTGATGACAGTATATGAGACCACATTAATACATCATGTATGCTCTGAAGCACAAGTACCCTACTAACATGAGCTAACAAAAGGTGAATGATGGCCTTGAATTTTCTATTAGCATAAGCAAAATGTTACCTGTTCTTACCAATTCTGTTCCTTTCCCACATCACAGAGAGCCCTTACCTTTTACTGTAAGCTCTGCCGTCGACGTGTAGGGTCCCACTCGGAAAGCGATGGTGCCAATATCCTGCTCGGTCACCTTCCTTAATGTCAGGGTGTGAATCTTTCCTTTTTCTACTGAGATCTCATTCATTTCATTATTTTGCAGAGCGACATCCTGTAGCTTCCATTCAACATCCCTTGCATTCTCATGAGAAACCTGGCACCGAAATGTGACATCGTCCCCTTCAAACACCACCATGTCCTTTAGGCCACTCACGATAGTCACGTCAGGCTCTGCAAAGAGTCCGTCAGTAGTCAAGCCATGAAAGGGAAAACATGGATCAAATCATAGAATCATTGGATAATACAGATTGGAGGGAGCTTCTGGAGGTCATCTAGTCAATCCACTGCTCAAAGCAGGGCCAGCTTACAGTAGGTTGCTCAACACCTTGTCCAGCTGAGCTTTAAGTACCATCAAGGATGGAGATATCACAGCCTCTCAAATCACATGTTTCAAACTCTGCTGGTTCACTACTTCCAACGTACTTGGTAACATGGCCAATATCTTTCAGTTAGTGGTTTTATTGCTTGCCGTTTCTCAAAGATACATTGCATATTGATTTTTTAATTACATAGTTGGTACCATAATTGGGTGAATAAGGTGTGAACGTCAGATGCTAAAATCAGGATTTTACAATTTGTTACATTTACACTTAGATATCATGGATAACATGAAAACCTGATCCCCTCTACTGTCTTTTTGCAAACAGAATTGCATATACTCCATGCTGGCACTACAGACTGGCTGGGGTTGGCTCTGTGCTCTCACCAGGACTTACTGGATTAGCGTGAACACAGGGCATTTGGGCTTCGCTTTGCTTGGGTCCTGCTTCTAGGACAGCTGGGCACTTGCAGATCTGTGCAAAGATCATACAGCCAGCCTGCAACAGGCAAAAGCTGTGTGAACCCTGAATCTACTGGGGAATGCCAAAGGAGAAGAAGCGCAATCTTCATCTGAGCAAACACAGTTCATAATTCATACAACTGAGTCCACCATCTGCACAAAAAATGATGCAGCTGGGCATAATGTGCAGAGTATCTATAATATCAGGTAGCCTGTAGAGATGCTAGTGGTTTGTTCCACACTAGTGGTCCAACCTGAAAGCAAGTTCTGTCTGTAATGACATTAAGGCCAGATGCAGCTGCCATGCGATTGGAAGCTGGGGATGAACCATCTGTTCACTCACATGCATATGATGTCTAGCAAATATTTCAAGCCATGAGTCAAAAATTACAGCTGCCTTATATTCTCCTGTCCACCAAGTGAATCTTTTCTTCAGTGTATTCGTTGAGCACAAGATTTTTTATGATACCCTTCCTACGCTCTGTGTTTATCACAATCATTTGCCACAATTGTTTATCATAATAGTAACAATTAGGTTGCAAAATCTTAGCTTCCTAAAGTGAAAATCCCCTTGCCCCAGTAAAGAGGTCTTGCCTTTCACGGTCAGTTTTGCAGAGCTTGTCTCATCTCCAGCCTTGCAGGAATACTCTCCAGCATCGCTAGGCTCCAGGCGGTGAACACGCAGCTCGCGGAGGGTGCCGTCCTGCCACATTTCATACTTGGAGCTTGAGTGAAGGACAACTCCATCTTTCCTCCATTCCACTTCTGCTTTGCCAATGGAAATCTCACAGCGCAGCCTGGCTGTTCCACCCACTTCCACTTCTTCATTCTTCAGCTGCTGCTTCAGACGGGGCTTGATGGCTGCAAAGTGAAAAATAATTAATGCACAATTCATTAGCTTGAATGCTAGGTCTGGACAACTCAGCACAAGGCACCTGGGGTCTGAGGCTGCAGAAAAAATTTGCATTAAGTGGTTATATGATAATAACAACCCTTTTTTGTCTGTAAACAAACCTATATTCTGTATATCTGGGCAAGGAGAGGATCAGAAAGTTCCCCAAATATGTTTGTTTCCCATAAAGTCAAGGACACCTACATTGCACCTTGGAAACTCCCACACGCATAAAGATTTTGGCCAAGCAAAACCTGGTATTTTCTGATTAAAACTAGTGCAAATCTGTTCAGGTTTGTGGAATTACTCATGACTCCCAAAACCATAAAGGATATAAAGCTTTAAACACAGCTCTTATTTCTCTGCTATCTTTTCAAGACCCTGGACCATTAATAGTGAGTCCTTCCAGACGATGCACAAAAAAATGGACGACATTTATTCAAGCGGGGCATGGAACAGCTCAGACAACAGCTTGACACTGATGAAAACAAGAAGGGAATACCTACGTGTGTGTGAGCAGTTGTGAAAACAGAAATCTCAGTGGTTGTGGTCCCTCTGTCTAAACCCTATTGTGATACATGTAAAGCAAGCACAGGGCACTTTCTCTCGTAGCTGACCCAGCAGCTGCTTTGTGGGTCAGGTTCAGCCAAGAGAATGTAGTTTGAAAGGTTGTGGCTTAGATCAAAGCCACAAGTTGCACCCACCAGTCCGAGATGACCATTAACATTTCAGACAGTCATTAATCACAGGAATTATTCCTGGTTTGTTTAAACACAATGTTCTCAAGATCGTTGTGGAAAGGCATTAAAAAAATTGAAAACAGTATTTTTTTAATTGCTTTTGTAAATGACTTATGATTACTTACTGATTCAACTGAATCAGCGATGAATGCAAAGTGTCAAAAAAAAAGATCTATTAGAATTTCAAAATCCCCACGATGCAGAGTTTCTTGCTTTTATCATATCAGAGAAGGGGTCAATACAGTGTGCTTTACAGGCTTACACAGGCATTCTACAGATCCTGTTCCATAAGACCCACTGTTCTGTATTCTGGTTTATGACTGGGCACCTGCTTTCCTCTTTATCTTAACTTTTGGGGTGTCTTATTCACCAATGAATAAAAGAATATAATTCACACAGTTTTACAAATCTCTTTTATCCTCTGTTCCATTTTGATGTGATGCTAACCATTCACTCTGAGGACTGCTGTGCTCTGCTGGTCTCCTGTATCACATGTGTAATCAGAGGCATCTTCCGGTTCTACATTATGAATCACAAGTTCAGCTGTGCGACCACTTAATTTAATTTCATATTTGGCACATGGGAAGAGCTCCATGGTGCCTTTCCTCCACTCCACTGTTGCATTATCCTTTGTCAGCTCACACTGGAATTTCACTGCAGCTCCTTCTTCCACCTCCTTGTCCTTGAGCTCCTTTTTGAAAAGAACTGGCAGAGCTAAAGGGGAAAGAAAGAAGAAACAAGAGCATTTATTTAAGCCTGAGTCAAGTCCTGGTTAACACACTTAGACTGACACTTCAGGGAACAAGATATTGTGCTTTGCAAGTGCTATATTCCGAGGCAGGATCCATGTTTTCTAATTTGCCTGGAGTTACTAGGAGATCTTGCTGCATCAGAAGCAGCCATCAGCACTTATAACATTTATTTCCTTTGTTCCTTGACTCAGATCTTTCCCAGGATTGAATTATTTGAATGAATTTATCCTTCAGTTGATCTAACAAAGATCTCAAGAGTAAAGAAGTTCAAAACTCCATGGACAGCCTTGCCAGATCCAGAAGGTCTTTGTCAGTCTTATTCCAGGATTTGGAAGAAAATGGTTTTTTTTTTTAATGTTTAAACCACGTGTCATGTGAAATATCCAAACAATATGTTAAAGCGTTGCTCTTTCTTTAATTTCTCCTCAGCCATAAAGCTAGAAAATATTTCTTCTTAGAACCCAAAACTCAAATGCAGCGCTGGAAGACCAAAGTATCATCCTCTTCCATTCTCATTGAAAAAAAAAAAAAAAAAAAGAAATCCTAGTATATCAGATGAAAAGGAAAATATTTATAGGGAAAAAAATCATGTACTTAAAAATATTCATATTCAAACTGTTGCTTTGCATGTTGGATGAAATCTATTGCTTTAGGAGACAGCTTACACACCTACCTTTCACATTTAAAGATGCCTTGGTTTCCTGATCCCCAGTATCACAGCTGTATTCTCCTGTATCTTCTAATTTGAGATTATGTATTAAGAGCTCTACCCAGCAATCCCTCTGCCTCATTTCATATTTCTGGCTGGGCTGCAGCCCCACTCCTCCTTTCCTCCATTCCACTGCAGCATTGGGTTTCGACAGCTCACAGCACAGTATAACTGTATTTCCTTCCTCTGATTCCTTATTTTGAAGGGGTTGCTTAAATGTGACAGGCAGTGCTGCAAAATTTGAGAGGGAAATGTTTTAAGAGCATTTTAGTCCAGAAAGGACCCAATCCTACCATCATTGTTCAGAAAGGGCCTATTCTAATGATTCTACAGTCTTTGGGCTGCAGCTTTCTGTCTCAGTAGCAACTTTCTTGAACCATTACATGAACCAAGAGCTGAGGACAGATGGTGAAGTTAGGAAAGATCTGGTCTTAGAAAGCCATCCACAGAATGGCCTGGTTTGTGATCTGAAGGAGTCAAACTTTCCCACAGAAGCATCTCCATGCCAACTAGGGATGTTTTAGTCAAAGATCACTGGGACATGCTCTCTCTTACAGGGACCCTTGTTGCTTAATAAAGGCCTGTGAGTTTGTAAAATTAAGTAAGGAGTATTTTCCCCCGAAATAAAGCTTCCATCAACATATAAAAGATCAAGTTAGAATTCAAAACACAGGAAGAGGCAGTACAGTAAAAGATGAAAATAAAGTGATAAATGGAAGAGGAAAATCAGATTTCAGGCAAGGTCTTGATCTGGATTGTAGAAGGGGTGGAAGAAAATAGATGTGGATGCCATTGTTTGCACTCAAAGTTTATACTTGAGGCTTAAAGCCTCAAATAATAATATGGCACATTCACATGTTATAGAAATCCTTTATAGCCTAATTGTTACATCTCTTATCATCCCAATTGGACATTATGCCCAATTAGGCATCCCTTATGCCTACTGAAGCAATCAACAACCCAAAATAACCATCAGCCTGCACTCAGAGGGCAGGAGCGTTCATCATATTTTGACATCATGACAACATTTAATTGCTTTGATGCTAATTAATCACTCCAGATACTGCAAGCAGAACATGTCATGCTCAAGTAGAATATGTGTACTGGCACATGGACCAGCAGCAAAACACTGAGAGTTGCTCCTTTCACTTCATCTCTATTGAGCCAAGGGTCAATACTCTGCCTACCATGTACGGTTACCACAGCCGTTGTCTGCTGATGCCCAGAGTCGCAGGTGTACCTTCCTGAATCATCCACTTCTAAGTCATAAATGACTAATTCAGCAATGGAGCCCTGCTGCTTCATCTCATATTTCAAACCAGGGTAGAGAGTAGTATTTCCTTTTCTCCACTCTACTGGAGCATTGGGTTTGGTGAGCTCACACCTCAGTGTTGCCGTACCACCTTCTTCTGCCTCAGTATTCTGAAGCTCTTGTTTAAAAAGTGCTGGTAGGGCTATAAAATAAAAATATAACTTGCAACATACTGCACTTGGGGTTTGGGAAAAAGAAAGTAGAAAGCAGATGAAAGCACCAAAAGAGCTTTTCTGCAGATGTCTCTAAACCTCAAAGCTCTAGATTCAAAGTACAAGGCTATTTCCCCTGAGAGGTAGTAGGAATATCTACAGAACAAGAATAAATCAATTTCAAGAAGTTACATTTGCCATGAAGTATATACAAGCTTAATCTAATCGATGATCTAAAAATGGCAGAATATTTTTTCCTACTATAAAAGTAGCCAACATTGCCCTGGTCACGGAGGAGATATTCTGAAGATCAGCAGGGATTTGTAAGAGTTCAGATTCTCTCTTAAAGCAGGCCACTCGGAGGAGAGATTACGGTTATGCTAACAGTAACATACTGACAAAATGCATTTAGTTCTGCATTGCAATTTTCATTTTCTACCTGGTCACTCTATTAGGCTGTATAGACCATGCTGTCCTACACACCTTCCTTATGAATCGTAGCCAAGTCTTCTCCATAAGTGACACTAACATACAGCTTTATTTTTCAGAATATATTATAAGTTTCCCCCTTTTTTCCTCTTTTTAATTTTTTTTTTAATTTTTCTTTTTTTTACCATTGACTGTCAAAGTGGCAGTTGTCTGCCGATCTCCACACACACAGGTGTAATCTCCAGTGTCCTCCATATTCAGCTCGTGGATAATCAGCTTTGCAACAGCACCATCTTGACTCATTTTATATTTACTGCTTGGTTTGAGCACCTCCTGCCCCTTCTTCCACTCCACCACAGCAGACTTAGTCAGCTCACAGTGCAGAGCAGCTGTCCCACTTTCCACAGCTTCTAGGTCCTTCAGGTCTTTTTTGAATTCTGGAGGCAGTGCTGAAGGGTAAAAGAATTACCATAGAGAGAGTGAATATTCCTAAAAAAGCAGCTAGATGAGGTCCTGGGGGACAGGATGCATGGTATACTACTGAGTCCTGGTCCAGGTCAGTGGAACACAGTGGGAAAATCTCCCCTGGCTTCCCTGGACTCTGGACCAGGGCAAGGAAAGTAAGAAGGGCTAGCAGAGCCGAGGAGGACAAAAACCAACAAGCAACTCTTTTCCCTATTCTAGCAGAAGGAGGAAGCACATAAGCAAAGTCCAAAGGAAGACAAAACCCGCGCAAACAGAAAGGGAGTGGGAAGAGACCGCAGAAACAGAGACTTGAGCAGATCTAAGGTCTGCAGGACCTTAGTCCCAAGGATTACTTTACCATGCACTGTTAAGGCAGCAGAGGTGGTCTCGTCTCCACATACACAGGTGTAATCTCCTGTATCATTCAGGTCTAAATTGTGAACTACCAGCTCCACAACACAGCCTTCCTGTCTCATGCTGTACTTGTTGCCTGGGGTGAGGACGTAATGGCCCTTCTTCCACTGAACATGGGCAGATGCCTTGTTGAGCTCACAGTGCAAAGTGGCCGTTTCACCTTCCACTGCTTCCTTACTGGTCATTTCTTCTTGGAAAAATGGAGGTACAGCTGAAGGGTGCAGGTAAAAAGTATTACAAATTGAGGATATCTCCAGGGATGGGTGAGAGTAGGAAGTGACAGGGGGAAGTTGTGAAGGTTATGGAAGGGTGAGCATTAGCAACAAAGAGAGGAAAGAGAAATGAAAACATCCTAGTGGGAATATATACCCTAAACTTTTTGGTTTTATGCTGGCTTCCTACTAGCAAAATTGCACTGTCCTCAAGAGATTTACACCTGCTTTCTACCAGTTTCCATGTAAGAGAAACTAAGAATATCATCTCTGAGCTCCTTAGTTCACACATGCGTTGGTGTCTTCCACAAACTTCATGCCTTTGTACTCTCTGTTCCTACTTACAGAGCAGCCCTGCTGAGCTCTTGAGTGTTGGCACAGTTCCTTACTCATCATCATTCCTTTTTCCTTGAGATACCCTTGAAAAGATTGCAGCCAGGGCTCACAGATTCTTCTTGACCCCAAAGAAGATCTCCAGATGCTGAATACCCGCCTGTTTCTGTGTCTCAGAACATATTTTTCCCCACTTTTATTTCCTTGAAATAAATTTGGTGCCCTTAACATATGTCCTTATATTAACTAGGTGGGATAATGGGATATTCCACCTCCTTAACAAGGTTGGATATCTCAGTTCTCAATGACTCACTCCATAGTAGTGCAGCCAAGTTAAAATATCCAGGCTAGAAACCAGGTTTAGCCTCCTTGATTTGGCACATTTCCCATCTCCAGCACCGTTAAGCCAAAACACCATTTTTGTTTGCACAGCAATTGGTTCTTGCAACAAAATAAGACCAAAAGGACGTCACAGAAAGAATTTATTCTTTCCTGCATAGAAAAATCAAACTCCTGAGGCAAACCTATCTTCATGCATTAGGACAGTGGTTCTGGGCACAAAACCCAATATAAACATGACTTAGCACAGGAGAAATTTTAACTAACACAGTCTTATTCTGAATACTGCTTATTATGCCCTACATTAAAATGGTAGGTGTTGAGGATGCCAGAAAAGTATGGCAAAGAATAAACAGATTTCTGTTTTAAAGAATAAACAAAGTAAAGGAAAGATAAAGGAACAGTGGGTTTATAAGCTAGGAAAGGAATGCCAGAGGGAAAGATGAAAGGATAGCAGGTTTGTGTTTAAGGAAAGGAAAAGACAAAAGGATGGCACGGAAAAATGCAGACCGGTATTTTCCAATATACACAGCCTGCAGGTCATCGAAGGCAGGGAATACTATTTCAAATTAATGGAACTTCAGTTAATAAGGTTGAGCAAACAGTCATGGAAAACTGAACACCTGATAGTACAGGACAGACGTTTCCAGTTAGGAGATAGGAGGTCAAAATAGTTTTTACCCTGTACTGTTAGGGCAGCCGTAGTCTGGTGCTCTCCACACACACAGGTGTAGTCTCCTGCATCCGCCTCAGCTATTTCATGAATCACCAGCTCTGCCTTGGTCCCTTTCTGCCTCATTTTGTATTTCTTGCTCTCTCTGAGAATCCTCTGGTCTTTCCGCCACTCCACCGGAGCAGCCTTGGTGAGCTCACAGTGCAGGGCGACTTCTCCACCTTCTTCTGCTTCCTTGTTCTTTAGCTCTTCCTTAAAAAGTGGTGGCACAGCTGAAGGATGCAACATGGACAAATGGTCATCAGAAAACCAGAACTGAAATACTAATTTCTTTTTCATGTTTGAGATTATTTTCCCTCATGCCTCCCCTTTTCAGCCTGTTATAAATGTCCTTAGCTATAGCCAAGTTCAGAAACTCTGAAAGCATCCTTCTTCAAGTGTGACGTGGTTTCACTTACCATAAGGGATCAGTTCCCTGGGTGTCTGTTGCTTTTCATGGTGAAATAACAGTACAGAAAAATCCAGATCTTGGGTCAACAACACTCACAAATAACTCTGCTGGATACAGTGCTATTTTACCTACACAAGTGTGATTTCTTGGAGGTTGGTATTGTTCTTTTCTCATTTGTTTTTATTAAAAAATTATAACTCCATCTACATGAAATCAGCCAGATTTAAAAATAAAACTACTTTGAGTTTGAAATTGAAGTTTGAAGGACCATTACATGTAATAAGAATTTCAGGTTCTCACCATTTCCCATTTTGAAATCAAAACCAAAAGACAGAACAACCTATAGGAAATGGTCTTCAGGAAAACTAATTATTAACTTTTACCCCCAAATGTGCCTTGAGCACAACTGCTGTAAGCAGGTACAGGATACAAACAGCACTCCCCAAATGCCTCAGAAAAAGTCCATGTCTCAGGCGAGCCTGAGGGGAGTCAGAAGGTTTTGGAAAAAAGCTGGAGGGGACAGAATTGGGTCTCTTTGACCAAGTTACTCGCTTAGAGCCAAGGGCTGTTACTCCATTAAAACGGACACTCATTAGTGAGAGGAGAGCAGAACATCAGGTAATAAAATTATTAATGTAACACAAGGATTTATTTCTTGATCACTTTATTAGGAGCTAGTAGGATAAAGAAGAGTATAACTGCTGATAACCTGTGTTGTTGGGGTTTTTTTAATACCTGTCAAGGTAGTCTTGATCCCCACACACAGAGGTGTAGACCCCTGCATCCTTCAAACCTAGGTTAGAGGTAACAAGCTCTGAAATGGTAACTCTTAACTGATTCTGCATGTCTGACTTGCCTAAAGAATCTGGTAGCCCCAGGAGTAGCCATGGCTGGGTCACCCAAGAGAGCGACGTCACCTCCTCCTTCTGCTCCCCCAACCCTCACTTCTGCTTTGAGCAGTGCTTGGAGAACAGAGGGTCTGACAGACCAGACCTGTGCGTTTTGAAGAAAATTGTGGTTGGCTGAAGTGAACCATGGGGATGGGGGCGGGGAAAAGACCTGGAAAATGTAAATGTCCAAGAAGAGGGGACTTGGGCAGAAAGAAACACTCATTTTCTCCTTTTAAAGGGGGGGCAGATTAATAATGTCCCCCAGATTTGCCCTGAGCTAGTCTTTCTCAGTAGGAAATGAGCTACACATAGAATGAAGAGAAAGGGGGTGGGGGGAAAAGACAAGCTACTGACCCAGGGTAGAAACAGCTGAATTTCAGAGTGATGTCTATCTATAGAATTATTTATTAATTTGAACAAGGTCTTTTTACCATGAACAGTTAAGGTTGCTGTTGTCTTCTGATCACCACAAATACACATGTAATCTCCAGCATCTTTTACTTCCAGGTCATGAATGACCAGCTCTGCAGTGGTGCCAGGCTGTCTCATTTGGTATTTGTCACTTGCTTTGAGCACTTTGGACCCTATTTTCCACTGTACTGGAGCTGCTTTGGTTAATTCACAACGCAGAGAGACTGATGCTCCTTCTAGGACTTCTTCATTCTTCAGTTCTTCCTTGAAAAGCACTGGCAGGGCTGGGAATGGAAAGTCAATAGATAGTGTATTTAAACTAAGGCCTCTGCATTTGTGATCAGCATCATGAATTCTCAACTGAAGTTCAAATCTGGCCAAGTCAGGGATTCTAACCATTGAGGTTATCACTATGATGATCTGGAAAACTAAATCCAGCAGCAACAGTAGGAAAAGAAATGCTGAGCCAACAGGTCGAAGTACAACAAGCTGGAGGGGTTCAAGATACAACCTAAAGAATTTACCACAGGGCCACCCTCCATGGGGGCATCTCAGCTGGTCTAACAGGAGCAATTTCTAGGCACTATTCCTTCAAACTTACAGCATAGCAGTTTGTCTGCATGGAGAAACAGTCATGTCCTCAGCTCCCTTTTTTGGAATATCAGACCAAAATTAAATGTTAGAACAAGAAGTTCTCCTTTCCTGAACAGAAATTAATTCCTAATAAAAAGCCTAACGCTGATAGATGAACACTTCATACAGCAACAGGATGTTTCAGAGAAACAGAAAATGTACAGTCATCTGCAAGGTGAATTTACCATTCACTGTCAGTGAAGCCGTGGTGTTTTGGTCTCCACACATACAGGTGTAATCTCCTGCATCCTGCAGCTCTAGATCACAGATTTCCAGCTCAGCAAGGGCATTATCCTGCCGGATGATGTATTTTTCACTTGCCCTGAGTATTTTGTTTCCTTTCTTCCATGACACAGCTGCAGCCTTGGTCAGCTCACAGCGCAGAGTGGCTGTTTGGCTTTCCATGGCTTGCAGGTCCTTCAGTTCTTCTTTGAAAAGCGCAGGCAGGGCTGAAGGTCACACAACGGACAGAGAACATTAAAAATGACATGTGGCACACAGGTGATGGGACAGATCAGGTGGCACAGAAGCAGAGAATATTTTAGGGTGGAAAGAGTTTCCTTTCCTCATAATTCTGGGACATTGGACAAACCCATAGACAGAAACAGAAAAGCAGCCTGGATGCAACCAGATCTTAGAGACAACTTAGAAATTAAAAAAAAACAATTTCAGACACAGGTGAACACATAACCAGTAGTGATGCGCTGGTAGAGAAAAACACAATAATACAAATATATGTATATGGTTTTTACCATGCACTATCAAGGCAGCTGTTGTCTCCTGTTCTCCACACACACAAGTGTATTCTCCGGCATCTTTCAATTCTATGTCATGGATAAGCAGCTTCATGACTGTGCCCTCCTGTTTCATTTTGTATTTGTCGCTGACTTTGAGCAAACTGCTTCCCTTTTTCCATTCTACTGGAGCAACCTTGGTCAGCTCACAGCGCAGACTGGCTGCTTGCCCTTCTGTTACCTCCTCGTCCTTCAGGCTCTCCTTGATGCGTGCAGGCAGCGCTGAGGACGCAATGGACAGAGGGTTAAAATGGAGCAGGATACACAGCCTCTTGGTGAAGGGCAGGGGTGGGAGCAGGAAAGGCGAGGGCAACAGTGAGGAGCTGTCTTTGGGCCTGATCTCACATCTGCTTTAGGGATCAGGTCCTAAAAACACTTTGCGTTAGGAAATGGGATGAAGGCTTTTCCTCTAAATCACAAAATGCAAATTAATTCTCATGACTATGCCATGCAAAGTCAGATTCAGAGGAACTATGCAGAGATAACAATGAACATGGCAAAAAAATTAATTCAAACCATAAGCTCGATAATGAGGACATCTAGATGAAATCGGTTATTACCATGGACTGCTAAGGAAGCTGTGGACTGCTTATCCCCACACACACATGTATAATCACCAGCATCACTCTCATTTAGATTATGGATTGCCAGTTCTGCAGTGACATCCTTCTGCCTCATTTTGTATTTCTCGCTAGGCTTGAGTACTGTGTGTCCTTTTTTCCACTCCACTGAAGCGGTCTTGGTCAACTCACAGCGCAGAGTGACTACTTCACCCTCAGTGGCTTCCTCATTTCTTAACTCTTCTTTGAAGAGAGCAGGAAGAGCTGAGAAACAAAGGAGCAAACATTTTCATGATATGCAGTTCTTGGCCACCAAATAAAATGAACCTTGATGTTTACCAATTACCTATCCATGCCTAGTTATTGACATGAGGCTCATCTCACAGAAGGAAGATACTAATTTGTATCGTAGCAACAAAAGGGTCCCACACTGTGTAAATTCGCTGATTTGTTTAGAAAGGTATGGAGAATAAACAATAGGAATGGGAAAACTTCATGTATGGTCAAAACTGTAGCTTTCTCAGTGTAATTCCACCCAGGAAAAGTGGGCTAAACGAATATAGCAGGTTACACCATGACCAGGGAAAAAAGCTAAAGGAAAAAAAGAAAAGGTTTTACTTTATGTGTTAAGGATGTCTACAGAACTAGCCTGAGAGTTAGAATGGGGCTGAAGAGCAGAATCAGACAGACCTCTTGAAAGTGTTTGGGTAACAATAAAAAGGAAAAAGAAGGATGATGTCTCCATCGTGGACATCTGCTATAAGACCTTCATACCAGCAAGTTCACGTGTATCCTAACACCTCATCCCTTTTGGAACAACTAAGAGAATCATTCAGAGCACAAGACTGGATGGTAATGTGATAATATCTATTGTGGGAGCAGCAGGATGGGATGTCTGCTAAGTCTTTGGAATGGGGTGGAGACCACGTTTGGATATAGAATATATATGAAAGAACAGAAGAGGAGGATCTCCACGTCCTGACTCTGACCAGCAAGAAATAAATATTTGAGAATACAGATGTGGAGGATAATTGGGCAGACACCAATTATGAAGCAGGAGAGGCTCATGGATTTTAGAACAAGTAATGAT
Source organism: Morus bassanus (assembly GCA_031468815.1). NCBI lineage: Eukaryota > Metazoa > Chordata > Aves > Suliformes > Sulidae > Morus > Morus bassanus. Next base: position 3,638,142 of record CM062567.1, on the reverse strand, counting down.
GAGGAAGAGCAAAAGGAAATTCTGTGGGCAACAAGAAAGCAAACTTTAATAATTCAATAATTGCTACTTACAACCAAGCAGAAGCAAACTTAAAGGACAAGGTAGTTTAAGAGAGTGGGAAGCTTCCTGAAGAAAGAATATGAAGGGCATAATTACAGAGACTACCCCACTCCAAGGACCATCAGGAATAGTCTGCCTAAATCATGAATTCTTCAATGTCCTGAAATTCGAGAGACCTATAAAATATGGGTGGTTTAGATGAGTGCAAAAGAAAAGCTACAGAATGTAGAGGCAAAACCAGAAAGGACAGTTTCCCACCATGTCTCAAGAAGGTCAAAGTCAGTTCCCAGTTCCTAGGCTCTGTCACCTCATGGACAAAGAGACCAACAAGAAAGGTAATCTGCAAAATGATGCTGATATTAAATATCTCCAGGCACAGCTGAATGCTGTATGTAGTTGTATCCAGCAACTGGGTGGTGAGATCACTACTCCAAGAGCTTTCCATGTCCTCTGCTCACAGTCCAACCTGTTGCTCTTGGCTGTATTAAAATATTAGCATGCAAATCCCAGGAAACCTGGCCATTCTGAACTAGAAGGAAGCAGAAATAATACAATGACATTCTGTAGGTAGATTAGAAGGAAGAAAAACAAGGGAGGAGTTGGTTTCCCAACTTTCAGGAATGTAAGTTGATGGTAGGTAAGACAGGAAAGCTGAAGTCTTTAATACATTTTTCTTCTTTAATACTAAAAGCTAATGATAGCTAAGAAAGTAATAGGAATTCTGGCTAGGATAAGAAAAAAAAATTAGAGAACATTTAAATAAACTGAATATTCTCAAAGCACCTTGGTGTGATGAAAGTTGTCCTGGAATACTTAAGGTACAGGCTTAACCAATATTAGACATTAAAAGTTACACTGGGCAAATCAAAGAGAATGGGTGACATTCCACAAGTACAGAAAAACTCAGAGGTGGAAAAGGCCTCACAAACTGAAATGCACACATTTAGTTCTTATCATATAAACCAAGAGTCTAAGCTCCCAGGACAGTCAAGACAGACCCAAAGTCAATGGATCAAACGGAACTACCAGCTAACCAATGTAAATATCTGCTATAAGGTGAACTGGATGTCTCCCTGGCTTCCATTGACTATGTTGATTAGATCTCCACTGACAACAATAGGAATTTAGGAACACTCACCAGTCTTGATCTGCAAGCTGAATCCTACCCACAGTGCTTGTGTCTTGGAAAAAAGAGGTGAGAAGACGGAGGCAGACAGAGGATCCAAGGAACTATGGCCATTTCAGCTTAACTTTAGTTCTTTGAAAAACATTGTAGCAATACACTTGCCAAGAGCTTTTCTTTCCGCGAATGAGTGGGCCAGTGTAGTATTTATTGACATAGGTTAATGAACTTCAGTGAGAAAGAGACACAATATATGCTGTACACCTTGATTTTAGTAAAGCTCTTAATTTAACTACAGTAGAAAGTGCTACCAGTTTGAAAACCACAGTCAAAGAATATTCAACTGTGATTTACACTCACAATGAAAGAATGATTTGAGCAGAGTTCCTCAGTACTCTAAGTCCAGTATTATTCAGCATTTTCTTTAGTGGCTTGGACTATGAAATGCAGAGTAGTCATTAACTTTGCAGATGATCTCAAGCTGGGAAAGGAGAGAAGCCAAAAGCACTTTGTTAAATAGGATTAGGATATAGAAGATCTTGATGAAGCAGTGGTGAAAAAATAGTCTGGAATTCAGCAAGAGCAGGTGCAAAATACTATATTTAGGATCAATCAACAACACAAATACAAGATGGGGAACAATAGGCAGCAGATCTGCAGAGAGAGATTTGGGGTTACCAGAGATCATGGAGCAAATACAAGTCAAAAAATGCAATCCTGATGTGTACAAAGCAAACATCATAATAGGGATATATAAAATGGCATGTCATATGCAAGACACATGAAGTCCTTCCATGCTACTCCAGTCTGGCAAAGCCTCAGATGGAGCGCTGTAGTCTGCTTTTGTCCACCACACTTCTAGAAAGATGTGGATTAACTGAAGATGGTCCAGAAAGCAAGGTGAGCTGAGGTCTAGAAAACATGACCTATGAAGAAAGAGTGAAAGGATTGAAGATGCTTAGTCCAGAGAAGAGAAGACAGAAAGGAGACATGATATAAGTTTTCAAATCTTTCACAGAGAGGAAAATAGCAAATATTTGTCCATTTCTACAGGATATGGGACCAGAAGTAATGACTTAAGCCAGCTTGAGAAAGACTTTTGTGGAAATTAGGAAGAACTTTCTGGCAGTATTGATGGCTAGGCAGTGGAATGAGTGTCCAGGGGAACTGCAAATTGTTCAGCACTGTGGAGTGAGGCTAGGTAGGCGTGATGGTGACTTGGGGATCAAGGATGAACTAGATGACCCGTAGAGGTTCTTTTCAATTCTATTTTCCATGGTTAAATTGGAAGTTCAAGACTGAAGCCATCCTTGTTTTATTGGTAAATATCAAGATGAAAAAGTCTGGGCAGTAAAAAGAAATCAACTCACTGACCTACTGGATTTCCAGGTGAGAAAGAGGGCTGAAACTACTTCCAACTGTCCTACGCTAGTAGTGGAAATAAAGTTTTCCTCTCTTCCAATAAAAGTTTGCAGGTGAATTTGACTGAGGACTGTGAAGTACTCTCACACTATAATGCTGAGTATTCTGCAATACCAGCATACAAATCTACATGATCCTTGGTCAGAGTTATATAGAAAAGTTGCATTGAATCAAGTTGTGTTTGCATTATTTAAAATTATCTGTCAAATCCTAACATAACCTGAAATCTAAGATCTCTCTTTTTAAAAGTATGAACAGTCCTGCTGCTCCATCTCTCTAAGCTTAAGTCAAAAGTAAGTAAATAGAACAAAAAATACCTTCAGTGTGGTGCAAAGCAGTATAGCTGTGCACCAACAACAGCAAGGAGAAGAACACAGGGAAAATGTTAGTATAATCAATGGAACTACAATTCTAGTTAGAATTAGATAAAAATCACAATAAAAACCAGAAAATCTGTTACCAACAGAATTAATGATGGCAAGATTAGAGAAAGAACTCATTGTGTGTCAGTATTGAGGCTTCCAGAGGAAACAGGAGAAACATCACACAAAAATTTCTCATTTCTGTTTTCTTTACCATGCACTGTCAGTGCTGCAGTAGTCTTCTCATCTCCACACACACAGGTGTACTCCCCAGCATCCTTGACTTCTAAAGCATGGATCAGCAGTTGTGCTGTAGTACCTTCCTGGCTTATAGTATATTTTTCACTGGTTTTGAGCACTTTGTGTTTCTTTTTCCACTCTACAGAGGCAGCCCTAGATAGCTCACATTGTAGCGTGGCTGTTCCACCTTCTGTGGCTTCTTCATTCTCCATCTCTTTCTTGAAATGTGCAGGCAAGGCTGAGGAGTTCAAAATGAGCAGAATGTGTGACCATGGCAACTCTCCAAGTAACTATTTATCTGTGGTCTGTCAACCACACACGAAAAGCAAAGCCTTCCCTAATCAAATAGGATTGATAACCACCATGGGAAACATGGGATTGATGGTGACTTTGGAAAGCTGGAAAACACCTTGTTCATAAGTCAGAGCTTTTTTTATGGCATGGTCTATGGCATGAAGTGGAGAACCACACCAGTCTCAACTTCAAACTCTGCAACACTGAGCCCTACCTTAGTTTGGGTATTGCCTGGCACAATGGAAAATTAAGCCTAACTAGAGTGTCGAATAGAGTGTCTACTGCAATGCAAATCATCACCAAAAAAATGCATAAATGAAACTATATCTGAGGCATCAGTTGCATTTTTCCATGAGGTTTCTCCTCAGATAGTGCTCTAACAGAACTTGACTGTCAAATTATGCCGACACACTGAAAACTGTATCAAAAATATCTCATCACCAGATTGTAATATTCTCAACTTTAGGATCATAACGTCTTTACAACCAACATTACAGTAATATGATTTTCTTTTTTGAGCAACTACTACTGAACTTGAGCATCAAAGTAAGTTAGAACCAAGAAGAATATCTGAAATTTTTGCAGTGAACACCTGATCAGTGCCTGATGCTGACCAGTGTATTAAAGCATTTATGCCCATGTCCAACCACATGTTGCTAAATTAATCAGAAATGGGGCTGCAATTTCAAAGCTGATACTACCATGCTCTTAAAAAACAACTGATTGAAAATAATCCACTTAATTTGATTTTTTTTTTTTTTTTTTTTTTTTTACCATTCACTTTTAGCGTAGCAGTGGTTTTCTGATCTCCATAACAGCACGTGTAATCTCCAGCATCTGTCAGATCTAAATCACGGATCACCAGCTCAGCAGTTGTGCCCTCGCATGTCATGGTGAACTTGTCATTTGGCTCCAGGGCTCTGTCTCCTTTCCTCCATTCCAAAGCAGCTGCGGGCTTGTTCAGCTCACAGCAGAAAGTGGCTGTGCCATTTTCTGTGGCTTCCACATTCTTCAACTCTTTTTTAAAATGTGGAGGAAGGGCTGAAGATCACAGGTGAAGAGAGAACACTTTAAAATCAAGGAAATACTGCATTTCAACTGCTCCACTGAATTAAAACCTCTTGATCTCTAAAGATTTTAGAATATACAGTACCTGAGAGGCAAATGATGATTCCAGGGGCATCCCTGCCTTATGCTTTGCAACACACCACATTCAACATGTCGCAACTGAATTGGAAATCAGCATTGTGAAACTACAGTTTCAGTACTGGAAGGTACGCTTTAAAGGCATTTTAAGATATAACAACAGAAAGCTGATTCCGAGCTTTCAAGGAACTATGCACAGCTCTGTCTTAAAATCAGATGAACAACTAAAATGAACACTATGTTATTTAGAACTCCAGGCGGCAAAGTATCATTCTCACCTGCCTTTCTCAGTGGTTATCATAACAGAGCACCTTTCAATTCCATTCAAGTAAAACAAGTGAAATTTCAATGATATGCCTAGAGAAATTAATTAATGGAAATACTGCAAGTGCTATTTATGACTTCACTGAGGTCTTCATTATCTGCTTCCAGATTCTATTAACATGAAAGAAAAGGGACAGAAAAGACTGTATGGTGTTATTTATCCATCCCAAGTGAAGGACTTTCAGGAAAAGACATTCCCAGTGGTTGATACAGCTGTCTTAAAAATTTAAAAGAATAGATGGGATCAAGAACAGTTTGTGATCCTGCATGAGATCACAGATGACAAAGCAGAAAAATCCCTATTAACCATATGTATTTTACCATGCACTGTCAGGGATGCAGTAGTCATCTTGTCTCCGCACATGCATGTGTAATCTCCCGCATCTTGTTCCTCCAGGCTATGGATTGTCAGCTCAGCAATGGTATCCTTCAGTCTCATTTTGTACTTCTCACTAGGCTTGAGTGCCTTTTGCCCCTTTCTCCACTCCACCGGAGTGGGTTTAGTTAGCTCACACCGCAGAACAGCTGTGCCATTTTCTGTGGCTTCCATATTGACAAGTTCTTTTTTGAACAGTGCAGGCAAAGCTATGGGATGTAATATAAACAGAGAGTACATCAAAACCATTAACCAGACCTTGAGGAAATTAGGACTAGGTCCTGAGGCCAGTCCCTCACTGTTACAGGAAAACAAATCATATAGTCTTGAAAACTGCATCTACTAGAAAACTACTGCAGGATTTCACAGGGATAATTGCCACCATGACCTGCCTCTAATGTTGACTTATGCAGCATGCTTATCTTTTCCCAGCTAATTCCAGTAGTCCTTTCTACCTATTTCGGTCTGAATTCATCTATCCCGAACATAAATGACCTGACTTTTGATTGAAAGTCATTGCCCTGGATGACAGGACTGCTAGCTGGAGTTCTCTACCTTTCCTGACACCATAATTTATCTTTCTTGTTCAGAAAAAAAATTAGTGATATAACTTCAGGTGCACCTTTAAGCCATAATTTCCAAGGACATAATGGCTCTAATATCAGGAATACAGAGTTTTTTCTAGCATCATTCAGCAAGTTGCCTTGTGGTGTGTCACCAAAGTAAAAAGTGACTTGAACAGGGAAGAAAATGCCAGCTCAGAGGAGGGGAGGAACAGAAGTACCTCCAGCTGGGAGAAAGAAGGGGAAGTAAAAGCATGCAGAAAACCCAAGAAGAGAGTTTTACCTCCACAGTTTTGCCCCTGTCCTTAGAAGCATCTTATCCTTAGGATATATCTCAAATAAAAACCATTCTTTCATCTGTTGGAACCAGGTATGAACTGCCTCTGCTGGAGGGGCAACCAAAGCTTGTTGCTATTCACTATGGGAGAGACAGGAACAAAACCTGCCTCATTACTCCCTAAATCAGGACCTGCAGAATAATGGTTTGGGTTTTTTTTGGAAAGGACCATCTCCTCAGGAGAATATATCACAGTCCCCCAAAGGAGGAGGATAATCATTCATTCCTGAATGGCAAAACCTCTCACTAACTGAGCTCAGCATTTTTAAAGATAATTTCTTCAAGTTAAGCACCAGAATCCACTGACATCAGTGGGACACAAGGACAAACCCTCTGAGAACAAGCTTGCTGCTGGAGGTCTGCTCACTTTTGGCCTTACGTACAGGTGTCTTTTTCACTTTTTAAAAGTGAAGACTCAGATAAGAAATTCTCACAACTCTTCTTTACTTTGCTATAAAGCCACCAGTTTCAAACTGACAGATGGTGGGAGATGGGATGAAACACAGCCAGCAAAGCAAGAAAATGCTGCAGAATCAAAACATCAAAGCAAGTGGGAAAGAGACCTCTCAGAGAAAAGTGAGCACCCTGAGATACTGCTATCATAACGGAGAACAGCTTTTTTACCATGGACTGTCAAGACAGCCGAGGTCTTCTGATCTCCACACACACAGGTATATTCTCCTGTATCTTCTACCTCCAGATCTCGGATCAACAGCTCTGCAGCGGTATCTTCTTGTCTCATCCTATACTTATCACTTGGTTTGAGTGTCTTGTCCCCTTTTTTCCACTCCACCGGAACACCGACCTTGCTCAGCTCGCAGTGCAGAGTGGCTGTTGCACCGTCTGTGGCTTCTCTGTTCTTCAATCCTTCTTTGAAAAATGCAGGCAAAGCTGAAGGACAGCAATATGAGCAGTGAGATGTAATGCTCCAAAGAGTTAAAATTAAACATGAATTTTTAATTCTCCTTTTCCCTCTTATCTTGAACTGATTTGTCAATACAAGAACATAGATTCTCAATAGTCTCCATGAACCAGTATGAGGAAAGAAATGTCTTCACCAGGAAAGGATTCAATGCTTGCAGTAATCCACAGAGATATTTTACATGTACTCAGTAACAAATCAGTACAGACAGAAGTAGAAAACCCTTTTTTTTTCCTGTGAAATTTCAGGCAAAAAGAATAAATACTAATTTGAAATTTCTCAAAAAAAAATTGGTTTTCTTATATGACTTTTAAACCATAATGGGATGATGTTTGCTATGTTTTCACATACTTAAGCAAATGAAAAGACATTGTCCATTAAGAAAATGAAACATTGGAGTTTCATTCTAAATGTCAGTTTGAAATGAAATTGTTCATTTCATTACATGGTGGGAAAACAAGCATTTTCACTTGAACTGACATATCCTTTCAAACATGTCAGTTGCAGTAAAAATCAAAGTTCTCCCTGGGAATGGTCATCCCTTAGAGGGTTTGGGCTTGCTTTACTCAGGAGACTAACCGAAAGCAGTGACAACTGGCCCATATGTGTAAAAGCACCTTGTTGTTCCAGGAATGGAGTATGGGAATAAGATTCCAAGGAATAACCTTTGGGAATTTTATGAAACCTTAAAATCACTCAGTCACAGTCCCTTCGAGGCAACCCATTTTATTGGGCTTGAGCATAACAGGGAGTCTAATAAAGGAACTTTAACAGGGAAAATCAAAATGATGGACCCTAATTAAAACAGTAGTGGCAATCCAGGTTGCCTATATGTTTTCCTGAGCTTGCACACTGATACCCCTCTTGTGCCACGCACCCCAGCCGCACTGACACCAATGTGAGCACTTCACTGGCATCAGTGAGCTGTGGATAAGGGTCTGGCAGAAGGAAGGAGATGGTAGGGTATCTGTCCAAATGAAGAGAGAAAACAGGATAGTTACTTTTAGTATGTGTCTTTTTTTGTTTGTTTTACCATGTACTGTTAAAACTGCCATAGTCTGCTGGTCTCCACACACACAGGAATAATTTCCAGCATCCGTCGTGTCTAGGTTTTGGATTATAAGCTCAGCAATGACACCTTCACGTTTCATTTTATACTTGTCACTTGATTTGAGGGTCTTGAAGCCCTTCTTCCACTCCACGTTAGCAGCAGCCTTGTTCAGCTCACAGTGCAGAGAGACACTTTTACCTTCTGTGGCTTCTTCATCTGTCAGTTCTTTGGTGAAAAGAGCAGGCAGGACTGCAGAGTAAATGTAATACGGACACGGCATCAAAGCTGAGAAAGACTGACCCACAATCTACTATCTTCTCTTATCTCCCTGAACCTGCATGTCACTGAAGCCACAAGACCTTCACACACTCCAGGATTTTGTTCCAATCTAACATTTCAAAAGAGATTTCAGTCTGATTTTTAATTTTTTGTCCTCACACTTGAAAATTTGCTTTAAAAGCAGGTCTGTCTATCCGCAAACTTAGTTGATAAGCCATCTATCCTTTACTTTACACACCATAAATTCAAAGGGGTAAAATTAGAGGCCATATTTCAATATGAGACCCAAAGCATTTTGTTTCCTTTGAGAAAAACAGCAGCTCTACAGAAGTGCCTGATTCATGGTACTGTCTATATTTTTATAAATAGACACCCTTAAAACAGAGCAGTTACAAACATGCTGTCAGCTTTCTGCAGAGATAAAGTGTATGCTTTGGAAGAGTTAAGCTAAAATCAGTAAAAAAGGGCTGGGAAGAGCAGGAGACTAAAAAGGCGGTTTTTCACTAAGACAGTCCTTGTGTAGCATGATACATTGATGAAAACTTGTTCCTCTTAGGAGCAACATGTGTAACAGTCTGAGTTACAAAAAGTAAATATTACTCCCATTTTTAGGTCAATCCCTATGGGAAAACTTTTAAACAAGCAGCTATACTGGACTAGGGAGATTGTGTTGAGTCGGGGACCTGTGCTCCACTTGTCATTTGAACACAGGACCCTAGGAAGACAAACAGCACATGAAGAGGGCATCAGGTGAAAGGAGAGAGAGAGAAGGAAAACAGGAGAGTAAAATTAATCATCAGGGGGCAGGATAGAAAGTATACAGGGACCAGATGAAACAGGAGAAGAACAAGAGAGTTTGGAATTATACAGGTTTATACAGGGCACGTGCCAAGAATTTCTTTTTACCATTTACTGTTAAAGCAGCCGTAGTCTGTTGATCTCCACACACACAGCTGTAATCACCAGCGTCTGCCAAATCCAAATCCCGGATCATCAGCTCTGCAAAGGGACCTTCCTGCTCTATTTTGTATTTTTCACTTGGCTTGAGGACCATATTCCCCTTTCTCCACTCGACCGGGGCCGATTTGCTCAGTTTACAGTGCAAAGTGACTGCCTCCCCCTCTGTAGCTTCCTTGTTCAACATTTCTTCTTGGAAGAGGATAGGCAAGGCTGAAGGGTGCAATACCAACAAAGAAGGAATCAGCACTAGAACAAAATGAACTGGACTTTGCTGTGAGTTACTGGGCTGCAGCGTGCATTAACCAAAAATGCACTACTGCGAGGTGGATACACTGGAAGGGGGGGTAAAACCTCCTAGAGTAGAGAGAAAAAAGTAGAGAAAACAATATACAGCATAGCTGTGCTGTCTCAAAGCAAAAGAAAAAAAAAAAAAAAACCACAAGGGAATATTCTCTAATAGAGTGACCTTTTGGCACCACAGAGCCGAGAACATGAAACCTCTAAGAAATCGCACTGACCAAACTTTGGTTGGCCAACAAATGCTGTCAAACACAATAAGTTTGGGGCTTAATGAGCAAAATGGGTAGAATGGTTACCATTCACTCTCAAGGCAGCTGTTGTCTTCTGGTCTCCACACACACAGGTATAGCTCCCAGCATCCGTCAAGTCTAGGTCTTGGATAACCAGCTCAACAAAACGCCCTTCCTGTCTCATTTTGTATTTGCCATTTGACATCAGCGCCTTCCCGTCCTTCCTCCACTCAACCGAGCCCACCGCCTGGCTCAGTTCGCACTGCAACGTGGCCGTCCCGCTCTCGGTGGCTTCCTCATTCTTCAGCTCTTTTTTGAAACGGACTGGCAGGGCTGAGAGATGCAGAATGAAAAGGAATTGCAACCCAAGACCCTGCCCAGATCTCTGGTCAGAGGCTGAATCATGATTTATCGTATGACTACCTAAGCCTTATTCCAACACCCTTATCCTTAAGCACATCCTGCCTTTTTTTGTGGATAATAAAAAAAAAACTCTCTAGCAAATTATTCTGTGGGAAATGAAGTATGTGTGATCTTGATTGGGATCATGCATACAAATGATAAACTCATCCTTATTATTAAAGGTGATGAACCCTCCTTAACAGCAAATCCCAGGGAATCTTATGTTTCCATACTAATTCAGGGAAACATATGTGCATGTCAGCACCTTTCACTTGAGGAAAGGCAAGAAGACAACACAACAGACACACACATCCAACATTGAGCATAATGAAAGGTGATTGTGGATGGAGATTGGGGAAAGGAGTGACATGGCAGGATGAAAAAGTGGAAGGATGAAAAAAATAGAAGCAGGACAAGAAGGTAGGTGCTGTGAGGGAATGTACAGAGAGGAGGAGGGAAAAGATTGACAAAAACATTCTAGAGTTCCACGGATTATTTCTGACTTTTTACCATTCACTGACAAGGCAGCTGTGGTTTTTTGGTTCCCCACTACACATGTATAGTCTCCAGCATCCTTTGGGTCCAGATCATGGATCAGCAGCTCAGCCACTGTGCCCTCCTGTCTCATCCGGTACTTGTTACTTGGCCGGAGAAGAGCATGCCCCTTCCTCCACTCCACAGGAGCCTCTCTGCTCAGCTGACATTGCAGGGTGGCAGTCCCACCTTCCACAGCTTCCACGCTTTTCAGCTCTTCTTTGATGAGCACAGAGAAGGCTGAGGAATGAAGCGTTCTCATTTTACTTCAGGAGCATCGTTACCAACCCGTGACCTCATATGGGACTTAAAGCCAAAACAAATTCTTTTGGCACAGCTAATAAGCTCTGACCTACCTGCACATCCAGGACTCTACTTGACTTTACAATAGCACACCATGGGTTTAGGAGGAAATAAAAACAATACAATTATTTCCCAATAATTAGAATATCCAAGTAATTACCCTTCTGCTGCCCAAATGCTGTTGGTCACAGATGCGTGAAAAACTTGCTGAGAAAGTGCAGAAAAGAATTGCATATTCTTTAACAAAATCCGTAGCTGAGACCCTGCTTACCTCCTGGCTTAGAGCTCAGACAAGCGCCTCTATGCAGAGCAGAAAGCAGAACAGTTATTTCAGAGGCAAGGAAAGATATCATATTATCAAGGATATTGGATTGCTATGATTTAGCATGGAGTTTTTGTCCTAGAAAATAGAGAACATACTGGACCCAGCCAGAGCTGCCTTTTGTTTGTACTGATCCCTTTTTATCTTAATGCTCGTTATAAATGTGCAGGAGCTAGCAGAACCATGGCAAGAACAACAACAAATGGTCACAAGCAGGTGTCTTATTCCTACCATGGATTTTGACTTGGGCTGTGGTCTGCCGGTCTCCAGTGTCACAGGTGTATCTTCCCGCATCTTCTGGCTCTGCGTTATGAATCACCAGCTCTGCCACTGTCCCCTTCTGCTTCATTTCATATTTGGCACTTGCCTGGAGCGTGGCTTCTCCCTTCTTCCACACCACAGTGGCATCAGTTTTTGTGAGTTCGCAGTGCAAGGAGACAGATTTCCCCTCTTCCATTTCTGTGTCCTCCAAGGCTTGTTTAAAAAGGACAGGCACAGCTAGAACACAGAAACAGGGATTAGGACATGCCCTCTTGGCCTGCTGTGCAACAAGTGCCCCATAATGGCTGTCACCCCTTAAAACTAGTCCTTTTCCAAATGAGAAGAGCCACCCTAGACCGTCCCGTGGCTATGTGACATCAAAGTGATTCTGCTTGGGAGCAGGAAGAAATCTTTCCACCAGATGTTATCGTCTCACTAGGGATACCTAGGAGTATGGGGGAAGTTTCTCTCATCTTTAATAAGGACCCCTTCAGAGTCCTCTGAGCATCCTCACCTAATAAATTCCCTGCTCTGCAGGGCTCTGTGACAGTATTCATGACCTATATCTCTCCTGCTTTCTGCTCCAGCACATACTACTTTTGCTATACAACTAAAGGTACTGTATTTTTTTAATGGCATTGGGGAGTGCAGGTGGCATTTGCGACCCTTTAAAAAAATGATGCTTTGGGGAGTTTGGGAGTCAAAACATTAATCAGGGACTGGACTTGACTTATGTTGTCATGCATGTTCTTCTTGTGCTCCCATGCTCCTGGTCTCCAACTCTAACTCCAGTCTTAATCACAGCCATGTAAAAAAGCCAATAGGTCAGGAACTATGGCACATAAGGTATAGAAAATGAACCCTTTGCACTTATTTTCTGTTCAATGGGAAGTTACAGATTTAAAATCCCAGATGCATAACATGAGATTACATGAATGATACAGGTGCTTACAAGTATGCAATATTACCATTAAATTTTATGTATGAATTTGTAGATGGTACTGCCACAAAGTGCTGTGGTTATTTTTTTTAATAGAAGACCTGTTAAGCAATGCATTAAGAAAGCGTGGCAACATATACAACTCTGCTTACCATTTACTTTCACCCGAGCAGTGGTTTTCAGTTCCCCAGTGCTGCAGGTATATTCCCCAGCGTCTATTGATTTGACATCTCGAATAATGAGTTCTGCCACAGTACCACGCTGCTTAAATTCATACTTCTCGCTGGCATAGAGAACAGTGTTTCCTTTCATCCATTTCACTGGGGTATCAGGTTTGCTGAGCTCACAGGTCAGCTTGACTTGTTTTCCTTCTTTAGCTTCTTCATTTTGGAGCTCTTGCTTGAAAATAACTGGTATTTCTGGAAAAGAACATTGCAGATATTTGAGGAAACACACGAGATGACTGGAAATCACTTTTTCCTTTTTGTTTCAGACTTTGCTATTCAGATAGAAAACAACAGGAATGGAAAAACAGATGGCAAACAGATTCTTACAACTCACATCTGTCTGCCAGCACTCTACAGCAGCAAAAAATATTTGAGACCATATGCTTTTTTCCTTTCAACCATTATCTGTACTATTGAAGACATTGCACTATTACTGTTGTCACTATTAACATTAGTGGCAGATGCTACCCTGCTATTAATGACACAAACCACGTTGTGGTGTTGCAGATGGGTGGTCGGAGCCGGACCAGTGGCACAAAAAATGTAAAACTTTACTGAGGTCAACTCGCACATAACACAGAGGACACAAAGAAATGGCAAAGCACTTTCTGTCATTGCCAGCAGTATTGATTTCTCATTATAAAAAAACCCACAACATATTTTCACCAGACGTGAATACAGACTTAAAAACAGCACAGAGCATACAGAGAAAGAAAAGCACAGCTGTATATGAAAGGGTCCCTGTGGAGTTTCCTATGCAGGTTCTATCACAGCCTGGGATTCAAGGCTTTAAGGTGAGCTAGTGTAGAGAAGGCACTTCTTGGGGAAAAAAACTTCAGCTGAATTGTTTTCCCCTCAGGTCATGAAAAAAAATACAGTTTCTTCCTGGCTTCTGCTGTCTTATGAATATGCCAGTCAGCTACTGATCTGTGATGCAGTTGTCCTGTGGCTGTTGAAAAACTACAGCCTGTTCCTCCGTTTCCCTTTTACCTCTAGTTGGGGACACCCAGTGTCACATGGCTACTGAGGTTTTCTTTTGGGTTTTTTTTTTTGGTTTTTTTTTTTTCTATTTCTGCATTCTGCTGTTCTGACGTGACCCTAATAGACAAAGGAAAGCTACAACAGTGTAATTTGTTGTAGGCATCCTTATGACTTGACTTCTTCACATCTACTGGTGATCTGAATCCTTGTGTTTAAATCCTGCATCCATCCACACCCTTCTTTGTGAAGGGAAAAGTGAAGCTGTTGTTTAACACTCATTATGAGTGGGTTTTTTTCTAACAGAAAAAAATTCCTGTTCATTATGGGTGAGATCCAGGTCCTACTAAAGTCAACACAGATCTTTCTTTTTGGTGTAACAGGTATTGGGAAAGCATCCTAGTACTAATGAAAGACATAGCAAAACTGGACCATTAACCATAATCTCTCTTCTTTGTTACATTGTCAAGGTCTTCTTTTTCCTTGCAGAGCAGATCTCAGCCTTAAGTTGGCTTGTTTCTTTGTGCTTTAGATAAATATTGTGAGCATCTTGCCTTCCCTCTTCATGCTCTGAGGTTCAGGTTGACTATCCCAACAACCCAAATGCTTTTTGTTCACGCTGACTTCTCTAATCCATATGCAGCTTCCAGTCAGCCCCTCCAGAGCATGTTAAGAAGAGCAGCATGCAGGATATCCACTGGTCAGGCTACACCCACCGTTAACAGCCTCCCTGTATCTGCTCGAACCTGCCTATGTGAATGAACAGTTTTGCTCACAGGAACCAAGCTCCTCCTCAACCTCAGGCTGGAGCAGTCACTCAAGACAGGCTGGAGCAATTATAACATGAGTAGCAGGTCAGCCTGGTTCTGACACTGCTCAGACCCAATGCTTACCTAACGTACATGGTGGTTTCCCAATGTGCTCGAGGAACTACATTAAAGGCTTGTGTCTAAGAAGAGGACTTTTGCTCCAGCTCTGACCACAACCCTGAGGATAGCACCTCCTACCTGATCATGTTCTTTGGAATAAAAACTTTGGATGCACTACTCTTAATAAATTTGGATGCCTAAAGCAATTATCCAGACAAACGTGGGTGTATGAGCTACCTCCTTGGAGAGAGCCATCAGTGGAGACAGCTTCAGAAGGTGATTGGTCCTTTCTCCGGATTACCTCTTAGGTTGGGTGGATCTCCTACAGAGATGCCCACTGTTCTCTGCTGACCCGTTGCTCTCTGCTCCAGAGAGCTTAGGCACTTAAATTTCACAGAGCTAAAATCAGGTAAGATAAAGGATTTTCCTATTTCCCTTTCTGTCAACTCTCTGGGTGCTGTCCCAGATGATTTGATGAGAACCTCTCCTGCACTGTGGTGCAAAGACATGAGGTTCCCTTTCAGTATAGTTTCATGGTTTTATCATTTCAATTTATTACTCTGACCTCGGTGTTAGATGACAAGTTAGGACCCAAACCATCACTCCAAATGTTCTTACCCTTGACAGTAATAACCGCACTACTTTTAGCTGCTCCAGCCTCACACTCATATCTGCCACTGTCTCTTTCTTCTGCCCTGTGAATGACAAGCTTGGCTTCAAATCCCGATCGGCTGATGTTATACTTGGAAGAATTCTTAAGGTTCTTCCCATCTTTGCACCACTTTACAGGGCTGTCTGATTTGGAGGTTTCACAGTGAAGGATCACATCCTCTCCCTCAGTGACTTCAGTATCAACCAGCTCCTTTGTGAAGATGCAGGGCTTTTCTAGAATCACATAAAAACCATCTGAGATGTTTCAGAAGAGGTGTGGGTTTTCAGATCACAAGTGATCTGTGAGATTTACATCCAAGATTATTTGTATGAAAATTACAGGTCAAGGTTAGTAACAAATAATTTGGTGTTCATGACTATAAAGCCCTCAGGAAGGCACCAATCCTGCCATAAAATGTTGTTTAGTAAATACTTAATGCCATCTGGGAGAAAACTGAGAAGAAAACACACCTGTTGGAGAACTTAACTAAGATCTCTCTTGCATCTCGCTAAATACAGACAAGATGGAGACACAATTTTCCTTAGCCCTTTTACATGTGAGCTGATTAGTTTTAACCTTCTAACTGAATGTGGAAGAGTTAATTCTGCATGAAGTGAGGTGCAATACAGGTTTCTCAAAGCCAGTCATCTAGAGCAGGTCTCATCCCATCAGTATGAATCATCTGAAAACCAGGTGGATAGTTCAGACTGGTCATGTAGGGTGTCTCTATAACTGCTGGAAGATGACAGACACCTCCAGAGACCAGATATTCACTTCCAAAATAGGTCATTAGAACAGAAAAGATGAACTGGAAGTGCTGGTCTTTCTACACAGCATATAGAAGTAGCCTAAGCTAGATACCAATAGCTAAATTGGCCAAGGTCTATCTTATGACTCCCAGCTTAATGAGTTTTAATCCGTAAAAATCCAATCAATCAAGAGACCAAAACCTCTTTTTTGTCCTATAGCATCACATATTAGCGTTATCAAAAGGAATTGGCCTTTTGCAAATAAGACTTTTTATTTGCCTTCAGAAAAATCTGTTTGCACTTCTGTAGCATGGCAAAATCTGGGTAAATTTTGAAAAAAAAAAAAGTTCTTTGCAAGAAACATGGTGATTCTGAAAAGAATGAGAATATGGTCTGACACCATGGAGAATGTGTTTTTTACATCTCTGAGCAATGAGAAATATTTGTTTCCAGTAAGAAAACACCTCTCTAATCCTGCACTCTTGGGCTGTCTGGCATTCATTTTATTCCCTTGCTATAGAAGTAGATGAACACTGCAGTTTTAATTCACTTTAACTTTTCCAGAGAAAATAATTCATTGTCAACAACGAATAGCAGAGAACACATGTAATGTGGTCTTTCAAACAATGAACACTAAACTAAAAACTTATGGGTTGCACTTCTTTTCTTTTCTTAACTAATTGATTTTTCCTCACTTATCATCTTATCAACTTGGCTCGAGGAAAACTGGACAAGGCATCCAATGTACCGTCACCACAGTATAACATTCCCATCTGAGGTCCAATAAGCACACTGAGAGCTGTCCAGGATTACAAAATGTTAATTCCCCAGTCCTAGATTCATTATATAGGTAATGCTATTGTTGAACATATACAGATGTACATATGATGGGGCCAAATTTGTAGCATTTTTTTCTTTTGTTTCACCTACCCACATTAACCCATAGTTATTTCTACACATTCTTTCCTCTCCTGCAGTTTTTATGATTGAATTACCTTTAACAACCAAACTGGCAGAGGTTTTCTTATCACCAGCTTCAAATGTAATGACCCCCGAGTCCTTCAGTGAGAGTTTTTTCAATGTTAGCAAATGATATCCATCAGGCTGAGACTGGATCTCATTAAGTTCATTGGTATGGAGTGGGGTTTTATCCAAAAACCACTGCACTTTGCTATAGTCTACAGGAGAGATTCTGCATTTGAACATGGCAGATTCTCCTTCTAACACAGTGACATCTTCCAGGTCTTCTGTTATTAGCACTTTCTGGCCTGAAAGGAACATAGATACATCAATTACTGGAATCTTCAGTTTCTAGCACGAAAATTGATATGGAAAACTCCAAGATTTCCCACGTGAGCATTTCAAGAAAGAAATATGTTTGTGATACAGAAGACTGAAACACAATTCCCCTGTTATTAAACACAAAAACCATTCACAGGAAGATAATATATACAGGACACACACCAAAATAGGATGGAGACAACTTCAAAGCACCAGAACACATACAGCAGAACAAATAGTCAGTACAATGCAAATCCAATGTTATAAAGTTTCTCCTAATGAAACTACTTGGAAGGGCTGAAAGGCTGAGTTTCTGATGGCATCATTGGGCTCTAGACATCACTAAGCAGAAGATCCCTCCCATGACAACCCCTCTGTTTTTCCAGAGCAAATACAACTTGCTTTCTATGGGATAGGACCACCCAGCCCCCACCTTCTTTGAGCTTAGTCCAACCATAAACACAGTGGGAAGTGGAGTGAGTGTCTGACTGCAGGTTTAGTAAAAAGAAACAAAACAGCCCTGAAAACCTGCCTGTATAGATATAGATAGAGATACACCTAAATCTAAATAAATAATAAATAAAAAAATAAAATAAGATTAGCACTGTACACAAAGATATATCGGATGTTGCCGTTACTTACAAAACCAGTACAGGGAATTTTTATTTTTACCTTGAGCTTTGTGACAGAGAACTGTTTTTTCACCCAGAAAAGTTGTTGTTAGAAACCTCACAGCAAATTCAGATAGCTCAGATCCTGAGGCCATGATAGGGATTAAGCACACTTTGCTTCTCAAGGCGATCAGAGGTGGAGGAGTCTGGCTTTACCCCCTTAGTCTTTAATAACTAGCTATAATAATTAATAAGTGTACACCACTGCTGCCTCTCTATGCAACTATTCTTGAATTGTTCCTCTTACTCTCTTCATTGCTTCATCTGTTTCAGATGAAGGCTTTCTCTCAGCTGGGGCTCCAGTGAGGGAACTGTGAGAAGCAGTAACAACCAGACCTCTTTCCTTCCCCTTAAACACTGCTCTGCTGTTAACACTGGCCACCACAGCTCATTTACTGCCCGTAACATCAAACAAAATCTGCTTGGGTTGTACTCTTCAGCTGGAGGGTGTAACTCAGGTCTAAGGTGCAGAGGGACTTTAGGCAGTTAAAGATAACTGGACCACTCATTCACTCATCCCCTCTTAGAAACCACTACTGGAAAGAGGCATCAAGAGAGATGGAGAAAAGCCTGGACGCAGAATATTTTTTCCCTCATCTAATAGCAGGCACTCTGAATCATATCCATCATGCATTTCACACAGGAATACCAGCCTCTCCTCACATCAGCATTTTGGGTTTTAAGTCATACCCAAAGTACTCCAGGTATAATTGCTTTAAATTGACATGTTGCTCTGCATGTCCAGCTCCATGTTTCTATATTTTTGATATTTTTGTCCACTGTCCTGTGCAGTATATATAAAACATGACTCAGAGCAAGCCAGAAATCAGTAGATCTGCTATCTCTGTATGCTGGGAAATAGTTCTGCCTGTGCATATAACGTTTCCTGGTGGAGAAACAGGATGTATAATCATATTCCTCTCATGCATACCTTGCACGACTAGCTTGGCTCTGGACTGGGCATCACCAATGTCACAGGTGTAAGTGTCACTGTCACTTTTCTCCAAGTTATTTATGGTCAGCTGCAGGACTTGTCCTTTCTGTGTGATCTCGTATTTCTTGCTAGCCCTGAGTTCAGCTATGCCTTTCCTCCAGACCACAGAGGATGCAGCTTTCTCACTCTGGCACATAAAAACCGCAGTTCCACTTTCATCTACCTTCAGATCTGAAAGTTCCTTGACAAAATAATTAGGTTTTTCTGGAAGAAAAGAAGAGAGAGAGAGAGAGAGAGAGAGAGAGACAGATTTGTTACTCAAACAAGTCCTTAGTATAAAGTGTGGTCTTGAATCCCCTCTGCCCCCACTTGTAGAATCACAGAATATAGAACCATAGAATGATTTAGGTTGGAAAAGACCGTTAAGATCATCGAGTCCAACCATTAGCCTAGCACTGCCAAGCCCACCACTAAACCATGTCCCTAAGAACCATATCTACACATCTTTGAAATACCCCCAGGGATGGGGACTCAACCATTTCCCTGGGCAGCCTGTTCCAGTGCTTGACCACGCTTTCGGTGAAGAAATTTTTCCTAATATCCAATCTATACCTCCCCTGGAGCAACTTGAGGCCACTTCCTCTCACCCTATCAGATGGAATGGATCTAAGAAGAACACCAGGTCCACCTCCTCTCACAGGGCTTATCAGGTAAAATATTTCCAGGAAAGTTTAATGCCATTGCACAGGTACTAGTGAGGTCTCATCTTGCAGATCGTGTACAGTTTTGATCACCCATATTCAAAAAAGCCTAATTCAAATTGCCAGTTTTGATTGGCTCATTATATAACACATAAGATTCTTCAGTACCTACAAGGTCTTATTTCAGAGGTATTTTTTTTTTAAAAGCTTTTAATCCATGACACTTTTTGAACACTAAAAATTGATCTTGTTTAGGAAGATAGAAGAGAAGAACACCTCCCACAGGTTGTAGACATTTACCCCAACTTCTGTACATGCCAGACCTTATGCGTGCTTCAACTGACCTTGCACTGTGACCCTGGCTTTCGTTTTAGAGACCTCTGTCTCACAGGTGTACTCCCCACTGTCCTTGACTGTGGAGTCATGGATGATCAGAATGGCCCGTTTTCCTTCTTGGTGCAAGTCATATTTCTGGCTTTTTCGGATTGCTTTGCCATCCTTGTACCACCTGATGCTCTCATCAGGTTTTGACAATTCACAGCTCAGGCTGATGTCTTGCCCCACTGCTGATGTTTTATCCTCCAGCTGTTTTGTAACCTCTGTAGGTTTTTCTGAAGGGAAAAGGGGAAAAGGAAAAAAAAAAAGGAACTTTGAATAAAAATCATTATCGTGATCACTATATGTTTGGGGTTTTTGCAATTCAAATATCCAGCAAGTTTTCACATTCCCCAATGAATGATTCATATTATGTTAGGGAAGGGAGGGAAAAAAGGATCTTGTTCTTTAGTACATATTAATTGCAGTCATGGGCTCTCAGTGAAGTTCAATTGTTGCTTTCAGTAAGTGAGGACTTGTCCTGATGGCATCCATTTCAGGGGATGTCATTTTGTCATCACTGAAGTTACTGTAGGCATGCAGTTATGGTAGGATCTATCTCACTAAATACAGACATCTGTGCTATAGAGATATGAAGCAGAGGCACTCACTCCAGGGCTGCTCTACAGTCAGTAGTGATCTGCTAAGCACAGGCAATAGACTTCAAGGAACAATTTATTTTGTTCTAAGTAGGTCTAACTGCAGATGATGTACTATGTCTGAAAGCTACCTATTTCTTCTCTCCACTGACTACCCAGGGAGCCTTGGGTGATTTTTTCTGATGCACACAGTCTAGGCAGTAATTGTCTGTACAATTACACTACCCAGTGTATTCTGCAATTCTCAAATATCTATAAAAAGTTTCAGCCTTTCACTTGTTTTTATGGAAAACTCAGTGCTTCAGGGCTCACAGAGAAGGCTGCTCTTCACTGATCATAACAAGAGTTTGCCTTCATGGTTTACTGACATACCTTATGAAAAGACACTCAAGAAATCAAACCCCAGAACATTTGTGATCTCATTACCTTTCACAACCAGAGAAGCCTTGGAAGTTAGTCCACGGGCAGTGAAAATGACTTCTCCAGCATCATCAGGAATTACGCTTTTGATATTGAGCATATATTTGCGACCCATGTTAGAGGCTTTAAATCGCCCACCACTTTCCACTTTGCTCCCATTCAGCATCCAGTTGAAGTCGCCAATGCTTTCATGGGACAAAATACACTCAAAAGTGCAATCTTCTCCCTCCTGGATTTCAGTGTTCTTCAGCCGTTTGGTGATGCCAATGTTCAGTTCTGGAAGACAAAAACTAGGTTAATACAAGGAGAAAAGGCTTTTATGAATGACATGAGTAGTAGTATTGACATTTTTAGCTCATGACTGGTTTATCTACTGGACTGGCAGGACAGGACTGCATTCCTTACAGATGTATGTGACATGGGAAGGATTTCTCAGACATTATCTGCTCAGAATCACCACAAAGCCATAGAAAAAAGGGACATGTGAATTTTCTGGCTTTGCTCTGGAAGGACTTCATGCAGACCAGCTCACTCGGTGGAGAAGAGTCAAGATTCAATGAGCTAGAGGGGAGAAAAGTTGTCTGACAGGAAGCATCTGGGATGTTGTGTGAGGTTTTTCTCTACAATGATATGAGAAAAGGAACGTTTGTATCTGTGAATTTGTTACCATCCTACCCCCTCGATGTTCAAATCAGACAAACTTAAAATTGGTCTCTTTATCAACAGGAGTTTGAAAGCCATGAACGCTTCTCTTTCCTTCAAGCAGCCACAAGGATTAGAGGACAGGCTGAACTGCTGGGTTCTTCAATAGACAGCATTGTACTACTTTTGTGTTCCCACAACAAACTCTGAATTAATAGCTCAAAACTGTGAAACACAAGCTGCTTGGAGTTTTTGTTGGGTTTTGGTTTTGTTTTTTGTTTTTTTTTTTTTTTTTTTTTGGGGGGGAGGGTTGTTTTTTTGTTTTTGTTTTTCTTTGGGGGGGGCGTTGAGAAATTATTTGCTCTCTGGGAGGATTTCTGCACCTCGGGAATGTTCAGGAAGGAAACATTTTCACTACATTTTTGACACGTGATTTTCAGTGAAACACCAGCTCTACTTACATCAAAGAGTAACAGGGATTATTCAGGCATCACCATGTTATGTGAGGCTTATAGATGAATAGGTATGAGAGAAAGTGACCAAGCCCACCCATATTTGCAGCAGCCCTTGACTGGCCATTGTCTACAATACTTACCCTGAACGCTGATCTTTGACTTGGCAACATCAGTGCCAATATCACATGTGTATAAACCTGCATCTGTCTTTTCAAGGTCATGGATAAGGAGGCACAGGGTCTTCCCAGACTGTATCTGCTCATACTTGTTACCAGAAGTGAGATTCACACCATCCTTTTTCCAAACAGGTTTGACCTTCTCTTTGGAGACTTCACATTCCAGTTTAATCACACCTCGCTCCTCACCAAAAACATCATCCAAGGACTTCATGAAGACAGCAGGCTTCTCTGAAGGTTAACAGGCAAAACAAAACAGCCAGGATATTTATGTTGAGACATTTCAGTTGCTACCAAATATTTAAAGAGGGCTTAAGTAAACCCTTCGCAATGCTGATGATACAAACACAGAACCTAAAGCAGTCTCACACTTCATGATTGGAATGAATTTTAGGGAAATCAGAATTTATTAGTGGGGGGATGCATGGAAGGAGAGAGGCAGCCTGCATTGCCATGGATGGGGAGTGATATTCAGTGCTGTGACCATGGTCTTTCTTATGACTGCACACCTGTAAGATTGCAAGGACTCCTTTTTTCTCTCTGTGTTGGGGCATCTGTCAGGCACGGGGCAACCCATCACAGGGAATGGGGCTTGGAGCAGGCATGTAAGGCCTCAATGAAGGCCAGAGAGACAGCATCACACTTCTATGGAACAGCTACTTCAACAAGATAGACTAGGTTTAAGGAAGCCCTTCTCTGCATCGCAGAGGAACAAAAAATGTTCTCTGGAAACATCCTTTCTCATTGCAGCAGTCTACAAGTGGTTAGAGGAAAAATGTGTGAAGAGAAGTAATTGGGATGTAGGTCTTCTAAAGCCAGAGAGCTGGCACTGCCTTTTCATGAAGCTGGATTCATGCAGTAGGAGCAGCAAGAAAAGGATATGCTGCACATTCTCCTCACTCTCCTGAACATTTTTGCTCTTGCCTCTTTGTTTTATTGATTGTATTTGTATTGTTTATTATATTTATTATATTGATTGTATAAAATGTATTTGGCACAGAGGATATTTATACAAGTGAAATTCTTTACCTGATATAAAAGAAAGAAGGAAAAGGAAATCCTTCAGACTCTCTGAGTGGATAGAGTAAAAGAGTTAAATCATTCAGATACTCTGGGAAGAACAAATTAGTCATGATCAGGAGGCAAAATGCAAAGGAAATCAGAGGGATTATTCTCTATGAGGGTGTAGAGGACGTCAGACTCTGATTTTCTGAGAATGGCTCAGAAGATTTCCCACTCATGTTTCCAGATACAAGAAGTAGTTAATTTAGGATAACAAATCACTATGATTTACCTGAGCATGCACGTATGGGTGTGCTGCTAAAGAAAATGTGATTTTTGAAATTTTGGTGAGAGTTTTACCTCATGTTTCTAACATGCCTAAATTAACTCATGCAACTTAGTGTGTCTTAGCCGATGCACAAGAACATGTAAAACCGCAGCAACTCAAAGTTTGGTCACACATCTAAGACATATGAAGGACAGCAGCAAAGTGCCTTCTCTTTGCTGATTCAGTCCAACTCCAGAACTGGTGTACTAAAGGTGTGCCCTACCCTTGGAAGTACACTGAACCTCACCTCCTTGCAGACAAAAATCTTTAGAAACAACAGTTTATAGACTATATACTACTGAAGAGACCTACAAGTAAAGGAAAATGCTCTTGAGATTATCCTGATAAGTAAAAGCATGATAAAGAGCTATGGAAAGTTTTGGCAGGACATCAAAACAATCTTCCTTAGAAAAATCATCAGCTACAGTAGAAACTTACACTGGAAGAAAAACCCTGCATGCCTATTACTCAGTCCCAGAGAGGTGAAGCTTACGAGCAGGATTGCTGCATGGGTATGATAAATAAGAGCTCTTCTGCATCTCTTATTTACATTCAGGAGGAGTGTGGTCACAACGCACCTATCACCTTCAGACGCACGGTCTCTGACACTTTGTCTGACTTCATTGTCACTGTGCCAGCATCCTCAGGCTTGACCTGCTTCATCGTCAGCGTGTAGCAATTGCCAATGTTCCTGATGTCATTGAAATTGTTGGTGTAGAGGAGGGTGCCATTGAGGAACCATTCCACATCCTCATCGTCATGGGACAGCTCGCAGGAGAAGACAGCAGAACTCTCTTCTTCAATTTCCACATCCTGCAGGTGTTTGAGTACTTCTACATTGCGGGCTGTAGGAAACCAAGGTGCACCATCACTGTCACCATAAATCAGTACTGCTACCACAAATAGATTTCATAATGTTTAGAGTTTATTAGATGATTTAGTCTGGTCTCCTGTACACCATGGGTCATTACACTTAATTTACTTGGTTCTGCATTTGGTCCAACAAAAAAACATTCATTAAAAAGATTATATTGTCCAGAGCCCTCAGTTCTCTTTTAACACATAAAACTGTTTTGCTTTGCTTTTTTTTTTTTTTAATTTAAAAATAAGTCTTTCTAAAATGGTAATGACATTACAGTGATGCCTAAATACCCCACAGATATCGAGTCCCTGTGCGCTCATCACTGCACACACACAAACACATTATAACTAAATTATCCCTGACTGACTGCCAGGGAAACACAGAGGATGAGATGAAGACAACGGGCTTGGTCACAAACAGCAAGGACAAAGAGATTAAGCAACTTGCTCAGGGTTTAGGGAGGAACAGGAATTTAATTTTCCCTCCCAGTCCTTGGCCAGAGGTTTCTCTTTGCAGCTTCTCTACCCATGAAATGCTGTTTCTTAAGGACTAGCTAACTCAGAAGAGGGTTCTGGGTGTATTAAATAATTTTGTCATTTGGATGAATCTCTTCAAGACCAAACTGTTACCAAGAGCTGCTTCCTGAACTCCTGGAAATGATTCCATGGCTCACCTCCAAGTCTTGCTGAAAGTGACACAGTGATCATCTTTTCTTACAGTTTCACCAGAGGTAAAGAGCTGGCTAAAAACAGTGCCATACCAGGATGAGGTAGAACATCATTATGAATAATAAAAGTATGGCAGATATAAAAGCTGACACAGTGGTCAGGAAATGAAAATCACAACCAAGATCACCAGAAACAGAGACCTGTAGCAGTTTAACATAAAGGACATTTTTAGCAAGAAGTACCAAAGAGTCGTAGTTCCTTGGATGAAATGGAAAATAATGTGCCTTGAGAAAGATGCATGAATTTCTGCCTTACCCAGATGGCGCCCTTCCAAATGCATTACCTACTTCACAGTAATTTTTGGATTTCAGTGTCATGCAATATCAGTGCAGTGCATAATACAGTCAGTTCACTTAAGATATTGCATTTATATAAAATTAGCAGGAGAGAACCATGGGAATCTATCTCTACTCAAGAAAAGAAGTCCGAAGTGAAATACTGAACCATAAAGATATCCTAGAATCATAGAATGGTTTGGGTTGGAAGGGACCTTTCAAGGTCATCTAGTCCAACCCCCCCTGCCATGAGCAGGGACATCTTCAACTAGATCATGTTGCTCAGAGCCCCGTCCAACCTGACCTTGAATATTTCCAGGGACAGGGTGTCCAGAAGCTCTCTGGTCAACCTGTTGCAGTGTCTCACCACCCTCATCATAAAAAATTTCTTCCTTATATCTATGCAGCAAGCAAGCCTCCCTGCTGCAAACTGCTCATACCTTCCACGGTCAGTGTGGCTTCAGTCTCAGCGTTTCCAGCCCTGCATTTGTACACGCCAGCATCTTCCGGCTTCACCTTCAAAATCTTGAGTTCTGCTGAATGCTGCTCCCGCTTGATTTTGTACTTCTCAGAGGGCTCGATGGGTGTGTGGCCCTTGAACCACTTCACAACCTTTGGAGAAGGCCTGAAGTCACAAGACAGGATGACTGAATGGCGCTCCAGAGCTGTTTTGTCCTCCATCTTCCTGGTGATCTGTATGTGGTAATCTGCAAAGCAGGGTTGGGAAAGAAGAAAGGATCAATCTGAAAAGTTTCTAATCTGTATTTCATGCCAATTAATTTCATGTATGTTACTCACAACTCTTTTGTGAACTCCTGAGGTGGTGCTACAAGTTTTTGTTACAGAGCTGATGTGCTTTGAAGCTAAAACAGCGTAATAATCTATCAGGAATGCTGGTTTCTATAAGATAATACTGGATATTATCTACCAAATGCATGGTCCAGTTCTGGTTCAGTGCTTACTGAATTGCTCTCTAATTGAGGTTTTTATTTGAGTAAGAGCAAATTAAAGTCAAAACAAGGACTTCAGGATATGATTAGAGATATTTACAATGGTGACAGTGGAAGAAAAAAAGCCTTGAAGCTTTGTACCAGATCAAGTCAATGACAAAATGGATTAAGTAAATAAGCTATCAAACTTGTCTAGTTCAGAAATGGGACAAAATAAGCTCTCCTGGCAAATTTCATCTGTTTTGTCTTCTTTGGTAAAGTCAAGAAAAAGAAAGAAAGAAAAAAAGAAAGCCCAGCCAAAAAACAGTCTTAGCTCAATAGTTTTGAGTACCAGGTTTGAATACCAGGCACACCAAACTTATTTAATTAGATCCCTTCCTAAGACATTGCTGTCTCATTTCATGCATCCAACACTGCATTCAACAACTTGTAATTGGGAACTAAGCAGATCTTCCATACATTTTCAAGACCCTGGACAACGGAGCCTGCACATTAGACAGTATGTATGAAAAATTGCTTTACAGGAACTGCGAAAGGAAGGCTCTCTCATGATCTAATTCAAGCCAGGACATAATCACATTACCTCTGACAAGTAGGTTTGCTGTGGATTTTGATTTGCCAATGGAAAACTGAATGATGCCTGTCATATCAGTACTGGTTTTCAGTATTGTCAGCCGGTGGATGGTGCCTTCTTGCTGCATGATAATGTTTCTGCCAGCCTGTAAGACTTCCCCATGTAGAGACCATTTGGGGGGTTTCACGGATGGAATGGATATCTCACATTCAAACTTGGCTTCTTCAGGCTCAGTGACATCCTCATCACACAACTGCTTTATAATATTAATGGATTGCTCTGGACGAAGGATGGAATGAGAAGGAAGGGATTTAGGAGTCATGAAAGAACTCTTTCATTAACATCCTGCATACTCATGCCATCTTTTCTGTATTTAAATACTGCACTTATTGGCTCAAAAGGCCTTAAAATATGCTTTCCTTTTTCTATAAAAATAAACATATATTGCTGGGCACAGGTCAGTGAGACTGTGACACAGCCTCAAGAGAATCCAGATCTCCTGATTCCCAGTCCTATTTCTAAAGCCACCTTCCTATCCTGATATCAAACACTTGGCACTATAAAATGGAAAAGAAGGTTCACTGAAATGCAGATGATGGTAACAGGAAAGACTTTTGTTAACTACAGCAAGTTTTCTCTGAACAACAAACATTCTCCAGCATAAGCTTATCTGGAACAGGAATTTCATCACTTTCCTTAGAAGAATGTACCATATATTTCTTTTACAGGATGTTCCTGCACTTACAATCCTAAAAGGATTCAATATCAATGGACTTCAGAATAAATCAACTGAACTAAAATGCTTTTTAAGTGGTATTTTGTTTTCAAACTAAATGACCAGGGCTTTTTCAGTCAGCCAGTTCCCCCCCCTTCTTATGCATCCTAGAGGGGAAAAAATGGTTTACTACCTTCAACAAAGAAATTAGCACTGCTTTTGTCATCAAAGGCATCACAAGTGTACGTGTCCTCATCTTCATAATCTGCATCATTGATGATGAGTTTCCGATAGACACCATCGCTCACCATTTCGTATTTGTCACTAGGGTGAATTTCAACGTCCTTTTTATACCATTTAACTTTGGCATTGGCACGAGACACCTGGCACTCCAGGAATCCCCGATGTTTTTCAAGAGCAATCTTATCTCGCAAAGGCTTCACAATTTTTACAGGCAGCTCTAAAAGGAGTAAAAAAGATGGAATAATCAGTACAGTTTCCATGAAAAGTGCCAATTAAAAACTCATTAGCAATATTTCTTTTATGTTCAGTTATTTGGATGATGACAAGAACCCCCACTAAGCTAA
The DNA here is from genome assembly GCA_031468815.1 of Morus bassanus. Taxonomy (NCBI): domain Eukaryota; kingdom Metazoa; phylum Chordata; class Aves; order Suliformes; family Sulidae; genus Morus; species Morus bassanus. Next base: position 3,609,641 of record CM062567.1, on the reverse strand, counting down.
GCACTCAACTAGCGCACAGCAAGTGAAGAGCTAATTAAAGGAAAACTTTTTATCCCTATTTTACCACTTGGATGGCTGAACTGCAGAGATAATAGGTAATTTACTCGACACTACACAGCAGTGCTCTGGCAAAGCCAGGGACTGATCTCAGATTTCTTGAGCACCTCATCAGTGTGTTAATTCAAATGCCTTCCTTCTCTCTGTCTCTATCACACTAAGTTAAACATAAAAAAGTGCTGTATTCTTTTTAAACATACACCAGAAAGAGAAAATGCAGAAGAAAGCCAAGCTACAGCTTTTTGTCCTTCAAAGTTCAAACACAACTTTTCAAGTCTTAATGTACAAAACCAACCTCCTGAGAAAATAAACTGTGTTATTTAGCAAAAAGTAAATTCTCAGGCTGATATTTCACATGCAATAAGGTAGGCAGGAGTTTTTCTTTCCCTGAAAGCTTTAGGTGTTGTTCAGCTTTCTTCACATTAAAAGTGAGGGAAGTTGGTTGGTTTGTAACATGAGAGTTTAAGCAGTATTGACATGGAAAGTATAATTACCTTTGACAGTAAGCTGGGCACGAGATTCTGCCTTTTCTGCTACAAATTTGATCTCTGCTGCATCTTCAACTTGGACACGCGTGTAAGTCAGCGAATAGGTCTTTCCTGAGAACAGACACACAACCAGACATAGCTTCCCCTGAGCTTCACTCTCCAAGGCACATTGCCAGGTTCAGCATCGCTTATCTGGTTTCAGTGCATCACCACCTGCTCTCACGGCAGCAAGGCCAACCATTCCCCTATGTCTATGTCCCTGTATCAAAGGATAACCTAACCTCAGCTCCTCCAAGGACTGACTGAAGGACTGGTGATCCAGGACTGGTGATCCCTGCCGCCTGGAAAGTACTTGAAACAGAAGGATCCCACCCACTGTCAGAGGATACGAATTCCTACCCACTGCTGGCAGCATGGGATGGTGGGATGACACCAAATTTGCCTTACTAAAAGTTCTCACCATGTCACTGTCCCAGCCTAGCTGCAGCCCCAAAACAAAAGGGGAACTCTCTGCTAAACCTTCTTAACTTGATTTTGAAGGTCAGACCCTTCTGCCTAGTCTCCCATACCAGCACTTACTCCAACCCACCCCCATTCAGGAATGAGATCCCCCTTTTTCATCCTACCATCTTGACGCATTCTAATATTGTCGGCAGCCTTCAGCTTGTTGTCATTTTTGTACCATTGGGTTTGGACTTCATCATGTGAAATCTCACAGACAAAAGACGCGCTCTCATATTCATTCACTTCCACATCTTCCAGTGGTTTAACAATCTTGATATCTCGGGCTGTGAAATCATAGAGACAAATATTTATTTGGGGTTTCTCCATAACTGACTGTAGTGTGTTTACCTTCTGCATACTTGCATGGAAAAAATGGGGTTGTGTTTGATTCTAGACCAGCCTCCCTTCCTGGGTAGTTTTGCTCTTCAACACAGTAAATATATTTTATGCTTGAACCTGCAGATAGAGTCACCAGCCACAGTGGAGCTCACTGCAAGAGGATTTTATGGATGCCGGAGATTTATACAGGTTTTAAAAGAAGTTAAACATATTAATGAAAGAAAATCTGCCAAGGAAAACTAAACATAAGCCTACGATCTCTTGTGTCACTATAAACCTGTCTCATCCACATGCTTCTCTGCTTGCTCTCACTCCCTTTAGCCACCTTTGCTTCAGAGTCCCCTGAACTCAGTATAATCATCTTTAACTCTGCAGCTTTGCACTAATTTATGTCAGAACTCGCCCATATTTCTGTGCTACTGTAGCCCTTTCCTTTAGAAAGGGAAGGCCTCAATACATCTTGGATCAGCCTCAGGACCAGAGCTCAGATGCAAACCAGCCAGCATTTAAATAGCAACCCATCCCAATCACAAAGGCAGGGAGAAAAGGGGAAGTTCAATAGAGCAATAAAAAAGGACAGATGTTTGTGAAGATATTGCTGAACCCAACTGACCACATGAGGACAGCATCTAGTAAGCAATAAGAAAGAGCTGATCTGTCTGTTCAGATGCCCCTCTGGAAAATAACATCTACCAGGGCACAGCAGACCTGTCCGTTCAGTAACTGGCCTTCAGCACGAGCTTATCTCTGGCGCTTCAGAGCCTGGTGACAAAACACATCTGGTGCTTGACCAGTTGCACAGTGCAACACACAGAGGGAAAAACTGTCTTGAGCATAAAGGGGAGATGCAGTCAGAAATTTTGACACTTCCCTTAGCATTTACAACAGAAGAAGTAGGGCATATCTTGAGATGATACCCAGGGCTTGTCCAGTCCCTCTTCAGCCAAAGTTCCCCTGTGACAATGGCAGAAGCTAAACCAAACCATGTGCACACCAGCCATTGAATACCTGCTTTGTGCCAGGCTGTCTGGTATTTGCTAACTTGTCAATCTAGAAATACCATTCAAATTCCAGAGAAGAGAAATCACTTATAATAAATGGAAGACTAAGTTAGCACCTCTCCCAAAAATACTCCTCCAAGGACAGAGCAAGCACAGGTCAGCTCTGCCAGCACTTTCTCATTAGGAAGAGAAAATTTTCAAAAATGTGTAATTGTGAAATATATGAAACATTTCTTGCTGTCATCAAAAATACTGCAGTAGATGTAATTTCCTACTTCAGCCAAACATACCATAAACCTTTAGGGTAGCTGATGTCTTGTCTTCAGCTGCTTCACACATATAGGTTCCCTGGTCTTCATATTCACACTTGTGAATAATGAGGCTTCTCTTATTTCCCTGGGAAATAATCCCCACTTTTTTACTTTGCTGGAGCTCCTTCCCATCCTAGAAGGGAAAAGGCCAGACAAGATCACCATCAACTCTTCTATGTCTGCACCAAGCAAAACAAACACTCAGATCTGTGCTTGATTCACCTGTCTCATTGGAATTGATGGAGCTGTTCTTACTGGAACACATGCTGAAACTTAAGCACAGTGCAGTTTTCCAGAAGTAGGAATGGCTGAAGAACATGCATAACTTTTGGTTGGCCTAAGGCACCTATCTGAAGGCTTAAGGCACTGTACAGAGTTGGCATTAGGCCCCTTCAGACATTACCCTGAAGAAATGCTGTTATCCCCATATAAGGGAAGTATCAGCTGAACCTCAAGGAAAGTTCATGAAATGCCTGAACTGATCTCCAAAATGAATGTCAGGTGAAAGGGAATTGAGGCTTCACCTTAAATCACAGTTCCCAATGAGACTATAACTCCCGGGTGAGAACTGCTAGGCGTGAAGTAAAGCACGAGACTGCACTGCTATCAACAGCAGAGATTACATTCTGTGCAACAACAGCTCAGGAGTTCACTGTAAACTCAAGAGAAGTTTAAATTTCAACCTGATAAATGCACCCAGTAAATAAATAACATGAAGAGCAATGAACTGGGCAAGTAAAAGAACATAAGGACAAGAGAGCAATACTAAAAGCTGTATAGCAAAGGCTCAGACTCACTTCTCGTGCAAGTGAAATTAAAGGCTCTCATTCCCTTCCAGAGAAGCCAGAAATTAAAATACCACTATCCGTCAAATTCTGTACCTTGAACCACTTAACAACCACGTTGGGCCTGGACAGCTCACACTCGAATGTGACCTTGTCCTTCTGAGTCACACTAATGTCTACCAAAGGTTTGCTGATTCTCACAGGCAATTCTGCAAAAAAGAGAAAGTCCAGTTAGTAGGGATTTAGGTCTCCAGGACCATCTGGCACAAGGACTAATGAATAGGCAGAGCCTAACTTCCATGTTTAACAAAACTTGTGACAACAAAATCCTATTGTTTTGAGCACATTATCATAAGTTGTTCTGTGGATAATGTTGGTACAATAATCCTGTTGACATTAGAAGGATATGTTACTGATGATGGTCCAGTGCTTAACATCCCTTGCAGTTAAAAAGAGAGCTTGTTGCTCTCTCAAAACCTCAATCTCTGGTTCAGGAGAAGACAACCATCTCCCACACCAACCAGGGCCTGAGAATTTCAGGTCGGTGTACCTGTTACAGTGAGCTTCCCCGATGAATGAATGCCATCTGCTTTGAAGGAGATGAGTCCTGCATCTTCAAGAGTCACCGAAGAAAGAGTCAGTGAATGTTTCTTCCCCAGGACACCAATACTGATATTTGGTGAAGGCTTCAGCCGAACACCATCCTTCTGCCAGATCCCTTCCACATCCTCATGTGATACCTCCACCTCGAAGGTAACGGTCCCTTTCTCAGGGACTTCTAGGGGCTGAAGACCTTTCACCAGCTTGATCTGCCTCACTGAAAAAACAACAAGGACAAGTTGGAGATCTCACACCGACAGCTGTGGAACAGCCTGAGGACTTCCAAAATAGATTATTTCCCTATTCCTCATGCAGGTACATGCCAATTAATTGGTATCTGCCAATTAAACAACCACCTTTGCAGGAAATAAAACCTGTTCATGATTATACTGCTAACATGGCTGCTATTCTTAAAATTGATGCTTTCAGCTGGGACAAACAAGTCAGCCAAACATTGGACAAAAGGGCAAACTGGCCCTTTTTCTATCAAGGTCCACCACACTCGCTTTCTATGCCAGAAATAAGCTTTGTTGTTGAACACACACACAGGAGTAGAGGGATTCCTGTGCTGGGTGAGGTGGTCCCCAATAACCATCAGGAAGAAACACTCTAGAAGAAGATAACACTGTTGTTATTTACACAGGGACCAGGCTCCCTGTGCTGTACAGCAAGAGATGTTGCTGAAAATACTTATTGTTCAAGCATGATTCAAGAGAAAGACAATAACTAGAGATTAATAGAGCACAAAGGAATAAATAATATTGTGCAGCTCTTCAACCAGGATAAAAGAAGGGAGGGAGGGAAGTAGCAGGGAGAGAAAAAAGCTTTTACTAAAGGGAAAAAAAAGTCCATGACACAGTGTGAAGTGCGCTGACACCTCGCAGCTTGGGGGACAAACATCCATGTTTTGGGTAGGTATTATTCATTCCCAGTACAAGACATCAGTGACATCAGTGCCCCATCAGCCAGTAAAATGGATTTAATGTTTAAACTTGTCTCACCCTTAAAAGAAATTAAGTTGCCACTTTGCTCACTAGAAGTTGCATCACTCTGCAATTTCTGAACTGATTTTGTGGCCAGTCCCTATCCCCCGGGGTACCTTATTCTCTAAGCTGAACACAGTGTACCTGCTACTGTCTAACCTTTCCCCTAGGTTAATAGATACTCCAGACCCTCAAACAGTGAAGGACTGGGAATCAAACTGAAATGATTCCATGGAGATACTGAAAGGGACTTACAAAAATATTAACTAAATAGCATAACCATTTCTAACTCAGTAAGTGGCCCCCTGGATATATCCTCACCTGGTGGTGTACATAGAACTGAAAAAAAACATTAAAAAAAAAAATCACTTTTTCAAAGATCTTGTCATAAAGCAGCAACAGTTGGGGAACAGTAGAACTTTCACAGGATTTATTTTAATAGACAATATTTTGTGTCCAGAGATTTGAAATTTCATACTAGTGTTCCCAGTATAATTTCTGCTATAATTAATTGACCTAATTATGCTTTTCCCTGCTGAAAGCTTAGAGGTGTATCAGAAGAACCACGTTACCCATGACTTACTTATTTAAGTTTTCCACAAACATCTCCTCCTGGTCACAACTGAAAACAGATATTCGGCCAGATATGTTATTTGTTTGGGCAGCTTAGTTGTTTTTAGGATCTCCTGGCCTCTTAAGATCAGAACAGATGCTTGCTTTTTGATGAAGCAACTTTTATACTGGAGTAGAGCAACAGATTTTCACATAGCTATTCCTTATTTACCTTGCTCTGAAAGCAATCTCAAACAAAACAGTATCAGTCCGGCTTTGTGTTTTTTATTTAAAAGTCCTCTAAAATCAGGCTTCTTAACCTAAAGCTGAGCACCAAATAGTGGTAGCTCAATTCCCCAGACTGTGGGCATTTAAAGAACTTCTGCTGACCTCAATGTAAGCTCTTAAACGTTCTACCGAAAAGAGGCCATTTGCTCACATGCCAAAAAACGGAGCATAATTTTAGACTTCCACTTTTAGAGCCTTGCTTTTGCTGTAAAGCAGTCTGAGAGCTCCGTGACATCTCAGCTGGAGGACTTGGATGCAGAATACATATAGTCTAGTGAGATTCTTGTATATGGCCCTTTTTCTACTGCGTCTCATAACTTGGATGTCTTGGATGATCATATGCGAAAAGAATTCCCTGCTACAGTGAGCCGATTCCCCTTTTTGATCATGGTCACTCTCAGATCACCTTGAGTTTCCATCACTGCTTGAAACTATCTCAGTTCGTCAACAAAGGAGCTACTTTTTACACTGACACTAAGTGTAAGTGGTAAGAATGCACCGGGGTGCCTGGGAAGCCCAACCCCAAATCCTCTCTCTCCATCAGAACAGGAAGTTTATAAACCAGAGGCAGATACACATTTATGGTTGCATGATTCACCTTGCACAAAGAACTGTTGGCAGCTATCAGGACTACCCAATTGCTTCCTATATAAACATTATTCCATCATTTTTGGTTTTACTCCTTGGCCATAGCAACAGCCAGTGCCTAAAACCAGGTATAACTGAATCTACAACCAACAGCTGAAACATCTTGCTGGAAGGAAACTGAGTATCACCCAGAGTCTGAAAAAAAATGCCTTGGGATGCAATGTCTGAAAGAGGATGGAGCAGCAAACTGCCCATACTATACTGAATTCTTCCAACACATTGTGACCACAGAAGTGCTATATTTCTTTATCTTCTGTGGCCCCAGTTCATCCCATTTAACTGAGACAGTAAACATGGATCTAGTTCTAAATCAGGTTCATAGTCACCCATGGTTCCTTGAATAGTCAGAAAGACACTCCAGAAGGTAATTCAGTGCATCTGAGTCTTAAAACACTCTCTGGAGGTCTTTTTTTCTCTCTGTTGACTACAGAAGAGGCTGAAAGTGATGTACTAGATTTAGGCTGCATGAATCCAAGCCTAATCTACCAGCTGCTAGTCACTGGTAATGTCTGGATTTTTTTCTAGAGCTATTCAGTTTGGAAAAAAAGATAAGCAACTGCCAATAGAAGTGATAACTGCCCCATATCAGGATGCCAAACTAGTGGGCTTTTGACAACTGTCAGCCAGGAAGATTTTGAAGATGAAGCTGTCTTAGCACTGCATGAAAGTGATTTGACAAACTCTGCTCTGTATGAGACAGTCTGTCATCAATTTTTTATATCTTTGATACCATCAGAAGACAACAATATTATAAGATTGGAAAGACCTAGAAAAATCATTTAGCCCTTCTCTCCCGCTATAGGACTAACTGAGCTCTTTATGTCATCCCAGACAGATATTTCACTAACCTTTTCTTAAACCCATGATGGAGGCTCCAAAACCTCTCCAGACAACCTACTCAGTCATCCAACCTTTAAAAAGCTTTTTTATTTTATAACCTGGATCTTTCTCATTGCAACTGAAGTCCATTATTTCCCGTCATTATTTCCACATGGCGAACAGATTGTTCCCTTCCACTTCATAACAGCCTTTTATGTACTTGAATTCTGCTATCAAGTCTTTCCTTACCTATTATTTATGACCTACAGAGCACCAATTGGTGGCAGGGGCTTTACAGACAAAATCAGGTAGTCCTTAAGTGCTTAAATCCTGTCTTCATCTATCCTGTAACAATCATGACAAAAGGATGTAGGAAAAAGGACAGAAGTACAGGGGCACAACTGAGACACCATTAACTTACTTGAAAGGGCAGCACCTTCAGATAGAAGATTTGCTTTTGCAGTATTTTTAACCCTGACTGAATGTAAAGAGACATTCTGAAAGAGGTGGTTTGCAGAGAAGAATTAGGGCAATGGATAGCTGAAGAGGGAATGGTTTGCTAAAAGCCAGACAAAGGAAAAAACAGAGTGTACCAGAGAGTGAGAAATCTCAGAGGAAGGAGAAGAATCAGCTAAGAAGCTTAATGGTCAACAGCATGACTGAAAACTGGTGGGATGAGATGGAGGCAACAAGAATCAGCCAGCTGTTCTCTGTTTACTGCCCTTGCTTCCACCTCCTCTCAGTCATTTGACTGCTGGCCAAGCCCATGGTTGTGATCCCATGTCCCCATGACAAGTGGGGGTGGCAGTGGCCATTACGATAATGGAAGAGACTAGAATCCAGCTCCGAACCCTGCCCAGGGTATTTATAGAACTGGAGATCATTCAACTTACTTTCCACATTGATCTTGGCTTGGGTCTTGTCATCAGGACTCTCACAGCAGTAGAAGCCCCTGTCTGCAAAGGTAATGTCCTTAACCACCAAGGTATGCTTTGTTCCCTCAGCTTTGATCTCTATTTTTTCACTGGGCTTTAATATGATGCTGTTCCTCATCCACTTCACCACTGCAGGCTTGGTCAGCTCTACCTCCAAGGTCACTGTGTCCCTCTCTTCAACTGTTCTGGGCTCCAGTTTCTTCTTGAATGAGATCGAGGCCTCTGCCCAAGGAGAAGAAATATTAGTAAGAATGTAGAGGATCCAGAAAACAAGCTTTCAGAAAGAATTAAAATGGTGGCTCATATATCTCCAATCCCAATGCATTCTGGGCATTTCTGGGTATTTAATGATGTGAAAGCAGAATTTCCCTACTGCTAACATAATCAGTCAGAGGGAAGGCCACATAAAACAGTATAGGTCATAGCATCAGTGACAGCCTGTCAAAGGGACATAATTGCCTCCTACCTCGGACTCTGAGATTGGCTGTGCTTTCTACACCTTCAGCATTGGCGGAGATTTCAGCTGCATCTTCCAGCGTCAGATCAGTGATGGTGAGGCTGTGGTTGGTGTCCTTCTGAGAGACCACATACTTCTTGCTAGCTTCAATCTTGACACCATTCCTGAGCCAAGTGACTACAGCATCACTGGGAGAGACGGTGCACTTGAACACAGCCTCTTTTCCTTCCTCAGAGACCACGTTGTTGAGACTTGTAACGAATTTCACCACTCTGGGAGCTGATGGATAGGAATAAAACATTTAGGAGCATATCTTTGAGACATGGCATAAACACTTTCAAAGAGCCAGAAGCTTTGATGAATTTATCGGAAGCATCAATTTTTATTACTTACAGTAAGTGGTCACAATAATGGGTTATTAAGTTTCCCATATCTGAATGTTTTGCGTACAAAGATACCAGGAGAGAGAGGTAAACAGAGAGGGGAAAAAAAAAAACAAAACATCTTAGATTTGGGATACTTAATTCCAGCCTCAAATGCAATACGAAGGCCAGTTTGCCCACATATTAAGAGACCTGAGCTCAACAGGTCTCAAAATAATTATGTTCTTCACAAACAGAGGTTCCACTGACACTGAGCGAGGAAGTGGAGTTTTGTATTTTGCTGTCAACACAGGAGACAGCACAAACACATGAACAAACTCAGATTTGCAGAGTTGTAATGGCTGATGACAAAACCCAAGGATCCCTCTACATTGTCACCACGCAGTTCTAGAAGCATACCTTTGGGGGTGATGGTAATGCTGCTCTTGTCATCTCTGGACTCGCAGGAGTACTCTCCCTCATCCTCAGCCCGGATCCCTGTTATCATCAGTGTTCGCTTGACCCCTTCCTCATGAATCTGGAAACGCTTGCTGGGCTTGATCTGAACTCCGTTCCTGCGCCACACCACCTTCCCTTTGGCATGGCTCACATCACAGGTCAAAGAGACGCTGCCTCCAATCTCAGCATTAACAGCTTCAAGTTTTTTGGCAAACTTCACTGGGATTTCTGAGATGCAGAAGAAGGAAAAATAATGAGAAATGAAAATATAAGAAACCTGTTCTAAGAAACTTTAAAGGAAAAACAAAACCAAAAACCCAACAGATTTGGGGATCAGGGTGGACACAAACAAACCAGAAAGGTGGAAATTTAGGGAGATTCCTTTGACATGGAATTTTAATATCACTATCATTCTGTAAAGCAAGAGCAGTGCCTTTAAACAGGATTGGGTTTTGTCTTTCTTTCTAAATTCATACCCAATGAGACCATGTGGTGTTTTTACACCAGAGCCTGATTTGCCTGACTAAATGTAAAAATCCATATGGATGCACAAGCTCCAGCCACCTTTGTCTCTTCCGTCACTGGAGACACAGCCAATGGAGTCAGGGAAATCCACGGTCTGATTTCTTTCATCCTGAAGGAGACATTTCAATAGGTTGGATGTATCATGACCTATTAGTGACCACTCCTCTGCAATGACTCCAAAGGGAGCTGAGGGGGTGCATCTCAGCTGCAGACATCTCCAGTATGAGTGTCTGAAGAGAAAGGAGCAGGCCTTTGCTCTGGGACATCACCCTTCTCATCTCCATCTGTGGACCAGCTGTACTTCATCCTTCTTGTCAATCTATAGCCTTAGCCTTGATTAGGGAACAGTATCCCAGATGCACCATGCCAGGAACAGAGGAGGATACAATCTCACAAATTTTCTCCTCACACAACATCCCCCTATAATCCTTATCAGCTTTGTCATCCTGGTGAACAGAATGGGGAAGAGATAAAGCTCTGCCATGCCCCAGTTACTTGGGTTAGGAGGAGGCAGAAACAATGTGATGAGAGTGGGGCGCAGACACCCATCCAGAACAGCACCTGTTGTAGGCCTCCTTGTTCCCTTGAGTGGCCAGCAAAGGACAAAAACTGGGTATTTGGAAGCAGGAGAACTTCGTTGGCCCATGGTGGGGCAGCCACAGCATCTACAACAGCAACTCAAGCCTTGAGGTTGGAACAGTTTTAGATAGAGTTTTGACTTCACCTCCATCCTACCATGAGGGGAACGTAGCCATTGAGTTGGGACATGACCTGTGCACTGCTCTCTACTCACCTTTCACCTGCACTTTGAATTCCTGCTTGTCGCTCTTTGTCTGGCAAGTGTACACAGCAGTGTCTGTGCTCTCAGCCAGGTTCACCGTCAGGGTCCTGGATGCCCCCTCACTCTTGATCTCATATTTCTTGCTCGCTTTGATTTCTGTTCCATCCTTGAACCACTTTACTACAGCAGTTTCAGGTGTCACTGAGGTCATCAGTGTGATGCTTTCGTGTTCTTGAACAATGAGAGGCTCCTTCTGGACAACTTTATTTTCAAATTTAGCCTCTGGTTCTAGGAAAGACATTAAAATAGGAAAACTAACAACTTAAACCTCAAATCATGAACACAGCAATTTTCTATTACTCTCTCTTCATGACTCACAACACCAGCTCATCCATACCTGTGATAACCCAGGGAATATGGCTGAATATTTGTGGCTGGTGTAATCTTTTGCTGAGTGGGAAGAAATAAAATGATCTGTCAGGCAACCCAGAGCTTCAGCTTAGAAGAGAAGGAATGGAAAGGAAATGCAAATATACATTTTATCTGCTGCCCACAAGAAGTTTGTTTCTTAGAAGCAAAATGACCTGTATAATTATTTCCTCTCCTATTTTTAGGATTTTAGATCTAATTAAGAAGAAATATTAATATGCTAAACCTGATTTTATGGCCTATTTTCTTTTCTGCTTGCTCTATTCTCTTTCTCTTGGCTGCTTCTCTATCTTGTACGATGCTTTGCCACAAAACTGGGCAGTTTTTGGGCACACAGAGTAGCACACCAGATTTTCCTAGCCACCTTTCTCCATAGCTCTATTTCTGCTCTTCAAAACTTCCCACTTATACTTTCAGCTCTCCACCACTTAAAAGGGTTGGGTGATGGGGTGTGTGAAGGAGACAGTAAGTAAAAAACTATATAACATTTCCATAGCCAAAAAAAGTTCTTTGGCCAGATTTCCCACCTCCACACTGCTAGATTAAAAAGGTCAAATTAATGTGTGATGTGGTTCACCGATGTTGCTCCAGGGAAAATGGTGGCTGCACCATGGTCACTGGGTAGGGAATATCCAGTTTTCCTCTAAGCCACACAGAGAGCTGCTTAGGTGAGTCCTCACCAGTTAGTTCCAACTTGAAGGTCAGCTTCTGGCCTGCAGCCTCACAGATGTATTCTCCAGTATCTTTCTTTTCCAACTGCTCTATCACCAGGCGCCGGGTTTTGCCCACAGTTTCTATTTTGAATTTTCTAGAGGAAATGAGCAGTCTTCCATCCTTGTACCATTTCACTTCGGCTGCATCCTGTGCTACCTCACAGCTGAGGGTGGCACTTTCTGTCAGGACAGCTTTTACCTCCTTCTGGACCTTTTCCTGGTTTATAAATGCAGGTTTTGGTTCTGAGTGCAGAAAAGGAAGAAAATATTGATTGAGGGATTAAAATGAGATAAATCTTACAGATTTCTGTGCACAGGTTTGGGAAATATTTAGGTTGTCACTTGCCAAAACCAATTGCCTTCACTGGGCAATATCTACCCTTCTGTGTGACCAAATTGCCATGTGAGAAATAGGGAAGTAAGAGCCTAGGAATGCAAATGACCAAGAGGGCCCTTGACATCTATCTTATGGTTGCAAGCCACCATGCAAAAAATATTTAATTCAAACATTCCTAAAGAACATGTCTTGCATATCACCAAAAGCTCCCAAATTCCTTTTACTTAAGGCCTAGGACACAAATATAGCACCACGGGCTTCTGGAACAGGCTCTTCCTTGTCTCTTTCACTGTCACAAATGTGACTGTCAGAGGGACAAAGGAAATATGATCTCCCTACAGTGCTCAGGCAGGTCAGGATCATGGCTGGCAAGGTACCCAAGATTGTTGCAACGTCAACACTCCCTTTAGCATCCCATGCTTAAAGCAGTTTGGGTACCTTGTGAATCCTGTTCCAAAAGACCAATTGCTGGGAATCTTTCATGACAAAGGGACATTTAGCACCTGGCAGAAGTAGTAAGGCACCTCATAAGGCTGAGATCTCAAATAACCAACAGCCCAAATTCAGAAAAGTGCTTAGTTTTCAACCTATCTCGAGGCATGCTGCTGCTGAAATTGCAAATGACAAAACATATTCCTGTCTCTCAGTTTTCAGAAAAGGGATTGGAAGTCTAACAGGAAGAGGATTTTTGAATGGCTCTTTTCTTTCAAGAGGTTCAATGCACAAGAATCATCCTCTGGGATCCCAGGAATGGGAGAGATCTGAATAATATTTTTATTATTATTTCAATTATATTTATATCTGCCACTACTATTATATAGACAAAGAATAAGATAGGCCTTTGTGCCATGCTAAAGCCAAGTATTCCCATTTCTACAAATCCAGGCAATCAGGTACAGAATATCAGGTGAACCCTAGAGGCTGCAACAAAGCCCAGACAATTGCAACTGAGTCATAGTGTAATAGTTGTTACAGTTATTACTTTATTATCCTCTCCTGTAATTCAGACAACGTATGACTCACCTGTGACGTCAACCTTGAAGGTCAGTTTCTGGCCAGCAGCCTCGCAGGTGTACTCCCCAGCATCTTTCTTCTCCACCTGACCCACCACCAGACGACGCGATTTGCCCTCCGACTCCACCTTGAACTTCTTGCTTGAGGTGATCAGTTTCCCCTCCTTGTACCATTTCACATCGGTCTTCTCCTGGGCCACCTCGCAGCTCAGCGTGGCATTTTCTGATAGTGCAGCTTTCACCACCTCCTGCACCTTGTCCTTGTTTGTAAACACAACCTCTGGCTCTGAAAAGACAGAGAAATTCAGAGTGTCTCCAAGATGTGATGTTGCCCAGTTCCCTTATCATAGCTTACAGGTAACACTGGAAACCAAGCTTCTGACTTGCCAATAGACAGCTAAAGCTATTGGAAGAACATGCAAACTGTTTTGTGGTGGGGTTTTGGGGTGAGTTGTTTGTTTAAAGCTTTTTGTTCCTTTGTCACAAATCACCCATAGATTAGTATATTGATGGCAGTAAGCTACAAGACCATCTGATGGTCCATAAGAGCACTATATAGCAGGGTCCAGTCAAGGTAGGATAAATTTAGATTGAAACTGGGTGCAAAGTAACAAATTTTTAGAGGCAGGAGCTGTCCTGTGCTGTGTCACAGCCCCATATCATTGATTTCTTTGGTTCTCAATAGATGCCTCTGCTGCCACTTAGGTCATTTTGTTAAGTGAGAAGGGTGCTAGACCAGGACTGTAATGTTCAGGACTCTATTATTACTTCTCATGTGACCTTAAGAATAGGTAAGCTCATCTTATATCCTTTAAATCCAAATGTTAAAATCCCCTTGTTCTCCAGAAGACACATTAGTCATATCACTTGCGAAAAGATCAGGAGGTAGGGAGGGAGTTGGAAAGCTGAATCCATTCTACCACTCTACAGCCCCAGCAGGGCAATGCATCTGGAAGCAGTCTCCATGACACCTTCCTTCCCTAGTTCCCATTTACCTGACATCTTAAAAACCTTAACATATACCAAGCCTTACTGCCACGTGCTTCCCCCCGGCTGAAAAGAGCCCTTCCAAGAGAAAGAAAAAGAGTGCAGGCATTGGGCAGACACCCAACCCCTCTCCACCACGACACTGCTCTGAAATGCACTGACAATCAGCTGTGTTGCAGAGTTGGTCTGGTTGGACCAACATGTTGGGAAGGAGAGGTGCAATCAGTACTTTCCTTCTCACGGCCCTGTTCCTACAGAGCTGGGCAGCTCCTAAAGTTTTTCAAGGATGCAGCTCCCTGTCTTAAAGATTACGTAAAGTTTTACATAGAAGATATATAACAATATTAATTTTTCTAAATATTGCAGAAATAGAAAGGCTGGGCCAAGGAATCTTCCCTCACCTGTGACGGCAATCTTGAAGGTCAGTTTCTGGCCAGCAGCCTCGCAGGTGTACTCCCCAGCATCTTTCTTCTCCACCTGACCCACCACCAGACGACGCGATTTGCCCTCCGACTCCACCTTGAACTTCTTGCTCGAGGTGATCAGTTTCCCCTCCTTGTACCATTTCACATCGGTCTTCTCCTGGGCCACCTCGCAGCTCAGCGTGGCATTTTCTGATAGTGCAGCTTTCACCTCCTTCTGCACCTTGTCCTTGTTGATGAAAGCATCTTCTGCCTCTGGAATTAAGGTTACAGGGGCAGATTTAGAAAATTAATCTTTCATATACACTCTCATTCCCACATACACGTATCAGGGCTTGGATTGTGGTGCTGAAATGGGTTTCATATTCACATTCCAAGCCAACACCATCAACTGAATTATTAACATTTGAATTACATCAAGTGCCAGTGAAGGACTCCTTTATTGGTAGTCCAAGACAACTTAGATGGCACCAAAATTCCTTTCATTTCCATCACTATCATTCTTCAAAATCTGCAGAAGAGAAGTTCACATAACCCAATATCCAGTAGCACACCAATGGATGCAGTTTGTAACAAGTTTCTTTGCTGCAAGAGGACAAGCATTCAGTTGTCCAAACAACCCAAGAGCTGCAATTCGCTTTGCCAGAAAAAGCAAAGCTAGACTTGGAAAACAAACTTTGTGAGCCTATTCTGCATTTTATATCTTTATTTCCCAAATGTTCTAAAGATGTGTCATCCCAGAACTATGTTTCTCTAATGACTGAAAATTAGCCAGCTCCCATGGTATTTGCTTTGCATTGCACCATGCCAGAATAAAAAGAAATCTAATATATGTACTGCTTAATTTGCTTTAAATTCATCAAGATCCAACTGAGGGATCTTAAGGTTAAATCCTGTTCTTCTAATATCGTGGTGAAGAGACCTGCTTTCCTCAGCTACTGCTTGTGAGACCAGTTCTGGTATTTCCTTTTAGTTGGCAGTGGCCATAATAGAAAGGTTTCCTCCATAATAAAGAGATACTTATTTAAGGAAGGAGCATTCACAAAAGAACAGATGTGCTCAGATTTTCTGTGTCCTTTAATTTCTCCTGCAATGATTGAATTCCCGGTTTGTTATCAGTGCATCTCTACCACATTCCCAAGGAAATTGCCCAGTGATCTGCAGCCTGACCTGGGCTTGGGCTATGGAAATCCACTGCATTCTTAGTTTCCAAAGAAGGGAGATAAATCTAATAGTTTGTACACAACTGCATGAGTAAAACAGCAGAATTTAAATACTGGCTCCATCACTGCCTGCTGAGATGAAATTTGCCAAGCCACGTTACCTTTCTCTCGTTCAATTTTTTCAGGATAGAAACCAGAAATACAGCAAATTCACTCACCTGTGACATCAATCTTGAAGGTCAGTTTCTGGCCAGCAGCCTCGCAGGTGTACTCCCCAGCATCTTTCTTCTCCACCTGACCCACCACCAGACGACGCGATTTGCCCTCCGACTCCACCTTGAACTTCTTGCTCGAGGTGATCAGTTTCCCCTCCTTGTACCATTTCACATCGGTCTTCTCCTGGGCCACCTCGCAGCTCAGCGTGGCATTTTCTGATAGTGCAGCTTTCACCACCTCCTGCACCTTGTCCTTGTTTGTAAACACAACCTCTGGCTCTGAAAAGACAGAGAAATTCAGAGTGTCTCCAAGATGTGATGTTGCCCAGTTCCCTTATCATAGCTTACAGGTAACACTGGAAACCAAGCTTCTGACTTGCCAATAGACAGCTAAAGCTATTGGAAGAACATGCAAACTGTTTTGTGGTGGGGTTTTGGGGTGAGTTGTTTGTTTAAAGCTTTTTGTTCCTTTGTCACAAATCACCCATAGATTAGTATATTGATGGCAGTAAGCTACAAGACCATCTGATGGTCCATAAGAGCACTATATAGCAGGGTCCAGTCAAGGTAGGATAAATTTAGATTGAAACTGGGTGCAAAGTAACAAATTTTTAGAGGCAGGAGCTGTCCTGTGCTGTGTCACAGCCCCATATCATTGATTTCTTTGGTTCTCAATAGATGCCTCTGCTGCCACTTAGGTCATTTTGTTAAGTGAGAAGGGTGCTAGACCAGGACTGTAATGTTCAGGACTCTATTATTACTTCTCATGTGACCTTAAGAATAGGTAAGCTCATCTTATATCCTTTAAATCCAAATGTTAAAATCCCCTTGTTCTCCAGAAGACACATTAGTCATATCACTTGCGAAAAGATCAGGAGGTAGGGAGGGAGTTGGAAAGCTGAATCCATTCTACCACTCTACAGCCCCAGCAGGGCAATGCATCTGGAAGCAGTCTCCATGACACCTTCCTTCCCTAGTTCCCATTTACCTGACATCTTAAAAACCTTAACATATACCAAGCCTTACTGCCACGTGCTTCCCCCCGGCTGAAAAGAGCCCTTCCAAGAGAAAGAAAAAGAGTGCAGGCATTGGGCAGACACCCAACCCCTCTCCACCACGACACTGCTCTGAAATGCACTGACAATCAGCTGTGTTGCAGAGTTGGTCTGGTTGGACCAACATGTTGGGAAGGAGAGGTGCAATCAGTACTTTCCTTCTCACGGCCCTGTTCCTACAGAGCTGGGCAGCTCCTAAAGTTTTTCAAGGATGCAGCTCCCTGTCTTAAAGATTACGTAAAGTTTTACATAGAAGATATATAACAATATTAATTTTTCTAAATATTGCAGAAATAGAAAGGCTGGGCCAAGGAATCTTCCCTCACCTGTGACGGCAATCTTGAAGGTCAGTTTCTGGCCAGCAGCCTCGCAGGTGTACTCCCCAGCATCTTTCTTCTCCACCTGACCCACCACCAGACGACGCGATTTGCCCTCCGACTCCACCTTGAACTTCTTGCTCGAGGTGATCAGTTTCCCCTCCTTGTACCATTTCACATCGGTCTTCTCCTGGGCCACCTCGCAGCTCAGCGTGGCATTTTCTGATAGTGCAGCTTTCACCTCCTTCTGCACCTTGTCCTTGTTGATGAAAGCATCTTCTGCCTCTGGAATTAAGGTTACAGGGGCAGATTTAGAAAATTAATCTTTCATATACACTCTCATTCCCACATACACGTATCAGGGCTTGGATTGTGGTGCTGAAATGGGTTTCATATTCACATTCCAAGCCAACACCATCAACTGAATTATTAACATTTGAATTACATCAAGTGCCAGTGAAGGACTCCTTTATTGGTAGTCCAAGACAACTTAGATGGCACCAAAATTCCTTTCATTTCCATCACTATCATTCTTCAAAATCTGCAGAAGAGAAGTTCACATAACCCAATATCCAGTAGCACACCAATGGATGCAGTTTGTAACAAGTTTCTTTGCTGCAAGAGGACAAGCATTCAGTTGTCCAAACAACCCAAGAGCTGCAATTCGCTTTGCCAGAAAAAGCAAAGCTAGACTTGGAAAACAAACTTTGTGAGCCTATTCTGCATTTTATATCTTTATTTCCCAAATGTTCTAAAGATGTGTCATCCCAGAACTATGTTTCTCTAATGACTGAAAATTAGCCAGCTCCCATGGTATTTGCTTTGCATTGCACCATGCCAGAATAAAAAGAAATCTAATATATGTACTGCTTAATTTGCTTTAAATTCATCAAGATCCAACTGAGGGATCTTAAGGTTAAATCCTGTTCTAATATCGTGGTGAAGAGACCTGCTTTCCTCAGCTACTGCTTGTGAGACCAGTTCTGGTATTTCCTTTTAGTTGGCAGTGGCCATAATAGAAAGGTTTCCTCCATAATAAAGAGATACTTATTTAAGGAAGGAGCATTCACAAAAGAACAGATGTGCTCAGATTTTCTGTGTCCTTTAATTTCTCCTGCAATGATTGAATTCCCGGTTTGTTATCAGTGCATCTCTACCACATTCCCAAGGAAATTGCCCAGTGATCTGCAGCCTGACCTGGGCTTGGGCTATGGAAATCCACTGCATTCTTAGTTTCCAAAGAAGGGAGATAAATCTAATAGTTTGTACACAACTGCATGAGTAAAACAGCAGAATTTAAATACTGGCTCCATCACTGCCTGCTGAGATGAAATTTGCCAAGCCACGTTACCTTTCTCTCGTTCAATTTTTTCAGGATAGAAACCAGAAATACAGCAAATTCACTCACCTGTGACATCAATCTTGAAGGTCAGTTTCTGGCCAGCAGCCTCGCAGGTGTACTCCCCAGCATCTTTCTTCTCCACCTGACCCACCACCAGACGACGCGATTTGCCCTCCGACTCCACCTTGAACTTCTTGCTCGAGGTGATCAGTTTCCCCTCCTTGTACCATTTCACATCGGTCTTCTCCTGGGCCACCTCGCAGCTCAGCGTAGCGTTCTCCTTCAGCACAGCCTTCACCTCCTTTTGTACTTTGTCTTTGTGTTCAAAAGCATCATCTGCAAGATTGGAAGGAAGCACAAATCTAGACAAAAAGCCCAGGAAAATTAAAGCTTTGCTGCCAAGACCATATGGTACTGGGTTTTCAATGGGGGACCACCTGGTAGATAACAGTATAAATAAAACAGCTGTAAAATTTAAAAGGCTAACAGAGTCAGAGTTAAGCAAATGCTTGAGAAAGCACTGGCAGGAACAGCTTCCTTCCAGACAGCACAGTTTCTGGCTGCTGCTCCTTTGGGCAGCAAGAAGAACCGCCATGCCTGATCTTTAGGCTGACATCACCTTTTCTGCACACACTCTGTAGAGTTACTCTTTGCAGGCCAAGCAGGATGGGCTCTCTTGGGGAAGCAGGGCATGTTCTGTTCACTCACAGAAAAGACTGGGCTGCATATTCACAGTAAACAGGACATACTCCAGGCAGGGTCCTTCATTTGCCAATGCTGTCCCCATATTTGGGTCCAAGTAATTTTCAGGAAAAAACAATAAGGGTTATGAAGTAGATGCATAACAACTGGAGTACCTTTAAAAATGTTTATATGGAATTGTGTCCTTATGGAACAGCATCACTTCCCAAATATATTCTACAGAACAAGTGCTACTAATAGTACAAAATCACAGTCATAAAATAATTTAGGTTAGGAGTGATCTCTGGAGGTCATCCAGTCTGACTTCCCCCTTCACAGAAGATAAAATGACATCGAGTTACTCAGGGCCATGCCCCACTGAGTTCTGAATATCTCCAGTGATGGAGATCCCACAGCCTCAAGGCTCCTGTTCGAGAGCTTGACCACCCTCATGGTGCAAGTTTTTCCTAATATCTTTTCAGAACTTCCCACGTTCCAACTTGTATACTTTGCCTCTCGTCCTATCACTGTGCATCTTTGAGAAGAATGTGGAGCTGTGGACTCTATATCCTCCTATTAGATAGTTGCAGGCTGCAATAAAAGCTCCCTTTGCCTTCTGTTCTCTAGGCTGAACAAATCCAGTTCTCTGAGCCTCTCCTCGGATGACATGTGCTCCAGCCCCTTAATCATCTTGGCTGCCTCCACTGGAGCTGTGCCAGCAGCGTCTTGGATTTCCAGATGGAATAGCTGTCAGATTCTCCAAGCAAGCAGACATTGAATTAAGAACAATGATTTGATTTTAGGCTTGGTTTTGGTAAATTCCAAGGATGTCATTTTAGAAGCTGGGCATGGGAAATAACCTCGAATGTAGGGATCATAAGATGATCTAGTCTACTGTAAATCAAGGAATTAACAAGAATATGTCGGTAATGCTTATTTGGAACTAGCAAACTTGTATGAATTATGAGAACTGATTCATGGATGAATTATGAGAACTGATTCATAGATGAACAATTTGTTCAAGACTCAGCGTGGGACCTGGTATCTTCACACTAAAGCGCTCAGAATCTATACCTTACCCAGCAGAAGAAGAGAAAGGAAAGGATCAGCAAGGCCAGTGAAAAATATATATAAATACCTTTTAAAATCCTTTAAAAGACAGAGCACAAATGGAAAAAAGGACAGCTCTGCTGAAAAGCTGTGTCTCTGGGGTCAGGAACTGTAGTAATAAAGCAAGATTTGCCAAAAGTCAGGCTGGATCCAAGCTCATGAAGGAGGTTAAGACACCTAGCAAGGGATCCTCTAGCACCAGAATTACATATAGACAAGGGAAAAAGTGGGGCCATGATGCAAAGAGTTTGGGTTTCATGTTTCAGAGCTCTTTGTATCACACTTCTGAAGAAAACAAGCCAATGATCCTAGAAAGCGTTCTCTTACAGGCTAATTTGTTCATTTTGGCTCTCACCCTCACTCTAGGTAGATGTTTTGTCCTTCAGTACAAAGCAATGGAGGTTACACAGGAGGCTAACTGAGTGAGGGACTCCTAAGCTCACATGTTATGTTCCATCCTAGGCAACTCTCATCGGTGAAAGCTCTCAGTTGTTTGAATTTCCCTCAGGGGAACGTTACTTCTTACACAAAGTCTAGTTGGTACTCCTGCTCAGTTGTATCATTAATCAACAGCAAGGTGGAAAAAAAGGTGGTCTAGGGTTAAAGCACAGAAGGTCACAAGATCCATTTTCCAGGTCTGGTTCTACAGTGTACTTCCTTGGCAGTCTTGAATGAGAACCCAAAAGGGTCCCACCATTTCTGCCTTTAAAGTGACCAGTAAATCTCTCAGTGGCAAGAGGGAGCCTATTCTTCTCTGTTCTCCTTTCTTGTATTTACCCATTTGCAAAATCTGAGTAATAGCCTCTCTTGGACAGCAATGGGCTTCGGCAACACTCATCTATATCTTGAAGACAAAATGGCTGTCCGCCTTGCCGTGGTACACAAGTTCCTCAAAGCCTGTGATATGAAAAACACTTCCATGAGGTAGGACACTCTTCCTATCCCTATTTACAGAGAGGGTGTAAGATGCAGAGAAAGTTGGTGATAGTGAGGTCCCCCCTACATCAGCCTGCAGAGGATGGTGCCATTTCCCAAAAAAGTGAATCCCCAGTGTCCAAGCCATGGGATTTTCTCTCATGAATATGACTGTTTCTCAGAAGCCCTAAAAGCAGGCAGATCTTTGGGTTTTCATCCAAAAGTCTCATGCAACCCTCCATTATTGCTGTCAACAGGTTTCTGCACTCAGAGACAGATCTTTGGGCTAACTTGCAAGCACGAACAACTGCTGAGAGCACTTCAGTGCCTTGTTGCATCCAGCAGAGGATAAAGATCTCCTGGTCCCAGATGAGAAGATCCTTCCACAGGAAGCTAAGAAGAGCTCTTCCTTCAAACAGTGTGATAAAACCCTTTGTTAATTTCTGCCTTTCACAGTTTCATTTATAATCTGCTGCAATTTTTCCAACAGCTTCTGCTATCAAAGGCAGTCATTATTTGAAATAAAATAACAGTCTCAGTTTTACCCTGGACTATTCCTACAGCTTACATAGAGCTATAGAAAAAAAAAAATCACATAACTGAGCCATGGCATAAGTTTTACCATAGGTTTTCTGGCAGAAAGGAGAGTTGCCAAACAAAAAGGAGAATGAGGCAGATTTGCCTCCAATTTCCTTGTAGGGTCACTCCCCAGCAATGTACACCACAGAATGCAGCTACGGCAGAGCAAGCAGAATGAAACCCAATAAGCTTGTGTGCTGGTTTTGGCTGGGATAAAGTTAATTTTCTTCATAGTAGCTAGTGTGGGGCTGTGTTTTGGATTTGTGCTGAAAACAGTGTTGTTAATACAGGGATGTTTTCGTTACTGCTGAGCAGGGCTTACACAGAGCCAAGGCCTTTTCTGCCCCTCACCCCACCCCACCAGCAAGTAGGCTGGGGGGGCACAAGAAGCTGGGAGGGGACACGGCTGGGACAGCTGACCCCCACTGACCCAAGGGATATTCCATACCATATGATGTCATGCTCAGCAATAAAATTAGGGGGAAGGTTGGTCGGGGGGCTGCTTCTTGGGCACTGGCTGGGCATCGGTTGGTTGGTGGTGAGCAATTGTTTTCATTTGCATCACTTGTCTTTCTTGGGTTTTATTTCTTTCTGTAAGTTTCCTTTTCCTTATATCATCTTCATTATTATTATTATTATATTATTTCAATTATTAAACTGTTCTTATCTCAGCCCATGAGTTTTCTCACTTTCACCCTTCCAATTCTCTTCCCCCATCCTCCTGGGTTGGGGAGTGAGTGAGCGGCTGTGTGGTGCTTAGTTGCTGGCTGGGGTTAAACCATGACAGCTTGTACCTCAGCAAGACCCACAACTGGCAGTCACGTGAATCTTAATGCTGTAATATTATGCTTTTACTCAGGCCACATTGGGATCAGGCTAGCCACAAAGCACCTCCAGTAAGGAAGATACATAACCACATTCATAGCTGGGTCCAAAATTAAAAGCTCAGAGGTGTGACTGGTGCACCAGGCAGTGTAAATGCACACACTTCTAAACAGACATGGTTAGATTGTAGTGTTGGGCAACTCCATTGAAAGAAAGAAGGGGCAAATCTTTGCACTGAATCCAACTGTATTTTCCCACGTCAGTTCCTGGGATGTGCTTTTAATTGCATGCACCTTTAAGGTTCTCTTCTGGTCCACAATCAGAAAATAAACATCTACACGAAATTTAGATATTCTTCCCTAAAGGGTTATCAACCCTTTCAAGTAAGACAGAAGCAGGGAAGATCAGAAAGGAAGTACTGGGTAATATTTTCCACAAAAATAACTAGCAGCAAGGACAGAAATGTATGCATTGATGATTCACCAGCATACACAAACTACTGGATACCGATCTGAACTCACACTCAAAATCGTACATGTTGTGCAATTCCTCATGAAGTCATATTGGCAAATTCTCTCAGCAAAGCCATCTCTTCTATAGATGTGGCAGGAAAAATCTGTCACAGCAGAGACAGAAACTACAGATTGTTAGAGTGGAACTACAGACTCCTAAAGAGTAGAAGGATTGTTGTATGCTTGTCTTGTTCTTACATCCTTTTTTGTTATAACCATTCCTGGTCAAAATCAGGGAAAGAATACTAGCCTAAGTGGACTTTTCTCTTTCCCAAAGCGTCCAAACACATGCCCTTAATACTGACCTTTAAGAATAACCACTTAAGTTCTGTTGCAGAGCCATATAGACTAAGGCTGGAAGTAAATCTATGTCATTAGGAAACTTTCTTTATAACTACAGCAAAAGAATATGTAATCAGATAATCCCTCACCTGTGACGTCAACCTTGAAGGTCAGTTTCTGGCCAGCAGCCTCGCAGGTGTACTCCCCAGCATCTTTCTTCTCCACCTGACCTACCACCAGACGACGCGATTTGCCCTCCGACTCCACCTTGAACTTCTTGCTCGAGGTGATCAGTTTCCCCTCCTTGTACCATTTCACATCAGTCTTCTCCTGGGCCACCTCGCAGCTCAGCGTGGCATTTTCTGATAGTACAGCTTTCACCTCTTTCTTCACTTTGTCCTTGTTCATAAATGCATCCTCTGCTTCTGCGGAGTGGGAGAAGCAATTTAAAAATCACAGGTATGTTCATGCTGTCCAAAATGTTCACAACCAAATGCAAAATCCTGCTTACAAGACCTTCCCACAGCCCTGTTATTATTGAATGGTCCCACTCACAGCTAAGACACACTCAGACAAGATATGGCCCTCTGTACAGCCTGAGGACACCATGTCAGCCACTTCTGAGCAAAATGATCCAATGCTTCATGAATTAAGGTTCTTCTCATCTCCACGGACCCACAAAAAAATCTAACGTTTTGTTCCTTAATGTAATGCACAAACAAGCACCCAATCTCATCTGCCGCTGGGACTCCAATGTAAGCCTTGCCCATTCTAGGTACTTCTTGACCATGATTCCAGATGCATTTTCCTACACATCTGGGAGCTGACCCTACATTTATCCCCATCAATCACAACAGCATATGTAAACTTGTTTAATTCTTCTTTACTCTAAAATTAGAAAACAACAAGGACCACTGAGTGGGATTCATCTCACAGATGAAGAAAAATAGCTATAGGCACGTGTGTGACAGTGGATGCATACAGCTGGTTGCCTGATCAACCTCACTACTCAATGAACATCTAGGCTACACAGACCCGGGAGAGCAGAGAGTGATTCATTCTGCTCAGTCATAAAGGGAACTCATGGATCTTTCTCTGATGAGAACAACTGTATCTCCCACCTGTGACAACAATCTTGAAGGTCAGTTTCTGGCCAGCAGCCTCGCAGGTGTACTCCCCAGCATCTTTCTTCTCCACCTGACCCACCACCAGACGACGCGATTTGCCCTCCGACTCCACCTTGAACTTCTTGCTTGAGGTGATCAGTTTCCCCTCCTTGTACCATTTCACATCGGTCTTCTCCTGGGCCACCTCGCAGCTCAGCGTGGCATTTTCTGATAGTGCAGCTTTCACCACCTCCTGCACCTTGTCCTTGTTTGTAAACACAACTTCTGGCTCTGAAGAGAGAGAGGAACATTAATCAGCCCACTTGCAAAAGGATCAGGAGGTAGGGAGGGAGTTGGAAAGCTGAATCCATTCTACCACTCTACAGCCCCAGCAGGGCGATGCATCTGGAAGCAGTCTCCATGACACCTTCCTTCCCTAGTTCCCATTTACCTGACATCTTAAAAACCTTAACATATACCAAGCCTTACTGCCACGTGCTTCCCCCCGGCTGAAAAGAGCCCTTCCAAGAGAAAGAAAAAGAGTGCAGGCATTGGGCAGACACCCAACCCCTCTCCACCACGACACTGCTCTGAAATGCACTGACAATCAGCTGTGTTGCAGAGTTGGTCTGGTTGGACCAACATGTTGGGAAGGAGAGGTGCAATCAGTACTTTCCTTCTCACGGCCCTGTTCCTACAGAGCTGGGCAGCTCCTAAAGTTTTTCAAGGATGCAGCTCCCTGTCTTAAAGATTACGTAAAGTTTTACATAGAAGATATATAACAATATTAATTTTTCTAAATATTGCAGAAATAGAAAGGCTGGGCCAAGGAATCTTCCCTCACCTGTGACGGCAATCTTGAAGGTCAGTTTCTGGCCAGCAGCCTCGCAGGTGTACTCCCCAGCATCTTTCTTCTCCACCTGACCCACCACCAGACGACGCGATTTGCCCTCCGACTCCACCTTGAACTTCTTGCTCGAGGTGATCAGTTTCCCCTCCTTGTACCATTTCACATCGGTCTTCTCCTGGGCCACCTCGCAGCTCAGCGTGGCGTTTTCTGATAGTGCAGCTTTAACCTCTTTCTGCACCTTGTCCTTGTTGATAAATGCATCCTCTGCCTCTGAAATAGGGAAACATTAGGGAAAAAATATGTAAGATGTAAATAGCTTGTGACAAGAAGGTATTACATACATTTTGTGTAGGTGTTCTACAAGGTCATTTCCTGTAAGTAGCATTGCTTTGCAGTTCTTTTTATCACATAGAACAATGCACCCTCAAACATAGTCTGTATAATTATCATACCTCTCTGACTAGTGTTCACGAAGAGCACGACTGCCTCATTTTCAAATTTCTTATAATGAAGACAAAGATGAATTTCCCCCTTTGTGTCTTTATGATATTTCTACACCCCACATTTGGAACTAGCCAAATATAGCAAAATTATGAATTGCCACCTTCACTATCATGTTATTTACAGGAATTTACCAGTATCTTGGTATTTTAGATTAAGACTGGGTGCTGTTCAGAAAATCTCTTGTAACTCAATCCCAAAGAAATAACAAAGTTACAATTCTTAATATGGAAAAGTACTTGGCTGACATTATATATAAAATTGGCCTATAAAACTTGAAGAATACTTTTCTTTCCTCAGAAATCTACTTTTTCAGAAAACAGGCTGTAAGTAATCTTCTCTTAATACCTAACATAAGCAACAAGAATGAAGTGTTTAAAATCACTGTCTTCCACAGTACCTCTGAGAACTTCCATCTCAACAAGTGGAGTTGGCATGAAAAGGACATCGTGTGCGAGTAGTAGTTAGGTATATGCATTGAAAAGATTCAATAGTCACCTCGCTAAGTAGGACTAAGTGATAAATTGCATCTTTTACTGATTACTTTAACGATTGTTTCACCTGATTCTCCTTTTACCAACAACTAGTGTGGTTACTGTTAGTTTTATATTAGTATACATTTGAGATGTGAAAGGACAAACAGACCATAAATAAATGGGCTGCCATGTTTTTTTCACTGATTTACCCTAAGAAATAACTGCATAAGAAGTGTAAAATATTTCTGGTATGCCTACATGGTGGACACCACATAGCAACAACCATCCAGCATTTAGCATAGCCGGCCTATGCCTACTTGGGTCCCAGGTATGTACTTGAGCATTGAAGTCCATCATTTCACTGCTACAGAAGCACAAGCTCCAAAGGGATAAATGCTGGACTAGCAAGTGTATGGGAGTTGTTCGTTGCCCTTCAGTTGCAGTGCAAGCATGGCAGATAATTCATCTACCCAGCTTCAGGCATCTGGGTTACCTGGTAGGCTCTTGGTTCTCCTCCCTGGCAGTCATGGTGACCGCTTCCATAACCTGTGCTACTGCCCTCCTCCCCCCAGTCACTCTCTGCAGCCTTTTAGTTTCATCCTTTATTCCTCCTTGATGACTTTCTCCTCTGTATACCATCTCTGTCATGTCTGTACTCTGAGTGACAGCAGCTGCCTGGGAGGGTAAGGAGTAGGGGTGAGTTCAGGTCAAGTTCCTACACTGCTGACCATGGCACTACATGCAATCCTGGGAGCCACACCATAGGCTTGCCGTCAATATTGCACAGTTAGTGGAAAGAGAGAGGTCCTGTAGGGAGCAAGCCGAAGAAGGAATCCAGCTTATATGCTCTAAATTTGAGCTCCTCTGTTTATATCAGCTGTAGAAGGGGTGTAAGGAGGTGTCATTGTCATTAAGGTGTCATTAACAATGCAGCGTACTTGGCCTATGCTGGGTGATGCAAAACTCCTCCAAGGCTCTTGTCAGCCCACTTGCAAATTAAGCAGCATTTTGATATCTAAAAGAGCTTGAGCACACACCATGGTTTCCATTCAAAACTGGTTGCAAAAATATAATCATGTCAACTTCCATCTACAACTTGGACTGTGAATATGCAGAGTGCGCTAAACAAATGAGTTACAAACCAGTCTGTGTCAATGGGGGCTGTATTTAAAATTTCAAGTTGGCAGGGCAGGAATATTCCAGATGGGTTACTCAATTATCCTCTGCATTCTTGCCCTTTAATATAAACCATTTTTATCATGATATGAAATGTGACTAAAATTTTTATTCAGCTTATGAAGTGATTTACCCTAGCCAGTAGCATTCAGTGCAGATGACACTTCCAACCTCAGCTGAAACTGGTTAGTGAAGTTCCACTGAAACTGAGGAAAACCATTTTCAGGACATGGAGCTTTCACCAACTTCAAATAAGGATTTCACCTCATACCACGAATCTTGAAATAATAACATTTCAGAATCAGCTCTTTTGGCTACATATCTAGCCCAGTCCCAAGGTGTGCAGCACCTGCTTCTTTTTATATGAAGCCAAAAAGCTGTAGCTGCATCCCAGTACTCAACACTGAGCATCTAACCTTCAAGCTGTCCTTAAACAGGGAAGGTTTTGTGCTACCAGTGGAGCCCTGGAGTACAGAAACCCTGAAAAGCTTTCTGAGTGCAATGGTAACAGGATAAATTAAGACCCAGAAAGCCACTGCACTTTGAGATAATCTAGTAAGATGAAGATTTCTGCAGGAAAAGAGCCAACCACTCAGAGTACTCATAATCCCTCCTGACTTTCACACTAGATCGTTTTCCAGTGAGTGCTGGACTTGCATGTCATGTTACAGTTGTACACATGAGAAATACAGCAACGGTAGCTAGGCAAGCACTCTCCACTTACGACAGAGGGGGAAAGGTGTTACATTACCCTGCGCAGCCGTGAAGTCATCTGGTTTGAAAGAGAACTGAAAACCTTTGGTTTCTGAGGCAGACAGCTAAGAATAGCCCTCAGCTGGAGAAATTCAAGTGTAAAAACACTAAATTTCTGTGTTTTCTCACTACACCTCTGCAGTAATGTATGAACTGGTTTCAGCAGCTGAGCGTGAACTTGGTTTATACCAATGGCCTTTCTATCAATGTCCACGTTGCATTTTATCCGAGAGATGCCTCTCAAATCTACCCTTACTGTAATCCATCCTTCACTGAAACTGAGCAAAAAGCATGAGCTACACAATTCATGAAGAAGACCCAAAGTGCCCCAACTCATACCGTGTGCACCCCACAAAGAGTGGGGACACATAGCAGCTGATGGCTTACAATATATGCTATGGGGAGAAGCAAAGCTTTATGCCATAGCAGCAGTTGCACATTGCACATAGAAGATGGAGGGAGCGTGATGCCCCAAGGCAGTGGGGGAGCAATAAAGTCTGCAACCTTTACAAGGGAACAGCACTCGAGCTATGCCCTGCGAGGACTTCAGGTCTCCAGCATGGCTGCGAGCAGGAAAGTCAATAGACTCCCAACACAGTTGCTCTTCTACATAGCTGATAAAATGCCAGACCTCTGCCAGCATTATGGTCCCAGTGTGTTTGATGCCATAAGAAAGCAGAGGAAAAAATAGATTCCCTGTTCTGTTCAGCTCAGAATATGAGACAAGAATTGCAATGTTAACAGAGACTCATTTTGCTGCAAAGGCAATGGAGTGTTACGAATATGAACAAAACAAAACCAAGCCCTTTCTTATCATCCAATTCAGAAATGATCACTCAGAATGCAGCTGACATGTCCATGGCTGTCTGGAGCCTGAGATAAAATTTACTGGACCTCTTGCAAAACATACTGAAACCAAACAAATCTTTAGTGTAGTCAGAGTGAAAGAACAGCCTCAATATTAAATACTCAGACTCCAAATCATGTTGTTAAGGAGAAAATTGCATATACAAATAAGCATTCCTGAACTCATGTCTGGTCAATACAGATGTAGAAATCACAACAAGCAGTCATCACCTTTAGATTCAGCAGATCGCAGATATGTGCAGTGCAGCTGATATAAAATTTTTAGGACGATACACTACCACCAACTCCCAAACATTCTCAGTGCAGCCACAATAAAGTAAGGATCTTGCAAATGCTACAGTTTCAATATCACTTGGTAGACAAGTATTTGTACCACTTCCTATAGCTTTACAAATCACAACTTGGTATCCAATGACAGATGAAAGAAGAGGTAGGGAAAGAGCTGGATGAAAGGTTGTTAAATACAAATCATAATTCAAGTATCTGTATCCATTTCTGTTCATCATCCACAAAAGTTTCATGGTGCATGGAGTTATGAGGCTGTGCTCACATATGTGTTTGCACAGCCAGACTATGGAATAATTGAAGCAATTCCCTGTTTTGGGAGGGAGGATATTGTGTAGAGAAAAGATGAAAGAAAGAGGGAAGAAAACAGTAACTTTCATGGATGAAGAGCAATAACAAGAGGAGGAGTACCAATACTGATGATAAAATTGGAAGAGGCCCTATAGCACAGTACATGCTAATAAAAACTCTTGATTCCCTATCCAAGCCTAAGGAGATGTAGAGGGAGTTGGGGAACTGATATCAGGATACCTACACGTAACCAGTAGATCTGCCCAGACCTACACAACTTCACTGAAATGGTAGCTTAGACCAACATCAGAAAGTACTTTAAAAGCATTTCTAATATGTTGACAGAGAAAACAGCAGAAAACACCCAGATACAAAGAAAAGGCAATGAAATATGTCTCCCACCTGTGACGACAATCTTGAAGGTCAGTTTCTGGCCAGCAGCCTCGCAGGTGTACTCCCCAGCATCTTTCTTCTCCACCTGACCCACCACCAGACGACGCGATTTGCCCTCCGACTCCACCTTGAACTTCTTGCTCGAGGTGATCAGTTTCCCCTCCTTGTACCATTTCACATCGGTCTTCTCCTGGGCCACCTCGCAGCTCAGCGTGGCATTTTCTGATAGTGCAGCTTTCACCTCCTTCTGCACCTTGTCCTTGTTTGTAAACACATCTTCTGGCTCTGTAAGAAAGCCACAATAGTCACACATAGGAGGTTTTTGCAGTTGTCTTCTCCAGTGCTTAATCAAGTTCCCCCTATTTCACTCTACTTGCCCCTGACAGGTAGTATCGTGACGGCCCATTAAGACAAGAAAGGACCTTCATCTCTATTTTGTTGACAGGAGTTGAATAAGGGTATTGGAAATCTGGGATAAAGTTAAAAAACTCACAATTTGAGAACAGATTTGAAACTGGGACATAGAGCATCAACAGGCACTGCCTCAACCCTCCTCCCTCTTCTTTCTTTTTCTCTTTCTGTGTCTCTCCAAGCTTCCAGTGAATCCGAAGGAAACAGCCCTCATATCCTCATATCCAGGAGCCATTGCTCTTTTTCTGCCTACTTGGGTCACTCAAATTCAGTCATTCTCCATCTAATCAGAGCTCTTCAAACACCTCCCCCTTCCCTTTTATCTACCCCTGCGCCTCTGTTATGGCCTTGCACTGTGATTCTACAGGAGTTTTTCTGCAGACACACCAGCTAATTGTAAAAGGTGCAGAAGTTATCATCCTTGCCCATCATATTTTTGTGGTCACAGCTAGTCACAGATGCAAAAATGTGTGTATAAAATGTTGATATGACAGTTGGCTGAAAATCAAGTCCTACGGCTGAAATATTTCACCCCAGAGAGGTTGTGAGATGATCCTCCGAATGTAAGATACTACCTGAAATGGAATATTCCTTTATCTTTGGCATTTCTAGCATTTTCTCACCTCTGACTTTGACTTGGAATGTTGTTGTGTCATCCTTCGTTTCACAGGTATAGATCCCTTGGTCTTGCTCTGTCACCTTCTTGATGATGAGCTTGCGGTGTGTCCCCTGGGAGACGACTGTTGTCCTCTGGTCCTGCTTCACCTCGGTTTGATCCTTCTTCCATACCACGGCTCCGCTTGCAGCTGACACCTCACACACCAGCTCAAGGTTTTCAGAAGGACTGACTGATATTTCTGGAGTTGTTTTGGGCTTGTTGACAAAATTAACAGCTTCATCTAAAAAGAAAAAGAGAAAGCAGTTTACGCCTTGATTCAGGCCTATCAGCACAATGTTAAGATACAGTCATGAATAATGATTATTTCACTGCTAGTCACATTTGGGTGATCAAGTTTCACCTCTGGAGGTGTAAATGTACATACATGTGCATGGTACTATTGCAATGTAACCGTGACAGAGTGTCAACAGCTATGGCAATAAACTGTGGTTATGAGTCAGAAAAGGTCTTCCTGAGAAACAGCAGCGTTATCTCTACCAGGAAACTCATTGCCCAAGTTTTAAATCATCCAGAGAGTTAGTACATAATGGTCTCCAGATTGGGAGCTGGGTTTTGATGAATCCCTTATACTATATCAACCTATTAGATCTACACTGTGGCATTAAAACTAGCTTTACTGAGTTCTAGATAGACGTGGAGCTATGCCTACCTGGATTCATAACCAAAATCCACCTAACTCATATGCATCCATTTTCTGCCCCCCTTTCAGAAGTCAGGCATGAAAGCTCTTACAGAGCACAGATGCGGTGGTATTTATTACCAGAGTTGCATGTGCACAGAGCCATGAGCAGAACCTGGCCCAGCCTCAGGAGATCATAAAGCCTGACATGTGCTTTAATTCACAGCTCCTGTCTCATCACACACATGAATGTTGATGCCTGACTTTCTGACAGATGGTGCAAACTCCTTCTCTGATCTTCAGATAATTGCTCTCAGTTACAGTGCAATCACATTCATCTCTCCTACATCCTTCTGGATCTTTTAAATCAAGCTGAGATGCCCTCAAGTTGCTGACACTTTAATCACCACTCCTTGTTTCTGATTTCAAGCGAGGTCTAGGGAATATGTATTGAAGCCTGAGCCCACAAACAGCTTTGAAAAGATTGAAGAGGTCTCAGAAAATCTTGTTGGAACTGATGAGGAGCCTTCTTTTACATGTTTCTGAGCCCATTTCTGCAGCCCCGTGTTCACAATATCAGGCCCACTGGACTAATTCTTCCCCAGACCGGATCATGGGACATATGGGATAATCTCATTGATAAAATATTCTCCAACTTCAAGAAGACTAAGTTAATATATGAGCCAATAGTGTCACTTTCTGATGAAACTGATCTTCACAGCAGAGAACACATAACTGCTCCAACTCATATAGCTCCAGCGGTACAGGTTCCTGCTCTGACAACTCAGCTCAGACTCTGCTGACTGCACAGACTGGTGGCCACACATATGAGCTGTGCATGCAGACACAAGCACGCAGCATGTGCCATGTATGCAGCTACAATACAGCATTTTTATCAACTCAGGTTTTTTGCAAATGTATTTGTAAAAGTAAAAGCAAAGGCAACTAAGTAAGTGGACACAGGCACCTTGCGTGTAAAATGTGAGCAAACCTACCCAACACACTCTGTCCCAAAGCTAATGAGCAATATTTGGTGAGCATGTCAGGTATTTCATACCCTTCATTCCACCAAGCCAGCCCTTGCCTGAAGAGCAAGCTGATGGCTGTCAGTTATAACAAACCTTAGCTTAGTATTGCATTTCTTTTAGCAGCAACTGTTGCTTTCAGTCACTGAGTATCCCAAGGACAATTGCTATGCTACACCCATGCCAGGCACGTCTGTGGCATCAGAGAACAAATATTTCATTAAAAATTGTAATCATTAGGACTGATTTAAAAAATTAGATGACCAAGGAAGGATAGTCCCTCCAGAGTCCTGCAGTCCAAGATTATTGGGGTAACTCATCACCATAAAGACAGATTACTTCCCTGCCCTAAGACCATCCCCTGACTGCAGTGCTTCTTAGCACTCTGGAAACTTTTTATGGTGACATGTAAAACAAAGTGGAAGTTGCCCTAACTAAGGTTTTGTTAACAGGCTGTAACTCAGTCCTGGTTCATCAAAAAGTTAATGGAGATATACAGTTACTTAGCAGATAACAGTTTTCGTTGTCTGAGCCATGTGATGTTTTGTCATAGGAGTTACAGGTGAGATTCACCTAAGCTACACATGGTCATCAAAAAGTTGGGTATCCAGCCTCAGGTAACCATGCAGGGTTCCTCTGTACTTGATTTTTAGACAAAGGCAGCTCCAGAAAGCTTTTAAAATCCATCTTAGCTAGCTCTCATCAGACAGTATAGATCAGATGATATAAATTGCCTTTTGGGGGTGCCTTTCACTCTGATTCAATCAGTTTGGATAGAGCCTGGTTGGCTCTTTTAGACCAATTTTTCATTGGGTAAAGCCAGGGACTATGAATTACACTCAAGGTGAAATTGCATAATGTTGGATTCTCAACCAAAGAGAACTGGAGGTAGGACGCAGAGTGAATACCTAAGCAAACACCAGCTGTAAACTGGAAGCAATCCCTCTAGCTCAATAAACCCTGTAGCAATCCCTTAAGACCAGTGCTGTCCTGGATTAATCAACTCTGATGAGCTTTTAGTTACCTGATGGACAGCATCATAGTAACATGGATGTACTGTTGTTATAGGCGACAAGCACTCAGTTGCTACTTGTCTTAAATTACATTGCATTGCAGCATGTAGACACACCACGAGAAACTTTCAGTAGGGTTTCAATTTGTAACTTAGGACTGGGTTAAAAATTAGGCTCCGGACCTAAGTCAGAAAGCCACTTTTAGAAGAAAGGTTCCCACCAGGCTATGCAAATTGAATCAGTTGCCTTTCACAGGTATTGAATTTCATAGATAAATTCTTGTGTCATTTTACACTCTGGCTCCATCCTGGACTGGAACGCATCGGTGACAAGCATTTCTGTTCTGGGCTTGACCTGACAGCCACGTGCTTTAGCACGTGCTTTATGCTGATGGGCATGTGCCGTGAACTAATGGCTTCACCTACAGTACTGCAGGGAGATGTCTCAGAGATCACTGTGTCCTTTGGGAATAGCAGGAGATGCTTAACTCTCAAAATCAGGAGGTAAACTTGTCAAAGGAAGATGCAGGACTTTCACAGTCAGACTTTAGGACCGCCTTGATCAGGAGGTTCAAAGACAATGTATATGCTGAGGCAATCCATGAGCTAAAAGAATAAAGGCCAGATGCGGCTCTCAGCCTGTTTAACCAGTGGGGTGTTTGAGTCATGACTCCAACCTTAGTAAAAGCTTGTGCTGACTTGAATACATAACAGCATCATTATATTATTTGTCCATATTGTGGATTTGCATAGGGATCACCACAGGGGTCAGAGTCTCTGACATAGTACTGTGCAATCTTGGCCCAAAAAACTGGCAATCTACCAGGTAAGACAAGTATAATGAACTAAGGCCTGAGTTTCTAACACAGCCTCTGATCTCATACTTGCATCACAAACTTACCTGAGACTTTTAAATCAAAAATAAGAGTATCATCTCCAATTTTGCATGTGTATGTTCCTTCATCTTCTTTAGTCACAGCTGAAGCCACAAGCTTATGCAGTTTTCCTTTATCTTCCATGATGAATTTGTTGCTGGATGTGATTTCTTTGCCATCTTTGTACCACTTAACCATGACGTTGGCCTCAGAGGTCTCAGAAACAAATTCAGCCTGTTTTCCAGAGATGGCCCTGATAACTCCTCCAGTTTTCTCTTTGTTTATGAAGTTTGCAAGTGCTGAAACAAAATACAGACACACAGCACCGGTAAAGAATTGTGTGGACATCAGTAAATATATACAACACTTACATCCACATTAGGTATTAATTTATTCTAAGACCAAATATTTATATTTAATTATGGATCTAATTACTAGATTCTAGTGCAGAAGCAGCCAAAATCCAGCCTTTATAAACCATGTACCTCATTATCATACGTCAAAAAAACAGAGCACATACAACACAGGAGGCTGAGCCAACAGGAGAGGAAGTCCTAGGCAATAGGACTTCAAGAAAATATCTGGGAGAGGTGAGGAAATATATGACACAAGCAAATGGGAGGGAAAGCAATTAAGGGTTTTCAGTCATTGTATTGTAACCACCTGGCAAATAAGTTGACTTTAAAAGAGGTTAAAATGTAGTCTAGATAAATTAAATTAGATTACATTAAAAATCTATACAGCTATCACATAGGACTGAAATGAAAAGAAATTTCTTCCTGGAAATTAACAGGAGCATAGAAGGTAAAAAATAAATCTGGCACCATATTAGCACAGTGGAATAATTGAGTCACCAATTGCCTCAGAGCAAAGATTCAAAAACCCACCAATATCATAGCTAAAAATATGAGCCTAAAACCACAGTCCCATTTTACTCTAGGTAATGGAATTAATTTTCAAACATCTTCTTAACATATTATTTTAAAACAACACACACAATCAAGTCACTTTGTTGGGACCATGCAGTCAAAGCTACTAAAATCAAAGCCTTGCTTACGTATGCATTTTTCCTTAATTTCAAGAACAGATTTGCACAATACAAATTAACAACTCTCTGCAGATTGCCTGGCAAAAGCAGTTATTAGCTTTCACTGCTGATACTGTAACAAGCAGTTACAGTCCATAGTCTGGACCAACTAAGTGTGACTCAGACTTTTGCTCCGAAGGTGTTATTATCAGTGCTATGTCCTGGTGCAACACATGGGGGTTCTCCTCTAGCTCAAAGACCCTACCCACAAGCATGGATTTTGCATTTAGTTCCCTTGCTTTTTAAGTACATTAGATTTCTCCAGGTCTTTGGTATTGCTTCTTATTACAGACAAATATTTGGTAGGGAACCAAAGTTCACCAGCTTGTACAGTGGCAGAGTCTGGAGACCTAAAAATGAAAAGTGAATGGGCTTGCCAAGCAGTACACAGGTAAAGAAAAAAAAAAACCCAGTCCCAAATCTTCCCCAATCTAAGACTAAGAAATACCCAACAAGCAAATAAATAGGGGAAGGGGAAGGGGAAGGGGAAGGGGAAGGGGAAGGGGAAGGGGAAGGGGAAGGGGAAGGGAAGGGAAGGGAAGGGAAGGGAAGGGAAGGGAAGGGAAGGGAAGGGAAGGGAAGGGAAGGGAAGGGAAGGGAAGGGAAGGGAAGGGAAGGGAAGGGAAGGGAAGGGAAGGGAAGGGAAGGGAAGGGAAGGGAAGGGTGTGATGGTGCAGCCAAGGGCCTCTCCTGTTCTGGTCCTCAGGGGACTCCATTCAATCACCAGCTTCTGGCAGGGGCAGGAGCTTGCATTTGACCTCTCCAGATCCCTACCAGCCCTGTTTTCTACTGTTTAGTAAGTCTGCTTATTAGAAGCGGTATCTACGGGTAAAGAAGTCATACCAGAAGCATTTAAACCAGGGAAAACCTCCTTTTTTGTTGCTTTTTCTTGGGGCCTCTGTTTCCACTTGTTTCTCTAATGACTCAAAGTGGTGGAGCTTTCCCTTCAGTAGCACAATACCGTAGTCACAAAATCACAGAATCACAGAATGGCGGGGGTTGGAAGGGACCTCTGGAGATCATCCCGTCCAACCCCCCTGCTTGAGCAGGCACACCCAGAGCAGGGGGCACAGGACCACGTCCAGGTGGGGTTTGAATGTCTCCAGGGAAGGAAACTCCACAGCCTCTCTGGGCAGCCTGTTCCACTGCTCTGGCACCCTCACAGGAATGAAGCTTTTCCTCATGTTCAGGTGGAACTTCCTGTGTTCCAGCTTGTGCCCATTGTCCCTTGTCCTGTCATTGGGCACCACTGAAAAGAGTCCAGCCCCATCCTCTTGACACCCGCCCTTCAGATATTTATAAGCATTGATAAGATCCCCCCTTAGTCTTCTCTTCTCCAGGCTGAACAACCCCAGGTGTCTCAGCCTTTCCTCATAAGGGAGATGCTCCAGGCCCCTGAGCATCTTGGCAGCTCTCCACTGGACTTGCTCAAGCAGTTCCCTGTCCTTCTTGAACTGGGGAGCCCAGAACTGGACGCAGGACTCCAGATTTGGCCTCACTGGGGCAGAGTAGAGGGGGAGGATAACCTCCCTCGACCTGCTGGCCACACTCCTTTTTATGCACCCCAGGACACCGTTGGCCTTCTTGGCCACAAGGGCACGTTGCTGGCTCATGGTCACCTTGCTGCCCACCAGCACTGCCAGGGCCTTCTCAGCAGAGCCGCTTTCCAGTAGGTCAGCCCCCAACCTGTACTGGTGCGTGGGGTTGTTCCTCCCCAGGGGCAGGACCTTACATTCGCTTTTGTTGAATTCCATGAAGTTCCCCTGGGCCCAGCTCTCCAGCCTGTCCAGGTCTCGCTGGATGGCAGCACAGCCTTCTGGTGTACCAGCCACTCCTCCCAGCTTGGTGTCATCAGCAAACTTGCTGTGGGCACAGTCTGTCCCTTCGTCCAGTTCACTGATGAATATGTTGAACAGGACTGGACCCAGCACAGACCCCCGGGGAACATCGCTGGTTACAGGCCTCCAACCAGACTCTGCCCTGTTGATCATGACCCTCGGAGCCCTGCTGTTCATCCACTTCTCAATCCACCTCACTGTCCTCTCATCTAACCCACACTTCCTAAGCTTACCAGTGAGGATGTTATGGGAGGCAGTGTCAAAAGCCTTGCTGAAGTCGAGGTGAACAACATCCACTGCTCTCCCTTCATCGACCCAGTCAGTCACGCCATCATAGAAGGCTATCAGGTTGGTCAAGCATGACCTCCCATTGGTGAATCCATGCTGACTACTTCTGACAACCGTCTTTTTCTCTGTATGCCTGGAGATGACCTCCGGAATGAACTGTTCCATCACCTTTCTGGGGATGGAGGTGAGGCTGACTGGCCTACAGTTTCCCGGGTCCTCCTTCTTGCCCTTTCTGAAGACTGGAGTGACATTGGTTACCCTCCAGTCCTCGGGCACCTCTCCTGTCCTCCATGGCCTTTCAAAGATGATGGAGAGTGGCTTAGTGACAGCATCCGCCAGCTCCCTCAGCACTGGTGGGCGCATCCCATGGGGGCCCATGGATTTGTGAGGATCCAGTTTGCCTAAATGATCTCTAACCCAATCCTCCTCAACCAAGGGGAAGTCTTCCTTTCTCCAGACTTTCTCTCTCACCTCTGAGGGCTGAGATGCCTGAGGGCCAGCCTTAGCAGTAAAGGCTGAAGCAAAGAAGGCATTCAGTAATTCTGCCTTCTCTGCATCCTGTGTCACCAGGGCACCCACCTCGTTCAGCAGCGGGCCCACAGTTTCCCCAGTCCTTCTTTTACTGCTGGTGTATTTGAAGAAGCCCTTCTTGTTATCCTTGACATCCCTTGCCAGATTTAGTTCCAAGTGGGCCTTGGCCTTCCTCGTTGCATCTCTGCATACCCTGACAGCGTTCCTATATTTCTCCCAAGTGGCCAGTCCCTTTTTCCACATACTGTAAACTTCGTTCTTCCATTTGAGTTTTTCTTGCAGCTCTTTGCTCGTAAAGTCCTTCTCCCCTACCCAACCACCTACATCCAAGAAGCCTGCAGTGGCCGAACACTGCTGAGACTGCTACTTCTCCACCAGCATTACTGGAACTCAGTTAAAAGATTTGGGAGGAAGAAGAGGGAGATGGGTTCATTCATGCACCTTCCAAGTCCTTAGAAAACCAGAGTGAAAAATAGAACCATGGCAGTCTGAAGGAGACTTCTCAGATGTCCCGTTTTGACACAGGAGGTCATGTGTCAGAGGACGCCTGGCACATGAAGTCTCACAGCAGTGGAGGGACTGCAGTGGTAAATGGCAAGTGCATTTTCTAGCAGGGCTTTTTTGGGCAGGAGGCCCAACGAGTAACACGTCTGGCCTTGGCTCAACACCATGGCCTCTCGGTAGCCATGTGATGCCCATGTGCCAGACACAGCTGACCTGCACATCAAATGATTCATCAGTTAGCTGTGTTTGATTTACAGGAGGAACAGATAAAAGGTGGCAATGCTGAAAGGTAGAATACTGGGACAGCATTTGTGAGCCTCAACCTACAAGGATGAGATCTATCAAAGCTGATTCTCCAGGAATCAAGCTACAAACAGCAGATGTTTAAGTCACATCTTGTCAACACGGATTTTAAAATAATAGCATTGATTACTCATTTGATAGTCACATTACAGTGAAAAGCACATGGAAATGTCCATCAGCTAATACAATTAAATATGTGGGTAGATCTGCCAGTGTGAAAAATTGTGCTAAAGAGGCAGAGAGAGAGAGAGAAGAAAACCAAAATTAAGAACAGCTGCCAAGTGTAGACAGCAAATTCCTCCT
The DNA here is from genome assembly GCA_031468815.1 of Morus bassanus. NCBI lineage: Eukaryota > Metazoa > Chordata > Aves > Suliformes > Sulidae > Morus > Morus bassanus. Next base: position 3,569,677 of record CM062567.1, on the reverse strand, counting down.
TCCATAAATGTAGTCACACTTTTAAATTATTTTTTTCAGCTCTCTTCGTGCCTCTTGAGTTTGCTTTTTGAGAATAACCAAGCAAGTAAGCTGTCAAATGCAAAACACTCACATTACTCTGGGGCTTTGTTGCTGTTACAGAGACCAAGGAGGACAAGAAGCCAGCAGCATAAGATGATGAAGCACCTTATACATACTCAGTATAGAAACAATATGATCATTGCTGGGAAGAAGGTGCAGGGTGAGTTACAGTACAGAGCACAAAAATCAAATGGCTTTACAAAGTGAACTTGCCAGTTCAAAGCAAAATAGCTATGGAGCTCACCCCAGACAATGTCTGACAACAGGCTAGACTGTCTTGGAGTCAGGTTTTATACTCTGAACCTCAGTAGACATCTAGACGATCCTCATGAGGAATGATCTGGGGATACACTGGGGCTTTTCAGCCAAAACACAGTCCCATTCGGGGCAAAGGAAATTCTCCTATGAACTAATTCATAGAAGCTTGCACGGTTTGGAAGGCTTTAAGAGCGAGGCTTAATACTGTTGATTTCAGGGTTCCAAGAACTCCAGGATCAAGACTCCATATCTTGCTCTGGGAGTGGATGTGCCCACCAACTAGGAAGGTGGCAATCAGAAGGGAAGGGACTGCCATGAAAACAAGAACAGCCAAACAATGGGGCAACTGTAAAGCAGTACTGTTCCAAATCTAACAAATGGGAAATATTAAAAGAAAATGACATTTTGATGTTTGTTCTATACAGCCCTCCATCTGAATATCTTGCAAATACAGATGAGTCAAGCCATCCAATGTGCCCTGGAAAGGTCTGTTCTTATTCACCAGGATATTGACAGAAAACAAAAAACAAACAAATAACAAAACAAATCCTGCAATGCTAAGATGATCTTCCTCCATCAGAACTTTAATCAGTGCTGAACTAGCTCTTTAGTGACTTATCCGATACCACATAGCAAGTACAGGGCAGACATGGGATCACGTGTATCATGTCCTGCCCCTGTGGCTGAATTTCATCATCACAAGAACAACTTTTCACTACCCACCACTCAATCTCATGAAATAACAACACGTCAGTTTGAGTGAAAGCACAGCTCTTAGCACTGAGATGGTGTTAGATCCCAGGTTTACTCCCACGTTCTCCTACTCTGGAACTACAGACACTGTCAACACTAGATGTTGATGGGGAGTTACCACAAATCCCTGCACTGCCTCTGGAGCACTCTCTTTCTGTCCCTTGATGGCTCCATTGGCTTAGGGCAGGAGCAGACCATTAGTACAAACCAGCCCAGGTAGTCACATACCTTTCACTGAAAGCTGATAGAGCATTTTATCCCCTTCACAAATGCACTCATAAACTCCAGCATCCTCTGCTGCAGTGTTGCGAATTTTCAGGATATGCTTCTTCCCCACAGTTTGAAGTTCATATTTTTCACTGGCCTTGAGCTCTTTCTTATCCTTCATCCACTTCACAGTAGCCTCTGCTTCCGAAAGCTCAGCCTGAAGTTTGGCTTCTTCTCGCAGCCGAGCAGAGACCTTTTCTATATCTCTGCTCCTGTTGGTAAATCTCACTGTAGCACCTGTCAGGAGCAAAGGCCTTGTTATTTCAAGTTATATCTGTTTAACGTGTCCATGATATGTGTCTGCCATAGACCGTGAGATCTTTGAAAATGTATTAGGACCTGTTCCTGCCCTCACACTCATGTCAATACCAAGAAATTTTTTCCAGTTCAGGAGACCAAACCTGGTTTTATTGCCAGAGTCACTAAGAAAAAAAAAACGCACAACTTTCTACTGATTAATAATATTCTAAACATGTTTCTGCAAAGATTTTCACCCGAAGTCAAACACATCCTTCCAGAATGAATGTCTATTCATTACCTTTTGCCATGCAATGTGGGTAGATACAGATCTTATTGTCATTTCATAGAGGAAAGCTGGAGTACCCAACTCTCAAAGCTAAACCAATTTACATGATACTAACTTGTACATCACACACATCTGTGGTAGACTAAAAAAACCTCCAAGAAAAAAAACTTTGTTAGTAATTAACTCTCCTTTACTTTAGAAAGACTCCACTACAGGCAGAAAGACTAGCCAAACCTGGAGCTGAAATTAGTGGTCTAAGGCGACTCAGTGGCAGATCTGGTGACAGAATCCATTCACCGATGGTTGTGAAATACAGAAATTCAAGCTGATATTAAACAGTCTAGTTCAAATACCAAGCAGCTGGCTAGAACCACAGATTCACTCTGAACTCTGTGCTATCATCGTTAGGTCATTGCCAGGGTCCACATTAGTTCATATGATGCAATTCCAAGTACTTCCTACAGTCCAGGCATCAGTGAAAGCCTCCAGACCTACTTCTAATCATGAGGTCACAGCAACCGCCCCTTGACTGGAAGAAGAAAGGACAGTGATCAAAGTAAATACCTTTCACTCTCATCTTGGTGCTGGTGTCAACGTTATTGGCAACAAATTTCACTTCTGCTCCATCATCATTCTTGGTGACATTCTTTATGATTAGGGTGTGAGTAGTTTGGGTTCTCTTAATGATATAGGTCTCACTTTCCTGTAAGACTTTACCATTAAGGTACCAAGTGCCGGAACATGTCGTTGTGAGGTCAACAGTAAACAGGGCGTCTCCTCCAGGTACAGCTTCAACAGTTGTCAGGGGAGTTTTCACAGCCAGAACTGGTTCTGGGAAAGAAGAACACCACATATCTCTGAGACCAAAGGACACAAGACTGCCAATGCTGGAGAATAGTTCTTCTTAAGAACAAAGTTCTCGGAGTAAACAAGATGTAAGAATAAAATCCTGCAGCATTATACAATTTGCATGCACCGAACACAATGCATGGTTGGTCAACAGGATTTGATTTCTACAGCTGCAGGTAACTGACCTCTGGCATTAGGGTAAGTCCTCTTTCTGCAGGAAAAGAACAACAGGCATATTTTACTTATTTTTTCCCAAAGATGTTTAAAGTTGTAACAAGCCTGAACCACCAATGAATCAAAGGAAGAAGAAATCCCATTGCTCACAATGATGCTATGGGCACACTGGCACCCTAGAAATAAAGTAACCCCCCCATATTTCTCCTAGGAACTCTAAGATTAAAGAAAGACTGACTGGAACCTGGTTTTCATGATAGTATGATCACCCATAAATATTCTTTAGTTGTAAGTTTGATATCTCATTTATATACTGAAAATTACATTATAAGCCCACCTCAAATTTTTCCTTTCATACCAGGTCTAGAGGAAGCGATTACAGACTTAAGGTCCATTGCAGAGAGCTCTGCCTCTCACACAGCCTGATGTGAGATACTGGAAGATAAGCATACTCACAGCTCTATCACAGAAACCCAACCACCACCATGTTGGCAACGGTCAGTGGTTGAAATGAGAAAAGTTTTGCTGTGCTATTGCTCTATCTTCCTCAAAGTGATAGGAAATGTCTTTAGAGCACCCACGTAGCAGATCAGCACAGACTGACCCATTTTGTCATGGTTTTGTGCTCACCAAGGTGCACGCTCCCAGGGAACTCCAGGTAGGGGCTCTGTCCATAGGTGTTGACTGCAGACACTCTGAACTGATAGTCAGCTTCTTCCGACAGGTTGCTCACCGTGAACTCTGGGACAGGGACATGAGACTCATGGCACCTCACCCAGGTAAAGCCAGTTAGTTTCTTGCGTTCCACAATGTAGCCATCGATTGGAATGGGGCGGTCCATCTTCGGAGGGGACCATGCTAGCGTCACTGAGGTTTCTGTTTTATTTTTCACCACAGGGTCAGCTGGGGGTTGGGTGGGAGGTTTTTTGGGAGCTGCACAAGGGAAAAAAAAAAAAGAAAAACAGAGCAAGAAGTTTATGTCAGAATGGAAAAGCCACCGTGCCTCACTGAAAAAGCTTGCACTGGACTAAAAGCTACTCTTGCTTAATAAACCTCCATAAAACATTGATGTGAGACGGAAAAGCAAGAGAATGTACAGAAGATGCTTTTGGGCTGCATTACACAAATATTTACAATATTTCTACCTTCACAGCTAAACATACATGATTTCAACACAATATTACAATTGTCTGCACAGGCAAAAAGTCTACAATGAACAATTGATAGGCTTAAATTTACAGTGCCAGATACAGATCCACACCACTTCCTATACAGCTCCTTGGCAAAGCAGACTAACACTCAGCTTGTTATTTTGACTCAGAAGATGGGTAAAACCACCACCAGAGGTTGTTCAAAATTCTGTGCACCAAATTCCTGTTCCAATTCCCTGGTGTGAATCCAAGCTAAAAAAAAAAATAAAAATACCTCAATGGGATTACACTCTGGCAAGGTGGCACAATTTTGCCATGCTTGCTAGACATCATTGCACACGGATAGCTGCACTAATATTGTAAGTCTGCTGGCATTTATCTTCTGTCAGAATTTCAACCATACACGTCCCTGCAGTCAGAAGCGTAGATGTGCCCAAGAGAACCAACGCGTGGCAATGTACCATTGCATCTCGGAAGAGCGTGGCGGTATTTTGCAATGCTTTACACCCAGATGTGGCATCCCGCACAGCAATATAAATCCACTCCATAAAAAGCAGCCTGAGCCAGGAGTCTATACCCTCCATTTCTTCTCAAGAACCTGTTCCAAGCAACACTAAAACATTTCAGTCCAGATCCTCAACAGTCTTACATGCAGACCAGCTAAACATTGTACAACTGGGACATTTCAGAGATAAAAGATAGACATGAATAAACAGTGCACGGGTTTTAGAGTTGCAGAGATCTCAGTTGCTTGTTACACAGGCTTGGCTGTTCTCTGCAGCTACTTTCATCTGGGTATCTATCCTCTGTCCTGCTTCTGAATTTTATGCTACCTCCACTCAGAAGGTGTGTTGTAACTTTGTCTCCCAAGAGTGATAGCTATCACTGGGGAATCTCTGTTTTAGTAATTTATGCAGAGCCAACTTTTGGAGTTAGGGAATTAACTTCAAAAGGAAATGACAAAGAAAAATCCCCACTGTCAGACCCTACCTACAATCAAGGAGATGTGGCTATTTTACAGTGCCTGAGGTCACAAATGTATCCTTGCAGGTATTTGCATAATGAAGATTTACATTCATCCTCTCATTCCTCTTGAACCCTTCAGAGAAGGCTTAAGTCCCATTGGGATTATTCACTATGTGCTGCCACTGATACGGCCAAGAAGCTAGGAATTATCGGATATGCTCTAGCTACACATCTACTGACACGGTAAAGGATTTATGGCATTTAACTTTGGCTATCTGAAAGTTAGGTGTCTGGTTTAAGTCAGTGTTCCAGACTCCAACAGTAATCCCATGGAGAACAGCATACTCAGGAGCAATTCATCACGGCTTAAAGGTGTGTGAGACAGGTGAAATGGTTCACACATTGCAATACTCATGTATTCATGACTATAGAGGGAGCCTGTACAATAAGGAGGGAGCCTGTACAATAAGCCTAGGCTTAAAACTGAACTCTGGGACAACTGATTGTCTCTCTGCCTCAGTTTACCCATCTGTAAAATGGGCATAGTAACAATGCAAGATACTGAGCAAATAATATATAAACATTGCTTGCCTGATAAATGCTATTAAAACAGCCAACACCAACCTGTTTAGCTAACTGAAAAATATGTGAACATAGTACACAGGGTTCTTCAAGCAGCCAATCAGATATGCATGAAGTGTAAAAATAGGAAATCTCAATGTGATACCTTTTTCCTTCATTACAAAAATAGACACATAACTGTTTTAGGGTGCACAGTTACCAGCCTGTCAGTTACTGCTGCTCAGAGCTGGATGTCAAAGGTCCCATTAGTGTAGCATTAAGCTGAACACCAGACCCTGGAATCAGATCTCTTGACCGTACCATCAGAAACTGTAATGTAATATTTTGTTCAGAGATACCTGTTAGTGGGAATGCAGCTTTTTACCTTTTTCTATTCCATGAATCAACACTTGCTTCATAATTTAAACAGCAGAGTCCGAAATCAAACTGAACTTTGCCATTCCCATTGAATAGGTGCTTGGTTGAACGTAAAAGACTTCCAAATACCTTAGAAACTGTCACAATGCTAAGGGTGACACCTACTTCATTTTTTCCTCTTTTTAGCTCAATAACATCAGAATGCCCCAACCAAGTTTAGATAACACAGCAGTTATAAACTTTTATTTAAAGATTTGTTTTTACTACTCAGTAATTGCAATTTGGAGGTGGTGGTAGGATAGAAGAAGTATTATTCTTCCCAAATGGTGACTAGAATTGGTGACTTGTTCACATGCAAATTGGAATTGCAGCAGAGCCAGAAACGACATGCAGTTCTCTGCCTTAAACGAAGCAGCTTTTGCCTAGGAAATGCAATGCCCTCAAAATAAAGCTTTATAAAATTAGACAACTTCACCAAAATTTCATTTTAGGTCTGGTGTCAACTATACCACACCTGCTGCTACTGCGTTGTCAGCAGAAACCCTTGCTCAGATCAGATGTGCCAGCTGAAGGAATTCTTCAGCTTGCATATTATATCAGTCCCCCCATGTAAAGCTAATCAAGACCCCTCTTTCAGCATAGCTAACACCAATTCACAAGGTCTTCCCAGCTTTGTCATGTCAAAGAGAGAATGAGAGAGGACACAGCTTTGCTGGTCTCCACAGAAGAAAGGAAAATATATTTTCAGGGGGAAGCATTTCCCCTTTTTCTTGCAGTTTTTTTTTTTTTTTTTAATATATTTTACTTTAATGCAAACAGCTTAAGAAGCTAAAATCAAAATAAGATGTTTCAAGTTTGGTGAATACTTGACTGCACACGTGCATAGATGTTCCTTCACAGATGTTTTTGCTTGCTAGAATGGAAATACTCTGCCAAAAATGTTCAGGGCACCTATCTACTTCCCTATCATAGCCAGCATAGCCACAAGGTACCCTCATGTCTCTGTAGACTCAAGACCTAGGGAAGGAGTTGAATGCTCACTGACTCTCCCCTCCAAATCCTCAGCAAAGAAGGAGAGATAAGTGGCCCCTATTTGCTAGAAGAAGTATTATCCCCACAGCAAGAATTGATAAATGCCCATCAAATGAACTAATAATTTTGGAAAATGGAGGTCAACATGTAGGTTGAGCACCCGTAGCGCTCTGTGTAAAATGAAGTAAGGCGACTGCAATGTATGCAATTTACACGATGTTTTCTAAGCACCTCCTGATGGGGACAACATGCATTTCCCCTACCTATGTTTTTCTCAGTTATCAGTTTATATTCACTCCAGCATAAAATGAAAATGGTACATGTTTGTCCCGTGCTCTTTCCCCAGGACTCTTCTTCTCTCTCTGTTTTGATCTCTCCATAACATTTCTTAATGCTAGCATTCAGGTTGTTGGCCTTTTGTGGCAGACATTGAACGTTCCGCTGTTTTTGGACAACAAACTTACCATGGTAGTATCTAAAACAACAGTGCTAACATGCTTGCTAGGGAAAACCCAACACCAACTCCAAATAAAAGTGAAGCTTACTGGTCACAGTGAACTGGGTAGAAGTCCTGCTTTCATCAGCCAGGAAGGCAATCTCACCAGCATCTTCCATCTTACATTCTCGGATGATCATGGTATGTTGCTTGCCAGAGCATGTGATAGAGATTCGATCACTGGGTTTCACTTCTTCTTTATTTTTCAGCCATCGGATATTCTGGCATTCATTGTCCAGCTCCACACAGAATATGGCTGTATCATTTGTGAAGACCGCAGTCTTTCGTGGAAGTTTTTTAATGATGTTCCCTTTAAATAAGAAATTAATTATGATCAGCAAACAGCAGGTATTAAAGTCTCTGGTAACACTGGACCAGACTACAACAGGACTAGCCAACAGCTCTCACCTAATCAAAACATTGTAGACACTATGCAGACAACCCTAAATGAATTCCTAGGCTCTGAGTTATACAGAACAGATAATCCCAAGGACTCCTTTTGGCTTTCAAGAGAGAAAAGCAGTCTTGCTTGACTACAGTCGCTCATGCTTCTAGCTTAACATGCGGAGTCTGCTGTTGGGTAAACACAAGGTACATGGCCTTGCCAAGAAGAGATTTGACAGTGACAGGGTTTTCATTGCCTGCATATGCTGGAAATTCAAATTAAAACTTTGCTAAAGTAAGCCAGCCTTAAACCAGACAGGTTTCTCATCTGTCTTTGGTATTTTGTCTCCATCAAAGTTACCAGTAAGTTAGATAACCAAGAAGACAAATGCACCAGTCACCTGAATTAATAGGAAATACACTGAAAAACTCAGATTTCTTCATAGAGTCAACCCAGAAATTCACATGGGATAAATTTCACTTATTTGTGTCCTCTCCAAGTGACTATGATGATTATCACTTATTAGAATAACCTCAAAGTTACAGGATGTGACTATTCACAGGAAAGCTTGAACAAAGCATCAGGGAACCACCCCTATTGACAGATGGTGACTGGCTCCAGCCCAGGAACAGTCCCTGCGAGGCAAAAGAGCCCTCACCCAGGCAAAGCACCTAGAGCTATTTAATGAGAAGCGATGCTGAACTCCTTCATGAAGTGACAGATCAGGCACATGTTTCATCAGCAGGATTCAAGATCCTGATTCTCTGCTCATCCTCTCCAAAGCCTGGCTGTGTGTCTGCTCCTTGCTGCCCTCAGCAGTGTCCCCGTCCCTGCAGCCCTTTTCATCCTGCCAAGCTCTCGCATACACCCAATCTCACCCTGTTCTCTCAAATCTTCTCCCCCAGGGTAGGCACAGGGCTCCCCCAGGAAGGCTCTGCCTCCTTTCCCTCTTGAGAGCTCCACCTGGCTCAGTCGCTCTCTTTTTTAATGGAACATGCCATAGTATCATAGCACAAACAATTAAAACAAATACCAGCTGTCCTAGCCGGGCCAAACACGTTTACAGTGTTTGGCTGGTCTAGCCCTAACAGAAGGTGTAACAAAAAGATGTTTATCTGAACTCTCCTGTGTCTCCGGACTAAATTTCCCCTTCTGCCTCCACCCATGTACACTCTTTGCTAAAGATACAAAAAGGAATTTGCACAAGGATGCATGGTACCCAGCTTTCTTCCACCAATTTATGTAGTGGAGAACTTCTGATTTCACTGGGAGTAAAGTCAGGCTTTAAATGAGACAGGACAAGTGCAATCCTGTTACTATTACAGGTCTCCAATTCACACTACAGGAGATGTCAATGATACCAGCATAAGCATCATCAAAATAAAAATTACAGGTCCTGGAGCTGTATGAGCAGGTTCTTATTCATACAGCAAGTCATGGCATTCAGAACCAAATGGCCCTTTCTGCAGACATGCCTGTGTCTGATGTGCGTGTGTACTGGCTGTGAGACAGCTACACCACACCAGGCTCTACACCTACTTGCACTTCAGCCCAAAACCGCCAGACTCAGCAGACTTGGACATGGATCTATATCTACATTTTGCCACTTTCTCATCAGCTTTCCAAACTCCAGAGAACAGGCCCAGGTGTCAGAGATCTGGATTGTGGATCTGGTTTCCAATCCAAAACCATAGTAGTGCTGACCGCAGCCTGCACCATACATTGGACCATAAACCACAGCTGCTAAGGCGGCTCCCCAGTGTGGTCAGCACCACCCTGGGACAAGATTCACCATTGTGTTCGCCGGACACCAGACAAGACGTGTGTGAGACGCTGCCGGGGACACACATGATGCTTGGGATCATGTTAAGGAAAGTCTACAATGCTAGGCTACAGCTCCAGGACTTTGCCTTCTCGGAAGCCCCTTTAAGCAAAGGTCCCAACCAGGTGACATATCTTGTGCAGCAACACAATCTGTCCCCACTCTCTGACCCTGTGTCCTAGATACACCCTGGCAGGAGACCCAGGGACCCACTGACTGACCACATGTGGCTTTCCTCTCACACCGTAAGGGAGTCTGCTCTTCTTCGTTGCACACATGCATGGGGTAAATGCTGTTCACAAGGTCAAGTCTGGAGACTCATGCATGAATCTCACACTTGGTAGGTGAGACTTGGCTGATCTGAAATAGCAAGAACCTTTCTTACCTTGGACAGACAGCTCTGCGATGGTCCTGCTCCCTTCTTTCATCTCACAGATATAGACAGCATCATCGTCTGCGGTGACGTTCTGGACAGTGAGCCGGCGATATGTGCCCTCTTCTTCGATGTTGTATTTCTTGCTCTGCCGGAGTTTGGTTTCCTCCTTGAACCAAGCTGTCTCTGTGCTGGGAACTGGCACTTCACATTGGAAGGTGGCAGATTCCTTCTCCCTTACTTCAAGATCCTTCAGTTTTTCCTTGAAGGGTATTGAGGGTTCTTAAGAGAATAAAAACAGAAAGGAGAAAAAAAGAGTTTATGATAGCCTGTGGTAAGAGGTGTGCAAATAAATAAGTCAATAGAAAAAATTAAAGAATAACACTCCTTATTACTTAGATATTGATTTGTCCTGAGCTGCCATCCAAACCCATAATCAAACCCTACTACGGTAGGTGTTCTGCTCTCACACAAAAAACCCCAACTTAGATCCCAGCAGAAGTATTTTAAAATCTTATTTAAAAACGAAGCAGTATCAGTCTGAACTGCAGTGCCTGCCCCACACCACACAGAGGAGTTTGCTCTAATCCAAAGCAATGTGAACAAGTTGGTGAAGCATCAAGTTAATAAATTCTACTCTTGTGGCCTGCTTGTCCTCTAACATGAACATCTCTGCATTGCACCTTATCACTTAGTGATGCCAACGAGACGAAGGGCAGGGCCCATCCAGCCTGACTCTAACCATAACAACAGCCGCTTCACGTCAGAGTAAAAGCCCATGAAATTAATCATGCTAAAAGTGGGTAAATAGCAAACAAGCTGGTCATAGGGAGAGGGCACAGGGCAGCAATTCTGAGTGTGAGCAGCTGAGCTGGTCAGCTGGTGGAAGAACCAATGTTTTAGGGGTCTTGCAGCTGAAGTGAGCTCAGTGGAGTGATCTGAAAGGGCACAGAAAGATGAGAGGTGGCTGTGCAGAGAATGTGCACAGATGTGGGGTAAAGCACAGAAGTAACTGATGGGGGAGTATTCTGTTCTCTCCACCAGCACCAAAGGCTCTGTATCAGCTTTTGTCAATGACACTAAAAAAAAACTAGAGAAAGAGCCCAAGTCTCCCAACTGCCTCCACTTTCCTCCGGCAGTGGGGCTGCAGTGTTCTGGCTTAGGGAGAAACCACAGTGTAGATCAGACATGCAAAACAGCTGCATGGCAGTGAGGGAGACATTTTATGAACAGAACAATGTTTAATACCAGTGACAGCGTGCTGTGAAATCATCCTGATACCCCAGCACTAAACTGGAGAAAGGGGAGCTGGACTGAAGAGGACGGCCAGTGGTCACAGGCATGGGACTGGTGCCACAGTCACGTCACAGACTTGGATTAGCCAGTGCTGACACATCACCACTCGTGCTTCATGAGAGATCATGTCTTGACATGTACCTTCGTCTTCTAATAACTACTGCACCAGCTCACAGCCTTTTTTTGTGACTCCATTCTCCCTCTCCCTGACCACACACATGCTCCCAGGCTGGTAATTTCATGTGGTCACTAACAGTCAGTAAAGCCAAGTGCTAGTCTAAGAGTCAAACAGGAGTAGACTTGTCTTAGATTTATACGCCCATGCCCACAGTGGCACATCCCACTCAGAGTCTCTGTGGTCTAGTGGCTGGAGAAACACAAATCAAGGCCCTCAAACACCCCACATCCAAACTTTGATGTCCAGGAGCCTTTGTTTTGTAAAATTCAGATCTGGTAGCTCAATGTGTAACCGAGTCTGTTACCTACCCCCTCCTGCCCCACCATTAAAACAGGAGCTGCTACAGGAGCACTGCTGTCTTTGATCTGGTTTGCTCTTTTCTGACCTTAAACCCTAGAAACTCATGCGTTCAGTTTTGCAGGTCTTTTATTCAACCCCTGGCACAGCCACAATTGCAGCTGTCACATAAACACCTCCAGTCATTTCTAGTTGAGCACAGCCTGGATAGAGATACCAGACTCTAAGGGCTTCACAGGCCACCTGGAAGGAGCAATGCTATCTGCTACCTTGGTCGTTATCCTGAGATTAAAACCTGACTGGGAACCCATAGAATACCTTTAGGAACAGGAAAGTGACTCTAGTTCACCATGTCAACTTGGTTATTTTCTTAAAAAATATTTTGCCTTAATGCACCTCAATTCAAGGCAAATCAAAGTCTTGCCTTGAAAGGCTTTCAGCTGTGGTTACACGGACCTGCTCTGCCCACACTCCACATGTTAATTATCCTTTTTTTCTTTAATCAACAGGCAACTCAGACTCCTGCCCTGCAATCTCATATATCACCTCTGGAAGCACCCCACGTAGTCAGGGGGAATGAAGCAGGTGTAATTCTTGTGCCATGGGAACAAGCAAAAAGATGACATCAAGAAAGCACTGATCAGAAGGATACCAGCCTCTGGGAGCTGGATGCCGCGTTGCTGGGTGAGATAGGAGGGAGTCTGGAGCTGACACTTAAAACACATGGACATGCCCAAGGGCCAAAAAGAAATAAGAGATGAACTTGAGAAGCACACAAGTGTATTCCCATACTTGGAGCAACTGGCCATATTGTTAACCCCTCTCCCTTTACAGTCACTGAGCAGTACCTAAAGCTAAGGGAAAAAAAAAGCTCCTCTAGGAAAAAGCTCTTAAATGTACAAACTAGAATAGAATAGAATAGAATAGAATAGAATAGAATAGAATAGAATATTTTAGCTGGAAGGGACCTAAAATGATCGTCTAGTCCAACTGCCTGAACAATTTCGGGCTGCCCAAGTCAAAGCATGTTATTAAGGGCATTTTCCAAATGCCTCTTAAACACTGACAGCCTTGAGGCATTGACCACCTCTCTAGGAAGCCTGTTCCAGAAGAGTTGGTTGATTCTTTCATATGTGTTACAGTAACAGCACTGCTTTTCGAGCGAGGGAAAGTAGGCGCAAGGCTATCTTCGGCAGCTTGAGGTCACAGATATCCTCTGAAAACAACTTTCCTTTCATCCTGCTGACATGTGCACACACATCTTATCTCACTCTGAACAGGGCTTCAGAGAGACAGCAGCTGATAAATTGAATCGAACCCTGGGATTCACCCAGGTGATGAATCCTCCAGGCTCTGGACATGTTAGAGAAGCTCCAAAACCCACCAGCCTCCTCTTCCTAAATATATCTTCATGCTCTTTACATCATCTAGCATGTACCTGGTCAGGCCGAGGGGGTTAATTTTGGTCAGGGGACTACAGAAGGACCACAGGGCCGTTGAGAGTAGGCATCCCAAACAATTCATCTGGCCCATACCCAGTCCCATACCCAGGTCAGAGACGCTCAGAGAGGTGGCCAAGGTGGGGAACAGTGTCTCCAGCTGATCAACAGGCAACCCAGATCTCAGGGAAAGGTCTGTGAAAGGCAGGTGTCTCATCTTCCTTGTTAATAGGCTAATCAACACAGTCTGACTACATAACCTTATAATATTTACATGAAGAAGACTTGTTCTAAGGATGGAGGCACTAGACTTTGCGCCAGCCTTTCAGGGTATTTTAACTAGCTAAATGTGAAAACAAATAAATACACTTATTCTCCCACTGGCCAGCATGGTGAGTTGAGCAGAGGTCTCTGTTACTCTCTTTCATCCCACGTTGGTCTGACAGACCCCAGTCTGTCAGATGTTGACATTTACATTGCAAGTTCTCTAACGTAGGGATCCTCTCTTACCTATTTGTACAGCACCCAGCACAATTCAGAAATATTCTGTGCTGTAGTTACTATAGGCACATCAGGAAGAGCTGCTGCAGATAACATTATATTTGATCTGATGGCTCCATAAATATTGACTGCTCATTTCTAAATGACTATTTGTCATGTTTTACCCTTTCACAAGCTAGTTCTCAATGTAAGCTCATGTTAACTATGAATCTAGTATAGAAGATAAAGCCAGTTGGCTATCAACCATTTTCCTCATTATCCAAAATGTTTGTAATATCTGGAAACGTCCTTGTAAGATAAGCAAAAAGTGTGTACAGCTGAGGTTACATGTGACATAATTCTCTCAGGGACCCTCTGTTTCAGATAAGAACTGCCACTAATTCCCATCTCTAGTTCCTGTAAATAGCAGAGCTGGTTAGAAATTATTTAACATTAAGCAAGAAAGGTGATTTCTGATTTCTCTCTCAGTTCCACAGCAAAATACAGATTTTGCTCAAAACAATTATTTAGATATCCTTTGAGAAAATCTAGGTGGTTTGTTTCAGAATCACTGGAGTGGGAAGGTTCAGGAGTGTTGAAGAAAACAAAATCTTTTTTTCACTTCAGTTTGGCATTTGCCTGTGACCAGGTGATCTGCCACCGTGCTTTTGGAAGCCATGGTTTGATGGTTTCCTGACCACATCCTTTCCTAAGGATGCTCTCCTGGCTGGGCTGTCTCCCACAATACAAAGCACTTCCAGCTCTGCTCAAGTCACCAGAGCTCCATGTACTTGTGTGTCCCAGGCACCATGGAAGAGACAATTTAGACGCAGCTCAGACAAGCCAGAGCATGGGAGCAGAAGCAAGAGGCACCCAAACTGTACATCTTGTGAGATGGAAGAGCAGTTCAAGTGGATGCCATTTCATACAGAATCCAGACAAAAGTACAAAACTGTTTTTATGATCACTGCAAAACAACCATTATCTAGAAACATTTACTTCCATGAGTGCTCAGTGGTGTGAATTTGAATAGCAATTCTGCTTTGTCCTTGTAACATCTGGACTCCCAGGTCATGGCTCATTTTCAGTGACCTGAGAGGTCATTTAAATTCATTCTCTAGTATCAGTATGATTTTTTTTTCTATTATTCTTTTTGACTGTACTGTTTTTTCTATTAATCTGGTTTTAGCCGAAGCAGAAATACTCATTAAGGCATAAAATGAAGGCAATAACATTTCTAAAGAAGGAGAAACAAGAGATAAAATAAGAGAGCTACAAAAGCCTGCCTACTGGGAAAAATGTGAGCTAGAAACAGCAAAGCAAAACCCCAAGAGAGGTACAAGAGTACAAGAGCAGCTCATGGAATTAGCAGGAAACTGCAAGAGCTTAGACCAGCTATGAATTTGGCTGCTTGTGTTGAGAACATATTTCTCCAGAGTGTCATGGGCTTTTTTGTTTGGTGCATACCAACCAAACTAGCAATGAGATGATGTTATTTTTTAAAAGCAGGTCCTGCTAACACATATTTTGCTAAGAATAGGTGCAGCCTGCAAAGAAGCCAATGTTTCCTTAACCTTCTCAAGACATATTTGTCTGCTTGACCTGGTCTTCTCACTTGCCTACATTTCCTCTTGCCTATTGCTGGCCTTCTCACTGGCTCTCCATTTATTATTCCAGAGGCAAGTTTTCCCTCTGCCTAACAAAAATGATCCAGTGAGAGTAAGAATATGGAGAATCCTTCCAAAGGGAGCTATCTAAAAGTGCATGGACAAGCTTCCACCATCTTGTGCCTTTGGCCTTCTTCCTAGTTGCTGTGATTTCCAAGTTTCCTTTCTACCTCCACATTTCTCAAGCTGCAACTCTCTTTCAGATCTCCTATGTGGCTACCATGATAGTGGTCATGCAAAATCATTTCAGGTCAGGGGGAAATAAAGTGGCCTCAGCACCAGTCTGGTTTTCCAGCCTCTCTCCTATTTGGCTTACAACTTTTAACCTTTTCATACAGTATCTGACTAGGGACTCACATGAACATTGCCTGGCCCAGGCCCAAGGACGGAGACCTGCACACTGTTCTCGCTAACTTTACACATGGCCTAAGCACATCCTCAAAGCCTTCAGGAAATTCAAGTTGTTTACTTGTGTTCCTCCCATCCTCTCTGCTCTTTGGTTTGTCCAAGAGGTTTACTCTTGGGAAGCATTTCCAAACTTCTTCTACAGCTTATGTTTCAGCGTATGGCTTCTGATTTTATCCCTGCTCTAGAAACATTTCTGAATAAGAGTAATCAACTCTTGGTTTTTCTTAATTGTGAGACTGATTCCCTGCCCTGTAGCCTCTTCTTTGAGATTTACATCTAATTCACTACATCTCATTTAGGAACAGCTCAAAAATATCTTTTTTTTTTCAGCTTAGTGACCTTTAAGGCATGGGCTCAGGAAAGTACTTACAAATGCATTGGGTCCCTAGGTCTAGGATCTAGACAGAATATAGGAGGCTTTCTAGAGGAGGTTTGACCTGTGCCCAGTCTTATGCCCTGAGAGACTGCTAAAAGCCACCTCACAGACAGGATTCTGGGCTAGGTAGTCTTTTTTTATTATTACGTTTAAAAGGTAATAAAAGACCCATAAAAATTCTCAGTCAGATCCCTGTGTTGAAATTCTGTGAACCAAAATGCCAGAGCATATTTAAACCCATGAAACTTGTCTTTCCTGGTACATGTGTCTATGGACACACACTGTGGATGCAGCATCACAGGCTCTGTAAATATGCTGTTACCTGTAGAAAGACCAACGCAGCAGCATGATGCTTACCAAGGGTGGCTGCTTGGAGAATTTAGCCTCTTCTGCACAACTGAGCAAAGAGAAGGTTGTCTGGCAAGATGACCAACCTCCCTAAACCCAATGGCAGATAAGCTAATGGCATCACCAATGCCATAAACAACAGAATTAAAAGCTCCCGTCACTGCTACATCATTCTGACCTGTCTTTGGAGGGCTGAGAAGGACTTCTGCTGACACAAAGGAGAGTCATTATTCAGGGCCTAATTACAACCAACACACATAGATTTTCCATGGCAGCCTTGGCCTGGTCAGAAAGCCCAACATGGTATAGAGTAACAAAGAAACAGACAATAAACATTTCCACTTAAGCCCTCTGACTGACAGGCACCTTTTGACAAGACATTGATCAATAACAGTTTCCCATGGTGCTTGCTCCCAGACCCGCTGCTTCACGTGTTTTCCCCATCTTCTTTGGAACGGGTTGCACCCACTGAGAACAATCAAATAAGAATGGGCAGAGGGAAGGGTGTTTGTCTTTGCAAGATAGGTGTTGGGCAAGTAACAGAGCTTGAGCCATTCTCAAAGTGAACACCCACCCAAGGGCTAGGCTCAGTCTTCAGCTCTGAATCCTGACTCATGAGGTAATCACAGCTTTATGGAAGAGGACAAATGCCCTTCCCAACACCACTCAGCACCTCCAAGGGATGGCAGTGAGTGGGACAAGTGCCAGCGAGTTCCATGGATCAGGTGTCACTGATGGACAGGGGGACTGAGTCACTGACAGGAAAGACGGTGAGTGTGAAAGCAGAGGTCCAGAAAAGGGAAACCAGAAAACCAAATAAAAGCTGAGAGCCTTAAAGACAGGTGTGAAGCACAGACCATTCCTACTCATTTGGATTTCTAATTTATTTTGCTGCCAGTCAAAAACATCCTTTTTGCCACTCAAGTGGCAAAGCCTTTTACGTATGAGACTTAATTTACAGGTGCTGCCTGGGTTGCAAACTGCCTTCTGTAACCTTGCCAAATGGGAGAGCAACTTGAAAATTTAGAGCTTCCTTTGTGAAAATATGTGTGTCACATTTTTGTTGCCATTCTGAAGAAATTGGTCTGACCTCCACTAGCGTTGAGGGACCCTCTGAAGGCAGGTTCTTCACCACTAACCACAGCAAACAGAGGCATCCTGGACCTAGTAGTGTTCTGGGAGCATACAAGGACTACAGGCTATCCAGCAACACAAGCTGGGAAAAGTCTGAAGAGGCCTGGCAAGAACAAGGCTGCTGGTGGGTCACTCTCTACAGGAAAACTCAGATGGACTCTAATTAGAGTTGGACTAGGTCCCCCCAGGGATCCACAGCAGCCTGACACACTCAGCTTGCAGGGAGGAGTTTCCTCTACTTCTGCTTAAATGGCATGTGTGTGACCATTTGACTGAACCCTGTGGTGAATATAAAGGAGGACAAAAAGGGGCTTTAGCAGTCCCTGATCCAGAGAATGGTAATGGGTCTCTTAGATTACTGTAAAACCAGGGCTGATGGGAGTTTTAGAGATCCAGTTCATCCCAGCTGCTCCACAACCAGCCAGTTCTACATCATCCATCCCTGACTGATGCCTTCCTAAACCCCCGCAGCGATGAGACTCTCTCCTCAGGTCATCTATTCCAGTGCTTAACCCCCTGTATAGCTGGAGGGCTTTTATTCATGTCTAACCCACACTCCTTTGCAGCATCTTGGTGGCAGAAGTTTTGCTCATGCTCCCACCCCAATTTGGAAGTGCATCGCCTATCTCCTTGCAGGTATGCCCACCCCAGTGAGAAACACAAGCACCTACCTTTGACGGTGACGAGCACGGAGCTGTATGTCTGGCCTGCCAGGTTGGAGGCCGTGCAGGTGTACAGCCCGTTGTCTATCTGCTTGCAGTAGAGGATCTTCAGCACAAAGTTCTCCTGATCATCCTCATAGATGACATGCCGCCGCCCTTCCAAAATGACCTCGTTGTCCTTCTTCCACACAATCTCTGGCTTGGGCTCGCCTGTCACATAGCAGCTCAGCTTGGCGTGCTTCCCCTCCGTCACACTGCATGTGCGTGTCAATGCCCCAAAAGTTGCGTTGCGGGCCCCTTTGGTGGTAAGTCCAGCCGCTCTCTCGTAATCCCGGGAAAGGCTGTAGCTGATGCCGGACAACCCTTCTGCCATGGAGTAGGACTGGGCAGATGTTGAATCAAGAGCCCCATGGGAGACGTCCATCTTCCTGATCTCCTCACGCCTCTTTTGCAAGTGAGACAACAAGGATGCCGTCTTGCCGCAGCTGGTATCGAAGTGGCTACTGCTGCCTGGATTGGAAGAGCCCTGCATTTCCACCACCAGTGCAGCCGACGCACTGGCAGAGCCGATGGGATTCTCTGCCCGGCAGGTGTAGGTGCCGCTGTCCCCGAGCCGGGTGCACTGGATGGTGAGAGCGTTTGACTCCCCGGCAGACTCGATCTGGAAGCGGCCGGCATCAGCCCGGTTCCGCAGGTGTCTCCCATCCTTCTCCCAGTTCACCGAGAGGGGAGGGCTGCCCTGGACTTTGCATTTGAACATGGCATCTTCTCCTAATGTTACTTTGATGGAGGAGGGTTTCTGGATGAAGTATGGGGCTGACTCCGTTACTGTGGTCTCTTCTCCAACTTTGATGCTGACAGCTGCAAAAGCTTCCCCAATGGTATTCTTGGCCCGACAGATATATTGACCGCTGTCCTCCAGGCTCAGATCATAGATTGTTAGCCTATAGAGATCCCCATCTTCCGTGGTTTTAAACCTTCCTCCAGACTGGACTGGAAGTTTATCCTTTTCCCAGCTCACAACTGGGATGGGGTTTCCAACAATCTGGCAGCTCAAGGTGGCATCCTTCCCCACAGACACCATGAACGCCTTAGGCCGGGTCAAGAACCGGGGGACTCCACTGAACGACCTGTAATCCATCTTGGTTTCCTAAAGGGTGAGGAAAAAAAATGTCAAGAAAGAGCAGATTAGATGGTGCAGGCAAAGAATTGCTGAACTTCCACGGTATCAAGATGTTTGTTATCTAGAACAGTCTAGTTGGGGCATGTTTTCATTGTCCTTCTCATTATGGGTGAGAAGGTCTCAGAATATTTTAGGTCTTGAAGGTTTCTTAGATTTGAGCTCAATAAAGAGCTGACAGAGAAGGTATCTTACTTCCCCACAGGAATCACTGGATAAAATACAAGTCTTTGGGCAGTTCATAGAGAAAGAACATGATGGTCCCTTTCAGCTTTGGCACTAGGAAAGTGACCTGCACTAATGTTGTATAACATATGGACTAGTTCTGTAGCCGCAGAGAAACAAACGGACCTTGAATTCTGAGAGATGGGTCTACCCATCAAGATACCTCCTCCATCATGCTCATCTCCATTTTCATCTCTCTTTTTCTATCTCATTCTCCTTCCTTTTTTTCATTTTTCTCCTTCTCCTTGCCTCTTTTCTTCTTTTTTTTTCCTTTTTTTCCTTTTTTTTTTTTTTAATTCTGCTTCCACAACATGCTCCATCTCTCCTCTTGCCCTCTCTGATCATTACCCATCCCTACGTCTTGTTCTCTGAATCACGTTCACACAGGCCTTATGGTAAACCCCTCTCCTGCAGGGGCCAGCCTTTAGGAGGACATACAGCTATGCCTGTCACATTATCATCAATATTTTTCTTTATCCCAGTTTCTATTCAACACAACCACTGAGATACGGCTCCTTTGATGGCGATGGTAGCCAATGAGTATCTAAGGCTTATATACAGACTCATCCAGATGGTGTAGGACCAGACACACCTGCGGTGGGGATGGGTGTTTGTGCACATCTACGGCTGGGTGCACACACCCCACATAGACGGGAGTGCAAAGCCACATGACGGAACCGCCATGGGGAATGCATGCTGCAATCCAAATGGTGCCAGACCTCCAAAAAAAACCCACGTGGCTTAGGGCTTACAGGAAAGATGTCTCATCGCCCGCGTATTCTCAGCTGCTCTCAGAAGGAGCTATGCACCAGCCTGCAGCTGTTTGATGATATGGACCAGCCAAGGGGATGAGGCTTAAGCGGTGTTCAAAACTAAAGCTTATGGCAATTCTGGTGCCATTCTGTCCCATGAAAGAGCAATCAGTGGCACTAATCTTTACAGCCATGTTCACTCACACACAGAGTCCACCCATCCTTGTGCAGCTGGCAAGCGATACAACAGAGATCACCGCCTTCAGGGTCTCCCTAAAGTCCACATAGCACACAAACTTTCCTTGTTTCTTTCCTCCCCCTTACATGGATTGGTGGAAGTCCTTTCCCTTCTGCTGGAGGATTCTACTTCTAATCCTCCAAGAAGCCCTTTTCCATGCATTGACTTATGTTTACTTTGATAAGTAGAGCACGGCTAAAAGCCTGGTCTTGACCCCATTAGCACCAGTAACTGTGCACCAGCTGACTCTCGCTGGGAGCAGGATTAAACCTGATGATAGTGCCCTGTAAGGAAAGCAAGCATCCCAGCTCCAAGTCTCTCTGGAAGTCCTACTTAGAAGACTTGAGTGCACCATTTCTCTCCAAGCTACTATATCTTTTTGGCCTCATGATGCCAGACACTCCTGTCTTAGCAAGCTCGTGCAGCTCCCGTCTGAGCTATATGAACGAGCTCTACCCAGGGATGATTGCAGTGCTGCTCTCACATCTCTGCTTTTTCACCTTCAAAGCACCACACAAAGCAAAATGACCAGAGTGCTGTGTGTTGTAACTCAGAAAGGAAATAATAACCAGTCACTGCGACAGAAATATCCTTCTTAATCCTACAGCAGTTCGGCTTCCCCGCTGGCCACAAATCCACCCACTCTCTCACCCAATGGCAGATGCCCACACAGTCTCCCCCCACCTCCACCAGAAATCAGTAGGAGCAGGCCAAAAACCTGCTTTCATTTCTTGAGTCACCATTTGAGCAGAGGTTTCATTATTTTTTCCGTCCTCGTCTAGCTGCTGTTGCAGCACATTAACATTAACGTGCAAATCACTGATGGCACCAGGGAGCAGGGGCTGGATTGACCTGCAGCACGACCTTGGGGAAATTGCTTATTTTCCCCGTGTCTTGGCTCCCCTCCCATTTCATCTTCATATCAGGACAGGGATGGTCTTGCAAATAATTATGTGCACAGTGTGTATACCACAATGTATTTGCTGGAATATATGACAAATCATGCATGAACATTAATAACAAATTACAATTTTTCATTCCATTTATGCTGCTGGGGATTGAAAGACACAAATTGCCATCAAAACTAAATACTGGTCAATACAAAAATTCAAAATGGTATTCATTATAGTAATTATTACCACTGAGGATGGCATAGCTGAGCTAACCTTCAAACTTCATTTGGGCCACAGATCTAAGGCAAAACAAACGTAATCTTCTTTCTCTATTTAACAGGAAAAATACATTATGTCCTATCCTATCCTGTCTCTCCCCATCCAAAGAACATATGAAACTCCTAAGAAGCAGTCAAAGACTTTTCCCTTTAGATGAAATGGAACCTTTCTAAACTAATTCAGTTTTGGTTGCTTTTGTTTCCTGGTACCAAGCAAATTTCATTATTCCACCAAAAATCTCTAGAAATTAAAGAAAATGCTTTCAAAGCTTAAATCTGAAAAGAAAAAAAAAAAAGTATGGGGGAAATCATCCTTAGTAAACACTAAGAGTGCAAAGAATGATTGATTTGCAGTCATTAGTGCTAAGACTTTCTGAAGAGTGGTCACCTTCAATACTAGTTGCAATGAATATACAGAACTGTTTTTCCCTTGGTCTCAAACTGGTCTAGAGATCTGGGAACTAGTTTACATTTCTTTAGTCCCTCTTACTACCTTCAGCCTCTGTCCTCACTTGAGCTTTAAAATGTATTTTCCATAAACACTTGCAAAGCTGCAAGCAGAGAAGCTGCATGAATGGTTAGAAGATGCAGATATGAGCCTTGGGCTTGAGCCAAAGTACACTGAAGTCAGTGGAAATTTCCACTGAAGTCAATTGATTGACAATCAGAGTCTTCTGCTAATTTGGGGAAGGACCATTTCAATGTTCAGAGGGGGATGCTGCGATTCAAGTTCATCTCTGGAGAATCCAGCAGCAACATTCACTACATTAACTAAAATTAACAATCAAAACACAGACTCAGAACTCATGTCCTAATCTTTCCCAGCCATTAGCTTAAATTTCAGGCTGCACTGTGTCATCAAAGCTCTTGGATCCATCTTCAGAAGACATTGCCCTGTCTCATCCTTCCTAGATCCCTAGTTGTTTCTGAGAGATGTGTCATTCTGACTCATTTCCAGCTTCAAATTCATAGAATCAAAAAAAGCAAAAAATAAAGTTGCTTCACTTTTCCTTCAAAGTGGGTTCTGCATAAATGGAGAAGTGCCTGGAGCACAGAGATGGCTACAGACACAAGAGGTGCCTGCTTGGGAGCCAGCCAGTGACCTTTCAGCAAACAGTGGCTTCCCTCAAACCACCTACATGCCGTTTTTCTTGCCTGATCCCCAGGAGATGTATCCGCGCCTGGAAGAGAGCTCTGCTCTGTGGGAGCATGGTGGGTGCTCTCAAAGCCTGGCTGTTACAGGGGTGAGGGCAGGAATGCCACTCACTTCCTGAAGCTCTTGTTCATCCTCCTCCCCTGGCCTCCTGTGCTAAACAGTGCCCAAACAAGCCCCAGCTGCTCACTGGTATCTCTGAAAATCAAGAACATTTAAAACACAAGGAAGCTGCTGCATCAGGTGCCTGTTGCTTTTGCTCCTGAACCAGACTGGTGCAGCAAATCCATCCAAGATGGCTCTTCCAGGGGCCATAGCCTACAAGGTACAGCCTCCCTCTCCCATTGCTCCCAAACACTCCCCCAGTATTTGCAACTCACTTCTTTCCATCAGGTACAAGCCACTGTGTCCACAGACCACCTAGTGCAAGGTGAAGACTCCACGTCCCGTGCTGTAACCTACGCCACACCTCACACTGTACCAGCTCTCACCACATACCCTCACACTCAATGCTTCTTATGCCATTATGAATGGCCAGGATGACAGAAGAAAATCCAGGGCTCAGTGAAAACAGTGTGTGCTCATCAGTATTATTTTAATTTCTAACATGGTAGAAAAGCAAACAGGGTTTATTCCTTGCTCTGCCACTGGCTTACTTTTATAAGTAAGACTTTCATGAGAAAGTCACTCAAACTCTTGCGTCTTCAGTCCCCATCTGAAAAAGTGGGCAAAACCCTTGCCTTATGGCTGCTGAGAGCGTGAAATCCAGTAACAGGCCTGAAATCCTAACTTGCAGCAAGGATGAAGCTGCAATAAGTGTCTAACAGTCAGACAGATCAAATAGCTTAGGTAGGCTGCACTAGATAAACTACATTTTATAAGTTTAAATCAGATAAAATGCATCACTTCAGATTAGGCTCATAAATAGATTTAGGAGTAAGAGGGAGAGGATAGCCTTGTGAACATACTGAAAGGACAAGATTGATTAACAAGTTACACTGTAGAAATATTAAATTTAGTAAAAGTTATAATAATTCAGATCCTTTATATGTACGTTCGAACTTAAAAAAAAAAATAGTAACTCTGCAAGTGCCAGGACAGCTCCCTTGGAAGAGATAGGACTGACAACAAAGCATGAATAAACCTAGTCAATGCAGATGTCCTTACCAATTAATCTCAAACGTTTACCAGTGTCATATTTCTCCTTGTAATCCCTCTGTGATTAATCTTTTGCAGCAGAGATCACATTTCCATCTGGGTTATTCTGAGCACGCCAAAGGCAAAGTAGCAGCACTTGTAATTTTACTTATGTCTTTATTCATTCAAATTTTCACTGTTTTCTGTTTGGGAGAAAGAGGCATAAGTGCACAGACCTGTCAGATAATGCAAATAAATCAAATCACTGCCCAGGAACCAACACAAGGCCATGAAGCCAGTCAAGGCCTCCTACCCATTCTCTTCACTGCTTTCCATCTCTGCCCTACACCTGCTTCTCCATGGACAAGCGAGCAAGTCCCTTGCAGTGGGAACAACCACAAACTACTCCAGTCCCTGCTGTAACTTGACTACCTCAGTAGTCTGAGGTAGTGCTCATCAGGAGAGTCATCAGGAAATGGAGAGTCCTGATGGAGAGTCCTGAAGGTGGTGCTTCACTCCCTTGACCTGTGATTCACTGTGCTGTGCTGGCTGATGGGTTGGTTTCACATTGTTTCACCAATGTTGAGCTGCATCTGGAAAGCCTTCAACAACCTCTGAGAAGATAAAGGTCCCACACCTTGGCATATTGCCCCCCCAAGCAGTCAGCAGCCTGTGGTGATGCTCTCTGGCATGAGAGAGGACAGGGGTGGCAGGTTATTCTCTGTCCAAGTCTTTCAATTCAATGGTTAGAAAGGGAATCCTGTCCTCCATAACCCTGGGCAAAGAGCAAAAAGCACCGTGCAGTCCATGTCATAAAATATTCCCAAGACAAATGCAGCCACAAGTAGCACACCCGCATAACTGGAGACTTTGAGGATGTAAAGCCCAGGTAAGGACAGACACCTAAACTTAAGAGACCACTGAAGTCTGAATACAGATCATGACCATGGAGGTTCTCTCTGACACCCCGTGAAGACTCATACCATGCCTGCTTGCTCATTTTCTCAATCGTCTTTTATCCTTTTTTTGCCAAAGCAGCAAACTTGGTGTGAGGTCTTTTTCTTGCTGTAAAGAGCTCATGTTTCCTAGACTTTCTCCACAATGCCCACTGCTAAGCCTTGCACTCCTTCCTCTCCTGACAGGAAAGGTAAGATTCACAGGGAACCTCCCATCTCTGAATCCCCAACTTTCAACAAATACCACTAAAACAGAAGCGCTAGATAAAAATCAATTACTGTAGTTTACATGACATATCTGCATGTGTTGTTCCACCTAAAAACATCAGGAAATGGCATCTGTGGGTGGGAAGGGAAGTTGGTGGGTCATAAAATGGGAAGTGCAGATTTCCTCTGATGTTTGAAGTTCTGCTGAGGGAAAACAGCAGTAACCCAGCTGCCCTATTACTTCTAACAACCTCCCAGGGAATGGACAGCTTTGAAATAGCACAAGTATTCAGCGTTGGCTGCAAGCTTAGGGACATCAGGTGGGCACGGAGGGACTCCTACAAGCCATTACACCAGACAGGGTGCTCTAGGGGTGAAATGCACACCAGCACACCCAGTGCTACATGCCCATTATGTCTCTAAATCAGGTGTAAGTAGAGATTTGTGCTGATGCACTAATCCGAGATGGCAGAATTTATCTGATGCCCGTTTCATCAAAGCAGGAACAGTATCTGTCATGGAGGAGCTGGACTTAGAGCTTAGCTTGGGCTACTCTAAATTCCACTTCAGTGAGGGACAACAGATTTTGGCATGTTCAAAGGTCATTTGATAAGCAGATAGATAAAAGAGCTTTCCGTGGTGGTTTGGAGAATCGGTCTCCTTGCGCTGTAGGAGGTATCAGCCACAGAGGACTCTCTGTAACTAAGCCTATTGCAATAAGCTTCTAATGCAATTCAGAGTAAGGCTTGTTTGCATTCCCTGCCATCTATTGCCTTCACAGTAAACCAAAGTCCACGGGAGATGTGAAGGGAAATTTCACAGCTGGTCAGTGGCCAACATGGTGTTAAACTTGGTGAGCAACCCTTAGCAAAAAGATGGCTGAGCTCAAGGCAAAATAATCTTACACTTCTGACCATCAGGGTAGGGCTAAATATGCACCAACTGCCAAGGAAGGGACCTGCATCACCTCATGCTCCCACTATTAATCCTTCCTCAATAACCTGAATATTTCCAATGGCTGGCAGCAAACAAAAGAGTCAAAGAAACAAGAAACAAGAACAAATCACATGGTTTGTACACACTACCAGGCAAGGTAGTCAGATCACCTTCCAGTCACGTAAGCAAGCATACACTTAATGAAAAACATGGGAGACTGCAGCCACTTTCATGATTTATACGGTTAAAGAACATACTTATCTTTACTCTTTGATACAGAGACAGACCTTTTGCTTATAAAGCTCATCCCTCTTTTAACCATATGGCCAGCAATCACGTCCCATCAACACACCAATAGCTTCAGGAAGCTCCATGCAAGGAAGGCACTTCTTCCTACCAGGTCTTTGCTGCAGCATAGGGGCTTCACTTCTGATTCCCCCCTCAATGGAGCTACAAAACAATCCAGAAACTTCCAGAGGACTAAAACTGATCAGATCAGCCACTCAAGACTCCATGGCAGCATCCTTTCCATTTATTTTTTCTGAGCCTAAAGCTACCCAGGCTGCTCTGACAATGTGTAAATAAAGGCTACAGCACAAGGGAGCTCTCAGGCACACAGCAATGCTCATTCCTGCTCCATGGGGATGAGAAGGCAGGAGACAAATGGAGGGAAAAGACAAGAATTCTGGGTTTGCCACCCTGGGGACAGAAAAGGAGCGATGTAAATTCTAGAAATTTCATCACAAATTTCACCCAACTGGATTTGGCTTTACCCACAGCCCCTGGAGAGAAGTGGCTATGGCAGAATCCCAGCTGTAGGTACACCCCAACGTCTGCTCAGATGACAGACAGCTTGAGCCAGGTGAGCTTTAAAGGTTCAGAGAAACAGTGGATTCACACCGGTTTATTTTACTTTATTGGTCTCATGGTTTAGAAGGCTAGACTTTTATATGCCTGAAGTTGGCCACACTATGTTACAGCTGCACTAACACATCCTTCCTCTCCGCATGCACACATGCATAAGCGCATGCACCTTTCTCTCCCTTGCACAAATAAAACCAGCACTGAACCAAATAATCTCAACTCTTAAGTACTTTGCGTTAACAGAAAAATAATCTCTCTTCTATTAAGCTAGAAACACTGCCTCCAGTTTTAGCACATGTGATTTCCTACAGGAGGGAGTTGCAGGATCACAGCTCCCATAGGGACAAAGAATTCCCTTGGGGACAATTAGCAGCAAGGCTCCGACCTAAGCGCTTGTATTTTAACAAGTGGACGTCATTGTCATTAGAGCCACTCCACCCCATTGAGCTGTAGGGCCGAAAATAGCCTCAGCTGTTGAGCTCCATCTCTCTCCATCTCTCGTCAGAGCCATTTGTAGAAATGCGAGGAGGGTGGGGGGTTGCAGTGTGAATCAGTATTGATGCTGGACAGAAGCTCAGAGGAAAAAAAGCCCTTGCTGAAGAGAAAAGCCGCACTGAGATTATGCCCTGGAAACAAAACTTTTTAAAAATCACTCCTTGCTGCCACCTCTCCACAGGAACCATATTTTTTCCAGGCTCTCCATGCACACCGCTATCTCCAATTTGGGCACAAAATGTATCAAGTAGAATCAACAGCTTTAAACATCATTTTCCTCTCTTTTCTGCTCTCCTTTGGAGGTTGATCTTTGCTCTTTTGATAACGTGGCCAGAAGTAATTAAGCAAAATAATCCATATTTGGTTCAGACCAGAAGAAGAATGGATTTTCTACCTGCACCTTCAGCTCCATCTTCAAATATGTTTCATAAAGCAAGACATACTCCAGCAGAGTAACATGGACATAGACATAACCTCACCCCTCCCTCAGCTACGAACGACATTCTCCACTTTCTGCTGGATACCAGCGTCCCCAAGTCTGTTTCTCTTTAGCTGAAGGTTTAGGTCTTACCTGGAGTCTTGTCAGAGACTGAGGAGAAACAAAGCTCCGGGCAGAGTAAGAAAGAGCCGATTCCTACTGAGGTGACAGAATGGGAAAGGGGGAAGAGGAGAACAGAGGACATGGGGAGACCATGTTGGTTTTGGTTCCCCCCAGCCCTTTCCCCTCCAGGAAAATAAAACAGAAACCCCAGCGATGGCAGGGATGTGCAGCAGAAGGTCCCCTCAAGTCCCCCAGCAGTGGCTTTGCTGCTCAGGGTTAGGTTGTGCCGCCCCCCCTCCCCACCCCTCCTCTGGGTTGTCCTCCTCCAGTCAAATTGCTGACGTGCTTTGCTTTCCCTCTGCAGTCCAGCTCCAAAATAGCTCTGGGTGTCATTTACCGGGGAGATTAGGTTTCCTGCAGGAGAGAGGCGAAAGGGCATCATTTTAGGGACTCGCTGGGACAGTCTAGCAACAGGGAGGGGGGAAAACATCAGAGGTGTGTGTGTTTGGTGGTGTGGGGGACAGGCTGCAGCGACAGGGTGGTCAGAACTGCTCCTCAAGAGTCCATCCCAAAGCCAAGTGGTAAATGTGACGTGGGGACTCAGGAGCAGGCAGCTGCCAACTTATCAGCATTGCACACTAGACAGGAATTCTTTTCCAAAGGCATCAGATCAATAGTAGGCTTATTTATAACCTCCCAGGCAAGAGTTGTTACAGTGGTGAATAAACAGCAAGTTAATACACCTAAGCATATCTCTCCCTACCTTTTTGCCGCATGAATATGAAGTGTCTGCAAAAATGGCATGAGTTGCACGTACATCACATCTCACAGGCTCGAGATCATATTTTCTATATTTACCAGTTAAATTGCTATTTTTTAGCAATTTCCTGAACACAGAGTTCACACCAACTCTTATTAGCAATCAAAGTATTTTGAATTTAAAAGTCATTTCTGTTAAAGATAGAAGAGCTAGAACAGAGCCCAGCAGGCTTCCCCACAACCACTTTACCTCTGCACAGCTATCAGGAGTGAACGACGAGATATGCTTATTTTTGGCAGTAAACAAAGCAGATAAGGTGCTGTAGAGTCCGAGGGCGTGAATCAGCTAAAGACAAAAGAGTATGTTGTGTTTACTCACTTTTCAGGGCATGAAAACATCAACAGAGGAGGAAAATGGAGTTTTATTTGGGATTTTGAAAGCAGGGGTTGAAGAGTCAGAGGGACCAAAGATAGGGAACCATGGTAGCTGCAGTCTCCTATATCATCAGGGCAGAGGAATGGCTGTTTCTGCCTTGCACGCAGCAGGAATCTCAACCCTTGAAGCCTCTAAGTTTTGCATTGGGTTCACAGGGCATTTGGCTACTGAAAACTAAAATGTGGAAGACATGCAGCGTGACCTAAGTGCTAATGGGATCTCCTTGAAAGCAGAGCTCAAGGAAAAGGTGACAAGGATGAAAAGCAGTAAGATCAGGAGGACTCCATTAACTTAATGCAATGGGATGACCAAGGACAAAGATGCCGACCAGCAGGAGACACTGAAGCTGTCCTAGGGCTGGTTTCTACAGGGAAGAAGCTAGACATTGGTTTGGTCTAGAAGCAGATCATATTTCATCCCATGCAGTGACCTGCTGAGAGCAGGGCTGTCACCTGCTGGAGGATTGACCCAGTGATGGAAGAAAAATAGCCACAGCAAGTGTAAGACACACCATCATCTTCCAAAGGGGGAATAGAAAGGGTAGTGTTGACTAGTGACTCTCTGATGGGGGAGATGGAAGCACCCACCTCTCAAACCTGACCACAAGCAATTTGCTGCCCACCAGTGACCAAATCTGAGACACTGCAGAAAGGTGGCATGCTACTGCCTCATGCTCCCCACTCCTTTCAAGTCAGAATAGTCAGAATTTACCCACTGGGGCAAAACGGACCATAAAGTTACAGGATTGAGGGAAAAAAAGGTACCTATAACTCAGTTGACATCTGAACTGTCTGTGCCTTGGCTAAGTAACTTTATCTGATGTTTAGGACAGCTTTGTGAAACTCATCTCCCCTTTTAGCGATGCTGACCATTCTGCTCGGTTCTTCCCTCTGTTTTGAAGACGGTTTAAAGTTTTGGCTGCAGGTGCAGTAGCAGATACCTACCAACAAACTTACAACGACCTCCCAAAGACACAGAAAGGCTGCCCAAGTTTTGTTAGTAAAACTCAGCACACCTTTGAATCAATTCATTTCTGAACAGGATAATTTGTACTATTGCACAAGCTGAACATAAAAATATTTCCTATCAAGTCCTAGTTTCAGGTGGTGTTTATTTTAAGGAATGCTTTTAAACATACTTTGGTCAAGTGAATCTGTGCAATCTTTCTACACTGGAAGGACAATCCTTCCTATGGTCTGAGGAGAAAGTGCCCAAACTGGGTTTAATGTCCCAGAATATTATCACCTTTTTACC
Organism: Morus bassanus; assembly: GCA_031468815.1. Lineage (NCBI taxonomy): Eukaryota > Metazoa > Chordata > Aves > Suliformes > Sulidae > Morus > Morus bassanus. The sequence goes on along the minus strand of CM062567.1, from coordinate 3,539,016 downwards.
TGATGGGAAAGAGGATCCTTGTCCAGATTGCCCCCACCTTGGCATATTGTCATGGAACATTTATCTCATCACTTAACTGTAAGCTCAGCTTATGGTGTATGCCAATACTCAGGACTAGCATCTTCCAGGCACCACGCAGACAAGCAGTAAATGAGCTTTGCTCTTGCACTAGTGACCCCTTTTTGGATGCTGTGACTTGCCCTAATTATCTTGACATGAGTGGATTGCCCAAGATACCCTGAAAGGTCACTAAAAATGAGATGAACTGAAATATCTACAGTACCAATGAGTCATTTATCTACTCAGGAACTACAACACGTCATGGGTTTAAAATAAAGTCTTATGAGGAGCGGCTGAGGGAGCTGGGGGTGTTTAGTCTGGAGAAGAGGAGGCTGAGGGGAGACCTTATCGCTCTCCGCAACTACCTGAAAGGAGGTTGTGGTGAGGTGGGGGTTGGTCTCTTCTCCCAAGTAACAAGTGATAGAAGAAAAGGAAAGGGCCTCAAGTTGCACCACGAGAGGTTTAAATTGGATATTAGGAAAGATTTCTTCACTGAAAGGGTTATCAAGCATTACAACAGGCTGCGCAGGGAAGTGGCTGAGTCACCACCCCTGGAGATATTTAAGAGACATGTGGATGTGGTGCTCAGGGACATGGTTTAGTGGTGGGCTTGGCAGCACTGGGTTAACAGTTGGACTCAATGATCTTAACGGTCTTTTCCAACCTAAATGATTCTATGATCCTGTAACAGAAAATCTATATATGATGAGCTAATAAAAGTTTGAATTTATAGAAAGAATGATGAAAGGGTTGAAGGAACCTGCATTTGAATAAAAACAAATAAAATGTCATCAGGCACGATATTAGTCCCTTCTTTGAAAAGCCAACAGAGCTTTTCCTTAAGTGTGTTTTCTTCCCACTCCAAACATCAGGGAAATGTGCTTTAAACAGCAGCTTCTACTCATGTGGTTTTAAAATACAGAAAAATCTTTCCTTGCACTTGAAAACTGTATGTCTGAGCTCCAAAATTGCTCATCTAAACTCTTAAGTTGAAAGTAAAGGGATTTAACCATAGTTTACAGACACTGAAACAAGCTGTGCTTGGTTTTCCTCCAAGAATTCAATTAAATTCTTTGAATTACTATAACTAGCAAGGCCTGAGGCATTAGGTCTGATTTCAATATTCCTCTTAAGTACTAGATTTTTTGCATAAAAAGGCAGGTTTTTGTCAACAAAAAGATTCCTGCTTTTTCCTACAGGAGAATTTAATGTGATTTTTTTCCCATGTGATACTGTGCAAAAATTTAAAAGCTGACATCATTTTTTCTTCTCAGTATGTTTACTCAGTTTTTACAGAAATCTGAAAACAAATCCTGATGTTTTGTCTCCCTATCTAACATTAAGAATAATTCAGGGGAAAAAAACCCTTCAATGCTAATAAGTTTCATACACAAATAACACACAGACAACATGAGGTATTTTTCCTACCACATCTAATTCTGATAGATAAGACCACCTAATTCTGTGTTAAACATCACTAGAGCGCTAGCAGCTCCCTAAAGCACTCCTAATGTGAGGGAGCGTATTCCCCCCCAAAAAAGGTTACCTATGCCTGGCCACGTTAATTGGTAAAGACATGGAGGACACAGAAAATTACTATATTACAAAGGCAAATCTAAGTACTACCCTGAGTTAAAAAAAGAACAGAGGTGCTCAATTAATTTTTTTTTTTTTTTTAAAAGGCAGCTTTTCAGAATTTTAGGAAAAACTGATTTATGAACAGACAACAAAGAAAAGACAAAAGCGACACATCGCTTGCCTGGCTTGGTATTAAAGGCTTCCAAAAAGGCTTATAAAAGTTCCCACATCTTTTTCAATGCTTCCTTGCCCTTAATATTAAGCCTTTTCCTATGTAGCTAATCTAAACTAAATTCCTAAATTCTAGAATTCCTCCTACAATTTAACCCTATGTACCCCGAACAGGAAAGACCCATGGCACCCTTCCATTTTGGCAGGAAGCCTGGAGATGTTTGAAGACCACTGTCTCCACTCATCTCCTCTTCTTTGGCCCGAATGCCCCTAACTCATTTTTGACCTGCTGATCATTTCCATTGCTCTCTGCTGGACCGACTCCAGCTGTCGACATAAATTTGAAGAGCGAAGACCAAACCCAGGCACAACCCTCCGGCTGCTGCCGTATCAGGGAAGATCAGAAGGATTACTTCGGACATGCTGCTGCCTACCGCTGCCTTTGTACATCCTATTATGGATTTTTGCCTATTTCGAAACAGCCAGGCATTGTTGACCCCAAATCCACTTGTGCTTCCCAGTAATCCCCAAATCCTTCACAGAACTGCAGGTGAGCAGCATTTTCCCTATGCTGTCATTGAGCACTAGATTATTTTTTAACCCTTTCAGAGAACTTAACATATTTTTTTCATCCACGAATTTGTAATCATAGAACTCTAAGCCTGACTTACCAAAGCCTCAAGAGACCCTGCCAAAATCAGGTTTTCAGTAAAAATGTTATCAGTGCGCCGATGGCACAGCCTGTTTGGTTCTGCTTGACAAATCCTTCCCTTTTGACGTTAAATCTTCAATAACTACACACTGGATAAAGCTCTGTGCCCGTTCTACAGTACTTATTGCAGATCATGTTCCAAAACTGTTTAAAGATTGTCCTAGACAAGAGTGCCAAGTTCATTTTTTTAATTCAATTTACATGACTTTGTTTCCTTTCTATCTATAACACTGTCATACAGGGGACATAGATTGAACTGACAAAGCTTCATACAGGTTAACTGTGACTCTCGTCTTTAGCATCTTTTCTGTGCTTACAAGACAGTTTTTTACTTTTTGTTCCAACATCTTTCTGGGACTTGAAATCCAAATACCTGGCCTATAATTCCCTTCCTCCCCCTCCTCTTTTTTTTTTTTTTTTCCTTCCATTTTAAAGACAGAACTACACTTGCATTTCACTGGTCTTCTGGCATGCTGGCCACCCTCAGGGGTTTCATTATCAACATTAGGCTAGATCTCCTCACCATCTGGAATATCACAAGTACTCTACAACAAAGTTTGTGAGGTCCAGCCCATTTTAAAACATTTTTTGTTTTTATGCACTTTCTAACCAATTTCTTACCTGTTAGAGATGGAAGTATTTACCCCGTTGTTACAGGCATTAACTATCATACTCACCTGGTTGCAGCCTGCTTTGTAGTATATAAAAATAAAAGAAAAAAAATAAATTTAACAGCTCTCCTGCTTTACTGAATATTCAACCAATTGTTACTCAACCTTTTCTTATCCCTTATGTAATTGTAAAATTATTTGCTATTCTTAATTCTCTTACTATTTGCATTTTATTTCATGCCTTAGCTTTTCTTGAGTACCTGTGCTCAGCTCTGTTCAGGCACACATCGACTTCAAGAGCACTTGCATCCACAGCTAGAACAGCAGCACAGTCACACTGACATCTTCTGAATAGTCCACAAACCTTCCTTGATTATTGTGGCTCCGCTCTGAACAAGGGCATCACCATTTCTCTAAGTGCAACTCAAATTCACCTGCCTCTGAACTGTGTGTGAGGAGAGGAACAAAGTTCTTTATGAGGGTGGTGCAGCACTGGAACAGGTACCCAGAGAGTGGGATCTCCACCATGGAGAATACGCAGAATTTGAGTGGACAGGACTCTGAGCTGTGAAACTGGCCCTGCTTTGAGCAGGGGTAGGAGTAGATACTTCAGAAGTCCCTTACAATCTTAGTTATTTTAGGTTATGATCCTATGAGCTGATCAGTTCTTCTCTTAGAATACGTTTCTTGGAGATTTCCCCTTTAAATCTCTCCATAAAAGCTGTCTAGTACTTCTTGGATATTACGTGGGTCATCTTTGATTTAAAGCAAATAGAAACCCCCACGAGAATTAGGCTTCACTAGTTTCTCTGTGGATTTATTCCCTAAATGAAGAAAAAAACCCCATGCTGCTAGAAACAGACACTGGGTTTACTGCTTTTGCACTGAGGGCAGTGCACTTGCCATAGCTAAATAAACTCTTTGTAGAAAGCAGTCACTTTTTTAACAGAACTGTTTTTCAAAAATCCTTCCATTCCTTTTAAGCTCTCACCATGCCTCCCAAGGGTTGGTCTTTGTATTTCTTCTTTTCCAGCCCTTCCCCTCTGTCACAACTCCATATCTTTAAATATTCCATCCTTTCTGAAAACACTTGCATTCCTGAAGCACAGAGTTTTTTGCAACAAGCAGTATTGCTCCCTGAGCAACCACCATTTTCCTGAAGGTTTTGATCCAGAAGCAGTTTCATAGTAGGCTTTGTCGCGCTGCACGTCACTTGTTTGCCAGCTCTTGCCTTGCCACCCAGCAAGGTTTTATAGCAAGGTTAAAAGGTACTGCGCCAGATACATTCGGATTTAATCCTGATGTAACTATTCTTTTGTTTGTGAATAACTTCTTTGCTGAGTGGTGAAAATCTTAATATGCAAATATCTTGGATCACATACAGTCAACTGAAGAGACCAGGGAGAAGCAGGTCAGAAGCTTTTGTATGTAAATATTCAGACAATAGTAGGACATCAGAAGAAGTTAGAAGCTGATTTGCCTAATGGAATGTCTTTTCCACAAGAAGTTTAATCCCTATCAGAAAGTTACCTAAAAGTAATGTCTATTTTTAAGTGCTTAAGTAGTACCACTGATTGTCAATGGGCTTAGACAGACGCTCTAAGCTAGTCATATGCACAAATCTCTTCCTGGGTAGCAGTTCCAGTCAAGAAAGAGGTGTCAGCATTAATAAAATTGTCTCTGTTTCTCATCCCAAGCCTTCTCCAGACCTTGCTCAGTGACTCAGCTCATCCCAGTGCCTACAGATCACCACTGTCTGGCTGCGAACAGGCAAGTGCCCGAGAAATGTGGTTGAGTGGCACCTCAGCGTTTCTTCTGCCTCTCCAGTTCATCCAACCCTTGTACGTCTTCACGAGGAGAGCGTGTAGTGGCAGAGACAGCATTTTCCTGTTAATATGCTGCCCTATGATCAATGGCAATGAATGCTTTACTCAAAAATAAAACTCTCATTACTACCTTATTACTGGGTGAGGCGAGTTCTGCTTTGCAGGGATTACCTAATTGAGTGCATGTCTTATTACTCATTTTGGACGTGCTGCAGAAGCTAATACTGATGTCTAACCTCTAATTTATTGTAACACCCCTATTATCAACCTGAGTACATTCCAGTCATGATCAATGCCTGTGTCAAAGACTGAATCTGAAAGAGATGTGGCATTCTCCACTCTGAATTAAGAAAAGTGGTTATGAACGTACCAGTTGCCAGGTAAGGGAAACAGATCAGAGGGTGACAATCTCTTTTTTTTTTTTTAAAAAAAAAGCTATCTTAATTTACTTGTATTAAAGTTACCTTAAATTTTTAAATTATTTGAAATTATAAATAATGGGGTAAGGTTGGTTGGGTTTTTTTTTTTTTTTTTTTTTCATTATCCTCTGGAAGGCATGCAAAGCTCCCTCAGGAAAGAAGAAAGGAGCAAGCACCAAGTTTTTATTCAAGTCTGTTCTTAGGAAAGGGACCTATTAAAAGAGCAATTTCATTTACAAGATAAACAGTGGCAATACTTTGTATTTAAATCATAGGTAGATTAGAACAACATCTTTGTATTGAAATAGTAATGGCATTAACATTGTACAGTTTATAAAAGTTAAGAATGAAGACAATCGTTAATCTTCCTACATCAAACGCTAAAATTCATGAATAGTGTATTCAGTTCTTCTCCCTGGTGAACATGGATGGGTGTCATCGGATTTACAGACTCCTGCAGACACTTCTAAAACACCTGGGGGGTGACCGTGCGTCCTTTGATCTGCATGCCAACGTAAGCTTGGCTCTTGTACCTTAAGTGTTTCCCTAAATTTCAAGGCAAAATTTTTGCAAGTTATCTAATGACAGGTATTTATACAACTCTTGGTTGTAGCCAGTGACACTTACAGAACTTCAGTGTGGTTATGTCCCAAAAGGATGCAGATCCACACTTTAAAAAGAAAAGTGGCTAAACAAAGGATTTATAATCCTAGTAAGGCAATTTCTTTCCACATCACAGCAGAATTCAGTCCTTCAATTCCCCTCAGCTGGACCCAGGTCAACCACGTACAAGGTGATTAAGCATCCAGGAAAGCCTTCACTTACACACCTATAAATCCACAGACCTGTTTTCTTTACAATTGCTGCCAGCAACTGTCTTCAAAATCTAACTGGAATAGTTGGACTGAATTTTGAAGTGATTCTGATTAAAATGGAATATAACTTCGCTTACTGATAAATGATGCCTATGCTGAACACAGGGAAAACAGAAGCTGTTGTTACCATACACTCTCAGCCTGACAGTGGTCTCAGTTAATCTGCACTAACCCTGCCCTGTTAGGACAGCAACAGTAGCACAAATAGTAAAAGAACACCATTCCCAAGAGCTGTCTGTGCACCGTGTTGGTGAACACAGGTATAAGATCTGTGAGAAGAGCGTAGTAACTTACTCTACAAAGACTTTACAGGGCCTGAGTAAATGCACAGGGTAAATTCTAGCCACACTTCCATCCTCATTTCTTTCAGGTGGCCACCATATCAAAATGCACCATTCATCTGAGTATTCCGATAAAAAGACCTGATACTAGCAAGAAGATTTTATTTCCCCCATTAACACCTGTGACTTCATATGGCTAATTCCTCTTAATAAGTGGTTTGCTCTTCTGGACATTGAGTTTTGATGGAATTGCCCTATAGGCTTTGCTGTGCCAGTGACCTGACAGGATAACATAAAATCATCTTTGGCATTACAATCTCCATGCCAATAGGCTATATATTTGTGGAAAATGGACTTGTGGATCACAGACATAATAAAGCAGTACCCCACCAATTCAGCTAGATTGCTGTTCTAAAACCATTTATGCCAATTGCTCACTCATCTTTGTTTAAAGTTCTGATACATCTTCAGCAGTCTTATTTTTCACTTCAAGTGATTACAGTCCATCCTGCACTGGGTATAAACCATGAGCTTCTAGTGTTGCACTAATACAACTATATTGACTTAAACCAAGCAGATCTTGAGTTCTTCCGTATTTACTTCAAGAACTGACAAGTCCACCTCAACCCCATGAAAAGCAGAAGGAACTCTCGCTCATTCAATAGGTCTGTAGCACAGCAAGATGGGAGAGAGGTCAGAAATGGGTCCTGAGAGTTTCCAAGCTATGGATTTATCAAAGAGGATTAGCTAAACAACTATGCGCACAGCATAGTCTATGTGAGATTCAAAACTCACTCTTACCTACAGAAGCCACTCTATCTTCTCATTATTGATGAGAATATAGGCAAGCAACTTCTCATAGTTCTGAATCTCATTTACATTTCTCAAAACAACGGTTTATCAGCAAAGTTAGAGCTTATGTGATAATAAATTCTTTCTGTAAATCAGAATGCCCATATAGCTCCTTCACATTGCATGTGTTGCATGCAGGGCTCTGCACAGGGCACCCACAACCAGCCAGCCGTGAATGAACAGGCAGCAGGAAACCTGACCTTTAATGCAATCACGTGAGTAAAGAAATGGAAAAGGAGAAAAATTCCTTTTGCTTTGGGCAACCTGAAGCTAGAGCCTGCAAAATTAATGTGTAAGGTGGATTTAGGGTGCAATTCTGGACTGTCAGTCACTTTGTAGCCAGTTGCTCACATTTGTTCTGACACATGCGTGTGCACTCTCGCACTCACAAAACCATACACAAGTTTCAAAGCATTCAAGCAGATTCTTCTCAATGCTGGTTTTACAACTAGAACCCATGCATCCTGCTACTTGCACCTATCTCCCTACTACTGTTGTGAAAGTCAGTAGAAACTACGCTGTGTTCTGATTTGTATGCAGATCTGTGAAAAGAAAATAAACATGACTATTAAATATTGTAGTTTTTTTTTTTAAAATTTTCTTAAACTACCCAAAGCAAAACAATAAATCCATGGCACTGAGTTAAAATTTTATGTTAAGAGCAAAAATCTACTAAGTAACGACTTACGCATGCCACAAGGAACTGCGAATTATATACCACAAGCAATAGCAGAAACTGCTTGGCAGGCAGTCATATAGTCTGAAATTACTGCAATTTATTATATAAAATAGTGTTTTGTAGTAAAATATAGAAGGCTGCAACGACTCCGCTACAAGGAGGAAAATTGCAACAGCTGGTAAGGTTGCACTCCTTTTATCACCAGTGTAAGAGAGATCCATTCCTAGGACAACACATTAGTGAGGAAACTAAGATGACTTATATAAACACTCATCACTTTTTTAGTTGATTATGACTTCCCTTTTAACAGCTAGACTGAGAACTTTACACTAAACCTCTTTTCTCCACTTTGGATGTCCATCTTCTGCATTTCACACACTGATCCTAAACAAACAAAACAAACATTTCAGTTTTACATTTGTTTATAATCCCTTTGCAGTAACATTGACTTTTCACACAAATACAATGCAGCAAAATTTGTTCTTTAAACGGTGCAAAAGAATGCTCCTTCTTTTAGGATTACTAATTCTCCAAGAGTATTTAACTGAATTCACTACTTAGTAAGGCTGTGCATCTTTTGCAACCCAGCGCTCTTGAACTATATATAACTATACACAGCATGACTCATCAGCCAGAAATCAAAGGTCTCCTCAGTAAGTTTAATGAGTTAGCACTGCAGAAACACAGTGTTTTCATTTTTATATGGGACTATTATTCAAATCAGAACAGTACAACCAAACTGCACGGCTTTGCAAAGGTCAGCCTATCAAACGAGTATTTCAAATACTTCCAATTAACGTTACTTAAAAATCAACGTACGATACCAACTGTTATCAGACTAATTCGAGGGTAACAGGCTAGGAGGAAAACATTTTGCTGCGACTGTTTTCCAAAGTATCTTCACAGGGAAGCTGCCAGCATAGTTATACTAAAATAGTTGCAACTATTCCATTACAGGTGTTTTGGAACAAGTATCAAAGCAACCAAGCTGTATCTGAATAAAAGCAGAGACACCCGTCAGTGGAGGGACGTTTCTCTAATGATCTGCTAAATAACAGTGCTTTGGAAATCCTCATCTCTACGTAAAAGAAAAAAAAATGGGGGGGTCCTGCAGTGCCCCCAAAATTAACTTATAAAACATGGATCGAAAACAGCAACGACAGAAACCTGCTAGGAGTAGAGGAAGACAGCTTAAGTCCAGAAACCAACAAACACCTCTGATCTGCTTCCATTTTCCTAATTAGGAATTTTTATATGAAAATTTCAAATTTGGTTCTTACATGATCCTACGACATATCAGGGCTGGGATGGCACTGAGGCTACTTGGTAACCAGAATTCCTGTGGCTTGCCAAAAGGGACAGCCCTTGATCATTCCTAAATCCAAGGGCACCTACAACCCGAACCCAGAGAGGAGCGGTGGGATGGATGCCTCTGGGAGCCACTGCAACCTCCTCCCTTGAACTGTGGTGTCACACAAAAGCTTCGATACATTCTTCCTCGGTCACCTACACGATACAGGAAGTGCAAAAACTTGAGGATTTGGGATGGGAGTGAAGGGAAAGGTGAACCAAAACACCATGGAAATCTTTATAAGTTTTTCACTGATAAAAAACAACTGTATCAGTTATATTTTTCTGCATGTCACCAGAAAAGAAAATGTTTAGAAATTTTAAGCTCTAAATTGAAGAAAATTTTTTCCCCTGCTAGGTTTGAAATTTCACACTAGACTGCACAAGATAAACAAGATGAATCCTTGCATTAGCTGTGCAATGCTTGACTTGCAACCAGTAACACATTCAGAAACTACACAAGAAAGGATTAATCCCACCAATAATATAAGTAACAACGAAGGCAGTCAGCTTATTCTCCAGCTATTACTAGTGGAAAAAACAAGGGCAATTCCAGCCCATTCGACCTGCCAGAATGGCACTATCTACGTGTTACCAAGAGGGATCTCCCTCAACGCCTATCAAGTACATGAAGTGCTGCTGGCTATCACACACAGAACAGAAGGGATCCTCAAAAGCCTAAACAGAGCAGCTGACGGTGCAAATAAAAAAGCAAGTGTTCACAACATATCAATACTACATTTCATTTTTTGACAGTCTATACCTGGAATCACGGAATGGAATCATGGGATGTCCTGAGTTGGAAGGGACCCAAAAGGATCATCGAGCCCTACTCCTGTCCCTGCACAGGACAACCCCAAATTCACACCATGTCTCTGAGGGCCTTGTCCAAGGGCTTCTTGAATATCGCCAGCCTTGGCGCCGTGACCGCCTCCATGGGGAGCCTGTTCCAGTGCTCCACCACCCTCTGGGGGAAGAGCCTTCTCCTAATACCCAGCCTAAACCTCCCCTGGCACATCTTCCTGCCATTCCCTCGGGTCCTATCATTGGTCACCAGAGAGAAGAGATCAGCGCCTGCCCCTCCTCCTCCTCCCCTTGTGAGGAAGCTGCAGACCGCCATGAGGTCTGCCCTCAGCCTCCTCTTCTCCAGGCTGAACAAACCCAGTGACTTCAGCCGCTCCTCATACACCTTCCCCTCTAAACCCTTCCCCACCTTCATGGCCCTCCTCTGGACACTCTCCAGTAGCAGCTTTATATCCTTGATGTCCTGCGGCGCCCAAAACTGCCCACAGCGCTCGAGGTGAGGCCGCCCCAGCGCAGAGCAGAGCGGGACAATCCCCTCCCTCGACCGGCTGCAATGCAGTGCTTGATGCACCCCAGGGCACGGCTGGCCCTCTTGGCTGCCAGGGCACGCTGTTGGCTCATGTTCAACTTGCCGTCGAGCAGAGCCCCCAGGTCCCTCTCTGCAGAGCTGCTCTCCAGCCTCTCGTTCCCCAGGCTGTCTGTACAGCCAGGGCTGCCGTGCCCCAGGTGCAAAATCCGGCACTTGCCCTTGTTGTATATGTGCACACCTACCTGGTGCAACTCCAGAATATAAAGAGTTTCCATATACCTGAGATTTGCCTAAATTCATCTCACTGAGGAAGGGAGAGAGGACTCAAGATGTGCACATCAATGATTTGCAAAGCATATCGTCTTTCGGTGTCTTTTAGGACATTCAGCATAAAGGATTTCTGTTCTTGCTTACAGCCACCAAGCTCTGTGTTAACAAAACCAGATCTGTGACACTTGGTAAAGCAATTTAGTTTAAGGAACATGCCAAATTCATCAGACTTCTCTCCCCCCAAGTAATGCTCTGTGAAGTACTTAAAGATTGTCCTTTATTTTCAACTATTTGACGCAATTCTACATTTTTCGAAGTCGTCTCTTTGAGTGACCTTGCATCCAGATCAAAAGATATCACTCAGACCCCAGCACAACACATGCCAACCAAAACTGCCTGTTCTTCTTCCACAGAATTTGCTAAGGTAATAACCAGTCACATAAAACATGAAGAATTTTAATTTTTGTAACTGCATTAAAGCAGAACACATAACATGTCTTTTCAAGGCAGAATTACCAAAACCAAATTCCTCTCACGTGGAGAACAGCAGCTGATAAATAGTGTGAGTTGAATTAAACAAAACAAGAAGCTGTAACTGTTTATTAGGGACATACATACAACAGAGTTGATTATTTAAATAAAAGGAATCAAATCACATACATAAAAATACTAGAAAATTACACTGGCCATGACTTATTACAGAATCTCATATTTCTGAGACTTTCACCCCTGTAACACAAACCTTAGAATCTCTGTTGACAGTTGTACCTTTTGCTGAACAGAAACCACGCGTTGGCGTGCACAGTTTGCCTGAAGCTACTTACACAAGCGAACACAATCTAGCCCCAGCCACAAGGCATCCCGGTGTTCCACAGAAACCGACTGACGGGAGAAACGAAAAGGAAAAGCAGATGAAGTTCACGAGTTAAGGTGTACCAGCGCCCCGTAGTATCGAAGTACCTCCCAAAGAGATCTGTGAAGTATAATTTTAAGAATGTTACGCAAGAGGTAGAAGTAAGATTTTTGCAGTGTTCAAACATCCAGTTGTTTTACAGAAATACTTCAATAAGCCTAAACTGATTAATGATTAAAAACTTGTCTAATCAACAATTGACTCTTTTTTTTAAGCTAAATTATACTTTCACATATTTCTGTGGGGCCTACTGAATGGATCAACTCACAAAATCCTCCTTCAGTAATACTTCACTAGCAGTGTAAAATTTGCTATTTTGAGTAAATGAGTTTGGCCAACAAACATGTAAAAGATATACTTCAGACACCAAATAGTATATTAAAATATAGACACTATTAATCTTTGTATATCTGTCATAAAAAATAAAAGGAAACTTATTTTTCCCATATATATTGGAAATAGCCTAATTCTGTGAAAAAACTATGCTCATTAAGTTATTACTGTGCATAAACAAGTTTTAAATTGGTTGTATTTTATACAGTAAAAAAATGTAAAGCAATCTTTGTCTGGCAATGATTTTAAGTTGACTCTGATTTATTCGCTCTTTCTAACAAGCTTTTTACACACTATATGCAAATATTTTCCTTTTTAAAGCTCCTTTGGCAAACAAGCAAAGAGGATTTATAGCTCCAGTTCCTCAATTTTTTTTTAAAAGTTGCTCCTAAGCTGATATATTTTCAATTTCTAACAGCACAGACTACATACATCAAATGCATCTCTTTTTTTTTTGCACCTTTGATTACAGTATTGCTAATGAAGAAAAATAAGGACCTTCCATTCTATATAACTGATAAAATTGATTGGCAAAGTTGTTATTTTTTAAAAAAAAACAAATTAGAAAGCAATATCTACCAAAAAATAAGAGATGCCTGGTTTCTATATAATGTTGTACAAAACAAAGAAGTGCTGGTGACCAAGATGGATAAACTGCAGAGGAAATAAATCAAGGTCTTAGTATGGTTAAGGCTGTATTTCCATTGAAGCAGAGCAGGTTAAAACAAGGTGCAAAATTCTGCCTAACCCACAGATTTAATTCGGCCAAAGTTTCTCCAGTAGGTATATTCCTCAGCTTTAAAAGAAAGCAAAATTATCCCATTAATTCCAAGTTGTCAGTGTAGTGAGAAACCTTATAAAAAAAGGTTGGGAACACATCCTTCTGGAGTTTCTTGATAACAAATGTTCAAGGTGAACTACTAAGCTTGTATTTACAAAGAGCCTACCTAATTGGACATACCATGCCAGTAAAGCAACAATGCCAGATAAGGACAAAAATCTGTGAAAGCTGTTGGCTGCAATGGAAGCAGGACCACACCCATCTCTTCAGTAGCCTAATTGCAAATGCACCTATTTAAAAATAATAATATTAAAAAGATCTATTCAAAAGTCAATTGCTGTCATATAGTCACTGATGTGCAGTACTTCCCTGTTCTTGTTCAATATAATGTACAATCTCAAAGAGTTACATAATTGAGAACTCAAGCTTTTCCACTTTGATGACGCTATTAGGAAAAAAAAAATATCTATAGAAGACTGTGGCCGTAGAGTTGTAAAACTGAATTTTAAATTAAGATCACGTACACTGTCAAAGCAATAAAGATACAAAGAACAAAAAAACCCAAAAGCCCTATTGCTTTGGGTTGCTCCAACATGAAGCATTTTGGCATCACAGCTCCCAAGTAGAGAATTGGGGTGGGGTGGAAATCAGCTTTCAGAGCAGGTAACGATATTAACTTTTAAAAAAGTACATATAGGCTTACGGTCTGTTTGTTGCATAATCTTTACAGCATTTAAACACAAAAATCGTACTTCCTACAGAACTAGAGCTGTGACCTAATATAAATTGTGTATCTGAGAATATCCCACTGAGCAAAGCTGAATGATGTCACTTGAGGAAGAACAGATTTAAAAATGAAACAAACCGTTCAATGGAAGTTTTATGCTAAGTACTCCTTGCCGTTTGTCATTTTCTAAGTCTAGAAAAGCTGAGCTTAAACGCACCTTCATTCTCTTCCCTTACAGACAGAAGTTGAGAGGTGGCGATCTTTGGCGATCTTGATCCAAGAGGGAGGACCATACCCCGTTGGTTTGAACCAGCTGCTGCCAAGCCCCATTCGAGCCCCTCAAGCTGGTACACAGCTTGATTCCATGTGATTAAAACACACAAGGGTGGAAGGATGGCTGCCAGAGCGGGACAAGAACAAGCCAACTCTCCCACAAGTCTCGGCAGTTGAACCCTGACAGCATCTACAATCAGCAGATGGGGAAAAGGGAAACACAGTTTAAGCAAAGAAAGACTCCTGGTTCCTCGGGCTCACACCCTTCTGACCACAGGAGCCACAAAGAGGAATGATCCTGTCCACTGGAAGTAGGGTCTCCTGTGGCTCAGTGTTTCCTTTCTTCTTGTAGCTCCCCTTTCCTTCTTTATTTCCGCCAACAGAATGGGAGAAGGCCTGGACAACAGATGAAACATAATCCCAGGAAGCTGTGCTCATGGTCACTTCTGGAAAAGTGCGTAGGACTAAAGCTAGAAAGCTTTCCACAAAATTTTGGAGTATCTCTCCACTTCTCTGAAAAGGTGGTAAAGGCTAAATGGCCAGCAAGTACCTTGAGGAAGCCTCCCACTCGCATAACCTCCACCTTCTACCACTCATTTACTTCAAAGAGAAAAGGTATCAGGAATAATAAGAAGAGACTTATTACGAAGACTAGAGTATCAGATTCCAAGCTGTAAGGCAAATAATTTCCAAATTACACATATCCAGGTACAGACAAAAAGATTAGTAGCAGTGGTAAATACCAAGAGCAAAGAAGAATATTCAGTCTGGAAAGAAAAAAAAAAAAAAAACCCGATAGCAGTAGTTTGGGAACGAATAGCCTTACAAACAATCCTGAAAAGGCCACAGCAAGACAAGCACCACAAACCTAGACAATATCCCTGCATGCTGTTCTAATAAAAATAATGACAAACTAATACCAATTTCTTAGTTTTAGTTTATACAGATACCAACAGACTAACTTAACTGTCAGAGGGACCCTGTGGATACACAGGAAAAGCAGAGATACCAAACCTATAACCAGGAAAAAAAGTTCTTGTTCTGATGCTGGCCTCTCTTCTAGGAATCAAGAAGGTTGAATCACCAGAAGCTTCCTGTTAGTTATACAGAATACAGAAACAATTGTAATTCTTAAATCTATGTTGTATTGGACTATCAATTTGGGATTTTAAAACATTAAAGATTCACTACCAGCTATCAAAACATACACCCTAATAATAATATTGACTTGAGAAGGGACTCAAGTACCCCGTTTTCTTAAATGGCAGTAATCTAGTATCACTGCTACCATTACTAGCTACAACTCTGCTACCTTCACCTCCTTCAAAAATTTAAATTGCATAAATTAAAACAGGGAAAAAAAAGGACTATTAAATCTCAACAAAGCTGGGGGGTGGGGCGAATAAACTAATTTTTACCTGATTGCTCCACAAGTGGGAAAAGAAAAAAAAAAAATCCAAAAATCAAACCAAACTCCAAAACAAAAACACCTCCCAGCTTACGTGTGACGTCATACCTTAATTCTGCTTCCACTGAAGTCAGTAAAATGTGAATACAATTACTCCCTAAAACCAGAAGCATTACACTTATACTTATTCATACCAAAAATTCAGTGCAATACTTACAGAACTTGTACATAGTTGCCAAATTAAACACTAGGCAGCTAAAAATATTTTATGACTAACAGAGCTGCTGCAACTCCAGGTGGTGGTTTTATAAAATACAGTGGGTTTTTTCCCCCTGAAATATAAAAGGGTGTGTAATAAAGCAACAGAACTGAAGCACTCTGAAAAGACTTTTGTCTTTATAGGTCTAGAGCTGTCCATAATCAAATAATTTAAAGAAATGGGCACCAAATCATTTTGATATGAAGACCCAGCATTTTTTTGAAGGAAACAGAGCAAGGCCAAATGAAATAGGAGCACGAGCTGGTCGCGTTTGTAGGGCATGACAAGGGAAAATCTGATACTGACACATTGACCTGTGGCAACTCTCCACAGCTCTGGTGCTTTAACGCTTGTTACAGAGCCCATAACTGGCCTGTTTAACAGTACGCGAGAATGACATGAACAGCATAGGCTAATTGTTAGCTATAGTCAAATACAGCCACACCGTGACCCTTTTTAAATGCATTTTTAAACTGTAGTTGAAAACAGAAGTGAGCATACAGTTATTTACCACTTTGGAAAAATGAGACTGTTAAAGGCACATTAACTATATTATGAACCGATTAAGACCACATTCCTTCACAATAATAATTAACACACGAGCAATACAATAAGGACCTACTACGCCCTACACATTCACCACTACAAAACAATCCTGCAGGACTACAATTGTTCTGTAAACAGAAAAGCTGATCAAGACTTTCAGATTCTGATTTCCTGTCAACACAGTAATCATAATTAAAAAACCAGAATGATTAACTGAAATACTGTAGACTCCACTTTTTAAACCGTGGAGTATAGTTAGTTAGTTTCAGAAATGCAAATTTAACCTTCTTAAATTAGTTTGTGCAAACAAATTGCACATGCACACAGAGAAAACACTCACACTAAAATAACTCTCTCCACTACCTGTGTTTTTTGCTAAGGCTGAAAATATTCTCTTAAGCTGAATTCACTTTCTTTAGGGAAAAAAAATAATCTTGCTATACTAAGATTCTGGTTTCCATCAACTCTTGTTTTTAAGCTGTATTCAGCAGATTACAATGAGGCTTGTGTAACTTTTTTCTACAGAGGTATGCAGCTACTGCCTCATTACAGCTAACGATGGTACTATTGAGACTACATCTGCTCTAGAAACATCCACAGATCCAAAACTACAGAACTGCATTTGGAACATTTGGCAAGTACATAGATATATGGAAACAATTATATATTTATCCACAAAATGTCAAATTCAACATCGAACACTATGGAACGTAAAAATCTTCATTTTTGTCTTCCAAACTTTGCTTATATCCCCAAGTTAGTTCACGTTTAAAATAAGAACTGCTCTCCAAAGCCATTCATTAATATACTGATCCCTAAGAACCTTAGTTGGTTATTAGTACGTGTTAAGAGATCATGTAACAGTAAGACAGTTGTTAAAGCATTAAAATATTTATAAGTGCCCTAAGAACAAAACTTGAATTACTCATTCTTTTCTAATTCTCACCCTGAACATTCACACCGATACATAACGCTTCTGATTGTCTAAGCCACAGAATGGAGACTAGTTAACAGCAATTAAATATATTAAATCTTCCATGCGAAAAATTAATCAGTTAAACAGCTTTGGTAACCTAGTATATAGTTAGCTTTGTGTAAATATTTTGCAAACATCCCTTCCCCCAAAAAAATCCCTATATACCACATGTATATTTATATAACAATATACATATTTCCTGAGTAAATCGTTAAATCTGATTATTCGGAAGATTTGGCAAAATATCCAACTTTATATTACTAAAATAGAATTTTAAATAAACATTCAATAAACACATTAAAATAAATATGGAATGTTTCTGAAAATCATAGTACCATGAACTTACATTAATAACAAACAATAATTTTTTAATTAAGTGCATACTATGTTATATAGTTACTGTTTTTTAACCCAGTGAGGAATCAATAAATCTAATTTCTAATCCTGAGTGACAATTTTATATCACCTGCTAATGTGTACTTCAATGCAGTACTTACTGCAAATCTACAAAATCCTTTTTTTTTTTTTAATGGAAAATTTTAAATGGACTATGCTATAGAAAAGCTCAGTTTACCTTGGTTTAGCTAGAAACTGAATTGGCAGCACGACTGCTGAAGCATCTCACGCAACCAACATTAAATACTGATTATTCTTGTCAAACTGTTAGCAATAACCTGGATGACCCGACTCCCTGTCACAAAAACAACACAGGAGTGTGGATTGCTCTCTACAGAGTGATGGGATGCAAACTACTTCGTGATCACTTTGGCACTTGAAAGAACTATAAAGTGGTGCAAAAAAACCCCTGAACAATTATGAAATATCTTTCAAATGGATTTTTTTTTTTAAGTATGCTAAATTGTATCATTAACAAAAAAAGGAGAACTAAGTTCGACCACATCTGGTTTCTCAGGTCATGGCTTGACTCACAGCTGATGCACAGCTTTGGATAAGCACACAAGGAAATGCTCAGCTATTGTTTAGTTCCTCTTAATAAAATTCTTATGTAGCAGACATTGCAATACCAGCAATATTAAAATTGCATTAACACTATTACAAGATGTGTCTCTCAACACCAGAATCACAGTAAAAGAATTGCAGCACTGATCAGTTATATTAACCCTTTTGATTTTTGATAACCTGTCAAAAACACCTTCCATGGTACTACGCAGGATGCTTTGCCCTTCCTTCCCAGTCCTCAGCCTTCTGCCTCCCTTTTGTTATCATTATTTGCTGTTATTTCAGAACCCTCATGGGTTCCTCAGGTTTTTCTTTTTTGCTTCCATTGTTTTCATGCTCCGTGCTGCTTTTTTCTTG
This sequence comes from Morus bassanus, assembly GCA_031468815.1. NCBI lineage: Eukaryota > Metazoa > Chordata > Aves > Suliformes > Sulidae > Morus > Morus bassanus. The sequence goes on along the minus strand of CM062567.1, from coordinate 3,520,466 downwards.
TGTGCTTGTGTTTGGAGGACAAAGCCCTTGCAATGCCCTTTCAACAACTTCTTGTTTTACTGGGCCGCTTGAAGAGTTTTTTGGCAAAGTCATCTGTAACGCACACCATAAAGCGGTACGAGCCTTGCGTGTGGAAGCAGCCAACTCTCTAATGGCAGCTGCCAGAGCCAGAACATCTACAACAGAAAAAACACGTTACAGGTTAAACTAGTATACAAACCTGGAAATATTAATACATTTAATAATTCTGTAAATTCGTTCAAGCCATCACCAGCACGCAAAGTTTGTTCAGGAAACGGCTAATGCTGTACCCTGGTACCGCGCTGGTTGAATTCAATCAGTTAGCATTCTTCTCTTGCAAATGATAGCTGTAACATATCACACTAATAGCAACCATAATTGTGTCCAAAATTCAGTGGCATAATCACCAGGCCTGCGATACAACAATTAAGCTCATTTAATTAATGTTATCAGAGGGGAGTATCTATAATGATACTTAGCAAGTAAGGTTAGTGAAACTACCTACTCAGTTCCAGCCAGATGAGTGCGATGCAATCCTTTTTTCCTCCTTTGTCTTCCTTGCACTGATAGCCACCCAGCCTCACAGTGAGAAATGGCTCACTGCCCACCTTTGCATATATGATCACCAACAGCAGAACTCAAAGAAACACTGGGAACTGCTTGAGCAAGTCCAGTGGAGAGCTATGATCAGGGGACTAGAGCATCTCTCTTATGAGGAAAGGCTGAGAGACCTGGGGTTGTCCAGCCTGGAGAAGAGAAGACTGAGGGGGGATCTTATCAACACTTACAAATATCTGAAGGGCGGGTGTCAAGAGGATGGGGCTGGACTGTTTTCAGTGGTGCCCAACGACAGGACAAGGGACAACGGGCACAAGCTGGAACACAGGAAGTTCCACCTGAACATGAGGAAAACTTCTTTCCTGTGAGGGTGCCAGAGCAGTGGAACAGGCTGCCCAGAGAGGCTGTGGAGTCTCCTTCCCCGGAGACATTCAAACCCCGCCTGGACGCGGTGCTGTGCCCCCTGCTCTGGGTGTGCCTGCTCAAGCAGGGGGGTTGGACGGGATGATCTCCAGAGGTCCCTTCCAACCCCCGCCATTCTGTGAAACATGTATTTCACAGCGGAAAACAGACTGAAGGCTTTTCTATATGTGATTTAGATTGTGCTTAGACACTCCACAGCAGCAGAGCTCTTCGTCAGAAACATAATTACACTGCAGATGTTACCATTAATCATAAAAGACTAACTGCAATTTTTCTAACTACAAGTACGATACATGGATGGTTCAAATAACGCTCCCATATACCTTCACTATAAAGCGTTATCAAAACCACCATTTGTGGGATTTTTTTTTTTTTGTAAGATGACAACTACCTGCTCCCTGGCTTATGCTTGGGGCCAACATCACATTACACAATTTTAGGAGTACTTTTAGAGGTTGGTTTGCTTATAGGACTATTACTTTTAAGGATACGACATCATTCAGAAGGTGCTTGACACCTAACTTGTGAAACAAAACATTTTGACTCTCTTTACAGTTTATCTTTCCCTTCTTCCGAGGAAGAACTATCCCATACACTTTGCTGGCCAAAAGAAGCGCACACTGTCAGCTTCGCTGCAGGAAATAAGACAGTATAGGATGGTGCTGAGTAAGGATCCAAAAGAGCATGGGGGTGAGGCAGGGGAAGTGCACTCCTCTTTGGAAATTGTTTTCTGAGGCACAGGTATTTTCTGAAGAAAATTAATATGATCTTTACCTCCAAACCCCAAATTCCTGTATGTATCACCTGTGCAGTCGTTATACTGAAGAGCAAGTTATATGCTATTAGAAGGGAATGCAATTTGTCCTAGTTTTGCATTACTTCTACAGAAGTACATGCTACTGTTACCAATTATTCCAGCTTGGCTTCAAAAGGAATCGTGATGTTTCTGGCATTTTTGTGATTTAGTGTGATTTAGATAGACACAATTGATTAACACTGCAGCAACACTTTTTTTGGTTTTTTTCCACTTTACCAGCTGAAGAGAAAAGAAAGACTAGCAATACCACTAAAAAGAAAAAACAAGTACAGTTTTACTTTTAGACAACTGCTTATGGTTATATAGTACCACTGAACAGTTTTTACAGTTCTCTTTCAGCCAAGAGGAGAACACTTCAAAGTGTTTAAACTAGTAACAGAAAAACAGAAAAGAAAAAAGGTCTCTTAAGGTAATTTGAAGACTTAAAAAGTGACAGGTTTAGATTTACAAATTTTCTTGTTGAAGTTACAAGAATTGCTGCATATTTCAAATGGCATATTTTCACAATTAAATCTTTGAAAAAGCTTTTAAAACTACAGAAATGGACAGCAGTTACCTTTCTCGTTATTATAACGTGGTGCTCCTTGTCTCTGCGGATTAGCAGCATTAATAATCTCATCCTTACGCCTCGCCTGTGTTGCGTGAATGGCTTCCATATGGTGTTCCAGCGTAGTGGATATGTTACTGTGTACAGGGGTACCACGAAGCCTTTCCATTTTTCCTATTAATGTGAGCACCTGACAGATACATCAGAAACACCAAAATCACCAAGTATAAGTCTCCATTAAACAAGCAAACATAAAACAAAAAAGAAATGGAGGAATTGTAGCTCAAGAAGGCTTACCCTGGCTTGTTCTCGTAACTGGTCAACAATCAAACGATCCACCCGTGATGGGTTAGCAGGAAGTCGGGACACAGGAGTGTTATTTGAGCTAGATATGCGCTTTCCTGGAAAGTTTCTCGCGAGGTCAGCCTCAGTCTGGAGGGGAAATAAACAGCCATTGTAAATGTTTGAAATTAGCACAATATTACAATCCATATTTTGGGGGTGGTTTCAAATTTTCAAATACATAAGAAGTGCACTTCCTATCTTTACTTCTGACTGCATTTACAGGAAAACCTCCCCATATATCTGTCTAGATGTACAACCAGATGCTGTAAAAGTAAGAATACTTCTCTAATTCAGCTCTGCCTCAGTGTACAATGCTCAGTGGCAACATCTGGAACCAAAGCTGTACAACTTTATTTTAACCAAACTTGGACACAGACCTAGGCAAAGAAATTCATGTACAGTACCCCAGGAATTTAAACAAAATGCCTCTCACCACATCTCTCAAATGTCACATATTATGATTATTAACAAAAGAAACAGGTGATCACACCAGCATAATTTGTATCTGGAGTGCATGAGGATTAAGCCAGGTTTAACATAAACCAGTATCAGCTCTGAAAAAGTCATCAACACAGCTGCCAAACTCCCCACTGAGAAAGGAACTGGCCAACCCACTACACAATGCAGGCAGTGACTAAACATCACCAAACCTATTTTTGGAGAGGAACTTCTTACACTTGGGAGTAAAAAAAGACACAACTAGCCGCTGATTCTCTATCTCGTTCCTTCTTCAGTGTACAGTGGATTTATGAGAGAAAGATTACCACACTGGAGTTCAAGGCAAGGTTAATTCCACATTCATAGTATGCATATTTGCACTGAAAATATGTGCTGAAGTCCTTTTCTTTTTGCTTTACCAACACATCTATATTATTTAGTGTCTGCCCTCACCTAACATGAATTACAAGAGCTTACTGATTCCACTTGCACTCATCTCAGAAGCCTGAAAGACATTCAGAAAAAAATGGCTGGAGAAAGGGTCATGAATTCCTGTAACACCACGGGGTATTTAAGAATTACAACTAATAAGCAATTCGCAGCACTGATGTATATGCACATTTAATATCACAGGCAATTCCAAACACAGAATTCATAGACTTTTTTTAAATGAGAGATCTCTGGAAAAGTGAGATTCATAAAAGGAAACATGTAAGCCCACTGTCACCATGAACTCCACAGCAGATGCAATAAACAGGCTTCTGAGAGCTGAAAGGGCTGACTGATTAGACAAGATGGAATTAAATGCAAGTCCTGCTGGGGGTAGTTTCTGTCTACATGCTTAACAAATTCACGTAGGGTGAGAATATCAAAAAGGTGTTAATGTCAAAAGAAAGTCCCTTCCAACGTATGTACATACACGTGAGCTATACATACACTGGTAAGCTAAACAACACTGAAGCAGAGCTCTTGCCACTGTCCTGGGATAGTTCAGGCTGTTAGGACTGTAAAAACAGCTTCTGAGAGTTTAACCCCTACCAACTAGCATTCTCCCAAACCATACCTACAAACAGGGATTAACACAGTCCAGGCACATTCCCTTCAGGCAGTCGGGATGCAGTCATCCCCTTCTGAGGAACAGGTATTTTGGTTGCAGGAATGTGAGCCACGCTACAGCAGCTGGCTTGTGGGACTGAGAGCCGTTTATACTCATAAATAAAGCTGCCTGCAGGTGTAGTCTGTAACTACAAAAATCAAGGACTGAGAAAGCCTGAATAGATCACGAGGATAAAACTGGATCACTTCAAATGGACCAGATCAAGTTCAATAATAAAATCCCTTTTATTATTAAGAACACGATATGAGGATAAACAATCCCCCTTTAATGATGAAAACACAAAAAACATATACTAGGAGATAAAAACTGTGATTCAGTCTTCCCAAATGACTTAACTGACCCAAATCCTGCATAAGCAAGTTTGGAACAGCTGCCTTTCCCACAACAGAGAGCAGAAGAGTTTCTGAAAATGCTGTTGTCTCAGACACGCTGGAGCAAGAATCACCATTGCCCTCTCTCACTTGCAGAGAATTCCTGGTAGAAGATTGGACGGGCAGAAAGGAGTCTTGCTTAAAGGCATCAGTGAGCAAACAAGACAGGCAGTTCTATTTAGACCTCTAAAAGGCTATTAGCAAGGTCTCACAGTTGATGCTGGAAAGAAAAAGGTGCTCTCCAGACATCCAGTTTGGTCAGATACCTGTCTCTTTCTCCAATGACCAGGAGTCTTCTCCAACATGGAAGAAGCAGACAGGCACTCAGTGTGTAACTAGGACCATGGATTATTGACAACCTAGTTTCCAAGAGCTGGCATGGAGCTCAGAGATTTAACTTTTCCTGGGAAAGCATCTCCTGCTCCTTTTGAGCTCAGAGCTTTCATTCCTAAGTGCAATGCATTTATCAGCAGTGTGATCCCCTCCCAGACAACAGTTCTTAGCAAGAGATTCTGAGGCAGGAAAGTGACTGTAACAAGAAGAGTATAAACTGAACTGTCCTTTGGCAGAAGTCGCATCTGCTCAGAACATTGTACATTTCCTCTACAGCCATGTACAGGGTGATCAGGATTATATTCTTTCTTTTTACTAAACCAAAGATTTAGTAAAACAAGAAACAAAAAGAATAAGGCAAAGACACCACTATATCACTGACAGTAAAAACAAAACAAAACAAAAAAAAACAAACCCAAACCCACAGCCAAAAAAACCCCAACAAAACCAAAAAACCCAAAACACACCACAAAAGTTTCTCTCCTCAAACGACTGCACAGGGAAAAGGAGAGCCTGGCTTTATAATACTTCAGTTAAAGACTTAGTTACAAAGGAGGAGTATGGGACAAGAAAAGATATCCATCTAACCAAACTGTGCAATATGAACATTTAGAGCATCAAGGTACATAAAACAGCAGTACTTTAAGAACCACGTGTGGTAGTGAGGGCCCTGCTGTATCATAATATACGGCTGGTGGCTCTAGAGTCGTAACAAAGGCCTACTGAATCAATAACAACTAGCTAATGATCTTTTATTGACAATATAAATAAACAGCATCCAAGCTAACGATAATTCAGTGCTTTGGCCAGTGACATTGTTATCACATTTGTTGTAGCAAATATTGTAGGTTAGTAGAGAGAAATGTTGTGTTAGCAGCCCTGCCTAAAGGGAAAGACACTTAGAAACTGAAGCTCAAAGTCACACACGATTTAAAACCAGTCGTGCTAAACAATACAAGCGTTATATTCAAAGCAGATGTCATTAGTTTTAAATACCTAGAACACCGTCTACAACGTGACAACAAAATTCTCGCCTCCTCAAAAGGAGCGACAGCCTGGAGTACCAACTCTCTATAGATCGTTTCGTGCAATCACCAACTTTTATAGGAAGTTCTTGTCAGTTCTGTTTTACCTTCTTTCTCTCTTTCTCCAAAGCTCTCCACTGCTCATAGCACTCCTCCAGTCGGATATGAAGCTCATTAGCAGGTCCACTGCGATTTCTTGGAGGTCTGTACTTATTAAATGGTGTTGGAAAGGCAAAATACGGTGCAGCTATTTCCCCACAAAACAGATCGTTGATGAAGGGATTCAAGTGGTTAAAGTCATCATAATGAAAAAGATCAACAAGTTCTGAGAATGGAAATGGTGACGGAGGAAAACTGAAATTATTTGCTGATGAAAACAGATGGTGATTAAATGGAGGAAAGCTGGGATTTTGCTTAAAATCAGACATTAATGGGAAAGAAGGAAGAAAAGAAGGATTAATGAAATCTGACATGCTACCACCGTTCTGTTCATGCTTTTTTCGGAACATATTGAACTGCTGACGGTTTGGGGTTGTACACCCAAAGTGAGGAATCCAATTCCTTTTGCCCCTTCTATCATCTTTATTACTATTTTCTTGGGTCTGCTTTTTTGGAAATCTGTGGTATTTTTCAGGATCTTCACCGACAGCATTCTGCTGCATTAACCAGTCAGATGAAAAATTAATGGGGAATTTCCGGTAGTGCCCCTCCTTGTTAGTCAATGAATCATGCTGTGATCGTCCAATGGGTTTCATTTGCTTCTGATTTTCTGAGATGAAACTGGAAACTCCCAAATTATTAGAAACACCGTTTGATATTTGTAACCTTCCATCTTTCCTTGAAGGGAGGGCAGGTGAGATCTGTGAGTAGTAAGAGGCCTGTGTTAGGGACTGATGGGTGGGAGAACCACCCGACATGGTTGAAACCCCTGAAGACGACTGCGGACTTGTTACCACTTGCTTTCCATATGTGATATCTGATGAAGCTGTCGGACTTGCAATTGTCCCATCCAGCCACATACGTCCATGGTACGATGAATAATTCCCGTTTTGTGTAATATTTTTTACAGATAAATCGTATTCAGAAACTTTATGAGAGCATTCTTTAGGACTAATATGGATCTTACATTCATTATTATTAAAAGCATCCCCAAGAGTAAAGCTACGATGACCATTTTGCACATGGGTTTCCTGTGGTTTTCTGTTTGTCCCTCCAGAAAAATTATTTTCTTTAGGGGGTTGATTAAAAAAATATAGCGATGGATGAACAGATGACTGCAGTTTATGAGCAGCTGTGAAGTTTTCATATCTCTTAGAAAACAAGCGGTTGTCCTGGGACACTTTATCCCAGGAGTCATCAACAGGCTGATTGGAAAGATCAGGGGAATACTTAGTTTGTTCTTGAGCATCATTTTTCATAACTTTGCCTCTTGCTCTTTCAGTTTTCCAATACTCTTTCGGAATGCTAGTGCCTTCTTTCATTCTGTTCTGAGAAGAAAAAGTGCTAAAATTGGAACCGATTTTTTCATAGTCTCCATTTAACCTCATGTGGTCATAACTACACAAATTATAGTCTGCATTTTGAGATGAAAATCCTTCTTGGTGAACTGTATTATTATTTTGCAAAGAGGAATTTTCAGGATAAGCGTTCTTCAGAATATTATCAGGCTGAGTGCAAGGGCCAGATGGAGAAAGCCAAGACTCTATGAAATGAAGATCTTCCAAACCTCTGTGTAACATCTCCACATCATGAGACTTTTGCAAGTGTTCCTGATAGTAGTTCTGGGTGCCCATCAGGTTTGAAAAATCCTTACTTTCAACAGAGTGCTTAGATGAGAGCCCTGAGAATTCACCATTGCTTCCAAGATCAGGTGCCCACATAGGTGGAAACAATCTTGAAAGAGAATTCCTGTAACAAAAGTTAAACAAACCTCCTGTAATGATTTAAAACATTTCTTACATTATAACAGTTCACATCTCACTGTTATACTCCCCCCCCCCCACACACACACACACATTTCCCCCATTACATTCTTGGCTAAACATACACAGCCCTCCTCCAAAATATAAGGGGAGGGAAAAAGTATTCCTGTTGCAGCTGAGTAAATGTTATGTGAACTCCGACCACCAAAGCTGATCTCTAATGTTTTTAATATGTATATTCAGAACTGCAAAGTTTATTTGGATTTATTAAATATTGTAGATTCGACCGTATTCAGTCAACTCCCTATTGGTTAAAATAAGATTTTTTTTCCCCCAAATGCTGTAGGCTGATGGAAGACTTTAGAAAATTTACATTTCTAACAGTTTGTTGCCTTTTTATTTTTACTGGCAATTGAAGTAAAGAAAAACACTTCTATATTTCAAGGGGATTTATAAGACCTTCATTACTGAACTCTGAAATAATTCAAAATGTGTATTGTATCTGTGTGACAGAAGGATGTAAAAAACCATATGCAACATATAAGAACTTTCAGAACAAACTTACCAATCTGTAACAGGTTCTGGCTTGCTTGGCTCCTCTAAAATGCTTGACACTAGCCCAAACATATCAGGGCCATTGCCAGAATAAGAAAGATTTATTGGTGCCCTGAAAAAAAAAAAAAGGCCTAAATAAAAGTCTTTTTTATCCTAAACAAAACAGGCAAAAGGAGAAGTAAAGCATTAAACCTTTAATTTATTTTAGCAGCATCTGGTAAGTGTTCTGAATTTAACCTATTATCAGTATCCATATATAGGAATCTCCTCCTGCATTCATGAATTCTCCAGCCTAAATGAAGTAGAACAATTTCTTGCTTTAACAGAGAGTTCTCAAGCTGTTATGTGATGAGACACGAGCAGCAAAAGATTTTCTTCTCTTTTTAATCAACATAACTATTTTATAGAAATTTCTTCAAATCTTGACTGTCTCCTTTAGAGGGTAAATATGATCAATCTTCTCAAAATCTTGAGGATTCTAATTTATCTACTTCCATAATTCAAGAACTAGTATTTTAATCTTAAAAAAAAAATAAGCTATACTTAAGTTGAACCACTTTTTAATCCCCTTTTAGAAAGCAGTTGGTCAAAACTTTATTAAATATTCCTAATACCAGAGATGTTCAACCATCACTAACTACCCTAACACAAGCCCAACTTTTATCTTTTACTTCAAGTGCAAAATGAGACCTTTACAGAGCTGTCTGTAACGACACCTAACTTTCACTCAGAAGTTCATGAAAACATAACACTGTTAAGATCTCCTTCCCTCTAACATGTGCTGTTTTGCTTCAATAAATTTCACTCAGCTGATCTGTTTCAGTGTGCCTGAAGATCTCTCAGTCTTCCCCGGTGTCAGCTTGTGCAAACTACATCACCTACTAATGCTGCCACATAACTATTCACACTGATTTTGCAGATTAACAAAGACTTTAAAACATGGGATAAACTATGAAGACTCTTGCCACAGTGAAAATTAGCCACTTAAACCTTACTAGTTTTTACATTTTGACTTCCACCTATCTCCATTATTTACTTCATGACCACTCAGTTTCCTCTGTAAGGAATCTGGTCTATGAGATTTTGTTTAGGATATACATAAATGCAAAGATTCTTTAAAATGTTTTATGAATGTAGGACTGTAACTGATATTTGATAACCGGATCTCTTTATCTTTGTCAGATGGTAATTTTTTTTTTAAAGGAGGCCTATTTACTTCCAATTTCTGCGACCAACTGGAGATCATAGATGAAAGCTTGCATCTAGACAATGATTTTCAGCAAGGGAGATCAGAGTCAATTTACAATGTGGCATAGAAATTAAAAATAAAATTACTGGCCATTTTACAACTGCAGACAGGGCAATAGGAAGCTGGGTAAACTACAAAAGAAAAAAAATCCTAGGAAAGATTGAGCACAGGAGAGCAGCGAGTCTAAAATTGCCGAAACAAATTTTACAGACTAGATGGAAGCAAGATGAAATGTTTAGCTGTTCCTTCTGGTACATACACCAGAAGCACTACAACGCAATTCAAGGCAGGAGAATCTGAATCCCTGACAAATTCTATTTCTTAATACAGTCACTTGTTCAAACGAGGGACTAGAAACCCCTCCCCGCCTTGTGCCTCTGCCAGTACTGTTCACTACCAGCAATCTGAAAATTCTTGGCAACGTAATGTGTCAGGAAGCATCTCATATCATAAAATCCTGATCCACCCTGAAAGGAAGATACTTCCCATGAAACACACTGACACATGTGGAAAAGAAGTCAACTACGTTCTTGTCTACTGGTCTCCAAATAAAGTAGCTGCTATCAACAACAGGACAAACAAAGTTAAAAACAAAAATCCCAGCATAACAGGCACTCAGTTTTCTCAGGTCCAAGGTAGGCAGCTATTAGCCTTTCTGGTTTGGTACCAGAAAACACTTGCTGTAAAGTCCTTTGATTATGCAGCATCAAGGAATCAAATTTTTACCTCCCAGTGCTATAGGACAACTTACTGCCTACCAAGGCAGGGCAACACAAAAAGAATCCATGAAAATAACCAGCACACAGGAAAGACAAAACCATACTAAATTGCTTGCAACTATACCAAATATAATAGGAACATCCAGCTTGACACCAAGTTCGTGGCAGTGAGCAAGCCTGCCCCTGCAGGCAGAGAAAGAACAAGAAATAGGACAAAAGAACCACGACCTACAGCACCTCTGCAAAACTTCCAAGGTACTGGTGGGAGGAGGAGGGCTGCAGAAGGTGAAAAAGCAACAGGCAAATGGAAACGGTACCTTTGCCACATCTGTGTGCTGTTCCTGCTGTTGTGATTAACTCTAGAACTGAAGCTGGGGACATGTCCACGGTCTTTGAGGACAGAAATTAGAGAGAACTGTTTCCTTCCTTTGGGGAGACACTACATTTGAGAATTCTTTAAAGGTGCCAATAATTTAATCCAACCTAGTGCTGAACAAGGATGGATTTTCAAATGGACATTCCCCAAGAGAAGGTTGTGGCACCAGAATACAGGTCTCACAAAAGGCCTATGTATAAGTTTGAGGTGCTGGGGCTCCTAGAATTTATTGTGCAATAATTTCAATGGCCAGAAAACTGAGAATTAAAAAGACAAAAGCATGAGCAAAGTTACCCTGCAAAGAAATCTCCAGTGATGGATTAGTTGCTCTCCCCAAGCAGCTCAGAGGCACTAAAATGACACAGGTGTACTCCACCTAATACAGTTAGGCACCAAGTACACTAAAATATTACAAGAAAGAAAAAAACCCAAATTTTTTTAACCTTAAGGACTAGTGCATATCTGCAGTCTCAGAATAGGTGTACACATGGATTATCATTAACAGACAAGTACCATATAGTTGTTTAATTCTTTGAATCACTTTTTAAAAAACAAACAAGAAAAAAGCTTCCTTGCATTTGCTACCTTGCAATAACCTAAAGACTGCTTTTAAGAAGGGATTGTATATTTTAATTAGTGGATTGCCAGAGGTTAAACTTAGCTGTTACAGCTAATACTAAAGCTATATGATCTTTTATTAAAAAAAAATATTAAAAATAAACACCTCTGTGACACTTCCCAGGGAAGACTAGCAAAAAAAATAAGATAATGGTATTTAGCTTCTTTGCAATGCATGTATCTTCCTTAACTGTTACCTTTCAGCATCTCATGAGCCAGTGAGCTACCATTTCTCCCCACCTCAAAATTCCTCTGTCTTGCCTAATGGCAAGTGATAAAAAAATGCAATGAGATTGATATTAGAAATGCTAACAGCATCATCATTGGTGTCAAACACTGCTGTGCCAGTCTGTACCAACCAACCCCCCAAAAAAGGCAATACTATGTTGGCAACACTTGGCATTAAGATGGAAAGAAGAGAGTGGGAAGCCTAATACAAAAGCATTGTTTACACATTTCTAAGGCTGCAGTAGAAACATTACAATTTCAATTGCTGTACACAAGCTAAAAAATTACCAATATGGAGAGAACAAATTATTTCAGTGGGTGTCTCCCAGTCTCTAGGCTGTGAAATAATCATTCCCTGTTCCTTGCAATCCTCGTATCACTCATGATTTTATAGAAATCATTCCTCTGCAGAGCTGACTTACCAAAACCAAAGAATAGTTTTGTTTACTCTCCACTGACATGGAAGCTTTCAAACCCCTGTCCAGCCTCACTGCCCTTCTCTCTACCTTTAATAATTTTACTGCCTTATTAAGACTGGATGATCAGAAGTACCTGCAATAGTCAGGACTTGGGCAGAGTGGGTTTCTCCAGGGGAATAAAAATGTTTTGTGATTCAAGTAACAAAGACCCTTTGCAAAATTATTTTTATTATATAAAATCAGACTTGAGTGCATTACATCAAGGACACAATAAGACAGTAGGCTGGTGTATTTTCAAGAGTAGCTGTACGCATATTGATGCTTTCAGCGGCAGGTACCACTTACACTCGACCCGTGTCTAACACTCTCTGCATTGTTCATGTTCCAGGGAATACACTACATTATCAAGCAGGATCATTATGAACTCCGGTACTGAGGGGTGGCAGGCACGGAAGGAGAGTGGTTTTTTTCCTTAAGGAGTTTTCAATTACATACGGCGGTTTTCCATTTCGTTCCCTAAATGTAGTATTCTTTCCAAATTTTAAAATGTTTTTACATGTAAACACACACATCTATACACACACTGACCCCCTTCTTTTTTTCACAACCTGTGTAATAACTATTATACAGCAAAGAAAGTTTACTGAGTTTCCAGTTATCCCATAAACTCTTCCTAAAAAGATCCAGAATCCCATTTGTTCCGCTCCATAACCATTTCAGTGTTCCAGAACACCACCATAAGATTATACCAAGAATGCTCATACCGTTTCTTTGTGCAGTCTTGAAAAGAAGTTTTTGAGCTAATGTCCTCTCCACATGCTGACCAGTCACTATACAGACGGGAAGATTCTAGCGGAGGTGGTGTACTAGTAATTGCTCCTAATAATGGGGAAAATAATTGAGTGTCCATTTTTTGTTTCTTGCTATTTACCTATGTTGAAAAGAGAAGGAAACATTTTTAACATTAGATGTTTATGTAAATGAGCAGTAAAGACAACAAATCAAACTCTTCCTTTTGTATCTTGAGCTAAATAATGTTTCAGGAAAATGAAACGTAACTATGACAAAAGGATACAGTCTAAAACTTGTTCCCTCCCCTGCCTTAAAGTAGTCCAAATCTGACAAATGTATGCATCTTCTAAAAATAAATAAGTAAATAATAAAAATTACTTACTAAACAATAGGAATTCTCTACAGATTTCACATTGTAGGTGTTTGTGTGTCAAGTTCACAAGCTCAGAATCTCCTAGCCTATATGAGTGGAAATGCACATATCACAGGCATGCACTTCCCTTCCAAGAAAACAAAGGGAAGAGCAATTATCCCTGCTATGTCCCTGAAAACACAAAATATTCCAACAAAGAGCCCACAGTAAGCAGGGAGGGATGTTTGTAAACTTCACAGAGCAAAGTGTGGGTAAGAAAAGTAATCTGTCTTTAAGTACTGGTCCAGAAGAGACTATTATAGATAAATTATTTATTCAAAGGATAAATAATGGGAGACCTAAGTAACACGGGGAATTACCTCACAAGGTATCTCAACTAGGAATTGCCACAACAGAACCTGTGATTGACAAAGGCTTAAGCAGAATATCAGAAACCTACTTTGAGTTGGAAGGGACCTCTGGGGTCATCCAGCCTAATCCCCTGCTCAGAGCAGACCCAGTTAGATCAGGCTGCTCAGAAACTTGCCCAGTTGAGTTTTGAGATCCCACCACTGCCTCTCTGGGCAAATTTTTCTAATATCTAACTGCTGTCGGAGTTGAAAAAAAGTATTTAAAATAGTCTGGACCATGTTCTCTATAACCTCCTGTAAGGCAGCTGCACACACCCACAAGATCTTCCCTTTCTCTTCTCCAACTGATCAGACCCAGCGCCCTCAGCCTCCCCTCGGACATCCCATTCTCCAGCCTACAACTGTTTTGGAAGCCTCTGTAGGACTCACTCCAATACCTTTCTGGTACTGGGGAGCCCCAAACTGGACACAGTATCCAGCTGTGGTCTTATGAGGGCAGAACAGAGGGGATCATAACAGCGCTCACTCCACTGGCTACGCTCGTGCTGAGACAGCCCGGCATCGGGGTGGCCTTCTCCGCTGCAAGGCCACGCTGCTGATTAACGGCCACCTTGACCGCCAGGACCCCTGATCCTTTTTAACTTTTGCAAGTTTTGACCCTAGGAGTAAAATCTCAAGCTTTCTTTAAAAAACAAACAAACAAAAAAACCCCCCCACAAAACCCAAACCTTTTATGATAGAACACTGAACAGGCTGCCCTTTAATTCTCATAACTAAAGACATCCAGTCCAGATGGAGTACTTGTGGTTCTGAAAAGAACATTTGGGAGACAAAATAAAAAAAACAACCCCAAAACCAAAAAACCTCAAAAACCCCAAACCAACAAAAAAACCACCAAAACACCCCCAACAACAACAAAAAAATCCAACCCCCCCACCAAAACCCCAGATGTATCCATAGCTGCAAGAGGCCGTGGGATTGGGTGCTGACTGTAGCATCCAGCCCTGTGCTTTATAACCTCCTGAGGAGGCCAATAACTAACAAAATTGTCCTAAGGTAAACATTTAGCAGCATCTGTTCCCATCCAATTTCAGAAGCATTTTGTAGCGAACTGAGGTTCTTATAAGCACAAAGAAAAACACCACATCAGTTTAAAAGAACCTATTGAGGAGACTTCCTATTTCAAGACCTATTTCATTGAAGATGCTGGCTTTCAGTTTCTTTGAGTAAATCTATCAGTCTTCCTGAAACAATTTCTAAATTAGTTTTGTGTTCTTGGCAGAAAAAGGTCAGTAGGACGACCTGAAAAATAAACTTTTTTGGGGGAAAAAAAAAGGAATCACTTCCTTACAAATACTAACGTATTTAATCTTCAACCCCCAAAGAGTGCATTATGTTGCCACCACACTGCCTGTCAATATATGGACAGCAATGCCTGGGGCAATGGAAGGAAACTGCAGATTAAATGACTGGAAGTTTCAATATATTTACACACAACCCAGATCACTTCTGAGGCCATGAGACAACCCAGAGGTTGTTTGACGATCCCCCGCTTTACCTGGATGTGTTTTCATAAAGGTTTTCAACAAAAGCAACAGGTTGAAAAAAGGTGATGTTGTGCATGTCACTCCCCCAGCAAACACCTCCTGCTAAGCAGGTTTCTCCATCTTTCCAAGTCTCTCATTACAGAGACGCAGAAGGGCGCAGTGCTAGGAAGTAATGAACAGGAATTTGCAGAGCTGCTGCTGGCCGATGTCCTGTGTGTACAGTCTGGCAGCAGGAAGTTCTGAACATACTGAAAAAAAAGTGTAGTTAGCTTACTCTAAGACCCTAACATGCTGAACTCTGGATACCTGACTGCTGAGGATGAAAAGCAAGAATATTTTTAGGACTATGAGAATAAAATTAGCTTCTGTCACATCATTGGTTGTAAATACAGCTGGAAGAGGTACAAAAAGCCAGCTAAAAAAAAGCTCCTTCATCAGATGATCAAACTACCCTTGAATCCAACACATGAAGCCATTTACTAAATCCTTATTCAATAACTGCAGAAAGATCTCAATCACATACTTATTAAATTCCTGAAAAGACTAAAACACACAACGTGAAAGGAACAAATGGTGCTACAATGATGACCGGGTCCACATACTTAAAAATATTTAAACGGATCTACTAAACTCCCATTTTATTGCTTCTGAGATAAAAAATTGCCTTGTCACTAGGAACCATATTGCCAGCTCTGTGAGGCTGGTGCTTACTGTTGGAGCAATACCTCTGAAGACCTGAAAAAGCCAATAGAAAACAGGGGGTTTCAGGGAAATATACACTGTCTGAATACAGCCTTATGCATTCAGTCTGTCTAGAGCCACTTTGTAAGTTTATTATAGCCAAAGCTTTTAAAAAGTTATTTATATCTAAATAAACTAAACGAACAAAAATTTCAGTATTGATAATTTCACTTTCTCATGCTCCATCCTTTTAAAAGAGAAAATACTAAGTCAATTTCATTTTTTTTTCTCCCCTCTTTTCTCAAAAGTAGAACAGTAAAATCATGCTTACTACAAATCTTCGGCCGGAATTTGGTTTATTGAAAGCTATCACAGACGCGGAAGATCTCCCTTCCTGGGTCTTGTCCAAAAAGGTAGCAAAGAAGTATTACCTGGCTAAGTGTGCTCCTACCACGAGCAGGACAGAACAACCCTTTAACACTGTAGGGCAGAGTGAATTTTTTGAATAAAAAAAAAGTTTACCCTGAGGGCTTATCAGTTGCAATAAACTTGTCTTACACATCCAAACAAATCCCTATTAAATAACAGAAATAGAGGTATCATCACCCTGTAGAGGCTAGACGCATATTCTGTAACATACCATACAAACACACCGTCAATATCTATGTCAGTAAATAGAGACAAGAACAACTTCCTGGCCCAAAGAGTAACCGGCACGACAGTGCTCCTGTGATACAGGTAAACTCTTACCCTGCAGAACAGCAGGAGGGTGGTAACCAAACCATCTGCTACAAATGACTCCTGAATGACACACAGGTATCATTTAGGAAAGCAGCAGCTGACCACGCCAAAATTTTAGCAACAGTTTAACAGTATCAACAAGCACATGCCAATGCCTGGGCCCTCGTCTTATTTAGTCTACTAGGAAGCACCACATTTTGAGATAAATTATGCTCCTTGGCTAGAGTATAAAATATTTTTGCATAGATTAAAAATAGGATCTGTAACGAATGGATTTATCTTTTATTTTCAGAGCCATTAGTCACTCTTAATGTGAGTTCTGCAGGACAATGTGACTGAAGATCAGTACAGGAGGTACTTCATGTACTCTAGATACAGCCTCAACGCTCAGCACTTCCAAAACACTGGAGACTGTCATTCTACCTTGTTAAACAAAATTTCAAAGTAACTGAGACACTCTCATCTGTGCTTTACATACGAACTACCACCAAGTTGCAGTAAAAAAGAAAAAGGGATAAAACAGCGTGCTGTCTCCTACAGTTTGCTTTAGTTTCAAAATTCTTCACTGAATTTCAGATACAGTGATAACCTCCATAACCACCTTTGCAAAGAAAGGACTGCCTGCAGAGGCGCAGACGTGTTTTGCTCACAATTCCAATCTTAAAAATCAATGAATGAAATGCTATCTCAAAAAAAAAAAAAAAAAGACAACTCCTACAGTCTTCAGTAGGGTTTTTACTTCATTCTTTCCACTCTGCAAATCATGGGAAAGCCACTGTTCTCACTGAATTACCTCTCAAAACAACAACAAAAACTTACCACATCTAAGACCTAGATACGTTATCTCGATGGATTTTTTTTTTCTTTCAAAGCATAGCAAGACACAACATCTGTTCTTGTAAAATGGAAATGTGCACGTACTAAATTTTCTCCCTGCATACGAAACTGAACACACTTTTTTCCAAGACATCTAATACCGTTATTAAGTCACACCTTGTCTTCAAATGCACACAGAGGGCTTTTAACTTCTGTACGAAGCTCATCACAACTGAGGAGTAAGCAAATGGAAGCATTAACCAAAAACACTCTCTATTTCCAAAAGCCTCATGCACTTCTTTATATTCAGAAGCTCTTCCAAAGTTTCTTTTATTTGAGGAGAAATAAATGAGTAGAACTTCATCAGTATAACGGTAACATTTCAACTATAAATACATATATGAAAATAAATAGTATCAAAGCTATTAGGCACTGACATTGTTATGGTACCTGCGACATGAGTCCTGTGCTCCACTACACACTGAATCATGTTTTGCTACCTTGCTCCTTTGTGCTTCTGCTTCGTCCAGGCTGTGTGCTAAAGATTTGCTGTTACTACATACATGGTTTCACTGCTCCAGCAGCAAGGGCAAAGACCTTGAAGAAGGCTGTTACTCCCTCACCCCTCTTCCTGCTATCCTCCCATTCACCAACTGCTAATCTGGCACAGCTGCAAGGCATGTAGAGGCAGATGAAATCCATAGATCTTGGTAAAGGACTCGATAATCAGCAAGTTGTGCTGGGACCAGAGGATGCCACATGGCAGAGATCTCAGAACAGCTGAGGTTGGAAGAGACCTTTGGAGTCAAGGCCCCCACTCAGAGCAGGTTCGTCAGGATGCCGTGCAGTCAGGTCCTGAGCACTGCCAAGGATGAACAGGACAGAAGAGGCACAGAAGCGCCGGTGTGCCCTCCACCACATCTTCAGACATGGATATGAGACAAATTTTCCATGGAGAGAGGTTTCTGCCTCACCACCGCTGCTTGAGGTGGGCAGCTAGGAGACAGAGATCTATGATCCTCTAAAAATCCTCTGTCCAGAGATTTAACAGCACTGTGGATACAGCAGAAGACTCAAATATTATTTCTCATTACTGAAAATGTTTTGTTTCTTGTGCTGTCCAGCTAAGTACTGAAAACAGTTCAAGACTGTGACATCTATTCTGAGATGGTAATAGCTGCTGACAGAGCAGTGAAGGCCCCTCAAGCAGAGTGGAAGGAGTTTTAGGGATTTTCAGAGACCGCTACATTACGCTAATGTATGAAACGTTTGCAATGACGCTATGTATGCTGGAGAACCTTGCTGAACTATAGTACTAGAGGACACAGACCAAAAAATTCAACAGGGCTTCACTCTCCTCCTGTTTGGAGGTAAGGACAGGCTACGGCTTACATCAGACTAACAATTCTCTGAAAGGATATATTATAAGCTAAAAAATATTGTGATCAGAGCTAAATATTTGCTTCATTACATAAATAGAAGAAATTACTTTTATTGACATATACATAAGGTCCCATCTGACAGAAAGTTCTTCATTTTCCAAAAAGCATTTGAGCTAAATTAGGAAAAAGCCTTTTTACAGTCTGTTATCCTAAAACTACAGGAACTCCCTGCTACAGAGCATTGCTTGGAGATGCTTTTTATAAACATCTATCATAACGACAGTAAATGACAGCATTGCACAGTATTATTGCTTCTATACTGAGTGTATTATTCTCTGATTTCTTGGCAGGATAAATATTTCCTGTTTATTTCTTGTTTTTCTTGGTAAGATACAGCAAATGTAAGAAAAAGCATTGTTTTGTTTTTTTGACTTAAGACTTCTAATAACTCTAATAACCTACAGCCAACTTAATCTATATCACACAAACTAGTTAACCCAATCAGGGTGCACTGCTATTAATTCTCTGAAACTAGTGGGTAAATTAAAAAAACAAAAACAAAACAACAACAACAAAAAACCCAACAGAATTCTATAAATTGCCTTCTTGGGTTACCTGGGAAACTCAGCAGCAGGAGTAAACTGGTGACAAGGATATGTAAAAAACTAAAATCGGGGAAGAAAATAGGCCAGCTAAGATATCTCTTAATATCAGGGACAAAACCATAAAAATGGCAGATTACTGCAGACTTCCTTCTAAATCCCAATTTCATATCATCAAAAAGGCTTGTTGCAGCAGCAAAGGGAAGTGTTCCTGCTCAGCAGTCAAAAAATTAAGAAACTTTTTTTCTTACAAAAAGGAATCAAGTCTGTCAGACCTCCCTTAGACATTTGGGTCAAAATCATATAAAAAAGCACCACTTAAGGTGGGGTGGGCGGTAGAAGAAGTACATTTATGAGATGCTTGTTCAAAATATGGGTTCTGTAGCCTAATTACTATGAAGAACAATCATGGGCTACTGGGCCATTTCTTTTGTTTGTTTTAAACACTAGCCTCTAAATACATTCATTTCATATAATCAAAGATTTATTTTTTTTTCCGGCAGTTGTTCTTCAGAAGACTTTGTGGTAAGTTGCACAACTGCCCTTGACAAGAGGCACTCAAAGCCAGACTGAATGAGGAACGGATGACTTCCACGAACAAAGGATCACTCTCCTGTACCGGCACAAACAGTGAAAGCTGCTCCACCTGTAACGTAGCATTCTCTTCAGGTGTTGGGGTTTTTTTTGTTATGTGGTTATTCAATATATTTAGTTAGAAAAACCAACATATCGCATGAGTATTTATTTCTGTTTACCTAAACAAACTCACTTTTTGGACTCACCTGTGACTTGTAATGACCAGGGGCAGCACTTTGTTTGACCATGTCCTTGTTAGCAGCATGCAAGTTCTCTTCTCCGAAGTATGCAGCATTGCCGTGCAAGCAGAAATTTAGGTTCTTAAGGACAGACTTAGCCTATTTAAAACCAATTAAAAAGAAAAAAAAAAAAAAAAGAACAATAATTACCAAGTCTGTCGAAGTTGTACTTACTTTGCATGGAACTTATTTCTAGCTACCCCTCATTGCTCTTTCCACGTCACACCACCCACAGCTCCTCCAGTACCACCCACGCCTTACATATTTGCAGAACAATGATGACGTTGCTGTATTGCTGTGAGATCCCACATGACCAAACAGCTCAGCAGATACAAGAGCTGCTGACCACAGGTCACATGGAGTCCCAGAACGGGTAAGCCAGCTGCGCCGTGCTGCACATAGGATCATGCAGGCAGAGGCATATTGCCTGTCAAGACTCCATTCTTCAGCTTTATCCTGTCACACAAATAGATACATCACACAGGACCGCATGTACCACGCCAGGGCCTAAGCTCACCCCGTGATCCTGCTCAAAGGCACACATCTGCCGCACAACTGAACATCCATCCCCATCACACAGTAGGACAAACAATCCTCAAGTACCTGGGACTGCACCCATCTCAGGGCTCCACTCCATCTTCAGACTCATAGCTTCTGTCAACGGCAAAGGCAAGGTTGGCTCCCACCACACACTGCTATCCAAAACCAGGTGTGATAAAAGCCTGCTCCCAAGAGCGTTCAAAGTATAAGTGCTGATTCTGAAGTCCTTCCCTATGCTCTCCGCATATCCATTTACACACATTACAGTCCAACCTTCTACGCTTCCCCTACTGAAAAGCAGATCATCAAGTTGCCACAGCCTACTGACATGCCCACCCTTTGTACCCGTGCCATTTCTCCAACTTCAGCCATCTGCATTACACAACACAGCGAAAGTCAGCACGCTACACAAATGTAAGGCTTCGTCTTCACTGACACAAAGCTTTAATTGGTGGAAGCAATGAATGGGGGAAGGGCTGCTTTTACAATTAAGATAAATCAAGACAAAGTGTGCAACAGTCATATTGTAATAAATTCTTAAAACTTAACAAAGTAATAAGGTTACGTCAGACTATTCCTACATCCAACTGTGGCTGACCTATTCCGACCTACTGAATGGTAGAACTAAGGATTTACCTAATCTGATGTCCAATCTGAATTCTGCTACAAAGATTTGTTCAACCCACAGTCAAGTCTCCATTCTTCTCTTCTCCAAGGGCCTGCTGGAAACAGGCTAAGAGCTGGATGAATTAGTTAACATACTTGATAGTCACTTTTGTCAGGTTTCCTACAATATTTCCATCACCATGCTGGAGGGGAACATGCTCAGACCAACAGGAAAGTCTGCGGCCAGGAATGGGTTGCAGAACAGTTCAGTGAAACATCCGTGTAGATACGTCGATGCTTCTGGGAACCGCTGAGCTTGCTGCTCTTGCACCAGCTGGTCTTCAGTGCAGGTACAATACACCAGCTGTATTGCTACGGAAAGCTCTGTGGCCCACACAGATGGGAAGATTAGGCTCCTTGTATAAGCTAAGATAGTGGGCTCTGCAATGAAATGACTCAGGTGCACACAACTGCTCCTAGGTGCTAATTTTATGGCAGTTTCCTTTCAGAAGGGATGACTAGTAATATCTTTATACCACCCATGATGATTTGTTCAGTCAATGTGTGTCTAAGCTGCTAATCTTTACTGATCTTTTCAATACTTGTGATTTATTAGCTGTTCTTCTGTCAAAGCTGCCTTAATGATACACATTAATGATTTGGCTAATCGCTACCTCTGTGACACAATGCAACTATTCACAACTTTAAAAGGGGGTTTCACAAAGCATTAGTTGTTATCTGAAACCCCAAACAACAATTCTATTTATATCAAAATAGGAACTACTTCAAATCACAGGAAACTTTCAAAGCATTGCAGGCGCTGCATTAGGCTTCACAACCTATGTAAGAGTCCAACCAAAGTTTAAAATTTACACAGCATTCAAAAAAGGTAAGAGTGCTGCCTCCGTGCCCCAGCCAATACACCCTCTTTCAGAAAAAATGGGTTTTCAATGGTAACTTTCTGCGGCTCTCCCTTAACTTTAAGGGGTTGATAAAAACCACATGCTTATTATTTACCAGTTGTGCAATTCATTCCTAGAAAGGCCTTTTGGGGTGTCTTCAGGATAAGAGGGTGCTACATTAGAGCTTTAGTAGAAACCAACGCTTTAGTTAAAGAAGCACTGCCAGCTTGCATGGTGTTAAATTGACAAATAATAATTAAAAAAGTTCTTACTGAGTACTTTAATATCATGTCCTGGATTTGTAAATAGTTTTAAGTTTATTTTCTTCTGACATTGTTCAAAAAGAACTCTAAGCAAAAGACGAATGGCCACAAGCACAACACCTGAAGGAAAGTTCCATCAGCAGGGAAAACCAATGACTGGCTTCCTACACGTTCATGCCTTACCCCAGGCCCATTGCAACAGTAGCAATTTCCCTGCCGCATCCTCTCCGCCTCCCCAGTCCTTCCCTACTCATCCTAATGCCAACCAGCTACAATCCAATGCAACGTGACTAGATAAGCAGACCACACTGAATGCTAAAAATCATACGGAAGCCTTTTTCCCTCTGAGGACACTGATCTGGATCTCTCCTCTGTGAATCTGTCAACTCCCATGGCATTTACAGAAATTCATTATTGCAGAGACATCCATCCACCTCTCCCGCTGTTTCAGGGAATTTCACAGATGGTTTAAAGCTTACCAGAGGAACAACAGACACCTCAACAACGTAACCATTCAATATCCCAAAAAAAAAGAAATCCCCCTGGTCTCTCTTAGGAGTATAATGTCCACTCATCTTCCCATCAACACTTTTTAAAGTTAACACTAGAAACTTGAAATGAACCTTGCCAATAGCGAGCCCTCTCGGCACAGGCATAGTCACCCTGCTAATCTTGGTGCTTTGTGCTCCCACGTGTCCTGTCCTTTGGTGAAGACAGGGATAATGTTTTCCCCATATACATATGGACATACGTACGGACACACACACACACTTTCCAAGGTCTTCTTGCACTGATCAAACAGAAACAGAAGCCATAGCAAACTTGGATTATTAACTTTGAATTATTCCTCACTCATTAATGGGAACTTTGCTAATCTGAAGGCCTGCTTTCCGAAGTAATACAAATAATAGTATCTACTATTATATCTATCTACACACTATATCTAATATAGGCTGATTCATATTGCACTTCGAGAGAGATGCAGTGTGCACGTGGCCACACACTGATGCCACTGTGGAAAACTCACAGGTTTTGCAGTTCCCCATGCTACGGCACATCTAATCCTCCAGAAAAAAACCGGCCGATTTGAAACATTACCTTAATATTGCAGAGAGATCATGAGGAAAGCCTAAAAACTTACACCTACGCTACCTGAGGATTTACAAGTTCCAGAATCAGGTTACATAGGAAAACTGCTGGTTAGTCTAAAGACCCACACTTCTCTTTTTAACACACCTGCTTTGAACTTCTTTTCTATTTAGGCCTATCTGCTTTACAAAGCCACATGGCATAAAGTTTGCTGGGGAAGAGATTCCAGTCTGCTCCTCAGTTCCACCTTTATAAAACATTATCCTTGAAACAGTGGACCAGAACCTCTGTGAGGTCCTTCTTCCTCAGCCAAAAAAACCCCAAATACAGAACATTTTTGCAACGTTTATGTTAAAATTTAGAATGTCAATGACAAGATATTAAGCACAGTAAGCACTTGGGAAACCATGCGATACAGATCTATCCACCAGGAACTGTGGCTACGTACGTGCAATTTTCATAACTTCAGCCTTCCTAAAGTTGGTAACTTCTGAAATTCACATTTGTAAACTCCCCACTTACCGCAATTCTTGCTTTATTAATTTGAAAAAATAAGGAATAATTTGCCAGCAGGTAGCTTAGAAACAGAGCCCTGATCTGCAGTTCATTTAAAAGATTAAAAAAAAAAGTTACTGAGATTGTTTTTAATGGTATATTTTTACACAGCTAGAAACTCTAACTGTGGTCCAAAGCCACAATTACTTCGAACACCACAGTCCTACTACTTCCAAGTACTTTTGCAAGCAAAACTGACTGAAGCCTTCTGCCCTTACTCTGCAGTTTCAGAGGATGCTTTTTTGTTTATAAAAGCCGTGAGACCCTAATCCCCAATTAAAAAGTAAAAACACCCTTCATGAAACATTGACATAAAGTTGCTGGTTTTAAAAACAGCGAACAGAACTCAGCTGCAACATGTCATTATCTAAACGTTCAAATTTGGGACTGCTAACAGAAAATTTTATGCAAGTGGCTACTTTAATGCATCTATCAATACATAGCCTATGACACTCAAAATATCTAGTCAGCAAATACATGTTTAAGCATTTGAATAACGTATTCAAGCCCACTGCAGCACCATGGAAATATAAAAGAACTTAACACCAGCTACCTCTATACATTCATCTTCTCTTAGGATTCTTACCACGTGTCACCTTCCATTATCCCCTGGCAGACCAGGGGAGCACAAGGGACTATTAAACACACAGGCATGGAGTTTTTAACTGAACTTCCACTCACTTTAGAGTCAACTAATCCAAAGGCAGCTTAAGTGCACGATTTGTAGATTATGTCCTTTCAAAGACATGCTGCTGTAAAACAGGATTATTGGTATTAATATAATCACAGTATAAACCTTTTCATTTAGGAATATAAAATTCCAACCGAAGCTATGAAATATTTTTCCAGATTCATTTTGACAGATGGACTACCTAGCACAATTTAAACTCCACTAAATCAAAATGTCTTTCCAAATATATTTCTAAACAAACAAAAATGCTGAAATTATCAATTACTGAATGTGTGAAAACAAACTGTTTAAAGTTACAAACTGGCATATGTGGCCAAATAAATAGAATTTTTTAAATCAGCTGCATGAGGATCTCTACATGCTACATATCATTATATAGAGGTTGGTATATTAATTCCATTAGACTACCAAAATTAGATATAAAGCTACTTTTCCCACTTGACCTGCTCCTCACTTTGTGAAATTCAAGTACTAAGTAGATGCCTTAAAGACTGCAGACTTGAGCAAACACTGTCAAAATGTCATTTAACAGATCTCAACTGTTTCTAAAGAGAAATGAAAGGAGATCTATTACCTGCTTGAGAAGTTATGACATTTCTCAGTGAAAGGACGACAGCAAGCATTCCCAAGTTTCCCATCCACTTTGTAAGTCTCTCCTCACTGTCCCTATTAGAAGCTCTGGCGGTCAACACTAAGAGACATTTATATTTGGAGAACTATGTTTTTGTCAGGCACTCACAGTACGCGACCACTTGAAAGGCTGGGCACTGTCAGGTGAATATATCATTACTTTAAAACACAGCATTACAGCAACTTAAGCAAATGTTACACTGCAAAAATCGCTTCGCTGGATTGTTTTCCAGCTTCCTAAAATATCTGTATTACTCCAAACACCTAGCATCTCTCCTGAACCACAAAACCCGCATAAACCTCATCACGTTGTGAGAATCAACTTCCACGGAGACAAACCTGCACAGATGTTACCACCAGCCATTCCCTGCCTGCATTCCTCCCACCGACACAGGCCACTGGGAAAGCTAAAGGCAGCACAGGCACTGAAACACGCCAGCCGTACACACCGGAGCACTGCAGCAGCAGCTGATCCCCGTGCTTTCCAGTCCAGTGGCGTAGCCCACCCAGTGCTGAACCAGTGCTGTCGCCGCCGCACCCCTAACATCACTGCCATGGGACCCACGCTACACACCTCAGTTACTATATGCACACAGAAACTGTTGCCAGGCTATGGACAGCGTCTCTCCTCCACCCCGTGAAGCTGCAGGACAAAAACAGCAGAAAGAAGCAAGCAGATTTCGGGCTGTGGGCAAGGAAACGGCCCCTCGAAACAAACTAGCAGCGCTGGCATTAAGCAATTACTCCACATAGCTATTCCTAGACAGAGGAGTCTCTAAGCTGCACCAACACTACGAGAAACAGTACAAATTGCTTGCCCTTAAATGTCACCTCACGTTTTCTTCGGATACACGCCCTTTCAAATACCTCTGCAGCAAATGAAATCCTCCCCTAGTAAGCAGCAAAGATTTCACACTGCCAAAGGCCCTGCTACAGAAGTGAAAGAAACACCAAGCTTACATTTTTGGTCTTCTTGCTTTACAACCAGTCTCAGCCATGTAATGTCTGATGTCACTGGAGTACCAGTATGTGGAAGTACTATGGGAATTGTAGTCTTTCCTCTATTGTGCAATAGCTCCAAGGTACGGGATCCAGGACTGCAACTGTGAGCCTTGGGAACAGCCTCCTTCACACAGAGGCTGCCTGACAAATACAGCTGAAATGCTTTATTTAGCCAGAAATAACGCTTCTCAGATGGGAAAGAAGAAGAGTGGGTGGGAGGTTTTGAAATGCATCTTCTCCTCCTTCCCACGCAAGAAGTAATTTCTAAGCAATTATTCTCAGGTGATCACATACTTCAAAAACCATTTAAGCTGTAATGAGGAAACACAACCCAGTAAGGAAATTTTAATTGCTATAGGGTATAACAACATTGTATTTAATAGTACAGGAGTTTTTATGACAAGTTCGTCGTCCCTTGTACCTCTGGGGTTTTGGTATCTCCACATGAAAAAATAATTCACTGGAATGAACGTTTTTGGTCAGAGGCAATTACGGAGCTGCCACTTTTGTTCCTGTCTCCCCACTGGAAGGTAGGCTCACCCCAGCTAGGTAACTACAAACGACTCGCAGCGTGAGCGAATCAAGCCCTATGCCTCCTGTAACAAGAATTAAAAATAACCTTTATTTTAGTTAAAGGCTTTCTTTCATGCTAAAGTGCTGTATCTGACTTACGTTCTCTCCACTTTCAGTCAAATATCTCGCTGACAGTTACATTTTATCACCTTTTACACATTTTCCATTAATAAAGTCATTATTTCCCTGCAACTTTTTGCCTTAACTCAGACAGACGATGAACCCTGATCCTTCCATCACATCACTGTATTTCTAATGCTACAAAAAGAATGAAAAATATAATTTAAGCAAATTAAGAAATTCAGAGGCAATGGAACAGAGCCATTTTCATCTATTTGAAGAAAACAAGAAAAACACCCAGGTATAATACAATTAGTTCAGTTGCTGGGAAGCGTAGTCCATTGTCAGTCGAGTATTATTACAGAGTCTTGAGATTAGGAAAAAGAGAAAGCAGAGTGCTAACAAGTTCTGACTAAATTTTTCCAAAAAGCTCAAGATACGCTTAAGTCAGCTGAGTTAAATCTAAAAATATATGTTGTTTACCCCAAACAATAAAGCTGCCCCCAAATCCATCTTACAGATTATGAGAAAACTCCTGTGACAGCTAGGAGTGTTACAGTGGAAATCAGGAAACCATTTGGTCTTAGGTTCTTCGACAACTTAATGCAGGCAGGCTACAGACAGAAGATATTAAAAGTGAGGGGAAAAAAACCCAACAACTTCCTCCAAAGTTTTCTTCCATTCCCAAGTCATTTTCACTGAGTTACAGTAAAAGTGCCTCGTTCTGCAAAGTCCTTCCCTCGCCGCTATCACTGTAGCACTTACCATGGAAAGCACTGCTAAAATACACTGCAGAGTGCCACGCAGCACGTAACCTTCCCTAAATATTACTTAAGTGTATTCCATATAGCTTTCCTGACGCAGCAGTAAATAGGAAATGAGGTCACCCTCCTGAAAAACCTCAGCCCTTGTTTACATTATCGCTATTCTCCCTCCGGTTTCTCTCCACAAAACTCTAATGGCACTCGGAGATTGGCGACTGTCCTCCAGCTTCTCCTGCTGCCTGATATAAGCGCGATTTGAGAAAGACAACATACATAAACATGACACAGGAAGCTTTTATACCCGCTTCCACACTTAGGTTTTTGGAATAGCATACTTGCACCAGTGCTGCTGATAGCGCACGCTGAATTCAAGTGTTTCAAGAAAAAAAACAAAAAAATCAAAAATCTCAAGCCATGCTCTGACCAGGGATTAAAGAAAACAGAGAAAGCCCCAACATTTCCAGTGTTATGGCAGCACAGTGCTGAAGTACCTGCAGTAACTTCAGTGTATGAGTAGACCCCAACAGCTTCAAATGAAGTCCAACCGCAAAATTTCATGCTGGTTTGGCCTGGGCAAGACATAGGGAAAGAGAGGAAATCCAGACACGAATCCACAAAACAGTATAGGCGTAAATTATTTCTGCTAGCTTGAGAACAGCGTGTTGCACAAAAAACATGACAGCCTTTTCTGAAGGGCTGAGGCTACGTAACAGTAAAATACCGCACAGGCAAACCGTTCAGAAAATGGATTGAAGTCAGAATGTAGCGTATCTCATCGCTACCATCCAGCAGAATCTGGTCCTTATAAAATAGCTAGAAGTAGTAGCAGCTACACTGTCCTTTCAAAATAACATGCAAAATGCCCCCAGTGCACATACACAGACCATGGCTTCAGCAGCAGCGGCTGTGAACAAGGTGATGAAAGCTGCCAAATTCCCCGGCCCTGAAAACGCTGGAGAAAACAAGCCGGCTAGAAAAACAGGACTACCGCAGGCTGCGAAGAATACACTGTGCTTGTGACTCTCATCTGTGCAGTATTCGGGTACTTCCTGAAGATTTCAAAGGTTTCAGCAATGCGTTAACAGCGAAAATACTCAAAATATTAATAAAGCTAGAAATATCTGTAAGGCCTCTTTGAACTTGATAGCTTCAAGTAACCCAGTGTGAAGAAGATGCTCACACACAACCTCCTAGAGTCAACCTGGCCACAGCAGTGTGAACCCATTCAAGTAGGGATACAATTTTAAATAGCAGATTGCAGTGATGTCAGTAACTCAGGAGAACATCTGTTTGCACAGTAGAGTTAAGTATTAGCAGTCATTCTTCTGGACCCCTCACCATGCAGGACAACTTTTTTTGCTTTTTACTATGACAGGAAATGTAAAAAACGTAACAATGAAATCAAACACGGCTTCCAGAAACAACAACAACAAAAAAACCAAATAAACAAACAAAAAAAAAGGCAGCAAAAAAGAAGAAACCTTCTTTTTCCTGAAACCAAACATTTCAATGTATTGCCCTCCACAGCCTCAGAAAGTGACTCCTGCCTTACCCTACTGGGATTTCGCAACACTTGCTTACTCCACAGCTCTCTCCTGCTCTCTCTCCGTGCAGAAGCACCACTGATTTTTGGTGTTTCAACACCGCTCACGACTCTCTAACTTCCGAGCGCCCACAGATCTCTGACAGGGTGCATGTGACAGACAAGTAGAAGAGGAAGACAGCCTTGCATTTTCGCAGATATGCCCTTTATTTACATGGCTCTGCTCCACCAGCAGCCACGGGGGTTCCCCTCCCTCCGAGGGAGCTCCGCCGCCGCTCCTCACAGGGCAGAGCCCGGTTCCTCCCCTCACGGAGCGAGGCGCCTCACAACCTCCCCCCGCCATCGCTCACCCCCTCCGCTCCGGCGCCCCGGCCCCGTCCCGGCAGCGGGGGAGGCAGCCCTGACGCCTCACCTCCGCCCGGGAAGCCCCCTCAGGCCGAAGGGCCGAGGGCTGGGCGCTACCCGCCACCATCTTATCCCCCCTCCCGCCCTCCGGCCGTTGCAGCCGCCCCAACGGCCGCGTCGCGCGCCAGCCGAGGCGGGAACGGGAAGGGCGGGAAGCGCGCGGTCAGCGGCCGCCGGTGGGAGAAACCACTGCGCGCGGGGCCGGGTGGGCGGGATCCATGGCGGAGCGTGAGGGGGAACTGAGGCAGCCGGGGGGAACACCCATAGAACGGGGATCGGGAAGGGGTTGGCCCCTCGGAGAGCGGGGTCCCCATTTTCCAGCTGTATTTAGTCTGAGACAGGCACATGAGGAGGTTACCTGACAGCTCCCCTCAGCCGCTATGTTCGTCCCATGCTGTGGAAAGAACGAAAACCTGATAGAATTGCACCAAAAAAGCGTCTCGTTTCCCAGCCGGGGCGGCGGAGGGGCTGTGTGGGTCTAGCACCGGTGGTTTTATTCCTCAACATTTCCTCCTTCCTGCAGAAATGGGTTATTAGATGTACCGCTGAGAACATTTCAGCCCGTCGGCTGACGTGGGGAGCAGGTGGGAGGTTATTCGCCCCTTTTTGGCTGGCTTCGTGCAGTGGTGGAGTTCCTGGCTGCGCTTCGCTCCGTCCCACCTTGGCTGAAGGAGCTCTGCTCTGTCGTGGGTCATCAGCGAGGCAAACAGCCCTGCAAAATCAACCCTGCACCTACACAGCTGATAGCCTGGGCTTCCAGCCCAAGCTCGCCCTGCTAAAGCCATTAACAATGGAGCAAGCTGTGAGGGCAAATAAAAATATAAGAATATTTCTGCCACATCCTTCCTGCAGGAGTGATCTAGTACCTCTGAAAAATCAACCTGCGTGCATATTTTGTGTCTAAGCACCCACTTTTGTAAGCTGCAGCTGTTGGCAACAGAAAAGCCTTTCAAATACATTAAGAAGACAAAAGAAACGTGTGTGCACCAGAAAAAGAGATGCAGCGCTTCCCCTAACAGAAGAAACGCAGTGTTTATTCAGGCTGTGCGCATACCAGTACAATATAACTATTCTGAGGAGGCTTTGCACAATGGGGGGAAGAGAGGAAAAGCCGCTTCTGGCAAAGCGGCATCAACACGGGCAGCACAATCTCGCCTTTGTCGCATTCGGAGGATCCAAAAAGGGTGAAGCAGTCCAGTTACGTTTATTTTTCCAGCAGAAAGACTTTTTTAGCAATCTCAAACCTGACAAAGGCGTGACCAACTGCATAAGACATGTTTCTTGTCAGCAAGCAACCCGAAAAAGTATTCTGTTGTGTATCTTCTCACAAGGTAAATAAAAGGTAGCATCTCTTCTCTTTCAGACAAGTCACACTGAAACTACTGATACAATAAACTTTTAATGAGATATTCCACACACTCATTTTACAGCAAGCATAAAGAGTTTTAACCAGTAGCAGTATTTTTCACAGATAAATTCCCTTCACAGTAACAGTGACACTGAAACAGTGGCAGAATGTGCTTTGGACGGGTTTTGTTACAAATACACATGCAAGAGGGTTTTTTTTGGTCTGTGTGGGATCTCACCTGCTCATCTCTCTCATCACACCCTTCCGCAGACGCGCCATTCCGAGCGCGGCCACGCGATGGATTTATTGTAATACAAAAATACATAGGGCTCCTATAAATTACTGCAGGTTGACAGCGTTAGGAGGCACAGAGCTGGTTGGCTTTGGGGGGGCAAAGAGGAGTACATTGACTGTAGAAGCAAGAAAAAGTGCAAAGACAGAAGAGCAGCAGGAGGCAGAAAAATGCAGCAAAGAAACCCTGAAGTACTGGGCTGCTCTGAAAACCCACATGGGACGGTGGATGGAGAAAACCTCAGCCAGAGACGGCAGCAGGGACTCAGCCCAGACAGGTTTTTGTACGAGGGGTACAGAGAGCTCTCAGAACAAGCATTGTAGTGAACCGGCCAGGGAAATGACTGTGGTGAAAATCCTCCATCAGGAACACCAGGCTAAGCCAAGAGCACGTGTGGCATTAACCCCTTCTCCAGGGAATGCGGCTTAACACTGAGGGAAGGAGCAAAGGTCTGAGATGGGGACACACTGTCCCTTCCCCAGCTTTGTGGAGGGAGGGAGGTAACCCCTGCCAAAGGCTTCAGGAAAGCGCGGAGGATTTTTCTACAAGGTGACAGAGGAAAGAGGTTGATGCCAAAAAAAATCCACCCCTCAACTGTTGTTGGCAACTGGAGGGTACACGCTTCTATTAAGAGATTATTTTGCCAAGCACCAGTACACCAATACAATAGTCACCCCAGGGCACGCACCAGTGCGCCTTATTTCTGTAAAATATCACTTTCCTCTCTGAAACAGTAGTTGGAGTGAAGGGAGCGTGCATGACCGAGGAGCTGGCTGCCGCTGCCTGTGCTCCCTCTGCCGGCGCTGAAGCAGGGGACAGGACTGGCATGTTTGAGAGCTTTCCCACCAGGGATGACTTAAAATCAAGGTCTGAAACATGGAGTACAAGGTATTCCTCTTCCTGAACACAATTAGCAGCTAGAGTGGTGGGAAAAAACACCCACCCCATCAGCAAGCTGAAGAAGCAGCTCAATGCAAGGAGTAATTTGTAGTGAACACTTTAGCCTGAGTATGTATCTTTTGCAAGGTAAGAGCAGCATGCTCTCCATTAAAAAAACCCAGACATTATAATACCACAGAATGGTTATTCTGAACAGAAATTCAGTGCATACAACAGGGAAACTCCTGCTCCCATCGCTCGCTTCAGTCTGAACACGCACCGCACCCGACGCAGAGCAGTGGAGTGAAAAGTCAGCAACAGTCCAACCCACCGACACGTTCACCCCCTAAATAAATACGGGAAAACCTCAGGAAAAGGTGCGCTTCCCTGCGCACCCTGTACGGATCTCTCCCCAACGCTTAACAGATTATCCTCCTCTCCTCAGCGACCCGCCGCTGGTTTGGGTTCCTGCCGTTTAGTCCCAAGTTGAGGAATCCTGTAGCGCCCGCCCCCATCAAACACCGCAAACAACAGCTGAAGGCAGAGTCGCCTTCCCAAATTTATCACACAAAATATATTCTCAATAAGGCAAATGTGCGAGTGGTGGTTCCTCATTTACTTACTAGTGGTTTTTGGCCACCACTCGGGTATACTTGCAGTGAGCTTCACTTTATCACCTGCTATATTTAGGCAGAGTGGTTCATTTATATTAGCTAACCTCAGCAAAGCTATACCAAGTTCACCTCCTCCAGCCCGGAACTTGCCGGCTGACTTTCCCGATTCGGTGAAGATTTCAGCACCCTCAGGAATGCTGTCCTCGGGAAGGGGAGCTGAAAAGTGGACTGGCAGCAGACGTTTGCGAATGACGCCCATGTGGTGGGTCCTGGCTGTCAGCTCCTGCCCGATGTAACAGCCTTTGGTAAAGCTGATGCCATTCATGTAGGCCAGGTTTGATTCCAGAGGGAGAGCTACTCCAGGAGGGAGATCTTTCACACCTTCGGGAATTCCTAGGAAAAAAGTAAAACCAACGGGTAAATACGGTAAGATCTTCAGTATTTAAGATTTCTGGAATATGCCTCCTCTGAGAGTCGTAAAAACAAGAGAACCCGTAAGAAGCAGCGTGAAATCATGAACTTCCCAGTACTCTGGTTTGGGTCTGAGTGAAACCATGAGCCGTGAGTGATGTTTACTCTCAAAGGTAGAGAACTGCACTGAACCTAATTTCATGAAGCTTACAGCACTTCACAACCATACCGGTGGAAATTCAAAGCACCCACAACGACGCAGACTCCCATACAAAGGCATCAACGTACGTGTAACGCCAAAATCCTCCTCACCCACACCCCACAAGTAGACTTTACTGTCAATAAGAGTTATTTTCTTCAAAGCTAAAACACCTAAGTTGGCCAAATGTCTTTGTTAAAGCCCAACTGCCGAACATCTGTATAAGTGGTTGTTCTTTTTGGGACCAATGACACAAAAATAGTATTTTTCTGAAGCAGAGCGTTGCACCCAGCTGTCTGCAGTGGCACAAGGCGAGTGCTGGTGTTTGGGGGAGGTGGCACATCACCACAGTCCAGCCCAGTTTGACTCATTAACAGCTTGCTTTTCTGAACCGGAGGGACTCAGGTCACTGCTTATAAGCAGAGGACCATCACCATTCAGGCTGCCAATTAATTTAATCTGCTATCTGTGTGAACACAGTAAAATCAACGGGAGCTCTCTGCAGGCACGGGGGCTCCCGGGACCGAGTTCCCTCTCAAATCAAACGTCCGCCCCTTGGCCTCTGAGTTAACTCTGCGAATTCAGTCATACGTTTTTAGGAGAGTAACTTAGGGTGTTTCCTCTTCCTTCCTTAGCAACAAGGAAAACACACAGACCATGCATAATCCCCAGGTAATCAAAATGACTCAAACCACACAAGTTTCCCTCTAAGAAAATGAATAATCCTGGTTTTCTTTTGCTGTTAGTGTTTCTGACTCACCACCCCAAAATCTTAGTCATAAGAAACTGTACCCAAATATTGATTCTGCCACCAGACAGAATTATAACTACCAGATTACTTTTATCCTCAAAGTATCAAATAATACCTCTACTTATTAATGAGTTAAACACATTGAGACATACCAATGCCACTTTTAGAATTTATTCCTCTGTCTTATAGCAGCATATGGACTCTGATAATAATAAGATGAAACCGTGATAAAACCTAAATAAATACATTCCCCCAAATCCAATGACACAGAGGGAAAAACAGGACTTGGCTTTACCTTGCTTATACCTGTGCCTGTGATAATCCTGAATATTT
This sequence comes from Morus bassanus, assembly GCA_031468815.1. NCBI lineage: Eukaryota > Metazoa > Chordata > Aves > Suliformes > Sulidae > Morus > Morus bassanus. The sequence goes on along the minus strand of CM062567.1, from coordinate 3,485,836 downwards.
CCAATATGACTCCCAGGGATAATCTCCGATAGATTTGCTCCTTTGTTTGTAATCAGTCTCCAGCCCATGACTTCTGTTCTGGGGTCAGGAGTTAAAATCAGAGCCTGGTCTGCACGTTTAGCGAGGGAACTGGCAATGTCTCCAGCCCGCTCCCCAGGGACGACGGCCCACAAAGAAAGGTCAAGGCAAGGGGTGATGTTTACTTTCCTCCGGATCTTGTACAGTTTCAGATGTTTTTGTATGGCGTCCAGCACGCCGCTGTCACACTCCAGCAGGATGTGCGGCTCTTCTTCTGGACTCTCGTGAAGCCTAAAAAAGTAACACCTACAAGGTCAGAAAAACAAACCCTCACAGCAGCAGAAGCCCACACATTTTATCTTGATCCTGGTGCGAATCCAGAGGTCTGGGGAATTTCACCAAAGGCTGCTGGCGCACACGAGAGCAGCACTCAGCTCCCTGTAGTGAAATACTTGAAATTTTTCAGCCATCCATCCACTCTTTTTTAGCAAACACGGCCCTCACCTCTCCCAGGGACAGAAACAGCTCTGCCCTTACAGTTTTCTGTACCAGTCACACTTACCTAAGGCGAGGTGACGTTCAGCAGGAGGAGAAGCTTCCTTCAGCTGTGCCTCCCATTAGTCACCACACCACTAATGACTGTCCCAACAGCACGCCAGCCCAATTTTTCATTGACTGCCCTGCAACTGCATCAGGTGGCTACATGGTGTAATTATTACATGTCGCATAGCATGCCGTGGTGTCAGTGACTACGGTGCCAGTGAGACAGCGCAAACCGCTGGTTTCGGATACAGCCCAAATATACCTGTGCCCACGGCCTGCCCTGAGGGCTGCTTTAAAAATATTAGAATCATAGAATCATGGAATGTCCGGAGTCGGAAGGGACCCGCAAGGGCCACAAAGATGATCCGAGGGCTGAAGCAGCTCTCCTACGAGGGCAGGCTGAGAGAGTTGGGGTTGTGCAGCCTGGAGAAGAGAAGGCTGTGGGGAGACCTTATTGCGGCCTTTCACTGCTTAAAGGGGGACTATAGGAAGGATGGGGGCAATCTCTTTAGCAAGGCCTGTTGTGACAGGACAAGGGGTAATGGTTTTAAACTAAAGGAGGGGAGATTTGGGCTGGGTATAAGGAAAAAAATTTTTACAATGAGGGTGGTGAAACACTGGCATGGGCTGTCCAGAGAAGTGGTCGATGCCCCATCCCTGGAAACATTCAAGGCCAGGTTGGACGGGGCTCTGAGCAACCTGATCTATTTGGGGATGTCCCTGCTCATGGCAGGGGGGTTGGACTAGATGGCCTCTACAGGGTCCTTCCAGCCCAAACCTTTATGATTCTATGATCATTGAGTCCAACTCCCGTCCCTGCACAGGACAACCCCAAATTCACACCATGTCTCTGAGGGCCTTGTCCAAGTGCTTCTTGAATATCGCCAGCCTTGGCGCCGTGACCGCCTCCCTGGGGAGCCTGTTCCAGTGCTCCACCACCCTCTGGGGGAAGAGCCTTCTCCTAATATCCAACCTAACCCTGCCCTGGCACATCTTCCTGCCATTCCCTCGGGTCCTGTCGTTGGTCACCAGAGAGGAGAGATCAGCACCTGTCCCTCCTCCTCCTCCCCTTCTGAGGAAGCTGCAGACCGCCATGAGGTCTGCCCTCAGCCTCCTCTTCTCCAGGCTGAACAAACCCAGTGACTTCAGCTGTTCCTTGTACGGCTTCCCCTCTAAACCCTTCACCAACCTCGTGGCCCTCCTCTGGACACTCTCCAGTAGCTTTGTATCCTAGTGAGACCACATCTGCAGTGCTGTGTCCAGTTCTGGGCTCCCCAGTTCAAGAAGGACAAGGAACAACTGGAGAGAGTCCAGTGGAGAGCTATGAAGATGCTCAGAGGACTGGAGCATCTCCCTTATGAGGAAAGGCTGACACCTGGGTTTGTTCACCCTGGAGAAGAGAAGACTGAGGGGGCATCTTATCAATGCTTACAAATATCTGAAGGGCGGGTGTCAAGAGGATGGGGCTGGACTGTTTTCAGTGGTGCCCAACGACAGGACAAGGGGCAGCGGGCACAAGCTGGAACACAGGAAGTTCCTCCTGAACATGAGGGAAGACCTCCTTACTTTGATGGTGCCAGAGCAGTGGGACAGGCTGCCCAGAGAGGCTGTGGAGTCTCCTTCCCTGGAGACATTCAAACCCCGCCTGGACGCGGTGCTGTGCCCCCTGCTCTGGGTGTGCCTGCTCAAGCAGGGGGGTTGGACGGGATGATCTCCAGAGGTCCCTTCCAACCCCCGCCATTAAAGAAAAAAAGAAAAAATACCATTAAGATCATCACGCTTTTTCTGCTGGGGCTTTTCTGTGCAGAGCGCGCAGGCAGTGATGAAAAACATACGGAGTGGGCGCTTTTTTTGCACGTTAATTTACCAAGAGAAGCCAGAAGTGCCTTGCAGACGGGTGCGGGACACGGCCGCTGACAGGCAGTCCGCGCGCCCCCGGTTCCATAGCAACATGACGCTTCCCGCCCCCCCCCGGGCCTGGCAGTGGTCTCGCCCAGCTCCCCCCCGCCCCCCCGCTTGGTCTCACCTGTACAGGATGAGGTCATAGAGGCAGCGCCCCTGGACGTTGAGCGCATGCGCGTAGAGCGCGCGCGGCAGGGCCGCCGCGGCGACGGCGTCACCCGCTACCAGCCGCGTGACGTCATTAGTGAGGAGCCCCTGAAGGAAGATGGCGGCCTCGGCGCCCCGCAGCGCCAGCAGCGCCCGCCCCAGCGGGAAGCAGGCGGCGGCCCCGCTCCCCCCGCCCCGCCACAACCGGCGCAGCCCGGGCAGGCTCGTCGTTACCGCCGCTCCCGCCCTCACCAACATGGCGGCGGGCAGGCCGAACGCTGTCACAGGGGACGGCCGCCGCTCGCTGGCGCCGCCGCCGCCGCCGCCGCCATCTTGTGTGTGTCCGCCGGGGAGGGCGCCACCTGCCGGCGGGGAGGGGGGCGCCGCCGGCCCCGCCCCCGCCCCCGCCCCGAGCGGGAGCGATCGGGCCGCGATGGATCACCTGCGGAGCTGGCCCTGGGCACCCCCAGCCCTGCCCTGCCGCTGCCCGGAGGGACGGCAGCGCCCCGCCGGTCCCCCTCCCAGGCAGGGGGGGACGGGGGGACCCCCCGCCGCGGAGGAAGCGAAGGAAACAACGCCAAAATAAACCCACCGGCGGCGGTTTTGTTCTGCGGGTCCTCGGGGGCTGCCCAGACTACCTCTCCCCTGCTCTCCCGGCTGCTCTCGGCGTTCCTGCCCCCTTAGTCACTCCTTTCCGGAGTGGCTCCTTAAAGGCCGAGCCTTTAATCCCCTGGAAAGTGCAGGCAGGCAGAGGGGGTACGTACCATTCTCATAGCTAGCGTGGTGGAAAGCGCTCCTGCTCCAAACGTTCCTGTTTTTCACTTTATTTTAATGCTCCGTTACTTATATTTTTATAGGACCCATCAGCTGCCCCCATCCTCGTTTAACGCTCCTGGAAAAACGGTCAGTAGCTCTGTTCTGGAATAAACGATAGCGTTTGACAGTGGAAATTTCTACTAAGTGACTTTGCACATAAATAAAATCCCCGTGTTAAAAGCACGGAGCTGAAGGTGCTGTTCCCCTGCCTCTTTATCGTTCGTTAGCGCTATGGGAAGTGGCCTCTGAAGGGCCGGGGGTAGCTCCGGGTTTAGCTGGAGCTTGTAACGCTGGAATTCATCCCACAGTTCAAGAAATGGCCGTGAGTCATGCCTGTCATTGGTGATTACTTTTCTCCAGTTGTCGCAAGTCGGTTTAAGGCCATTCTGCCCCTTGCTGCTGCCAACACCAGCACATGTGCAGCTCTGCAGGGAGGAGGCTCGCCTGGCCCAAAATGAACCCTGCAAAAAGCAGCCATCGGTGTTCATCGGGACAGGCAGCGCTGAGCCCCATCGCAAACCCACCAAACCTCAAACTGGGAGCCAAGGGGCTCGTCTTTCAGGAGCTGCAAATGCAACGGCAGCAGACGGCACATTCAGCCAGCTGGTCCTCGGGCAAGACCGGGTGTTCCCCACGTGCCCCGGCAGCGATAACCTTATCACATATCCCCGTGTGCAGGACAGATCTGCTGCCGGTGGTGGCGAGTGATGCGATGTGTTTGTCCCTGAATTCAGCGCTGGCCCTGCTCGGAGACGATGCTTGTCAGGCAGCTGCACAGGCAGAGCAGGTGGAGAAATAAAAACAGGCGGCGGATGTGATTCGAGGTGACCTTGGCATGCGAACGCCCTCTGCCTGGCTGCTGGCACGTGCTGTGCGTGAAAAATGGGGCTGAGGAAACCTGTCTTCCTCTAAATCAGGGCTGAAGATGCGGAGAGCTGATGCCCGTCGGGTTCTTTTCCTCTCCTTGGAGGTGGGAACGGGCCAAGAGCAGGAGTTGCGCTTTGCTTTTTAGAGGTCTGGAAGAAGGGGGAAAGTCACGTATCTGGAAGCACAGCTGGGCTGAGACTCCAGGGTCTAGCAGGCACTGTGGGCCCGCAGCTGGATCCAGCTTTGGCTCTTCTTTGCCCGGTGCCACATCCCTGCTGCACCCACCAAGACGCAGAGGCAGATGGTGGCCACCCCATGAGCAGCCCTTTGCCGGCTCTCGATGCGTGCCTGCGCTGCCTCCTAACCATCACACGTGTTGTAACAAACCTCACAGAGCATATTTGAAAGGGTGGCAATGGAAAGAAAAAGTGAAAATGGAAAAGAACCAGGAAGCTCGGTTGAGCCTTTATTTGATTTTCCATTTCCTACAGATTTTATTCACTTTTCTCTGGGTTTTCTTTTCTTTTAGCACAGAGTTATGCTGCCAGTAAAGTAATATTTAAATGTTTCAGTGGTCAGAAAATACAACTCTGACAGTTTAGTGCATTAAATTGGCTCAGGGAATGGTTTGAGGAAAGCCGTAGTATGGTCAAGACCTGCAATGCTGGGAGTCGGGGGGAGGTTTGTGCCAGCCCTCGCTGAGTGTGGGTCTTAACTAAAAGTAGGGGACCTAAAACAGGGGTCGGAGGGACAACATGATTCCCAGAGCTTTCCATGAGACTAATTTGGCAGACATTGGGTGATTCTTCCCCCTCCTCCACATCCATCTCTCAACACTGGATGAAGTTACAGTGACTTTAAACCCCACTAGCACAGCAGGACCCATCTCCAGCGGGATTAAATCCTCCTGCCTTTGCTCATGACAGCAATATTGCCCTTGGCCGATACTCTCCCGTAGGATTAATAATGTGCGACTGAGTATGTCATCTCCCTTGCTGGTATCCGCACTTGGACCCGAGGTTGTGTCTGACCTGCTGTGCTTCAAGCAGCAAGCGTGGCATTACGTGGACTTGTCTGCTGTGTTTCAAGCTCCCAGATAATGGTCACGGATCCTCTCCTTCCTGCCCTCTGAAGCCACAGTCTCAGCTCAGCAACTGAACAAAAAAGAAAGCATGATAAAAGCTGTCTGTGTCCTCAGTTCTCTTCTTCATTTCTATGCTTTGAAGGCAGTTTAGGAGCATGAAAACGCCCTCGTGCTGAGTGGGGTTGGCAGGCGCAGGGCAACTATTTGAAAAGCAAATCCTCTGCGATGCTCAGTCGACTTCTGCCGGAGTCTCTGGCGTAAAACATCTAAAGTTATACTGGGAAAACAGCCCTCTCCTATATGGAATTCATCCACCCAAATGCGGACATCCACAGCTGGGTGGGCCGGGCTTCTTTGTAGGTGATGGAGATGAAAAAACACATTAAGGATGCTTCATTTCACCCTGAAGCCTCTGTATAAACAGAATCACGTCAGCTGCACCTAAGAAGTGTCTGTTCTCCCCGTGGACTCCGAGTGGTCCCAGGGGGACCAGCTCTGTGCAGGCATCTAATGGTAGTGGAGATCAGTCTCTCCTCTGTACCTAAGGCTCTCCACCTCACAGTGAGACCATGAAAGCTACAGCTCCCTCTTGTTCATGATACTGCACCCACATCAGCCTGATGAATCGTCCCCCACCAGCTTTGTCAATTCTAGCGGTGTTTGTGGAAGGAGAGCTGGTGGCACGGGGTGGCAGGGCGACAAGATGCAACGTCCCCGGCTAAGTGCTATCCCAAAGGGGACATCCCCTGAGATCCCTCCCCCGGTTGAACATCTCTCATCCAGGTAGGTGTGTCGGGGCAACACAGAAACCCTTCTCACAGCTAAGAAAATGGATAAAAAGGACAGAGATTCTCTCTCTGTTCCTCACCGGTCCCTGGGCAGTTACACAAGCTGCCGGCAGCCTCTTGCTCCATCAGCTTTCCGCTCTCTGCTCTCCCACCCACTGAAACTCTGCTGTGTCTGGGGCTTGCTGACTGCTTGCAGCAGCAGGACAGCCCATGGCTCCCACCCGCGAGGGTTCATCGCAGGCGTTTATTCATCCATAACTCAGCTGCACTAACATAAAGTGGGGGTAACTGCTGTCTCTCTGCAGCTAGCCCTGCGGGTTAATGCTGGTATAATAAACTCATTTTCTCCAGCTTTTTCTCGAGGTGCTAAGCACGAACTCTCATCCACAAAACCACGTGAGCTGCAATTACTCAACCCTAATGCTGAGCATTAAATACTCCCCAAGCTGCTCTCCAGGAGGTCAGTCGCAGGCAGCCAGCAGCCGGGACATGGGATTGCGGTAAACCATAGCAGCACTTCTGGCACGGGGACAATATCCCACAGTCTTGGAGAGGAAAACACAGATTGTAGCTGGCCTGGGCAGTGCAAAGGCCAGTTGTCCTGGTTTCAGCTGGGATAGAGTTAATTTTTTTTCATAGTAGCTAGTGTGGGGCTATGTTTTGGATTTACGCTGAAAACAGTGCTGATAACGTGGAGATGTTTTCATTGTTGCTAAGTAGTGCTTACAGTAGTCAAGGACTTTTTCAGCTTCCCATGCTCTGCTGGGTGCACAAGAAGCTGGGAGGGGACACAGCCGCGACAGCTGACCCAAACTGACCAAAGAGATATTCCATACCATATGACATCATGCTCAGTATATAAAGCTGGGGGCAGAAGAAGGAAGGGGGGACATTTGGAGTGATGGCGTTTGTCTTCCCAAGTAACCGTTACGCGTGATGGAGCCCTGCTTTCCTGGGGATGGCTGAACACCCGCCTGCCCATGGGAAGTGGTGAATTAATTCCTTCTTTTGCTTTGCTTGTGTGCGTGGCTTTTGCTTTGCCTATTAAACTGTCTTTATCTCAACCCAGGAGTTTCCTCACTTTTACTCTTCTGATTCTCCCCCTTCCCACTGGGCTGGGGGGAGTGAGCGAGCGGCTGTGTGGTGCTTAGTTGCTGACCGGGGCTAAACCACAACAGTCCTTTTTGGCGCCCAACGTGGGGCTTGACGGGTTTGAGATAACGACAGATTTGATTAGAATGCACTAGATTGAATTTATTAATCAGCAGGCTTCTGTGCTTGCTATGGGGCTTGCCTGCCTTACTGTATATACATATACTGTATGCCCTGAAGTCTACCGCTTGTTAGTGACGGCTTTTTGCTTTTGCTGCTTGCTGTACTGCTGTACTGCTTACCATCTTACTCTGCTGTGCCTGGGAACATTTTGATAACAGCAATGGCCAGGTGCCCGGGCTGGCAGATGGCCAGGGCATTGCTGCTGTTTCTGTGCTGCTCTGCTGGACAGGCTGGAACTCCAGTGTGAACTTGAGTCAGAGGGACTGTGACCCGTGGATGAGTCCATGTGGGAGCAGGACACCCCAAAGCATCTGTGGCCGTGGCTAAGGCCATGCCAGAGCAGGTATATCTCGAAGCATCTGTGGCCTTAGTTATGTCTGTGCCACAGCAGGTATACCTCTGAGGGAATTGTGGCCCAAGGATAAGTCCATGCTGGAGGAGGTACACCTCAAAGTGTCTGTGGCTGTAGATAAGTCCATGCTGCAGCAGGTAGACCTTGAAGCATCAGTGGCTGTGCATGAGGTCATGCTGGAGCACCTCAAGAGTGTGTGGCTGTGGATAAGCCCACAACAGAGCAGGTTCGCTTCTGGAGGGACTGCAGCCACGGGCAAGGCCATGTTGGAGCAGGTTCGCTTCTGGAGGGACTGCAGCCACGGGCAAGGCCATGTTGGAGCAGGTTCACTTCTGGGGGGACTGCAGCCATAGGCAAGGCCACGTTGGAGCAGGTTTGCTTCTGGAGGGACTGCTGCCACGGGCAAGGCCATGTTGGAGCAGTTTCACTTCTGAAGGGACTGTGGCTGTGGGTAAGGCCACGCTGGAGCAGGTATATCTCTGAAAGCATTGTGGCCCATGGAGAAGGCCACGCTGGTACAGGCACACCTCAAAGCGACTGTGGCTGTGGAAAAGTCCACGCCGCAGCAGGTGTACCCCTGGAGAGACTGTGGCTCCTAGGTAAGGCTCCACTTGGAGCAGGTACAACCCTAAGGGACTGCAGTCTGTGGATAAATCCAAGCCGGAGCAGGGGCAAGGGGAAGAGTTCATTACGATATTAAACCCAATGGTCTGATCCAAAGGGACCAGGGGTGGAGATTGTAATGGAAATACTTTTAAACTGTTGTAACCTGGGATTAGAGTTACATGTTATGGGAACTACTATAGCAGAAACCCCTTGTTGCTAGCCAGGCTAGGAGCAAGGGGAGGAGTTCATTGCAATGTTAAAACCTATAACCTGGCCAAAAGTGTCCAGGGGTAGATATTGTAATGGTTCTACCTTTAAATTGTTGTAACCTGTGATTTGAGTTGCATGTTATAGGAACTACTGTAGCAGGAACCACCTGAACCAATGGAGAACAAGCCTTACAAGAAGCAGTGCAAGTGCAGCAGTGACCCGACCTGAGCTGGCTTTGGTGCCCAGTAACTCCACACAACACACCACCTCTCCTGTCCTGAGTGACCCCCACAACAGATGGAGCCGCAATTCATGGCCTAAATGAACTCAGTGGACATTTTGTGGACATTTGTGGACATTTAAAGATATTTTACAGGGGTGGTCCGTAGACTAAGGGAATGATAAATGATATCTGTGTATTATATCAAAGGACGGGAAGGGGGGTAGTGGTTAATGAGTTTGTATTGGACAGTGTGGGACCTGAGCATGATGTAAATGGTATGGAATAAGGGGTGGATACTGTCCTGGTTTCAGCTGGGATAGAGTTAATTTTTTTTCATAGTAGCTAGTGTGGGGCTACGTTTTGGATTTACGTTGAAAACAGTGCTGATAACGTGGAGATGTTTTCATTGTTGCTAAGTAGTGCTTACAGTAGTCAAGGACTTTTTCAGCTTCCCATGCTCTGCTGGGTGCACAAGAAGCTGGGAGGGGACACAGCCGCGACAGCTGACCCAAACTGACCAAAGAGATATTCCATACCATATGACATCATGCTCAGTATATAAAGCTGGGGGCAGAAGAAGGAAGGGGGGACATTTGGAGTGATGGCGTTTGTCTTCCCAAGTAACCGTTACGCGTGATGGAGCCCTGCTTTCCTGGGGATGGCTGAACACCCGCCTGCCCATGGGAAGTGGTGAATTAATTCCTTCTTTTGCTTTGCTTGTGTGCGTGGCTTTTGCTTTGCCTATTAAACTGTCTTTATCTCAACCCAGGAGTTTCCTCACTTTTACTCTTCTGATTCTCCCCCTTCCCACTGGGCTGGGGGGAGTGAGCGAGCAGCTGTGTGGTGCTTAGTTGCTGACCGGGGCTAAACCACACCACCAGTAAAGATGGGGGGGGCAATTGCAAGGACAACAGGCTGGATGCAGAAATAAAGCAAAGTGGCAGCTGAGTTTGCAAAGAGTGAGTCTGTGCACCAAAGGGGCTGTTCTGTGCTAGCAGGGCTGAAAATGAAGGTAAAGCTGTTATTAGCATTTTCCGAGGCAGAGTGATTAGGAGCTAGTGAGATGCTGTTGACAGGAATACTGTCTGCAGCATGGAGCAGCTAATGAAAAAGATGGGTCTTGTGATCCTAGAGAGAATGGGACGCTGGAGATTCACTGGTATTTTTAGCCTGGCTTTCTAAAGAAATGAGGGGTTTTGCAATTGCTCTGTGTATTCCCAAAATACAGGCAGATGGAGGCTGCTTTTGCCATTCCTCCTTCTGCTGAGCATTAGACTCAGTGGCCCCATCATGCTCTGGCTCTACCCTCCCTCTGTGGGCACCACACTCTCCAGCAGCAGCAATTTGGAGGTGACCTGGGAACAAGAGAGGAGGCTGCTTCTCCTTCACTTACTCCTCACTGATACCAGTCCCCTGAGCCATCGGGGCAGGACATGGCTGCCTGTGGATTGGGGCAGAGAGACCTCGAGCGAGCCTGGCAGCAAGGGATGAAGGCTGCTAGCAAGGAAGGCTTGCTACAGGGTTCATTTCTGCATGACTGTGGCTAGCACCCACATCAAGCTAAGGTCAGCCACCCATGGGTGCTTCTGTGTCCGAGTAAGTCTGGTACCAACACAACAGCCAACAGCAAGAATGAGTTTACGCTGTTCCTCAGACCTTGCTGGTTTGAAGGAGACCTAGTTATTTAGCAAGGTTTTTCTTTCTTCTGGGTGTTTTACGTAGCACGGCAAAGGATGTGACCTACGAGGCTAAAGTGCTTCTGACCATTGACCCTCCTTGTGGACTTGTTAGAGGATCCTGTTCTTCTCTGTCTCTTGGTGGGAGCTGGTCCTGCTCATGCCAAAGAAGTTGTAAAGATACCACAGCTGTCAGAGAAACAGAAAAAATACAAGTTTCTGTCCAGAAGTTGTTTCCTGAAGACTCTTTGGACAGGGGTTGTGAGTGAATGTGCCTGTCATTTAACGGGAGGAGCAGAGACTGAGGTCGTTTGCAAAGGCAGGCTTTCTCACAAGTGCTTTCCCATCATTTGCTCAGCTTGAGTCATCAGTTCCTCCCAGACTCTGCGAAGTTTTCTTGCTTTTGAAAGTACAGGCTTTCCTAAGCAGTTTCAGCTCCATGCCTGAAGGAATTGTAGGCAGTGATTCATCAGAGAGACAACACATCCCAAACAACTAGAAGGTCAACTACTTCTTCAGGCAAAAATATTTTGCGGTGATTTATAGCCTTATCTGGGAAAATAGAGCTCTTACATGGCTAAAACAGGCAAATAGATTGAGAAGAATTCCTTGTCATCAGCACCCAGTGCCCTTCTCACGGAAACATCACACGCTTTCCATACTGTAACAAAATCTAAGTTTTATTCCATTTTATTAGTAATGGATGTGGAATAGCCAGTTGAAGAGTTGGACTGTTGTATCTTTCTCTTTTGACCAGTGTTTAATATTCTAACTACAGTCCAGATGTAACACTTACACTGAAAAATACTTACAGATTCAACCTCATACTCAAAAAAATTCTAGTACAAGTACAGTTAGTACATAAAAAAATGAACAACAAAAAAATAACAATCCCGAAAACTTCATAACAACACAGACTGGTTATGGCCTTGAGTTAAGTTCAAGTATTTCCCAGTGGAATGCAATGCAAGCAACAAGGTAATGTGGCTTTTACGTGGGACATTCCTGGCCCTGAATGGTAAGAATAGAAATATAAGTGTGGGCACTTTGTCCAACCAAGTTTAGCGAGAGAGTCAATATTTATGATTAGTTCAGCTGCAAAGCTAAACCCGTCTTGTGTGTGCACAAAACTACTAATCCGTTAAAAAAAAAAAAAAAGCAAAGCGTTAATTATACTACTCGTGTTTCTTCAGTGGCCGACGCTGCCTGTCGTCTAATTGAAATTCCTTGAGATGCTGGTTTAGTTTGTAATGGTTGTGATGGGTTTTTTGCTTGTGGTTATGCTTATTTTGCCTCTCTCTCCTTTTCCTTCCCAAACTGACACAATAGGAGAGGAAACTTTTGCTCCTGCCCTGAAAGGAGTTGCTCCTGCAGAGACATTAATGTATGTCGGTCGCCTTTGTGGTAGTGACTCAGTGGAAAGACACAATATCCTAAAGGCTTTAGAGACCAAGGAGTGGAGGAGAAAGGGGGAAGTGAGCAACTCAATACACATAATAATAATAATAATAATAATGATAATAATAATCCTTTATGTTTCTAGGGCCATCTGACTCATTCTGGCTCCTGTGTGCAGCTCAAATGGGATCTGGGAGAACTGCGGTCCCTCCTCCCCAGGGTCAGAAGAGTCAGCAGCGTCCTCCAGGCTGGCTGGGACCTTGCAGGCAATTTTGCATCTCTCCCAGGCAGCCCACAACACCAAAGCAGTCCTGCTGGGAATGTGTCCTTGTGCTTCTGTCCCTATCAAAACACTTGGAAAACATGGGAAAGCAAGATCAGCTTCCATTTGCAAAGCATTTTATGCAAGGAAGTGTTTCAAGCCTGATAGGTGAGCGAGGCTGGCTGGAAGGATGGCTGACTGAGTGGTTACCCTGTCTCCCTGCCTGACGAGGAGGTTGTGTTGATCACCCAAGAGTCTGCCCTGGCTCTAGTACTCGTCAATATTGCAATTATTGACTCTCACTATGGAAAACAGTGTGTGCATATTAAATGTGGTGGTGACACCAGCCGGGAGGAGGCTACAAATCTGTTGCAGGACTAACTGATCATTCAAAAACCCCTTAGCACACTGGGTCTGTGATGTGAAAATAAAAAGGCAGTTTGAAGGAGGGCAGGAAGATGCTGGCCATACAAGAACACATCTGCAGAGAGGGGCAATCCCCATGCCTGCAGAAGATGGGGTTTCAAGGATGACCAGGGTGGTGGATGGGTGCATGAAGAGGAGCAGGGTTGGAAGCTGGCCCAAGGGCCAGTGCTGCTGCACTGCTGGGAAGACATGGATTGGCTGGTGGTGGCTCAAAGACACAAAGGAAAACCATGCTGGAAAAGCAGCCCTTGGAGAAATGTTGACGAGACTGGAGTTGTTTAGCTTAAAGCAGAGTTGAGGAGGTTGAAAACAGTCTTGAAACACCCAAAAGGTTCTGCAGACATTAAAGGCATGAGATGTTCTCCGTGTCTGCTGAGGAGAGGAGATGTCAGGGGTTGCAGCAAGGGGGAGTTGTTTTAGCCATTAAGGAAGCATTTGATGGTGGCAAGTTGGCAAGAAGATCTGTGGTCCTTTCCAGCCCTGTTGCTCCAAGTGTCTCTGAACCTGCAGCCATGGAGCTCAGGGACCTCCTCCCATTGGGCACTGACCAGCTATATCGTTGGGGCAGGAGGTACAGCCCTGCTGTATAAAATGGGTTTAATGAGTCAATCAGGTCCCTGTGAACAGGTTCTGGAGTTTCTGGCTTAAAATCTGCCCCCACAAACACACTTTTTCCATGGTGAGGCATTTGCTAGGATGGTTTCCTGAAGCAAGAGCAAGGGAGGCACATGCCCATCCCTGCGTTTGGTGACCCACTGGTGAACCTGCAGGTCAGCAGGAGCCAAGGGGCTGATCTGAGTCATCAGCAAGTGCTCAAGCCATGTCTGGGGCTGAGGGAGGTGTTGCTGGTATGGGCAGGAGAAATCCAAAATCCGGACTCCTGCACAGCACAGTGCCTTCCAGCATTGCGTGGGAAGGGCAAAATTATCCGGGACTGTGATATTGCTGCTCATCTCAAAAGAATCAGAAAAACCCAGGCAGCATCCCACCATCGCTCTCCTCAGAGTTTCCATCCTTCCCTTGTGAATGTGACTTTAAATACACACTGTTTCCCATGGGACAGAAGGCTGGCAATAAACGAGAAGTCACATCGATGTGGAGGACAAGCTTGTGCCCTGGACAGCTGTAATTACTAGGGAGCAAATTTGCACCCAGCAGCACCTCTGCTCTCCTCCCCAGCAGCCCTGGGCTGTGGACCTGCATGCATTTACCTTCATGATAGCACCACCATCAGCAACCAGCCTCTCCAGCATTGCCTGGCACAGCCCCAGCCCAGGAGGAAAACACATTCCTGCACATGGGACAAGGACCAACAGTGCAGTTGGATATGTTTGTCTCCCCACCACTGTGGTGTGAACTTTCTGAACCTTTCATTCAAAATTCACAGCAGAAAAGCCATCCCTCCACACGACAGATGTGTGTTACTCCTGACCATTGCTGGTGGGGGGATGCACCGATCCTCTGCCTGGATGTGGCTGTCCATTTTTGAGGGGAAGATCTCTAGCAGTGAGAGCGGGCAGAGCTCCAGGCATTTTATTGATGGACCAGGAACCAGCAGGACCAGGAACAAGCCTGAAAGTGTTCCCCAGACTGTTATGCAAAGCCATACTGAATATTTGTAGCTGGATACCTCATAGGATGTTTCTTTGCTTTCTTTTTAAACCTACTTTTTGCTGCCAGCACTGTTCTCTAATGGCATGGCACAGCTCAGTTGAAGTTACCAGGCGCTGAAGGCCATACCCAGGTGTTTCATACTGGCCAAAGGGCCTGACCACCTGGGGAACAGGCATCCTCGAGGCTTTCAGAGACCGGTCTCAAGGACATGAGAAAGATGCCCAGCAAGAAGTCACATAGATCCAATGGATAAGGGATACTGGCATGGGGACCTGCATGTGACTTTTGGTGGCTGGCACAGCCCCGAGGGAGAAGCTTGGCACAGGGACAATGCTGTGTTTGGTGAGGATTTACTTCTTTTGTGTTAGGTTTGATCTTGAAGGCTCTACCTATTTGAGTTCTCCACAGTGGTGAGCCTGTTGGGCTCCTGGGAGGTTGCGAGAGCATCTGCCAAACCACAGGCATCTTGGGCACATCTCAGGGGTGAGACCCACTCTGAGACGTGGCAGAGTAGGGCAGTGACTGGTTTCAGCCTCTACCATTTGGCAGGAGATGCTTCCTGTGCTCCCAGTGATGAGGTTTTTTTCTAGTTTGTGTTACTGGCGGGGAACAAAGCCACAGCCCTGCAGCTGTGCAAGAGATGTGGGATGAAACCACCCTGAAAAAGCACGTCCTCAACACTAGCAGGAGCCTTGGAGCTCAGCAGCTTGGTTTTAACATGTCCCAAGACTCCTGTAGCTGCATGAAAACCACCCTAAAACCAAGCCAAGCTCAAAAAGTTCCCCATAAACTAGTGAAAAACTTCCTGCTACTGTCCTGGTCCTGTCCCCACTAAAGCCAGATCTTCTGCTAAGCTCCCCCAAGCGAGTGTGTGAAACCTGCCAGTTCCCCAGGGGAGGCTGGAGGCTAGAAGCCCAAAGACTGCTCCAAGATGAGATCAGCCATAGTCCTGGACCAGCTGGGTTTTCCCAGGGGAGGTGGAAGGCTGTAAAATTACCAGAGGGTTGATATTACATTTATATATATCTCTCTATGTCTATATTCACACACACATGTTCATATGTGTCTGTATATATACGTACATGTACACACACACATCGTATACACACTATGCATAGACCTGCCGTCTGCCACTATTTATAAGGGTTTGATTAAACAGAAAAACAAATTTGCCAATGCTGATCTTCCAATCTCTACTAATACTCAGCAAATAAAGAAGTCTAAACCCTTTACGATTTTGTTTTCCTGGTTGCATAAAGGCACTTTCTGATGATGTGAAGCAGCAGTTTGTTAAAAACTCTGTAACTGCAGCGATTCCCATCACACCTGTAGCAAGCACTACACAGGCACTGGTATGATGCAATGTCCCTGCTCGCTCCTGATGCATAGCGTTTGAGTGTACTTGCTTTTTCCTTCGATGCAGAGGAATAAAAGACAAAAACCTTCAGCACTGTGCTATGCTTTTAGGTCTCCCTGTTTAAGACAGTTGCTGTGTTTCTGCTCCATAACCTGATGCGGGTGCCAGCTTGTGGCTCACAGCATCAAACGATGCTTTCATTTCCAGCGATGCCTGCTAGAGCATGTAACAATTCAGGCAGGACATCAGCTGTAAGTGTGTCATGAAGGTTCATGCAATATGTCAGTTGTTTTCTTATCAAGGGATCAGAAATTAATTTTGATTAAGGATATTTAGTAATTAAACACTGCCTGACCTACAGCACTCTAGCGTCGCCATGCAGGAGGAGAGCTGCTTGCTGTCAGCCTGACTTCTCTCCTGAGCCACCAGCAGCTCCGCTTCCCATCACAGTGCATTGTCCAGTCTCTGCTGGGGGCTCCGGTGGTGACCAAAGGGGTGGGAGATGCAGGGTGTTTGCTGTTGCTCACTGGAGGTTCCCAGCTGGAGAACATGTTGGAAACAGGAAAGAAATGTCTTTTGTGAACGCACCGGAAGACAGCAGTAAATTGATCTGAAACTCCTTTTGTCTCCTGACTTCCATATAAAATTGTGCCTGTGCCCTGTGAAACAAATGCAAGACAATACCGAAAAACAGAAACAAACCAAAATAAAAACCCCACTTACGCTGCCCTCTCTCCTTTTAGATGAAGCTATATCCATACAGACGTCTTTCCATCTTTACTGCTTGAGCTCCCTTTCTCCAAGGAGGCCTTGGGTTTAGCACCCTGTTTCTCCTGGGCCGTGTTGGCCCTGTTCTGCTCTACCACCGTGCCACCCGAGGCGGGACTGCTGGTTCGAGAAGGTTGCGTGTTGGCCTGGGTGCTGCTGTAGCTCTGAAACGCTATGTCTAACTGCTCCTGGGCCACTCGCAAGTGTTTGTGAAGGGTGGACAAGTCTGCCGGGAGGTTCTCATCCGGGCTGGTGCACTGCTGCTCCTGAGCGACGTTAGCCAAGTTCTGCTCATGAGCCATCAAGCTGTTGGGGATCTTGGTGGGCTTCTCTGATTTCACTACCAGGTTGTACTCAGGAGGGCAGGAGATGTTCTTTGGATAGGCATAGTTGTAGGGAGGCTGCCTAAAGCTGTTGATTTTCCGGTTGCGAATGGCATCTCGGATGGTCCCAAACCCCAGGTGAAACATCTCACACATGTTCAGCAATAAGCACAGGCAGCTCACGACATACATCACCAGGAGAAAGATGGTCTTCTCTGTTGGCCGGGACACAAAGCAGTCCACAGTGTGAGGGCAAGGGACTCTGTTGCAGACATAATAGGCTTCTACCTCAAAACCGTAGAGCAAATACTGCCCTATCAAAAAGCAAACTTCAAACGAAGCTCTGGTGAGTAGCTGGAAGACATAGATTTTCATCAGTCCTTCTTGCTGGATGCGCCTCCTCCCGTCGTGCTTTTGTTGCTCTTTGCTCTTGGGCTTTGGTTTGGCTTTCTCGTGTTCTGCTGCCTCATCAGAGATCATGGGCTCCTCTTCATCAGCCTCCATCGGGTCCTCCATGTTGCGCACTGCCTGCCAGTTCAAAGCAAACTGCTTCTTCTTCTTGAATCCCTTGAACTTCTTCTCCTCCTCTGCCGACCGGGCGATCCTGTGGATGGCATAGCCCAGGTACATGACTGAAGGGGTGGATATCATGATGATCTGGAAGACCCAGAACCTGACGTGTGACAGCGGCGCGAAGGCATCATAACACACGTTGTCGCAGCCAGGCTGCTTGGTGTTACAGGTGAACTTGCTTTGCTCATCGGAGTAGATGGACTCCCCTCCCACCGCTGTCAAGACAATGCGGAAGACGATGAGCACGGTGAGCCAGACCTTCCCCACGAAGGTGGAATGATTGTGAATCTCTTCTAGCAGGCGGGTTAGAAAGCTCCAGCTCATGTTGGTCATAAGGGCTACTCAGTTATAACCTGCAGGAAGAGGGGGAAGAAAAAATCATAACTCTAAGTTAACATCTGTGGCTGCAGTCAGTGATATATATGGCTGTGACATTGGCACATCTGTGACAAATGAGGTCATTTTATCTCAGAGAGGCAGGCTGCATTGCTGCAGCCTATCTCCCCAGGACCTGTGAGGGACCATGACATGGGGCTGACCCCCGCAGCATCGGGGAATGAACCCTGGCCAGTGTAGTGTCGTGCTGCGTCACCGTCAACGGAGGCAGGGATACCTGGTGGTACTAGATACACATGGATTCATAACACAGCAAGCCACAGCACCTACTAGATTCACCGTTACCCACTTTGTTGCCTGTTTCAAGACATTGCTCAGCTGCAAGAAGGGTTTGGGTAACTGTAAATTGAACACAAGGCACCGTGGAAGCCACCTAGGCACAAAAAGGTACGTAACTTGTGATAATCTCTTGCTTGCACACCACGAGCTCAAGTGCCTGAGCTGAAAGCGGGAGTAGGGGATGCTGCCCATATCGCAAAGACTTGCACTGCTGAAATATCTTTCATTAGTAAACCCAGAAAAATGCAAAGAATCAGCAAAAGAATGGGAATATTTATGTTTACAGGCTGATGGCCCTTTTAAGTTCCTTTTGAAAAAACAAAACAAAACAAAACAAATGTTTAATCAAATGCAGACTGTTTTAAAAATAAACCTCGAAAAGCTTTCAGAGCAAACCATGCATTCATTAGAAGACCTGAACAGCTGGGGAGGAAGAGCTTGTAATAACCATTTTGTGTTTAGCTTAACTTGCAATGGAGCCTCAGCCTGAGCAACTTGGGTGACCTCAGGCATCATTAAAGGCAGGTGGCAATTTTACTGCTTGACTGGCAGCAGCCCTGACAGATACCTGGAGATGAGAGCAATAGGGAAAGCGCTCAGACCCAAAGAGCGCCATGGCGGGGGACAGCGGCGGGATCCCACTCCAGAGCAGCAGACGACTGGATCATCCTTTCTGCTCCCCTGCATCCCTCCTCTGAATCATCCTCAGGCTCATCATGGAGTTTACCCACGTTGTTTGCATGCAGACACCTGATGGCAGGCAGTAAATTAGCCATCTGCCAACCCAGTCCCACCCATGAACTGACACCTACCACTGCACCCAGCAGCAAAGGTGGCAGATGTAGGAGCCAAGCACATAAACATGGACACAAGTGAGTTATCCCAGGGTAGCACATGGCAGCGGTGTGTTATGGCTCAGCAGTAGCTGCCCCAGCACAGGCTACTCCCCTGCGGTCCTTCACGATCATGCAGAGGAAGAGAAAGGAGCTGTTTTCCATACGTTGAAGGAGTATGGACACCAAACCTACTCCTCCATGCTGGCTGAGCATGGCTGGATGGAGGTAAATATACAGGAGGGAAAGTGATGCCCTGAGACATGAGACTGGTCCTAACCTGGCTTTGCATCACTTTTATATGGAGACAGAAAATTATGCCCTAGGGTTTCCATGGCACAAGCCGGGCTTTGAGCCCATCACCCGTGCCCGATGCAGGGTGGGAGCAGCCACCAGCATCAGCCATGGGCACAGCACCACGCGGGAGCAAGAAGGGAAATGTGCCTTGCTCTGTTCTCCACATTGAGCCTTTCTGGAATGTGATTTTGCTCACACTGCTTCTTAGGATGGGAGCCAAAAAGCACTGGTTTGCTCAACGCTCGCCTTCATGCTGCCCCGGGAGGTAGCAACGTGGTCTGAGGCTTGAGATGCAGTGAAATTCCTCCACTGTCGAGGGCTCTCGAGAGCAGGCAGACGGAATTTTCTAACCCTGCTATTTCTAGATCAAACAAATCCTCTGCGAACCCAAACCCCCAAGTCTTCACACGCCAGACCGAGACTGTGGGAGCACTCTGCAGATGGTGTTATTCTTGTCCTGTAGCTGGAGAAACTGAGGCAGGGAGCAGAGAAATAGCTCTAATCTGGGTAATAAGCCAGAAGAGGAGGTGGGGAAGGTCTCCTCTCCACCCTCAGTTTACCTGGTAAAGAACAACAGCCCTCAAAGCTGCTGGGACCAGAATCCCCATCTCCTGCCCCACAAGTGATGCCTTGCACCCAACGGTCAGTACAGACATGC
Source organism: Morus bassanus (assembly GCA_031468815.1). Classification (NCBI taxonomy): domain Eukaryota; kingdom Metazoa; phylum Chordata; class Aves; order Suliformes; family Sulidae; genus Morus; species Morus bassanus. Next base: position 3,466,145 of record CM062567.1, on the reverse strand, counting down.
TGCTGCAGATAGGACAATTCAGCCATTGCAGAAGAATGTGGAAAGCAATTGCCACAGACCTATTCTTTATTTATTGAGGAAATTGCATTTATTCAGAGGTGAGATGGGAAAGCATCCCCTCTGAGTGCTTTTTTGCTTCTTTAGACTCAGTGGATACACTTTAAAGTGTCTTTAACCCTTCCTCTGATTTGTGTCCACATTCAGATATGGGAAAAATGGGGTGTTAAATGATTTGCAGGTTTAATCCGGGCACTCAGCCAAGCTCCAGCTGACAGGGGGCTGGGAAGGGAAGACCCCGCTGAGTGCAGTGATGGCCCACTGTGGGACATGGTGCATCCATCTCTGGAGCATCCGGGTCTGGCTGAGGCAGGGCTGGGGCTCGGATCGAGCACACATTGGCCCCAGCTTGGCTGGCTCCATGCGGGCATTCAGCCACCTCCTGGCTCCCATCTGCATCCCCAATTAGCTGCAAGCCCCAACTTGTTCTAAAACACAGGCAAGTGTTACTCGAGGACACAGTTCACAAAGCTCAGAGTCACCTCCCACCAGCACTTTTGCTGGGGCAGGGAGGGTCTGACCAAGGTAGTCGTGGCTTTTGGAGTAAATATTTAAGTTTTGATCTGATATGAGTCAGGGTTCTTAGCAAAGCACCCACTGTCTCCTCTGGGAAACACATTGTGGAAAGGAGCACCCGAAAGCGTTGGTTCAAAACATTCACAAACCTCCTGAGTCAGGGAGAAGGAAAGAAATTGCAAAATAATCGAAGTGGCAGGTTGTTGCTTTGAGAAGACCACCTCCAGTTACCAGCCACCAGCCTGAGCTGTTGGTCCTGCCATTGACACTGCGGGTCAGCCCTCTCTGCACACCTGGATCTGCAGGAACATCTGCAGGAAACAGCCTCGAACTGCTTCTGTGCCCCTGGGACCCCAGTGTTGCCTCTGCGTATCATCACACCTTGATGTTATTAACGGTCCTGTGTGTCCACCCACTCTCCTGGCACCATATTTGAGAGCAGGAGCTGAAGGAAATGAGTTAAAAAACCCTCCTACAATCAGTTCAGTTAAACTTCCAGTGGTTTTTGTGACTGACTGGCTAGAAAGACTGTACTATGAGATTTCAATGCCTTTAATTGCTTGTGGGGTGTCAGTACACCATTATATTTTGGAATCAATTATAAGGCAAACAAGCTTCCAAAGAAGGGTTTGTTCACACTGCTTTTGCTGATGAATAGGATGGTACTAGGAAAAGACTGTCTTATGGCCTCACAATGCCAACTACCAAAGCACAAAAAATGGATTTTTTCACCTTCTGTGTGCTTCAGTCCTAATTCCTCTGTGCAATGGAAAAGTTACCCAGTCCAGCTCCCTGGGAAAAAAAACCCTGTGTGGATCTACAGCGGGTAGATGGATTCGATTAGATGGTTCATGTAGCTAAATTACCTGCCAGAGTGATCGCATGAGAGGACTCTCCATCCCTCTGGCTTTGACATCCATTCATTCACAGTCACCTATCTTCACACGTTTTCTCCAGACTAGCTGACATGCAGTGTATGAAACGCACGCTGGGTACAAGTTTCATTCTGAAACAACTATGAAGGGGTTGTCGGACCTCTCAACCTGCCAGCAGCATTTCCAGTGCCTTAAAACAGTGAGAACTGCGTGTAACCAGGTACAGGAATGAGCTGTTGGCTCCACGTTCTCATCGCGGTTACTTCCCAAAACCCGCTGACCCCTCTGCACAATTGCAGGCACAACTGTTGGAACTTGGAAAACTTTAAAACCTGAGTCTAAAATAAGCAGAAGAAGGAAAAAAATAAATAGAAAAAAAAAAATCTGTGCTGGCTGGATGTCCTTCCTTTCTGCACGGTTCCCACACCATTGCTTAAACTGCCGGGAAAACAATGGAAAAAAAAATCTACTTACAGAGACATGGTGCTTCTCGTGGCGGCTTTGCCTCCTCCGCCGACATTCCTGTGCCGCCAGCCCTCCGCCTTGCCCTAGATAAACTCCCGCCGCCTCGGTCCAGCCATGCCCCAGCAGTTGGAAACCGGAGCTCCAGGGAAGTATTTAATGTGCTGTCAAACCCCGCCTCTGCGGCGGCCGGGCACCCACCACCGGGAGGTCCTGCCCGAGCTGCCTACACCCCTACGGTCGGTCCCACCGCCGCTCGTGGCTCCTCTTTCCCTTGCCAAGCCTTGGGAGAAAGAGGGAAGGTGCTATATATACATACTGGGGAAGAGAGGGGCATCGATTTTAAATCCAAACAAGCCGCTGGGTCTGGTTTTAGGAACACTGCCTGGAATTTTGCTGCTGAGCTCTTGAGCCGGTTGGAAGTAAATTAATAGCATCAGCTTGTGGCACTAGTAAGAGATTTATAAGACAGAGAGCATGACTAATAGGGAACATGTGGAAAACACATTTTGGCAAAAGTTCCTTGGTTGCTGGGGGAAAAAAATAATAAAAATAGAAGCAAGGCTCACGAGTGAGAAAAACCGCTCTGAAGCTCCTGCTTTGCTGCACCTCCAGGCAAGGCGTTCTCTGAAAGAGGTGGTGCATCTCCCTCCAAGCTGGTGGATGGGAGCAGAGAGCAGATGAAGGATGGGGAAGGGCTTTTGAGCACACACAGAGACTTTTTGGCTTCTTTGCAGAAGCAAGAGGAAATAAGAGGTATGGGCGTGTACATGAAGCCTCAGGCAAGTGGAGAAGAAAACTTCCATCCTGATGGTCCAAGGATCATTTCTCGTCCCTGCTCCATCCATGGTGAGCTTTGGCATTGCCATCCCAACAGGAGCAGAGCTCCAGGTAGCTGCTGAGATGGAAATGGAGAGTCAAGGCAGAAAGCCTCCCCAGGGGCCAGTGAGGAGGAGAAGGAAACGACCGCATCAACCAACAAGTCATGAAAAGGATTAGACACCACCTTTGAGGGGAGAAAGCATGGGAGGATGTACATTTTGATGAAGGGGGACTTTTGAAACCATATGGCTTATTGGGAAGGTTCATCTCTGGTCCTGACAAAGAGGGAAATTCACTCTGCTGTGAGACCTCTGGTTTCCCAAAGAGCCCAAAGGGACACAGAGGGGCAATTCCTGCTTGCTGGAGCATCTGACACCAACGCTTTTGCAAGCAGCAGCACCTCCTGCACTGCTCCACGCTGGCTAACGCTTCAGCCATACTGCTGACAGTTGCTCTGTGAGAGCCCAGGAGCATGTGAGCCTCTGCTGACACCAGAGCTCGGCTGCGTGACACAACCCCGTTGCAGCTAATGGGATCTCCATGGGGGCTAGCATTTCTGGGCACACGGCAGTAACTTTTCTGAAGGTTTTAAGTTATAGACTAATTACTCATACACAGTGATAAGTTAATTCATGGTTCAGAAGTAGCCATCTATGATAGGCAAGTGGAAAAGCCCTATCAGCTAAGTTAGGTGTAGAGATGAACATACCCTTGGGGGAATATGCCACACTAAGGAGACCAGAGTTTGGGAGGCATTTTGGGGGAATAAGCCTCTAAAGAAGATCAATTATCACAACCCTAGCTGCATGCTTCAGCTAAAGCACATAGCACACCGACAAAGCTTATACTCTCAAAGGACATGGGGCAATAGGGAGCTGGTTTCAGAGGAGAGCACCAGGGCTGGAGATCTCCTCCAGCGACACCCAACATCCCTGGAGATCTCCCATTGGGACCCCTGTGAAGGGGAGAAAACATGCAGCGAGCCGGGGCCACGTTACCCCTGTGTGTTCCCAGGGCTGGGTTTGGCATCCAGCATGCCGGGCAGTGACTTCCTTGGTCCTCTGCATGGTCCTTCAAGTCTGGAGACAGCGCGGTGGGTCACCTCGTGGTCACCTCCGCAGGGCCACCGCGTGGTCCTTGGGTGCGTCCCCTACAAGCGGGGACCCCACAGCTTCCAGCACATGTCACATCATCTAATTCTAGAAGACAAGTCCTATGAGATCCATTAGACCTGAGGGATGGCCACCAAGATCTCATTCCCATCAAAGAACTGTGGTGAAACGTCCACCCGCTCCAGCCAGTGCAGGATGGAGCTGCAGAGAAGTATTATTAGTTATTTAAAAATAACTAGCTGAGAACAACTTCCAGGCTCTGCAGGACTGCGGCAGCAACTTAGAGATAAAAGGCAGCTCAGCACGGTCCCTGTCCCATGGGTCATACAGACCTTCCAGGCCCTTTGCTTTCTAACCATGAGGGTTATTTATACACACAGCAATCTCATCTGGTGGAAGTTTTTTCGGAGCATGTGTGCTTCAGGCGAGCCAAGCAAAATCTGCTCCTGCTCCAGCCTCCTGCCCAGCAGGTCCGGCCATCACACTGGTGGGGATTAAGTGGTTCCCATCACCAAACCATCACACATGGGCCAAACCATCACCCAGGGAAGGAGGCAGAGGGCTGGAGGCAGAGCCAGACTTGTGCATTTTCTCTTGCACGCTTTAGCTGGGTTTTCACCATCTGAACAGGTTGTGTGAAAGCCAAAACCTTTGCTGTGTGGGTAATAACAGAGGATGGCAGGAGTATGCACACAGTTACAAATATTTTGTGTTTTCTTCCTCCCAGGGAAGACACTGAAGAGCAAACAGAGCTTTTCTAGCCATAGATTAATGTACAGGCTAAAAAAGTAATAGGCACTTTTTCACTCCCAGCCCACCCCTTCAGCGTCCCATGTCCTCAATTTAATACTTGGCACTGAGAAAAGGAAATAAAAGCAAAGGTGGAGACAGAGGGGGAATGGATGTGATGAAGCCTTGTACGGTTCTGGCTGCTGCTGGGAGTCACCTCTCCAAGTCACCTCTCCACCCAGGCACTGCCTGTGTTTCAGAGTAGTGATCTATCCGTACTGCTCTTAGATGTCCTATTGAAGTAAGTAAGTGCTGTCGCTAATGATAATGAGATCTGGTATAACATCTCCCTGCTATGCAAGTGAGGAGTAGCAACCATAATTATCCACTCTGGCCACAAATCTACGAAGCTCTATACTGTATTGTGCTGAGCGTTCATTTTCTTCTCTAATTTTTAGCTTTTGGATTTTCATTTGATCTGTTTTAAAACTAAATGAAATTAAGAAATGCATCTTTGTTCAAATGATAAGCCCGCTTTTTAAGACAAGGCCCAGGAAGCAACATCACTGTTTTGAGACAAATGTCACAAAACTGAAATAAATTAAGAATATCAAGTTTTTATCTTGTCGGAATTTGTTGGATTTGGGCTTAGGAGACTACAGCATTTCATGTCTGAGAAGCAAAAACATTTGAATACCACAAATGAGGGCAAAGACTGAAGCAGCAGTTTTAATTCATATCTTTTCTTCTTTGACTAATTTCACTAACGTTTTTTCTCTGACTTTCAGACATGGAATGCAGGACACATCTTCACCCTTTGTGGCTGCGGGTGCCATCCACTTTGAAAGAGGTTTGTGGTGGAAAGGGAGGCAAAGGCACTGCCTAAAAGGAAATACTCGACTTGGAAAGTGTTCTCCCCTTTTTGCATAATCTTAAAGTCCACTGCAGAACTGCTGAATGTTGTTATTGTTCTTATTATTCAGTAATTTTGTGGCAGTTAGAGAGAAAAAGGGATCTGGGTGGGTTACAGCTTTGCCAGTGAACGACAGAGTCACAGAAAGGCACGCTGAGGTCTTATCTTTGCAAGTGAAGGCGGCACATTAAACATTGCAGCTACAGAGAAAGAGAGTCAGGTTTTAATTTCTTTAGTGTCTCTGGTGTGGCCGGACTGCTACTTGCAGCCCTGTGCCTTTAGCGGAGCCCCACAGTTCTGGAAATGGCTTTAAACAGAGATCTTTTTTTTTTTTCCCAGACGTAAAGATGTGCTTCAGGGAGTGGCAACCTCCTTTCTCAGTGCGTCCTCCTTCCCTCCAGTCCCCGTCATCCTGCATTTATCGTCACTGTCTTCAGAGCAGCTGGTCCTCGAGCACATAGGTGTGTGGGGATTGATGGGTTTGGGAGAGGACTTGGTCTCATTTTTTAAAAGTTTGGTTCAAGTCAGCATTGCAGCTTTGATATTTCTATTGGCTCGTCCCCAGGCACATGCCTGGTTAATAGGACCAGGTAAACCAAGTGCTGCAGAGAGATCCAAACGTGTATCTCACTGGGGCATCTTCAAGGCTGCCTTCCATTTCCTGATGGGAAGGAGGCCATCAGCACCCATCAGAGCTCCTTTTTCATGCCTGGAGTCTCTAGAGCCTTCAGCAACCCAAGGACCCAAGTTTTGTCATTGCCCCGGTGACATGCTAGCTGGGCTGGGGACTTCTGCTGGGACAGAGAGCCATGTCTTTTGTGTTAAGGTGTTTTGGAACAGGCCAGTCCCTTCCAGCAAGGGCAGAAGCAACCTACTGGAATAGGACGTGGGTTGATGGGTGGAGGGACCATGCCTTGGGACAGCCCCTGTTCCCAGCCACAGAGACAGCCTGTTTGCTCATGAAACAGTAACTGAACCAACACCCCTGTTTATGGCTGATGGTATCAAGGCCAACTGTGGATGTCCCGGGAACCTGTTCAGGAGCTGCAATGCAGAGATGGGAGGGAGCAGGTGGGAATGGCCACAGCACTGCTCAACTCAACCACCCCAGCCAAGGACCCCTGGGCTTCCTTTCAGTCCCACCATGCTCCGTAGCTTAACCCAGGAAAAAAATCTCAGTTGTGCAAACTCGCCTCCTTTACCCAGAGCTTTGGGCATTCTCCAAGATTTGGGACTAATCAGGGTTTGCATCCTAAGAACTCTGCCAAAACCTCAATTCTCTTAAAAAAAAAAAAAATGTATAGGCATCAGAAAAAGCTGTGCCAGTGTTTCTTGCTAAAATCTGCTTCATTGCAAATCTCTGTGTGGACTTTTCAGGACAGTGGTGATAACCCCAGCACAAATGTGCCATTTGAATAACATAGAGCCGGGGCCTCTACCTATTCATCATCAGGTTCATTTTTCTTCTGCATCCAGCTCTGCTTGTTGGATGAACCCAAGAAGGTTTTGATCTGGAGCAGGACGCTTCAGTTGGTCTCTGGCTTTTGCAAGGACCAAACGGAGAAAATCGGGTCTCACACATTTTTCCAAAGCCCATGGCGATTTTGGCTGCATAACGTAAGGATGTTTGCAAACGAGGTGACAACTGCTTCCTTTCATGCACTCTGAAAACATAAACTCTTGCTCTGAATTGCCATGAAATTTGGACCACGGTTGTGCCTCAGTTAGCTGAGAAGATAGGTCAGAAAACAGAATTTCTGTTAAACTTGCATTGGTTTTTGATTAGAGCAAAAAGCTAATGCCGTTAGCAGAATGAACATTTCTGCTGAAAAAATGTTTCCTTTGGATATAACTGACTGATGACCACGGAAAGGTAAAAAGCACTTAATTTTGAAAATGACAAAAAAAAAACCCTGATATAGTTAAATAACAGTAAGATTTAAATTCCGAAGTACAAAAGCCCAAAGGAAGCGTTTAAACCCAGGCTGGAGAGCAGAAGCAATTTATTCCAGCCCTTCCCAGCTGAAAATTTCACTGCGATGGACACATTCTTGAGATAAATTTCAGTGTTGACAAAACCACATATTTTTTCTGACAGGAACCTTTCTGCTGCAGTTTTCAAGGACGGCAAGATAACACGGGCTGACATAGCGAAAGGTGGCAAGAAGGGACTCATGGAGAGCCCCAGGGATGTGGCTCAGCAGAGCCATTTTTTCCCTGCGTCTGTTCCTGCTCCAAAGAAAGCATTTGCCTCAATAGCCAGGGGTCAGATTGAGCTATTATTCCCTTCTCTATTTGCTTCCCTTTCCTGAAGTAGCTGGAGAAGCAATGGGAATAAAAGGCCATCTCCAACCGCACCCGTTGGGGTCGTACCTGGTGTTAGTGCTACCCACGTCTCTCCTGCAAACCCATCGTGGCTCCCCGAGCTCTCATAACAGGAAGCAATAAACTTTCCAGCCGGCGTTCTCAGCCCTGGCTGGCCTGCAGCACAACCCTGTGAAGCCAAGCCAGGCCTGACTTGCTGTAAACCTTCCTGAACTTGTACAAAAGAGTGAATAAAAAAAAAAAAAATCAATAAAAATCAGAGGAAATCCATCCCCAGGTGAAAAAGGCCGTGCAAAAGTTCACAGCACATCGCCTCCTCCTGCCGTTGCCCCCACGGCCGCTCCTCCATCTGCGGTTCACCGAGCAGCGGTGTGTTAACGCAGGCAGGGGCACAGGAAAAAGGCCAGGGTGCATGGGAAAGATTAGGGAACGCTGGGAAAAAAAGTCAAGCGGCCACATTTTTGGCTGCTCCAGAAAGGTGGTTTGGTTTTTTTTCCCCTTTTCCCCTAACACCTGTGGATGAGCAGAGATGGTGTGTTAGGAGGGAGCTTGGAAGAGCCCCAGGAAAAGGGGGCAGGAGCAAGGGGAGCAGGAACAGAGGTTGGAAGCTCAGCCATGGCTTTTGGGCTTGATTCAAGAGCTGCTGGGTGAGGTCCATGGCTCACACCGAGCGGATGAGAGGAACGGTTTTCCTGCTTTTCGGCTGCGTGAAAACCATGTGCACAGTGTTAGTGGGGGGAGAGGGAAGGGAATGGGAGCAGCCAGCAACTCTGCATGGGGATGAACAACTCAGATACCGCTTGAGGGTAAAGACAGCAACACCCCAAAGCGAAGGTGGAGTGGTTGTGTCCTCTGTGGATCCACACAAGCAAAGCAGGACATGCTCAACACCTCCTCCAGCTTTCCTCACCAAACCGCTCTCGCAAATACCTGAAAATACAGACATTTTTTGGTTTTCTTGTGGAAAATGCTTTGCACCCATGCAGGCGGGCTGCTGACTCTGGGAGTTTGACTCTGTTTTTTGCAGCAGCGCCAATGAGAAAAATTTTAGTGTCATCTATGTCATCACACGCCTCATCTGTCAGACATGGGGAGGCACAACGGCCACCACACTAGGCGAGACAACCTGTACACAACCAATGCTGGTCTGGTTCAACCAGCCCCATCATAGGTAGCAGCTCTCAGGACAGACTCTCCCACCAGGATTTAAACCAGGTTCATATGGGCTGGAGCAACCCTAGGAGAGCCTGCCACTGCCCTTGGCTCTGGCTGAAGGACGCTTTTGCCCCTAGTAAAGCACAGTGTGACCCACCACTAACCATGGTCCCATCTGCCAAAGCGGAGACTCAGCTCTATAGGTTCAAGCTCGATCCTTGGCTGACAGCCACCTGCCCGAATCTTAAGTGCAATATGGAAGAAGCCTCTGGATTGGGGATTTGGTGGACATTTCTTTCACCCTTGAGCACAAGAGAAGCCCAGCATGAGAACTGGGTCCAAAGTTATCTTTGTTTCTTTACTACCCAAAAAAATATCTGTAATTTGCCAACCAAAGTGCAGGTTAGAGGAACCATAGGAGGTTCCTCTAACAAGAACAGGAGCTTGCAGTGAGCAAGTGCCCCACAAATCCGTGCAGCAATGCAACCCACAGGCTCCAACTCAGCTACCTGAACCAGGTCCAAGCTCTACCCACCTTCACATGATGCTCCCTCATCCAGCCTCGGCCATACATCGTGATCACTGGGCAACTGCCCTGTCCTACGCTGTCCTCCAGGCAGAACTCACACCTTACTGTTTTAAACAACCATGTGGTTAAAGACCATGTGTGGGTAATTTGGTAGAGCTGCTATGCTCGTGAGCAGATTTAAGGTCCTATTGCTTTGGTGTGGCATCTGCTCAGGGTCTCCTAAACCCATCATCCAGCCCCTCAGGAGGTGGCCTGGTTGCAGAAGCTGAGGTGAAGCTCAAGGAGCAGGACTTGTAAGATGACCTAAAATCTTATCTGAACTGGGACATGTGCATCTAAGACACCAAATCTCTCTGAACATCCCAACACTCATCACTGGAGCATCCATTGCCCAACATTCTGGCTTTGGAGGACCCTCAGACTTGTCAGGGCAGATAACAGTGAGGCCACTCCATGACACAAGTGTTGTACAAACAGGGAAAAGGGCTGGGGACAGCTGCCAAACCCTTCCCTCTGCTCTAATAACCCATCCCTGCTCCCCCCCCAAATAAACTCCAAGCTGCAGACCTGCCACCGCAAATCACCGAGACGTCCTCCTGAGCTCAGCCCTAGCTACCCGGACACCAGGCCCCTCCTCACAGTAAAACAATCCAACATCAATTAAATAAGCATATTGAAGATAAGAAAGTAAACGCCAAAGCAAAAATACTAGACACTTGGATGCGACTTTAGGGCCCATTTTTCCATTACTAGTAGGATCTAAACATAGTTAGAAGAGGAGAGAGAGACACACAAATGTGATAAATAAGGAAACAAACGGGTTGGACGTGCTCTTGCCAACTGTTCTTAGATAACAGACAAAACAGAAAATAAAGAAAAAAAGGAAACATTATTACTACAAGTGCTTTCCTATCCTTCTGGCAGGGTTCCCAGCATGACCGGGGTAGGTTTCTACTCTGCTCACCCAGATTTATTGTTACACCAGTATCACCAGTAAATTTTTAAATAGCCATTTAGGTAATTATACACAGAGATAGTTACATGATTACGTTTACATGCAGAGAAGAGGAAGATGAGAGAGAAATGCCCAGAGGAGTGCCGGGCGCCAGGCAAGCAGTACGGTACCTTCCCCGGGAGCCCTGGGGACAGGAGCATTGGCGAAGGCTGGCCGGTCTGATCCGAAGGCGAGCTTGGGGTGGGAAAGGGATGGGAGCCTTCCTGGACGTGTTTACATAGGTGGGCCCCCGCCCGCTGACGCCGGAGTGGTCAGCGGCTCATGCCTCACATCTGGACGCCACTGGTCCCCCCGTGCCAAGAAGGCAGACCATGTCTCTTTTCATCCCCAAAGCTCACAAGACTGGAGGGTTTTTGAATCAGTGTCCCTCCTTCCCTTCCAGAGGTAGAGAGTGGGATGGAAAGGTGCCCTCAGGCTGGCATCCAGGTGGGAACAGAGCCAGTCCCATCTGGCCCTGGGCCATGCTGATGCTCAAAGCAAAGGTTGACTCTGAGATATGCACTGCTAGAGGTCCAAGCCCTTGGGCATCCAATGGGGTGCTGGCAGCACCTTCTCCACCCCCTCCACCACACACCTGCCTGTCTGCTGTGCTGGGCATCCAGCTATCCAAAGCCTACACCAGCACCACCAAAACCTACACCAGCACCACCAAACCCTATACCAGCACCAGCAATCCGTACACCACCTTCACCAAACCCTACAGCACCTCCCCAACCCATGATGTCCCTAGGTTGGGACCATGAGCCTGAGGGTTTGCCAGGGTCCCATCATGCCTCATGCACAGAGCTAAGGCAGACACCCCACAGCCTTGCTGCCTAACCCCTCTTACCAAAGGACGGACCAAGCTGGTCCCTGCTACCCAGTTGCCAGAGGGGAAGGAGCCAGGAGATCTCGGCTGCAGCCAGGTGCTCTCAGAGGACCATCATGGGATGGCACCTTCCTCCCTGCAGCATTGCCCTCCCGGTCACAGGACCCACTGCGTGAACCTCGCTGTAGGAGAGCATGGTCACTTACGGTCTCAATCCTTAATGAACACAGCAGGCTGTGCAGGTTGTCGGTCCCGAGGTGGACAGCCACGCTTGCTGCCCCTTGGGAAGCCAGCAGCAGGTTGTGCTCCAACGCGAGTGCACATGCTGCTTTGCAATAGGTTGCTCTGGGGAGCAAGCAGCAATTAAAAGTTGGAGAGAAGAAAGGGCAATATCGAATCCAGCTGTGAAAACAAAGATTAAAACCCTTCGAGCCTACAACCTCCCTTGGCCAACGCGCGGGAAACAACGTGCCAACATTAATTACTCTCCCAATGTCCATCCAACAGTTATTTTTTCATGAATGAGCATGTTGAGGCGGAAGGGGAAGGAAGGGAGATACAGGAGGAGGAGGTGGACAGCCCTTCCATGCCTTTTACACAAGGGAACCTCTGCAGTTCATGGAGAGGCAGGGCCGTGGGTCTGAGCCAACAACCTGAGACAAGCAGGCAGCTAGATGAGGTTTTTCCCTCTTTGCTTTTACAACAGGCTGGTCCTGAAGGTAGAGGTCTTCCCAAGAGAGCACCAGGCAGCATGGGTGCAGGTTTTGCTACAGAAGTGAGTGTCTTGGGTGCATGCCACCCTGTTCACACCAAACCCTCCACCACCCACTGGGATGCGGTGGGCTCTTGCTGCCAGAGCAGGTACCCCTGGCATCGCTGGAGCTTGCATAGAGGGGTCGAGCACCTCCATACAGGTACTCGGCTGGTTCCTAAGCAGGGATGCATGAAACTCCTCTGTGAGGCTGGGGATGGGACACAGAGGATGCTACAGTCAGAGTTTAATCCACAATACTAAAATCCCCCCAGGACATGCAGCAAGCCCCTTCCTAGTCTCCCAGTCTTGTGCTCACATTTCTTTTCCTCTGTGCTCTCTGCCAGCCCAGAGCCAGTTCAGCCTCCTCTGCTAATTTGAACATTGCTAAGTTTAAAGAGAATGGACAACTCCGTGGAAAGGGGGTGCAAAAGAAAAAAACACTGATCCTCTACTTTGTGATAAACAGCCCTTAGAAATGCCAAGTCAGGGCTTCTGACCTACAGGCAGCTACTGGGACATGTCTGGGTTTGCTGCTGGTCAACTGAGGTCCATCCTCTTTGCTGCAGCTCTGATGGTGGTCACTGGCTGGGCACCCAGCCCACCACATTTCGGTAGGCCAGCTAACCCCCTGGAAATTTTCTGTAGTGAATAGCTGCAATGAGTGACCTGGACATTACCAAAAGCTGGGGAGAGAAGATGAAGCTGTGGGAGGCTCTTCTTGAAAATTCACTCTTTCCATCTCTGGTTCTTTCCCTCCCTTCCTCTCCAAGGCATCCTCCCTTTAGCCTCCAGACAGAAATAAATAAGAAACCACAACACCATCTGTGTTTCTGAGAAAGATTAAGAAGCAACAACTTAAGGGATGTGAACCAAAAACCCAAATTACGTTCTGCAGCATTGCTATGAGATGGGTTGGTTTGCACACAGATGGACGAGGTAGAGCCCTGTGGGCCATGTGTGCAGCCATGAGGAGCTGGAGCCAGAGGAGCAGAGTCCCCCAGCCAACTGGTGGTACCCAACTCACTGAGTCATGATAAATACGGAGCCTGTGAGCTTCCTTGCATCATTTGAAAGCAGATCTTCATCCATCATCATTTTTTTCCCTGGTTGCTTCTTGGGTCCCTACTGACCTCAAAGCCTGGGAGCCTTCACCTCAACCCTCTGGAGCCTATATCAGTCTCTAGGGTGACTCCAGGCAACCGCACAAGAGAGAGATGTTTTTGCCTTCTCTCAAGCAGTAAGAGTCCTGCAAACCATAAGCCCCGATCACTAGCACCAAACACAGCCCTGTGATGGAGGGTGGCTGAGACATGACGAGGGAAGGGACTTGCCTGGTGGGAGATAATATCCAAACCCAGCCCAGGAGGTCCCACAGAGGGTCTCTCCCACAGCACTGCCACCCTGTCCCATGTGGGACTTGACCCCAACCAGCTACATCATTGCCTCCTGCTTAGATGTGTCTCTTCTGCCTACACCCTTGACAAAATGTCATTGCATTGCCCTGCCATGATCCCAGGCTCCCCTTTGCATCCATCCCCACTGGTTTTCTCTATGCTGCTGGGTCCAAAAATAAGCAGGCCTTCTCCTAGCGCACCTAGTGTCACACCTCACCACCTTCAGGACTGCAGATCCAGACCCCAGACAGCCCTTGCCCTGCTGCTGTCCATTCAAAGGTCCTCACTCCATCCCCGTTTCAAAAATTCAGCTGACCAAGTGGGGTTTCTTCTTTGGCCAGAGCCCTTCTTTTCTGCTCTTGATTTAATTGTCCAGTTGTAATAGCCAAGAATTTCCAAAACCTGGTGGAAAATTAAAGAATCAGTGCAGGAGCAAAACCACCCCTGCCTTGGAGAACGGTGCTTTCATTTCCTGCCAGCCATCCTCTTTCAGGCACTGACAGCAAAAAACTTCAGGCCTTTCCATCCACTAAATCACCCTATTGGACTCATAACAGGGGTAACTGAACTACACCTAGTTCCAGCTATTGAAATGACGGCAACAGTCTCCATCCTACAGGAACTGACCCCTTTACCGTCGCCGATGCTGGTGGAAGTGCTGATGACATATGAACATTAGTAACCGTTTTTAATTTCCAGTGGCGTTTGCTGAAGCTGGAGCCAATGCAGAGCTGGGCTGGAGGGGAGTAAGCTCAAGGGACTGGAGATGGGATGTGGGGATGCTCAACCCAATGGAGACGCCAAGGGCTGCACGGAGGGGGAATTATGGCTTTGCTTAAGAGTTAGCCCCAGCAGACTAAGCAAGGTGTAGACTGGGTAGCCAGGATGCTCTGCACATCAGGATACCTATCCCAGTCATCACACTGAAGTCCTGCACTCAGAAACACACAGTGTGGTCAGGACCAGGAAATGGGGTCATCACAGAGCAGTGCACGTGGCCTCCTCTTGCAGCTCCCAGCAAAGTCTCCCCAGCAGAGAAGTCCACGCACGTTCTCAGCCCATCGCTTGCCCCTTCCTGGCCAGCCCCGAGGAGAAGTCATCGCTCCCCCACCAGCTCTGTCCAGCCCCTGCTTATAAAATTTCAGGTGCTTTTACCTGCGATTTGGGGAAGGACCAATTTCATCCTTTTTCATGCAACAGCCCCATTAACGCTGCGGAAGAGAAGGGAAACGGGGGGGCTTCCAGCCTCTCTGCTGTGCAGTGGAAGGGAATGGGTGAAATGTGCATCCCTGGGCAGGTCTGTTTTTGAAAAGCAATTACTGGCGGGGAAGACGGCAAATCCTGCATTCCTCAGCGAAGGAATCCGGATGATGTCACCTCCTGCCCGGTGGCAGGAGCATTCCTGCCCACCGTGGATCCCTCCAGGCAGCCCCTGCCTTTGCTACAAATATTTGGTTTGGCTTGTTTTCTGGAAGCTTCCCATTACAAGGAATAACAGCAGGATGGACTCTCCTAGTGTAAAGCATGTCTCTCTCCCAGCACATTAGCACGGGTCACAGGTTAATAGAGGTTCACACACAGCAGCCAAAATTTTACTGCCAGTAGCAGAAGTGAGGGTTTTTTGGGGTTTGGTTTTTTTTTTTTTTTTTTTTTTTTTTAAATCTATGCGGTGCAGTGCAGACTGAGATATATCAGAAATCTCTTAAAATAAAAGGCTGCCTGCTCCACTAAACCACTTTCAACCAAATTCGCTCCTTTTTCTTGTATGTGTATCTAGATTGGAGGCATGCAGATGTGCCTCTAATACTGTGGCTTTCTCCCCTCATCTTTCTAGTAGGATACACCTAGTAGGATACATCTACTAGGATGCCTAAAGCAAGTCAGGATCTTTCCTAACCAACTGGCCTGGGATAAATTGCCCTTTTGCCTGGAAGGGGAGTCCCAGTAGATGTTTCTAGGAAAAGGGTTGCAGGGATATGGGGCAATTGTGGAGGCAGGACCACGTGCTGCGTGGTGGCTTCTCAAAAGGAAAAGATCTCTCATTGTCTCCTCCAAGACTGTTTTTAAGGCACTTGGGTGGGATTTAGTTGCCTAAACTTGGGTGTTCAATCCTCCTTGGAGCTGAGCTCAATGTCCACCTGGCCTCTGAGGGCTGGTCTGGGACATGACTCAGTTTCCAGCTCTTCTCTCTGCTCCTCTAAATTTCACTACATGCTCTCAGGAGCCAGGAGACCAGAAGCACACCCGGTCCAAGGTGCGGTATCCTCTTGCGACTTCCCTGCTAGTTTACATTTTTAACTACCCTTAAAAATACCCATCCCACACAAAGGTGTTGCTTGCACCCCACTCTTCACCCACTTCTCCTTAGAGCTGCTGGAGGAGGAGAAGTGGACACAACCAGAGGGGTCAGGAACTGATCGTAAAGTCGGTGTCTTACGGCAGATGGATGAATTGCTTCCTTATGCTCCAAGATGACCCGTTGCTGGCACCTGAAGTAGTTTCATGCTCTCAGACCTTGACTGAAGGTCTGACAGGAGGACAGTCCTGCCCTTCAGTGGAAAATGTTAGAAGAGCAGGAGGGTGTTTTTTTGTGAAATGCTTGTGAGGTTAGATTACTCCAAATCCCACAGATGTTGATGGGAGCTCACTGAAGTCCCTGATTTTATTAAAACATGAGTTGTGCCACTGACATCCTAGCAAAGGCAGAAAGAGAGAAGTGATGGGAATGGAAATGAGCTACATTTTTAACACCAGCATAAGGTATTGTCCCTGTATCTGAGTGCGTGGATGAGCTGGTTTGGGTTATAAAAAAAGCATATTTAAGCCATCACTTTTGGAGGTTTCCCAAGCTGATGCCTCTTGCATCTGCTGATCATCTTGTTCTGCCAGGCCAGGGAGGCTGTGAGCACGGACAGGAGCCCCAGGCATTACAGTCTGGCTCTCTCAGTGCCAGATACAGCCTTCATTGGCGTAACAGCTAAATCTGGACGGATCCCCACCCCGCTGATGGGTGAAATCGTCCCTCCTTCCCCATGGGGACGGCAGGCTGAAGCAGCCTCTCTGGGCCGGGGAGGCGCCAGGCATTTTGCACAGCTGCTGGGCAGCCCAAGCCCTAAATCAGCCCTTCTTCAATTAGTGCAGGACTTTCATCAGCACTCTGTTGTTTTTAAGCTCCAACAATAAGAGGTTTCAGTGAATATTTCAAACTGTACATAAACTACAGCCTGCCAACATAAACACCATAAAAACACTCCCTATAAATCACGCATCAGAGTTCACCCTTACTAGAGCTATTAAAATTTTCTGGAATGGCTAAAAAAGTGCCGTGGGCTGCCAGGAGGCTCTGCAGCCACGAGATCTGGGAGAGACACATGCAGTGCAAAAGCTTGCAAGAAAGCAGCTGCCCAGAGCAGAGCTTCCTCCTCATCCTCCCACCTTGGGATCTCTGGGCAAGCTACACTCACACAGGACTAAATAAATCAGCTCCATGCCCCTACACATCCCGGCCAGCGTGCGAAACCTTGCATGTGTTTGCTGTTAGAAATGGTATTTCTTGCAGAAAGCTGCCTGCTTTTCCCTGCTGCTCTTCTGGTCTGGCTGCATCAATCTCCTCCTATTTTCCAGGGCGTCCCGCTCCACTATAACAGCAAGGAGTAAGGTTATCTTGCAAACCAGCTTAAGAAGTGCCAGAGCAGCAAAGCAGGAGATCAAAACCTTTCCAAGGATGTCCTTGGATCACAGCTACAAGCCAGGCAGTCCTGTCCTCCTGCATTTCCCACTGGAGCTTTCTCTGATCTCCAGGCAGAAAGAGCCTTGGTCAAACCCTACAAAACCCCAGGAAGCCAAGAAGGGGGAGGCCTGGAGCAGCCCCCATGCAGGGACCAGCCCCACCTCTGGTCTCTTTGCCATGGATCCCACCTGCCGAACGACCGGCAGTGCTGCAGCATGGCCAGCATCAGCTCCAGGCCATCTTCCAGGCTGGGTCCAAAGGAAAAGACACAGCCATCCTCCCGCTCTCCCAAAATCACGGTGGCCTGCAGTCCCTCTCACCATCCTGGGGACATCCAGGGCAGCTTTGCTCTCCTGCTGGACCTCCTCACCTCTCCACTCCCATGCGGATGCCAGGCAGGTCTCCATGCCCCACCCAGGGCGGTGGGATGTCTCGTGCTCCACCAAACCAGCATTCCCCACCAAATGCTGTGTCCATCCTGTGCAAACCTCTGGATCCTTTCAACCAGGAGCTGAAGCTATGGCTGACCCCTTCTCACCCATCTCCCTCTGGTCCTGCTGCATGAAAAATGCTTTGTCTGGGGAGTTTGCAGCCTGAGAGCAACCACCTACCGCCAAGCCAAGCACGCAACAAAGCCCCATTGAAAGGCAGCCTTCCTCCGGGTGCCCTTGGAGAGCACCGAGCGGCTCCTCCCGACCGCCGTATTGCCGCTCCAGCAGCTGGAGCATCGTGCGAGCCAGCAGCCCGCCCCGCCGCCCCTGCAAAACTAATCACGGAATCATAGAATCATAGGATGTCCTGAGTTGGAAGAGACCCACAAGGATCATTGAGTCCAACTCCTGTCCCTGCACAGGTCAACCCCAAAATTCACACCCTGTGTCTGAGGGTGTTGTCCAAATGCTTCTTGAATGGGTTATGGCATCTCAGATGACCCTAAACACCTACATATGGGCAACTGAAACCAGCCCGGGGTGTCCCATATGCAGCCCGTGGAGTCTGGGTGCTGGGCTCAGCACAGGGTCCTGGCCCCGGTGGTCTCCCCTTTCCTGGGGGACCCAACCACAACCCCGGGAGAAGCCACGCTATCAGATGAGGTTCTTCTACAGCAGGGATTGCATTCCAGTGCCCGTGGCATCATCTTTTCTCACTCTCCTCTCCTCCCCTCCTCTCCTCCAGCATTTCTTCCTTTTTATTAGCTTGATCTGTTTTGATTTGAAACTCTCCAGAACCGGGACTGGCTCACGTCTTCCCTGGAGCCATGAGGTGCTCCTATCCCACTGATCACAAGAGGAGAGTAAAGGGCTGCTCTCGTGCTGTAGAAAGCCCCGAGGGACCTGGCAGCGCTTGCACAGGCCAGCAGGTTACTGAAACACTGCCAGGGCGAGGGAGACAACGCCTGCTCTTGCATCATGTCACTAGATAGCGGCTCCTCTTGAGGGCTCAGAGCAGAGAGATGGGCAGGGGGGAGGCTGGGGGGAGCTGCCTGCCCTGGAAAGGAAACCAGGACGTTCATTTCTTAGTAAACCTGGTTAACTATTTCTGTCTGGGAGTGCTGGAGGAAAGGGCTGGGCAGAGCAGCGAGCAATACCATTGTTCCCCGGCAGGAAAAAAAAAGGGATGATGAAAACGTGTCTGGAGGAATTTGGCTCAGGCTCAGTTTTGAACCGGCATCAGGTTTCCGAAGCGGAGGCTTCCGGATGCATGCAGGGCGTTCTCCAGGGCTGAATCCGGAGGGGAATGTCATTTGGGGTTGTATGTTGGGTTAACTCTGCATTGACCCAGAGGGTCAGATGGAGAAGGGGTTTAAGTACCCAAAGATGCCCAGGGCCAGACAGAAGCCAGCAGCGTTGCTTCAGCCCGGTGGCTCAGCCGCAGCGGGGGACGAGCCGCATTTCTGGGCCGTTTTCCCGTGATTTTGTCCATTTACCTCCCGCCAGCACCCCGCTGGTGGGCTCACATGTGCCATCTGCAGCTCTCTGCCTTGCTGGCTTCCACCTCGTGTTTGAAAGGCGCTTAGCACAAAGCAGACACTTGTAAAGCTCTTGGCCGAGCGTGTGTTTAAGAGGGTATTAAAAGTTGCGGTCAGGCAGAACAAAGCGAAGCAGAAACGCAGCCTAGGGAGACACCAAGATCCCCCAGTCCTTGCTATGTTGAAATGGGTCTTATCTCAGTTGAAATGGGTCTTATCTCAGTTGAAATGGGGATGCTGCATGTAAATTCACCCAGAATTTAGGGTCTCATGACCCCAACGCCATCCTGGCCCTCACGGAGCAGCTGGTGCCACCCTGTCACCCCCCAGGGCTGCTGGGTCCCCTCCAAGCGGAGGGGTGCATCTCCCAGGGATGACGGCTGGGGCCAAGGCTGTTGAGTGCCATTAATGATCAGGGTGATGGGACCGAGTTTGGGGCCACTCCTGGTTGGGGGGAGCGGTGGATAGAGAGAGTGGGGCAGCGCTGCTGTGGCGGGGGACCTCAGCGGGCTGCAGAAATGGGCTGGTGGGACCCAGGTGAAGTTCAACAGAGGCAAAGTGGTGGCCCCGGTGGGGGACAGGACACAGGACAGCGGGAGTGACTGGCTGGGGAGCAGCTCTGCAGGCAAGGATCAGGGGTCCTGGCAGGCAAGGATCAGGGGTCCTGGCGGTCAAGGTGGCCGTTAATCAGCAGCGTGGCCTTGCAGCGGAGAAGGCCACCCCGATGCCGGGCTGTCTCAGCACGAGCGTAGCCAGTGGGGTGAGCGCTGTTATGATCCCCTCTGTTCTGCCCTCGTAAGACCACAGCTGGATACTGTGTCCAGTTTGGGGCTCCCCAGTACCAGAAAGGTATTGGAGTGAGTCCTACAGAGGCTTCCAAAACAGTTGTAGGCTGGAGAATGGGATGTCCGAGGGGAGGCTGAGGGCGCTGGGTCTGATCTGCAGCCCAGAAAGCCAACCGTGCCCTGGGCTGCATCCCCAGCAGCGTGGGCTGCAGGGCGAGGGAGGGGATTCTGCCCCTCGGCTCCGCTCGGGTGAGACCCCCCTGCAGTGCTGCGTCCAGCTCTGGGGTCCTCAGCACGGGACAGACATGGGCCTGTTGGAGCGGGGCCAGAGGAGGGCACAAAGATGATCCAAGGGCTGGAGCAGCTCTGCTACGAGGACAGGCTGAGAGAGCTGGGGTTGTGCAGCCTGGAGAAGAGAAGGCTGCGGGGAGACCTTAGTGTGGCCTTTCACTGCTTAAAGGGGGACTATAGGAAGGATGGGCGCAATGTCTTTAGCAAGGCCTGTTGCAATAGGACAAGGGGTAATGGTTTTAAACTAAAGGAGAGGAGATTTAGGCTGGATATAAGAAATATTTTACAATGAGGGTGGTGAAACACTGGCCCAGGTTGCCCAGAGAGGTGGTCGATGCCCCATCCCTGGAAACATTTCAGGTCAGGTTGGACGGGGCTCTGAGCAACCTGATCTGGTTGGGGATGTCCCGGCTCATGGCAGGGGAGTTGGACTAGATGGCCTCTAAAGGTCCCTTCCAACCCAAACCATTCTGTGATTTTATGATTCTATGGTCAGCTGGAGAAGAGAAAGGGAAGATCTTGCAGGTGTGTGCAGCTGCCTTACGGGAGGTTATAGACAAGGTGGTCCAGACGCTTCTCAAAAGCACACAGTGAAAGGTCAAGTTACAGCCAGAAAAATTTCAGCTGCATACGAAATAAAAAAGTCTCCATGACAAACACTGGCACAGGGAGCTGGTGGGATCTCCACCCTTGGAGATAACTCGGTTGGGCAAGGCCCTGGGCAGCTTCATCAAACATCAAACTTCGCCCTACTCCGTGACCTCCTGAGGTACCTTCAGCCTCCGTTGTCCTGCAATTGCACAACTCACCCTTGAGATTCCCATCGGTCCCCCCTTGCTCAACATCTCCCACACCTCCGCACCCACCAGTGGCCGGGAGAAGTTGGCGTCCTCCCCAGGAGTCTGCCCTTCCTTCAGGGTGGGTGGGAAGACAGACCACAGAGGAGGGTGGGAAGGTCTTGGAGGAGCTTTTCTGAGACCCTGCGGGATGTAAACGGACCCTAAATGCCACCTCGTGCCCTACGGACAGCCCAGGGCACCTGGCAGGCAGCCCCAGGGTCCCCAACTTCTGGGGAGGCAGCCAGAGAACCAATGGGCCACGCCACAGTGCCAAAAAATGCCACCAGGTCCCTCTGCAGAGGCAGGGAGATAAACAAACTGCTCTAGCAAAGTTAGAAGTGAACAAGTTGGAAGTTAGGAGTGAAATAGCAATTTTCCCCCATACGCCTCAATTTATAGAACAGGGCTCCTCATTTTCTATCCATTTCCCCTGTCCCCTAGTGCTGCAGCCCTGGGTTGCACTGACGGCATGCAGCAACCCTGCACAAACGCCTTTATTTACTCTTTTTCTGGCAGCAAGGAGCAGAAACCACGGCAGTTTATGTGGCCGGTCACCAAGGTCTCCAAGCAACAGACTGGGTCAAAGGGAGCTGCGCAGCCTTAAAAATGAACCTTGTGCTGGTTGGATGAATCTTGGGTGGAAGAGCTCCAAACAAGCCATAAATTATCATAGAATGTCCTGACTTGGAAGGGACGGTGCATGCCGTATGCTGCCGTCCACCTCTGCAGTACATTATGGGGGAAGGAGGGGTTTCCTTATGACACACACCAAAAAAAATCTTCTGGTATTTTGGTCTTGGACAACACCCAAAGGTTGTCTCAGAAGTAGCTCTTATAGCTTGCAGGAGTACAAGGTGCAGATTCCCCATCAGCGACATGCCCCTTTCCCCCGTTCCCACCTCCTGTGACTCACTTGAGCCGGGTTACACTGGATTTCCTTCCTCTGACTTTCTAAGGAGGCTTTGGACAGAGGACAGATTGCCCTCCTGTGGCATTTCAAGGTAATTTGGGTGAAAGGAGAAGGTGCCTGTGGCCTCCTGAGACTCAAGGAGCTCTTTGCTTCCCTCTGGTTGGGGTATGGGGTGCTCACCCTCTTCCAGGAGAGGACACGGCTCTCTCCCATTAAGCACAGCTTAAATCCACTTATTAAGCCAAACTCCTGTGCTTGGTATAGATGGAAAGGGCATTTTGGGATGGGAGGAGATGGAACCCCCAGGGTGTGAGAGAGAAATGTCTCCCTACCATGCATGGGGCACAGTACGGACCAGGAGGGCTCAGGAGGTCCTTCTAGCCCCACTGCCAGGGGATCCCTTTGGACACATGCTGGTTGCAACCAAGTTTGCCACGATGTACCAGCAACCTGGAGGTAGGAGGGATGTATCTCAGGGTCACCCATTAACCACAAGAAAGATCTTTGGGTTTTAATGAGGATGGGCTTGATAAAGGCTACGGAAATGCAACAGCAGCTCTAAACAAGATTCATCTAAGGACCTAGAGGTGTCGATAGGGGACACAAGTTGGAGAAGGAGATCCCACCCCAGAGGAGCAACCTGTGTGTGTGGTAGCCAACAGGCGAGTTCCCTCTAAAGGAAGGCCCGTTGGCCAAGAAGATGAGGCCACCAAGGAGCATGTTCAGCTCCTGCTGGCGGTGATGCTGCTGAGCCACTGCCCTCCCCGTGCCTCAGTTTCCCAAGCTACGCAGGGGAGAAGACGCCCTTTGTGAGGTGCTTTGAGATGTGAGGATGAAGAGCATGCCCACATCCTTGGATGTTATTTAAAAAACAATACAATACAAAAGCACTTTACAGAGAACATAAACTTATCAATGGACCTTTTGTCCATGGGTTAGAGACACCAGCTGCGAAACCGCATCTTCTGCTGGGGTGAGCTCCTACGGGCGCTGGTCTCTGCCCACGCCTGGTCTTCCAAGACCAGCTGGTGATGCACGAGCGTGTATCACCTGAGCTGATGCTCCAAAAGCAAGCAGGCTGCAGACCCTAAATTTGCTGTACGAGCAAAAGTCTCAGAAATGTAACCCAAGGGACCAAGAGCAGAACGAGCAGGAAAACCAAACCCTGAAGCATCTTCCTCTCCCCACCTCTGTTGGCCTGAGGTGGGGAGGAGGTTCGGGACGGGGACTGGTCAGAAGGTCCCAGAGCACACAAGGGTTTCCATCACGAAAAAGCTACACCACCGATGGTTTAATTGCAAACTCCCTGGAGATGGATTCGCACTGCCCTGCGCGATGGGGGATGATTTATGCCAACAAAGCGCGCACAAACTGACGCCAAATAGGGATGTTGTGTCTCTCACCACTGGCAGGAAAGGCAATACACGAACGTTAGGTTGTTGCAAACGCGTTCCCCACCCAAGTGATGGGGAAGGGCAGAAAAGGAAGGGCAGGGGAGAGAGGGGTGGGAGCAGAGGTGGATTGAAGCAGAGGGAGGGGGTCTGCGAAGTGCTGGGAATTGGCCAAGCTAAAACCATCCAGCAAAATATCAAAATAAAGCAGAGGGGAGATAAAAAAAACAAAAGAAAAAGTAACATACGGAGAAGCGCTGGGCTCAGTCCCTTGCAAAAACGTCCCATCCTTCCCCGCCGTGGTGCACGGAGCCGCAGGCAGCGCCCCGTCCCTGCCTGCCGCCGCAGGCAGAGCTCCCCAGACGCCGCTTTTCCTCCCCTCCCACCCCTTCGAACCGAGCTCTCTTCCCGCTGCACCAGCATGGAGAGGATGACGTGGAGACCTCCACGGGGGAAGCTTCCCCAGACAGGAGAGCTCCTCCGAGTCTGACGCTGCAAACCCATCGTCCCCCAGGATGCCAAGGATTTCTTTCCCTTCCTTTTATTTTTTTTTAATTTCCTTATAAGCACCGAAAAAAAGTCCAGGAAAAATAAGAAGGTGGAGATGCTTTCAGGAGCCAAGAGCAATGCTTAGGGGGAAAAAAAAATATCAAATAATTCAAATAGTCTAAGGGTTTACGGCTAATAATAACAAAGAGAGAGCTCCTTGGAGCAGGAGAGGGGAGGTGGAAAGCAGAGGTGCTGCCATGGGATAAGAAATGCTTCCTCGTTTGGGTTTTCTTTTCCTTTCTGTTCAAACAGGGGTGAAGCAGAAAGGAAAGACGGCTGCAAACTCAACCCGTCCTTACAGCTACAGTGATATACTGCAACAGCATCAAAACCCTCTTCCCCGCCCCCCCCCCCCCGCCCCCAGATTTTAATGTCAAAGTGAACAGCCCGAAGCAGCACTCATCGCTCAAATTTTACATTTTTTGTATTTTATAGTGGAGGGGGGCTCCCTGCCAGCCCCATTCCAGACCCTCTTCGTCCCTTTGCTCCCTTCCCAGCCCCGTTTTGCAGGGCTGGGGGGGGGGGGGGGGGGGGCGGCTGGAAGCATCGCCCTGCTCTGTGGATAACAGCTGGAAGGGAAAACAGCTGGAAGGGGACAAAGAAAACATTTTCTTCATCCTCCAGCCCATCCTTCTCTCAGCCAGAGGGTTTTACCCCCCATGCAGGGCTCCAGTCAAGGAGGAGGGTGATGTTAGCCCGTGCAACAAGCAGGGATTAAATAATTGCCGTTGTCCGCGACCTTTGGCGTGTTGTTATCTGTTCCTTCGCTTTGCCAGCTTGCATGATTTTATGGCTGATCTCACAATAATTGATGTTTTCCTTAAAGGCCCCGTGCTGCAAGGCGAGATTTGGCTTTCAGGGGTTCAGATCAGCAAGGTTTTGCTCCCTGCAATTAAAGACACACACCCCCACCCCCCAAACTTAGCAATTCCAGTATGAAATGGCACTAAACCTTTAAAATCTGGTGATTCTTCAATCTCCTAATCATACAGGGACCCAGTGCACGTCCCTCGGCATTTCTTAAGTAGCACCCGCCATGTGAAACTACTCAAAATAACTTGTTTTTCCCCGTTTTAAAGGGAAGGGATGTCCTTGCTCCCCGCCACAGCTGGGATGGGGCAGCCAAGTTTTCATCCTCTTATTTAATTTTTCAAGTGTGTTTCTTCTCTCCAGCTGCCTTCAGGGAGGAATGAGCTGGGAAACAGCCTGGCTGACCATGCAGGGGGATGCGTTCCCAGAAGGGGTTTTCAAGAGGAAATTAGCTCATAGGATGCTCCAGGGATAAGGGAGGCATTGCCACAGCGCTTGCTCCTGCAGCTGGTGCTGCCCTTGACACGGTCACAAGCCGAACCTTCTGCCCAGATTTGAGCTTTTTGAGCAGATTTTGGGTGAGGAAGACACCCTCACCAGAAACTGTCTAGGGAAATCCTTTTGTAAGCACCCAGCTTGAAAACAACCTTAAATACACTTCTAAAAAAAATCTCAGCCTCGCTCTGTTTTAGACCCAGGGCAAAGTCTTATTCAGCCTTGTTTAAAACAGTTTCAAGCTGGATCCAAATTTTAAGGGATTGCCCAGACCCCGAGTGGAGTTGGATTTCTGTAGCTTAAGCATGTATTTAATACAAAACATTTTATAGGCATAAAAAGAAGTGAGACAATTTGCACGGCTCTCGATGTTGACTTTATACATAATATAGGTGATAAAAATGCTATATACAATATAGACAACATAGTATATACAAAATATATTACAAGGATCAATGAAAGTGTGACATGGCACCCCGGGATGAGGAACAGAACATCCTTTTGTCCCCAAATCCACATTTTCTCCCCATCAGTGATACACCCCCGAGTCACGTATTGGTAAGGAGGTGATTAGACGAGCCATACCTTTCACAGCCGGGAGAAAAAAGGTGCGTCTGAGCTGCGGGTCTTCACCGCATAACCGGAGACCTTCGGGCGGGGGGAAAGCCCTGCAGCACGACCGGTCTCAGCCCTGCAACAAAGCCAAGGAGGAGGCGATTATTCCCGGGCATCTCTCTGCCAGGCACAATACGGCAGCGTTTCAGCACCCGCGCTCAATGCCGTCATTGTCCCCTCCGGAACCGCGGCTCCTGCGTGCGGTGGCACAGGGTGCAGCTTCTGCTCCTCTGCAAGGTCCCAAAGGCTTTGTCCTGCCACTAGAGAGGACCAGGAGACTTTGTTTTCCTCCTAGGGCAAGATAACAGACCTGGGGACAGGAGAGATCTCAGTTTTGCTTTGCCAACACCGTTACGCTATTGCCTGGTGTGAGGTTCCTACGAGAGGAAGGAAATATGATCTTAGATAAAATACATCGGGGTATAAAGGTGATGGGAAGACTGGGTTGAGATTGGGTGTTAACTGTTCACTGATAAAACAGAAGGATGCTCTGGGTGGTATTTTGTAGGGATGCTTCCAGGGACTTCGCATCTGGATGCTGCATCCAGCGGAGGAGCACACGGACAAGCTGGAGAGAACGCGGTGGTAGCCACCAAGGTGGTCAGGGCTGGAGGATGGGACACATGAGGAGAGGCTGAGCTGGGTCTGGTCAGGCTCAAGAAGAGCAGGGGAGACCTTAGTGATAAACGCAACTATTAAAATGGGAAGGCGGAGCAAAAACAGAGACAAACTCTTCTCAGAGGCAGTCAGGGACAAGAGAGGCAGCAAGTTTGCTGCAGCCAGGATGATAAGACAAGAAGGAAGATCCTGCCTGACTTTAGAAACACCAGGAGCTGCTGCAAGAACACCAGTGAAATTTCTTCCCTGTGACCACAGTGGGTAGAACAAGGGCAATCAGGTTCAACTTCAGCAATAAAACCAGCAAAGAGCTCAGAGATTGCTACCACACCGGTGCCATCTGCTTTATTTTTGCTCCTGGTGTCCGCAGATTAGGAGTAGGTCCTAAAGCCGACGGAGTGAAGCTGCAGTGTGATGGCCCCAAGCAGTAGCAGCACCCATGCTTTGGAGGGCAGATGGGGTGAAAAAACTGTGGTGCGTTAAAAAAAAAAAAAACAAACAAAACAAAAAAACAAAGGCAAATTAAATGTGGAAGAGCTGCTGTGATGGAGCTGGGCTGCTCCCTGGGGATGCTGGCAGGGGCAGGGTGTGCAGGCAGCACTTGGGAACCCGGGGCCAGGAGGAGGGAGCAGAAGGGACGTTCAGCCCAGGTTTGAAGCCATGAGGATGTCCAGGCTGGCCGAGATGAGTGTAGGCGTTGTGGCTTGCTGGCCTCTGCGGGTCAACCTACAGTAATAATTAGCAGTCAGATACCGAATTGATGAAACATTTGAGATCATCCTCCTCGCTCAGGGGAACACAGCCTGACAAGCTCTCTCGCCCCACGGATGCTGGCCGTGGCTCCCCAGGGAGGGCGATGACCCCACCGGCACGGGCAGTGACACCAGTGTCCCCTCGCCACCCGAAGCTGGGTGGTGTTTTCTCTCTCCAGTCCATGCCGCCGTGTCTGGGAGGCATCCGTGGGACCACCACCACGAGCAGGGATGCAGCTTGAGTACCCTGCACTTCTAACCAGGAAATATTATAAGCTCCCAGGGGTCTCCTCCCCATGTGGGTTCACTAAAATAATCCCCTCTATGGGGCAATGAAATAAAAATATATAAATTCTTTAAGCTCAACCTTGGCACCGGCATTTTGCCTTTTCTGCCTCCCTTCTTTTTATGGCCTCCTCACATCTCTGGCAGCCAGGATAGGGAAAGTAAAAGCTGGGAAAACACCCTGTTCCTCCCTCCTTCTGTGCCTGGGGAGAGAGAAATCAGGCATCAGGAGGGGGATGCAGCCCCGAATTTCACAAGCATCCGGTTGTACCCGTTGCCGCTGCACACAATCTGAATTGCAGATGGCTTCTGGCTATTTACAGGGCTGGAGCCGTGTCCGGACAAGCGGAGTCACAGCTGCTATTGTCAGAAAAAGCTGAGCCTATACTGGATTCCCCTTTTTTTTTTTTTCTCCCCATATTTGGAGCCTGGGAGCAGGGCCGAGCTTGAGAAACGGGGAACACGGTGTTGATGCTGGCATTTCGCCCCAGCCAGTGCTCCTCACTGTGCATGCCACCCCATCTGGAGCCAGTTGGGTTTATGGATCGGCGTCCTGCGCTCTCCAGGGATGACACAGTTGCACATCCAGTCGATGAGCCTGACCCAAATACAGCGCCCAACAAGGCAGGCTTATCCCAGCTCCTGGTCCAGCTGCCAGGGCAGCTCTTATCCTCATGGAGCTGGTGGAACTGATGGAGCTGGAGACAGCATGACTCCTACAAGCACCTTGGAGCATCACATACCGATGGGATGCTCCCCAATATCCTGTGCTAGAGAGAAAACTCAATCCTCCCCAATGACTTGTTTTCCAGCAGCAGCGAGGGCAAGAAAAACGAGCCCCGGAGGAGCAACGTCTTGGCCGAGGGGTGCTGGCACAGGTCGGGTCCTGCCGGGGTCGATTAGCCCCTGCGAGGGTTATGAGCTGTTGTGGTTTTATGGGACCTACCTGTTGTCGGCGCTGGTGGTGCTGGAGGGTGTCTCAGCACGAGGCAGCGGCAGCCGGCACGTGGCAGTCACCTCGCCGTCCTGCGGGAGAGCACAAAAAGGACATCGGCATCCCCAGGCAGGGATCACGTCACCCGGCATAAGACCAATCTCAGCTGTAGCCCCCTAAAAAAAGCCCACAGTCTGGCATGGCTGGATTCCTCGGCTCGGGAAAACCATCCCCAGCCCACGGAGCCCACCTCCTCCTGCTCCCACGGGTGCGCTCCTCATCCACTCCAGGGCAAAGTCAGCCGGCTTCGCGTGGCTCGTGAGACACCCGAGGATTCTGCACCGAAGCGGGGAGCGCCGGCAGGTCTCAGCCCGTGGCTCCGCTGCGGAGGGGTGACCCCAGGCAGAGCGATGACAACCCAAACCCCCTGCGGTAAGCCTCCCGGATCCTGTTGGAAGCCATGCAGGAGGATTTCCTAGACGAGGTTTGCTGCATACCGATGGAAATGCAGGCACTGGATAGAGCAGGAAAAAAATGGGGGTTTTGCCAGAAAAGCTGGTAACTGGTGGGCTCAGACCCCTCAGCCATGCCAGGGCCAGGCAGCACTAACCCCACCGATGTGCTGAATAACCTCCCTGGAAGGTCCTAAATGCGCGAGAAGAGCCCTGGCTGGCTTGCAATAAGGTTTTTCTCCCCCGCTAACTACTCCTGAGAGCACACAGGTCACTGCAGTCACAGCCCTACCCACGACACGCCGTCCCCGTGCGCTGACGTGAGCAGGTCCCATCACACCTTCACACCCGGGATGCTAAATCCCAGTGCTTGCGATCGGAAGCGCATGTGCAGACTGAGCAAACAAGAAAACCATGGTTATTCCTACTTCATTTTTTCTCCTCGTTGCTTATTTTATACGCCGGCTGCCCAATTAGTTCCCAGGCCGGCTCTGCCCCGCGGTGCCTTTTTGCAATCGCACGGAAGCAAGCTTGAAAATCAGGGCTGCCTCCAAAGGCACCGAGATGCCAAGAAAAGCCCCGGCAAGGACAAATCTCTGGACCGTGGGATCATTGCGGCGGGGCGCGATGCTGGAAGGAGCCGTGGGTGGATGGGCTTTGGGCTAATTTTGACTACTTGAAGCTATCCTGCAGCACGGCTCCAGCCTTTCTTGGCTTCCCCCAGGATGATTTGGGCACCGGCTTCGGGACTGCCTGCCCTCACGCATCCCTGCGTGACGTCCTTCCCAGGCAGCATCTCGGCACCGTTGGGTCAGAGCAGAGGTTGCGTCTAAAGCCACCAACCCCACGTTCACCCCTTGAAGGGGTGTGTCTATCGCCAAAGACCTTGAATGAACAGAAGGGTGCGAAAAGTGATCAGCTCCTGCCCCAAAAGCAGTGTGTCAGCCCGGATTCAGCAAAAACCACAAAAGCAAGAGTGCAAAGCTATCACTTTTAAGTAAAAGTGCTACAGGGATTTTTTTTTTTTTTTTTTTGGCATTGGCTCCAAAATACCCCCAAACCCAGCCAGGGAGAGTCCCCGGGGCAAGTTTTATCCCAGCTCTTCCCCGGCATGCCTCCTTGTATCATCCCACACACCCTTCTCATGGGGATTAGCCTTCCTCCCCCAGCATCCTCCTCCTGCAGGCATGTAGGACGAGGTGCTGCCACACTTCCCAAAGCATCTCGCAGAGCTGAAAAGAGCTGGAATCTGTCCAATTTTATTCCAGTCTGATGGAGCAGTGGGAAAAAAAAAAAATATATATATATATATTAAAAAAAAAAAGAAATCCTTTTTGCAACATTTCTGTGAGCAACCCAGGAGCAAACCCATTCTTTTGCTTGAGGGTACCCCCACGATGGAGCAGCAGGAGACACAGCCACATTTGGGGAGAAATTCATCCCCGTGGTCCCAGGCAACCAGGTAACGAGGTTTTTAGTGGCTGTTGGGACAGTGAAATAAAACCACATTTGACCGCGTTAGCTTCCTCGCCCACCTTCACCCCAAAATGCTAGAAACCTGTTGGTTGGTATGTTCAGCACCTTCCTGCCTGGAAGATCTCCTAGGTGGGAAATAGGGTCCCCCAGGACCAGCATCTTTAATCACAGAAACCCCCTGGGCAGGGAGACTTTTGTAACCTCGCTTCGCCCCAGTCTGATCCCTCGATCCCAGCCCCAGAGCGAGCACCGGGAGCCGTCGTTTGCGGTTCTGTAGGACCCCGAATTCAGCGGCCACCACAACCGCGGTGCTCAGCGGGGTCCTTGCGTGCCCCAGGGATGGCCGCATCCCCAACAGCCGGTACCGACAATAAGGAGCCAGTAAGGTATTTATGTATGCAAATGCAATTAATAAAATAGACACCCCATTTTGAAGAGGCAGAAATTAAACCCATTTCAACAGGTGCCTTCGCCCACCCTGAGATTCAATGTGCAGCATGGTCCCTCCGAAACACTGAACACTGCCAACAGCCGCCAAAAACGACTCGCGAGAGATGCTCAACAGCCGTATCACCCGCTCGGTGACCAGCCGGGCTCCAGCAACCTGTTCCCAGTCCCTCCGCCACCCATCGCCGTCCCGACGGCCACCCTGTCACCTCGCGTTAGCGCTGGGCATCCAGGCATTTGCCGCTTCGGTCCGTCAGACGCAGTGGCAGCCGCTAAAAGCAGGTCACCCGATACAGAGCGGGTTATTTAGGATTTCCCTCTGTTACCACCACGGAAGGGGGATGCAAGGGATCTAAATGACTTTTTTCCCCCACCCCTGTTTTCCAAGCGCTGGGGGTGTTGCCGTACGGCTGAAGCATCGTTCCTTCCCGTTCCCGGGTACCACTCACCTCTCCCGGAGGGACACCCGAAGGCCGGGCTCGGGGCTGGCAGCCGCGCAGCTCTCGGGGCGTTGGCAGGAGGGTTGAGGAGGCAGCGGCTGGGCATTTCCATCTGGCGACAGCTCCGCAGGTCCCACACGGTGGCTGGAGACCACCAGACTGAGGCCAGCGCTGTGTTCTCCACCTCGGCGTTCCGCTGCACCGCAGCACAGACCCCCTGCGCTTTCCTGCTGTCATTTCTGCCATCTAGAGGGGACATTTCCCCACTGCAAATGCATCCCTCAAAACATAACAACCCCCTCGCAACCCTCGATTCAGAAAAATATCACAGTCCGTCGCTCACCACTGAAGGAAGAGCCTGGCCGCAGCGATTCACGCCATCAGGATGGGGAAAGCCATTTGGCAGGCACACCCCCAGCTGCTCGTTTAACCAAAGCTAGAACCTCGCAACATGAAACTCATCACAACAGAAAGGAGAATTTCACAGTATAATCTATAAAAGATGTATTTAAAACACCCAAACAGAGGCAAATGACCAAAATAATCATCTACTTTCATCTTTCTAAATGCAAGAGAGGCACTGAAAGGGTTGCCCAAGGTTTGGTTCTGCTTATTGGTGTCCACAATTACTTAGAATGTCCTGAGTGGGAAGGGACTCAAAAGGATCATCGAGTCCAACTCCTGGCCCTGCACAGGACAACCCCAAATTCACACCATGTCTCTGAGGGCCTTGTCCAAGTGCCTCTTGAATATCGCCAGCCTTGGCGCCGTGACTGCCTCCCTGGGGAGCCTGTTCCAGTGCTCCACCACCCTCTGGGGGAAGAGCCTTCTCCTAATACCCAGCCTAACTCTCCCCTGGCACAACGTGGAGGACGGAGCTTGGTATGTTAGGACGGAGCTGGGTTGAGAGGGACGGCAGGAGTGCTGGAGCAGAGCAGCCGGGTAAACTGGGGAGATGGGATACGAAGAGAATGAAACCCAAGAATTGAGTTTAAGGTACAACCACGCCCTGGGAAGATGAGGTTTTGGTGAGAAAATACCCCAGCCTGGCATTGCACGGTCCAGCTGTTCGCAGTCTGCACGATGCCAGCTTGATCTGGGTTCGGTTTTGGGGGGAGACGGCTGGAAGGTACCACCTGCGGGACGGCAGCTCTGCGGGACTCGCCGTTTCTCAAGGATCAAACACAAACCGCCTGCGTCCTCCAGGACAACAGGCTCTGGGACAAGCAACCCTGCGAGCGGCTGTGCCACGCCATCTGTTTGTGGGAACTGTTTCTTCCCTGCAGCCCAAAACCAGGTTAATCACCTGGAGGTACCGGACGCAACATCGCTCGTCTCTCTCCCACGCTTACCTCTGGTGAAGGATGGGGTGCTTTGAGTACAGGGGCCCAGTGAGGAACCAACCCCTTCAAGGAGGCTCGGGATATGACCTGCTGGAGGGACCAAAGGGCTCAGAAGTTATGTGAAAGCACCAGCATTAAGGTTGAAAAAAGCTGGGGAAGCAAAGTGCAAAGCATCCTCCCAGTCCCTGTCAGGCAAAGCTCTCCATGTCTCAAGCCAGAGACCAGTACGAGGGACAGGGGCATCAAACTGATCCCTGCTAGGAGAAGGGATTTATTGCTGCCCTCAAGCACGTCACCTAAAAAGGCTGCACAGCTTGGGCAGGAAATCTTTTCTACCCCAACTTGTAGGTGTAAGAGGATCTAAAAAATCTACCTGCTCCTAAACTCAAGTGGAAGTAGTACATGTGAATTACAAGATTGCTGCCAGGACGGCAGAGATGAGGAGAAGCTCACAGTACTTTTCCCCCAGAAAAAAGGATAGCGGATAGATCATATTCTGCAAGCATTCCCTTCTCTTGGCTTATTAAACAAACTCATCTGTTCGCAAGGACTACGGTTAGAGCAGCCAAGCCGTGCCAACGTGCTGCTCTGCCACAGCGACACAACAGAACACCGCAGAGGCTGAGGGTGGCAGGCAGAGACAATCGGAAACGCCTGGAGGAGCCGTAGCCCGACCTGCAAAAGGAAGCAGGAACCAGAGGGAGCAAGAGGATGCCAATGGTTGCGGTCAGGTGCCAGGAAAGATGGGAGCCCCTCCATCTGCAGGTGGAATCTAACTAGCTCCCCTTCTGCGAGCGGTATTAGCTGGGCACAACGTGTACCTCCACAAATGTTGCAGTGGGGTCCTAAGCCACGTGCCGGGGCCGCAGCTGCCCAGACAGCGCCTCCACAGCCTCCCGGAACGGCTCCGCCCTTCGGCGGCAGCTGCCGAGATATGGCTTCCAAAGCACCCGCCTGAGGTACCAACCTGGGAGAGCCCACGCCGAGCGCGTGGCAAACACACACAAGCGTGACTGGCTTTCATTTTCTTTCCTTTTAATAGAAACATCCTAGAGTAACTTGGGAGGAAGATCAACCTAAAGGGAATGTCTCTCAGAATAAAATGGTGTGATGTGCTTCAGGAATGATGTGCAAAGTTAAAACGTCCAAGCAGGCTCAGCTCAGGACTTCCTGGATTCTTGGGTCTTCTTGATTTCCTGCAAGGAGATCAGGAGAACAACTGAGCATCTGCCGCTCTTTGGGAGCAACTCGTAGTTTCACAGGAGACCACACGCGATCATCTCCTGAGACCAACTCCACAGCATCACAGGAACAAGCCCAGAGTTTACACACGAGCCTTCAGGGACAAGGCAAGGTTTGACTTAGAGGCTCTTCAAAAATATCCCTTCCATACTGTCCAGGGATGTATGTTTATTTTGCCCCTATCCCAGTATCGGGCTGGTTCTGTTTCCCACTCTTAGGCCACTGATCCATCATCACTCATACACGATCTGTGCTCAACTACGTCACTCAGCACCTCAAAAGAGATCAAGTGTGGGCATGTGGTCACATTTCTGTGGCTGCCTATAGACAGACCCTCACCTGCTCAGCCTAGATGTCATGCCTGCCCGGGGAGTGAGGCAGAAAAGCCCCAAACGACTCACCTCCAGGAGTATCTCCTTCAATTCGGAATAGGCTTTTTCTAAATCATCATTAATAATGACCAAGTCAAACAGGCCAGGCTCTTTACCTAGGGAAGGAGATGAAAGAGGAGTTAGAGGAGAATATGTTCCTTCCCTGTGTCATCTCTCACGCATGACCTGAGTTCCTGTGACATTTTAGTAGTATTATTTCAGCCACTGATAATGCACTTCTCTGCCAACCGCCCACAAGGAACCGCAGTGGGAGACGATGCAGTATGGTGCTTAGAACAAACTCAGCTGATGTCCAAGTCCTGCCAGCACACCTTGGAGAACACACGCCAGATGTTTATGCAAAAAATCAAAAGAACAATATCCTGAAAAAAAAAAAAAAAAGAAACCCCCCCAAAAAATATCCTAAATCACCAGCGCATCCCCTCTCCCTGCGCACATCACTCGAACACCCCTGGACTTACTAAGTTCCAAATCTACACGGGCTGCGGTCAAACGCTTCAGTAAACTTTCTTCTGTCTCGGTCTTCCGGTCCCGTAGTCTTTTTTCCTAAACCCAATGACAAATGTATTAAAGAAACGCGTGTTCCACATGCTGCACGCAGAAACCACCACGCACCCCACGAGCCAGTGCTGTCTGCCGTTTCCTACTGCCGGCGGCCACGGGCACGTGAGGCAACACTCTGCAAAGGGTGAGGGGCCTCATTCACAGTCCAGAGCAAACCAGTGGCCACGCTGGGTTTGTGCTCAAGATCTCCTACCCAGAGCTCAGGTTCCCAGTCCCTTTTCCCCACCCGTTTGGGTTTGGTTTTTTTTTTCCTCCTTTTTTTTTTGCAGGTACTGCTGGGAGATGAAATCTCTCTGTTGGGCTCTGGCAGCTGGTGCTGTTGGCTTCCTCCTCCACAAACTCAATGAAAAACACAGATTGCCTGATCTACTGAGATCAAGAGGGGAGAGCCAAGAGTCGCGGGCTCCTCTGCCACGTACTCCGTGCGTGGCTTCAGCAAGTCACATCCATGTGCCTGCATCCCTCCCTGAACCATGACAGTGATTTCACTTCTCACTTCATAGAAGGCCCACTATGCAGGGGCACACTACGATATTATATAGGGCACCACAAGACCAGAGGGGTATAGGATATCCAGTACTGCAAAAAAACAGCCTCCCTCAGTTTAACTTTCATATCTGGAGGCAAGTTTCAGCGTAAAAAATCTCCTTCTCTCTCCAGCATAAGCACAACTAATGCCTTTAAAGGCTGGCCATGCTGCAACAGAGTCTGTAACCCAATGCAGGCAAACACACCGAGGTGTGAAACTGTACAGGAGGGACTCAAAAAACAGGGCACAGGAAGATTTAGCCCTGGGAAGTTAGACTGGACAGAGGTAACAGTGTGCTCAGAAACATCCTCCCACCCTGTTCTACGGCCCTTAAAAACATACAAACGAATCAACGAGGGGGGAACCCCCATTGCTTCAGAGCAAGGCGCTGATTACCTCTAACTGCCTAACGGCAAAGGAAGGCGGTCGCTCACCAAGATGTCTATGGACGGAGGCTGCACGGAGATGTAGATGGGGTTCAGGTCTGTCTTCTTGATGTTCTTCACACCCTGGATGTCAATGTCGAGGATGCAGATCTGGTTCTGGGCCTGAACAGCCTGCACTGCACCTTTACTGTGGACAGAGCAAAGAGGGAAGGAGTCAGAGCGTCCAGCCATAGCAGTGGGGGTTTGATGTGTCCCCCTCCAGCAGCGGGTCTTCACCTCACAGGGCTCTCCTGTGCCCAAACTGTGGCATGAGAGAAGAGGGAGCCTGCTCTGCTCTTCCTAAACAGTTTCTCTTTCCCCAAGCATCCTCTGGGTCCCTGCGGTGGAGCAGGGACCTGCGGTCTCCTGCTAGAGAGGCTGGCAAAACCACGATGGAAGGTATGGAAATGGATAATGTGCGACTATCGCATGAGCAGCGTGGATCAGGTATGATCCATAAAGCTCCTGCCTTCAACAAATGCAGGAGCAACCTTCACCGAAGAGCAGAAACACCGAGAACTTTCCTTCTCCAGAGATCCACCGATTTCCGTACCCAGGCGCTCTCCTGAAGGATGCTGGATGGAGATGGAGGCTCCTGCCTGGGTCGCAAGATGAACAATTAAGAAAATATTTTTTGAGTGGTGGTTCTTGTACATCATTAAAGATGGCATCTCTTCCCCAATGGGGGGAATCGCCTCAAGGTTGTTCCTGAACACCTACAATTCTCCCTTGAAAAGCAGCAACGCCAACCCTCTCCTGGGGCACAGGAGGTACCTGGACTAGTTACCGGATAGCAGCCCTCTTGGGAGACTTCTCAAGTCAGTATTTGCACAGTGCTGGGCACAGGTTCTCCTTCAAGCCAGGTCTACCGTGGCATGACGGACAGTATGGAGAGAAGCCCTGCTAGAAGCTCAGAGGTGGCACTGCCAGGTTTTGAGGTTGTGAAGTCAGGAGGTCATGCAATGGAAGCAGAAATTAAGAGAAAAGGCTGCCCTACAGCCAGCCTCCAACTTGCTCGATTCCCTACCCATACCCGGGGGCACCTGTTTGGACCTCACCCTGTCACCCTGCACCACCAAGGTTTGCTCCCTGACGCCTTCTGCAAAGACGTGCTGAAAACAGACTCCCTTAAACAAATGCTCTCATTTTGTCCCCGTGTTTTTCTCCTTTCCTCCCCCAGTAAAGGGGAGTCACAGCTCCAGTGAAACAGGATTCGGGACCCCCAGCCCTCCTCCCACAGCTCTCACCAGCCCCGCTCCTGACCGTGCCAGCTGGAGAAGACAGGGTCTTCACTGGCACGAAGGGAAAGCACCCACAGGTGTCCCGCAGCAGCTGCTTATGGCCACGGCGCTGCTGTTGGCAGGGTGTGAGCAGAGGAAGATGTGACAGCACAGACGAAGAGTCCTGAATGCGTGGGTACCACAGCTACACGACAGCTCGCTGCAAACACAGCCAGAGAGGACAGAAGCAGCGCAAGGAGAAGGTGCCTCTTGGAGGAATAGGGAGCAGAGCCAAGATGGGGAAAGCTGTAAAGACTTCTGTGAGCCTGCAAGCCCGGAAAAAACCTCGGAGAACAGAGATGAGCAATGAAGCAGCCTGACACAGCGACGCTGTGAGCTCCTCACGCCGGACGGTGGGGAAGAGCAAGCAGACAGGCAGCTGGTCTGGTCAGTGCAGCAGGATTTACTGCCTGCAGAGACACTGCCGTGATGGGGTCCTGCAGGAGGATGGAGGTGGCTGGTGACTTTCCTCCTGACCTGGGAGTCCCACAGCACAAGTCACAAACCCCAAAAGGAAGAAGAAAGCTGAAGGGAAGCTGCAAGAGCAGCGCTGTGCCCTATGCAAATACAGAGGTTTGCTGCCTTGCCCAGGGCAGGCAGCAGCGAGAGCCCGGATCTGAGCACTGTCCACCACAAGTCCACAAAGACTCCCCAGAACAAGGCTTGGTTTGCCTTGTGAAAGCCGCGGGCTTCATCTGGTATCACCAGATATCAACTAAACCCTGCTACAACCAATCTACAAAGAGCCAGCAGCTCTCAGAGCCCTGAGAAAGAGACCCCATGCCTGCACTCTGGTTTCAGCCTCTAATTTAAGGCAACTTCAAAGAAATCCTCGCTTCTGTGGGCAGGGCTCAGCACTATCCCACAGACAGGGCCCTTTCAGGGCTCTTATTTTAAGCAAATAATTTTTAGTTATTCATTAATTATTAAGCTGAGGAGATTTAGGGAGCAGAAAGGATTGGCAAAATCTTCAACCACTCTGATAACCATGAGGTACTTTCTCCATTTTATCACACATCTGATTAGAAACATCCTTAGGCACTCGTAGAGGAAACATAAGCTTGGAGAGTTTCTGTATTTTTTTGTTTGCAAACAGGTGTTTATTGTTGAGTTGGTTTGGGTTAATTTCAGCCTCCCACCCTGCACGCCCACCACCACAGGCAGCGTGAATACGCAGAGGGGGCCAGGGAGAAAAACACCTCAAAACCAAACCCAAGCATGTCATTTAATTTGGTTAAAGTATCAAATTCCTGCAAATTTCAAGGAAATTGGCTGAGGAGAGATGTCTTCTCAGCACCCACCCTGAGTAAAAGACACCAAAATCAACTCCACCTACGTATCAGGCATCAGAACGCAGCCATCTCCTCCACCCTGTGGCCGGATGGATTAAGCAGGACATACGTGAAGGAAGAAAGCCTGTCCTACGCAGGATAAAGCCAAGGATTAAGGAGCTTGAACTTGGCTTCTCCTTGGTGCTGGGTATTTGGAAGATGAGCTGTCAGGTTTCACTTCTCTTGCCAAACCAGTGACACTGGAAGTATCGAGGCCAGGGTAGGGGATTGTGCTCTTCCATCAGCCTCAGGGGGAGCATGGCCAGACCCCTGCGAGGCTATCCTGAGCTGCGGTGACAGCAGTGACACCTCCACACGTCACATTAAGAGAGCTATGGCACTGAAATGCAAAACAACCAACTGTTCCTTCAGAGCTGTGCAGGACTTTCAGTCTGGGGGCCTTATGTTGGCACCTCCCATAAGGAAACCATCCTCAGAAGGGAATTTTGCCATCTCCAAAAAATCCTCAGAAAAGCACATTCAGCTCTTTAATCATAGAATGGAATCATTAAGGTTGGAAAAGACCTCTAGGATCGAGTCCACCCATCAACTCAACACCCCCAGGCCTCCTAAACCATGCCCTGAAGTGCCACGGCTACACATATTTTGAACACCCCCAGGGATGGTGACTCCACCACCTCTCTGGGCAGCCTGGTCCAGTGCCTGACCGCTCCTTCAGTAAAGACACTTTTCCTAATATCCAATCTAAACCTCCCCTGATGCAGCTTGAGGGCGTTTCCTCTCGTCCTATCGCTTGTTCCTTGGGAGAAGAGACCAACCCCCACCTCGCTGCAGCCTCCTTTCGGGTAGTTGTAGAGAGTGAAGAAACATTTAAGAAACGCACGTCTTCCTGAAAAGCGTTTCAGGCAACTTTC
This sequence comes from Morus bassanus, assembly GCA_031468815.1. NCBI lineage: Eukaryota > Metazoa > Chordata > Aves > Suliformes > Sulidae > Morus > Morus bassanus. The sequence continues at coordinate 3,426,910 of CM062567.1, read as the reverse complement.
TTTAATGCAACTAATTAAATACCTCAGAACATTTAACTTTCCTCCTTAGCAGGTCCTTTACTACAGTGCCACAGTTTTCTCACAATCATTATATATATTCTAATTAACACTGCAGCTTAACGTTTTATTGGTCATCAGCTCCAACACCCAGGGCAATGCTATTTTAAAATCTCCCTAACTCTTTAACCCCAGTTAAGGGTGCCACACAATTTATCTATTGGTAAGCAGCCACTTTACCAAGGCAGCAGGCACACTTGTTTCACAGCAGCCAGTACAGCTATCATCACTTCTGCACCTGAATTCAACACACTCAGACCATTAGGTAAGGCAGGGATAATGCAAGTAAGCCTCCATTCTGCCCACTACTCTCTCCAATCACTTGGAAAATATTAAGAAGCATAAATAGTCCATGAAAATCACCCTGCGCACAAAAAGCGTTAAGGATATGAACTACTTCAGCAGCCCTCAAACACTGCAGGCGATAGGGAATCTCGTAACGCAACGATGATTTAGTTATGACGAGCTAGCTCTCTGCGAGACTTCATTTTCCCATCTTAATCAAGCTGACAAGGACCCCGCTTTGCTTATGGCAAGAATCTGCGTGTCTGGGGGAAAACAGTGTCACTACGTTAAGATATTTTTTTTCCTTCACCATCATCTCAGCTCCCGGCACCGCCTGGTTCAGCAGTGACAGCATCTGAACTGCGTACCTCGTCCCGTACATATTTCCGGAGAACTCTGCGTGCTCAATGAATTCGCCGGCATCGATTTCCTTCTGCATTTCCTCCCTGGTCACAAAGTGGTAATCTGCATAGGGAAAACGGGAAAAATAGCCAGAAATTAACATCTTCGAGGGTAAAATGATGGTCAAAATGACAACCGTGGGTGCTTAGGGGAGAAGCACCTTAAAATCTGCTTTGGACAATGTTGGCAGACTGGAGGTATCTACTTCCTAATTACTGTACACAGCATCCCCTCTCCACACCAACTGCCCAGATGCCTGCTCAAAATGTTTTTGAGCTTTCTGTGCGGCCAGACATGCTGCTGTACCCCCTTTTTCACATCCTTTCCCCTTTCTGGTGCAGGGGGAAACTCCCCTTCCCGCTCCTCAGAGGTGTGGAACACATTACAGCAGGACTGCCAAGGCCCTTAATTTGAAAGCATGATTAAGGACTAGAATGGGACAAGAGAGAGGGAGATAAAAGGGAACATCAAAACCAAATGAATTAAAAAGGAATGTCTCTATCTTTTGTTAAAATTCCTCCCTTTCACTTCAGAGTGAAAACTGCCGTCAGAAATTCAGTGCAAACCACATTTGATTCTTTCTGAAATATGCAAACAAACCAGAAAACAGAAAAGCCACTGGCCAGCTGCACTATTATAACTAAGCTATTAATACAGATAAAGGCATCTCAGTAAGCAGTTGTGTTTTCCAAAGCAGGGCGCGTTTGAGGTACCTCACCAGAGCTACCTGGTGCTTCAGAAAACCAAACCGCTCAACGACCAAGGACGGACCAGGGCGCTTAAACCGAGAGCCCCGCTTTGAAAACCTCAGCCAGCGAGTCACAGAGACGGTGTCTAGAAAAGAAAACTGGCAGCACACGCTCTGCCTCTGTTAACATTTCACGGCTTAATTAAATTTTTGTTCTGCCAAGTCCATCCCTCTTCATTATCTTCTCTCCAATGTACGGCACATGCTGCAGAACAGTGATAAACGGCTAGGGTCTCAGAGATAAAGAACAAAAGAGTGTGTATGTGTGCATATTTGTATAGCCGTACACACAGACAGTCTCAAATATATCATTACTGAATGTCTGCCTAAGGAAACGCACCCTACAAACATACATGTAGGACTAACTTGTCTGCCAACGGGGATTCATGCATGCACTTCACATAAAAACCTAACATTTTTCAGAGGAATTATTTACCGAGTCCGACGAGACAGGCCCAACTGCACCACACTCACCTTTGCCATTTACTTCTCCGGGTCTCGGCTGCCTTGTGGTATCTGTAAGCAAAAAACAGCCTTGTAAATTTTGCAGATCACCCAAGGAAGTAATAGTATCAAAGAAATAAAAGCACGACCGCAGCAGATTAACCCAATCACGTAGTAAGCTGATCCTCTATTTAAAATGATCAAAGTTTCTGGAATTAGTGTAACACACAACGACATGCAGGATTTGCCTTTAATCGAAGAATCCTAGGTAATGTGAAAACAATCAATTAAGATTGTTAGGGGCTGAGCGGTCAGTGTGGGACTTACCAGGCTGGGTTTAGTTTTCAGCTCTGCTACAGCCTTCCTGTGTAATCCTAGACACGTTTATTCGGACCTCTGCCTCAGTTCAGGGGAACTAGTGGTGCCCTACTTCGCAGAGTTATCTTCATTTTAAAAGATCATGCAGCACCAACATAGGTGCTTAAAATAGCCAGATTTAATAAGGGCAAACTCCTGCAGGAGGTAGGTGAATAAATCGGACAGCCTTTGAACCCTGTTGGAAGTAATTCAAACTAGTATTATTTTAAGCACATGCTCTGCAAACCGAAAAGAGGCTGACGGTCATCATGGAGGGCAACACTGATTATTTTATTTAGGACCAGCAGGAGTTAACCTAACGCAATAAGGCTCTGATCAGCTGTACGTTTTTATAAGGCACCAGTTGCCAAGGTCTAAGCGGCCTATGGAGGTTTAGGAAAAAAAAACACCTACCAAGAGGCAACCTTGGGGAAAATGGTAAGATTTAGTTTAGAGTGAGATGAGAGGTTCAGTTGAATCAAGAGCACGGGATGAAACACACAAAAGGAAAGAGGATTTTAAGTTTTTTTTCATCTCCAGCAACATTAAATTTTTAAACATCCAGTATTTGCTCTTTCATTGTAGAATGAATCCGGATCTTACAGATCTCAAAGCAAGGGTTTCACCTGCAGTATCCAAGGCATTAAGACAGTAAAAAACATTTTGGTAATGTACTTAAAAACACCTTGCAGAGCTCCAGGGGAAAACCAGGCAAGTGAGCTGTAGGCACAGCCCAGACTCTGCGGGTAACCTTTAAGGTGTCACTCAAGAAAACGGGAACAAAATTAGTATTGTAACACACAAGCTGCCTGAAGAAAATCCCCTGCACTTACTCTGTTGTGAGTGCAGGAGGACTTCAGCACTGCCTGCCTGCAGCCAGGGGTGAGTGGATCAAGCCGGCCGCCGGGGGTTATTTTCACATTACAGGGAACCATCCCAGGTAGAAAGAAAAAAAAAAAAAGAAGGACCCTTGGCCAGCACTTAGTGACCGACGTAGTAGTCGTCAACAAACCACCAGAGCAATGGCAGGAGGAGGAACGTACGCAGGTGATGGGGCAAACTGTTTCCCTGACTGAGCCGGTAATGAGATGGGCTTCACGAAACTCTTTAATTTTAAATCTGAGACTCTGGTGTGCAGCCCCTGGGCTGTTAAAATCCTCATCAGCTCCCGCAGGGGGATGGAGAGAATTGGCTTTTGAAGCAGAGGTCTGTGTGGGACTTTGTTACTTTCAGAGTCAAGAATCACTCAGAAGAAAATCTCACCAACTCTGAGCTGTGTTTAGAGGTGTGGGGAGTCACCAGACCTGGAAAGGGTGCTATTCCAGACAAATCTTTGACTTGCCACTCAATACCAGTAGTAAAAGGCGTCCTGACTTATTTAAACATCCCAAAGAGCCCACAGACAGACTAGGACACAGGCAAACCATGGAAGCCCATTATTTTTGGCATAAATACATCTACAGAAGCAGGCTCTGGGCCAGCAGCCCCAAATTCCTCCACTGTCCTTCCCCAGAGACATACGGATACTCACGGGAGACGCTGAAGCCGAAGATGTTCTCGTAATCTTTAAGCAATTTCTTTAACAAAGTGCTCTTCCCTGCACCCGATGGGCCACTCAGAACCACTGGTCTTGGTCCCTGCATGGCTAGAGAGACAGAAAAATACATGTCTGGTTAGAAAAACCCATGAAAAAACACAGCTATGGATTCCCGGGAGTGCGTGGCCCCACAAAACAGCATCTATCCTTTACCCTCGGATACAAGTTTCTGCAGGCAAATCTGAAAGGATGAGAAATCACAGGCCTAGAGCTGATAGGAGGTGACTGGGAGTGCAGCAAATACTGGGGAAATTTAAATAACTATTAAATTATCAAACTGGCTGCAGACAGCAGGAGCTGCCACCTCTGTACTGCCGCAAAAGATCCGGGCTGGGAGCCCTGAGGACTCGGGTATCGTTTTGGAAAGCGGACAAGGGAGGCCACCAGCAATGCAGCAGGACAGCTTCACCTTGCTTTGCTGCTAGCCCCAGTTCTTACCTGGGGAACAAATACCTCGAACAAATAAAGGACATGTGTCACTGCAGCGTGAACACTCGTTCTCAAGGGACTAAGGTTAAACTCGTAGGACATAACCTGAAGGAGGAGGAAAGTGGGCTCCAGCTGCCACAAAACTGGGATAATTCAAGCCAGCTCTGTCTTAGCTCTGTTCTCCATCACCAAGGCTGGGTCCCTCTGGGACCCTAATCCCAGGGAAAACTTTCTCTAACAAGAGGAAAACAGTGTCTGTGCCTGGTGGCATCTGGAAACATTATGGGACATCCACACACACAGGGCAATGCCAGCTTAATACTTGTCCTCACTGACAGAAGTATAGCCACAGCCACTTCCCTCTCATGGGGAGAGGGCTCAAGGAGCATTTGCAGGAGACGCTGGCAAGAAAAAAAGGCAGAAATCAGCCAGCGTTGCACATAGGCAGCTCCGAGCGAGGGGTGGGACGCCCACGAGACTGCCACACCTCTTATGTTGCCCATTTACATCCAAACAAGTACAAACTACAAGCCTATGACGGACAGGTAAATGTTTCCTATCAGTCCTGGGATAAATATCCACACGCAAAGCCTTTACCATAAGCAGACAATGTACTGAAGCCTAGACCCATCCTCCTAGCACATCCTCCACCACTAAACAGTCTGAACACAGGCATGATCTGGGACACGAACATGCTTTGGCGGTTTATTTCCTGGAGCACTAACTCCACCTCAAGCTGTCTTGTGGCAAGAGAGAAGGGTTTGCTTCCTGGTACAGGGTGGGGAAAAAAAAAAAAAAAAAAAAAAATGTACCCTGGGGCCACACAGACCTTTCTGCAGTTGTTTCTTCAGCCAGAAAGAAAAAACTGGGTGCTCTTGTGTGCCTGTCTCTCTGGGGAGGAAGAAAGGTTAATTATCAACTTGTGAATAAAGAAAATCCTGTACGACAGTGCCAGGAGTACCGCTGGGGACCCTCATCTGTCAACAGCAACTCAGCAGCTTCTAAACCAGACGTGATGACGAGAGCGGGACAAATCAAACAAGCCTATTTTTCCTATTTAAAAAAACTATTTAAAACCATTAAAAACTATTTTCCTATTTAAATTACTTTCTGCAAGCAGTAAAGCCCCTGGAAATGCATTTTTCTTAAACCTCATTGGCTGGGTGCGGCCTCAGGAGCAATCAGCCGTCAGACAGTATAATGCCTTTCCATTTTAAATAAGATCATAGCAACGTCACCCTGACCTTACAAATCACTTTTTAAAACAGCCCTAAGCGAAATGCCGTCTCCTACGGAATCAGCCGCGGATTTTGCGGCAGGCTAATCCAGCCGTCCTGCCCCCCTGACCCCAGCCCACGTGAGCCGGATACCTCCTCAACCCTAAATCCCTCCTGCGCAGCTCTGCGGTCGTGCAGACGCCTAGCAGGCAGCACTACAGCCAGCAAATAATATTGAGTTTTCCCTCTGTTCCCCGAGGATGCTTCGTACTTGTCTGACCAGAGTTTATCCAAGCCTGTACGAAAGGACGGGGTATTAATACACAAAGTCTAAGTAGATGCCAGCAGCAGCTAACGCGGGCGTAAAAACACCCACCTTCAATCACCATCCAAAAGGAAACTGGTTTTTTGCTTTGCTGTTAGCGTCCTCCCTGTGCTGCAGCCCCACCGATCCACCAGATCAGACATCCTCCGGAGACCTCGGAGGACCGCTCCCACCGAACGCACACAGACACATTGCTGGATTAGGCTCCATCATCCAAAAAAGACAACGAGGCTGAGCAAACTCTAGGACAGGTCCCCAAAAGGAGTTCCTTACCTCTCCCTTAACCCTTGAGGCTTGATAATTTCCAAATATCACAGGTTTTGCCTAAACATTCAATACCAAAAGAGGAAAGCACGCCTTCCCGCACCTTCTCACTAGCAAAATGCTATTTGGTGCTTGCAGCGAGGAAGCAGAGGGGCCCTTGCGAGTTCTCCAAAGCACCTCTCTCTCTTTTCTGCCCCTGCCAGCTCCTCCCGCCCACATAAATAAACGGGTGAGCCCTAACCATTGCTTGCGAAACGCTTCAGAAGAGGAAGAGGAGCCACCCAAAGTTCTCGCCCTCCAGTCATCCCAGCACACTTTGCAGCACGTCTGCTCCCAAACGCACGCCAGCCTCCTCGGCCACCATGGAAAGCCCCTGCATGTGATGTTCGGATGCCAGCACGGACCCTGCCCGGGCATTTCACAGCTTCCTCTCCACCGTGACCTGGCTGCGCCAACAAGAACTGCTCCGGATGCCCAAGTTGTGGTCCCTGCCTGCAGATCCCAGCCAGGACGTTCACATCCCAGCTACAGGGAAAAGAGCTTTCCTCTCTCCCCACCGCAAAATTTCATCCACCCTTTAGCGGGCACCAATAGAAAAAGGGGAATTTAAAACTGCCCAACTCACTTAAAATCATTTCATTCAACCCCAGAAAAACTGGGAAGGGGTAAGAGGAACGGGCAGAGCACCGGCTGGGAGCAGGCTCCAACGCATCCTTACCTTTTGCTCTTATTCCCTTTCAGCCAAGCTATAAAGTCCAGCTCCTTGCAGCAGGGACAGGCTCACAATACGAGCGAGCCAGCAGTAAGCTGGGCTATTTGCGAGCTGCCTAAAGCCTTTATTACCGAGCTGCAATTTTAAGATGGCCAATGAAAACCATTCGCTGGGCTTTAATCTCCTCTCGTGGTTTCTTCTCCGCTCCCTGCTCTCCCAGCTGGTAAAGCCACGGATGGGCTGATGGGTGTCAGCACGTGCCGGCCCAGCGCTTCGGCAAACAGCAAAACCGTCCCCGTCTCTGCACGTAACCTCACGGATCACACGTCCCCCGCGGTCACCAACGTCAACGCACGCGGGGAAGAGCCGCTACCTGCGGGTCAGAGGGAGGTGTGCTTCCTCCTGCGCGAGGCCACCGGCTCGGTCAGGTCGGAGGGGGCCGCAGGAGGTCTCCAGCCCACCCTCCTTCTCGAACGTAGCATGTCTTTAGCTGGTGATCAAGTGGCGATGCCCACAGACACCAAGAACGGGTGGGCTCTTAGATAGCATCGACGCACATAGGGCATAAAACCCAGGTTATAGAGCTGCTGCGCTCACGTTACACGCCCACGGGTTGCGTGGCTGAGGCAACTCTTCCAGAAAATCACCCAGTCCTGGGTTTTCACCAAGATTTCGCCTTCTGCAGACAACGCTCCTCTTCTTTTGGACTGAAGTCTGCATGGCTGTTGCCTCCAGCCACTGATTCGCCTCAGATCAACAATTAGGCTACTTATCCACCACAAAGGCGATGGGGAAACTCCTTCTCTTGCCCACGCAGATCCAATCCCAGGCCTCCAAAGAGCACGTCCCAGCACCTCCATGGTGGGACCCCGCAAGGTCTGCGCCATTCTGGAGGTGCTTTTCTGCCTGAAAGAGCACCGGTGGGGCACCGGGGGAAGAGGGAAATGCTCTCCTTCACCCTACTCCCTTTTTTTCCCCCAAAAAAAATACTCAGAATTAAAGTGAGAATAGACACACGGGTTGCGATCACAGGTCTCGCTTTGGGAAAAGGGCTAAAAATAAACCAAGAGACTTGCAGGTGCTTCCTCTTGCCTCCCTCCTGTATCCCTTCTCTTTTGCTGGAGATCTGCGGAGGAAAATAAGACGTAATTTAGAGGGACAAAAAGCCATTTCCACTACCAGATGAAGGGGCTGGGCCCTCGTGGGCGGCAGACGGCAAACACCCGGCTGGCAAACCGGGAATCTGTGCCAGCCCAGAGCAAAAACAGCTCCCACGGAGCGTTTTCGGAAGGCGCCCGCCACCTGGCACAGCGTGGGGCTTTGGGGGCAGCTGCTCGGGGATGGAGAGGTGAAGGACAAAGACATCCTGGGAGGGCGAACAGAGGAGACGGTCCCTGCCTCGAGACTCAAGCAGCGCAGACGCGGGAGCGGGTGCCCTCTTCTCCACCGTCAGATTTGGTTAAACACGTACCCTGACCCCGAGAAGTCGCTCGTAACGATGAGCCGGGCTGCGCACCGATATTACTGCCCTCACTGGGCTTCTCTGCTTCCCCGGCCCCGGCAAACACAGCTCCTCTCCCTCCGGCAGCCTGAAGCCCTCAAAAACCACATGTAAAGCACCAAACAAAAACCCTGAGAAACCAGATCTGGTGGATACGAGGCTTTTTAAATCTATTTGGTTCCCAGCCCAGCAAGGCATCTGCGCATCACATTTTCAAGCAGTTTGCAGCAGTAACATTCCAGGTACATAATATTTTTATTTTTTTTTGCGCAAAAACTCAATTTTTTTCCCTTTTGCTCAGATTTTGGCATTTTCAGAGGAGCCGATCTGCAAACGTCTAGCACAGAGGGTCTCTCGCCTCCACCGGGTTACTCCTAAAATGGTTTTGGATCCAGCCTAACCACCACGTATCACCAAAATCACAGCGGGCTGGAGTTGATACGCAAGAGAGCGGCACGGCTGTTTAATAAAGATCCTCATATTTGAGGAGGTGCCACACCTGGGACTGAGGAGAAATGGCCACACAGACCCCGCTGGGCTGCAAAAAGACGAGGTGGTCACTGAAGGAGGACACAGGAGGTTGTCACTAGGGCAAGAAACGTTTCTCGGCCGGCTCCCGCCTGCTAAACTCACCCTGGGTTTGAAGTGGGAGGCAGCAACGCAACCAGTAAAGCAAAGGACAGACATCACAAGAGTTTAAACAAAATCAATGCTGATTAGCAGAGAGGCTTTAAAGAAAGGTAAAGCCCCCTTACAAAGTAGGAAAGAAGATTAAAGGACGGTTTCCCTGGAGCCCCAAGAAAGGTCTCCTGGATTAGGATTATAATCCCATTCCCTATTTTTAGCAGGTTCATTATAAAGCTGCAGCTCTCACCCAAGTTTTAGGACACTTTCTGGAAACCTGGCCTGGCAACAGCAACACAACAAAGTTTAACATTATCAGGCAAACGCTTGGCATCTCGATGTCTGCAGGGAGCTCTGAGGGCAGGACGTCCCCTCGGCCGGTCAGACGGCACCGGCTGCTCCAATGGCCCTGGATCCATGCTCGTTCAGTTGGGAAACGGGTGGGCGAAAGCTCCAGGGCTTCATTTGCAGTTTCCCAGCACTGAGAGAAACAGCTGGGCTCAGAGGTCCTGCCCCGACAGCCAGCGGGTTGCTTAAATAAAGGGAATTATTTGCAGTACTGAAGCAGGAGCAGAGCATCCCCACCGCGGTACCCAGAGCTGGTGGGACCACTCAGCCACCTTCTTCCTGGAAACAATTAGCTACAAAGTGCTAATCAGTCCCTCCACTGGCTGCAGCGATGGGCGTTGCTGGCTTTCCAGGGGGCAGTGATGCAGGACGACCACGAGGCGCTTGCTCAAGGTCGCCGCACAAACCACCTAGGTCCAGGCCACAGATGAGGCCAGGAGTCGCAACAAGACGTCGTCCTAGCGCCAAACTGGACCAGTCTAACCAACCAACTGGTTCGAGGCAGTTTACCCTGTTGGGTAAAAGGCTACAGAGGTGAAGCTCAGACGGGAGGTTTTGCCATCCGCTTCTCCTCATGTTTCACCACAGAGAGCTTTATATTTGGACACCTGAAGGGTCCTCACCCCAAAACGCGCCGCCTTACCTCACCGCCTCGCACGGTACCCGCAAAACCCAGCGGATTCAGCGTGGAACCCCCCGTTTTGGCTTATCTAACGGGGGAAGCGGGGAGGGGGCCGCCTCAGGGCTCCCCCCCCAGCAGCGCACGATGGGGACACGGCGTCGCTGGAGGGCCGGCGCCATCGCGGTGGGGATCACGCCCGTCCCACCGCCCGCGCCCCGCCGGTGTGGGCAGAGCAGATGAGGCGCTCGGAGGGGCGATGGGGGGGGGGGCGCTCGGCATCATCCCCCCCCCTCAGGCAGGAGCCCCCGTGGCGGCACCTCAGCACCCCCTCACGGGGAACCCTTGCGAGGGGCTCGGCGGGCCCCGCCTCGCCTCACGCCCACCCCTCGCACCCCGCCCCGGGCCGGGCCGGGCCCCCGGGGGAGGCGGGACCCCCCGCTCTCCTCACCCGCCGCCCGGGCGATGGCGCCGCGCAGCCGCCGCCAGCTCATGGGTGAGGGAGAGGAGGGGCGGGGGGCGGGGGGAGCCGTCCCGGCAGCCCCCGCGCTCCCGCCGCCGCGCGCCCTGACGTCAGCGGCGGGAGAGAGGAGCGCCGCGCGGCGGAGGGGCGGTCACGTGAGCGGAGGGCGGCGGGGCAGACCACCGGGGAGGGTCCGGGGGGGGGGATGGGGGGGGTCGGGGGTCAGGTTGAGGGGGTGGTGGGGGGGGCGTTGGGGCGAACCACAGTGGGGGTGGGGGGAGATAGCGTGGGGCTGAACTATGTCATGGGGCGGGAGGGGGGTCATGGTGGGGCTGAACCATGGCTGGGGCGGGAGGGGTGTCATGGTGGGGCTGCACCATGTCATGGGGTGGGGGGAGCCACAGTGGGGCTGAACCATGGCTGGGGCGGGAGGGGGGTCATGGTGGGGCTGAACCACGGCTGGGGCGGGAGGGGGGTCATGGTGGGGCTGAACCATGTCATGGGATGGGGGGAGCCACGGTGGGGCTGAACCATGGCACGGGCGGGAGGGGGGTCATGGTGGGGCTGAACCATGGCTGGGGCGGGAGGGGGGTCATGGTGGGGCTGAACCATGTCATGGGATGGGGGGAGCCACGGTGGGGCTGAACCATGGCACGGGCGGGAGGGGGGTCATGGTGGGGCTGAACCATGGCTGGGGCGGGGGGGGGGAATCATGGTGGGCTGAACCATGGCTGGGGCGGGAGGGGGTCATGGTGGGCTGAACATGGCTGGGGCGGGGGGGGGAATCATGGTGGGCTGAACCATGGCACGGGTGGGGGGGGGAATCATGGTGGGCTGAACCATGGTTGGGGCGGGGGGGGGACCATGGTGGGCTGAACTATGTCATGGGCAGGGGGAGCCACAGTGGGGCCGAACCATGGCGGGGGTGGGGGGGGCCATGGTGGGGCTGACAGACCACGGGGAGGCGACCCAGGGTCTGCCCTGCGATGGGGACACGGCGCTCTCACCCGCCGCCCGCCCCAGGACAGCTCCACGTCCCCCAGGCTGTCCCTGCCTTACCTCCTGCTCCGTCTCCCGGCGGCTCGCGCGGCGGATCAGTCCTCGCTCGCCTGGGCCGGGATGGCGGCCGCGGGCCGGGCGCTGAGGTGAGCACGGCGGCGGCGATCCCCTGCGCCCTTCAGCGCGAGCCTCGGCGGGGCCCGGGCGTCGCGTCCCGCCATCGTTCAGCCCGCCGCGGCGTCCCCTCGCGACGGCGCCTGACCGCCTTCCCGCGCCTCGACGCCGTCCCCAGGCTGCTGCCGCTCCTCGCCGCCTCCTCCTCCCGCCGCCACAACTCCAACCGCGCCGCCGTCTCCCACCTCCACCGACAGCTCTACGGCCGCCTCTACCCCGTCCTCCTCGTCAAGACCGACGGTTCCACCGTCCGCCTCCGCTACAAAGAGCCGAAGCGGATCCTCAAGGTGAGGCGGGCGGGCCGGGGCCGGGGCTGGGGCTGAGGCGAGGCGGCGGCGGGCCTCACGCCGTCCCCCTCAGCTGCCCTGGACAGCAGCACGCTGCCGAGGCCGAGCGCAAGGCCCGGCTCCGCAGGCAGTTCCCCAGCAAGCCCAAAGCCCAGATGGAGGAGACCTTCGAGGGCATCGACTTGGACACCTACAAGCGGTTCTGGAAGAAGTGAGCCTCTGGAATTACATTAAAAATAAAACCGGGAAACGAGTCGCCCTGGTGCGCTTTTGTGGTGCGGGACTGAGGTGGCACCGGCGGGAGCTCCCTCTCCCTCCCCCACCCCCCCATCAGTGGTGCGGTGGTATCGCCCGCTTCGCAAACACACACGCGCCTTGCCCTCCCCCCCCGCTGCTGGGCGCGGTGGTAGCGGCCGGGGCGGGGCGGAGCGGGAGGGCGCGCGGGGCCCGGAGCGGCGCGCGAGGTGCGTGCTGGGGGGGGGGGGCGGGGGTCGGGGGAGGGGGGGGTTAAGGGGAGGGGGCATGTGTGACCCCGCGGTTTGCAGCTGCCTTCTGACCCCGGGGTGCGGGGGGTGCAGCCCAGGGGGGGTGCAGTGACCACCCACCCACCCCCGGCCGGGCAATTGCAACCCCCCCCCTACTCCAGGCCGTGCGATCCCCCCCCCCCCCCGCCCCCCCCCGGCCAGGCCGTGCAATTGCAACCGCGCCCCCAGACCGTGCAACCCCCCTACTCCAGGCCGTGCAATTCCCCCCCCCCCCCGCCTCCCGGCCGTGCAACCCGGCCCCAGGCCGTGCGACCCCCGCCTAAGCCGTGCAACCGCACACCGCACCCCCCCAGGCCGTGCAACCCCCCCCCAACTAAGCCGTGCAACGCCCCCCCCCCCCCCCCCAGGCCGTGCACTCCTCCGCCTCTGTGTTTTGCACACACACACCCCCCCTTGCAGGCTCTGCAGCACCCCCGGGGGGGGGCTTTGCTTACCCCACCGACTCCAGAGGGGGCCACGTTTGCTCCCCGCCCCCGCCAAGGGCTGCACGGAGGAGCTGGGGGGGGGGGGGCAAACCTGGCGCTGATCCCCTTGCAGGTGACCAACACCCCCCCCCCACACGCACTGACACCGCCGTGGGGTCCGGCACCATGTTCGGCTCATCCCGAGGTGGGGTCCGGGGGGGCCAGGACCAGTTCAGCTGGGAGGACGTCAAGACAGACAAACAGCGTGAAAACTACCTGGGTAAGGGCTGACCTTGACCGAACCCCCCCCCCCCCAATCCCCCGTCCCCATCCTCCCTGTTGCTCCCAACACGGTTTTGGGGTGCGGTTGGAGATTTTTGGGTGCAAGGATTTATTTTTTTGGGGTGGGGGGGGGGGTTCTTTCTTGCTCCCCACAGGCAACTCCCTGATGGCGCCGGTGGGACGATGGCAGAAGGGGAAGGACCTGACCTGGTACGCCAAGGGCAAGAAGGAGACGGCGTCCCCGCTGTCCCGCGAGGAAGAGCTGGCCGCCGTCCGTCTGGCCGAGCAGGAGGCCATGATGGCAGCCCTGTGAGTCTACAGCACCCCTCCACCCCCCCCCCAAAAAAAAAAGGGGTGCAAGGCATCCCCCCCATCACCTGCTTTTGTTTTTATAGGGGCTACAAGAACATCAAGAGGCAGCCCACCGGTCTCAGCAAGGAGGTAAGGGGGGCACCACGCGTCCCCCCAGCATCCCCCCGTGCAGGTGTGGTGTCCCCACCCTCTCTATTTTTGGGGGACACGCACACACACGGGATGTTCCCCCCGCCCCCCCCCCAAACCCCGCAGGACCTGGCCGAGGTGTGCAAGCGGGACGGCGCCGAGCGGGACGAGAAGGACGTGGACCGGGTGGTGGGCTTGGGCAGCTCCAGGTACGCACCAAAGTGCCCCGTTTCAGAGCAATTAGGTTTTTTTATTTTGCTATTTTTGTGCTTTTTTTGGTGTTTGATGGGGTTTTTTTTTTTTTTTTTCATTTCATGACTCGCGGCGGTGACGTCTCTCCCCAGCGGCAGCGCCGGTCGGGTGATGCTCTCCAAGGAGGACAAGGAGGCGGCCAAGATGGGGCTCTCCGTCTTCACGGTACGGCGCCGGCACGGGTCACGTCTTCCCCGTGAGGTTTTTAAAAAAAAGACGGAAAAAGGCAAAAAGCCCTACCCCGCGCTCGGGATATTTTATTTAAAAGCAAGGCCAGTGGTAGTAATGCAGAGACCTGCAAGAGCTCCCGTGTCCTGTCTGCACAGTGTTAATTTGTGGGTTTTTAATTTGGAAGCGGCTCTCGCGGGTCTTTTTCATTTTTTTCCAAATTTAATTTTTATTCCATGTCAAATTTTTCCTAATCTAATTTTAATTTAATCTAATTTTAATTTAATTTAATATTATTTTTTCCATTATTAAATTTAATTTTAAAGGGAGAACATCCCTTTTTCTTGTAATTCAAAGCTACAAGCTCACAGACTCACTCTGTATTTCCCCCCCACAATCTTCAAACCCTAGCACCAGAAAGTTTCCAGCACCCCCGAGACATCTGGCTCCAAGAAGAAGCAGGAAAAGGAGGAGAAGGTGGAGGAGAAACGGTGAGGATGGGCACCACCGCTTTGGTGGGAAACCACCAGGAATGGCCTTTTTTGGGGAGGAATGTTTTGCAAAACGCTTCTCTGGCTCCATTTGGCATCGGGCTTGTTCTGCACCTGCCTAAATCAGCCCCAAAACCTTTGCTTTGCCCCGAAAATCTCTTTTTTTAATTTTTTTTTTTTTTTTCCGCTGGGTGCTTCTCCTTGGCCAAGGAGGGATGTGGTGGGATCCATGTGGAGGGAGGGAGGGATGGGGATGAGCTTTAGGAGGAGCCGGAGGGATGTGCGCCCAGGGAATCTCACTGCTTGATCTCTTCCTCGCAGACCAGAGGGTGGCAAGAAATCCAAAAAGGAGAAAAAGAAAAAGAAAAAGAAGAAACACAAGAAGGAGAAGAAGGAGGACAAGCATCACAGGAGGGATGCTGCTCCGTCGTGCTCCGATTCTTCCCCCGACCGGGATGAGAGGTAGCTGGGTTGGGATGAAGGCTGAGCCCTGGTCATGGGAGGGGGACCGGGTCTCGCAGGGCATCGTCACTGGAAAACGGGATGGAAGATTTAGGAGAGCCACAAGGTTGTAGCTGGCATCAGGATGCCCCGGCGGCATCTCGTGGCTTTCCAAAATCCCCTTTTTATCCCCAAAA
This sequence comes from Morus bassanus, assembly GCA_031468815.1. Lineage (NCBI taxonomy): Eukaryota > Metazoa > Chordata > Aves > Suliformes > Sulidae > Morus > Morus bassanus. Next base: position 3,411,837 of record CM062567.1, on the reverse strand, counting down.
TTGGCTCGTCGGTGTCCCCGATCTCCCTTTCCCCTCCATCCCCGTAGGCACCACCGAAGGAAAACCCAGCAGCGCCCTGAGACGTCGCGGCACGGCAGCCGGCGTCGGCACGACACGGATTCCTCTGCCAGCAGCCGGGATTCGGGCAGGAGCCCCTCACGCCGTCCTGCCCGTCGGCGGAGCCGGAGCAGGGACGGCCGCGGTCGGCACCCGTCGCCGCGGCGCAAGGGGAGGAAGAGGAGCAGGAGCAGGTCTCCCCATCCCGTGGGGTCAGGCAACGCCACGACACCGATTCGGATGACTGAGAGGGAGGTTTTTCCAGGGAGGTTTCATATAGGCTATATATTTTTTAAGGTTATTAAATTAAAAAAGCCGTCGCTCTGCGGTTACCGGGGCTGAGTCTGGCAAAGGGCATTACGTTTTGCGATGCCAGCTGCCCCTTCCCTGCCCGCAGCTCCTGCCTTCAACCCGGGGCAGCACCAGCAGCTCCCCCCGCTGTTGATCCCAGCCACGAAGGGGGCAGCAGGCGCCTGGGCACCTTTCTCCTCGCTCCCCAGATCCATCCATCCAGGCGTGATTTAGCGTGGAGGATGCTGTGGGGTGGGTGCCAGCGCTGGGATGGTTCCAGCTGCGATGCTGGAAATGCTGCAGACATCTGGTGTTTATGTAAAGACTTTGGATGCAGTTGTTACTATATTTTAAATCTCTTCTTTCAATGCTCTCAAATATCTGCTGCTGAAGGGGCTGGAGGAGAGTTTCTTTCTTTAAACCCTCCTTTAAGTTCATCAGCTGCAGAATGAAACCCGGGGCTCACGCACTGCCGGGAGGGTTTTGCATCTTGGACCCGATGGCTTTACGTGGGCCAGGCTCTGGGGCTGTCCACGGGGCCACCTCTGCGCTCTGTGGGGCAAAGGGTGCTCTTTGTGTCACACGGGTCCTCTCCACGGGGTGCTGGGTGCTCCCCACGGGGCTGTAGGTGCTCTGCGTGGAGCAGCGGTGCTCTCCAAGGGCCATGGGTGCTCTCCATAGGGTGACATGTGCTCTCCATGGGGTGGCAGGTGCTCCCTATGGGGCATCACATACCCTCCATAGGGCAAACATACACGTGTGAGCAAGGGCACACTCAGGACACCCCCGTGGGACCCCCAGGAGAGGGCATAGTCCTGCCCGGGCTGCTCCAAGGTGACGTTCACCCCACCCCATCCCCAAAAATCTTCTAATCCAGGCAGACCCAAGCAGGAGCTGCTGTATTCCTGGTGGGACATGGAGTGGAGGTGGCTCCGTCACCCCCGAATGCCCGTGGGGTGGCATAAATCACCGCAGGGATGTCCGCGCCGTGGGGTCCCTGCATCCGTGTCCCCTGTGTGGGGACGAAGCAGTCCATCTCACAGCAATGAGTGCTTTCCCAGCCCAAGTTTGGGGAAAATCAGGGGGTTTTGTGAGTCGGGGAGCTGCAGGCGAGCGTGATGGATCTTCTTTTTGGTTGAGAAACAAGTCTTTTTGGATCAAAAAAAAAAAAAAACAAAACAAAACAAAAAAAAAAAAAACCTGCCCTAATGAAGGGCTGCAAGGAGAACCTCTGAAATAATTCCTTGGCTGATGGGGCTGGGGCATCCTCTGTAGACTTTTGCCCTGGTTGTGTCCACCCCACAGCTGGGCAGGGAGCAGCAAGCTCTGTTCCCATCCAGGATTTTAAACCTCAAAAACACGGGTATTTATGTGCTTGGCACACCAAGACGGGGGAGTTTACGTCAGTAAATAGAAATATTGATCCAAAGGGAAAGGGGTTGTCCTGAGCAGCCCCGGGCCGGGGCATCGCCGGCCGTGCCAAGCACAAGGGCCTCGTTTGTGTAATTAATGATGCAATTTCTCCTGCTTAAGATAGGGCGGTTTTGTGTCTCTTGGCAGACAAAAGCCCCGGGCTGGTGACCGGCCTCAGTTTGCACTTCGGCAGTGTTTGGGGGGGATCTTCTGTCATCTTGGCGGCCGTGCCACGGCCCTGCCCACAGCTGGGCAGGAGGGACGGGGGTGCAGAGCCGCGCTGCCGGTGCGGGGTGGGACCAGGCGTGCCCGGTGTCCAACAAGGGCAGCATTCATCACGGGGGACACGAGCTGAAATAAAACCCTTCTGTTCCGCTCCCCTCCCTGGCTGCAAACACATGCTTAACCCCACCAAGGCAGGCAGCGAGATGCTGCGGAGCAGTTGCAAGCTTTGGTGATCGCCACCCTGAAATGCCTTTTTTTTTTTGGGGGTGGGGGGTTGACAACCTCTCGGCAGTGTCACAGGGCTATTTCTTTTAGTCTGAGCAGCTGCGGCCCAGATCCAGCCCAGGGACCCACCCCGTGGCTGCCCACGTGCAACCCACATGGCACAAGAGGGGTAGCCCCGAGCCCACGCGCTTGCTTGCCGGAGCCTGCCGAGCTCGGGGTCACCCCTCCTGGGGATTTTTGGGGTCTAGGCTGTGACTGGTGCCTGCTGGGAGCATCCCAGTGCAAGGCAGCAGTGGGGATGGTGGAGCAGGGCTGTGCTTGACGGGAACTCAGCACCGGGAGCTCCAGGCTGGAAAGGGAACTATGGGAGAGCTGAAACACCACGATGAGCGGAGGAAAAAAACCCAGAGCCCACGCAAATCCCAGCATGCCGCTCATGAGTCACGCTCCCTCCACGGGCTCTTGCTTCCTCCTGCCTTCATCTCCCAAGCGGGTGGGATGGCTGCTGCTGGCAGAGCCGGGCTCTGCCGGGGTGATTCGCACCCATGGCTCTAAGCACGTGTCCCAGCCGGGGGCAGCCGGTGCCAGGGGTGTTCATCTGCCAAGCCCGATGCCGGAGGGGCTGTGGCACGGCTACCCCAGCGCAGTTCAGCCTGGCCTGGAGGGTTCCCTCTTCCCGGCTTCCTCCTGCCTCCCAGGGAGGTCGCACCACTTGCTCTCTGCTCCGGCACCTGCGGAGAACTCGTGCCTGTTTACTGCTGGGTGCTGCAGTTTGTGCCATGAGCTGATCATAGAATCATGGAATGGTTTGGGTTGGAAGGGACCTTTAGAGGCCATCTAGTCCAACCCCCCTGCCATGAGCAGGGACATCCCCAACTAGATCAGGTTGCTCAGAGCCCCGTCCAACCTGATCTGGAATGTTTCCAGGGATGGGGCATCGACCACCTCTCTGGGCAACCTGGGCCAGTGTTTCACCACCCTCATCGTAAAATATTTCTTCCTTATATCCAGTCTAAATGTCCCCTCTTTTAGTTTAAAACCATTACCCCTTGTCCTATCACTACAGACCCTCCCAAAAAGTCTGTCCCCAACTTTCTTATAGTCCCCCTTCAAGTACTGAAAGGCCGCAATAAGGTCTCCCTGCAGCCTTCTCTTCTCCAGGCTGCACAACCCCAGCCTGTCCTCGTAGCAGAGCTGCTCCAGCCCTCGGATCATCTTTGTGGCCCCCTCTGGCCCCGCTCCAACAAGCCCATGTCTGTCCCGTGCTGAGGACCCCAGAGCTGGACGCAGCACTGCAGGGGGGTCTCACCAGAGCGGAGCCGAGGGGCAGAATCCCCTCCCTCGCCCTGCTGCCCACGCTGCTGGGGATGCAGCCCAGGACACGGTTGGCTTTCTGGGCTGCGAGCGCACATTGCTGGCTCATGTCCAGCTTTTCATCCCCCAGCACCCCCAAGTCCTTCTCCGCAGGGCTGCTCTCAATCCCTCCATCCCCCAGCCTGTATTGATATCGGGAGTTGCCCCGACCCAGGTGCAGGACCTTGCACTTGGCCTTGTTGAACTGCATGAGGTTCTCACAGGTCCGCCTCTCCAGCTTGTCCAGGTCTCTTTGGATGACATCCCATCCTTCTGGCGTGTCAGCTGCCCAACCCCGCAGCCAGGGGTTTCACAGCCCAGCCTTTCCAGCTCTCACCCCTTGGAGACCTCCGCCAAGGCTCTACCCCCGCCTGTTGCTTTTCACAAGCCCTGTTAAACCGTTCCTGGGACTGCTGGAGCTTTACCCACGCCAAGAAAATGGGATGGATGGAGCAGCACAGCCCACGGGGATAAGGGGAGACACGGAGGGCTCTGGGTCTGTCCCCCCCAGCAGGTGAATGAGCTGGGGGAACACATGGAGGGGCAGAAAAAAGCCCCCAGAGTGGCTCACGTCACGCAGGGCTGCATCCCCTCCTGCAGTACCCACTTTTCACCCCACATGGAGGAATCAAGCAGCAGCTCTTACCCCTCACACCGTCTGAAGGAGGCGCCTGTGCCTATTTCGCACTCAAACCTGAGATCCGAGCAAAACAGTTTGAGAAACACGGAGAAGATAAAAATGAGGGTGAGCGGGGGTGAAGGAGCCCGGCCCCATCGCCGCCCCAGGGCCGCACACCCCATCTGCCTCCCTGCCGAGCTGTGGCACCAGTTCCTGGGTGGACTGGGGAGGAACCATGCCGGCTGCCACGGCGTTTGGCCCTGCTGAAGGGAGCCGGCGTTTCGCTCTTGCCCAGCTGGAAGGGTGGCTAACATCCCCGAGCCCAGAACAGAGCAAAGCCTGTGCTGCCCTGAGCAGCCTCCCACAGCTCGCTGAGCTCAGATAACATCAGCACATTCCCCATCTCTTCCTCCTTCCAGCCCTGGCCAGCAGCAAATTCTGCGTGTGTAGAGGAGCAGGATCTGTGGCGTGGCCGGGGCAGCCTAGACATGCCTTGAGTGAAAACCCATCGCTTCAGAAAAGCCCCTCTGCTGCAGCCAGGGTGCCGCATCACAGATCACCCGCCTTTTTAGGGATGGGGGATGAGAGGAACGGGGGGACTCTGCTTATTTCAGCAGCACAAAGTGACACCAGCAGAAGAGCTGGCCCTTCAAGTTCAATTCCCTCCCAGAACAGGAATAAATAGCTGTCCTGCCCTATTCGGCATGCAAAGATCCTGATTCAGAGCTTGAAATTCAAGGCGAGATGAACAGCTCCAAAAGAATAACCTGACTTACCGGAGTTTTGTAATCCCTTGTCGTTGTTCGCCTAATATTATTCACCCTTTACTACCGAGTCAAGCGCAAAGAAGAGAGTCAGGGCTCAGGCAGCCCAGAACAGAGAAAGCTGAACAAACCTGAGCTCCCACCCGCGGCTCCGCCAGCCGAAGAGAGGGCAGAGAAGACGCCCGTCTCACGGGGAGGAGCCTCTGCACAAGAGAGGACAGCCCTAGAATAAACCCGAGCTCAGGACGCGGGCTGCTCCGCGCACACGCTTGAAGGATTCAGAAACAAAACCCGGGGAGCGAGGGGCAGCATCGTCTGTTGAACAGAGGCGAGATCGGGAGATCATCCCAAAGGCCAGCTCTCACTTGACGGAGAGAGCAGATGCCAGGTCAGCAGCCCGCAGCAAGAGCGGCGCTCCCGTCTCCTCCTGGGACAGCTGCCATCCCCTCTGACACCCATCCGAAGCCCCAGGTTTCCCCCCCTGCCAGGTTGCTGCTCTCTAACCTGCACGATGCACCTTTCATCTTACAGTTTTCCAGCCTGTGCATGGGGGAATCTGCTGCAACTCCAGCCGGGAAAAGAGCCAGCAGCTGGCCAGCAGCCCAAGCGTGACCATCAGTGAGGAGAGGCTGCAGCTGAGGGGGGGAGGCAGGATGATCAGCTGGGAGAGCTCTGTGCCAGGTCCAGAGGGGACTGCGGAATGGAAAAATGCAAAACAAAGCGTTTAGGAAGGCAGACTTCATGCCCCCCCCCCCCCCCAAAAAAAAAAAAACCCTGCTAATTCACAGAGCCTATTACTAAATGGGATCGGCAGGAGGAACGATTTGTTGTGAGAAGGGACGGGACTACTCAAGAAGCTCAACAGATGCCCTTGAGGCAACGAAGGGACTCCAGCAGAAGCCCACAGGACCAAAGAACTGCTGCCCACCTCTTCACCCGCAGGATTCCAGCCAGCAATGATACGTTATTTGGAAAATACAGGAGATGTGCTGAAATTTTCAGGCAAATTGTGACGTGGCAAAACGCCGGTTGGATTTGCTTTAACCTAGCACAGGGTGGTGTAAAAAGATGATACAAAACAACGTGATACCAGTGCAAGTTTCATGAAACTTTTTATTCAACAAGTATTTCATTATGATTCTGCCAAGATGATCAAATGAACAGCAAGGCATAAAAAACATGAAATCGTTAAGAGATTTTATTCTAATAGCTTTAATTACAGTGCTTGTTTGTCGAAATGAAAACTGAAAACAAGTATACAAAACAGTTGATTACTAACTGTGTATTGAAAGCAATAGAGGTTTCCACAACACTAAATAAACCAGTTCTGATAGTTCCTCAAGTTAAAGTTTAACAGCTCCAGCTTCTTCAGTGTTTATCAAAATACAAAAGAAAAGTAAAAGAGGTCTTTTCTGATGGCAAATCTGAACCTTGCAGTATGAGGGATGCCAAGGGTTTTCACACATATACAGATATGGGATTGTTCCAAAATGGGATTGAATACTTCTAGAGTGGAATGACTCTCCAAACTCTCATGCTTTTTTTTTTTCTCTAGACACTATACATCGATGTTTGGTGTTTTTCATGGTAATTCTTACGTTAAGTACAGTACTTTCTGCCTATAGAGCTTAGGACTAGTACAGGCTGTGCTTTCTGTGGAAAGGTTTGCCTTCTGGAGTGGTTTACACGCAAGAAAAGTACAAAACACTTTGGACAGATACAACAGGCTAAAAGTGTGACTTCTGGCAATTATTCGAGTTCAGTGGAAGCGATAAATCCCACCCGAACCAAAAGCCAGAAGTTTAGCATGAGTCTGCAAGCTCATCTAAACCAGGTCCGGCAAGTCTTTTAACAAATATGAACAAATATGAGCACATAGCATGAGCTACAGAAAGAGCCAGAGATCTATTATCTGTTCATCACAGATCAGAGATCTATGTGATCTGTTCTTTAACCGGATGAAGCTAACTGGGTGTCGATCATTGCTTCGCCCTTTCAAAAGAATCAAAAGGTCACCACGTTAGAGCTAGGACAGCAGAAGCTATGTCAAACGTTTGTACGTTGAAGTGTTTTTACTTTTCCTTGACTATTTAAAAAAATACAGGATTCAGGTTAAAAACCAACCACCAAAATGGATCTCACAGATCTCACAACCCAACCGAGATACTATTCAGCTCTACTGCACAAGGACCACTGGCAACCCTTATGTTAACCCACTTAAATCCCTTCCAAGTACTAAACAGTGAGTTGATTCTTTACAATAAAAAAGCTGAGTAATATTGCATAGGAGTACCAGAAACTGCCTCATTGGAAACAAAAACTATTTACATTAAATAAGAAACCTAACTGTTTTCAGGCTTGTATTTGCCACATTTACAGCATGATGCAATATATACTGTGACAAAAGAAATGAAAACAGCTTCCGGCACTCAATACCACAAAGTAGCACAGTTTGCCACATTAGAGTAAAGCGAAGGGCGAATAGGAGGAAATAAGAGGGAGGGGTGGAAAAAGAGGGAAGAGGAAGGTTTATGGTTTCATTTCTGGTTTCGGAGCTGATTGGACAACCAGTCCAGTCCTTCATAGAGACCGTCTCCGCTAGTGGCACAGGTCGCCTGGATATACCAGTTCCTGTGACGAAGAGAATGCAGTCCAAGTTTGTCTGTGATTTCTGCTGCATTCATCGCGTTCGGCAGGTCCTGAGGGAAGGAAGAAGAGTCATTTTCCCCCCTACTTGCTGAGAAGGAATCCCCGCCTCCCTCAGCCATTTCTGATCATCAGCTTTAAAGCCATTAAATGAAAGTTAAGAGCTCTTAGAGCTTCTCTTTCAGAAAAAACTCAGTGGATTATTTCTATATTCAAGCTGTTTCCCCTACACTGACAGAAGTCTCAGAGGTTTAAAAGCAGGACCAAAAGCATGTATTATGGAATATTTCTCTTCAGAAAACAGAAGCAAGACAGCTGACATTCAGATCAAGTTATCAAACCCCTCGGTGTTGACCTGAAACTGCTTACAATTCAAGGTCCCTCTCATTCACTTTCCACTCAGGAAGTGTTTTCTGTGACCGCACTTATGATTTAAGATCAACTTTTATCATAGAGCAGTACTCTGCTTAGCACCGCTTGTGTTTACAGTCTACCTTTCCTGCTCCTAGGCAAGACTCACAGCTTCTTTACCCTTCACAACTGAGCAGGATGCTACTCCTTCTTTAAGTTTACTGGTCACATTTAAGACCCTCAACGTTTGGGTTTAAGCTACCGAGGCCTTCACAAGCAATAAGAGGCAGAACTCCCGGCTCGACCTGTGAGCTGTACTCTTCCAGGTCACAAAGCAACACAAGCACATTAAAAGTCAGCCCAGTGCTTCCACCACCACCACCAGCAGCAGTGCTCTCAAACACCCTAAAACTGAAGAATTCAGGGAGGTTCTGGCATTCTGGTCTTCCTCTCTCTGGAGGAAGCTTGGGCAGGTGCTGGACTTGAGCCAAGCCAACCCTAAAAATCAAACTGGTAGAATTCTTCCCTAAAACTGAAAATACAAGAATTTCTATTAGCCTAGACTGTTTGGAAGGATGCTCCTTTCAGATGCGAACAGGGTAACTGAATCTATGGGTTTGTTGTTTTCAACAAAACTGAAGGGACATTTCCTGAGAGCTTATCGATTATTACACCGAGAACATGAACGTGAAGTTCAAGATCTGGCACTCGCAAGTATGTTGTACGTTTTCAAGAGTTCTTACAGAAAGACATCTTTCTTGGGCGTACCTGTTTGTTAGCAAACACTAATAGAACAGCATCTCTAAGCTCATCTTCTGCCAACATTCTCATAAGCTCTTCTCTGGCCTCATTCACCCGTTCTCTGTCATTACTGTCAACCACAAAAATCAGACCTAGAAATAAGCAAACCATCAGAATAAGCATACAGCAGAAGTTATTTACAAATGATCAGTACTCCTCGTGGTCAAGAACTAAGCTTTGAAGAGAAAATAATGCAAAACAATTCGGTATATATCAGAAAAATAGAGTTTTCTTATTACTGTAATCTCATGTCTGAAAAGGTCTGCTCTTGCTGAAAGCCAGTGTTAGTTTGCATTTGCGTTTTTGGAACTTGTGTACTTCATCTACATAAACCACTTGATATTTTCCAGCGAGTAGCAACACTTGAAATCCTGTGACAGGACTCAAATACACGCACATTATAAAGGCGCAGCAATGGAAAAAGTGACCAACTCTTAGTTCATGGGGCTGTTACAGCTTGTAGTAAAGACTCTGCTTTGAAGTGAAGGCAGAGAGCTGTGACGCTTAAAGAAAAGCAAAATTCTGAACTCGCTCCAAGTCAGATGGACAAGGAAGACTGGTTTCTAGACTTCTTCCCATCCCTCTTTGAACCTGCACTAGCTTAACAGAAGGGCCAGAGCAGCACAAACACACACACAAGATTATCATAGTAAGGACATTAAAAACACACTTTTCAGATTCCGGAAACCTGTGATTTAAGCGTTCAGACTCACCTTGTGTGTTCTGGAAATAATGGCGCCAGAGTGGTCTGATCTTATCCTGACCACCTACATCCCAGACCGTGAAGCTAATGTTCTTGTATTCTACTGTTTCCACATTGAAACCTGAAATAGAAATCATGGCAAAAAAAAAATCTCAGTTACACATAGTTGGCCCTGGACCTAGTGTATTCATCAAGTCACACTCAGGATGTCATCACTAAAAAAGTTATCTTAAAATTTAAATCTACTTTAAATAAGCAGAATCCTACACTGAAGCCCTCAAAGCAGACAAACATGGGTTCTCTGGAACTCCTGCTCTCACCACCACCCCCACCTCAGTCAACTAATGAACAGCAGCTGTAATTGCTACCCAAGCAGCTACAAAATGCAGAGCAAACTACGTTGCATCAAAAAAAACCCTGGGCTTTAAGGACTGCAAATAACATATGTCTCTGATCACACACTTCTCACAGTCACCCTCCAAAAAAAGGTCACCCTCTGCTTCTCAGTCTAATCCACCTGATGCCACAACATGCTCTGGGAGGGCAGACTGCCCTTCCCTGGCCCATAAAGGGTTGTTCACAAAAGACTAAAGAGAGGGAATGGAGTGAGAGTCGTGTAATCTCCTCCCATGCCAGAAAATTTGGCTGTGCCATCTTCATACCACAGTTTTAGCAAGTGTTTGTTCTGACAGTCAAGTCAGGACACAGCTCTAAGTCACTTAAATCAACAGAGTGGCAGCTGAGATAAGATAATGCTGCAAACAATAAGACCCAAATCTCAAAGCAAGCGGTTATATAAATGTAAAAATCTTACCTATAGTAGGAATAGTAGTTACTATTTCACCAAGTTTAAGTTTGTACAAAATAGTAGTCTTTCCTGCAGCATCCAGACCAACCATGAGAATACGCATTTCTTTTTTGCCAAAAAGGCCCTTGAAGAGGTTAGCAAAAATATTTCCCATGCTTGAGATATGTTCTCACTGGCTAGTGAAGTCTAGAGGAAAAAGATCACAGTATCACTCATGAGTTACCAATGGCTGTGCTCTGACCAGGGCATAATCAAACACTAAAAAAAAGTATCAGATAATCTGGATTCTTTAGATACCCCCAGTCACCACCGTACATTGTTTTTCCCCATACTGGAGTGATACAAAGATGAACAGAAACACCAAAACTTACTCTTTATAAAAAGACATTGCTCCGAGTGCTTTAACTCTTTCAAATATCCTTTCAGAGATTCTAGTATTAAATGCCATTCTCAAACTTTTGTTTGCAAAATTCGTGCTTTCAATGCAACTGACCACTTCAGGTACTTTATCCCGTTGTTATGAGATAATTTATCTGTACCCTAAAGTGTCACCATAAAACATTTTTTAATTGGCCTGCAGTTAAAGTTTTAAATGTGCTCATCTCTTTGCTGCTTAACGCACCAATAGCTGGTCCTTCTTTTGCAAAGGAAACTCAGAATACAGCTTGGATTCCCTCCTACTCAGAACAGCTTCCTTCCTCTCAAACCCTAAGGAAATGGCCTGTGAATACAAGGTAAACACAAAGCAGTATTTTGCCTTCATTAACATTGGGGACCTTTTCTAGGAAGCAAATCCATGTTTACTAAAACTATTGAAAATTAATAGCCACATTAAAAGAGGGAGGCTTAGAAAGTAATGCTTCTTCCTTCACTGCAGACAATTCTGCTTGGACACTCAGAAGCGATTAACATCACCAGGAGCTTCCTGCTTAGGAAATGGAGAAACTGCCACTCCGCTCCAGCCCTCACAGACTGTCTCTGTGCCCTTGGGACAGGATCCACCCCACCACAACTCGTCCACTTCTTCCGCAAATATTCCCCCCCTTCCCAAACTTACTACTACAACAGAGTTTACAGGGGGTTTGAAATCACCAAGAGAACTATCCTTCTGCTCACAAAAGACATGATAAAAGCAGCCTGAAAGCTTTACAGTGGGGTGCAGATGAGGATGTTACACTGCGATAGTGACGATTCGCACCTCTGCTGCTGCTTTGTCTAGAAGCTCTCCTATCAGTTTGAAAAGGCTGAGCCCAACTGAAAATAGAAGCTTAAGACAGTAGGAGCACATCCAGCCAAGACGTGTAACATTCAAAGGATGGGTTTCCTGTAAACCAAGTGACACATTTTAAAGCACAATATGAAGTTTGAATCATTTCTTGCAGATATTCTGTATTTCATTATGAAGCTGTGTGCTTGAAGCAAAATTCTCACTGGAAATAGACTTTACAGAATATCTATTTAAAACAATTAAAACAAGCTTTGAACTGGAAAGTGCCCCACAGAACAAAAACCTTGTCCCACTCTGTTTAGCTCTGTGCTAGGGACGTACAAAGCCTGGCTTCCTCAGTCAGCACTGCAAAAGGTCCACGCAGTTCTGCCCTTCTCAGGAAGCTTTGCTAGATACAGTTTTTAACCCAAAAGTTAAGCGCTGTAACATTAACTAAGTCACATGTCTTAGCACAAGCAGCTCCACAGTGAAGTTCAGAGTCCACTCCAGAGTTCCTGAATGACATCAATCACCACTTCAACTTGCTGAAGTAGCTCGAGTCAAAGATTCATTTATTGTATATGACTGAAGCTCAATGGAATCGAAACTTTAAAAGTAAGCTCATCTATAAGCCAGACAGGGCAGCCCAGGGATTAAAAGCAAACATAAGGTTTAAAAGTTCTATTACTCCACCATTTCCTTCATATTTCTGTAGCACGACCATGAACATTCAACTCCCACTTGAATATGAAAGCTGTATAAACAGGAAAGTTAATTAGGAAGTAGAGAAAACAGTTTTGCTAGTCCCTATTTATCCAAATCACTCACACAGCAGGAAATCTCACCCCCCAGCCCACAACAGCAGCTCTTACTGGGCTGGAAGGGAGGCAGGCTGTAAAGCTTTCCTTTGTCCCCTGGCTTCAGGCTACCTCTATCTTCTACTTCATCTGAAAAGCAACAGTCAGGGTTGAACTGTAACCTTTTACCAGAGCTCTTCTAACCCTCCACAAAATGAGTGTAAGAACTTTTGTAGCAAGAGAACCTTACAAGCCCTGCAAAAGAATGCGTTTCTTTTGTTTCTGCATGTTTAAAAGCGTTAATAGGCTATCAAATGCTTGGATCAATAGCAGTAATGAGTCAACACAGCAAAACCTTAGCATTTAAATCCAGGACATCTTTCCACACCCTGGAGAAGTCGCTGTCTGCTGACCAAGTTGCTTACACTTGGCACTAACAGTAGTGAATTCCATCAGACCCTTGTTTTCCTGGCAGCTATTTCCAAGTCAAGTCTGCCTCCCACCACTGAAGCTGCTTTTATACCACCCATCCTCCCTATTTTTGCTTTTCATGAAGAATAATTAGTTAAGATACATTTATGCACTTGGCTTCCATTTCCTTCCTGTTCTCTTCCACATTCCTACTACCCAAACCACGTCTATAACTTATTTGGTACTTCAGGGTAGGTGACCTTGCAGAAAGTGTGATTTATTTTTATAGGCGGTGAAGTGTAGTTTACAGTCCACCCCTGCAAAACAAGCGTGTTTAGATGTTGACTAGAAAGTAGCAGAATCACTGCCATCTAAAAGAAAAATACTGGGAGAAACTCATCTGCAGAACTCCCACAAACCGTTGTGGGTCCCACCAGGGAGTTGTTGGATGTTGCTGGGGCAAAAGAGAGGGTCTCCGTCTTCACCATCGGTGGGACCATCTTCTGACCAGCAGCTACAATCACATTCATCTATTGCTACAGAAAAGGAAATCGTACTCCCATGGTTTTGTACCTTACGCTCCTCTCCCTGCATTGTCCCTGCCGGTATTTCATTACTTTCTATTATCCAAGCAAAAGCACCTCAAGTTCCTTCCAAGGTATCAATAAAATCCTCAAAATCATCATCATCACAACTGTGAGCAGCCATCAGGTCTCTGCTTTTTAGACCATTTGTGTTGTCAAACAGCATAGACACTACCCCAGCAGAAACCGCCCCAACAGTTTAGAGCTGCTTCCCATTAATACAACTCAGCTGAGGGATCAGGCGATTACTTCCAGCATACTTCAGAGCTGAATCTGCTTACTTTAAGTCTCATTTCACTCTGTTAGTCGGACCATGAGAACTAACATACATGGTCTGAAAATACGAGGAAATTTAAGACCCTTTTGGGTTAACCAAGCAATCCCGTCGCTTTTCAGGCATCTTCAACATTCGCAATCTATATCAAGACTTGCCAAGATATTGCCTATATTCTATACTGAAACTTAACTTTCTCCTTTCCTCAAATGTTGTCAGTAATTGCTACACTGACCATTTAGAAGCACGAGTTCAATACAATGCCTGAAAACATAAGAGACCATAGCTTGCCAGCTGCTTGTAGTGCTTCAGCACATCTTCAAAAGAGGTATGAGCTAGGCAGGAAGATTCGTATATGAAGAGGAACAATTTGAATAAACAGCACAGACTATTTTTGCAGAGCCTAGCCTGCACATTCCCTCAGCATGACTTTGACTTCCGCTTCTAGAAATGGAAGCTAGCCACCCCTCAACAAACCCAGATCACCCCAAAACTGAAGCATCCGTATGACTCTTGTCTCTCCCAGCCCATCGAAGCCCTAAAGCACGCCTTAACGTAGCCTACTCCACCTCAAGATCCTCACAGCAGCAAAAACCTGTTAGGCAGGTTCAGGTAAGATATAATATGCCATTGGTAAACAGTGAGAAAGACATTCACTGGATAAGACTGCAGTTTCGTTTCAGGAAGCAAGGTATTTTCAGCAGCCTGTTTTCTAGGAAGTGATACATTTAGACAAGCAATTAGAACAGGCAGCCTTTTCCAGAAAGACTCAGTGTAATGAGTTAAAAATGAATGAGTGTCTGCAATAGCAGGCAGCCCGGTGCCTGTTAAAGCGATACGGCCCCTGAGTAAGAACTCAAATTTGCTTTTATTAATTGTAGGTGGTTAGAATAAGAGCTCTGAGGAATATCTCAAGGCCAAAGATCATTCAACACTTAATCTTCTGCAGCATTTTATATTTCACCGTACGTTAATGCATTTTAATGTCATTTCATTCAGGCTGCTTATCTTGAGAAGTGAAATACGCTTCTTGACCTCCAAACTTCTCGGATGAGCTGTTAGTTAACAAGCCATCCTACAGAAGCGTGACCAGAAGGGTATGCAGTACATCAAAGAAAGTATTTCGCACCTCTAGAAAAGTTCATTTTGACCACATAGAGATTAAACCTCACTGAGCCAGAAGTTGTGTCAAACACCACAGTTTCATTCAGGTTTACACCATTTCTTTAAACACACCATAGCAGACAAAATCAGAGGCTAAGAGATGATGCCACACGCAGTATTTAGTCAAATTATGCCTGCAGTGTAGAAATACACTTATTTCACCTCTACATACCAGCACTTACCACATAAGGCTCCCACCGAGAAAAAATAATGCTCAAAACTTTAAGTGGCATAACCAAACTTGCTGGGCACAATCATTTCGGCAATCTGTTCTCTATATCCAAAAAACACCAGCAGCGATGAAGATCAGTCAAGAAAAGCTTAATTCTGTCCCTTCTCTGCACAGCACACTGAGGTAACGAGGTACAGAGGGTATTTGCTGTCTCTGGGAACTATTACGTCTCCCTAGGACATTCATATCTTGTCTTAAACATCCGTTTCAAGGAGACACAAACATGGTGCCACCACCAATGACACAGTGCATTACAGTTATAATCAGTCAAAATACTAACGCTAGAGGGGTTTTAGCTTGTGCTAACAGTTGCAGGTTTACCAAAAAGCTTTTTACTAAGTAGCTTTCTGCACCTTGTTCTATTTGCTTAGACACCTATGGCAAGTAAAACTGGTGCGCTTAGAAAACAAGTGGTTTACTACCAAAAGCACATCTCCATTTAAAGGAAAGTCTACCTGACATTGGCCTAAGCATTAACTCCACCTCTAATACAATTAGAAAAAAATCCCAAACCCATAATTCCTAACCTGGTATTAACACACTGGTCAATTTTTGTTTTCCTGTGACTGGTACAACTAATTTAACAGAAACACTGATCTGAAATCCAGCCAGTTATCATTAGTTGGCCTGTATCATGTTGCTACTTGATAGCATTCTAGAAGCTTTTAAATTAAGATGTGAAGAGAAGCAAAATATTCATACAAAAGATCACCAAACCCATGTGTAAACAAGAGGTGAGAAAGCTTTTTTAATAAAAACTCAAGTTCAACAGCTGTTACTGGTGTTACATGCAAGAACAACTGGCAAATAATTTAAAGTGTAAATCCAACTTGGCAGCTTGTTCTTTACAATATAAAGCATGATTTAGAAGAGAATGTGAGAAGCGATCCAACAAGAATAGAACACTGCTAATATTTAGGATGAATCTAGGGTCACAGCACTTCACACCACCGCTCAGCAGGCACAGTCAGTTAAGCACAGCTGCGTTCTTTCGAAGTTGAAGTAATTTCTTTACAGATTAAGTGTTCCATTACAGCAAATTTTGAAAAACGCTCTTGATCAAAACACTTTGTTATACATAGCCAGGGTGGCCTAATACATGACTATTCTAGCACAGTTACATTCAACTATTTTTAGAAGTTTTTTACTGGCCTTCCACATCTGATAACCCGAGTGAAAGATGACTGCTTATCAACTTGAGCCCTTTAGCTCTGGGGCCTTAACACTGGAATTTAGCTTAAATAATTTTTATTTGAGTTACCTGAGACTTTAGACTGTACTAACATCACTAGGCATAGACGATGCGCAAAATTTAAGAGTAGCTAACAAGTAGGCCAGGTTCTTTCTTCGCCAGGGGATTATCTTCAACTTAAATATTATCGTAATAAAGGCCACCTCGAGAACCTCTTCTCAGAGCTCTTCATGAATATAAGTTCCAACTCCTTTACAGTTGTATCCATTAAAACTAGGGGAGTGTTATCTGCGGAGATCAAAACCTACCACTGCAACAATTTTTCCCACTTCACATTGTAGGCGCTTCTGCCGAGCATGAAATACAAAAGGTGTCCTAAACAACCATAACCTTGTTATTTGCTTTTTAGGAGAGATTACAGGAAAGGTACCAGCATGGAAGCATCATGTGAAATAAAAGTTAAAGATACATAACTGTACTCGCATCTGAAGAGGCACAGTTGGATTTGGCCACCAGAGGCTTGCAGTGACCAACTAAAAAGCGCCCAGATGCACACTGCATGTTCGAAGCAGATGGAGGACAAGTCAATCGCAAGCAAGAAGCTAGGTGAAAGAAAAGCCAACGCAGAGCTGCTCCTTACACAGCACCTTCAATCTAAGTAGGCTGAACATCTTGCTGTCTACACACATTACCCAGATAGCCCATTTTCCACATGCTATAACATTCTCTTGAGAGCACTGGGCTCAGAGTGGCAGGAAAACAGAAGATATTTCCACTTCCAAGATCAAAACAAGGGCAAAAGAGGGAAAATTTCCTTTGGGGTCATGCCTATTTCTGAGACACAAGAACCCACTCCTAAAACTCTGGTCAGAATGAAAAAAAAACCAAAACAAACCAAAGTCAGTATCAAGCAAAGAGGGCAGGCCATTTGACATGATACTCAAAACCCAAATCAGAGTTATCCCCTTATTCTCACCTTCAAGCAGAGGGACCAAGCTACTTCTGTTTCACAGCAAAATCTCAAACTATTTTAAGCAGTTACACACTACCACGCATAACAGCGGCATGCAAACCAACACATAGGAAACACACATATGTGGTCTGAAAAATACTTTATTTAAAGGATAGGTTGACAGGTGGAAAAGTACAGAAGGAGTCACTGTTCATGCTTTTAGTTAAAGTTCATCCATCACCTCCCTGCAGACTGCCTGTAGCTGCTCAGGAAACAAAGCTGTGCCGACAGTGTAATTGTGACACCCAAGTTTGGGCTGTGACCTCACGTTCACCTGTTAAATGGTGGGTATACTGCTGTGAGAACCGGTTATTACTAAGCAGTTCTTTTCAGATAAGTGTCACACTTTTTTTTTTGAGGCTGAACTATTCACAAGTTCAAAATCTTAAATTTTAAGGCAAATATCCTGTTATTCATTCCCAGTAACTGGGCAGTAAGTCAACATTTACACCCATAATAGACATGGCAAGAACTCACGTGAGAGCTTGGGTAATGAAATTGGCTTTTGGTTTGGGGAAAACGTCAAAGCAGAGCCTACGCAGCTAGTTGTTAGGTAGGAGATCAGCGTATGAGTAAGAGCTATATTAGACATGAGAGTTTTATTAGAATTGAAACATCAGCAGAAGTAGTACCATAGTCCTTCAATGTTTGCATATGTTAGAAACAAGAAATAAAATTGGATACTCACAAGCAGAAAGAAAAAATGCTGAATAACACAGAAAAAACAGCTGCTGTAGTAGGAAGCTGATTATAAACTTCTTTACTCATCAGTTAGAGAAAGGGAATAATGGCTGAGGACAGTGCTAGCGCTAATACAAGCTCTATAGCATTCCAGCAAAACTTTCAAGAGACTTCTAAAAAAAGAATCAGAACTATTCCTTTTCAGAAGAAGTTAACTTCTGTTCACCAAATTTATCCACTGTAAGGCACTCTAGATGCTCTTGAAGGCTCTTGAAATCCATACAAATTCTTGCTTGAAAGTCCATCTTTACACTTCTCAGCAGCTTTTATTTCTAAAGCCATCTCTTATTTTTAAAGAAAGGTGGTTCTTTAAACTTCACCACTGCAAATTCAGCTGGAATCTTGGGTTGTGAGCTTTTCCTCCTTCCACCTATTAATGTAATCAATAGCTTATCTGATAATTGTGCCTCAGTGACATGTATAAATGCTACTGCTTAAGGCACGTTTTCAAACAGGTGTAACTGGAGCACAACACAATTTGGTGAATTATAAAGACTAGAATCCAGCCCTCTACTCCCACACACACTTTGTTTGCTGTGAAAAGCTGTGACTAGTCCTGCCCCCAACTTGGTCAGCATGACTAACACACACAGGGAACTACGTGCACCGAGCAAAAATGCACCACTCCTGCCCAGTCCCTTTTCAGATTCCAACTGTATTTCACAACAAGGCAATTTTAAAAATTCAGCCAAAGCCTCTGAGCATCGGGGACTGATTTAAGCTCAGGTGTTTGCCTTTTAACATGATCCAGCAAGTATTATGTATATCACAGACTATGGCAGCAGCAAAGGCTGTTCTGAGCGGAGATGACATCTGCTTGAGCCATTTTTACTCCTGATGCTCTACCACAGTAGAAGCGTCAATAAACTTGGCAAAGCAATTGAGTTTAAGAGGTTCAAGTGAGGCGAGTTTCCTCACCCTTTCACCCAGTGTAATTACTACAACAGGGAAAGCAGTCCAACAGGGTTCTCAAGCACTGCAGACACGTTTTTAACAGAGGAAGTCAGTGACATTACACCAGCCTCGCAAACTTTCCTTTCAGAGAATCCCTTTCTGTATCTGTAAGATTGTGATTACTTATACTGACAGGTTGATTATAAAACCCCTGAACAAAAGCCAAGAAGAAATCCTCTAGTTCAGCCACAGTTCCTTTTTTTCTACAGAAGTGCTCCAAATCAGTAGCAAAAATAGTAATAACAATACAGCCGAATGACCTTGGACAATTTACTTTGACTCGATTTCTTTGCCTGAAAAATAAGGTTAATAGAATATCCTTCGAAGAGGTGTCATAAGCCTTGCTGCTTGCAAAACAAAGTTCAAAGTACTATATAAATAGTTTGCATTTTAGTTTTTGACAAAGCTGTATTTCAAAACAAGACCTCTGGATACAACTCTAATCAACCTGTGGAATTTGGTTTGGCAAGAGCCTAGCAGCAGAGCAACAAGGTCAATGTCAAACACAACATTTCGGCAGTTTTATGACCCAGCAGAGTTTTAGCTGTGCTCTGCTGGGGCAAATGGACACCTCTGTGAAAAGGTTTGCATAGCTGGCCTATCACTTTATCAGACAGAGGTTATCGGCCCAAAGTATCACGTTAACTACTCAGAGAGAAAGGATATAGTATTTTCAGACAGAATATAATATCCTCCCACCGGGAGCTGCTATGCCAAAGAAAACTGATCTCTTAGACTATCAAACCCAAGCCGTGGACGGCAAAGAGAGTTTGCTCCAGGCTAAAGCTCAACTTCCTACCACCACCCCCTCAGCCCAGCAGAAAGCCCTACTCAGCAGCCAAGGGCTTACAGGAAAATAACCTCTCTCCTACGAGTTTCAGCCAAGCCTCGTTTCCCCTACCGGGCTACCAGATCTCCGAGGTCCGCTACGATAAGGGTTTTCGAGGAGAGAGAAAACGAGGAAATACCTTTCTCCTCAGAGTCCCGTTCACGGGCGGGGCAGAGACCGGAATGAGCGAGTTTGGGGAAGGGAGGAGAAGCCCATCCCGCCGCATCCCGTCTAATTCCCCCGGTAGGGGGAGCGGCGCCGGGCCTTGTGCAGCTGCCGGGGAGCTGGAGCGGTTCCCCCCCCCCCCGGGCCGTGCCCACGCCTCCCCAACAGGGAAACGAAAGGCCTGGCACCCCCGCCGGGCCCGGCCACCCAGCCCCGGCGCCATGAGGGGCGGATGGGGCAGCGCCCCAAGGCAGGCCCGCCGCTCCCCAAGGCCGAGGCTGCGGCCTGGCAGCGGCTTCCTTCCTCCCGCCGGCAGCCTCCGAGCGAGGGCGGGGGGGGGGGGAGGACGGAACGAGGCGGCCCCGCTCCCCCGGGGCCCGCCGCCCGCCCCCCTCAGCGCCAAGGCCGCGGCGCCTCACGCCCGCCCGCGGGGCCGCCGCCTCCCCCGGCGGCCTCAGGGGGGGCGGGATGCGGCGGGGGAAGGGACCGAAGTGGGGGAAGGGGAAGGTGTGGGTGAACGCACCCGCGTCGGCTGCTGCCCCGGGCAGTGTGTCTGGCTGTCCTCCGTCCGTCCCGCTCGGAGCCGGCTCCCCCCGCGCCTCACGGCCGCTCTCCGCCCAGCCACACAAGATGGCGGCGCTCGGCGGCCACGTCAGTGCCAGCCCCGCGCGCTGCACCATGGGTAACCGAGGAGGGCAGCGGCGGTGGGCGGGGCCGAGCGGGAGGGCGGTGGGCGGGGCTACGGTGGAGAGCCGCAAGGCTGGACCGGCGAGGGGGCGGGTCCCGCCGCGTGGCCACGCCCACTCTCGGGCCACGCCACGCCCCCCCCCGCTGCCGCGCCCCTCCCAGCCGGCTCGTGACCGGATGCGGCGCGCGCCGTGCTCCGTGCGCCGGGCATCGCGCGTCCTGCAGCGTTGCTCCACGCCAGGCCGGGCAGAGATCCGCGCTGGGGCCTTTCATGTGCCACGCAGCGTGGCTCCGCGCCTGGCCACGCTTGCCTCCTGGGGCTCGATGCGTGCGCCCGACGTGAGCCGGCAAGGCGCGCTCGCGGCCCAGAAAGCCAACCGTGCCCTGGGCTGCATCCCCAGCAGCGTGGGCAGCAGGGCGAGGGGGGGGATTCTGCCCCTCGGCTCCGCTCGGGTGAGACCCCCCTGCAGTGCTGCGTCCAGCTCTGGGGTCCTCAGCACGGGACAGACATGGGCCTGTTGGAGCGGGGCCAGAGGGGGCCACAGAAATGATCCGAGGGCTGGAGCAGCTCTGCTACGAGGGCAGGCTGAGAGAGCTGGGGTTGTGCAGCCTGGAGAAGAGAAGGCTGTGGGGAGACCTTATTGCGGCCTTTCAGTACTTGAAGGGGGCTTACAAGAAAGATGGGGACAGACTTTCTGGGAGGGTCTGTAGTGACAGGACAAGGGGTAATGGTTTTAAACTAAAAGAGGGGACATTTAGACTGGATATAAGGAAGAAATGTTTTACGATGAGGGTGGTGAAACACTGACACAGGTTGCCCAGAGAGGTGGTCGATGCCCCATCCCTGGAAACATTCCAGATCAGGTTGGACGGGGCTCTGAGCAACCTGATCTGGTTGGGGATGTCCCTGCTCATGGCAGGGGGGTTGGACTAGATGGCCTCTACAGGGTCCTTTGCAACCCAAACCATTCTATGAATCTATGACATTAGATGCAGATAGATACAGTTCAGATTGGATATTAGGAAAAATTTCTTTACTGAAAGAGTGGTCAGGCACTGGAACAGGCTGCCCAGAGAGGTGGTAGAGTCACCATCTCTGCAGGTATTCAAAAACCATGTAGACGTGGCACTTCAGGACATGGTTTAGGAGGCATGGGGGTGTTGGGTTGACGGGTGGACTTGATGGTCATAGAGGTCTTTTCCAACCGTAATGATTCTGTGATTCTATGGTTTGCATGTGCCACGCAGCACTGCGGCGTGCCAGGCTGCATGGGAACACGTACGTGCCTCGTGGGACATGGTGCACACACACCTTTCTGGGGCCTGCGTGTGCCGTGCAGCGTTGCCCTGAGTCAGGCTGTGTGCTCAGGGATGTGCTTGTGCCTTACGTATATATGTTTGAAAGCTGCCCGTGCATCCTGCTCTGGGGTTCATGCACGTCTGATGGTGCTGGTGTGCTCCCCACCTCCACGGCTTCTGCATCTGCTGGTTATCCATGTGTTTACTACGCAGGGACAGAAACAGTCCAAGAAAATCCTTCAGGCTCTTTTATCCAAAATAAAGCAGGACTGCAGGGAGGACCTTGTTTGCTGAGCTGCTCTGCTGCCACTTCAGTTCACCTGTGAGACACAACAGAGAGGACTTGGTAAAATTTTCACTGTTACTGGTGCTGGAAAAGGCTAGACAGATGGAGAGGGCCCACAGGATGGAGTGTGCTGGGTGCTGTTCCCTCTGTGCCTCAGTTTCCGTATGGAGGGAAAAAGCCTTTTATTTTTTTCACCTTAATAATACAGATGTGGGAGGGAATAGGTGAACATGAGGCAATTTTTTAATCCCACATTGGGGAAAAAAAAGATTCACGTGGTTCAAAAGCTTAAGAGGTCGGTATAGAAACAACTGTTAGCGCATGTGTGCAATAAATTTAGGATTATTTAGTTTCTGTTTTGGGGTAACTAAGATAAATCAAGGTCATGTGCTGTCCCAGGCTACATACTAAATGCTAAATACCAAATACTTCCTTTATTAAAGACAGGAAGAGAAGTTTTGAAAGGCAGCAGGAAGCCATGAAAACTGCTTATTTCTGGATTTCCCCCGATGCGCTTAGGAAATGAATACCTCAAAGACCTCCATCCTCCTGTCAAATGGGGTTGAAGTAGCCCAGCAGCTGAAAACATTACACAGAGGCAAGAGAAGGCAGACGGACAGATGGACGTGAGCCCAAAAGCTTCTTTTCCTAAAAAATTGGGTCACGCGCAAGAGAGATGGCAGCAACAGGGCTGAGAAATGCCAGGAGGGAGCCTGGGCTGGAGGCGAGATCTGCCCTGTGCTTCTTCCAGGGAAGCACCATCCCCATGCATGAACAGGTATGAGTTAATATTATTATTATTTTACTTAAGGAAGCACCTAAATTGCATTAAGATCTCCCCAGACAGGCAAAAAGCAGCCGGAGCGCTGACAGTCTAAGACAGCGATGGCAGAGACACGCCAAGAACCCAAATTAATTACTTTTTCCTGCACTGCAGAAGCTGACCTGTCTCAGATTGGGGATTTCAGGAAAGGAACAGATTGCCGCCCACCTCGACGTCCAGGCATGGACGACTACCACTGGGATCGCAGATGTCCTCGTCCCTTCGGCGCAGGCTGTTTGTGCAGCCCTGGGTTTGTGAACCGTTTGGGGCATGGCATCCTTCAGAACCTGGTTTAAGAGCTACCGAGTTGAACCTAAAACACAAAGCAGGATTTAATCCTTCAGCAACACCTTTGAGAAAGGAAAGGAGAATTTACATTTGCTTGGGGCTTCTGGGGGATATTTGCCTCTGTCCTTGCCGGTTGGCAACGTTTTGGGTGAGCCCTGTGGCGGGATCTGTGCTGGGAGGCCACGATCTGTGTGTCCATGTATAGGCTGATACAGGGAAACTGCTCTCAAGGTGACAGCAAAACACCATCAATGCATTTATCCCCCATCCCCAAATCCCCTCCTGGCCATAGCTGAGCCGAGCGACTGCGTGTTTTACAGCCCTGTCTCCATGCCCAGATAGTGAACCAGATCAGGGCACTGCTCTGGGTTAAAAATAACCCTTCTCTCCTTCTCTCTTCTTTTTTTTTTTTCTTTCTTTATTTTTAACTTGGAGCAGTTCCTCCTTTAGCTCGTGGGTCTGGGGGGAGGAGAGGAAATGCTCATCCCACCATCCCATCACCTCCTACCCTCCCTGGTAAATGATGGAGGTGCCAGCCAGGGTGCAAAGTGAGTTGAGGGATGTTTATTTTATTTTTATAATCTATGATATATCACCTCTGATATACAATTTCATTATTATCATGTTGGCGGAGACCCGAGTCAATGCTGTACCCGAGGAGCTGGTAGAAATTTGGCCCCGTTGGTCTGAGTCATTAATGACGGCTGCCATGATGCAAGATGAACACTTTGCCCGGTGACTCATGACATTTATGGGAAGAAAGAGGCCGCGTTTTTTTTGCAGCTGGGAGAGCAGACGTGTCACTTGCTTTCTCTTTTCTGTGAAAGGCCAATGTGGGAGAAGGGCGAAAGGGAAGGGATCCCTCGGGGCGGCCCAGCTCGTTTGCTAGGTGCTCCCAGGGTTGCAGAAAGCCCTTTGGCTTTCCCTGGATGACCCCTTTGGAGCTGGAGAGTTTTCCTTCCCGCCAGGAGCCTCGGATGACAAATCTGCCAGCTGAACTACACCCTGTTCTTGCTGCCTGTTGAAAAAAGAATCAAAACCCAAGTGTTTGTGAAAGGCGATTTTCTGAGGTTATAAAAATGTCATCCAGAGTCACAAAGCACTTGCCCGGGTGATGCTTTTCCTTTTGCATCTGCCCCAGGAAAAAATACCGTGGGCTGGATTTACTCTAACTCCAGGGTACCCAAAAATAATCTTTTCCCCCAGTGTGGGCAAGTTGTCTTTACTGAGAAGATACTGCTTGATGATAATCTGCTGGTGTCTGGTATCATGGGGTGGTGGAGATCTCTGAGCTGGTGGCAGCAATGTCCAGGCACCAAATCCCTCCTGATAGTGATAGCGAACTCATTTTGGGGTATTTTTGGGTGACGCTGGAACAGGTACCCATGTGCAAAGGTCTGAAGGACACTGGGGTCGACTGATGCTCTGCTTTCTGCTGCCCTAAAGCTCCTAGTCTGTGAGGCCATGAAGTTGGGTCAGGGATTTCTCACCTTTGTGTCTTTCATGTTGGGGTAAGAATTGCAATTACTCACAGGAGCTGAGAAATTACTCCCCAACAGCAATTTGCTACCTTATCTACTGAAAAAATTGTGATTATTTCTTGGATTTGGGGTCCTGGGGTCACATATAGGTGTGTCTGGGCTGTTGAAAAGCCAACAGATCTAGTCTTGCTGCTCACATTTTACCATCCTGGCAGCAAAAGGAAGGTGGAAAAGGGGAGGAAAGCAAGCTAAACTCTAAACTGATAGGCAGCAAGGTAAGAATATTTGCAGCAAGAGCTTTTATTTTGCTACGGTTTCTCCACTCAGAGCTGATTTAGGTGACAGAAAGACCCATGCAGCCAGAGCATTTTTGAGAGCATCTCAGATGTGGGACTGAAGCCCAGAGACCAAATGAAGCAGATCGGCTCTCTGCTCATGACACCAACTCTCATGGGGTCTTGGGCAAATTGCTGCAGCTCTCTCAGCCTGATTTTTTCTCCTTAATTTGGAAATAGCTACACATTGTGACTTAGTGAAGTACAGTGTAACCTGCTGGTGAGAACAGCTTTGTATAACATCAGCATTGCTAATTGCTGACACCTCTGGATAAAGCTCTCAGCTGCACCTGC
The DNA here is from genome assembly GCA_031468815.1 of Morus bassanus. NCBI lineage: Eukaryota > Metazoa > Chordata > Aves > Suliformes > Sulidae > Morus > Morus bassanus. The sequence goes on along the minus strand of CM062567.1, from coordinate 3,386,526 downwards.
AGTGGGATGATGCCCTGTTTAAGCAGTCTTGGCGATATCATTTGGTACCCGGGAAAAACGGGTTAGAAAGGAAAGTTGATTCCTCCGCTGTCATCTATCCATCCCTCTCCCTTCAGCTGCTACAGGGCACATGTCCCTGCTGAGCGAGTCCCTCAGCTCTTCCTGAAGTCAATGGAGATAAAGAGGAGTGATTCATGATTCACCCATCCCACTCCAGACATCACCTGCAGTAGGTCTCCACTGCCTGTTCAAGGAGGACTCCAGGGGACGTGTCCATGGTCAGCCAGTGGGATCCCTCCTGGGAGGATTTTCCATGCCCCCCTCATCATTTTGACCTCGAGTGCTTAATTTACTCAGCATTCAGGTTGGAAAATGCATGCTGGCAGGTTGTTTTGCCTGGAAACATGCTGCAACCTGTTCAGCCTGCCCCTGAAACTGAAACATCTGTGGTCGAGGAGTGCTCACTGGCTGCATCTTCTCCACAGAGCACTTCAAATGTAGAAGTGTTACCACCAGCACTGATCGATTACATCTGACGGCATTTTGGGCATCTACAGCGGCAGCAGAGACACATTCCTGAGCACGCACCTCAGGTATCTATCTTTGCAAAGTGCTGCTGTCTTCTTCTCCCCTCCTTTTCAAGCAGCCAGACCTCCCCGCGAAGGGAACGATGAGCCAAATTCACCAGCACGTGTGGGGAGATGCTGTGGCCCCCAACTTGCAGCAGGTCCTGAACGGTCAGAGCTATGAGCTGAGAGACTGCTTGTGTTTTAGGAGTGAGCGATAGTGTCGGTATTTGAACTGTGAGGGCCTCTGGGGGATTTGAGCAGCTCAAGACTCAAGACCTGGTAATGGTGTTGGTTGGTACTGTGAATGGTTGGTCTCCCCCTCCACCTTCTCTGATTTTGGGTTTACTCCGTGGCAGCATTTTAATGTTGGAGGTAGCATGGCAGTGCTGCAATCAGACCTGCGCCGACGGAACTGCAGCTGGAAGTGCAGCTTCATTGGGTGCCCGGATCCATGGGGCTCAGGGCCACATGGGGTGGAGATATGGACAAGTACCGTTGTCCCCTGTCTTTGGGCATCCCCTAAGGACACCAGCCATTCCTCACTGGTATGTCCAGGTCTTCATGGCAGGGCCATGTGATTACCCACAGCTCAAAGTACTTGATGAGATCAGGTCCTTAGGGATATCTGCTCTTCCTGGGATCCTCGAGGCTCATATTCTCTCCTGTGACCTGGATAACTTTGAGCTACTATGGGGATTAGAAATACCATCAGCTGGGGAGTCATCTAAAGGTCCCACAGCCTCTCCCGTTTGGTGGCTGTGTGCTGGAGGCAGCTGGTTGCTCAGTTTGTGATCTGCTGCTCCACTGTGCCCCCCATATGGACACCAGCTCCCGCAACTGGGGACATCTCTTCAGGCACCACAGTGCCCAGAAGAGCAAGAGACCATGCTGCAACCTCACAGTACTTGTTTGGGACAAGGGCTTCCTAAGGCTTTGAAGAAAGGAAAAGTTGCAACCATTTTGGGAGGTCACAGGCCTCATTTTAACAGCACATTTCTGGACTGGTGTTGGTACAGCTTTGCCCTCGGCAAAGGGGTATCTCATGCATCATGACTTTGCACAAATGTGCACTGCTGTCCTTTTTTTGCAGCCAGCTCAGAGCTTGAATTCAGCCTGGCCACGCTGTCCACAGAGAGACCAGGCTCAGGCACACGAATTAGAAGTTAATCCTTACCCATGAGGGACATGAAGCCCTTCAGGCGATGCTGGGATCCCTTACAGGAGTATGAACTAATGGTCCAACTCTGCTTGGGCTCAGCCTGCCCAGACTAACTTTATGGGCAAGCCTGGGTCAATGCAACTGAGTTCAATGGTCAGTGCTCTCTTTCCAGTGAAGTCCTGTAGGATGTGCTGAGTTGGGTCAGGTCTCTGGGACCAGTCTGATCTCTGGGATGGGCAGTATAGCAATGCCAGAGCATATTCTCTTGCCTCATCCTACCCCCAGCCCATCAGACACTGCCAGAGCTATCCCAAGTTGTCTCTTGGAGGTTAGATGCTCTCCAAGTATAAAGGCAAAAGTTGGGCACATTAAGACATCCCATTTGGAGAGCTTTGTGCAGTTTTGCAGAACTCCATCAGGGAAAGCTGTCTATCCATCACCAGGGTATCACACTGCCGTATAGGTTTTGATGTGGCACTTATCCTTCTGCTTTTAATGACCATGCACAGAAAACCTGGATTTTAAATGCTCAGCTGAAATATTCCACTTCTAGCAGCACAGCACTCTGAAATCCCTTGCTTTGCTAGCAAAGCTGCCACCTCTGAAATACTAATATGGTATCCTGCCACCCCTGGCTTTTTCCAGCCGGGATTGCTGGTTAATGAGCTGTAAAAGAGGAGAGTGCCCTGGCTTTCCATATGAAGTCACTTGACTACAGAGATCTAGAAGAAAATGTAATGCCAGAGGTACTGAGGTTATTATCACAGTGTTTTCGTGGATGGGAATGAAATTTTGGCTGTTCTCCATCATCAAAACCTCATTAAGTTGCGCAGCCACTAATTGATATGCCCAAACCTGACAACTTGCGTCAAAGGAGAAGACAGCGGTCGCCCTGGGACCCGCCAATCAATGTCACAGCCATCCCAGGCCCACGGTGAACTTTGACCGCCTGCAAGAATGAAGGCGATTGTTTCAGTTGCGAGGAGGAAGATGGAAACCAGCCTAATTATAACATCAATGTCAGGTCATGTGCCCCCACTGGACACCTGTGTGATGGAGAAAAAAAAAAAAACAACCCCAGACAGCGGCTCTTGGGGTCCAGCTTCTGTGAAACTACTTGAGATCTCTGGGTTTAGCAGGCTGGAAAAAATGTCACCTTGAAGAGCTTTGTTCATCCAGCATCATTTTTCTGGAAATCTGAGGATGCACATTGCAGGAAAACTGCAACAGATGTAACGGCAGAAGCAAGAAATGCCAAAGCGCAAGGGAAATCCTGGGCTGTTTGCAGCAAGGTTTGCAAGGCAAAAGGAGATGGGGTCAGGAGGCTGTTGGAGAAAGGACCATAGAGAAGGCTTTGGGGTTAGAAGAAAGGTATGGTGCAGAAAGGAGGTACAAAGGTGATGAATGCATAAGTCACTGCAGAGTGGGATCATTTAATCTCATTTTGCATCTCTACAAGGTGGCAATACCCCACAAAGTTCATTCCCTGCTCCGTTTTATCATAGAATCATAGAATAGTTTGGGTTGGAAGAGACCTTTAAAGGTTATCTGGTCCAACCCCCTGCAGTGAGCAGGGACATCTTCAACTAGACCAGGTTGCTCAGAGCCCCATCCAACCTGACCTGGAAAGCTTCCAGGGATGGGGCGTCTACAGCCTCCTTTTACAGTCGCTGCAGAGAAACAGGGTCCTGAGGGTGTGATTCGATCACCCTTTCCTAGATACTTGAGATGAGCTGGGCCTTCGTCTCTACCAGCAGGACTGACTCGATCTCCCCAGGGGTCTGACTCTAGTGGAGATGTCTTCTTCCTAGGAGATGAGGCCCTGAGCAACCTGAGCCAGTGTTGAATTCAGCCCTGCGCTGTGAGCACCATTGGACCAGAGACCTTCAGAGGAGCATTCAGCATCAATTGGGTGTTGCTGTCTTCATTTAATCAGATCTATGGGGCAGGAGACAAAAGAGCAGGGCTAGATGGATGAGAGAGGTCCTGGGCTGACATTCTCCACTTGCCATTATGCAGAGCTCAGGTGAGATCCGAGACGTCTCAGACCTATCCCCAGGATCAGAGATCCCTCTCTCTGTTTTAAAGTTTCTGCACTGTCCCACACACCCGCACCTGAGAACTTTCCACCTTCTTGCCCTGAGCATGGGGCAAAGAGTCTGCAAGGATGGCATGGGTGTGATGTGCTCACACAGCAGCCTCCAGCACTTGCTTGAAGCTCAGCAGACCTTGCTTGTGGGCTCTGGTGAGATGGATCATGAGATTTTCCTCAACCCAAGGCGAATCTGCTGAAGTCAAAGGCAGTTTGACCTCAGCTGCAGGGTTGGGCATGCAATGCAGAGGAGAAAGCGAGCAAACAACTGCTCCCAAGGTCCCATCTGCTGAAATTCAAGTGTAAATTAACCTAGGCCCCTGGCTTGTGTGGTGCAGTAGTGCCTGAGCATCCTCCCATTTAACTGCAGATGAGGGCATCCCTCCTGCAGGATGCTGTCAGTGCTAAAAGTTCACAGAGGTCCACCAGAGTTCATGGGACCCCTCAAGGACTCTTAATTCAGCTCTGGCTCTGAGCATTCCTGGCAGAAGTGGGAGAAGATCTGCCATGAAGTGGCTGTAACATTGACCGGTAACTCTGTGTGGTACCTACAAACATCACAAATGAGGACCTTGAGAGGTCTTCTTAGCTAGGACATCATCTGGTAGGACATGTCCTTGCCCAAGACCACACAGCAGCAGATGAAGGACTTGATCTACCAGCTTCCAAGCAAGGACTGGCCAAGGGACAACCTCATGGTCGAGATCCTGGGATGCCCTTTTCCCCCCACCGGGATGCAGGGGAAAACCTGTGCCCACCCTGTGCTACAATTTGTGCTCTGGGTTTCTGCAGTCCCTTGGACAAACGCCCATTTACTTTACATTACTCCTGTATGTTTGCAGCACGTGCGCCCCACTTATCTCTAGGGAAGCAGCTGTGATTTATCCTCGAGAAACAGATAGCAATTAACATTTAAGTCCATACCCCTGATGTGGTTACAAAGACAATATAATGAATCAGTCTTTTAATAATAAGCTCTGTAATCTTTGAAAACTCACCTGGGTGGGAGCTGAGCACCCAGCAGATAACATTATCACTGATGCCGGTGCTGTCGAAATCGCTCCACCCTTCCCTGATCTGCTGACCAGGGTCTGAGGGGCACGGGCTGGTCACTAATTAGAGCTGATGCTGTGAAAATCAACTTATGTCTCTGCAGCTAAAACAGAAGTTCGTTCCCTATTTTATTCTGCAGGGACAGATGTAAGCTGGCCATAGGGCCTTGTTCCTGGGTTAGGTCCTGGTGATGTGAGATGGAGAGGCTGGAGGGGACTGCCTGCCTCTTCCCATCATCGTGTGAGAGGCAGGCATGGGAAAATGGGGAAGAAAATAGAGATTTGGGGCCCTCAGGGGAGTGCTGGGTGTGGGGCAGCTCTCCTAACAGACTTGCCGCCAGCATTCAGGATCTGAAGCCACGCATCTCTGGAGGTGTGAAATCTGTAATTATAAACCAGCTTATGAACGTACGCTTGCCAAGTGGATTATTTACAGCTGGGGGCCAGCAGAAGCCCATCATGGGCTTGGCCCTTGGGCATGGCATGAGCGCGGTGGGGATGTAGCTTTGGGATGGGTCACTTGGCTGGTGCATGGAGATAAAGGTCAGGTGGGGATGGGTCTTCTTGCAGAGATCTTTTTCCCCTGATCCACGCAGGGTAGTTGGCTGGTGGCATGAGCAGAGGGGAAGACGTGGATTTGGGATGTGTCACCTTGAATTTCTTTAGCTATCAGATTCTTCCTGTCTGAAAGGTCTTTCTCCTTGGGTGTAGACCATGCCTTTTGGTGGGGAAAAGTCCCAGCTGGCCATCACAGGAGCAGCTGTTCATCCTTGAGGTCCCGAATCTGAGTCACCATGGAAGTTCCTCCACCCCGCTGGCTCCTACTGAGGAGCTCAGGTTGACCACGTCTGACTTCAGCCGCTCCATTCATTACCTCCCAGGAGGAGTCTGGGCCCAAATCCCTTTTTTCCAAGGAACAAACTACAGCAGTGAGTTTCCTTGGCTTGAAATCCCTCCACCAGCTGCTCCAAGATGTCCTGAAATAAATAGCTTTCCAGAACGCTTGTCCTCACGGCATCTCCTAAACCAGAAACCATCATCCTCATTTCTCCCCTGGTACCCAAGGAAGCCCTTGAATTCAGTTTTGAGCTCCCATACGGTGTAATCCTGTTTGCAGGGGACTGGAAGCCCTGTTCAGGGGATGCTAGCTGCTCCCCTGGTCTTAATGAGGTCCTTAATGGTTTTTAAGTCCTCGATCCAGCTGGGGCTGCTCTTTGCATTAGAGCAGGGCAAGGGCAGGACTTGCTCTTCTGTGAGACGTTTTTGAGGTTTCGTTTCTTTTTTTTTTTCCCTTTTTTTCATACCCTTTCCAAACTGAAATGAAAGCAAAAGCGAAGCTCCCGAGAAAATTAAGATTTGAAACCAAATAGCAACGACTGGCTGCTCTTTGCAATGCCAGACCAGGCGGCACATTCTGGCCACGGCTGGCTTGAGGTCAAGTAGGAGACCATGGAAAATTGGGGGAAAAGAGAGGAAAAAAGAAAAACAAGCAGGCAGTTCAAAAAATACCAAAGCTGAACGTTTTGACTGCTCTTGTCCAGGGAGAAACAGCATCAAACGTGGCCTTTTTCTGTTCATTTTGCTTTCCACGAGTTAATGTGCTTGCAGGGAGGAACTTGTGCTGTTGGAAAGTCTCTGTATTTCCTCCCATATGGGGAGCAGATGAGCTGCCCCCAGAGTTTTAGTGCATTGAAAAGAACAAACCTTTGATAACGTAACTGTGCCAGCCATTTCAAAACGCAGCTGATGCTGAAATCAAAAGCTGTGTGAATTCATGCTCCACTGAGGACAGACCCCCTGCAGGTAAACTGAGGCACGGAGGCCCGCCCAAACTGCAACAGTGGCAAGGTCAGCTCCAAAAAGGGCTTTTTCAGCCCTGTTTCTTTGCTGTTGGCTCCCAGGGAGGTTTCTTGCAGCAGATGGCAGCAGTGGGTTTGAAAAAGCACCGGGACCTGCTGGGTGCTCAGCAGCACCCACACTCAGCCCGAGCACCCAGGACATCAGTGAGATGGGCTTGCACAAAGTGCCCCATCAATGAACCAATGGCCATTGCATTCAGCAGCAAAACATCAGAACCCAGTTGCCCGGATGTGTTAACCCTTGTGGATTCTCCAGTGTCTAAGAGAGAGGTTGAACAGCCTTCCCCTCCCCTGTGGCCCTCGTGTGCATCTCTCCTGCCCGCAGATATTAAATTTTAGAAGGTCTATAGGGCTCAAATGACCCCAGAGTGTTTGATGCTGAAGCTCAGTCGCCTCCTGTGGTGTTTCAGGGCTGGGGCGGACAGACGGACAGACACAGCCTGACTGCTTTATCCTTATTTCTCTGCAGTGGCGACTCCCCCTGGAATCTTACACAGTCCCTTAATTGGTCTGTGCTTCCCAATGAACATGTTTTTCTCCCTTCTTCTGTTTTTTCTAGCTTACTTTCTGAAATCAGGGAGGGCTCTCACGTGGTTTTTGTGCATCTCCTCCACAGGCTTATCATCTATAGGCTCATTTCAGCCCAGGTCAGTGGTGGCTGGAAAAACGCCCTTCCCAAACACCAGATGAAATCCCTGTGGGAGCAGCCATCCAGCCCCTGCTACCCTCGGGCCAGACCTGTGCCTGGTGCAAATACGGGACCATAGGGCGCCAGGGACAAGTGATGTGCCCAAGGCCACACAGGCGAGATGTCAGTGCCAGAGATGCCCTCTGGACCCCAATATGGGGGAGACAAAGGTTTTTTTCTCCATCAGGGGGGAATGCTGGCACATTCATGTCAAGCATCCCTTGGGGACCAGGCACAATGCAGCCAGCCAGCCAGGGCAGGCGGTGCAGCTCAGCCCTCCTCCTCCAGGATGGTTTTGTTTCTCCCAAATTTAATTTAGGTTTCTGGACAGTTGCTGTTAGTGGGGGTCAGGGAGCTGATGTCTGAGCAAGACCCGCTCCGGGGGACATGGGAATGGGAGAAAGGGAGGCTCTGCGGTCCCGTTCCATGTGGGTAGAAACCAGATGATGGCTTTAAAAGAAAGTGTTGACTTTTTTTTTTTTCCTTTTTTCTTAGCATACACTTCTGTGTATTTATATGCATAGATTTGCATGCATTAGCTGGCAAACGCCTCTGCAGCTGGTGCACAAGCACAGCAGTCGGGGAAGAGGTGGCAGCGAGGGGGTGGCTGCCTATGTGCGACCCCTAAAAATGAATCACTCTGCCCACAGCCTTCACACACACGCTGACTGTGGAGCCAGCAAAGCCCCCAGCGAGGCTGGCTTCCCCTTCTGCACATGCCTCGTCCTCGTGCGATGCACGGGGCATGCACATTGCCGGGCTGGGGTTCTGAGCTGCATCCCTGCCCCAAGATGGGGGGGAACCATTGTGGGACCAACCATCCCCACCGATCCGGGTCCACTCTGCCCCTCACAGCAGGCTCGAGGGTGGCTTTGTCCTCCCGGCGCCTGGGTGGTCCCCCCCCAGCATCGGCGAGTGAAAAGGTTTCTCTGAATCGCTGCATTGCTTTATAGCAATAACTGCGGGGAGTTATTCTCCCCAGAATTAAGTCCATGACCGGTGGAAGGGCGTTAAGTTAGTGCTTCGCAGCTCAAATTATCCTGGCCCCTCGGAACAAAAAAGCAGATTGTGTTGCCGGACAAAAGGCATTTTCTATGTAACTTCTTGTCTCGAAGCATTCATAGTTTGTAATGCTGATATAAATACCCAAGGGCTAGGCTATCTTACATTGTGGGCAAACCTCCCATTCAAAATAACTATTTGCTGGGGAATTATATTCGGCGGGGGAAAGCCAAAAGCGCATTCAGCGTTACAGGCCTGGCTGAATGCACAATCTTTTAAGGTATGATCTGGATAAAATCCTTGGTGGCACCAGGGCAGATATGAGAGGAAGCGTGCGAGGCTGGGCCGAGGAGATGGGATGTGCAGAGGGGCTTGTGCAATGGTCAGGGACACTGCCAGCCCCTGTCCCCGCAGCTTTTCCTCCCTTTCTCCCCATTTCTAGAGCAAGAAGCGACGATGCATCACATACTGCTAAAGACCTGGACCCCAAAATTCCCTAACCTGCTCCTGACCTTGGGATACCTGTGGCTGAGGACCACCTGCCATGCGAGAGCAATGCCTCCATCCCCCTGGTTACCCCATCATCTGCTTCACGTGGCAGCTCAGTGACAGTCAGAAGCTAAACAGTCCCCAGGAATTCATCACACTGCTCTGTGCCTCAGTTTCCCCCTGTGAGCTCTGGACTGTGTTTTGGGGCTTGGAGTTGCTCTATGGGAAGCCAAGCCAAACCCCGCTGCCGGTACAGCATCCTCCCTTCCCACTGCACCACTAGCTGGGACAAACCGGGAGGATGAATTATTTGGGGAGCAGTGGATCTCTGCTGGCGGAAATCACAGCTTGACAAACACTTCTGGGATTATTAACCCTCACGCTCCCAAATTTCTCCGGGTGTCCACTTATAGCTCTGAAAACGGAGCAAGCGAAGGAAACAAATCTGCTTTTCTTCATTTGGACTTTTTGCTTTGCCTGCATGCAGAAATCAGGCAGATTCATGTCTGCAGTGGGTGCATTGGCATTCCCTTGGGTTATCCTTTTAATTGGTTTGGCTTTATCCCTATATTCCCCGGGTGATGTAGACCTCAGCCAGGACCGTGGCCCTATGGGGTAAAGGTATAGCTATATGTACATCTGTATGTGCATCTAGCAAGAGAAGCAACAGAGGAGGAGTCAGCAGCATTTTAAGGGAGCTGATGCCAGGCATCATCTGCCCCCCTTGCCTGGCACTGACATCATCAACCATCACTCTTTGGGGACAGGGGTGGCCCTGCTGGGCTGTCTTGTCTTGTCACTTTGTCCCCACCATAAGTTCACCCATACCAAAGGGATGTGATGGACCACAGCCGAGGACAGGTAGGAGGATGGGGACAGGTGGCACCCGGCATCCCAGGGGGAGCAGCTTTGGGGAGGTGACAGCAGGGACCACACTGTCATCAGGGCATCAAAGGCTGGGGGCACAGTTGGGCTAGCAAAGACTGGAGTTCCCATCACTGATGGCTTTCCAAAACTGGGGTGGTTGGTTTCACCTTGAGCCATCTCTCCATGCCGAAGGACATGGCCAGGGTATCTTCTGCATCCAGTCAATATCAAGTCCAGACTCCCCAACTCTGTCTTTTTGCCCCAAAAGCTCTTAGGTCTCAGCCATCACTGAAAACCCAACTTGGTTGGCCAAAGGGGGCATCAGCATTTTTGTTAGCCTGGTTTCCTAAAATAAATGAAATATGTGTGACCACATCACCTTGTCTATTGGTCCCTGTCAAAGCCCATGAACCTGGTGGCCGATATGAACCAGCTTGCCAGGAGGTGGTGGTCCATGTAGTTTCTTCAGGAGACCTGATGCTCATATGACACCCAGGAAAAGAGGAAGAGGGGACATTAGGATGGTCAAGATATTGTCACGGGAGAGACTATAGGGACAAGGGGAGGGGGTGAGACATGTTTCACCCATGGGATACAGGTCTAACTCATTAAAAAATCCCAGCTGACCCCAAATCTGTTGATGACTGGGTTCCTTAGGCCCATTTGCAGGCAATTAATTTTTTACCTGCAACACCAACACAGGGCTTGGGCTGCCTTGACCACAGCTGTCCCATCTTGTGATGTCTCCTGCTTGCTCCAGAGCCCTCCCATAATGCATCCACCATGTTATCCCACTTCCCACCAGCCTCCAGGGAAACTAGATCTGCAGCTGAATATTAATGGCTATTTAGGCTGCTTCCCTGGGGAAATAAAAGCCACGTGTTTATTGCTGTCTGTCTGCTGTCTTCCACCCTGTTTCTCCCCAAGTAGATTTTTTTCATGCTTGAAAAGTTTCATCAGTATTTGACAGCAGAGAAAAGGTCTCAAAGACTGTGTGTTGGCCAATGCTGTGTCCAAAGTGGGCTTTCACTGCCCTGTGGTGTCCATAATTGGGTTTAATATCAGGAAATCCCTTTTCTAACAGCATCAAGAGAGAAAAACACCTTGGGAAAAAGAAACTGGATATGTGTGGGCAGAAAAAGACAGGGACAGGCAGAAAGAGGTGAACTGGGGTAGGACTTCTAGGAATGAACTTCCTGGAGAGGTTGGAGGCCAAAGCCTATCAAGAAGAGGATGAAGAGGCTTGGGCAAACTGGTTGTCTAAGATCAGCAGTCAGGTAGGGAACGCGATGTTGCTTGGACCCCACCTTGGGGAGCCATGCACTGGGGCATCCCAACAATGCCACAGGAGAGTGGCAGCAAATGCAGGTTTGGCAGATTCAGGCTTGCTTGTGGAAGTTGGTTCAATTTTGGCAGCTACCTCTCTTTTCATGTTTAAAGTGTCCCTTTGAACAAAAGGTGAGTTAGCTGGAAATGGTTTCCACCAGGCAGAGAGGAGTTTTGCTGCAGACTGTGCCACCTGAACTCGTCGTGTATCAACCAGTTCTGTGGGGGTTTGGGTCATTTTCCTTGTCTGTTGCTCACCACCATTGTCTTTACAGGGCTGAGTCAAGTTTCTGTCCAAGGAACTGTCTGGTGTTACCATGTCCCAAATGCAATGGGATTAGGGACATCCTGTAACCCTATGAGGGATCTCTGGTCCTGTCCCATCTGTCCCTGGGTCTGGAGACTCTTCTTGTTTCCGTGATAGCTGGAAGGTTTCATCAAAGCAAAGAGCCATCACCCCTGGCTCTATCCTGGCAACTGGGATACTGCTGCCATTTTTGCAGGAGGTCCTGGGGGTCCTGTTCTGGCAACAGCCCAGACCCATGGTTGATGCTTCCTGAATAACTAAAATTTCACTCCCACTCCAGCATTTTTAAAATTTCTGTCAAATGTTCAATTTCCTGTCACAGTCATTTTATCAAAACAACTTGATAAATTTGGAAGCAATTTGTGTTATTTTTAAGCTAAAAATATCCATTTTATTTTGGTAGCATGACTACTTCAGAGAATTGTTTTTTATTTTTTTAAATTAATTTTTATTTTTATTTTTTAGAGACACTCCATAGCATCAGGTTCCTCCAGGGGATGGAAACCAGAGGTGTGCCCAGAGTTGCCCCAACACAGTCCATCTCACCCCGCTGGCTGGAAAAGGCACTTTGGTTCCCAATATCAACTCTGCAGTTTGGGTGCCCCGTGGTGGGTGGTATGTCCTGCTCCTGTTTCTCCTGCAGCAGGATCAAAATGCTCCAGCTCTCTGAAGGTGCTGGATGGGGGCCCCTTCTCCTCCCTTCCCCACGTCCCGTGGGTTTTTGCAGACATGGTGACCCAGGAACTGCTAGACCCATATACCCAGCTGGCCCAAAAATGGTCAGTTTGGGCTCTTTTAGAAAAAGGAGCCTGTTTGCTCTGTTTCACCCCAAAACTTCAGAAAATCTTGATCCCTGGCTGATCTGAGATAGCTGCCACCCAGCCTGGCCCAAGACTACAAGGTTTAATTGGCACAGGGATGTTTTCCTTATCTTGCAGTAGAAAAGCAAATAATCCTCCTGCCCAGATACCTTGGAGAGGGGCATGGCTGCCTTCTCACAATGAAAAAGCATTAACTCTGAACCCTACTGATGGCATTTCTGCTTGTTACGGGCACTACAAACTCCTCCACTTTGTGGCAGCAGCTTCCCCCTAATGTGCTTTGCTGGAGGGTTTTCCTGATTGCCCCTGAACCACAGTAGTTTCATTTGGAGATCAGGGTGTCGTGCATGAGGTGCAGGTGGGAATTAACTGACTGCCCATGCTCAAGCACTCAGATATGGTCAGACACTTGGGCTCCTTCTGCAGCCCCTTCACAGATCACCTTGCGAAGTTTTTTGGATGTATAAGAGGTAAGAGACAGCTCCTCCTGGCAATAAAAAAACAGAAAACCAAGCAGAATAAAATCACCAGGGATTTGTGTTCCTCCAAAAGGGCTTCGGTGACCTGTTTTCCAGGCTGCTGGCCTGTCCCTGCCCAGCGGTGACACTGCCAGCCGGGAGGCAGTGCCTGGTGAAGGGACATTTCCAACACTAGATGGAGCAGTGACCCTAGACATGAAGGACCGAAAATATCTTGCTCTTATTTAATTCACTCCTTTCTTGCCCTGCATCTCGGCCGTGAAGGGAATTTGGGGCAGAACAACTCTTTTTCAGCACTCAGGCAGGTTGTCATCGCTTGGTGGATGCTCGGTGTCTTGCGGTGGGGACCATCCCTCGATGATCTGTGGTGGCCAAGGGATTAGGGTTTCGCTGCTGAGGGATATTGCCCGTCCTGGGAGGTGAAGCAGGGATCAGGGGGATCAGACTCCAGTTCATTTCCTTGTTGCCTTAACACATGCGTTTTTTCCTCGGCCACACAAAGGCAGAAGGTCAAAGGCTGGGGATTAAGAGGTGACGGATGGACATCTGCAGCCAAAATGCAGAGCGTTCGTGTCTGGGTGTCCAGCGGCGGGAGCCGTCCTGTTTTATGGGCGAGCTGGCTGCAAGGAGATGGGGGATTTTCTCCAGGGCTAAGGGGGATCCTTGGATCTTGCATCAGAGGTAACTGGGGTGGCACAGGGCATGGCCGTGCTGGCCTGTCCCTACCTGCCGTAAGTGCTCTGAACATGCAGAGCAAAAGGGAAAACACTTCTGCATGTTCCTCCTTCTCTGACATATTTCCCATCTCTCATCCATGTGGGACATCTGTGTTTGGACCTAAGGGGACAGATTTAGCCAGCAAAATGCTTTTTCCCCAGTGATTTGAGGGAACGCACATGCTATAGTCCCTCAGCCCTGGACGCGTCTGTAGGGAATATCTTCTTCAGCAGGTGAGCAGGAGCCTCCAGGGCGGCGCTCCCTGCAAGTTGGTGCCTCAGTTTACCTCTGAGTATGAAAGCTATAAGCAGACACCCCAACTCTCCGGAGGTGCTGTGAGATTCAGGACATGCTGAGAAAGTGTTTGGAGCTCTCTGGGGTATTATTAGAAGGCTACTTCTATATTAAGAATGTTTGATGTCTTACTTGTGTGTCTTTCCTTCTCATCTCATGGCTGTTGTGCCACCTGTGGGCTGTATCTCACCTGGTTGGTATCTCCATGGCATGATGTGCTGAGGTGAATTAGAGGAGAGCCTCTACATCAGCCTTTTGCGGGGCTGGTGTACCAGGGACGTACCCAGATGTGGTTGGTACCCAGAGACTCTCCTCTCCGTGCTGCAGCAGGACAAATGACTCCGATGGTAATGACTGTCCTTGTCACCTCCATGAGGATGCTAATAGATTTTAATGGCCCTGAGCAGCTTTACACAGTCCACTCACATGTCCTCCCCATGGGCCCATCATCCTCACCACCTTGAAAAGAGCCGGACCAAGACCTGAGTGGTCCTTAATGGCCCAGTGAAGGTACCATCTTCACCAGCTTGGAAAGCCCATGGCCAAGACCTGAGTTGTCCTCAAATCTCGCGTAGAGAGAACAGCAACAGCTCTCTTCATCCCATTGGCTCAGTTTTGGATCCACTCTCCTGGATTTTGGGCCCTTGGCAGCTGTGCCTATATTCAGCTCCTATTTGTCCTCAACAGTTGGTGGAGTTCTGCAGCTCAGATGGGCTGTTTGGTCCCTGCAGGTGCCTGGACTCAAGAAAGTGGCCAGCTCCCAACTGAGGCAGCCTAGCCAAGCTCCTGCTCTTTGATGGGTGGATCTGGGCATCGGTATGGCTTTGAGCGGTATTCACGGGGTAACTGTAGGAGCATGTCAAGGAGCAATCCAGTACAGGAGCTTATGCCCATGTCCCACACCAACCCAAACAGCCCCAAGACCACATACCTTCGACCCCCAGCCAAGAGGGCATCCACCAGACCCTACAAGAGATGGACCTGCTTGTTCCTCCTCAAGCTGGACCTCCCCATGAAGGCAGATGTGGGTCTGGCTTCTCTGTCCTGGCCCCACCACCCAAAAGCTTCCTCTGGGTTCAAGGCATATATTTGGGCCACCAGACCTTGCAGCCTTCTCCAGCATGCTGGGGTGCAAAGCCCAGGTCAGGAGACACCATGCCATAGTCCAAGGGGATGGGAGCTTGGGTGCTCGCCTTAATTAAGGACTTCAAAAGTCACTCCCAGTGCTGGGAAGGTGGCTTAGCTCGGTAATGACCAAAATCTCAAATACCTGAGGCTTGAGTCACGGCTCAAGGAGGAAACATGCATAAACAAGCAGCAAGCCAGGAAACTCCACCGCTGGGATGGACAAAGGTAAAAGTCAGTGGCTTGGTATGACTGCGCAATAGCAGCAAAACCCAAGGCAGCAGGTTTTAGCTGATAATCGCAGCACCCCAGGCTGTGCTCGCACGAGCGAAGTGAGGGCAGATTTAGGCAGCGCCGCTGAGGAACACCCAGGCTGCTGGAGCCGCACTGCCGGTTGGGGCAGAGGGTGAAATCACAGTGCTACCCTGGGATTTCTGATGGGGGGTGGGGGGGAATAAAAGCAAAGTTCATTCCCTGGGAGGTCAGTGGGGTGGGGAAACTGAGGCAGGGAGCACGCAGGAGGTGTTAGCTCATGTTTCTGAGCCCTTGCCATGACCCCGGTTTCTTTTCTCTCTGCCAGATCACTGTGAAAAATAAACAGGCCCAAATCTCAGCTGTCAGGGCTGGATCCCAGTGG
This sequence comes from Morus bassanus, assembly GCA_031468815.1. Taxonomy (NCBI): domain Eukaryota; kingdom Metazoa; phylum Chordata; class Aves; order Suliformes; family Sulidae; genus Morus; species Morus bassanus. Next base: position 3,371,043 of record CM062567.1, on the reverse strand, counting down.
GGCTTTTCCCATCCCACCCTTCTGAATTCCCCTTCCAACATGAGGCATGAGGGCAAAGAAATTTCTCCCAGGGAAGGTCAGGCATCACCCTGGGAGCTTCCAGCCCACGTTCAGGCTTGGCTGCAAGTCCCAAAGATGGAGGTCCTCCTGTCTCTTTTGTGCCTCAGTTTCCCCTTATGCAAAACGAGACCTAACAAACTGTCCTCCCACAGGGATGCTCTGAACATAGTTATGACATTCTGAATTTTTCTCTGCCGAGTATCCAGCAAAGAGAGGGAAAATTATGTGTGTAACGGGGGATGGATGGAAGAGACCTGGTGCTCCTGGGGAGGATGGAGAACTGGTGAAAATCGATCATTCCTGGTGCCCAGTGGCTCTGGGGCAAAGCAGGGACAACCCCACGGCATGGGGTGAAGTTGAACCATGGGCTGTTTTTCCATCCCATGTTGATGTCGGGGCCTTATCTCATGGTAGCAAGCCCCGAGCAGGCAGAATCGCTTCGCTCAGGGCGCCCGGCTGGCCGATAAACAGCCGAGGAGTGATGGGCGTGCGCCGAGTTTGCCTTCCTGGCTGGAATGCTGCTTATCGCTCTCCCGGCATTTCCCATTTTTTCTCGTGCCGCACTTCAAGCACAAGAGAGACATTGTCACTGTTCCTCGAGCTACCAGGCAGGGAGCACGGGGGGAGAAAATACCCTTCTTGGCCTCTCTGCCTGCACCTCCGTCTCTATAAATCAAGTGGATTTGTGCAGCTCCCCGGTCAAGTATGGGCATTAGCGCTCCGAAGCGAAGTCATTTCAGTAATGTGCACCCAGGAATGTGCCTTATCTGATTTCCCTCCTGGATTTTCTTTTTCCCAGTCCTGCAAACCAAGGCTGAGGCTCCCCCTGGGCTCACAGACCAAGATGTCCCAGGAGAGCATCAGTAGGGTGCTGGTGGGATTTACTGGAGCCTTCCCAGTGAGCGTGGACCCAGGACCTCTCCCCAACAGCGGGTGCAGATGCTGTCTTTCGGACACTAAACAATTTCCCAGCCTGGACAAGGGCCATCGCATGTTGCTCAAGGAAGGGAATTAGATGATGACAGCCCTCCTGAGCAGCTGCTCTTTGGGGGTCAAAAATTCAACCCCTCCTCTTTGTGCTGCCAGGCGAGGCAAGGACAGAAAAATTGCCTTGGGAGCTCAGATATAACCTATGCATGTGTACAAATCGCCCCGCAAATAGATTCCCCCCGGATTATTGCAGACGGGGAGCTTTCCGTGCTGGATTTCTTTTGAAAAAAGAGCTTTTCCTTTACCAGAGCGGGAGGGGGCCGGTGGCCGGGGGAAACACGCCTGGAATGTGACAAGCCTGTTCTCCTGCTTGTTTGTGTAAACGAGTTGGATCTATTCCCTTCCTCTCAAAGTGCATGTTTTTAAGCCTCCTTGCAAGGCAAATTTACTTTGAGAATACATGAATGCCAGTATGGGGTGGGGGGGCGTGCTGGTTGGTGATGATAATAATTAATTATATTAATCATTGAGAATAATAAAAGCTCTTTTTCACCCAGAGGTGATGGGTCGTGAGCAAGGGCTCTGTCCAACACTGCCCACAACCTTCACATCCATATCTCTTCTCACCTGTCTCCTGTGAGACCATCTGGCCATCCCCCGCTGGGAATTTCTTGATTACATGGTTTTCCATCAGGAAAAGCTCAGGTGTCCACAGCTGACCCTTTTTGCACGTCTAGGTTGCAGTGAAGACCTCCTCAGCTCCTGAATCCAAATTGCAGCGAGAAACTCCAGAGCAGACCACAGAGCAACTGGGAATTCACTATGCAACCTAGAGATGTGCATCCTGAAGGCTGGCGGGTGGCAATGTCCCTGATGGGTGAGGGACTTGCTCAGCTCCAGGAGGACACTCAGTCTGGCCCTGCTGCTATCCCAGGAAGAGCATCTTTTATTCCCACTGCTGATGCAAACCTTTGAGAGGTCTCAGTGAGGCAGTTCAGAGGACAAAACCCACTGGTTTTGGGCTGAGAAAGTCACTATCTTCCCTTCCACTGCCACCTTCAGTTATATCTTAGAGCAGTTATTGGCAGCAAGTATGTAATAATAATAATTATTATTAATGATAATGATAATAATAATATTAATGACAGTTATGATGATGATGATCTGTGGTCAGTTACAACATCCCTGGAAATTTTCGTTCTCAGGAGATGCCAGCAAGTGCCTGGAGAATGAGCTCCTCTCTAAGTGACGTGCAAAGACCCCAGAATGTCCCCTCTCACTCACCACCCCAGTGATGCACCAGGAGGGAGGCAAATTTTCAGGGTTTTACTCATTAAAACAGTCCCTGGAGCAGGGGTTTGGGTTTTGCAGAGTGATGCTGGGCATGGTAAGGAGCTGTGGACCTCCCATGCTCCTCGGCCACCTCCCATACATGACCAGACATTTCAGATAAAATCCTTGGACATTCTTAATGTCTTGCCTTCCTCCCAAGACAAGCAGCCAGCCGTGCTTTTCTTTCCCGGTCATGCCTGGCTGTCAAACTGGCTTCTTGCTGCTGGGCAGACTGGCAAACAGCCTTGGCATCACCTTATCATGTCCTCCCAAACAGCGTTTTAGCTGAAGCTGTGCAGGTGAAGACAGACACGTGGAAAGGCACCTTCTGTCTCCAAATGGTGCAAGGTTGGGGATTTACCCTATGTGTACAGGTAGGGAAACTGAGAGAGCCAAAGGCAGCTTGCTTGTGGCAGTTTGGAGTAGCAGCCCCATCTCTTGTGTCCAGACCCATGGACCACCCGTGTGCATTTTCCATGGCCAGGTTCACCCTGACTTCACCCTGGGCATGAACTGAGCAAAGAGATCACCTTCTCCTTCTCTCCCTTTGGGTCCGGCAGATTTCCCTGGCTCCAGACTCTGCTTGCAGGATCATCAGCTTCACTGCACATACAATGTCTGGCCTTTCCCTCTCTTCAAATTTGTCTTTTGATGCCATTTGGAAAATTCATTCCTGTAACCACCTTATTGATGGTATGTCTCAGTACCATGATCCGTCTGTGTGCTGACACTCCATGTGCCAGAATGGAGCCAGCGTGGCTCCCTGGGCACATGTGTGGTGCCCCGGGCTGAGGTGTCTGGTGGTCAGCAGGGCTGGGAGGCCAATGGGGCATGTTGGGACCTTCTTGGAAAAGCCACTTGGGACCATCCCCACCATTCCTCCCTGAAAAAACGCGACCTGTGGCACTTAAAACTTCCTGAGGAAAGTTGGGCGCAAAGAGACTGAGGGCTGGATATTTGGGAATATTGCTGATTTTGTGAGGAAAGGCTGAATTCTGACATGTTCCTCTTCAGTGGCCCAAATCCCAAAGGGATGCCAGAGAGGCACTTTCTGGCAGCTGTACTTGGTGTGCAGGATAATCTCCCAGGCTGCCCAAATAATCTGTTTATTTTAGCAAATGGGGAGTAATCCTCCTTTTCTCCCCTGCCATGGCTTGCCAGGAGATGTCTCCCAGGCCACCGAGTCCCTCTGAGAGCAGCTGGGATTTCACTGCTTGATTAAATTGGGGCCTTCACCCCACGCTGTCAGCTCTGCAAAGCCTAGGAGCTTCATCCAATGTGGCTGTCACCATGGCTGAGCCTTAACAAAGCTATTTCAGCATGGTGGATGCTTCAGCTCCTGTATGTCAGTTCAGCCAAGAGCAGGAAACTTGCTCCGGGGGTCTGTGGGTGCTGCAAGGGGACAGCCAGGGAGACTGGGATACCCGTTTTGGATCAACTTCTTTGGCTATGAGTAGGGAAAACCCCAGGACTTGCAATGCTACCAACACCATCCAAAATAATGGCTGTGTTATAGGGCTGTAGACCAGGATCCAGGGCTAGGTGCTACACAGTGGGGAGTGAGTGTCTGCTGCAGCCTTGGGGTCCTGCTTAAGCCTGTGTTTGGGATATTCAAAGGTTTAAAACCTGCTGAGATAATGTTGGTGGACCAAGGATGGAGGAGGGATTGAAATTGCTCTCCAATTCATACTGGGTGTGTACCCTGCAGCGACCTGTTCCCAAACAATGCCTGGGCTCTGCCCTTGAGAAACCCATGGGGTGGTCCAAAATGGAGTCAGCATTAATTGGCTTCAAGACCAGGATCACATCGATCTGTTGCACCCAAGGTGCCCTCTTGCCTTGGCCTGATCCAACACGCCTTCAGGGGAAGAGGTCTCCTTCCTGGGATGACTTTGCAGGAGCAATGCACGTGTGCTTTTAATATGTGCATGGACATGCTGAGGAGCTGTGGCCTTTCCAGGCGGGCTGGGGAGCTCTGCTGGTGCCAAAGCACGTTACCCACACGGCTGAGAGAAAGGCAGGAGGTGACGAGTGGGAAAAGAGGGAGGGTTTGCTTTACCTCCTGCACATTAATTGCGCAACAAGTGAATTTCCCATCTCTTGGTTTGGAAAAGCCCTCCAAACCCGTTCCTGTGAGCTGGTGTTTAAGTCCCATTTTGATTTGGCTTGTACCTCATCCTGGTCCCTGTAGGAGCGCTGGATATGCTTAGCTTGACCCCGGCCAGCAAGAATGTAGCATAAACTGCATTTAGTGCAATTCCCTGGCTTGAATCCTTTGAGACTTGAGAAAAGATGATCCTGTTGGTTCCTCTGGTTTTGCATCCCCAGCTGTCTGTGTCTCCTCTATGCCAGTGGAGGCAGGGATGGTTATTTCTGAATGAGGAACGCTTTGTTCAGCTGTACCTGGGATACAACCTTCTCACAGCCTGAAATCTCCCAAGGTGTTGAATTTACTCCTGTTACACAGTGAGATGCAGTTGAGAGGGTCCCCTGAGTAAGGGGTGGCATGTGTCCCAAAACAAGCACTGATCCACATCCCACCCCATCCTTCTCCTCCACCCACCAGCCTGCTCCACTGTGTTCCCTGTTGTTGACCTAGTCTACCTTGGGGTTGGCAAATCATTATTTCCAAACCCAAAATGCTTCCATACATGAAGGATTGCTTTCTTTAATTTTGCCTTTTTACCATTCAGCGGTTTTAAACTGAAAATGGCTGAATGCAAACGCTAGAGGAAATCTTCCTGAACTGACACAAGGTCCATCTTACAGCCTGCCTGCCTGCCTCTTCTCTGCTCCAGGGTGCCCCGAGGACCAGATTCATACCTGGAGATGGAAACAGACCTCTTCCCAGCCATGGTCAATGGAGAGAGGGACCTTCCCAAGGCAACTTGTCCCACCAAATCTCCGACTTCCCTCCTGGACACGTTCCCATTTGGGCAACTGCCACAGTCAACAGAGAGAGGTACCTTCCCAAGGCAACTCGTCCCACCAAATCTCTGGCTTCCCTCTTGGAGATGTTCCCATCTTGGGCAACGGTGCTCCCAACCAACATGGTCCTTTAAGCCCTTGAACTATGTGGGATCAGCTAATACTGTGCTGAGCTGTTGGACCGCTTTTCTCATGCGACATTTGATTTCTCTGCTGGAATTCACTGGGGAGGTGCTGCCATCGGTTTGAATGGATGCCTGTCCACTCCAGGCCTTTCCAACCCCCAAACATGGTGTTAAATGCTGAGAAGTGTGTCAGGCTTTGAGTTCCATGTTGGGACATGTCTGAGGCATTAAGCTCTGAATGCCATGTGAAGATCAGGAACATTTTTGTGGCAAGCTGCCATCTTCCCCCGGATCGTTTACCTCTTGAGTGACAAACCCGGCTCTGAAATGCTTCTAATGCTTTGCAGTGCTGTGGCTTCTCTCGTGTGATCGTCTCCGCATGCAGTACAGACATTATCTAATTATGGCCCTCCCTGAAGCAAAATGGGGCAATTCCTGGCATTTTCAGCGTGCTTGTGTTTGTATCATATGGAGCCGGTCCAGGCAGACAGATAATCCCAAACACTGGCGATGCTTGAGTCTACCTCTTTGCAGGCTGTTGCCTCCTTGGATGATGGTCAGAAAGGAAATTTGAAAGTGGGGCAGAGGTTTTCAACACATCTTTGCTCAGGAGCTCAGGTCATTATGGAAAAAGTCCTCCAGTTTGAATTCTCTGAGGTTTAGGTGCCTGGACAAAGCCCAGCGTCTCCACTGGTTTCAATGGGAGCTCAGACACCAGGTACCTAAGAAGACATCTACTATGGGCACCTCAATTTGGATGTCTTAATTTGTCAGCTGACTTTCATCCGTAATGTTAGGTGGGATGAATCCCACCTCAGTTGCAACTAGTAGCAGTGGGACCACACTCCAGGTCCTCACTAGAGCATTCATGCTCATTTTCTTCTTACACAGATACAGCCCAGCCGCGTGGACTCTACACGGGGTGGAAAATATTACACCAGCTGTGTGGTCTGGGCTTATTTTCATTAGTCCCCGACGCAATGGGTGAATTGCAAGCCTACTCCTGGAGCTGTCAAGCAACATGGTTATTTAGACTTGAAACCAGGAGTTGATTTTTTCCCCCTTTTTTCCTCCCCACCCCTTTTGGCCAATACACTTGGATGGTTTACTGATGCAGATCTGCTGGATTAAGTAATTGATTTGAAGCCTCCTGAGTGCCAAGAAAGAAATACTTCACATTAAAAAAATAAAAAACCTGCCAGCAAATCCAGCCCTAAGTACTATTTAAAGGCTTCTGAAAAGGCTGGCTTGACACTGGCAGGGCCACCCAGGCTCCTGTTCCTGTGTCCCCTGCCCCAGTGCCTTGGGAGGATCCTCCACAAGGATGAGAATGGGTTTTTATTCCCATCCCTTTCAGGGGCCAGTGAGTTGCATGGGGTACATAGGTGCCTTCCAGCTTGAACAGGGCGGGAAATAATTATAATAGTAGAAAATTTCCCATTCCTCAGCAAAGTGTACTCCAGGCCGTCAAGAAAATAGCAAAGAGCAGCTCTATGGGAGCATGACTGGTGGACAGAGCAGCCCTTCCTAAGGTCAGAGATCCTAGTTCAAGCCTCTTTCTACCCTCTGCCTTGCCCTTATTGTAAACTCTTTAAGGAAAGGAGCGATTTGATAGTGCATATACTTAATTACTCATTAGACTGGGTATGAACTACTCTTGGGAGAATATTTCTCCTTTGCTTTTAATTAGAAATTCTGGGACAAAAGAATATTTCCTGTCAAGTTTGGTGTGAACTGAGATGTGCCTAGGAAAGCTCTATTACTTTATGAAATAAAAAAACACTCCAAAAATTGTCCAAAACACAACCTCTCACTCAGCTACTCTCTGAATAGTGTTTTTGGTGGCCTAAACTGGGTGATAATTTTGCCTGGTAAGCCCAAGTGGAATAAACTAGCAAAGGTTAGTGCAAAAATATTGCAAAAAGCCTTTTTCCCTTCTGGATTTCTGCAAATAAAGATTTGATTTAGCCCATGGCAGAAATATTTCAGTGGGGACCTTTGGTGGGGACTTCAGGGGAATAAAATTAATTGAGGACAAGAAGTGAAATTGGGATCGGAACCTCTTCCAAAGAGACTTTAAAAGATAACAGAAGATGAAGGGAAATATCATTTGTGAAGACAATTGCTGGTAAATTTGGTTACTGTATGGCAACCCTCTTTCAAATATGGTCAGGATAAGGATGAGAAATTCAGAGGATGTTTTAACCATCGCTGCTAAACCGCTGCATTTTGGACCTAATTGTACAGTTGAAAAATAGCTCCTGGTTTTAGGTGCATCACCAAAACTGAGCTTAGCAATCTCTCCCAAGGCAAGTCCAAATAAGAGCAGCCAGAGCCCCAGCCAGGGATAAAAAAATCCATGGCTGTGCTCAGAAACATAAGATTTGATCATTCTGGGCCCCGGTTTTCCACTTGCAGAAAATGCCAGGAGGAGTTTCAAAGCTTCTCAATTATTCTGAACTGCAAAATAAATACCACTGGTTTAGGGAAAACCTCAGTAGGGCTGTCTACCCACTAATCTTTTTCAGTGTTTTTTCCACAATTTTTTTTTTCTGGGTAATATGGTTTCAGCATTGCCAACGGCTATGTGATTCTTGGGGTTCCTGGTATTTATCCTCTTACCAATGCCAACTTCTGGGCTCCTGAAATTCTGGAGAAATCGTGACTTTCCTTTTGAGAAACTAGCAGCTTTTAGCTCATAAAGGAGCATGGCAGACCTTGAAAAAGCTGGACGCTATGAATTCAAAGTTGACTGAAAGAAAAGGGCTGCCTCTAAAGTCTAGATGGCTAAAACGATTACACGTGTTTGAAATCCTCACTGTTCCCGACCCACTCATCCATCTCAGGGCTCCCTTGCTTGTCAACTGCTGAATATTTGAGTTGCCAGACCTGTGATGCTATGAGATGGTTAAGACCTGGCAACCAAAGATGATAATTACTAAAAAAATATCGCACCACTAGGAAAGAAAAAAAACAACAAAAAAATAGGGGAAAAGAATGGTGTGACAGGAGCTCCCAGCTTGTGCTTGGCATGTTTTTATTTTGGCATTGTTTCTTTGTTTTTGGGAGAGTCCCTTAGAGAGCTGGTGAGCGCCCTTCATGGTCAGGACTCTAATTAGCCACTCGTCTCTCCCTGCAGGCATCTGGATGGGCTTCCCCAGCACGTTGTGCATCCTTCAGTAGGGCACGGAGGGGAGGCTGGCAGCCTCCAGGCTTCACAGAGTGCAGAATTTGCATCGGCTTAATCGGAGGTAGTGGAGTTAGCCTGTCTCTATTTTTCTTCTTTTTTCCTCCTCTTTGTTTTGCTTCATGATGGGCTGCTGAATGCATGAAGTGATGTGAATTGGTTTGATTTAATTAATCCGTTTAAAAAATATAGATCTGGTGTTTGTACATTCTCCCTCCATCTCTCTCGACAGATTGTTGGCTCTCTGCTCCGGCAGGCTTGCGAACTGGCAAACTCCCTCTGCTGGCACAGCTACCTCCCATTTTCTTCTAGCCAGAAATTTATGATATAATCAGACTTTCCCCAGGGGTATGATCGTCTTCATGGGAACAACACTGTGCATCAATTTCCTCGCTTTATACACAGTTGTTGTTGTAGTGCATGTTAGCATCCTGGGGATGCTGCAAGCCCCCATCCCTAACCTGGCAGCAGATGACGGACAACCCAATGTGGACATCCCCATGGGAGCAGGGCTCTGTCGAACGGCTGCTCTCGGTGCCAGCGTGGTTCCCTGATCACTCATCTTAATTTTTCAGCAAGGACACAGGTCAAGCATGAGGGATCAGGGTGCACTTACTCAAGAAGCAAATTATTACCCAGGTTGAGTAACTGGCATCTGCCCAAGAGGGAATGAGAGAAACTTTCTGGAGAGATTCTGCCCATCTAGTTCTGTGACCTTATCAGGGCTGGACTATGTCGAGGAAGGATGTTTATCCGTTCAGATGCTTTTTGTTGAAGAGAATTCTCCTCCACCAACCAAAAGAAACATACTCATGTGGAGAGCTTCCTCCTCTGCTGTGGCAAATGTACTTGACGACGTGTACCTGAGCCCAGCCCTGAAAGCAGCCACTGTGCTAAAGTGTTTGCTTGGCTTCAGAAATGTTAAGAGAGGGAATTTCTCTTTAGGAAGCTCGAAGATGTTGGGTTTGAGTTCACTCTGTGCCTGATCCAAAGCTTCTTGAAGTCAGTGTAAAGCTATCGTGGACTTTAAATCAGGCTCCAAGCCCACAAACTCATACCTGAGCAGGGGGGAAAAAAAAAAAAAAAAGAAAAGACAGCAGATATCTCCAAATGAAGAGAGCTCTTGTTTCCAAAATCCCACCCTGAAACACCAGTCATTGGAGGGCTGGTGCTTCTGCTCCCTGCTGGGCACCAGAAAGGTTACCTTTTTGCATCTCCATGTATATCAATGTCCAGTTTGGTTTTGAAACCTGCTGAAATTTTGTCCTCTGTCCCACAGGGCAAACACCCATCTTATGCAAAGTTTTTTTTTTAATTATTCCTGTATTATCTTTTCCACTGTCATGTAGCTGTTTTATCTGTGCCTGTAAAGCTTCAGCAGGCTGTGTTCAAAGTGATGGATGTGCCTTCCTTCTCCAGCACTGCAGGCATGTGAAGCTGATGCAGTGAAGGTTGGTTCCTGGCCAGGAAGGTAGAAAAGTCCTTTGCTGAAGGACTTTGAAGTCATTTATCAAAGGATTCTCCTCTTGCGACTGCCTTAGACTCATAGAATAATAATTTAGGTAGGAAGGGACCTCCAGAGGTCATCTGCTCTAACCCGTGGTGTCCTCCAAGCCATTACCTTGACCTGTGCCAACTGTCAGGATTAGGGGATGGGATGGGATGGTGACTGTTCCCAGTGGGCAGCATGAATAGAACTCCTCTGTGGTTCATGGGAACCCAATTCTCGGTTCTCAGCGTCATGATGTGGGGCTTTTAGGGATAGTGTTAGAGCCAGCCTGGTGCGGTCAGTGCCTGTGCAGCCTTGGCAAAGAGACCGTCTTTGGTTGGAGGAAGGTGTTATCTTGCCCCAGAGGGGAGCTGACACACATCCAGGATGTGTATCAGGGCCTGGGAGTGAGTGAAGAAGAGACAGGAGCTGGTAGTATCATCCAGAAGAGCAGGGGAAAGGGGTGTGGTGGTGTATGAAACAGCCCTAGGAACAGCCAAGCTTGGGAACCAGCTGAGAGCAATGTTGTGTGAACATGCTGCACTGCAAGAGGACCTCAGCTGGCATATGTGTTGCATAGGCAATGTCAGAAAAGGACATAGCCCTGGTGTCAGGGAGCTCTGGGAGCAAACAGGGGTGCACTGGCGGATGGGAGGAAGGAGATGGAAGAGGGCGAGGGGCCAGTCTGGCCCTGGTGAGAGCAGGCAAGGCTGCCGGAAGAAGGGCTGCATCTTGCAAACAGCTGAAATCACAGAGCAGTGTGTTGGCAACATGAAATACGTCAACAGGCAGCAATTAGGGCTGCAGCACAGAGCCCTGCCGACCACCAAAGGTGACCTGGCTGGGGGGACAGGGGCCAGCCCAGGGCTCACTCAACGCCTGCCCTGGGGCCAGCACAGCTGGATCTGGGCAGGTCTCTCCCCGCACTGTGGCGGCACACTTCCCCAAATGCCCAAGGACACAGGCATGGCCCCGAGGTCCCAGCAAGTGCCTCTGACCTCTCCAAGCGTGAGGAGCATCTTCCTGCCAATGTGAGCCCTGGCATGGAGATCAAAGACTGGTTTCTGTTTTGTGAGGGGGTCCTGACCACAGAGGGTGGTTGAGAGAGCAGCGGGCTGCAGCTTGCACGGCGTCCTGGTTTCTGTCCGATTCTGACAAGGGTTGGTCTGACACTTCCCATTGTAAGATGGTATTTCCAGTTTCTTCAAACTTCACCAAACTTCCAGTACTTGGGATGAAATTTTCCAGGCCCACATCTGCCTATTTGCCTCAGCTGAAAGCTGAGACCACAGTGGTTTGTCCCTCCCAGGAACAGCTGCTGGTTTTGCCGGTGTGAGCTCACATATTTTGGGGGCAAGAACTTCTACCCCAGTTAGTAATGGCGTTAGCATGAGGATTTTGTCCTCCTGCAAAAACAAAACAGATGTGTATTCCTCCAGGGAGGAAAACCCCTGTTTGCACATGACCAGGAGAAACCAGTTAAAGTGCAGAAGTTAAATCTGCAACAGTCCATCTTCACTGATAATCCACCAAGCACACAGCCATTGCCACGTCCTGCCCTGGTCCTGAGATATTGCTGGTCTGTCTTTGAAGCTTTCAATTTCAGTGACTTACACTGGTGGCTCAAGGAAGCCCTCGAGATTAGCAAGGTTTGACAAACCCCACGGAGATATAAATCTTCATCTAGATGGTACCCATCTGCCCTGCAGATTTTGGGGATGGGTTTTCTCAAGCTCAGAATAACAGCTGCTATAGCTAATATCCTTCAGTTGCGCCATTTCTGGACTGAAAGTCATTTCTCGGTGTGCTGAACAGAGCCAGCTGCAACCACCTGCTTTGTGCAGGTATCACAGGGACTTAGCCCTGTTTCATTCAGCGTTGGGAACCTGTCCAGGACCACATCACTGCTTGCTCTTCTGAGCCCTCATGCTCTTTCATTGCCTCTTTAAGGGTGGCTGGGATGGAGCAGCCATTCACTGGGCGTGCTGCTCCAGGGGCTGCTCATCTCCTGCAAGATCACTCGCTCACCGGTATCAAACCCCACATTCCTGCGGGCAGCCTGACACCTCGGGCTCTCGCAGGCCAGCAGTGGAAAAGCAAATTTTCCTTCTAGGCATGTTTGAAAGAAGGCATCAGAGAAGAATTTCCAGTGGAAAAATACCAAACTCTTGCACTTGATGGAGAACCAAAATAGATTGCAACAGTGCTTTCCTCTGGGAGGAATTTTCCTACCTGGGGGCAGCGGGGGTGGGGGGAGAGGAAAGGGCTTGAATGGGCAGGTATGAGGTTAAAAAAATTGTCAGGTTCTTTCTTCGCACAAGCAAAAGGGGAGGTTGGTAGTGGGGCATCTCTCCTGCACATGCTGTACACCAGGGACCAGCGCTGTACCTTGCTTTGGGCACCTTGTGTTTTCCTTGTGCGTCGGCAGAGCTGGGTGGATGGCGTCCCATCGGCCAAGGAGGGACTGGAATACACTGTGTTCCACCGTGGTAGATGTTAATCATTCATTTAATTTGCTGCATATGGTTGTTGAACATATATATATAATTTCACAGAATCACGGAAGAGTTGAGGTCATCAGGGATCTTTGCCGATCATCCAGTCCAAACCTCTGCTCAAGCAGTGCCACCTACAGCAGGTTACCCAGGACCATGTCCTGTTGGGTTTTGCATAGCTTCAAAGATGGAGGCTCCACAGCCTCTCGGGGAAACCTGGTCCACTGTTTGACCACCCTCACAGTGAAAAAGCTTTTTCTTACATTTAAATGGAATCGTTTGCATTTAAATTTGTGTCCTATTAATTATTTTATTTCGAAGATCCACCAGGGTCTTTGACAGGAGCTCCCTTTCCAGTGCTCCTTCGTGTTCATCAGTCTGCTGGCCAAAGGTCCAAATTCAGACTCCAGGTCCCTGGGGGTGATGTGTAGGCCTGACCCTACTCTATGGATAATCCCACCTGACCTACCCTGTTTGCTGGGGAACAGCAAATAAGCTGGGCCATCTTTCAAGCACCTTCTAACCACACCTCCCACTGCCTAAATATCTCACCAACCATCATTGCGTCCAATGTAGGTGTTGGGACATGGCCTGAAATTGCCTTCCCAGCACTGAGAACAGGATGGGGGCTCATCTGGTGACTTCCTACCATCCCCTGGGCGGCAGGATCCGGCCCCGTGGCTGACAATGGGCTGCTTGTTGGGCTGAGGCGTTCGGCAGGACCCCGAGGTAAAGGGGAGACTCCCTTTTACTGCTTCTTGCTTAATAACAGGCTTGAGGATATTAATTACCTTAATTAGAGCTGGCCAAACCTGTTTGGCTTGGAGCTGGGAGTCGGTGGGGACCAGCTCTCTCAGCTTTTTTCTGCTCTCAGGTCTCATGATGTTCCCCAAAGAGCGACCTGTCCTATTTCAAACATAATTAAAAGGCTTTTGAGAGGCTTCTTAGATCCTGTAGCTTTCTGAGCAAGAAGCCCTCTCTTCAGTAAGGGCCTGTGTTTCATAAACAGCAAGAAAAGTGGCTTTATCTTGCTCCCCTCCCCAAAGTAAAAATAGATGTTTTTAGTGACACGGGGACGTCATGGGCATAAGGCACTGTCCTGTCCTTGGGAGACTTGTGACTGCAAAAAACCTCATTCTTGAGATTGTAAATCCCCTTTGGAAACATGGAGGGTGGATTTGCGGGTGAAGAACCTGGGCCAGTTGTGAGGCTGGAGGTGACTCAGCCCCCTGCTTGGCTGGCAGTGCAGGCAAAGCCTCCTGCCTCAGTTTCCCAGCTGCAAAATGTACCATGTCTTGTCCAGTCATCACTTTTACTAGCACATAAGTAATATTGAGCTGGGGCCTGGGGTATCACAAACAGTAAAGTTTGGTGACTCAGTTGCTCAGAATTTGCCTAGAGAAGTGACTTTGTAGTGAATGCCACATCAATGCAAGGTGAGATATTGGGTTCAGATAGCCATGTGACTTCTCTCCAGGTTTCCCTGGTTGTTGTCACTCTCCCAGAAGGGATGGTGTTTGCTGATGACCTTTGTCACCAGTTGTCAGGATTCACTCTTCTCCTTCCTTTGGCTGAAGGTGCTAAGCTCATCTCAGGTTGACCTCCAAACAGTGACTTATGCATTTGTGGGTCACGCTCATCAAATGGCTGAGAGAGGACCTTGGTGTGGTTCAATCTACAGGTCATCTTGCAAGAAAGCAAGGCTATCTGTGGAAGCACAGTCCTTGCTGTATGTGCAGCCTCCCACAAGCTGATGGCATGTCACACTAAGACTGCCCATCCTTAATCTTCTCTGTAGCCCCAAGGCATGACAGAACCCATGCCAGATTCCTCCAGCACTCACTGTGTTCAAATAACAACCTTGGCTCTCTTTCTCTGTATCCTGTACTATCTCATCTGTGCTTATCAGCTCCAAAGCCTCCATCTCCTCCTGAGAAAGCAGGAGGCCATGCTGTGAGCTAACCTTCTTTAGCAGGTGTCACAGAGTGGACACTAACCAGATGAAGGCACCTCAGAGAAGTGGTTGAACTGCCAGCTCATATGCTTGGGGTCCCTAGGTCTTCAGGGGGAGAACTTCTTCCAGAAGAGCTGGAGCTTCTAAGCTGGGTTTTGCCCAGAGTCACCTTCCAGAGGCACCTGATCATTTTGCAATTCTTCTGAAGTCTCTTAGAGATATTTCTCATCCGGTTATGGCAGTTGGGATCCATTGTGCCTCACTGTGGTGCTGTGTGTGTGTGATGAATACAGCCAAAGTGAGACTTGCCTTAGCCTACAGGAGAGGAGATGAAATGTACCATTTCCCTCCAGTGACTCTACAGGGAGCCTGAAGTTCTTCATGAAACATCTCATGAAGGTTTGGACCCATATGGGGGTGGCCCTCGGTCATCCCATGAGCCTCAGTTGACTTTGTGTCATTGCTGCTGGACTGATGCTATAGACGCGGCTGGGTCAGGTGCAGGGCCCAGGGTCTGTTCTCCAGGCAGGTAGGCATGCTCATGAGCACTGAGCAAACCTGGCCTTCTCCACCTTCCAAACTACCAGCTGGAGAGGATCCAGCAGTGCCGGGGTACCCAGACTGGTGGCCAAGGCCCCTGCACTATATACAAAACTAGACTGGTAGAGCCTCTGTTATCCTGTTTACTTCTTTCCTCTGCACAGTAAGAAGAATGCTTTCTCCTTTGGTGGAATGTCATGCTGTCTGTAAAACGTAGGTAGAAAATACAGAATATGGTGCCCATCCCAATCCTCTTCCTCCTCTTTGGCATTTCTTGTTGAAGGGTGGACCACCAGAGATAACCCTATCCACCAGGTATTGCTACAACACATTGGAGAAAGCAGCTATTGCATTTATTATTTTAATCCTGACTCAGTGTTTGAGTATTTAGAAGGTTGGGAGAGTTGTGGGCTCTGAGATATATTTAATTCTTGCATTTGCTCAGTCAAAGAAGATATTCAAACTGGAGATCACATAGGAGTTACTGACCTTATTTCTGTATGTGTACCTTCAGGGAGCCAATGAATAGAAGACTGCCCCCCAACAAGAAAACAGCTTTGTACTGAAAGATCCCTAAATTGACTGGGTTTATGGCTGGGCTCAAAATGAAGCCATGGACGACACCGATTGAGGGACTCCCTCAAGGTCCCTTCGAGATCTGTCTTCAGTATTTCAGTGATTCCAGTTCCTGAAATGCCGTTTTTTTGTTCTTTTTTTTTTTGAGCTGCTCTCATTGATGCTTTTGAAACATCAGCTTTGATATCTTGCCCATCTATGTGAGGGAGACGTTCGTGAATGCAGCACTGCAATTATTGAAAACCTGTGTACACTGGTATAAGGATAAAATAGATCCCATGATGGTTATGAACTGGAAAGCTGGATTTTCACACCAAATAATGTGAGGTCAGGCCTTGAGTGACCTATTCTGTATGTTAAGGGGTACTAGTATAAGTACTAATATAGTACTTATTAATATAACTGGTTACTAACTATCAGTGTGGTATCACTGTGGACTGTACTTAAAATTTGTGTGTGTTTGTGATCTGATTTACAGGTCTGTCACCATGTATTTGTCATCGACATCTTGCGTGACCTTAGTAGGCCATCCCAGCTGGAGGTGGTCAGACGTGTTAGCTTTGCCTTCTCCCTCCTCCTCAATGACATGAACCTGGCCCGTTGGCCAACTGCTCCCTTCCTCCAGACCAGGTGTCCTCCACCTTTGCTCTTTGGCATCCCCTAAAGCTGGGCTGCAGACATGATCCCTGGCTGTCCAGCATCTCCAAGGACAGAGGATGCCAAGTGGGATTTGGGGGGGGTCTTGATCCTGCTAGACCTCTTCAAGGCTGGCCCCAGCTCTTCTGCAACACTTCTTCCTTACCACTGAATTAAAGACCCTTCTCCTACATGCCCTTAATTATAAATTTTGCTCAAGCCACCTCTTCACCTCTTCTTTAACAAACTTCCTGAGCCCCTGAGTTGGGAGTTGGCTTCCCAGATCCCCAACAACTCATGCAACTGCTTCCCCCGGTCCTGGTGCTTTAGCAACATCTCCGATCTCTTCCAGGAAATGTGTCCTGTGTTTCAGCTTACCCTATGAGCAAGAAATTGTTGCTTAAGCAGGTTTCAGGCATCTCAGCCTGTGACCTTTCTGTAACTATTTGTATGAGTGTATTGACTTGTTCTGTGAATTATAAACTCCATTAACTCTTTAGTGACTCCCCAGTGCTTGGTGAGAAGGGCTCAGATCCAGGGCATATCTAATGTGCCAAAGTCTCTTCAAGCTTATGGGAATGAGGAGCTTAATCCCCATTGAAGATTTGGTTAAAAATACCCTTTTCAGTGGCAAAGGCTGACAGCTGCTGGTTAGAAATTCAGAATTAGTGACTTCATCACCCAGCACTGTAACCTCTGTTTTTAAATGCTTTCCTAACTTTCAGTCTATGAGAAATAAATGCACTGTGCCTTTAATCTTGCCTTGCTAAGATTTTCTTCTTTAAAAAAAAACACACACAACCCAAACCGACTGCGCTCCAGCAAACACCTGTATTGCCACTGAAAGGCCTTTTGCTAATATATTTTTCCCCCTGTTCTTCTTGATCACACCTGTCTAGCTTTGGGCAAAATAAAATATTCACATAGCTGCCAGAAGTAAAGTTCTTTCCTGGCTTGAGCTACTGTGTGTAAAGATCTCCAAAGAAATGTCAGATCACTTTATTGAATCCTACTGAAAACTTGTTTGACAGTAACATGCAGAAAGGATCAGGACCTCTCTGTAATTGCCAGTGGGTTGAAAAGAGCGTTTGTTTTGAAGGCTTAAAAATGTTTTTTCTTTCTTTTTTTTTTTTAATTTTATTTTTGTGATGATATTTGGGTGCATTAAAAAATGCGAAGAGCTCTCCATGCACATTGCTCCTGTATTTGCATAGATGCATGAACACACACTGCCTGCACACAAACACATGGGGATGGCTGGATCTGCAGCTGGATTGCAGCCACCTCTGGGGCAGGAGGCAGAGTCAGCCAGCAACATGCACCAGCTCAGCAGCACCGGCCAAGGCGCAGGATAATATATGCAATTTTTCAGGTGCTCTGAGCTTCACACGGGATTAAAAAGCACCTTTATACAGAAGGCTTTTGCCCTCATGAAGCCCTGCGTGTGAGCAGGTCAGAGCTACTTCAGAGAAGCAAATTCCACCCTCTGTTCACCGTGTCTTACAGCTCTGGCTTCCTGTGAGTGGAAACAAATACCTATTGTAGTGGGGAAAATAATTAGAAGCAGGTGAAAGCATATTTTTAATGATCCTCTGACCAAACTGATATTTAATTTACAATAGGAATATTTGCCTCTCCATATCCTCGCCTGTTGCTCCCGAACGTTAATTACAGTTTGTTACTCCTGTGTCTGCTGTGTGAAATACATGTTCTCCTGAGCGAGACCCAGTGCTAACCTTTGCCTTGGCATCCTGGAGAGCACTTCTTTAATTATTCTTCAGTTTTGAAAGGAGTAACCTGGGATTACTGGAACAGTCAAGCTCCAGGCCTTGAGATGGGGGAGGCAGCTGGAGCATCACTGGAACTCCCATTTATATCTGAGCTTCTCATATAAATTTAATCTGAGCTAGCCTGTTTCAAGTAGTCTACCAGACCTCAAAATCTGGTTCGTGGGGACACTCGAAACCCACCTCTGGGTCGTTCATTTCCCCAAAGGGTTTTGTTTCTTGAAGTCCAAGATGAAGTTTCCATCCTCAGAGATGGGGACTCACTTTGAGGTCTGAGTTTGAGAAGTAGTCCATTGCTTCTCAGGCTTGCTCAAATCCTCAGGTGGTGCCACGTCCAGGGTTTTTCAGATTCAAACCCTGGCCCCAGACTTTCTGATGTGTCTGTTCTTCTGTGGTCATTTCCCTACTAAATGGCACCCTGGATATCATGGGTCTTGTGGGAAACCTGAAGCCACCAGTGACAGCGACTCAGAAAATACACGGAAAAATCTCAGTTCCCTTGGCTTGAACTGAAGTCTAGCAAATTCAGTAAGGAATCTCACCAGCCTCTAGGTGCCCACAAGGTTGATTTGGCAGTCTGAGGCAGTCACCTGCATCTCACTTTGTTGCCCGTAAAGAGAAATGGGAAACTCTGGAGGAAAGGTTCAGTCTGTGTCAGACAGGAACTACAGACATATCAGAGAAGTTGCCACCTTGACTGGATGTTCAAAGTTAAGAGGGTTGGACCATTCCCCAGGTTTTTATCTCCTAACAGAGCTTTTCATCTGTCCCAAGGGGACCCATTTTTGACAGTGAAGACAGCAACTCGGTTACACTCGTGTAGAGCTAAGGTGACTGAGTGGCTGAATCTGGTTTGTATTGGACACACGTGTTTATCACACTAATTTTGACATTCTTAGCTAGACCTTTGGGGCCCCAATACACCTTTCTGTGTTGTAAAATTAAATAGCCCAAGGCAAAGGGTCTTGCCCAAGGACATAGAAGGAGTCAGACCCACAACACGACAAGAATGAAGGAGAAGAGCTGGTGGAGGTGATAGTTTCACCTTGGAGACATCGAGAGCAGAATGTGTGGTTGTGAATGGGAGTGATCACAGAATCCCAGAATGGCAGGGGTTTGAAGGGACCTCTGGAGATCACCTCGTCCAACCCCCCTGCTTGAGCAGGCACACCCAGAGCAGGGGGCACAGGACCGCATCCAGGTGGGGTTTGAATGTCTTCGGGGAAGGAGACTCCACAGCCTCTCTGGGCAGCCTGTTCCACTGCTCTGGCACCCTCACAGGAAAGAAGCTTTTCCTCATGTTCAGGTGGAACTTCCTGTGTTGCAGCTTGTGCCCATTGTCCCTTGTCCTGTCGTTGGGCACCACTGAAAAGAGTCCAGCCCCATCCTCTTGACACCCACCCTTTAGATATTTATAAGCATTGATGAGATCCCCCCTTAGTCTTCTCTTCTCCAGGCTAAACAAACTGAGGCCTCTCAGCCTTTCCTCATAAGAGAAAGCTTTCCTTCATAGCTCCAGTAGTTCCCTGACTTTCTTGAACTGGGGAGCACAGAACTGGACACAGTACTCCAGATTTGGCCTCACTAGGGTAGAGTAGAGGGGCAGGATAACCTCCCTCGACCTGCTGGCCACACTCCTTTTTATGCACCCCAGGACACCGTTGGTCTTCTTGGCCACAAGGGCACGTTGCTGGCTCATGGTCACCTTGCTGTCCTCCAGCACTGCCAGGGCCTTCTCAGCAGAGCCCCTTTTCAGTAGGTCAACCCCCAACCTGTACTGGTGCGTGGGGTTGTTCCTCCCCAGGGGCAGGACCTTACACTTGCTCTTGTTGAATTCCATGAGGTTCCCCTGGGCACAGCTCTCCAGCCTGTCCAGGTCTCGCTGGATGGCAGCACAACCTTCTGGTGTATCAGCCACTCCTCCCAGCTTGGTGTCATCAGCAACCTTGCTGAGGGTGCGCTCTGTCCCTTTATCCAGGTCATTGATGAATATGTTGAACAGGACTGGACCCAGCACAAACCCCTGGGGAACATCGCTGGTTACAAGCCTCCAACCAGACTCTGCCCTGTTGATCATGACCCTCTGAGCTCTGCCGTTCATCCACTTCTCAATCCACCTCACTGTCCTCTCATCTAACCCACACTTCCTAAGCTTACCAGTGAGGATGTTATGGGAGACAGTGTCAAAAGCCTTGCTGAAGTCGAGGTGAACAACATCCACTGCTCTCCCTTCATCGACCCCGTCAGTCACGCCATCATAGAAGGCTATCAGGTTGGTCAAGCATGACCTCCCATTGGTGAATCCATGCTGACTACTTCTGACAACTGTCTTTTCCTCTGTATGCCTGGAGATGACCTCTGGAATGAACTGTTCCATCACCTTTCTGGGGATGGAGGTGAGGCTGACTGGCCTATAGTTTCCCGGGTCCTCCTTCTTGCCCTTTTTGAAGACTGGAGTGACACTGGCTACCCTCCAGTCCTTGGGCACCTCTCCTGTCCTCCATGGCCTTTCAAAGATGATGGAGAGTGGCTTAGTGACAGCATCCGCCAGCTCCTTCAGCACTGGTGGGTGCATCCCATGGAGACCCATGGATTTGTGAGGATCCAGTTTGCCTAAATGATCTCTAGCCCAATCCTCCTCAACCAAGGGGAAGTCTTCCTTTCTCCAGACTTTCTCTCTCACCTCTGGGGGCTGAGATGCCTGAGGGCCAGCCTTAGCGGTAAAGGCTGAAGCAAAGAAGGCATTCAGTAACTCTGCCTCCTCTGCATCCTGTGTCACCAGGGCACCCACCTCGTACAGCAGCGGGCCCACAGTTACCCCAGTCCTTCTTTTACTGCTGATGTATTTGAAGAAGCCCTTCTTGTTATCCTTGACATCCCTTGCCAGCTTTAGTTCCAAGTGGGTCTTGGCCTTCCTCGTTGCATCTCTGCATACCCTGACAGCGTTCCTATATTTCTCCCAAGTGGCCAGTCCCTTTTTCCATACACTGTGAACATGATGTTTACTGTCTGGCTCCTCTAGACAACATGTTTCACAGTTGAGGGAATGACCAAATGCTTCCTTGACTTTGCCAACACAAGCCCTACAATTAGCCAATATCCGAAGCAAAGCCCCCTCATGAAACCAGCATGGGGTCATCGAGGGCTTCATCCTAGGAGGGACTCCACACAGTGTTAGTGTCCAGACACTAGTCAAACAAGCTGATTTAGAATATGTCGTATGTTCACAAGGACTCATGAAGCATCATGTTGCAGGGATTGATTGGGAAGGCTAACGTGCCCCTGACCTTCTACCAAACAAAAGGCTGGTTTAGCACTGGTATCTGTCATCTAGGGCATTTTTTTTTTTTTTTTTTACAGCTGCAGCTAGGGAATGGGAAATGGAGGATAACTGAGCAAGCTTCTCCTGGTAGTCAGGAACCTGGAGTCTGCAATGTCCCCCAGTAAGAGAGATCTTATCCTATGGATTTGGGAGCACTAGATTAGAGAACGGCACATGAATTAGAAGCAGGTCCTCCAGCATGGCTGACATGAATGACAAGAAGAATTTCAGACCAGGTCTACCCACATAAAGCTTATGCCAGTTTAACAACCTTGGTAGGGCTGTAAAACCCTTTTTGTACCAGTCTTGCAAGAGAGACACCAAAAAAGTCTTTAGTCAAGGACATCCAATGTCATTGGAGGAGCTGGGAGTACCTAATATCATCCAAAGCACTTGTTTGCTCATTTGGGTGGTATCTCCACCTAGCAGCAGGAGCTGCTAGGATTGCTTGCCTAGTAGAGCATTCTAAAGAGACCTCTTACTGCACAGTGTTAGTGTCTGCTGGATCTCGTCCATAGAGACACCTGCATTAATGCAGACTTCTCCCCGTGCTGCCCAGGAGTGCAGATCCAGGGGCGTGCTGATGCATGCAGGATCCCATGCTGGCACACTCTGGTGTGTGCAGGCTTCTGCGCTCATCATGCTTGGTGAGGTGTCCTTCTGCATGGAGCTCTGCCACTACCTCTTTGCTCCATATAAACTCATGCAGAGCCTCTGCTGTTAAGTCAGACTGTTGGAAACCCTCTCTTGGGCTTTTGCTTCCCCCTCACAACTGTCCATGCATGCATGCATGTCCATGTCCACACATGCACGTGGATATGGATGCTCTGTGTCCTGTGTTAGGGACTCACGGCCCAGCACACCTGCAGGTCCAGGCTCAGGAAGGAGAAATTAGGAAACTGAGTTGTATTTATTTCTGTGCTACACTAGGGTAGAACTTCTGCCCAGATCTTCTCCCACCTTACTGAAACCAGGAATCACCATTCCCTTGGAGAGGGACAGACTACTCCAGCGGCAAGTCAGAGCTGGAGTGGCCCGAGTTGCCCATTGGGATGAGGTTTCTCTTTCTCCCCACAGCTGTAGGTGAAGCCACGTGCAAGAGTCTGATCATGGGTATGCACTGAGTATCTGTTCTTCTTAGTGGGGAGCAAACCCAGGGGATATTCAAGCTGGATGTACAGGTTGCTTTATGAAGGTGGGAACAATTAGCAAGCAGGATTTGAAATCTCCAGTCTGCTTTGACACTGGGGATCCAACACATGGAAGTTCAAACCAGCACCTCCAGCAGGTCCCTGAGCAGAGACATGTGACCTGTACTGGGTCCTTGGGTCTTCCAAATGCTTCCCACGCAACCCTTCATCTCTGCCTATGTTAGTTCCCTGTCAGCAAATCTTCCCTGTCTCATTCCTGAGATTGAAAACTGTTTTGGTGATGGAGTGATGGCCTATTCTGCACACCGTCTGCACGCAGTACCACAGGGACATAATCTCCTGACAGCAAGCTCCAAAGCTTTGCAGCTTCACCACTCACTAATCACTGCTAAATAAGAAAAGGGGCAGGAAGGCCACTGAACTCATAACAGGCATGTTTAAATCAAGGAAAGAAAAATCAGAGGCCAAAAATTAAGGTGCTTTGATCCTTGATTTTATGTCAACAGAGACGAAAGAAGAACACTAAGTCTTTTTACTTTTTACCAGCTGCTGCTTGAAACAAAATAATTGGATAATTAAAAGGCCTTGCTTTATGTCAATTTTATTTAGGTGCCTTGATCCACTGATGGAATGTGTCATTGATAGAAGGTTTAAGAGCTCATTAGAAAAATCCCAGAGATAAACCCTGGGCTCAGCCCCTTCAAAGGGCTGTCAGCTGGGAGGGGAGCAGGGATGCTGTCCCAGAGTGGCCCAGCATAATGGTACCATAAGGGAGAAACTGTGCTGGGCAACAGCTGTAGAAAATCAGGTTACACCTTTAGCAGAGCCAGGCAGCAGGTGTTGTGAAACACCCCATGCCCTCCCGCGCTGCCCCAGTAGCTAGTTTGGGTCTGAAGGGACAAATTTGCTTTCTGTGATGGCATGGCATTTTTCCTTGGCAAGGTGGTAAAGTTTTGGTGGGGCGCAACCCTGATGCCCCATCTTGAAGCCACCCTCCCACCTCTGCTTCTCACCTGCCATCGCCTGCGTTGTCTGATGGTGCCTGGTGGGTCTTGGGCAGGAATGAATATCCTATAGAAAATAATATGGCGAGCGTACCTTGGCCTTCCCCACCTCCCTTGGCTTCCCAATCCCCAATACTTTCTCACAAGACTCAGTTGCCAACTATAAAGGACTCAACAAAACTTCTGCCTGTTATGGTTTAACCCCAGCTGGCAACTAAGCACCACACAGCCAGTCGCTCACTCCCCTCCAGTGGGATGGGGGAGAGAATCAGAAGGGTAAAAGTGAGAAAACTTATGGGTTGAGATAAGGAAGTTTAATAAGTAAAGCAAAAGCTGTACATTCAAGCAAAGCAAACCATGGAATTTATTCACTCCTTCCCATGGGCAGGCAGGTGTTCAGCCATCTCCAGGAAAGCAGGGCTCCATCATGCGTAACCGTTACTTAGGAAGACCAAACGCCGAACGTCCCCCCCTTCCTTCTTCTTCCCCCAGTTTTATATGCTGAGGATGATGTCATATGGTATGGAATATCCCCTTGGTCAGTTGGGGTCAGCTGTCCCAGCTGTGTCCCCTCCCAACCCCTTGTGCACCCCCAGTCTGGTGCAGAGCGGAAAGGAGGAGCAGAAAAGGCCTTGGCTCTGTGTAAGCCCTGCTCAGCAATAACTAAAACATCCCTGTGTTATCAACACTGTTTCCAGCACAAATCTAAAACACAGCCCCATACTAGCTAATATGAAGAAAATTAACTCTACCCCAGCCAAAATCAGCACACTGCCTCTTTTGAAAACACCACTACATTTAATACACGTATAATGGCTTGTGAGGGGTATGGCCTCTCACATAGGAACTCTTCCTTGTGTAAATGCACCTCTTTAGAGCCAAGGCTGAGGATGGTGTTCGGTTCTTGTCTGGGAAGATGGTGCCTTTGCAATGATTGAAACATTTCGGACAAAGAACAATTTCTTTTGAAGTGTTTCTTCCCCCGATGGATTTTTGGGTGAAAGTTTCCAAAGGCTCCTGAGCAGAAACTGATGGTCCATGAGATGCACATCCCTGACTCTGACTGCCATGTGAGCTTCATCACCTTTGGAAATAGAGTTCAGGATGCTGAGTGGGTAGATATTTTTGAAAAATGAACCTTTATCTTAAATATCTCCATCGATTTGTTAACATCGGTTATATAATTACTGTCCTTGCTGACACCATTTCCCTGTTTATTCCTTTTGTGACCACAGTAAACTGCAGTTCACAGCCAGATAGAGATGATGTTGTGTTACCTACACTGGGTAGGACTGATTTCACGCTGTCAAAAGGGAGGTAGGTAGCTTAAGCCACTCCTTTCGCCGTTTCTACCGTCAATGAATAGAGATGAGCATCTCTAGAGAGTGGCACATCCTGGTTAAAATAGGTCCCCCAAATTGACGGGAATGACTTGCCCTCTGAAAGTAGCCCATTGATAGGAGAAAGATCCCAAATGCTTAGGTGTGCCCCACATTTAGAGGTTTAAGTGAGCTGAGTTGAATCGTATCCTCTTGCAACATGAAAAATTCAGGAGCCCTAGAGAAAACCCTCTGACCTGCAGCCATGCCTGCAAAACTGGATGGTCTGAGACCTGCCAGTCGGGCTGCCACTGTGTGTTGTGCACACTCTTCTTGTGCAAATAAGTGAGGAGATAAGTAACCCGCATATGCACATATAGCACATAAAGCTATATATAATGTGCATATGGGCACATACACACAAAATCAAAATTGTGTATGTGTGTCTGTCTAAGGTATGTGTATATAGCTGTCTTTAAATAGCATGAAAAGCAAAGAAATACATATATGTATATAGTTCAAGGCCAAATGTGGCCTGTATAGAAAGGGTTTATATAGATTTGCAACCCAATTACATGACCTAGAGTCAGCGTGGAGGGAAACATGATGGGGGAAAGGGCTACAGTGGGACTGGGTCCTAACTCCAGAGGTGCAACGGCAGCGCAGGCAGCTGCCAGCTTTGCTAAAAGTGCCATTAGCAAAACTAACAGGCGGAACCCCATCCCTGGCGTTGCTCACGTTGGCGGTCGGAGCAGGTCTCTGGTGTGCCGAGCGCTGTGTGAATCTGAGGAGGCTGTGATCCTCACAGCAGTGGGTGGTAGAAACCACAGCGTGTAAGCGATGCTTTCTGTTTTATTTGATTTGCGACTGATTTATAGGCACTTCTGCGGTGTAATTGGCTTCATTGAACCCACTGTGGCTTCGTGCTGCCATGGCTGAGAGCTGGGCTTGGCTCTTAATCTCCTGTTCCCCGACCTCTCCCTAGAACAATCCGTGCACTGCTCTGACATGTGTAGAGATTATGGTGTTGGCTTAGGAGCTGATTAGTCTGCATGATATCTGCATGATAAATATCTTTATAAATAGCTTTCCTGAGCAGATTTCATTAGGCATCCCTCAATAAGCACCAGGGCCTGCTGAAGGAGCAGCCACCATCTCACAGACTTTTGTCCTGGGACAGGTGCCTTGGGGTCTCCACATCACCTCATGGACCGGTTGTACCTGGTGCATGGGGTCGTGGGGGTGAAGGATAGCTGTGAGGTGATGCTGCTCCCTGACACCATGCCATCTAGTACCTTGGCTGAAGGGCGTAATTCCACTGGTGTTCCCAGTGTCCATCATGAAGCATCATGGGCTCTTCTTGCTTTAGATGCCCATCATCACGGTCAGCTCACCTTCCCTCTGCTCTCCCTGGAAGGGGATGGCTGGTGGGGGTGACATCCTCCCACATTGCTGAGTCCATGAAAGAGTCCAGGTCCACATCAGGAAAAGGATCTGACTGTGCTAGGTCCTCTACAAGCAAACCTCCAAGAAGAAATGCTCCATGGGCAAGAGATAGGAAGAGGTTAAGATGGTGCATAGCAGTGTGGGGAGCATCCCCTGCTCCAGAGGCCTCCCCTCTCGTAGACTTACCTGATTTTGCTGAGCTTATGCCTCCAATAGATTTGGTCCCAGAGCTGAATTCCTGTGGAGCTTCTGGGTATTTATGTGTTAGGTATAAAAATAAAAAGGTTCCTAAATAATGCAGTGATAGGACGGAATATCCCTGAATCCAGTTACCACTGAAGGATTTGAGTTGAGGCTGCTCTAACTGCTATACAAGCCTAAAAATCAGGCTGAGCAATGGCGGCAGACGAAATGGGAAGGCAAGTGGGCGGGGGCCTCATTCTCAACAGAGAACCAAATCTGCCCATTGGTAATGCTGTTTAAAGAAGATGTTGCTGGTTCCACTGGAAATGGAGAGGTGTAATGGAGTGAGTATATATGCATGCATGTATGGAAAGGAGGAGGAAAGAAAGTGGGAAGAATACAAAGAAAACCCTCGCTTGACTGAAAGGAGGGCAGGACTGCTGAGAATCGTGGTCTTCACAGGTGTAAATCCATCTCCAGGCAACTCACAAAAAATTCCCATATGAAGGTGGCTGTGTGGATATCTAACTGCACTGGCAGTTACTCATGTTATGATGCTTCCGTGGTCCTCAGAGGACAGTCTTCCTCCCCATCCTCTGCCTCAGTTTAGGGCCAGAGTTCGAACGGCCAGAGAGAAGGGCTGAGATTACTCTCCCAGGCCTCCTGTGTAAGAAAAGCCAGAGGAGGACACTGCATAAATTCCTGCTTGAACTAGAAAATCCATTTAGATAAAACCTTCCTTTTAAAATCTGTGTAATGTGAATTATTGTAGTCTCTGCTAAATTGTTCCATCAGACAGTCAACTTCAGCGATAAAAATTATGTGCCATGTTTGGTGTTTGGTTATGGCTACCTGATTTCTGGCATTTAAATCTTCTCGTACCTTTGTGTGAGATACTGAAGAGCTCTCTATTACTGAACAACCATTCAACAGACTACTCATGGGTTCATAAACTATCATCTTTCTGTCCATTGAGTTGGTGGACTGAGCTCCTCTAAGGGTTTCCAACCTTGCCTCCATCCCCAGGACTCTTCTCCAACACCTCTTCGATTTAACAACATTATTTGGGGATTGTGCTTCAGAAGCAGTGCCCGGTTTGCAGTCTGGGAGGAAGAGTGTGGGGTGGGGAGTTTCACACACACACCCCCCCTTCAGCCTGGCTTGGGCAGCAGGAGGTCCTGGCGGGTTCATGTCCCTTTGCTCCCTTGGAGGAGCGAATGGGGCCATTCAGCATCTCTCTCAGCAGCTCTGATAGCCTGCTTTGGATCCTGCCCAGAAGAGCATCTCCTTCCCTCCACTGCCTACAGAAGCAACCCAGGGGAATCAGCTGGCTCACACAGCCAGCTGCCTGGAGTGTGGGGTAATGAGGACATCCTGTAAATTCAACATTCCCTCCATTCCGGCATCCAAGATCACTAGACCTCTTAGCAATAAACCCCAATTGCAAGCATATCGGGTTGCCTGCTGTGATGCCCAAGTCTCTTCCAGCATTGCTGCTTCCCAGGAGGGGGAATATACCCACATTCTTCACTTCTGCACATCTGCCTTTACTTTTGTCCCTCATCTGCTTGCTATCTGCCTGCACCCAGCTTAACAAGCGAGCCCTCTTCCTCCATACCATTGACCTCAGCTTCCATTACATGCTGATCCAGTAGACCTTGTGTTGTCACCAGTAATTGTGGTTTTTGTTTTTGTTTTTGTTTTTGTTTTTTTCTTTTTTTAGTCCAGGACATAGAGAAAATGTTAAAATGTGTATTGGGGAACTATTCCCTGTGGAACCTGACTAGGCACACACCCATCTGGCGATGATCCCTTGTTTAGAGTTACGCTTCGAGACCTACGTTAGCCAGGTTTTAATCCCTTTAATGTGTGCCATGTTTGGTACTCCAGTTTCTTAATCAAAGTATCATACAGTACCCAGGCAGTTGCCTTGAGGAAAATCCAAGTAAAATTACATCAGCACTCTTCCCCTTATTAACCACGCTTGTGCTCTTATCAGAAGATACATCAAATTAATTTGACAAGATCTATTTTTCATAAACCCAAGTTGATTGGCAGCAATTATATTACCTTCCTTTGATTCCATAATAAACAAATCTCATATGAGCTATTCCATTATTTTTTCCTGGGATTAATGGCAGGCTGGTAGTCTAGAACCCGTGTTGTCCTGTCTCCTCTTTTAAAACACCAGCAGAACATTCATTTTCTTCTGGTCCTCTAGAACTTCCCTGGGGTTCAAAGACTTTTGAATAGGCTCCAACCCTTTCCTGGCCAACTCTTTAAAAACTCCTGGATGTAAATGATCTGAATCTGCAGATTTATTAATGGCTAGCTGTGGGAGATGCTGATTACCATCTCCCTTGCTTATGGTTAGAGCTATAAGTGTGATCATCAGCAGTGTGTGGTAGAAGTAGCTTGTGCAGCTTTTTCTCAACATGCAGAACTGAAGTATTTATTGAACACGCAGGGCTTTTCTTGGTTATTATCCATGGTTCCACCATTCCCCTAGAGTAACAAATTAATGCTTTTGTCAGGGTTTCTTTTGTTCCTTATTCAAGAAAAGCACCTTCTCTTCAACTTTGACTTTGCTGACTATTAATATTTCTTCAAGTCCTTTATTTCCCTTATTGATTTGTTCACTCCTGAATTCTAGTTATGACAAAAATGTCTTTCTCCATGCATTACACTGGTTTTATTTTAATACAACAACTCACTTGTTTTATTCCTTATCTTAAATATCTGCTTTTACTTTCCTTCTTAATCTGGCTTAAAGAAAAGCTAGTATGGTCTCTCTCCTTGTTGATAAGGGTTGTAGATTTTAAATCAGTAAGTAGAAACACTCTTGAATAGTTCACATATTGACTTATGTAAAGTCTCTCCTATAAAAGCTACTGCTATTTGACCATTTGGATCTGTTCCTCCTTTGTTGTAAGACGAGGCCCCTAAGGAATTCCTCTCCCTGGGATGCAACACGTGATGTACAAACTTACCATCCTTAATTTTCAGAAATGTTAAAGGTCCTTCTCTGGTGTGTGGCCCAGCCCACATCACTCAGGTCGCAGTTTCCATGAGCACACATCCAGGCTCCCTTACAGAGCAGAAAGGTGCTTGAGGACATGGTTGTCTTGTTCTTTGTTGAAACCTGGTGGTCATTAGTTCATGGCAACTTCAGGTCTGCTATTCCTTCTTGTGTGGTTATGGAGGTTTCCTGATTCCTTCCTCTTCATGTCTCACTGGTAGACAGTTGTCATTGTGGTTACAGACAGTAATCTGATGTTGCTATTGTGTGCACGCTCAGAGCTCCCCCTTACACCTGGATGAAATATTTGCCAGAGACCTTGGCAATCAAACCAGGCTTCTTAGCGCTGAACCTTGTTTTGTGATTTTGTAGCTAAAAGTTTTGTGATTTTGTAGCTAAAAGTTTCGTGATTTTGTAGTTAAAGCAGTCTAGTCTGACCTCATAGCTGGCCTTGCTTTGAGCAGGAGGTTGGAGTAGAGACTTGAAGTCCCTTCAAACCTGAATTATGCTATGAACCTATGATTTTTTTTTTTTTTTTTTTTTTGGTTAATCTCACTTAAAAATAGAAAACAGTATCTGAAAAACAAAATTTTCAATTTTGGCTTCATTTCAGAATTCCCTCTTCTAATTAAAATATGTTTCCTGATAGGCTTCAGCACCAGACTTGGGTACCTACACTTAGATGTCTACGCCATGTAAGCTGGTGCCTGAGATTTCCCGATAATCCATAGAGATATGGCCACTGGAGCCCACAGAGCAATCCAGCCAACCAAACATGTGGGTAAGCTGCGCTGGGATCTCTGGGATCTGCTGCTGAGGGGCTCAGCTGAGTTGCCGACACGGTGGATGCATGGTGCCATGTGGGATTGCAGACCCCTGAGCAGGACTGACAGATGAGGCACGAGACCCTGGGCAGTCCAGTGCCCTTTGCAGCCATAGCCTGAGGGCATCTTACTTGGCATGAGGCACCACACCACGGACTGCAGCGGGAGCCCTGACACCCAGTGCCCATGGAGACAGTTTGCACGTGGGTGTCTGACTCTGGAGATGACTTTCTTGAATTTTAATTCATAAACCTGAAAAAAAGCATTGATTAACTCCTGCAATCTATTGCTAGAGAAGGTTGTTGAGGCAGATAGTATCATCGGGTTCAAAAAAGGGCTAGAAAAATTTGTGGACAATAGGTTCATCCATAGATAGGTCGAGGAGCAGGTGGTGGTGCAACCCTCCAGCATTCCTGTGTGATGTCTGTGGATGCTGGGACAACATGAGGGCAAGGACTGCAGAAAGTGGCCTCCCTGGAGAGCATCTGCTATTGCTGTGGTTACAGACAGGTTACGGAGCTACACAAACTGCTGCTCTGACTCAGTAAAGCATTTCTTGCACTCTCATTTTCTTATGACATTTCCTCATGTGAAAATGCAGTTTTTCATTTGAGGTTACTCTGCCATACACCTTTTCCCCCTCTAACTTTTTGATTCCCCACAAGATTTTAAAAAATTGCTTTACATATGTCTCTGAACAGCTCTGCAGGTGCCTGCAGGACCCCAAGCCCACTACGGACATCCCCCCAGTGCTCCCACACTCTTTGGATTGAAGCCTTGCTGAGTTACAGACTCCTGCCCAGGCACCCAGTTCATTTGGGGGTCCAACACTGTGACTGACTTGGATGGTCCCTTCCTCTCCGTGGGAGGTTACTGGCTCCGCAGAGGTATGCCTTACCAGGACTCTGATCTTGCTCCCGAGCCAACACATTTTATAACCCGTTTTTCTTAGTGTAAACTGACATTGGCAGCAGTTTATGTCAATATGTTGGGCCAATCCCCCAAGACTCCAGATAAGAGGCAAACACTACACTCTTCTGCTGCCCACAGCATTGAGAGAGAGGCCAGACCTGATCTAATCTTTCTGTTTGCATTATAAGCATGCCTAGAGGCCTTGCTGTGCTAGGTCCTAGATGTCAACCTAACAAGAGACAGTTCCTGCCTTGAGTACCTGGCAGCCAAAACAGGCGAGGGAGATGGAAAATGTGAATGGAGCAAAAAGCACAGAGAGCATCTCACCCAGGGTCACCTGGGGGTGGCCAGCAGACTACTTATGTCCCTTGATGACCTGTTAGGGGTCTGGGACTCTGCTATATGGCATATGTGTGTTGAAGGGAGAAAGCTGGGGAAGAGGAGGTATTCAGGTGGGTTTGGCCTTGGTCAGTAGTGTGTCCTCACAGCGTCTGAGAGAGTACCCTGGCACCCTGGTCCGGGCACTCCCTAGTTAGGGAACCCCAATGCTCTCTAAGCAAGCTCCTGTGGCTTGGCATTAGGAATTATGAATGGTCAGCATGGACCATTATGAATGGTCAGCAGCAAATTTGACCTTGACACTGCTCTTGAGTGCACTGGAAACACCTCAGGGGAATGCACAGCTTAATTAGCTAAATAAGGCCCTGGGAGTTGGGTGTTGAAAGCTCTGTTATTTAACTGCACTCATTTCTCTCACATCATATCTCCTCACCGTGCATGCCCCACCTGCTTTAGTCATCGTGAGTTAACTGGCGAAGATGGACATTTCCCAGTCACCAAGACGAGCTGGTGGGAATGGAAAGGGCAATGAACTCTTCAGAGCTGCGCCCATGTTTCAAGTCTAACCAAGCCGTGGTGACATGGGGGTGTAACTTAATAGTTTTTTTTTTCCCTGAATAATTGCTTTTACTGAGAAATCTAATAGGAGGCAACTGCCATAAAGGGCAGTCAACTGGAAGTCATGCTGGAAGGATGCCATGGTGCACCCAGGCTTGCAGAGAAGTTTGCAGGCTGGATGCAGAAGGTGTGATCCTGGCTGGGACCAGAGTCCAGCAGAGGGCACTTGCTGAATGCAGCAGGCTGCAGTGCCCGTCCTTGGACCGTGGTTTAATTACAAACTTTGGCATATAGCAATCTCGTTGTCTAGAGTCTGTGGTTACTCAGTGTATCAGTTTCATAAACTTGCCTGCCTGCCCTCTGTGACTCAGTTAATAATAATTAAATGATTCTTTAACAATGCTGGGTAGATTTCCAGCTATTTTTCAATATGCATTAATAATCCTTAATGCTGGTGAACTTCCAAAATTCCTGGGGTCTGGGTTGCTGAAATATACCCACACTGATGGGTCTGATTCTCTGTTCCCTTGGGCAGTCATTTACTGGTATTTAAAATGCAAAGTAGGTGTAAGTGAGTGGAGAACGCTGATATTGGTAGTATTTTCTCTTAATGGTGCTCAGGTTTGTGAACCTGGTCCAACACCCCTTGGTGCTGCAGAAGCAGCAGACTTCAGTAGGCTTTGGAGGGGACTGGGCATGGCTGTGCAAGGTGAGAGGCAGTGAGGCATGAGATGTTATCCAAAACTCCTCCAAAGGCCTCAACTTGCTGACTCTGTGCAATTAGGCAAGTGTCTCCTGAGAACAGGCTTCTGTAGTGCTGTGTCCTATCATGAGGGAAAACAGACACAAAATTTCCTGCAGTAGCTGGGCCCATCTGTCTTCTCTCATATCCAGAACCTAAGAACATAAATATGCAGAACGGACCTTACAGGGGATTTGTCTTCAGCTGATCTTTGCAAATCCAACAACACATGGTTGCACTGTTTGGGCAATTGCAGACTCTGAGCCGTAAGATGTCAGGATAAAACAATAAATTCCTAGACTCCTAAAAATGGGAGGTAACAATACAAATGATCATCTGGTCTGATCCCTGGTATCACAGAAGCCAGAGGAACCCACCCAGTGATTCCAGGGGCAGGATTTAAATAGCAAGGCAAAAAATATCTTTTTTTAGGAAAAAAAGGATGCCCTTGTTTTATTGAGTTTGTCTCATTTGCTAGTAAATTAATTCTACCCTAGGTTGAAAGTATGATTTATTTCTAGCCCTGGCTGACCTAGTGAGTCATCTGTTTTATTTTAGGTGTGTGCTTTAGGATGGAGTGAATGCATCCCATAGCTCTGAAGACTTTGCTAACAAAATGCCGGCTGACCATAAAGGGACCTGAATGAGGTTAGCTTGGATAGACATCTACCACATTTTGTCACATGAAAGCAATCCAGTGTAGGAGCTTTATCTTTTAGCTCTTGGATTGTGTAATGCTCAGTTCTGTTTGTTAGATTAAGGACACATTTGCTCTTAGAGAGCCTTGTCCTGTATTGCCATACAGCATTTTGGAAGGAATCTACAGATCTCCGGGAAAGTTTGATGGCTACACACAAAACCTGGCTAGATACCTGGCTTAGTTATCCATCTGTGCCCATTGATGGGCACCACGGCTCAGCTCCTCAAAGGAAAAGATGCATCCAACTTTTTCGCTCATATGGCAACCAACAGGTATGAGAGATGTACTCTGCTACTTTAGAAAAACTCGCTGTTTGGCAGTTAAAGTCAGTAGGTGTTAGTCCCCTAAATTATGGCTAAGCCATCTTTGAACCCCTTGTTGACTCACTATACTGGTAAGCAACAGTACAAAGTCTTGAAGGACTCAGAAGTTATCTTCCTTGCAAAGAAAGTTGCAACCCTCAAATGGCAGTGTTCTTGAAATCTGCTTCTTCAGTAGAGAAGGACTATCGGCCACTGCCAGAGTTATGAAGAAGTCTTCATGTTTTGGGGTTCCCATTATCAAAATACTCTGTAATTCATGTTTGTTGTTCTCCCAGGACAATTTACCCCTCCAAAGGTTTTCAGGTCCTCAGAGTCAATGGGAACTAAGGATGAGGTTCAGTTTATCTGCTTTAGGGTAAGATAAATTTTACTCCACTGATGGTACTAACCAGATCTCCATGGCCTATAAAAAGAGTCCATGAGGACTACCTCAGAACCAGATGGCTTTATTTCATGTGTTTGCACTTCGCCAGATGATGCCTATATGAAGTCTTCTCCACCTTCTATATGAAAAATCTTTTCTAAATTTGTGAATCCTCTATTAAGGCTGAAGTTCTCCTCAAGTAAAGGAGTATTCCCCTCCACTCATCTTTCTCCAGGGATGGAAAGTACCCAAGAGACCATGTGTAGAACAGGATGAAAAAATGGGTCTGGCTCCCTTTGGAAAATGATAGGTGTGCACCGAAAGGTCTCACCAGACTCTGCCTGGGGAGCCTCAACTTCATGCCTGATACTGGATTTTCTCTTGATGTCATGAACAGACAGCTCTGGGTTCTCCACAGTGCATCACACCATTGAGATAGTTTGCCCTCAGTTCAAATTTCTTCGTGTCCCATATGGTCCACCTGCTAACTGCTGGCTTTGAACCTGCAGCAACACATCTGGCTCCCGAAACTTCAGGTGAAAGCAGGAACTTGGATCCGACTTGAGCCCTGCCATGGGGACAGTGTGGATGTCATAGCTCAAGTCACACAACGTATTCAAGGTCACTTTCTGGCATAGTTAAAAGAGAATACAGCCACTGCTAGCGGGACTCGGAATGAGCATCTGATGAGCCTCATGTTTCTCCAGGATACTCCTCATTTCATTTGCTTTCACATCTAGCAAGACATTGAACAACATCTGACTGCTCTTTTCCATATTTAGTATTCTAAGATATTTGGCTCCGTGATGCCCCAAAATGGGCTTACAATTTTCTGTGTCCCAGGCTCTTCAGTTCGTCTATTCTTCAATGCCAAGAAACTGCCCGATGCCCATGTGAAGCAGAGGATCACTCCTCCTACTTGCTCTCCCTTGAAATATTTTTAATAGTGCTTGGTCTAAATTTTATGGAAAATAGAGTGTCCTTCCGTGGAAATGAGTGGTCTTTGGATCAGGTCCAGGAGGGTGGCTATGTCCCGCTGGGAACCCACGAGAACAAGGATTGGGTGTGTGTGCTTAAATGCACCTATTTTTAAAGAGAACATGTGATTCTGCTTCCGATATGTTTGGTAACAGGGTGATACTGAGGCCGGAGGCCAGGCTGCTCATGTAGCTCCATTTGGAGACTGCCCCTAGATGAAGATGCAGACATACATTGCCCCTTCCTTGTGTATTTCTGTCCTGTGTTTGCTATGTTCTGAAGCT
This sequence comes from Morus bassanus, assembly GCA_031468815.1. Classification (NCBI taxonomy): domain Eukaryota; kingdom Metazoa; phylum Chordata; class Aves; order Suliformes; family Sulidae; genus Morus; species Morus bassanus. The sequence continues at coordinate 3,335,536 of CM062567.1, read as the reverse complement.
ACACCTTAGTGCTCTGGGATCCAGCCAGACGTTAGGAGGTGATGAATCAGCACCCAGACTAAAATCCAGAAGGCCAGATGCTCAGCTGGCTTGAAATGGCAGCTTCCTACTGAAGTCAGTGGAAATGGGCTGAGCTGTATCAGCTGAGGGATTGGCTGTAGGGGTTTTAGGTGAATTATCCTCTATTTTCTCAAGACGTTAACAGGCTGAAGCAGGTGGATGACTCGATATATGGTGCCTGGCTGCAGAGAACACCTTTCGCCTTGATGTTAGGTTTTTAATACACCCAAGCCTTGGCTTTGCAGGCTAACACACTAGAGGGGATCTAAAGGAATCATCCTTCATTATCAGAGTCATCCCATTATTGAAATAGCTCCAATGATTCTTCACAATTACAATGCCTAATTTGCCCTCTGAGCAAAAATGATATTAACACCAATGACGTGCTCAGCCCTTTTTCCACCTGCAAATGTTTTGGGTAATAATTGCAGGTGCTTCTTTATAAAATGAAGCAACTGCCTTTAAATATTTCAATTATTTTTATTAGATTCAACTGTTTTGCAAACCTCATTGGCTGCTAGCCAGTCCTCAACCTATTCCTCTGTCTTTTAGTGGCTTAATATTGAAAAGGATTCGCCTTGCCCTTAGACTGGATGTGTTTGTACAAGTGAACTGTCTGTTGATAGAAACATATGTGCAAACCCCAGATTTCTTGCATGTTTGGTCCACGTGAATCCTGAAAAAAGACATACACTCGCCAGCCAATAGCCTGATATAAGGGCTACTATATAGAGGTGATGTTGTTTGGTGCAGAGTGCGCTGAATTTGGTTGCTTCTGCCGCGGGTTTAAAGGTATGATTAAAGTTTGATTCCGTGGATGTCCTTGGGTTGTACTGTTTACTTGACACTGAATTCATCAAAAGGTGGGATCAGATGGAGGCAACTGGGCCAGTCCCAGAAGGGTGTGTTGCTTAGGGTCTGTCGCAAAGTCTATCCCAAAACTGCCACTATCTTCAGTGAGAACTCTGTAGATCATTTTTGGAGGATTAGACACCAGAAACTACGTTACAGAGTTTCATGACTCTTCCTTTTTCCTGTCCTCCTTCCCTCTACTTTGCAGGCTACCTGGGGAAATTGCCTGGAATATCTTTAACAGAGCAACACTTGCATGTCCTTTTTCTCACAGTAGCCACAGTTCTTCCCTGTATATGTAACTCCCCCCGCACCACCCCATTTATGAAGCAGAGCTGTTTCTGTCCACAGCCACATCCTTTGGAGACAATGGAACAGTTAAGAAAGCCCTAAAACTACAGGTCTTACTGCCTATGACGGACGTCTTTTCCTGGTTAGTAGCTGGAGATTGGGTGAAATGGGCTTAGGGCCATTCTTATGTAAAATACAGCTCACAAGACTGCAGAAGATTATCATGGCTCCATTTTCTAAGGCAGAACAAATATCTCCCTGATTGGACTCTCTGCAAGCAGGTCCTATTCCCTGTCTGTCATCCCACCCTCTTCAAGGGTCACCAGCAGGATGAGACATGGTGTAAGGAAACTCCTCTGCCTCCCTTTAGAGCTCCAGTGGCCTGGGGCTGGCTTGCCAGACTGTCTCCAGCCCTGGTGTTGGGGCTCATGGCTGGCCCATCTGGCCCATCTCAAGTGAGGTGAGACAGCCATCGCCTCCCCTTGTTCTGCCAACACTTTCCCCCTTCACCCAGCTGCTAATTGCAGTTCACAAGGAGATGCTTGCTAACACCTTTCACCACCTTTACCTTCTTGCTGGGAATTTGAAGGACTTTATTGGCCCAGGAACAGACATTCAGACTTCAAAGGAAATCCTGTTTGTCTTTGGAGGAGGGGGACCCCATTTGGGGCTCGGAAAGTGCAGCACGTTGCTTGCAGATCCTGCACAGGTCCACCAGGACATGGAGGGACTTACATCACTATCACTGCTAATGTGTTGGTGGATTTAGCTGAAAGTGGCCAATAAGCTTAAAAAGTTAATGGGAGAAAGGAGGGGGTGTCTTATGTGGTTTAAAATCACAGATAGTGGCCTCCTGGCAGCCAACACGTTTGGATGCATCTGTCCAGATAGATAGAGCCAGAGGTGCAGGATGCTTTTGCTCCGACATCAGGTTTCTCGGCTATTGGTGTCAGTGCCGGGCAGGTGGAGGGTGGTGCCTGTAACTGCTGTTTTTGGTTCACCGCCTTCCCAAATTGTTCAAAGAACCAAAAACTGTCAAAACCATTTTGCTTTGACATGAATGGAATGCTGTGTTTGACTCCAAAATGATCCATTTTATGTTGTTTCTAAGCTCTCCCTGGGTGATTTTAATTATTTAATATTCATGTTTTTTTAAAGGCAAGAAACACCAAGTGAAAAAAAGTCAAGGTTTGACTTCTTGAGATGTTTCCCCGCTTCCCCTGAACGTTTTGTTTAACTCAACATAAATTCTCCCACAAAACCATCTTGGATGAATGAAAACTGTGTTGCCTCACCAATCAATTCTCCCACTTCCAAATGGCAGAGTAGAGCCACCAGAGAAGTGGAGGCTTGATTTCTCACCATATTGAAGTACTGACCCACTCCTCACCACCGCAGTGTCTGCATCCTCACACCTGCTTAGTGAAGAAGGATGGATTATCTCCTCTGCTCAAAGGGGAGGATGGGTAACACACAGGATTCACACAGGTTACCTGTCCTTCAGCTGGGAGCTGAGACCTCCTGTAAGGTCCAGGCTGAGCAGCAAGGCTCTTCGATCAGCTTTGTCTGTCCCTCTCTCAGTCTATATGCCTTTGGCCTGGGATTTGTTTCCCTGAAATAGATGTTTTCTCCTCAATACCCTGGATGTTATCTATAAAGGGGGGGAATTTTCTTGGGATGTGAAATGGCTGGTGGGAATGAGGATTAACTTGGGATGAGCTCTGCACAGCCTCATTGAAATGAAGGTTGCACTTGCAGCTGGGAGGTGGGGAGTAGAGATGGACCCTGGTGAACGTGGGGCGTCTCTGAGGGTGTGTGTTGGGATGTGCTGAGCTGTGGGCACAGACCCAGAGCTGTTCCTGTGGGACCTCAGCAGGGCACCCACCTTTACGGAGCCAAGGGCAGCCTCCCTCCAGCTAAGCAACTCTGCTTGCCACACTGCAGGGTTTTCTGCGTACACCCCAGGACTCTGATTTTCTACAGGAGCTATGTCAAAGGCATGTGGGCATCTAAAGTCCTAAGGCTCCCCAAACAAACAAACAAACAATCAAAAAACAAAAAAAGAAATCCAGCTTCAGCTTTGTCTGAGTAGTACCTCATGGTGAAGGAAGTGCAAAGCTAATACTTAGCTGTTGCCTGGCACGACCCAAATTATGTCCAAGGCTTGGACCCAGATAAGGGAGGTTTCAGCCCCACTTGCTGCTCGCCTTGGAGGAGCTTGGAGTGATCATGGAACAGCTTTTGGGCAGGTGGATAACAGCAGCATGGTTCATGCCTTGACATCAACCTGGGAAACATCTTATCCACACAGTCCAGAGCAGAGAGTCCCACCACTGGCAGCTCTCATGCGTCCACCCTCCCCACCCTGTAGCCCTTCAACAAGAGCTTTTACAGTGATCTACAGATGAGGCCAGTAAATAACCCTCATTATACAAATGGGGAAAACAGAGGCACAGAGCAGTAACATGATCTTCCTCTTGTTTTCCTGGGTGTAGGACCACCCCTATAACCAGCCATCATAAATCCTATTCAACTGGTCTAACTGCCAGACTGTGTCGTGGGATGCCCACAATATCTGTGTGATGCTACGCCCAGGGACACCATTGCTGTAGGAAATGGATAACCTTTGTATTCAAAATATGATTAACGCAGCTGGTTGACCAAAGCACCAAAACAATTTTCAAGCAGCAATCACAGCTTTTCATCCTTGTTGAAGAGCGGACAGTATTAATGGCTGGTCAAATTCATGAACTGCAGCTTACTACTTCTGGCTGGTCTAACCCAACGGCTGTCAGCAGCACCTAGAAATACAGCTTTCTTCCCCACTTTACAGGCACAACTCCCTATGCAATTCACAGTCCAGCCCTAATTTAAACCATAACTTTTTTTTTTCTCCTTCATGAGGTAAAAATGTCCATCCAGAATTTCCATTTAAATCTAATCAGTTGCTACATGGGCCCATCATCTTTGCTTGGAAATGCATAGGACATGTCCATACAGCTCTACAGCACTATACTCCTCCCTACACCCTCTCCACCCCCGCTTCTCAACTCCCCTCCTCCCCAAACTATGACTCATCTTAAGGCAGAAGGTTAATTTAGGTTAATTATCTTCCTGGTTAGCAGTGCATACATGTCCTGAGCAGCAATAAAGGTTTGACACCCCTCCTGCTGCTGCAAATCAATTTTCTTCCTCATTTACTGTAAATGGAAATGAGCCAGGTTCTCTGGCATCAAAGTAAACATTTCTCTGCATGAAACTCAACTTGTGAACCTGGTAATTTCAGATTTGCTTATAACATGCGCATTTGCCAAGAAAAAAGAAAAGCAGCTGTTTGATGTCTCCAAAAACTAGAATTAGCCCTGTAGATCAAACATCAGTTCGCCTGCTGCTTTAATAATGGAAGGATCCAGTTGCATTAAGCACGAGGATATCATTACACTATGTACCGTGCTTACATATAAGCTAACCCCTAATTCCCCTACTTAACAGCTAATGCATATTATTATTATTTACTCTTTGAGTTAGAGGCTCAACCATGATCCGAGTCCTGCGGTGTTAGGTGCTCTACAGACATGCACAAAAGGAGAGTCCCTGCCCTGAAGAACTTACATTCTAAATAGACACAGAAGACAACAAAGGAAGTGTTACTGCCCCCAGGGAAGAGGAGCGTGAAGGGGCATGCAAATACCCCAAAGCAAGTTTACAGCAGAAGCAAGAATAAGACGCTTGTGGTTAGAGTCCTAATCTAGTCAGCTGCCACTCCTGAAGGTGGGTATCTTTAAAAGGTGGAAGTGAGTTCCCCTAACTTTAGCCCCTTGAAAATTGGGCTTTTCATCTAAGCTGATCGTTCAGGCTGCTTCCATAGTCAATGGAGACAGGTCAGCACCTCTGGAGGATGATTCACTGCATCGTCTATAGGTGGGACTCTTTTCCCACTGACCACAGAGTCTGGGGCTGGATTAATTTATCCAAAATGAGACTTCAGGGCTGTTTGAGGTGCCTTGAAGTATCTGCAACAGCCAAAAATGTCAGCAGCCATGGCACACATATCAGAGACCCCACACTGGTAGATGCCAGGAGGGATCCAAAGGCCTCTCAAGTGAGCTGAGCCCTGGATAACCAGACAAGACTAAACATTTCAGTAAAAGAGGTGAACTCCAAACCTGGTTCCCAATCCTAAGAGCAGGACTGTAGAATATAGGGTATTTTTCCCTCAGGGGCAGGTGTACCTTTCCATGAGGTGTAGGTTGAAGGTGATATGAGAAGGTATGAGAAGACTGGTGGTCTTTCTGATCAAAACCAAAATTGGTCACTAGAGGTATGAGTTCTGTTCAAAGACATTCTGTGCCACCTTGGCATTGTCTTTTCTTCTGTATAGTGGGAATGATCATCCCTGCTTTCACCCCAGATGCTGATGGAAGCCTCTGCTCAGGGTTAACGTGGTGCTCTGAGAACCTTGAGGGAAAGAGACTAATTCTTCCTGCAAAGTACACCGCCAACTAAATAAATATCGCTGCTGTGTGATCATAGACTCAAGACACTGACTGCTTCAGCCTTGGTCTGAGGGGACAAATGTCCTTATCTTGATCCTCTCTCCCATCTATGCTAGTGCCAGGGTAAGAATTCAAATGTATTTCTCATCTGAGTGAATGTCTCCACCTCTTAGATTAGCAGGATATGTCAAATGCCCAACTCTGTCTCTTCTAACCTCAGTTGTTCTATGAGTCGATGGCTGAAGACAGGAATCTTTAGAAGATGACCTGATCAAAACTGATCCTGGCATCATGGGACCAGTACTTAAATTTCATAGTAAACAGGGAAAATTATTTATTGTGATACATATTCGTACTTAGGAAGGAGGGACTGAAGCAATGAAAAGGAAAATTTGCTTGAAAACTTTCATATGGTTGGATTTATTTGCAAGTAGTAAATGGTAACTAGTAAATATCACTAAGGGCCACTGAAAATCTGATGGAGGCAAACGCTGGGCACTCTTAGATAGGCCACATGGTATTAGCTCTATTTTCTCTCTTTTGAACAGTCTGTAAGTCAAGGATGATTTTTTTCTCTGACTTGCTAACATTCCAAACCTGGCCTTATTAATTTTTCTTTTATTCCCCCCAGGCAAGCTGATCTTTGATAGCGCAATAAGTTTCTGTCCCTTCTGTACCTGGACCTTACACTGTGTCAGTCTGGTTTGAGTGGGTTTGGCAGCTTTATGCAGGACCTGATGCTCCTCCCATCCTGTGGCCCACCAAGGATGAGATCTTTCTCTCTCACACCTCAAGAGTTGTACAAGAAATACGTTCAATTTGGCTGAGCAGTGCCCCATGTAAATGATGCCTCCAAGTAGGTTTCTCATGGAGTTCTGCCTAACCTGTGAGCAGAGAAAAGGGCAATTAAACTTAAAATTAACTTTATCCCAAAATGTGAAAACTGAAGACAAGAATTACTAGCATTTGTATAGGACTGTTTTTATGGGTTATGAACTGTCAGACTTTAAAACTTGAACTGCCCCAGGCAAGCTGAACAGCTATATTCATAGAACCTTCATTTCCTCTCATTTGGAAAGAAAAAGCTCATATCCTTCTATATTTTCCTTCATCCCATTTATGAGGTTAGTTGAAGGTTCTTGGAGATTGGGACTGCAGCACTACCTACTCCAAGGAAGGATACGACTAGTAGACAAAGTGATATCACAGAAACGAAAAGTTTCTGAGAAAGGCAATTAATTACACAAATCTATAATTCATCACAATGAGTGATATTTTCTCTCTGACAGTGAGAAGCATGAAAACCCCTTCTTGTGCTGTATTACAGCAGCTCGAAGACTGTGATAAGAACAAGCCAATTAGGAACCTGCTTGAAGGGATGTTATATTTAAGGTAGAGTCAGTTTTGCTTAGGGCAGAGAGATGGAGTAAATTTCTCAAAGTTCCTTCAAGCAGGATTATCTGTGCCTCTATAAATGTTTAGAGCTCCAAGAAGAACACAAAAACATATCACTGTACTACCTCTGGATTATTTAGGTCAGGAATTAAAATATATTTGGTAGGTTTTCATAATTTTATGTATAGCTGTTTTTTCTTCCTGAGGACAGAGCTGTCAGGGCAACGCTGCCCATACTGTAGCCCACACTGCTAGCTATTTTGCAAAGAAATAATGCAAAGGTGTTCATTTGACTTGTCAGATTAATGAAACAGTGATCACTGCAGTAAAAGCTGGAAGAGTATCAAAACTGTAGTTGGAAAAGAGCAGCATTTCTACCTTGTCCTAAGTCAGTGGTTGTATGAGGACATGTACAGGTGGGCACGCACAAGCTCACACACACTCATATACAATATCATCTCATTTCATTGCCTTCCTGAACTTTTCCTTGACCTTCCTATAGAACAAGAATAAATAAACACACAGGTTGTGTTGAGATACCTCCTTACCTTGACCGGTCTTTACAAGTGAATTCTCCCTCTCTTTAACCATAGTTTCTCCTGCTGGCAGTGATTCCCAACATTTTATACAAGTGGAACTGAATCTTCTGTGTCCTACCTGCACTGCTTTGTAAGATGCAAGAGCGGAATTATTTTCTGTGCCATCTGGGCAACCACAACAACCCTGCCTGAGAAGACTAGGAGGCAGAGAAGACCACTATGCCAGGACCTCCATATTCAAAGCAGATCACTGGAGTTGAACAAACAACTGTCCCACTGAAGGTAGCAGTAGGGTTTCTTTCTCATGGTGGGACACTTATTTCCAGCCCATTAAACATGGGCCCATTAAACATCCTAGTGCTCAATTTGCTGTTCACTCCATTGGTGGCATCTTTGCATCCAGCCAAAGCTTTCGTTTTGCTCAGGTTTCACTAAACCATCTCCTTGAAAAAGCTATATGGGAGATAGTGGTGACATTTTTTTGAGTTCCACACTCGATTTCCTCATCTGGTGCTCACATCTGTAAACCTTCTGAAACCCCAAAATGAGAAATATTGCTGAGAAATATTGTGTTGATATTGGAACACAACTGAGCAAGCAGATGATTGACAAATGTACCACCACTGGCCAAGGGGTCCATGAACCATAGATGACTGGAAGCTGAGAGGGCACGTTTGTGTTGCCATTTTAAACCCTTGTTTTATAGTAGTATCTCAGTCCTTAATGAAATGAAGCCTCCACTGTGCTTAGTTTAGTGCAGGAGCATAAACTCTGCATTCGTGCATGGGCCAAAGGCTGTTCTTTGGCCATGTGGCCAACTGGCACAACTTGGCTTGCATAAAAACTCACTTTCCCCTGAAAAGGTGTGGCTGCATCCAGATTGCCCTCCTTGCTCTCCTGAACTGAGCCAGCCACTGTACAGGGCCAATCAGTGCCAGGGGCCAGGCTAAAAATTCAGCCCATCGTGGGTTATCCTCAAATCCATGCCTTTTTTGGTTTGCTAGTTTGCTAGCCAAAGAGGGGCAGTTCCTACCTTAAAGAGCTGGTGGTGAAGGTGATGGTGAGTGGGAGGAAGGAAACAGCATTACCCCTGAGTGCAGCTGGGCATGGGACATGTAGACGCCCCATGACTTGTCAGGGTGTTTTCAGACTCATAAACTGCGACATGGTCCACTCCATGCAGGTGAAAAATCATGAAAATTAGGAAAGAACTACATATTTTGAGCAGACTGCACTTCCCTTGGGTTCTCAGAGCTTCCAGGATGACACTTCAACCAGTTTCTCCTCAGCCACAGAAGTCAGCAGCCTGACTATTTTTAATGAAGCTCTCATAATCACAGGGCTTAGGGAGCTAAGGCCTGCTGAAAGAAAATACTGAAAGAAGTCATAGAGTCTAAATTTATCTCCTGCTTGAACAACTCATTGATAGTGCAGTGGATTCCAAACTCTCTCACTCTGTCCCCTTAGTGTTGCAATCTCTGCTTGAACATTTCTAGATTTCTACTCCTCTTTCTACAATGCCTTGGTTAGGATTTATCTGCCCAAGCATAACAATCTAAAATAAATCAGATAAACTGCTCTCTAATGGTGCTTATTTCTCCCTGTTGACCCTGGGAGGATTTTTGTGTGAGTAGCTCACATCTGAAGTGAGCTGAGATGAATCCCATCCCTGCTGCCTGCACTCTGCTGGCTTGTGCCAGCTTGAATATCAGACTTGTTCAGCTCTGTATGATTACATTACTCCCAAGCACCTGGAATCCACAGATCATCCTAGTCCTAGAAATGAAATATATAACTTGACTTGAGAAATCAGAGTCTAGTTGGTAGGAGCAGAACGTTCTCCCTTGGGTTATGCCATGTGCAGATCTGGTGGCACTGATGTCCCTTGTGCATGTGCAGCAAATCAGCAGATGCAGCTGAGCAATTTGCCTTTTTTTTTTTTTTCTGCTGAGAAGGCAAGTCTTGCTTCAGGAATACTTATGCAAACAGCTTGCTCTTTACACGGCTATAAACACTAATTTGGAGACCCACACCAAGCCAAATAGTTGTTTATGAGATGTTTATGAGGCGGAGGCCAAATAGGTGTTTATGAGGCAGTGGTAGTGCCAAAGTCAAATAGCACCTCTAAGCGATGACTGGCACCGTACCATCTCTTCAGGCTGAGCTACAGAGGAGAGCTTATTGAATTCACTGGTGCTTCTGATGAAGCACTCTTTGCAATTAACCCAGCGGTGGCATGGATGGGAAAGAAACAAGCCCTCCCCAGGTTCTGGCAGCTGGGAGCAAGAGACTCTTTGCAAAGAAGACAGGAAAACTGGAGTAAGAAGAAGAGTGTGGTACTGAACCCTATAGAGACTCAATGTCCGTGGTCTCCCTTCCTCATTACTCTGCACAGCCTGAAAGCACAGCTTCTGGACTGTCGTATAGTTTGGACTCACGTAGGAGTTGCAATGTTGTTTCAGACCTTCCCCCCACTGAGACCTGAGGTCTTACCTTTTGTAATTTGAGGTCTCCTATGCTTCCAACATTTATTTTTAAGTATGAAATTATTTTGGGCTGCTTACTTGCACAGGCATTGTATTCTTCATTGTCCTCTGGAGATCCTATGAAGCTCTTGGTCACAAAAACCACTGAGATCCATTAGAGGCTTTATGGGAGAAATACTTTTTATTAACAGCTGCCTTTCATTGAAAGTCTAGATGTTCCGGACAGACACCTGTCTAACATTTGTTCTTAAACCCTCTACTGAATGATCTTCTCTGCTTCTAGTTTTCAGCCTCCTCTTTCCCAGACCAACAAATTCCTGTCTTCCAAGGTTCCTTATAGCTATTTTTTTTCCTAACTACCTCAGCATTTTCCTCTCTCTATTCTGAATCTTTCCCAGCTTGTCTACATCTTTCTTAAAATCGGGTGTCCAAAATTAGACCATTAACTCTGTTCCCTTATACATGTGCTTTTTAAGAAATATTTTTTAGATAAGGAACCCCTCTCTCTTCTAGTTATTCTTACCTCCAGACTTGGTAGGTCCTCCATGTCTTTGTATTCCCTATGCGTATCTCATAGTATGTCACAAATTACATTAAAGGAGAATCACTTCAGGAAGAGTCTCAGAAGACAGAGTCTCTGCCCCTTTCTTTACAAACCTGAACACCTGATTTGCTTGGTTTTGTGGACCAGAGATCAGAGGTCTGCACGGTGGTCTTCAGGGCAAGTGAAATGCAGTCTGGAAGGTCCCTGGTACAAACTAGTCTGGTTGGGATGCAGGTGGAGAATCCACTTGCTAAAGGGGGAACCTCATTTTAGTTTCCTGTGTAAGTTTTTGGGCCAGTGTTGAGGTCCCAGCTGGAGCAGGGAGCTTCTGAGAAGGGTCTGATAGGGGAGTGACTATGTCCAAACCTCCCAAAATTAGGAATGCTGGAGGTGGTGGGTGGAAGGGGATTGATGGGGAGAATGGAGAAATGTTATTTCACAGCCCAAGGGCATGCTCTGTCATCAGGAGAAGGCTGCAGGAGGCAGGAGCCTGCCTGAGTCCTGGGCAGAGGTCCTGCTGCAAACAGGAGTGTCACCTGCTCTAGAGGCAGAGCCCACTTCTCTCCTCTTGTCCTCTTCAGCACCAACCCTGTGCAGCATGCTGTCTAAAAACCAACAGGGTCACAACCCTACCGAAACAAAATACCCCCAAAATACACGTCTGTGGAGCGAAGCACAGAACCTAGGCAAGCCATGTCATTTAATTCTGGAAGGGGGACAGATATTATGATAAGAATATATGAAAAAAATAAGAATTTTTGTAAGAATCATCCATTTAAAAATGAGCATAGGAAAGAAGAGATACCAGCTCCTGCCCTGTAATAATACTGCAGCTCATGCAATTGCAATAAGAAACTTCCTTTATATTAACTGAACATGCAGATGTCAGCAACATCACAGCACCCTTAGCTATTTAGGTGCTGGATGTTTATTTACACAGCAGAAAGCCACGTGGGAAGGTGTTTTGTCTGCAGTTAGTGAAACCGTGTGGCCTTATTTAGAAGAAAAACGTTACCAAGATAAACACAGCTGGTGTTGCGGCACAAGAACACAGGACTGGGGAAAGAAAAAAGGCAAAGATGACGAGCCAGCATCTTCTCAACCCTTGGTTAGAGGCCATTGGAGTCATAATTCACCTCAAAGACACAAGAACAAAACCCTAATCGTTCCCTCCCACTGTGTTAAGATCTGAAAGCCTAGATATTGTGGTGGACACGGCAGGAAATCCTCTGTCAGGTGGCGAGATGGAGCTTTTGTTGAGCTGCAGGTACATGGAATTGAGTAGAGGGCGTGCGTGAGGTTGGGCGCATGGTGCAGTGCCCCTCCATCACTGGCCTCTGAGCTGCAGCTCATCTGCAATTACAGACCCGGTGTGCCCTTAATAAAACAGAGGTTGGCTTATTATTCACATAATCACCCAGAAAATTTATTTCTCAGGCTTGTTCTTTGCTTTATCAAAGCCTTGTTTCTGTATCTCTCCCTTTTTGTCCCTCCCCTCCCTTTTTTGCCCCTGTGAAGCAACCAGGGATGGCTTGCAGTGTAGCCCTTGCCTGTGATTAACATGCTGACCTAGCAATTATTCACATCTGGATGGGTCTTTGTTCTACTTTGAAGTCTCTCAATAACTTCTCTTTCCCCCCTACCTGTCTTCATTTTCCCCTCTGCACCCCCCATCCCACCTCCTCCCTCTCCACGTTGTCTATTACTCCTCAGAAGTGCCAGTGGGCCCGAAATGAAATACAGGAGGGACCAGAAATTCCTCCTTAATGGGCCCAGGTGAGCTCAGAGTGGGAAAGGGAAGGTTCAGACCTTGAAGATGACCTTTCCAAAGTGCTTAAGTCAATAACAGTGTGCAACCCACCCTAGCCCCTTGTTTATAATTGACAAGGTGGAGATGGACTGGAGGCTCTTTCTTCTCTCCAAGAGTGTGAGATCTTTTAATCTTAACCAGAAAGAAAAAAAAAAAAAAAGGAGAGGGAGAGGGAAAAAGACAGAGCAAAGCACTGGGTGATGGATGAGATAGGGTAATTGGTTCACCGCAGAGTGAGGCTGGGGAGCTGTGACTCCTTCTGAGGTCCTTCTGCAGTGGGAGAAGTGCCGGTTGAGCAGCATCTCCTCTCACAAGTCTTCTTTTGTACCGCAGGAGAGGAGGAGGGGACGCCTCCCTCTTACACATTCTTACATCCAGCTACTGAGGCACATTCACCAGCAACTGGTTAAGAAGAAAGATTAAGGGTTGCGGGGCTTGGGGGAGTGGGAATTCCCTTTGCTTTGAGGAGATTAACTTTCAAGATGAAGTAAAACACAAGGTGATAGTCTTTCAAAATTGCCTTCCAGCCGTGACAGGCAATGGTTAGATTAATTAGATTACGAATGCTCTTTTATATTCGGCAGATGGGTTGGGACAAGGTGGGGCGGGGGGCTGGGAAAGAAATACTTCATTTCTTTTTTTTCCAGTCCTGCTATTTTCTAATGCAACACAGGTGCTCCCAGTGTGCTGCAAAGCCCGGTGGTCAGCAAAAGTCCTCCCAAGGATCTGAGTGGACTTTGGAAAGCAAGACTGGAGCAAGCACTGCTGTAGGAGGTCAAGGAGAAAAACTGTCCATGGTCTCAAAGGAAGCAGAAACAATAGATATGGAATGTAAGACATGAGAGGTAACATGGCTAACATTAGATTTTTCTCCTTTATGTAGAAGATGTAGGTGAAATTATTATGGGAAAATGCAAAGTTTTGGTACCCAATGAATTACATCCAAAGGAAGCTGTGTCCATTTTTAGCACAGAGCATGAAAAGAGTTTCACTGAAAAGCCAGGCTTTGCATGTTGTTTTATGTCCACTTATCCTTGAGAACTCCTTTTTTTCCAAGGCTTTCTGTAAGTAAGGCGGGGAAGTAGTCTGCACTTTGTTCCTATGGGCATTGGAAATAATAGGGATAGAAAGATGCACAGGCTGAAGATACATCTGGGGTAGTGCAAGAAAAAATGTGGGGTGAAGACAAAAATTAACAAATATCTTACCAGGGAGACATGTTGTTCCTGAAAGTATCCTAGGGAATAATTTTAAACGTCAAAAAAATTAATGCCGAATAAGACACCTTACTCTCCTTTTATATACAACTGATAGAACTAGACATGTCTAAGGATGTCTCTGACCTTAGAAATACTTAGATTCTTTCTCCCTAATTGCCTGTGAATGAGGCCAATATGACCAGCTGTCACTATTAAATCCTGAGCTAGACCTGAAAAACCACAGATTTTTTAATTAATTTCCAACTTTTGACAAACATGAAGATGTTCCCCTCCAAAACATGCTTTCCATTGGGCATGAGCTATGACCTACATAAGTTACAGGGGGACACGTAATACAGTGGGGTAGGGCATACGCTGTATTTTAAAGAAACTGCAGCTAGGAGAACCTGGGGCATAGTTATTGGAGGGCTGCATCCTACAGCTGGGTCTGTGAGAGGAGCAAACCCAGCAGGATGAGCAAACCAGAAGGCCTGTGATAACAGGATAATGCTTTCTGGTTTAAACCCTATGGAGTTGGAGGAACCTTGCGAAGAAAGCCACTGATGGAGACACTTGTCACTTGTGCGGGAGCCTCTCTGAGGTGCAACGTACATGTGTATGGACCATCTCCACCACCTCCGCCTTCCCAGGCCTTATTCTTCTCTGACAGGGTGAAGGGACCTCTTTGAAATACACCCTGAACTAGTGGTACCAGGAGTGTCCAACTTTCCAGAAATTCATTGTGTACCTGCAAGCCACAAGCTATTTTCTTCTGATCTCAGGCACGGAAAAGGGAACTTTAGAAGTAATTCACAGCCAGAAGATGCATCCCAGGAGCACTGTTGCTCCGTGGTGGGCAGGATGCAGTGGGGAGCAGCAAGGACCCATGATGTAGCAATCGCTGCCTCAACAGCCCCTCCTGGCACCATCTCCACTCTCCTTGGATGGAGCCATACTTGAACTGCTCTGAGACACTGCTTTTTGAAAGCCCTGGCTTGTTTGCCCCTGCTCCCAGTGCAGGAGGGGACTTTAAGACGCGCTACTTAGGATGTGTATCCTGGTCCCTGCTCCTGGCCATTCCACCACTGCCACCTCTTCGGGCTCCCAACCAGTCCCAGCCAGACGTACCATGCTCTGGAGATGACATATAGACTGAGCAATGTCTTCATCTTCCTTCCAGCTCCATTTGCCTGTCATTTTGCCTGCGCTTATTTTAAGTATCGCCATGGATGAGCCTAGAAAGCTTTTCCTAGTGGTATAGGGAATGTTTGTCCATCATAATGTCCCATCCACCTATTTTCAGCTTCTGAATGCTATTCTTATTTGATCTTGTGTCCCTCTCAGGGCCATATCCTTCATATATTGATAGTTTTATTACATTCCTCTGAACTGAGTGGTATAGATAGCTATGTAAAAATGTGCAGGGAAAGAAAATAACACTATAAAATATGAATACCAAAGGGTTTTGACCAGGGAACTGAACCTCACAGATGGATAGTCCTCCTATTTAGGTTCTGGTCAGAGTACCTGACCAGATCATGCACATCAGTTTGTTTGAGACTTGATTAGCATCTCCCCATCCCAAACTGGCATTCAGTGCCAAATCAGCCAAATTGCACAAACTGACCCTGAGCACATCTGAAGGAGTGAATCAATTGATATGACTTGATCATGACTCAATAGATTACTCTGCTTTTTTTTTTTTTTTCTTCCTGAGGTCTTTGTTTTTAATTTGAAACCGGTGTGCTGGTGTCCTGTGATAATGTAGCCCACTCTGTTGACTTTATCTCTTAATTATGCAGAGATTATTGCAGAATTGAAGGTGCATTTTTAAGGCTTTTAGAAGGAGCCTATACTCTGCCACTGGCCCTGGAGACGAACCAATCTAGGGACTTTTATCTCCCTTTCAACCAATGCAAAAAGCCTCTTTTCTCTTGAGTTTCCAAACCTGCCTGTAAATAACCTGCCTTGAAATAACTCCCCCACCCCTCCCTCCTCCCCCCACCCCACTCCTTCCACCCAGTTTTCTTCCTGTAATAGGTCTGAAAAGGTTGAAAGGTGCTGAACTCTTGTGCGGGGAATTCAACTTTAAAGACCCTGAACTTTTAAATTCCCTGAGGGGTGCAAAGGAGGGGAGGAGGAGGAAGGGGGGGGGCGTCTTGTGCTTTAGCACAGTGACCTAAATGATACATCTCATGTACATGTCATGTCAAATGTCATCTCTAGGGCTGGAAGTACTCCGAATAACCTGTCTGGTCAGTAGAGGTGACTGAAAATACTTAGCTGCAAGCCATCGCTTTGAGAAAGCCTTGCTTTTTATACTTCCTTTATTTATTTATGGGCTGGGGATTTTTTTTACTCTCCTTGCGCAAGATCCACCAACTGGCTTTTGCTCCAGCAGATTGCAGAACTGTTTGAAGAGCAGCAAACAGCAGCTGCAAAACAGGAAGGAAAGAGTGAACCCCATTACAGTGGCTTTTTAGGGTCAGAAATGAGAAATTGTGCCCGGGAATGATAGCTGAAGGCAGCAGCTTGAGCAATTTCATTTGGCTGGGCTCAGCAAGGAGGAAAACCCTCGGCCAGGACCCCTCAATGGAGCCTCACACCCCATGCCTTGCAAAGCCGAGCAGCGGTACCAGTGTTATGGCCATTAGCCCTGGGGGTGCTGGCTTCACCCCCCAACCTGTCTCTTCTCTCCCCCCTTCCCATTTACCACCTTCCCTGGGGAAGTGCCTGTTGATTTTCTAAAGGAGGGTGTTAAAAGGTGCCTTCACTGCAGCCTCCCTGGGGAGCGAGCACTGCCTGCTCAAGGGCTCTTCGGTCTGCTGGGGAAGTGCCCAAAAACAAGCAGTGGGAGATGAAAACCCAGATTAATTCAAAGTAGAAATAAGACAGAGTTGCCCCAGAAGGGTGTTTCAGCCCACCTTTTTCTCTCTAGCAGCTTGGGAAAGCCTTGTCAGCTAGGATAAACGTCCAACTTTTAAACAGGTGATGTTTGGGATGCCATTAAACAAGGAAGGAGAAGATGCTGAAGCAAAGCCTGGGGACATGGCCTGATGGAAGGGGAATCCTTTGGCCTGTGCTGTGCTGGAGAGCAGTCTAAATGCTCATTACAGCCCCTCAGTCCCTCTCTGAACTCTAGGTTCCTTTCCCTCACCCATCACTGCATGCTGAGCCTTCCTCTGCACCCATCACCAGCAAAATAAATCAATGCAAAGCAAGAATTGGGATGTGCTCGGTATGGTTTGATCTTGTACAGGGGGACTACTGAAATAGGGATAAATACAAAGCTAATTTCAGTCTTAGCATTCGCTTCTGCACCTTTCTGATGGGAGATGCAGGTCTCCATCTCAGCAAAATTTTGACCTGTCCTGATGACCGGGTGATATTACGTGGTGGGATTATTGCTCCTAGCAGGTTGGCTGAAATGTTTTTTTCCGGGTAGTAGGAACTGAAAATTTGGAAGTCAGGTATGTGAATTTCAGCTCAAGAGCTTAAACCCCACCAGAGGTCACCAACAGCTGGAAGGGCTTTGCCAGCAGTCTTGTGGACACATCTGAGAGGGTTTTATCCTGCACCAGTTTTCCAGAGGACAAGCAAACTCTTACAAAACAACCATCTGATCACTGCTCCTGCAGAGCAGGGGTTTCCAAGGGAGGACTTTTCCTAATTCAGTGCTGCCTTTTGCCCTTTTACCAGCAGGGTACAGTTCATACTTGAGGTTTCAAGGAGGAACAAGAGGTTAGATTAAGCCTTCCCAGGAACTCCTATTAAAAAAGGGTTTTTTTAAAGCATACATCTACATTATGATGGAATTCCCTTAGCTTTTGATAAATGCTTTGAAGTTCCAGCTGTTCTTGGGAAGAGAAGAAACATCAAAGACATGTCTGCAAAGGCCATTTGTATACCTGAGCAGAGCAGGGCTCTGTTCTTCTCCTGGGGTGCCTCTATGAGACTGTGTAGGGGGACCAGGGAGGGTAAGAGACTGAATTCAGCAATGAGAGAATAAAATCGATCACAGGGAGCCCCACCAAAAGAGAAACACCAAATGCACCCAAGCACCTTCATATAACGCAATATCAATTTGCTTATTAAGAGGGCAATATTGTTTTTGGGATTGCACAAAGCTACCTAGGGGCTCTTCACCCCCTTGGAGCTAGGACACAAGTTTCATCCTGGACTTTACAGAGTTTTGTTTAAAGCAAAGATTTAGGGTGATAGGGAAAAAACATGATTTCTCCTGAACTTTTCCTGTGGCACATGGTGGTTTTCTAGCCTTCCTGTGTTTGGTTAAAATTCAATGTGCAGTGCATCACACTGGAAAACCTCATGGTCTTTTTTGGTCTTCAATTCCTGTACATTTATAAAGTGCTAAAGAAAATTAATTTCCTTGCTTATAAGTGCATTGAGTTAGACAGACACACTCATAGAGGAATTTAAACTGGAAAGGACGCTGGAAGGTCCCCTCCCTCCTGCTCAAAGCAGGGCCAGTCTCCAAGTTAGATCCAATTTTGACATTAGATCCACTTGCTTAAGGCAAATTTTTAATATCCCCAAGTAGAAGGTGCTGCACCCTGAAACACCTCCCTAGTGCAGGGTGCACTCAACAGAGTGTGGTTTCCCAGTCCTTTGAGTCTGTAACCACAAACAGGCAGCAAGAGAGCAGAAATATGGTGCAGACACAGACCTCTGCATTCAAGAGTCATGGCCTTGGTCGAGGAAGAGCACACAGGAAAGATGGGAACCATCAGGAGGAGCCTTGCTAACAGCAGCAGGAGAAAGCAGAGGCACTGCACTCTCCTGCGAATGGTGCAGTAGGCAAGGCTTGTCATGCAGAGAAGTCTGTGTGTCCTCTTGGGCCAACTAAACTCTACTTTGGCCAGCTCACCGACAGGGAGGTCCCCAGGGTGACAATGGTGTTGGTTGTTGCTGCCCAGTACAAGCTTTCCATAGCCATAGCATTGGCTTCCTCTGGAAGACAAGAAGGCTGGTTTTAAATCCATAAGAATAAGTAAATTGGTTTTTTTATGAGTACTGGTTTGGGCTCCTAAGCTGTGTCTTCCTTGTGGTCATCAAAGTTGGCCATTAGCTGTTGGAAAATAAAGTGGGGGGGAGGGAGAGAGAGAGAGAGAGGAAGAAAGCAAGAAGGCAAGACAGAAGAAGAAAAAAATAAGATGACACCTGGCATGCTAATCTCATGACACAAGGAGCATGGCTTTGCAAACAGGTGCAAGTATTAGGAGATGCTCAGCAAACCCCAAGAGATGGCAAGATGGATGGAAATCCAGCTTCAGGTTGGAACAGGGCCGGTGCAGCTTCTCCTGGGAATTCAGGAGAATTTCCTGTTTTCTGTGATAGACTGGCCTTTTCACCAAACTTCATGTGAGATACTTTTCCATGTGTCACTGTTCTTCAACACCCCACAACATTTTGATACCAGTGGCCTCCCAGCCACATGCAGAGAGACATTGTCCTTTGCTAGGTCCTTCCATAGGTGCCTGAACTGTGTTATAACCATTAATGTTTCAACATACCAAACAGCAACCCTTTAATTGCTGAGAAAGACAAGCAAAGGATGGCTCTGAGGCTGGGGCAGTACTAGTGGGTAAGAGAGAGAGTCTCATGGCACAGATTTCTTGGATGACCTTGGATGAGTCACTTAATCTCAATTGGTGTCTTGGTTTTAAAAATTGGAGTTGGTATTGCTTCCTGAGCTTGGAAAGGTTGAATGAGGATGACCAGCTGAGGCCATAAGGCTCAGTCAGGGAGGGTGGAAGGGCTGTGCAGGTGCTTGGAGCCAGCAAGGAGCCACGTCGCATGGTGGGTCACTGCGTGAAGACAGTGTTCCCCCTGCAGGGAGCTCACTGCAGCTCCAGAGCCTTCAGTGCCTGTGTTTTTTTGAGGAAGGCAAAATTATTTAGGCAGCCAGGAAAGCAGAAGTGCGTGATTTATCACAGGGAAAATCCACAACTTCTCCTGCTGTTGCTTAAATAATTGCTAAGGCTGTCGTGGCATAAGGTAGGAATGACTTAGAAAGCAGCATCTCTTTCTTTTGAAATTAGAGCTTCAGTAAATGCTTCTTGCATGTTCTGACTGGAGAGGTGAGCTGCCCTTTTTCATTTTTGGTTGCTTTTGTTTTCTCCTTTTTTTCTTTCTCTTAGTTTCCTGAGAAGAAAATGTTGCTTGCAGACAATCAATAGAAACAAAACCAGGGGATTTGAAAGCTGAAGGATCTGATTGTGCAGATGAATTACTTTCCAGTTCCAGAACTGAAGTGACTGGGGAAAGGGAAAGGAAGGGCAACATGTGGGTCTTATTGGGAGAGGGAAGGTGTTCAGAGCAGGTCTGGGCAGATGTGCTAACACTGGGTTGAGACCCTCCACCTGAACAGTCATTTCAGAACCGCTTTAGTGTCTCCTGCCTCTCTTTCCCGTGCTCTTGTGTCCGATTGCAGGGAGGGGAGCTCTCAGAAGAGCTGAGTAAATGCACAGTCTGGAACCAGGGTCTGCAGAAAAGTTTGGGGTGTGTTGAATTATTTTGCCCCTTTTCATAGAAATGATTGAAAGTGAGGGGGAAGAGCAACAACCATTGTGTGAATGCTGGAAAATCTCAAAGCCAAAGAAAAAAAAAAGGAAAAAAAAATCCAGTTAAATACTCTGACTTGGGATGGTGTTGGGGATGGGAACTGAGAGAAAAGGATGAGAGAGAGGTTGGTGATCCAGCTGCTTGGCAGGACTTTCCAAAGCCCTGGTGACCTCTGAGATGTGGGAAGGATCTGCAGATCACTGAGGGCAGCTTCAGCCTCTCCCTGGAAGAGAAATCCAGGGCTGCATTTTTGTATTAAGGACCTGCAAGTGTATTTTATGCTAAAGAGCATTCAGTTTTGAACCAAAGCTCAAGGTTCAGCCTAAATTTGGGGGGAAGGGGATGTGGAAAAGGATGGAAGAAGGGTGTCTGAGTTACTTGGGATGCCTTGGTTGTCCTACCGAGCACAGGGAGAGCCTAGTCAGGTCCAGGAGGTTGGATCTCAGGTGGTGAATGCTGGATCCAACCTCTTGGACTCTGTGCAAGTGTGAGCAATCCAGTTGCAAACTTGATGCCTTACAGTGAAACATAGAGGATTTTCTTAATTCAGCAAAAGTCCACCCCAAAATAAGCCAAAGAACAATAAAAAGGGTTGTGGTGCTGTGAAAACTAAAACCATTGTTCTTAATCAACTAAATGAGTGGGAAGAAAATGGCTCTGAACTGGTAGAGACAAAGTTAGTTCAAATTTTCAGCCATTTCCTTAATTTTTTTTTTAAATACTTTTTTAAAACATTGAAAAATAGTTTTTATAACAAAAATGGCATTGAATCGTGTTGAAGAGCAGAAACCATACCTCTTCCTTTGGAAATGCTGAAAAGAAACATTTCCATTTTCCTCCAGCCATCCACAGACAGATCTTTTTTCCTACAAAACAAAACAAAAGAAAACAAAAAACCACCAGTTAAACTGGCACAACCTTGCAATACATTTCAGGACCAGGGATATGGGGCAAAAAAAAAAGATGATGGCTGAAGAAAAGTAACTTTGCCAGACTCTTGTTTTCACTGCAAGAATTACCGGTGCCTGACCTGAACCTGTCTGCAGGAAAGCAAGAGGAATTTTGCTACAAAACTTGTGGGTTTGGGTTTGCTTTATCTGGGGACACACATCTGGGATGTCGCAGCCGTCTGTTGCCCAAACGGACCCCGCTTGGACATCCCCAGCCCCTGCATGATGTTGAGATGCTCACCGACATCAAAGGCCAAATTATTCGACCTGGAGTGTGACATGTGGGAGGAACGTCGCCAGCTTGGGAAAACAGTTCAAATAGCCCCCTCCACAGCAGTAGGGGTGTATAGATATGCAGGAACGCCATCCCTTCAGGCTGTTCGCCTTGACAGGGGGAAAGTGGAGTTATGGCTGTGGGGTTTTGTGTGTGGGATGCGTTGGAGGGAGCTGATTGCTCTGAAAGCCACCCCCAACCCTTTTATATGGTCATTAGGAGACCTGAATGGGGGAGGCTGCGGGGGCTTCTCACGCCTCCAGCCCAATCCAGCCAGCAGCCCCTCTCTCAAGTACCTGCTAACAGGTCGACTTGCCTTTGGTCTCAGTCAGGTCTCAGCGGAGACCGGGCACCATTTCCTAGGCTAATAGGTGTGAGGGGATCCAAGAATTTCGCTCTTTTTTTTCCAGTCTTTTCAAGGCAGGCTATAAACCTCCTGTTTTCCTCCTCCTTCTCTGGGTTTGTTTCTCTGCTTCCTTTCCCCTCCCCACCACCCCAGGTGGTGTTAAAAGTCAACAAGGCCCTTTATCTCAGGGCTGGTCTTTTTTCCCCAAGATCCTGGAGCAAATCCACATTGCTGAGAAGGTGGCAGTCCTGCATCCTTGGGGACTTTCCAGTTCCTCACAGGGACTTTCCCCACCTTTTCCTGTGGCAGATGATACCCAGGCTTGGGGCAGGGTGCCCGTTAAGCAGATTGCAGCTGGGCAAGGCTGGCAATCCTCATTTTCCTTTGGTTTGCAGTGGTGCAGCTCAAGAAATGCTGCATGATGAGCTGCAGAGATGCTGAGCTGAGGACAACCTGGCTATGAGCAGAGTTGGGGGCTGGCAGCTGGCAACCCTCCTGCCCTGGGTTACTCTTGAACTACTGGAGGTTGAACTGGAGGGATCCCAGTTTGCCTTATAGCTCCTGATTCTCCAGCCAAGCGCCCAGAGCAGCAAAACTGGTGCATTAGAAGCCTGGTTGACAGCCTGGCATGGGGATGATTCTGCTCTTCATCTGCTTATTCCCACTGGAGCAAAGTGGCTGTGAGCTGTTTTCCCAGTGCAACAGGAGTAAAAAGGGATGAGGCCCAAATTTGAGGCTGATTCAGTGTTCTTGGCTCAGATCATGAGTGTGCCTCCCTCCTCAACCTTTTTTTTTTTTTTTTTTTTTTTAATTTGAATGGCCCAGGTCTGGAACATGCTTTTCTCCCCTCTCAGAGTGTTAAAACTGGAGTGGATATCCTTTAGTGTTACATTCTCCCTGTAGGAATGGCCGAATGATGTTGAGAAAAAGTTGGTATTTGATGACCAGCTTTGCAAAGACCTTTTCCTTCAAAGGAGGTCATTTGGACTCTGCTCTCTAAAGACCTGGTTTCAGTGCTGTGGCTGCTGGAAAGCAGTAGGGCTGCTCTGCCTCTTTGCTGTTCTCCAGGTAAGAGAGAGGTGTAGCTCTGACGCCATCCTGAGTCCTTACCCCTGGCCATGGGAGAGAAGGATTTGCTGGTCCATGTGCCAGGTAGATGCCTTGGCTTCTCCAACCACCACAGTAGAAAAGATATTTATCAGCAGCTCCTCGGGTCACTGAGTGGAAGGTGATTTCAGAAGAATATAGGTGAGCCCATCAAGTCTGTGTGCCATGCAGTTCATGTGGTGTCTTCTTCTAGCAAGTCTTCCTGCCTCAGTTTCCAAAATAGGGATGGTGAAGCACAGCTCTGAGCTGAACTTTGGGAGCTGCAATGCAGCTTTGTTTGAAAGGGCTTTATGTTCTTTCCCCTCCTGCATTACACTGTCAGGGACCTGTGCCTTTTTTACCCCACTGCAGGAGATGAATCAGGCCTCAAGACATTTTCTATTTCAGTGTGGTTTTTTTCATTGCAGACTTGGCTTTTAAATCTTCCATATGCTGTTTCAAACACTGGGAGGGGGAATGACAGGATGACATCCAGAGATCCCTTCTCCAGGACTCTTCCTGCTTCTCATCTCTTCTCCTCCTGACAGCACCATTCACCCTCCTTGCCCTGGTGTGGCAAGAGGCTGAAACACCGAAGCCCTGTTGCAGGGGTTGGCAGGGAAGAAGATTCCCTCTGTGGTGCTCAGAAAACTCCCATCAAAATGTCCTTTTGAGGGACACCTGGAGATATTTCCTACAGAAAGCCTTAGACCTTGTAGAAAACAGCCAGTCCAACAGTGGAGAAGAACATTAAAAAAATCCCATTATGAAGGAATCCTAAAAGAGTGCCTTTCTGATCTGGATGAGGCAGGTCTCAACATAGTCTGAGCTTGGACAAAAGCTTGACAGTGTCACTCCTTCTCTAACTGCATCGACTTTCCCAGAAGAGAAATAGGCACTTTCCTCTTGCCCTTGGCTTCCCTCGGCCATTTAGATGGGAAGACCCTCCAAATGGCTTAGATGCCTCCTGTTGAGGGAAATCCAAGATAATACCTTGGTGGACATGAGGCCAGGTACACTGTCACCCAAAAACCTTGGAAAAATGAGGATGGACTCTTAATGGGGTCTGTAAATATCCATGTCCAGCAGAGATGAACAGTCTTTCTTGATTGCTGCCTGGAGAGCAGCAGATCCCTCTGTCACACATTTCTTGGTCTATGGACTGGGTTTTGATCACCAGCATCGAGATGGTGGGGATGGATGGGGACTGGGGGGCTCCTTGGGAAGTACAGCCTGGGGTGTGGTGTGCAGGGGGTTAATTGTATTAGAGTGAATACCTGAGGAATTAATAATGATTTGCTGCTCATCAGGCAGCCTTCCTTGAGAAATGTAACACAAGAAAAAACACGTTAAGAAATGCCAGAAAAATGCAGCAAAAAAAGAAATTGTGGGTGTGTGGGGGTAGTGGTGTGAAGAAGCAGCCTGAGACCTCAGTTGGGTTTGGACCAGGAGTCACACAAGAAGTCTCATTGCCTACTGGATGGGGCCACCCAGCCCCCCCCCCAGGGCCTGACTCTGCCCTTCGCTCAACTCCATCAGCCTCCTGGAGACTAAAGGGTTGTGGGGGCTTTGATGAAGGGCATGACCTGGCTTGCTGCGGGGCTGCAGCTCCATGAAAGGAGCTTGGGGAAAGCATCTGTCTGTGCTGGGAAAGAGAGGCGCAACTGTGGTATGACAAGCATTCACACTGAGGATGGATCACCTGAGTTCCCATCAGGGTGAAAGCAAGGGATCCAAGCCCAATGCAAGCCATGCACAGCTGTCATGTAATGTCCCTATCTGGGGAACTCCTTGCTGCAGGATGCTGCTGTGCTATCATAAAGAAAGAAAGAAAAAAAAAAGAAGGAAAAAAGAGAAATAAAATGATATAGTGGAGTGATAAAACATCTGAAGGTCTGCTTGGACCTCCGAGGGCTTAAAAATGCTCATGCTTCAGGGTATAGGGAGATGAAGTAGGGGTGTTTAACAACTAACCCTAATTTTGCACGTCAAGGATAAATGTAGACAGCCACCTTGGCATGGGAACACCTCTGAAGCTTGAATGTCCCTACCACCATAGGATATTCTTGGAGGGATGATTGTGCTGTGTACCCTATTGCATGGAGAGGGGAGCCAAGGTGCAGGGAGGCGGCTGAGCGATTTGGCATGACACATGCAGATAGTCCGCATCCGCCCCAGGCCTGAACCACATCTCCACAATAGCCCCCTTATTCCCTCTCCGGGCACTCGTCCAACTTGCCGCGATGATGCCCTGCCAGAGAAGTTGGGTGTCAGAGGGTGGTGGGGATTGGGCAACATGAGAAATTTCTGCTTGGCATCCCATCCCCCGTGGGGGCTGTCCGTAGTCCCCCATTGCTTTTCTTTGGAGAGTGAAACCTTTTGGTTTACATCAGTCGCACATTGTCCTCCTCGTGCTTGCTGGTTCCCACCGCTGGCTTTCCCTAAGGTGGGGCGGGTGTTAGCTTGGGACCTGCTTGCTAACGGATATTTTGGCAGCAAAAGACGAGACTTGTCATGCACTTCCCAATGGGCACCATGTAATGGCAGGGACGTCCAGAAATCACAAGGCTTTTTTATTTTTCCTCCCTTCTTGGAGTCTTTTGGGGTACCTACCCTAATTATTAGGCAAGCCAGCAATGTCAACGCAATCTGCTGACTGTCTCCTGCTTTCTCTCCCATCCTCTTCCCCTCCAAAGTGCAAGATCTGTCTTTGGTGGGTTGGAAACCGCCCAGGCTGGATGTCAGCTCCATTATCAGAGAACTGACGCAGCTGTTTTCCGTGTCAAGGTATATTTCTGGATAGCCAAGGCGCTGCTCCCAACTTCCTTGTCTGTCACCCGCTCGGAGGAGGAAACCGCCTCGCGTGTTTGGTTCGGAGCCAGCCTGTTGATGGAGCGATGCTTCTTTCTCGCTGGGCTGGAAGCTCGTGCTGCTGCCAAACAGCTGATGAGCCGCTTCTCAGCCATCTCTCTGCCTTTTGCTAGCCGTGATTTTTGTCTTGATACCGGAGAGCTTTTGGAACACAGGGGATGTCTGATTTTGAGAAGAAATTTGCAATTGTACTGTGTCCAAAAAACATGCAATAGGAAGAAAATATCTGGTTACTTCCCAGATATCTATTTCATTGATCCTGGTGAATATCAGAATTTAATTAATCCAAGAACCTGCACCAGCCTTAAAATGCAGAGATTAGACCCTGGCCCTCAGATTTGCAGGGCTGATATAATTATTCCTGTATGACTGTTCCTGAAACTACCGTCCCTGTGAGGAAAGCAGAAAAAAAAAAATCAGGACAATTTGTGTCCATTTACAGATCTGTGGTTCAACACCCCAGCTCATTCTCTCCTTTCTAATTGCTGCTTTCTTCTCTTCTCGGGCTCCTTTGTTTCTCTCTGCAAGCAGCCACAGCTTTCAGATGTTTTAGGGTCATTCCTCCATGTGCTGCAATGCTAATTATTTCTTCTGGCCTAATTCAGTTTTACATATCACTCCCAGCCACACAGGCCACGTAGCACACACAAGCATGCTCTCTGCATTCACATGATAAAACCTCCCTACAGACACATCCAGGACAACACAAAGCCGTAGGATCCCAATGCCGGAGAGCAAACCACAGTTTCTGTCCTGCTGCAGTCGCTTCGTAATCATGCCATCTTAATTAGAGGGTTTCCAAACCTAGAAATCTGGTGCTGTTGTCTACCAAATTTGCCCCACTAATGCTTTGAAATTATGAAGATACAATTGATAATAATTGCCAAGACTCGCTTTCTTGACGTTTATTATTGCCTATCTGCAATATCCAAAATCTGTTAAGTGGAAACTACTCAAAAGACTATTTGGTTAATGAATGATTTGTGAAAAGCTCTCTCTTCCAGAAATGACCGATATTAGAACTGGTGCTGATGTCATGTTACAGCTCCCATTCAGAAAAGCTATTGAAAACAGTCCAAATTCCTCAGAACTGTTAAATCTCTTTTAATTTCTCCTCTTTGTGTATATATAAGCTGTGGGGGTTTTGTTTGTTTGTTTATTTCCCTCTTGCGGAGAGTGAGTTTTAATTTAATTTGCATGTTGGGTTGCTGCTCTTTTTGTGTTGCCTTTAATATATTCAGAGCATTTGGGGAGCCTGAGGTTTGGAGACAGCGGAGGGTGAGATTGTTTCCATTGATGAATGTGGCTTTCAGAAAAGAAACGAAAAAGTTGGGGAAAATAAATTCCACAAGTGCCAGCACGAGCAAGGAAACGGAGGATTTTTTTCCTTGCATTTTTCCCAGGCAAAATCAGCAAAAAGCCTGTCCTTCCTCCTTTTGTTTTTAATGGCATCCGCTTTAATAAAAATAATTGCGGTGATGGCAAGAAAAAAAAGAGCCCAGGCAGGGATGAGCGTAGGTAGGTTCCAAGCAGAGATTAATAAGAAGAATGCATGGAGATATGCAGCTCCCATCCACAAATATAATGGAAAATGAATATAGAGAGGCTTATGCAGAGCTCTCCATGCATAGCATTGGGTCTTGTATGTTCGGGCAGCGCTTTGCAACCTGAGGGCTTTCTATGAGGATAAGGGTGCGTAGGATGGGGATGCATTGATGTAGCATGTTTTCTGATATATAAACCACTCTTTCTTCCAGATCTCTTCCCCTCCTCGCCTCAAACTTGCTTTTTTTTTTCAAAGAGATGTTCCTAATTTTGCATTTTAGAGCCTGAAATGAGCAATGTGTTACGAGGAGGAGGTTTCCTCCAGGCTGAAGGAGGTGATAATGTTGAGGACTCCGTGCTGAGGACCCTTGTCTCTCCTAAAGAAGGATTTAGTATTTTTTTGAGGGGGAAAAAAAAACAGCTGTAGGAAGGCTTGTCCCTGGGCAGGAAAGGGCTGTGGGATCTAATCACATTTTGCCAGCCTGTGCTGCTGAGGGTTGGTGTGGTTAAAAGACACACCATGTACCTGCACCTAGAGTCAACCTTGCAAACCCTCTCCTGGGAGCTTTTGCAATGCTCTTTGGGAATGCATGGACAAATCCAGACTTGCCTTTCAAAAGGAGGGTCCCTAAAAGAGACCTCGAGGATGTTTATTTTTCTCTTCCCTCCCTAAAAAGTACACATTAGAAAGTGCATCTGTCACCTGCCCAAGGGGTGCATCTGGGGGATGCGAGGACCGGGGAGAGGTGATGCTCAGGGACGTCCAGATGAGGGTCAAACGTCTGTGTTTCCCACTTAATGCCGGAGACCCATCACTGCTCTGACGTGAATTCCTGGGGACAATGCGAGCCACCCCCAGCCGATGAAAGGCTCCCATCCTGCTGGGTCTTCGGGGAGATAACCCCGACAAAACCCCTGCAAGCCTCCGCCAAGCGCCTACAGCCCTCCCCCCAGGGGAACCCGGAGGATTGAATCCCCCGTGTTTGCAATTTGTGTGTGTGGCACCATTAAGAATTGATATGCTCGATATGAATGGCGATACTTCAAAACGCCTGAATAGACCCCGAGCTCCCCCCTCCCCAAAAAAAAAAACATTGTTGAAAAAGTCCCCTACTCAGCCTGGGAGGGAAAGTTTGTGTATCAATCTAGTTTTATAATAGTGTAATTTAGTGTCTAGGCCCGGGCTCTGGTGGTGATATTGTACTGCAATGAATGAAACAGAGGACTCCAGGCTGAGCAAGAGCTCGAGGACCCGGCTGGCTCTATTCAGGCCAAACTAATCGGCTTCAGCTCAGCTCTCCGCCAAAGCTCCCCTCTCAGTAGTGGGTTTTTCTCTGGGTTTTTGTTACTGTTTCTTAAAGAGCTCAGCTGGCTGCTGAGACTGAAAAGAATCAAATTATTAAAGATTTTGTGGAAAATCCAGTGAGAATGGGCCCATGCAAGAATAATAGCATTGTGCCACCGTGGGCCATTCCCAGCTTCCAGTCGGGAGAAATTGTCAACTCTGTCTTTGTTTTCTTAACCCTTTCAATGGAAACAAAATAATATTTAGCTCAGCACAAAATACCTTCTTTTTAATTTCTAATCCTTTCAGGTTCTTTTGTTTTTTTCTTTCCCCCCTTCTGCTCCTCCTCCTCTTCCTCTCTCCCTCCCTCTCTCTTTCTCTCTCCCCCTCTCCCTCTTTTTGTTGGCTGTCCTCTGAAATACATTTATATACCACATACATTCCCCTTTTCCTTGCCAGTTGGCCAGAGGGGCATCTGTTATCAGGAAAGCCCCTTCTTTTTTAAACAGGATGTAAAATGGGTGATTAAATCCTTTATTAACAGTCACCACCAGAAAAGGGAAGAGGAACGGGAAACGTTTTCTTTCAAGCTTCTATTTTTAACATTTATTAGCGGTTAATAAATCATTAGTATGTTGTTCAATGGGCTAACTATATAACGTGTCATGTTTTTAAATGTCTGTACATTTTAAATTTGGAAAAGTATTTAATTGGGGCATTGTAATGTCATTAAAGAACAAAAAGAAAATGTCTGCCTGTCTGTCTGTCCATCCTCAATCCATCAGGGTAAATATGGACAAGCAATTTAACCACTCTCCTTCTCTTTTATTTAGGGACTAAGTAGCTTTCAATTTGTGAGCTATATCTTTTCTTGGCCCTTTCTCCACTGTGTGCACTGATCCTAAATGCGTTGAGGAGCGGCATTGTCTCAGTGATGGGAGCAAAAGGCCCCCGGCCGTGGCGTGGATGTCGAACCCGGCTGGACTGCAGGTCTCTCCAGGTTGCAGAGCAACGGGTCGCAGGGAGCTTGGCTGCACCCCATCTTTGCAGGGGGGACGAAAGCCCATGAACACGACTCCTTTGTGCAGGGAAGGCAAAGCCGCTGCCACGTTTTCAAGGCTTTCTCGGGTATGGAGCAGAAGAAGGAGAAGGGGTAAAATCAATATAAAAATTGTCAAAAGAAACCCCTTCCATACCAGCTGGCTGGCACCAGGGATGGGGTGACATAGCACGATGCTGGATGTGCTCCTGGTGTAAACTTGACGCCAGCAGATTTAGGCGGAGGTAAACCGGATAAGCCCATAACCCACCGAATTATATGTTCATAACAAGCCTGGTATTAGGGTACGGGTGTGAAAATTAAGGGACAAAAGGGTACTCACTGTCCCATTGTGGGTGATCCCTCTAATCAGGATATTCTCCCTCAACTTTGCTCCGCTCTAACCGATTGACAACAGAACTAGGTCATCTTGGTGAAAAGGGTAGTTTTTCTGCCGCCTCAGTGTCTTTGAGGCTGGAAGGGATTGTGTGTTCAGTGTTACAAACAGACCTTCTGTCTTTATTTCCCGACCAGCAGTGCGCCGGTTAACAAGGAGAACTGGACGAGCCATTTTTCCTGTAACAAATGGAGGGTCCCATCCAAGCTGTCCTTGCCAGCTGGCTTTCAGACAGGGGAAGCTTATTCATGTTTTTAGACCTCAGCCAAGTTCAGCCAGGAAGCCTGAGATGTTTTAAACCGGGGAAAAGGCAGCGATATCCAGGGCTCCCTTGCCAGCTAGGAGGAGGGAGGCGTTGCATTATTTGGGTATTTTCTTGAGTTGGGTCTTTTTTTTGTGCACTCCCAGGGATAGAGTTGTCCCTCTCTATCACTGGAATAACACTTGCTTGGGAGGGAGGTGCGCAAGGACTTTTTTTGTTCTCCTGGCACTCCTCAAGAAGACAAGTCCACCCCTGCTTGCTTGAATCACCTACAAAGGTGGGAGAAGAATGGAGGATGTGTGCTGAGGTTGCTAGTGGTGAGGGATCTCACAGGTGAGTCAGCGGCAGTGTAGGTGGATATTACACTACAGTCCAAGACGCTAAAATGTCTTGTGATGAGCCTGACACAGAGAAGCTGTTGATTACCTTCCTTTGGAGAAGATGTTTATTCCCCATCCCACCCTAGGATGTTTTCTCTTCAGCTGTCTGTTCTGGGGAAGGACAGAGCATCATCATGCTTTCCATCTGAGATCATGGTGCACTGTCCCAGAAAAACACTTGCACCACCTTTGTGTAATGTTGCTCCTGGCCCTTTTCAAGTGTAAAAACATCCTTGGATCTTTCAGGGTGGATGATAAGAATATTCTCTTCTAAGGAATAGCATTACCCTGTCCTAGAGATCCCATAGACATTAGCTCATGGCCTTACATCCCTTTTACTAGTTAGACTAACATGATCTTCAGTATTATGAATGAGTGGCTGGTGACCTGGAGCCTTCTCTGCCCATTTTCAGGCATCATACAGAAATGTCACCTATACCCTGCTGAACAGCCACCTCCTGTGTATATGCAAAAGAGAGCACCCTGCACCATCCATCAGGTGCCTCATGGCGATCCCCACTCCCGACCCCACAGCCACTTCTCAGCACCCCCTTTCAGGACATCTGAGATCAGGATGAAAGGGGAACACTTGGATGGGACTAAGCATGGGTGACTGACACAACAGTGTTTGGTGGAGCAAAACCTTCTTGAGAACATATCTCATCCTGGTGATACCCAGCCTTCCTCTTCACAAGCTTGGAGATCAGATGAAGAGGGTCAGCAGGAGAAGGGATCCTTCTCAGTGTCCCGTTTCTTGTGGTCATCTCTAACTGTCCTCTTTTGTCTGCTCTTGGAGACAAGCTTTGGGGCTCAGGGGACTTTTGGTCTGATCCATTGGAGCTGTGCTTCAGCTGTAGGATGCTCATATAACTGCTACAGCCGGTGCCGAAGATATTGTAATACAGGAGACAATGTGTCCTAAACTTGGCTATATGCCTGGATTAGAAATTAAAGGCAAATAAGGCAATCTAAGCTCTGGAACTGCATCAAAGGCAAATCCAGGCTAAATGGGAAGGATCCAATTTCACAGTTTAGTTTGTTAAATAGGTGGGTGGTGGTTGCCAGTGGTGCGCATGTCCCTTTATTAACAATTTAAAAATGACAGGTCCCTGCCTGGAGATAAGTGGAGGATCAGACCTTTTTCTGGCTGCCTTGCCACAAGTAATCTTTGTTGATGCAAGTTCCCTACTAAAATGGACAGAGCTACTCATATGCACAAGGACTGTTCTGGACAAACAGAATATAATGGCAAAGATGATGGGAAAATTGCAAGGACAGCAAGAGATGCTTGGCAAACCCAGCACAGCAGAAAATAATCTGACAAATCTAGCTCTTTCTTTTCCACTTGTGAGCAGTCTGCAAGCAAATAGTTCCCACCCAGAAATTATTCAGCTGTTTGTTCACGCAAACGTGTTTTTTATTTTGGATGGCTTCTGAATTTTGCTGGAATAAATTATACTTCAGCATGTGCCCCTTGCAGAGAGCCTCTGACTGCTTTCCCTGAAATACACACTGGTTAAGGATGACAATTTGCAGAAGAGAATTTGACAGATGATTTTTTTGATGTAAATCGTAGTGTCATCATTAAGGGGTAATCATTAAAGCGAGTGTGTGTAGAGCCTCCACTGACACTGTTGTGATGCATATTTCCCTTACAGATTGCTCTTTGCAATGTAAAAAAAAGGCTCTGTATAACCTTAGAAAAAGTTTAATAGTTTAATTCAAAACTCTTGCGTATGTTTGTTTGCAGTGTTCACTGGACACGAATTATAAAAATGCCTCCTCTACCACATCAATATCAGATGAACAAATATGATAAGTCACTTGTGTGACCTTTTGTATACATCAGTGTGTGCATTGTTGAATTATTACTAATTTTTGACTGACTTTTTTCTTGCTTATGGTAATCTATGATTACACTGCAGACCTTTTACATCTGGGTTTTTCCTAGTGTTCCCATTCTCTGCCATGTGATAAATTAGTTGAAAAGAAACAAAACCTCTTCCCTGGATTTTTAGTACTCAGAACCAGGTTTGAGAAAAATCCCCACAAGGACTCAGAAATCAGAAAATAAATTACATGAAGCCAGCATGAACTATTTCTAAGATGTCATGATTTTTAAACAGATCTCGTAATTTTAGCGGGGAAGTGACTGGAGAGGTTGGGCTGCTTGGCAAGGGCAGTGCTGTGGAATGCTACATGAAATGGTCCTGTAAACAAAAGGAGGTAATTAAAATACATTTGCCAGAAAAGAGCCCAGATTTCCCATGCAACGTGCAATACTCTCTACACAGCAGAGCTTTTCCTTTCTGTGCTCCCCTCAGCTCCTTGGTTTTATCATCTCTCAGTCAGAGGCAAGCAAGACAATAGACATTCTTTGAGAATTTCACTACAGGGGATATGAAGCTAAGGTCTGTGGTGCCAGTTTTACATCTCCTTAGGACTTGTCTTCATGGCAAATGTGACCAGAATAGCTATTTTAGAATTAGCTTTCTGTGGTGCCACTATTCCAGGGGAAAGAGATTTTATTCCAGATGAATTACCCTGTTTAGGAAAGCACTTGTTATTTTGCAGCTAAAATGTGTGTGTGTAGAACAGCACATGGTAATGTACAGAAATACCTGATGTAAGGAGGGTCAGAAGCAATGTGGCCACGTTAATGCTGTGCTCAGATCATGCTCTTATCTGCAGCATCATGTAGTGACATGTACCCAGCAAAAATAGGGTATTCCTCATTAAAATGTAGTTGCCTAAAAGTGTGTTGCCCAGTGTGAGCTGGCCACCTTGTCTTTCCTACAGTTAATGGGGTGAGAGGATCCTCCAGAAGGCTGTTGGTCTCAGCTATCTTAGGTATCTGAGGGTGGGCAAACTGCTTTATGTATGCATTTACCCCTCTGCTGATTAGAAAGGAAGCCAAAATTCAGAGCTTATACAAGACATAGATTTGCGAGGGTGGTGATGAAACAAATCCTTCTTCAGGTGACTTCTGTTCTCAGACAGGTGATGGGACTCATCCTACCAATTCAGATCAGGGTACACTTTTTCAGGGACAAACACGCCTAAGATAAAAGTTGTTGCAGTCCCCGTGATAAACATTTAAGATGACAGTGGGTCATTTCTAGACCAAATCTTTGCACCTGACTTCAGTTCAATATCTGGGCTTCTTAGAAGTTACCACCTTCTCATGATTTTGCCCAAACCATTACCTCTTGCCAAGCAGTGTCTTTTGTGTGGCTCAGCTCCCACTGCCTGAATATGCTGTGATGGATTTAATATGTGTTTAAGTGGATCAGTTGGCCTTTGGCTCCAGCTGAGAAACTGGCCTCCGCTGCTTGGTAATGACCTGCTTGCAGAAGCATCCATCCTATCCCTGGTGGAGGTGATGTTTCTGTTTTGTTAACCATGTGTGACCCATGGAGAATGATAAAACAAAATAACACATCATGTTCAGGCAGCATCAGAAAGCATCTCTGAACCACAGAGCCTCCACGCCAGCTACTCCAGTGGAGAGATGCCTGCATCGTTTCTACCACTTTGATGAAAAATTAGGAATCTTCGCAGTTTTGGTGGGGGGGGAGAGGAGAGTGAAGATGTTCTCCTCTAGTCTTGCTGGGTATTGCTAGGGAAATTTGTCAGGCCCTCGACCTTGTGGTGAAAGGTGCTCTATAAAAGCAGGAGAAAATCAACGCTACAATGGGTATAGGCCACTCAGAGTTTGTGGGGAGGGGGAATATCTTTTATTAGGCAACTGGAGTAGAGAGATGTGCTTCCGGGTACACACGATCTTCTTCTGATCTAGATTAGTCAAAATTAGAAGAGATCAGACAAATGAAGTAGGTAGATTAGATTGTGCCCTGTGGTGGTAAATGGTTTTCAGCCTCCTAGCTGTGACGTAGGTTGAGCCTTATCTCATCAAGCTATGCTCAGAATGAACCTTGGGGGCCTTTTCCAGCTACAATCATTTGTACAGGTTGGCCTTCTGTGAAAGACAGTTCCTAAGGATGTCAATGGACAGCTCTGGAGAGCATGGGTT
Source organism: Morus bassanus (assembly GCA_031468815.1). Classification (NCBI taxonomy): domain Eukaryota; kingdom Metazoa; phylum Chordata; class Aves; order Suliformes; family Sulidae; genus Morus; species Morus bassanus. The sequence continues at coordinate 3,300,811 of CM062567.1, read as the reverse complement.
GCAAGGGCAGTGTGTTGCAAGGCTGATTCCCTACTCAATACATGGATCAAATGTTTTTCCTCATTGCTGAAAGGCATCTTACAAGGGTTAGGTTGAAAGACTGGCCCTTGGGATGAGGGGACTCAATCCCTGTGACACAATTCCTTGTGTAACATTGGGGAATTTATTTGATGTGGGACTCATCTCACATTATCTATCAAAAACTAATGTCTAATCCAAGCTAGTCTTTCACCTTCTACAGTTAACTAGAGAGATCTGGTTGTCTAGAAAGTGATTTATCCCATCCTCATCAGGGGGGGCAGATTGAGACTGTAAGCTCAAGGTGTGGCAAATCAAAGTCTCATTTCAGCAGGCTTTGCAGAATAAGACATGCCCATCTGTCTCTCCTGAGGGCAGCAAGAGACTTGATACCTAAATTTGAGAAGACCAAAGTCAGGTGAAATGATTAGTCTTTTGGTTTCTTTGTGCCTCTGTTCCTCATTTGTAAAATAAAGGTAAGTGCATTCAACTCCATCATAGAGAAGGTGTGGATAGAAATATGTTAAAGACCACAAGCTGTTTGTATGCTGTGGTCACAAAGCTGGAAGGGCATTGTAGGTTAATTATCCTCACATCTGCTATCTTCTGCTTTGATGGACAGTGGTGAAGGCATGCAGGTCAGAGAAGGCAACCTATACAGTAGACCTCATCCCTATTTCTGTATGCTCAGTAACCAAAATCAAATGTCACCACTGGGAGGCATCACTGGCAGGAGTGTTCAGTTACACTCATGAGTTTGGACTACAGTTGGTGAAGAAACCAACCTGGTCCTGGCATGAGAAAGTGCTCCAACTTGCCTGAAGCCAAATTGACTCGGGGAATTTTTGGAGGTGTTGATTCACTGTCAAAAGAAATAATGGTGGAAAACCAAGGAGAACTGTTGTCACAGTTTTACCATTGATACCTAGTGTGACCTCATGAGTAGGTCAGCCCATCATTGCGGTGTCACTTTTGGCCTCCTGAACCTGACTGAGGTGCTGATCTAAAAACCTTGGCCAACACAGATGAGCAAAGAGTGTATGTCGCTATGGGAGCACTTTTGGCAATGTGTACTTTACAGCCTACAATGGCTATTACCAATCCGCGTACTTTAGCGAATCCCATAGCAAAATAGGGATAGCAACAGTCAACCAGTTCTGTGCTGTACTTCAGTTCTTGGGGTGCCAAGGACCATGGGAACACAGTGTAATGTGGGGCAACAGAATGAACTGTATTTTGGTAATTATTTTCTTGCCTTCTACTTTATCCCATGAGTAGACAATTCCAGAACAAATTCCTATGCTGGACTGACTCTTCTAAACCTGACTCTTCAGGTATATAGTCTGGAGGGTTTAACAACCAGTGAAGGTGTGTCCTCTCCAGCAGTGCCTCAGGCCAAACATCTGAAGATCTTGAGATTTCCACAGTAGTCATGCAGTGGAAGATTAGGAGGAATTATTGACAGTGCCTCAGTCGGATTACTTTCCAGCTGCTGGTTTGAATGCTGTAACTCTTCTTTTTAGTGAGTTTTTGGTTTGGAGGACTGCAGGGGTCAACGAACTCTCTGCCTCACCTGAACCTCTGCTACCAAGTGCAGTAGAAGAGCTTCTTATGAAGCCTGGTGGGAGAAAAAAAATCTTTTTGCCAATGTTTTGTTGAGAAAAAAAGAGAAATCAAGACCTGATCGATCACCAACCATTGGATGTCCTCTGAGGTGAAATGAGGAGGGCAGAGAGAGGGCTGGGATGAGAGATATGGGCTTGAAGCCAGGACTGGAATTCATAAGATTTTGTTTGTATTCCCTGTTTATCTGCAACCTGCCTCTGAGATAATTTTATTCTTCTGTAAATTGGTTTCACATGATTTATCCTTCCTATCTATTCTTAGCATTTACGGGCCACAGAATGCCTATCATTAAGTGGATGCACAGTTGCCAACCTTTGGTTGTGCCATAACAGAAATAAAAAAAGAATTTTCTTGAGACCATTCTAGCAGAAAGACTTCTTAGCACCAACATTGAACACCTTTGCTGCACTAAGGCCATGCAACATACCTCTGAGATTTGAGCCCTTTTGTATTTGTATAGCCCCTAGCACAATGGAGACAATATAATTGTGGCATTCAGGCTGTCTTTGAACATAATAACTGAACACTGTGACTGTGGCATTGCAGTGTAGGGGACAATATGCACCTCTTGGCCATTGTCTTCTACCAGGACAATGCTCATACAACTGCTCATGTGCTTTCCCCAGGCAGGCAGTGAGATTTTTTAGGTCACAAGGAGTTGCATGTGCTGGTTACAAGAGGCTGCTTATACAAATGTTACAGACCTAGACTTGCCCCTGTTCAAATCTACAGTATTTCTACCATTGTCTCGGTGGAGTAAGAGGTGAGGACTATGTCCAGCTCATTTCATTTCTGTCAGCAACTTCCAGTGAAATCCCATATTTGAGGCATCAAGAAGAGATCTGTTGTCTTGTCAGACACATTTTTGGCATGTTTTTGCCCCAATGAACAGATGGCAGATTTGTTATTGAGTGGGAGATGTGGCGGTGCGTAATGGTGCTTCAAGTGAACTGAATGGAGTGGTGTCTCTGAAAATACACATTCTTCTTGAGATGCCCCCCTAGCAAAGACATGTCCCAAGAGGATGTGTTTGCTTGCAGAAAATTATTCAGCCACCAGATGTCTCTCCATGCTCCCCTGGTGAACAAGGAAGACAAAACTGGAACTCAAGTCATATGGAAAAATGCTCATTTACAGTTTGTAACTCTTGTCTTATTAACCATCTTCTGCCTGGAGTTGGCTTTACACCATCTCAAGAGATACTCTGCTTCAGGGGTGGATTTTGATGCATCTTCATGTGTTGAGGAGACTGGAATAAATATTCTCTGGAGCTTTGTAAATCAAAGGGTTTTGTCTGCCCATGGCTATACATGACAGCACTGTTGAAAGATTAGTACTAAGAAGGTCACTTGGGAGGTCAGAGGAGCTTTATGGAAGAGATGGCCTTTAATGAAGGGGTTTCAAAATGGAGAGTGTCTAAGATGGAGTGGAGTAGTCAAAGAAGAACATCCAACTGTGAATTTAGACCATGGAGAACAAGCCTATAAAGGACTTATTCCCAACATGCATTGTTTCTCCAAACTGCTGATTCTTAAGCTTTTCGTCCTTCATATACCCTATACCCAGATGATCTGGAGTCTCAAGCAACTTTTGCCTCCTATTTATTTTGAGAAGTTTACAGTTAGACACGATTGTGTCAGCCTGACATTTTAGAGTATTCCAAACAAAAAGGGAAAATTGCACATTTCTGACACTAAGAGATCATGGACCTGGAATAAGTAAGTGCAACTTCCTCTGTCCTCACAAATTGTGACTTTTGGTTCCCAATGGGATAGATCATTTTATTCTGCTCAGTAGTCAGTCTACAGCAGGTTAGGAAGAAAATGTCTCAAAGCATTTTTTCTCTTTTCCCACAGTACATTCATGTTTTTCTTTGAAAACTGCAGTATGAGTTGAGTTTGTGGCACTTGCAGAGTTACAGCCCCTTAAATTTACTCTTCAAAGTCACCCTTAATTCAGATTTACAACCGGCTCCTGAATCTGACAGGAAGCCCTTCTCTTGTAGAAGTGAAAAGACAACAACTCCTATGACTTTGGATCTGAAAGAGGAGTCCACTCACTATTGCTGGCATACTCTGAAAGACTCCTTGCTAAGGAAGGCTTAGCAAGATGAGTGCTAGGTTTGAACTACCTAGCTTCCTTCCAACCACAGAGTCAAAATCCAGCTGACTCAACTCAACCCTTTTGTGCTTCTTCAGCAGCTAAGTAGAGTCTGTTCAGATTACTCCCATTAAGAATATATTGTTTCATGGTCTGGACAGACATTAAGGCCATTTTTTGGTCAGAAATGAAATTTGCTTTGGTGTCTTCAGCTACAGGTTTCTCCCTAGTTAGAAGTGGCCTTCACTCTTCAGCTCCTGTGATTATCAAGAGCTTTTCCTTCTTATGGAAAACACTGTAGACTTCTAAAATTCTCAGGGAGAACTATTGTTGGGCCAGGAGCTGGTATGTAAACCTGAGGTGTTCAAAGGAAATTTTGGTGCCAAAATTCAATTAGCCCATACAAAACAATTTTGAAATATGTGTGCATTTTCTTTAGTGCTTAATACCTTTTTTGGTACTTTTTCTATGTTTTCCCTCGCAGGTGAGATTCCTGCAAATTTGAGGTGAGGCTTGCAGTTTTGGGAGGGTTTCATCAGCCCTAATTTATGCCTCTAAAAGTTAGATGCCTGGGTCCAAGTTAGTCAGCCCAGGCTTGCTTTGTAGTCAAGGGAGAGGAGAGTCACCCCTAGGGGGAGATTAATCTCTTAAAACAGACACCCAAGGTTGGTCATGCAAATCACTTGCTGGACATTTCCCGTTCTCTCCGTTGGCTGTAAAGATTTGTCAGACTTTTAATCTTTTTAAAGTTAAGTGAAATGACCACCATCTTCAGTTTTTTTAGCCAGACTGAAAGAATAAATCACCTTTTTCCTGAAAGTCATTCCCCCCTGAAGTGTTGAAAGAATATTAGTCTCTCCCAAGTGTGTTTCATGGACATTTACATGTCAATGAATATATGATCAGCTGTGCTGGATCAGACAGCAGGTTGTGTTGGCCCCGTCTCCTGTCTCTGACAGAGGCCAAGAGTAGGTGCCTGGAGAAGAGCAGAAGAACAGGACAAACACAGGGTGATACTCCTACTGGCGTATGCCCAACTCCCAGCAACCCCTGCCTGGGATTTCTGATTGAGGAGTTGTATCTTTGAGTATAAAAACTCCTCATGCATTTTTCTTCAGTGAATTTTGTCTAGTTGCTTTTTAAACTGAGGTAAATTTAGATATCCATAGCTCCCTGTGGCAGAGATATCTACTGTCAAACTATGTCCCATGAGAAAAAACACTCTTTACTGTTGTTTTCAACCTGCTAATTACAGTGGATGTCTCCTAGATTTAATATTATGAGAAATGGTGGATATTTGTTCTATATTCAACCTCTCAGCCCTATTCTCTCCCCAGGCCTGGCTGCTCCAAGGATCTTTTGCAGATCATGCCAGCTTGCACACTTGACAGAGCAGTTCCCATCTTCTTTATGCCAGCAAGGTATAACCACATGCTTGGTGAGCTAGCAGAACTGTAACTTTTTTATTGGCTTGTGCCACAAGTAAAAAAATTAATTTCCTTGACATGATATGCTTGATAAATGATGCTGGAAGATGGACCTCACTTTTCTCTAGTTAAGCCAGACTTTGTTACTATTACTAACATGATGTTATTTTTGCATTCAGATGATTTGGAAGCTTGATATGTACAGCTTTTTGGCCTCCTTGGGTATGATTGTTGTGTCTACAGGCAAACTGGCTCAGGCAGCCTACAGCAATGGCTAGGAGCTATTTTTATTTATCGACATCACTGATGGATGTAAACAGGGTTAGGTAGAAACAGATCACTTGGACTGGAATTACTTTAGAACAGGGTCCACCACCTTGTTCTGTATTTGAGCACTAGGGGTAGTCTTCAGCCATGATGAGCACCAGAGACACCTTCAAAAGACAAGGAGTATGATTATGATTGAGACTATCAAAATAACAATGACACCTGGATCTCATTGTGTTCCTCAGATATCGAAACATCCTAATTAAAGGGGAGGAAAAAATAATTCAACAAAGTTGCGCAGCCAGCCTTTCAGTTGTGTTTTATTCCATATGAATTTGGAGTGTCTGCTGCCTTTTAATGTGTAACCTTCCTTTTCCCCACAGGAACAACATCTGCTCGTAAGGTGAGGTGTGTTGAGCAGTCCCTGCCAGCCTGCAACAGCAACTGGGCAGCCTGGGAACTTATTCAGAGCTCTTGAGGACCACTCAGTTATCATTCATTAACAAGTCTAAGGGTTAGATCCTTGCCAGCCCTCCATGTGCCAAACTCCTTCTCCCTGACTGAGGTGCTTGGGGGATGGTGTTCCCACTCCATGGTTGAACCAGTAACAAGTGTGCTTATTGATTTAGCTGTTAATATCAGCCAAAGTCGTTCCCTTACCCACTTCAGGGCTATTTACTTGTCCTGCCCTCTCCACTTCATTGAGACACCCTACTGTCCCAACTGACACTGCAGAAAGCATGCCTGAGAGAAATCTCCTGCAAAGTCCACTCTGCTGTTCTGGCCTGGGTTAGCAATGTGGAAGATAAAACCCTCTGTTAGGTGTTTGAAGGAGCTGTGTCTCATCACAGTCTGCATGCAAGGGACAAGTCTTTGTCAAACAACTCACCCAACTTCGTTCACATTGGCTAGCCAAAGGCTACTGTGTAGTCTTTACTGTGAACTTGGGTCTAAAGAGTGGGTGGGACCCAAGTTCCTGCTTTATTTTTGATAGCACTTGGAATTCAGGTGTACTGCTTGTGAGGGAGCAGCATGAGAAACACAGAGGGAGCAGCAATTTCAGAGGAAGCATTTTTTCACTGAAAGCAGCAGTTTGTTGAAATGAGAATTCCAGTGAGGTTGCTCAACACTAGGCTGGAGCTATCAGTCACTCCAAAATGGCTGGTGACTCAGCCAGGATATTGGCTGTAGGTTCAAGTCTCTGTCTGATAGGGAGGGGAGGCTGGCACTTGGATTTCCATATGCTGCCAGTTGTCCTTGCTGTGTCGCTGTTCTGGGATACTTTTCTCACTGAAGCTATCCCATTTTGCATAAAGACCTTGATAACCCCAGGATGAAAGACACTGTCTGCATAACCCAACAGCATTGATTAGGACAGAAAAAACAGGTTCAAGACTCTCCTTGGATGCCTGCATGAAAGAAATTCTCACTGTAACAAGGTGGCACCCCACCCCTACTACCACTGTTTCCCACACACACTGGTGCTGCAGAATTGAGAATGACCATAGCCTCACATATCCTAGGAAAAAATATCATAGAACAACTTTATTTCTCAGCGCTCAGGTGCTCAGTAAGACATACTCAACACAGTCCTGCTGTACCTCCTCTTTGACAAAAGAGCAGATGAAATTTAGGGTGCTGGGATATGCACGAACCAGGGGGAATGGAACAAGGTTTCAAAGGGTCAGGTCCAGAGCACAGATCTATTTTAGATCACTGTTAAAAGTCTATTTAACCTTGCTGTCCTTGCACGAAACCAACTTGCAGAGAAACTGAGCTGACCTCACCTTAACACTACCACCAAGTTCATTACTTAACACTTCACCTGTTGACACTCGCAGGCAAATCCCAGACCGGATTGTAGCCCTGTGGAATGCAAATCTGGCTATGTGCCTCCAAATGACTGTACGATGGGGAAAAAAAATCCACACCTGCAAATAAAAGAGATCAGTAAGCAAATTCCAAAGCCAGGCTGGGTAGCAATGAGATGGCAAAGCTTTCAAATTATATTGGGTCACAGCTTATTTCTTTATGGCCTGGTTAGCTGCTGGTCAGGAATTGCTTTCAGCTGGTTTTCGCAGCTTCAAAGGATGCTGTATTGGACTGATTGCTCAAGCGGGATTCAACTTGCAGATTAAGACATCTAAATTTAGGCAGCAATATGTAGTGTGCTGCCTGCTTGTGCTCAGAGAGTCTGAGCTCCCATTACAACCAGTGGGGATCAAAATTTCAACATGCTTGCCTAAACACAGGTCCAGTACCATCTACAGTATCTTAGTGTGATTCCTCTGGGTATCCCCCTGCCAGTCCAGAGGTACATGGATCTTCTAAAGGGTCTGTAGCATTATATGTGCCAAGCCCATATGATATTGTAGATGCCCTAAGGGATCTAACGCAGCACGCAGACCTTATGGTGAAATTAATCCCTCTCTAGACTTGACTAACAATAACGGGAACTTGAAAGTCAGAGCTGAAATTCAGGCAAATTGGGCTCAATACATGACTAAATTGTCTAGTGCCTTTTGACATGTCTTGGGGTATCTGAGACATCTTCCTGGAGCTGCCAGACATGACAGAGACCTGCAGGAGACCCGTGGTGGTTCTGGAACAGCACCTGGAGGACAGGCAGGATACTCCAGATTAAAATGCCTACAGGGCATCGATATGCCTTTTTGTGGTTCTGTGGGCACCTACATTTGTGTGTTTGAATCTGTGAGTTGAATCCCACTCCTTGTAATCAGTGAAGCCTGTGTGGCAAGTCTGCAAGTGTGTGGAGGCTTTGGATGCCTTGTTCACACGCAGATTTGTCTGACTATGGGTGGTTTATTTCCAACAGACTGGTGCACAAGGACTCTGGGCGCTCTCAGAAGCCCTTGGGCTCACTCTGCATGTACAGATCAATTTGCACACGAGCTATGGATCTGGCAAATCTCAGACTGGTTTGAGTTACTGTTTATATGTGACTGGGATGCCTGTGATGGAAAGCAGTCAGGAGAAACGGTATGGTACTACCAGCAATGTGGTATGTGAACTTGGCCATGGTTTTGCTTAGGAGTAGTCTAGTCAGTACTGATTTTTTTCTGGGAACTAAAACTTCGTCCAAATTCTGTGCACTGTTTCTCAAAGAAATGTTAAGCTCTCAACTCTGATGATTACAAGGAAGCTAGGTGCCTACCTACCTCTCTGCATCAAGACCCGTCTGCATATCAGTCCTTAAATTATGCTTGGCAATGAGGTTAGACCCTTGGCTCTGCCTATCAAATAGGTGCTACTTGGTAGTGGAACAGTTTTAGGTGACTTCTATGACCTAGGCTGTCATGAGCAATGCCCATTGCCATGGCTAAATGCGACCATAGGCTGTGCTGCCTACTTGTAGAGAGGAAAAGGACTGTTCTGCCAGAGAGGACTTCTACAGTTTCCCTAATGGTGAAGAGTCCAGATCACGGGGCAGCAATGAGTTATCAAGACCAGATTTTCTTCTTTGGTTCTTAAAAGGATCTGTAGGGGTTAATAGCATGTATAAAGTAAGAGTGACTGAGATGTCCACTCATTTCTTAGTTTTTCCTATTTAAGCCAAAATAAAAAAGGCTCTTGCTCAAACCTGGTGAAGCAGGCAACACAGCTTGACAAATAAGCTTATCTCAAGTGCTCTTTAATAAGAATGTTCATCATTTATTTCTGGAAAATATGCTGAGTCCGGTATGCTGAAAGCTCTCTGTGGTGTTTGACCTGTGTCATTCAAAGCAAGGTGTGGGTCTGTGGTTGCGGGTGTGTGTGTTTTGTCTGGGGCATCACAGTATGCTACTTGCCTCCCAGTCCCTTCTCATAGGAAAGGTACTTTTTTGTTTATAGATGTGCTCATTTAGATCCTCTGTAGAAAAACAGATGTTTCTGGAAGGTGATTTATACCACCTATGTTTTAAATAAGTGGGATAAATCTCTGGATGTGCTCAAATCCCCCCATTGGCTATAAAGCAGTCATCAAGGATGAGCTTAGAGGAGATACCTGGTCTATGAGGGATAAAGCTGGGTGGCTTGAATCTCTCCTAAGTGAATGGCGAAGGCCACAAGAAAACCTGTGGGATCTGATCTGTTTCTGTTTGTATGATTGGGGTGGAAGGTGAACAGGCACAGAACCCCTGAAATGCTGCCCTGTCTGCCTGCAGCCATCTCCTCTGCAGCCAACCCATCACCTCTGCAGCCAACCCATCACCTCTGCAGCCAACACAGCCAAATTGAAAACCTCAGAGAAGCTATGCTGCTCTCTGTATCAAGTAAGCCCATTTCATGGGGATGCCTTTCCTCACTAAGGATGGAGGAATGGGAAAGGCTGTTGCAGGGTTTCTTTTGGGAGCAGATTTCTCTGTACACAGTCTGTGCTAACCATGGTAGGTGCAATGGAAGGTTAGCCATGGTAGGTTCCAATGAAAGGAATAACATGGCTTCCCCCATCTTGCCTGTCAGCAGTGTCTTCCCCTAATTATATCAGTCATTATGCTCAGTCCCTGCAATCTATGCACTTTTCCAGCATGATTACAGCCTTGGTGGTTGTATGTCTACGCCCAGCAGGCTCCCAACCTAATGTACTAATAGAGGAAGAAAATGGCAGAAAATGGCAGAACCAGCACAAAATTTCTTAGAGCCTTCCAGGGGCATTGTGCAAAGTGATGTCTTGCCCATGTTGGGCTTTTCTTGCTCCAGAGAAGGAATATTTATAGCAATCACAGGCCGAGATGGTAGTGGATCACCACGTACCAGCTCTTAGCCATGAGTAGGTGTGTGGTTGGTCTTTGTCCTCCCCATGTTTAAAGCAAGATGCATGTCCTTCGGCCACCTTTCTTCACATTGCAGTTGGACTTTTGGAGGGAAACTGGGTCCCTGTCCCAGTGATGCTCAGCTGAGAAATAGGCTTATGGCAGTTTAAGTGTAGATGTTTTATTCATAACTGGGTCGTTACCTACTCCAGCAACCGGGCATGGGTTAAATGGCACCAGCTCAGGTGGCATCTCTTCTTCCAAAGCACACAGTATCTGTCCTATAACAGGAAGACATATTTGTTCCTACTTCTTCCCAGCTGTATTTCAGCCCATGATATGAAATACCATCCCGTCAAAACTGTGGAACGGTGGGAAAAATACCCAAACACAGGTTAAAATGAATGATTTTTTTTTTTTTAATTTTCATTATAAAGTTAACACATCTATCAAACTTAACTGGTAACAAAAAACAGTTACAAGACATCGCTAGTGTGCTGTCAGTAGAAAACAGGGTAAAAGCCAATGAGGTCACAAGCACAACAGCAGAGCAACAACACTGTCCCGATGAGTTATTTCCGCAAATATATACTCTTGCTAATATATACATTTATTCATAAAATAAATAATCATAAAAAAATCATCAGACTTAACAAAATACTGAGGAAAAAAGGTGACAAACCTACTTTGTACAATAGCTTTGGAATTTCACGTTGTATCATACATGCAATCTGTACAAAGGGGTGCTCAGGTGGGGCGAGGGCAGGGGCAGGCTGGGGAAGGGTTACAGACAGTGATGTAGCTTTGAAGAAGGCGATGTAATCAGGCAGACAGTCTGTGGGAAGGGAAAGCAATAGTGAAAAAAACCCACCCACAAGAAGATACTTGTCCTTGACTGCCGGACAAGCATGTTTTGTACCATGGGGGAATCCCCTGGGGTGCTACAGGGCTGTGTTTTATGTCTTCCACACTGCTGGTGGGCTTGTCAGGTAGTCCAAATCTACGACAGGTCTTTTTCGGGCAGGTTTTGGCCTGGGAGTGACAGAAAGCGATGCCATAAGAGATAGATCGAGTGGGTCTCCACTGAGCTTAAGAGGTGTAAGGCTGAGCTGCAGTCAGCTGGGGACAGGCGGGCAGTGGGGCAACCAGGTCTGGAGGAACGTGCACCGGTGGGAACAAGGGTTCTCAGTGGGAAGGATTTCCTCACAATCAGGAGGATTTTGGAGGTTTTGGGAGCCTGCCTTGGAAAGACTCAGGCCTTTTGTGCTTTCTAAGTGGTAGCAGCGGGTGGCAAGTGCATGTTGAGAAGGAGCCCTGACAAGATGGTGGCTTCCCTCAAAAACATGGGTGATACTCAGCTGCTTGCTAGCCTATGTCTGTAGCAGATGTGCCTTCAGGATTTTTGGTGGAGTGGAAAGAGTGGTGAGAAATAAATAAATACTAATAAATAAGAAGAAACTTGGAAAAGAAAGGAAAATGAGGAAAGCATCTCCTCACACCTTCCCCACTCTCCACATCCACGCAGGGCTGTCCAAGACCTCCCTTGGTCCAAAAAACATGTAAGAAAAGTAAGGTCTACAGAGACAGAAGAGGAGACCAAGTCACGTGGAAAAGACCCTTGTGACTGTTGTGCTTCAGGAGCTTTCTCTATCTGGATGGTATTCACATAACAGCAGGATTTTGCCTGTAGATGACTTGATGGGACTTGTCCATTTTCATTATGTGCTAACCAACAGGAAGAGCAGAGATGCTCCCTTGGGGTCAAACCCATTACATACCAGTCAGTAAAGTGGATTCAAATAATTATGCTTACAGAATAGGTCCACCCTCTGCTTCCTTTGACACACTTGTTAGCCTGGCATTAAGGAAAAGATGCCTCCTGATTTATATCACTTTAAGTGAGAGCAGAACTGAGTTTTCAATCTTAAAGACATGAGATTTAGGCATCTGGAGTGGGGTCCAGCTCATAGATTAAGACACACACTTGTAGATGTCCACAAGCAGGTGTCTCCATGTGAGTTAGACATCTAAACAACCATATCTGAAGGAGATCTAGTCAGCACAGTCAGTGGGGCCCAGAGAGTGGTTCAGCTCACCCTACAGTGGACACTTACATTTGGCCAGCTGAATTGTTCTCTAGCCTCCACTGCCTATCGACTAGGAGCTCAACTGAGTTGCTCACACAGAGGCATCTATTGCCATCTGAGATGCCATCTGAGATGCAGTTTCTGAAGCATCTGCATGGAGCTGGCAGATACACCATGGGACTTAGAGGAAGCCCACACTCTTCCAGAACAGCTACTAGAAGCCAGTGGGGTACACTGGAGCATCCCAAATGGCTCTAGACACTTATCTTCAATAATTCAGTTTAGCCCTAGATGCTATGTTTAGCCAAATGGAGCCCATCATTGGGCTTGTATGGGAGTTTAAGCACCTAGCTCACATGTAGATACCTGCATTTAAACATCTCACTTTGTATTCTGAATTCCACCCCGGGTACCGTTGCCTGGGAGTTAACTACTGGCCTCTAATTTGTGCTTGAGAAAATTTCCACCTCCAAGGTGGAGATTTACGAAATACACCTCTGGAAACTGCAGCAAAGTCAGAGCAGAATGACTTGCCCAAGTCCATGCAGACACTGGAAGTGTCAGAAATGAGGACTAAACACCTCTTTCTCAAAACAGAGGCCACAGGAGCCTCTGTTTCCCAGCAAACGGGAGCATCTGCACCCCACAGCAGTTAACAGAGGGCCAAGGCAGAACTGTAGGTCAGCAGCTTTTGTCAGAGCACACAAGAGAGGGCAGGAAACATCAGCATGGTGGGGGGCTAAGCTAAGCCATGAAGAAAACAATTCAGCAAAAACCAAGCCAGATCCCACTGCTGCTGCCCAGTGAGAGAGGAGAAATCTAGAAAATAGAATCTCCTGTATTAAGAAGTCCCTGTTATAACAGCCAAGGTTTAGCTTGGAGGGAGGTAGGAAATAGCAGACATACAGCTATGAAGAAGGGATAGGACCTCCTCCCACACAGCCCACCTTCTCTCCCACTGTCTAACTCTCTTTCTACAGCTTCTCATTCAAACAGCTGCTTGGGCACACAACAGACAGATCTGAGCGAACGTCCCACTGCCTTGCTACACCACTGATGGCAGAGCGTTGCCTTCTTGGCAGCCTCAGCTCTGGAGCAGGTCTCTGGAAGAGCTGGGAGTCATTTTCCTATGGGCAGCCTATTTAACCAGGTGCAATGACTGGTGTCTGCAGGGCAGTTTGATTTGGTGCCTTTTCAAGGCCCTGTTTTATCTTCCCAAAGCATATCGTTAAGGCATCAAGGCAAGCCTGAAGTAATTTCCATAGCGCAGAACCCAGGACTGGATTCACAACTCCTAGCTCCTGCAGAGTGCTCATGCTGTAAGCCTGAATAACATCAAACCCCAGATTTTCAGCACTGAAACCTCTCCTTGAAGCTGAAAAAGTGACCCAAAAACTCATAGTGTTTCGCCTGTATTTGTATTTAAGGATGGGGGCATGACAAGCATATGAACACACATGACGAATGTATTATAATCCATGGAAATCTCTGTGGCAATATATCTGAATGAACTGAAAACACCAAAAATATTTTAGATAGAGTGGCAGAAGAAATAACTCTCTGAGGTTTGTTAATACAGAAATCCTGCAACGCTCATCTAAGACTACAGCACTTTTGTCTGCAGGGCTGATGTGGTTGGTGCTGACTCAGAAATTTCTGTACCATATTGCATTTTGTGGTGTGGTTGCCCCTGCAGTCCCCTCCCAAGATTAAATCCTGACTGCTTTCATTCTGCACATGAAGCCCCTCGTAAGGAGTGGAAACAACTCTGGAGATTTCAAAACGCTTTGGAGAAGACTGTCAGTGCTGAGCCTGACACTTAGCCAAAAAAGATAGATCAGGGGTCAAGTAATGGAAAATGTCATGCATTTCCCTCCCCATGTTTTTCTTTTCTCTGAGAAAGAGAAGCTCCCAAATTCTAAAACTAAACCAAAACAAGAAAAAACTCCTAAACTTTCCATTTCTTTCATAGAAAGAAAAGAGATTAAGCCAAATTCACCCCTCACAGGTAACTCCGCTGTCTTTAGTGAGGTTGGATGTGGAACTGATGGGGCCCGTCAAACCCATCTGTTCAGCTAAAGGAAAGGTTGGATAGCAGCATGTAAGAGGATGGAATTCTGTTCCTTTTTTTTTTATTTTTATTTTTCACATCAGTGTTACTTGGTTGGATATCTTCTCCCTTTTCCCAGGTACTGCTAGAAATATCCCTGATACAAACCATCTGCCTGAGGACAAACCTCATCAGAAATGAAGACTGAAGGGAAGGGCACCATGGATCATGGAGGTTGAGTTGGCCAGCTCCCATTTGTGGAAATGAATGATCTTTTCCTTTTGACTATAGACTGGTGCATTACCCAGCTCAACTGAGGCGGAGGGGAATTTTTGACAGAAAACCACTTCCAGACAAGTGCACAATTCGACTGTCTACGCATGGGCATCTTATGTCATTTTGGACACCGTACAGCCTCTGACATACCTGCCCAGGTTTAAGACTTGTGGGAGTCCTATGTCATTGAAGCAACAGCTGGATCCCAACAGGATATTGTAGGGCACCTAAAATGTCACCAGGTGCTTATATTATTGAGTGAAATGAAGTCCCCTCCGTAAGGAAGGCCCTACTGTTTTCACAGAAAAGGAGAACCTGAGGCACAAGAAGGCTCTGGGTTGTATTTAGACCATCTCCTAAATGATGCCCAATGTGGGCATGATGATATATAGGGAGCGATGGCGTCTCACTCATCATTGACTCAATCTTTCATACTGGTACAGTGGCAACCCTGACTTGAGACATCTAGTGTAGGCAGTGGAGTGGGATCTTAGTTTTCCGAAGACAGTTCCTGAATTCATGTGTATTAGGAAGCGATGGCCCAAGTCCTTTCTCCAAAGCCATGGGGACAGATGCAGGCCTAGCATGTGAACTCAGCATGCTCCCAGACCCCTAGCAGGCTCTTTCTCTTCCCTCCTCATGGGTGAGCAGAGTCAGACCCAGGACTAGGACCCTCAGATGCATTTGGGGTGATTAACAGAATTCGTGCAGGCATTTTTGATCAACTTTAGTAGCAGTTGCTCAACCCCTTACATTATATCATCACAGGAGATGACTAATTACATAATAAAACCGAACAAGTATGCATAGGCTTCGTTAAAAATCCCTTGAATGGGGTGGAAGTCCCCAACTGCTGTGCTGTTTCAAGCCTGACCCCACCTTTAAATGAAGGAGTACAACTTCCAGCCTATCTCGGCTGATGATCAGATTGTAGCTTCACCTCCTTGACTCATGGTGGACTTCACATCATCAGACTGTACCCATCTAAGAGCTCATCATCTAGTATGAGCTCATCAGCTGAATTCAGAGGAAAGACAGAGGTACACCCAGAGGGCAATTTACCGAACATAGCTTAGATACCACCCTAGGCTATAATGAATCACCTTCCGGACTTGTTTGTTTCTTGCCATTGATCCTAGCAGAAAACTAGATAAATAGCTTAGACTACATGACATGGCCAGATGAAATAAATTCCACTGCTGCAGTCAAAATCTGTTTGTTCACCTTAAGAGGCAATTGCTCAGCAAATGTCTAATTTGGGTTCCCCCCTCCACCATGCTTCCCAAAGAGCTTCATCTGCTAGTGATGTTGGGCTTGGTTCTAGTGCAAAAGCAGAAAGAGTGGATGTTATGCTGTGGATGGGCTGGGGTCAGAGTCCAGCTCCCATGCACGGAAGCCAAATCCTTCAACCCATTTCTTCACTGGTATGGTATAAAAGAAGGAGTTTGAAACCACCTTGCTTAAAAATATTAGGGTAAAATTAGTTGTGGGTGTGACCCTGCTGAAGTCAATTGATTGACAGGGACCGTGACCTGCAATGATTTGCATCTTCACTGTTGGGGCATCATTCACTGACAGAAGTACCTGGTGGGACGTGTCTAACATCTCTTACTGTGATGGCTAGCACTGCATCATATTAAGTAAAACAGACGTATCTTCCCTTGTCCCATCTTTTCCAATTCATCAATGTCTTCCACCACATATGTGGTTTTCTTCAGCATTTGCTTTCTTGACAGCTTGTGTTTGAATATTGGTTATTGTGGCAATTTCCCCCTGCAGTGGCTTCCTTCTCTATTTGCCATAATGATCAGATTTTCCCTTTCTCCCAGACTCTATTACAAAAATCAGTCATGCATCCATTAATTGGTCCATCTTTCTCTCAGTTTTTAGTATTCTATTGCTTTCTACCAGTTGGTGTGTGGCCATCCATTGGGTGCAATGTTTACACGTACAGATATGACTGATTGGTTTTCTCTCCATTTTTTTCTTTGATCTCTTCCTCTGTCCTTCCCTCCTTTCTGTGTCTCTGGTCTCATTTCATTGCAGCTTTTTTTTTTGCAGAGCATTGATAGAAGTGCCTCCATCAATAGGCAAAGATTGCTTGTGCCCTTGGGCACAGCCCTGAGACAAATGGGTGATGCATAAACTGCACCAGCCTAGGAGTAGTCCCAGGAGAAGCCATGACTCAGAGTCAACCCTTGGAGGCATCATTTCCTCCTGTTTTCTCTCTAATGGGATTAAGCTCTGTTTGTTCCCTGCCTCTTCTGCATACTCCCTCCTTTGGTTCCCGGGAATAAGCTGACATGCAGGGAGAAAAGAGCACTCTGATTTCTCTACATAGGTGTGAACTAGCCAACAGCCACGAATACATTGGCATGAAGACTCTTGTGGGTCACTGGGAGTTAGATCATGCCCCATTTCCCTTCCTATACTGAAGAGAAAGAAAAAATGCCAATCTATTGTCCTTTTCCCCAGATAGGAACCCAAAGGCATAGGTAAGGCAAAGAGGACACAGGACAAATGCATCTGAGGCTAAGCAGGCTATGACTCCATGCTTGATTACCACTCATTTATGCCAGTATCAACCAGGAATAACTCAAGCAGAGTTACAGTGCTGTAAATACCAAGGTGATGGGCTGAGATTCACACCTGATACCCATGTGGCTGAAGGAAGCCCTAATACCCACAGAGGAGGGGAGAGTTGTTTCTGTAAACTGGCAATCCTGATCTGAAATCAGAAGTAGAGCAGCATGCAAAGACGGGGAGTCAGAGGTGAACAGCAGAGATGGGGCAGTGCTGCAAAGTTGGGATTTGGCTCTGTGTCCAAAATTGCCCAAAACTCTGGGCTGGTTCAGAGTCTGGGTTTTGTGCATTTTAATCTGTGCCACTTTTAGAGACGGGAATGGCTGTAGAAATTAGGTGTGGAACAAAATTTGGCTCAAGTCTGAAACTGTTCCAGCTTGGGGGGGGTGGGGGTGTTGGTTCATCGCCATGTAAATTAATGAGTGACAAGCAGTCCTTCAAAGTCATGTTCCTGACAGACTTGTGGTCTAAGGGTTTTGCTAAGTGCCCAGGAGGAAGCCTGCATGAAGTGCAGAGAGCGGATGGTCTAAGTGCACTTTCCACTGTTGGTGACGGTGTTCTCTAATGAGGTGGGAGGGGTAAACACTTTCCCTTTCCTCCTCTACAGGAACAAGCTGGGATGCTGAGAAGCTGGATGTCCTATGCCCAGCAGTGAGTGTCCAGCCCCAGGAGACTCGCTCTGCACTGCATGTTTCTGAGGAAGGCTCGTTGGCTGAGCCACATACCGGGCCACACCTGGAGCAACATCTCCCTTCATGGGATTGTCTCCTTCTCAATGCACACACCGAGTCCTCTTCACTTCACATACCAGGCACTGACCTTTTCCGTATCGTGCACATCACCTGTGTGCCAGCAGGGCATTTGCAGGAAACCATCAGCAGTTCTCTCTCTTTCTCTCCCTCTCCTTCTCCCTCCCTCCCTCTCTACGGGTGTCACTGAATCCTGTGTCAAAACTGGCAGAAGCTACTACGCTAAAAAGTTCACGCGAAGAGCCTGCCCACTCTACAGCTCTATTATATATTTGTAGACTTCTCTGGCTCCAGGGCAAAAGCAAAGGAGTATTTGCATTATTTTTTAAAAAAATCATTAATTTATCTGCTTTTATTTCTTTTGCTGCTGTTGTTGTTGCTCATATTATACACAGTCTGGCCATTTGGGTATGTAGATAGATCTCAGAAAGCTTAGTGCTGCTGTCCAACACAGCCTCTGCCTGGTTGAGGGAAAAGGAGATACTTAGGAAGATGCAAGTCTTTCAAAGGACACTTAATCACACGAGTCACTTCAGGTGGGTGACAGCAGAGCAAATCCATGCTTTTGCTGATGCTCTTCTTTCCAGCTCTGTGTTGTCGTCTGGTTGAAAAACGGCTGTCTCCTACAGGAGGCATCATTGGGGCATAAATTGTGTGACTGCCAGATGTACCTTAGGATAGTCCAGAAGTCCTTAGACCTATTCTATCCAACCAGTTTTAGCCTTTTAAAAAGTTTTTATTCTTTTAATATCATAAAAGTAGACTTCTCTCACGTCTGCAACCTCAGAGGAAGTAGGCTCAAATCCATTTCTCCACTTGGAGCCCAGTGAAGGGTTTTGCCTGCTTTATTTGCACGTGTGGACATCATAGACTCGTATGCATTCCTGGCAGCGAACATAGCAGCACCAGTGGAAGATACAGTGACACTTCTCTTTCCGTTTCTCAGTCCTTGTGTTGTGCCCGCGGCCGCAGCACAAAAGGTCGCAACCATCAATCCCATGGGAAGTGACATTACAGATCCTGTCACGGGTCCCAAAGGAACCTGTCTCAGGGTTGGGCTCACAAAAGTTTGGTGAGTTCTCATAGTAAACCAGGTCCTTCTCAGTTGGAGCCTTGAAGAAGTTGTATTTGGGCCTAAGGGTCTCGACCCAGCCACGGGATTCTCGATGTTTTTCCACCACCATTTCAGAAGCGCTATCATACTTGTCCTTGAGGTAGTCACCGATGACCCTGAAGTCTGGCTGAGACCACCAGCAGGTCTTCACTTCACAGCTGCCTGAGAGGCCATGACATTTGCACTTAAGATGCATGAGTTCAATAATAGACTGAAAAAGAGGAGAGGATAGGCAAAGAAGAAGGAACACATTAGCCTGTAATCAAAACACATAATGCATTCTGCTATTTAACCAGGATTTCCTAAAGAACTGCAGTGTTTTCATAGATATATTTACACACTTTTGAACAAAAATCACCTTATCCTCCAATCAGTGCCCTGCACAGGTACTGGATCTGAGGCAGATAAAACCACTGCAACTTTATTGTTTTCAGTGACTACCTCTGATTCCCACTCCAACTTTAAGCATCTACCAAGTGCTTTCACTAAGGGCTGAAGTGATTTCTGTGCATACCAGCTTCTACCTTATCAATGTTTATGGGTGATTATTGCAGTCCTGTCAGCCAGGAACACGGTTCAGACACATCTAGGCAGAGAAGCAAAGAACAGAGAAATCTTCTAAAACAACGTTTTTGTAGATGAAATACACAGCTATTCCACTGGAAATCAAAGAAATATGAAACATCCTAACACTCTAGTCCAGAATTCCATCTTTTATGTATGTTTTTGTTAAGCAAATAAGATTCTAGCCTTGCTATGTTCAGAAACCTGAAAAATAATGTATTTTTATTTTTAAGCCAGACTTCTGATTTTTCTAAAACCACTTCAAAGAAAAGATTACAAGTCCAACTTTTAATTTTAAAGGCTCACACTTCAACATAAAACACTCTTCTGGAATAAATGGAAAGGTGATTATTGATCTCAGAAATTTGCTATTCACTTTTATCTCTTATGAAATTAATCTAAATGTTTCTAGAGGTATTGCCCTCCAGTATACTGAGGTGGGAGACAGCCTTATGCAACTTACTTGATAATCTGCAATTTCAGACTGATCAGCAAATTTCCAGGTACGTGAACAGACTAGTGCCAGCCCGAGTCCAAAAGATTTGCCATGAATCAGCACCTTGGTGCTCACCAGGTGCTTTCCTGTGTTATTTACAGAGTATCACCCGCCGCAAAGGAGGTTGTAATTAGTGATGAGAGAGAACCGCAGAACGTTTGGTTCATATAATCATGCTGAACTTAATCAAAGCTTCTGGCGTAGTGGTAGGGTTTGAGTTTGTATGGGAACTAATATGAAACATTGCCTATGGCTCAGGTTTAGCTGGAAACACTTGGGTATGGAGGCCTGGAAGAGCTACCCCATGAGTGCTGGCATGGTAAGAATGGAAAACACTAGTGCTTTATAAAACAGTAGGATTTCAGATAATGGTGTGACATCTGGTCTCTAATCTTTGACATCTGTAAAATGTCCAAAAATAACTCAGTGTCAAGTAACAAGGCTTACAGTAAAAAGATGTCTGTGGGCCTGTGATCACAGAGATGTTTGCTCAAAGTTCTATTTTTCCAAGGATTCTCACTTTAAGGCAAATCCCTCCTTTCCCCTCTACCCAGCTTCTCCACAGTCCTATTTGTCTCATTATCTACCCCAGTAACTGCCACCAGCAATGCACAATACCTTGGGGTACCTGGGATAATTTTGGCCAGTGCTGGAGGAAACCACATTATGGCTTGTAGTCATCTACATTGCAGACAATTTTTATTTCTGATTGTATTTCATTTTGAAAGGTTGTATTCCCTATTTCAGACCAGCTCTCCTGTGGTGTGGGGTGGAATAACTCCACCGGGATTTGACGGTGTCCACCTGAGGAGCTCACACCGATGTCCTAGCCCACCTGAGGACAGCCATTTCCTAGCACAGCGCAACTGTGGTGGCTTTGCTACAGCTCACTGCACAGTCATGTTCTCCTAGACATGTGTAAGACCTTCCGCTGAGGGAACAAGACCATATTAATCTCTTCTGATTACAGGGAGGTATCTTGCTTCCACAGAGGGATAAGCTATCTCAAGTTTACTACGTGAGCAAAAATGCCATTTTCTCAGAGAAGCTGCAGCATGGTCTCCATTAGCAAGAGCTTTGTGGTTCAGTTTCACAAATTGTTTCCCATAGATTATGTTCTTCTGGCATTTATGGGCTATTCTTTAGATGATAAGGAGAATGTCCCCTTACTGGGATTGTTCCACCTTACGGAAAATATTCACTGTGAGGCAGTCACTGTGACGAGGGCAAGATTTTGTGCTTTCTGTTCCCTTATATATTTTTTTCCATGACTGAAGTGAAACCAGATTAGTTGGCTTTGGGGCATGGCCCAAGTTTAATCAGGAGGTACCAGAGTCACATTCCTTCTTATTTCCTTTAAATATTCCCTGGGAAATAGAACAGTGTTGAGAAGATGGGTGGTGGGAAATGGTCTCCTGTTCTTCCCCATCCTCAAGCCTACAGAGCAGAGTGGTAATCCCAGGGGAATGGACAGTTGCACTCAAACTAGGATTCAGTTGCCTAAACATATGCATCTAATGCTATTTGTGAGCTCCAGGGGCATCTAAGGCATCAGTCCCAAGATGGCAGAGGACCTGCAGGAGACCGAGTCTTTCCCAGTAGCAGCCCAAGGACAGGCTTCAGGATGTCTCAGTTTATACTAAAATGCATTTGCTTAAGCAGCTGTATCCTCCCTATGAACCCTGGTCCATCTCTTTTAACTTCAGATGTCTACAGTACAGACATCTCTGGCTGTACAGCTCACCTTCTTCCTACAGCAAATGGAGGGGAACAGGCACAGTTAAGGCATCATTAACTGAGCTATTTCAAATGTCTCCTTCAAGCTGGGATGAAATCCCATCCTAGACCTGTCTGTCTTGATCTATTCTCTATAAAAGAGGTCTGGAAAACTGACTCCAAGGTAGACATTTACATCTGGGTGGGTGAATTTACTTATAGCTTTCATAGATGAGGTATATTGATCACCTCCCTGACAAGAAATATCATAGGGTGGGTATCATTGTTTCATGATGTAAAACTGCCCAGATTTATGTTTGGTTATTCCCATCAGTTCCCTCCCACTGTTCATTATGGCAGGTAAGAAAAGATTAAAGGGAGATCGAGAAAGGTGAAACTAAATGTCCTTACGGTCCTTCCAGCTTCGTTGTTGTGCCTGTTCATGGCTGACCGAGCGTCTGGTCTGTTCTCTCGGGCATCTGCAAATTCTCGAGACACCATGCTCCCAAACTCCACGTCCTCGCTGCAGCCCCCCCATTTCCAGCCTTCCCCAGGAGAGCCTTTGTGGCGGGTGTCACAGCCGCAGATGGTGGCCGAGCCCTCGGCGCAGGATCTGGTCACTGCAAAAGCCACTCCAGCAGAGGCAATGGCATGGACAAAGGCTGATTCCCTGGTAGCTGTGAAAGAGAGAAACCAATGAATAGTGGCCAGTGAAGGGACCACGCACGGCTTTGATCAGCCCTGTGAACACCTTCTCTTGAGGGCATGGCAGAAGGCCAGGAAACTCTCCTCTTCCTTGTGGTCCAGCTTGGACCTATTCCAAAGACATTTTCTTATACTAGGAAATAAGCTTCTGTGTAGACAGGTCCAGGCTTGAATCAAGGCCAGTGAGGTCAGCCAAGAAGTTTTGACTAAGGTCATCCTAAGGTCTTAGGATAGGGGCATGGCAAAACAAAAAGCAGTGCAAACCTGAGTTTCAAGGGGCATATAGAATATACTGTATGGTACTTTGCAGGCAATGCACCACATAGCCATACCCTGAGCTGCAGTCTTGGCTTCAGATGCACAGAATCTGGGCTATGTTCCCATAACAAGGAAAATGCAGGTCTGCACTTAATGACAGTCTCCACCCTTAGTGGTGGGACCAGCACCAGGTAAAGCACCTCCTCCTTCTTGACTGGGAGAGTCGCTGATAGTTGGAAGGTAGAAAAATGCCAGGATGGCCAGATACTCCCCAGTCCTCACTATGTAAACTAAATATTGTCCCCACCCTCTATCCTGAGGCCACCTTCTTTTCCCTAGGCTGTCTAGCTCACTTACTTAGAGACAGTGTTCAATATACGGCATCTTGCATCTATCCAAAGTTTTGCTCACTTGCCTAATTAAGGCCCTTGCCAAGGGGACTGGAAATAAGATTTCCTTTCCTGCCCATTGCCTCAGGATGGTGGGTGGTATTAGCCAAAAGATGTCATGGTTAGGGACTGAGGAGCCTTAGTCTCTGTGGAGACCTTCCTTCATAGCCTTTCATCCTAGCTGGAGCTGGGTTGGGAAGGGCAGCTCAGCATTAGCCTGGCTTTCCTGGATGCCAGTGCTTTTTCTACTCTGTGCCACAATGAAAACCAAACATTTCAAACTGCTTTGCAAATAGGAAATATACCAAAATATCAGGTTTTATTCCCCTCCCCTAGTTTTGTTCTCATTATGTTTCTTCACTCACTAGAAATGACCTTAGAGTTCAACACCACACCTCAGAAAACACCACTGCAATGCTTTTTGACTTCAGCAAAATGGTGTTTTTATCATGAACAGGGCTATTCTCAAACCCTTGAGGCCATTCTAAGAAGACACGATTCTGATAACTGGCCTCCCTTAACCTCCAACACCATTCCCCACACGGGGTCACCTCGTGCCTATAAGACCAGTGAGCCCAGAAAGCATGTTGTCTCTGACACCTTTAAGATGATTAGGCTAGGACAGTGTTGAAATATGAATGGATCCATAAAGGCAGAGGGTTAGGTTTTCAGCTGATGCAGCTTCACCAGCTTCTACTGAGCTTTGCATCAGCTGATGAGGTGCCTACTCAAAACGACTCAAACCTTCTCTGCACCATATTTTGCTGATCTGAGCTTTCCCTGGGCATTTTGGCTTAATCTTTACCTTCTAGATGCTTCCAGGCTTTACTAACACAAAGAGAGTTTAATATGCCAAGCCAAAAAACCAACATGTTCTCGGGGAGAAATCAAAACTGCATGCTTGCAGAGCAGTCCCGGCTGGATTGAAGGCTTAAGCAAGAACTTGTGCAGCACTGCCTCGCTTCGGGAAGACTACCAAATACAACAATATGCAAATCAAATAACGTGCATGAACTTACAAGCTGAAAGTATGAGCAATGTCCTGGAACATGTTGTCAATATGCATGGTGAGGTTAGTAAGTCACTGAGGGCTAGAACCAAAAAAGGAAAATGCAGGAACCCTCAGTTCCACAACGTGATTTTGAAAAACCCTTGTTCAGCATCTGTCCAGCCTGGAGGATCCTAACTTCCTCCAGATGGTGACCATAGAGTTCCTGAGCTGTGTGAAAGCTTAGCTTTTGAGCATGAACAGATGAGTCTAGTTCTAGCAGGACTGGGGATTTGGCATCTTGCACTTGCTTAAGCCCATGTGGGATCCAGAAACAAAATCTTGGGGGTGGGGAGCTTCGCATGATGTCTCCAAGGACACTGATGATGAGCCCTGGGGTCTGTGAAGGTCAAAGGCTTCTCGTAGAAGGCAGTCAGATAAGCTGGTGGGATGAATGCCATTATCCTCTGGTAGGGAGGTAGAGGGTATGGTGCCTGACCAGAGAATAGCTGATGCACCTTTCGCCTCCTCCCATTGTGGCCTAACAAATCTTGAAACCTTTTGATATGCTGCTATGCCATGAACAGGAGAGGAAGATGATAATTCTTCCTCTTCTTCCCCTTTCTCTGTGACACCTGTAGTGGCTAAAGCATGTTGCTTGGGTAGGTTAGCTCTCATCTCTTGGAAATCACCCCTTTCTCTGATCAGGAGGAGAGACCTGATCCAGGCCTTTGGCTGTTTGGGAAGGTGCTATAGGTGCTGAACTGATGTTTGCAAATGCCATGGAGAGCTCCTGTGTCTTGCCATGCTGGGACTGAAAAGCAAGCATTTACAGCCATGATGCTTGTGCAGAAACCCTTCTACTGCATGAGTATAAGAGGGGTGGCCTTGGCTTAGGAGTCCACAGGTCATGGATCCCACCTGGGCTTCAGCAGGAGCCATTAGCTCAGAACAGAGGTGATTCTCTGTGCATACAGGTGAAGAGCTCACCAAAACCCAGGGACCTTCAGACAACGCAGCCAGAGGTTCTGCAGAATTTCTTCATTTGCCAGGACTTGGTCGCAGCTGAACAAGGAGTAACAGGAGGACAGCTTTGGTTGTAGTTACCCAATCGTAAATCCCAGGTCCATTACCTAAACTCTCCACTGTTGCTAGCCGTTACTGAGACCCTAGAGCTCCAGGAGGGTATTGATAACATTTGCCTTAAGAAGCACTGGTTATACTCAGCTCTCCTCTTCCCAGAAAGAGCCCAATGCCTTTTACAGCCTGTATACTCCTAATCACTCCCCTGCTTTTGAAATGCAGCCACCCCTGGGGTGGAGCGCAGCCACCACTTAACAGCACACAACAGGAAGCAAATAGCATTGTATCTGATCGTAACTACCTGGGGAATGTAGGCAGGCAGAGCAAAGAAGCTGAGATCTGGCCCCGGGCACTGAGGTTAGGAGTTTGTCTCTTGAGAAAGTTGCAGCCGATCTCTTAATGACTCCACGAAATTAGGGCACTGGGTTTACATCTCCTACCCCTAACTTAAGGCACCGAGTTCAATATTGACGCAAATGGAAGAGCGCCATCGCGTGAATCATGTCCTGCCACCTCCTAAGTTATAGGACTGTCCTCTGATTACTGAGCAGACCTGACCCTGCAGAGCTCTGAAGAGCTCCCCAGGTTGTAGCCGGAGGCAGTGTGGCTGCAGGAATGGAGAAGGAGCGTATAGAGATAAGCAGAAGGAAAGCATGCACTTGTAATGGAAATGAGGGGTTATTAAGGTGCCATATAAAAATGCAAGAGACTTAGCAAAGATAACAGGAAAGTGCAGTATATTTGTCAGGTCGCCTCATTCCTCTGGGTGGTTCTGGTAGCAGGAGACAAGCAGCTCATTCTGACTTGAAGAGAGCTTCTGGAAAGTCATCTGGCAATAGAAGGTTAATAGGGACTAATACCTCATGGGGATGTTGACTTAAGAGCATTTTAACCACTTTGTTTTCAGTGCAGCACAAGGTCACCAAAACCCTGGCTTCAGCTTTAATTCCTGCCTGCTCCTGAGTTTCCCTGCAGGGCTTAGAGACTTGGATGGCTGGTGCTTCAAGGTACCCTGTTCTGGACCCTTTTTGGGGGGGGTTGGCTATCAGTGAAAAAGGTGCTGAGACTTACAGAGGGCCTTTCAGGAGGCTTTGTAGTTGCCCCCTAATGCAGAGGTCTCCAAGTCACTGGTCACCTCTGGAAATTGTTTCCTAAGGATCCTGGTCTGTGAAGCTGAGAGCCTGAATGTCCTGTGCAGAACACCTCTGACCACTCTGTCTCAGCAGCAGAAACATCTTGGGATGCAAAAACACACAACCGAGCAGTATTGATATGAGAATTCAGAGGCCTGAGGATGAGGTGATCTAAGGTTTGATTTCCTGCTTTTGCAGGGCTTTTTAATGGGACTTTGGGCAAATCTTTTAGTCAGTCTGAGCTTCTGCTTCCTTATCCACACACCTGAGGACAATCCTGCTTATCTCCTCAGGAGCCTGCAATGCTAAATTCAGTGATGTCTTCAGAATCATGGGCAGAAGATGTTGGAGTTGAACAGAGAGTCATCCAAGTTGTGGGATGAGGAAGGCAAATGAATAACTGCATAAATATCTCAACTGTCTACTATCTGAAACCTGCTCTCACGTGTTCTGCCCAGACAGTGACTTATTTTCACTGAGTCTTTCTCTGAATGACTAACTGATTAACCCCAGGTCAGGTAGATATCCCAGATATGTGGGAGGAAGGACTGCAGTGATGAAGAAGGATGAACATGATGGTTTACTTTGGTCTTAAAAAGCTACAGTCCCTTTTTGCCACCTTTGTACCTTAGTACTGAGCCCTGTTGTCCCCACTCTTGACACCCTAAATCTTTCCTTCCTCCCTGCACAGTGGTCTGATGGTAACAGCAGGTTTCTGCGACAGGGCAATGCAAGCCACCTTCAGATGTGTTGGGAGCTGAAGCTGCAAGTCCTGTGTCCTGGGCCGCAGCTCAAAGAACTAGGTGGTATTTTAGAAAGGTGGCACTGCTGTTTCGACTGACTGCTCTTTAAAAGAAATCAGTGAAATCTGGGTTCTGGGCTGTACATCTTGTGAGGAAGGAAGCAGATCTTAGCAGTGGGAGAATAGATAGCCAAGCAGTAGAGATGGACCCTGATCTAAGGGTTTTCCACTCAGCATGCCACTTTTCTGGATGGTCTTCCCAAAGGTGTGGAAGCTCCTTTGCGAAGGGAACTTTGATGTCTCCAGAATTCTACTGACTCTGCTTTGCGGAGACAAACCTCCCATTGCCAACAACCCTTTACTGACCAGGACCTTGTCACCATCCTTTTTGAAACATAGCCCTTGGAGTGAAACACTGACTTAATGCTTTTTTTGGGCTGGATAATGTAGAAACAATATGGAAAAGAATTGTCCCATATTGCTCCTGTAGATGTATGACAGTGAAGGAAAGAGTTCCCACATCTTAGCCACCTCCTCCCAGCCATCATTAGCATGGCTACTCTTGAAGAGAGGATCCTACTCCCCGTTCCACCCTAGGAAAGACACTGCAATGGTGTCGCTGCAAGCCTTGAATTTCTGACACCGCAGACTTCTTGAGTGCTGTTGGGAGAGTCATTTAGCAAGCAGGGTAAAATGGAGAAAATATCATATCTGCTTAGCAGGACTGCAGGGAGGAGACATGCTGTTTTCTCTGAGCTTTGTTTTTCAAAGCTAAAAGACAAGAGAATCCTACCTGTTGTGTCAGCTATTTCAGACACCCAGACACCCATCTCTGCAGGGTGGAAGGTGTAAAGTCTTTCCAACAGTTGTCTGGTAGGGCATGTACCCAGGGAGTGCGAGAAAGGGTTTCAATTCCCTCCTTGGCTCGAGGGGATACAAACCCACAGCTGTCATGTTAGGATTTGCAGAACAGTTGACATTACATTGACTCTCGATTAAAAAAAAAAAATCTAAATAAACTCCAAGAACCAAGAAACTGGAAATGAAACTGGGGACAGACCAGTGCTTCTGGTATTTGGAGCCAGCACAGCTGTGCCTCTTTCACTGGGGGCCTGTCTAACAGCTCAATTTCCCCCGATTACTGTGGTCGGGGTCCTTCTTGCAGGTTAGACATCATGGGGATTGCAGGGGGAGAAGGCATTGTCCAATGGAGGAAGATGGTGAGGAATTTGTGAAGTGAGCTTTAAGAGTTTTGGAAGCCCAGTCTTTGACCCAGGTGAGGTGAATTTTGTTTTCAACTGTAGTACAAAGAGGACTACCCAGCTGCTAGCAGCACACTGTGGTTTCCTCCATGAATCCATCAACAGAGCCACCTTACCTAGATGTGGGAGGAGAGCTGTGATGTTCCCTTGCGGGGAGGGTCACCCGTAAACACCTCCATGGTGAAAGCTAAACCAGAAGGGCTTGCATGAAGGGCCATGTTGTACCACTTTGGATGTAAAAGGATGACAGAAAAGATTAATACCAAATGCTCCTCACCATGGATGCAGGAGCTGAAGCACTGATGGTGTAAAAGTCAGTGCCTGTTCCTTATTTGCAACTACAATGAAGCCAAGGCTGGAGGAAGGCCTCAGCGCTGAAGGGTACCTCTCAGATCTACCTTGAGCCAAAGCCTCGTCAGTTTTTAAGTAGATGGTGACCCCCAGGAGAAGTGGGTTTCTTCAGGCTCACACTGACAGCCTTGCAGGCACAGCTACTTTCTGAATAGGAGAAGTGAAATCCAATGGGACTGGTGAGTCAGAGCTCACAGGAGATGCAAAAACATATGCAGACTTCACTATTGGCTTATACTAACATGAATGGCATTGTCTGCTGGCCCCGAAATCAGTGTGCAGGATAAGCAAGGACCATCTGCAGCAATGCAGCCTTGCTTGTCCCAGATACCAGCAGAAGATACTCTAGTCCCTCAGCCCAGCTGGCCTCTGTGCTAAACTTGCCAACCAGCAGATCCCTCAGAGCCAAGAACTGAGAGTTCAGGACATGAGGATGATGTCCCCCAACTTATGATGCTTTTTGCTCTAAAGGGGGCTTATAAGAAAGATGGGGACAGTCTTTTTAGTAGGGCCTCTTGTGATAGGGCAAGGAGTAACGGTTTTAAACTAAAAGAGGGTAGATGCAGACTAGATGTAAGGAAGAAATTTTTTACAGTGAGGGTGGCGAAACACTGGCACAGGTTACCCAGAGAGGTGGTCGATGCCCCATCCCTGGAAATTTTCAAGGTCAGGTTGGACGGGGCTCTGAGCAACCTGGTCTAGTGGAAGATGTCCCTGCTCACTGCAGAGGGTTGGACTAGATGGCCTCTAAAGGTCCCTTCCAGCCCAAACCATTCCATGATTCTATGGTTCTAAAAAATGAAGGGTCACATCTCAGAGTACAGGACATACTTTTCCCCAGGGAAAGGAGGAGGGAGGGCAGGGAAAAAAAATGTTAAAAGGCTTTTTTTTTTTTTTTATGATCACAAAGAAGCAAATCGTTTGCCAATCAGAACTATTAAATATTGGCATGGCACCAGGTGAAGACGGAGAAAAGGGAGTGCCTTGGCACACGCCAGCTGACAGATCCATCCATGCCGCAGAGACAGTGCCCAAGTGCTGGAGGGGAACAAGCATTGTTCCCATCATAGAGGAGGAAGAGGAGGAGGATCACAGAGGTGTCACGGCTACTCTGAGCCTGACATTGCTTGTGGAGAGAATACTGGAAACGTTGGAAACAAAATATTGGCTCTTGTGGCCTTGGAGGCAGGCGAGCTTCAGTTTCACCACATTCCTCTCGATTGTAGCAATAGAGGATCCCATCCCAGATAAACCAACTGAAAGTGTTTTACATAAGCTGCCTGGCTCAACCTGAAGCTTCCTGCAGCTCCTCTCCAGAGAGGCCCCTGTTTCCAGTGTTCATATTTCCCCTGACCCATCCTCACCAACCTCAACATGTTGGTGTCCTGCAACAGCATCTCCTGGCCTGGCATCAAAAGCTCCTCAATTACCCCCTTACCTCTTAAAAGGGGATCCTTGTACCATGCTTGCTGTTCGCTTTCAAAGATACACCTTCTACCCATTAGGAAAGGTGGAGGGGAGCAAGTTGTGGCCTTCGATGTGCTCAACACAAGGACTATAAAAGGAGGGGACAAGTCAGGCTTCCTTGTGGGAGGGTAAATCATTCCACAGAGCACATTCCCAAATTCAACAGCATGTGCTGTATTCATACTGGCTATATTGGAAAATGCTTTCCAAAGTCAAAGCTTTAGGAAGAGATCCTGAGCTTCTTTAAAGCTTTCCTTTCTTTGCTTGGAGTCACTCCCAAGTCTAAATACCAAGCAGCCAAGTGCCCTGACCCTGATTTTCTGCTCGATCACAGCAGCATCAGTCAGGAAGTCCTTGTTGTTACTCTGAGAAGACTCTGGAGGCTGTAGGAAGATCAGAGCCTGGTGACTGCCTCACCCAGTGGGCTACAAATGCTGCGCAAAGTCCCTCTCTGGACACGAGCGACTCCAAAACTCTGCCTCACTTTCCCCGATTGCAAAAATGGACAAAATTTATATATCATGGCACATAAAAAACCATTCATAAATTCATTCAAATGGTGATCACTATTGACTGACACCACAGACCACATCTGGCATATTGTCCATACAGGACAGAGACAAAAATCTCAACTTACACTCTCTAGCCTGAGCTTTGTGCATCCTTTCATCCTACAACATTACAGAGGAGAGGGGCAAAAGAAAGCAATTCTCTCCTATCCCAGTACTGCATGATGCTTTATTACCCTAGGAGTGATGCATATGCTTGGATCACTCTTTTTCCGTCGGGTCTTCCATAAGAACATCAGTACCTGGAGCTGCCTCTGTGCTGAGCTGTGTGGACATGGCTACTTTCTTATCAGCACCTCATCTGGGGTTATAGGTCTTGGCAGTAGCTCCAGGACTTTCCAGAGCAGCTCTGCTTTGCACAGAGAAGACGTGTCTAGAGATATATAAACCTCCATCAATCTTGTCCAGAAAAGCATGATTGCATGGGATCCTTTGGACAAGAGCAGAGCCTAAATGATTGCCTGGGATCCTTTGGATGCAGAAGGATCACAAAGTCCATTCCTCAAAGATCTCTTTGTAAGACTACAGTCTCAGTGTAGATTTACAGACTGACCAGAATGATTTGGAGCCATATACCAGTGAAATGCAAACACCTGCTGCCATTGTCTGGTGTGTAGGCTTGTCTCAGGTCTCCTGGTCTTTAGCAGCATTTCCCAAGTGTGTTTATCTCCAAGTCTGGGGAAGCCTGCTTTGCAAAAACAGCAGTCCTTGGGGGCTGCAGGTAATCAAGGCTTTCAGGTCTAACCCTGAAATGGGGTGGGGGTGGCTCCAAGAGCAGATGCAGCAGTGGGAGAAACACAGCTTTGGTGCACCCACACTGCAGAAAGTGATGCCAGCCAGGGGCTGCCCCGCGGACCCATGTCAGGCTCTGCGTGACACCACAGCCTATGCCCTTCTTCACAGAGAGCCATGTCAACTCCATGCCCAGCTGATTCTGCACTGTTTCTCATCAAAATCCAGCTCCGGGGTTTGTTTGACTTTTTTATCCTTTTAAAAATCAGGCCCCAAAATGCAAAGACTTATGCAAATGCAAAGCATAATAACAAGAAGCTAACCACACTTTTGCATATCTTGAAGGAAAGGTTAGGTTTGGGTCCCATCTGTGTTTTGAACGAAGTTCTGATTGAGTTCTTGTTTCCTCTGAACCAGCGTGCTAGTGTCAACACATCCCTGGGAAGATGAAAGGCCCTAAAAAGACATTTGATCAGATTAGCTGTGATTCAGATCATTGGAGGGAAATTATTAAATGGGCAATTCCTGCCAGGGAACATGAAGGCGATACAGATAAGAGGGAATGTTGGATTGAAGGAGGTTGGGTTAACACAGCTCGTAAAATCCTGAAGGCCAAGTTCCCCTAAAACATCTGAACACTTGGTTTTTTTCCTTTTTCTTTTTTTTTCTTTTACTTTTTTCTGCTGGTTGCTTATGGTTATCATTGCATCCAGCGCAACAGAGCTGCAAACTCCAGTGCCGTGCTCGCGCTTCCAAACCTTTCAGGCTCTACCTGAAACAGGTAGAGCCAGATCGTCAGACACAGGAGCAGCCCAGGAGCCTTGTGCATGGTGCTGGGAGTGGGGCCGGTGCTCTCCACCACCTTCCGAGCCCTCGTGTGAGCCGAGGGTGGGTCGAGGGCTGGAATGCTCTTGCTAATTAGCCACTGTCAAAATAACCCCAGGTGATTGCAGGTAACCAGACCCCCAGGATAGGCAAATCAGCAGGACGGTCTGGTATCAGTAACCCAAGTCTGATACCTGCAAAGCAAACATCCCTCTATCTCTCCCTCTATCAACCTATCTCTCTGTCAATCTAATCATTACCATGTATGTCTACCTACCTACCCGGCTTAATACAAGCATGTTTTATCTCTTTCTGTTAGCTTGGTCATGTGTGAAACACTCGGCCTCTGATCCCCCCCTCCTGCCATCCCGTAAATGCCTTCTTCTGAATATTTCATCGCCATCTCAAGTCCTGAAACAGTATGGTCTTCTCAGCCCTTCGAACCGCCCCAGATTACCCCGACCCCTCATCTCCCCAATGTCCCTGGGAGGCTCTAGACAAAAGGAAGCTGTGTGCCAATTGGGGGTTATTAGCAGAGATACAGCATGCTCATTGTGGCAGGACTGAGTCCTTAATGAAAGGGGAAGGCGGAAAAGGAGCAGGGAAGGACTGGGGTGAAATTCTCCAGGGCGCGTTCCAGGTTAAAGGATCATTGGGGTCCCTTCTGGCCTCGAAAAAAAAAAGACAAGGAAAAAAAGGCAAGCCCCAAAGACTGCTATGCAAAACAGCCCAACTGGTCAATAGGATACGGGGAAGAAAAAAAAAAATATATAATTGTATTCTGTTATCAGAAGCAACATGGTCAAACAAAAGGATCGCCTTCGCCCACCTGAGAATGGAATGTGAGGCTCCATTTCGCTGCTCTGATCGTATTTGACAGCCCCCCTCGAGACTGCCTGGTTGGTATGGCAAATCGTCCTTATTACCTGCTGGGGTGAATGAATCCCCCTTTGTGCTGGCACTGTCACGCTGCATTAGGTTGACAATGGCCCGAGATATTTTATATGAAATTTGCCCTCACTTGTGATTAGCCAGCACCAACTAAGTCATAGCAACCTAGAACTATGCATTGGCCGGGCCCCGTTGTCGGCCGAAAGGGAAATCCCTATTCAAATGGTTTAATAAAACAATCTAAAGGGCGTGTGAATCGTGAAAAGCATTTTCACTTTTCTCTTTAGCTTAATCTCATGGTCGCTGGGATATTGTGCTCTGAGCAGACCCCAGCAGGGTGTGGGCTAAGGTCCCCCATCAACTTCTTTTACAGCCTCCTTTTCTGCGAGTTAATGATATACCGGTGTGATTGCCTCCCGCAGCAAGAAGAAACACGCATTTGATGAAAAGGATGGACCTCCTAACACATCCTAAATGGCAACAATTTCTCATCCAAAGGTCACAGGTCGTAACCTGGATTTTGAATCACCACCCAGATCTTTTTCAAAGCCCTGCTAAAGCTGGGGGATTCTGCAAGGCCATTTTACACACAGACACACACACACAGACACCGCGTTATCTCCAGAGGTTCCTGCTCCGCTTGAGTCCTGAGTTTAGTGTTTGGAAACAATTGGATTTTCCCCCGGTTTTGGACTGCAGTTTGCTGCCTTTCACATCTTCTCAACCCTGGGTTGCAATGCAGGGAAAAGCACAAGACAGAGGTGGGCAATGCAGAGATGCATGGTCTCTCTGCAAGGTGCGCCCTGAACATCCCCAGAGGGTCACCCAGAGCCCAGCAGCGCCCAGGCTACAAGCAAGACCTTCGGTTGAATCAGCTGCTGGCCGTTCATCCAAAACCTGCCATGCTCCCAGCCCCGAGCATCACCTCCAGCAAGGCTTCAAGGTTTCAAAACTCTCCCCACTTGCTTGCAGGTGTGGAAAAGCTCCCCCAGTGCTGACTCCTCGATAAGCCAGATCTCCCACACATGGGCGAGATGCAGCCGCAGAGATTTGGCTGTGGAGTGGGGTGGGAGGAGGGGGAAGGAGAAACGTAGTGTTCCCCTTCTGCATTTTTGCTCCTCTTCCTAGCCTGGGCTGAGAAGCGGAGGAAGGCAGTGGCAGTGGGTGTGGGGTCTCTGCAAGGCTAGCTGAAAGCCGGGTGCTCATCTTAACATTTACCTAAACAGAGGAAAGCTTTGCGTCTGCAAAATGAGCCTGGAAATCCCCGGGGAAACGAGCTCCCTCATGAACCTTCCGCAGCTGAGCTTCCAAGCACAAATGAAAGGTGAAGGGGAAAGCAGCACAGGAACCTGTTTTGTTTTCCCCACTCTTTTTTCCTCTTCTCTATTTCCCCCACTTCCCATCATGAAGCCTTGGGCCAGGTGGGGGGTTCCTCTGTTGATTGTCTATATTCTCCCTCGATTATTTCCCACTGGAGCTCAGCAAGAAGAGCGGGGCTGCAGGGAACATGCACAATGAAAGCAGCCCAGGCTCTCACGAGGGACCCTTTTGGCTTTCGAAATCCACATTAGCCTCTCCTAAAAGGTGTTCACACGAGCTGTGGTATGTTTCCACTGCAGCTCTCCACATAACTGTAAGTTATATGGGGCAAGGAGTGATTTTGTTATTATGTGCTTGTACAGTATTTAGCACAATGGGGCCCTGATCTCTGCTTGGGGCCTCAGAGTCTACTGTAATACAAATAATTAACCATAAATGAGCTGGGCAAATATCTTAATAAAACCATAGAATCAATTTGAGGCAATTAAGCAATTTTTTGGCTTGCAGGAGTTTTTGCTTTACAGGCTCAATTTGGAGAAGGGAGGCAGTTTTGGGTGCTGGGGGAACTGCAGGAAACTGCTCACCCCCCTGCAGCAGGCTTTGGCAATCTTTTTTATTTTTTTTTTTCCTGTAGGTTTCAGTTTCCCCCAGTTGGGGAGGCAGAAAAGTTTTATGCAGCTCCCAAAGCACAAAAGCCACTTTTTATAAATAGCTCGTGAGAGGAAACATGGTTTGGAGGCTGGATCTGTGGTTCCTGAGGGAGAAGGGGCTCAGTCCTAAACAGCATGACTTTTGAGAAGCTCATCTGCCCTGCCTCTGCCCCAGTTGCCCACCTGTGAAATGGAGAGCAATCATTATCTTCCTGCTTTCTAATCCCAAGCACTTGAGGATGCAGCTAGCTGCTAGAGCAATGGGGGTTGCAGATCTATTTAGTCAGAGAGGAATAAGAAAATTGCAAAGCCCCAGACACAGACTGGATGATTTACAAGCAATTATAAGCCAGCAGATAAGCTTTGGATGACAGATATTCTGATGATAGTTGAAGTTCTTGTATAATTTGCAAGTGGAAAAGGGAGCTAAATATATTGAACGCTTGTCTAAAGTTGTATTCAGTTCTGTACTTGTCCATCACGGAGGGAGTGCATGTGAGGACACTAGAGCAAGGAGCGCATCTTCTAAGTGTGGGCAAACTAACAAATCTACTGGCTCACCCAACCAAAACAGTAACCTCAAGAACTGAACTACACCACTCTTTTCTCAAGGAAATAGCTACACCCTCCATAGACACACCTGCTAGTCAAATGAGTGCAGACCCTGGACTTTGTCATGCATAGATCTTTTATGGTCAAGCCTTTGCAGGGACTCTTATGACCAACAGTCATGTTCTAAGAGGCATTCCCTTAAATCTTTCAGTCCTAGGAAGACACAATCAGAATAATCACAACAGAAAAAGTAAAAAAATAAAGATATCCCTCCATACACCGTTGTGCATTGACAGTATTGCTCAAGACAGGTCTGTGAACTGGTGATCAGCCTGGTGTTGTCCCCAGACATGGAGAAATGAGTCCTAGTACTTAAAAATATTGAAGAAAAGGATCTGCACCACAATGCTTTCAAAGTAGACCTCACCCTCTCCTGCATGTATGTCCTAATAATGGTTCATTTTAGCTACCACAAAGAGTTAGCCTGACATCCTGCCGGACTGAAAATGTCATCAGTTTGATTTGTGAAGCTGAGCAAAAGCATGCAAGGAGAATACTTGTCTAGGAGACCAGCTGGCAATCTGTCACACCCAGAATAAGACAGAGAGCTTGAGTTCTTGGTGAATGTAAGACCACAGAAATAAGATAAAATGAAGTTTTCCATCAGCTTTGCTGTCAAATGGTAGACAGGGGTTAAATAATATAAAAAATAAAATAGCCATAACGTGTATCTATTTGTGATTTAAAACAGTGGAGTGCTCACACACACAAACAGTGTCTACCTTGCCTCAGCAAATGAGAATGGGCCACTTGTCATGGACAACTGTCCACCCACATGCCTGTGCCCACACTGGTGAAGCAGGTGACATGCAGTTCTCATCCTGCGGAGTGGGCAAGTGCCACATGCTCTTACTGCAGGGACAAGGAGCCAGCTCAAGAAGTCAGCTGTCTTCAACTGGAGCATCCAGCCTGGGTTAGAAAAATGGTCTGGGTTTCCTGATGCCCACCAAGAAGCTCTCAGACATGATGATTTCTGTTCCTCACTAAGCCGTGCAGATTTTTGAACCAGTGACCCCAAACCAATTTCAAAATTGTGGATAGATGTTGTCAAGACTCACTTCTCCTGCTGCTACATGATCCCTCCCATAACCAGAACTGCAGCACAGTTGTTGCAGCATGAGATAGCTACTTGACCCCCCCCAAAAAAAAAAAAAAACAACAACCCAACCTGCTGTAGAAGCAAAGGATACCAAACACCTCCGGAAAACTTTCTCAGCCAGTCATCATTTGTATTCATAAGACAAGCCAATTTTATTAATCTTACGCTTACCTTATTTTGCCCAGGTTTCTTAAGCTCAAATAACACCCACCTACCTAATTACAGAGATGCAGTTTTCTCACCCAGCCCCGTGCCATACACTCGTCAGCCTTCATGGCGAGTGGAGCTGGAAGTGTGCAGAGATGCTCTCTCCTATGGAGATGATCCCTTCCAGTCTGAACTGCACATAGGTTTTGCCCTCCCAGGCAAGGAAAACGATGGGCACCCAGAATGTGAATAACCTCCAGGTAGGGATTGGAGTCTCTCTGAAGAGAGACGGGGGCTGTGAGCAAGTGGGAAGAAGAGGCAGGTGCTGTGGGTTTAGATCCAGCTTCGATCTCTGTCTCTGGGTTCACCCATTTTAAGCCAAATGATAACATTTCCTTTGATGAAGCATTCCCTTCCTTAGGCTATATGTCATTACGGTATTTTTGCTTCTTCTCTTTCACATTGTGAGGTTTTTCCACAGCTTCGCCAACCTGATTGCAAGAAAACTTGCAATTGCAGCTTATACTTCTCATTCTTGCTGCTTTTAATTCACCAAATGCCTGTTTGCTCTCATGTCAACCCTGCCTTCATATTTGACGACTGGACATGATGTTCCTGATTTTGCATCTGCTGTTCTGCTCCAGGTTCTTAAGAGCATCCAGACCCCAGGGCTATGGGTGTGTGCACTCCAGAGTTGGTGGGAACAACTCCTGGCTCCTTAACCTCCTTAACCAACATATTAACTTAGGGGGAGGAAGGGTGATGACCTGTTCTGCCTACACTGTCTTCGGTGACTTTTGTGGGAGTGGAAGGCTTTTGCCAAACTGCTGGAGGAACCCAGTACCTTAAGGGTTTACTGACAGTGTGCATCGCTTTCATCCCTGCCTATCTTACAGCAACAAAATCAAAGCTACGCATCCTGCAGTCTCTTGGGATGGGAGCTGCTAAAGATTCCTCTCTTGCTGTTAAATGTAAGCTCCCTTGGTGGCAACACTGCTGCTGCCCTATGTAATGAGTGGGGATAGATGATACATGAAGTGCAGGAAAAAAAAAAAGAGCAACCAAGAACCCTTAGGAAATGTCTTTGAAAATCAGTTACTGAATAAATCGGGTAAAGTGAAAAATATATTTTGGCCATCAGCAGAACAACACGAGCCCTGATTCTCCTCTTGGCCTGGTGTAAGTCAGAATAACCTTTATCTAATTCAGTGGAAGTGGCAGACAAGTTAAGCCAGTGTAATTAGGGGTATATCTTGGTAGAGGAGTATTTTTTCCCTACAGAAGTCTTACTTTTTCTAATGAGACAACTCACTTTTTGTTGTTTTGTATGAAACCGATGCACTGGCAGGCTCAGCCCCTGCTCCAGAAAACCTTAAAATCATAGATATCAGACTTGGACCTCGCACCCTTCTGCCCAAAGGCAGGATCCACTCTGCCTAAACTATCCCTGACAGATGTTTGTCTAACCTGTTCTCAAAAACCTCCCAGGTCGGAGCTCCCACCCCTTCCCCAGGCAATCTATCCTCATGCTTGACTACCCTTACCGTTAGACTGCCCTTCCTAAAGTCTAGCCCCAGTCCCCCGGCTACAATTGAAGTGGACGTGGAGGAGAACTTGTCAAATTAACCTGGGCAAACCAAAGGAGGAAGTGGAAGTGCAAGGAAGAGAGGAAAATGAAGTAATGCTGTGAAGTTGCATAGCAGATGAGTAACAGAGCTGGGAATGGAGCTCAGGTCCCTTGACTCCATGACTTATGCCTGCGTAAGCAAGGGAGCCCTTACCTTATTAATCCCACTGGGTACCTCGCCTTTCTCCTGGCCTTTTTTCCTACGCTCGCTTTTCTCATTCGCTTCCATCTCTCATGTTAATTTCCCTTGCCTTTCAGCATCTCAGATGTGCCCTCAGAGGGAGAGGTTGTTATAACATATTCAGTCTTCGACTGATTCATCCCTTTGCTTATACATGACTAACACTCATGCTATTTGTCTAACTATTTCAATTGATGTACATTTAATATGTAAAAATTTAATTAAAGTGTTATTCATAAAAAAATATCTGGGCCAATTTAATATTTTTTTTTAAATACCCAAAGGGAATATTCCAATTAGGGACTAAATGCCAGAAAACACTGTCAGATTTTTTTCCCCCATCTCTAATCAAAGCAGCAGGTTTTGATATTATAAAGAAAAAGCCACCAAAACCACAGCAATATTTATAGGCATTCACTCTGCAGGTGCAGAGATCAATCCTGAGAGAAGCTGAGAACTTCCAGCTCTCGGTGGAAACCAGTGGAAGTTACTCTGAGGAGAAGCCAACTACATACGCAGAGCCAGCTCCTCACCTAGTGGATCTGTGCTAATGCTCTGATTGGAGAATTTGCTGAATCTTTCTAATCAGCTTCGTCCTGCAACCTTTAATCATGCAAATGGCTCAGGTCTTCAGTGCAGTTCCAGACTTGCCAGCAAAAGGCTTGCAGGACTGAGTATGGAAAGGGGAATTGGAATTTGTGCTGGCACAACAAAGTTTCTGACGGTTATGGGCCTGAAAATGCATCCCTCCAAATAGATGCTTCTCCCAAGTTAGCTGGGAGGAGTAAAAACTCTCGGGCTTGCATGCTACATGGCCCAACAAGTCTCTTAGTGGACAACGTCATTTGGGAGCTTAGTGGATATATTAGTATTTCCTGCTTCCGGATAGGCAGGGACTACGAAAATGAAGGAGTTAGATGGAAACCATAGTCCAAAAAACCACGGCAAGCATATGAATTTGTTTATCCTAAGAGGAACAACTTGGTTTGGGTCTTGGGAAAAGGCTGAGATCAAATCACCCAGTCTTCAGTTTAGCATCATCCAGACCTGATTCACAACCTTCGTCGGAAAGTCTTGTCTCCAACAATTTCAGCTAACTGTGTAATAGTGGTTCAGTTCAAAAGTCTGCCCAGGACAACTCCCCACAACAAGGCTGGGTTGTGCACAGTGCGCAGTGGGTGGTATAACAGTGACACAAAAGTCTTGCACGACTCACAACGGGGTGCCACACCAGCCAGTGCTGATGGTGGCCCTTGGCCTCCCTACCCCTTCCCAGCCTCCTGCCATCCACCGCAAGCCATGAAAACTTGTGCTTCCTAACACTGTCAGTGCTCCCTAACAAACTTAAGACTTTCAGCATGAAACAGCAAAGCCTCAAGAACAGCCACGACCAAAATGTTCAATCACCCACATCCCAAGCGGACACCTTCACCCCAAACCCTCAGCTACTCCACGGCTGACATCTATCTACAGGTTTTTGAGATCTTTTCAAGGCTTGTGAAAGTCTGGAAAGGCCTCACTGTCATTCCAGTTCAAGCCCAAAGGAGCTGTAGAAATCTCAGACTTTTTCTCAAACTGGAGTGCCTGTTTCCTACCCACACCAAGGAAATCACAGCTGCCATACCAAAAACAAGGCCAATGGAAATGCTATGCATCACATGTAAGGAGTGGTCCCCAAACTCTCTAGCAGGAGGCTGTGGATGAGTCATGAGATTTGCTCTTCATGGAGATCTCCAAGCCCATTTAACCCAAGTCTTCATTTCAGGCATTTTTATGAGGTTGTCGCAAAGGCTCGGTCATTTATGTCTTCAGAGGGAGATAGTAGGGTGCCTGAAGTTTGCGTTGGTACGTGATTTACCTCCATGGAGCAGTAGCCTTGCAGTGCACACGTAGGAGCTGTTAGATATGCTAATATGTGAACGCAGGCCTCATCTTGAAATCTTAAGAGGGGATTAGAGCAGATGAGTCCTCATTTAGTTTTCCAGAACAGCAGCAGAGATAAATCTGGCTGCTCCTTTGCAGGGTGTTAAAGGGGGATTTCCTGGTGGGTGGGTCTCCTCAGTGGGGTATTATTGTATTGACAGTGGGGCGGGAAGGAATGGATTAAGCAACTGGCAATAGGATATGGAGCCTTTGCATGTGCTGACAATGGATATAAGCTGGGGAGGGTGGAAAGCTGTCAGTGGGCTATAGCAAATCAGGTTTGGTTCCTGGCTTATTCCTGGAGACCACACTGCTGCTCTTGAGCTGCGCATTACTCTTCAGAAATTCAGCCATGGCTCCCATGCTGGGTATGTCACCAGTGGCCAGCAATAGGGCTAAGATGTTGTGGACACTGCTGGACCTCCTGGTGTAAAAGGCAGTCAGCCAGTTGGAGCTACTGAAGTTGGGTCACCCATACACTGCCCAATCCTATCCTGCAGTGGAGCAATGCTAATGTTCATAAGAAATGTTATGTCCTGCCCATAAATCACTCCTGGGCCTCACCATCCTCTTGGATTTCTTGAGTATGTGCAGGTTTTCTGCTATGTTTCTTGGCTATGGTGAAGATTTTGGTATGCTTTTCTTCTAACCTGCATATTTGGTCTTCTATTCTGGATCAGCATAGGTGCTATAGGCATCACCATTAACTTTGGTGCCAATTTGGACATTAGTGGAAGCCTGCAGAGAGCTCAGGAACTGAGAGCAATGCTGAGCAAAGCAGAGCTGAGAATGGATTTCCACTTCACCCTGGAGATGTGGTCTTGTTTAGAGAGGACAGATTTTGGTGAGGAACTGCAGGGCTTCTTCAAAATTCAGGGCCTGTGTTTGCCCTAATTTTAATGCCAAGTGCAACATGCCAGTCTCTGAAGCTCAAAGTCCTGTTGAGTAAATACATTTAACTTAAAAGAAGCAAAATATCCATGATCTGCAGATTCCCACAGTCTCACAGAGCTGCTTAGAGATCAAGCACAGAAATGAAGAGCTCCCAGCTCGTAAGCCCTACACAAAGGCGATGCATACTTCACCCAGGCTGGTTAACCTCAGTTGGCTAAGTCAGGTTAAAACAGTTTTTAAGGCAAGGCAGTTTGTGTATTAGTTCAGGTGAGTAGCTTCAGTTCAAGGCAGGTTTGGGTATTAGGTTGGGTGAGTAGCTTAAGCTTAAGCTGTTAGGGCAGGAGTGGCTTCCCAGCAGCTCCTGAATGACGTGTGGCTCTCTAACATTTTGCATATAGTTCTTTGCCCCGGCTATGGCATGTGGTTGGTTAGCAGTAAGGCTATGTTGCGTGGAGGCTAGAAGTCCAGTATCACTGGGCTGTATTACTTTGGGATGTGGTTTGCTTGCCCAGGCCAGCTGCAGAGGAGCCACTGTCATTTTCTGAGGTAGTCCTGGCACACCACTACCCCGGATTTTCTGATGTACATCACACGTGGTTCACAGAGTGAAGAAGATCTACCATCCCACACTGGGGTTCATCCCAAGCTGTCTGATCCCAATCAGTACCAAGCTTAGGTCTTCTGCAATTTTAAGCCAGACTGCCTGGCTCAGTTGCCCTGTCTGAATTAAGAACACCCTTCTTCTTCTGGAAGGGTTGATGGAACCAAAGAAAAGTCTAAAACATCAGCAGGCATAAGCCTCAAAAGAGAAGGTACAGCCCTGGATTAACAAACTAACAGTCAGCCTCACAGCCATTCAAATGTCAGAAGACACAGCCCTAGAAAGAAAAGCCCAATATACTTCCAGCTTTTGGTCAACCACATTATTGGTCAACCCCATAAAATAAGAAAATACATGTAGTTAATAGTTCAGAGTGCTTGACACAGTGACATCACTGAGTTGCAACAGCAGTGATTACAGCCTCTTTTCCAGTAGACCTGTAATGCTGATACATATATTTTTAAATTGCATCTATACTACTCTGCAGGCTTTGAATAACTATTATTTTGTAGCCAGCACTAGTGTATGAGGCTTGTGCCAGAGTTGTAATGGCGAGTATGGCTGTTTGGGCAGAGTATCATCCATTTATAAACTATCTACATGAAAAGTCAGGTTAAACATGGAGGTATGTTTGGACACCTTAAAAAAAAAATCCACAAAACAAACACCTTTTTCACTTTTCCTTCTCTGTTCTTTTTGAAAATAAAACACTGGCTTTATGTCAGTTGATTTCAGGGAAGTCACAGTAACCTTAACATGAATAATGAACAAAAGTATTAATGACCAATGGGACAGAAATATTCTGAAGGTTAGTGGTTGGCTTTGATTGAAGTGAGGAGGTTTTAGGGAGAGGTTTTAATTCTTGTATTTGATTATTCTTACATATTGATTATTGATTATTTGATATAGTTCCTGAAACCTTGGGACAAACATCGGAAACATGGAACTGAAAACCGAGATGGTGCTTTTCTGCTGACTGAGAAGTACAAAAGCTTCAGTGTCCATCTGGCCTCTTGAGAACCAACTCAAGAAGGTAAGACTCCACTGTCTTGCTCAATGGAAATATACAGTGTTTTAAGATAAGACATATTTATCCTCTTCAACTCTTTCCTGGTCCACAGTGGTCAATGATATGGCGATGTGTTTGGACCAGAGTTATAATTAATCAAGCCATAAACAGAATTTTACAAAACCTATTATTCACCAGGGTCTTGCCTTCAGAAGCTCACTAAGTCATCTCTGATGTGTTCAGGTGCAAGTGACGTGCACATTAACTTTTGATTTAGAAAACAATGTGCTCAGGTGAGCTAAATAAAGAGAATATTCTTCATTTCAGATGCTGGGCACAGACGATACTTCAATTACAAATCTCACCAGAGTGCCGCTGTGCTGGACACAGACTGAATATCTGACACAGACTGGCTGTGCTCCACAGAGC
The DNA here is from genome assembly GCA_031468815.1 of Morus bassanus. NCBI lineage: Eukaryota > Metazoa > Chordata > Aves > Suliformes > Sulidae > Morus > Morus bassanus. The sequence goes on along the minus strand of CM062567.1, from coordinate 3,257,097 downwards.
TCCCATCTACCTCTCTCAAGATACATCTATGTCTTCAAATTCGTCTGTCAAGGAATCTATTTCTGAAATGCAGTTAGGAAAGCAGACTGAAAATGTTGTATGAACAGAAACTTCTTTCTCCACCAAAACCAACAGCACTAAAATACTTTTCCACCTTTTGTTTCTCCTCTAAGAAGAATCTCTGCAATTCCCTGTTGAAGCACATTCATGACAGAACTCAGCGTTTATAACAGGGGAGAATAAGTCATGGATTTGGGGCCTATCTGTTGCAGCCTTTGTTTTATAGAGTTGTAAGGCTGCTTAATGAATTTAGAGGGGTCCTTAGGAGAGCATTGCTAATACTTTGCTCTCAGTTAATCTGGATTTAGGCAGCCGGTCGGAATGAAGGAGTTCAGAGAGTATGTCATGCCTAAGGCTAGTAATGAGGGCCAAAAAATCAAATTACCATATTATGGGAAATTCTGTTTTGATTTATTTTTAAGAGTTGAAAATCAGATGGAAAATATAAGAGTCTGAATTTTTCTATGTGATAAAAGACTGGGAAAAAAACATATTTTAGGCTGTTGAAGTATTTTATCTTGTTAATGTCAGAATTTTTTGTTTGACAAGATAAAATCATTCAGCTTCAATAATGTCAAAACACTCCAATATTCTAGAAAATATTAAAGGTACAGAAGTGTGCTTTTTTGATAGTTTAATGACTTTCTATTTTGACATAAGATCATGTTCAAAATAAAAAGAAGTAAAATGGCTTCTTTTCAAGAACTCAAATTAAACTATCTGAAATCTGCAAAACAAAATGAGAAAGCCAAATCAGTGCATTTTTGCCTTGAAATTGAGAGGGTCCTGCAAAACATCTCCAGTTTGATGCAGCTGCCTTTTCTGATGGAAAACTGGCCCAGAAAATAAATAAATACATTTTTGACAAGATATAATATCTCCTAGGCTGGATCCTGTGTGCCTAGCCTAAGGGGTCTCCAGCTTTTTTATGGCTCCGGGTGAACAGAAATATCTCCTTGTGCCCCCACCCCCCCCCCCCCTTCACACTCCCACAACATCCCTGTGGCAACAGCTTCCCTGGGAAAGTAGCATGATTAGGAAAGGATAAACCATAATTATTAGCTATCATTTAATGTGATTTAGCACCTGAAAATAATGGAGAGGAAATTGTGCCAGATGCTTAGTCAACAAACTACAGCCTAGAAGGAAGTGTTCCATGGAGCATTACTGCCCCATCGATCAAACTTGAGAGCAATAGTCATAAGTAGGCCAATAAAACTACTTAACTTATGTTGCAAGAGCTGCAGGGCCCTACATATGACCGACTTTGGTATAATTCTCTTTGAAGTATCCAGTTGTTTCTGTGGTGCGCTCTGTGAGAAGTGGAGATACAGAGGAAGGAGGACCAGCTCCACTGTCTCCATCACAGCCAAAAGCAGAGCCAGAACGAGAACCTCTCTGTTCTGCCTTGCTCCCTGTCACTGGTCCAGGCTGGGTCTGGAGAAGCCAGCCAAATAACACATATGCTATGAAAACCGTTTTTCTTCTCTAGGAAGGTTGAGATGAGTAAAGATGAAATAAAAAGTGAAACGCTCTCCATTCCTCCACCCATGACCTGTACCCACTCTTGAGTTCCACCTCAAGCCATGCGGATGGCTCTGTGTCTCCCAGGATCTAGTGGGCTCTCTGACTTTCTGTCTGTGCTTTGCCATCAGGTTTTAGGGCCACCTACAGCCAAAGCTCCAGACCCTCCCTGAGGTTCACCATGCAGCCTTCAAGTTCCTAAAAAAGCCTGCCCAAACCGAAACAAAGCCATGACAGTTTCCGTCAAGTCCCTCCCTAAAGCGTATCCACACTGTGACATATCTATGGCCCTCTTTTACGGGCTCATGTTACAGTGATCTGCTCTAGGCAACTCTGTCCAGAAGCTTCTCAGTGACCCATGGGAACACATTGAAGGTGAGCAGGACATGGTACACCATACACTACCCTGCTTAATGTCTTGGGATCTACTTCACACAGTCCTCGGCTACCTTGGCTTCACCCATCTCATGCTGTTTTTCTGAAAAATGCCAATTCTGCGCTGCACCCGTGCCTACCCTGGTGTGGTGGAAGTCCCTACCTACTTCATCTGGGTGTTGCCTCCCATGAAGCTCTCTGATTCTGTGACTTTCCATCTCCCAAGACTTTGGAGCCCTCAGAAGTCTGTTTCCTCTTATTCCTGCTTTTTCCTCGCTGCTCAGTCTTAAGTCAACTCTTCCCGAATCATTCCTATGAGTACATCGTTCACACGCACAACAGAAATCCAAACACAGTCATAACAATCTTTTTGAACCATTCCCTCTCCTGGTGGCTGACCCTTTCCTCTTTGTTAATCCTATGGATCTTCTTGGATGACGAGTCCTTCCTTTGAAGGAGGTGCTCCCTGGAAGATGGGGCTGAGGAAGCAAGAAACGAGAGAAGTTGATCCATCAAGATGCACGCTTCCTCCTGCAGCAGACCTTAGCAGGGAGCACCGTAACCTATCTCTTGTGAAAAGTGCCTTGCCTGTCTGCCCCACAGGAAGCAGCTCCATTCCCCTGCCGTGCAAGCCCACAGCACAGAAAGGAGCATGCAGGGCATCTTTATACTCCCTGTTTTTCCTCTTGCTGCCCTGTCATATCTGCTCGGGGAGGAATAAGAAGAAATTCTCTGTTTTTTATAGAGGAATCCAACCAGATGATCCCACAGCCCCTTCTGGCCTTAAAATCCCTGTGTCTATTCAGCACTGCCAGCTCATAACACATCTCACAGGGAAGAAAAGCCACATTCACGGGCTTTGAGCCCTCTTTGTCAGAAGACTTTGCTTGTTTTGGCTCTTTGGTACATAGGAGTATAGGCAGATGCATGTCTAGCTCCTCAAACGGCGAAAACCACCCTTGCGGACCTGAGGACAGTGCACCCTGGTTCAGGACCCATCCCGTAGTGGTGCTTAGGGGCGAAACCCACCGGATCCCCCTTCCCCCCAGCGCCTGGATGAAGGCTACCAAGCCTCTGCCGTCCCCTTTTCCCTCCCTGGCTCCAGTCCATGCGTGTGTGTGTTTGTGCTGCCTGTTGTGTGCTGAGGGCCCATTTGGGGCTGGGATTCTCCCGGGACAAAGGGATGCTAATCAGCTCCCTCTACTGTTGCCTTTTGTCTAGGACTAGCTCCCACGCTTGGACTTGGCACTCTGGGATGCGGCAGAGGGAGCTCCTTGTTGCAACCAGCCTGAGCCCAGTTGGGGAATGCAATGCACCCAGCAGGGAAAAGGGAGGAAGGGGAGGGGAGGGGGAAGGAAATAAATCTATAACTCTGCACAGCCTGCTCCCTGACAGCCCGTCGCATTGTGCATGCCGCCTGAGGCAGAAGTTTCCAGTGCCTCCCACCGCCGGGAGAGACGCCACCAGTTTTGTAGCCATGGGCTGTCTTGTTCCTTCTCCCCTCCCTGATCCCCCATCTAATGTTTTAGTCGCCAGAAAAATCTCCATGTCAGGGCTGACAGATGAGGGTTGGTGCAGTGGGAGGTAGAGGGAGAACAGAAAGCAAACAGGATCGGCTCCTGGTATTGCTGCCATTTCCTTTTCACCATCACCGCTGCCCCGGGTTTGCAGCCTGCATCTGGGTGTTGGCTGTTTACAGCTGTTTACACGGGCTGTCTCATCTCCAAAGAACTATACAGATGCACAAGAGCCAGATCTTCATCCCGGGATCACGTTACAGGTGGAGAGGTGATGAGGTCAGGGCCTCTCACTAAGAAACCCAAGCTGCGCTTGAGCCCACCAAACCTAGGCCACCTGCAGACTCCAGTTGCATTGGGGTTGGGGAGGAAAATGCAGCCATATGTGATGTTAACCATAGTCTTCTTAGTGCTATCCTACTGGCCCTACAGCCACAGGGCTGCCCAGTGCTTGGCCTTGAACGCCTCTGAAGTCACAAGAGGCTGAAGTGACCCCTTCTGATGGTGACCTAGCCCTACCAGCAGCTCCAGCAGTAAGAGAAGGAGCTCATCTACCACCTCATTGGTATCCTGCTCCCAAAGGCTGAGGGACTAACATGTCAGCAAGTTTCCTCAGCATCTCTGCTGCCGTTACAATTTGCAGATCTTGCCAAGGCTCAGTGGAAGCTGCTAATCTCACAGTACTGATGTGAGCTACAAACCAGATATGTGGCTACAGCTCATCTAGACCTCCCCAAACTGCATTTCCTTCCCAGTGCTGCTGCCTGTACTCAGCTAGCTACATAAAACCAGTTCAGAAATGCTGCAACCATGAATATGGGCTGTTCTGTACCTGTGGGCTGGAATGGGGATTCAGGCAGTGCAGTGATATACTGGCACTTTGACTGTCTCATCCCCTGCAGTAATCCCCAGCTCCAAGCTCGATTTACACTGACACTAAACACAACTGATGCTTCTGTCTTAAGCCAGGATCTGCCAGTCTTTTTCTCAGCAGCATTGGCAAATCTCTGGCCTACAGTATTTATGCATCTTGACGGCTGAGTGGAGCTTGCATAGTCACATTTTCAATCCTGATCCTTCCAGTTTCCTTCCCCATAGTTACAGGGTAGAGTTTGTAGATCTCCGTTGTTGATACCAGGGCAGCTGCCCAAATTGCCATTAGCGGAGAGGTAGACGGGGTGTGGTTGGAAATCAGATCCTCTTGGGAAGAGTTTCATGAGAGAGCAGAGAGTACCTCCTACATGTAACTAACCTCCTGGATGGATCAGTATCTTGTGGCTTTCTGCTCATGCCTTACTTTATTGCAGAAGTGGAGAAGTCTGATCTAGAGCAGGGAAAGTGGGGGGAAGCATTTGGCACAGAGACAACTGAGATGCCAGAATGCCATCAGGAAAATATGATGAGGTCTGCTAAACATATTAATTTTAAATCATGCAAGACATTATGAGATGGTATTATGCCTGAAATAGCAAGGGACTGCCTGTGTTTAGTGGTCCAGAGGATCCTTTTCAGTGCCATGTTCTTGCATTAGAAAAATGGCCTCTCCAATAGAGGTTGGATGTCAGGACTGGTTTCTAACAGAAGGATGGGGGGGTGGGAAATATTTGCCCCCAAATTGGGCCTCTAAGAAGTACACATGGAAGTCTGAGCCTGTAGCCCTAGGCTCCCTCTATAGTCAATGGAGAGAAATAAACATCTTGGTATGATTCATGTTATCCTGAGATAGATGTCTAAGATAGGTCAGATGAATTGCTCTCTGGAGATGCCGATTGCTCTCCACTGACTACAAAAGGAGCCTGGGGTGACTAGCTCAGACTTTGACATCTAACTCTGGTAGATGAGATCAGGCATATCAGAGAGCTTGTGGAGCGATATTGTTACGACACAGCAAAAAAAAAATACGGACAAGACTTGTGTCTCCAAGGTATTATAACCGAATTTAAAAGTCTTGTTCTGTTCTTGCTAAACCTGGGGAAAAACTCACATGGATTTTGCTAGACACAAGATGAGCTTTCTCATCAACAGTAATAACAGGGGCAAAAGAGTCAACCCATGAACACAGCTACGTTTTGGCTTTCTTGAGAGAGACAAGACATGGGGCTTATCCCAAAAAGGTCTAGAGTCCAAAATGAGCCTAGTTACAAAATAAACCTAGTCCAAAATAACCCTAGCTGCAAAGGTAACAGTGCCCAGCATCCCATATGAAACTGGATGTGACTTGAATCCCACATCTCTCATGAGCTAGACAAATGCCTGCTCTGGCCTTTCTGTGGTCCGTGGGAGCAGGAGTCTTCTCATCAAGAGCCGGTCTCCCTGGATTCCCCCAGTGATTGATGGAGAGATGTAGAAACTTCAGGGTGTGAATAATTTAATCCTAACTGTCTAGAATACATAAGATGAATCATGCCCCAGAGGACCCCAGTATCAAATGGAACTCCCTCAACCTTTCTCACTGTCTGACATAACGGACCCAAACTTTTGCTGACCCACTGTTCTTCTGCAGGCCTCAATTTTAACATTTTATAAAGTGTAATTAGCAAATAAAATGCTCTGTTATTCTGAATCTAGCAAATAAAAATACAGTGGCTGGTTGTCAACACCAGAGCCATGTCACATTAGAAATGAGGAGTCTTGTAAAAGGGGAGGTAGATAGTTTGTCTATCTCTTGATGGTATCTCAAGGCAAGATGTCCTTTGGGAACAGATGTCATAGTCAAATCCAGATTTTGGTTTCATTCCAGAAGTCTTGAGGTGAAATTCTTCAGTCTGCATCATGCAAGCAGTTTTCTTGGATAATCTGACAGTCTTGGCAGGCTGCAAACATGCAGTGTGTACTCTACTGTGGGAAGGAAAGAGGCATTTGGGATCCAGAGATCTTGCCTCTCTACCAATAACACACTACTATTGCTGCCCCTTTCCATTGCCAAGTGGCCTTCACAGAGATTATTTGGTATCATTTTCTGAAGGACATTCTGCCATGTCTATAGGACGATGTCATCTGCATGAACATCATGAGTGAAGGTAATAGTAATTCTTTAGGCTTCATGGTGTCCCTGAATAAGACAGCAGGGAGATAGCACCCCACCCCATCCCATCCCACCTTGATTTGAGTTGAAAGTGCTGGAAAGCAAGACACCTACCCAGTTTAATAATGAAGCGATCAAGTGGTCTCGAATACTCTGTGTTTCATTCCATGCTCATCCTGGTAACTGCACAAACAGGAGCTGTATCGAAAAGAACATCTCTTTGCTGGACAGGAACAGGGTTAATCCGGGGGGGGGGCACGAACAGTGCGTCACTCCACTGCTTTTGTGGCTCTTGTCATTTGCCTTCTAACAGGGCCAATGGCCAACAATTATTTCCGGAATAAATTTATGCCTCCGAGCCTCTGCATCACCCATTAGGCTCTTATTTGTCCAGTGGGGAATTTGATATATGTCCTCAGAGGGTACATCCGACGGGCACAGACACTTGACAAAGCAACGGGACGTGCGTGCACCCGCCCCATCTCGTTCAAACCCCCTCGCATGCCGGCAAACACCCCGACGTACAAAAAGGGACAGTGCGGCTTCCCAAGGTTGCACGAGTGTTAAACTCTAATAAACAAGCCCCATCGGCGAAAGCTGAAAGAATCTGAGCCCTCTCCAACAAAGCATTTAATCCAGTTTGGCGTAACCTTTGACATTATTAGGGATCGCAGTGACCCTAATCCAATCAGATTGATTAACTAAAGCGGAGACCCCATAAGCTGACCCCCCTCTGGCCTCTGCTATTTAGTCCTGACCAAACAGTGGGAGAGACGTGCCGTATTTACACCACAATGGGTCCGCGCTGAGAACCTGTTTCATTACAGAGCAACTTAAACTCCCATTACTCCATCAATGTATCATTCTTCAATAGTTCATTAAAAGCTGCTCCTCCACAATAACTATTAACCATTTCTCAGTCCAGCTGGCAGGTTTAAAGCCTCAGCCAGTCTTTAGCAGAAGGAGGTGGGAGTGAGTGAAAGAAATAGATAGACAAGGGCTCCCTTTTTAAATTTAAACGAACTGGGGGCTTAAATAGTTTGAGGTAATTTACTTTTATTGAATGGGGGGAGGAGAGGGAGGAAACTTTTATTTTGACTTAATTACATCCTGAGGTCCTTTAAAGAGACAGGGCCATGATAAACTTTTATTGTATTACTTCCCTTGAGATCAGTTAATATTTCTGCCCAGAGGAGTTTCAAAGAGAGCTCTCATGGTGTTGAGAGACTAGAAAATGCACCACAACTTAAACATGAACAGTGTCTTCAGTCCATAAATGTTAAAAACAGGGCAAAAGACACAATTCCCAGTAAATGTCACTAAGTTGACAGTTGTCACTGTTAAGTTGCACAGTTCATTTTCTGTTGCCAGTGATGGCATGTCCCTCTACTACGTCTTCCAAAGTTTTATCCTGTATATTTTTTAAAAGCAACTCAAAAATCTTCCCTTGTCCTTGGGAAACTGAAAGATATGGCAACTGCCTTACAAAGTGCCAAACCTCTCAGGTAAGTGTCTGGGCATGAGCTGTGGCTAAGGTGATCACTTAAGGTCATGTGGCTACGGCCATGTTCTGCTCCACTGCTTCACACAATACAGGTGAAGTAACCATATCAGTCCCAAAAAAACATATGAGAACAAATTTTTTCCTCTAGAACTTACTCTGTTTGAAAAGTTCAAGTGAGGGATTCTTTCCACTGTCCAGTAGTTGAGATATGACCTTCTGGGAAACTAGAAATTACATTAACTGTAGACTCTTATATATGACTTATAGACAGATAGGCAGGTTTAGGTAGAGGGAAAGAGGTCAGGCTCACTTCTTTTCTTATACAGGCATCCTGTTCTTTGTATTCCCAACAGTTTAGGGTACCTGAGCCACCTATTTCCTAGCCCTTTGCAAGAAAGACCCAACAGTGGCACCTATCTGAATGTTTCTCCATGGAGTTGCACAGCTGCTCATATGCTCCCAAGACCACAAAGGAGGAGAAAAACCCTCTTCCAACAGTCCCATTGCAATTTCACCTCCTGCTAATGCCTGAATCATTCCCCATGCAGGTAGCACAGCACAGCGAGGAAGGTGACTCTGTTCCTTTTGAACAAGGAACATTTATTCCACAGCCAAGGACAGACAAAGTGGAGTAACTGAATAGCTGGATGGGATGGGGGACTTCTGTTCTTCATATGTCCTGAGAGACATATGAAGAGCTAAAGGGACATAGGGCCAAGCCTGTCAAGTATTGCCTCCAAATAGCAGCAGGTCTGGATCCCCTGAACATCACCATTCCCTTGTAGCTGTGCTCATGAATACCATTGCTGTTTAATATCTGATTCTTTAGGCTTGGCTATGGAAATGTAAAAAAAAAATAAAAATACATAAATATAGTTGTAGCTAAAACATATGGAATTTCTTTCCATAAACAGGCTGATGGGGTAAAAGAGTCTGGTTTTAGATGAGATATCAGAATATGGCTCTTAATGGGACCAGAGTCTGGTGACAGTTTGGCACCGCTGAATCACAGTTCAAGCCTAGCCCTGAATTAGCAATGAGATACCAAAGCAGCAAGGGCAGTCCAGACAGTGAGGCAGCCTCAGTGAGATCTGGGCCTAGAAAGTATTTCCTGAAGGCATTAAAATTGGTCCTTTTCAATGAAAGAATTGCAGATAGTCATGTAAGGCAAAAGGGAGTTGCTTTAGTGACTGTGTGGGTTTGTGCTGAAGGATGGGGTCCCTACTGACTCAGATGAGAAGCTGCAGTTAGATCCTGGGTGACTTAAAATTCAAGCTGCAAAGTAGAGTTTTTCTTTCTTTCTTTCTCTCCTTTTCTCCTTCTCTCTTTCTGGGTAGGAGCTCAAATATGTTCCTACCCTGGGGGATCTGCCGCACAAGAATGCGACTGAGCTGTTTTTTTTCTCCCCCCTCCTGCTGTAGGTGAAGCAAAACTGAAGGGTGGTTTGATTCTCCCTCAAGGAACAACATTCTTCAGTTATGAAATCGTCTCAGCCTTCTTTCCCTCCCTGAGCCTGGCTACCAAAAGCCTGCAGTCTCAAGCAGGGACAGACCCTTCGTGTCTACACCGTTGTGAGACAAGAGAGCTTGGCAGCTTGTGGGATTGGGGCTGCTTTGGTCAGCGAGGAGGTGAGAATAGTTTTCCTCATGCACAGGGTATAACTGCTACAGGAGATGTGGAACATCTAATCCATGGAGCAAGGTGCTCCATGTGTCCTTAAGGACATCCAGCCTTGTGACGAGGCAAAGGCATTGGGTTATCTGGTTGAGTTACTGTCTGTGCCTAGCAAATGCTCTTGGGCAAATCACACTAGGATTTTGCCTATGGGAAAAATATTCAGTTTGGCTGTGCTGGCCTAATTCACCTGCTATAGTCACCACGGAGTGATGTACCTGGAACGGGTGTTTTAATTGCATACAAAACATTGTGGTATGACACTTTGATCTGGGCTTAAATGCATCACACTGCAGATATTACAGGTGTAATTATTTTGGGGTGATCTCTCACTGCTAAACCCGAATAGTGACACCAGCATCAATACAGTGCCTCAGCTCCCCAGCTCTAACAGGGCAACCCCAAGAGGTGAAACCACCCCTTCTCCTGCTGGGTGCATGTAAAATGCCTGTTCTGGCTGGTGGAGGCCCTGCCACGATACAAATCAAAGCTTTGCTCTCTCTTGGCTGCCCTATTTTTCAAAATTCATGCAAGAGGAAATGCCCAAGTCTCTTCTGAGTAATGCAGCAGGGGAAAAACCAACAAAACTCCCATCTCCAGATGGCAAGGACTGGAAGAATGTGCCCCAAGGTGGCTGTAGATCAGCTACATACACCAACTCAGGAGATTCCCTGAATCTATCCTGGGTGCTCCCTCTTCCTGTCATTCGAGTTCAAGTGGTGCTACTCTGCTATTCAAGACAAAGTAATTCAACTCTCAAACTCTCAGGAACCAGTAACTGTTTCTCTTTTGAAAAAGAAAGAAAAGAAAGAAAGAAAGAAAGAAAGAAAGAAAGAAAGAAAGAAAGAAAGAAAGAAAGAAAGAAAGAAAGAAAGAAAGAAAGAAAGAAAGAAAGAAAGAAAGAAAGAAAGAAAGAAAGAAAGAAAGAAAGAAAGAAAGAAAGAAAGAAAGAAAGAGAAAGAAAGAAAGGAAGAAAGATTTCCAAGCCTCTTTGGCTGGTGCTCTCCTAAGAGAAAGCAGCCATATTCCTGCACAGCTCTGCACAGGGCACCTGGACTTACCATCTGGGCAGGAATCAAATGCAAAGTGAGTCTGCCTCTTGGATGAGCAGAGCTTGACCCAGACTTACTGAGACCAGCAGAAGCAGGCTGGACTTTAAAAGGTACGCTACGAGGGCAAAGAGGGATAAAACAATTCTTACGGGCTAAAATAGGCTCCTGCCAATTTACAGGGGAAAAGACCAGACACTCAGAGTTAGCCAAATGCTTAAATCCAACCGCATTTGACAACTTAGGGCAAAACATTTCTAAGAGCTCCCATTTATATCAGTGGGTGCTATGTCAGAATTAGTTGCCTGAATTAGCACCCTGTCTTAATTTGCCATGTTCATAACCAATGAAAGCAGAACCATTAATGTATAGCAATTTCCTCAGACCTTTTATCTTCATTGTATCCCATTACAGTATTAAAACTGATGGTATCTGGTAAGTCCAGCCCCATGAACCATATCCATCACTTCCCCTCTGCAATCATTGAGAGAGGTGGAAATGGGGCATGAAATGCCATGGGGTCAGAAAAGGAGCCAAACGTCCAGCTTGACCACTGAAAATACAATAATCCTTTGTGTTCCTTCCAAGGGGCATAGGATCATAGGATAATTCATCTTGAAAGGTACCCTGGGAGGTCTCTGATCCAACCTCCTACTCCAATCAGGGTCAGAGACGACCCCTCTCTCTGTTCACTGCCGAATGGGGCACTTCCCAGTTCTCTGGGTCACCTATACAATCCCAGTAGAGGTTTCAGGTAGAAGTAGTGGTTACCAGTGACTGGATGTTGGCTGTACAATGGAGTTGGTAGGTAACCACTCTCCTTACATTGGGGAGGCACAGATTTACTTGCTATCCCTATGACAAGAAATAATTATCTTTTTGTCTCTACAAAAGACCTTCTGGGTCAGGTTTGAACTGCTTGGATGAGCTCCTGGGCCAACAAAATTTTCCCTGCCTGTGTCACATGTCTCCTTTATCAAGCTCAAGTCCTGCCTCCAGCAGCCCATTTCACATGGCACTTTATCACAAGCAAAAGAGTTCGCAGTAGGTTTCTCAAGATCTCTGCTGCTACTCCACCATTGGCTGTTGCCAAACCCATAGCACTCTACTCACCTTTATCTAGCACGGGCCCAAAGATGGCTAAGCTGTCATTGACGGTTGTGCAGTTCCATCTTCTCCCTCGAAATTGGTGTTGGCACTCCTGGATCCCAATCTTTACCCCTTCTGCTACGCTGGGCATGATCTCCACGTAGTTCCGACAGAAGCGTAGCTGCTTGGGTACCAGTCCTGGGATGCTCCCACAGAGGATGGGCTGAGTCCCCAGGGAGGAATACTGGTGACCAATTGCCAAGGACCTGGGAAAAAAAAAAAAAACACAAGGAAAGAGACATGCTGTCAGGCTGGCTTTCAACTTCCTGCTTGGTTCACAAGAATGGGGACAGAAAATCAACATCTTCAGTTCCTCTGCATTCTCCTCTCCAGAAAATGTCCTTTCCACTGTCATCCCTCCCAAAACAACATGATCTCTTTCCTGAAGTTCCCTACAGGCCCAACAAATCAAGCAACTACCTTTAATATCTTCCTTCCCTTTTCTTTATTATCACAAAATCTTAATCCATCATTGTGCTGCTTCTTCCCAAAGATGCTCAGCTCATACAACTAGTTTTCTTTGCAACCAGAAGGTCAAACCCATATTTGTTTCTTTGAAAGTCAAGTACACCTGTACAAGAGCAGGTAGGTTTTACAGGAGATTTTGGCAGCTTAGGAAGTCTAGGTATTAGAGAGTCAAAACTACCTTCAGAGCCACACAAAGTAATAACACAAACAGTAGAAGAACACATGCTTCAAGTCTTTGGAAGGGAACATCAACAATTAACAACCATCATACAGTTCAGCAGTGTGCCCTATGTATGAGCCTTACCAGGTAACTTGTGCACTGAAACTGACCCTAAAGACTCAAGCAGTTTGGACCTTGAGAACTTAAAAAACCCAACTCTGTGCTAAATGCTGCAGGAATGCTACCTAAGCTTACTACGCTATGATGCTTTCAGTTAAATTCGCTGTGCTGTAGAGGAAAAGTGATGGAAATATAGCCCTGCTGGAATAGAAACAAGCAGGTGAAAATCTCCTACGGTGTAATATGGATCCAATGTCAGTGCTCTTCCCCTGTGTGAACTATGGTATTCGTGTTACTAGAAACATTCACGCATAGGTGCACGCAAGTTGGGAGCCATGGTTGGCATATTGGTAACATCCCTGAAAGTATGCTCTAGAAATGATACTTTAGCAAAGTAAAGTTTAAAAATTAAAAGTTTAAAATTTAAAACTAACTTATTAAAATGGCTCTGCCAGCATCCTTCTGGATATCCGTTTGGCACATTTTCACTTTACTTTCACACCAGTTTCAATTTAGGAATTTTGAAAAGTAGGGCTGTATTTTCACAAAACAATGCCAGCTTTGCTGAACTGTCACAATGATATGGAGGGCCTGCTTTGACCATCAGTCTGTAAATTCCTTAATTAAAGTGAGGAGAGTGAAATTAAAATGAAAAAAAAAAAAACCACCAACACAACTTGAGTGCAAATTCTGTGCTCAGCCAAAAGGAAGTCTGTTAAAAGGAGTGTCCATGAGCCATTATGTTGGCTGAAGCCTTAGAGACAAACAAGTCAGCTATGCAGAGAGATCAGCAGATATGTAGCTAATTATATAGATTTTTAAAGTGTTTTTACTGGTGCTTCTAATAATAACCTTGATTACTAAAACTGAAGGGATTTTTAGAGTATAATTTCCTTTTCTTATAATTAAATTTCTTGATCGACTTTTCTGCTCAGAATTAATGACAAACAGAAACCTGCCTGGGCAGTGTGTATTTCTGTTTACATTCATTTTTGCTATGTGGTTTTCATTTGGGAACAGCCTGGTGTGTTTGAATTATCATCAGGGCAGTCAGGGAATATGCCTTCACTCTCTTTTGCTCTGACTGAAAAAAATGTACAAGAATTCTGTCATTGTTGGAGTTCAGAAGAAAATTAGCTTGACTTTAGCACTTCTCTAGCCGAGGATAAAAATTGTTTTAAAATGTCTGTCCTTTATATGGGAGAAGGGTACTTGCAGTCAATTAGCTCCCTTCCTGGTGGGTACCTTGTTAGAGGGGACAGAAGTGACAAGGAGATGGACATTCAGATGGTCAGGTACCAGGGGATTTTGGGCTGAACTCAGTGGCTTTACTAAGTATGCGTAGACTAGGCTTTACAAATCAGTCTTTTCAGGCAAGAGGGACATAGGGACATCCATTTCTTGATCCCAAATAACTCTAGGTAGGAGTCTAGAACCAAGATAATCAGCTCAGCCAAGAATATGCCCTCTAAGACATAGCCCAGTAAATGAAATTTAGATGGGCAAGGTAGAAGGTGCCTGGGAAAGCAACAAGTTTTCAGCTGATTTCCTAAACATAGGTGCCTTTTTCCCCTTCAGCTGCACTTTTGGGAGAAGATTAATCTCACCTAATATTAGAGGGCAATTCATCCTACCCTAGGGAGGGAGGATGAGAGAAGTAGCATGAACTACCTTCCAGAAGTGCCTCTCTCTTTCCATTGCTTTAAAGAGGGAGGCAGGCAGCTCACATTGACCAGGAACTGTGTTCATGTCACCTACCTTCTGATGTCTGCAACACGGACATCTCCAGCTGATCTACTCACCCCAGTCTGCTTTTGTAATCAGTCAGTGGAGAGAAACAGGTACTTCTAGGGCACGATTCATCTGCCTATTTTAGATTCCTGCTTTGGGATGAGGTGAATCATGGCCTTGCCTCCATTGACTCTATTGGTTAGACTATCAAGACAGCCTAGGTGACTGGTTGAGTGGGATGTGTCTGCACTGTAAAAGTCTCCAGATGAATCATGCCATGATACCTAACAACTGGGATGGCTAAGTTCCTTGAAAAAGTCCCACCCAGGAAAACTAAGTGCTATGTTGAAGCCCATGCAAAGAGTTCAGCTGTAGGAAGGAGGCAAGTTCCTGCAGAAGCCTGCAGGAACCCACAGGAGAAGACCTAAGAAAGGATCCAGTTAACTTGTTTTCCCTATCTAAGTGGCTTGATGTGGATTTTCTTGAGCTTTAGATCCATTCAGGGAAAAAATAGTGGCAGAAAAACACCTGTGAAATGGAGCCCAAGCCATGCCAAAGGGTGTTTTCACTTTGACTGCGCTGTGTACGTTTTTGTTTCATTGTACTGACTTACAGTTTCTGGACTAAAGACACCTTCTAAAACACTGTTTCAGGCTTCAGAGGCTTGTTGAGTGTGTTGCCTCTGTGGCCTTGTTGGGAATGTGGAGTCTTAGGGTGCCACATCTCCAAATCCCAACCCATTCAACCCCCTGAGGACTGGGAGTTAGGAAGTATTCACAGATACCAACTTTAGGCTCGGGAGCTAGATGGGACTATCTCTGTAAATAATGGGGAGAGATAGATGCCTCCATTGAAACCTCCAGAGAAGACCACTAACTTAGTTGCTCTGACTCATTCTTCAGCGAATAATTCAGCCACTGACTATACAGGGAGTCCAGGATGTGGACACTTTCCAGTGTCTAAAGTTAACTTGGGTGGAAAAATCTGAAGAGGTTGTTCCCACGTCAACTAGAGTCACCAGCATCCTTCCCAGAGCTTTCAAAAGTGACCTATCCAGTTCCCACCAAAGATAAAAGTATCCGCTGAGATAGAATCAACCTGCTGTAGGCTCCATCCATCATGTTGTGAAGCCAGGAGGACTTTCTTGAGCTATTTCAATAGGACCTGGATGAAGTTTTAGGATTCCAGTCTCATAATCTTTAATTATGTGAACAACCAAACTCCTGCCTGTCTGTATGGTTTTTGGTGGTTACTACAGTGGTAGAATGAAAATACCAGTCATAGGAAGAGGAGTTTATAGGTTGGTGCCCTCAACTATTCGTTTCCGTTGCTGGGAAGATCATCTAAGATAAAAAAAATAAAAAACATTTAGAAATACTTTTAATTGCTTTTCACACTGCTCCCTTCTCAATACAGTAGGGAAACAGTCACACCTTGCTTTGATCTATGTTACAGTCTGGAAAGTTTAATCTGCAAAAGACAATCTCCAGCAAGAGTCTTGTTCTCAAGGCGTCATCAGGCACTGAGACAGTGTAATGCAAATTTGGCATTTCATGGAGGAGTGTGTAGTCACTTGACTTTCAGCTGAAGATACAGGGTGAAATCTCAAAACATCTCTCCATGAACAGTGCTTCTGCTGTTAAACATAGCTAAGCACAGTCCTCTTCCTGGCTCGCTTGCAGATTCTGGAGTGTGATAACATCTATCAGAGCACCTTCTCTTGGTCTCTACTTTGCTTCCAGCTTCCAGGTGTAAACACTTTCTCCTTCTCTCTAAAGTCACTTTATCTTTAGAAAAACCAAGTTCTTTCAGCTTCCTTTCATTTTTATTGATCATGAGGTATGAACCTTATCAACCTTCCAGCCCTCCCCTCCCCACAAAAAATCAACAATCCAAAGACCAAAACCTTTAGAAAAGATTGGGAAAGTCTACATAGATCAGAATCTCGTTTCAGTGTTGCTCAACTCTCTAGTAGCTCCCATCATTCATTTTTCTCACTGTTTCCAATGATTAAACCTGTCTTTTGCATTTTTCCACTCTCCTGTGATCTGCTTCTAAACTGTCTTCTGCATGTGGGTAATTTTGAAAATGTGGTGTCAAGAAATGGGCCAAGTGTCATCTATTGTGTTCTAACCAGGCATCATCTTCAAATGTCTTAAGCACCAACACTTCCTGGATGTATTGACACCAACCTCTTCTTCTCCACTGGAGAATTCATGAAGCACTCAAGTTTACAAACACACTCATCCCCAGAACAGGTACTGCTCAAGTTTGAACCAAGGGAAAGGGTCAAAGAGCTGGTCTTTTCAAACCAATTAGCCTTTTCTTCCCATTAGCTTGGGAGGAGCCATGAAAACACTATTCTGTATGTCCACAGCCAAAGTTCTTGGCTTATCTTTAAGCCTTGCATGCCCTGAAGTGTTTAATTCAACCTTCAGAGAGCATTTTTCTTTGCCAACACACCTAGAGAGCTCTTCATTTCCCTTATCTCAATCTATCTGCTCCTTCAGCAGAGCCGTTGTAAATAAGTACCTGGCCACCTTCTTAAATTACATGTACCCTCCCTCTTGGAATGGACACCCCAGCCAGTTTATGAGGAAAAAATATGCAGGAAATATATGCTTATAGCTTTTTCAGAAAAAGAGAAGGCTTCAGTTCTGGATAACCTTGCTGTATAGCACCACTCTACTGACTTTTCAAGGTCACTACCTTCTCAGTATGGCTGTCAAAAGTCCTTGACACAACAGTAGCAGCCTGTAGAGACACGTACACCTACTTGCTTCTTCCTGAATTCTGTTATTCTTGAACTCTGTAGGAGTTCTCTTTTGCTATTCATCTTGGAGAGGCCTGTTGCTGGCTCCAAGTACTGCTGAGAGCTTCCACAACAGACGACCTTCTGGGATCCCTGACACAGGTAAAATAACTGCATTTATTAACGTTGTACAGCAAGAGTGTAACTTGTCTAATGACCCAGGCTAGGACCCAGAGAGCACTTAAGTCCCCACTGAATATTGAGAACTGAGCAATAGCAGTGACTTTGCTCCTTTTGGCTTACACAGGTGTAAGGTGGCAGCCAGTCCTGCTGAAGAAGTTAGGTCAAAACATGTCCATCTGCTTATAAAAGAAGGGATTTATGTCCACTTGCAGATGCTCCAGGTTTTCTTCCATGCTGCTCCATTTGCATGGGAAACAGGACATCCCTGACAGGAGGATGTCACACCTCCTCCAAATCCTTTCTCATAATCCATTCAGTTTTCCAGAGGTTCACCTCTCTCCCGTTTCCTTTCTTACTCATTTTGGCTGCCTCTCTCTGGTGCCACATCTAACTCTTTGAAGATGAATCTGAGTCACATGATGAAGGAGGGGACAAGTTGTGCAGAGCCGTCTATCTAAAAAGATGCATGCTCACAACATGCCCTTGGTATTATGACACTAAAATATTGAAATAAAGAAGGTGGCTGGAGAATTCTTCATAGGTTCTGTCAAGCTATAAGAAAAACCCATCAAGGGTTGTCTCACATCTCCTGGTAATAGGCCAGAAGGGCTCACAGGGAAGCTGCTAGCAAGCAATGAGTGGGCAGCCCTTACTCCATCCTACAGCATCCCAGTTACGCCCTCTGTGGTGCCCTAACCATAATCTTCCATGGGCTGCTAAGGTTGAGCAGCATGAATTTCGTGTGTCTGAGGCTGCCTAAAACACATCTGGGGAGAAGCGAGCAACTAGGAGGCTGTGAAGTTTCCAAAAAATGGAGGCTGCCATGAATGGCCAACAGCACCTGAATGTTCAAGAGGCTCATGGGGTAGGATCTGTAAGTCAGCCTTGATTCAGTTCCCACAAACCCTCACCACACCGTGCTGGCATACATGACAGAAGAACTATGGTGCCCGCCTAATGTGGACAACTGGAAGCTGGGAAGGATACCCCAGAGCTAGGGATCAGGCACAGGATATGTAGTTGAGCCTACTGTGTCTTTTACACTCTGATAGCATACATCGGTTCCCACTCTCCATGAAACTCTCTGTAGAGACTTGAACCACCAGCCCAGAGGCCGGGTGGGTGGACAGGCAGAAAATTTGATAAATCTACATTCATTTAATGGCATTATTTTTCACAGAAAACTACCAATATTCTAGCATATGTTGTGTTTATTTTTCTAATTTCCTAAGGTAAAGAAAATAAAACCTGGAGAAATTTTAGAATGGAAAGAAAGGAAATGGAACTTGCCAAACCCCATCATTTTAAATGGAAAAGGACATCATTCTGCTAACTAATGTCTTTCCTGGATGGAAGTGACTTTCTTCTGTGACATTAAAACTATCCCAAACCTAAGCAATTACAAAATGTAGAAAATAATGAAATTTTTAATTAATGTTTTAGTTGAAAATATGAAAACCACCTTAATGTAGATCAGCAAAGCAATAGGTTTAGCTCTAGAATACATGAATCAAGTAACCGATTATCATGAAAAAGCTATTTTTATTTGGGGAGAGGTTTTTTGATTGTGTATTGCCCAGTAATAATGAAACCTAGGCCTAAGCAGTCTAACACTAATTACAGAACTGACATATTCTAATTCAGAAATTATGAGTGTCTGTAACATTGATTGCAGTAGGGTCTTCAACTTTTGGTCTCTGAGCATCTGGCTGTCAGCAGAATATTCCTAAGAGGGTCACAAAAAGAGCTAAGAAATCTAAGCCTGTTGCTAGACAGATCAAATTCACTGTGCAGGTGTCTGTTCTTCCAGATTTTTTTTTCTTTCAGTCTGGAAACAAAAAGACTGAAACCTACTGGATAAACTGTTCTTTCCACTTCTCTTCTTAGATGTCTCTTCTTTCACCCTAAAGCAGAGGACAAGAGCTATATTTAAATTCTTTTTCTCTTCTAACCCAGAAAGTATGTACATAATTTTGTGGCTGGGTCCGCTCCTGCAAACATGCAGGCATGGAGGTAACTTTTCTCCCATGAATAATTCCCTCACCCTTGCCCTGCATTAATAATAATGATGGTGATGATGATGCAGCATTGTATTTCTCTAGCACCTTTCATCAGAGGATCTCTAAGCGTGGGACTCATCTCACCTGACTTTGACCATTTGAAAGTTAGGCATCTCGGCCAAGTTAGCTGTCTACTAGAGTCCATGGAGCAAGATCAGCATCTCCAGAGGGCAATTCAGCCCATCCTAAGATAGGTGCCTTAGATAGGTGGGCTGAATCACTGGAGATGCCTAGGAGGCGGCACTGGCTGTGGAAAAGTGATGAGCATAAACTAGACACCTTGTTTTTAGCAAGCTAGAGGTAGGGACCAGGAATCTCACCCTTTTTTGCTGAATCTCAGAAATCCCTGGAGGGCTGGTAAGAGGACACCAAGGCAAGTCTTTGCTGAGAGATAGACAGCAGCTATCTCTAACGTGGACCATGGCAGCTTATTTATAACACCCAGTTGTAGTTTGGGTCTGGATTTGGAAAATAACATACTCAATGGCAACTTCGAGTGGATGCTAAGAAAGCAGAGTGTAATTATCTGAGTTGAGGTTTGGCCAGGACAGTGAATTCCCACAGGAACTAAGGCACACCACAACACTCAGCACCTTCCACTCTAAGTGCAAGAGATGTTTCTTTGACTTTGTCTTCCCTTAGGATCTACAGAACAGAAAAGAAGAGGAGAGAATACAAATATCAACAACCTGGTTCCTTGCAAAAAGTCTCAGGAACTCTTTAATTACCCTAGGCAATTAACTCCTCTGTTATACATGTCATCTGAAAAACAACCCATCCAGCAGAATAATGGCCCCTCAAACCATGTTTTCAAGCCTGGCTCCAGGACACAGTGACCCTGATATTGTTTCCATACCACGTCCTACATCTGGGGCTTCTCCCTGGAGGTCTCCCTGCTGAGATCTGCCTCCATCTAGCTCCATTTATCTTATAAGATTTGCCAGGATCACAGTACAGGGTATTAGAGATGTATAAGCCTTAACATTTTAATCTGCCTCCTACACTGCAGTTTATGAGAGCTGTAAATCTCGTGGTTATAATGAACTCATCTAATGATATTGCTGATGGATAAATTTACCTGGGATGAGGAACAACAGTTACTTGCAAATGAAAGAAGAGTAATTTAAAGTTTCATGTAAACACCTTTGCTGCCTTACTTCTGACTTCTCCCAGCCTAACCCCTATCAGGGTTTCATGACAAATGGA
The DNA here is from genome assembly GCA_031468815.1 of Morus bassanus. Classification (NCBI taxonomy): domain Eukaryota; kingdom Metazoa; phylum Chordata; class Aves; order Suliformes; family Sulidae; genus Morus; species Morus bassanus. The sequence goes on along the minus strand of CM062567.1, from coordinate 3,236,540 downwards.
AAGTATGTATATATGTGTATTTGCAATGCAACGACTGGCTGGCCTGAAGAGAACCTGCCTCTTTCTACCCGGTATAATGCTTATATACCTTGGGCATTGGAATTAAGTTTTAGAGGAAAATAGATCAAATTTTCTGGGTCAGGTGTGCTAAATTAAGGGAATGGAGGGAAGAGAGAAGGCAACATATTAGGCAATGAAAAATGCCTACAGTATTTAAAGATACTTAGACTCCTACTATGAATTTCAATAATAATTAGGAGTGTGGCTAGTCTTAACCCTCCTAGTTCCACCCCCCCAAAGCATCCCAACTTGAACCTTTTTTAAATGATCAGCAATATAAATTACATCTAGTGGTTTCAAACCTCTCATTAATGCTCATCCCCCTGAACTGAAGCCTGTTCTGGGCTATGTCAGTGCTAAATACCTTGGAGGACTGGGCTCAGAGACCTCAGATCCTTGCAAAGATTGGATTTGGACTTCTAAATTGCTTAAGTGCTTAAGTGCTTGGGGGAATTTTATCCTGAAACTCCTTAGTGATGAAGCCAATTTTGAAATGAGAACTATGGATGGAAAGCTCCGTCATTGTGGTGTTTAGGTAACCCTATAAGAACAACAGGATTTTCACTGTCCACTGTTCTAATACAGCAAGTCACTCATATTTCTTGCCCTTTCCTACAAGAATGTATTTTGAATATGCATTTGGTCATGCTAAACCCACACACACGTACCCTCACTCAGTTGTGCGCGCGCACGCACACACACACGTCTGCGAGTTCCTTCTCTGGCTTTCACTGAGTCATCAGGCTCACCACATGTGTGAACTCACGCTATAATGTTCTCCCAGAAAAATAACAAATTGATTTCATTTTTACAGGCTACAGCATGCTATATAATTGGAGACACTGCCTTGTCAACTCAGACCGGTCTGACCCGACCAGAGACATTGCTTACAGCTGTTTACGGAGCCATAAAGTTTCCTCCTCTTTGTTTTTCCTTCCTTTTGCACTCTCTCCCTCTCTTTTTTCTTTTCCCTTCTCCCTCTAATGAGTCCTACAGCTACTTTTCATTCTGGTTGTAAAATACTGTTAAGGAAAATGCAGGAAGCCTTGATTTAGAAAAGCACTTCAGTCTGTGCTTCAAGTTAACACTGTAATCAATGGGACTTAAGAACATATTTAAAACTGAGTGTGTGTTTAATGACTTTTATTGCACCAAGACAGTCAGTAAGGAACTTTCTGTTACACTGGTGTGTGCTTCTTTTTAATTATCGATACCAAATTAGAGGTTTTGATTGAGCAATCTCAGGACTGTTCCCTTTTTAGACCCAGAGCACAGCTCCAGTTGCATCAGGAATTTTGCCATTTCTCATTGTCACTGTGTCCAAACCCTGATCATCTGAGGAAGAGCAAACTCCTACACTAGTTTATCTACTCTACTGAAACTGCCAGTTAGGACTGGGCACATTTTTTTAACATGAATATATTTCCCATAAAAACACATATATATTAAGAAAACCCACCCTGAAACATGATTATTTTTCACATATCTATGTAGTCTGCCACATTTGCCAAGCACTCAGAATAAATTTAATTTTTCTGACCATTGTAAATATACAGTTTTATAGAGGGTAGTTTTGCATAAAATTTTACTTTGTGTAAAAATTTTTTGTGTTTATCTTAAAATACTCAGAACCTCAAAACTTAAGTGAAATATTTTCATTTCTGTGGAAGAAGAATTTCTGATCAAAAGCTTGATTTTCCAGCCATGAAAAAGATGTTTCCATTTTGAACTACTGAACTGAAAAAAAAAAATAAAAATAAAAAGATCCCAAACCCAAAAGAGCTTTTAATCTAGTTGCACTATCCATCAAAATACCATTTAAGTACTTTGCAATAAATTATGGTTATGCTTCCTTTCATATCATCCATTCATCACAGAATCTACTCCTTTGGTCTGAAATGTCGCAAGACTTGTCTCATTCAATCCCTCTGAAAGGCTCAAGGACTGATCAATACTGAATCAACTGTTCCAAAGTCATACATAGATAGGAATACATCTTACACCCTCTTTGAGGACCGTTTCTGCATACAGGATGGACTTAGGACTAGGGAGAATATTTATCTGGATCTTGGTCCAAACATGTATGTATGGGAAAGGAACATGAGAGCTGGTCAGGGAAGAAAAACTTTCCTCCAAAGATACATTGAAGTTTTTCAGCTTCAATTTTTCTTTTTAGCAAAAAAATGGAAAGCAGCAGAGGGCAGAGACCTCCTTAACTTCTTCCCTCTGTTTTGGAAGGCCTGCAGCAAAAGATGATCTGTTATTAGACAACAGAGAATCCACATGTAGGAAGGCCATGAGGAACACCACAACCCAAAGGAAAGTCAACTCTTATTTAGAGCTGAACTCTTGCAAGACTGCCATGAGACCAAAGCTCAGACTTTTTCTGCTGCTTATGAAACTATTTTTTAAAATGAAACGGCAATTTCTGCTGCAACAGAACAACTGGATTTTTTTTTTTTTTTTTTTTTTTTTTTTTTTTTTTTTTTTTTTTGCAAAGAAACTACTTTGCATGGGAAAAAATCCTCATGGCTCCTTGACATGTTTCAGCTAGATCTCAGTAAAATTAAGGAGGTACAGACTGATGAGTCGCTCAAAGGTACAGGAAAAATGCCAGTGTATGTCCTGGCATTTGTATACACTTTAAGAGAGAGTAAAATTCTGTCTCAAAGATCATCTCTCACAACACAAAGAATAACAACAGCAATAAAACCTGATGCAGAGAAAGAAGAGAAAGATTTAATTTGCTTTGCAGCAATGACTTTTACCATTGTTTGCGGATACCTCCTGTCTACTGAAATGGGTGTATTGGGTCCCCTTAAGCCCAAAATTTATTCTGGTGTGAATGGAACAGGCAGGGATGTTTCAGCCATAAGGCAGCTGAATTTTCTTGGGCTGCTAAGCAAAACCCCTCAACTTCCTACATCTACGGCAATGAGCTAAGGTTAAGCCAGGGTTTTATAATCTGTTTTTGAGATAGAAAGCCATATATATATATATATATGTAATGTGAATCTATTCACAAACAGCTTGCTTTTCTTAGCCATCTCCTGTGGACTCTTAAGTAACAGGCCATCCACTCCAAGGGTGTCCAGGTCTCTTGGTCAAAAAAAGGTGTTGTGGGTGAAAAGCTCTTCCAGTCTTTTCAGTGATCAAGCAACAGACCCAGCCTGATTTCTTGCAACACAGCTGGAGAGTTGCAGCACCATGTGTGCATCACCAGACAACGCAGAGAGGGACCAAGCTTTCTTCTCCAGGCTCCTCTCCCTAAACTTGCTGGAGTTTGGTGTTCACACACCAGGAGCCGTGGCTCAAAGAGTTTCTTCTCCGAGTGACTCAGCAGATGCGGTGCCTTGATGTTCCTCAGAAAAACATAACTGTTCTTCAGCTTAGTAGCTTCTCAGTGCGATTGGTGACTCAGTGCCTGGCTGAAAAAACGCTGGCAGTGGTCATGCTGATGAACGGGGAAGAAACTTGGGTGAGAGAGGAAGCATGTAGGAGGGGTAGGATTTGGAGAGAGAAAGTAGGTAGGGAGTTGTCCTTGGAGCAGGAGAAACTAACCCAAATCTCTGACTTGGACGATGAAATAAGATGCTGGGTGAAGAGCAAACAACCGTAGCCATAAGTTTGTTTTCCCTGGTTGGTGAGGGTAAATGACCCCTCAGTGCTCAGGGCAAGGAGCCTCCCACAGAAGGACTCTCACAGGGTGGCAGCAGCCAGGAGCCACACCTGCAGACCTCTCTGCACAGCTTCAGAGCCTTAATGATTTCTTTCTGAAAGTGGCTGGGGAAATGCAGACAGGCTGCCAGATAGTGATCAGCTCGCGGAGGGGTGATCACTATTAGGCAAAGATACCAGCTTTGACATGCAGCAAGGGAAGCGGCCAAGAATTTGGGAAAGCAATCCCAGCTTTCTGCTGCACGTTCCTCTGCCAAGATAACTCCTGTGTTTACTTTAGAAACCAGAGACGAGCCCTCCTTTTCATAATAATAATAATAAAGCTGCAGGGTCACTCAGCTTAGCAGATTCCTTCCAGCTTGGATTTCTCTTTGTTACCTGCAGAATTGATGCGCTGATGTATCTGGGTGATTATGCAATGTTAATAATTGGGTTTCACAGGAGATCTGAACAGTGACAATGCGAGGCTGTGGGAAGGAATCTCCACTGGAGAAAATCAAATCGACCCATGGATCTCATGTGGAACCTGTGGACTTTGCTCAGGTCTAAGGAGCTTGAATAGCCACAGGGACCATGCAGCCCTCTGCAGCAAGAGCTTGCTGCTTGCCAGCAAGCTGCTTTCATTCATGCAACAGAAGCAGCTCCGTCTCACCAAAAAGCTGCAGGAGCAATGAGCCGGATTGCATGGCTTTCCCATGCTTGTAGATCCTAAATATCTAGTGGTACCTATGGTTGCAGGGACGGACACAGAAGGTCTGCAGGCATATTCCTTTGCATTTCTTTTCTATTAGTGCTGAATCAAAACCTTAAGCTCTGGATGTGGTTGTGCTGAAATCCCCAAAAGCCTCAGCCCCCTAAATTTTTTGTGTGTTTTCGTGCAATTTTCTTCTGTGATGCACAAGTAGTACACAGAACACTAAACCTGTGCCATTGTTGGGTTTAACCTGCGAAGATTTTATTTTTTACTTTTAAAAAATGAAATGCTTTGTTGCAGTACAAGTAGCTTAGTATCTTATATTCCACATTGAAACAACTTCTAGCATTATAATTTTTTACTACAGTCTTGCATGCATTAGAATATTGAAAAGTAGAAATCTAAAGGAGATATTTTGACTGGTCAGAAATTTTTAACTGAACAAATCACTAGGAATTTTAGCAAGTGTTTTTGATTAAGAAATAAAGAAATTTCCAGCTGTCCATATTGCCTAGAAAAGAGAAAGTTCAGTTTTCAAGGATTTTTACGGGAACAACATATTAAGTGGTATACAGATGTTACAACTATTACCTTAGGAGGCCCTGCACGACTCTGGCTTTTACTATTTTCAAATAAATTATTGTGTACAATGCTCAAATAATTAATTAACAGAGCTCAGTTTCACAAATTATCGTTGAGGTTCAGAGCTTAGCAGGAATAAGAAGGGATCAGCTATTTTGCACAAAGCAGGAATGCCTGGAGATTTGACAGCATGAAGGTGCCAGGGTTTTAAAGGTTTCTAAGCACTTCATATACAGGACATTAGCCCATTTACAATCAGCTAGGAGGGCAAAGCTTTCTTTAGAAGGAAGAGTCTATTCCTTAACTGCAGGCTGAAAATGGCGATGAAAGCAAACCATGAACACGAGAGCATGTTCACCCTTGATGCCACCATCAGATATTTTCTGCCTTCTGTTCCCTTCCCTTTCTGTGTGTACCCACACAGAGACACACCTATTGACACATCCCTGTCTGTGGAGGCACCATTTAAAATTTCTTTGCTATAATGCACCCAAGCATTGACCAGAAACATCGAGTGTACTCAAGGAACTCTTTCTTACATCCTTTTTTTCCCTACTAATACTGACTAATACTATTTGGAAATCAGAAGCTCAGAACTACACGGGTCAATTTTCCAAAACCTGGGGAAGTATTTCAAGACATGGGAGGGTCAGTTTGGTTGACTGCACATGGGCATCTCAAACCCTTCCAGCTAGTCTTGGGGATCCTACTTGGTACCACACCAAAAGGGCACAGGTCTTCTTCTGTAGGACCTGTGTGGTAGCTGCCAGCCCCACTTGGGTGTCTTTGGCACCACTGGGAACCTACAGCAGAACTGGGTGCCTTGATGTGGCCCACTCAGCTGGGTGGTATTCAACTCAACACCCTGTAGAAGGCTACAGCATAGACCTGAGCTAGCCACCCTACATTTCCTATGTGCCCAATGGAAAGAAAAGGGCAGAATTAGGACACAGGTAATTTAACCTAGTTTAGATATCTGTTTCAAGATGATAATTCAAGATAACTTGATATATAACTCAAGATAAGTCAAGTCATGTGCTGGCTATAAAAGAGTTACATTTCAGGTGTGAATTACTGACACTGTAAGTGTTTAGTGAGATGAATCCCACCTTGAACTCAGGATCATGTGGTCAGGTGATAAACAAGAGGTTTGTATTCACTGTACCAAACCCTTTGGCTAAACGAAGACCTGGTTCTGGAGGAGCTCCAGAGAGACTTGCTGAGAAGAGAAGGGGCGTTGCAGTGGGGTAGGAACTCCCTCCATGGGAAGTGTAACAAATACAAGAACAGAGACACAAACCCAGTGGTTCCCAAAGTAGCCTAAACCAGGACAGAGAGACTCTCACTGAGACATGAAATTCTGAATTGAAGATTCAGGACCGTTCCCTTCACCTGCCTCCTTGTGAGATAGCTTTCCTCAGCTGGGGCAGGGAAAATGGTAAGAGGCAATCACAAAAGTCTAGGAATTCTTCTGAAATTCTTCAAGAAAAAAAAAAATGCTTCTTTGTTTTGAGTTTCTCTTTAACAGCATTGTAATCTTACTGATTCACCAATGTATACACTTTCCAAGCCAGGCCACCCATTAACTCGTCTCCTCTATACCACTAGCCATTGCGTTTCAGACACTAGATTCACCTGGAACAAACCCAGCAGCTTTTGTTCAGCTGAATCACCTCCTTCAGAAAGGTACCCATTCTTGATCCAAAGATATCCAGAGATGGGGAATCTACCAGTTCCCCTGGGGATGTGCTCTAATGGCTAACCACCTTTGCCAGTAAGAGCTGCTAGCACTGCTGAAGCCAATCACTTGTGGCAGCAGTGGCAATCATAGACCATGGTGCAGAGACTTAATGCAAAAGGAATATGGCTTTCCAGAAATGGGCCTTGCAGGTGTTAATTTTGACTCCACCGAAATCAGTGAGACCTGAATCCTGTCTAGAATAGGAAGAAAGAAGGGGAAGACAGTCTGTCCCCCATGATTTTCAATCTGGTTTTGGTTTACTTCCTTAAAAATAATAATTAGAAACTTCACCCACTCCCTGCAAGAGATCATTTATTCCTTCTGCTGAGAAATGATTTTGTAAGCAAATATGCTGGATCTCTCCTGGAAGTGCTTCTGCTGGGTATTCACTTTAATGAGGGTGATCTCACCAACTGAAGTGGGAGTTGGTGGTGGGGAGGAGGGGAAGGTTTGCACTGTTTAAGGAGGCTCGTGGGGGAGGACGGGACACCTACTTCCCCTCCACCCCATGCCGCTTCCCCTCAGCTCCCCACCACACTAACCTCCTTTTACTTTCTGAGCAGCAAGCTGCTGCTGCTGCTGGTGTTATTGACACATATTTCAAACAAGCCCGTGCAAGGGACTCGAGACACATTACATTGCACATGGTGCCCCGGGCCACAGATTTGCCTCCTTACACCGACAGCACGTTTTGCTTCATAAAGAATGTGCAGGCCTTCACCTCGAGCTATTTATCTGGTGTGCTCAGAAGAAGTAAGAGAGGAGTAAGCCCTAAATGCCCATGTTGGCTGTTAACCCCGTACTACATACCCCATAAGTGACCAAACATTGACCTCTCTCTGCATGAGGTCTGGGCCACTGTCTGCTGATGAACCTGGACGGATGCCTGCAGTCCAATCCCCATCTTCCTGTGCACCTGCATTTAGGGAAACAGCTTCTTGCACCTCTTTGTAACTTCACCGGCCCATTCGTACAGCTCCTAGCACATGCCAAACCAGAGCTCCCAGACTCTAGTATCATCCCATGCTGGAAGAGGAAGACTATCTTGTGAGTAAAAGTTGCTGATACACACCTCTTTCCAGGATCAGGATAATCATCCCTTGCTGTTAGCAACATTTTTTTTTCCTGCTTTCTCTAAATCTTTCCATCATTGTTATGATAATCATAATAACAATAATTATTACTATTATGCCTTGAACTTGAGTCTAAGATTAGGGCTCCCATTGTGTTAAGAGCTTGATGGAGAAATGTCAAGGAGCTGATTCCTGCTGTAGAAAGCTCATTGTCTGCATTCAGGCAGGACATGAAGGGGTGAACGAAACAGAGAAAAGGGGCCAGGAATGAGGTAGGATGAGAAGCAGCAGTAAGTAGAAAATGAAGAGCAGTTAGCAGAATAGCAGGAGTCAGCACTGGTGCCTTGCCTAAGCAAACCCTACTCCTTGTCTGTGTCCACACATGTCAAATCTCAGCAGGGAGAAGGGGAATGCTCCCTTGAATTTCCCAGCTGCAGAAAGGCGGATTTTTTTGACATAGCAGTGGGAGAGCCATTAGCAGCTGCACACAGGTCTGATAGCTGCCATTGCCTCTTCACTGATAGAGCTCTGCTCCAAGTACGTCAAATGCCCAGAAAAAAACCCTCCTCAGTGGCAAAATCAGGGTGGAGAGCTTTCCGCTACAAAAACCCTACATTACTCTTACCTTGAGAAGAGTTATCTGCAGTCATGGTCATGTCCCTTTTGGGGACTGGAAAGCTGCCAGGGATCTGGGGTAAGGAGTTGCTAACATCGTGCCATACTAATAATTCTTCATTTTACCCACCTTTTTTTCCTGTCTCCTTAGATTAGATTTGAAGCGCTTCAGGGCAGGGACTGTCTCTTGCTATATGCGCGTAGTACGGTGCTTACGACAAGGAGCCTTTTGACTTCCTTGGAACTGGCAGCTGCTAATGTATTGTGATTAATAAATAATTGGAAGGACCTTAAAAGGTGAGATGTGAAATGACAACAGACTGACTGAGAGGGGTTTAAAATTTTTTGAAGGCTTTTTTTGGGAGGGGGAAATGATAAAAAAATGCACACATTTCCTGGTTGTATACAGAAAAAAGGAATTAATCCCTCCACCTGGCATGTGACACAGGAGCACTGAACTACAGTCTAGGTCAGGAAGGGTAAAAGAAAAGTTTGTCCAGATGGAGTGGCATGAGAAGTTGTTGTGGTTTAACCCCAGCTGAAACTAAGCCCCACACAGCCGCTTGCTCACTCCCCGCCACGGTGGGATGGGGGAGAGAACTGGAAGAGTAAAAGTGAGGAAACTCGTGGGTTGAGATAAAGACAGTTTAATGGGTAAAGCAAAATCCATGCATGAAAGCAAAGCAAAACAAGGAATTCATTCACTCCTTCCCATGGGCAGGCGGGTGTTCAGCCATCTCCAGGAAAGCAGGGCTCCATCACGCGTAACGGTGACTTGGGAAGACAAACGCCATCACTCCAAACATCCTCCCTTTCCTTCTTCCCCCAGCTTTATATATAGAGCATGACGTCATATGATACCATATGAGCTTGACTCTCTGTAAGCACTGCTCGGTAATAATGAAAACCTCTCTGTATTATCGACACTGTTTTCAGCACGAATCCAAAACAGAGCCCCATACTAGCTACTGTGAAGAAAATTAAATCTATCCCAGCCAAAACCAGCACAGAAGTTTAGGTAAAATGAAAGTAGTCCTCTAAAATGACTGTGAATTAGTAATGAAATTATTGTTTAATTTGTATTATGTATTATTATTGTTATATAATAAGTTATATATTATATATTGTATCATACCATATCATATTCTATTCTATTCTATTCTATTCTATTCTATTCTATTCTATTCTATTCTATATTGGATTATGTATTACATATGAATGTAAATTAGTAAATTAGTAAATCAAAACCTGATTGTAATTCCCCTAAATCTCCTAAACCCCCTAAACTGAACATCTCCGCTCTTATCAGAAAATGACAATGTAGGTGGAATCCCACAGGATGGTTTAAAAAACATCCATCAGCTCATAGCACTGCCCATGAATCTCAGACTCACTCTGTTCTATGTGCACTCAGAAACAATGTGAGAAGAGTGGGAAATTGTGAATGTAGTGAATATAAATTAGGACTAAGTAAGACAGATATGCAGTAAGGGAAGCTCAAGCCATCAGTGAATAATCCATGGCTAGTAGTGCTAAGAACATGAGAATGACCAATAAATAATTGTTTAATGTGTTAGAGAATATACAGAGATATTCACACACACGCTCATACACAAACATACATTTATAGTCCCTAATAATATATTAACCATATGTAGATAAACAAGGAGATAAAGAATGAAGGGAATCTAGGATATTTCTGGATAACTGCTGTTAACATTTGTAATAAATCTTGAAGTGATGATGGAAAACAAGAGAATGCCAAATAGGTTAGGAATCTACTGTGTTGTTAAAGAGCAAATGGATAACTGTAAATCTGTTATCTGGCCCAAAAGGGAAATGGGTGATACAAGACTGAACCCACAGAGGATGAAAGAGTTGCAATATAATTAGTGGTAGTAACTACAGTTATATGGAAAATTAATTTAATGCAATTTTTAAATGAGATTGTTAAACATAGGTGATAAAAGTAATTCTGTTGATATAGCATTCTTGTCAGAATATAAAGAAAAAGAGTGAATAAATAATTCAAAGTGGTAACATACAGGATCAATATAGTACACAATAAATAGATGCACAGCTGACAGCTCTCCAGTATCGTTCTGCTAGGCAATCATCATCAGATGAGGCTGTTTCTAACTGAAACACTCCGATCATCTCAATGCTGTTTAACTTTCTTACCAATGGTCAAAAAAACACCTCCACCGCATCATTATTGAAAAAGCCTGTAGAATATTGAAGCACCAGGGAAGTGAGAGTGAAGGATACGGACAGGGCAGCAGCACAAAGTGAGGGATCAGGATGTGTCCACCTAAAGCCACCTTCATGCCCCAGATGCCAAGTCAGGCTTGCAGGAGTGACATAAGTCGTGTTGAGGCTCCAAGAGGATGCAGGGATTTGGGGACTGACCCCCATGATGTGAATGCTGAGCACAACAGGGCCGACTTGGAGAGCGATGACAGAGGAGGAGCGTATAACTTCTGCACACAGCACTGGTGAGGACACTGTCAAAATACCACATCCAGATGTACTGAAAAGCATGAGAAGGCCCCAGAGTAGCAGAAAGGCATCTAAGTTTGAGAGGGGAACAACGGCTTCCTACCATCTGCTGTCCATAGCTGCTACATCATTCCTCCCTTTACAGACAACAAAGAAAGCGGACACAGGATTGAAGCCAGTCACATACAGGAGATGCTCTGAATATTACCAAAGCTTCTTTCTGGTGAGTCAGAGAGAGCCAGAGTTTTGACCCGAGTTATTCCTTACTTTCTTGATCTCCAATGCCATACTAAGTACCGATAAGTTCCTCCAAGGTCTAAGAATAGTAGCCTGAATGAGAACTACAGGAACTTTAGAAAATGCCACCTTGAACATCTTTCTAAATGCTGTAGCTCAAACACAAGTTATTAGACCTGGTGAAGGAGTGACCAGGTGTACCTCTCAGACATTATGGTCATAATGGTCCTGAAGAGACAGAATCATACTCAGATTTCCTTGAAGGCTTCCCACCCAAGTAGTGACTCAACCTCCTTATTGTTTTAGGTAAGGAATCTGACACGATCAGGCCCAAGATGGTCCATGGCTTCAGGCCATAAAATCCCCTATCACTAAGTGCTATAAAATTCTCTGATCAGAGGAGCATTCACCACAAGCCCTCAAAGGGCTGAGTACCAAGATCTGCCTGAGACAATGGGATGTAATATATCTACAACCATATAAATAGCTGGTTGGATGAGAGTTGGATAAGATCATGGCTTTACAATGCTGCCCCTCCTGCTTTTAACCCATCCCAGTGTTGGCTGAAACCAGGATGTGGCAAGCCTTAAAGGGATTTATGCCTTGAAATTACCAGCCTTCTTCAGCCTTACAGGAATAAGGATGTTGATTCGCACCAGCAAATTGCTCCTACTCAGCACTGACTTTCCTTGTTGATCCTTTTAGCACCACCTTTTTGTTTAGAGCATCTAATCATTTATCAGCAAAGGTCCTAAACTAAAAACGCTGTTTGGAAACACGTCAGTCATGGCCCTTTCATTCTATTGTCCTGTGGCATCCTGCTCAAGAAAGACTTGCACCCCAGACTCTCTATGTAAGTGATACTCTACCCAGTTTGGGTCATCATTGTGAAAGACACCCTGTGCTAGCAGAAGAAAAGGAATTGCCTTGCTGCAATTTCTATGCTGCTTGCTGTGACAGGACAGAAATGTGTCTTCGGTACCCAGAATTTGGTTGGCGCCAGAGCTCTGGGAACAGACTGAAAGGCGTGGGTTGTTTTTGGATGAATCATGTTTTTAATCGTCAAACACTGCCAATCAGAACTGCAGCAGATTTTCCCCAGTTTTTTGTTTTACCTTAAGAATGATAATTTCAGACTCACAAATCTGGATTAAGCACAGATAGGAACTTCACAAGCACTGAATAACAAAACCTCACGGCCCTGTTTTTTGAGATGGAGAACCTTCAACATCAAAAGATTAGCTGATTTATGAACCTGTCCTTAATGGAGCTGACATTAGATTTGAGATAATAATCCTTCCAGTGTGCACATGGATCAATTATATTAGTGACTAACTTTAATTAGGGGAGAAGATGGCGTAGTTATTAAGGCATGGGCAGAGGACTGTGGGTTCAACACCTCATTGCACAAAAAGATCCCCTGTGGACTTGAGGCAAATCAGGCATCTTGGTTCGCCTCAATTTCCCATCTGTGAAGTGGGAATAATATTACCATACACATTCATGAAAACAGCCATGTATTTAAGGAATTAAAGGCAATGGCCATTAGCACTTAGATGATGGATTATTAATAAATGAGCCATATTGCAGTGGTAAACTGAGGCTTATGCCAACCACAAGAACAGAAGGTAGCTGATGGATCACTGAATGTATTTTCTTCTAGAAGGGCTGCAAAGATGCACACCATGTCTCTGCCTATAACCAGCTGTTTAACAGTAATTATGATACAGTATGCAAACCTGACTTCCAAGTCACTATAGCACCTGTGAACACTATTTTGGGTGGGGGAGGCTTCACTCCTATTTCTATGTAGGAATCCCCCCCACTTCATCCATAAAGTTTTCTTCTTGCAGTCTTCAGAACAACACCAAATGCAGTTGTTTTCTGAGGTTCCAGTAAAGCCTTGTCTGATCACTGGTGGATTTTTGTTTTCAACCTTTCAACCCACTTTACTAGACAGGGCAGATGGTGGGAAGCTGGAAATTTCCTTCCCTCACTCCTAGGTCAATTACATTTGTTCCCGATTTACCCAATGCCCCAGCTGAGCTATGGATCAATGAGACATAAGCAAGTGTGTAAGGACAGGATGTCCCAGGTGCTTAAATATGTGGTTAAGTGTTTGGCTGAACCAAAGTTTTCATAAGGATTAGATTTAATGCAATAAAAGTGAGTAATCCCACACGTGACCCAGGTTTTCCTGTGTTAGATGCTGTAACATTGGACCCTACCCTGAAGAAATTGCTGTTGTGTTTTAAATTAAGACTTTCAGAATTTAAAAGCATGACAATCTTCAAATGTTTTTTTAAAAAAAAAAAACACCAAAACCAACAATACACAAAAAATCCTTTCAGTTAAAACTTCCAATAAATCTATGTTCAGCTCTACTTTACCAACCATAATCATCCATTTATGGATTTAATTCAAAATTTGTTTACTGAGGGTACTATTTCTTCAAACCAATTACTAAATGAGCAAAGATCTATGGGAATACTTAGAAGTCATAGACAAAAGCAGACACATCATGCACTTACATTAGATGGAAGGCTTGATCCATAGCCTGATCCATGCAGGCTAAAGACTGCTGCTAGGTAGAGCTCTCCAACAAAGAGACCTCTAGGAAACCTCTGCCTCTGCAGCTGGTTGAAGTTGGCTTAAAGGAGAGCCCAAACAGAAGCATGATACACTAGCCTGAGCTAGGAGATGAGAATACCAAGGTGGAATGTTTGTGTCTTTGCACAATCGGTATTTTAACTGACATTTTCACCTTTCCTGTCTATTGCAGCATCTTCTTGAATGATGACTGAGAGGCCAAATTCAGCCTGCAAAGCACAAGTAAATAGGAAGCTCAGATGAACCCAGAGAAGAAGCAGCCCACGGTTGTCTAAGATCTGGTACTTGCAGGGCTGAAGGCAAAAGTCCTGACCAGACATTGACCTTCAAGACAATCACACAAATACAACACAGATAAGAGTCCTGAGCTCTCATATTCACTTTAACTCTCCGCAACCACTGTTGCATGTGGCCTGCATACTTTTAGTGTCTTCTTGTAGCAGCTTCCCTTCAAAACCATTTGGGAGCTTCTGTTTCTGTTTATTTTAAAGGTTACATGAGAAGAAGGGATTGGAGCAGTCAAGTCAAGCACCCTAATTTTTGAGAATGTAAATCTTCACGTTGCTTTTTCTGCTCTTTCTTCTTTTTTTTTACGGAGACTGGTAAGGAATCATGTTGTCAAGCTGTCGCTTGAGAAAAAGCCTGGATTCAGGTGTCCACAACCATCACATACACTGCCTCAGGAGAAACAAGTCCAGAACAGACTGTCCTCATCTGACCCAGGAGCTCAGCTCCTGAAGAATGGTGAAAGAAAGGCATTTTGCATGTTCCCTTCATTGTATGTGCATCACTTCAACCTGTTCTGAGTGAAATCAGTATTTCCTGGCAAGAGTTGGCTTCAGAGATTTACCAGGGCTTTGGATAAAATAAAGCAGGATCTTGGTCATCTTTTTACACCCTGAGTCCCATGCATAGCTTCTGCCAGCTAACTGTTCTTGGGTACCCATACAGTGCAGACAGGATCAACTTAGCGCACAATCAAGATTCAGGGATTTGATCAAAGTGAGGAGATAAGAATCACAAAGGCCAACTTTATGACTCTGTTAGTGATAAGGTGACAGAGGAGGGACTAATCTAGATACTAGCATAATTGGTAATAACCTTGGAGCTTCTCGGAGTTGTTTAATGACCCAAGAATCTGGGGAATGCTGTTGCATGGGAGAATTCCTGCCATGGGCCTAACACAATCTCTACCTCAGGCTGTGAGAGGAGGCATTAGGTCAGTTAGAGTGGATTGATTGGCCAATACTGGACAAAGGAATTACTTCAGACCCAAATGTTGGGTGTCTGAGATCTTGGCTCCTGGTGCACCCCAGATCCTGGAATACAACACCACAAAGCTGTAAAAAAACTAAAATTGTATATCTTGGATAATTCAGCAACTGGGAGGCAATCCAAATTCACTAGGCAAATTTGCTTATATGAGCTAGGAACCTGCATGTCATGCCTCAGCCTGGAATCAATCATATTTCAGTAGCTATGGTTAAGCAAACAGTGACTTCCAGCTGAGACAAGTTCGACACAGCTTGGCCAACGGGGTGGAGGTTTCATTTTTGACTCACCTAATAGTTACTGGCAAAGGACCATGAGGGTCTCTGTACAATGATCCATGAAGTCCAGCCAACGCTGGGAGAAGGGGTGGGGAGGGTCTGTTCGTGTATTTGGCCGCTAGCTGGATGGGAAGTGTGAGATTCTGCTCCTGAGCTTGTCTGAGCTGGAAGGAACTCACTGCAGACATAATTCATCCAGACTCTGTCCTCTGCAGCTTTCTGTATAAATCTCATCCCAAGGCATTTTGGAGCAGTACATAATGTAACATGACAACACTGCTGAAATCCAGTGATCTCTATCAGCTCTGAGGGACAACAGATCATCAGGTGGTGTCAGGCAGCAGCACTCTGGACTCTCAGAAAACTAGGACTCGGGTCCTTAAAGACATTTAACAGCCAGTCTGTCTCTAAAGATACTTACACCACTTTGACTGTGATGACAAAACCCTTCCTCCTTCCTACCAGCTGCGTACCTGGGCATTTACTCAGTGATCTAAGCATTGATGGCAACTCCACAGCTAATATGACACAGGAAACTCAGTGCAAATGAGTTTGCAAATTACATATTCCCTTCTTCTGTCTCTATCTTGTTAAGTCAGTCACTAAACTCTAACTCCTTGCCCCATATATATGCATTCCTTTGGCCATTTTACATGTTCTGTGAGGAGCCTGTTCTTTAACACCAACTCTTTGATTGCATGAGCATGCTGGTTGCCAAACTTTTCAGCAAGATGTTAAAGAGAGAAGTGGCACAGTGCTTAAATAGTGTTGATCCTGAGAGTCTTTTTACATCTGTTATAGGTGCAGCCCTTACACACTCTGTAAGACTGGGAAGTTGAGAAAACGACCATCTCACACTGAGGGTGTGTGCAAAAGAGGGGAATATCTAGGTCCTACTCTAGCAAGCGGCAGGAAATCACTCCTTCACTTAACCTTAACTTACGAAAATCTGAAGTAAAGCATTGACCTTAGCTTAGGGTCTCTGACAAATTATTATTTGTTCTTACACACTCCAGAGCTTCTCAAATGCTCATTTGCAGCTCAGGTAGGACCCATCTCACCTAACATTAGCCATCTAAAATGCAGATGTCTAGTCCTACCTACTCATCCAGTTCCTACTAGATTTGATGGAAGAAAAGGCACTTTCAGTAGGCAATTCAACCTACCACATCTGAGTTATTGTAACCTCAGTGAGAAAAAACCTATCTGTGGAATAGAGTTGCTTATTCCACTAGAAGATATGTTTCATGATTAACATTGTGAAGGCACACAAACCTGGTCACAGCAAATTATTGGAGTCAATGGGAAATTATGAGTTTACACACTTCGTTATATCTGGTACACAAAGTCAAAAGTTGGCAATTTCATCATTTAATATCTACATAAGTGAATGTCCAAGTCCTCAGGTTGAGTACACAGATTAATGCCTAGGGACTCCATACAGTCATATCCTGAATTCCAGCTCTTCAGTAGGCTCTTCTATGTCTTTGGACATTTGCAACAACTCCACCAAAGTCAGGGGAGCTATAGTGATTCACACCAGCTGAGTATAAGCCCTCACTGAATTCCATAAAAAAATTATTCATTTATCTTTGTTCCACCCAGCCTCTTCATCAAACAGAAACCTCCATCACAAATTCTCCATGGTCTTGCCTAGGATCACATTGAAACAGTCAAATAATGACATTTCCACCATTTAAAAACACTCCTCTACACTCTGACATTTTAAAATATCAGACAAGTTGCTTCCCCTGATATCTAACTGGTATCCTCCTTTCTTTCCTTCTCCTAGTTATGCCCACTGGTACACTGTGGAATGATTCCTCCTTGCTTTCCTTTACTATATACACCTGACAAATATTTGAGAGCTATTATCATACCATTCTTGGGCCCGGATTAGTACTTGCTAATCTTTGCTCATCTGCATCAGTCCTTCCAGCCCTCTGGCTCTTTGAATACCCTCCAGTTTGTCCACATCTTCCTGGCAAGAGCATGGGATGACATACAATAGTCCAGGTGCACTCACTATGGAGCCCTATCATCATATCAACTCAATTCAAGGGCTCAGTGCATTGGATCATGTGGGTTCTTCTTTCCCGTCAGTTTGCATTTCACACTTAGGCTGAAGGATGCATGCCTGTGCATAGCTGATCTGTTCACCTGTATCTATGTGAGGTTGTGTATGTTGACATGGCAACACTTTTCATAAATGTGGAGGTAGGGGCTCTACTTCCCTCTGTTTACTCACCAAGGTGACGAGAAGCAAGGTATTGGCACACAGTGAATGAGATCAAGTAATTGACAAGTTCCTGCCTGCCAGCAGAACTGCTGCAACTGTCCATGTGAATGCTCTTAGCCTACACCAACTGGGAGACACACAGGCTTAAGACTCTTCCTTTCGCCTTGACTTTAGATTAAGTTGAGGTCATGTATAGATGTTGCAGTGCTGCTAATGGCTAGTAACATGTCGAGCCAAAGAAACTATATTGCATTCAGTCATCTGAAGGTGAAGCTTTTTTTTGTTATCACAAATGAAGTTAAATGCTTTGGTAACCGACCTGCCTTTAACTTTAGTGCAGCTGCTGTGGTAGTAAATTCAAGATTATCCTACGTAAGACCACAACTTATCCTTCTAGGTAAGAGACTAACATCTGAATTTTCTTCTTCAACAGTAATCAGACACAGACCTAAATCAGTAATACTGGATTACTCTTGAAAGTAAAAAGTATTTAAAGTCAATTTGAAATTGGTGGCTGGTACTAGATCACTAGTTTCTGGAAACTGTCTTCCTTCATCATCACACACCCACTGGCAAAGTGAACTTCTACATCCCTGAACATAGGCTAAGCCTGACCCAAATTAACCAAACCAAAACACAGGAAGATGGTTAATTCTTTTCTTCTATATTGCAACTCACTGACTCCATGATCAATGACTCCCCAATATGTCCTGTTATAGACAAGTCCTCCTGCCAGGCTAGCAGACTTCTCAACTATCATTCCCATTACCAGGATAAATGTTCATTGCTGCACATAATTTAGATAACATTATTTTACATAATACTACTTCTATTTGGAGAACAGACACTCTGAAGCAAGCCTGCTCACATCTGATTTTTGAGAGAAATTGTATGTGCCTGTTTGAAATTATCTTGATTTTTTTTCCTGAGTTTATCACACGTTGAATTCTCAGAGTGGAATTCAATTGCTTAAGCGTAGGTGTGTTGAGTACCATTTGAGGTTCTTTACAGTATCAACCTAGCTCCAGCCTGCCTTTCTAAAGCATGTGGATACCTCAGATGACATAAAGCTTCCTGAATGGCACTACACACTTCTGCATACATAACTATATTGAACCTTAAATCTCCACCAATTGTAGCAGGACTCAGAGAACTAGCTAGGCATTGTTATCTATATTGTAAAAGCCAAGTGAAAATATCTGAATCTGAAGGTCAGGAATCAATTCAATTGCCTAAATATTTCTACATGAAAGACCTTATACAAGATACTTACACAAGGCTTGCAGATATGACATGGGACCTGTGTGAGACGTGTACTCTTCTGGAGGTGGATTTGGACTCTGGAGAAATCTCAGATGGCTTTAGACACCTACGTTTAGCCAAATGTATCAAACTCTCAGTGAGGACTATTACTGTTCAGTTTGAAAATTCACAATGTGCAGCATAGGACTAAAGTCCTCCTTTTCTTCTTTGCTCAGGATCGTACCAGAAATAAGAAATCACAAAAGTGAGATTACAGAAAGGACTATCTGTGTCTGGGGAAGGAAACTTGCAGTGTTGTACAGGCTATTGAAAGATACTGATTTAAAAAAAAAAATATTGCTTGGTTGGCTCATTATTTCTACAACTCTCAGCCTCTCCATTCATTTCTTGTGGGCTCAGGCACCCAGATACCTTGGAATTTGACCAAATCTCCTATTATTTTGGCTCAAGTGAAGACAGGAATGGCATGCTGCAGAGAATCTCTAGTTCTCTGAGTCATCATATACACCTATAGAACATATATATAAATCACTAATGATTTACCTACATGAGAATTCATCACATAGCAACCTGGATTGTAAATATATTAAGTGACACCTATTCCTCACAAACCCTGAAATACAAATAGTGAACAGTACATGCATTTGAATAATCTACATTGGAATGTCTCAAAAGTACCTTGTTCTTCTTTGAAAGGGGGCAAGTTGCTTCACATTTAGGGCATAGTTTCTGAGATATGCTTGTGGGATTGGCAGATATGACACAGGACCTTTGGGAGACTTGAGCCCTTGTGGAGGGGAAGGTGGAGGCCCCTTGAATGGCAATAGACCCTTATGGCCTGCAACAAAATTGATCCCTCAGTGTGCACTGGGAGGTGGGATTAATCTGTCCAGCTGATGGCATCTGCAATTTAGAGGTCTACATCTGAGCAAGTCATCCAGATTTCCTTTTCAGCAATTAAAATACATCATTTTAGGGCACAGTTGATTGTGTTTCCTTTTAAAATTTTTTTTTTAACATCTTTAGGTTGAGAAAAATGTCTCATTATATGCATCCATTTCTCCTCTTTATCAGCTATAAAGGAGTCAGAAAAAGATGTCTCCATTGTAGATGTCTGAACATGGGTGTCCTAGAGTGTGTCCTGAAGGAATCAGTACACAGTCACCATTGCACGATAAATTCAGATCTCCACTTAGGGCTCAATCTCATGGTCAAGCAAATGAAGCTCAAATTACTACGTGCTAGTTGACCCACAGCAATCCTACATATGTGGATTCCTAGCCTACAGCAAATGCTAGCGAATGTGATTTAAATTAACCCTTTTTTATTGTGGGTAAGCAAAGTCTAATTACCTCACTTGCTGCAGGCTAGCAGTGAGCACGCAGACGGTTACCAAGGGTCAGCTGATGTGTGGTAACTTGTTGCACCGCAGAAACTCGATCATGAGTTTAATTTGCTATAACTTCCACACACAGGTAAACCCTTAGACCTGGATTCTAATTTCTGCTAAAGCCTCAGGCAGTACAAAATTGACTAAAAGTTGTATTAAGGAGAGGGAGCAGTCACACCGATACCCCTCTCTGCTGGGAGATGCTACGACATGGTAGGCATTTGTATTCCTCAAAAAATACTGCACAAATGAAGTATCCAACAGTAGTAACAATAAAAAAAAGTGAATTCCTGAATATTTTTCCAGATTAAAACATTAAGAGCTACTTGCATCAAATAGCTGCAAATCTATTTGACTAGAGGCAGCCAGCATCCCTTGTAACACATCTCTACCTAACAGAAAGTGATAAAATGCATTTATTTCTTACAGAAAAATTAAGTTATAAATAACTTAATAGTACTCTTCTGAGCCAGAAAACAACAAATAAAGGTCACCAAAGGTCCTTAGTCATAGGTACCGTGACAGTCCAGCTAGCTCTAAGTCAGAAACACAACCTCTTTGCTGTTAGAAGAGACAACTTTCAAGAGAGGCACTGACCATTTTTTCTCCCGCATCACATCTATGTTGTCTGCTGCCCAGGTAGAAGATAGACATGTTCAGCAGCAATCTCAACGTAAGGGGAGACCTGCTCACCTCACCAAGCCCAGGGCAGGATACAGAAACTCTTGTTTCCCGGACCTCCAGTGGCCCATAGGGCACTCCCGACACAATTTACTGAGCAGAGGACAAACTCCCAACCAGCTACTTGGATTATATGAGGGTTTTTTTCAATCTAGCAGTGAAATGGGAACCAGTGATGATTCACTGAAACAAGCCAAATTCAGCTTAGTGGTAGACCTGAAGCAGAGTGCAGGTGCTGGATCCCCAACTGGCCAAGTCCATCAAGAGAAAGGATGGATTCTCCCTCCCTCTTGACAGCTTCAGGCTCACAACTGAAAGCTCTTCACAAAAATGCATTTCAGTCCAATATACGTTGTTTGGATGAGAGGAGGAAAATGTGGTGAACTCCTCATTGTCATCTTAAGAAATGAGCCCATAGAGCCTTACATCCCAGACCTGCTTTCAAATGGGTCGAAATATCAGTCACCCAATGCTGAAATTTTCAGGGTGGGAGTCAGTTCACAAACTGAGACATATACATGTAGATGTCTGCATACAAAAATGTCCAATAGGGCTAATTCTGGCTTTACTGAATCCACCGCACACAGAGTATTTTGCAATTAAACCTTTTCTATCCAGGACTGCGGAGGTCCCGAGTCACCTCTGGGACTAAACTGTCACTATTTATAAGAAAGCCCTGGAAACATGGACCAGTGTTATGCTAAAGAGCTGAGCTTGCTACTCCCACCATTCCTTCTGACTTCCTAAGCAATACATATGTGTGGATTGTACTGTATTGACAAATGAAAGAGTTTTTTAAAGGTAGTTGAAACACGATGCAAAGGGCAGGAAATAAGTGAAGGGAAAGGTGTTCAGACATCATGGAGTTATAGGAAAGTAGATGAATCTTTCAATTAAAGAAGAATGAACTCAATTTTGTTTAAATTTTGCAAAGCTGAAACTTTGCATTTACTTATAAATTCAAATGTTATCACTTTTACCATAACAGTAAGAATGGGATAGTCATCATAAAAAAAAATTGCCATGGGACTTTGAAGGTCACTGGAGACCAGACCCATACACTGCAAAGCCACATTAATTGCAATGACATCTCTTATTTGCTCAGGATGTTCTGAGGAAATCTCCCCATTTCCAGGTTGCCTCATCTGAATGCACATCCACAAAAGCCTAATGAAACACCGAGGTTTATGCTTATGAAATCAGTCTGGAGACAGAGACTTTCTCACTGTAGGGGTTTGAAGCAAAGCAAGTTCATAGCTTGGTTAAAAACTTCCCTGGAGTCAGGGTTGCTATAGTGTTAGCACAATTAGACTTTGAAAAGACGTGTAGGTACTAGTAAACTTCTCAAGCCATAACACTGTGCAAGCAGCTTCCGTAGCTTCCTCAGCCACAATGACCTCATATTTCATCTCTGCACTGTAATACCGTTGGTGTGATATTTGTCAGCTGCGGTCCCCATCCTCTAGGCTATAAAGCTGTGCCAGTTCACACCATTTCATCTTTAAACAGGTTCTCAGGGCTTCAGGACTTCAATAGATTTGCAAAAAACCTCTCGATTCACCAGGACTGAAATCTTATGCATGCTCATGGCAGAAACCAATGCTCATGCCAAAGCTGGTCACCTGGAATAGAGTTCATCTCATCTCTCTGTAGCCACCTAAAAGTTAGGAATCCAGTTAGTGATATCACCTAGGCCCCCTCTGTCCTCATAACAGAGAGATCAGGGCCTCAGAAGAGCAAGTTGCTCTGTCCTAAGATAGGTGTCTAGGACAGGTGGGCTGAATTGCCTTCTGGGGGAGCTAGTCCCTACAAAAGGAGTTTACATGAAAGCCATAAACTAGATGTTTAATTTTTAGATGGCAGAAGCTTGCTAAGGTGAATCCTACCCTTCCTGAGAGCCATAGACACACAGAAAAAAAATTCAACCACAAGTTCAGAGGGAGAGGTTTTTGAATCACCTTTCAGCATGGTTAGCACGCACTGTTGACAACTCAGCTTAACATTTCTCCAAAACATTGTCAAAGTTATACTGAGACATTGGCCAGGGCAGCAAACCATCAGCTGCCCTCTGAAGGGTGCAATGATGAAAAATTACTTCTATTTTCTCTAAAAATATCTTGGTGTCCCCATTGCAGCCATAAAGGGATCAGAACTTTGCACACCAGGCTGGTAACAATGCTCCAGTCCTATAGAAAAAATGTGAGTTAGCAGACCTGAGGCCAGTAACCCTCTCCTAGATTGGCCAGAACCAGCTGCTCCAGAGGAAAATGTAAGTACCCCGCAGAGGACATTTGTGGAACAGTTTCCTTGCATGAATCTTACTCTGGTCTTCAATAACCAGATGCTGCCTTAAGCCCAGAAATAAAAGCCCAAAAATACTTGTTGTCATTAACTATGACAATCCTGACAACGTTTGTAGTATCTCTGTAAATATTGCCTTGAAAAATTCTATTGAAAAAATCCTCTTGAACCTTGTTAAGTTTTTGGCCTTATTAATATCCTGTTGTTCACCCCAAAGCTAAAAACTGTCAGATTCTGTTTCTACCTCAGAATATAAAACTCAGAATATAAAGCTCACTTTCCATGGGAAGGGAGGTAATTTTCATTTCTTTCTGAGGCCTTTTTGGTATTTGGAGTAGACCTGCCTTCCCATTCAGTTTTCATTCTTTAGTGGCAAGCTTTTTCTTTCTGGTGAACTAACTCTGTAAAGCAGTATCTACTGCAGTTTGTTTATGTGCTTAAATTGGAAGAGTTGTGCTGTTTGCACCAGAGAGGATTTGGGTCTTTTACTTCTTATCTCCAGGCAAAATCACCAAGGAAGGTCAAGGACCTGACAAACACTTAAGGCTTCTCATCAGCCACTCTCAAAATAGGGATAAAAACCTTCCAGACACCAACTGGCATCACATCAATGATATTTGTTGGGTGTTCAGGCACTCAGTCATACCTCCCAACTTTAGCTGTCTAAAAGGTAGGTGTTTAGGCTCTTTCTAGAGTGGCTGGAGAAAGATAGGCAACTCCAGACAGTGATTCATCACATCCACTAAAAAGATACCTATCTCAGGAAGGATGAATCGCCTTCAGGAGATGCCCATCTTTCTAGAGGGAGGTAAGATGATTAGCTCAGATAGTTAAGCATTACATGGCTAAAATTAAGTGAGTGAATTCCATCCAGAGGTCTGTTAGGGGAGTGTGCTGTCACCCAATATAGTATAGATACAACGCCTTGTATGCTTGGAAACAGAAGGTGTCCTAAAACTTTCTGCGAAAGCCTTGTTTTCAAAACAGATTTGTGCCAGGTTGGTGGAACGCTTCCTCAAGGATGAATTGAATCTTCCCAATCTAACTTGAAAGGAGATGCCTCAAGATAGCTTGAGTCAGTCAGCCTTTGGTATCATCACGAGACAAGGTCCCACCCCAGAAGCAAGTGAGGTTTTTTTGGCTGAAACATGAGTCCAGTTCCTGGAACATTTTAAAGGCATTTTCCCTTGTTCAGTCACTTGGGCTGATGCACAGTTATGTTCAGCCTGCTCCTAGGCAAAGTTGTCTGTCTCTGCAACCCTGGAAGGCTCCCAGACCAGTATGCCAAGAAAAGAAATCAAGGTCCTCTCTTCAGAGCTGCTGCCTTCCTTTGTGGCCATTTCCCAGGCCTATGGGAAGTGCATGAAAAAGCGCTGAGCAACCAGTGACCTCAAGGCAACCTGCAAGCACTGCTCATCTCACAACCACACCACCTTTTCTCCAATGGCTAAATAATGTTTTATGTGCCTAACTTCATATCTCCACATGTTTAAACCTCTTCAGGGCTCAGGGGCTGGCTGTGAGAAATAGGAATATTAACATTATGTCAGTGCCCAGAAGGTCTCTGATCTGCTTGTGTTGGCTAAAGCTGGCCACAAGGATCTCAAGTGGAACTGTTCTCTCCCAAACCAGTGCAGTGGAGTCAGGCTCAGCAAATCATTTCTGGCAAACCTGCACTAAAATAATTATAATTGGAAATGCAGAAATGGCAGATTTGGGCTTTTTGTAAAACAGAAGAGTTTGATTTTTTTTTTTTTCAGGATGGATTCTCAAGGGTACTGAGGTTAGAGGCAAAGACCCAAGTTACTGGGAGTCAAACCAGGGTGTGAGCCATGTGAACACCCATGTGAACATTCTTACCCCCTGGTATATATGAACCATCTTGTATTTATTGCAGGGTAAGAGCATTCACACGGGCAGTTACCACAGAAAAACTGGCATCTTATTAGTTCACACCCTAACTTACCTCGTGGTAATTTGTTCATGTGCCCATCCCCTAAGGTGCCATTCCCAAAGTGAAGTTAGAGGACGCAATGTCCCCTTTATACTCATAGTCAGCAACTTAGCGGTTAGGGCACTTACCCATGGTATGGGAAAATGAGCTTCATAAGTTTCCTCTGCTTGATTTGAAGCAGGGTTTTGAACCCAAGTTTCTCAAATCTCAGTAGCACACTCTAGCCAACAGATTATGCTGTTACACAGAACTACCAAATCAATTATTCACATTGATTGAGTCTTGGCCAACACTGGGTATTCAGCCAGAAACCTCTGGAGCTCAGAGCAGAAGCTTTCAACACCCATTGTATCTGAGACAGGGTTACAGATCAGGATAGGTAGTATATGGATGGATTTTGTGAGTGCTGAAGCCCATTAGGACACGCACAGAAGTTCGGCAATTCTGCCTTTGCATGCCCCAAAACCCCATCCAGCTCCTAGCCAAGTTTTGCTGCGTGTTGTCAGATATATACAAGCCTTAACTGGGTTCCTTCTCTCTCCTGCAATGGGATAGGAGATGGGACTGAGATATGCCTGTAATTTACATACATTATTACTGTATGACCCTGATAGCATGTATAATAATGTGCTATGTATCAGCCCAACACAGGAAAGACTCTCCCTGCTCTCGGGCTTGATCTCAACCTGTGTGACCCAGCTTGGTGCCTGTGCATAGAAAATGAGCAGAACTGCCCAGATATTTAAGGATAAACACAAAGCTAAGCAGCACTTTCCTGGCCCAGAATCAAAGTATGAAGCAACTTGCAGATCAAGACCTAAAGGAGCTCAGAGTCTGAGACACAAGA
This sequence comes from Morus bassanus, assembly GCA_031468815.1. NCBI lineage: Eukaryota > Metazoa > Chordata > Aves > Suliformes > Sulidae > Morus > Morus bassanus. The sequence continues at coordinate 3,210,526 of CM062567.1, read as the reverse complement.
CAAAGAGGTTGCTCCAAAGTCTGTTAAAGTCAAGGGAAGATTTCCCTTGAGTTCAGCCTGTCTTTGGAATTGAAGCTAAAGCTAAGGAAAGGGATATGTGCCTGTACCTATCTATGCATATATATACATATACATAGGCATATGTATTATAAATGTATATAACTATCTTCCTTCATAACAGGTACTCCTGCTCTCCAAAGAATCCTCAAAGTAGTTGCTGACTGGACTTTTCTAGGAGATGTCCCTGGGAGCTGCTAACACCAATCCACCAGGGAAATGGATGCATTTCTGCAGCTGTCCTGCTCCTGTGCTCACAAAACACAAGCTGGCCATTCTCACAAACCCTCTTTCACTCTCATTCACTCTACCTTGTGACCTTCTACAAAAACGCCGGCAATGTACAGCCATGCTGTCAGGTACCTGCCAGGTGAGGAACACAATGGTATGTGTCCTGGTATGGGAGACAAGCTGTGGCTGGAAAGCATGGACCTTCCAAAAACTGGAGCTCTCCATCCTCCTTGAACCTAATGAGAGGTTCATTCACTTCATCTCTTCCTCAGTCATACGATGCAACCTCTATCAAGAGATTCATGGCATGGCCAACTCCCTCCATGTTCTCCTTCCTCTAACAAATCACATCGCCAGAATGAGAAGGAAGGGGGAAGGAACAGAAGATGAATGGATGAAAAAACCCATAGAGCAAGGAATTATTCTGTGGGCACTGAAACTCGTGAGCACTGACTTCTCTGTCCGTCTGTCTGGATTTATGAAGTCCAGGGAACATTGCACACACACACACATAGGCATGCACACACGTGTGCATGCTTACTCACATGCACACGTACACACACATATGCACACACGCTGCAGCCTCTCCTTCTGGGAGGGCACTGGTCACATCTCTCCTCTATTAAACTGTCCATTTTTTGTGAGACTTGTGGGTATCCAGTATCTTTGAGAACCTCTGCCAGATGAAGCTCAGTAGGACAATAGGTTCAAATGTCATTAGGGGGACAAACAGACAGGCAGCAGGATTGCATGAAGCCTTGGTTCATGCAGAAACCAGTTGTTAGAGATGGGTAGAGGAGCAAGGTGTCTGAGAGCTCTTCCATGAGCCCCTCCCTGCCCCCAGCCCACCAGCCCCTCTGGGGCCACAAAGTGCATGACTTGAAGGACATCAATCCCTTCGCACAAGCTCTCCCCTTACAATTAAAGGTCTGCATTTAAAACACACTTTGGAAGGGCCTGAATGTCATAGAGAAGGGGGTCAACACTGGCTGAAAATTACACAAATTACACTTGAGGTGTCTCCATCTATTCTCTCCTAATATTAATAATAAAGTCTAAGTTAGCATAGTAGTGTCTAAGGCTAAGTTCGGGCCTAATTTAGCACTCAGACAGTTTTAATAACAAAACCTATGTAAAGACCTGAAATTTAGGCAGTTTAGAGGGATGTTCACATCACTTCTCTCACTATTCCATCATACTGTTGCCACCATATTCTTCTGGCATCAAAGAAAATCTCAGCCATCTTTCCTGAGATCTTTAAGATCAAGGAAATTTAAGATAAGCCAAACTCTTCCTTATTCACAGTAACAGAAACAGTCTGGGAATTTGAGGACTAGACAGCACAAGTGTGTGCATAAATTTATACAGATCTTATCAGCAAGGTCAGCAGAACCATAACAATCTCAAGCTCAGGGGAAGACAATATGAGTTGGTGACTCTTGCCGCGGTGATTTCAGAACCGTGATTGGCCTTGAGGGTGTTCTCTGTCATGGTACCTCTACTTGGAGCTCATTACTGGTTACAAAAATCAGTCCAAATGGCTATTTCTTTGACAAATGATGCTCTGCAAGAGCATCTTTCTTGAATCAGCCTTTGTGTTGTAGAATAGCACCACAGAAAAACAAAAAGGATAGACTTTTGAAAAAAAATACAGATTCCTTGTCCATGGGGTCCCGTGGCTGTGGGCAGGATGAGCCTAAGGATTTGGGCACAATGGAGTTAGAGCATTTGACCTAACCTTGTTCATCTAAAAGTCAGGCACCCAACTAGTCATCTTGGTGCTCTCCATCACCAACACAGAGAGATCAGCTGCTACAGAGAGAGTCATTGCATGCAAAGATTGGCATCTAAGATAGGTCTGATGAATCACAGTGAGGAAGTGTCAGCTTTCATTCATTGACTAGAAAGGGAGCTTAGATGACTACGTCAGATGAGATGTCCAGCTCTGAGATGGAGTATGACGAATCCTGCTCAGCACGGCGATAGTGCGTAAGCATTATGTATGTCTCTACAACAGAGTGAACAAACCTAAACTCTTCACTCATGGTCTCTGTTTACTGACTCACGTGTGTCCAGCTGCCCTGGCTGTTATTCTCACCCCAGCGGTTGTTTTTTTTTTTTTTCAAACAGTGAGTCAAACATGACTCCAGCACAGCTGTTCCTCCTGTACCCCATACTGTACATTGAATGGGATGTGTACAGCCTGCCTCTGCCAGAGACTGTAGGAAACTGTCTTGTTTTCCAGCTTTCTGATTCTCATCTGTCCAGGTCACCAAGCTATTTGTTTAGGCTTGTGGAGGGCACAGAAGGGATATGATGTCCCATGTCCTAAGGATGTGCTTTAGTCCCGGACTTATCTTTTCCCCCTGGTTTATCACAGAGTCTGCAATTCATTAGGCAGCCAAAGTCTTGCATATTGCCCTACCCTTCTTGTACTAGAGATGGACAAAATGGGCTCTTGCATGCAAGAATCCAAACAACAGCCTGTATTGCCCTATTTCTGGAGCTTGTGTGCAAGGCAGAATTTCTCAATTTATTCTGTCTGAGTACCAATGTCAGAGGCAACAGGAGCCACCGCTAGCATCACTGTTGGTGGCAGATACCACCACTGTATCTGCGGCTGTAAATATATGCTAGACTATATAACCCTTGAATTAGTTTCTGTACTACAGTTTGGAGACTCTTCTGATAACAGTTTACTTGTAATTTTAGTAGAGCTGTTAGAAAGCTGTACTGGCAACACACTGCTTTGTATTACATCTGAACTGGAACATTTAATTCACCAGGAGACGGAGACTACACATTGCATCAGCAGGACAGATGGACTCAATGCTCGTTTCTATCACAGACTTCCATATGCCTGTGGGCAAGTTGCACCAAGGATTTCAGTGGCCACTGAATTAGCATTTCCCTGTCTGATTCCCAATCTTCTGCTAATGTGTCTTATCTCTTCTCTTTCAACTCAGTTGTTTGCCCCATCTGTCTGGACCCTATACTCTTTCAGGCAAAAACTAGTTCCCACTGTGCCCTTAGTCTTCTGTTGTAAGTAACTTTTAGGTTTTGCAATCAATCCACTAATATCCATGACCTGCCCTGTTAGAAAAAGGCTGTGATCCAGTAAGCTCCTTCCTTATCCGTCTGATATTCTTGTTAGTAATGACTCAGTGCTACCTACCTCTTATATCCATTACTCCTTCACAATTCTGATTTAGGTATATTTAATACAGCCTGGAGCACATGGGGATGATTTCTGGATTGAATGATTTAATGATGGTAGAAGTTGTTATATTTATTATTGCAAACACACAGTGGGATGCATCTCAACTAACCTAAGGTGCCTAATAGTTAGACAGTTAAATCTGTGCTGCTTAACTTCTGTTCTCTCTACGGCATGTGAGGAGAAATAAGCACTTCAATAAAAGCAACAGAGCTAATCCACTTTTCCTCACATTTAGAATGAGCTAAGGGTATTCATGGACCAGTCACTGCAATTAATTGACAAGGGGCAGCTTAATAAAATCAGTTAATTGATCAGGTTGCAGCAATGCCGTCAATAAGTTTAAGGCATAAATCAAGAATTATGTATCTAAATGTCCTTGCACTTCACTTCTGTCCTTTTCCACTTAGCTTTTTATTGTTTTGTCTGAGCACTTCCACCAGCAAAACTTTCCAGATGGTGACCAAACTACACCCCTGCTGGTGCTGCAGCAAAACAGCTTTCAGGCCCTCGAGATCAGGCTGCTGCTTTCTTTCTCTCTACATTTACATTATTTCTAAATGAGAGCATATCCAGGCCTTGGAAAAAAATCAGCACACTTTGTTCAAGCCGGCTGGTGAATGGGCTAGGCTGAACCGAGCTTCCCAGTTCCTGGATCCCTCACTGCCAAAAAATAATAGACTATATCAACATACACTTCAGAACACCTTTAGTCCATCTTCCTAGCATCTACACATCTTCAGAAGGGTACTGTTCTTCCAGCCTTCAGGATGGCTCTCCACCGCCATTACAAAGCCAATCCGCAAGGAGAGGCAGCACTCTTGTGGTATGCGGGATCAAATGAGGCACCCAGTTCTCCTGGTTTGGATCAGTAAGGCAAATTATTTCACAACAAATGCATCTGGACTGCTCTTCCCATGGAAGAATGTGCAAGAAATTGATACTTCATAAGAATTCCCTTCAAACGCCATTCTGAGATAAGGGATTTTTACTCAGCTTTTTTATGCCTACGTGGAATGCAACACCAGGACTTTAAATGATGGGTTTTTAAAGGTAATTTGGTCACTAAAGATGTAAAGCAATTCCCAGCAGGATTTTCAAAAGGGTCTTCCAATGGAAGTATCCTTTTTCAGTATTCTACTTGTCTAGATAGATCATTAAATGCTTAGATGCTCCTAGCCTTTAGGAGTGTATTCAAAGGAAAAAAAAAAAGTACCTGGATTCATCTATCTAAAAGGAGATATCTTTGTCTGACCTAGTCATCCAGGATCCTCTTGCAGGCAATGGTGAGAAAACTGGCACAGCTGGAATGTGAGTCATCTCATCCAAAAGTAAATGTCTAACATACGTCAGATGAGTTGCATCCTATTTCTCGCCAATAACTCTAAAAGACATTTGGCTAGAGACTGCTAAAGTTTCAAGATGATTCTTCCTCCAGAAGGGATAGGAATCAAACTTGCATCTCCCCAAACCCAGCATTAACAAGATTTTTATGCTTCTGAAGGAACTGTGCATCTCCCAGTAAATTCTACAGATCTTATCTGACGCCCAGTGGTGTTTTCCATCTTCACTGGGCTTTGGATGGGGTCCTACATGTTTAGCAAGAGCTTAGACTGTCCCATTTCTTCCCGACCACTGTAGGCTCATAAAAAAATGGAAATGCTCCCTTAAGCGTGTCCTTCAGCCTGCAAAGGATTTAGAATTGCTTTCTGTCATGCCACACAACACTGTCTAGCAACAGGCTCTATTGTTGTTCTTCTGGGGACAGAGGGACAAACTGAATGGTAGGCTTGGCAACTGTTCAAGGAGTTTCATTCCTGCCTTCCCACCCCTTAGTAAATATCTCTATTAGTCAAGGTGCACCCTTTTGGAAGCAGAAGAAACTCCTGCTCTTCTCAGTGCAGTTTGGCTTTGTTTCACACACTTGGCTATAGCAGAGATGGGCTCGGCCTTTTCTTGCTGCTCCCTCCCACAATGTGAATTCTGTTGAATAACAACAATGTCCTTGGAAACCCAAATGTGCACAACCTCTGCCATAAAACTGCATCTTCCAAAAGAGATGTAGAGGAAATATAAATGTGAAAAGTGAAATTAAGAGATATAGACTGAGAAAAAAAAGGGGGGGTCTGATTTCAGACAACTGAAAGTAAAACAAAGTCAGAGGAATTCTCGAAATGCAGATACAACTCCTGCATTAATAAAAGCGGCCGTGTCCTCTGCTGAGATAACTGTCATGATAGGGAAGCAAGAAAGCCATTTTATACCTCTTTTTTAAAAGTGTTGAGATGAAGTTCTATTACAAGCTTGAGTCAATGACTTGTGGATGTGGTTGGAGGATGGTGGGAGACTCTAGATGTGTCTGAGGGTAAGGAGTGCTAGGAAGATGTAATTGCGCTCCGGAGTGTGCTGGATTAGAGGTAGGATTAAATATGTTACAGAGAAAGCTGCAAAACACTCAAACTGCTTAGGTTTTCAGCAGCTATGCTGAGACATGACAAAATAGAAGTTGTTGTGAATTTGCTGAGGAGAGTGCTGGCCTAGAGGTTTTTAGTACCTCCCTGGGTGGCATGCACGTTCCTGCAATAGCATACCATGGCTGCACCCATTCCAGTACACCAGTGAGCACTGTGCACTAAAAAGATTGTTAAAATACAGGAAGAAGATGGAGAAAAAGTGCGTGACTTGATTTTAGCCATGTGAAATTATACCAGGCAATGGAAATTAGAAATAGAGCTCATATTTTAACTGCTAGGAAATAGGCAAATGAGCAAACTCTGAAAGGGGATTCCCTGTCTTGGGTATGATCTGACTAAACCTGGATGACAGTGGTGAAGATGTCTCTGAGCTGGTTGCCTCAACTCCTCCATAGTCTCAGAGAATTCAAGCAGTCAACTCAGCTGAAGGACTGAGACATGACTTGCACCATAAGAAAGTGCCCGTTTCTCCCCATCAACGAAAGGAGCCAGGAGCACCTGGCTTGGATGGAGACATCTAAATTGCAGACACATAATGGGTAAAATGAATTCCATCACAAGGCTTTGCTCAGTTGCCTGCAGATAGGCATCAAGTGCCACTGAGATAATAGGGTTTTCTTGACTGGCCTCCATCTGCTGCTGAGAAAGAAGCATGTCATCAGTGGATTGTATACAATCCCTGCCAGACCTCTGACGACAACCAGGATGCCATCAAACATCTCAACTGGAAGTAGAACCTATGCATGGGCCCCTCATGGGAACCTGGGCAGCTTCATTTTTGGACTAGATGTCTTCCCTGGAAGACATGCTTAAACCGAACAGTAGGGTTGAAGCATGGCAACCAGGAGAGTTTCCAAACCTGTGATAGACATGAGGCCAGGCCAGAGATGTGTCTACCATGATCTGAGCTCAAGGAACCCTGAGCTCACGGAACCCCTGAGGCACTCTCTGAGCCTTCTAGGCAAACCTGCTCCAACAGACTTTGAGCCTACAGAGTCCCCGTGGAAGAGGAGAAATGACCATCCTAGACACTGGGGATGCCTTGTGAGGCTTGTGATGTGAGAAGGGAACTAGCCCATATGCTATGATGTGACCTTGTTGATGAAGCCTGAGAGTGTGCAAAGATGCAATAAGAGAAAAGCATTTCACACCAATAGAGTGTGGAGGAATATCCATGTTGGAATAGTGTAACAGCATCTCTGCTAAGAATTATCGCTATACCAATATAAAGCATAACCGACTATTATTTATACCAGAACAGAAGCTGTGCTGAGGAGACCAAGGGCACCTTGAACTCCTTTGATGGCCCAGCCTCTACAAATGCAAAGTGCTCTCTGGGTATCAGCAACATCCAAGTGGGAAGGGGACTGTGAATATGCAGGTGAGAAACAAGGCAAAGAGACAAACAACATCTTTGTGATGCATAATGCTCTCCCCTGGTTTACAGGCTGTTTTTAGCAGCAGTGCCCTATGTTAGGAGTTCAGAACAAGGGAGTTAATGTATTAGTTCTTCCCTTCCCTTGTTTTTTGCAAGCACCAGTAGAATTTGGAGAGAACTGATGAACTGATGAATTTTTACATGTTGTGCTAAGATGATAACAGGACTTAAAGCAAACCTTGCCACTTTTAAAGGGACAGGAGGGGTGAAAATCATTATGAATGGCCTAGGTTAGGTGGAAACAGTTGGCATAGACAGGATCAGGAGTGGCTTTTCTGTGAGACCAACCCTGGGCCTGATCCAGCAAAGCCCTGGTGGATACATCATGGAAGGGCTCCTGCCTTTACAGATTTTCCTGAGTATTCATCTCCTTTCAGTATTAAGTCCCACTGAACTGTCTTGGCTCTTGTGGTCCCTGGGCCTCCATTTGGCTCTCTGTGGTGTCAGCAAAGCAGAGATGGGTATAGTGAGACAGGATGGGAACAGCTCTTGCTGCAGCCTTGGGGTGGTGCCCCATCCAGCCTTAGCTGAGCATGTGAACAAGACATACATGCTCTGGCTAATACTTCTCACCCTGCTGTTTCCCCTTCCTTTCCACTACATTTCAGTGGTTTAAATTGGCATCATCACCCCAGCACCTGCCACCACCTGACTGGGCAGAAAGCACCAAGTTCCACATCACCAGAAGACAGTGGGTGCCCATTTTGATCCTACAAAGCCCTTCTTCTTTGCAGCAATGGTCTCCAGACCTCCTGCATGCTCTACCTCCCCTCTTCCCAGCTGCGCTCTTTGGCCCCACAGGGTTTTCTTTGGGATCCAGAACAATAGCATGAGTCTAGTCCTGCTCTGGGAAGGAGATTTCAACATGGATGTTGGAGGGAGAAGGACTGGTCCATTCCAGCTCGCAGGAGGCCCTGGGGATGAGACTGTGTGCTCATCACACAGCCAACTGCATTCATCATACTGCATACAACTCAGTTGTCCAAACGTAGCATCCCTGACTCAGGATTCCCCGTGACACACTTGTGCAATGCTTGTTAAGTGCTGTCATTATGCCCAATAAAGCCCTTTGAAATGCAGCCGGGCTATCTGAATCATGCACTGGAGGAAGTCAAGCACAAATGCTGAGCAAGGGGGAAATGGGCACATCAACCCATGGTTGCCCATCGGGCTTTTCTTGCACTCCCATACACACAAAGCGAAAACATCTGCTCCCTGCGAGGTCTAGCACAGAACAGCTTCCTTCCCTTGCTGCTCTGCACCTGCGCTAAGCACTAGAGATGCTGGAAGAGGTGCAGAGACTGGCAGTCCCTGTCTGGAAAAGCAGCAGCTTTGCTGCAGGGCTGGAGTTGAGTTGGCTCATCCCAGTTGCAGAAACCGTGATGCAAGCAGGAAAGGGATCGCATAGATTTGGGATGGAGACACCAGTGAGTCAGTCTCATTTCTCCTGGTACGATCAGCAATCCTTGACTTTTCTTTCCTAGGGGAGACCACAGACTCACAGCGAAAGTCAAGGCTCCTCCAGCCTGACCCTTTAGAGGGAACAGTCAAAAAGTCTTTTTTGGCCAACAGAAAGCAGGCTTATGGCCATCCCCCTGTTCCAACTACTCTACCTACAGCAGGCCTAGCTGCAGAGCTGTCTGGAAAAAGAAATGCCATGTGCACAAGTGAAATGGCTCATCTAGGTGGCACAGGAGCTCAGAGAGGAGAACAGGACCCACCTATTTCATTAACGACTACTGCCGCTGAAGCAGACGCTTCTTTACCCTGCCCTGGGTGCAATAGTACCCAAGGACATGGGGTCTGTGCAGAAAGGTCTTTAGAAAGAAGAAAAGACCTGCCTTCACTCGGTGAACCAGACAACCAAATGTCTTGGTGCTACGCCCAGCCCTGCTGCAGGCTCATTGCAAGGTCCAGGGCAGGGCCTTTAAATTCTTCTGCCTCTTCTTACCCACCTGCAAAATAGCAATAAAAAACATCCTCTCCCTTCCCGGGCACATATCAGAGCTTAAGCCATGTTCAGTAGGTGCTTAAAGGTTTTCAGGTGAGAAGACTTAGAGGTGTTCAAATGTCTGTAAAAGACATATTTTGCCTCTGGGGCTACCTGAAAAGGGCTGGGCAGCAAAATGATTCACTTTTCCTTATCTTAGTTAGGAAAGGCTTGCTTGTTTGAAGCAATGCCTTCATTCAATGCTTTGAATATCAAGTTGCTGGTTTTCAGGTTAACTTATCTAATAAAGTCCTCTTAAAATTGGAAGAACAAAAATCAATGAATATGTAGCAGGACAAGATAATTTAACAAAATTAGTCCAAATTCTGAGTAGATGAGGGCTCTTCTTTAGCACACACTGTGCTCTCTGGGAGAGTCCCAGCCCTCCCCGTGTGTGAAACGGGCTTCTTGCTAAGAACTTGCAAAATTTTCGGTTCCTGCCATGAGAAAGGCTTCATGTGTGATCTTGGTCCAGCCAATTAATCTCACCAGCACAGCTCTTCCATGCCTGGACTATGCCAGAAGCAACATAAATACCATTAGAGTCTGTTTCTCCAGGCCCACGATGAAAAAATGGCGATGGGAAAATACTACCCTTACCCTTTGCACACTATACCCTGTGCGTGGGCCAGGCAAGGGCTGTTTCTTACCACTTATATCTACACAGCAAGATCCCCTTGACCCAGTTGCCCTCTATCCCCATTGCTGCTTGGGTGCAAATGACCCATGCTGTGCTCCAGAAAATCCAAGCTGGTTGGCGAGTTGATATCTGAGAATAGGCTAAAACATCATTCCGTGATTATACGCTGCCTGGCAAAACAGGGCCATGTAAGATACTGTTGTAACATAGATATATGCACATAAAGACAATTCCCAAGCCTTGGGGCAAGGGTGGGAGAGGGCTGCATGTGCAGGGAATGCACTGCGTACAGCTGAAATGCAGCCACCTCTGCAGAGGAGCATGACAGCTGTTTAACATCGCACCGCAAACCCGCTGCAGTAGCAGAGGAAATGAAGATAAATGCCGTCGCCTCGGAAATGTCAAAATCCTCAACTCCGGCTAATCGAGCAGAAGAGAGTAGGGTAGATGCAATTCATATTTCTGAGCTCTAGAGATTGCTTTAGGAGCTCTGGTGCCAACGCACATGGCTCATGCTGTCCCTTGGGTGACCTTCCATGGCTCTGCCTCCCTCCTGGCTAATGAGGGATGATCATCTCTCACTTAACACGGTTGCTCTCTGCCAAACCTAAGCTTTGCTTTCTCAAGTAGGGAGCCTGCCAAGACTCAGCTTGGTTCTCCAGGATTTGCAACAAAAGGAGAATAGTGTTTCTTACGGGATCCAGAACCTGCTTTCCCCCACCCCAGTGCAAATTGGGGGCTGTTCCGCCCACCCTGAGGGGGACAGATCCTAGGAGAGACCTGAGCCAGCTCACAAGCCAGGACTTCATCCATGCACTGCTTTTATTGAGATGATGCCATCAAACTCTGACAGGGACAGGTTCAGGTGTTGCACCTGTGTATTGCTGGAGTAATGCCACCAGGTTACTTGTCTTTCTCTTGGCAAGGCTCCCTCCCACTCTGCTCCCATGCACTTATATTTCCTGAATCACAAAAAATAGAGATGGAAAGATCTTTTAGATCACGTTCCCCAACCCTCATAGGCTTTAAAGTGGCTACTGCAGGACTTCAAGGGCTTTGGCCAGCTTCATCTCACGTGAATGTTTCAACCAATAGAGCTTCTGTGACCAATCTTGGGAAATGAGCAATAAGAAGCCAAGAGCAAACACAGGTCACAGCCAGGAAAATGGTCCTAACACACATCCTTCACCTCCACTTTCCAAATACCAGCCTGGCATCTCCAGTAACACTGCGTTCGATTTGCCGCTAGTGGTTATGGCTCGTCTTGCCCAGTTTGTTACGGGGCCGATCTCATCCCACCCCACTTGGGATGTGATACAGGTGTTACAGAGAGCAGCAGAGGAGGCAGGAGCTCCACCACGACCAGCAGAACAGGGGAAGGGACAGACATCACTGCCTAAAGCGTTGCCACTGGATGAGGTCCCAGCCAGCGCCTATCTCTTCCCATGAGACCTCCTCTTCCAGTCGCTCTCCAGGCACATGCTTTAACCACCCACATCACTCAGCAGGCACCAAACTCCCTCGCACCCCAGGAAGAATGACATTTGAGATGCCAGCTGGCAGGTTTCTCCCACGGTGGAGAGGTCTGCCTGTACCCCTAAATCAGCCCAGAGATACTCTCCTGTGATCATCTCCCCTGCTACCAGCCTCCTGGGCTACAGGAGATTAAGATTCCCAGCACTGAAGCTCTGTGTTAATTTTTATTGCTGTTTTTTTTTTCCTCCTGAACCAAACCCTTCTCTCTTCTGAATCATTTCTGTACTCTGGCTGTCCTCAGACCAAGCCAAGCCTCATGCCACTGATTAAAAAATAAAATAAAATGCTTTTTCCATTCCATGCACAGTCAGCCAGTTAGCCAAGGCAGCGCAAGTTAGCTGGAAAAAGTTTTAATTTTGTTCGTGCTGCTATGGTGACTCTGCATGCACCCCAGACCCTTACAGGACAGGGGACAGGTTACATCTAATCCTCCCCCATCCATGAATTCCACTTCTGAATTTCCTAGGTCTTCCTTCACTCACTCTGGTCTCTCTTCTTTTTTTTAAAAAACAAACAAAATATAAACAAACAGCACTAACATTTGAAAACAAAACACCACCACCTGTATTTTTGCTCTTAATCTGGCTCCCTGGGTGTGGAAGAGCCTGTTGCTGCGACCAGCAGCTCCTTTAGGTTGAACAGTGCAATGCTGCGCTACGTTGGAGAAGGTCCTGTGGGGTTACTGTGCCACAATAAATCACGCCAGTACGTCCCTAAAAACTTGCCACATAAGTCCCAATGGGAACCAGTGCCCTCTTCTTTTATTATTTTTAAAATCATTATTTTTAAAGCCTATTTCATCCCTCTCTCTAAAACCATCATTTAGGAATTTTCTGTTTTTAAGAAGCTCCCGTAGCTTTCCACCCCGTCGTCGCTGAGAGGACATGGACTGAGCGTGAGAGCATCACTGCTCCGAGGGATCTTCTCCCTTTTGCTCCACTAAACTTCTTCCGAAGGTACCACACATCTGGGTCTGTGCAGAGGCCACTAGCACGGCATGGCCTGATTTTAAACAGGTGCCCCTATGCCACGGTGAGAACAGCAATTTAAACAGCTCAGCCGAGTAAGGAGCTCTATTTAGAGGTAGAAATTATAGTAACGGACACACGCCCGCTTGCTCCCCCTGACAAATACACACTCGATGTTTCTCCTAATTTCTTTCCTTTCGGAGAATAATTAACCAAAACCTACAGGAGAGTGTGATTTCTCAGTCCCTGCTTTTGCTCAAATTGTCTTGATGCTGAAAGCAGTGTAAGTATCCATAGCTCTGTGTGCTTTAGGATGAGTTTACGCTTTAATTAGAAACCATTATTGGGTGGAGGGCACAATTTGGGGACGGTTGATTACGGATTTTCTGCTGTAAGCAGTCAAGTCGCTATGAGCTAATATAGGGGAGGTTTTAGACAGAGATGGTTGAGATGAGATGTTTGTTGCTTGCACTACCAGACTAAAAAATTCCTGGCCCTCTCTGCTTTCCTTTCCAAAAAGAAAACCAACGAAAACCCCCAGAAAGAAAGAAAAGAACGAAATTAAATTAAAATAAAATAAAGAAGCGCCATCGATTTGCTAAATCGGCTGATTTGGAAGCAGGCTGTCCTTGACTAGGAGAAAAGGAACTGCGCTCCCGATATTGGGGTGTGCACGGGCGTGTCCGGGGACCCCCAAATCCAGCCATGGAGGTGGCCATGGCGTTATACCTTGCTTGAGGATAAATGAAGAGGGTGAGGGGTGGGGGTGTGTGTGAGGGGGAATTTAGGCAGCCAATGTAACGCCACCCGGCCTCTCCTCCGATTCCCCCACCCCAGTCAAAACCTCCTTTGCATTTCCATGGCCTAAGGGGGCTTGCTCTCTTTGAGACAGAAACGTCTAAAACCGCTGGTTGGCACCGGGAAAGGATGGAAGCAGGGGGGAAAATAAAACCCCCAAATCCCCAAAGACTCGCCGCTGCGGTCCCCCTGCACACACCTGATGCCTCGGCTTGGAAAGAGACCTCCTGCCCCTCTCTCCACCGCCTCCTCCCCTGCTTTTTTGGCCCCCGACAGCCGCCTTTCCCGCACCTCCGGGAGGCGGGAGCGGGGCTGCGGGCTCGGCGCGGCGGGGACGGGGACGGGGACGGGGACGCGGCCGCTCTCCTCTCCCCTCGGTGGGTGACAAGGGAATATTTATGTTGGTATTAGAGGAATGCGTTTCCTTCTCCAATCAGGAATGCAACCGGAGTTTCTAATTATAAGTTAGATGGTGGCGGGGAATAAAAGATTGCTTTTTAATGACTCCCGTCCAGGTGCTCTTTCTGCCTGTCTTCCCAAGAACACATTTGCATTTTATTGCTTTTCTCCCATCCCAACGAATTCCCTGCTTTCAGACATACCTGAAATAGTTGGAGAGGCTGCCTTCAACACCCTCACCTCTGCTGCACCGCCGGGCAGCGCGGCCGCGGGCGGGAGGTACCGCGGCCCCCCGTTCGCCTCCGCCCGCCGCGGATCGCACCTGAACCCCGCGAACGCCCCTCTTAAGGGGGGAGGCAGAGATTAAATGCACTTAAAAAAAAAATTAATTATTATTATTAGCTTTTTTTTTTTTTTTTTTTTTTTTTTTGGGACGCTTCTGAGTTATTTACAGCACCGCCCCGGGTGCGGAGCGGCTCCTGCTCCGCGCTGGACCCGCGCAACCCGTCTTCCCCTCCGCGGGCGCGGAGCTGGAGGTTCCCTAGGCGGGCAGCTCCGCACCCCGCGCAACCGGCGGCGCAGCGCGGAGCCCCACCGGCTTGCCTGCGCCTCTCTGCCCCGCGCAACCTTACGCGGCTCTGCTCCGCGCTTCCTACGCGCTCTCCCGCGAGCTGCAGGAGCCTTCCTGCGCTAGGGCTTCCCTGAGCCCAATTACCTCCGCGGGGTAATTAGAGCAGATCTTGCAGTTACATGCCTTGCCCAGCACCATTTGCTTTTTGTGGGGGGGGAGAGAGAGAGAAAGAGAAAAGGCTCTTAAAGGCGTAGGGTGCAAAGCGCGGAAGAAAAAGGAGCTGCAGCCCGGCCACAAAAGCGCGTTATCCCGGGGGACGGGGGCGCGCAGGGCCCCGCCGATCTTGCGCGGGGCAGCTCGGCGGCAGCGCCGAGCACATCTCCCCCAGCCCCGTCTCTGCTCCCTGCGCTGCCCTTCCAGAACCGGCCCAGGTTGTTCAGCCTCCTCTCACCTCCTTTCTCTTTCTTTCCTCTCTTTCCCCCCCCCCCCCTTTTTTTTTCTTCTCCCCCCCCTAAATATTCCTTAAAGCGAAGGGGGGAAAAAAAAGATGTTTTCAGCCTTTTCCCCCCCTTCCTTCCACCTGACTAGCTCGAAATCACCTTGAAATGCTCATGTCAACTTGTATCATTATCTCTTTAATTCAGGCAGCGCCTTTTGTTCTTCACAGAAGAGGATCAAAGCACTTAAAAAAAAAAAAAAGTAACTTTCCGATCGCTCTCGCTCGCTCTCTCTCTTTTCCAGTAGGAGAAGGAGAGATCAGGTATAACCCAGTCAAAATAAACAAAGTGAATGCATAAATAAAAGAGGTGAAATGCAGGTTCTAAGAACTTGCTGGCGCTGGAACAATCCCACCTCTTTAGCTGAGTGGCAACGAAAGGAGAATTTCAAGTCATCTTAAGCGCAGGAGTTGCAGAGAAAACAGAGGAGGGGAAAAATAAATGAAAATGAGAGAAAAAAAAAAAAAAAAGAAGAAGAATAAAACTTACCACCAGATTGGGTAACTTGACAGAGCCTGACTCAACCCACAAAGAAACAGGAAATATCCAAAAGAGGCCATTGATGAAAAGTTGTCTTTCTTTTTTTTTTTTTTTTTAACCAGAGTTGCCAAAAACCTTCCTTTCTTCTGAGGCAGGATGATTATTTTAATAATAATAATAACAATAATTTAAAAAAAAAAGTCAAATGAAGTGAACTCAACCCGACCAGGTAAATCCTCTCTTGCTTCCTCTACTACTCTCAAGGAAAAAAAAATCTCAGAGAGGTAAAAAACTCTTCTCTCAGCCAAGACACTGAAGGCAAATATTAAAAAAAAAAAAAAAAAGTTTGAAGTAGCTCTCTTAAAAAGGACCCAATCAGCACTTATTGCCAAAGGGAGAATTCTGATGCTTTGGCTTGTTCTGTCAATCAGGAGCGCGAAGTCAGGAATGAGCTAATTGCAAGGAGATAGTGTTTTAATACTCATTAGGGGGCACGTTGGCCCACAAGCCAAGGGATAAAATGTAGTTTTAAAAAGGGGAAGGAAGATTTAGGGGGTTTAAATAGACAGGGGGGACCCCTGTGGATTTGGGTAGCTATAACAACCTGCCCGGATTTCACTCCCTGGGTCGAAGCTACTAAAATGCAAAAAAAAAAAAAAAAAAAAAAAGAGGGAAAAAAAGTGTCAAGTTTTTTTTTTTTTTTAGATTATCATTTTCTCAATTTGCTCCTTTTTGCCATTCTATCTTCTTCTCAAATCCCCATTTCCTCGCAGTGATGGTCGGGATGCATTTGAACTAACTTTCTAGAAACTTTCAGCTGAGTTGGTTTTTTTTTTTTCCTCCTTTTTTCATTAAAAAAAAAAAAAAAGAGGATTTACACCCAGACATGCACGCACACACACAGACATGCACACCCCCACAGACATGCACACCCCTTCCCCACCAGTCCAACCAGCCAGATATCCAAGAGCTCCACTGAAGACATCTGCTAAGAAATCAACTTCTTCCATGCAAATCTCAATAAGACTCATCCAGTTCATCACAATTTGCAGGAGTCCCAGCCCCGGACTTTGCGAAGACGCTGCTGCAAACGACTTCATCCACCAGATCCACCCCACAGGGCACTAGTAATTGATCTCTTTTTTAATTTCTTTCTCTACGTATTGTAACAATTTCTCTCCTTTCAGTGGCGGTGGTGGGGGGTGGGTTGGGGTGGATTGCGTGGTTCCAAAAATCTGCAGGTTTTCAGTGGGGTGGAAATAAGAAAAAAAGAAATCATGACTAGTATTATTATAAAGATGTAGCTCCTCGAGATTGGGTACGCACTTAGATTTGCTGCTCCTCTGGAACATATTGTTTAAAGCTTGCTGTATCTGTGAGCAAGTGTCACCCAGCTGACAGGCTTTCCCCTTATCCTGGGTCATTTGAAAGGGGTCTGGAGAGGAGAAAACGAGGGGATGGAGGCACTGGGTGAGCTAGGAGATATTTTGTCCCTGGAATAATAACAACGATGATTCTCTTTTATGTGATTTTTTTTTTTTTTTTTGGTTTTTGTGGTTGCTGCCTGTTCCTCTTTTTGCTGTTTTTTGTCACCTTTTTTTTTTTTTTTTCTTAGGGGAGAGAAAGAACTGGATGAGATTTTATTTATTTGTATGACTTTATTTAATTTTATCTGTGAATCAGAAAAATTCTGTGGCTCACACGGAACAAAGAGAGGTACAATTTTTAATGACTTTGTTGGAGGAAAACTTGCAACCTTGCATTAGCTCAAATCAAAATACGTTTTCTTTCTCATTAAGAATTGCATATATATTTTCCCTTAGTAGGGAATATTTCTATTCACACACAGAGCTTTATATGCATATATATAAAGATATGTTTGTGTTTAGCTAGATGGAGAGATATATTCATTCTAGTGAAATTATACTAGAAATGCAGTTCATTCGGGGATATTTAAATCATTGGGAATTTGGCAGGGGTCGGGCCCTGATTATTTTCTTTAGGGTTGGATGACAAGTGATTGCAAATGTGAGCTCTGGCAAGTGCTCCGAGATCTAATCACCCCGTGTAGCCAAGCTCGAGTTGATCTAAGCGGCTTCTCAGTCGCTTCCAGAGGAGGAACGGATGCTCTCTCTGGCTCTCCCAGCAAATCCCCGTGGTGTTGATGCTGCAATTATATTGAGTGTATTAAATCCAACCCCCACCACCTCCTTCAGCAGCTCCCTACCCCAGAGGAGCCAAAGAGGCTGGAGAGGGAGAAGGGAGTTTTATTGCATAAGGTAGGATGAGGAAAAGGAGGAGGGTGGTGGTGTGTGAAAAATCATCTTAAGGACTTTCCCTCTGTATTAGAGAAAATCCCATCCAATTATAGCATTACTGGAAAGAACCAAACGCTGAGACTTTCAAAGGAGGGGATTTCTCTGTCTTTTCAAGTGAAATTGCTCACACTGCAGACTGGAACACACACACACACACACACACACACACACACGCACACACATACAGAGAGACAGAGACACTCAGACACCAGTGCCCGCCTGGGCGCAGGGTCCTGGCAAACCGGGGATGGAGGAGGAGGAAGGAGCAGGACACACATCCCTTCCAGGGGTCGAGCTAATCTCCCCTCCTTTTGTTCCTGGGGAGAGATTTAAACATCCCCCAAAGCCTCTGCCCCTCCCACCAGGAAGCACCAGGCAACTTTACCTGAAGGTACAAATTCAGCCACTCTCCCTTTTCCTCTTTGCTTTGCAGCTGCTATTTGGAGAGGATGGAGATAATCCACTTTGTCATAGGCGCGCACACACACACACACACACACACACACACACGCGCACACACACACGCGCAAGCGGGATCGTATTGATTTCTTCAGCAGGCAGCAGTGCTACTTACTCTGACGCCAACTGCTTTTAATTACACTGATAAAAAGGTAGTTGGGTGTGTAATAGCTACTCCCATCGCTAGGAACACTACTGTAGATTAGTTATCTGTTATCAACAGCTACCTTTGAACCAGAGCCCTTTAAGGGCCAGATTTTGCAGTCCATTAGAGTCAATAAAAAGACTGCCATGGGCTTTACAGATATGAGACTCCTGGCGTTTGGCTGCCCAAATCTGCACTGTTTCCTCCCAAAAGTTGGTTTTACGGCCTGACGTCAAAAGCTGGCTAAGCTCATCCATGCTGGTCCATTGGTTTCCATCCCTCTCCCAAATATTTGGACCCGCATTCAGACATACGCTTCACAATGGGCAGGATCTGGCCCTTGGTGGGGTGACGACAGCATGGCTTTGGCTTCTTTGCTCTTGGCATTGCTCATCAGTGCCCAAGGAGAGGTTCTGAGGGAAGTCCAAGTTGCAGGGTTGTGAATCCTCAGTGGTAGACACCAAGTGTCAGTCCTGGTGGAGCTTCAACCTACCTTGCACAGATTTTCCACAGTGCCCATCCTTACACCAGCAACGCAAACGCCAGTTTTGGTTCGTGACTTTCCCAGGAGGTGAAGGTCCACTATCCCAGCTGTCAAATGGGACAATAAAATCTTGACCATGCTCATAGCCATGGGGCCAATTCCTCACCTCCAAAAGCCTGCTGTGAAAGGAGGTGGGTAGCCTCAGTTATCGAGCTGGCATGGGGAAAAGGGGTGGGAGGACATGGAGCAGGCTTCATTGTCATGGGATTGGAATGCTTTATATGAAGGCAAGCTGGTCCTATCTTGCTTACTCATGGGGATGGCCCAGCTGGCATCTTCAGGGCCCACTTGAGTGTGTAAATAGAGCTGGATTTAGAAACATGACTGCTTCACGGTGCAGTTAGTCACAAGAGGGAACAGCTGCGCTCACCCATGTTCAAAAAAAGGCATGTACAGGGTGCTTCCACCCCAGAGGCGTCTATGTAAAGAGGTCGGGGCGAGGAGAGGAGGTTTGGAGGGATCCAGGCAGACAGGAAGGCGGGCAGACTGGTGCAGTGCAGTCCGTCACACTTCTCAAATACTCTTTGTGTCACTTCTCTTGCTCTCCTTCCCCCTTCTACCCTACATGGAGAAGATTTGTTATGGCTCCTGGATGGGAAGATCATCCTCACTGAGAGCAAACACAGAGCCAGGGAAGACTCCTTGCAGGGTAGAAGGTTTTGCTTATTTTTGGTGGAGGACAGAAGTGCATTCTGCCCCTTCCCTCTTTAATATTTGAATTCCCACTAGTAAAGGCTCATTCATTATCTGCTTTTGTGAATTGCAACTGGAACTAGTTCTTGCTGGAAGATGGTTAATCTTCCTCATATGCAATTTACTCACAGTCTGTCCCACTCTGGATGCAGTGGTCTCCATAGTTGGGTATAGCCACCATGGCAGTGGGAGAAAGCCATGGCCTACTTGCCCTTCCATGGCAAGAAGCCCACACTGCAGCACGTTGTGATATGGGAGCACCAGTAAATCCCCACCGGGCAGTTTTATAACTCACCCTCCCCAAAGCCAGCCCTGGTAAGGAACCCCAATAGCATGTAGGAGCTGCTACAGATACCTGGAGACCCAGATATCAAGACATGCTGTGAGCACTAAACCTCCTCCCTCCACTGATGCTTGGAAAATATCATATAAATGCTGGGATCCTAGATGCCTGGGCACTGGGTTGCTGGAGGCCTGGCTTTGCCACAGACCTGTTGACTTGTGGCATGTCATACTGCTTCTCTCTTTCATTTTGAACTCTGTGCCTTTTAAGGTCCCTGAAGACTGAGATCCATGTCATCCGTGTCATCCATATCATCCAAGTCATCCATACTTCTTGACCAGGAGTCACAGCAGTACAAATAGCGACAAGGTAGGTTAATATTGATCTCATCAGATGTCGACAATGAGACAGACAACGTGTAATGGCTGGCTCATGATGTGATTCAGTGGCAGAACTGGTGAAAAGATGGATTTTGCTAGGAGATTCATGTCCCCTTTTCAAGACAGGTCTCTCTGTGACCAGCTGGTTTTACCGAAGAAAGGTCATTGCTGTCCAGAAATGGAGGGTGGTCAGTGTTAGAGATGGAGAGCATTTTTAGAAATATGCCAAACATACTAATAGCATGGATTTCACTTTGCCTGACTACAGCTGTCCGAATTCTACTTACATAACGTTGGCTGCCTCCATGGTCAATGGTGCAGGGGAGACCTGAGCAACTCAGCTACTCATAGTAGCTACTAGTCTATGGTAGGTGGGGTGAATTGCTTCTGGAGTTGGATTTCCCTCTGTTTGGGATCTAGTTTAGACTCAGTGTCTAATCTTCAGCTGGCTGAAGTTAGGTGAGATGCCCATAGGCCCTTGCCTCTTCTCTTGGCTCTAAAGAGGCACCGATAGCAATGAACAAATCAGGAGCACATTCGCGGTGGGTTTCTCAGCTCCTTAGGCTGCAAGGAGATGTCCTCAGCTGCAAGGGGACAGCGTACATTTGACACTGCCTACAACAGCTATGGCTATGGCTGCAATCTGCCCATCTTATTCTAGGCCAATGACAGACTGGGATTTTGGCTGTTCTTGGATTCCCATCAAAGCACTTCTACATAAAGGTAGAGGCAACGTTGTCCTCTGAGCACAGTGCTCATAAGAGAAATAAGGGATGGCTGAAAGCTTAAGCTCCAGTACTGATATGTCCCCAGGAGGATAGGAAGCATTGGACACATGGCATGGCTTTCAGTTTAATGGAGGCAGAGCACCCAAAGAGCTGCAATGCGATGTCCCAGACCTTTTGCAGAGTAGAGCAGACCTGTCATGGGTGATGATCCTTTCCTTTGGACTTTTATATACAGGATCTTCTGTCACCCCATCTTGTGTGACAAAAATGTTATTTTGAGGAGGGTTCCTCTCTCATATTGTGTGTGCCTCCAGCTATTACCTGCAGGCACTGGTGCTGACTGTTTCTTCCATGCCAGGCTCTGCAGAGCATGTCCTGCCCATCAATGAGCACCTTTAGAAAGGTGGTGAGGCCAGAACTTAAAGTGGTGGTAGGGGCTCTGCTCTTGCCTTTGCCACCACTCTGTGGTGTGACTTTGTGCAAGCGACTTTGCTGGTATATGTCAAGTCCCTGCTGGGTTACTCTCCCTGAGATGGTCACTTCTTTAGGACAGGACACCTGTCCTGCCACGGCTTGAATGACAGCAAGGCTCAAGGTGAAACTTGGGGGTCTCTGACACCTCTCCCTGTTCCTTCCCTCCATCTTCTGTCCCTCAGTTGCCTGTCCCCTCGCCGTCAGGGATCATGCAGGCACCTGCCTTGCCTGTCTCCTGCAGGAGAGGTAGGACTCTCACTGGTGTAGCTTTGGCCCACCTAGTGGTACAGCAGGAGAACAAACCTGGAGAGAAAAAAGCACGGACCAAAAATGCAGCCAGTGCAGGGACATCTGCAGCACCAGGGCTCTGGTTTCCTTTCCGCACTGCAGAAAAGTTGGCAGAACCCAAGATGGGGAAGGGGCTTGTCTCTGTGTTCCTGATGGGATATCAGGGAGGCCTGGTGGGCAAAAGGATGGTAGGGTCTTGTCTTGGAAGGTGGGAGGATGAATTGTGGGTGCCACGTCTTCCCTTGCCTCCTCCATGCATGCTCAGGAGGCATCAGTGCTCTGGGATGGTGCCACCATGCAGCTATTTCCTTGTCACCTGCACACTCAACAGCACAGGGTAGGTTGGGGACAAGCACCCCTGGCCCTGGCCTTCTGCCCTGGTGAAGAGTAGGTACACAGGCAGGTAAAATATCTTCTGAGAGTCGTGGTGGCAATTAGAAATAGCGTGGGCTTCACCCAAATCTCCCCTAATGAATGACAACAGAAGGGAACCGAACATGTGTATCCAGTTTTATTAGACAGCCACAGCAGCCGAGAAGTCAGAACCGTATCTATGTTCAGATAAACATTTCCTTTCACTGTCCCTTCATCCTAAACCCACTGATTTTGTCACCTTCAACCATATTCTCCAGAGCCTCTCACAGCTCCTTGGGGTTTTGGCAAGAGGAATCAGTGCTCTGCTCGGTAGGTGCATTTGCTGACGGCGAGGAAGACTTTTCCAGGTGGTCTCCACTAGCAGTTGCCTGGTTGTTGCAAAGTCACTTGGTGGAGACCGTCCTCTGACAAATGAGTGCTGTGAAGGATAAGTTGGGATCTTCCTCATGGGATAAGACTTGGGGAAAAACATTTTATTTTGAAGGCAAACTGACCATTTGAAGGCAAACCTGAGTACATAAAGAGCAGTCCTGCTTTTCTGGCACACTGAGAACTCCACATTCACAGAGGAAATAACCCAAAAGAGGAACTGAAGAATCTGATCAGTGTAAGTTTTCCCCTAAGGACTCTAATTCAATAAATGTATACATAACCTGAGCCCTGCGTGTGTGATGTGTGTTTGCTTATGTGGAATTTCTCTAGGCCAGATTCAGATTAAAAACCTATTAATCAGCAGTGGAAGCTGATAATCTCTAGGGGCCCAAACTTGCTATTATGTATACAAATAACCGTTCATAGGACGATGCAGGCTTAGATGCTTGTAACTGTGGAAAATGAAATCTTTCCAAGAGAGTAATAATAATCACCCGCTTTCTTTGAGAGAAACATCTTAGGCTCTGGTATTTTGGCTCCTGGCAGAAAATCCTGCACCCCTTTCTGGAGACATCCATCTCGCAAAGACTCAGCATCTAAAAGGAGGATGTCAACTTGTTAACGGCACACATCCAATGGGAGCTCGTGCCCTTGGGATTAAAGTGCCTTCGATGGGTGGGATGACATGTCCTTTCAGGGTCCTTGTTTTCTGCCCTCCTTTAATTAACTACTGCCTAGACACCTACCTTCACCTACGTGCCCAAATCTAGAAAGCTGAAGTCAAGCAAGGTGGTTCTCAGTATTAACAGTACGGCAATGAACATTGCTACATACGCAATATTGCTGGTCTCACAGGAAAACCACAGGAGCAGAACAGGGCTTTTCAGGAAGATTCCTTCCAAATTTACACTCAGAATAAGGACTGATTTTAAAATTGTAATTTCATTACTCTGCTCCATCCAATTCCTCTTTACAGAAGTGATTTTTTGAGGGGATATATATTGGATTAAGAAAAAAAAAAAAAAAAAAGAGGAAAACCAAGCATTTGCGAGACAGAATGGTCAGGAACAGAAAGAGTTATTTATGAAATCGTCAATGCACTGATGATGAAATTTTCTAATCCCTTTCTAAGATACAATTCAAATAACACCTTTTCAAAGGGCTAGCCACACTCCTGCTGCAGGGCTGCAGGTGCAAACAAAAGGAAAAAAATTAAAATTGAAACCAGAATTTTATCCCTTTGAGAATTCACTCATAACACCCCTCTTTGAAACCCAAGTGATAGTATCGCTTGAGATGAATGTTGAGATTCAGTCTTGTGCTTGCAAATCAGTATGCATTTCAAACGGGGATTACTCTATGCTGCTGACAAGTACTGGACTGAAAAGCTACCCAGACTGGAGTGTCTTCTCTTCAGCCACACAGCAAGGCTAATTAAGATACATTGAAACTAGTAATTGGGAACATAGGGTACGATTTGAAAGCATAGGAGCTATCCTGGCATTCCTGTTACTGCCTGGTATTGCAATAGTGCCCCGGTCGAGGTCTCCAAACCCTTTTTTAATGTGTTTTAAAAGTGCAGAACATCAAGATTTTTAGATTATCTGATTGTTTGGCATCGGGTTTATTTTAAAACAGCTTAATATGAAATATGACGATGGCAAAGATGTCGTGATGCATTGTGCTGGGTACCAACTCTCTGCAGTGTGTGAGAGGGGAACATGGGGGGGCTGATGAGCTGGGCCAGAGCTTTGCCATGCTGTGGGAAATAATGAAATAAGCAACAATATCTCTCATACACACCAAAAATCACTCTCACTGGCAAGGGCTGGGCAGGGTTGGATGGGGGATTGTCGGGTGTTTTGCTGTAGGAGACTCTCATGCCAAGAGAAGATGCATTCTTGCAAAAGTAATGGGAAGAAAAGATCTGCCTACACTCAGGGAAGGAAAAAGAACTGACAGATTTGGCTGAGAGAGTTAAAAAAAGAAATACAAAAACCCCCAAAACCCACCAAGGTGCTAAAACCTCAGGCAAGTGAGGTGTTGACAAGGGATCCAAGTTGATAAATAAACAGAAAGGAGCTCTCCCTTGCAAAGCCTGAATGACAAAGAGAGAAAACCAGGCACTGGAGAGTGTCCTTTACAATTTTCATCACAAAAGCTGATGGTGGGGGGGAGATTTTAACACGGCAACAAGTCTGACTTTCTCTCCCTTTCTCCCTCCTTTTTTTTTTCTTCCCCCCCACCCCCCCTTCCCCTCCCTCTTATAAACAGAGAGGACAAGAGGTCATATCCCCAGGGTTGAAAGAGACACTTCTCCCCCTTCCAGGGAGGGTGGATGTTCTTTCAGCCTGTTTACAAATTAGTCAAAGTTATGATGTCTTAATGTAGTTGCCGGGTGGCCACCTGTCCTGGACTTTCTTCTGGAGCATTTACTTCATGTGCAGGAGTGACACCTGCAGATGGTTTCTTGCCCAGCATCCCAGGCCACATGTCAAAATGAGTCAAAATGCCACAAGTCAGGTTCTTTGCACCCGTTTTGCTCTGGTGTAAGCAATGGTGAAGATTGGAGATTGGTGTGTGGGTCTGCAAACTCTGTGGGATGCTTTGATGCTGTGCTCCCAGATGGGATGATATGTGTTGGGTGCTGTACACACCCAATGGACACCCTATGGAAGGATTTTTGCCAAGGGATTTGGAGCATGGTGATGAAGGGGAGCGAAAGCAGGGACTGCATCACTTCGGTTTACAGGACCAAAATTAAGTCCAGATCCTCCCATTCTTCACACTGCTTTAAAAGGTTGTTTCCAAGCCCTGGGCATGAAGCAAAGTGGCTTAAGCAGCAAGTAGTTAAGTGGTAAATGATGCTAATGATGCTCAGTGTCCCCTGCACCTTCCCCTTTCCTATGTGGGCTCTCTGGTGCTTAATAAAGGTTGAGCTCACATTGCAGCCCTTTTCTCCCAGGGGGAAAGGAGGGAAACGCAGTAATAAGGTCTTTCTTCCCTACCTGTACACTTATTTTCATACAACTTAATCTCTCTGAAACTTTTATCTTTCTGCCAAATAGGGCTGGGATTGGCCGAGGGGTTCAGAAGTTGGAGGGGAGGAAACAAGTGGATAGAGACACACAACATAATCAGCTAAACCAAGTTTCCCAAGGAAACCAGACTTCAAATGCATTACAGTGCTTTACAAGTCTTGCAGGAGCTGCTTACAAACCCCAGTTGTGAGCCAGAACCCCCCAGTGCCAGGCACTGTATGAACATATTCCTCAACACAATCCTTTCCCCAGGCCAGTGCTCAGGAGTTTAAAATGAGAAGTTTAAGGCACGTAAGGTTGGCAAGCACCCGCTTTTCAATATGAATGTAGAGCAACTCCCTTAATGTGGGTTGTATTTGGCTGGATTCAGCAAGAGAGCAGAGCTGGGCTCTGCTGGAGTTGGTTTTTTCATGGGAATGGCAAGGAAATCACAGGGCTTGGAGAACTTTGCCTCCTAACAGCCCTACTTGGCTTAGATCCTACCCAGAAATCCCATTGGCTCTGTGGAGTAAGAAGGGAATAAAATCTGCAGGGCTTGGCCCCACTGGCAGCTGTGCAATTTTTTTTTTCCCCCAATTAAAAAGGGTTATACTCTTTCTCTTCAGCCATGTGAGGTAGAAAGAGTGCTTAGGTCTTCATGGGGCACAGGCCACCCATATGCCATTTCCCTGCTGGTGTCACACCAGGGATGAGTGGGTCCAGTGTCTGGAAAATGCCTTTATCTACTAAGGCAGGTGTTAAACCCTGGAGCCTGCAGTGGGGCCCACTACACAGATTATTTCTTTTTTTAAGCAGCTGCTGAGCTCCCATTGGTTCCTCATGGCCCTGACTTATCGGCTCCAGGCAGGGCTTCCCAGGGACCAGTGGACCAGAGGGGAGACGTACCCTGTGACCATGTCCTTGTGGTAGGTGGGAACAGCACGACGTTGGGGATATTTGGGTCAGTTCAAAAGTCCCAGCTCTCCTGGAAGGATTTGGCCCATCATTTCCCAACCCTGCATTTCCCAGAAAAGGGATTGCTCTGCTGCCATCCCTGGGCCATCGCGGCAATATTGCCTGCACTGGAGAGGAGTGAGATCTTCAGCCACCTGCTAGGAAAGCCCTACAGATAGTTAACGGCTGCTGAGTCCTCTCTTGAGATGCTTCCTCATCCTCTCCTCACCTTCCCTCTCCCTCAGTGGACTCTTTGGAGCTAAAGCTGCACAAGTCTGAACCTGCAAATTCAGAAGACATCAAGCAATAAACCATTGGCACTCCAGACATCAGAAGGCAGCTCTTTCTGCCTCTGTTTCCTCCTCTCAGAACTTGTAAGATTTTAAGGAATCAAATATATTTGGAGTCATGAGTTGCTTTCTAGTTTCTGAACTTTTAAAATAGGTGAGGAAGACGGTTTCTGAAATATTTTGCACACCATGAAACCTGCTGTATATTTGCACAAAATAACGTGACCCCAGAAGCTGGTGTGTTGAGAAGGAAAAACAAAAATCCCCATCAAATATAGAGATATTTGGTAACTGAATTTGGAGATACAGACATTTGGAGAAGTAGTGCATAAAATGGAGAAAGTGACAGCTATATTCAGAAGGGGTAGGCACGACCGGTCATAAAGAATGCAAATTTTTGGGAACATTTTTATTTTTGAAGAAAATTCTTTTTGCATTCAGCTCTCATAATTTCTTTGCAATTCTAACATTTCCTTGAAGCTCTTCTGCAGAGCTGGAGGTGAGGGGCAATTGGAACAAGTCCCCACCAGCTGCGTGTGGCCAGTTAAAGGGAAGGTGTGGGGGGAGCTGCCGGTGGGAGAGGACAAAAAGCCACGTTGTCCAAAGTGCCTTTTTGCCATACCTGCCCCCATCCAAAGTCGGCCTGACACTTCCTACACAGTTTTGGACATGGCAAACTCTGGAGCTCCCTTGGATACAGTAGGCAGTGAGTTTTAGGAGGGTCGACAGGAGGAAGTTCTCATCTCAGTTAAGCAGTTGGAAAATGCCCTGAATGCCCTAAAGCAAAGGCCCCAATGACCTTGTTCAAAGATAAGTGTAAGGTTACAGCTGAAGAAAGGGCATTGGCGGTTTTTCAAGGGAAAGGTAGGTGACAAGAGAAGGTTAAAACCTTTCTCCTGTTCCAGTATAGGGTTTGCAGGAAATGAGAGGTCTCTTGGACCTGTGTGACATCAAAAATGTAGCGATGCCTTGGATGGTTGGAAGATCTATGCTCTCATGAGCTTTGTACCATCAAACACCACAGCACGTCATTTGAACCTACTTTAAACTCAGCCTTCTAGGATTTGCCTGATAACTCTTCTCAATGCTGTTGTCCATCATGGACAACATGATGAAGCAGGGCCATCATTGCTCAGTCCCTGCAGTTAATCACTTATGGCGTGCCTAAACAGATTGAACCCCAGACCTCCTCCCTGGGACCAAGGACAACAGCCAACAAAGGGTAAAAAAGGTTCCTCAGGCATTTTCAAGCTTTCTGCATCATCCTGGATGTAAAGCAGTGGCCTGTCATCTCCTTTAGACTGAGGATTACTGCAACACCATGAACCATGAAATATGGGATAGATATCTCAGAGTCGAGGGGGAGCACAGCTCATGGAGAAACCAGCAGCTGTCCAGAAGAAAAAAAAAACAACAAAATCAGAAAGAAAACACTGAACTCTGCTGAGGGAGATGGAAAGATCAAGAGATGGGAGGAACAGGGAAAAAGAGAGGTAAAAGCATGTGGACAGGAGGGAAAATGTCAGTTCCTGTTAAAGGAGGTGGAAGAACAAGGAACCACCAAAGTCAACACAGTGGTTAAAGAATAGCTTATGGATGGGGCAACAAAGTGGTAAAAAATCTAGTGATGATTTAGACTAACTGGTATTTGATTAGCATCAGGCAGGCAAGACTGGCTGATGGCATCCAGTGCAGGTAGCAGGTGATGTTGCCTTTGAAAAACCTAGATTGGTGGTCACCGGGCAGGGCTTCTCCACAGACCGCCACGTCTCTGAAAAAAGCTGTTGTCCTCAGTGGACAGCTCCCTGTGCAGGAATGATCTAAAAAAGAACCAGAAAAGGAGTCAGGATATATCTAGGAATAAAAGTGGGAATAATGCTGGGAGTACCTTATGAGATTGCCTAAACATGAAAACTGTATTCAGCTGCAGTCACCCTCTGTCAAAATAGAAAAAAAAAAAAAAAAAAAAAGAAGAGAAAGACAGAGAGAGAAGAGGAACAGATTAAAAATATCAGGGTTTCATTGCTGAGAGGTGGTGAGTAAGAGATGTACACCATAACGAACAGGATAGAAATCAGTCAAGAAGTTATAATTTGTTCTGACTCATGATACCAGCCCAATGGAATTAAAAGCAACAAAATTAAAACCAGTAAAAGCAGCCACTTTTATGTACATAACTAACGATTAAACTGAGGAACTCACTGCCACAAGACAGCACAGGCATTTAGCAGGATTCGAATAAAAAAAAAAAAAATCCAGAAGAAATGAAAAAGCAGTTTTATGCTCTAATAAATCAAATAATTCCAGATTATGTTTTGGAGAAGTGTTCTAATAACACCTCCAGCATGGCTTGGAGTCTCTGTTTTGGGCCTTGCTAGAAGTCCCTCGAGGATGTTCAACCTTGGCTTGCATTGGGTCTGGTTTCTAGCATCCATGAGGCTGCTTTGTGATTCCCGAAGTGGTGGCACTTGATCACAGATACAGATTAAATGGAGGTGAGCTTGCAAATAAATTTCTCCCCCCACACTCACCGTGCCGGTACATGAGCATTCACTCACTACAAGAGATAGTTGTAAAATATTAATGGATATTATGTCCAAAATTAAAAATCCCCATCCCGGATGGATCCTATGCCCATTTGGCATGTACCCCAGTAAGGTCTGGTCTCAGCTCCTATTTAAAGCTTGTGGATCTGACCACCCCAAAAAATTTGACTAAATCAATTCCTCCAGCCATCTCAACCCTTCACTTGGTTAGAAAATTAACAAAACTAAATCAGCTAATCCCTTTTTTTGTTTGGTTTTTAAGAATTGTATTCCTTGGTCAGATCTGGACAGGAAAATGCACCCTCACCTTGAAACATATCTTGTGGGAAAACAAATTTTCTCATTGTTATTAGGGTAGGCCCTTACAGTCCTGACAACCATGACAGCTTTACTCTGTGGGACAGAGCGGGGTGTTTTTTGCAATAACTACTTGGATTCTGATGATTATTTAAAACTCCATCGCAGGTTTTTCAAGAAAAATTAGAGAATGAGATATATGTTCCATAACTGTCAAAAAAGGCCTGTTTTAAAGATATTCTTTTCCTTCCCCAGTGTTGTCTGTATGGCGTTAGCCACCACCACAGGCTTGCAGTGCTCATGTGCTGCCCTGGCAGAGGAGAGGGCAGTGCCCTTCCTTCCCCCATCCCCTCTCCATCCCCCATGGTGCTTCAGACAGCACAGTGGACAACATCTTCTCTTCTCCCAGCTCCTTGCACTGTCAGAGACACTGGGATGCCCACTCGAGGTCGCAGAGGAAACCCACCCCTTGTAGAGCTGGAAAGACCTATGCCAGACACCAAGCCAAGGACAAACTCAGGAGGGAACATGCCCAGGATCCACCAATGCTCTGTTTTCAAACACAAAGGCAAAGCATTGTGTTCAGATATGCCTTCAGCATCTCAGACCCGGGTCTTCAAAGGTGTCAGAGTAGTGGTTAACCAAGGAGAGATAGGTTCCTCCATGTTCCGAGGCCCAGATTCTCAAAAGTTGCCTTATATCACCTGAGGCTTTTCTACCTCAGGAGATAAATATACATGGTGAGAATGCAACCATTGGGCCAACCATAATTGATCAGATTAGTTGTCTACCTCAACAGCCATCTACAAACTGTGCCCAATTAAGGGCTTTCCTGGGGAATGATCTTGTGGGAGACTGCTCACACACAACAGTAATGGGTTCCTTTCTGCACTGGAATGAGATTGCTTCTCACCTTGTCACAATACTAATTCCACCCCCATTTACTGTTATAGCTCCTATGCTTTTGTAATGAGGATGAATGTGTAATCCATTTTGCTATTGAAATAAATTATTGGCAGTTGTCTTGCCTCAATAGCTTGCAGCAGTGAATTCCACTAGTGAACAATGTATGGCAAAAATTGTCCTTACTTCAGAAGGCTTCAGAAGTGTAGGAGCATCTCACACATAGTGTCCGGAATAGCATTGCAACCTTTTAGTCAATGGTTCTGAAACTGTTAGCCACAACCATGTCCTGAATGTGGCTGCAAATGTGGGATTTACAGAGGGAAAAAAGCATCACCGGCAAAATACTCTGCTACCTCCCTTGCTGTTAGTGTAAGACAACGATTTGGGGATTCCCACAGATTTTGGGCAGCACCAGCCATGCTGCACTCCATGGCTTTGCATGCAATTCCTGCACTGGCAAGAGGCCAGCCAAGAAGTCAGACCTGTGTGAAGGGAATGTGAGCCCACGTGTCCCAAGGAACCAAGATTGTTCAGGGATGTGGTTGAGACTCATGTCTCCTGTGCTGCAGAGGCTGAATGAACTCAGACCACTCCATTTCATCTGCTGTCAGAACCCCCGGAGCTACAGATCTAAATGTCTGGCAGGATCCCTGTGTTCTGTGCTGATGCAAAGCTAAGTCCATCCACACTACAGCACTAAGCGGGCAGCAGTCTGTAGCTGTTGCTGCTACTGGTGGTATCCATGACCAGAGGTGGGGAAGGAGCGCAGAGCCCCCAGCTCCGACTTGCTGTGACACATTGATCCAAAAATGCTCTTAGCTGCTGAAGAAGGAGCTCCTCTCTTTCAGTAGGTAGCTTATCCCGGTGGGCTACCAGTCAGCTTCCATCCCTACAGCCCTCCAAAATGTCCTCCCTAAGAATCTTTGTTCCAAGTGACACTGATTTCATCTCACCCTTAGATAGCCCTCACCTGTCAAGAGCAGCCAAATGTAAACAGTCACTGCCATCTAGTGACCATGGAACAGCTCACAGCTCCTGGAAAATTCTTCTGGCTTTCTGAGAGGCAATTGCAAGGGGACATGGGAAAGGAGATGACCAGTTAGCCTCAGTCAAAGACCTATAAGCATATGTGTAGGTACATGTGAGGCTAATTTAGGGTTGCACCTGGAGAGGCTGTTTCCCTGTCCATTGGTTTGCCATTTCTTCAGCAGGTGGGAAGGGAAAATGTGCTTCACCAAAGTGTCCTTAATAGCTACCATCTCTGGGGACTTCAGCTAGTTGTTGATATCCTCAGCAAAATCTGTCCTATTCATCAAGCGGGTGATTTGGGGGGTTTATGCGCCTATTGCTTTTTCAGCTGCTATAGTTGTCCCCTCGGCTCAGGCTAGAGCTGAGCCACAAAAGTGCGTCCAACAGTTTCACTTAGCAGGATGTTAAAGTAACTAAATTAATTGATAGTGGTGTCTTCTGCAGTGTAAGAGGGACCCATTTCTAGGAAGGACTGTGATTTAAGGGGGTCTGTTTCCCAGATATCCATTCTCAGATTCCCATGAGATGAGTTACTTCAGGATGGTCCCAAGCCACATCTCAGACCCGAAATTTCAGCCTCACTCTCAGTGGCTTAGCAAAATAGGACTGAACTTACAATCAGTCCATGGCTCATTCATGATGAAAGTTGAAGCGAGTCTATGTTATTGCTCTCCATTGCACTGTCTCTGAGAAGCCCAAAACTGAGCTAGCTCAACATTGTATAATCACATAATACTGCACGGACAAGGAAAAGAGGTGTATTTCCAGCTCTTGCAGGCAGGGACAAGCTTTTATTCTATATCTGCATGCAGTCTAGCAAAACACAGCTCTAATACAAGGCTAAGCATGGTGGTAATACAAACAACGTTGATGCATCTTCTGGAGACCTCTCTGTCCAAAGCGACCCTAAAATCTGGTGTTATGCATTGGCCAGCCAGTGATCCCCAGGCTGTGTGCTGCCTGCCTGCCGGTGTTAGGTTGGGAAAGGTCTCATATACCAGAAGATGGCACTGGTTCTCCATGGAGCTGCATGTGGGAACAGGTGCATCCCCACCCGTCCCAGCAGCTCATGCTCCTCAGCTTGGGTTAAAGCCCTTCCCCAGGACACTCCCTCCCGGGGATCCTGCGGGTTGCTGGCGTATCAGCAATACAAGGGCGGCTTTATCTCCAGCTGTCCAAAGCCCACGTCCTGGAGATTCATATCTCTTCCTACTTAACGAATGCAGAACTTGCAGGGTGGATTCATTGCTTGTGAACATATTAAAATGCCACCTCTTTTTTTTTCCTGTACTGGTTCACTCCCTCATCCCAAAGCCTTGCTTTCTTAAGGAGAAAAAACACCTGAAGTAAGGGTATTCTTCTTGGCAAGGACAAGGACTATTTTAGGTTAATTGCTATTTATCTCTACAATTGCAGCTAAGTGGCAGCCACTGGAGATGCACATTTGCTCATTCCAGCAGATGACGGGCATGTGCTTGAAGAAGTCCACAGAGATCATGGGAGAAGCAGGAGCCTGAGGGCTATTACCTAGTGGCAGATGAGCAGTTTTGCATGGTTTCAGCATGGTTTGAAGGTCACTGTGCTCTGGATCAGTTTTGTGGCCAATAGATGGGGCCATTTGCACATCTATTACCTTCAGGTCCACCAGAGCAGGTTCTCCCAGTGCCCACAGGGAGGTGGTTCCTGTGTCTGTGGTGTGAAGGTGTCCTAGGTATGTGGTTAGGAAATGTTGTGAAGGGGAAGGTCAATGCTTGGTCTCCCCTTCTTCCCTTTGCAAAAGACCAGCAGACAGGCAGGAGTAAGTCTCCTGTTGCTCCACTTTTTTCCCATGATAAAAACCTGCTGGTTCTCCCAATAAAGCCTGGAGAAACTACCGGAGGGTAACGTTGGGTCCTCAGAGGAGAAGCGAGGCTTTCCAAGCCTGCCAAAGCAGGGGACCCCAGCAGGGAACAGCACTGACCTTTTCCCAACGCTTTCCACACCCACCAGGGCCAAAGGCAGTGCACCCACTCTGTCCCCAGACTTTCTTCCTGTAGTGATATGGGACTTCTCCGTGCCTTGAGGAAATTAAACTATTAATAATTTAATGACTTATGGCACTTTGAAGAGGTCAGGTGCTTGCCGATGAATCACGAGATTTCCTGACTGGGCTCTGGGACCAGCAGTGGATCCATCAGAATGGCAGAAAACCCCAGTTCTCCCACATCTGGAAAAGCAGGGAAAATGGAGAACCACTAGTTGGAGAGGAAGATAGGAGCTTCTCTTTTATTTCAGTTTCAACAGTTGTTTTTGATCCCTTGTGCATTAAGACCTCAACACGTAAAAAGCAAAAATAAAGGCAGCAACAGCAGAATTTTCCTGCTGATTAATTGCCCTTAGACATGATGCAATGGCCGAGTGGAAGTGAGTAGTGCTCTGACTTGCTTTGGCCTGCTAGCTACCATTTGGTGTGTGGATTTCATTGTCTGGACCTTTGAATTATTGCTCATCTCCTGTGGGGAAAAAAAAGCCTCCAAAACAAACAACCCACTCCCTCCCATCCCCCAACATCAAAGAATAGCCCAGCAAGCTTCAATTTTAATCCAGGGCATGCCTGAATAACCCAACAATAATCCAGCAGCACAGGTGAGCGCTAGTCCTATATTTTTACGAGGCTACTGCCAGTCACATCTGTGGAAGTATTTCTGTTTCCAGCCTTGTGTTCCCTCACAGCATCACTCTCGTTGCTTAGAAATCACAGCAAGACAGAGGAACGTGGCAGTGGTGTCTATCAGTAAGGAAATTTCAGCAGGACAAGATGGCCTAGGATATACACCACTTATGTATACACCATATGCACCTTGTTAGACTAGGCATCATATCAATGCCATAAGTCTCTGTGAACATCTGCACACCACAGATTTAGGTAAATGTTCAGCTAAGTAACCCCTCCCTTCCTAAAGGAGTGAACTGCATTTGCTTTTCTGGAATGTGTAGAGGTGAAGTTTCAAAAAAATCCTTCCACCTTCTGGAGATAAGAGTCTTCCTGGCTGCCAAAAATAAGAAGAAACCTTTTCCCACTCACTATCTAGTAATTCAAGTCTTGGGCTTCTCAGGGAGAAAATACCCAAACTTTGCACCATAACAAAAACTGTATTATCCTAGTTCTTCTCTTCCACCAGTCCCCATGTCCTTCATCTTCTCTCAAGGCCAACAGGTTCATCCAAAAGCCTCTTCCCATGCTCTAGGCTCCTACTGTGGCTTCTGGCCAAGACCACAAGGACACCTACTTTCAGCATCAAGGCCACCTTCAGCAGCTAAACCTTCATTCATTATAAAAGCATTTGCTGCTGTAGACCTATTTCGGTGCTTCCCAGCTTGGCCTGCCAGTCCCAGGCTTTGCTGCAACTTGCAATTGCATGAGCCCTTACAAATTTCAGAATGGATTTGCTTCAAGACAGGACCTGAAGGAAGGATGGACTAGGTCCAGCCTGTACTAAAAGTGCCAACAAACCTTGGCCAGCTCGTACATACTTTTGAGGATTTAAAGTGAGTGGTTAAAATAGATGAGAATTACTTTTATCTGCCCAACAGCAAAGGCCAGCAGAAACACGCACTTGGAATACGCACACGCCTTTTGGCATTTTAACATGGCACAGTGGAGGCAATGAAGGGCACACAGACTCCTCTCTGCAGGAAGCCTAACTGCTGCACCCTTCCTTGAACGTGGGATCGCACAGACCTACCGAGAAACCCACGTCAGCCCCTTCCTGCCATCATTGTGGTGCGTGGAAACCCCGTCATAACCCTGTCCTAACTGGGTCGGGGTTAGGACTGCAATTAATGTTAATTGCAGAAAGATAGAACGATTCAGGTTGGTAGGGATCTCAGGAGGTGTCTGGCTGAGTGAGGGGTGGACAGACATTGTGGGGAGATGGGTGGGAGGCACTTGTTTGGCTGGGAGGTGGGATGCAGAAAGAATGTGGGAATGGAGGAAAGAGAAGACTTGGGCTGATAAAAAGTTTAAGGGGATTAAGAGAGGCTTATGCAAGCTGACCATGATGATCTTTGTGTTTTCCATCCACATTGCTGTTTGCCTGGCTCCAGCCCACCTTAACAATCAACATTGTGCTTAAGCACAAAAATCTCTCAGTAGATAAGCTGAAGGAGACCCATGGCATACAGCTGATGGACTGTGGGGTACTGTGCTTTGCCCTTGCCTTACCTACACAAATCACAAGAATAAGAGAGTGGTCACATAGTGGCCGAGTGGTCAAGTGGACTCACTCTTGACAGATGATGTAGGTGTGCTCTATCATTTCTTTGCTGGTGAGACCAGCATTTTCCATGTGTGAGGCATCTGAACGTGACAAAGATGCATCTCCTCTCACCCACAGGAACACCTGAAAATGTCTTGTGCACCCC
Organism: Morus bassanus; assembly: GCA_031468815.1. NCBI lineage: Eukaryota > Metazoa > Chordata > Aves > Suliformes > Sulidae > Morus > Morus bassanus. Next base: position 3,174,725 of record CM062567.1, on the reverse strand, counting down.
AAAGCCTGATACCCCTCTGAAGTTGCATGAGGAACCGTCTTGGGAGCGTTGTGCTGCGACTGCTCATAAATCAGCGGTACAATGGCATGTTTGAGAGTGGATGCTTCATTGGTTAGTCCCTGAACTATGGCCTAATATGTGTGAATGCTGACAATGATTTACAGGCCAGGAGTGGTTTGCGTGCCCACACACACACACTCTCATAGGTGCCGAAATGCCCTTGAGTGCTGGCAGCTATGCACTCCCCTCCGTCCCCTGGGATGCCCTGGCATGGGACAGGCAGGTTCTGCCTCTCTGGTCCAGTGCCATCAGCTATGCAAGGTGAGGGGGAAGAGCAGATTGCCTCCCTCTTGCTCTGCATTGAGGTTTAGCAACAACCAAAAACAGGGGAGAGGAGGGGAGGGCAAATGGGTGATGGGGAATTGGCTGCGGGAGGAACCTGGGGTGAACCCTGCACATCACATGTGAATGCCTGCAGCAATTTTAAAATGTCATACTGCATTTTGAACTCATGTATGCCAGGCTGGCCGCAATGCTGCCTGTGTCTGCCCAACAACCTGAGATCTCAGCCAGGACCCTGTGGCAATATTTGTGCCACTAGGTAAAACAAGCTGTAGCATGGTCTCTGCATCTGAGGGCAAGCAGCATGGCACAAAGCACATCCAGATACCTGCACGGTGTCCTCCCTCCAAATAGGGTGGCTGCCCCAAATTGGCTTCTGGGAAAATGTAATTTTCCCCAGAAATGCACTGGAAGACAAGAGTGACCAGCAAAAACTGCATACTCGTATACATATGCATACATACTCTGATCCTTTCCTCCAGATATACATGTTCTAGTTTCGTGCAACAGCAAAAAATTTGGAGAAGTGTTTCCAAGCAAACCACCCAACCTGTGACTGTGCATACGGTCCAGTGTTGTGGTATGACTATTTCAGAGCGACATAAAGAAGGAGGCCTGAGTCTCCAGCATTTGCAGCGCACACAGCAGACCATTTTCCTACTATCTCGTCCTCGAAACCCAGCGCTGATTCAAAAAAGCCAGAAGATGAAGGACAGTAAAAATAATGTGGAGATAAAGTAAAATGGAAATTAGTGATCAGAGGGCCCATAATGTCCCTGGCAGGCAGGGAAGGATGCAAATGCAGAACCATGGTCAGTCTGTATTGTGGCTCTTTCTAAGGCCAAATTTTGTCTCTCATTCCAGGTCAAAGCTGAAGGCATCAGGCAATGGTGTGCAAATTAACCTGCCACTTATGGACATCTGGGCCCCAGAAAATTCCTGCGAAAAGGCTTTGCTGAATCCAGCAAATTCAGGTAACATTTCCTTACATTCCATGTGGCTCAACAGGGTCCAGATACATGAGTAGGAGACAAGTAGCCACTGCCAAGATCAGCTGAGTGATTTCCCATGTGTTTTGTGATGGTGGCAAGCGCCATGGCAGCTGAGCCCCTTTCACTGACATCAATCCAGGCTTCTCTCCCCATGCTGGTATGAGCAAGAGACTCAGAGGTACCAGCATGTGGCTGCCTGAACACCCCACAGTTCCCATTGATCAGATCTCCACTGATTATAGTGGGAGCTTAGATATCCACTCAAATGGAGACCCCAAAGCTTGAATCAGCTGCCTCACTGTAGGTGTCTAGTGCTATTTGAGACACCCTGAGGCACCTAAGACGTCCCCATGAGCTTGGTCTGCAGGACATAGGACCTTTTGGAGGGCTGCATCCAGATGGGGTGGCAGCTGGAGCTTGGTGGGGCATCCCACAGACCATTTTAGATGGCAATAGGTACCTGTGGTTAAAAAACTGAATTGTGCCTCCAGATGTAGACAACAAAATTTAGGTGCTTTAAAGTGCAGCCAAATCCCACTCCTACAGCTCTTTCAAGGTAGAGGTTAATCCAAAGGCTTCCTATGGTCAGCAGAGCTTTAAAGGCAGTGGGGAATGAGGAGAAAACAGCCAAACTGGTGAATATCTGGCAACTGGGACCCAGAGGTGGGTCTTCACCCTCTGCATCATTTTCTTGGGCATGAGCTCTGTCACCAGCAGTCTCCTAGCTAGCTATGAGTGAGCTGCCCTGGGCTGCTGCCAGTCTTGCCTTTGCCCATAGACCTGACAGCCCCAGAGCTCACGTGGAGCACTTAGGAAGCGATAAAATAAACCCAATTGCTACAGGGAAGTGGTGGACATTCAGAAGGGGAACCACCGAGAATCAATGTCAATAGCTTTACCCAAGCCATTTTTACAGCAATCGCATTGTAAAGAGCAATCACACTGTAAAGAAATGGAAGTTTTAACTCTAAAGCTTTTTTCTTAGCTGAAAATTAGTGTGGCAAACACTTTGGATCAGTTGGAAAGAGATATTTGGGTGGGGAGAGACCTATTAGTTGCTTGCATTGCGTTGCAGTGACCTGCACCGGGCATTTTTTGGGGGACTATCAGCCTCTCTCTTCCCTGGCATAGCCATGCATTTCAGTTTCCATGCTTTCAGTCAGTGCAAAGGAGAGAGAAAGCTTTGAAAGAGTGAGATGGGGGAACTGGAGACTGGCTACAAGAAGCAGCAGAGTGATCTGCAGGCAAGTATACTATTAAAAATGACTGACGCATGGCTCCATTGAATATTTTTTCTGTACCTTGAAGGTATCAATAGCAGAAAATGAAGTGGGATTTGAATTTAATTTCATGAGTTAGGGCCCTTGGAAAAGGGAGGGGTGGCTCTCACAAAGCTGTAACTAGCCAGGCTGGAAAAAAGTCCCGGGGATTTCACCCACCCTGTTGTCCTGCCCCGAGACGGCACTGCATCTGCCAAACCACCCTGGTCAGGAATGTGCCCTTAAGGACCTCCACAGGCAGGTTGTTTCCAGGCTTTAGCTGGAGATTCCCTGTTAAAAAACATATACCTGGTAGCCAAGGCTTAAAAGACAAAGCAACCCACTCATCACAGGTGTCCTCAATGGGGACAGGATCCCAAAGGCAGGAGAGTATGTTGGCATTGGATGGAGAGGAGCAGAGCTAAAACACGGGGGACAAACCTGTTTGTCACAGGTTCACACCAAGGCAGGTGTGAACCGTGTTTATTTTACATGGGTTATTTTTTTGTGCTGGGGAGGGATTTTTTGTGTTACTTTGCTGTTCTATCTTGTTAGCTTTGCTTTTTCTCCCTTGAGTAAAACACTGTTTGTTGAACTAAATTATTTGCCTTGGTGAGCTGGGGAGTTTTAGCTCACCGGGTACCAGAGCATTGCTATATGTCCTTAGGTTCCTGGGGTTGGAGGCTCAGGCTGGTGTTTTCTGAGTGACCCCTTCATACTTGAGCCCGGTCCACGTTACTGCCAGCCAGACTGGCAGACAGGTCACACTAATGTTTAACTTCGGCCTGTGTCACTGCATTTGGAGCCCGTTGTTGCCTCCCCTCTAGATGAGCAGTTTATTCCTTCCATTTCCCAGCAGCGCAGGTAGATACACTGACCCCATCACCTCTCGGTCTCCCTTACACCAAACAAGTCTATTCCTCCATTGCCCTTCACAGGCCCTCTTTTGAGACTTCTTTCCACCTCAGTTGCTGTCCTGTGACCCTCTCTAACAGGGACACATCCTTCCTTGAAGCAGTGGAAAACCTGAGATGGTTTTGCTGAGATGATTTTTGCTAGGAAGTACATGTGGATTCCTGTGCTGGGATGAGGATAGGGTCCTGAAACAGGTCAAATCCAGGACTACAGGGTGAGAGGGCTCTGTCTCATGGTGCCTGAGCAAAAGTAGGAGGGAGGTTCATGTCTTTGTTACTCTTTGCTTACAGTGGGGTCAGCTATTTTGTCCAAGGGAGTGGGCTTATCTGGAGTAGCTGGGCTGCGGGCACTGTTCCACAAGCTTCTCCAGAACCTCTGGCACAAGGACAAGTGGAGCAGCTCACGTCTGAAACCAGGACAAAAAGATCCACACCAGCTCAGACCACCAGTGTTTATGTCAGTCTACTTCCTTGTGGAGAAACTACAGACTGTCCCGTTCCCCCCATTTTTAGTATGCAAGTTAAACACATCTTTCCCTGGAGACAGGGACTAACTTCTACTGCTGATCCTCGTCTCTTACCTGGCAGCCATGACCTCTCCCCATCATCCAGCGCAATGTTCACTGCTTAACAACGAAAAAATCTGGTGAGGCTGTGGTGTTGGTGTGCTTCTCCAGACAGGAGGGGGACCTTTACTTCAAAGGTTACCCATCCATGCCCTGGAAGGCTGGAAGTACTTCCCAAGTGACAAGTATCCGCCGGGGAGGAACAAACACTCCAGGTGTTTGTAGACCATTCTCCTGTTACCTCTTACCATCCTAGATGATGACATGAAGTCAAAGCCATGTTCCTAAGTGGACTTGAAGTGTATTGACCATATTGAGTCACGAGCATTTCAAAACCACCATGGGGAAACCTTTGTCTGGACTGTTAGCTGTTATCCTCTGAGATGTGTCTTTTTTCATCTAGTGGTAAATGTCAAGTTTTCTCAGTGTTGGGTTGCCTGGCTGTGTGCTTTAGGAGATAGGAAAATCATTACATCCTACCCATGGGGATGGGAATGTATCAAGGATAGTTTTAAAGGACATCTCCCCAGCATATTGGTAGTTGGTGTTTCCTCCCATCAACTCATAGACACCTGTCTTGGGAAGGGACAGATCATGCTCTCGAAGTGACCATCTCGAGAGAGTGGGGCTGGATGGGAAGGGACAGATCATGCTCTCGAAGTGACCATCTCGAGAGAGTGGGGCTGGATGCTCAGTTTAGACTACATGTAGAATTAAACTCCTGTCAAATTAGGGGAGCTTGGAGTGAAATCACCATTACCCTCAACCAGCTAAAGTGCATATTTGTCACCGTCACATAGGGACAAGAGATTTTTAGATCAAGACATAATTATGTAATTTGATAGCCTGAATACAGTAAATCAGAAAATTGGACGCAGTGACGCCTGCCTTGACCCCAACAAGCTCTGACTTCTCATCTGGATGACTCCAGGTGCTTCAAGAATCAAAGTAGCGATGTATTCCTTGTATTAGAGATGTCCAAGCAAGAAACACCTCATAAATAACACCTGCAAATCAGGGACACCTGTAAGTAGAACTTGGCCACCTGATTCAAAGGTCCACAACATCTCTGCTGGATCTATTGAGACAGCACTGGGTGCAGGGGTGGGATGTGAGAGTTTGGGATCCAGAAGTCTGGAGTTGTGTGATGTTCAAGCAACCAGAATAAGAGATACTACTGAGATTCCAAAATCCTGAATGGTGATGGCCCTCAAACTGACTTGCTGCTTAAAAGAAGTTGGAATGAGTTTTGCATGTCAGCTTGCAGTCACTTGTGTGATCTCTGATAGTCAACTAATTTAACTGCTGGAAAATGGTCTGGGGTTGAAATAACCATTTTATGTGGATATGCGTGCGTGTGTGACTGTTTGTACACACATTTTTGCATGTGCATGCACGTAAGGCTGTGTGTATGTACATATATATGTATTTATGTGTGTTATTGCTCCCATTGTTTCTACCAGCTTGAAGTCAGAGCTTCACAGCCTGGCATTTCTCCTCTCTCTTATTCTCCCAGTGTCAAACACTTTCCCTGCTCACAGCTGGGAAGTCAGCCTGTCACATGAACTGTAGGCAAGGAGCATTATCTGCGTGGGTTTACTTGTTGAACAATGTAAGTAGATGATTAACCATTAAAGCAACAGAGTTTGCTGACCCATTAACCAAATAGGAAGGCCCTCTGGTTTGCTAAACAATGGGTCCCATACAGAAAGTGCCCCGACTTGTCCATCTTGTCAGTGCCACTGCTGACAGACCTGTGCGGATATTGCAATGTAATGACTCAGTTCGGGCTCTCACGCAACCAATCGTGTGCCGGAGGCCAGTGCTCCTCACATTTTCATCTGCACTACGTTGACCTTGGAAACGAATCTTGCCCAAATCCATGCTTTGTATCAAACCCCGGGAGACTTAATAGCTGCTGCTCATTTTTCACCTTCACTTTGCATGTGATGTGTCTACGTGTTGCAGAAATTCTGTGTCTGAATCCAGTAGCCACTAAAGCACACAAATTTACTCCTCTGGAGGTATTGGCCAAACACCCATCGGTCCTTGCATGGGGCAGAATTAATCATTCCTTTCTAGCCTAGCGTTTCTAATCAATCTGTGCATTGCGTACCATCCTTGCCTTGTCAATCAGATGCCTTCCCCATCAAACCATAACCCTCACGGTTTTGCTCTGTGCATGCTCAGCTGCCCAGTACATATTTCCTGTCATTCTCCTTGGAGGGTGTTACTGGAAATTCAGGAAACTGAATTTCCCACCTCTCTGATTTCAAAAGAGAAGGAAAACTGCTGATGTGATGATATGAAGGGGGAGTCTCTTCCATCTGGATGTCATCAAAGTCATGATGTGACACAAAGACCAGATACTGTGATGGGAAGATACCTTTTTTTTTTTTTCCAGGCTAGTACACAGATGTAGACTGGGTGGATGTTCTGCAAGCTGTACATTCGATATATGGGATGTTCCCTTGTGTATCTCAGGGTTCTCAGGAATTCCTGGGAATACTGAAATAGGAAGTTCCCCAAAGGCAGAACTAAGTCTGGGATCCTCAAAGTTACCCGAGAGTCAGATTTCCAAAAGTATTTAGTATACTAAAGATGAAAACAGAATACAGAAGATCTGTTTTGAGACTGGGAAGAATAAGAGTGAAAAAAAAATGAAAGTCCATCATTTGAACTGAAACTTTGAAACAAAACATTTATTTGAAACAAATAAAGACAATTTTTTTCTACATCTTGAGCTTCATCTCCACTTCCCCCTACAAATTGCTTTAAAAAATACAAGAAAACTTTCATTTCCAACATCTCCCCCTTCTTTTAGGTGAGAAATTTTGCCCAGCTCTGTTTCAACCTGATGTATGTGTGTCCTTCAAAGACATGGACAGCAAGAGCTAAGGGCACCTTCAGCTTTGGATGCTAAAGGGATGTTTTGCAAGATATTTTAAATCCCTAGAGTGCTCAGTATCCCAGTATAAGACAGGGCTTGGCTTTCTCTTGTGCTCCTGTGCCTACTTGCCAATACTCTACCAAAGTTGCTCTGTAAGAGACTAAGCGTATTTTGGCTCCCAAGCCCTGCCCTTCAGGGCTGTGGCTCTGGAGATGTTGTCTCAGTCAGTCTTGTGTGGCCACCAGATGCTGATCCAGGAGGACCTGGTTCACATCTGCCAGCCACATCTTGGTGTCTTGGGTAACCTAGGTCCTCTCAAATGGCTCAAGATGCTTGTGTTAAGACAACTGATTCCCGCATATGTTTGTACTGATTATGTCTTCACCAACTAGGATGAGAATTGAGATGTTAAGGGGAGAAGAATTGCCCTTTAGGTCCCACTGCATATATGGCGTAGATCTCCAATAGCTATAAAAGGAGTCTGACATGAGTGTCTAGGTCAGATGGAGGTATCTACACCACTAGGTTGGATGTAGACCTCTACATCCAAACCAGTGAATCTCATTTAAGGATTCAATCGAAGACAGATTAACCAAATATATGCCAGTCGGTGGATTTTGGGCCAAGTCTGGAGTGACCCAGTTGGTACATCTAGTGTTAGTATCCTGCCCTATAGACTGCACACAGATCACAGCTTACCAATGTGGACGAAGCCGGCTCTTCAGTGCTCTGCTTACCAACTAGCCAGCCTGCCCACATAGTAACCTCACATCACAGACATAAACCAGACAACACAGCCTGGGAGTCTTCCTAAGATTTGGTCTCTCGGACTCTGGGAAAGTTCAGCCCATCTGCAAGAGCCTTGTGGACAGACAAAGCTGGATGCTGCGAGATAACAGGGCTTCAGGCTGTTGGTGTTGAGCTGGCAATCTAAGACATAAGGGTGACAGAGCAGGAAGAGGACAGAAGGAAACAGTGAGATGGCTTTGCTCAGCACGATGGTGTGCTCATATCATAAGGGGATCAAGCAGTACACGCTATCATCATCCTTGGTCATCATGATGGTGTCCCACCACCAATGGTGTCTAAGTGCCTAAATATGACAGCATCACAGAGTTCAGCCCTGAGTCATTGCAATGGCTGTATATGGAGACCACCCCAACTGCACCAGTTAGCTCAGTACTGATACTCATATTTTCCCTAGCAGTGAGTTACCTACTGAGATCTGGTATTTTTATTCTGTCTGTTATTTAGATGGAAAGAAGTGGTAAAGGATTTCAGAGATGTCTTGGGCTGGGATAAGGTTTGCAAGAGCCTGAGCAGCACCTGGCACATTGCAAATTTATTATTTCATCACTCCTGCTGTGCAGGGAGGCATTAAACATTGAGCAAGCGAGCAGACAGCAGGACTGGCAGCAGACAGGTAGCATAGCAAGAATGATCCTTTAATCTCCACTCAGGCAGTCCTAACCCTAGGAACATTTGTGTCTTTACAAGCACCCTGGGTGTTCGAGCTCCCTTTACAGGCAATGGACATACTCAGTGTCATTAATGGGGTGGGATTCAAATGTCTGGACATGGTCATCTAGTGTTGTTTGAGATGCCCTGAGGTGTCCTGGTGACCTTCAGCTGGTGCTCCAGAAGACACAGGTCTCCTGCGTCACGCCAGTGTGTATGTCCAAGGTGCCCAAGGCCAGCTTGCTGACAACAGACACCTGCTTTCCATCTGTAACGGGGACTCAAGTGCCCAACAGACTCAGGACACCTTCACTGGAGACCTCTGAATGGAGAGGGCTGGGTCCCGCTGAGGGGTTCTGTGTTTTGCTGCATATCCACTTGGGAGCACCACAGCTGACAAGCCCAATGACTGTGATCCTGACTTCTGATCTTGAGTTTTCTTTGAAAAGGCTCATTTTGCTCACAGATATAGGGACTTAGTCATGAGAAGCTTCTTCCAGCTTGGGGCTCATGAGCAAAAACCTGGCAGTCTACTCACGCACCAACACAGGTAAAAACACCCAGCGCCTAGACTCTTTGGCTGAAGACCAGGCAGATGACAACCTTCAAGAAAATGACATTCAGTTACAGCAGTAAATCATAACTCCCACTTTAAAAGAAGGTTAAACACTGTGAAATAAAACCCTTTCCATAGCATGAAAAGTCCAAAAAGTGAAATAAGGTGACCGAAATCACCCTGCATCTAAAAATAAAAGCAAAGAGAGAGTTTTCAGCGGTGCTGGAAAATACCCGACGCATTCAATGGGTGGGCTTGATATTGTGACTACAAAAATATTTTCGCTCAGTTTGTTTCTGGCTGTTTTGCAGCTGACAGGTTGCCAGATCTCTTGGCTGGATCCCTTCTGCTTTGGCATTCAACAAGATGGGTTTGCTAGCTTATCCATATGGCTTGAAGCGGCGGCAGTGCCACTGGACTTGGGAAATAACCCCCCACTAAATGTCCTAGAAATATCCCACCGTTTTGAGCCACTGCAACTGTCAACAGTTTGAGAGAAACTTCCCAGAGCTGCTTATAAACAACCAACATCTTCTTGCTTCGGCATTTCGAACGGAGCATAGCGGGACTGAGGAGCAGCAGTTTTCCCCTTTTGTTTAAATAAGTGTGGCTGCTCGCAGGACGGAGGAGCATGGGAGGACAGGTCCCTGGGGAGACGCCTGCCATCCAAGAGCTGGCGGTGAGTGGTTTTGGACAATGCTTTTGGCTCCTCTCTGCCAACCAGCACAGCCCCAGCCTGGGGGGAAGAGAGGTGGATCTCCTGAGGGACAGCCAAAGGGAGGCTGAACCCAAAAAACCAGCAGCTGGAAAGTGGTGACAGAAGTAAGTTCAGGTATGTTGGAAAGACCAAAGGGTTTGCTTGGGGTTTTTTTCAGGCTTTTCAGCAAAAAACAAAATCAGAGAACAGCAAAAGTCCTTTTGGCTCAGCTCGTAACTGTCCATTTGAGCTCTGTTGCTGGTTTTGTTTCCTTCTGAGGGCATTTCACTCCTCCCTTTACTGCCTTTCCTTTGCACATAAGGATATTTTTTTAAAGACAGAATGTAATTTTCAAACAAAAAGGTCATATTTGGAAATATCCAAGGAAATCTGTTGGCATTTTGGACCTGCCTTGAGAACGTTGCAGGGAAATGTTTCATTTTTTCCCAAGAAATTTTCTCCCACCTTTTCTCCAGCCCACAGAATTTCAACATGAATTTATGAATATCTTCTGTCCCTTCCAAAGCTCCGTTTCCAAAAAATTCACTATTCATAAAAATAGAGAAAAGACACTACCCAGACCTGCTCCTCATCCATTATGATTATGATTTCTTGTCCTTTGCCATGTTAAAAATCGATCCAGCCTCCCTTCTCAGTGGAGCCAACTGAGGGAACAGGATCCAGGATGAGCATCCACCAACCCACGCCCTGCTTCTTCCCTCACTTCCCGTAACCACACGTTGACATTCAACACACACCAGCCCGTCTCAGCCACGTCTGGCCCTGTGCTGTTGCAACCCATGTGCATAAATGCAGCCCAGGAAAAGCAGATGTTATAACCCATCCTTTACCAGCAAGGAGAGATCCAAAATGAAATGGTGATAAGAAACTAGATATCAGTAAGAGGATTTTTAAAAAAAAAAATTATCAGCGCAGTAATTAATTAGGGGAACTTCAAAAAAAACCCATGGTGGATGGCAACATCCACAGACAACTGGAATGGCTAGAAACTGTTACAAAACATCAACCAAAAATTAATTTGCAGAGATCTAAAGAGGTTTCTGTGTACCTCTCCCCAAAGGGACAGCAGTGACCGCAGCCAGGGACACAGAAACATGGGTCAGCTGGACTCCAGAAACACAGCCTCTACTCCCCTCTCTCTATTTTTTTTTTCATTTTTTTTTCTCCTTTCCATTACCATACCTCTCATTTTCCCTCTAAGGGACCATACATGTCCTTCAGTTAGCTGGTTTAATATATGTTCAAGGTCAAAGACCCTTGACTTGGGCATGTCCCTTGTCATTGCCATCAGTCCCTAAGATACAGAGACAAGGTGGGTGACCTCAAAGATAGAGGAATAGGTTACCTCAGGGCATCTGTCACCCTAAGGATGAGGTAAACAAAAGGTCCTACAGGAGCAGAGCTAATAAGGTCTCCTATAGATCTGCAGACGGCATCCTGACATCTACCCTCGCAGTAACCCTTGCTTTACCTTCAGGTCCCCTAATGCCTACCTCCACACATGCACAACCTCAATTTCCCAACTTCCCTCATCCAGTTGCTCCCCTACCACCCCCAGTATTTCCCCAGTCAGCCCGCGAGCAGCACGGCCGGGGGCTGCTTCAGGGCTGGCACCACATTAGTGGCATTAATCAGCTCAAAGAAGCTGCTGAGCCCACACAGGGGCCTCTCCCTCCACCGTGCACCAATTCAGGTCTCTCTCTTCTATCTGATTTTTTCTAAGGAAGCAAACTGTCACCAAAAGCCCTCAAATAATGGCCGGTAAATCACTGTGTTTTACAGCATGGGCTCAGGCAGAATGTGAAAAGAGTCCCTGCTTGCTTGGCCCTGTTTCTTCAGACCTAAAAAATACCTCCTGCAGCTCTGTCTAACAAAAACACATTCATTCCTAACATGCCTGATTGTCATAAAGACAATAAGGACCTTATTTTGCACTGGGACTAATTACATTAAAAATCACTCTGGCCCAGACTATAAAGTCCCCAATTCTCTGTGAAATCACCAGGAGAAAGGTGTCCATGTAAAGGACAACTTGTCTGGGTTTACTAGGAGGGGCTATTTTGATAATACTCATGTACTTAAGAAGAAAAGCCTTTTCAAGAGCAGAGCACAACTCAGGAAAGATATGCAAGGGAGCAGGAGGTGAAATATCCATTTTTAGGTCATTTTTAAATAATGTTGCCAGCTCTTTGGAACATCAGTGAAAAGAAATGTCCTTTGCTGCCAGAGAGAAATGATTGGACCCTAAGAGAAGCAGTTACTGGGCTTTCCATGAGTGGGAGATATTTTACAATTTCAATTTTTTAATGATGGAGAACAATTAAAAAGTAAAAAGTTTGAAAACATTTTGTTTCACACACACACACACGTGTATAATAACAGCAAGCCCTGAGGTTTGGGGAACCCCTGATGGTGCTTTCGTGTGGTTCAGGCCCATCAAAGCCATTTGGGGGAGTCCCTCTGAGTCACCCTCTGCTCTCCACGTTGCTGCAAGGCCCCGTTGCCTGAAGGGCAGCATCCCTGCCTGCCCCCGGGCATGATTTGCTGATGGGTTCACCTCATCGATGGATGCAGAGCTCTGCAAAGGCATCAATCTTCACCATCATGAGGACTTTGTAGTCCAGGAGTCCAGAAAGTCCCCCCTTAAATTGAAGACACGACTGCTGCTGGAGCCTGTTGAGCTTCTTTTGCTTGGACAGCCCTGATTTGGATCTGCAAGCCAATGCAGATGCTGGATTATCACTGTCATTTCACATCACTCCAAAGACCAACAGCAAATGTAACAAGGCATCAACAGCTCCTATGGGTCAAGGTTTGTACAGTGGGCCTTGGGATGCAGGAGTCCTTGCAAAGGATGCACAAGGGTAGACCAGCTGCAAGCATCTCCACCTGTGTACAATGCTTGTATGCCTCTTGGGGAAAGTCTGTGCAGCCACCTCGAGCTCACTTGGTACTTGGTCCTTTCTTCAGCTTAGCTTGCAAGCAATAGCCTCTTAAATTAGAGGGAAAGATGTGAGTGCTCCTAAAGATCACCCCGTGCTCTTCTTGCACGAGATACAATTCTTGGAAGGGCCTTAGGAAAGCTGAAATGTTTCCTCTCTTCTCTTGGTGGCGTAACAGGAGAGCACAATGCCTACTGATTGCTCTTAAAAAAAAACAAATAAAGGAACTGCTCCTGCTGTGGAGTGGGGGCTGGACTAGATGACCTCCTGAGGCCCCTTGTAAACATATTTTATGAGATTGCCCGATTATACCAAGAGCTGGCAATGCTCAGAAAGGATCTGCATGAGCCTGTTACTGTGGGCCAGGAGTAAGGTGCTTGCTAATGCTTAATAAGATTTAGCTGCTGTGTAACAGATGCCTATTGGGACCTGTTGGTTAAGGCTCTTTCAAAGTATTTTAATATGGGTCCTGTAATCAGTTAAGAGAGGGGATCTCTGATGAGAGTGAGGTTTAGGGAAACCCATGGCTTGTTGAGATTTGGTACGAGGGGCCCTGCTAGGGGTCAGTCCCATGGCAGCTTGGTGCCCTGGCCCAATTCTGATTCTGTTTCCGTCTGATTGCCTCATTTTGGGGTACACTTACAGAGGAACAAGCGAAAAACTCAACACGTGTAGCCCAATGAGCTATGGCTCCAAGTCCAGCGTGCTCCCCACAGATCTCAGGACAAAGCTGGTGGTCCCCAACCTTCTGCATCTGGGAACACACACAGCCTTACAGTACCCCCATGCCCCTGAATCCAGCTCTGCCCCTGGATGGAAACCGGGGCTCCGTGATGGAGAACTGCTTGCAGACCATCATAGCATAACTATCTCTCATTTGCTTTTTGCCTTCAATAACGTTGAAGTAATGGACTGCAGCTGGCTTCAGTGCCTTTTCTTCATCTGGAAAGGTGGGGAGACACAGGGTAAGAGAGGGGATGGGGGCGATGAGGACCATACAGCTCCTTATTTGCAGGGATTTGTACTATCCAGAGCCCTGGGGAAGCAGGGATGCTCTCAGCCTGGCTCTCAGCAGTCCAGCTGAAAGCAACAGGCATATTTTGACCACATCTCTACCCCTCAAAATCATTGACCCAGAGGGCTGGGTGCTGGCAGGATGGAGGGAAGGGATGGAGGTATAACACAACACCATGTTGCCTGAAGCTCAGAGCTGTCTCCGGGGTGACTTTAACTGCATTCAAGCCTGATGGAAAAGAAGCGAGAATCTGGCTTTAAGCCCACATGTGATCACTCAGAGGGAGGAAACACCCTGGAAGTCCACGTGACAGTGAAGAAAGAGTAACTGGAAATGAAGACGGTGGCAGCAGGGGGGACTTGCATGGTGTGATCCCTGAGATGGTGGAATAAACGACGTCCCATGGGCAGGCCGTGTTCCCGGGTCTTGTCTGTTATTTCAGTCTGTATCCGGATGGTAGATAAGTGCCAGGCCCACTTCTAATTAAGGAAACTGAGGAAGGGAAATGTGAGTGTCTTGTCTCAGAGGTGATTTGTTGGGAGGAAACGCAGCTGAAGGCTTCTCAGCTATCCTGGGCACAGCCTCCGATACCCAGCCCAGACGGAGCCTGGTGAGGTCCCCACCTCTTGCTGCCTTGCTTGAGTTACTCCGATCTGGGAGCAAGTGCCAAGTATCTGGTGGGGAACCCATGCAGGACTGGCAGCGAGGGATGAATGAGATGACCTCATGGGTATTTTCCTTCCCTCTCGCACTCCTATGACTCAACCGCCCCGCTGAGCTGGAGTTGCTGCCCTGGAGAGGTTGGGTTCATGCAGCAAGACCTCGGTGAACTGCTCAAAGTCCTGGCTTCTCTAACGGGAGCTGCTTGGAGGAAAGATGGAGCCAGGCTCCGTGCTGCAGAGAAAAGCACCTGGAGCAAAGCCATAGGGAGGGAAGGGGAACCCTGAGCAAAAGAGGCACCAGGTTTCCTGCAAAAAGCATAACAGGGATGGTGGTGAGGGCTCCTCTGGGGTGGGGAAGCCTCTGGAGCGATGCAGGCTGAGCCTCAGGAGCTGCTCAAGAGCTGTGTCATGGAGAAGGAAATTTGAAGTCATCCTCCAGATCCCCCTGTGGTCTAACATGCCTGGGAAGAGCCTGACGGGGCAGCCGCAGCAGCCTTGTGCTGTCTGAGGATGTCCCATTGACTATGATCGCTGGCTGTCACGGGTCGGTGTCACCCGTGGGGCTGGGAGGCAGGGCTTGCCCCAGCAGCGGGTGCAGGATGCCAGGACCCTTTGCAGGATGCCAGACCCTTTGCTGGGATCCTCACAGGTCGCTCCCCCAAGTGCCTGGCACACAGGAGCAAGTTACAGAAGCACACCGGCGTGTTTGGGGTTAGGGGGAGGATGCAGGTTCTCTGCTGATGCCAAAGCAGAGGCAGGTCTGGTGACAACTGCGCCGGGGCTCCTTGCCCAGCACTAGCATTGCACCCTGGCATCTTCTTTTGATCCTAAAGAAGACAGTATGGTGCTGGCAGCGACACCATTCCCCGGTGTGGTTACGGCCCTTTGAAATTGTCACTTGAAATGCCAAACTCCTTGGTCTCTTGGCTGCTTCACTCTGGCTGTGGTGTGTCCCCTACATCCTGGATATAAAACCCCCTGCTGAAAAATGCCCACTTGAAAAGCCAAGCATAGGCTAACATGTCCACGCTGCCCATGAGAGCACAGGCACTGCGCCTGTGTGGCACTGCCCTCTGCTGTCGGTGCCTATGGGGACACCGGTCAAGGCCACTGCCGCCGAGTAGAAACACCCAGCTTTTGTGTCACCCTGGGGACTGTTGAAGGACCTGGAAAGCCACAAAGCTGCCCCAGGCGGATGCTGCACCCAGGACTGGTGCATGGTTCCCCCCCCCCGGGCATGACAAGCAGCATCCGCAGGCAGCAAAGCCCTGGAGGAGTCAGCACCCGCTTGGGCTTCCCCTTTCCCCCGGCTGAAAGCAGAAGTGGTGACTATTTTTGGTGCTGCCTCACTTCGGAAAGAGTCGCGCACACCCCAGAGCATCACTCTAGCTACGGCACCTCGCTCTGGGCAGAGGAAATGAGTAACGGCGAGGGTCACGCTGCCCTTCCGTGACCCGGCCCCAGCTGTGTGCCCCGGAGCTCTGCCTTGGGGCTGCCTGGCGTAACCGGAGCTTCCTTCCACGTGCTGGGCACACCAGCTTCTTAGGGACATGCATGAAGAATGACTCTTAAAACTGTCTTTTCCATCAGGGAAACACTCAGGCAAAACCTCCCAATGATATATATAACCCCTTGCTTGTCGTCCCCTCCATCTGCAATCCTTTATTGCCTTTTCTCAAGCTGGAAGAGCTCAGGCGGGAGGATGAGGACATCCAACGTGACACCAGAGCCGGTCCTCATCTCCCAAACTCTCCTCAATGAAAGGCCTCTAGATGGGGCTTTAATGCAATATTGCTGCTGGCCTCTGCGGGGCTGCGATCGCCCGCGGAGCCCGAGGGCTGATCACCTTCCAGCACCCGCCGGGGCCCACGGGGTGGTGGCATGATGCCGCTTCGCCCCAACCATAGGGATAAGGGAACAGAGATATTCCCAGCCCCTGGTGAATCATGCGGATTTGAGGAAGCCATTTGCTGGATTGGATTTGACACCCCCCCAGCAGCACGTTTCAGCCCCTAGCCCAAGGGGTGCTGAGGCTTGTGGTGCAGAGCTGCAGGGGGAACTCCCAAACCCCATGCACGGGCATGTGCATGTGGATGTGCAAAGGTTTGCGTGGCACAAAGCGGGCTGCTTTTCCACAAGTCTGTTTTGCAAAGGTTCAGTCAGGGACTGGGCTGGGATGTTTTATGCATTAAAAAAATTAAAGCAGCTTTCCTCCCCTCTCCGTGCTTTTATTCTGAAAATAAGCAGAACCCAAATAGTTTGCACAGTGCTGGGAAGGCTGGAAATGCCTGAGCGCATGGCCAGTGGTGAGAATAAATTCACTGAGCTCCCAGTGTCACTCCAGGGGCTATGCCAGGACAAAAGGTTCATCCCCATTAACCCATCCCCTGCGTGGCTCCTGAATGTCCGCAAACCGCACCACGGTTATCCGAGGATGTCTCTCTGTGTCTTCATGCGCCCTATTGTCACCTGCTGGGCACAGCTCTGCAGAGCTGAACACCTTAAACCCCTGGGGAGAGTGGCTTTTGAGACGAGAGTCCGGTGCCAAGTACCTGCGTGTCCTCCTGTCTCTGTCCCCACAGGGACACGGGGCGGTTCAGCAGCATGACACACAGGCACGCTCAGGAGGGAAACTTTTTTGTTCTTGGGCAGCAGCGGGTGCAGAAATTGTCTCGAGGGTGATGGCGAGAGTGATGTAGGCGGACCTGGAACAACGCTGCCACTGAGCACCCCAAGGGCTGACATTTAGGGTGTTAACTGCTTCCCAGCTGGGGTGCTCATCATCCTGTCCAGGCATTGGGGTCTCTGTGTTCCCCTCCGCTGCACCAGCGATCACTGGGGTGCATTGCTCTTGCACGGTCCTGGAAGTGTGTGATGCCTGTGCCTTTTCACGTCCAGCCTTTGCACCACCGATCAGCTCTTGCATGCTGGATCAGCCCTTGCCCATCTTGCCTGTCTAGCCCTTGAAATATTAAGCGGCATGTTTAACCCTCGGACAACTGTCCAGCCCTTGCACAACTGCCTAGTTCTTGCATGATGGATCAGCGCTTGCAACTGCAGCCCTTGCGTGACCACCCAGCCATCGCACCCTTAGTGTTTGCATGACTGATTGGCCCTTGCATGTTTGGTCCATGCATAGCTGATCAGCCCTTGCACATCCAACCCTTGTACACCTGGCCCTTGCACGGCTGCCCGACCCTTGCAGAGCCGCCCATCCCTGGCACATCCAGCCCTTGCACACCCAGTCCTTGCACAACCGCCTGACCCTTGCACGGCTGCCCTGCCCTGGCACATCCAGCCCTTGCACGACTGCCCTGCCTTGGCACATCCAGCCCATGCATGCCTGCCCAGCCCTTGCACACCCAATCCTCGCACAACCGCCTGACCCTTGCACGGCTGCCCTGCCCTGGCACATCCAGCCCTTGCACACCCAATCCTTGCACAACCGCCTGGCCCTTGCACGGCTGCCCATCCCTGGCACATCCAGCCCTTGCACACCCAATCCTTGCACAACCGCCTGGCCCTTGCACGGCTGCCCTGCCCTGGCACATCCAGCCCTTGCACGACTGCCCTGCCTTGGCACATCCAGCCCTTGCATGCCCAGCCCATGCATGCCTGCCCAGCCCTTGCACACCCAATCCTCGCACAACCACCTGACCCTTGCACGGCTGCCCATCCCTGGCACATCCAGCCCTTTCACACCCAATCCTCGCACAACCGCCTGACCCTTGCACGGCTGCCCATCCCTGGCACATCCAGCCCTTGCACACCCAATCCTTGCACAACCGCCTGGCCCTTGCACGGCTGCCCTGCCCTGGCACATCCAGCCCTTGCACACCCAATCCTTGCACAACCGCCTGACCCTTGCACGGCTGCCCTGCCCTGGCACATCCAGCCCTTGCACACCCAATCCTTGCACAACCGCCTGACCCTTGCACGGCTGCCCTGCCCTGGCACATCCAGCCCTTGCATGCCCAGCCCATGCATGCCTGCCCAGCCCTTGCACAGCTGTCCAGATGTGACATATCTACCCCTTGCACACCTGGCCCTTGCACAACCGCCCATCCCCGGCACATCCCGCCCTTGCACACCCACCCCTTTCCTGCCCAGCCGTGTCACACCCAGCCCGGGGACACCCCGCACCCCCCCTCTCCTCCCCGTCCCGCCCCGCTCTCCCCGCCCCGCCGCGCCGCTTCCCCCCCCCCCCCGCAACGCCCCACGCCGCGGCGCCCTCCTCCCGGGGGCGTGTCCCCCCGCCCCCCGCCCCGGCCCCGCCCCGGCCCCGCCCCGGCCCCGCCCCGGCCCCGCCCCGCCGCCGGCCGGGCTCTCGCTGCCGGCCGCGCTATAAGAAGCGGTGCGGGCGGCGGGGCCGCAGCGGGCGCGGCGGGGGAACGAGATGAGCAGCGCCGGCGCCGCTGCAAGATGCTGGATGGACACGTCCTGCTGGGATGGCTCTCCTCCTGCGCGCTCCTAGGGCTGCTCGCCTGCGCCCCGCGGCCCTCCGCCGCCTACTTCGGGTAGGTGCTCAGCGCCGGCGCGCCCGCACCCCCGCTCCTCCTTCTGAACTTTTATTTTATTTTACTTATTTTTTTTTTTTAAATTTTTTTTTTTTTTTTTGCACAAGGGGGTTTTGCACCCTGTCCGTCCCACCCGAGGTGGCGATGCTGCCGGCTGCCTCCTTTCCCCCCGGTGGGTGCGGGCATCCCCTCCGCTGGCGCTGACAGCCCAGTGCCCGGGGCTCTCCGCCCCAAGCCGGGCGACCCTAATCCCCCGGGCGTGCTGCGTGGCACGGCCGGGCTCCCCGGGAGCTGCAGGTTGCTGCCTGCCGGGGTCTGCCGTGCTTTTCCCAGGGGCCGCAAGCAGAAACTCCGCGGGCGAGGGAGCGTCTCGGTCCGCCCTTCCCCGGCGGGAAGGTGGCCCGCACGGAGGGGACCCGTAGCGGGGTGGCCGGGGAGCTCGGCTCCGGGTGCGTGCTGTAACCTCTCCGCCAGCACGGCGCAGCCCCGAAAACACTTGGGTTTTCCCACCCCAATTTAAGCGCACGCTTCAGCACCAGGTGCTGGCAAGCGGGACATCACCCCGGCGGACTTGTTTTTATTACGGGGTGGGGGAGAAGTGTGCACGCTGCTGTCACCGGCCGGGGACGATGCGAAGCTTTACTCCCGACAGAGGCGAGGGCCGGGGTGCGGGGGGGTGCGGAGCCGCCGCATCATCCCGCGCTGCTCACCTGTGCGCGGTGCCGGCGCGCGGCCGGCAGGGGGCGCTACCGGCCCGGGCCGCGCTCGCGCCGCGCAGGTGGATCCCGCTCCCTCCCATCGCCCCCCCCCACACCCCGGACCCCCTTATCCCCCTTCCTTGGGCGGGGGGCTGAGCTGGAGCAGCCAAACAAACCCCTTCACCCCCT
Source organism: Morus bassanus (assembly GCA_031468815.1). Classification (NCBI taxonomy): domain Eukaryota; kingdom Metazoa; phylum Chordata; class Aves; order Suliformes; family Sulidae; genus Morus; species Morus bassanus. The sequence continues at coordinate 3,155,007 of CM062567.1, read as the reverse complement.
CTCCTTAACCCACCCCCGCTCCATCCCCCTGCAACCGCAGCCACGTCGCGAGGCTTCATCCCGCAGCAAAGGGTCCCCGCGTCCCTCTCTGCAACCCCCCCCACTTTGCATTTTGGCGTGTCAGTGTAGCTCCTTCTTGTCTTTTTTTTTTTTAAAGACTTGTCCCCAAAATGGGGTCGGTTTGCGAGGGAGGTTGGATGCGGGCGCCCGATTAAAAAAGTTTCGGTGCAAGTTTACTCAAGGGTGATGGTTCTTGCTGCTTTTTGGGATGTTGCGTTGTGACCGCTGGTAGGAGCCACTGGACTGGCCCTGGAGAATGTTTTAGCAGACTTGAGGTTTCCCCCCCTCTCTTTCCAGTAAAACAAATCCTGGTGTTGAGGCTTGTCCATTGCTTGTGGTCTGGCAAAGTTTTCCAAACAGTGCTACTTACATCTTCTGTTTCCAGCTCAAGAAGCATTTAACTTACTGCTGCTGGGGCTAGTTTTTTGAGGAAACAGCCTGTCCTGTGTGTAGGGTTTTAGGAAAAGCCCTCTTTTCTCCCAGCAGCACGCAGAGGGCTGTACCGAGCCCGTTAGCTCGTGTGTCTGCCGAAGACCACCGGCACTGTGCGGTTGTACTGTGCCTCAGGGACTGACAGGGCTTGTAAGGAGTTTGGCTGTAACTCTCCCGTTAATCCATGTGGTGCTGGTATCTGCTGTAGTGCAGCAGGTAACTAATTCCAGTCGCTTGCTTCTGGGATTTCTCTTCTGGCCTCGTGTGGCTGGTGTAGACTTTAACTTCAGAGTGAACCTGTTGAGCCGAGGGAAGTGTGCTGCTAGGTCTGTCCTGACCACTTTGGGTTATTCTCTCTGTCTCGGTACGGCTGCTGTTTCTGATTTGAGACTCCCTCTCTGGCAATAAGGAGGGGAGAGGAGAGGCTGCCAGATGTGCACCCAGCCAGATGTGCGCTCCGGGGCTGCTGTGGTGTGCAGTGAAGTTTGCTTATGCAAAGCATCCTGCTCTCTGGTTAGAGCCACAGAGAAGGAGCAGCATCTGCTGCTAATCTCCTCTTTGTTCTTCCAAGAGGCCTAGAGCAGAGATTGCACTTGCTGAGCTGCTGGGGACATGGGGGAATAGTCAGTGCTGAGGTCCAGGGTCCCTGCGAATCCCCAGCGATATGGGATTTAACTTGTGTGTGTGGAAGAGCTGAGCCATCCTTGCTGCAGGCCTCTGTATGTTGATAAGGAAAGGAATCTTACCTGGTAAAAGCTGTATGTTTCTGCAGAGCTCTTGATGCCTTTGCAAGTGCCCTGTGAAGGCTAGTATTAGCCCTTCTTGTATGCCTAGAAAGGTAGCCATGTGCATGGAGGAACTCCTCCAGGTGAGGAAGCACATCTGTATTCAAATATAAACCTCTCCTAAAAATCTGGATGCATCACCCTTTGAGGGGCTGAGCTGAAATGAAGTGGGCTCGGTTAATACAACACCCTTTCTAGGCAGGGGGAGGGACACTCCTTCCCAGCCCAAGGCATCATCAAAGCTACCGTGACACCTTTCGGTGGCCTGCTAGACCCTCTGCTCAGGGTGCTAACATCCCTGTCAGAGGAAATGGTGGGGCACAGAGCGCAGCAGGCGGCTGTGTTAAACAGATGTCATGTTGTAGCTGCAGCTTAGCTGCTCTGTTCTGCAGTCTGGTGGGGGATAGGGACAGCTGTGTATGATCCCTTCCACCCCATCCCCAATGTCTTATTTCAGGGAAAGAATTCAGTGTTTCCAAATGTGTGGCCTGGCGGGGAATTAGTTCATGGGGACAGAAATTGGGCATGGTTACATGATAACAAGATTGTGTCAGCATGTAGTTATGTCTGTGCCTGCCCCACAGGGGCAGCTAGCGAGTGGGAGGGGATGCTGGGGTGGGAAGGCTGGGGCTGGAGGCTGCTGCTTCTCTATGTGTCTGGCTCTGGTGTCTTGGAGGGTTGCATAAGCAGCCAAAAATGATAAATACCTTCTGGAAGTAGAGTTTGGTGTATGTGAGAAAGCGTTGGTGCAGATGGGGCCCTTGCCACTGGCTTGCTCCATCCCCAGGCTCTCTGGTTAGGACATGTGCTGAAGGGAACAGTTGACTGTCCGGGATGAAGGGAGGGACAGGCTTGTCCCTTGCCTAGGGTTATGCTGGCAGCCTCGGTGCTGCTCCCCGGGTGCTGCTGACCTCCTCCCTGGTGCAGGAGAGAAGGAGGTGCCAGCCTGACCTGGAGCTGGTACATGGGTACACAAAGGCAGGACCTGAAGTGATGCTAATGTGCAGCTGTGAGCAGAGCGGAGTCCCTGTAGGCACCTCCTCAGGAGGGGTCTGTTAGCACTAATTGCTGAAGAACAGCTGAAAGAGGCTGGCTTCAGGGATGTGGTGATGCTACAGCTCCTAAGCCTCGTCTCTGAAATGAGACTTCTTGATGCTAGAGAGGAAAAAGCATGCCTCCAAAACTGAGCAGGACCTGATGGCTGGTGTCGGGTTTAGAGTCATCCATCAGGATGCCTGATCACGAAGGGTGTGTTTTAGGGTAGGAGTACGAGAGACTGTTACTGGCTCGGTCTATACCAGAGGGGGAAGCATTGCCTTGGGATAAGTGTCAGCTGAGACTGGCTTGTTGAGATGCACTGGCTGTTCTAAAAGTGAGCCTCCTCTTATGTTCAGCCATCTCTTCTGCAGCTGGGCTGTCTGAAAACTAATTTACACCATATTACAACTGGCTGATGGGGGTAGCTTGGAGCAGCCCCAGACTGCTGGGATCCCTGAGAAAGCATTGCATTTCAGTTTCCTCCCCTCTCTGCTTTTCTTGTGCCTTACAAGCTTTGGGTGTGGGTACCTCCCCTTCCTCTCTCAAATGTGGCTAGGGGGTGGTGGAAATGCCATAGCGGCATGTGGGATTTGTGTTGGGTCTTGCACTGGGCTTTGGAAGTGGCAGATGAGAAGATGAGCCATGCTGGGGTGACAAGCAGGCTGATTAACTTCAGTCCTGCTGTGGCTGGGCGCTAAGTGGGATGGCAAACCAGCCTGCAGGAGCTTGCTGCTTTCCTGAGCTGCCTGGTCTGCGGCTCCGAGGTTGCAACCTGTCCAGGCCATAAATCAAAACCCCTCTATTTCTTTCTGGGTGTTCTGATTTACAGTCTGACTCAGTTTTGACACACGCCCTCTTTTTTTTGTTGCTGGAAGAAGTGTTGGTTTCTGCAGCTTGGAGTTTGCTGTGCTGTCCTCCAGGAGCAGAAGGAGCCGAGCAGCTCTGCCCCCTCTGCAAACACTTGTCAGGACAGTAGTTATGTTACAAGTGGCTCATGCTTACATAGTGTTTATATTGACAGATTGCAATGTTCTTCATAAATGTAACTGATCTGTACGCTGCACGCAGGCAGCAGGAACCCTTAAATGCTTGTGTGGGGGAGAGGGAGGGAGGGGAAGCATAGCTTGCCCTAATTTACCAACACATCGCTAGCGAGAGCAGGTTCCTTACTGCATGGCGGGTTTTTTTGGTGTGGGAAGTGCAATATATTTTTGTTCCCATTGGCAGGTGCAGAATAGGTACCCTGCTATGCTTTCGGTGCTGCTGGGGTAGAAGTATTTACATGCCCTGCAATTCAGGGTGTGATTCTGCTAAAATTACTTAGAAAAGGTATTGGACCTGAAGGGGTATTCAGGGGTTGTGACCAGCCGATGAGGTGGGCTCTCAAGGGGACTGAGAGTTAGCATGAGTTCCTCAACTGTCACTGCAAGCACATGGCATCAGCTTCAATGTCATCTCCAATAAAAGCAAGCCCTCTGGTGCTGGCAGGCTTTGCTGCCTGCTTTTTCCAGCCTGCGGGATATGCTAGGTGCTAACATGGCTGTTGCATATCAAGAATTTCTGTACCTGTCACTTGATGGTAGTGTGGGGCCACGCACTCACGTTTGCAGCTTTCGGCTGAAGGCGTGTGAACTTCTCGGGAAGCTGTTGTGTAGCCAGGCCACAGCGTGTTGGCTTTCCAGACGCGCCGGTCGTCTCTGGCATGTGTGAGATGAAGCAGCTGGTTCTCAGCACAACCCAAAAAAACAAAACCTGGACTCGGGTGGCGAGGCAGGAATGCGGCACGCAGGCAAACACAGCTGGAGCGTAAGGAGGCAGCTCCTGGGGCTGGGAGGGCGGCTTTGCCATCCCACCCTGTGGTGTTCTGCTTTTTCTAGATGGTGATGCTGGTTTTAAGGTGCTGGATTTCTGGTTTTCCTTGGAATAGGAAGGGTGTGCCTGGCTGTTTGTTTTTTCTTTTCCTGCTCCTTTTGAGCTGGGTGAATTGTCACGTAGAGACTGATCTGAGTCCTGACTGGCTTCTCTCCCGAAGTTGGCCTCTCTGGGTCAACTGAAAGCAGTGTTTAACCTCCATTCCTTTGTGAAGGGGAACCCTGTGCCCAGAAGAAGCATTTGCTTTGTAGATGCTTGAAGGCGGCACTGGAATTGAAGTGCCATAAGGGTGGTGACAAACCCAGGAGCATTTGGAAAAATAACTGTGCATGCAAGCTAAGGTCCAGCAGAGCTGCATCTTCAGTCCTGGGGACACAGATCTGTCCCAAATAAGGTTGGGACGTACCTGAAAGCTTCCTCCATCTGCAGCGTGTTCAGAGGATGGAGCAAAGCTTTATTCAGACATGGATTAGTATGTCTTGGACTCATGTACTGGATTGACCATGTTTCTTGAGATTTGGGAACCACTACCTTGTGCCTCAGTTTCCCTTACTTGGAAAGACATCGGGGCCATCTCTCTCTGAACTCCACTTGTTAAAGAACACAGTGGCTGCATACAATGCTCACCAAATACTGCATGTTTTATTGGCAGGGGTCACCAGTGCTAGAGATGACTCCTTAGGGGGAGAAGATGGCTCGCTAGGAGAATATTGAGTGATACTTGGCAAAGCAGGAGGTGCCCAGTGACTTTCTTCAGTGTGACTGGTGATGCAGAACTGGAGACCAGGAATCTATAGGGCTCTGGTCTCCTGGTGAAAGGCCTGGTCAATGATTAACTTGCTTTCTGGAAGCTGCTAAAAACAATAAAAGGGAGTCCAGCCCCACAACCCCAACACAAAAAGCCCATGAGTGTTTAATAATTAAAGGCCTTGTGCTTTATCGCAGGGTAATGAGAATCGCCTTGAGGCTTATTCAGTGGTAGGTAATTGAATTAGATTGTGGGATTGGGAAGGGGGAGGGTTAAGCGGAAGGTCTGGAAGACTGTGTGGAGAAGCTGATGTGATGCTACTTGGTTTGAATCTTTCTGACCGGACTGGGTTCTGTCAGTCTTTGCTGCTTTCTTCCTTTTTCTGTCTGCTCAATCCACTGTGCTTGCAGGGTTGGTGTAATTGCTTCCTGGAGAAGATGTTCCTGTCCATGGGATGCTCCATTCCATTCCCTTCATTTAGGGAGATGCTGACAGTGGTTTTTTTATTCCTGGTGTTTTTCTTGGTGAAATGTTGCTATTTAAAGGCTCCTTGAGATTTTTCTGGTGGAAAAGCCAAGCCAGAAGACACTCCTGAACTAAGCTGTCTGCATTGTTGGAGGAGTCTCAGTAGCCAGAGGAGGTACTGAACCAGTGACCATCACGAGTGCTACCACTGCATGAGGCAGTTTCTGATGTAGAGCTGACCAGAGCTGCACAGGGGTGGTGGGACCTAAAAGCTCAGCTCATAAAAGCTGAAGGCCAAACTTGCCTGCCCCATCTCCCTCTTATGTCTCTGCATAGCTGCTCTCTAAGAAGAGGGACTTAGTTTGGAGATGGATTTTGAAGCTTTTTTTGGACGCCACTGAGGAGATGCTACATTGGAATATCCCTATGGAGGAGACTGTCTTGAGCATGGTCTTCTAGGTCAGGTCACCAGAGGTGTAAGGACTTCTGCCAGAAGCTCTTGTATCGACCCTCTGTTCCAGTTACATGGGTAATGTGGCAACTTCAGGGCTTGGTTTCTCTGGTTACTTGAGTTCTGTAGAGTGCAGATGGGACAGTTCTTATCCCAGTGTTTGCTGCCTGAGGCATTTGGGAGGAGAGGGCTCAATACATTAGAACTGTCTTGATCTACTGTTACGTAAATTGTCCCTCTGCCTAACCATGCAGCCACCTCCTGGCGAAAGCACTCTTGGGTGGGATGGCACTTGCTTAGTTCATACTAAAAGCCATGTTAGACACAAACTTCTTTACCCCAAGTTCCCTGACTGTCCAGGTAGCAACCTGCCAGCTTCCCAGTGCTTCTCTGAGGGTGTGTGTTGAAGCAATCCAAGAAGCCTCATGTACCTGGCTTTCCAGACTGCAAATATGCTCAGCCTCTGGCTTCCCTCCATAATGAAGCAGCCTTTCTCTCTGCAGCCAAAAAAGCTCTCTAGTGGCTTGTAGCATGTTAATAATGCAGTTGGCTTCTCAATCTGAGCAGTCCTCAAGCAGAGGGCCTGTTGCTTGCACTGTTAAATGCTGATGGGAGGCTACTGCTTCTCCTGCAGAACGTGGCTGCAGGGAGGCTGGTGCTGCAGGTCCTGGACTAGCACATGGTCTGGCTCCAGGCAGGACAGGTAGGATATGTTTTCCTGATTTACTGGACCCAGAGCTGGGGTGCCTGCTCAGGTCAAGTTGAGTAGGAGCTAGGAATTATGATGCTGGGTGGTAAGGGTTAACCCTCTAGAAGCTGGTTTTTTGACATCTTGTTGCAAATTTTTCTTCTCCTGTTTTTAACTGTGCTTTTTAAGGTTCCCTCAGATCATGGCTGTAAGTGCTAATGAGTCTTATCTCTTGAGATACTGTCATGAAATACACTTATGAAGTTTATCAGCTCAGTAAGCTTTACATTTTATTGTAATGCGTGTTTGCACTGTGCTAAGTGGAACAGGGAGTATTTTGACTACATGGATAAACATAGCAGTTACGGGATTTGCTCTAGCTGATAAAAAAACCTATTCTGACTTTTTTTTCCCCTTAGCTGTTGCAGAGAACTCTATCTCAAATGGATCAAGCAGCTCCTGCATGTGCTATATGGTCTTCATCTGCCTGTGACCTTAAATCATTCTCCTATATGTTGTGGGGAGTATTTTGTTAATTCAGTTGCTGAAGGATTTCTTTTGGGGGAAGGGGAAATGACAGGTTAAAAAAACTTGAACTCTTCCTTTGGAAAGAACACAGAGCAAAACAGTTTTTCTATACATCCACTGTAGAACATGCAAACTCAACAGTATCTGACATTAATGCTGAGTCTGTGCTGGCTTGGAAGGGAGCATGGAGCATGCAGTTCATGTTGATGGGATGTCATGCCGTATGGGAGTTGGCATGAATTTCATGAGCAGATTAATTTGGCCTAGCTCATTAAAATAGCATTAATTGGATAGCCAGATGCTTATGCAGTTTGGGGAAAAACTAGCTTGCTCTGACTTCTGCATTTGCCATGCGCTGGATGGACAAGTTTCACAATTGTAGCAAAAGTTTCCTTTCTTGGAAAAACTGTTCTGAGTCTTTCAGAGACTGAAGTAGCATAATTGGCCATTTACCGTGCATAGTAGGAGGTAGCTGCTTGTGCTTTGGAGCAACATGTGATTTCCCCTAGATGTGAATGAAGTACTGAGATGCCCATAGAAATATCTGAGCTTTGATGAACCTGTCAAATGGCCCTGTCTGGCTAAGGCAATCCTGGGAGGAATGGGCAGAAGTTTAGCCAGGAACTTGGTCTGCTGTTGACCTTCTCTGAAACCAAACTGTAGAGCAGCATCGCAAAGCAAGTAGGGTCAAGCAACTGTTGCTTTCAAGACCAAGTTCTTTTGGAAGAGGTCAGCTGATGAGCAAAAGAATTAGCTTCAATCAGCTCTTGGTGTACTTAATTTTTTCTCCATGTTAGAGTCCAGCAAAATTAAGTTTCCTCTGAGATACCCAAGGGTGTGTTTTGAGTCTGACCCCTGGGTGATGCCTTCATGTGTAACATACAGGTAGGTGAGACAGGCTGCCAAGACGAATTACTCTGATGCACAGAGCCCATGGCTTGACACTGGGTTTCCTGCTTCTGTGTCTTAAGCACCTCCTAACTTCCCAAAAGGAGCTGGTCATGACTCTGCTCCAAAATCATCAGCACTGCCAGATGAGCATCTACTGAGGTAGGCTCACCCATGTCTTCAAGAATACTGACTTCCAGTCAGAGCCTATTACTCTTTAAATTCCACTTCCACAAAGTGCCTTATGTTCCCTGCTGTCATCAATCAGCTGTATGTGACAGCTTTCCCAGCTCTGCATGTGGGAGTGTGCTGTGTTGCTACAGCGTGCACAGGAGTGCACTGGTGCTAGCTGACCCCTCCGTAGGCTTGGCTGGAGGGGCCGTTGGTGGCGGGGCTGCAGGATCACCAAGTGCTCGTGTTACAGAGGAGTGCCCATCTGCCCAGCCCTGGCATGCACAGCCTGGTAGGTTGCTCTCATGACTTGTTTGCTGTGATCTTTGTAGAATTCCCCACTTGATTGCTTAAAAGAAACTGCACAGAGGCATTTCTATGCCCTAGTCCTCATGACTTGCCCACAGCTAATTCCCAGGGTAGATCTTGCTGAGTGAACCCCTGCTGAGCCGGGTGCATTGACTGCCTTTCACTGTTATGGTGAGCTCAGACCTTTAAATATTCTCATTGTAACGTCTTCTCTGCGGGTTGATTTTTTTTTTTTAAAGATTGGTGATCTCATGCTTGGTATTGCAACAAAACAAAGCCAGGCGGCCCTGGGGGGCATAACTGTGCTTCTGTTAGAGATTGCAACTGAAGATTATAGGTGAAGCTGGTTTTGCATGTTACAGAGGACTTCTTGTGGGGCTTTCCAGCTCCATCTTCCAGGACTACTGTTAGTAAGCACCTTGCTCTCTAAAGTTGCCAAGGTAAAGCGTTCAGTCTTCTGGATGTTGACAGTGCTCCTTGGCTATGCCTGAAGCTGAGCTTAGAGGGGATTCATTTTACCCTGCTGACCAATACAATGCCTCACTTCGAATCAGTGCTAAGTCCTCTGGTAGCTGACTGCTGGTGGGGTCTATTTTTTGGTGGGGATTTACCCTCCTTGGCCTTAACACTGAAGCTCCTTGCTCTGCCTGCAGGAAGGGTAGGTCTCTTGCCTGCAGGAGGTCTGCCAGATCCTTTCCCAGATGGCTTGCCACCCCCAAATCTTGCTTTGACTTCAGTGCCTCCTGATTCCCGTAGAAAACTAGTCAGTCCTGTCTCGTGTGGGTGCAGAGCCCCTTCTAAGGCCATGCCTTTCAGCATTGGGGAGTGTGGGTGAGGACACATCAGACAAAGCCTTGCAAAATACTCAGGCAAGCAAAGAAAATGTGCTTCCACTTGAGTTTAGCCTAGGAAGGCCACGGTGTATTTTGGTGTTTCCCAGCTTCTTTACATCCTACTGCTCTCTAGCCTCAAGCACAAATATCCCAGCCCACCCAGGTCTTGGGTACCTCCTTCAGTAGTCTCAAAGGAGACTTCTAGTGTTGCCCCTCAGGTACGGGAGCATCTGTACCCCACTGACCTGGGGAGTGTCATGGCACTACATGCCCCTGCCTCTTGCAGTGGCACTGCTTGGAGAGTTGAGCTTCTCCATTGTATGGAACCAGATTTGGTCTTGCTCAGGTGAGAGTTATGAGGTGAATGAATGAGTTATGAGAGTGTCTAGGAGCCAAGTTCAGTTCAGGGTGGGTATTCACCTGGGAGCCAGAGCAGCTGGTGGGACTGGGTACCTGGGAAACAACTGAGTGTGATTGCACTTGGGATGAGGATCCAACTTTGGCAAGTCCTTTTGGGCTGGCTCAATTGGTGTTGGCTACAGGGGCCTCTCCCAGAGCAATCAATGACTTCAGTGGAGCTTGCCCAGCTCAGTGACACAGAGTTCAGCTTACTGCTCTGCTGCAAGCCTTGCTGTGCTACAGCACTCCAGGGCTGCCCATCTCCTCTGACAAGAAATCCTATCCTGGAGCCCAAACCCCTCTGGGGACAGTTCACCAGAACTGATACTTTATTTAAAAGAACTGACTTGTTTTGCTTAATCTTGACAAAATTCTTTTCTAGCCCTAATCCTCTTCCAGTGTAAGGTGAGATCTTGAAATACCTGGCAAACTTATAGCATAGCTCTCTTTCTGCATCTCTGGGCCTCTCTGTAATCAAAGGTTGGGGGGGGGGGGGGGGGGTAGGGATGCTTTCAGCCCCTGCCAAAGATAAATCTCCTGCTGGGAGCTAGCAGGGAGCTATTTCCCAGTCTGTGGTTAGCAAGTTGATCTGACAGGCCAGAGGTGAAACAGCCACTTGAGCTGAATTACAGGGTCTAACCAAAGATCCAACACTTCCTTTGGCTCATTAGCACGGCTGTGTTGCATCCCTGGTGACTATTTCTATCTTCTGGCTTGTCCCATGTTGACTCTGGAAATCCAGAGGCTAGTATGAGTTTGAAGAGAGGACTGAAACTGAAGGGCTGCTCATGGAAGAAGTGTGAACTGGACTAAACAAGGCTTTGAGCAGTCCCTGTGGTTGGTGTTACGTGGCTATTCTTTGTTTTGCCTGATTGAAGCCATAATCTCCATGCTGTTTTTTGTAGCTGATAAAAATGTGTTTATAGTCAGAGACCTGTCTCTGTAAGGTGCAGGACAGATGCTGGGCCAAAGACATAGCGTTTGGAGGGGAGTGGGACCAGGCATAATCCTACATTTGTCTCCTGAGCTTGCAAGAGGGATCAACATCCATGCAGAAACAAATCTCACTTGACGTAGTAGAGCTGCCGTAAAACTAACTGCAGTTTGTCTCTGGGGAGCTTGTGGTCCCAGTCTTCCCCAGTGCATCGACTGGATTCCCTGTGGGCTGTCCCAGACAATGCCTTGTGGAAGGAACCAGGGTAAGAGAAGGGCATCTTCCCTCAGCACTGCATCCCTTGAGGCACTTGCTTGGGCTGCTGCAAGGCTCATGGAAAATCTGAGAGCTGGAGCTGGCACTGGGAGGGGGGAGGTGAGTTTGAAGGCTTGGCCTCTTCTGACTCATTAGAGTTTGGGACTGTACCAGGCTTGATGACCCTTTCACATGGTGATGCTGGCCATATTTTTATCATGTAGCATGGCTGGGGTTGGATGCTCTCCCTTGCAGACTGTTCTGTGGCACTTCTTGGTGTGGAGGTGGCTGGTGAGCCCGTCTGCTCCCAGAGGCTGACTGCTCCAGCACTGAGTGTGGTATGAGGCTGATGAGCTGCTCTCAGGGATGCTGTGCTTCAGTTGCTGTTGGACAGATCAGCACAGGGTCAGAGGCAGGGGCAGTTGGGTAGCACTGTTCAAACAGATGCCTGCTTGTGTGGGGCTGTTTACTCTGTTACCAGAGTTCTTTGGAGCACTCCTTTCAAGTGCTTTCAATTGAAGTGGCTCTAGAGCTGGTGTCTGATCTGTCTGGATGTGTTCAGAGGCTGGGGTAAGTTTTACCTCATTGCTCCGTGGGGGTGAAGGGAGCAGAGAGCTTGCCAGGCATCTGCATGACTTTGGGCACATCCATTAACCTCAGGGTACTTCAGCTTGTAAAACAGGGCTGTTTTCAGGGGGAGCAGGCTGTGAGCTGAGTCAGGGACTTGGTGCACATCCCTTGGCTCATGTCAGGACCCCTCAAGGGCTGTTAGATTATAGACCAGGTCTGAAAGTGTCTTCCATAGGTGCCTGATGAAGCAGAGCCCTCTGATGGGATTGGAGTTACTGCTCCTGTTGCAACAATAAAGGGGGTTCAAAGGCAAATGTATAGGGGATCTACTGATGGCTTAGCTCTGAAATGCTAATAAGCAGGAAACCCCTAGCTTCAGCCTGCAAGGTCTGACTTCAAAACAAGCCATGTAGTTGACCCTTCATTTTAAGGGTGCAGTGTTGCACCCACTAGCCTTTTCCAGAGGCTTGCTGGGAGATGCATGGCTGGATTTCCAGTGCAGCTGCTGCCCTTGCATAAAGCACTAGCCACACATTGCTCTTGCTACTGTCAGCTGCCTGAGCGCCTCTGTTTATGTATCTAAAGCTTGAAGGCTGGAGAAGGAAGAAATCTGACCAGTGCAATGGAAACCTTCAATTCCCTGCGGTCCCAGGAGGAGAGGAGTAGCTTCAGGCTGGAGCTAGGAATGAACTTCATTTGTACACTGCCTCGCCTCTCCAGGAGGATCGGCCAGGAAAAATATCAACAGTTCCATTAAAAAGTCTGCTGGTTTGCTAAAGTAGTGGAATAAACATACCTGTAGGCATAACGGCCTGAACCGCACAGGAAACATTAACTAGAACGAACACACGCAGACTTGCTCCCTCTCCCCATGTATATCTACCAGATAAAAAACACTGCGCGTCCATGGTAATGTGTAAATCAAACAGCAGCTGGGGGGATTATTCTTAGCTGGGGAAGAACTGGCTTGGATCAGAGGGGCTCAGTGCTTTCCTAGAAAGGCAAAACCCGTGCTGAGCCTGCTCTGTGCTCCTATGCCTGGGCTGGGGGGTGTGAGGGGGGGAACCTGCAGTAGAAACTGGGTCAGGATGGGGTTTGGGGTGGTTATTAGCCCTCTCTTTGGTTTCTTATTACCCTTTCTTAGCTTCCCTTTCCCTATTTCTGTGGGAAGTGTGTGGGGCTGAACTGGTTTTGCTCTAACCAGTTGAGTCCAGTTGAAAAGCTGGTGTGGAAACCAGTGGGAAGCGGGTAACACCCTGGGAGCTTGCAGAAGAGTAGGGTGGATGTGATAGCACTAAATGGGGAAGCCAACCACCCCCAGCCATTGGTGCATGGTGGAGGTGGTCCCTTCGGTCCACTGAGCCCAAAATACATCTCCGGGACAGCGGGAGTGGACACCTGCAAACTTGTATTACATATTTTGGTGAGGGGATGTGAGCTTTGAGCATGGCTTGAATGAGAGATGCTGCCAGCGCTTTTTGGACCAGTAACCTGGTCCCTAAGCTGCCCGTAAAAACAGCTTCCCCCTTGGCCATACCCAGTATGTGGTATGTACAGAAAATATACGTTGAAAATGCCTTCAGTTGCAACCAGATGGCACCTGTCAAGCACAAGTAGATATTTCTATTAGTGTTCTTATTTGAGTGTCTTGGACCACTCCCAGCCTCTGGATAGCAAAACAGCCCTGCTGTAACTGTCCTTCCAGAGCAGCCCCAGAGGCAGATTGATGTGATTATTGCTTGCTAGAGACAGTCCCTGTGCTCCCAGGCCTCATCTGCACAGCCACTTAGCACAACTAATCTGAACTGACTTTTAAAGTGGATTAGTTCAATTACTCTTAACTAGCCCTGGTGGAAACACTCTCCTTGGGGATTAAAGATCCTTAATTCACTTTAACATACTTGATTTCAATGCAAATCAGGCTAAACTGAATCAAGGGTACTTTAGAGCCCTGTGTGGAGGCACTCCTTCAAAATTGATGTGGTTTAACCACCCCACTTTGCATTCCTGTGCTCAATTCATTCCAGTTAGCATTGCTGGAGTGTCCCCTTACCGATGACTAATGTAGGCAGCCTCTCAGATATAAAGCTGCAAACACATTACCTAGGCTAATGTGCGAACCAGCTCCTGTGAAGAGCTGCTGCATCTGCTGATTCAGGGCTTAAAATTGCCTAGCCAGGGTGTTTTGGAGGTGTTTGCTCTCTTTTGTTTTTTTCACTCTTCTTTCTTTTCCATGTCTTGCTTTTTTTAATTCTTCAAACCAAGCTCTTTGCTATTTCACTTAAAATGCAGGGCAGTGAGTCATGCATCAGTTTTTCTCTGCTGTCCTTAACTCACTGGATAAAATGGGAGTACTTCACCAACAGTGCACTCATCCTCTTAGCTCAGTAATTTAACTCTCCGGTTGAGGATGAGCTGTGGTTGTGAAAGATTGGCTTCTGTTTCCCTGAAGCTTGAGTGAAAAATAGTCATTACATCTGTGGTGCCCTGGGCAAGTGGGCAGGATAATTCATGCTTTGGTGAGAGTTGGGCAAGAGAGGGGTTTTCTTCTGTGTTTTAAGTGTCAGATGATGTGTGTCTTGAGGAGAAGAGGGGAATCCTGCCAGCACCCAGTGAGGGGAAGATCCATGACTTGGGCGGGGGGGGGGGGAATTATCACATTTTTTTTCCTTCATACTGACCCTAAACATTTTGTCTCTACTTTCTGAAGGGGAGAGGAGGTAGTACTGACCACTCTGCAGATGAGGCTCTCCATCCCCTTGCCTGTATCCCTGCAGTCCATTAACTAATTTAATACCATCCTGACCCCCTGGGCTTCACCTGAGACCCCTGTTTTGCTGCTCTGGGCTCAAATTTAATCCCTGCTGTGTGGCTGCCAGCAGACTGGGGAGAGGGGATGACTATTTGGCATGGCTTTGCCATCTTTTACAGGGACAGTGGCCAAGGAAAGGAAGGGTTAACCCTGATGACTGAAATGATGCCAACGTTGCTCTTGGTACTGCTTCTTCAGCCTGCCAGAGCGAAGGTTTATTTTGCTAATAGCCCTCTAACTTCACTCTCCCCTTCTTGCATTTCCCTCTGCTTATGATATTTCAGCTCCTCTACTTAGTTTAGCATCACTTAAGAAATAGGTGAGCAGTTTGGGTGGCCACAGGAGCAGCTGGCAGCTATATGAGCTTTTTTTTGGTGGGGAACAAACTTTCAGTTTCTTTAACTAGGGTTTTTCATGGTACTCATGAAAAGTCCCCTGTGCCCTGCAGGCTATGGAGAAGGGAACAGGCATTGCACACAAACGGGATGTGGATGCTGCTGCGCTGGGGCTGTGAGACCGCTCTGTGCTTCGATGCTGCAGCTCTGAAATCCCTCAAAGGACCCACTGTGCTGCTCTCCAAAGCCTGCATCTAGCTTACAGCCATGGGGATGGTGGAGAGGAGGCATGCCCAAAGCTGCCAGTGGTCCCTTTCTAACCAGATGTTCAGATGTTCAGGGTCTGTTGGGTTTTATTTTGGGAGCAGAGGTGGAAGGACACAGCAGCCCACCACAGCTGGATTATAAAATGGATCTGGAAAGGCCCCTATTTGCAAGCATCTGAACAATTGCTGGCAGATGCTTTCCCACACCAACCTTTCAAATGCTCCATGGAAGATGTTCTGCTGTGAGCCTGGCTGCTTTAATCAGTGCTTTGCTTCCTAACAATAAAGGTTTTCCTCTAACAGGTGATGGAAATTTCTCTGGCTGAACCATAAGCTAGTGTCCTCTTATTTTCTTACCACCAGGCAACTCCTTCGCTCTCCGTCATGTGGCTGAAGAACATCACCATGTTGCTTTTCAGTCCCTGGTCGTCTTTAGGCTTGGTTATGAGGTCGGCACAAACAATGGCAACATGGATGTTTGATGTAGTTATACATTAAATCTGGTTTCTCTGGCTAAGTTTCCTGGAGCAGTAAAGTAAATCAGTGGCCAGGACCTGGGAGGGTGTTTTCCTCTTATTCTTGCCCAAAGAATATGTGCAAAAAGGAATACTCGGAGTGTTCTCTACCAGTATGGGGAAAAACCCCAGTCCTACATGTTTATTATATCCTTAGGTTTTTAATTACCTGAGCCAAGACCTCTGTCTCACTAGCATTTTGGCAAGCCCTAATGCATTTAGCACCACAAAGTGTTGGTGTTTCCTCCTTTAAGACATGAGGCTGTTAACATCCTTAGCATCTCTCAAGATTTTCTGGGGACTATTGCTTTGAAAAGAATGAGTGCTGAGCGCACATGATTCCTTCTGTAAGCAGCAAACTCGTAACCTCACTCGTGAGAAAACATCAAGATCTTACCAAAAGGAGATGTTTCACCTAGGTGCAAATTTTTACTTGGGGATGATGCTGTCTTTCAACCTCATGATCTATGAAGAGGTGCATTAATACATCCTGCCAAACTGTGCCATCTGCAAAATCGCCTCCTCTCCTAGGTATGCCTGGAAAAGCCTGGGGGACCTTTCCAGGATAGCTCTTTTGAAGGTGTCTCTGAGGCTATGCTTGTATGAAGTAGGCTTTCCAGCAGAGGACAATAGGGTTGCAGGTGCTGGGAGAAAAGGTACCCCAATAGAAAAGAGGCCAGCTTCCCTGATGAATTGCCATCCCTCTGTGCAGCAAGTTGGAGGTGAGGATCTGCTTTAGCTAATTAGTCTCCTGCCCCTATCTTGGGGGTGTCACCCTTACTCAAAGCCTGTGGCCAAAAGACCTCGGACTTCAGTGACTGAAGGCAGTTGGCATTTGATTGAGTTTGTAACCATCCTCTAAAGGAGGGAGGCTAAGGAGCTGCCTTTGTGAGATGGGAATTGCTCACATCAAAGAGCAACCCAGAGTGTGACTTTCCAAGCCTTGGGGCTTCCCAGGGTGGTGGCAGGGGGCTCCAGGGCTACTCTTGTAAGTGGTCAGGAGTGCTGGAAACCTAAATGCAAGAGCTGCGAGCTGCATTTTGGACCCAAATGAAATGATTCTGCTTGAGATGTGAATTCCATTGTGAGTTGCTATGACCATTAGACAGAATGGTAAAAGACCTGCTAGAGTGGCCCTTAAAATGGGTTTTCAGTAGGTGGAAGAAATCTGGCAACATCTGAACTGAATTCTCCTTCCTGTGAGCTTGCAATCTGAGGGATGCTGGCCTGTGGCATTCATGGGGTCTGTGGGGTTTCTTTGCTTTTGTTTTCAAGCTGCATAAATTGACCCCCTCTTTCTACTCCTGCAACTTGTCCATAGGGTTGGAAAGTATCTGCTGTAGAAGATGCCCAACTTCCATCTACAGAAATGAACTAAGCAGTGCTAAAATTGGGAGCAATGGATCAAGTGAGATATTGGTTTAGGGGTTTTATGGCTTTTTGTGATTTCAGGTTGGTAAATACAAACCTCAGCAGTTGATGACTAGGAGGAGGGCTGAGTGGAGGAGCTGAACAGAACTAAATCTGGAGTGATATCTAAGCTGCTAACAAGTCCTGTTTCTGTGTCTATGAGGACTCGCTTACAGGATAGCCAAAGGAGAGGTTTCTTTGCAGACTAAGCTCTTGCTCAGTTACATGATGAGGCCAACATCTTCTCCAGTACTTACAAATGTACCTTTAAGAATGATGGTGTTCTCTTAAAATTACTGAAAACTCTTAAAATCAATAAAAATCCCTTCTGTGGGATTTTTATGCATCCTGCTTAATGGGTTCAGACTGGAACTATTTCTTGATCTCTTGCTGCCCTGTTTTCAGCAGCCTCTGGACACCCTGTGGGCCATTGCATTTAGATGCCAGTATAATTTGGTAAGGATTTGTCCTTTTTAATGGTTTCTTTCCCACCTCACTTTTAGAAGCTGCTCTAATTCCATATTGCACTGTGATTGCAAATTTTAAAAGGAAAATCTCAGCTAATGTATTTTAAGATTCTTATGGGCAAGCAGCCCCCTGCTTAATGTGATAAATTGGGCAGCTTTTTTCACTAAGGAAAATAAAAAGCCTTCCAAATCAAGAAAATTATGTAAGTAAATCTGAGTGTGCTCTAAAATTAAACCTGCCTCACAAGCTCTGGGGCCTTCTGTGTGAAACCCGTGAAGACTATTTCGGGGAGACTGTAAAGATTTGCTTGGGGGGTGTCCAGGGGTTTCCTGAAGTTCTCTTCCTCCATTGATCAACTTGCCCATTTGATGTGGCCAAATGTGTACGAACATAAAACAGTCAGGGACCATCCTTGCCCAGTACCAGCTCCCCAACATCCTAAATGAGCCACAATAGGCACTTAGCCCAGAAACTTCACAGAATAACTGGATAACTTGTCCCCAGCCTCATGTAATTCTTGCCATGCAGCATCCTGCTCAAAGGCATGACTCTGTAGCACAGTTATAGCCTGATATGGCTTTGCTGTGGTGGAGCAAAGTGGCATATCATCATCTGTGACTAAAGATGTCTGGCGTGAGCTTCCTAAGCCTGGAGTTTGCAACCTGCGTTACGTGCACTCTGCAAACTATAGTTACGCTAGGATGAAGGTGGCAAATTAAGTTACAAAGGCTTTTACTTGTTGTCTTGCCATAGCCCCTGTTGTCCTTGCTCTGTATGCATTGTGAGGATCCCTCTTGTCTTACTGCTGTGCCTTCATCCTCCCTTCTGTTTTATTACCTAGCTCTTCTCCGCTTTGCAGTCACATAAAGCATGTTTTTCTGTGGTGTGCGGCCAAAGCTGCTTTGGAGACCTCCGTTCCCACACTGTGAGCTGTGTTTGGAAAGGGTCAGTGTTATCCTTCAGGGATTTGAGTGTCTCCATGAGGTTTCCCCATAGGGACTCTGGTGCCAAACTCCCTTCCAGTTTGGGGTGGGAGAAGGGAAGACTTTCATCTCTGCATGTGGTTGACAGCGCAGTATCTCCAGCCACAGTGGGACTTAATTGACCTCCTTCTTAGCACTTGTGCTGAGATGGCTTTGGGCTGTTGATAGGCTGGGGTGATCTTAAGGGGTTCATGGCACTTCTCCTGGCTAAGGTCAGATATAAACACCTGGAAAGTCTTAGGAGGGAGCACCTCTCCTTATGCTCTCAGTTCTTGTTATGCCCGATAGATCTGTTAACTCAGCTGCACAAGGTATTTCCATGTGGGGAAAAATCTCCCCTAATTTTGTTTTACTCTTTTATTTGTAGACTGATGACAGGTTTCTAGCAAACATACAAAGCATGTGTTAGCGTTGCTATCCTTCCCTTCTGCCTGAGTTGTTCTCTCTCTTTCTTGGCCCTTGGTCCTCCTGAGCTCTTGCAGCCAGGAGACACTGAAATCACAAACGTGCAAAATACATGATGGATAAACATCTTAATCTCACGGATCCTTCAATATAAATGTTTTCCGAGGCCCTCCTTCAAGAAGGATTAGCCGGTAACAGTGTCTGAAAGGTCGTAGCCTTGCTTCGATTTGCTCTGCTGCTCAAGATGCTAAACGTGTGTGAAAGCTTCAGCAAAAGGCCTGGGATGCCATCACTGTTCTCTAAGGCTCCAGGGAGCATCTGTGTGTCCTCTTGGGCTTTGGACATTCATCTTGGAGCTCTGCCTGCCTGTATTAGCCATTGTGATAGTGTTGCCTAGAGCGCCCAAATGTGACATGTATCAACTGGCATTTTGGCTGCACTAAGTGTAAGATTTTTTCCAGTGTAGGTTTATATCTGTTTTTTTTCCTCTCAAGTGTGTGCATATTACTGTTATGATTTATTTTCAGGCTGTAACTTTGGTTTTATCACTTGAAATACTTTGGAAACTTGGAGGGCTTTTTTTAATTAGTTGCAAGCCCTCTTTAACTTGGAGGAAAATTCCAGTGTGAAGAATGCTGTTGATTCACAAAGAAATTGTTACAGAGCTCCGGTAGAAAGGTTTCCTTTCATCTTTGCGTTATTTGGGCCTAACTTTCCTCCCTGAAGCTGCCATTTGCTTTGATAAAGTTGACTTTGCTTCTTGATAGGTCCAGAATAGATCAGAGTTTGTTATTGAAATGTCAAGACTATCAACATGGATGTCCTTCAGCAGAAAGCTGGGTGGGAAATCATGAGCATGGGAAACTAGTCTTGAGTACTTAACTCTTGGACAAAGGGTGGAAGAAAGGAATTGGTATAAGCTTATACAAATAGTGGTTTTGATGGTAAAGAATAACAATAGTTGTGTGCTAGGATAGGTTATTCTCACTCCCTTCTGTCCTGAGACCCTTTGGTCAGCCTGTAACAATGAAAAAGTGAATGGCTCCTGGTTGTTCTTTTGCTATAAAATTAAATGACTTTCCGTGATTTTATTTTTAATATTGCTTATTGCTCCAGCTGCGTATGCAAGTTATATGCTGTTGGGGCACTTTCAACCACTGCTATTTTGGGGCTGGATAGGGGTAAACTAGAGGGATTCCTTTCTCCACCACCAAAAAACAAATGTCACTCTGGGGATCGTGGTGGAGAGAAAGCTGGCAAAGCAAGTGAGATCCTGCCACTCTTGTTCCTGTGGTTCAGCCTGCAGAATTGCAAGTGTAACCCGTGCTCCCGGAGTTTCAAGGAAGTGAGGTGTGAGATTTGTGGGTTAGTGTCCCTTGGGGATGTGGGTCAGGGGATGCTGGATGCCTCCGTAACCTCAAGGAGGGCTGGAGGGATCCGGGGAGGTCGCTGGAAGGCTTGGCAGAAGGCACACACTCTTGCAGGGATGAGAGACCAAGGCTGGGGGTGGGACAGTTTTCTTGACAAGAGGCCAACTGGAAAATCTCAAGCACAGACGAAGAAAGGGAACGGGGAATGTGATACCGTCTACCAGGGAAGGACGTAAAACCTAAGAGAAGGACGTAGCCAAGTTTTGTCGCAGTGCTATAGGATTTCAGCTGCTGCTTCAGCAATGCTGTTTTGTAGTGATTTACTTAAAATGCTAGGAATTCTAGTTCAGGTTTGCAGAAGAGACCAGAGAGATATCTCATCTTGGCTGTTGTATCTTTTTAAATGTAAAATTTCCTTGAATCCCCTAATTATTTCCCTTTAACTTGCACTCATACCCCTGCTTTCAAATATGCTTTGCCACAGGAGTCAAGGGAGAACATAACTCATGCTAAATTGGAGAGCAAACTGGGTACAGTTGGTGGCTCAGCCAGCTTTTGTCATCTTTTGCCCGATTTTTCTTCTGCATGTTATGTAGCGTTGAGTGGACAGCTCTGGTCCTGCTTCTCACATATGGTGAGAAAACCTCCTGGTTATTCCTAGGCAAGTTGTTTGTTTTCTTGGAAACATAGGCCTGTACTCTTGCACTGGTATCAGTGTTTATAGTTTTTGAGATTTCACTGCATAGCTGAGCACCTTTGTGACACTTGGAAACTTAGATCTTTCTGATTTTTCTTTTAGCCTCTTGGCTCTGATTCTGGTAGGTTCCAAGTAGTTGTGTCCTGTGTCATCCTGGGGGTGATGACTCAGTCTCCAGACCCACTGAAAGAGGTGGGATGTGGGAATTGTAAAGCAAGCCCACATGCGTTTTGAAGACAGATGGAAACTTCATTTCAGGCTGGAGCTGCTCTGGTTGTGAGTAGCTCTAATGAGCATCTGTTGATGGAGTAGTCCAGGGAGGGGGTTTTCAGTGTTCTTTATTACTGATCATGTTAGGATATGAAGGGCTAAACTGAAAAGGAAGATACAGGTTGTTCACGAAGACTTACAGCAAAGCTTACAGAATATGCCCAGTCTGTGTTTTAAGTTTTGTTTTCCTGTTTGTAGTATTTCCATGTCAGACAAATTCCACCTGCACTAAAGCATTGTCACAAATAGATTTATTATCTGATTGTTTATACATGCCATGGGATTTCTCTGATGTATATATGCCTCCCAGGCTGGAGCCCCTAGAATTTGCTTGTCCCTTGTAGTGCTGAACAGAGTTTCTGGCAAATGCATGTGAAAACAGTGTAACTATGGAAGTGCATCTGCAAGTGAATCGAGGAGCAGTGTGTTTTAATGCTAGCACCTAAAGCATCTGGAGGTATCTTTTAATACACAATTACTGCTAATGTAAGGCTTCCCAGTTTAATTTGGGCAACTTCAGAGGTGAGCTGTATCTAAATCTAAATCATCTACTTTGTGCATGCACACTGCAATGGAATTTTGTTTCGTGATTGCATGCAAGTTTTGTTCTGCAAAATCCTTGCCTCTTTCAGTGAATGGGCAATTACTAAATATTTCTTTTTACTGTTCTCATTAATCGTGTGGCCCCAAGGCTTATTTAGAACATACTATCCAGGTTCTGTACTTGATGGAAAACACATTTGGTTCCTCATGGGTATTTTTAAGATGCTGTCTGAGACACAGAGCTCAAAGAGAAAGCTATCAAGAGTCCACTTATCTACAGCATCCCTTCTGATGCTGAAAGTCAGCTTCCCTTGCATTACTTCTGAGTACTTAGAATTATTATAGGTCATCCATGTTTAGTTGTCATCACTAGGGAAATCCAAAGACTCAGTACCTGGAAAATGAGGCATGCTAATGACTTGTGAACAACTGTAAAAGCTGTTTGACTGAATTTGCCTTCTATTTTGGCCCTGTTAGAATAGATTTTAATTTTCCAACATGATACACATAAGATCATAGTTTGCTCTTCCCGTGGTCCCCTGTCTCCTTTCCATCTAGTTGTCCTGAGGGAATGAAGGGAAGATGAGAATTTGGAAAAGAATATCTATCTCATGCAGTGCTCCTTTGCAGAATGTGGTTGCATAACCTTTTTAGATAGAACTGATTTCCTAACGCATACCCATAATTATGCTGATGTTTCCTGACCCGTGAGTGGCTGAATTGCAAGTCATTTGTATATAACAGTTTTGTTCTTTTCACTTCTTCCACTTCTAGATCTCAAAGGAGTTCACAAGGAATTTTTTAGATATAAAACTTTCAAATTCCTTCTTCATCTCTGTTTTGCCTATGGACTCTAAAGCATTCTGAATTCTAGAGGAGTTTAGGGATATAGATCATAATTATTTCAAATGAGATGTCAGCTAAATGCCTTTGTGAATATGTGGAAAAAAATGATCATTCAGCCCTGGACTGTGAGATGGATCATGTATTTTCAGAGCACACAAACAATTTATTCTGTAAGACAGTATCAAGCTGGGTCATTCTTAGAGTAGAGTGTGGAAAGTGCACTGGTTGTTTTTTGTTCTTCCCTGTTGGTTTTTCCCAAATGTGCAGATTAATGGGACATCTCTCAGTTGGAGCTTCTGACTTCGCTTTAGTTTCTCACAGCTGAAACCTTATGCCATTCATTTAGCTGTAACTTGATAATCTTTCTAAAGGAAAAAAGATTCAAACCCTGCACTGTAGATTTGTTGAGGAGAGTGGACCCAATGACGTTTCTGGGGTCTAAGGAGTAAAACTATTAAGACAAAGGTAAATGGCAAGTATTTTGCTTTTTCTTTAAGTTCTTTGGGGCTGTATGCTGCATTAGATATGTGGCCACCACCTTCCCCTTCATTCCTTGGAAATGGCCATTATATGACACATTGAAATGGCATACTCAATGTTGGACTATGGCATTTTTATATATCTCTTAATGCTATTCAGTAGTTGGAGATAAGGCATCATGTAGTATACACCCACAGAGCTCATTGATTACCCAAAAATGCCTTGGAGGTAAGCTATGATGTAAGGACTGTCTGTCTGCTGTGGTTGTTTTGCTAGTTGTTGGTGGGTGGCTTAGAAAATGGGAACTTGCACAAATTGGTTGATGATGTCTTGGATGATGTTTGCATGGGATAACTCTAAGGCTGTGGATCCTCTTCCCATAGGATAATTTTTTCCTCAAGATGGTTTCTAGCATGTTTTCTTGCACTTTTTACTTAGAATTTAAAATGTTTCTCCCTTTAGATGACTGCAGGCACTGGGAAGGAGAGGTGTATTTGTTGGGACTTCCTTGTCAAGCATGAGCAACTTGAAAATCAAATGGCTTCCTCACCTAGCTTGCTACTTCTGAGGTCATGTTTTACAGGCAGTGGTTGTAACTCGAGGCCTGCTCTGAGCTTCTTGGAATTGAGGTGAAACAGTCCCAGCTTCATGAAGCATGTCTCATGGAGCTGGGGAAATGTCTGCTAAATGAATATGGATACAGCTGTGGCATCCCACAGTGCTGCATCTTTACGTCCAGTCTTAGAGTGAGGCTCTATCCCCACCAAAGTAACTTGAAATCTGTCAAAATGTTGTGAAGAACAGCTTTCACATTTGGTGACGATTGGGCTGGTGAGGTGCAGTGTGACATAATGTCTTTGCCCTCTAATCTTTTACCCCTTCCAACACCCAGGCACACAAGAGCTGATTCAATTCTTAATCTTGGTGTAACGAAACCACCTCGTGGTTTCTGTATTTCGGTTGCTCTAAATCGGGATGGCAGGAGTTCTTGAATCCAACAGCTTTAGGCTATTTTAGGTGGTGAAAATCTGCCGTTGGCACTATGGAAGGCATTTATAAGTAACAAGCTAATTATGTAAAATGCACACTGTCCACTTGCTAAAATCTTCTTAAATCTAATCTTAAATCTTCATAATCTAATCAGAATTTGCTATGTATAACACTTGGCTTGTTGTCCTCCCCCCTGCCTTTTTAATGCAACTTAGTCGGATGGATGGATGATCAATACAGGAAGGAAATGCTTTCCTTAATATTGGTTGGTTGAGTGTGCCCCACATGCCTTTTTAATACAATGGATGAAGGATTTTTTTCTTAAATTTCTGAGAACAAATGCATTGCTTCGAAAATGGATGATATGCAGGCCTGTCTGTTAAGCAGCACTCAGAATAAGGCTTTTGGTCTCCCTGGGCTATAGTACTTTGGTTAATATGACTCTTTGTTCGTATAAACACTACATAGTATCACAAAAAAGATGTATATGCTGAAGTCACTGAGGATTCTGAGGGCATTCACCTGAAGTGTTGGCAAAGGTAGGTCTGGCTGAGGTCCTTGTTGAAATTCTGTAGTCCAGTCACCTTCAAAAGGTAAGTGAGGGTCCTGCCAGCAGCACAGGTCTGTGAAAGACATCTTGGCTATCAATAGCAATTTATTCGTCACCGGTGATTAGCCACTGTTACAGCATCTGCTTCCCTTCCACAAAACTGTGCATGGATTCAATCCTTTAAGGAAGGGTGGCACCCTTCCTATAATGGGGTGGGACCCGGGCCTTTCTTGATGGTGGTGAATGAACATTGAGGGGTTGATGGCAGATGTTCACATTGTTTGTTCTTTCTCTCTTCCTCTTGCTGGGATAAATTGTGGTGTGAAAGAGGGGTGTTTTGGGGTGCTGGAGGAGATCAAGGGGAAGAGTAATGTTCAATGGATGGCAGTGAGGGCAGAACCATGCAGTGCCCTTGCATCTGGAGCGGAAGACAGTGAGGCTTGTGATGTTAGTTGGCTTCATGGGAACCTCTTCTAGGATACATCAGTGAGAACATCTCCTGCACTGGTGGTTTATCCTTATCTGATGAGTTTGAAACCTTGGCCAGATTTAGTTTGCTTAGCTGGAGATGTGACAGTTGAAGTTTCATTTGAGGCTTGTAAAACCTCAGGACTGCAAAGCTTCTCCAGAAAGACATTCATGAGACGCCTTTTGTCATGGCACGACCTTTCTGCAAGAGCCTTTGAGTATCCTCCTGTTGAGTTTTGTAAGGAACCAGCCTCTATGTTCACAGTTCATTCTGTTTGGGCTCAGAATGAGGATAAACTTTTACCATCTCATCATCATAATCTGTGTCATGCATCCTGCTCTCTCCAGTGCCCAGAAAGTTTGTTTTTTCACCTGTTTAGTTTTTAAACCTGCCACGAGGATAATATGACATTAGAGTGGAAAAGCTATCGCTGTTGTGCAGGGGAGGAATTGCAGAGCCGTAAACTGCTCCCAAAATAGATCAGATGATGTGTCAAACTGCCCAACCATCTAAATACTCCACGAGCTGACCTCCGTGCGATATAAAATAGGGGCTGGGTAAAATGTTTTGAGGGCAGGGGGAGGTGAAAACCACCTTCTGCCTGAATCTGCACGCTTGTTTCTAGAAGTTGTCATTTGTCCAGAAGTTGATTAGGAGCCAGTCTCTGCTTCCAGCTGGGACCTCCAGGTCCTGAATATAAAAGCTAAGGCTGGGGAAGGAGGAAGAAGCTCATTCTCTGGTTTTTCTGTCCTGATGAACTTGGGGAGCTCTCTGCATTCACTGTGCTTCCCTCAAAGGTTCAATTTCAACCCCCCCAGCTTCTGAGATTCGTGTTGTCTGGAGTAGCCTTTATTTTCTCTTTAGTTGCTGTGTTACTTGTGTGTGTGTGTGCATAGGGATATCTCCAGGCAGCGAGGGAAGCTGCTGCATTGGCTACAGGGAGTTTCTTCCCTGGCTGCCAATCTCTGTGGTCTGGGCAAGGGCAGCTATGTAACTGCAGCATCTGCCGAGAACAGACCGGGCAGTGTTTGGGAGGGACAGACCGATTTATCCGATTTAGATTTATCCGACAGACGGGCTGGTGGAGGGGGGAAAGGAAGAGGCCAGGTCCTGCTGTATGATGAGTGCTGTGGAGCTGTTAAATTTGGAAGATAAAGGCTTAACAAAAGGGCTGGCTGAGGTGTTAGGGAGACAAATGGGCGATTCTTTACAAAGTCAGATGCGTTCCCTGGCAGGGGCGGATGGGAGAGACTGACACTAACACATGGCTGGCTGTGCTGTCGCTGGAGCCGTGCGAGGCATGCCCATGTCCCAGCGTGCTGAGGGGTGCCGTGGGTGGGAGGCTTGCTGGGGACGTGGCAGGATTGCTGCTGGGACCGCGGAGGTGGGATTGCTGAAAGGGAGCGCAGCAGCAATAGCCTCTCCGAGGAAAGAGCAGGGTATTCTGGCTGTATGAATCCCTCAACCCACTGTTGCAAAGTGTTAGTGTGTGGCATGTGCTTGATACCACCGGGTCGCTTCTTGCTGGCATCCAAAGGGCTGGAGAGTGCAGGTGGGCTAAATGCTGCAGCCAAAGCAAGGTCCTGCAGTGCGTCCTACAGGGCCCTGTCTTGGTGCTGAGAACATAACAACTGCCATGCAGGGTTGAACCAAAGATTTCTTCAGCTAGGCGTGGACATCTGGGGAAGCCAAGGAGAAGTGGGACAAGTGATGTGTCTCCTGGTGTGTCCTGGCAGTCGGTGGTTTACAGGCTTCCTGAGCTGTGTTCAAGCCCTCATGTTTCACCACCCACCTAGGTGAACCTCCCTTTCCTGTATTTGTCTAATCACTTTTGGAATCTGTTCATATTTTTGGGCTTCACAACATCCGGTGGCAATGAGCCTTGCAGTTTAATGATGCGCTGTTTGGAAAAAAAGGCTTCATTCTCGGAGTGCCTAGCATGGATTTATTTATTTATTTTAACGCTCCTCCTGGCCTGACTCAGCAGGTCTGATCCTTGCATTGCCCCGAGGAAAGTGCTCCCTGTGGAGCCCCCAGCCTCGGGCAGATCTGCAGGGCTTGGTTAGGCTTCATGTCAGTAGCTTGAACTGTAGAGTGCCAGAAGGAGAGATAGGAGGTGTTTTGGGAACTGGAACTGCCCTTGTGAAGGAGTGCTTTTACCCCATGCATGATGCTTTCCGATGCCGCCTTTGTAAACCTGCTGGAATAAATATAAAGCAGCAGCAGTGCAAAAAGTGCAATGAACAACTATCTGTAGGGTTTTTTGGCCCTCTGTTTAGATTTCAAATGCTAAATATCCTTTGCTATGTGCAATTCTCACCAGAGAAGGGAAGCTACCAAGAAAGACCATGAGGTTGGATTTCCTTTGCTTTGAACAGAAAACCAAAACTATTGCTTCAGGTTTATATCACAGAGGACTTTCTGCCTTTTAGGAATTTGAGCTTTATGGCAGGAGCAGATGTAACAGGGTTTGCGTGACTCAACATTTTGTTTCAAGAAAGTCATGTCATTGAGTACCTGGCCTGTTTCCTCTGGTCTGCTGTCTTTAAAATTGGTATAAATTCTTTTGCTATATTCTCTAGTGTGATCCGTTACCTCTGTGGTGTTCTCCTGGTCCTCAACCACAC
The DNA here is from genome assembly GCA_031468815.1 of Morus bassanus. Taxonomy (NCBI): domain Eukaryota; kingdom Metazoa; phylum Chordata; class Aves; order Suliformes; family Sulidae; genus Morus; species Morus bassanus. The sequence continues at coordinate 3,127,545 of CM062567.1, read as the reverse complement.
CAGAAACAATTCAAAAGCAAGGTGGGGGGGAGGGATGGTGACATATATTTTCCATAAGTGTGACCTAGAAATGCCACTTGTTTTCTGTGTCATGGAGAGCTCTTAAGCCCAATTCTAGATTAAAATGAACTGCTCTAAACCCATGTCAGGGATGGAGCTGAGTTGTGTTTTACTGCAGCAGGGATCTGAGATCCTGGGATGGCAGAATTTTCATCAGTGTAAAATCAAAAAAAAAAAAAAAAAAACACAAAGAAAACCAACCCAAAAAAACCTACCCCAACTCTGCCCTCCAAAAAAACCCAAAAAACCCCAAACAAATGAAAAAACCCACAACAATCAAATAAAACTCCCTACGTTATGGTAGTTTTGTCTTCCTGCTGCAAGGAGGTGTTACTATAGGGCAGAGGTATTTGTGCACGTGTGCATCTCTCACCAGTTTATCATGATAAATATTCTGAAGACCTCTCTTTCCTCCCTCCACACCATGGGGAGCTAAACAGGTTAAACCAAGCCTTTAATTTTTTTCCTCCAAGCTTATTTCTTCATCTTCTTCCATCTTAGTGCTCCCCACTTACTGCTTCCCTGCATCAAAACTCACAGCTACACGTTGCCTACGGTCTAGTGGGACCCATGCCAAAAGAAATGATGTTAAGCTGGAAAAAAAAATTAAATAAAAATAAGCGGTGGCCGGGATAAGAAGCAGCAGTGAATCGCAGGGCAGGGGTCTGGTGAGGGTCCAGGAGCTGTCCAGCCAGGGAGGAGGGCACTGGCAGGGGGGTAATTCCTGGCACAGGCTGCCAAGAGCAAAGCTAATGCCCTCTTAAATCAGGAGTGAAAGCCCCTGTTGCTGCCTGGCCCGTGCATTCCACTGGCACCGTGGTTCACCGGCCAGTTTTAAGTTGGGTTGAAAATCCTTTGTAAATCTCACTGCTGTTTCATTCTTGAGAGGATGAAGGGGAGGGGAAACACTCTTCCCCTCCTCTCCTCCTTTCTCCACTTCTGCTTGCTTATGGACAAAAGGGGTTGTTCTAGTGGAACTAGGTTGCAGGCAACTATTGGGGCCAAGCTACTTGGGACCTCCCAGCCAAGGACAACTAATAGTCGCTGAGTTGTAAAAAACTGAACACCGCCTCCTCAAAAACCCAGCAGTGTTTTCTAAAGGTGGTTTGGTACTGGGAACTGTTCAGCACAAGCCACGGGAATTGCAAGGGAGTATTGCAAACGCTTGTAGAGCTGGTCCTGATATTTGCCCTCTCCTTGTATTGTTTCCGTGCTGGTGAATCTTAATGCTGCAATTCTGAGATATTTGCCTAAAATAAAAATGTCTTTTGGTCTGGTGGACTGGCAACTTCCTGAATAAGGTTTGTTGTAAGGAGGTTGGGGGGGTGGGGGTGGAAGGGGAGAGGTAGTTCAGCCTTGTGGTTCAGGCACACCACCAAGGGCTGAAAGACCCAAGTTGGATTCCTTCCTCTGCTATGGGGTTTCTCTGTGATTGCTTATGCCCTCCTTACTGGGGGAAGGGATGCAGAAGGGAAGGCAATGCTTCCTTACTTCATTGGAGTGCTATTAGCTGTAATTCATAACCTGTGTAGGTCTTCTGCCTTGCGTGGGTGGGAAATGCTGCAACAGCTTGAAGTATGTGCTTGTGGTGCTTCTGGTTGCCACAGTGCAAAAATAGCTGTTCCTCATTGCACCTTGGTCCCATAGGTCCTATGCAGGAATGCACTGTTACAAGAACATCTCCAGCTCTCCACATCTGAACTGAGTCACGTATTCCCTGCTCATTCACTAAAGTATTTTTCCTTCGGTTGCTAAATTTTGCCCTCATATACTATGTGCCAAACTCTTTTTTTGGTAAGTTGTACAGGAGAAGTTGAGGGCATGTTTTGGCAGGAATTTGCATGGAAGCTTATTTATACATGCAGCAACCATCCTGTATCTGGGAGGCAACCATCTGTGTCTTGTCACATCAGTTCAGAAGGAATTTTTCGTGAATGGGGCAACCCCTTTGTAAGGCTGTTGGGGTCCACCTCTCTTCTCAGTGCAGGACAGCTGGCCTGGGGGTATTTCACTTGCTTGGACCACTGCGTTCAGCAGCCTGGGAGAAGTCCTGTGACTTCTGTGTGAACTTCAGCTAAGGCTAAAATGGGAAACTCGGAACAAAATAGCAATTGGGACATACCTGTGATGAGAATAGCTGTATTTATTGCTTGAGTTTCCAAATGTGTTTTTGCTTTGTTTAATGATTTTCAACAGCAAGACACCATTGTTTACGGAGAAAGACATGGAGAGCAAAAAGGAGAGGTGAGCACAAAGCAGAATGTTGGTTGGGAATGACCTTAAAGGAAAAGAACTACCACATGCATAAGGGGCAGTGGTCTGTGGATGATGACAAGGGGAGGAAGCCTTGCAAAGTATCAGGATAGATGGAGCTTTAGCAAAGCTGTCTTTGATTTCTAGGTGGAGTGTGGGCTGTTTAGCTCTGTCCTGTAAAGCCCTGGGTGGTCTATATTTTCTCAGGCTGGGAGAAACACTTTTCTTCCTGTCACCTTCTTTGACCTCCACAATGTCACAATACCATGCCAGAGATCGGTGGAAAAATTACGCTGAGGAAGGATTGAGCTAGAAGTGAATACCTCTAACAGAGCAACCTTCATGAAGGGACTTAACGCTTGCTGAGATGGCAGGATATTGTGGAAGCCAAGAAATTCTTGCCGAGGTTTGGAGAATACATTGTGTTAATTTTTTGTAAGGACTTAAGGGGATATGTTTTTTCTTTTTGCATGTATATACATCAGCCAAAGTAGGAAACCTTTGGCTTTATAGCTCAAAGAATGGCAGAGAGCTTTGAAATGTGCATGTGTGGCTTTGGATTTTGTGGTGTAAGCAAGGCAGCAATAGACATGAATGCCTGAATGCTGGGGTGAGCAATGCATCTTGGAGCAAAAATACTTAGTTCTGACTTTGAGGGGTAGAAAAAAAAAAAAGAGGACTAATTATTTAGTGGCAAAGAGGAGAAAGCCTTCTCTGATCCCAAATGTTTTGGGGGTCCACCATGCTTCTGATAGCTCTGGGAAGAGCAGAACCGAGATTGAGAGCTCTTCAGACGGTTTCCTCCAAAGGACATTGACTTAACGTGAGCACAATGGCACTTGTACCTGTGAACACTTAAACCCAAACAATACAGTGTAGAATGAGATAGCTGATTCTTCAATGACCAACTCTTGCTCCAAATATCAAGTCTTCATCACTCACCATGGAACTCAGAGTTTTCTTGGACTTTTTGCTTCTTGTACAATTAGCCTTTGTGGGATGGGGGGGACCACGGTAAATGAATTTAGGAAAGCTTCTTCATGGTGTGGGAGTGTGATGGTGGGAGAGAGAGGGCAACTGAAGGCTGTTGGATGCAAAAAATAACAGTATAGACCTGGTGTCCAGTATAACTCAGTCTGATTCCTTGAGTTGTAGAGTCATTAATTTAGGTATTGCAGTGAAGAAGGTTAGTGTCCAAGTTGTCAGCTTTTCATAACCTCTTTTTAATTATTAAAAGAAAGGAAAGTAGTGGTGGAAAGAGAAGAAAAAGGGTTGGAAGAGTATCAATACTGCAGGAAAGACATTAATGTAAAAAAGTGAAAATAGAATAAATTTGGTGGTTGTACAAATATACCAAAGATAAATCTCCTGACAGACAAAGAAGCACTGGGATAGGAATGCAATATTTCAGCAGGCCTGTCATTCCAAGCAGGTATAGAAGAGGCGTTGCCTTGCAGGAAAGCAGCTCACCCTGGCTTGCATCTCTGGTGGCACTTGCAAAGGGAAGTCTTGAGCAAGTCAAAAATGAGAGTGCACTCACAGGTCTGTGCAGGCACCTTACCTCTGTCTTGTCCCCATTAAATTCTCATCAGGAAAATCCTTAGTTAAACAAGGGAAAATACAGGGACACTGAAAGAGTGAGCTGGTGAGGCAATAAAACCTCTTGACTTGCGAGATGAGCTGAAAGCAGGACCAATCTTGAATTGCCTCTCTGGAAGGGCAGTAATTCTATCGTGCTACAGATACATTGGCTACACAGCTATTGGTGTGAGTTATGCTGTGGCAGAGGCTGTGTTTGGGACCTCTCCCAAGCCTGGGTGTCTCTCCAGGTTCCTAGTGGACAAACACACCTTCATCTCATGCTCAACCCCCTTGATCCAAAATAATACAATTGCACAGAGTGCTGGCTGGCATTTTAATCATAACAGTTGTGATTGGGTGTGTATAAAATAAAGAACACCCCCCTCGCTTTCTGAAAAATATCCTCGGAAGGAACAGCTTGGTCTTTGTGAGGAGCTGAGAAAGCATCCGATTCTGACACCGTTGCCTTACGGGACCTCACTCAGCCTAGGTTGCATAAAAGGGCTTTATAGGATTATAAAGGTTCCATGCAGCGGCAGCTCCAAGGCAGCATTTCAGGTGGGGGCAGCTCTCCCTGGCTCTGCCTGTGCTTGTTTATTATTGATGCCACACTCTGAAAAGTGCTACCTCACCCTTCTTCCCGGGGCTGCTGGATTGTGTATGCAGGGCTAAGGCTGCTGCATTGGTCCCCTGCTGCTGAAATGGGCACGCATCCAGCGCTGGGGAGGGAAAACGTATGTGTGCGTGCACGTGTGCTGCTTCTGCTCAGGGAGGTCTTCACCTGGAAGAACTTCCTTGCTGGCTAGGAAAAGCCCCTTCCCCTAAATTCACTCCTTGTCTTGTTCTGGAGATGCTTTCCTAATTCACTTGCTTTGCTCTGATTCAGATCAGTTTGAAAGCCAGTGAAATTAGCCCGAGCAAATAAGCCAGGCAGTGAAGGATGTGTCTCTGCTCAGTGTGCATGCTGCATGACTCGTTTTTCACCAGTTTGGATTTTCACATCCCCTTTTCTGTAATGGGTGAGGACAGGGCAGAGCTGGGTCAGGAAACAGGAGGTGGAAAACGGTGTTCTGCCTTCCCTATAAGAACATCCTGTTGGTGTCTTGTCTTTGGGTTGTTTTCTCAGGAAGGGGTGAAGTGGGTGTCTATGTGCTGGCCCAGCTTTCTCAGCTCACCGTGGCTGTTACCCATGTGTTGCAGATATCAGAGCTGGTGAACTTCTACGTAAGCCTTTTGTACAGAGCAGTGAAAATGGACATTGCTGACAATTGGTCCATTTAATGCTTCAATTTTCTATTGTTTCCCAGGACTTTCCATCTACTAGTTCCAAGTGGCTGCTGGAAGCCCGTCCTCTGGCTTTGTGCAGCACCATGAATCCTATTTTCTATCTTCTCCCTATCCCTGGCTCTTTATTTTGTCTTTATTTAGGGGACTCTTATTGGGACCCATTTTGGAGATACATGCAATTGGGCTGTGCTATCAGCAACTACACTTTGAAGTATCTCAAACCCAAGCACCTAAGGGGGAGGGTGGGGAAGGGGTTCAAAATCACCAGTTCTGCAGAAATCATGGCTGTAGGATCAATTCCTGTATCCCTCCTCACCGTGATAGCCATCTGCTACATGATACTTGGAGCTTATGTTTTCCAGAACATTTAGCTGAATAGTACCTGCCCAGTTGGAAAGGTAAACTGGGGAGGGGGAGCTGTAGAAAATGCTTTTACACCTCCTGCTCTCTCCTTTGCCAGCTGAGGATATCTCTTGCACCAACTGTGAAAGCTTGCAGGAATGATGCTTCAGAGCAGAAGTATTGATGAAGGCCAGGAACAAATGTCCTGGAGATTCTTTACTACTGTGAAGCTCAGACCAAGCCACCTTTTGCATGAACAAGCCTGCTCAGAACTTTGGTTAACGAGGCACCAAGGCTGGGTGATGTCCTGTCTCCTTGGGGAACAGTCAAGCTTAAGTCCACACTCTGTCCCAGTCCAGACAGAGCGAAAACATAAGGGTTAACATTTGCCAGTGCTTCAGATGGAGCTTGCTGTTTGGCCTTTTGGATGCTTTTATGATTTTGGAGGAGCAAAATTTGGGGAAAAACTTTTTTTAAATTTACACTGGTTACATTAGCTTTCCATGTTTCCCACAAATCACTCTGACTTCATTTTTACTATTGCAGTTTTTTTCATGAAATACTAATGCTTTTAAAGGTAACTGAAGGAGAATATTTCCCTGCCCGTATTTGTTCCCCTAAAAAAAAAAACTCCAACCCTTCAAAACCCAGCAATTTTTTTCTCACCTCATTAAATCATGAGTAATTATTGGATCTGTATGGGATGTTGCTGGCTGTGGCTCAGGTCAGGATTTTGTGCCCATTGTGCAAGGAGGTTGGGGAGTTAAAGCATCCTAGCTGCTTGCCCTCTGGGACTGTGCTCCTGGCACAGTGCATCCTGCCGATTACACAGAAAATCTTAATTTAAAAAAAAAGGAAACAACAAACTACTGCTGTAGGACAGGTGGGGTTTTAAAGGGTTTCCAGGATTCCATCTGCATTCGGCAACGGGGGTGAGCGTGTGCTCCTCTCTTGTGCCCACCACCCCGTTTACCCCAGTGGTCCTGCACTGATGGGGATGTCTGAGCCTATGACTCATCCCCATCCTCGCCTGTGTAGGATTGCAATGTTCCAGCATGTTTGCAATTCTGGCTCTAAAGAATTCTTCCTTTTTGGCTGGGGAAATGCGTCTTCAGGTCCCTCGAAACCCTACATAGTGATTCTCATTGACTGCGTGGACTGGCACCTGGCCGGAAAAGGGCAGAGCCAGGAGAGTGGGGTGCGGGCAGCTTGGCCAGCAAACTGCTCATGAGCCCAGCAGATGTTCCTGCAGCCTCTCTGCTCCCTGGGGCTGATGCCAGCCTGGTCCTTTTCCAGCAGCTCGTCACTTGACACCGGGAACAGTACGCTGGCTTCTTTTGTTGCACATTGTACGAGTCAAGGACCTTGTGCTTGGAGAAGGCAGGGGAGGGGAGAAGGCAATGGGACACGTATTTCTTCAGGTCATTTTTTTAGGTTTTGAGCTTGTTCTCCCTTGTAAAAGCTTTTGGCAGTATCGCCTGAAAAGCGTATCCTGCTCTCAAGCCTCAGCCTGCGGCTCACTAGGTTTTACGTAAGCATCTCTCCTGCTGAGGGCAGGGTGGCTGTACATGCTTTCTTGGTCTGTCTTTTGGGCTCTGATGGGACGAATCACCCTCTATCCCTTCCCAAGATGGTTTTGCCTCTGCTTGATGTGCTAAAATGATTTTTTTGTTTATTTGTTTATGTACAGGAGGGGCTGTAATGTTCTTGTATTTTGCTGGCTTCCTAAGTTCATGCAGTTAGGTACCTTCAGTTATTTCTTCCCTATTTCAATTTTCAGCATGGTCCTGTGGTGGAGATTGCCATGGACTTATGTCCAAACAAGCTCTGTGAGAGCTGGTAGAGGAAATAAACCCAAATATTACTTCTTACCCTTCTATCCTTGCTCCCACTTTGCACACACACACTGCAGAGAGCCTTGCTGTAAAATCACTCCTTGCCCAGGCATCGATGAGTCCATGTGGGTGCTTGGCCGAGGAAAGCCCAATTCCACCACAGTCCCCATTTCTGCAGTGGGCTGTATTTCTCACTCCTTAACATGTGTGCCCCTCTGTTCCTCTGCAGGCTGACGGGGAATGAACCCCTGACCATCCTCCCTCTGACCTCAGAAATGGAGGAAGCTGCCGTCAAAGCCCACTACAAAGTCTGTGACCGCCTGAAGCTGGAGAAGAAGCAGCGCAGGATGTGCCGGCGGGACCCCGGTGTGGCTGAGACCCTGATGGAGGCGATCAGCATGAGTGCGCTGGAGTGCCAGTACCAGTTTCGCTTTGAGCGTTGGAACTGCACCCTCGAGGGTCGCTACCGGGCCAGCTTGCTAAAGAGAGGTGAGTGGAGTGGGGGGTCTTGGTCAGGGGTGCTGGCACCCCCTGCACCAGTCAGCTTCCCTGGCATTTTGCAAAGTGGTCATCCTGGTGCATCCTTTGCCAGTGGTGGGTCACCACCTCCCCAGAAGTCCAAAAAGAGCTCGTAGATGGTAAAGACAAAGCCAGGATCAGCTCATCCGTGAAAGCGCACAGCAGGCAAAGGATGCGCTATATGGCAATAATTCATGTGCTTGTACCAGCAAAGCAACCCCTGTCCACCTCCCATGGCTGGCCACAGCTCCTCTCCTTGGGGGCTGGAGATGTTCATGCATGTGTCTGTGGCCAGTAGCTATGGTTGCTCCTCACTTCTGCTGGAAGTTGAGCTGCTGCTGGAGGGGAAGGTATTGAAATTTCCAAAGCTGTCTCCTCTTTTTTTTCTATTTATTATGTCAACCTTTCAGGAAACAAATTGAGAAAATACCTTGTTAAGGGAAATAAAGCAAACAGGACTGTTTTGTGCTGTCCTGATAGCATGGGCAAGGGGAGCCCTATCATAGTGCAGGAGCAAAACCTGCAAATTTTTGTGTCCTGTTACTGCTCCACCCAGGGAAAAGCTCCTTGGATGACACTGGTGGGTAATTCCCACACCCCTTCCCAGCAGATCAGGGGGAGATGACCAGAAGCTGAGAGGGAGTATTCAAGGAGCAGGTGGTGGTATTATCTCCTTCCTTTCTGCTACCTCATGTAGCCCAGTTTCCTGCACCCTCCTAGTAAAATCCAGTTCTTATTTCTGGACTGAAGCTAATGATGCAACAGGACCATTTTACAGATAGCTTGCATGGGTCTTGAGTGCTTTAGTGACTTCCAGAAAGTCCCACACTCAGCGATGGAGCTGGACCTAGAAACTCAGGGTCTGATGTGCTCAAAGATAAGAGCAGAGGCTTGCAAAGCACCCTCCCTTGCTAATTAGTGAGGAGGAGTAATTCAGAAGCGCTGGGGCTTAACTAACACACTGTCACTGACTGCGGTGGAAACAAGGAAAGTCCTTATGAAACCCAAGAGGTCCAGCCAGAGCTGCAAGACATTTAAAAATATCCCTGCATGCCAGAGGAGTCCCTGGATTAGTGGCGCCTTGGGAAAGCCAAGCACTTTCTCATGCTGACACCTGGAGGCCACAGCTTGTTCCTTCAGATATGCCTGCCCTCATGGGCAGCCCTCAGCAAGGGGTATTTCAAAGCAGCCTGAAGTTGAGTTGCCTTAACACACCATCGAGAACCACCCCCCCATCACCTTGTCGGGACCCCGTGTAATAAATGGTAGCTCTGAGGGTTGCAAGACTCTGCCTGCTGTCTCATTCTTCCATGTTTTATGCCCCCGCAACATCTCTGCTCTCCACCGATGCTGTAAATCCTTCAGATGTTGTTCTTGCAGCATAACACACTGCCCTGTAAATCTTTCTCCTCCTTTCCGGGAGCTGCTGGTTCCTGGTTCAGCATTGCAGCAAGTGGTACCCCAGGGCAAAGGGGCACATGTATCACCCACTAAGACACAGCTATTCAGATATGTCGGTGTGGGCTTTCTTCTTCTCCTTCAGGACCATTGCAGCCTTTTAAAGGGTGGGGTGGGGGGGAAGCAAACATCGACACCACCACCACCACCCCCCCCCATTTTGCTTAAGAAAAGTTTCTCCGTCCATTTTTACACTTGGTCACCAGAACAGCCTGGCTGCGGGTTTGCAACTTGGGCTGATGCAGCCCGTTTCTTAAAATAACGGGGGATTGTTTAAGGGACTTGTTATCCTCTTTGGATACTCGTGAACAATTTTGGAAATGGCTGAAACTGGATAGCCGCGGATGGCAGGCTGTCGATGCACTGCGGGTTAGAATGCCTGCATTGATTTAAAGCTCATTATCTTGTTACAAAATATCTTGGTGCAATCAAATAGTGCGTGGCGGAGATGGCTTTAAATCTGGCCAGAGCCAAATGTCACATGGACTTGCTTGGAAGCTGCCTGAGCTGCCTGCAGGCAAGATGATACCTGTGCTGATGGGCACCGGGAATTTGTGAGGCTTTTAGTGATGGAGAATGGGCGAAGTAGAGCCGAAGCTGATGGGGAGATCGATGGAGGGGGAGAACCTGGCAAATGAACCATTCCCCCTGGCTTTCTGTCAAACCTGGTATGCACTGTGGTTGCATGGTACTGGCTTTCTGCTGAGATTTCACAACCACTCTGAACTCAGTGCTTCAAACCAGGAGGCCTTCAAGCAGGTTGTAGATCTGGGCTGTCTACTAAACCGGACCACATCCAGGCTGTTTGCTGTTTAATTGCAGTATCTCAGACTCTCGGAGGAGAACTTACATGCCGTGTTCCATCAAGGACTTTATGTTAGCATGCTGGTACCTCTTCATTTCATAGCACAAGTAGTAGCAGTGGCAAGAGGCCAATTCTACAGTCCAGGAGTATGGAGGCTTGGGAGCATCTGTCTCTAGCAGTGGCATCCCTCTGACAGGCGTGTGGGCAGTCTGACCTAGGGTGTAACCTAGAAAAAGCTGAACTAGCCTACGAAAGATGAAAGCTGCTTAGAAGGCATTTTCTACGCAGAGGATTTCGGTGGTCCGCATACCCATGAGTGTTTTGTTGTGTGAATTAAGTACAGAATTCTTCCACCACTTCCAACGAGACTTTGCAATGCTGAAGATATTTCTGGGGTGCCAGAGGACATGGTCTAACTTCAGGGAGAAAACAAAGAGGGGGAAACCCCCGAATTGGGTTTCTCAACCCTGACCCCTCTTTACAGTGTCCTCAGCGAGTGTGGAGTTGAGCCTTTTTTATTTCAACCTTCCTCCCAATGAGGGAAAGGTTCCTGCTCTTCTTTTCCATGTGAGCAGTAGAATGATCAGAGAATTCCTACCACAATCTGATTTCAGTCACCCCCCCTTGGGTGGACCAAACTGCAGTCTCCTGGACTGGATTTCATCATTCTTCTGCTGAAGTTCAGCATTGTACACCTGGGAGTGCTTTGGGAGGGCAGGCTCTGGGGGTGGGCCAGGGTGTAATGCCCCATGAGCTTGCTCGGACTACCATGAACCTCCCAAGGAACAGTTCCAAAAATGACCTGGCAGTGTCTCTGCATGTCCTTGCTTGACACACCAGCTTACAGATATATCCACTACTGTCACCATCCACTTGTGTTATTTTTGAGTGGGGGATTTCTTGAGTCTGATCCAAAGCTGTTCTGGAATTGCATCTCAAATATGCAGTCGTTTACGGCTTCCATAGCTGGAGAATGAGGAGCTATAAATACTGGCATGTTTGCTTTTTATTTCTGGCTTTTATCATTTGGATTGAAATAATGTGTCTCTCTGGGCCTCAGTTTACCTATTGGGGGGAGCAGATGCTGTTGCATCCCTGCAGGTGAACATGGAGGTGTAAAGGGTTGTGCGTGAAAGATTTGAGGTGTTTGAGTGAGGTGCTGCGTTGACAGGCTGACTACTGTGTGCTTCCCAGCCCTCAGGTGCCTTCTGTTAGCAATTTTGTTGGACTGGAGTAGGACCCCAGTGATTTTTTTTTTCAGGGGGAGAGGAAAGAACAAGGAGTGCCTATGGTTTCTACTCCCACCAGGAGGTCTCTGCTGGTTCCTGCTATTTGGTGTCCCCTTGGTAGCAGTATTGCTGTACTATGGTGATGGTACCTCCATGGCCTGTCCAACTCTTACTCACCTCTTCCTGTTTTCAGGCAGAGACTGTCTGCAGAGTGACAGCCACAGAGCTGGCCAGATTTCATTTGCATTCTTGAATCCTGGCTTGTGCTACCTCTAGGCATCATTCCTTGCCCTCCACTGTGTCCTCTCCACCATCAGTGATGCACATAGAGCTCAGCATGCTTTGACATCGCTCACTCTTCTCACAATGGGTTTTGCCTAGATTTCCTCATTTTTTTTCTTATTTTAACCCTTGCTCCAGCTGCAATTAAACCTGTCGCCTCCTCTCTCCTGCAGGTTTTAAGGAGACAGCCTTCTTGTATGCCATCTCCTCTGCGGGGCTGACGCACGCCATGGCCAAGGCATGCAGTGCAGGGCGGATGGAACGTTGCACCTGCGACGAGGCCCCTGACCTGGAGAACCGAGAGGCTTGGCAGTGGGGTGGCTGCGGCGACAACCTGAAATACAGCAACAAGTTTGTCAAGGAGTTCCTGGGGAGGAAGCCCAACAAGGACCTGCGAGCCAGGGTGGACTTCCACAATAACCTCGTGGGCATGAAGGTGCGTTGCAGACTGCTTGGGGTGGGGGTTCAAGCCGTTGTGGGATTTGTGGGGAAAATAAGGTACTGGACTTGGGTGTGGAAACAAGAGGGTTGGATGCAAAACGCATGGAGTGATCCTTCTGGGGGAAGGGTGAAGTCTTAATTATGGGACTATGCCCAGTTTTTGTTGCTGTGCTTCAAGAGTTGTGCAGAACTGTTGAAGAGAAACCAGAGGGAAAGAAATCAGGACTGCCCAGGTCTCAAAAACGTGAGCTGGGGGAAAAAATTGCTGGCTTTCCACAGGGAGGAGAGGGTCTTAGACTGCAAAGGGATGGGAAGGCAGGTTCTCCAGGCTTACACAAGGTAGGACAAGAAGGAAGGGATTTATGCTGCTGCAAGACAGGTTGAGGGATGCTTTTCTTACAGTAGTTCAGTAGAGCCTGGACAGTGTAGCATCTCCATAGTCAGGTTTCTTTAAAACTGGCTGGACAAACACCTGGTGGGGAATCAGGATGGAGATATTCCCCTCTGACCTCAGTCCTAAAAGTCCCTTCAACCTTATTTTGCAGCAGCCTTCTGCTCTGCCTCGAGCTGCTGGGATGGCAGCTGACAGTGCTTGGGTGTGTAGTTGCTCCTCTTTTTTTCTTTTCCCATCCTTACCTTCTCAGCTGGAAGGCTTTCTGCTCCTTACTCTGTTCCTCCTATGAGGCTTTACCCTCTTGCCTGGGGGCCTCCCCGCTGGACTGATGTAAAGGACAAAGTGTCTGCAACTGCTGGGTCATCCCAGCAAGAGAGGGGAAAGCAAGGGGCTTTCCACCTTCTCCCATAATCTGCTTGGCTGTACCTAGCCTAGAGTTGCTTGAACACGAAAATCCCTCAGACTGGCCAGCACAGGTGTCTAGGATCAGTGTTTCATTGCGCCAACCTCGAAGGGGGACATACTGTAAGGTTATAAATAGCCTTCGAGCCTTGTTATTGTCAGTGTGATTGGATGGAGGATTGGGGCTGGGATGGGGGACCTGGGTCTCCAGTTTCCCAGGCAAATGCAGCCCAGCCAGTTGTGCATTCTAGGAATCGCCACCCCAGCTCAGTTGTTCCTGTGCGTATGCATAAAATGTCATTCCTCGCAACAGAGTTGGGGCATCAGAGAATGTCACCAGTGAGTGCTGGCCAGCAAAAAGTCTCCCCCTCTCCCCAACACCAGATGCTCCTAGACAGCGCCGAGATCAGGATTAGAAATATCCTGGATTTAGCTGGTGTCTGGCTTTGGCTGACAGCTTTTCTGCCTCTGGATTAAAAGTCTTGGTGTCTCTGAACTCCTGTTGCAGCTCTCTGGCATGTGAAACAGGCTTTGCAGGGTGATGAAATTTGTTTTAATCCTTGTGGTTGGTTGTTCCCAAGGGCCTGTCCCAACTCTTTGGAGTTTGCTGTGTAGCAGATGGGACCAAAAATGGAGAGCCTGGTCCATGGAGGCTGTGATTTCATGCTGGAGGTTGCTGTGAGATGTCCCTGCTCTCCTCCCTTTCCAGAGTCATATAGTACAGTCTTGCCAAAACCTCCAATGCTGTGGATTTAGGTGCCATTGACATGTTCTTGTAACTCCATGAATACCTTCTCTCCAGCAGTGGTGGGGCTAAAAAATTTGTGCAAGGGACTTGACCTAACTCGCAGTACTCTCCATCCCAGTAGCTGCAGTCAGGTTGCCCATATGGCTGAGAGTCTTGGATTTAGGTCCTTATTTGTCATCTCTGCTCTACACTGTCTATGTGACTTTGAGCCAAACAAACTCCAAGGATGAGCTGGAGGGAGTGAATCTCCCCTTTCTGTTTGCCCTTTCTTGTCCTGATCCCACTGTGAGTTAGTTCCCAGGGGAAGGGGAGATGTCAGGGACACTTTTGCATCCTCTGCCTCCACTTTACTTGGCACAGTCAGGCTCTGGTCATTGGCAGTGATTTCTAAGCCCTAGTGTAATATCTGCAGCTAAACAGCTGAGTAACAGTTGTGACGGTTGTCCAGACACTGAGAGCCCTTGTGGCAATCCAAGTCAAAGACCTTTGCTGCAGGTCAGTGATCCGGTGTTCCTATTTTTGTCCACCCATGCCGTGTCTGTCGAGTTGGTATTGCTGTCTGACAGCTTTCCTTGCCTATTTGCAGCAGCAATTGAAATGACTTCTCTGTTTATGCTTCTAGAATGATTGTACCTTAGTCTGGTTGAAAGGCAAGCCAAACAGCCCACCAGATTCACAACATTACCATGAAGCCAGGCAGAGAACAAGTGAACTGCATGTTGAGAAGGAAGCTTTTAGGAGGATGGTGGTTCATGATGAGGAGAACATATGTCTATGTAGTCAGGATGCATGGATCTAAACCATTGGCACAATGTGGTGTCATTAAGATGATAAATGTTCGAGTCAGAGATGAGGACCCAGGCTGGTGTTGTAATTGCAAAGTCAAAACTTGCAAAGATTGCTTTAGACTTCAAATTATTGAAACTGATTTGAAGCCTGAGCATTGAAATTCTTGGTGTGGTTGATGGATTGTCTCTGACATTGCTTACCTAGGTGTAGATTAATATCAGGTTCAATCTGCTGCTTCTCTCCTGGTCCCACTGCCAGTGCAGTGTTGGAAGATGAGTTGCTCAGCAGGCACTACTAGGTTTCCTTGCTGAATTTATTGATATTTTCCTTGATAAAGGTAGTGGGTTAAATATGAAACTCAGCATTTTGCCTCAACTTGTCTGTCTCCAAAGAAGCTGCCTATCAATTAACTGCTGCCTTATAGACTTTCCAACCATTGACTAGCAAGAGATGCTAACCTAGTGGCTATGACAATCTGAAGCCACTTTGAACTACCCTAGTTTGGTTATTTGGGCAATAATTCGTATGCATTTGATGTGAATCAAAGGCAATATAGGAATGCAGATGGCCTTGATCTGTGCCATTTTGGAACTGAACAGTTTTTTTACTGGAGCACTCATTATATAACTAAGATGCTCTTATGGCCTGTAATGTGTTAAATATCCCTGTGAGTTCCAAAAAGACGATTATGGCCATTTTAAGCAGGAGCTGAGATGCAAACTGAATGCCTTTCCGAAGGTTATGCAGCAAGCCGATGACGGAGCCAGAGACTGAAGCCAGTTCTCCTGAATTCCTGCTCAGCACCTGCTGTGTTTTGACTCTAACCAAACCACAGATTTTATGTCTATTACTGAAGCCGTACATGCATGAACTGAAACCTTTGCTGCTTACTACAGACTGCTTTGGGCTGGGCTGAGAATGGACAAGGAGACTTTCTTTTCCAGTGCTTTGTTTTGCTGTGGGAGCTTGCTGCAGTGCCAGCCTATGTTGGTGTACTTACAGTTTATGTATGGATGTGCATGTGTGTGTTCGCTGAGGGAGTGAAGAAATATCTGTTAAAGATATAACACAAGCTTGGTGGTCTTTCACTGATTCTTAACAACATATAATCCTTCCCATCTAATTACTCCCAACCATGGCAAAATGGATAACTAGTCCCTTGAGAGCCAGAAGAAAAAGGACCTGTGCTTAACTGACTGATTTGGCAACCAACCCTCTACCCTTCTGGTCAACACAGCAGTTTCTCCATGGTGTCACGCTAGTAAATAATCTGTATATTTCTGCGATGGTGACATTATCCTATCCCGCCTAGTTTTAGTGTCTCTTGGTAGACGTTCTCATTTAATTATTTTACTTCTGGTTTTTTACAACCTTGATGGGCTGACTGCAATTTTGCCACCACCAATGAAATAATCACTGAACATGTTGTGCCCGTGATGGCTCACAAAGTTATATGATATGACCTCAATTGCTAATGAAAGGGCGAGCTTGTCTAGAGTGAGGATGAGGTAATTAGACCAGGACTTCTCCAGCCTTCTCTTTATTGAAAAGTAGGAGCTCTGAATAGACCACTTATTAAAAAAGCAATTTCCCTTCCTTTGCCAAATCTACTCTTGCTTATTCAGCTATTCTTTCAGAGGGGTCTTGGGTGGAGAGGGTGTGTGTTGGGGGGAGACATGTGTATGTGTCAAGGGGACGGGGGGTGGTGGTGGTGAGAGAAGTCAACTGTATTAAAGCTCTGTTGCCAGCAATGAAGTTTCTTGGCTATATTAAATGAAGCACAGGCGGCCTTGCTAAAGCTCTCTTCTTCTCTATATCCTCCCCCCCTTTTTCCCCCTTGTACACACAAGTGCAGCCCTCTTTTGTAACCTATTAATGAAAAGTTGGAATATTAGAGCACTCAATTAGTTCCACTGGGCTTGAGTAAGTGATGTTTTAATTAAATTTGCCCAGTTTCTCAGCAAAGTATCATTAAACATGACTTTCCAACTCTCTCTCTGGAGCGTTGCTAAGTTTCTTAATCCCAGGAGTGCTGACCTCTTCCAGAGGTATGTCTGGTCAAGCATGTCTTGCAGATCCAAGGGGCACTATTCAAGGGGGCTGCTGTTACCCAAGGAAAAAAAAAAATGTTCTCATTCCCTTTTCCCTTTATCCTTCCAGAAGGAGGGACACAAGCAAGCCTTTGCCCTCAGGACCCTTGAAGTCAGGGATATATCCGCAGTCTCCTTGAGAGCCAAGAGTGTTTAGTGCAAAACTATGGGAGGACAGAAATGGAGAACAAGAAAATTCCTCCCTCCCGTCCCCGAAAGTTGTCTCTTTAGGCAATATCCCCCTTTGAAACTGGTTCCCTTCATGAGGCTCCCTTGATTGGTTTTGCACAATGTCAACCCATATGTTTTGGTCTGCAGAGACTATATGCATGTTTCTGAAGGATCTTTGTCACTCTTGTTGCTCTAGGTTTAAAGTCCAGACCCATCCTGAGACACATTATGCCTGCATCTGTGAAACCATATGGGATGCTCTGGAGAGGATAGTGGGAGATGCGTGGACTTTTCCTTGCTGTTGACTTGCTTGTTTTGGAAGTCCATGCAAGGAATGGCTTTTCCCCTTAGGCGGTGCTGGCAGGGATCTGTCTCAAGGGCTGAGCGTGCCTCCTGCACTAGAGGCGGACTCTCCATATCAAGTAGATGTTTGCCCAGCTATCATCTGTCTGAGGAACTTCACGAGCTATCACATAACATGTTATCAGAGCATACCACCCTCTTCATTTCTGTATCTCCATTTTACAGAGGGGAAATTGAGACCCAGAAAGATTAAGTGACTTACTAAAGGTCACACACAGGCGTAGCGAAGCAGAGACTTGCACCCTGGTCTCCTGTTGCAGAGACAGTGTTTACAGGCACTGCCCATCCTGCCTCATACAGTTCCTACTAGCAAACATGATTCTAGTCAAGCTCCAGAGTTTGTCCAACAGGCGAGTTTAAATGCTAATCCTTCTGTTTTTCTGCACCCTCAAAAAGTGTAATAATTGCTCTTTTTGATGAGACAAATCCATATGAACTTACTAATACAGTTGGTGCATGAAAAAAAGAGGAGACGTAATGCAACCTTTAGGCAGTTTCTTTAGGGGAGTGTTTGCAATGAGAAATCTAGCATCACACTCTTACTGAGGTACAAATCAAAGCTAGCAAATAGCAGCCTCTCTGAGACTAGCTCTTGACTTTGTATGTATGGATCAGTTTGCAGGGCCACCACTAGCATTAATTGCTCCAGGTTATGACAGGTAGGAATGCATAAGCATGCTCTCTGGATTTTCCCCTTCTTTCAGGCTGAGATTGGCTCAGCCAAATTCTTTCTAAGGCCTGGAAATCAGCACTCTGGAAAAAATTGCTTGCTGTGTCCCATAAGTAATTGCAGTTAGTTGTTTATGTGAAGCTTTCTTAGCATGTGAAGCACATTAGGAATACTGAAGGGGAAAAAAAATACTTTTAAAGTTCTCAATTCAAAGTAGGTAGGCTTACGTTATTCTATGTTGAAGTGTTTGTATTTTAATGCCTATTTCACTAAAAGATGAGTGTTCATATTTTTGAAGAAGGAAGGGTAGTGGAAAGAGAAACCTGTTCTGAAAAACAGTTTGAGAACAGGCTCAAAAGAAGGGCTTTTTTTAACGAGATAGAAGAAACAAGGAAAGGGAAGGAAAAAGAAAAGAAAACTTCTAACAATCTGTGAAACTTCTATAATTCAACCAATGGCAATGGCTAGTGTTAAGGGACAAGTCTGGTCTTCTAGTCATTTGGGCACTGTGAAGAAATGGGGACTGTGGCTGCTGTCCAAACAAACGTTAATACTTGAGCTGAGAGAATAACTAAGCCTATTTAAACTGAAGGAGGATACATATATAGAGGATGGAAGAGATTTGATTTGTAAAGAATCCCAAAGCCCTTTCTGAAGTAAGACGAGGGCAGGCTTTTTCCTGGATGAGCTGACTCTAAGGAGGTTCATCTGCTCCCTCCTCTCCCCCAAACCATAGCGAATGGTTTGAAGCCTTGGAGCCACAGACCAGCCATGACGATAGCAGAGCTATAACTGAGGAATTCCCACGGCTGTGCGTCCGCTTCGGACTGCTGCTGCCCAGACAAGAGTTGTCTGAAAACCACCGCCAGAGCCCCATGACCCAGCTGGGAATGAATGGGAATCTGTCCTCAGCTAAAACACTGAGAAATTGTGTGTTGCAGCATGTCTGAGACTGATCATTACGGGGGCACTTAGTCTGAGCTTCGTAGCAAACCATTGTTGTGAGGAAGGATTACATGTTGCATAGCAATGCTCTGCTGTGATCCCTTTTCCCTATGGCTCTTGTAAAGCCATTTGGGCAGGCGGTCCAGCAGTGATATCTAATTTCATCTTAGCAGAAGGCACCAATAAAGACGGTTCAGTCTTGCTCTATCATAATTGTTTTCCTCATTGTGTTTTTGCCAGTATTTGATATTCTCATGACAAGATCAATGAGAGTTTGTGTTCCTAAGTCAAACAAATTTGCTCAAAGAGCTTTATTTTCCTCCCAGACTGCTCTCCTGTTTGTGAGACTACGTGACCAGGTGGTTGTTTGGAGGAGAGTGGGAGGACATAATTTCAATGTGTGTTGCTCTTCATGATCCACTGATTGTTCAACTTTGCTTTCATGGTAGAAGCTCCCTACACCATAGAACACGAAAAGGATTCAAATGCACGCTTGCATTGTTACTCCTGGGTTACTGTGATGTGTGGTAGCTATGATGTTTAGCCCATAGGGAGCATGAGATGTTTTGTGCTTTGGATTTAAGCTAATATGTTTTGCTTCATGTCTGTGACAAGATAGAAGCATGCACGTGGTGACTTACCATGGTGTAGATGAAATATTATTAAATAAATGGTGAGGCAGTGCGTGTTCAAGAGAAGGTCAAGTCTATATAGGATGGAGGCAGATCAGGCTCTGAACTGTGATATGCCTTGAAAAGAAAACAGGAGCTACCTATGGCTCTTGAAATTATAAGCTTATGTTAAAGTCTTATTCTGCCACGTGTACCCTAGACTTTTTTGGTAATAAATGTTAAGTTATTCTATCCTGGAAGTCTCTCCAGGTTTGAAAGCGTGATCTAGATATTTACCCATTTGTCCCAGGGCTTAGCCAGGAAAGGTTTCTCCAACACTGCTCCAAACAACCTGCTGACTTGGGTAAGTCTTCCTCTGCTTCCTGGAGGAATGAGGTGGATGTAGGTGTCTCTGACAGGAGCCTGCAACAAGAGGAGGAAGGTCTTTGTGGAAGCTGGGGAGCGAGACAGGAAACAGAAGGTCTTTGCCAAGATTCATTTTGGCTCGTGGGTGGTTAGGGGTCTGTAGGCAGCAGTTCTCCATCACACGTCGCCTTGGGTAGCTGCATCGTGACTGACAGCAGCAGGGGAGTCTGGCTGGGGAACAAATTTTTCTAGGATTTTTACTATAGCTGCCTCATCACATTCTTGAGCCCTTCCCGGCCCTTCAAGGAGAAGGTTTATGGGGTGGTTGGGGAGCACCACACTTGCACAGTGGCCATGTGAAAATCCACATGCTGGATTTCATGAACGGGTGCATTCATGAGAACGCGGACAATGGAAAGCTTTTATGCTTTGGTCTACTGGTGCATGACATCTAATCTGTCCTAGCCACTGGTTATCAAGGAGCTAGAAGTGTGTCAGGAAAAAAAGACTGGGATTCACTGGGGCCTTTGTTCATCACTGTTTAAACACCAACAAGGAGAATAGGATTCATCTACCTAAATATATGCATTAGAACCCTCTGAGAGACTGTTATGCTCCTGGAGGGGCAGCTGGTGATGAAGTGCGGGTTTTACAGTGCCTCAAATAATACTAGATGCTGATATTTAGGCACCTGAATTTGTCCCAGAGGGTGGGATTCTACTCACAGTTTAAGATATCTAAATTGAGGTCCCTCTGTGTGAATTGGGTCCCTAGACTCCTGTTAGTGAGTGGAGATGTGGTCAGCACGGTTGGTGGAGCCTGGAGAGCTGTTCAGCTGAGCATGTGCAGGTGCCTGCTTCATTGTAGGATCCCCTGCCTGCCTTGGCTCCACTGTCAAATGGGAGTTTAGAGGTGTTTCTCAAATGTAGGTATTTAAACTCAAATGTCTGCCTCAGTGAGTCAACCCTGGCGGGATGGAGTGATTCAGGTGCCTAAACCTACATGCCTATTCCTGACTGAAGGTTTGCTGCCATCTGCTAGCTGCCAATCCATCAAGGTCTGGATTTCCAACATGTGTTGTGCCGTATCTACCAGCCCTGTGTGGATGCCTTGAATATACTGCACCTGCAACGTCTGCTCTCCCACTGAGCTCTGGAGAGGTGGCTCCTGATGAGAACAGCCCCGTGTCTAGATTCCCTTCCTGCATTTCATGACCATGCCTTGTTCAACCAGCTCTAAATCCAGCCAAGCCTGTGCACAGGAGCGTGTCTACCAGCCGAGCCAATTCCTGTTGGTTTCTTGCTTTCCCATCTCCTGTACAATGGTGGTTGTTTCCTTTTCCAGGTGGAGCAGATGCAAATGGGTCGGGGGAGGTGGAAGGGTTGAGAAAAGCCTGAACTGATGAATGACTGCAGTGTGTAGCCCTTCTGCAAGTATCTCAGAAATTTTGCCCAGTTTGTTGATGGTCTGGGCGTGAAATCAGGTATAGGAGCTTTGTTTCACATGAACTCAGCTCTCACTTCTGGACAACCAGTGAAATGTGACTTTACATGAGGGACAGTATGGGTGAGGGTTTTTTTTTCTCGGTGTTGAAATGTGTTCTGTACGCTCTTGTCTAACATTGTGGGATTTCTTGCAGAGTTGGCTAGACACTTTGGCATGCAAAGCGTAACAGCCCCTAACCAAGCCGGCCCAGCTGAGTACTAAAAGCAGTAACACATCTCTCTCTGTAACCCGTCACTTGTTTGAATGCTACTGTGTATTATTGGATTGCATTTGAAAAGGTCTTGGCTGTCGCAGGAATGAAGTGTGACCATTGGCCAGGCTTTGCTGAAGGCCGTATTATGCATAGTGTCTTTCTAAAAATGTCTCTGTAATATCAGGATTGGGCCAGACCCCAATTCTGAGTCCATGACCTATTGCACATTTGCACATGGTGCTCAGCAGGACTCATGCAGCCAAATAATTAAGAACCGGACGGTCAGGAAATGGACTGGAGCCAGTCCTCTGTTGTCATGAGGCCATAATGTTGGCAGATGCCATAATGGGCAGAGGGGGGAGATTTCTTTTCTCTTTTTCAGATACTGTAGATGCCCAAAGGAAGGGCACTTTGGGTAGTACCTTGTCAGGAGGCAGCTCTATAAAACAGACTCTGTTCTAACTTGCTATTTTAAGGGGTGGTTATACCTTACCCATTTAAAGTCAAAATGTAACCTATTTTTGGGGAAGAGGGGGAAGGGAGAACTAGACCTATAAATATCTGTTTATAATCTGTGGACAAAATGCAGGTTATCTGTGACTGTCCAAATAACATGTCTGCTCTCATGTTGCCCATGGAGGATTCCCAAGCGTAAACCTATCTCTGGAGAGGATGGGGGAGAACATTCAGATGCCATTTATGAGGAGATGGATATGCTTTTGTGCTATGAAGCATCTTTATTGCAGTCTGATTTGAAAAGGACAGGTTCCTTTGTTTAGCATCAGTCAGTTTATGGGTATGGGGTCCTTTACAGCACCTGGGGGGCTCTTAGCACCTTTGTCTCTAAGACGAATAACCGTTGACTGTCTCATTGCTTGCTTCTCTTCCCCTCCTGATACTGCTGCTTCTTCCCATGCTGCTTTTTCTGTTGAAAATAACCCTCTCTTTCTGTTCCCTCCATCTTCTATGTCAACACTGGTTCCACTGGCTCTGCTCTTCCTTCTGTATTTATGCTTTGTGGTGGTCTGAAGAGAGCTATTCACATGCAAGTTATCCCCAAGCAAGATCTGGACAGCTTCCTATATGGAGATTGACTTTCTTTTGCTTTGTAAATAACTTAAACATATACATTTACTTTCTGGTATCTTGAACAAATTACTTCCCTTGTTTAGGGATCTGTGAGACAACCCTAATTTCTCATTACAGAACCCACTGCAAGTGTTTGACTATTAAATAAATAAAGGATTTGAAACCAAGCTTTGCCATTGATATTGCAGTCAAGAGGCATAAGCAGGCACTAAGTTTAATGTGAGAGTCCTGATGTGGAGGGGACATAATCCACTTCTGTTTCCAAAGGCTTAAATGTCTTCCCTTTCTTTTCCACCTTGAGTTTGAAGGCTTTGGGTCACAAGTGCTCTGCTTTTTTTGTGGCAAGAATAAAATATACCTTTCCAATCTAGTTTAGAACATCTTATAGAAGGTTCTGCCAAAATGTTATAAGACTTAGGCTAGCCTGGGACTTGAACCTTGCAGCATGTTCCTTCCTGGATGGTGGCTTGTGTAGACCACGTTTAGGTGCAGCAGCCCCTGAATGCCTGTATGATGCCATTTCCCTTTATCCCCTCACCAGAATCCCTATACAGTGCTTAGCTAAGTGGCTTTCCTACCTCTGCGCAGGCTTTTTGTAAACACTTGTGGCCTTGCTCACAGTCTTGCCTGGTCAGATCTCAAGATGCACTCACCCCAAGTTGCTGCTGTCATCAAGGCAGCAGTTGAGGATCCTTATCCTGATATGGGGCAGCTCCTGCTTGCTCATGATGGGGCAGGTGCTGCAGCCTATAGTGCAGGGAGTCTGTTCCCATGGCCAGAATTGAAAATGTAAAGCCCCCTTCTCTCCCTGCAGAATGACTGCCCCACATCCTTTCTCTAGTTGAAATCCAAAGACTGGTCCCCTGGTCCTCTCTGCACCCACCAGCCCTGTCATAGTCCTCGGGGGTCACTGCCTGATGGGCTGAGGGCTGAACCCACTGGGATGGACACTTCTCACTGCAGCATCAACCCAGATTTCACATTTTTCCCTTTGAAACCCTCTGTCTGAGAAGCCAGATTCTCCTTCCAAGCTGCCTACAGCTGGTGCCACAGGCAGAGTAAATCCTGGGGGCTGCATTAAAGCACCTGGAATTACTGAACCCTTCACACAGCGGTCTGTTTTCCATTTCTTCACATCTTAATTTTTCAGGGAAAGGGAGGGCACAGAGGAGGCTGAGGCAGCCTTGGGCTTTGCCCTGTGTGAAAACATGCTTCATTAAACATGTATTTGGCCAGCAAGCAATGGCGCTCTTTGTTTTTAACAGCACATGCAGGCTTCTTCATTGCTAGCAGAAAAAAATTGGCAGGTACTTTTGGACATGCTACCACACTCCAGAATAGGATCCTGAACACAGGCCGGAGAGGCGGAAGCTACCTAGATGCTTTTGGAGCTGATGGGTTTGCTGGTGGTGATTTGGGCTGCTGTTCTTGAGGACTCGTGTATAATTTCAGCTACACGAAGGTTTTTGCTCAGTCACAAAGTGAACTGGGTGGGATGCTATACCTAGTCGCTACTGGTGGAAACAGCACAGCTTAACTATGTTTCCCCTGAGCCTGTGCTGCTAATTGGGAGCTGTGTGAGTTGAAGGTGGTATCCTGCGTATGGTGGTGTGGAGGAGGTTTCTACTGTCCACGCTTGTATTCTGGAGCATGTGCCACCCCACCTGTCTGTTTGTGTGTGTTACAGCAGCACTCTCCCTCTTCTCTCCACTAAACCAACTCCTTCCGCTTTTGTTACATCTTGTCTCCTTGTTCTTATTAAAGTAGATAAATAGGCATTAAAATATGTATTAATCTCTTAGTTGCATCACAGCTTCAGAACTCTGTCTACCTAGAGGAGTGCCAGCACTGGACAGCCTTTGTACACCTTACTAGTATCACTAACTAGTCAATAAAGCAATATTCTGGCAGGTAAATGTCATATTCCTGGAAACGGGGACCCTTCTAAAACACGTGTTTCCCGTGGTGTGTGTTTTCTCTCCTCTTCCAACGGACAGTTTTTGTACTGTCATCAACTTTGTGTTCCAGGAGTGTCTTCTAGCAAATGGGTTTTTTTTGCTCTGTGTCTTGATTTCTTCCCCCATAACTGATTTTCTTCTGGGCCGTGTGTGTCTGCAGGTCATCAAAGCTGGAGTGGAGACAACCTGTAAATGCCATGGCGTATCTGGATCCTGTACTGTCCGAACGTGCTGGAGGCAGCTCTCTCCATTCCATGAAATAGGAAAGCAGCTGAAACAAAAGTACGAGACATCGCTCAAAGTGGGCAGCACTACCAATGAGGCCACTGGAGAAGGAGACATCTCCCCACCCAAGAAGTCCATCCCTGGTCACAGTGATCAAATCCCAAGGACTACGGATCTTGTCTACATTGACGATTCCCCAAGCTTCTGTATGATGAGTAGATACTCGCCTGGGACTTCGGGAAGGAAATGTTACAAAGACAAGAACTGTGACAGCATCTGCTGTGGACGGGGGCACAATACACAGAGCCGGGTGGTCACCCGTCCGTGCCAGTGCCAGGTCCGTTGGTGCTGCTATGTGGAATGCAAGCAATGCACCCAGAGAGAAGAGGTTTACACCTGCAAAGACTGATGCGTCTTCTGCTCGATGGCAACCCTTGGTGACGGGTGATGGCGATCTATGAGAACTACATATGGAGACAAACAGGGTTTGATTGACCTTCTGGGATCTGAAAGCTATGTTGAGACATAAGCACTTTGTAGGGTACAGGTGACCCAGCTGTGTTGCTGTTTTGTTTTTGGTTTTGTTTTGTTTTGTTTTCCTGTAGACTGAATTTTAATGAGGTCCAACCATGTGGAAATAAGTGCCTGTCACACTGGGGTTAGACACCAGTTGACCTTCACCTTAGTCATCCACGCAGTTTGGCAGATCATTCATCCTTGGAACATCTTGATTGTTTCACCAATCCTCCGTGAACTCCTGGGCTAATATATTCTCTTTGGCATAAATAACCTGTACTACTTTATTCCTGAAGCTTACCCAACTGCTTAGAGAGCTAAGCAGATATGAAAGAAAGATCTTTCTGCTTTGAAAGTGATGGTATGGGAAGCGGTCATTCATTTCCCCTTCTAAAACTGGAGAGAGGTGTGTAGGGTAAGCAGGAACAGCCCTGATGGTTCCTCTAGTGGAGTTTCTGCACATCAAGCAAACAAAGGCTCTGAGAGAGACCCACTGGGAGGGTAAGCTTTTAAATGACAGCTCTGTATCAATGTGCTTTGATCACTAAATACAGCTCAAAAAATGTTGGGTCCACCATGTTGCAAACAGAAATATATCCAAGAAAGAGGTTGGGAAGACAGTAGAAAACCAGACGTGCCTGTCCCCTTCAGTCCAATCACATGTTCTTTTTTTAAAACAATTTCTTCGAGTGCAGTTTCTTTAGCGCTATTGCTGTCTTAATTTTTTTTTTTAAAACAAACCACTAGATACTTTTGTTTTATTTTCACTTTGTGCATGATTTATTTTTCTCTCCTCTTCCCACCTCTTGTTGATCGAATTCACCCTGTGGTAACTGCTTCAGAAATCTGAACTGGAACTTTTAAATCTTATGCCAGCTGAATTTGGATATGTGTTTCTGAGTAGGACAAGAGAAATTCCAGTGCAGCTTGGAACACAGTGCTGTCTTGCATTGTACAGCAGCCGTTTTGGACTGGATCAGACCTCTGGAGGAGTTGACTTTTCTTTTACTAGGTCATCATTCCATTTACTCTAAACCGTGGCAGTGGTACATGACACAAGCTGTATGTAAACCCTATGACCTTAAGATTTTTTTTTTTTAACCACTAGATTGAGAACTGTATTTTAAAAATACAACTGCTAAATGATAACCAACTATTGGATTCGGAACAAGCAATCAATGAAGAGACAAACTATCAAGTGGCCAGGGAAGCCAGAAGTTGACTGCAGTGGTAGATCGCTCTGATGCTGTGAAATAGATGACAACCTTCAGCATTTTGTTTTCACTTTGAAGAGGATACTTACAATCCAGGACTTGATGTGGCAATATCCTTCAGTCATATAAAAGCGGATTGGAAGCAGCCAGCGAAATGCCTTAACGAAGCTTTCTAGAGAAATACTGGAAAGTAGAGGGCATTTTATTTTATTTTTGGTAGCAATTTTTGATTTGTCCAGTAGTAGCAATTTTCACCAATTTTATATAAGATCTGGTTCTCAAAAGAGGAAAGCTCGCTGGAGTTTTTCAAGCAGTAGTAGATGTTAGCCAAGCAAAACCAGAGCATTTTTCCAAGATGGACCATTTTTTTTTTCAAGGTGTTTTTTCCTTTCTTTCTTAATTTTTTTCTTTTTTTAAATTTGCCCCCCCCCCCCAATAGTAGCCACTAATATTTAAGTTCTTCACGTGCATCTACTGGGAGGAGAAAAGATTTTTTTTCTTGGTAACAAATACCTGCAGTCCAGCCTGGCTCGTTGGCATCAAATCTTGAGGTGGGGGCATGGGGAGGGTACAGGATGTTACTGTTAATAGTGCTATGGTCCTGCAAAGTGAAGTGTACTGTCTCTTTTTTGATGTTTTCTTCCTTGCTGTACAATTCTGGAGGTTGGGGTAGTGCTGGAAAAGGAGGAATCCACACATGGTGTTTGTACCTTCCACCATGGCAAATACGCGGTGGTGCGTTCAACACAGAAAAGTTTGCAGGAAGGTCTTGTGTCTTCTGGGATGTGCACCGCTTTGAAAGTCACCCATGAACAGTTTATCTAATGGTTTAAAAAATAAACTGGCTAGAAACCTGTTATTCAGTGTGTGCATGTGTGTATATATATACACACATGCTGACACATAAATATATATATAAATATTGAATGAACATTTATTTATTGTAAAGCCCTTCAGAAGGACCCTCTTATGGTTTCAATGTGGTATTATGTTAAATTCTTTTTCTCCCTCTGTCTCTCTCTCTCACACATATGTGCAAACTCACTGTTACATTTTTGTGTGTGTGCTAGAATAGCTCTTCCCCTCCAAAGTAAGGCTGGATCCAAACCTGCTCAAAACATGAGGATTTTTGGGTCTGAATTACTATTTCTGGCCCTATTCTTTTAAAAAAAAAAAAAAATTCTTAATTAAAGAATGGGCCGCAATTTATGTGCATTATTATTATTATTATTAATTATTATTATTGTTATATTTAAACCATGGGCCTCATTTTCCTTCTTTTCACTGGTGTCTCTGTCTCCGTTGACCTCGCTGGAGTAACTCCACATTGCACTGGTGTGAGAGGAGAATGAGTCCCTAGATGCAGAAGAGACGGCAGTGTTGGCATTGATACCATTGCAGAGAAAATGCCTGGGTCGGGTAGGCTAGGGTAGCTTGTGTGTTTGGTAGTGAGGCGGGGAGAGAGAGATGGGTGGGGAATAAGGCAGACTGTCAAAGCTTGACTAGAAGAAAGAGGCAAAGAGTGAATGAACTACTGAGTGAAAGAGCTCTTCTGTGTATTATAACTCACGCACTGAAGCCTGGATGCTTTCTGTAAGTATTTAAAAAAAAAAAAAAAAAAAAAAAAACACCAAACAAAAAAACCACAAAAAACAAATTGTATTTATGTTAATGTGGATATATTACTTGCCTGTTATATATTGTAAATAGCAAGGTTTATTCTCCTGTGGTTAAAAAAAATTATAAATAACTAAATAGTAGCGAGGCACATGTGTTAAATGTATAGGCAGTGTATAAAATATACTAACACTCTGAAATCAGGAGAACTTTTCTTCTTGGCCTTTTGACCTAGGGTGGTAAAATATATGTGGGTTATTTTTCTTCTTCCCCCCACCACATTGTGTGTGTTTTGGATGGGGGGTTGTTTAGTTCCAGCGTTTTCTGATGTTTGCCTTACCTTTGAAGAAAGAATGGGGGGAAGAGCCTCATTTTGGAAAAATCCAGTGGAGCTTGAGTAGAACGAAACAAGTAGCAGCTGGTAGAGAAGACGTCAAACCCTCTCAAACCCCTCTCAAGTGCTTGACCTGGGTTTTCGGCTGGTGATAGGTGTGCTTCTGCTTGTGCTACTCCATACACGACTTCAGAAAACCCTGGATAAGAGACCCTGAAGTCCTCTATAAAACATTAGGTAGTGTCCTGTAAAACCCTTTTTGTTCCAGCTGTATGAAACTGGATTTTTCCAGAGACTAATTCTACCACCACACCATTGGATCTCCAGTGCAATTCAATGAAACTGCTCCTTTTTGTAAAACTACTACAAGATTGGATTTAGGTCCCTGAATCTTTCGTGGTGTCGTTTCATATTAAAAAAAAAGAAAAAAAAAAAATTCAAAGGAACTTTTTCCCTTTTACTTACCCCCAGAGAAACAGGTTTTTGCAGCAGATATAACTGGAGAAGGATGGATGGGTGTAGGGGAGGTCTCTGGTTTCTGATCCCCTTTCACCCCCTGTTCCCCCAAAAGTGTCAAAGTGTTGGTTCTCCTAAGCTGATCCAGCAAGACTTGCGAGATCAGTTTTGGGGTGGGGGGGGTGCAACCATTATTTATATAACTTTTTTATTAATTTTTTTAAAAGAGAAGTTAGCTGATGGAAGAATATTTTTATTGAATAGTGCATTTAGTTATGTCAGAAATATAAAAAAATATATATAATATTTTTGTAAACAAGGCAAACTGAAAATGTTTGCTGTTTTATATTAGAATTTTCTATTAAAAGAAATAAAAACCCACACAAATAATTGTTGCACCCGTCATCTGTTTTTTAACAAGCTTCTATTCTGTGTGACTGACTCATATGTGCTGGATGTGGAGACATGCAAAACAAGTCCTAAACGTTACGTTCTCATTGTCTTCCAGCTCTCAAAAGACTCCAGTTGGTGAAACAAGCAGTATTTAATCCAAGGGGCTTTTTTTTATTATTTGTTTGATTCCTGATACTAAAAATGACTTATGAAGAATCAGTAGCTTGTGCTTGAAATACAAAAACTTACCCCAAAACCTCAAGCTTACCCTTTTTGTTTGTGCATCCTGGTCTTGAGATGGCTCTGCATGGAGGAAATCTGAAACTATTTACAATAACTAGATATTTGCCATTGATCTCAGTTGACCTGGGAAGAATGACTCTTAAAAAGGTTGTTGGGGGAAAAAAAAAATAATCTGAGTACATGGGAAGGTTAAATGAAGAGGACCAAATTCCAGGCTTGATCCTAACACAGGCAATTTTTATCTATTTGAATGGGGCAGTGTAAAACTGGGGAGCTGGGAACTTGGTCTGCTGTGGTTCAGGAAGCCTGTCGTTCACCTTTGGAAGCAGGGGATGAGTTATGGACCATCTGTTTTCAAAAGAGCTTTTGGGATTGCTGGTTTGGAGACTTGATCAGGGGCAAAATAATTTCTGAGGATTTTTTTGTTGTCGGCCAGCTCGTACACATCTGCCTTCCTTCAGCCCAGGTCTTGAATTTCTTTGTTAATTGTTTTTCAGCTGCCCTATTTTAGCCAACACATGAGGAGAAATTAGGTTGGATTTGGCTGTAGTAGGGCTGGATGAGAACCCAGATGAAGGGACAGATTTCTCAAGGGTACTTTCATGGAGTAGATGCTGCTTAAGGTAATTTTCCGGTGGATTATAGTGCCTGTGAAAAATTCCTCAGTTGATGTTGCAGTAAAATTAGGTCTGTTCTGTACTCAATAAAACAGGTGCAGCAAAGCTCTTCATTCCTGGTTTATTCAGCTCTGTGCACATCTGCTGGGTTGAGTCTGGCTTCCATGGTCAGCTCGTCCTGGCTTTCGGTTTTCAGGGTGCTAACTAGGTGATGACTTCTTGGAGAGCAACATTTCCTGCAAGAGAAATAGTGCCTTTTATGATCATTACTGCCCGTGTAACTTGAAGGAGGTTCAGTATGGCACAGGATCAGGCCTGTAGAAATCTGGTCATTGCTAAAGCAGTCAAGCTTAGGGCCATGGATGTTACCATTGAATAGCTTTTAGATCTATTTTTCACTGATGAGCATTGGATTTGACCAAGCTGTTTACACGTTCCAGTCAACAGAATATTTCTGAACAAAGAAAAGGGGGTTCTCTAGTATTTGTGAGTGGGGAGGAAAAGCAAATGGATATTACAAGCACAGTTTAGTTCTGTCATCATGGTAGCCTTCCTGTAACTACATTTCTGCAGGGGCAGGGAGTGAGTAGGGTGTAAATTAAGACCTTAAAATGATTCAGACACATAAAGTTCAGCAGGCTATCAGGGGCCACATCTGAATAACACATTTTTCTCAGTTGTTGCTGACAGTTTTCAGAAATGGGCAAAACCCTTCCCAGCACCATTGGGCAAGGTGACCCAAAGCGACAGGAGATTCCTCCCTCACCCAGTCCTCACTTTCATCACAGGGTTGCTCAGGAAAGTTGGGAGAGATGCTGACATGCTTGGTGTAGTGGGGCATTTGCAAGGGGCCTGGAGTCATCCCCCCTTAGATAAGGAGCCCGCAGTCTGCAATCAGTGTAGGCACTTCTAGAAGGTGTTTTGGCCCATGTAGAGGTGCCAGTTTCTCCCTGATGACAATAGAAGTGGATAAAGATATAGACACCCAGGTTGATAGAGGTGGGGATGAAGTCAGGACTAATCAAGGCATGTGTGGATAACCCTGCCAGCTCCCCCTGGGCATGGACCCATCTGAAACAGCAATCACCAAACTAGCACAGGAATTTTCCCTTGTTCCACCTCAGTCTCTAACAATGCCCTTTGAGGCCTGAATGTAAAGTCTAGGATTTGTTTTGCACCCTTGGGATGGCATTTCCTTTTAAAGGGAGGTGGGAATACTAACATGAAGGATTAATATTTTTCTTTTGTTTTTTGTTTTTTTTCCAATGTCTTATGGGAGCCTAAGTTATTTTTCTCTACCTCATATGTACAGCTTGTAGGTATAAATCTGATTCTGAGTGACTGTTGAGAATGTATTTAAGTTATTTAACATCTTTGTATAACAAAAAAAGCCAGAACAAATGAAACAATAAATGTATTTTAAATTATACTTGAAGCGTGCTCCTCTTTCTTCACATCTGTTGAAAAAGGTCTACATTCAGTGGTTGCAGGAGCCCACGTGCCTCCCTCGGCACTACTCCTAACCTCTGGTCCTGGAGCCAGCCTGTACCTGTGGCTAATGTAAGCCTCGAAAGGCTGTTAAGCCTAGTAGGGTGGCAAGTGTGGTGCCTAGAGGAGTAGGATGGTGTATTTCCAACCTGAGGTCACAGTATGCTTTGGGACAGGGGAAGTGATCCCCATTAATTGGTTGGGTGGTGGAGATCCTAATCTATGCGGTCCCAGTGCAGCCCTCTCACTTTGAAAGACCCCAGGCCTTCGGGGGAAGGGATGCTCACAACCTTCACAGGAGAAAGTGGTGTTCTCTGTTTCTCTCTGCAGTAATTATGCCTTCAGAAAGCAAAGTCAACAGCTCAGGAAACAGGTCCTTAACAAGCCCAGCCTTGGCAACAGTTAACCGTTGCCAAGTGAACTCTGAGATCTGTCCCTCTTAGGTCCTTGAGCTGGCCCTTCAATCACAGCCAACGTAGTGCTTCAGAAGTTTAAATGTAGTTGTCCTCCTAATATTACCGTGAGCTGAAGAAATGCCTCCGTGCAAATTTTGCACGACAATGGAGTGACCACTCTACAGCAAGGCTAAAAATCCCAGATTCCTGCTTTCCTCCCCAGATCTTCTACCCTCCCAGTGAAACAGCTTGCAATGCATGATCTGATTCAGGACTGTTACAGGGTGCTCTGGTTTGGGCCAGTTGCTGTGCCAGTGTTTTGAGCAATACGATGTTAAACAATCTCAGGAGGTTGATGGGCTCCATCAGCTTTTCATGGGATTGCATTAGTCATCATGCTTTGCTGGAGAAGTCATGATACCTCAGCAGAATGTCACTGTCATGAGGTGACTGCAAAGTTACTCTGATCAAATATCTGGCAGGAGCTCAGAACAGGGAGGACGTGGCCAAATTTAGTCTGGCTGAATGACAACAATTAAAAAAACTGTCATTATCCTAGGCTACACACTGTCTTGCCTGATCAAATGTCTTTTTCTTCACAATGGGCCCCTGAAGCTATTTAGTACCTAAAATTCATATCAGCTGAGCTTTAAATAACCGGAGCCTGTTGCTGTTCATCTCATAACCTACTAATGACTTGAACATGGATGATTTGGGTTTGCAAAGCCTCTGAGAAACAATACGGTGCCCCCATACATGGGTGCATGTAATGAGATGCTGCTTCTCTGGACCACAGCTGTGGGATGGTTCACAGATGCTGCTTTTTCTTGTGGTTGAGGAGAAAGCTGAGAAATCAACCAGCAGCCACCTGAGGTCCAACTGCTCAAGATATTTAAAACAAACAACCAACCTAACCCAAAACCTAGCCCTGGAGTAGACAAAACTTGTGGCAGAAAAGATCTTATTGAGATAGGAGGTGGTGGGCTATTAAGTAAGAGGCTATTTAGATTACGGGGTTACTGTCTGTTGAGGCAGGCAACCAGGCACAGGCATACTTGTTATCTCCCTCAGTGGTCAAGTAATCATGTTAACATAAAGCATCTTCGGGGGGTGAAGTAGGAAAAAGCACATAACCAATAATGGTTGTTCAGCTGGCAGTAGGTAACTTCCTACCCTGCAGTAACTTAATGGCTTTCATGCATGTATCCAGGTACTCCTTCTCAATGTTTTGTCATCCTGTTGAGGCATCTAGGAGTGGCCCAGAAGATTCAAACAAGCAGAGAGCCAACCCAAGTTGCTTGGCAGGCTGACTGGGCATGTAACAGAAAAACTGAGCTTGGAAACTGCTTTAGCTACAGCTGTCCTTTCAGTGTACCCTTGATAGACTTCTGTACATCCCAAGTTAGAATATTAAACAAGAGCTACTGTGTCCTTGATGGTGTGCTGGAGGACTTTGAAAACCCTGGCTTGTGTCTCCAAAGTGCTTTACAAAGTTAGAGTTGGTTATCTATTTCTCTCCTTCCCATGCATGAAAAATTCTTGCATTTATTTTACCTTACAATCTCATTTTCCACTGTGGTGCAGCAATGACATCCAGGCCTTTAACCAGCCCTTTAAGAGATGGCTTCTCAGTACCTTACATAGAATCATCACTGTCTATCGTCAGACTGAGATGATGGTACCTTTATCCAGTATCACGCTGATAGTATCGTATCGCACCGTTGCACAGCTCACAGCTTACTATCTGCAGCATCCACACAAGGAAATGTTTACTAAATCAGTGAGAACCCTGCACAATCAATGCACCTTCTAATTCTGTTTTGCTTTGCCCCTTGATGTGATGAGAATGATCAGTACCAGGCTCTGATGAACCAGGCAGATACTTTGGCTGATATTTGGTCTGGAGGTTTTAAGCAAGAAGAGTGGAGGACTGGAGATAGGGGATCCATGGAACTACCTCTTGTCTATCTCCTGTCAAACCCTGCAGCATACCTCCCTGCCTTCTTCAGCTTCCCATCTGACCTTGCATTACACTTCCTGGCAGTTGGGTAATGAGAAATCACAGGCTTGAAACCTCACAGCCAGCCTCCGCCAGACCCTTAAAGAGCTGCTAATGTGAGTCGTAAAGCCACAGTAGCCTAGGATGTAACAGCGTTTTGACAGCTGTTCCCGCAGAGGAAGTGGGTGAAGCTAGAATGCGTATTGTAAGAATCTGGGATTTAAGAAAAAAAAAAAAAAAAAAAAAAAAAAAAAGTATCAAATGGGAGACTTCACCTCCAGAAAAATAAAATGGCTTTCCTTCCCCTTTTTCTCCCCTTGCTTTCCTTAGGGCCACTGCTAGGTCTGAGCAAGAAGACGGTTTCAGCCTGCATCTGTGGACGTGCTGGGCAGCAGGGGAGCATGAGCACTAAAGTAAAATCCAATAAACAATAGAGATGCCTTAGCTTAGAAAGAAATAAGGACTTGCCTGAACCTCAGATGTGCTACACATCTGAGGGATGTGTTTTGTGTGGAACTGTGTGTATAATCCAGCCAGCAAACTAAACTAATGACTGAGCACAGAGGAATGTAGAAGAGCCTGTGCATCTGTGAGCAAAAAAAAACAGAATGAGGAGAAAGAGAGAAAAAATAACGAGGGGACAAGTTATATACAGAGCTTCCTCTTACATAGGTGTGAAAGATTAAAATCTGACTGTTACTTCGACAAAAAAAAAATCAATCACCAAGAGATGAGATGGGAGAGTCAGGTCCCAGATATTGCTTCATCTTCATCATTAACATAGCTCAAGCTGCATAGGTGCTTTTGACTATGTAGTTGTAGAAGTCCTAAACGAGTTATTTAAGAGACAGATGCTATGCCTACTCTCTTTCAGTCTAAATAGAAGTACAGACACAGAGTCAGAGAGATGAAATAGGACTAGAAAGGAAGTGTGACTTGCCCAAACTCATGCCTTGGTCATTTTGAGAACCAGGCCTAGAACCGGGTAGTTATAAGTGCCCTCAACACTATTTGAGATGTGAGGGTACTGCTGGTGGCCAGGAAAAATACACAAATCATGCTACGCTTCAATGTTCATATCCTGCCTTTCTGCAATGAGAAGCAGATGGGATAGCAGCATGATTCGTGTGTTTTCCTATGGATTTGCTTCAAGCCTGGCTCTCCAGGCTTATGCTAGAATCTGTCTCCTCCACTTCTGCCAGTGGGAATCAAAGCTGGCTGGAGATGATGCTGAACACGTGACTCCCTTGTGTGCTGTTGGCTACAGTACTGGTGGGCTGTAGCCGGGCTGATAAAGGGTATAGCTGTTGTCAAATGCAAAACGGAGCATTTACCTCAGGACCTGGGATACAGAGGTAGTGAGAGGAGATGCTGTCAGTAGCTTGGAAAAGAAAAGGAGCCATTTCACTGTCTACATCCTCTCCCATGTCATCTCTGCTCCTACTTCCAAAAGTCACAGTGTCAATATAGGGAGTGGATTAGGCTTTCTGGCTATCTCTGCACTAGTTAATTAAACATAGCTCTTATGCTGACACCACCTGGCATAAAACAGCCCACATCCAACCTGTTAAATAGTCTTGCCTTCCAGAACAAGGTGGCTCTATGTAAAAAGTCTCCTGGGAATGGTCCTTTGCCCATGCTAACTCTAGAACCATGCCCAGCGATTGCTTGGGAGCGTGCTTTTACCTAAGCCAAAAACATGATGGGGATTTTCTAATATTTTAACAATGTACTTGTCCAAGTTCCAGTACCCGGGAATGTTCCTTGCCACTCTTTAAATCTGCTAAAATAGATACAGAAATTCAAGTGCTCTACAAATAATCCTCACACACTAAGCCTGGAGTATTTGTTGGTCAGTTCTCTCATTCTGCTGGTGGGGAAACCACATCTCAGAGAAGGTTGGCCTTCCTGGTTGACCGGGACTAAAGCAAGAAACAAGTCCATCACAGCTGCTCTAGCACATCAGCTTCCAGATACCCCTGAACTGATTTCTTTAGTGTAACTATAACTAGACCTCAGAACACTCATCACTTTTTGGATAAGACATGGCCAGACCTTGAAAAAGACCTCATGCCAAAAGACAACCAAAGCAGGGGTAATCCATTTGTGTGCTTATCACTGTTTGTAGGGCCTGCATAGCCTTGTGCTGCTTCTTTGGCAGGCTCAAGGGCTGAACATCCACAGCTTCCTTTAATTATTTAACAAGGTACCTAGATAAGGAATGTACGTAATACAATCTCCAGCTGTAGTTAATGGAGAGGTAATCATAGCTAGAGAATAACAGAGAGGGTAAGTGGTACTTCTCAAGTGCTTTTCCTCCTCTCCATTGACTGTTTGTGCCTTGGGTTATCTGTATGTGTGTGTATATTTGTCTGTGCTCATGCTTATGTATTTACACTCACATATCCTATAAATTTAATGGCTGGCAGCATTCACTACAAGAATGCCAAACCCAGGGACTGATATAAAACCTTTTGGAGTCAATCAAAAGACCTTAATGGGCTCTGATCTCAGTGTGAAATCCCACATCCACGTAACTGATATTAGAATAGAAGTTATAAATATCAGAGTTTAAGTCTAGAGCCTGTGTTTCAGTCCATTCTTCACCTCTTCTTTGATGATGTACTACCCATACAAAGTCTCTGATAGTAACCCCAGTTTGCTAAGTGCACTCTGGCCAATAGCTCCTGCTTTAAAGAGCTTGATATTGCACCAGGTGGAGACAAAGCAGGAGGAGTTTCAGAACTCTGGTTGCCTGGGGCCTTCCCCACGTCTCTAGGCTATGCTATCCCTGTCTTCCGCCACCTCCAGCTCCCACTGACTCTAATAAGAATTTAGACTTAGCATCAGAATGACACTTCTGTCCTGGCTATGCTTTCATTTATGGCCTTCTCAGCTTCCCCAGGCAGCGTTATTTTCCAAGGTGCTAATTGCAAGGGCACTCATCATGAATTATCACTCATTTCTCCCCCTCACTTGCACAGAGGAATCCCTTAAGGGATTATGCTTATTAAAGCAGGACCAAGCTCTCTGTCAGCCATGTTCCAGGAGAGCTGGGCAGCCTGCTGGGAGGACTGAGGGAATAAAAAGAAAACAAAGGTGATTGGGCACTGAGCTGTAAACTGGAGGGACCTCCAGCCCTAGGGAATCCGCCAACATCCGTTGGGAAAGTCTAACAGCTAACCCTACTTGATGATTCAGACAGAAGGAGAGAGGACTACTCTGCGTATGTGAGATTTCACTGCTTTTTGTAAGGATTAAAGGTGAAAAAAAATGGGCTTAGTAACTTCTAAGAAGGTAGCACTTAAACTGAAGTATTAGACACAGCTTAAAAAAAAAAGCATAACAATGACATTTGAGGCATTAGTGGGTAGCCATTACTTGATTTGGTGTCTTGGTTTATTTTACAGACTGGCAAATTATCCCAAGCATCAATGCTGGTCTGCTATCGCGTTTTCCATGAGCAACCTCTCCCTTGTTCTTCTGTTTATTATCTCCTGAGGCAAGGAAACCTCAACAAAAAACAAATTTTCCCTTCCCTAGGTGTGAATGACCTCACTTGTGCCTGTTAGCCTTTCTTTATTCCTTGTGACAAGTCACTGGGATATGTACCCAGCTCAGAAGGACAGGCTGGCTCTACAAGGACACAGTGAGGAGGGGGGTATATTTATAACTGAGTCTTATTTCTGGATTGCATTGGCTATTAACTTTGAATTTACTCTCTTTTAAAAAACTTACTTCTACCAGGCAACATTCGGGAAAAACGTGAAGAAGTCATACTTGGTTTTCTTGGATGCTCTGGGCAGCCTATCTCGAAGCCCTGGGCTGATTGTGGTCTTGCCCAAATCATGCTTGGTTGACTCTTCCATGATTCCCTCTCTCTGCTGGGCTGGCTCATCTCAGTTTCTACAGCTGTAATGGCACTGAAATATTATTAGTCATCTACCATCAAAAGAAATTACTTTACAGACAGTCAAATAATTTGTTTCTTAATTTCCAGGTCACAGCCTTTGCTGGAGGCTGCATACCGCACGTAACAGCACACATGATGGACTTGGCATGGAGATGCTTGTTCTAAATTGCTTTTCCTTCATGGATCACCACATTAGAGGTGGTGGAAATCTTCAATCAAGCAATCTTGTGAACTCCAGTGGGTGTCTCATGCTGTTGATTCCCTCAAGGATGGTTAGTGGTGCCTCTGAGTGAGATGGAAATGATTGTAAACACTGGATAAGGGAAAGGAAAGATGGCAAACATCTGTTTTGTGCAAGTCTGGCTGGTTCCACACAGGGAAGTCAGCTGTTGTTTTATTGTGGCAGTAAATTGCATTGTGAATTGGAAGTGCTGCAGCAGAGTCTTCTGCAGTGTGAGGGCTCTGCTGTGGAGAAGCTGGTGGTACTGAGTAAGCTTTGAGTTACCTGATGGAGGGAAGGTTTCCACTTTCAGTCATGGCTTGAAGGAGCAAAGGTGGGGATAAAAAGGCACATGTGAAGTTTTCTGAAGCTTCAGCAAGGTCTGGTGACAGAAAATGATCTGTAATGGGTTATTTCAACAGCATAAACAGGCCACTAGTGCTAGACTACAGCTGATTGGATAATGTTTTGTTTTGTTTGTTTCTTTTTCATCTGTTTAAAAAGCAATTTTTTGTTAGGATTTTTTTTTTTTTAAATGAGAAAATGAAGCTGTGATATCTTGTGAAAATCAAAGCTCAGTTGCTTCTGTTCCCACTCTGCCCTATAGCCTGGCCTCCTGCTCACACCAGACTCCCCAGATGCACAGCATGTCCTCCCGGGGGCACTGTGGGAGATGAGTTGGCCTGGGAGCTTGGTCTGCATCTCAGCAGAGACAGGAGGCATTTGAGCTATAACTCTCATAAGCTAGCATGGGGTGGGGGGGAATGTATTTTCAGTGCATGGAAGTACAAAGGAGGGGATGGCAGGGAGGAAATTTGATGAAAATAGCACTATTTTCCATGGAAATCAGAGCATATTTGAACTGAATTGAAACAAAAATTCTCCAATGAAAGCAAGTATTTACAGGAATTTTTTACCCATGGCTATCTGCAGACAAGAGGATTCTCAGATTCTCTGTAATCATCATTACAATACCAAAGTCTCCTGATTCTACCTCTTGGCTCCTGTTGCTAAGATCAACCCAAGGCCAACCTTACCTACACCACCTCGGTTCTACATCACACTCACCTGATGTCACTTGACGTATGGGATGTGCTAGAGAACTCTCAGAAAGTGAAGGTTGTTCACATGTGAACCCGTATTTCAGTTTTATTTGGGGATTCTTTATTGTTGAATCCTGATAGAAATCCAGAGCCTGTTCTAGCAGATTATACTCATTTAAAATGCAAACCAAACAGCTGTGTGAAAAACCTTCTAATTTAAGTGTTCATGAGTTATAGAACTGAAGGTATGTTCCATATTTTAGGAATTCTTTATTTTTATTCAGATACTTCATTGGCTTAAAAAGCATCATCTTTTTTTGTCCTGTTTTTTTCTTCCCAAATAAGCATTTTGGAACATTCTTGTTTTCACAGGGCTCTCAGCTCACTCTTTAAAAGTATTTGTCTGGTACATTTGTGGTAGGAATCACTAATGGAAGGAGACAGATGCTGTGATACACAGTTAGTCCTAATCACTTTGAAGGAAAAAATACTGCCCTTGTGAAAAGCATAAAATCTGAGTAAGTATCAAATGCAAAGTTTTTGTTAAATGCTCCCCCTTAAATGCTCTGTTAAGTCTGTCTCCCACCTGAGCTGTAATTCAGCTAGAGCTTATGGGAATTATTATGACCACTGTCAAAGTTGCTTTGGAATTAATGAGCAATTAGTGACTTCACCTTGGTTATTTCCAAACATTTTGGCTGATTCTGGAGTTAAGGGAGACTGTGGCTCTTGCCCTTCCTTTTTTAGGTTGGAAATGCCCTCTACGCTGTCTTCTGCCCCAGGAGAGAGCCAAATGTGTATTTTGTGTTGCATCCTTGGTGCCTTGCTGCTGCTGACATCGGCACCTCTCCCTTCCCAAAGGGATCTGCCCAAGTGGGTGGAGGACACCGAGCCGCAGCGAACTGCCCTGTAGATCCCGATGGGTGGAGGTTAGATTGAGACATCTGCTTTGCTGGTCCCCATATGGCTTTAACTTAATATATACTCGGGGTTTATGGAATAAATAGGATTCCAGTGGGATGCAGCCTTTTTGGAAATGTTGGCAGCATGGCTTTGCCTTTCCTTTTATTTCCCCCTTCCTTATGCTGTATTGTCTCTATACAGCTTCATCAGTGTTTCCAAACCCGACATTAGCCCTCTATAGCTCCTATAACTTCCTACAAAGGGTTCACTTCTCACACCCTGATGTTTCTCATACCAGTGACCTCAGCTCCTGGCATGTATAAGCCAGGCCTGTTACTTGTAAACTAGGGGAAGATCCCCAAAGGGTATACACAGCCTTCCCAAGAGTATTTACAGCAACCATAAATAACAGTATTTGTAATCAGCTTTATGTTAGAAGTCATAGTGTTACATGCTTGGGTCTGTAGCATCTTAATTAGCTATGAGCCAGTCCCAGGACCTTTTGCCAGTTCATGATTTTTGATAATTTTTGATGTCTATAAATCAGATACTAAATATTTAGGAAAAAAAATGAGACTTTTTCATGATTCTCTTTTCTCTCTGTTTTCTTAGGAAATATATTCTGTTGTATGTTTTGAAATATCAAATTTCTAGCATTTGAAAAAGAGCTGTAATTAATTCCTGCTTTTAGGGGAGGAATGCTGTGCATTTGGTCTGGAACTAGTGGGATTTTCTTTGCTTTCTTCTTCCTTGGTTTCTTTCTTTCTCTCTCTTTCTCTTGTTTGTTCTTTTTCTTTCCTTCTCTCAGAAGGTAACATAGCAAAAAACAAACCAGACAATGATGTTGCTGTTGCTGTTTTGATTGTTGTAGCTGGAGAAGTTTGTGGCAAGGCCTAGCCTGAGCTATATTTTGGACCAGGAGGTGACCAAATCCTGGAGCTATCTTGATCAAGACTTGTTATCTGACTCATTTAAAGGGACAAGGCTTTGAAGGGTCCTGGACTAATATAGTGCTATCTGGGGACGTCTATATCTGTATCTTATCTTTATACAACTCCTTATCATTACGGTCATGTCAAATATACTGATGGAGCTGATGGTATCTTCACCAGCATGAGACAGCAGTGCACCTTCCACTCCTTCATGTGGAAGGAATGCAGGACAGGTGAAACACTTCAGGTCATCTCAGAGGACATGAGATGCCTATGTCTGGGCAATTGAGTTCAGCCTTGGTCCTCCTAAATGCCAAGCTGGAAGATACCACTGCTCTAACCACACTCAGAGAAGACTCTTGATGGTCTTTTGTGATCTTTGTCAGTCAGGAGTGATTCAGCCCCGAGGCAAATTCTGCAAACAGCTGTCAGGTATGCCTGGCTGCCAGCCCAAGGCTCCCTTTGCTTTCCTGCTAAGTGCCTTCCTTCCTCCCAGCTGTGATTTCCCCACCGTACTGCACTCACCATGCACACGTGCAGGAGGCTGAGTTTCCTTACGTATGCAGTGAAGGGCTGTTCCCACCTCACGAGAGGAGGCAAGCCAATGCCACACAGAACGTTTAACTCATGCAAAATGGCAGCAGCAGAAGCTGAATTCCTGTCCCTTTGGAGCCCAGTCCGATGCCCACAGCAATAGCCCAAACGTCCTTTTTGCCACCAGGTGGAGCTGGGAGAGAGCTCCTTGGAACGGGCCAGCTGACAACACCCTGAGATGATTGCACAATCCCTGCAGCTAACCAAAAAGAGGAATTTTTGTTTGGTTGTTTGATTGTTCCCCCCCCCCCCCCCCCCCCCCCCCCCAGCCCAGGAAATTCATGTCTGTCTTACTAAGAAATTTCCTCCCAAAAATCAAAGAAGGGGGAATTGGGTGTGGTTTCATTTTCAAAGAATGAACTGCCGAGATGTAAATCTGGCCATTGCAACTAGACCTTGGCATGGCTGACCGTTGGCTGGGAGGAACAGCTAATACAACGCTGCTGTTGCTGTTTATCCTATGCACAATTACTAGCTGAGCTCCTCGCTCCTGCCTGTGGTCGCCTTGTAGCTTGGGACTGCCCACCCAGGCTTGCTGGGAACAAGGCTGGGTTCAAGCTAGTCTCATGGAGCTTCTACCTTCATCCTTCGGTAGCTGCTTGGGTGATGGCTGCAGCGTTGCTGACCACTTCTGTTATTTCAGCCCTGAGCCAAAGTGCGTGGAAATGCTCTGCTGACGCACTTCTTCCATCTATAAGAGGCTCTTAACCACAGTAGACACTGAGACAACTTCTCCCAGTTAACAGCTTATAGGAGCCACTTAAAGTACCCTGCCATGTCTCTCTTTTCTCTAGGCTGTACCTTTTTTTTCCTCTACTCCCACCACAGTTCTAGTGTCCAGTCTGATGGTCACACACAGGCCCAATTTACATGAATAAAATCGGGTGTAACCATTCTCTGTTGGCCTCGTTCACTGTTGTGAGCTGCTGCTTTGTGACTTTCAGCCTGGTGTTGAGGAACCTTAATGAGACTTAATATTAATATGCATTATTAGCAGCAGAGATCTGTTACATGAGGTTTGCCAGGTCTCCACAGATGAAGCCGGCTCATATCTGTCTGCCCCAGCAACGTGCTGGGGAGGTCAGATAGTAACGGGCTGCGAGCTGAAAGCCATTTGAACAGGCGAATGTAATGCTGTATTAGTGCTAATATCTACTGCCTCTGAACAGGGCACATCCCATGAAGGTCACATCTGCTGTAACATGACTGTTTGGGGCCCAGAAAGGTCCTGGTTCACCTGCAGCAGATCACAGCATGGGTCCGTTGCTTGTGTGTGCTCTTAGGGATTAATTGGATGGATGAGGGCAAGCAGCTCAGCAGGCTGGACTACAGTTTGGAGCCAGGATTGTGGTGCTGTGGTCAAGGCCATTCACGGTCAGGAGCTGGAGAAACTGAGGGTGAAACCAAAGTAAGGTGCAGGGCAGGAGGCTCTCATGTTGAACTAAACCCCAGGAGATGTGGGAAGGAGATAGTAAAGGGGAAGGCAAAGGAAAAGCGTGGACCTGGGACAGACCAAAGGTCAGAAAATACGTTACACAAGGTTGGGTCTGGGAAATGGAGCAAGTGTGGCTAAGGCAAGGTCAGGTACTGGAGATAATTCAAAGAGCCACTCTTCTCTTATCCATGTTTTGCTCAGGCAAACCTCCATTCCTGCCAGAGTAAAGCAGTGGCAGGTTCATCAGCTTATAGAGAAGTGATGCACAGACAGTTGCATGGGTCTGGTCTGCACAGGTCCTGGATAATTTGATGCCCTGTTTTCAGACAGGGGAGACCCCACCCTGACCAAATGCCATTTGTCTGGCACACAGTGATCCAACAGCCCACCTGCTACTCATCTGCTGCTCTTGTTTTTACTCTGGGCTCAATGTAAAATAACAGCGGAGGTGATTTCTTGCCTGGACTGGTTCCTGTGTGGTCTTTGGTCCAGGAGCAGGCAGAGCTTCCGCTCTTGTAACACATGGAATGAGACAAATTGTCTGATGGCTTGTTTTTATTTTTTTAAACTGGACTGACCGTGATATCTCTTGACTTCACCTCATACTAGACAGTTCCCCTCCCTGTTTTTTTTATTATTATTTTTATTCCAGCAGGATTTGCTTTCCTTTTGTTATATTTTTTAGTGCTGTTGAACTTTAGTACTCAGTTCACAGGCTCTCATTTGTTTCCTTCCAGCTCACAGTTGCTCTTAGTGCAAAGAGGTGGAAAAGGAGACCTCTAAGGTGGAGCTGGGCTCTAGGAAATGGCTGTTGGGGCTTCCCTGGGTTTGACTCTGGGCTGCAGACCACCAGTTTTCTGCTTCCTTCCACCTCACTTGCTTCCTTCCAGCTCACAGATGCTCTTAGTGTAAAGAGATGGAAAAGGAGACCTCTAAGGTGGAACTGGGCTCTAGGAAATGGCTGTTGGGGGCTTCCCTGGGTTTGACTCTGGGCTGCAGACCACCAATTGTCATGTTTCACACATTATGATCATATCTTGTGGCCACAGTCAAGGGTCCAAATTTTGCAGTAATGAAAACGCTCAACTGATTTCACCTAAATCACATTTGAGGGGTTCTCTCCTCTGATTGCATGTAAGGATGGTACATCCTTCATCAAAAATAACCAGCATATGACAGGCTCTGCTTCACACATGCGGTGCAGTGCAATGGCCTGACCCCACATTTTTTGGTGCTCACACATTGAGCAGGACTAATTGCCTTCACCCATACCCAGTGCTGGCAGTGCCTGGTGTGATTGCTCCTGGAGCAGAATCTGTGCTTCAGGCAGAGGCTGATCCCTCAGAGGAGCCTCCCTAGATGGGATCTTCTCACCCTGCAGCCTGGACCCAGGCCCCTTCCCATGAACAGGTCTCCTCCATCTGCCAATGCCCAACAAGTCCATGGTGCACGCATTGTAAGGAGGAGAAGTGAGAAATCTCTTCTCACCACCATCTGCACCTCCCCATCACCAGTACAAATGACCCTCACTGGTGATCGGACACTGGGCAGAAGAGAGAGACATTTTCTTCCAGGGTGTTCACCCATTCAGTTTTATTTACACCCAACCAGTGTGTTTCTAGCCTGTATTTTTTGTGTTTCACCCAGCTGTGCCATTTCTTCCTCAGGCTGGTTTATTTCTTTTCCATATGCTCGGCATCCTTCACAGGGCCGCTGGAAAGGCTTTGCAAGCTAGCATGGAGGTAGCATAGGTAATAAAATACACGTTACCGAATGCTATGCAAACAAGTGAGGTCACTGTGTTTAGTAAATCTGTTTTTCCCCCGACTGAGGATAAAACCTTGTTCTCTCAGAATGTTGGAAAGTCTAACGCCTTCCTTTTTTTCCTCTCCTTCTTCTTCTTTGTTCATTTTTAATTCCCTC
Source organism: Morus bassanus (assembly GCA_031468815.1). Classification (NCBI taxonomy): domain Eukaryota; kingdom Metazoa; phylum Chordata; class Aves; order Suliformes; family Sulidae; genus Morus; species Morus bassanus. The sequence continues at coordinate 3,082,698 of CM062567.1, read as the reverse complement.
TGTTGGTTGCCCTTGTGAGTATCCCATTTATTTATCCAATGCTTATTATTGTTGTTAGGTAACTGGCAAAGATTGACATCTTGGTGAGCAGTCTCCCAGCCCACAATACTGCCTTTTTCTCAGCCCCAGCAAAGAAGCTGAAGACCACTAATACCAGCTTTATTTTCATTGGCACTTTCCAGAGCTGGAACCACCCAGCCTTTCCTTGCAGAGTGCTCCTTAATCAATACTAAAAAGCTGACAGTGCAAGCAGCTTCCCTCTGCAAGCAATTATTAATCAATGCGGGGGGCTTTGGTGGCAAAGGGTGTGCAATAAACCTTTAAGATGGGAGTGAATGGGAGGTTGCATGGGGGGTTTTGGCAGAGGGGATATGTGTTTATGTCAGGTGTATGCTCACATCTTCTTGAGAGCAAAGAGATGAACGCAGCCCTGTGTTGGTATCCAGGATCTGAGCTCACTTTGTGCCAGTGTTGAATGTGAAAGATTCCTCGTGTTGTTGGGTTGTTTTTTCTTTTTTTTGGTGGCGTGGGGTAGGTTATGTGTCTTTTCTTTGTTTGGCTGGTTTGGTTTCTTTTATTTAGTTGTTTTATTTTTTTTTATTTTTTTTTTTTTTCTTCCCCCCCTTCTTGAATAGTTGACAATTCACATCAAGCCTAGACTTAATTTTAAGTTCTGGAATAGCTGAAGTTGTGTATTCTTTAATTTAATTTAATTAATTATTCTTTAATTTAACTTTCTTTAATTTAAGGAACATTTAGGTTCTTAACTGGATAAACATGGTTAGAAAATAAAAGGTACAAGAATTAAAATTCTGAGAAAATAAAAAGAATTGGCTCTACCTAAGGACTGTTTCAATTTAGCCTTAGATCCTGAACTGCTGCTGAAGGCACTGATTAAAATATTTAAATTCCTTCAATTTAAAAGGAATTCTTCAATTGCACTATAATAATTTTCTGTGAAATGCATCTTCTGGGAAAGGAATTGTTGGGCAGTTTAAATTCTTGGAGAACAGAAACAGAAAACAGTCTTTCTGACCTTGATATTGCAAAGATGTGTCTAAGAGCCAATGGGAAATTTTCTGAAGGAATGTTTTCCTGTTGGAAAAAGCCAATTTGATAAAACTGAAATGGTTTGCAAATGTTAATTCTGATGAACTTTCATTAAAAAAAAAAAAGGTTTGGTTTTCAGTTTCAGATTGTTTTAATTTCCATTTTTTATTTTAAGTGCTGTAGCATGTTGGTTGTATAGAAACAATAAACCTCAAACTCTGTCCATGAATTTGTCTTTATTTAGATGACCAATTTTATCGACTGCAAGTGTCCTTTTGTCTCAGAATTGTATTTAGTAGGAAACTTTGAAAATATTCTGCTTTCCTTTGGATCCAGACTGGAAAGATATTTGAAAGCACAGGATTTGCCACAGAAAGGAAAATTTGATTCATCTCCAGCTATGGTGCTTGCAGGTAACAGGCACTTTATGGTGCTTTTTAAGAAGGATACGGGAACAGATTGTGGAATAGACTTTCCAGGAACGCAGTAGAACCCCCCTGTTGCTTCAGGAATGCTAAAGCTGATTTGACGAAGCCCTGGAGAATATGTTCTTGAGGGCAATTTGGTATTGGCAGGCAAGTGGATGGGTTGACTTAAGACATTCTTTATGCGTCCATGAAGGGAGGACAAAATGTTTATTTTGGTTTCTGGATTTAATAGGTTTGGAGATATTTCAAGCTACTGGAGGCTTCAAAATTAAAGTATTCAGCCCAGAGATTTCTCCATTTTTTTTTTTTTTCAGGAGGACCAAGAGCAATCTGGGCAGTGACAAAACTACAGTTATCTTCACAAAACCATTCTCATGTTACGCTTTGGGTCACAATGCACTTTTCCACCTGAAGAACAAGCTTTTATAGGGGAATGTTTTCTCCCCTCCACAACCGCACTATTGAATCTCCTTCAACCTTCAGTCAAATTGACATGGGAAAAGTTTAATCAGGGAGAAATAAAATTCCTCAAATTAATATTAATTCATTGGTTGTTTTCTACAGTAGGGATAGTGTCTCATGGCTTCCTCTTCTTCGTTTCCGTTGGCTGTTGACATTTCCCTGGGGTTTTACAAGCAGCCGTGTTTTCTTCAGAATGTGAAGACTTTCTTGCCTTTCAGTTTTCCAACTGCATGTCAGAAAGCCAAAGTCCTTGGAAATGTCGACTCAAAGGGGAAACAGGTGATGTGAACTCAACATGAGTAAGGCTGGAGGGTGGCTGCAGAAGTACGGCGTTCCAAGAGCTTTATATATAAATGCCGATCTGCTGGAGCATGAAATGACCCTGCTGGTCTATTTTTTTTTCCCTTTTTTTTTTTTTTCCTTCTCTTCTTTTTCCCCTTCCTTTCTTGCCTCTTTTAATTGTGAGTGTCCTTTTCACTGTCCAGTGGGTTGTGTGTTTTGGATGAGGAGTCACCTCCTGCTCTCTCATGTGATGAGATTCAAGGACGGGTCCACCAAGAGCATAAGGAGAGCAGATAAAACCTCGGGAAATCTCTGAATCCAAGTGTGAGTCATCAGAAGAGTTGATTTGAAAGGACAGCTGTACTAACATTGACTAAGATGCCTATTAAAAATATTGGCAGTCAAAGACGGATCACTCAATATTTGATCATCCATTTTGGAAATTAGGAAAACAATCCACAGACATTCTGAATAATATTTTCATGTCAAGATAAGGACTTTTCATTTGTGGGTGTTTTTTGCATTTTATGATTTCCTCCCAGTTTTATTCAGGAAATCGTAGAAACACAAAATACTCCTCCTTTGGTGGGACTGATATTTGAAACAAAACCAGAAGCCTAGAGGATGTTTTGTAAGCCTAATTATGATTTTCCCCCCATGATCCATTTTTTTTTTTATTAGCCTGTGACAAACTGCCTGAGGGTTCTGGGAAATGAGCAGTTAACTCTGTCCTCTGGCACTCAGTTTGTGGGTGGTTTAGTGCCTCGGTAATGCACGGGGCCTTTGGGGCAGTTGTAACCTTTCTGGGGAAATCCTCAGTGAAGATGACCTCTTTCCCATGGTATCTAACAGGCACTGCAAGATATGCTCCATCTCTGAAAAGCCCCGCGTTCACGTGTGGTTTTGGGACCACCTCGTAAGATTTATGCCTGCACGTGGTGGTCCTAGGCCTGCATGTATTTCACCCATTGGTAATGGCTTACTAAGTCCAGTAAGGTGTCCATTCATTCAAAGCATTATTGCAGCTAAGGTGAGGGGCAATGTTGAACCTCAAAACCTTGCAAACAGAAGGAACTGGTGGTTTTCCTGTGTTCCTCCCATGCCCAAGGACAGGTAGAAATGCAGGGCAGAGGGTCAGGATGACTTTGGTGAGGAAGGACCTGCAGCCAGATGCCTGGGACCAGAGTGAGCTTCAGGTAAAGGCTTTTCCTTGAGCTTCCTTCCAGGGAACCCCTACCTTCAGCCTCTGTCAGTTGATCCTTTCTATTTCCCCCTTAATTCATCATCCTTGCCAGAGTGGGATGCAGAGGCGTAGGGGGTTTGCTGGGTGTCTGCTCATTCCAGAGATGTGATGGTGTCAGGACTGGATTCCATGTGGAGACCTCTTGAGACTTAGAGATGTAGCATTTCTATATTGGCCCACATTTCCCCACCTATCTGCTGGTTCAGGGATTGTTGGATATAAGGGTTGCCTTTGCTGTTTGTTTGAATATAAATGACCTTTTTGATGAGAACAAAATAATTTTTAATGGGGAAATCATCTTTAACTGAAAGGATAAAAAGTGTATTTCCCTTTTTTTTGCCAGAGCAGAGAGGGGCAAAACCTCTTTTGCTTTTGTAAAGACCTAGTTCCAAAATTTCTTTAACTGAACAAATTAAAAAGAGTGTATTTTTCCTATTACTCTATAGCCCATTCTTTTTGTTAAAACAAGCAATCAAATGAAAGTTTAAGAAAGAAGGTACTTAGAATTGTCATTTTATCGCAGCTAGATTTGCTTATGCTTTGTCAGTGATACTACAGTAGCTCAACTTTCTGATGTAAAAATACCCTATATGGACGGAGCTCTGCTCAGTGCACAGAAAACTCAACAGAAACAGGACCACAGACATAACTTTCCTTCTAGCTCTGTGCCATCAAGACTTGACCTGCATGTTTGTGTGAGCCTATGTATAAATGAAAGCAGAGTGAATATAAATAATATGAGCAGGAAACCATTTTTCTTTCAAGTACCATAGATATGCTACTTTTTTGTGAGCTTTCATATATTTTTTTACTCTGCATCAAGACAAAGCTGAGCTTCGTGAGCACTTGTCACAAAATAAGAGACACATGCAGGCCCATGGCAGAACATCCAAAGACCTGGGACATTTTAAAGTGACCAAAAATATATTGAAATTTGAATTAGGCCTCCCATGTCCAAGACAAGGTGCAGCTCCACACGTGGCAGCTGCTGGAGAGAGGGTGATGATCTGGTGGTGCTCATGCCGTGACAGCTAAGCCTTTGCTTTTTGCTTCAGCTTCCCAGGTTATCTTCCAAACAGGTCCTCAGTGATTGTATGTGATTGCTGTAACTTAATGGTCCTGATGTTGTCCTCCCTGTTTCAGAGAACAGGAGCAAGGGACATGCATCTTTTCATTGCCCTTGCCTGTGCTAATACTTAAGGAAAGTCACTCTTTCTCCAGAGATGGTTTACATTGCTCTGGCTCAAGCCAGGTTTTCAAAACCTCTCTCCATCCATCTGTGCCTTGCAAAAATCAGAGGATCTTTCTTCCTTTCCAACCTTTGAGGAAAATGGGAAGAGCTGAATGACTGCTGAAGGAAACCATCAAAAGAGAACCAGAATTTCATTCTTCCCCAAGGTACATGCTCTCACCAAAAGTCATCCTCCCCCTTGCCACTGTGGTACCAGGTGACATTCAGATCTGTGCTACTCTCTGATGAAAATCCATTTTCCCAAGTGCTCATGTTGACAATCTGCCAGCAAAGGTTATTAGATACCATCCATAAAACCTGTGGCACGTTGACCTGTTCTGAGGGAATCAAGTGAAATCCTATCCCCTCTTCAGCCAGAGCCCACCCAGTGAGAAGCAGGCTGGTGGGTTGACTAAACTCAGATTATTCTGTCCAGAAAACTACAGTTTTAATGTATTAAACATCTCTGTGTTTTGTGGTTGCCTTCTTAAGAAAGAGAATCACTACAAGAAGAAAATGTTGAACTGGTGTATATTTTCATCTTTTGATTCAGAGTAATTTTTCTTTCTTCCCTCCTCCCTGCCTTCTTCCTCTTCTGCTTTTCTTCATATAGAGAAGTAAATTTTGTCTCAGTGATATTTCTTTGGCTGAACATGATTCAGCACTGCTGGTACTCTAAATCAAGGTAATCAAAATAATCATGTTCTTTTAATCCATCCACTGGTCCCAACCCTGTGTACTACATATATATTTTTTTTCCTAAGGTTTGGCTCTGACATCACTGAAATACTTCAGCAAAATATCAGGACTAATGTCAGGAATAAACCAGCATTGTTAGTTCCTCCTTTCATCCAAAGCCAAACACCTGCAGCTCTCCACAGGCCTCAAAGAAGACCTCACTGCCTAGAAATGCCCAAACAGGACTCATTCTCCAATGCTGTGCTGCTGCAAAAAGTGGATTCATTAAGGGGGAAAGCTCAAGTCACAGATTCCAGAAGAACTGCAAAGAGGAAAAAATAAAGCCCACAACAAAAAACAAAGAAGAGGGCCAGATCCTCAGCTGATGTCAATTAGGAGAGCTCTGTCAATGTCAAAAGCTATCCTGATTTACTCCAGCTGAAGATTTAATCCAGGATCTTCAATCTGAGACTCCCAGTGGCTATGCAAGGATGTGATGGTAGTGCTGGTTTTTCTCATGAAGACCTAAAAATGGGCTCTTGGGTTCATTTGCTCCATGTCCACTGAGCTCTGCTGATCTGCACCAAGATCTGCTCAGCAGAAAGCAATGCACTCACTCTCCCTCTGCTAGCCCCCCCTGGGCTGCTTTATGTTGCTTCCACAGGTGGGGATGGTGATGGTGATGGTGCAATGGATTTGTCTCTTGGGAGACTGGGAGGCTGATAAGGAGTATGGGAACTCCACCAGGAAGGTGGGTAATATCAGATATCCAAGATATTGGTGAGGCTGAAACAAACTTTGCTTGTGCTCTAAATCTCCTGTTTGCTGTCTGAGGAGCTTTCTCTGACTGCTTCTACGGCTCTGCACTAGCTAAACCTGCTGGAAAGCAGAAATTTTCAGCTCAGGTACAATAGTTAATACCATACTCAAGCACTATGTTGTTTAAAGGACTAAGGTGGTGTCTCTACATGGTGCCAGACTGGATTATATGAGGAGACTAGCTGGAACTTAGTGCAAGACTCTGCACCATACTCCACTGCTCAGTCGAAATGCTCCCTAGCTTTGGAGCTCCTTATGTAGAAAAAAACCCCTGCTGGCCTCCATATGACCACTACAAGTGGTTACCACTGCTAAGAATGGAGGCTTTGGTGCCTAAATCTTGATATCCAGGAAATTATATATAGATGCATCTAAAAATACATGCAGCTTTTTAAAATTTTGTGCCTGCTCTTCCTGCGTATGTATACCTTGATTATATGAGGTCTGGGAATCAGCATGAACAGTTAAATTTTACACCCAGTCTCTGTATGCTGATATCAGGGAGACTACATCAATTCCTTGTTTGAAATGTTGGCTTTGGGAAATCACTAAAAGTTCCTGGGAAGTGACCAGCTTGAAGTTTCAAGGAATCTCACTGAGAGGCTATGACTAACAGAAAAAAACAAAGGCCAAAACTGGCTTTCCAGCTAACCATTTATTTTCCCAGAGAAGTCCCTTATTAATTTTTATGGTGCGTAAATGCCAGAAAACCAGACACCATTAATTAGTGACTGGTTTTGGTCTTCATAGTCAACTCAGTTCAATCCAAGCCAAACTGGGATTTTTTTTTTTTTTTAAAGGTTTAGAGGAAAGTACATATGTGGGTAGATGGATTTTGTTGTTTCTTTAATTTTCCTGAGCAAGTCTGGTCCCAATTTAAATTAGTGCATTTTTTTATACTTCAATCACTAAGACCCTCTCACGAGATGTTATTCTTCACATCTGCCAGTGTATTCTGTTGGTAGCTGACACATGCCATAGTGCTTTATGGATAGAAACAGGACCTTGAAGACTGAAGTCCATTTATTTTAGCTCTTGACCCAACAGATGCTCTTCCACTTACTTCAGTGGGCATTGTGAAATGCCTTGCTGAGATGATAGACACAAAGCTAGATGTGCAGTGCCTCTCAGTGGTTCTTTTACCTCAAAAGTAGGAGAAGAAAGGCAGGAGACAACAGATCCACAGCAGATCCCTGCCCCATGTCTGCACAGAGGGCTCCAGCAGTGGTAAGCTTTTTGGCTGACAGAGTGGCATCAACTGATGCTCCACTGTTCCTCTGCTGATATAGGGGTCCTTGGACCTGACTTTCTTCCTTCATGCCTCACAGGGGCTATTAGCCAGAGGGCGGATTTGGATGGGCCCCTCTGTTGTAAGCCAGGTTTATCATTGGAGACAGAGGTTCTCTTGACCTTGATCACCTGGTGTTTGAAGAAGACATGTCTGACAGACATGGTGACTGTTGAGGACTAATCTGCAGTTTCTCTCTTTGCTGACAGGTTTCTTCCTCATGTGGAGTTTGTTTTAAGGCTTATATGGTAGACCCATCCTTTAAAAAAACCCAGATATATGCACCAAGAATCTGATCTATGAAATTCTCGAACCTGAGAGGATTTGAGTGTAATGAGTTATTGGCCATTGGGACTGGTAAAGGATGATATTTCTTTGAGTACTGCATCTGCCAGTAAATCACACAGAAGTCTAACTTTTAATGTCTTTGTATGTTGAAAGCATGCCTTAGGTATTGTGTTAACCCTTTTGTTGTCAGGCGGTATTGCAGCACTCTCTGTAGAACAACAGTGTAGCTAGTTGGAGAGCATAGCAGCAGTAGAAATCTAGGGCTACCAGAGGTCTAGAAAGGGCTTTCAATGAGATCTCAGTGCCTCACTCACTTAGGTCCCAAGAAAAAAAAGCCATGCCTAAATATCTAAGCCCAGTTTGGTTTGAAAGCCTTGGAGATTGGACCTACTGACAGCATCACACAATGGGGGTATGGTTGTACAGTACACCCTCAACCCAACCCAACAATATGCTTCTGTCTCCACAAGTCTTGGGTTTGTGGCTGGGTCTTATTGCAGGTCCAGCATTTCTGTTCTAATTTCCATAAGGTCAGGAAAAGAAATCCACCTTACAAGGTGTTTTTTATGTATCCTCTACTGTCAGGTTTGGTGATAGTTTAGATTGGTTACACCTAATGTTGGTTTTAGACGTAAAATCCATGAAAATCTCTCTGTTCATCTGGAAGAGATTTGCTTCATTTATGGAGAGGGTATTGATGGTATGTGACTGGTTCCAGCTGAGAGAAGAGCCCGTTATGCTGGTCACCATGCTTATGGTGGCTAATGACTGATAGTAGCCAATTTACAAATTTACCTCCCAAATAATGAATTCCTCCTTTTTTTGATGACATGAATGACCTCCTTGGTAGATCCTCTCTACCTCTGTTAGCTAGATGAGTGTGTGTGGTTAGCCTGAAGAGATGGGTAAGGCTAGGGCTGAAAGCTGCAAAGACTCCTTCACCTGCAAAAGGAGGAGGTGGGAAGGAGTTAGAGTGGCACATTTTCTGCCTCACTGTCCTGTGGTTTCTTTCATCTCCAGTTCTCAGCATCCCACCTCATTCTCACTCCCAAATGTTGTTCAGTAAAGCCATAAACTAATGTTGATCTATCCATCCAGGTAGGTTTGGTTGTTTGTTTTTTTTTTTTCACCACTCTCTGCTTAATCAAATAGTTATTAAATAGAGGAGCCAATTCCAGAAGCCAATGTAAATCAGAGCACAGAAATGCAGTGGACTGAAAGCATTTTGCCTATAGGCACTGCCAACTCTTTTGAATGAGAAGACAAAGTGAAAATTGGAGATCTGTGTGTTTAGACCACAGAGCTGGGAAAATGGAGTTGACTGAATGTATGTTGGTGAGAAATGGTGTGAAAATTACATGTCTTCCAGACTCAAGCACAGCTGTAGAGCACCCAAGGGTATGCGCTGTGCTGGGTTTCTGCTATTCTTGGCTCTCTTAGTACCTCTTAAGTGGCAGATGACATCTTGAGAGTCTCCATACGTGACATGATCCGTGTGCTCTGTAAAAACTCCATGCAGGATTAACGTGCTGTTTGCTTAGGAGAAAACCTTGAGGTCTTGGAGAGGCTGAATTCAGTGTCATTCAGGGGAATTCACTCACAGAAGTTGCCCGAGTGGAGCATGCAGGAATTTCAGAGCCTTGGGAATGGCTTGTGCGTGTTCAACTTGACCTTATGTACATAGTACGTGTGATATTATACACAGCAGATGAGCAGATTGTGCAAGGAATGCTGTAGGCACATTTAATGGGTTGGTTATTACAGGGGGATAAGAGGGGTAAATGGTCTCTCTGGGACCAGCCTGACTTGCTTTTCTGTTATATGACAGTGATGAATAGTACATGTGTGGGCATGGAGATCTCTTAAAGAGGCTGGTTTATAGCCCGGCGACTTTACTAGTAATACTGCACTCTTTTTTCGATGTTTGCCTGAAATCTCTGTTGACGTTACAGTTTAACTGAAGACAGACTGGTTTGTGGCTTAGGAGATCTAGGTGCAAGTCCCTAGTGGGTTTCTGGACAAGCCACTTTAACCTCCCCATGCCTTGGCTTTCTTCTCAGAAGTGAAATATTTTGGTTTTAAACAAAACTTTTTTCTCCACTCTAAATATTTTTTCTCCATATATTTTATATTTTAGATGGAAAATTTCTAAAAGTTGGGGTTTTGTTGGGGTTTTTTGTTGTTTGTTTAGTTTTTTTTTTCTGGTTCCAGTTTCTGTTGGAAAACATTTTTTTGTGGAAAACACAACTTTTCCCATAAAGTGTTTTGAACTCTACCAAAGGAAAGCACAATATAAGATCTATTACTCTTGTGGTGCGTTTGGGGTCAGGACGCATTCATTGGTCACGTAACCTTACCCCAGTGTGCTCTTCTGGAACGGGAGTGCTGGTGGGAGAGAAACCCTCAAGGACATGGTTTTGGGTTTTGTTTTTTTTTTGTCTATTTGTTTTTTAAACATTTCTAACCTCTTCTTAAATGCAGGCTTCTGCTCCCTTTTTTTCAGCTGTTTCCAAAGGGAGGAATCCCAAATCCATTCCTCAAGACTTTTTTTTCTGTGTGGAAGTACCACACACAGCTCTTATTACCCTCCTTTACCTCTCCCCTTCCCCACTCCTCATCCTCTTCCCCAGATCCCTCCTAAACACTTGGGTTTGGCTCATTCCTGAAACCAGTCTGGTTTTTCTTCAAGAAGCCTTTCCACAGCTCTTGTTGCAAACCACACATTAGCAAGGCAATGAGCTTCTCCAACCCTCTTTGCTCCTTGCTAGCTGTTGTGAATCCAGGAAAAAATAAAAAAATCTGTCCTCAAGAATAACAAACATGCTTCCCCTGTCTGCAGACCTAGGTGAAAAAGTAGGATGTTCAGGTCTTGGACCAGAAGTTCAGCAGGTCAGCATCCCTGAAGTCTGTAGCATGATGGTGATTTGCAAGGAGCCATGCAACTGAATGTCCCTTTGGTGGATTCACTGTCTGGTTTGAAGCAGAACCCATGACCTGGATGGGAATGTTTAGTTTTAAAGGGAACCTGGAGTCTAATTGTCCTTTGGTTTTGGCTATGCTGTAAGCAAAGCCCTAGTGTGTGTCTTGTAGAAAAGGAGCAAACCCAAAGCTAGTTAGGGCTGATTTGCTTTGGTTTATTTTGTTTAATTCTCATGACTGTAAACCAAGAGAAAAATGGTTTAAAAGTGGGGTGTCTGAGCAGAGAAGCAAGAATGTGATCAATGAACATGAATAGAGAGCAATTTTACAGCAGCTGGCAGTGATGGTTCAGGATGTGTTTGTACCCAGCTCACAGATCTCTAGCCAGGACCTCTGTTTTCTCACTTGCCACCAGAGTTGATGGGGAGTTGAGACTCTAAGCAAGATGCGAGGAGCTTTCTTGAGGCTACAGTAATGAAATCTAATTATTAGCTAGATGTCTGGGTTTATAGGTGGGTATGTATCAGTGCATTCATCTGCAGCGAGGCAGACTGGAAGGCATGCAAAATGTGTGGGATCTAACTTTGGCTTTGAAAAGAATTCTGTAATTTAAAAAAACACTAAACTTTACCAAGAAGCTAATCCCCTTCCTTACCCTCTCTCCCCCAGATTGCTCGAATAACATGAATCATTCCACTCTGTACATGTCAGAGAAGGAAATTTTAATCTTAAAGCATTAATTTTCTTATTTTTCTGGAAAAAAGTTATCAAAATCAATTTATTCCTATATGATATTTCCATCTCTTTTCCTGAAAGAAAATATTCCAAAGTAAAACCTCCCAGAGACTCAACAGCTATCTGGGTCCAAACAAATTCTTGGCATTGTTTCTTGCTTTGTCACTGCTGCTGGTTAAAAGCACTGATAAAACCCACCAAACCATTGTCAGACAGTGTTGTAGTGCCCCACTCTGCACCACTGGAAAAGACTGTGCTGAAGACATCACTGACTCAAGCTCAGGTTCTTTTTTGGTGCACACCAAAACCTTGAGATGTTCTTCAGGTCACAGCTATCAGTGTTGACTTCCAAATGCAGGTATTGTCAAGTGCTGACCCTCTTTTCTCCTCTCTTTTTGTGGCTAATGTTTTACTGTTTCCTCAGAGCTGCCTTTTTCTCCTTCCTCTGCCAAAATCCCTCTTCTTCCCATTTCATTGTGTGCATGCATAGCAGTACCTTGAATTAAGACTTATATTGTCTAATGATGTTATGGGTCGGACATATATGATCTCAAGAAATCAGACTTTAACATCTATACAATGTAAAAAGAGTGAAATAATTCAGCAGGGAGATTATGGGGCCAGAGCTGGCTTGTCCTAGACACTGTCACCCTTTGAGATGGATTGGTGGGTTGAGCCTGCTGGCAAGGTAACGTGGACAGAGGGAGAGCTTTACCTGTCTTACAGCATTATCAGTCATCCTTCATGGAAAAATAGTTTTGGTCACCCCATGCTTTGTCCAGAGGGGAGGGCTGTTGAGAGCCATTGTGAAGCCCCATTGTTCTCTCCTTGCTGTGGGACCTTCCCAACCCACCCCACAAACATATTGCTGCCCACCTCATTTCCAGCTCCTCCCTGGCTCTTGGTGGGGGGAACAGACGGGGGAACGGGGACGGACACAGGACAGCTATTTTCCTGACCCCACTACCTGGGTGATAAATGCTTGATAACAGCCATGAGAAGATAACTTTTGGGAGAGCATGGGAAGTGATGTGAAGCCAAGGAGACGAGATGAAATTGCCGTTTCAATAAATCACTCCAGAGCCCCTCTGCTCTTTGGGAATTTCTGTACATCCCCAGAAAAATCCACCCAAATCTATTTTGCTTCCATTTTTGTCCTGTCTTGTTACCTCCCTTGCAATGACCTCTGTTTCCTGTGGAGCAAATGCGTTTTGCACAATGAGTGATATTTTCTCTTCTACCCATCCCTTCCTCATTTTTCAGCTTGCCCTGGAATGCAGGATTAGATGTTGTAATGCAGCATTAGGAGCCATAAAGGTTAATATCCTGCCTTCCAAAGTCACTTTTAGGCTCACAGGCTTTGTTAATGAAAGAACCCCATACCCCTCCCCTGCTCTCCCCTCCTCCCCCCAAAAAAAAGGATTTAGGAAACAGGTCAGGGTCTTGTCTTGTCAAGGGTGAGAAAGGGGGAGGGAAATAATAATGTTAAATAAATTAAAGACCAAGCCCTGTCCTGCCATACATAGGAGTCAGGAGTTTTTTGCATTTGAGACACCCAGCAATTACTAGCTAATCCATTTGGCAAATGCAAGATGGTGCATAGATCAATTCTTCCCAGCCCAGTTTTTTTGTGTGGGGAATGTTTGCTGACTGAATTAAGGGACAAGCAAAGAAAATACCCTCCTTGTTTCCCTCAAGGCAGCATAGTAGTTTGACAAAGCCACTGGCTCCTTGGGCTGTAGTCTTGGGAGATGGAGGCTGCTGAGCCTCTAGATGTCTGGGAAGGCTAGAGGAGTAGCGGTGCTTCTGGGGAAGAAATCATGTCTGCACCTTGGACCTGCACTGGCCCCCTCACTGTTAGGTGAAACTAATCCTCTGCTGTTTCAACTGTCATTGGACACAGTTCAAGGCAGGCTTAAGCAGAAGGCAGGGGGAGGAAGGAGGTTGTGTTGTAAAAGAGGAAGGTGGGAAAGCCTGAGATGCCACACTGCTGAAGCCACCTTGCACAGTAACTCAGGGACTTGATTCTTGAAGGTTCTGGACTGGCAAGGATAGGTCTTGGCATGGGGAGGCGAGTCTAAGCTGGTCAGGCTTGTTTTCTTGTTCCTTGGAGGTCCTGGGAAGCATAAGGCTCTCCAGAGCACCTAGGAGGGATGTGAGATCTCATCCTTCCCTGCTGCTGATGCAGCTTATTGCATTCAAGGGTAGGATGGGTGATTTCTTAGCCATGCTCTGCTCATTCATCCTCACCTCTGAAAAGGAACCCTCTCAGGACTGAGGACTACATGTGCCCTCTGGAAAGAAGCATGATTCATACCCCTGTCTGAGCCACATGTTAAAATGAAGCAGGTTAGATTTGGAGTTAGCATGCTGGTCTGAATCACAGGAAATACAGGTCCAAGTCCATAGTTGTCAAATATATGCTTTCAGTGTGTTTTTGTGTCCGACCTGTAAAATCGAGAAATTGTATATTTCTTTGTCTAAGGAGCTGGTCAGCTGAACCTTGCAGGAAGCCAAAGAGCTGCACAGACCACAGGTGGGAAGGAGAGCGGGCTATGTAATAAAAATTCTTCTTCATGATAAATCTCAGAAATTGGTCACTGACTCTGGTTTTCTCATCTGATCTGTTCTCCCAAGCACCAAACTACAGCTAACTTCCTGGGAAGCTTTTTCAGGCTGTGATGGGAAATATTATGTTGAACCTGACACTCTTAGGCAGTATTTGCCTGTAAACCAAAGGGTTGTTTTTGCAATGAAATGACACTTTCCCATTAAAAACAAATAATCAAGCAGCCCTTTGAAACCAAGAGGTGCCCCACCAGCAAATTCCCAAACACCCCTGAGTGGCAAACAGGAAAAAGCATTTACATGTTGTCTACCTGTCTTGTTAATTGCCACTGAGTTTGAGCAGGATTGACATATTTTTGTTAGGGGGAAAATCTCCAATAAATGATAATATCTCCAAAGCATAATAATAGTTCAGTCCGCTCTGGTTATTTCATGAGTAGTTTCATAAAATAAGAACAGTCCTTACTCGCGGTCTGGACTAGATAGCCCTCATGCTTGTTTGGTTATTTGAATTCCTATAATATTCTCAGAAAGATGTGTCTAAGTGATCCACATCTATGTGAATATGTTCAGCAGAGTGTGAGAATGAGTAATTGTAGGTGTTTGGAAAGATCTTAAACTGATATTTCAGGCTTTTTGCTTGTTTCTTTTCTTGGTTACAGTATATTAAGATGGAGAATATTCCCTGAGTATTCCCTTAATAACCTCAGAACTGATTTCTAGAACTGTGTAAGTGATAGATAAATCAGTAGCTAGATAAATCAGTATACTTTAAAGCACCTGAGATGCTAACACCATGTCCCACAGACTCCCATTTATCACCGCCTGGGGTTTTCCAGAATATGTACATATATTTCTCCATGAGAAATGGTCCACTGTCACAATTAGTTACATGGGTCCTGTCTCAGCAGGCACCAGGGCAGTTAGTTTTACACTAAAGTTGGATTGAGTTAGAATATTTGAGAGGCTTTTTTTCATTCTCAAGTTTCTACAGTCCTTATCAGGAATCTGCTGGAGGCTCCACTCTCCCAGCTCAGCAACTTCAGTAAGCTGCAGTGATCTGATGGGAGTGACAGCATTTCTCCTACCCAGCTATGGGAAGTGCCATAAAAAGTAGGGAGAGTTTGAAATGAAAATCCACAATTGATGGTGCTCGCGAGGGCCATATACCTAGAATTACTCCAGTGTTCATAAACTTAGGACATTCCACTCAACAGCTTGGAGGAAAGGTGTCCCTTTGACACCTTGGCTGTCCTCCAGCTCAAACTCTAGAGAGACCTCACACAGGGCCACCAAGAAGCCAGATGAACATGAAATAACCTGAGCCTGAGGCCATGGCATGTCAAGACCCAAAGGAATGATGGAATTGTTATTAGTCTGGGAGAATTACTTGTTTCCATGAATGTTGTGTACAGTGTACATTCATGAGTTTGATGCTATGCATAATGTGAGATTAAAGTCCTGTATTGATGGCTTGGAGACCTTAAACCCTCTGATTAGTCACAGGACTAATAGACCATAACAACAGCACAAGAGCACTCCTCCATCCTCCCCCACTGTGGTTGATTCAGTCCTGCTGCAGGGGGACCTGAACTGCAGGCAAAACCCCTCATTGTTTTTCTTAGTTTGTTCAACCATCGCCTGTCTACTTGGATTCCCTGGTGAGGACACTAGTCAAATCCTGTCAGGGTTATTAATAGGGCTACTAGTAACTAAAAGGTTACATTTTATCTACAGAGAGCAAAAGTTTCCCCTATGTACTTCATCTATCTAGCTCATTTGACAGAGGATACTGAACACACTGAACTAGATGAATAGTTTCAGCTATGATGGACCAAGGTGAATCCTGTAAAAGCAAGAAGACAGAAGACACCGTGTTTTGTCTTTGCAGCAAATTTTGCAGTGGTTTTTTTTGTTTTGTTTTTGGTTTTGTTTTTTTTTGATTATTTTTTTCTGTACATGTTTCACACATTTTTAGGGGACATTTTTGAATCTGGAATGGATTCCCATAAAGCTGCAGCATACAGGAATTATATAGGAGTGTAAAGAAGTCGAGAGGGTATGTTGAGTGTGTTAGGGAGTTACCAGCACTGGGAGACCTCAGGAAAGGTTGACTTTGTGCAGCACGTCCTGGTGATGATGAATATACTTTGTCTGGGATGATTTTAGGCATGGAATGTCTGTATTTGAAGAGAAAGTGTATGGAAAAATCCCAAATGGAGATGAAAAGGAGGGTCAAAATGAAATGTCCAAGAAAGTTAGCAGAAATGGCTCACCAGACACAGCTTCCATCAAGGGCTGCTTCTGCTTCTACATTCTCCAGATCCGCTCCAAACTCCATATATCCTTGCTATTACTGCAGTTCCCCAAAGCAGCTGAGTACATCAGCGCACAGAGCACAAAGCAATCGAATGAAGTAATCTATGGCGTTCTCTGATCACTTTACATGGAACTTACTACAGGCCTAGCAATGTCATCGTGGACAATGGAAAGAGTGAGGTGAAACCTTTCCTTTCATCCCGATTGGTCCCACGCTTCCCATAAAACATGGAATTTAAGAACCAACTCTCAAGAACCAGCTCTAGGCTAGTCTTAGCCTTCTTTTGGATTTGTCATTTTGCTCCTTTGTTATGTTTTCGTTCCATCACCCTAGACAAACAGAAAGGAATGCCTTTGGGGTTTTTTGCACAGCTCCAGAGACCTGGTTACTACCTTGGATAAATTGGCTTGATCATGCACACAGTGTCAGTGAGCTGGGGACCCAGCTAGAGATTCGAGGGTTGGATCTTGTCACCAGGACAATTCCCTCTAACCTACTGCATTTGCCTTGGAGAGACGGCCGTGAAGAAAATGCATCAGTCCAGCAGCTAAATACATCCTGACATTTGTCTGGATTACAACTGGCCAGAAAGTAAAAGTCAGCATTTGCTGTTATCCCATCTGTAGATCTTCTGAGAAAGGGTCCCAATATTGAAATCCGACCCCTACAACCTAAGAAGTTGGATCCACTTGTCTTATGGAAAATGTAATGTAAAATACCCCTCTCCTATTTCTTCTAGATGGCTAGTTTGAGAGTAGTCTATTTTGGCTGTGGTGGTCAAAGGCTCTAGTGTGCTAGTGGTGACTGACATTAAATGAATTTGTGGTCTCAGCCCATTTCTCAGTACGCCCAGGGGCTGTGTCATCCTTAACAGCTGGCACCAATTGTCAGGGTATTCAGCAGAGAAGCCAAACCCTGCTTTGTGTAGGGTATTAATTAACGGTCTTTGCAAAGGAAGATGCAGTGGTTGGGAAGTGGGAAGAGGTACAATGCTCTGACCCTGATTAAGTGTGGGTTTGTGGATAAAGCCACCTCCATTTCTGAACCTCTAGGAAAACCAAAACAAATGAAATAAAACAAAGCAAAGAGAAGCCATGGGTAAAGTCATTGCTTTAAAAATTAAAATAATCTCTGTAAAAGAAAACTGTAGAATGCAGAATTTACCATCGGAGTCTGAAAGTGCTTCCCAAGATAAGGCAGTCACAGACCCAAAACCAGCAGAGATTGAATTTCTGCTTGTCTGCCAGTCTTCAGCTCAACACGTGTGCTATATCCATGGATGCCCATGGACACTCAGTTCTTCAAGTCTTAGGTGAAGCTCAGTGAAGTCAATGCGCAGTTCTCCAGATATATCAAAGGCTGTGGAGGTAGAAAGCCATCTATGGCCTAGGTTCCCCAGGCAAGAAGACCTCCTTTGGTGTGTGCTCCATAAGGCTCTAAGGGGACTTGAGAGTCAACACAAAGAATGAAAATAAATATTTGTTGTCTTGTGCTGTCTTTTTTATACCTACATGAATGCCTAAGCACCTTTCCTTTCTCCTTCTCCCATTCCCACTTACAGATGAACCCAGACATGTGACAGTTTTGTCACAACTTTGATCATTAACCAGAGCAAGAGGGGTCAACATCTGCTTTTGAAAAATGCTCATGTCACCTAGGAGCTGAAGGCTGATCTAGTGTAAGAGTCATGGGCTGAATTAAACACTGGCACTGAGAGGATGGATTGGGGAGCTACCCACCTGGTAGTCATGCTAAGAGACGGCCAGCAGCTCCTGATTCCTTCCTTGACTCTTCCACTGACATTCCACCCTAAGGATGGGGTGGCTGTTCAAGCCCAATTTTGGTCCTCAGCCCAGTCAGGAGAGAGTCTTTTGTCATCAGCAATATTTGCCCTAGATTTACCCCCAGGACAGCTGAGATTAGATTTTAGCTCCTGGTTCTTTTCAATGGGTGATGTAGTTAATGTCTGATATGCTCAGGCCACTCCCAGATTGTGGTTGGTTATTAGGGCAATGACAAGACTTACATGACCTGTCTGTATTGCACATATCTTGGAGGGCTTTGTGCTCCTCAGCCTACTGCCTTGTAAAGGCAGAGTTTGGGCACATCTTTTCTTTGGCCCAGACTTTCCCAGGGGCTGTTCCAATGCCGAAATTGGAAGAAGTAAATGTTAGTATTCCCGATCATCCATTTATCATTTGGTTTATAAGGAAGCTGAAGAATTTAGTGCACTGGAGAGAATTTTAGGTTCTCAAACTGACACCACACCCTTCTGATAAGTTTTTTTTCTTGCCTCAGTTTCCTCAACATGAAAAAGAAAAAGGCATGCACTGTCATCCTTGTTTTGTAATATTGTCCATGGCTTTAAAAGCCTTTGCTTTATTGTCCTTAGCAGCTTGCATGGTGTTTCAGAGGGCACAAAGTGCTTTAGCACCTCAGCAGTACACCAGCTTTCCATGCTTCATGGTGGCAAACGCATCTAACAATTTGAGCAAGAGCACCAAAATCAGCAATTTAACTGACTCCTGTCCCATCATTTCAGATTTCAGGAATTATTGGTCTGCTCTTTAGCACTTTTATAGTAAACCTTCTCCACTGGGTGCCAAAGGCTTCCAGCCAGTGATTTCCAGTGGAAGGGAAGGAGACAGTTTGACTAGAAAGATCAAAATCAAACCTAGGACTCAGTCCAAAATAGAATCATATCTATTTTGAGATTTTCATTTCTAGTTTTAATTAAGGAAATCTTTGGATTGTGAAACAAACAGCCCTGTGGCTTTGTAGCAAGTACAGGAGGCTCTTGATTCATGGGCTGGAGACCTGACCCCTCTTCTGTGGCATGGTTGTGGGATGGAGATTCTTTCAGAGAGAAGTCATCTGCACATCCTGGAGGAGCTGGTTTTACGGGCTAGCTCTGACCACCAGCGGTCGACTGCGGGGAGAAGGGCTTCTGGGATGGTGTTGGAAGTGGGAGGTTGACAAGCCTGTTGTGACTTGCATGGGGAGAGGAAAGTGATTTGTCAGAGCTTTAGTAGAAGGGATAGTTGATAGGGATCCTTTGTGTGGTTAAATACCAGCCAGGCTTTGCCTCAAAGGGGGAGGTATTCCACTTGGGAGGGAACCCAACAGCATTAGTAATGTCGTATGACCGTATACACAAATCATCTGCTTCTGGTATGAATGGTCCTGCAACCCTTGACAGCAAGTTGCTGCTGTATTTGGAAACGGTCTTACTCATGCCTTCGGGATGCAAATGATACAAATCCTGGCTCCCCCCTGCTTCACCGTGTCCTTACACTTCACAGGGCCAGAGGCCAGGGCTGTGCTGTGCCACTGCCATGTGGGGACAGTCTAAGTGACAAGCAGCACACAGAGCGGCTGAGGATATGATGTGAGGGCAATAGCATGTGGAAGCGGTGCCGATGGAGGGAGGCTGAAGCTCTGCGGTGGTGCTGCTGTGCCTGTGCCAGCTGTGGCTGGGGTGGATGCACGGGGCAGCCAGCTGTTGTTCTGCTTGGGAATGCACCCTCCTTTCCCTCCAGATGTTCCTGCTCACCGGCACGGACAAACCCAGCCCTTACTCTCCAAATGGATCAATATTCTCTGACTCCAGTACTCAATTCCCAGGGCCCCTTTGCCAGGGTGGCAATTGGGAAATTAGCTGGGTGAATGTTTTGTTTAATAATTAAGATATATATGTATAATAATATGATCAGATCTCAAATAATGAGCTCAGATTTTTTCCCCCTTATTCCTGCTTTCCAGGGAATGCTGGCAGGTTTGGCTCTGTGCATCATACCACAAAAATCTCACTCCTCCAGAAGAGGGCTAATACACGTAAGAGCTTTCTACCAGGCTGATGTATCACACATGCTTTATATATCAACTTGGATTTCTTTAGTCCAGACAAAAGGATCAAAGACATAGGGAGGGACAGGCGTTTTGGGGAGCTTTAATTCTTGCAGATGTGGAGAGCAGGGCAACATATCATGGCTAGAAAGGCTCAGATGTAGTCAAACATAAGAAATGGTATTTATGAGCTGTGCTTAGAAATTGCTTCTGAAGCTTGTAGAGCAGCTGGTGTCACTTTCAGCTGACATTCGTACAACTGAAATACATACAGCACAGGCAGGAGCAAGAAATACAAATTATGGACAAAGAGTTGTGGATGCAGGACCAGGAGATAGGTGTTGTGTGGTCCAGGCTGCCTTTTTATGGATTTATGTCATATTATCTACACGAAGCTAAGGCAGGTATTAATCCCAAGACTGAAATGCTGCTAAGAATGGGAGTAAATTTAAATGTCTTCAGCTAAACTATTCCACAAACAGATACTATTATAGGCTCTGCCAGAGGTGTCCACCTTTCAACAGGTGAATGTCTGAGATCCTGCCATTCTTCTCCAGCTCTGAGGGTGTCATACAGTCACACTCTCAACTTGGAGAAATTAACTCTAAAGGCTTATCAGTGGTATATGTTTAACAGCAATAGAAGGAAGGATGTCTGGAGGAGTTACCCGAAAGTAGTCATCTAAAATTTATTGCAAGTCCCAAATATTTGAGGTTTGTTTTTTTTTTTTTTTCCAAACATGATTTGCAAGGTTTTCTATGCTTATTAAATGCTTGTTAAGAAACTGCACAGTGCCTTGTCTTTGAATTTTGACTAGGAATCATTAACACCCACTCAGTAGGGTTTCACATACCAAACCCTGGATTTTAAGCCAGTTTAATATATTCAGGACAATCTGGGAAAGAACAGGCCTGCAGCCTGCTGTCAGCTAAGCTGGTGGCAAATAGAGACTATCCTATTGACACATATGCCCATCTCCCATAACTAGCCTCCAGTGAGGAAAGTCTTCTGCCTGGCCTCTCAGAAGACCAAAGAAACATCTTTTTATGGTGAGGTATGGTGTGAAGATGAAAGACAGCCATGTACAGGGTTGCCCCCAAGCTAGCAGTGATGTGACAATGTCAACAGGGTTTAGAACAAGACACTTTATTTCCTTTCAATGTGGTTGATTAGTAACGTCCCTCCTACCTACAAAATAGCTAGTAGGTTTTTAGACTGGAGTCAATACCTGTGCATACCTTTGCATAGCAAAGGGCTGTAATACATGGAAGCACTAGCTCACCCCACTGTTAGCTCAGACCCCTCTGGATTGTTCTTTTGTGGCTGGCATAGGCACCCCCACCTCCAAAACTGTTATCAAAATGAATCACGATGAATGCTCCAAAGGTGGAAAGCCTGAGCTAAGCCATAGCCAGCCTTCAGTGGGGAATCTGCCCTGCCATACGTTGAACAGTACTGAAGGATGAACCGTAGAAGGTCACGAGGCTGCTATGGGGGGGGGGTTGGGGTGGTGTAGTGGCCTTTGGTTTCAGGATCTATTCATTCCCCGACCCTAAGAGCAATAGTCTCTTTCCATGCCAAATGTCCACTTTCCCCCTTGCTGGGTCACCCTTGATCTAGACAGGATAAGAGGGGACAGCACACGTCTGGAAAAATCCTGGAGATCTCTCGACCTTTGGGCTCTTGACCTTTGGGCTGCCTCCTCCTCCCCCAACCCCTCACACAGCAGATATAAATAAATATAGCTTTCATGTGTGCCAGCTTTCTCTGGGGACACAAGGCTCACTGGAGCCTAAATGAGATTTGCGAAGACCAAGAAGACAAAGTCAGACTTGTGTTAGTGGTGTGGAAAGAGGGGCGGGAGGTCCTGCTCCACCTCATCCCTGTCAGCACAATGCAGGTTTTACTGTTCCTTGATGATATATTTTCGTTGCAGGAATAGCTGGAGAGAACGGCGTACATTTTTGTTCGCTCTGCCACTGCCTGGGTTGGCAGGAGATGTTGCTAAGCAGTCATTGTGAGTGTTTGTATACACTCGGCACCAGGTTACCGTAAAGATTTGGGAAAGATCCATCCTGGAGGTGACGTTCTCACCACCACGAGGTGACTCCCTGAGCAGTTTTCCATCGGTGCAGGGAAATTGTCACTCTGCAAATATTTATCTGATTTTTTTCAAACATTGCCAGAAGTTTTGCTGTTCTTACCGCTTACCGTACAGTGGAAAGGTGATATGATGTCAGCAGAGATATGATGTCAACAGGGGTAGTGGCAATCCTGCTTGGAGTAAAAGAGGGAAGGAGCTGCACTATCAAGCGCTACAACATCATCACACAAATTCATTTACAGCATCACCCAGGGACAGGGTGTGTGCACGGAGTAACTTTATCCTTACCATTTGTTTGGAAATTGGGAGTGGATGCAAACATAGCACCTCTCTTGGGTGCTTTCAGGATGGGAGAAACCAAGCACCCCCCCGCTCCTCCAAATCTGACTCAACTCTTGCTTTGCAGGGGTGTCTCACCAGATCATGAAAATCATAATACCACTGCCTTTAGAGGCTTACTGAGGTCAGAACTGGGAGGTGGGAAGGGATTCTTAAAACAGAGGCTCCTGGACCCACGACAGGACTGACTGTGAGAGCAGTTCAAGGGAAGTCTTAACCAGCAGGAGGCCAGAACAACAGTCCTGGTGCTGTATCCTGATCTTGCTTCAGTGGATTTACAGCTGGTTCCTTTCCTGGAATGAAAAGATTAGAATCGCTGGAGCTGCATGTGCGTCTTCCAGCGAGGAGAACTAGGTATGCAACAGCTGTAAAAATAAAGAGCCCTCTCAGGCCGTCGTAGTAAAAAGGTTTGGAAACTGTTGAAAGTGGGGTGGGGTGGGAAAATCCTCAAATTTCCTTTTTTTTTTTTTTTTTTTTTTTGTATTCTGAATTTCAGCATGTCAGTTTTGAACTTTATTTGAAAGAAAAGAAAGAAATTTACATGAAATTGGGGGGGGGTGTGGAGCCATAAGATTGAAAAAATAGTTTCAAAACTTCCTTGAAATCTCAAAAACTTCTGATTGGTTTTGTCTCCTTTGTCCCATTACTGCCTTTCCCAAGAGCACTGCTGATATTGGAGAGCCCGGCTGCAAGAAATCAAGGATACAAAACCTGACGAGAGGAATTTCAGAGCAACTTGACAAAATTAGACTGTGTGCTTAGTTATGCAGTTAGTTCAGCTTATCTTCATGCTTCGGGACTTCAGCTGAAGACCTATAGGATTCAAGAAGGGGGCATGCAGGTATATACCTGCAGGTGAACAGAGCTGTACCTGGGACACTGAACTTGTGATTTCCACTGAAGTATCAATTACTGAAGGAAACAGAGTAGAAGGGGAAACAAATAAGAAAAATAGTGGCCTAACCAATTCTAGCAAAAGATTGTATTAAGGACTAGAAAAGTGAAACCTCATCTGTTTCTTCTGATAAACCTTTGTGTAAAATGGATTGAACAGAATAGCAAATGGCTGTTTTGTTCTTCAGCGCATGTTGCTGCAAAACTTCATATTCACTTCACTAGCCTAGAGATCTCATGAAAGCTGAAGTTTAACACAATGCTTGGGTGAAATTAGAGTAGGAAAATTCTCTTTTGCTCTCTCTTTGCTCTGACCTCACCTGGAGTGTGGGACCTGTTCAGAGGAGCTTTCATCTCACAGTGATGGCATTGGTAAGAGATGGCACTGGGAACTATGAGACCCATTTTTCGTAGAATCATAGAATAGTTTGGGTTGGAAGGGACCTTTAAAGGTCATCTGGTCCAACCCCCCTGCCATGAGCAGGGACATCCCCAACTCGATCAGGTTGCTCAGAGCCCCGTCCAACCTGACCTGGAATGTTTCCAGGGATGGGGCATCTGCCACCTCTCTGGGCAACCTGGTCCAGTGTTTCATCATCCTCATCATAAAATTATTTGTTGAATTTAGTCTGAATCTCCTCTCTTTTAAGTTTAAAGCCATTACCCTTTGTCCTGTCATTTTTCTTTCCCTGCTACATGGATCTGGACAACTGTTAAGACAGCACCACCACAGACTTTCCTCCTAGCCCTGAGCTCGCTGCAGATAACCTCTTCTGACACTGTCAGGGGCAGGAGAAGGAGAAGCACTGGGGAGATTCACAGCCTATGGTGCAGGTAGCTTTAAATCCAGGGAATGGAACGGTGCCTCGACAACACTGCCAGGCAATGTAGGTTTTGCTCAGGATAACCACACTACTAAGTTCTTTTGATGGTGCCAGTCATTAGCAGGGGTGGCTGATTTGTCTAGTGAAAGAAGGCTTGATGTTACCGGACATGAGAGCCCTCCACCTAAGTGCAAATGCTTAAATGTCAGCCTCTGAGTTCTCTCATCTCTCTCTGATACCAAAACCACGCTGGGAAAATAGGGTGGACTGAAAAAGGCTGCTTCCCAGAGACCATTTTATTATAGAAATACACCTCTCACTATCAGTAAGTGAAAACTCTTAATGTCTTTACTCAGTGAACTGAAATTGTTAATTGCAAACTTACTGTGCCTCATTTCTTCTAATTTTGGGACCCTTGGTCTTCACTTACCTTTTGTTTACCTTTAGGCGTGACCCTTCACTCTTCACTCTCACTTCACCCTTCACTCAGTTGGCTATGGTCTGTCCTTCCAGAAAGCTGCTCTTCAGTTCTGAGCCTTGCAAAGCTCTACACAGGCAGGAGAGCATCACAGCATGTTACACATTCGGTTCCTCTCATCTTTGTTCTATTTGTTTTCTGGACATGGAGACTGCTATCCTGGCTCAGAATACAGATCCAGAACCTTTTCTGAATCTTGAGCAGTGGCAAGTGCCCTCTGCTACAGAAAAAAGGCATGAAAACCTCTTAATCAACAATTATGGAAAGCTGCTCTTGGAAAGTTTCTTCCTGACTTGCATTAGCAAGAAATCAGTTTATTCAGACTTTCCATGCCCTCCCAAAAGTACATGTTAAAATTCCTTATTAATCTTGTTACAAGGTCATTATTGATCAACATATATTTTAAGTACATAAGGAAAACACTAGGATTTGCAGAATTATTTGTTGTGTAAAGATTTTTTCCCCCCTTAATAACTTTTCACAGCCCCTCACAGAATTTGTTGAGCAACTCCTGAGATTAGAGGCTGGTTTGGACTTGGTCCTAGAAAACAAGCCAAGTATGATAAATAAAATAAAACATCTGGAGGTCTAGCCATCAGAATATCATCAGATATCAACTGATTCTGAGGGAATGTTGTGTATGAAAGGTAATAATCTGAAGTATTGAGCTTTTCATAAAGCATAACTCTCTGAAAGAATGTAGAATGAGACAAAAAATAATGTTGATCTGAGTTGATTGTCTAGAAAATTTACTATGGAAAATCATGAGGTCTGTAATGAATAGTTGGATCGCTTTAACAAGCATCTGTGCCAGTAAAATCTAAACATAAATTTAAAAAACAAAGATAACAGAAGTCAATCTTGCTAAGCAGAGATGCAAGGAACAATGCAGAGGATAAACACTGTTGAAAGGGGAAAAGAGGCAAATAAGGTTCTAATTAGTGGGAGGGACTGAATAGATTACACAAAGAAGATAAAAGCAAGGAAACCTAATTGGAAACACAGCAATGTAGTATCAAACAATCCAAAGTATGTTATCTAGTACAAATGGGTTTTCAGCTCTTTCCACAGGCAAATGGTGAGTAAAAAGGTTGATGCTCTTGAGGTTAGGAGACAGGAAGCAGAGAGAAGAAAAAAATATTAGTCACAACTGAAATGCCCACTTCCCAAATTGAGTAACAGGCACATGCAACCCTTCCCCCATGGTGAAGACTGCAGTTTCACTCCCAGCCCTCATGGAAATACATGAGCACAGACTGATGTAAGTGTTAAAGGAGTTCATCAAAGACCTGCTGTTTCTTCATGTCTTTCAGTGGAAATGCTGGTGGAAATAGAAACCTAAGTTCAGCCTGACCACTGCTACCATGTCATCTCTTTGTGGTGGCTCATGTAGAAAGAGTATTTCTCTGAATATGGCTGACCCACTGAAGATACCAACTGTAGACTTTGCAGTGTGGAAGCAGGAAGCATCGGTGGGCCCTATCACTCCCCAGCCAGAAAATGGTGTGGTAGGTGCTTCTTACAGGGTTAAAATGGTTGGAGAAAGACCTTATGTTCAATTATGCATGGTGTCTATGAATAGACACCAGATGAAGGGCTTTGATGCTCCTTTTGGGAGTCAACTTGAAATCTGGATTCTGAGGAAAGATGGACAACTAAAAGAGTAGGAAATTGCTCTCCTGAGTTTATGGTGCCTGTGTCTATTTTATATGCCGCAGCTGGGGGCTGGAATATGGCCATTTGTTCTCTGTGTGCAAGCATCCTTACTAAAAAAATCCAGCAATCCTCAGTGCTGTGTGGAATTGCCCTCCTTGGTGTCCTTGTTGTCAGCCTCAGAATTAAATGCACAAGAAAAGTGGCCCATTTTTTTCCAAACTCTTTTTATTTAAAGACAAGGGAAGAGATTAGATCTAGGAAAACACTCTGTGGTGAATAACCTGTTGGCTGCCTTTCATCTCTTTCTGTCTCCATTAGTTATGTCTTTCTTTAATTGATGCCCCAACTTTGACTCTTGATACAATGAGAGTGAGCACTTCTTAGTGAAAAGTCAGTTACATGGGGTTCAGCAGTCCCTGAGGGTGAGCCGCTTTGGTTGGGTGCCTGAGTCACACAGCAGTGGCTTCTGTTCTTTGAAGTGACAGGCACAGCTTTTGCAAGTTGCTTTGTAAAAGGAAGATCCCTTTTGCAAATGGCTTTCTGCAGTGTTGGCTTGGATGCCGGGCATTGCCTGGCAAATTCACCCCTTGCAGAGAATGCAAGGGTGCCTCGCTGCAGTTGTTTAGATTTGGCTGCTCCCTTTCCAACCAGCAGACTACCAGGCAGTGCCAACTCCTCTAGAATTTAAAGCACAGGCATATTTGTGGTCATTTCTACTTCTTATTTTGTGGGGCTTTGCTCAGCAGTACTTGGAACATGTTGGCCTCACAGACTTCTGGCAGAAGATTGTAGTGCTGCGATCCCTTCTATGAACAAAGTGTCTGTCTGTCTGCCTATCTATCTATTTATCTATCCATCTGTCAATATATTCAATCTGTTCTCTAAGCAAGCTTAGTTATGCCTGGTGTAGGAAATCTGCCTTTCCTTCTCAGGGATCAGCATGCAAAGACCCATCCCGTCTCTCAGAAGCAGCTGCCCTGGTTTTCCAGATTTTGCTGTTTATTTTAGTAAACTAGACCACGGGACCATCTTTGTTGTAAGTCCCCTTCAACCTGCTGCCATAGACAGCTTATTTTGCTTCTGAACAAAAGCTGCCTTGCATTTTTGATCTTTTAAAAAGGAAAACGTATTAAAAAAATGGAACTTGGCCTTTTCCTCTGCTGTGATATTCCTAGCAAAAGTGTCATGAATGCTTTTAACTCCTTCCCCCATCTTACTTTTTTTTTTCTAAATCTTGATGAGTGAACAGATATAAAAAGAGGATAGTACTAGCCTCCCCTAGTGACTAGTGTTTTTAAGGGTCAGTGCGTAATTAAAACTTGCCAGCAGCGTTCACAGCACCTTTGGTGGTGTAAAGAGATCAAGCACCTCTGATTAACAATGTGCAAAGAAAGTTTCACAGCCTTGACTGCTTGCCCTATGAGCCTGACAGCACTGAGTGACCTGACCACTCAAATACTGACCAAGAAAGCAACAAGCCAATGGTGAAATATCTCTCTAAATAAGGACAGGAGAGATGGCTTCAGAAAAAGAATGCTGTCTTGTCTTAGCATGTGGTAAACTTTTGAGGTTATTGATGGTGGCCAAATATAAAAAGCAAGTCTGCCATATGCTCTCTTGATAAATTTTAAGCAGAGGACCATGCTGTGGTTGAGTTTTCCATCTCAAATATGGAGTGATGGAGTAGGAGAAAAATTTGGCACAGCAACCAAAGGTCAGGAATTAGGCTGCAGACACGAGTGGAAAGTTTTGAGGCAGGACAAAGGTTATGAAGTTAGAAACAGGATCAGATGACTGCAGTAGCAAGACTCAAGTGCAGCAACCAGAGTGACTTATCCATGCACAGTCATTCCTTGCAGGAACCGGGATGGGGTTTGTCTCTTGGGGTTCAATCTTGCCAAACTGAGCTTTGCTGGATTACTGATGGGAGCTTGCTTGGTTTGTCAGGCTCCCCACCAAATCACTGCATGTGTGAGCTTCAGTCTCCTGTGGTGATGGTCTCCCTTTCCTCCCCACTTCCAAGACAACTTTTCCCCTGAAAGCCACACTGGATCATAGGCAAATCCCGGTCAGAGGGGACTGCAGATCACCTTGTCCAACCTCTTGCTCAAAGCAGAGTCAACAATGGGGACAACCCACTGCTAGTGAGAGGCTGGGTGAGATGAGCTCTTGCCTTAAGTTCGGTGTTTGGGAAAGGGCAATGAACCTTCTTTAGCAGCTGACATGAAGGACAGCCTTTCATGAATCAAGTGGGATGGCATGTTGCTTTTCATCCCCAACGCTGTGAGAAATGATGGTGCCAGCAGATCCTTTCAACCACTGAAAAAGCCACCTATTTCAAAACGACCCAAAGTTGTGAAGAACAGCCCTTGTTTCTCCGGTTTCAGCGATTAATCTGAATTGGCTATCATTCCCCATTTACAGAGAATGAAATTAAAAGGACAGACCTCTGCAAGCAGAATGAAAATCTAGAACAAAGAGTTAGCACTGAAGACAACACTGGTTAAGGCTGGCTGCTATAGAAAATATTTTCAAGGTCTCCACTGCCCCTGCATTATCTGTAACGGCTTGCAACCTTCCAGTACGCCATCTGAAGTGTGGCAATGCTAATATCCTCATTTTCCAAGTGAAAACTGGGGGTGGTAAAAAGGAAAGAGTAAGATTCATTTCAGTCAATATTAGGAATCTAAAACTTGATATCTTGTCTAAGTTGGTCATTTCAACTCTTTCTGGAGCAGCTGAAGCTAGATACGCATATTTAGAGGGCAAATTAACAGATTTTACAGGAACCTGTCTTAGATGAATCCTTGTCAGACTTTGTCAGAGTATCATTTTGATGGTTAGAAATGAAATGGAAGAGGGATGATGCAAAGTGAGCTAAATACATTGTTTCCTAACGTTGCCTCTGATTTGAAAGACCTGTTTTGCTTGGAATTCATATTTCAACATTATGGAATTAATGCATTCAGTAATAATAACAACTACATAAGCCTCCAAATTAGGTTGTTATTTTATTAGTCTTTGGACACTCTAGATTCTGATATAACCTTATTTTCCACTGGAAAACTTTGAAGCCTGCAATTTCTGTTCACTGCTCTTGATCACAGGCTTCTCACTGGGGGCAGATGAGACTGCCAAACTGTTTACTAGGCTTAGTGTGACGGGTGCCCTTAATGACTCCTGCTCAGTGATTTTTCTAACTTCCTTAACTCAGCTTGATGTCCTGACCTGGTTGTACCGGATCTACAAAGCTGCGACATCTTCAGGATGACTTTGCAGGCAGCTACTCCAGGGATTTCTCTAAAGCTGTATTATCAGCTGTTTTCCATCTGATCTAGCTTTTTTTTGCCTCTCTGCTTTTGTTTAGATCCAGAAATATCAATAAATATCCCAGCAAAAAGCACTCCTGGAAAGCTAGGGTGCATGGAGCCACATTAGCCATTAGAAGTGTCTGCAGGGCACAGTTCCCAGTCAGTAGACGTGGGGGTGGGATTTCTCTCATTTTAATATCAGATGTCTGCAAATTATTTAAGTCTGTGCTAGTCACTCAATTCTCTCTTTATAGTGAAGGCAGCCTCCAGACACCCATTCACTCCCTGGCCTCCAGGTTCAATTTCATTACAGGCCTCTATAATCCTGTTTAAAAGAATAAAGCAAAACAAACAAACAAAAAAACTCAAACCCCAAAATGGCTCCTCCTTAGAAGCAGGACAGGTAGAATTTGAAGACTGCCAGACAGTACTATCTGCAAGTCTCTCAAGGATTTTGTAAGTCTATTTTACCTCCAGCTGCTCTCTCCTCTCACAGGTTTTTCTCACCAGAGACTCTCTTAACCCCAATCCATTGCAGCTGACTTAAACCCCTGCAAGTCAAATAAAGAGCAGCTAAATTTTCAGCAAAGTAGGGTCAATTCCGGTTTCATTCAAAATGTAAAGCCAGGTGCTTTAATGCACTTCACAAGAGAGGGTTAAGTTACAATAATAAACTTACTTGCACTGGCACTAGCTCGCGTATAAGGAGAAAAAGAAAAATTATGCTCATCCAATTCTATACAGCTTGGCAGGAGATGGGAAAAGCAGAGCAGGGTTTCTAGGAAAGCACAAGGAAAGTCACTGCTTAGAAAGCTGATCTGGTGAATTTTGTTTTTTTAATTTTTTTTTTCCTGGATTCTCACAAAACCACACAGGCCAGGAGGGATTTACTTCAGTGTCTGCCACAGTGCATGGTAATGAACACTGGTCCAAAAAGAAGCTTTTTACAGATGATGTTATATGTGCTGAGCATTTCTGTGGCCCTGTTCAATTAGACGAGAAAGAAAGTTCTGAAGTGCAAAGAGCACCAAACATGCTTTTCTAAAGCTTCAGCCATGTAGAAAGCCAGACTGCAGTTCATGCGTATCTCTGTCTATACTGGTAGTTCAAGGTATATTTAAGTTACGACCTTAAAATAAGAGTCAAGCCTCTACATATCCTTGTACATATCCTTGTATCCTGTCAGTCAGACAGGAACAGCTCTGCTTGATTTGGAGGTGTGAGACCCATCCTGTTCCCCTTTGCCTCTCAGGCTCTTCTCTTCCTGCAAAAATTCCCTCAAATCCTGCAGACACCTCCAACAATCCCAGCTATCTGGACCTTCTCCAGGTGTGTATGGTCCTGGACCTTGTTATCCAGAAGCACTCATCCAGTTCTCTGCTCCTGCTTGTCAAAGTGTTTGGGTGCACACTAGTAAAGAGGGCTGGGATCCTGGTGGGGTTTTCTTCCACTTCCCTCAGTGCTGCTGCTGAGGCTGTGACTTTTGCTCTGGCATAGGTATCTACAAACTGTGGTCCTCTGGAGTAGGTGAGAGCAAAGAGGACAAGGATTTCTTTTTTCCTTCATGACCCCATCAAAAAAATGGAAACTTATGGAGAATTCATTTATGGATATTTGATGTTTAGAAATAAGTACAACACAAACAAAAAAGTAAATGCTGATGTTCAAAATTAAAGATTGCTTTACAGAAAAGTAAGACGTGATTGGTGTTTTAGGGCTATGCAAAATCCTCTGTAATGTTACAGAACTTTTAGTTCAGTAACAAGGTATGAAGAAAGCTTTGGGGAGACTGTAGATGAAACTTCATTGTGAGCACAGGTTCAGAGCCTTTGGAGCACTGCGGTGGAATGGAGACTTTCTCTCACTATCTCATCACTGATGTAAAATGCCAGGATAGTATTACTACTAACTTATATAATTTGTATTAGATAAGCATGTATATCTACTGCTAAAATAACATTCTCTTATTTGATATAAAAGAAAATACATACTTCTTTGCTGCTTTGAACAAGCTGTCCTTCTGCCCTCTGACAGGGAAATATTCGCTTACTATTTTCCTTAAAGATTTATTTGCTGGCCAATTATTTATTTAATTTAAATTTTATCTTTTCTTTTATTTAACAGTTTCATCTAACATTTGCTACTACCATATCTAAAGAAAATCTAAGCATGCACATCTGTTATTTTCATTCATATTCTGATTTTTCTTGCATTATTTTCAAAGATATTTTACGCTATTTAATACACAAAAGCCTACTGAATTAGTTAGGATTAACTGATACATCTGCAGTCTTGTCAGACAAGTTTGGCAGCAAGCTAAATATATAATCTACTCCAAAGACCTCTAAGAACAAAATTCAGGATATAGTCTTATCATTCAAAAGAGATGGTCCCGCTCACCATGTGATTGAGCCCTTTGATGGGTCTTGCTTTCAAAATGGTTAATGGATGGGAAATCTGTGGCAAACTGTAGCTCTGAGCAGCCATCAGTCTAAACAGTCCAGGAGATACTCTAATCTACATGGCGGGGGGGGGGGGGGGAGGGGCAGAAGGCTGTATTGGGCAGGGTTTGGGGAAGAAGAAAAGCAGCACATCTTGAGTTCTGCAACCAAGAGAACATGAATGTACCCATCTGTGGTCCCTCTGCTGAGAAACTTATGGTTACAGTACTTGTCTAACACAAGCAACATTGGCAGCAGCAGAGAAAAGCTCCCAAATGTGTCCGAAGGGACTTTGCAGTATTTCCACAAATAAGAGGGAGAAAACTGTGTCACAGAAGTTTCACAGATTGAAAAGAGATGATTATTTGGCCAAAACACCAGTCCAGCAACCACATTTTCCTGGGGACCGGGGGCAGAGGATTGTGAACAGTTCATGCTGTCGGATGAACTGTGGTAACTTGACCACAAGTCCACTGTAATGTAAAGTACTAATTAGCTTAAGCCATCTTCAGGTCTCATTTACATGGATCTCACTACACTGGAGAAAAGGCACACAGTTCCCTAAAAATAGATATCTAGTGCCATTTGAGGCTCTTGGGAGTCTAAGACATCCACATGGGGTTGGTGATTACCAGACAGGTCTTGCAGAAGACTCATGGTCCTCCACATGCTGGAGACCAGCTGGAATATCCTAGGGCATCTCAAATGGCATTGGACACCCACGTTTAGGCAAATTAGTAATAGCCCTTAATCACCATGGCCAGCTTGGAGAAAGGGGTAATGTTTCTCCATTTAAAAAGGCTGAAAGCTTTCAAATTGCTCCAACATACAGTTATGAGGGTCTGACCATGACCTCAATCCGACTGCCATCCCAGCAGGGAAGATGAAGCAGTAATCACAGTATTTGCTTACTTGCATATTCCACATAATGAAGAAAAAACAGCTAAGACCACATGGGTACGACAAGAATGGGGAAATCCAAAGATTTTATGTGATTTTGTCCCAGTCTTTACCTGGAGAGTTTTTTATGCATCCCTAACTCTGAAAGACATGTAATTATGAGGAAATCTCAGGCTTGTTTTAAAAAGAAAATAAAGTAATAATCCTCAGAAGTGTAGAAGAAACCTTAAAAAGTCAAAATAGAAAGAATTCCAGTACGAGAAGGCAAATAAAAAGAGCCTACATTTATTTTTGTAAAAGTCTGAAGAAGTTTAAGTCGATAATATGCCTGGGATGGGAGGGGGGAAGGCAGAGAGAGGGCTGACTCATGTTTTTTGAATGTTTGGGGTTAACACCAGTGTGTTTGGCAAATTCTTGTGTGTACTTAATATGTGTGAAGGAAATTATAATTGGTCCATAGATGATTTGTTAACTAAAAATAGGGCTAAAGCTGTAAAAATATTTGTAACATAAAATTTCACCAACTCTTCATCATTCTTTAGTGCGTTTCTCAAAACACATTGCTAACTATGGGGTCTCTAAACACGTCTCCATGGTAATTTATTTGAGGGCTGATGGCAAAGCTGAAGATGCATTTCAGCACGTTGGGTGAGATCTGCAAAGGCAGTTAAACCAGATGAGGACTTAGCAAACTAATGGAGCAAGTTCTTCTCAATCACAGCATTGAATTGCCTCACTGATTTCACTGCCTTTACAATTCCTGCATCCCTTGTTGGTTTAGAAACTTGCTCTGGTCCTGTATTTGTAAGTGAAGGAGCAGCAGCTGAGGTTTGGCTTCCTGGCTGTCTGAGCAGTCTGTCCTTGGTGGTTGAAAATGTCCCCAAAGCAAGTAACTCATCCCAGAATTTGCTAATCACCTTAGTACCTTTCCAGCCCTAATTTTGCATGTTGTCTCCATATTTTGAACATCTTCCTGCCAGTTAGGTTGTCTTGGTTACTTCTTTTGAGACAATAGCAAAAAACCTGCTAGGACACCTGTTTTCCATGCATCCCAGACAGGAATGTTCCCACATGTCCTCAGCAAACTTGCCATGAAAGAGGAACCCCAAGTGAGTCACCCCTGTGTGGTCCCACTCATTACATGGCATGTCACCTCATTTTCTTGTGTACACGCAGGGTAAGTCTCAGGCTGAACCTGGAACTGATTGAAAGTCCAGTTAAAGTCGGTGGAAATAATCCTCTCTTGACCTTCATGAGCTTTGGCTGGTATCCAGACTCATGATGTTCACACCTTCTTAATGCAACCTCTGGCACTTGAGTCATGTAAAGCTGGGTCAGGGAAAATGTCAGGTAATGCAGTGTAAGAAGCCACCCCAGAGGAGAAGAGCTGGTCAGCTTTTCCCAGTTCTGCCGTGGTTGAGCGCAGAGTTTATGAAGTGCTCCTTCTCCGAGAGCATCCAAACTGAGCCGTGGCTTTTGCTGTGCCTGCAACCGGAGGCAGCAGAACATGAGCTGCCACCAACACCTCGCCATTGACCTCAGCCTTGCTTGCCTCTCTCTCCTCTCTGCAAGCTCTGCCCCCTCCTAGTCACCCCCCTCTCCTTCCTCTCCCCAGCCCCATGACAGCACTGTGGCCGGCTCCAAAAATCCGTCAGCCAGAGTTCCTACTCCCTGAAATTATAGGGAATGGCTTGCGAAATGGTGGAGGTCTGCTCTGTGTTATCTCCCTGTCACTGCTCGCTTGCCCTTTATTAATAGGTGGATGGACTTGAACAAATCCTGCAAATTCCTCTGCTTTCCCCTTTTTGCCTTCCCATCTCTCTTCTGCCGCTCTCCACCATTCACCTCCCAACCCACCCCCTTCTCCCCCTCCCAGCGCAAGTCAAAAAGCAAGAGTAAAAACAATGTCCTTTTCCCAGGCTGTTAACCAGTTGTATAAACTTAAGCCTTGTTCACGGCATGCAGCTAGAAATGAGAAAGTATATGTGTGCGCACACACATGCAAATGCACGTGCATGTGTGTGAAAACACTGCCTTCGCATCAAGGTTTGCAACTTGTTGCAGAAGGGGTGGAGGGCTTGGGAGGAAATCTGACTGGGAATGGGGGTGGGCTGCAAGTTTTCAGATCATTTAATTTTTTATTTCAATCTCCACCCCAGCTCTCTACATTTTTGCATTTTTCTTGTGCATTTTTTCCCTTAGGGAGCAGATTTCTGCTTCTCACAGGCACTAGGTTGAATTGCAGGTCACATCTCTGCTTGGTGTGAAATCAACAGTTACATAGGTCCATATGAGCTAAGAAGCTAACTTTCACTTATTTGGGTAATTATATGTCCGTTCCCTTCTGTTATTACCAGGGGATGCCTCGCATAGTGTTTGAATAGACCTAGGTGACTGATGTAAAAAAGCAGATGAACGATTAGGAGGAGAGAAGTTGGGATCATAGTTGCTACATGCTCGTTGCCCTGTGGAGGGCTTATGACAGCAGTGTGGGGACAGCATGGGAAGCCAGCATCCAACAGTGCTGGATGTCCGAGTCAAAGCTTTCTTGAGCTCAGGTACCACACTAAGCAGCAAACTCTGTTTTCGAAGGATCCAGTGGATTCTTTGCTATGACCCTCAGGTCACATTTGTGCTTATATTCTATCATAAGGACAAGTTGTGGTGGAATAACTTCTGCATATACTGGTAAACACTCATACCCTTCAAAACTTCTTGGCTGCATGGAAACTACCTCTTGGAAATGTTTCCCTTCCATGCTAACTCCTAAACAGCACCCAAGAGTTACTTGCAAGTTCGTTACTTCATCTGGGCTAATATCGTCCCACAGTCAGTGTTAATAAATGAGTTGTATGGACAACTATATCCCAGTCTCCAGGGACAGTCCTTTAACTCTTTATTTTGCTGCTGGTGGAAGTCTGAGATGCCAGTAAGCAAAGGTAAAGCTTTGTGTAAACGGTAGCTCCCTCAGTTAAAGGTGACTTCTTAATATCCATTGCTAATTAAAGAGACTTGGAGATACTGGCTTTAAACTGAAAATAAATGGACAGTTTATTAGATAAAATTGTCAGCTGGGGCTTTCTCACATTGTGGTCTTACATTTGGTCCATTTTTTCAGGAAGGAAGGTCACCATTATCTACCCTCTGTGCATTTGACCTCCACAAAATAAGATTTTGTCTTTTTCGTTAGGAAAGCAGTATCACTCAGTCATCAGCATCAATGTCAGCATCAGCATCATTGGAGGCAGGACCTCAATGGTCTGTGCTCCTCTGTATAATGGCGGGGCAAAGCTGGACTTCTTTTGACATATCCCAGTGCTCAGAGCTAAAAGGAAAAGTTTCACCAGAGGTGACCAGAGTTGTTGCTCACTTTTCCTGCTAGAGGAACTTTGCCTCCCAGTCTGAGAGCCAGATTCACCCAGATCTTGGCTACTCTCCTGGATTCTCCTGGGTTGTTGGGCTGGTCGTAGAGTCTGGTCAACTTTAAAATAAATATTGCACTTGGCTTCCTGGAGATATTCGCTGGAGGGAGATCCTGATGTCTCTAGTTGTAGATCACTGAGAATGAAGGGCTCCCACCCATCTGAGGGTCTTAGGAGACAAGCTACTGTCAGCTGTGCTAGTGGAATGCAGGAGGCATGCCTTTCTCTGGAAAGAAAACATACAGCAAACACCCTGAATATTTTTTTCTCTTTCTTTCCAATTTTGTGAGTGTGTGAGTGCCGGATTTGTGCCAATTCAGGTCACTGCACACAGCACAGCAGAAAAAACAAAACAAAAACCCTGAGGAACTCAGCACAGCAGAGCAGTCCAGGCTTCAGTAGCTGCAGCAGCAGGTGGGCAATGCTAACTGGGCTTGGCCGTCTTCAGCTGTTTTGAACATTTGGTGGTAGAAGGAGATGATCAGAGGTCATGTCTGTGTTACAAGGGAGCACTGTTTCCGGTTTGGGATATTAGTCATTAATTAAGAGCGGCTGTTGGTTGTCTAGACAACTATATGGGCTAGCCAGAAAAAAAAGTGGTTTTCCAGGTGATTATTGGCAAAAGGTTGGGAATTAACCACTTAATGATCTTCATTTTATTTTGGTTTAGTTTACAATGTTTAACCATGGAACACCACTTGTTTCCAATGAGTTAATGGATGATTTTTTAAATCCAGAACATTGTCTTCAGAATTCACCCTGATTCTCCATCATGAAATGCAGATCAGACCCGTATCTGGTAGGATTTCACTCCCTTTCAGCTTTCAAACAGAAACACTACATCTCAGACTGATCTTCTCTGCCTGGTTTTGAGTTTTTCTGGGAAGGAAACAGCTAGCATCGATGGGTTTAAAATGAGGCCAGTGAACCCTTGCTCACTTTCCCATGCAGAGTTGCACAAAAGTATCATTAGCAGCCACAGGCAGTTAAGAGATGAGCATCACCTAATCCCATGCTGCTTGGATATTTGTTCCTCTATGTGCTAAATCTTCATCCTCTTGGAGCTACAGCATGTTGTAAGTCCTCACACCTTCTCAGCTGTGATGTGTGTCTTTGCATATGTGAAGTACTTTGTGAAAGTATGGTTATATCAGGATAGGTGCATGCATGTATGTATATGTATACCTATATTTTGCCCTGTATTATTCTAAACTAGCTACTCTTCAAAAGGAAGAGACTACATGGCCTACTGTTTTAGCCATTATATGCTAATTTCTATGTTCCTGCATTTTACTTTGTTGAATCTATTTGCTCACATGGTACTTGAAGATAAATTTCTTTGGAATCTGTAAGATGCACTTTCCAATGGGTTACACTGATGATACTGTTCTGGATTAATCTAATTTTAAATTCAGTTTCCCCTTAGTGGTGTTTGCATGCTGTCTTCATCCTCCTTAAGCGGCTTCATAAGGGACATACAAATCCTTTGGCATGACAGGTCATTTATAACTACACTACTTGGTTCTGGCTTTCTGCTGTCTTGACTCATGCAGAGCTCCCATCCCATCAAGTGATATCACCAATTTCCATACATGGAGGAAGGGGGAAATTCAGACAACGAAGTTTGTCAGTGAGAGATTGTTGTCTTGTTGTCATGAATCTGAGCTCACTGAATTTGTGATGGAGGGCAACAGAAAACCCATTTGATACCCATTGAATTTATAAGGGGTTAATAACGCATCTGAGTAGAAATCAAATTTTATACCATGTTTGGGAAGCACTGGCTGAGCCTGAAATTGGCTGTTTAATGACCCTCTTTTGGATTTGTGTCTTCTAATCTTAGATGTTTGAAAGACTGGTGTCTCAGTCTAGCCTGATCACAGCAGGCTGCGTTACACTGCCTCACTAGAAGACACTTCCCAGTGTACTACAATACACATAAGACCTACTAGCAAAGACCAAAAGCTATAATAATAGTGTGATTGTGAGAGCAGGAGAAAGCACCAATATCCTGTGATGCTTTACTAGAATGAACTTGGGCTCTCCATGGAAAGGGTTGAGGCTTCTGACTCGGGTGCTTTCTCAGTGGAAATGGCCGTTAGTTTGGGCATCCTGGCAGATGGTCTCAGAGCTCTTGAAATCTTCGAGGTTCAAATCTCTGTGTAGTGGGAGAACACCTTTGAGCTACATTGTTCAGTGCTTGCCCTGGGCTCAGGCTCTACAACTACGGCAGCTGTAGGAGACATGATGCTGGGAAAAACAGATACCTGAGCTGGGCAGGCATGGCTGTCCCTTAGTCATTTTCCTATATCTTTCTGCTACTACACTGTATGTTAACAACATGTAAGTGTATAACATTTTCCCTGCATGTTTAGACACCTCTCAACCACATAGAAGCTGCTAAAAAAAAAAAAATAATGTTTTCTTAATCAAGAACAACAATAATTTCAGTTCTTTTGGAATAAATGTGAAGTTTTCCTCCATAATTAAGGATCACACTTGACTTGCACACTTTTTTTTTTCAGAAGGACTTAAGCATAAGCTTAACAGGCAGCACATTCTTAGATTCTTTGCTGAACAAAGGCTTTGATCTCAATTATTTTTTTGCTTCCCCCTCATCCTTTCTCATCCCTTTCCTCATCTGCTACTTCTAATCTAAGCTTGCCTTGTATAAATAAATCCTAAATTGACGTCATTTGCCTGTGGTATGGAACACTGTTTATGTTGAATCAGGTTTGCTGTTTTGTTAGCGTGGAATGCAACCTGAATGGTCCAGGTGCAGAAGCCCAAAGCTTAGTGGCTTAAAATGAACATGTGGATTGATCCAGTCAAATTCTTACATTAATTAACTGTACTTCTTAACTGTTCTCCTTCTTTTTTGTTCCCCCCACCTCCCACTCCTTTGTTAAATGAAAACATTATCTTGATTCATGCAGTATAGATTTGCTTTTGTTCTGACAGAGAACTGAAGTGGGTTTTGCTTGGCAAAGCAAGGTATTGCAAAGATTGCTGAAAACAGTGTGTGATCTCTATGTGATTTTTTCTTCTCTTTTGTTTCT
This sequence comes from Morus bassanus, assembly GCA_031468815.1. NCBI lineage: Eukaryota > Metazoa > Chordata > Aves > Suliformes > Sulidae > Morus > Morus bassanus. Next base: position 3,043,113 of record CM062567.1, on the reverse strand, counting down.
TGCCCTCGCAGGTGAAATCAACATAGATCTATAAATGAGGTGTGTCTAATTTAAATTACTGACTACTTTATTGGTGACAAATTTGCTGTAACTGTTTCCTGAAGATATTTGTTTTCTTTTGCCCACTTATGCTGAGAGTTGGGACATTATTTTTCTATAGAAAGGCCATTTAGAAAGTCCACTTCCAGCTGAAACAGCTCTAGTCTTTGATAAAATATATATTTGTTTAAATAACTTCTACAGAAAAAAAAAACCAAACCCAACCCAAACCCAAAAATAACCCCTGAAAAGTACAAGTCCTTGATCAGACCTTGGTGGTTTAGGCTTCATTAACAGCTTTGCCACAAATTTCCTCTGTAACTTGGGCATGTTAGGTTACCTCTTTACCTTATATATGAGTTGGTGGAAAATATGAAAAACGGTCCCCATGTCTTATGTCTCAACACTGGCCATTCTTCATAGCAGATTTAATACATACTTTATAATAGCTATCTGTAGCTGAGTGTCGCTTAAGGGTCCCTTTACAATGCCAGAATAGTGTACACATTTATATATATATCTATATATATATAAAAGAATCAACCCTTTAATCTCTTCATGCCTTGATCTGTAATGACCATGATAATACTTGCTTTGTCTCTAAGCTCTTTGATGCAGGGTGGTTTCCCGCTCCATTGCTTTTGGGAGTCCCTTGCTGAGTGAGGACCTTGTTCTTCCTTGGACCTACTACACCATTCACTATTTCCTAAAACACAGCATATGTCTAAACTCTAACTGCTATTGTGAAATCATGTATTTGCCTGTAAGGTAGGGCTAGAACAACTCCTGGACCATTCAGTGTCCGAAAATGAATGGGTCCCTCTTAGAAACTGGCTATTCAATACTATGTATTATTGACACAGTTTGGGCTTTTGCCCCTGGCTAATTTTCTGAAAGCTGCTCAAGCCCTTATCTGAGAACAGAACAATCACTTTCCTTTTTGACTTCTCTGTGACACTCATATTTCACAACAGCAACGCGGTTGCTTTCAACCTTTTTGCATATGTGGACATATGGAAAATTTGCAAAGCTGGAGCACGCTCTGAGCAGAAAATTTAGCTCTGTTAACTTGGATCTTTTTTTGTGCGCGTGAACCAGAAGCAAAAACCACATTTGACTTCCTACAGAATTTCTGTGCATGTTTGGGAAAGAGGAAGAAGGGTCCCCAATAGAGAAATGAAGGGTTGGTTGTGAGCGGGTGTCACTACAGACCACCATTAAAAAATAATAGTAGAAATATAATAATACAAATTCTGCACTCATCTGTCTTGTAAATTAGACTAACAGTGTTGGCTTAATCTCTTCTTACTTTATATATCTATAGACTAGATTGCTTCAGCTGAGCTACTCTCTCTCAGCTCCAAAATCGTACTCCAGACTTCATCAGCTCCCCTGCCTGCACTCAAATCCCTGCTGCCATCAAATCCCGAGGGTGCTCTGGTCCAAGTCCATCTTTCTTTCACTTACCAGAGCAGGCTGTGAGACTCCATAGAGCAATTCCCACAGGAGCCAGGCTGCTGGAAAAAAAACCCTGCTAAAGTATAATAGAATTGTCATTGGAGGTGGAGATATGATGGAGAGCAAATATCTGACCCAAGGGTGGCCAGATCTGTTCAACAGTGTGATGGTGCTGATTGCTTTTTGAAGGCAGCAATGAGGTGGGTGGGTATCTCGGAGAGGACCTGATCTCTTGTCAGGTTCTTGGTGCCTTCCATGTTCAGTGAGGCTGATGGGAACCACTTGGTACAATGATGGAGCAGTTGGTGACAGCCCCTCCACGTGAATTTTGGATACTCGTAGAATCTGGTCAAGTAATTTCTGCTCTGATGCACAGTTCCTGAGATGCTTTTTTTGTAGTGATAAAGAACCTGCCCTCCTCAGAGTGGTTTGAGAGTATCAGCCCCAAAGGACCCCAGATGGTTTCTAGACCAGGTTACTTGAACTGGTGTCATGTGAACTTTCTGCTATTCCACCTTCCCTTAACCCAGTCCCCATTTAACTGAGAAGTGTGTGATGGGTTGGTCCACCAGCCATCTTGCAGTGCTCCTCTGTGGCATTGGGCTCTGAAGATCTGTGTAGACATGATATAATGACATACCCTAATTTTAGGGTATGCCCTAATCCTAATTACAGATACTTACATAAGGGAAGATAGTGACTGTACAGAAGGTAGCACAGGCACTTATCCTTGGAGTTAGCTGGGTGCTAATGGTAATAATGACAGTAACATGCTGCTGCTGAAGTGAATGTGAATTGGCCAATCAAACACTGAAAAATCACTAGCTTACTTTTAAACATTTTCTTGTGTTTTTCCGCCCCACCTAAATATCAGAATATGAAATAATAATTAAATTATATCAAAACAATGAAAAGAAAAGCAGTTAAGTAGAAATTATTTTTTTTGTTTCCTGTATTTCTTGCTGCTGAAATTAGGATTCCATCTGGGGAGAAAAGGGAAGGAAGGACATAATTTTTCCTGAATTTTCACCAATTTAAACAAAATTTTTGTGAGGTAGTTGGGACCGTGTGACACAGATGAAAGTTACTGTGGTGAGGAAGATGCTAAACATCACTTTGCTATGCAGATGATAGAGATTTGGCTTGTGGACATGGTTAAATCCCAGTAACCTAATGCAAAACCCAAATAATTATATGCTAAGACATACCTGAAAACTATTTGGCCACAGACAAATTCATATCTCCATTGCTTAGTGACACAAGGGAAAACAGTCTTGTCTACTGCCCCAGATTTCTACCTCCTTGTGATTTACCTTCCTCACTGGGATATTGTCAAGCCAGTTCTGACTCCTCCCAGATTTCTGTTGACGGCAGTCACTTTTCTTCTGGTGCTTAAGCAGCTTTTCTGGGGAGCGTCTCAATAGGACTGCCTCTGTGCTGTAAGCTGATCCAGCCATCAGGCAGGAGGTTTTAGCCTGCCTGAAGAATTTGGAGGAAGGGTTTCTAAACTTCTCGATGCATAAGCCATGCGAGCATATGGCCACAAATCCTATAAGCTTGGGCACTTAGTGGTGATACAATAACACTCGATGGACTCCTCTGGATAATGCTGCTGTAACGTAAGGTGGATGTAGCAGGGAGAGAGTGGAGCCTCAGTGTCGGATCTACGGGCTTTACCGTCTTAGGCAATGTGGCAAATGTCCACCGTACACACAGACAGCTCCAGCATGCTGCAATACCTCTGGGCAACTGCCTATTGAACCCCCTGCCACAGAGACATAATGCTCTGCATCATCTGCTGGAAGGATTTTCTGGGAGAGGAGGCCTGGTGTCCTCTCAGCACACTGAGAGCTTCCCCCTTGCCTCTTCCTCTTATCCACTGACTGAGGATGGAGAGCATCTGTTTAGCCTTCTCATTCTTTCCCTGCTCCCCTGAAGCATGCTCATATTAAGGGTCTGTTTTTTTGTACTGGATGCTGCGTATACTCCATGAACATCAGGGCCCCGAAATGCCAGCCCTTGTGCCAACAACAAGATATTATAAAGGATTTTTCTGATTTGCTTCTATCTGATTACAAGCTGATCATGCCATTTCCTACTGGGGCTTACAGAGTAGCGCCACCCCCTTCGTCCCCTCTCATGTGTCCTGGGGATGAAGGGGCTAATCCTTTACATTAACCAGCCCATTAACTATTGTGCCTGTAAAAACACCCAGCCTGTCACAATTACTTCTGGCTCTGTTCCCTCCTGCCCATCAACTTGATCGAAGATAATGTGTAATGGGATAGCGCAGCGCTGCATGCTGTTGACACTAGGAAGAAAGATCCCAGGGCTGAAGTGCCACTCAGGTTACAGATGAGCTGGAAAATCCACCCACTCATGAGAGTGGTGACAGCTTTGTATACAAACTCTTGCTGCCCGCGATACTGAGATTGCAGAGGCTGAAAGTCTGCAAGTGCTTGACAGGCAGGACTTTGATGAGAGCCAACAGGGTGAGGGGCTGGGTGGATGTTGCTGGAGGTCGGCTGGGTCATCTCTTTTTAAAACTCGATGCTGTAGCATAAGTGGAATAAGTTATTGACTTAAGATAAATCAAACGAGGATATCTGCTTTCTGCTCAGCTCATCCCTTTTGTCAGTCAGCACAAAAGGCAGACGGAGGAGCTCAACACACAGCTACATTGTTGTGGCTATAGGTTGCTCTTGCATACTTGTGCACGTCAGGCTGCGGTAGGATAAATTCCTGCAAACCATGACTGAGTTGAGTGGCAGTCTACTGCAGTAGCTACAGCATTGAAACCAAGACATCGGGCATCAGCAGAGTCACGCCCAGGAGCCCTGCCTTGTCCTCTTGGTTCTGACACGGGCATTACATACTCCACTGCTTTGTCTCGTATCAGTAGTTTATAAATGCTTCAAGGCAGGACTTGAATATTGTCTTTTTTTTTTTGCTTTGCTCCAAAAAAGTGTGTTGGTTTTTGGTTGGGTTTTTTTTTTTTTTTTCATGGGAAAAGGTTAAAATGTCAGCTTCCAACCTGGGGTGGCTCAGTCCAAAGCAGAACATTTCATTTTTATCAACTGGCACAAAGAGGTCTGTTTCAAATCATTTTTGACAGCGTATTAAGCTGCATTTCTATCTCAGCTTGAAATTGTCCTGCCCATTGAGCCATTCCCTTTCTCTAGAAAGCAACATGCTTTTCTCCATTTGAAAACCAGGTAAAATAGGTGAGTGGGTGAATCACTGGGACGTGAACTTGGCTCAGAGGAGAGAAAGAGGGACTAGGATTTTCAGAATATAACACCAACAAGGAGCAGTTTCATTTTCACTTGATCTGAAAATAGCCATTGCAGCCAGGTTTGATAAACTGAAATGCAATATTACAGAAATCCTGCAGTTCACTTACCTTGAACATTTATTTACCAGCTGGCACAGCAAGGCTTCATTATTGGCTGGACTTTCCATGAAAGCGTAGTAGTAACATAAAATCAAGGCTTCTGAAGAGCTCTGGCTGAGCTTGCTTTCCTAGGAGGGATGCAATATGCTGGGACTAGATGCAGCTTTTAGAATAGGAGCTTACATAGAGAGATAATCCATATTGGGATGGAAGAAGTTGACCAAAACTGTCTTTATATTTTTTCATACGTAGCCCTTCATAGCTGATATTGCATAAAGCAGCTACTCTTACTAAAAGAGAGAATGGAGTAGTAGAAAATTCTATGTCACTGAATTTCTGGGGACTCTGCACCAGCCATGAAGGTTTATTTCCATGATTTGGGCATTTCCGTTCCTTTTCGGGGTCCTCAAAATCTTTGAGACATCTTTCTTAACGCAGCAATCATCTCAAACTCAAAATATTCTCAGATTAAAGGAAATGCTGCAAACTAGTAGTCATAATACCAGCACAGATTATGTCAATGGTTTCATTATGAATTAATAGTCTTAATAATAATTGTTGGGCTGAGACAGGAGGAAAAGTAGGATTCAGCAGGGCAAAGTGAGTTTATGATGTCATGAATGCTGCTTGACCTCAGAGGGGTGATTTTGTCAGAATATCCTGTTTCTGGGGTCAACTTCGTAAGAAAGTAAAACTCGGAGCACATTTGGAAAAGAACAGCTCATCACTTACATGTCATGGTCAATAATTCCTCACTCGGCAAAGGCAGGTTCAAATGGTCGAGACTGTGGAGTCTAAACCAGATTCTGCCCTCTAAGATTAAACAAGGCAAATGCCCTACAGATTTCAGCTGATATCTTTTCTGCACAGCTTTCTCTGTTCACAGTGGCAGGTGGCAGGCATATTCTGGATGAAAGTCCTCAGGCACATTTACAAACAAGGCAGCAAAAGCAATGAGAAACCCTAATATCCCAAAAGAAGCAAGCAACTCTCTGGATAAAAAGAATAAGAAAAAAAAAGTTATACAGCCTCTGCTTATTTTAAGCACTTTTGGAGGCTGCAAGGAAATGACACTGGGTTACCATCTATTCAGTTTGCACATCCAGACTTGACTTAAAGAGTATGGGTACTGTTGTGACTCTAGATGTTGGATGTAGGGATGGACTTTGTGTTTCGATCTAAGCTTCTGCAAAGTTCAGAAAAGGCTTTGTATAATGTATACTCCCATTGATATTTATGTTAAATCCTTTTTTAAAATGATGCATATGCAAATAAAAGAGACTGACTGTACATGTATGATTACCTAAAACAAGATGTCTCTCTTTAGTTACTCCTAACTTTATGTCAAGAGCAGGAGCAGTGTTTTCTTGCTCTTGCCCCATCACCCGTGAACAGCTAATGGTTCATGATACGATGCCAAACATTTCTTTTCAGCAGGTTGGATGCGAACCAACTGCTCAAGTGAAGCATACTTTACCCAAGCACAAACTTGCTGGTCCTGTTTCACCCTCAAAGAAAGGCTTGCCTACCAAGGAACTTGTCTGTTATTTGCCCTTCTAGTTTTAGTTTTTCCTCAGCTCTGTGTGTCCAATCTAATAAAAAACACCATCTCTCCCTGCAATCTTCGCTTATTGCATTGGTGCAGCAAGATTGTCTTTCCACAAAAGTGATGAAACATCTGGAAGTTGGTCAGCAACCACTGCAAACGAGATACACATGGCTGATTTCAACACCTTGCTTCCCTCTATAATGGGTGGTGAGGAGAATTAAGCTCCTAGAATGAACTTCCCAAAGCCAGAGTTGCAAGTGATGAGGTGTCTACCCTTATCAGATGGAAATAATAAAGGGAGGGGTGCTGGGAGGTCATCGGTGCTGTTTTAGGGCTATAACTAGTGAAAAAGACTTGTCATAAAACATTTTCCTGCTCTGAGTAGCTTTCTGGGAGATATCTGCAAAGAATATTTATATTTTATCTTAGACACCAGAAGCCTTGACCAGAGACCACTAAACACTAGATCATACAGACAGATTCCCCTTTGCTGACTGTTCTTCAAGCCCCACGACTCTTTCAAGCTTGTGAAACATTAACAGGAGGGAAGATATGCATTCACTTCCAGACTATAGCTTAACTTTGAGGGTGCTTTTCTAGCTTGTGCAGATGTTAGTCCACAAGTTTGACATTGGTCATGGAAGCTTGTTGACCACTACAGTGGTCTTTGAAAACAGCTTGAAGCAAGTAAGTTGGTTCCTACCTGGGGAGGTGCCTCTGGGTGATGATAGGTCTCTTTTCTTGCCTTAAGGAGGAAAATAGGTGCTGATTGGTCTGTCAATATTTGCTGTTAACACTTGCAATTTATAATTCAGTGAACTAAGGACACTGGGCAGTACGTACACAGGTAATAACACCAATTTAGTTTCGGATACCTCAGTGTGCAAGGTTAGGAGAAGGAAGAGTGTGTGTGTGTGAGATGGTGGGGATGCATCTGGAAAAACGAAGTAAGACAGAAAGCAGCAGCATTGCATTACAAGACCTTCAGCCTGGAGTCTCAAGAAACATGGAGCTTTTTGCTTTTTAGCTGCTGGTATTTTACTTTATCATTGTTCATTTCTGTTCCTTTAATAAGGAATCCTGAGTTGAACTTCTTGCATGCTTACTGCACTCTGCCTTTGGCTGGCTTACCCAGGCTTTCCCTTGCAAACCCTGGAGTGAATCGTTTAATCCCCTGGACCGGAGTTAGAGAAACTCTGGAGCAGCTCGTTCATTCACTGGCGAGGCTGCACTTCTACACTGCAGTGGCTGGGACGGCCTACGCATGTTCCTGGATTCAGTAAGCTATCCATTTCACCGGCTGGTTCGAGCCGCGTGCTCCCTGCATTCCTTTGGTCACTGGGGCGTAGGAAACGATCTTACCGCTCAACTTATATAATGAAATGCCCTGGCAAAGCTAACCATGATTTTGTCATTAAACTTCAATGCCTCCTCTCTCAGTCCTCCCCTCCTCCCCTTTTCTGCCTTGAGTCTATGCTTGTAAAACCAGCAATGAGTCTACCACAGAAATCATTAATCCAGCGAGGTAGGGAGGACTGTGTGTACACGTTGCTGCCATGGGCTTTCATCAATGTGTTTGCATGGCTTTGCTAGCCTGGGCTTTCCCTGCGAGGGCTTGGGACTAAGTGCTGGTGGACGCAGGGAAGGACTTGGCCTGACAAAATGTAGGACCTGGTGGTTCCAGTAACCACTGGCTCCAAGCGAAGACAGAAAGCCAGCAGGGAAGGCATCAGAGTGAGGAAGGAATTTCCGCCACAGCATGATGTTGGCTTTATGATTCAATACAATCAACATGCGGGTTTTTTCTGTCTTGGAAGAAAATGGAGGTGGTCACCCTACAACAGAGAGCGAGATCGCTCTGCAGAGCCAAGAGCAAACTGCAATGAAGCTCCAACCTGCCACAGCAGGAAAAGCAGCAAATCAGAGCCTTATAGCACGACTGCAGCCGAGATAAGGGTTGCTCAAAAAACGCATCCCGCTTGTACAATAGAGCCAACAAAACCATGGGCTTAAGGAACAGGTAGGCTCCCTTTTCTCTAAAGCCAAGGTGTTGGTGGTGGATGCATATAGAAAAGCTATGGAGAAGCTGTAGACTCACATGTTACTTTAGTCATCCATACTTACTCCAGAGTACCTAGAGTTTTGGGGTAGTTTACACCATCTAGAACATGACCTTGTGGTACGATTGCTTTACAGAACAATCAGGTTTACTTTTCTACTAGTGTATTCACTTGTGGCTGGAAGTTTTCTGAAGAGAATGTTTCTGTGTTGAAAATAGGATTTTTAATTTTAAACATTTTTTTCACAAATAAAACTTTCAGAAAAAAATGTGTCTGTTAGCAGGCTGCATTTTGCAAACATATGTGTGTGTCTGTGCATATGCAAATGTAGCATTTTGTAGGATGGAAACATTCTGTCTTAATCTTGGCAGAAAAGAGAATTACCAATTTTCATGTCATTGTGACTTTTCTTTTTGAAGTTTGTTTTATATGCTGTAATTGGCATTATAATTTCTTAAATTATTGTAATAGGCTATACCTATTTCTTACATGTGAAAGTTTTTGATTTTAATCCAAATTGTTGTGTCCTCTTCCCTCAAAAAGTCATTTTCAGATTATTTTTGTATTGTTGACAGTGATTTTCTTTTTGAATATTTTGCAATATTTCAGAAAAGAAAAGTTCATATTTTTGTGCAGACTTAGAAATATTTCAGATGCAGACAAGATATATGCCACTTTTCTGCTTAGGGTGACCATCAAAAACTTATTAACAGTTGGGTGGAAATTATTCCACATGACGTAAGAATGTGCACTTTTGCCACATGTGCACAATAAAAGCCTTATGTGAGTACTGCTGATATCAAACCTATGACGTCTTTCTAATTCTCAGCAGCACAAAGTAGTAGAGTCAATGGCCAGCAATTGCTCCATTCTACAGAAAAAATATGCAATAGGAAATAAGGTTTTACTTAATGGAAGAACACTACCAGAGCTTGGATTGACAGAGTAAGGTCACAGGGTACAGAGGAGCAGAGTCACACAAGGTTGTGGCACATGGAAATCCTAGTCTAGTTAGGGGACCAGAAGCAAGATGATTATCTAAACATGGCTTTCTGACATAGTGGACGACTTCTGCATTGGCTCATGAAGACATCTCCCAGTTTCCATCCTGAAGAACAACAGAGCAAGGACTCAGGGTCAATGAGGGACTGTGAAAGTGAAGGACCTGAAAAACTAAATTCCACTAGATCATGTCTGAATACTGTTTTGTGCCTTCTGGGACATGCCATACTGTGGAAAAAAGGCTCAGTGTCTGTTGACTCTGGAACACTGTATTGTGTATCTTAAGGAAGAGAAATTAACCATGGATGTCAGGTGCGTGGCACTGCAATAGGAGATGTCTGGTGGATATAGCTGAATGGCAGAAAGGGCATAAGGAATAGGGTGGGAAGGGAACAAAGGACTTCTTAGTGCACGAGGATGCTTGAAGGGATGTGAAGATCATCTATAATGTAGATGTGCATGTCTGAGCAAGCCACACCAAGATCTTTTATAATGAACAGAGAACTAGCCAATGCAACAGGTAGCACCTAGAATGCAATTCATCCCTAAAAATAGATCAGATGAATCATGCTCTGAAAGTATAGTCTTGGAGAGAAAAAGGTAAAAACAGTTGAGAGAGACCAATTCAGATGGAGATGTAAACACTGAAAGTGAAGGGAGGGAAGCTCTTATTCTCATATTTCTCCTGGATAAAACAGAAAGATAATTAAATAGCAGGTAGACACAGGAATAAATAATGCAGAATAACCCAGAGCAGAGGTGAATTTTGGGAGAGATGGAAAGGCAAGGGAGATAAGAAACCAGGACACATGAACAGTGATGTTGATAGACCTCTAGATGGAACAGAATTGAAATGGTCATCTGCATTCCAGCTTCCGCAGTTGCTGAAATGTAATTTTAGCCAAAATGCAACTTTAGCTGAAATACTGAACATTCATAGAGGTCTTTACAGTGCTGATACATACTAAAGAGATCAGGGAATCTAAGGCTTGAGTCTGTGAAGCATTTGAAACCATCTCACTGGTATGATTTAAGTCAGTACCTATAGCCTCTCTGATGTGAGCCTGAACTCACTCTCCTTAAGGCTCTCCGAGGAGAGGTCAGATGTCCCTTATGATCTTCTGAGACACTGCAGAAAATGAACCCTTTATCTTGGCCAGCAGTTGCAGAAAAACAGCTCTTAATAACATCTCTGATGAATGATGGTTACTCGTTTCACTGACAATTTCTGTCTGAGACACAAATACAGGGTTTTTGCAAGCAAATAAAATCCCATCCAACATCTTCTGTTACTACTCGTGGTGCATTGCTACTCATGAGAAGAGACTTTGACCATGAAAGCTCCCATAAAAAGTGACATTATGGGCCAGATTAGTGACTGGTATAAATTGAAATCTCCAGAGAGATGCTGATTCACTCAAAATTGAGGATATATCCTTCTATTTTCTGCTTGGAAAATTACACAAACGACGATGTACGTGAAGGCCCAGCCCTGTCTGGAAATGCCATCTGGTAAAGGTACAGTGGTGCACATGGCCATAGTTCAGTGGGTAATCACAAACTACACAGTGATTACCAAAGGGAAAAAGACGGCTTTCCTTTTGCAAGGATCTTCTGTTGAGTTTTGAAACTGCTGCTCTCTCGTGTGTCTCGAGAGGAAAATGACCGTGAAGGAAAACATTCATGCGTATGTCTGTTTGTCAGTCTTTTCAGGTAAACAAGAATCTCCTGCTTTTTCATCTGTAGCACATTTCCAAGTAATTTAACAGCAGCCAAGCCTGTTTGTGGAAACTGTGCTTGTTTTTCTACCACTTCTTCCCAGAAGTACTCACAAATCCTGATTTCCCAAACTGCCGCAGCCATGATCCTGGATTGCAGCATTGCTAAGCCTCCTGTTCGTATCAGCACCTGACTGGGAGCCCAGGCAGCCAGAAAGCTTTCTTCCGGCTGCAGATCTGAGCACACGATGGGTACAGGCTCAGCAGTGACAGGGTGCTCCTAGCATCCCCTTTCCAACCCCCTGAGCACTGTTGGTAGAGGATTTGCCTCCTTTCCTTCTAGCAGCAATGTACAGGGTTGCACCATCCTGCAGTGAGCTATCCTGTAAACAACAACAAAATGAGCTTATAACTTTAAGCCTCCAAATGAAATAAGAAGCTAATTTGCCCCAGTGCAGTGCTTGCCATCTGTAAGAATTAGTCCCAGGGGGAAATGAATAGAGCCATTATTCCTACTGTGCTCTTGGCTGTGTAATTCCTACAGTGGTGAAACAGTAGACAGCGAGAGGAAAAACATAATACTTGTGTGACCAGCCTGCCATTGGCTAAACGAGGTTGTGTATATCTTGTTCATGAAATGAAGAGTCGGGCAGACAGCTTAAGGGGTGACAGACTTCAATGTCCAAAATGCTTCTTAGGCACCAAGTAATTAAAGCACTGTGTGGAACGGATAACAGTGCTAGGAGGAAAGTTAAAGGTTCATTTATTGATGTCTGAGGCTTGTGAATGACTCTGCTGCAAACCATGGAAAATATCGGCCTCTGACTGCAATTATATTTATGCTCCCTCAGAAAATCTCTCACTCCCTTTCTATGTCTCCTGTGTTCTCCTTTTGTTAGAGATGATGTTAAAAGTGAAGCATGACGGCCCGTTAACCCTCGCTGGTCAATCCGAGCAGCGTTGTTCTTGCCAGGGAAGGCTGGATTCTCCCCTGGTGGAAACTGGCCTGATTCCCGTTTTATACTACGTGAGGATGTGGCCTCTAATTTTTCAGCTGAGCTGAGCCCAAGCCATGAAGTAAAAGGTTCATAAAGTAAGATTTTCCAGTCTTAAGTAAACGTTACTTTATCTGAGAGGAATGAACAAGAATGAGCGCAAGCACAAGGAGCAAGAGAGCAACGTGTGAGACTCCTCTTTGGGGTGAAAAATTGTCCCAGGAAGAAAATGGATGCTTTCTCTGAGCACAAGCAAGCAAACACTGCCTCCTGGAAAGGAAAATGTTATGTCGAAGAGAGCATCTAAGAACTCAGCTGCAACCAAATCTTGCTATCCAAACAAATAGAAGTGCCTTTACCTCTTATTTCTAAGTCAAGGAGTGAGGCACAATTAGTGTAACTTGTTACATGTGTTAAAGACCTGCCCTATATTGTATAAGAAGTCCCAGTTCAGGGACTTTGCCTCCAAACCACTTGGTTTTCTTACCAAAAGTACGAAAAGTGTTTTTCTTAAAAAGTCTTCCTTTCCTCTTGAAAGAGTCTGTCTTAAGGACTAAAAAGTCCTTTTACTTTGATGCTTTTTGGACTTTGCCAGTGAAGAAATAAGTGAGTCTACTCATGACAGGAGCTTCCTGATTTGGATCAGGTGCACCAGTTCTGCATTCAAAATGGAAAAACATTGAGCCTGGAGGAAAAAACCAACCTAAAATGCATCATGGGAATGTCACCCTTACAGCTGAGAGAAAGGCTGCTGTGTAGGAGTGAGGGAGTCAAATTTGAGGGCCAAGTAAGTGATTCTGCGTGATAATCAGCTTTTCTCATGCAGCCCTGCACCACTCAGTACAGGCACTGGTTCCTGTTAACTTTTTGCTGCTGGCACAGCTTTCATCGTTTATGATTTTTTTCTGTCTAGAGGCACCCTGTTGCTGTTCAGAGACAATAACATTTCCATCAGTTCTGTTGACCTGTCCTACTACTTCTGTTTGTCCCTTTCCTTTTCTGTTCTGTTTGGCTTTATACCTTATTCTGTGCTATAACTGGAATTGTCCCTCTCTCCTCCCTTCCCATGACCCTAAATGAAAGCCTCTCATCCTCATGTGTTTATCATAATCCTTCCCAATACAAACTCTGAACTTCTGTGCATCATGCCCTTGGTATTTGCTGTGATGCTGGCCTTTTCTCCTTTTAATTTAAAAAAAAAAATAATAAAAAAAACCACTGGGAGTATCGAATCATCTCAACCACCTTGAGGATCTGAGCAAGAAGATGCAACAGAGACTATGTGTCCTTAAGTGAATTGCTTCAGCCCACCATGTCTCATTTCATTCACCTCCGTTTCTTCTAGTTTATCTACTTGTATTGTCTTTGGAAGCTACTGGTCTTGGAGACTTTGTTTTATTAGGTAGGCTTTTTGTTGTCTTTTTTTTTTCCAAATGGGGCCTCACTTTACACAGGACTTCTCAGTACTTCTGTAATACAAATTGCAATATACCTGAGAGATTGCAAAAGATAAGAAAAGTATGCCTGAACAAGGGCATGCCAGCTACCAAGCCCATGATGGCTTTCTGGTGGAGAAAGCAGACAGGCTGAGCATTAGTGTGTCCTGAATCTACAGTGGAGTTTGAATATCATTTTGAGACCAAACACCTTAGACTCTGAATTTAGAAGGAGCCCAGAATTTGCACGGAGAATGTGGAATAGGAGCACCGGGCAGGAAATTAACAACCCTTGCTGTGTTTTACTGAGCTGAGGCACATTTTGATGTTTTCATTTAACCTGTGGTGAGAAGGATGATTTGAATCACAGTGGAAATAGATCTGCAGCGTTATGGCTCCTCAGAAAAGGGCCTTGTAGGGTAGGGTCCAAATCACCTGCCTACCCAAATCTGTTCCTGCTCTAAAGATAGGTTAGAAGAAATACCTTTGACGCAGAGAAGTCTTCGCAGGCATGGTAGGCAGGTTCAAATGGCTTTGCAAGTTCAGCAGCTGCTCTCACATCACTTGGATCTCAGTGTCCCAGAGGCAAGGTGGTGGTGGTCTGCATGAATGGTCTGGTAGGGGAGAGAGCAGATTTGACATCTCCTCTAAGACCAGCAACTCTGACAGCTTTAGCTCCTAAAAAAGGAAGCCTTAGCCAAATTAATTGCTTATCACATTGGGAGCTGGTAAGGGGTGTTTGGGGGTGCAAGTGCATATTGAATGTCTGGAGAAAGGAAAAGTATTGTATTACTGACTGAAGAAAAGCACTTTGCAGCCAATTTGCACAGTTTGAGCTCGTTGCTATGGTGTTCCTGCAGGAGTGGGAGTAGATAGGAACTTGCTGTGGGATTTGCAAGTGCTGAAGCCCTGAGGTCTCTTTCTCCATCCACCCCACAAACTCATTCAGCTATTAATTGCACAGGAGAAGCTTACCAGATCTGCTAATGGTGAGCCAATAGTTTACTGGGAAGGGACCAAGACAAAGCATGGATTTTATAAAAGGCAACACCGGTCATATTGATTCCGTGCTTGCAGGTGAAACCACATGGATGTGCATATGCACATGCAGTGGAAAAACGGAGGCTGGATTGCTCTGAGCTGCCATTACGTTAACAAGATGGCTACCCGCAAAACTGTGACCCAAAGTCATATGTTCCTACTGGGAATATCATAGCACAGAAGATTACATCAACCCCACACAGTTCTTTAAGAACAGCACTGCCTTTCCACTCAGCGCTATATATTCTTCCCTTTCGTCTTTTGGAGAATTACCAGAACCGCTAGTTCTAGGCATGGAAATCTGCCGCCAGATCCTAAAACCAGCTAACACATCCCACAGAACACTTGTATTCAGATGGGTGGACAACATCATAGGTCAAGGAAGTCTGTCTTGTTTTGCCTTCTCTGTGCCAGCCTGGCATGGAGACGAGGTCCAGGGACCTGGGAAGGTCACCATCGCTACAGTAATGAGACGGAAAGCAGGTCAAGGCAAATGAAAGCTAGGTGTGGAGAAAGCTTCTTGCAAGAGAGAAGTTGTTCAGTTAAAATGGCAGAAAAGTCCCCAGAGATGTGAAGTAGGCAGGGCTCTATTGCTTGCATTATTTAAAAATAAACTGGCCACAGCATGTAAAATCATAAGGTTGATGGTGTCAGAGAAAGGGAACCTTGTACCAGCCCTTTGGAGGGATGAGATCCATCCATACTGGAGAAGGCCTTACCCTGACCTGTATGATGTTCCCAGGTGGATGGTGTGGGTCTATCCAGCCCATGCGTGTCTCAGGATCAGTCTCCTGGGCTACATTGCTGCTGAGTCACAGCATATTTTTCTGTCTCAGACCTGCCTTTGACAAGCCCCTGCCAAACGCATGCTTGTGACCCAGCAAACAGTCAGATTCACAATGTGTGACAAAATGCTTTGCTGAATCAAGAGCTGGATCTTTTTTGCTCAACATCCACATACTGTTTGCAGTTGCCATTAGGTCTAGATGCAGACATTGTGAACCCATGATTATAACTCTGATGCTCTTGACATCACCCTGGCTACCTCCCCTGAGGACAGAACCAGGGGACAATGGAAAAGATGTCCATTCCCACCCCTAAGGAGAAAGTTTTCCTTTCCATGGTAGATGTCTGTAACCCGTACGTGAAGAATGGATTATATTCAGACCACCTATTAAGGTGCCTGAATTGATGAAGATGCCCCAGATGGTATTTCATTAAGTGGCAGTGATGAATAATTCAGACCACCCACTCTCAAGGCTCCTAGATGCTGCCCCTGGGTCTAGGGAACGAAGCAGTCATGACAAAAGAATTAAGCTCCATGAGTAGGTGGTCAAAAGACAGTCCCATCTTCTCTTCATTCACTGGGAAAGGAGCCAGCCTCTGGTAGCCCTGCCTGCTGGGTAGTTGGAGTTCTCATCGCACTTTTCATTACCAGATTAGGAGCCTTTATCTATGAAGGGCACCACAGTGAGCTAAGAGAGTATTGCCCTTGGGGGAAGCTTCTCTGCCACCTCTGAGTTTCTCTCTCAGACTGAGGGTGGTAAAGTTTGTCAGCCAGCAGAGATAGAAAATCAGCCATTAGACACCCTGTGATTAGGGCCCCTCTCATTATTTTAATTTTGGTTTTGCAGTGAGACAAGCTGGCAGCCTTGCGCTGTGCTTGGCACTGCAGAATAGTTTAATAATCACCTAATAAAACTTGTCATCTGGCTTCCCACATCCCCTCCCTTTCCCAGATCCCTGCACTTCCCTGCACTCTCTATCAGGGATACAGTGTCCTGCATAACACACATCACTGCTGTAGCAACATTCTTCTCGCTGCTGCTGCAGGTATTAATGTATTTGCAGATATCATAATAATGTCACTCTCTTTAATCCAATTGCAGCCAAAGCTGCCATTTGCAGTTTGCCTCCATGAGTTTGCCCCCATTCTGTGGGGTTCCTGGTTGTGTCCAAGGGTGAAGGAGAATTTGGATCTAGATTTTATGTTTGTTTGGTCTAGAGCACTATGGAGTAGTTCAGTACGAGTGTTCCTTATACTGAGACAGCTCGAGTTGTCTTCATAATCTTGACTGTTCCTGATAGTGATGCTTTAATGAAACTTTGAACTTCACAGTCTGTATTCTTCCAAGGAGGGCATGAAAATAAGATTTCAGGCAACAGATATTAAAAAGTGCCTAGCAACATAAATCACCCTCCTCCAATAGGATCCTGGATCTTTTTTGTAAACGTTTTTCATCTAGTAGGGTTCTGATTGAACTTAGTGTAGATTCTGACCTTGAAGAAAAATCACAAATTTGTAGCCTGGAATGCAGATCAACAACAGCATGGGCTGATCCAAGTCAAGGTGACTGCAGTCATGTCTTTTATGAACCATGGGTTCCCTTCCTTTTCTTGCACGGTTAATGTCAGGCAGCAGCCTAAGGATAAGTCCATTCAAAGAAATGAGCTAGCCGAATAATTAATGATTTCCAAGAAGGGTGGAAATTGAACTGTAGATGTGCTATAACTGACAGTCCTTTATAAAAAGTGCAGCTGAACAGCAGGAGACAATGCTGCTTGTTTGTCTTGTAGCAGATGCTACCCTTTGGGCCAAATAGAGGAAATGGAAATTGTAACCCTTCTGACAGCAGCAAGGCCTCCCTAGGAAAAAGACATTCATGGCGGGCAGGGAGAGAGTGAGATACAGACATGGACAGAATGGAGCCCGCAGAAAGAGCAGAGACCTGGCTGAAAAGACTGATGAGCACAAGAGTGCAGGTTTCCAGTGTGACAAAGGCAAATTCCCTAGGGTGCCAAAGGGGACTGTATGGAGTGGTTTACAATCCAGGATGTTGCTGACAGCTCCTGGACTGAAAGCAAGCCTGTGCATAGGAATTCATTAGGCAAGTGGGTCCGGAAAGGGCAGGTGAGGAGACTGGTTGTGAAACCTTTTTGTTTCTAGTCTCACCCAGTCTGAGTTTTCCCTGCTTAAACCCAAATCGAGTAGTTCATTCTTTTTCACGTTCCGATGTGGATGTTGCAACAAATGCATGGTCCAAATTCAGCAATCGAGTTTGATAACATTACTCACGTGCTGAAAGCAGAGCAAACGTGCAAGGGTTTTGCTGGCCAGTGAACTCTTGTTGATGCTGCATCTCCTCCCTGGCAAAGTGAAGTCAGTGAGATGGATACTGTGTGTAGCATTTTATTTATCAAAGGCATTGCTGAGTGGTGGAAAGTAAGTTAAAAATAACTTTGACCAGGCCATTTGGGGTGAAAATTCGCAGTGTTGTGTAAAGCGTACCAAGTCTTCAATGGACAGACAGTCAGAAGGACATGGATTTGACCCATTTTTCAGAAGAACAGCTCCAGTTGTTCCCAGCTCTGGAATAATATTTGACTGAAAAAGAAATTCTTTACCAATTGATGGAATAGCACCATTTTTGATGGACAGTGGGGTTTCACTAAGAGGAATCTTATCCAACCTCTGCCCTGGGTTGTCCTTGCTTGGTTTGTGAAATCGGAGAGTATCCCACACCTAGGTGGCCCAGCATGCATTCAAGTGCACTTGAGGAATGCCAGCAGGCAGATAAGATGGGTAAATGTCTAATAAGGCAAAGTTTCCTGCTCTGTTATTGTTAAAAACATATTTATACAATACTTTCTTTAAGAGGTCATTCTGATTTGTTTCCCATGTGCTTTTTTAGAAGTCAGTGTTTGGCATCTGATACCTTGTGCAATGTATCCCTATGGTCCAAAGAGCTGTAGAGTGCCAGGAAATCCAGAATCTTGGCATGAATATGGGACCAGCTCCCATAACACATGGCTGCATGACTTTTCTCTGTTTGTGTTATCTTTGTGACACCATGGTACGTGGTGTATTCAGAAATCACCTGTGGGGGTTGCCTCAGAGACCCTGTGAAGAGAATCCCCCCACCCCTCGCATCTAGTGCAACTTGTAGGAGCCCCAAACAAAGAAGGCTTGTTCTTTCAAAAGAAATAAATGATGAGTGGAAAGAATAAAACACAGAACGTTGCCCCCCTGAGGCGAGGGGAAGAGAAGTGGTGGCCAAAGGAGTGAGGGATTGACTGCAAACCTTTGACACCTAAATGCATTCTCTACAGTGGCATGTGTGTGCATTGATGCACCGTGCAGAGAGACAGGCAGCCCTGGAGGGTCAGCCCCATGCAGATTGTGGATCCAGGGGTAAATTGCATTTATTATGCAACTTCACTTACATGAGCTCCCTAATCCATCTTCTCTAGACTGACAAGCCTTCTTACATCTCAGCCTTTGAGCAGCACATTTGCTGGGGAAATATTTAAGTTGCTACTCTTTCCTCTTAGCTTTCCCAGATAAAGCCCTCTCCACCTTTTCCTCCCCAGAGTGACCTGAAGCTCAGGATGGGATCCACAGGCTTTGCACAAATGATATCCATGTGTGAGTAGTAGCTGCACCACACAGGCAGCACCGAGCAGAATTACTTTTGTTTTAAGGAACACAGCCATAGTGCTGCATTTAAATTGTTTAAATTAACGTCCCCTTTGGGGGGAGGATAAAATATTGCAATTACTTGAGCAAATGCTATCTCCTGTTATAAAGAAGTAATAAATTCAGCTGTCAATATTCAGTGATCTGGTAGGACCAGACAGTGGAAAATGGGCTTTAGACAGGTGGCAGAACTTCTGGTTCCCATCAGCCGAGCATCTGATCCCTGGAAGTTTCTACCAAATACTAACTGTGAAGGAATCTACCTCAGAAGAGCCCAGTCCCTGTGGAGTCCCCTGTGAGTCCCCACATACACTCCTTGAAGGACCCAGAACACCTGCAAATACTAAATGACATCATACTGCAGTCCATTTGCACACACATACCAGCATTTCACAAAACCAACACAAAACCGTCACTAGCTTCAGTCTGTATTTGAGATTTTTTTTCTTCTTACTCTAAAAATATTACTAACTTCTACATGTTCCCCCTGCCCCTTCTTCATTCATGAGAATTACAGAGCTAGAATCCCAGACTGGAGGGACTTTATTTTCCCAGTAGAATAATAGCAATACCAAAAAAAGATCCCAAATTATTAATTATGTCCTTCTTCTAGAAAACTTTCTTGTAACCATGGCATATGAAGAACACTCACAGGAGAAATGCGATTGAAAAAAAAATAATTGGTGCACATGGAGAATTCTCAGGTTAATGGTTCTCTGAGTAACATGCTCACCAGAGATGCTCACAGATAAATTTTCTTTATATATATATCTCTAACCAGAATTAGAGAGAAGAGGCTTTCATAGAAGGCCTGGCATTAAATAAAGGTGAGATGGGCCACCGCCAATCCTAACATGAAACTGGTAAGTGATAAGAAAGCAAATCAATGAATGAGAAACAATTATTCTTCACTAGCCAGTTAAAACTGGCAACTTGGGCAGAAATATGAGTCTAAAAACGTTCTTATTTTTGGGAGAGTTAAGAAGTTATTGTAGAATGATGAAAATCATTTTTGCTTAAGCTAGGAAATGGTCAAAAGCCAGTATTTCTGCAAATGTTCATCTCAGTATGTGGATGACATTCAAAATTAAACACATCCTCAACTTCTGTTGGGAGTAAATGTGGGATTCATCTCATCTGACTTTACTATTCATCTTAGCTAGTCAACCAAGGTTCATTTGATAGTCTAAGGGATGGGAGATGAAACTCTAAAAGGTGTTTCCTCCTTTCTGGAGGTGCCTGTTTCTTTCCACAGATTAAGAAGAAAACCAAAAGCAGCTAGCTAAGACTTCAATGTCCCATCTAGATTACATGGTTAATATCCAAAGTGACTTTCACTAGAAATGGCAGGGCAATGGTCTTTCTTTATGCAAAAATTGGAGAGCAACTAGTGATTAGAAAAGAGAGTCTGGGATGTAATTAAAAGTAACCAAGATATTGTAGCAAAGCAAGTTATTGTTTGTACCAACAGTCTTCAGGTTCCTAGGCCTTGCTGATGAAGAAGAATTGGTCATTTATGTTAATATGTGTTACTTCTTAGCTAAGGCAGCAAAAGAATGTGTGTATAGTCATATCTCAGTTCAGCTGCTCACACATAGCTACTTCATGTCAGTTAAGATGCCCTGAAGTGTCTTAGGCACAAGATTACTGGTAGACCTGCAGCTTCTGGGCTGACAATTAAAGATCAGTTTGGGTAATGTGCAACATCCAAAACAAAGTTAAATGCCTGCATGCTGGCAACTGAATCCTATCCCTGCAGTGAGATGTGCAAGGTACAGCAAGGCATGGATATTCCCAGCCCTTTTTTTTTTTTTTTTTGTTATATTGCCAGGGACATCCTATGTCATGTAATGAGATATGGAGAGGCCTCGCGCTGGAGAAGCTACTTGAGCATAGCAATCAAAGGAGGCAGGAAAAGCGTTTAATTAAGCTGGTGAATTAAAAGTGAGGTCCCTGAAAAAGTCTTCTGTTAGGGGGACCTCCTCTTCTACCATCAATTTTCTTGTGTCATATTTGCTTTCAAATAGAACAAAAAGAAGCAGTAAGGCAGAGTGAGGAGTAATCAACAAAACAACAAAAGGGAGGGAAGTCTGTTATGAATGAGCATCTTCTACTTTAGCAAGGATCCAAAATTACTCCCTTTCTATGAACACCACCTGCTCCAAACTCTTACCTGCCTTAATCCTCCAAGGTTGCCATGAAAATGACTCTTGAGCAAGCCCCTTGCTCCCTGTTACAGGTCTTTCCCCTGATTTTTCACATTGTATTTTAATTAGAAGTGCACCTGTGGTCAGAGACTACCCAATTACAACAGTCCCATTTTGCAAGGATTAAAGTGAGCCCTCAGAGAGGACTTACAGTGCACCCTTAAGAACCAAATGTAATCACAAGCCCTCCAGATGTGTCCATTACATTGCTAAGGTAAGACTTGTATATGGTAACCAACCCAAGATACATTTGATTTGTGCTCTCGGGGAACTTTCTTTAGGCCACAGGAGGGTCTTCTTCCTCCTGTAGAGCTGCTATGAGCTGTTTTTGCATGCTGATAGATGTTCAGAAACCCTGACCCCAAGTCCTCAGCCCTGAAATCTGGAGGAACCCCACTGAATCCACCAAAGCTCATTTCTCCTACACTCAAGGGCAGACATTGTGCTTTGTAGAACTCGATGCCCCAACTTTACACTGTGTTGATACTAGTCTTGTCCTGCTGAGTGTCTGTACCCCTGTGGAGGACTTGATTACAGGTTCCTCACTCCTAGGCAGCATCTGTTCCAGACCCAACCTCCAAGCTTTTCCTGTTCTTCTCAAATGTCTGAGTCCTCTCACTGGTAGCAGTTGCAATGAGTTTCTTTTAGCACAGGGGTGGGATGCTAACATTTTTAGCACCAAGTGTTCAAAAGTTCCAGTGTCAGATTCCAGTCTCCTGCACCACGTCCATTGTTTGCAGGATGTGGCTTTGTTACTGACTGTGAAGGGAAACACAGAAGCAAAATGCCTTGAGAAAGACCATCCCAACAACATTTCCTGCATGCTGGGAAGGAGAAACCCACCTGCCTAGGTTCTTCAGTTGTTGCCAGTAATCACCATGGAAGATTCTTAGACCATTTCCAGATGAGTGTATTTTCATGATATTCCAAGCTTTTGTAGCTCTGAGTTTTGTTTGGACCTCGGAATTCTCCAGAGCCTGAAACATGAATAGCAGTTCTGGCTTTCCCATGGTAGCCCATTGTTGCTAACAGTATGGGTCTTGTGACATTTCCCAACCTGGAAATGCCTTAATTCCAGCAGCTGGAATAGCTATTCCAGGCAGTCCCAAGCTAAAGCTGTCCCTTACTTTCCTTGCCGAGGTACGACCAGCTACATTTTTTTGTGTCTGTAGGGTCATCTAACTTTGTGAGATCTTTCACCTTTCAACAAGAGAATACAAAGACCATGAGGAATCCAAGAGGTGAAAATTTTACCTCAAGGCAAAAGAACCACAACCTGTCCTTTTAATACCAGTTTTATTTTTTTACATATTCAGGAGAGCTGAATCTCCTGTTCCACAACTTCATATGCTGTGATAAGAAGAGACAAAAGCGGAATGTTCCCATATTTTATCTGGCAAATCCCAGACAGGCATATGAGCATGCCTGCCAGGTTGTATATAGGCAGTGAGCCCAGGACGCCCACAATATACTACCATAATGGTAAAAGCTTTTACCTGCACAGTAAGTTCAACCCTTTCACGATGTGTCAGATTCTGTGCATATATAGATCATCGTACAACATATGTGCTGTGAAACCACAATGCCCAGGCTGCATGTTTCCTTTTCCAGTGCAGCAGAGCTGGGGCTTGTTTGTCCCAGGACTGGACATTCTGCAGCTGCTGCTTTGGTGGGAAGTCCTGGCTAAATGACCAAATTTTTCTTTTCCCCTCTGGATGAAATTTAGGGGCAGCAGAAAAAGACACCTTCATGGAAAGTGGAGCTGTCATAGCCTTACAAAATTGCTTTGTTTATCAGGAGGCATGGAGTGGACTAGATGGGAGGGGTACATCTTCCCCAACTGCAAAACTGCTATGTGGGGTGAAAATTATGGCTTCTGACACACCTTCATCCCTGGTGGCCTTCAAGTTAGTATCATTTCAGGATATGTGTCTGACTAGCCTTGTCTTTGGATCATGAGACAGCAAGATTACCTCCTATAAAATGTGCCAGAATGGCCAGCAATGTAAATCCTCATCTAACCAAGATATGGCAGCATGGTGTCTGATGGGTCTGCATCACATAGCACTAAACTCCTGTGGCTGCAGTTTTAACTTTGACAGCAGAAAAATCGGTCTACCTTGAGCTGATCAGTTCAGGAAAGAACTGGGAAATCTTTGCAATATCGCTCTCCCTCTGTGCTATGATTCATTTAGCTATGAATCTCCCTATGCATGCTAGGATGAGGCAGCTCTGTCAGCAATGTCAGAATTAGTAGCAGTTGCAGGAAGAAGGGATAAATGTGCTTTAGCTCAGCCACAAGTCATTGGTAACATTCCTCCAGAGGAACACAGGAACCAGTCCATGACATCCAGTGCTCTGCTATCACAGGCAATATGATACCCATAATCAGTTTATTAAGCTGCATCTTAGAAATGTACTCACATAGTGGGGATAATTCCTTCCATTCCAGGAATCACTGGGTAAAGTTTCTAGACTGAGTTAAGAAAGGTCAGGTTAGATGATCATAGGGTGTCTGCTGGCTTCAATGTCTCAAAATCGCTGTAGGGATTTAGAAGGAGCCAACACATTTTCACTTGTAAGTTAGGATTTAAATAGAGATTTGTTAGCATGCTCCTCTCTTTCTCTTTCCTCTGCATATCAGTTAATCAACATCACTACGGAAATATTTCTCTTCTTTCCCTTTCCTTCCTTCATTTTGCCCCACTCCTCATCTCTCTTTCCTCTGTCTTTCAGAACTGCATAACAAAAGCAAAACAAAGCAGAACAAAAAACCAGGCCAGACTAGGCAAAGCAGTACAGTTCCCCTGCCCCCCCTGCCTCCTTCCCTGCCCCCAAATCCACACCTCCCAAACAACTGAAGATGAAATATTTCACCATGCAGCAAAGAGCAGAAAATTGCAGGTTTGAAGTGTAATGCTTACTAGTACTTTCAAGTGCAGCCTGTACCACACCTCTATCCCACAGAGCCAATGTTCCCCCATGGGAGGCACAGAAACCATGGTAAGACTGGGCAGGGTTAAGGACTGATGCTATTTTTTTCCTGTGCCTTCAAAGCAGAAGTGCCTTGAAGGCGCTTTGTCATGTAGGTATGGCTACCATTTCGGTTCTCTATCAGAAATTGCATCTGGCTATGGAAAATATGGACAAAATTTCTGCTAGCTTAAATTAATGAAGATCTGGCAGGTTCACAGGTAACCCCACGTACAGTCACTGAGGACTGAGAGGGCAAAACTGCACAAACCTCATTCATGTTGTGCAGTAGCCGTGCGCTCAGTCAGGGACATATGTCTGGGGACATAAATGTGGGATATTTGAAAGACTTGTGCACTTCTCATTGATAGGATAAATGCCAAGCTGTCCCTGCTGAAAACCAGGTGTCTTTAAAGGAGTGGGCTATCATTTTTTTCTGAAATGAGCCAAATTTCTAGCTCATGCTCACATCGGGAAAAACCTAATAGCTTCAGTCTGGTGCCAGTGACAGTATTGAGCAACTTGGCAAAGATTCATGGAAAAAAGCCAAAACCATTAAAAATAACGAAAACAACGATAATAATGCAAGATTCCAATTAAGTTGCTGTGCCACTGATTGAGAGTAATGCATTGCCGATGGGCTACTGTGAATTTATGGAGCAACTGATTGGTCTCATCTGATTTATTCAGCAGATTAGCCACAGTCACTTTATGACTGAACACCAAGTTCTTCGCTTGCCCTCAAGTTAAATTATTATTGAGGTCAGCAGAGGTATACTGATCCAGGCCAAGTGAGAATCTGGCACAACAGTACCTAGTACTACAGCTACATTTTCCATGATTTTTTTTTTTTCAACAGAGAGTGCAAGTTTCAAAAAGAAAATGTTACTTTCCATGAAAAACTAATGATTCAGCATATTAGAGGCAGACAGACAGATAGAAAGACAGGTAGTATGGTTGAAAGAAGGTATGTCAACTTTGGTTGACATATATTGGAACATTTCTCTATCTTAAATCAGTCAATTTTTGGTCAATATGACACAAACAAGATGAGCTGACACTGATGAGCTGTTTGTTGTGGAAGCCAAAGATGCTCCAGCTCTTTCCTTGCTCTAGATTTTCAGATGAATTCTCTAAGCATTAAGCTACAGATTCAGCCTCCTTTTTCCTGCCCCAGGTAACCTTTCTTTCTTTTCCCTGCACAGCAGAAGGGACAGAGAAATTGTTCATCTTCCTTTTGTCCCAGCCTGGTGCTAGGACTGCAGTTCTGAATCCTCGGGACTGGTGTGGGAACTGAAGCCAACTCTCCTGCTTTTTTTCTGTGATGGATCCAAAGACTATGTTTTGGCATATCAGGATCACGTCCTCTGGTTAGTCTCTTGAATGTAGTAGTCCCTGCCACTAAATTTCACAAGTGTGACCTTGTGAGGTCTTGATCCGGAAAGGTATGAGTATGTGCCTTGGACCAAGTCCTCCAAGGGATTTGTTCAGAGGAACATCTGTCCTCCAGACATGGGTTGGGCCACGATGTGGCTTCTGGGTCAGCAAGGAAGATGCTTGTGGAAGTAGGAAGCACTAAGAAATAAATTTTAACACTATAATTTTTCATGTGGGTATCTGAAAGATTTGACTCACTCAAGGGAAAGTTCTTCCTTGGAGGGACGAGTTATTACGCATGGTCATGTACTGGTCCTGTACATGGGGTGTAATTAAATTTTGTTGTGTTTCCCTCCTGCTCTCAGCTACAAGGGAAGAGGTAAAGCTGATTTTTTTTGTTTTCTCTAGGTTGTTGGGGATGGAGGAACAGAGGATGATAAAACAACCTGTGATTGGGTTTACCCCTCTTTTTCATGTCCGTGTCTGTACTATTCACTGCAGACCTGTGCAATCAGTGCAGAGAAATGTGCAGCCTCGTGGGGGGGGGAAGTGGGGGGAGAGAGTCATACAAACTTAGAAACCCATTTTAGGCTGCAATTTCTCTGTTCTGACTATTACATTGACGGAGGTTGACTAGCTCAGATTCAGATGTCTAACTTTTAGGCGTATAAAAATAGGGCAGATGAATGCCAGCCTGTATGCCTGATATGTGCGTGGGGATTAGCAAGGTAATGAAATGTGCCATCTGCTTTTTGTCTTTCTTCCTGGTGGCAGCTTTAATGGAAGACTTTTATCCCAGTCTTCAAGATGATTTCACAGCAAATAGGTGTAGCCACTGGTAGAAGAAAGGTGTATGAAGGATCACAGGAAAATCTTATTTTAGTAAAAATGTTATAACCTTATTAGTAATATTATTAAAAATGTTCTGCAAGTAGTTATCAAGGTGTTTAGCTTCCTGAAATTTGGATTTGTTGAGATTTTGTAACAAAAATAATTTTAAGAAGTGAAATTAATCACTATGTTTATTTAAAAAAAATGAAGAGGATAATTGTCTGAAAATTTAGAAAAGAAGAAAAAATAATCTATATGGAAGCCTGGGAAATGAAAACAATGGGGAAATGTCAGCATAGCTTCAAGAATCGTTTTTCAAACCTCCTTAGAACACAAACAGGATTTTGCTAAAAGTTTAACTAAACCACCTTTTTATTTCAGACTTCTCAAAACTTTCACCACTGCAGGTTTTCTGGGGGATCTGGAAACAGGACAATTCTGCAGGAGGGGCTGTTTTTATAGTATATTTGGACTTGGGAAATAGAAGTCTCCAAATAATCTGAGCTCATGTGGATTTCTCATGTGGATTCCTGACCCACCTTTCAGTGTAACTAAGCCAAATTCTCATCTGGTCTATATCAATGTCACAGGGGTACCTCCAACTTATACCCACTGAGGACCTGAATCAAAATATTCACACTCTAAAATGCAGATTAATCATCTAGAGGAGCATTAGTTGGCTACTGGTATTTCCCAAGAAGTTCTGTAAATTTAAAAGTTGAACAAGAAGACATATTGCCTTTAAGTTCCAAGTCCTCTTTCTTTCCATTATCTCAGCGTGTCACCCAAGTGACCCTCCAATGGTAATACACATAAATACATCAGAGACGTGCCCAGTCCATGATTAAATACCCTGATAATTTTGAGGCCCTCCAACATATAATATTTCACGCTATCGCAAACACTAATGCAGTCAACCAGTAGCCGCAATCAATTACTCAGAGTGGCTGCACTCGTGTTCCTTCTCCAAAGTTTCTTGATTAGGTGCCAACTGCGTTAAAGGCCTATCATTTTCCAAAGCAAGAAAAAAAAAAGCAAACTCCCACAGTGATATCCTCTAAAATAGATATAAACACACTGCCTGCATGACTAGCTATGAAACAGCCCCGACCAAACTCTTGTGTCCAGGGCTGCTAACAAATAGTTAACCCTCTAACCCATTCTGCATCCCACTGACGGACTGCGAGAACAAACTTGGATAAAGCAACCAAATGACTGGGAGCCACAACCAGTTCCAAGAACACTCCGGGACCAGAAAGCTCTGGCTGGGTAGGATTTCAAGGTCTTGTCCACAAGGATCCACAATTAAAATTTCTTGTGCTAAAGTTTCATGGTGAAATAAAAACCCTGAGATTCCAATGCTTCCCCGCTCCCTGCTTCCAAACACCGCTCACAATACAGCACGGTGGAAGGAACAGAAAACCTCCAGTATTTTGGCAATCAGCACTGCCCTGTTTTACATATTTCAATTCCATCTTTTGGAAGAGCTGTAAATCTTTCCTCCTATTTTTTCTCTTGTTCTGTCTTCAGCTAGCTTGGCTATATAATTGCAGTGTTCATGTTACTTGCATGCATAGGAAATGATGCTTAAAGGGAGGGGAACTAAAGGCCTTTCTCTTCCTTTCTTTCCTCAGCTTTAGGGGTGTACTGATATATGCAGTGATGTGATAACGTAACATGGATTGTTTCCTTCTCTCTACCCTAGTTTCTTTTTTATTACATTTTGTTTGCAGTCTTCAGCTGTCATGGGGTGTTATCTGACAGGCAAGAGCTGGTGATTCTAGATGCTGTGAATTCAAGTGTCACTCCCAGTTTGACAGCCTATCCCTCTTCCAAAGATTATCAACACTCCAAATAGAGTGGGCAGAGGAATGGCTTGGTCTCATCCTCTCCAGCTCATGGCTTGGGTATGACTGAGGTGGTTTCTGATGGAAGGGTTGAGCCCTGTCACTCTCCCTGTGGCCATCTTTGCTAGCAGACGGAAGAGACACGGTGTTTGTCCTTTATTCAAAACACACGTTATAATTCCAGAAGCATTGGGAGCATTTGGGGCGCAACACCTGTACTAGAGCAGCCAAAACCTCACTACTCTGAGGGTGGGGAAACAAAATTATGGGACAGGAGTCCAAGCTGCAAATTGCTCATGCCTGGTGATTCAAAAGGATGCCAGAAGGTGAAGGTCAGTTCGCCAGACAGGGTAGCCTCCGGTCTTGTCCCTCACTTGTTAGTGTATTTGAGCTGTTTCTCTCCCTTGGAGCTCCACAGGTGACGTCTGCAGGCAAACCCTGTGCAAGTGGTTCTGAGCAATCAAGTAATGCTTTTAAAGACCTGTGGCTATTAATATTCAGGATCCGTGGGCAGAAAAAGTAAAAAAAAAAAAAAAACAACCCAAAACAAAACAAAACCTTAAACTTTTAGGAATAAAATATTTTTTTCCTTCCCATTTATAGAGTGAACAAACTTGAATCCTCTCAAAACATGATGGGATTTAATGCTGATTTTGGCCTTGTCTTTGTGCTTGTACATGACTGCTACACAGGAACTGTTGATCAAATTTCTTGTTGTATTTCATTTAAATGTCAAAAAACAGAAGATTTTTTTCCCCCAGAAATGTTCCAGTCTCCATGAAATTTTCAATGGGAAACTCTTCTGCAGTGCAGGATGAAGTGGCCAAAGAGAGAGAATGAGTCATGTCCCCTCCAATTTAGAAAGTGGGGTCAGGACAATCCCATAGGATGTGGAGGAATGATTTTAAAGTCCCTCATTGGCACTGCTTGGACTGGTGTCCCCAGAAATTGCTTTTTGCACCGCCACAGTAGTGAGTGCCTGGCTATTGTAGGGCAAGCGTTCCCCAAATGCTTCTCAACCTGCTGTGATGATATTATGTGTTTTAAGGAAGGTTCAAGCAGTGTCCTTTTGTAAGCAGACAGTTTCACTCCCACATTAGCTGTCTGTGGGAAGTTCATTCCATAGCCTCATCCCTCTCTGGCAAGATCAGGAAGGTTTCCGGCCAGCTCAGTTACTAACTGGTGGATCCAAGGTGTTTGGATTTGCCCTTGGCCTTCGTTTCACTCTGACGTTCTCTCTGCTTCCCTTATTAGCTGTGTAATTAGGGAGGGTAAGAGTGCCTACAGCTGCAAGTGTCTTTGGAGATGTGATAATTATTTTAAAGAAAATCATGACAACCCATAGCTGGAAACTGTGTCTTTGATGGAAAGAAAAATCATTGTAGCCTGTTTCACTGAGCATGTAAACATGTGCTTTTCTGATGCCCTTAAGGACTGTCCAGATTTTAACCTTGTTTAGCCTTGAAACTTGCTTTCAACTTTGCTTGGAATAGAAGCCGGTGGTGCAACATGGGGGAACTTGCCAGTGTGGTTTTATTTTGAATGAAACATTAAATAAATGGAATGAGAAGGAAACAAGAAGGTAGGAGAAATCAGACCACAATGGGTTGGCCCATGATAAAATAACACATCGTTTGTGACAATAAGAATGTTCCTGTACTGGGGAAATAAATGGGACCCTGCATCTGCCAAAAAAGAGGGAAAAAAGACTTTTTGATTGCAGCATTGATGTAACTCCCCGTTCATGCACGTG
The DNA here is from genome assembly GCA_031468815.1 of Morus bassanus. NCBI lineage: Eukaryota > Metazoa > Chordata > Aves > Suliformes > Sulidae > Morus > Morus bassanus. Next base: position 3,012,956 of record CM062567.1, on the reverse strand, counting down.
GTCTGATGAGCTTGAGAAACAGATCCATTTAGAGCCTGTTTTCTGGAAGAACTGGAGAGGTATGCTGGATGCCAGATATGCAGATAGACCATTGTCTCTTTCCCCTCCTTTTGGATCAAAAGATCAATAATATCGATGTTTAATTGAGGGGTACAAAACGTAATGATATTGAGTACCTATAAGCTTGAGGAAATCAGTCAGCTCAGCAGAGGAGGAAGGTTTCCTCTTTATATCTCCACTGAGGCAATGGGTGCAGTTTGAATTCAACATTTTATTAGAGACCAGAAATCAAACGTGGTGGCAGAAGGAAAGGCAGAAAGCCTTTGAAGTCCCAGACAGAACCAACAGACTTTTAGACTCAACATCAACCAGCCTAGTATTGCACACCTGAAAAAATGGGTGGGATTCATCTGACTTCTGCATCTGAGCTTGTTGCTTCAGGCTGCCTTTAAAGTTGCTGTCGCCAGGGGCATCTAGCACAAAATTTATCTCATGTTTTAGCAGAATCCTGCAATAGGTCCAAGGAACCATACTTTAAAAAAACTTGTGACACTCTGTTGGGTATAAAGGGAGTGTAAAGGGAGCTAGCGGTATAAACAATAAACTTTTAATGTGAGGTGAAATACTTTTCTTCTTGTGCTAAAGAATGTACCTGTTACCCCTTCCATTTCATCTTTCACATCCTCCATCAAGGGTATCTGTATGTAGACAGAGCTTCAAAACTAAAGGGAAGAGCTGATGTTACCAACCTTATTCTTGGTAGCAGAGAAGACATCCACGCCAGTCATAGCACAGCTTTACCTAATCTGGCTCCCTCTCACACCAGCCACATCTGCCACAGCTGGTGTTTTCCATCCTGCTTCCCTCTGGGTGGGGTTTATTCCCAGAAGAGGATAATCAAGACTTTCCAGCCTCCTTTCCCAGCTGCATTTAGGCCTTTCAGTTTATAATGGCTCAAAACTCTTTCCAAGTCTTTATCAGAGCTTCCTCTTGTTTACAGCTACAGTCCAAGGTAGCAGGTCTTTCAAGCCATCCTAGTAAGGATTTCACTGCCCAAAATTCATACCACCCTTCCCATAATCTCTCTCTCTTAACTCCCAACAATCATCTGGACTAAATTTACAAACATACCTTTTTATGACTGATGTCAAGTGCAGGGATCGCTCACCGCCTGTATGTGGGAAAACCATGCATCCCCCTGCAGAACAAGAGCGTGCAGATGCAGTGATCCCATTGCCTTAAAGACTCATTTTCCTTAATTCTTATAACTCCTTAGTAAACTGTTGATGAGCCTTCCAGATGGTCCTGTAAAATGAAGAGATTAAATATGCTAAAAATGGTAAATATTTTCAAAATCAAGAACACATACGCAGACAGAAATTAGATTGTAATGGTGTTGGGGGGGTGGGGTGTTTCTCTGGTGTAAAACTGTGCTTTTTGCAAGCATTTTTAATCATTTTACTCACTTACTCATACAGCAGGACACATTGTAGTATTTGCAAGTAGTACAACTCTGTACGAAATAAAATGTCAGGGGGTATCTGTCTGCCTTCATTTCACATGAATTAAGCATTGTAAGGAAAAATTTCTGCTTAGGATTTGCAGCTTGGCTGCTTTTCAGTCCATGCAACATGATGGGGGATCCTAGGCACTGGTCTTAAGTGTCAGCCCAAGCTTCCTCAAGGACCCAAACTCAAACACTAGACTCAAGTTTACAGAGAAACACTTACGTATGGTCACTGTTGTGTGGCTTAGGGCACTTTCTGGAGGCTGAGGAAAGCTAAGCTGCCATGTAGGCATTGGTTATATTCCCAGCAGACCTGATTTCTTAATCGCCTTCTCCAGTTATGTGACTCCAAGACTCCTTTGCTTTACCTGGGGAGGCAACTACACCTGAGCCAGGTCTAACTGTGCTGCAAGCTCCTTAAAGAGCAAGCTCAGTCCAAGGCAGCAATTACACCTCTCTTCTAAGGTTACGTTCTTTGTATTGCTGGCATGGAGAGCCTATTAGGAATGTAGCCAATTGTAGTATTACTAGTGCTATTTGTCGAAGAAGAATTTTCTTTGCTTTCTCTTGTTTCTCTAGGAAGTAGCCACAAATGTCCAGTGTAAGGTTACTGGGCCCACACAAAATTTTATCAGATTTTAACAGCTATTCCTGGAATTACATATTGTTTTGACTTTTTGAACTGAAATGACAGCAGCTCAGGTGTCAATTTTCATATCAGGGTCTGTTTTTTCCCTAGGGCTGCTTGAGGAGTTCATATTTTACTAAGACATCAAAATTAGAAGTAAAGGCTTGGAGACTAGGGTACCATTTTTTTTCTTGGTGATAGAGCAGAATAGTTTTTTCTAAAGTTCAAAGCTAAATATTGATTGGTGTCCTTTGGGAAAAAAAGTAGAATCTGCTACAACACTGTGCTGGAGGAAGAGATCAAGACAGACTGAAGATATTGGCAATGTCTATGTGTCTGTGAGTTGTTTCATGGTGGTGGTCTCTGGAGCAGATCTATCCCAGTGATGTGGAATTGCCATTGACAACTCCCCCTTCGCTCCTCCCTAACAGAGTGTGTGTGTTGGGACCCAGTTCATACCGACTCTACCAGCCAAGCCTCTTTGCGACTGCTCAAAGGAGAGAATAGGACATCACCTTATATTAGAAGGACCTCAACTCTCCTTTTGTGAGACTGATGCAATTAACTCCCCCCCCCCCCCCCCATCTCCTTACATCCAGGACTGGATCTCCTGTCCTTGTAGTAGAGCACCCTGTTCTTTTCTTTGCTGTGATCCCAATTTGCCAAATGCACCTTTTGGGCCTGACCTGTGGTTCAGCTATATCTGTGTTCAAGGCCAGGTTGGATGGGGCTGTGAGCAACCTGATCTAGTGGAAGGTGTCCCTGCCCATGTCAGGGGGTTTGGAACTAGATGACCTTTAAAGGTCCCTTCCAACCCAAACCATTCTAACCATTCTATGATCATTCTGTGGTCTATGATCTGGAGAGTGGAGGCACAGAACAGGAGATAGGCACTAGCTTTTAGTCTTCTGCTAGCAACTTCAGGAAGGGGGCATGTCTACGGAGCCCCAGCAGACATCCCTCATTGCTGTGAGCCTTCTCTTGTCATGTGAGATGCATTAAAGGCGGGGCATTTAATGTATAACTCTGTGCTTCTGCATGACCATTGAAAATCAAATCTTCAAGCTTCGTCTGTCCTGCTTTACTGTGAATAAAATAACAAGTATAGTGCTTTGCCCATCTCTGTAAAGAACATGAAATATGAGGTATTGGTCTTAATGCGGCTCACCCTTAACTTTCAGGTCAAATGAATTCTACAGCTGAAATGTTGAGATAGCTTGAGACATGGAGCGAAACTCATCTAACCTAATTTTAGCCATTAGCTGTTAAACACTGAGTCTCAGCTAAACTAAGTCTTAGGTAGACTAGCTAAACACACAGTCTTTAGCTAAACTAAGCTAAGCTAAGCCATCTCATTAGAAATGTGATAAATCACCTTCTACAGATGTTTGTATGTGTTGATAGAGAAGGATTATGAATGACTTAGGTTAGGGTAGACACCAACTTTCAGATGACTGAGGTGTATCCCACTGCAGTGGTACTTCAATTTCTTGCATTGCTTTTAATATTAATCTTGGAAAAGCAGCCTACTGAAGAGGTGACTTGATGTACATGAATTAAAACTCTTGTGAAACACCTCAGGAATATTTCTGAGGTGAACATTTTGCTTTTGGCCTAATTACTCTGCTTCTTACATTTTCACCAACAAATCAGTCATTGATTTTTAAGAGATTTTATGTCTAGACAGGGTCAATTAGCTGAGTGCATCATATTTTATGTTTTGATAAGCAACTATCGTTCTCAGACAAATGAGTTATTGTGTTTGCTTGGGACACATTGCCACACAGGTGTGACTTGAGTTCACCCATTTAACTTTTGGCACAAAGCTGTGGTGTCCTAATGAGGAGGCTGTTTTCTTAGACTTTCCACATAGCAGAAAGAGCAGGAGAAACACCTCCAACACAGTGTTGCCTCTGCAGGGACCTCTTTCTCTTCAGCGATCAGAGCTAGACATGAAAATGACAATGCTCCTAATGAATAACCCTCAGTTTAAAGCAGGGCGAAGCTGGTCTATTTGCCATGCAGCAATCTGCACTTTGGGAAATGTGGGTGAGCATGGGCAGAAACAGTGCCCTTTAGTTTAGGGGGTAATCTGACTGCTCAAGACCTGGGATGGACTCCCAATGCTTGAGCTGCCTTGGTTTGTTGATTGCTGGTTTCAGGTTTTTTCTCTCTTTAACATTTTTTTCTTCTCTTTATTCCCCCTTTCAAAGTGAATCTCAGCAAATTTGAAAACACTCCCCCCACCCCACCCTCACCAGCCCCCATCCTCGACATGATTTAAATGCCTGCCACTGCTGCTGGTACCAGTGCTGTAAAAAGAACTGGCTCCTGTTCAAGTCCTTCTCCTCTCCAAATGTTTAGGGATTTGGAGCCCATACATACAATTACTGCATGTTTCTCAGGACAAGAAAATAGCCAGCAGCTGTTCAGTGTCTGATCAATTACGAGTTGAGGAAGAGGAGTGAAAGAGAGCAGAATTATTGGTTAGAAATCTGCACACAATTAGGAAACAATGCTAAGAATGGGTGCTTGGGCGACATGGGGAGGATAGACACCCTGACAGTGTATCATTAGGCTAGCAGGTCTGCAATGGTCTCCCCAGCATGGAGAGAAAATTGCCCCTAACCTGATGTGGGTATTTTTTCTGAGGGTTTGGCAAGATGAAGGAGGAAGAAGAGTCAGTCCGTGTCTGTGGACATGAACACTTGAGAGAGAGCCTGGTAAGTGGGTGCCTTGGAGTCGATCTCCTTGCCCCAGTCAAGCATTGCACTGACTTTGATAGCAGTTTAGACACCCACTCCATGTAGAGTCACATAAATGTAGGCATCTTGGTCTGCAAGATGAATCCTGCCTTAGGAGTTCAATTCAGTTGCCTCTCACACAGGTGTTGCATGTCATCGGAGAAGCCCAAGGCTACCTGGGAAAGCCATACAGGGCTGGAAAATATTGCAAAGTACCTTAAAATATTTGTTTCTTAAATGTCTTTGAAAGGGACCTTCACTCCCCTCTGGGATGAAATCCAGAGTCTAGAAGGTTTCCCAAGCAGCAGTAGACTCACACCTTTGTACAAATGAATTTAGCACAGAATCCCCTGCATTTGGTGTAAAGAAAATATTTTTTCCATACTTAGTATGTTGTCTCACATTTCACCTGAGGTGACCAGAGAGGGTGGTGGGGAGATAGATCCTTCACTTACTAGCACTATCCAGCACCATATGCACCCTTTAATTCACAAGACATGATCCGTGCAGCACTTACATTGTGACTGGATGTGGTTTTGGTTGATGCTTCTGTTTACCCGGGATCCAGGTGACACCTCCTTCCCAGGTAGTCTGTGTTTGGGAGTCAAAGGATGCTTGAGCATTATCTTATATCATGGCTTGAAAGTTTGGGATGAAGCTGAAGGGAAGTGTTTGCTAGTGACTAAATGAACTCATAAACCCATTCTTTACAGAAGATGTCATGTCCAAAACCCTTAAGATGTCATGTCCAATATTTTGACGTGTTCTAGAGCATTTTCCTGTACACTGTTGACTCTGAATCTCAGCAGTCTCAGAGAAACTAAAGCTGTTTTCCTTCAAAGTCTGTTCAGTAATCTGTGATGAAATGGGCATAGGAGTTTACATCCAGTTTCAGTAAATAAGAATAAATGGAAAGAATTGATTTACAATGTACCTTAGGGCAAAAATGAAAATGTTTTCAAAATTAGTCATTTGTGGGGAAAAAGCTTGGTAAAACCTGACAGTTGAAAATGTGTCAGCTTGTGGTTACGTGGGCTGAGATCTTTATAGCTGATGAATTTAACTACATCCAGCAACATGATTCTATAGTCACTACATGAAGCTGCATAAAGACTGAGTCTGTCCTTTCTTCACACAGCAACAGAAGCATTTAGTAAGTTCTGTTCAACAGTGTCATCACCATGGATACATTTACTGTTTGTGTTGTGACATGTGGAATTCTACCTAAAGTCTCAGTTCCCTTGCAATTATGTAAGATTATTTATCTTCATTAAGATTATTTATTCTCATTACATATAAAGTACTTTTGATCAGGAACACCTGAAAACGTGAGCCAAAAAACTTTCAATGTTTAAAAGAGGTTTACATTGCCCTAAAATGGATTTATTATTTCATCTGACTATTAATTTAAAATTTAAATGTCTAGTCAACATAGGTCCCTACATCACGTATGTATTTAGTGGAAAAAAGCTAAAAAGTATTAATCTGAACCCATGATATATGGGATGAGCCTTCCTCTGAACATCCCAGTCTTTCCATTGACTAGAGAATTGCAGAGGATTAGCTTTGAATACAAATCTAGCTCTTAAATGGATAGAGTTAGATGAGAATCCAGTTTCATGTCAATGCACAAAGATGTAATTTCTTTACAGGCTCTTTCATGATGGTGTTCACCCATAAGATGACAGAGTAAATCTGCTGAAACATATGTCTCATTTAGCTACGTGATAGCTCAAATGCATTTTTCTCTGGAGCCATTGAGAGATGCTGACCTCAGAGCAATAAAACTACACGTTCACAGCACAGTGGTTTTTTAGATTAGAACTGCAATTTAATTAAAGCTTTTTTCCAGGAACACTGATAGAGTCTTCTTTGTTCTTCCAAGTGAAATTCAAAGGTCATGTTCCTCAACTGGCTCTTTGGTGCCATTCAGATTAAACCTACAATGTTCTAACTAGTCAGGTATCTCCAAACACTCAGGGTGCTCCAGCCATATATGACTATTTATAAAACTATGTCCTAGTTCAGTTGTGACAATGCAAAGGGGAAGTCAAAGATGAAAAACTGCCTTCTCAGATGTCCCAGATGAGATTTTTCCTGCATGCTGTTGCAGTTTCCACCTTCCCCAACTGACTTGGCACTACCTATTCCATTCCTCTACCCTGTCTCAAATAACAGGACTCCCAGACTTTTTCATTCCACCTCTGAAGTGACCTGGGCCTCCTTCCACTCATTCTTGTAAGTGACCTGGGCTGCTCTCCTCTGTTCCCCTGAACCTCCCACAGAACTATCACAGACCTCCAGGCTTCCAAACTTTTTCGTCTGGTCCCTCAGCCTTAAGTCCCAGTTTTAACTCAATAAGAAGCATGGCGCTCAGAGAAAAACTGTCACATTCCCTTCTCTAATCCTTGACCTGTGAACTTATTTTCAGAGACTCACAGATGTTAACATCTGAAAATCATAGTGCATGGCTGTTTTCTGACCTCCAGGAATAGCACAGCCTGGAGATACTCAACCAAGCACTCCTGCAGCAAGTAAAATAACTGCGAATTGAGCTACCATACCTCCTGAGACTTTCATGACAGCTTTTTCCTATACAATGATCATTTTTTCCTCACTGTTTTTTCCTTATTTCTTTCCTCTTTCTTTCTGTTTTCAGTAGAGATTTCATTTTTGTGTTTCGGGCGTAAATGTGACTGTCAAAGATATTGTTCAAAATACAATTTTTTTTTTTTTTTTAGTAAATGGAGACTGAAACATTTCTTTACTAGATTATGCATAGTTGTGGCTGGAGATATGCTGGTAGAGTCAATCATGTTGACAAAAAGTACTATTTGCTTTTTGTGTTTCTCAGAAAAAAACCTGTTGGGTTTTGGAGAAAGGCAAGTGAGAACAACTACTTTAAATTTTTGATTGGTTACTGAACCTGTAAATAGAGTATTTTAGCAACTGTATTCAGAGACCTGCAATGACCATTTCTTGTATTCCTTTTCTGAAATCCCATTCACATGATCTACTTCTGACCATCAAAAAATGGTCAAAATCCATGCCAAGTTTGCTCTTTAGGCTCCCTGAGTAGTCAATGGAGAGACAAGCACCTACAGAAGATGAGTCTTCCCAGCTTTCAGTAGATATCTAATATAAGTAAAATGAAGCATCCTTTGGAGATGTGTTTCTTTCCAGTGATTGTCCAGGAAGCCTGCGTGACCAGTTCAGACCACACATCTATGACTGAAGAAAGTCCTATGACATTCATTACATGCTGTATGAAAAGAGTCTTTAGGATCATTCACTTAACATGAGTGAAAGATTTTTCTTCCAGTCTTTGATGTATAAAGCACATTATGCTCCTATTAACCTCAACTGTTGTCTGTCACTATCTTCAATAAATAAAAGAACAGGTCCTTGAGGACACATGGGATGATTTGCAAGTTTAGAAAGCCAGGCATCCTGCAAACTGACTCCCTTGCTTTGCTATGTTGTGTGAACACTTCCTTTATGATGATGAATTTAAGTATACTGTGACTGCTGCTTCCACATCTCTTACTCTCTGCTTAGTCACAAAAAAATGCCAAGAAACCTTCTTCTCTGGTTGGTGAGATCCCAGATTTTCATCCCAGTCATATCCTGGTTGTCATTTTCCTGAGATAGGTGAATCTGTCAGTTTTTGACTGTTGACAACTTGTCTCCTTCTAGCTTGAACATATAGATGCTTATTAGCCAAGCCAGACTGTATAGGTCAGGCAGAACCGCCCCCCCCCCCCCCCCCCCCCTTACGCCCCAGCTTTCAAATTCTAATCCATTCCTTCTTTGGCTGATCCCTCTCTTCCCACAGAAGAGGTTTTGCATATGTTTGGCTGCTTTTGCTATTCAAAACCATTCAATTAATTAAAGTCTCCCTTGTAGCTTAATTTACTTTGCTCACTACTTCAGGAATTTTTCCATTCCCTCCTCCTGTCCTTGTGCTCTCCAGCAGATATTTGACCAGGTTCTTCTTTGTTCTCTGTTATTTTCATCTTTAACAAGAGAATTCCTCCACCAAGACAATGAACCAAATGAAAGGACAAGAGAAGCTTTGCTAGGATAGCACCTGGTATTACACACAAAGCCTGTCCAAAGGGTTTGATTGTTTGTTTTAAAGCATAGTAGCTTCATGTTCCTATCTCACTCCTGAGGCTTCCTCTCCATCAACTAAGTCCCATAGTGCATCAATGCAGCAATGCAGCTCCCATGGCTCTTGTCTTCATGGTTCTTCATTGAGCTTTCCCCATTGCTTCCTGCTATGACTGCTTGAAAACGTTTTTGCAGTTTGTTTCCACTGAAAAATGTCTTTCTCTTTTAAAAGAAATTAAAGACTTAGCAACAATGAATACAGAATATTGTAGGAGATGCCCAAGTGGGACTAATTTTTTGTTTCAATATTTTATGTGAAACACATGAGGCAATAAAAATAAATATCATTTACTTGGTTCACAGGAAATCCTTTGTGTTTTGAAGCAGAAACATTTATTTCAGAATACACTGAGAGATTTGGAAAACAGCAAACGTTGATCTGTCTTCCCTGCAAAAGAGGAGCAGTTTCAGCATTTTTTCCCCCTAAAAAAACCCCTTTCCTCATTTCTCCTCACATCCACTCTCTCAATGGCATTATCTGAACCTCCCAGTACCAGTGGAACTCCCAACATGGTCATGCTTTCCTGAACAGCTGTGTGGAGTTGGTCAGACCTCAGTGAGAATACACCATTGGAGCCTGGTCTTTCCGAGACCAATGTAAGCACTTTTTTGCTAAGGAACCCATGAAGGGAAGAGCTTCAAAAACATCCGTGTGAAATTGTGAATTGAAAATGTGCTCCTCACCTGAGGCATTGCAGGAGAAAGCAGAGTAATTGTCAGATCACTGCTTGTCCTGTGGGGAAAAAAAAAAATATGAGAGCATTGATTGTGGTCTTTTGACCTTCTTTGGAAATGATCCTGCATTCCTTCTCCCCACCAGACTGCCTGGGCTACAGGGCAGTTCAACACTTCCAGCTGTGGAGACCTCAGCATAGATGTGTCCAGGCAATAGTAGGGAACTTGAGGGGAAAAATAAAGTAGCACAGACACAGGCACTGGAAAAAGCAACACCTCCTGAATTACCACCACCACTTCCCGGAGCAGTAGTGGTTGAGTCTGTTAGGGAAAAGGTCTACTTCCCAGCCAACTACTGACTCAGCCTGTCCCCATTTTCATGTCCAAGACCTAATAAGATCAAACTGAAATTGCTTGCCTTGGGGTAGCATATAGAATTTCCAGCCAGGATCACCAACCCCTTAAAATCAGTGCACTCTGGATAATCATAGCACACCCCATTATTAGAGATTTACATGAGATTAGAGTCAAGGTGTGTTGAGACCTAGCAGTAGGTTCAAAGTTGACATGACATGGCTGCAATTATGCAGAAAGTCAGTGCTGGAAAGTGGAATAAAGGTTGTTTAAGCTGAGTTTCTCCCTTTACATCTGGATTAGTACCTTCAGACTGAGCACCAGTCTGAAGTCTCCCCAAAAACATGACCCTGGAGTTAGTTTTAGTCATGCCCATAAGATGTGCTTCCTTTAGTAGAAAGCTTTTTGTTCGCTGTACAGATCAGCAGTTTTAGCGTCAGCAGAGCTCATGTGAAAAGTAAAATTCGCCCCTGGGAGTAACGATTTATATCGTAAATGCTAATGAACCAGGGATGTAGATACCACCTTTTAATTTGACTCATGCTGCTAAGCCAATGTTCAGATTCTTACTGAACCAGCATTCAAGGATCTCCATTCAGTTTTAGAGATGCTTTATTTCACCCTGATCAAAGCAGCTTTGCACCTTGTTTCCCTACTTGTAATAAGAAAAAATCTCCCTTTTCTCACTCTTTTTGTGTCTCTTTAGCAAAATATGTCTTTGACAAGGCTTTCTGCAATGTGTAAAAGCACCATTAGGATCTTGGTTAAGAGCTCCCTGGCGCTGCTGTAATATTGGTAATAAGGTGGCAATTTTTAGCAGGCTTACTCTGCCCAAGAAAGTGCAATTTGTCTTTTCATGTTCACTCAGAAGAACCAGGTGAAGGCTGAGCAGATGAATACCAGGACATTTCTAGCTTGTGGTTTAAGATAAACTTGGAACTGTAATAATATAAACCCAGAGACTTTTTGCTAGTGGAATTGTAATCTGAAAAGAAAATTGATGTATGGAAATCATATTACCGCTGTCTTTCACATGAACATTCTCAATACTCTTTTATGTAAGAGTTCTTAACTCTTGACCTCATGACAAATTTATCCCTCATTTAATACTTAAGATGTTTAGACCATTAGGTAAAAAAGTATTGTTATTTAGGTTACGTGTTGAAAGTCATAGCGCCTGGAAAGAATTCTTCTTTGTGGTTTCCAGGCTGACTCCAGAAAATTAGAATTGCAGTGAGGCTATCCATGCAGTTAAATTTAAAAAAAAAAATCTCAAACCCAAATCCAGACTGAAGCAAATCTTAACAGCATGAAGAATCATTGCAAAGGTTTAAAAAATTTCACTTCACTTCATCGATATATGCCATTTCCTGAAGGAAGCCAGACATGTTAATCATGTGCAAAATATATATGTATACACATATAATTCACACATATGCTTATATATACATATATGTGTGTGTGCATATACATGTGTGCATGAGTGTGTATATAGTTTTTTTTTTCCCTTTCTTCTTCATATCAGACTTCACCATATGGCACTAAACCCATCATTTAATGTGGAATTATGAAGCTAATGGAATGTGGAGAATGAGGTCTTGCTTTCCTATTGGTCACCAGGCTCCTTTTTAACTGCTGGGGGAAGACCAAACTTATAAACAGAGGTCTGTGACCATAGAAACATCCAGATCAACTTTTAAATTTCATTACATAAAAATAATTGGCTTAATTTTTTTCTATGCATTGCACAGGAAAAATGCCTGGCATGTGTGTGTTCAATTAGATATATTGTTCATATATATATATATATATTACGCTTCAGAATAGTGATGGTGACTTACAGGTCAGATAATTCATCCTAGTGAGAGATGCCAATTTTTTCTCCATGCAGTCATTAGTACCTCACTGAAATACAAGTAGAATTCAGAGCAAAAATCTCTGGTATCAGTGGAAGTTTTCAATTTATTCCTGCTTAAGGGCTCCATACACAGGGTCAACAGACTTGTTGCTCAGTCTTACTGTATTTTTCCCATCTACTTTTCCAGCTCTCTATACACATATGTGTATTCAATCACTATGGGCATGCTTTCAACAAACCCTCTTATCCCAGTGGACAAATGGATTTGCGTAAAATAGAAATCAATTAGAAGTTGATCCTGTAGAGTTGAAAATTGCTTAGTTAGAGGCTTTGAAAATCTCACTGGTTTCTCATAATGTCATGAAATCATAAACATGTCTAGTCTAAAGAAGGCCTCTGGAGCTGCCTAGTCCAACCTTTTGCTCAGAAAAAGGGCTATATCCAAAGCCAGACCGTGCCCTTGTCCAACTGAATTTTGAGAAAATTTTTCATTATATACAACCATAGTTTCCCTTTCTGCAACTTGTGACTCTTCATCTTTCTGCTCTACATCTCTGAGTAGCTGCATCTCCTCCACCAACCCCATTTATGTAGCAGAAGTCTTGCAGGAAAAAAGTTCTCCCTTTTTCCCATGGTCAAATATTGAAAGTACTGCCAGGGAGAGTAAGAGATACTGATGTGGATGCCTTTTATAGAGTCCCAAGCTTTTTCCAGGCAGTGTTTGCAACTTGTTACTTCTTGATGTGTATCCATGGTCCTTAGTGGTGTTTGTGCCCAAGCTTGGGCCTTACCCTCTACACAATTCCATCTGTCATTTTCCTTGATCTCCAGCACAACCACATCTTCCACTTCTCTTATCCTATGCCTTCCCTTGTGTCGTTGCTTCCCAAACCTTATTGCTTACTCAAATAAAGCTAAAATTGGTAAACCCAAGATATTTCATTTATCAATATTTTATAGAAAAAATTTTCTTTTCCTTTCCACACTTCTGTCATAGCTACTATAGGCTTTATATATACCTTGATATTTTTGCCTTGAAATGACCCATCTTGTTCAAAACATCACAAGAAATGCATCAAGAAAAAATGTGAATGCTGTCCACTCTCTTTCCGTCAGAAACCTCAAATCTGATTTTCCATTGCTATCTCTAGAACTAATCCTTTCTACCAGCCTTCATTATGTCCCCAGCTCTCATCCAGCTTCTTAACACTCATCCAACCCTCTGTCTTCCCCAAATTTGATTACTTTATGTTCCAGCTTCCGTGGTTTGCTCAAAGGGGGTGTTCCTACTGAACACTGAAACCTAACTGCCTGTGATCTGTAACTTCATCTTCTAGCTTTATGAAGCTCTTCATAATTCTGCCTCTTTGATTTTCATGCCTATTGGTCACACAGATGTTTCCTTTCTTCCATATTTGAACATTAGGTATCTCCTATTAGGTCTCCTGTTCTGAAACCAGCCTTATCTTTGATGCCTGCAAAAAAATGAAGGTCTTAGTGTTGGTTATGCAAGGTCAATGGAAGCTGGTCTAAATGCCATGAAAAGCTCTACGACATTTCTACTGGTTTCTGCAGACTCTGGGTTAAAGATCACATTTAGAACTATTATGATAACATATTAACCAATATTTCTTTAACCTCACTATCATCACAGTCCTGATCAGTTATTTATTATTATGATTAATGTTTGCTACAGCAGTGGTGCTACGTGACCACAGCCAAGATTCAGCTCCTGATGTGACCTATCTAAATGCACAATAAGAAACAGACTTTGCCCTAGAGAAATTATGAACTCAGTAGAGAACTCAGACAATGAAATAGTCTTTCCAAAGTTGGCAATGCCAACTTTATAACCAGAGGCTTGTCTAACACCCTGCGTACTTTGATTATGCCCTGGAACATCAGAACACTTAGCTGTTGTTCCAATAGAAATGATCATTCACCTATCTTTAGCATTTGCATAAAAAAGGAAGCCCAAGGAGGCAAAGTAGCAGTTGGAAAACTTGATGCCAATAGAAATTCTATGTTCATTTTGAGTATATTTATACCACTACCACATGGACATGAGCTAAGGAGCTAGTTCTTGGATCTTTTATAACCAATGGAAACTATGCTTAAGCACAGTGTGATTAGGGAATGTCAGCTAACTCATCTAGTTTTCTACTTTTGAATGGGATGAATTGCAATACCCTATCAATACCTTTGACTAGAACTCTACAAAGGGAGCCCAGAATGACTGGGTTCAATGGAGATGTCCAAATTAAATGCCAACACTGTCTGATGAAGGCTGCTCCCCGCTCCTTAGTAACAGCTAAAAGTCTACAGTTTTCCAGTTGTGGTGGATTGCCATCAAAAATCCAATCAAAGTGACCTAGAAAAGCAGCGGCAGTATGGCCTTCTCTGAGAGGACGCTTTGCTCTGTAGACAAAATTGCCTCCCTGGTGATCATGTTGCAAACAAGTTCTGCCTCAGAGAGTCAGGACACAAAGAACAAAAAGGGATTTGAGCAGCTGGGTGGTGGGAGAAGGGAAGTGGAGGGAGGAGGGGGCTGGAACGGGAAAGTGCAGAAACAGTTTTAAATATTTGGAATCTGCAATTGTATTTCCCCCCCTTCCCCTCCCAGAGCTTCATTTTTTTTTAGCCCAGATTAACTATTCCCCCTACAATGCTTTTTCATAAAGGGATCAAGTCCATTGTTTATAGAATTTGCTAATAACAGCCTCAGTCGCGCTGTCACAGCAGAGTGATTCAATTACAAGACTGGACAATAAAAGCTCAATAAAGAAACTCAAATCCTTATTAAATTTTTTTTTTAATTATTATTAAAAAATACCCAAGCAGGCTAGGATTGCCAGATTGGGAATTTACGTTGAACAGAAGAATGATATGATCTCTCTGAGTAGCACGGTGCAAATTAAAAGAGGTTTAGCGTTAAGTGTTCATGGCACAAAAGCAATTTTAAGTACCTGCAATCAGCTTAGGTTGGCTAAGCCTAAATATGTACAAATCGTGTAATGGGCAATATCCCTGGCAGTACCACGCAGAGCTCTGACAGATGTGTTCTCCAAGGTTTACTGTGAGCCCTACAACAGCTCATGATGAGTGTCTGCGTGTGCACATGCACTGGTGGGTGTGTGTGTGCGTGGGGGTGTGTGTGGTTTGTGGGCCACCTAGTGTCCTGGTGCCGACTAGACGAAACAGTCTGCTTTTCATTTCTGGTAGCACAGATTTTAAAGCAAGAAGAGAACATTGCAATCACCTATTTTGACACTTCACCAATCACAAAACAGGATAAAATGACCCAGGTATTACTGCTTGCTGCACCTTTCTCTTAACTGTTGCTTCAGCTGGAGCCCCTTTCATAAAAGAGCATTTGATCTCCATTTAAATCCTTCTTCCACTGGGAAATCCATTATTTCCCTTGCTAGTCATCTCAATTGTTAGTCGTCTTTGCTGCAAGGAACTTATGGCTTTTGGGGTTGTTTTTTTCCCAGCATAGCTTAACTAGATACCAAGCTTTTTTAAGGTCTGCTACACTAAAAAGCTCTCCATTGTGAGAAAATTTTGTCCTGTATAAGCACTTAAAGACAGTAACTCAGACACATCTTAATCTTCCCTATGTTTAGCTAAACAGTGGAGCTTTTTTAGTTTCTCAGTGCAGTGTAAGATTTCCAGGCTTTGGCTCATTCTTACAGGTCTTCTCTGAATTATTCCAAACGCACCAATATTTATTTCCATCCTGTTCTCATTCTTCTGATTTGTCACCAGCATGGTAGTAAAGGCTAATTTCTTTGTGACAGAGGACGAGTAAGCTACAGGTGAAGACTTTTTGCATTTAAGGTGTACAAGATGTCTCTTGCTTTTAACTGGTTATCTGGCATACAGTAAAGAATGACTCTAACAGCACCTCTACTCTCAATTTGACCACTTGTTTTTGTTAAATGTCTATGAACTTAATGGAATGTCCTACTATAGTCAGAAATTTGATTAAATTTGTCCCACACATTAAAGCAATTTTTGGAAGCATTGCACAGTCACATATACATACAGCCTGGTGTCATAAATGTCATGTTCTTAAGATATAGGTAAGAGAATATGGCAGAGAAAAAGACTACAAAGAGACAGCAGCATGGAAATCACATATAGTCCACTTAAGTTGATCATGGAGGGAGCCTGGAGCATAGGCTTAGTGTGGGTATCATTGTAACACCTTGGTGAAGAGTGAATACTATGCTTTCAGCTTACTTTTAATATAATAACATCTCCCCATTGCTGACACTCCAGGACAACAAGATTTGAAAGCCTGAGGTAATGGAAGTCTGATCTGCTCTGCACTTTCTTGACCTTAAGATGCCACAACAGCCATAATGGTTAAGGGAAGTATCAAAAATGGGGTTGATCTTGGGCATCAGCTGGCAATGTGCGCTCACAGCACAAAAAGCCAGTTGTATCCTGGGCTGCATGAGAAGTAGTGTGGCCAGCAGGTCGAGGGAGGTGATTCTTCCTCTCTACTCTGCTCTTGTGAGACACCACGTGGAGTACTGCATCCAGCTCTGGGGTCCCCAGTACAAGAAAAACATGGACCTGTTAGAGCACCTCCAGAGGAGAGCCACAACAATAATCAGAGGGCTGGAAGAGCTCTGCTATGAAGAAAGGCTGAGGCATTTGGCATTGTTTAGTCTGGAGAAGAGGCTCCGGGGAGACCTTATTATGGCCTTTCAGTGTATAAAGGGAACTTATAAGAAAGATGGGAAGAGACTTTTTACCAAGGCTTGTAGCGACAGGACAAGGGTCAACAGTTTTAAACTGGGAGAGGGTAGGTTAGAGTGGACATAAAGAAGAATTATTTTATGATGAGGGTGGTGAGACACTGGAACAGGTTGCCCAGAGAAGTTGTGGATGCCCCATCACTGGAAATGTTCAAGGTCAGTTTGGACAGGGCTTTGAGCAATCTGATCTAGCAAAAAATGTCCCTGTCCATGGCAGGGGGGTTGGACTAGCTGATCCTTAAAAGTCCCAAACCGTTCTATGAGTCTATAATTTTAGCAATCTTAAAAAAAAAAAAAAAAAAAAAAAGTGTCTTGCTTGTGCTGGTATTTTTATCTCTAGCTATAGTCAACAGAGAGATAAACAACACCTGCAGGAAATGCTCTCTATCTCAGACACTAAGAGATGGGATGAATAACCTTCTGGAAATGTCTACTGGAGGAAAAATCACCTGGGCTATATAGCTGTCCCTTAAATCTCCCTCTCAGGTGCTTTGTTATCTTCACTGACTATGCAGGGATCCTGGTCATCTTGCTTTGTCTAATTGCTTAACTTTTAGACAGGGCAAATTAAGTGAAATGAAGACCACCTCATCATAAATTCAGTGGAAGACTGGTAATATTCCAAAACAACACAACAAGAGGTGTGAAAGTTTAAGTTGTGGTCTGACCTGTGGTCACATAGCCACTGGGAACTGCGGTGCATGCACACAGCTGGTCACTGCTGGGTTCACTGTTGGATGAGAAATCTGTTGTAGTGCCAGGCAGAGGACAGCAAAACTGGAGAGCCCTCCTAGGAGGCTGAGTGGCTGGCTGAGCACTTCTGCCTGTGTGGTCATCATAGTAATTTTAGCAGCAGGTCCATGACAGAGGATATTCAGGTGTTAAAGGAAGTTGGAAAGTGACAGAAATGAAAAAATAAGTGGAAGTACATAGTGCTGGAGTGGAAGGAGGTTGCTGCAGCTGCAGTTTATGAATGTTTCCTGGATGGAGATCATGCTGTGTCTCGGAAACATTAGAGGTTTTGTCCTTCAGTGGACATAGCTAATATATAAACGAGGAGAAAAATACAATACAAGTGTTAGCCTTGGGTAGGGAGATAGTCACCCAAAATTTCCCCTGTTGCCACAGACCCCTCTGTTGGATTGATCCATTCTTAGATAATTGTTTAAAATAGATGGCGTGAGATGCCCTCTTAAGTGACCTTTCACCGATAAAAGCAGGAAACTTGGCTTAAAGCAGGGGCTTACATTTTAAATGGCTATGGTTAAGGGAGATTAATTCTACCCTCAGAACTCAATCTAAGTTAATCATCAAGGCTCTGCCTGTCAGCTCTGTAAAGACATGTGGAGCGATCAGCCCATCTTTGGGTAGTGGTTATGATTGCGGGATAAACCGTCCTCTAAAGCGGCAGTTTCTCTGCACTGATTACAGAGAGTGTGGAACGAGAAAGCTCCTCAGAAAGGTGCTTCAGTGACTTTCCTAAAAAATCAGGCAGGATGAACATGGGCTTTTAAGCCTTTGCAACAGAGGCCCAGAGATTTTCAAAAGCTGCTGTTGGGTCCTGTCTTTATCACAGAGTGACTGTGGAAGGATGGAGCTCCCCCACCTTTTAGGGATACTACGGGGTGTTCATTCCTGATGCCAACAACCACTGCAGGTGCACTTAGTTTGCACTTAGATTAGGTGCACCTAATCTTTACCAACTAAAACTCAAATGTCGAATCCTATCCTGGATTGGATGTCTAAGACATAAAGTAGAATAAGACATCTCTCAAAGTACCCATTTCTGCTCATGGTTCATTTCTCCCCAGCTTGAATTAAATATCCAATTTTTAAGTGGCCACCTGTAAACAAGTGAAGTTTCTGCCTTCCAAGATAGAGATGAGCATGACTGATGTCTGCCAGGTGGAGGTAGAGCTCTTAGAGGTGGTGTCATATGCCTTAGGTACAGCGGAAAGTTTCTTTTGGTTTCAGTAGTGAACACTGGTGCACTGGAAGCCAGAATGATCTGAATCTGTTCTCTTTTCTCTCCTGGATTAAGAAACACTCACAAAGCATGCTAACAGTGAGGCAAAGGTGGCTTTTTCACCCATACTAAATAAATGTAAATTATATGGGTTGATCAAATGCAGCTGACTACTTTGGACACTTTATGAATTTTCTCATATAAACTTCTCAAAAGCAGAATGAATTTCTAGGCTGAGGCATACATTTTTTAATTAAGAGAAAAGCATTTATTAAAATGGATGAGAGTGCTAAATCTGACCAACATACCTTTGAAGCTCCCAGCCCCCTGCTTTATGCCGTGAACTTACACTCCCTGAAATGTGGCATGGCTTTATATTTCACAGCATCCATAACATGGATTTATCAAAGGTCACTATGGCAACATCCAGGCAGTCCAAGACAAATACGAGTATGAGCATAGAAACAGGACAAAACAAACTGAAATCGCCTTGTTCCCACCCAGTCTTCTCCCCTGTACCTTCAATTCTAAATTTAGATGAATACTATTATTAATACTCCAGTTGATATTACCTCAGCAGAGATTGAAAAGCAGGAGAGAGTTCACACCACACATACAGAGAGGAATATCAATGTTGTAGAGGCACATTGCATGCATAGGATCACTGGGGCTATGGGTAACTCTGTAGAATAATTGTATTGGCATGTGTGAATTCTGGGAATCAGAACCTCCTAATATTTGTTTTGGCTGTGTTTCCATGGCAATAAGTGCACTTGCTATTAATTCTCTGGTTTATTACTAGTCCTTATTCCTAGTATTTGGGGGACGGTGTTATTCATATTCACTTTGGAATTCCAGGCCTTATATATATGAACCTGAACTTACTAATGGTAAATATATATATATATATAAATAAAAATATAAAATGAAGCACTTAGAATCCCAAATCTCTACACTGACAATGATAAACATTTTCAGAAGTGGTTGAGAACCTTGAGATATACCAATCCTCTTTTACTAATAGTATTTAAAGTTGTTCTTTTGGAGATGTCTAACCACATCTGAATTTATAACTTTTTTCTTTTTTCTTTATTTTACTCATTTTGGAAAATGGGACACTTTTAACATTTTATTCCCTGGAAAGAAGGAAAAGTGTTCAGAAGGTGAAAGATTTCAGAATATTTTTTTGCTTTTCTGTTCATTTATATATTCATACATTGTTATATATGGCACACACAGACCAACAGATGCACACAAATCTATATGAAAAAGTATCAATGGAACTGCAGTTGCAAAGTGAATTTCTCAGTAATTAAGATAAACCAAAATAAAAGTTGCTTGTGAAACCTTACCTCTCTCCTTTTTATTACATGTTATCCTGCAGCTTAATGATATGGTAGCCTACTATATTTAAATGGCAACATCCCATGGTGAGAGCCATGCCCAGATAGCAGCAGCAATTCATTATAAAATTTTAGCTTTCTTGTGCAGTAGTTGCTTCCAGGATGCATTTTCTACTTGTAGTTCAAAGGCTGCTCTAAAAACAGAACTGCTAGTTTCCTCCTGGGCTTTTTTTGGCATTCCTGAGTGGTTTTCCAATGTTAATCATCTTCAGAATATCCCTCTGAGATGGGAATATTATCCTTGTTTTACTAATGGGAACCTGATAAATCGAATAAGATTAACATGAAAACTATCCGGTTATTTTGGTGTCCAGGCTGAGCTCTGAGTGCCTGCTTTGGCAAAGGTTTAAGCATTTATACCTTATTAATCTCATCTAACTTTACCTGTCTAAAAGTAATTCCTTTCTCTGAGCTACTCATTTTCTCATAGTCAGTAGGGAGAAACAAGCACATTCAGAGGTGCTTCATCTAATATATCTTGGATGACTATCTTGGGATAAGATGAACTACCCTCCACAGGGACTAAGGCAGATAAATCCTGCATTATTTATCTGTTTGAAGAAGTTTTCCTTGATTTCAGTTGCAATTAGGAGTACTCAATGGTTCATTAAGACGCTGCAAACTAAGGGTGTCAGGGACTTGAGAGAGATCATCTGAACCATGTCTATGCTCCTTCTGCCTATGAGACCTCAGAAACTCAAGTCACAACACAAAAAACCCATGAGTGACCACTTACGTGAAGTTTGTACTAAGCAACTTTGCCTGAGTCATCCAGCAGCTGTAGGAAGAGGCAGGAGTATAATCCTGAAGGCAAGGTTTAATTTATAGAAATGCCTCTCAAATTTTGCAACAAACAAGGCAAGGGCTGTAAAGCTGGCAACCTCATATACTAATTGCTCCCCTCCAGCTGTAGGCCTTGCATCTGCTGTTCTCACTGAGGGAAGGGTATCATGGGAAAAACAGCATTACGTCATGCAATAAAAGCCTACATCAGGTATATGTTTGAAGGGGCTGACATAAGAGGTTTCAGACTGTCTTAATTTTGGCAGTTTCTAATGTTGAAGAACTTGATCTTGCAACCATAAGATTGTCCTTTTAGTACCCCCCAATGCAATTTTCTATTAATTATTTAAAAAAAAAGGAGGAAAATAAATAATAAATTTTGGCATGTTGCCTTATATGGGCACCCACACAGATCTTCCTGGGATTTGCTGCATAACAGAGGAATTCCTAGAGAGTGGGGCTCTCATCCCTAGTTCAGCTAGGGAAACCCTTTCTTAGCAGATCAGAGGGGTACTGGCGGTACAGAGGACACCATGGGAGTGCTGTGTTTTTCAGCAGACAGAGATTATCTTGTCTGTCCTTGTGACCCTTGACAATCCTCATCCCTGTCTCTCTATCTGTTAGCTCCAGGCTTTTGTTGCTAAGTCTTAGACCTGGTGTTTATCATAGGCAGTCACAATGGGAAGGGAAGGGAAGGGAAGGGAAGGGAAGGGAAGGGAAGGGAAGGGAAGGGAAGGGAAGGGAAGGGAAGGGAAGGGAAGGGAAGGGAAGGGAAGGGAAGGGGGAAGAAGGAAAGGGAAAAAGAAACAAGATTCAGAAAATTTAGTCCCAAAAGTTGAAAGATAAAGCAAAGTTTTAAAAAAAGTTTAAAACAGTCTTGACAGCAAATACTCCAAGCCTGCCATATAGATCTATATAATATTATGTTCTTTTTAATTTTTTCCCACTTGTATCAGCCCATTCCAGAACAATAGTGTGCTTTAGTACACACATACAACACCTTCAGGATTTCCTCAAACACTGCGAAATGCACGAAAATATATTCAGGACTGTATATTAAGGTATTTGAGAGCCCATGAAAGACAAGAGGACATGACTTTGGAAAAAAGCAGGGTACAATTTTCCACTGGAAAAAATAAAAATTCTCAACCTCCTTTCCCAGAAGTTGATTTTATTTTATTTCATTCTTTGTGAGAGCACCTTCAGCAAATCATTGTTAACAGCATATTGAAAATTAAACAAAATAATAAAGTGGTGGTAAAGGAAACCAGAAGTAAGTTCTACCTCAGTGGAAAAGAGAGTGAAACGGATATTAATATTTAATGTGGTGGAGGTGACAAGTGAAATGAGTACTCATTTCCCCTCTCCTCGGTACTGTGCACAGAGATATGTACCTCCTCATTCACACATGCACGTTGATGCCTACATTAGCCATGGATAGGAAAAGCTTTTCCTCTTATGGGTTCTGAATTGAACTAAAGACCTCATTTACCAAGCACATAAACACATGGTTACCCTTATGTAGGCACTTAAATCCCAGTTTTCAGAGAGATTTACACATGTATAATTACACAGCTATGTATTTAATTGATTTGGTTGTAAGGATCGTGTCTCACAACATTCTGAGTGATCAAACCACTTGAGAATGGGATTACTTTTGAGGACGTGAAATCATTAGGATTAGTTTTGAGGCATTTTATAGACTGAGACTACTCCTAAGGAACCATAAATCTTTTCTTCTGATCAGATTAAACAGAAGAACGTAAAATGGTTGTACACACAGATATAAATAAATATCATCCAGCCACTGCAAATGAGATTGTTGGTCTTGTTAAAGCATGTAGAGTACATAGAGGCCATAGGACCTATATCAATAAAGCATATAAAACCTTGCTGTGCACTACTTAACTGAAGTTTTACTTGGGAGAAAAGGAGGGCAGGCTGTGAAGGTCTCAGGCAACTGCTGAATTCAGTGTTGGTCACTGGATTTCAAGAACAAGAGGTGAACCAACTATATAGAGTTCTGAAGAAAGGGGCAAGAAAGATCAGAAGTCCAGCTAACATGGCCCATGCAGGCAATCTGAAGGAATTACACTTACATATTCCAAAAGAAGGAATATATGTGTAAATACTTGTGTATAATATGTATATACACAGCATTTAGAAAAATCAAAAAATTTCTTTCCATGAAATATCATTAATCCTATTACCAAAAGAATCCAATTCCAAATCCTTTTCAAAGATGATGGAATATTAAGGGTCCTTTGCTATGATACCGTGTCTCCAAAATATGCTATGATTTCAAGAAAAGACCTCCAGAGCTTTTTTTTTCCCTAATTCCACAGCTCCTATGCTACCAGAAGGAATGATGGCCATCTCAGCCTTTACAGGAAAGGACATGCTGATGTTCAGATTTAGGGAGTATGGGTTCAGACAGTAGATGTGTAGTTGCACTCTATGACTTCAGTCATTTTATCTAATCTCATCCAGTCTCTTAGTCAACTCATCGAATTTCTTTCGGCCTCTTTTCTTATTTCTTAGATGAACATAGTATTCCTTTCTTCTGTGTCTGATCCATTTTATCTCTTCATATTGGAGCATTCATACTTCTCCCATGCACTTAAAGAGCACTTAGTATAGTGACTGGAAGTTGTAGAGCAGTGTGATAATACGTACCTGTGTTTGATTGCTCCCCAGAAGAAGGAATCAATCCTGCCCCATCTCTTTTGCTTAGGACATAATAGTCCTGATGTATTTTAATGTCCTCTAGTCTCAGGATGTGGAATATACCAAATACTCTATTTTAAGTTCTCCAGGGCATTGTGTCTGTAATGTTCCTGGGCTAGTAAATGAACAGGACTTATTAATGTATTTATCTGTTTTATACCTCTTCTCAATAACTCTGTGCCTCAGCGTTGACTACTGGTTGCTTCCTTGAAAAAACTAATGATGGGGGGAATTTGGCTCCAGGGTCTGGTTGTAAAAGTTTTACTATATTCTAAATCCAGAGCCTCTTGACAGCTGGCAGCATGGATTTCACCCTCTGACAGGGTATTGGTTTCCTGGCATGTTGAAGCTGATTAAATTATTTCCATATTATTCTAAATGAGTCTTAGAGAGTCTGTGGTGATTGGATGTTTCAGCGATGCCATAAACTTGGACACCTGCTAAGCAGCTATGAAATATGAAGAATTATGGAGCAGTTTTGATCAGCACAAGATGAGAAAAATGGCTGGTGCAGGCAAAGCATTAAGAATTCCTTCAAAATATCCAGGTTTTCGTTATTAACACAGTGCATGACCTGAGAATATGCTCCATGTTAACATCAGAAGGTGGAGATTTCTGCTGATGGATAGAAAAGGGACCCTAGAATGGGAGTCATTCATGTTCATCCTTACTTCCCCACATTCATCCCATTTTCATTAAAGAAAGGTCTCGGTTCACCTTAATGTCCTGTATTACTTTCCCATCACTCATGCCCTGGCTAAATGCGCAAACACAAAACCTGTGCATTACTGTTTCGGGAGATGAAAGGCATGAATCATGATCAGTGTGTGAGGACAGAGTCCTGTAAACTTTGTGTCTGTGTCCATTGCACAGGGAAAGAGGAATACTGATTTAGTGAGATGATGCACACAGAAGATAATTCTTACAGAGTTCTCTTGGTACCTTACATCACATTGTAGATTTTTCTTACAGTCCAGCCCTGTTAATATCACATTTGTGATTCCTGAATATGATTAATGACTGAACAGAGATACCTGCTTTAAAGTAAATATTTCAGTCAGAGCTAGTCACCTAAGCATATGTGGTCTTCACTGAGAATGTAGCCAGCATAGTCAATATGGTATAAGAAGCAAACCGCCTCATCTTAAAGTCTTTGCTCAGCATGGGTCAGATGACTCAATGCTTAAAATGCTTATTCCTCTGCATTGAATGAGATGGGAACCTTGGTTATGAATTGAGATGGAGACACCTAAGGTCTAAGAACGAAACACACTCTGACGAAGCTCATCCTTCCTGTGAATTGAGCTATGGAGCCAGCAGTCTTTCCTGTTACCTTCTCACTAGCTCCCTCTCTCTCTCTCCCACTGGTGCAATGATGCACCCAGCCCAGCAGATGCTCTAGTTTCTCATAAGGGGAGCAGTGTTCTTTCCTTCAGGTAGGATAAATCTCAGTAGCGTTCCTCCCTGACATACAAGGCCAGGGAGCTACTATTAATTACTCTATTTGTATTACAGCAGTGCTTAGAGTACTTGTGTTTAGTTTCTATACAAGAAGCCTGTCTCTGCCCTAAAGACCTAATATATTGTTTTCATCAGTAGGTCCTGATAAACAATGCCTGGATAAGGCAGCTGAGGTGAGGCATGAATATATGACCAAGTTTGTTGTTTTCCACTAGCTCACTAGAAGCTGCATCATTATATCTCTTTTTTTAAAATTGTTCTTTGTTGGTTTTCCCTCTCCTTCCCCCCTCTCTCCCCAAACCATCCTGTTTCCTGCTTTAATGAAATGATTTGAGGGTCTGCATAGACTTCTAATCAGAGAAGACACACTTTGAGAGAAAGACCATTGCAATTGGAAATGAATATGGCTTTCATGAGTCAGTTGCCACAGACTGAATTGGACCAGAGATAACTAACTGCTTTTGTAAGCCATGATCGAGGACGTGTGTGGTATCTCCTTTCTCAGGAGATCTTACAGAGATGCTGATTCATGTGCTGTCTTCCTCCTTTGGCTGAGCAGAGTGCCAGTCTTTGGGGCTGTCATTTTACAGCGTGAAAGACAGACGTGAGATGCGCTGGCAAGAGGTTTCCAGGCAGTAGGGTAATTTAGCCAAAGAATTCAAAGCCACAGTCTCTCCCATTCCTACCCACCGGATTATAACTGCAGCCAGAAGAGAGATGCAGATGAAACGAGAGAGCAAGAGAATGCAGTTACTGTGCCGAGAGGTATGGTCCAAAGAAACACATTAATTTTGTTAGGGCTTGGGCCAGCAGAAGGGGCCCAGAGTGGCAGAGAGGGAAGGAGATGAAGGAAAAAGGGGGGATTATGAAGCCCATTGCCTAATGCACATTGCCTGGTGTTGCTGGTTGCCTGCTTCAAGGCCACCCACATGGGGTAAGTGACACTCGTGAATGACTCAGTAAAACTCATGGGGCCTGTCAAGGCAGTGAACAGGAGTCTCTCTCTTCGTCAGAGAAGGAGTCATTTAAAAACAGAGCTGTGAAGGGGGAATGGGAGTGCGTGGGGGGGGTGGTAATAGAAACACAACAGCAATGAGAAAACATGAGGTTTTGCAAGCAGGGCTGCGGTGGTCGGCGCTACCTTGCTATCAGCACCCGGCACTGAGACTGATGGGGTTTTGTTCTCCCCAGACCTGGTGGCGGATGCCAGCTTGGAGGAATGAGTCAGGTTCACCGTTTTAATTCTTTGGACATAAAACTCAGCGTGAGGTACGAGGGAGAGCTGCCGTCGCGCTTGACAGAGGCCACCTAGAAAAGCCAATGTTGTTCTTAGTGGGGTGAGTTACCTCATCCTGAGCCAATAGGTGGGAAAAATCCCAGCACCTCACCCTTCACCAGTGCTCTGCATCTCCAACTGGTTGCTACAGTCTGTAACAGCTACAGAAAAGTATTTGAAAGCTCTCCAACCTGAAGGAGCCTCTTGAGGCTTTTTGAAAGTAATAAAACTACTTCTTCCTAATCCCTGTTTTTCTTCCTTTTTTTTTTTTTTTTTGTCTTGCTGGTAAGGCTAAAAAATGATAGGCAAAAGTCCACATTCAGGTCACATCCAGTTGTTTGTGTACCGATTTTTCAACTTCCAAAAGAAATAGAAAGTTCAGTGTGACTACTGATGCAGTGTTGATTTTATCAGAAAGGATTTTCCTTGTCTCATTCCACAGAGTCATTTCTTTTTCAAGCAAGCCCAGAATTTCAGGGTCAATACTAAATTTGTCTCAGTCTTCGCATAGAAAGAGATGACCTGCATAGAGGCATCATCACCAAATTCAAATCTGGCCTAACTTGACAATGAAAAGTCAGAGGATTTTCAAATGGAGCAGAACTGCAATTGTGTTTGGGTCAAAGTGTTCATTTTCTGATTTAACTGTACAATAATGACCTTTTAGTGCCATGTCTGAGATACACAGATTTCTTGCCGTTCAGCAGTGCACTGACTCAAAATAAGAGTTAGTACTTAAAGCTTGAAGGACCTTGCAATCAAATAATAATTGAGAAAGAATAATTGTCCCCCATTTTGCGGGAGCTAAGGCACGAACATGAATGTGTTTGTCCAGGAATCATTGGCACATCTGGAAAGTCGCTGACCTCTACAGGCCCCAGCCAATAAGCTCGTAATGAAGTTTCCTTACTCTAAAACCATATCTGTGACTTGTGAAGTACAACCCGAAGTCAATAGATCCTTTCTTTTGAGTGTTCACCAAAGACAGAAACTCTGAGAAACTCCAGAAATGCAGAGGCATCAATTTTATTTTTTTTTCAATTTTTCTTCCTTTTTTTTTTCCAACTTTGCACAACCTCTGAGATTTTGATCTGCCAAGTTTCACACAGCTCTAGTTAATTCTTGTTCAAGAAGCAAGTCTTCTGACTTAGAGTCATATCCTAAAATTCCTCCTTATGAAGGTTTCACACTACTGAGGGCCAGCAATGCAGAACCATTCGTTGATGTGATTTGACTAATCCCCCTATAATGAGGAAGTGGAACAGCTGAGATGAAAGTCTGAGCCCTCACTGTGCAAAGGTATGAACTAATAAGCAAAGCTAAGCTAATATGGAGATCCGGGCGTTCCCAGAGGGGATTTGAACCCAACTGACTTCGGTGTTTTTGATCAAAATGGCTGCCAAAAGAGTTATTGAAGGGTCCAAAAACTAAAGCAAAAAGTCAGCAGTACTACCACCTGTCTGTTCATTCATGATACTATTAGCCATTGAGCGGCAAAAAAAATACTACTCTTACCCCAAATTTCCATGCATGTCAGAACTTTCATTGTCCCATTCACTTATTTGCAGTGGACAACAAACCTCTGTGGACTGCATTCATATCACTGAAGAAATGCATACATCTGTATGCTTGCTAGGGATATTTAAACTGCATAGAGAGATAGGATCATGCAAGGGAGGAATGTAATAAGATTAATATGGACTGCAGTTAGTCTGGGATAAACCCTACAAACAGTGAGATTTATTAGCCTGTGGAAGCAAATTTCTAGAGAAATTGACCCACTAACTTGAGAAATGTAAAACTATCCCAAAACCACACAGTACAGAACATGCTGTACATCCTTGGTTAACAGATATATATCCTTCTGAATGGCATTTTCCAGTCTCTGAATTGTAAGAATGATGTTTTGCCGTTCATGTTGCTGTGTGGCTACAGACTTTATAATGGTGGTGCTGTCCTCACAGAATAAAAGACAGACTTGACCCTAAGGAATTTCCTTTCTCAATCATCAATTAAATACAATTTTAAGCATGAATTTTCCTTTATGTAATATGCCTAAATCTATCCCTATTAAACAAAGTATGCAGACACAAGAACTTTATGAGGATTCAGTGCTTGCTTAAGCAGTTTGGTGGCTCAGAGCTTAAAGAAGTAGGGTTACTCTTAAATTAGTAAGGATAGGAGAATGGGAAAACAAGGCACAGAGAGTTTGAAGTATTGATGTCTGCAATGGCAGTGATGAGACAAGGGGGAACAAATGGAACTTGCTGCAAAGACAATACACTATTGATTAAAAGTAAAAAAGACAGTTTGAAGGAAGTTGCTGTAGGTTACTATCAATTAGATGGAAAGCCTTGGCATGTCATTTTGTGATTTGGTATTTTTCTTCATACTGAGAGATGGACACATGGAAAATTCCATTGGTTAAGGTCCTCGTTTTCCTCTCAGAGTGAATTACTGGTTGCAGATCACTATTACTGTGACAGCTAGCTAGCCAGCCAGCAGTTTCTCCCAGGAACATAAATTAAAGCGCTAAGCTGCACTGTACTGGATATGTGAAGGGTCCCCAATTCAACTGTCTGTGACAGCTATCTAATGCCATTTTAGATGCCTCAGAGTATCCTCTCTGGCATCTGTTGCTCTACAAGAACACAAGGCTGGTGTCAGATCTGCCAGGTGCAAGTATGCAAAATACCTCACATGTCTCAAAGGACTCCAGACACCAACGTGTGGATGACTGAATCAAGCCCACATCTTCCTCCCAGAGTGACTTGTCTGGTGTAGAATGTTGAAAATAACCCAATGATGGGGCACGATGCTGAGACGGTGATGATGTGGGAGGGTGAGGAAAACGGAGAAACAGCAGTGGCTGGAAAAGCTGGGATGGCTGAAAGGGGAATCTAGCAAACAAGTTGCTGGAAAGTGAGGTGGGAGGAGAACTGGGGAAATCTGGCTTTACAGGGTGCAGGGAGGACAATTTTCCATTACGGTGGTGGGACACAAGCACTGCATAAGATCATTTGGATCCTCCAAATTGATAAAGAGGGATTGTGTTACATCACAGTCGTCTTCTGCTCCTCCAGCATTTCAAAGGGAACTACTCTGAGCTCATCCCAGCTAAAATAAGTCTTTGGCATGTGTTCCAAGGCCTTGATTCCACCCCGGTTTGACACTGGGAGCCACCCACCAAGAAGGAAAGCAACATCACCAAGCATAGCCAGCTGGGTGCTGTCAGAGACAGCCAAAACCTTCATGCAGACTGCAGAAGAAGAACCACAGCCCCATCCCAGGCCAAAAGAAAAACCTTTTCTCTGAATTCATATCCTCCACTGACATTATTAATCAGGCTGACAGCAGGCAGTGCACATGAGGAGAGGGCAGAGAGCAAACTGTTTTTACTCGAATAAAAAAACGAAATAAGAAAGATTTCCTAAAAGCGTTCTCACAAGTTATGTCCACAAACTTGCCAAGTCGCCAGTAAGATGAGTAAGCCTCATTCAACTAGTTCCTGTTTCAAATGCCCCCACAATTACACCTGTATCCGCTGCATACACATTTGCCAAGGCCTTCCAGGACTCTGTGTTGGTTTCAGCTGGTCAGATTGCTCTGAGCTTTGCCAGCCATCTGTGCCTGGGTGTTTGGAGTCAGACTATGGGACGGAAGTAGCCAGGGACCTGGAGCAAATAGTTTTATTTGGAAAGTGCATTCCCCAGCTGCAATGCTTCATAAAAGGCCTTTCCTCATGATGTGAAAACAGACAGCCGATCTCCATCACGGGACCCAGAGTGAGCCTATCTCCATCATGTGGTGTGTTGCTCTCAGAGGTAAACAGGCTTGAAAAGTCAAATTCTTGTCCCCAAGAATCAGGTCGATTTTCCCAGGGAATGCACAGAAGGGTTTGAAAAAAATGTAGCTAGAGGGTGCTGGTTGCTTTTCATGGGGAAGTTTGTGAAAAGGAATCCTAGGCCTCCCTGCCTGAGCTGGGGTTCAGGTTGCAGATTGAGACACAAAAATATGGGTGTCTGCAGGCAGGTATAAAGCCTAGAGAATTCTTCAGTTATTTTGTATTAGTTATCCAAATGTTCTTTCAGTTGCCCACTCATAGGTATCTTCTGCCCTTTGAGTTGGCGTATGGAGTTTGGCATGAATTCTGGAAAAGCACAGATTTCCTACAGGTCCTGTGACACCTCTAGCAACTTGATTCAGATGTTCCAGCTATGCTAGAACATCTCAAATGGCCATAGATGCTTCTACCATAGGAAAATGAATTAAGCCCACATACTTGGCCAGGTAAAAGTCTCCCTAGACTCCACTGGCTATATCTCTATCGGCTATACTGAGAGCCTAGACACTTTAAATAAGCTTTGTCTAAACAGAGGCATCTGGTGTTCTTTCAGGTGACATCCAAGACATATACAAATATAGTGGTAGTTATGACACAGGACTTGTAGTGGCCTTGTGCTCTTGTGGACCAAAGCATTAAGTAAATTTCTAGACTCTGTTGACAGTATGGGTTAGAACTTCAGTGATTATGATAGAAGTTTTAACAGCTGCTTCATATGTAGAAATCTGTGATAGGGTTCAGTGGCTTGAAGACAGGAATTAAGGCTCATTTCAGTGTCAAAGCATGGATATGTGCAGCCATTTGGGGGACACAATGCATCTGAGAACACTGCATGAAGTTATCAGAGTGGGCATGAACCAGCGATGGGTGGTTTGTGAATATAGTGAGTAATTCAATTAATTTCTTTCACTATACAAACATTAAAAGCCATCTATAAAGGAGAACAAGCACCCTAAGTGTTCTATATAAACAATGCAGAAAGAGGTGTTTCTATGACGTAGTTGAGCTCACTAAGACCTAACTGTAGAGAAATTGTAGAGGAACTGAGCTCTCAATCCATTTCGTTTTCCAGCGAAATGTTGAAGGTAGAAGGACTTAACATAGTCCTTGAACTCTCAAAGCCCTCTAACTAAAAATAATGAGGATAGATTTTATCATGATATGTCTGAGATTACCTGTCTCCCAGGGCAACTATGCTTTTGTTTCTGACCTCAGAATGGAGCAAGCCAAAAAGTGACTCAGATCTACCACTTGTAACCGTCATCAATACTCTGAGCGAGGTTTATACCAGATACAAATGGAAACGCCTACATTGAATCCATGTTGAAACAGAAAGCTTGCCTGCAAATGCAGTGATGGTTGCTGCTGTCAGGTCCACAGGCTGGGATCCTTTCTGGAAGGTCATCCGGTACTGGATTGCCCAAACAAGCAGTCCTTTGCATCAGAGTTTTGGCATGATTTCCTGATCTGCCTGCAGGAGAAAGATGTTTTCTCAATCCCCATAGCTAGTCATGTTCCTGTCTTCCTTGAAAAGCATGAGACACCCTCGGATTTCCATGAAACAATGGCCAATTGTCCTTTGTCTTCCATCTTAGTATTGCTGCAATACTGTTGATGTTGCTTTGCATTTCTGAGATGTGACCTTTGTTTGCTTTCCCCCACCCACATCCACAACAATGTAACTGACTTATGCTAGGAGATGCTTCTACCAGATTGCACCAATGACCTTCCTGGATTAACTATCTGTCATGTGTGTTTATTGCTCTGTGGCTAGACTAACATTAGCATATTTTGTGGGCTGCTCATCACCTCCTGCTGAGCTTCTTGATCTCCAGCTTTGCCTGACTAACTAGGATGAGCTGTCTTTGGACATGCAGTAGGAAAGAGAGAGCATGAGTGAGAACATTTGAGTTGTAGGACACAGAGACAAGAATACCACATTATAAAATCACATCCCCGTGACATTTAAATCCACAGGGGCAACACGTGCTGTTATTTGTAGGTAAGTGCATCATGCAAAGTTCAAAGTCGTGCTAGATACAGAGGTATGGGAATGGGAGAGAGTCTTGAGCTCCAATTAGGAGATAGAAAATAGAAGATAAAATCCTACAGGAACTCTGTATGTAGGCAAAGTGTCTTCAGTCTCTCTGGACATGAGAGAGAACCACTGTATACACCAGCTAAGTGAGCTATGGGTATCAGTCCTCTTCTTCTTCCCTTGCCTTGCCTTGCCTTCCCAAGGACATACTGGTTAGGGGTGGGGAAGGGAATGTTAATCCTGTGACTACAGGCTGTCATTATGTTCTAATGGTTCAAGACATGCTAAAGAAAAAAATAAAAAAGACAACCAGAGGCTCTTTTCCAAGAGCAGTGTCTTGGAAAATCATACCTGTAAAAGTTAGATAACTATTGAGGAAGGAAGAGTTTTATTGTTATTTTATCCCTGAAATGTGTTTTTGGGGACAAATGAATTCCGATAGTGGGTTCTGCCCTCAAACTTCCTTCACTCTCCAATTTCTCTTGCCCCAAACTGGAGGCAGGAACCACTTTGCTGGTCCAGTTCCTGTGATCTTCTGTCTGGGCAGTGAACTTGCAGACACATCTGCCTTGAGAGTCTGTTTGGCATAACTATTATAGAAACCAGATTAATTTCAATGGCAACTCAGCTTTCAGAAAATCTTACAGAAATAACCCAAAATCTAAAATAACACAGTCCTTTTTTCTGTTCCCATTCATCATTTGCCTTTTACGGCTGAAGTGCAGAATGAGGGCAATTGTTGAAGAAAAAGCAAACCAAAATGAAATATGTTTAGGCTTCATTCCACCATCTTGTACCCTCATAGCCTGAGGGAAACAGAACCTTTGAATATACCTGGGAAGGACTTTATGGTTGGAAAATACCAGTTTAGAGAACGCCAACTAAAATACAAAACTAATTATTCACTCGAACACAGAGTATAATGTATGTAGCCTGTATGCCACATTACCCCAAAAATTGGACAAAACATCCCTCTTCAGCTGGTGTCTGTTGGGGCAATGCTGTAGACTTCCAGTTTGTACCCATTCATGCTAACAGATCATCTTATTTCAGTATTTCTATTGCTTTGCCATTTCTCATTTAATATTTCAGTCTTTCTTGGTAGTAAATAGTTTCAATCTGTTCTCTTTAATTGTTTGTGTACAAGACCATTTATTTATCCATAGCTTTCTCTTTTGGAGGAATTCTCAAAGGATGAATTTTATTGACTCATAGCATTAAAAACCATATCAGTCACTAATAGCTGAAGACACTAATGAAAGTTAGTGTATTTAAATAAGCATACAGTAATTTCCAGGGCAGCTGCTCTACTTTTTTAAAGTTTAATACAATTTACGTGAAATTGCAGTTTTCTATAGGGAAATATCAATGCTACTGAAAAATTTTGATTATACTCCAGGTAGATGAGTTTGCAAGCCAGTTTTTCTCAGCCTAAATACTTCAGAATATTTTTAACATTTCTGTTAGTTAAAGACCATGGATTGTAGTAGCGGATCCCTCATAAGTGTGATGTGGTGGCTTTTTTTTCCCTTCGCTCATCTGGGAAGGGCCACCTACAAGCTATAGAGCTGTAGGACTATAATTCTGATGATACCAGCCTGTCACCTTCATTGCTGATCTTCACAATATGCCAGAAGATACTCAGGACTGTCTCATGGAAAAAATTAACAGACTTAAGGAGTCTAACATGTCAGGGAGATATCTCCCTACCAGAGCAGCTCCTAACTGACATTGCTAATGAAGATAAGTCTTAACTGTACGTAAAATGGATTCAAAATGAAGCATTTTCCAGTTCTGAAAGACAATTCTTATTCTGCAAGAGGCCTCTAGACTTTGGTATTGACCTATTTTGACATGAAAGCACATTTTGAAATATTTTGAAATATTAGAATTTCCTACTGGATAGACATTTTAATTTTTGTTTAGCAACATGGTTACTCCTTTTTTTGGTCATCTCTTTTGTGCAATTTTGGGCTTTGCTTTTTTCCAAACTTATCCGGAAAAGATCACAAGTTCCATGTAATCACCAAGATATGAGGCTTTAAAGAACAGATACCAAGCAGTTTAAGACTTTCAATAAAATTTCCAGGTTTGGCAACACACACAATGTCATAATTTCCTTATGGCTCATTTTTAACCTTTTCTTTCAGTCACAATAAATGTTACTGCATTTTTTCATGTCTGGTTTTATGTTATAGGAATAATCCGAGTACGCCAGTCTTTATGGACTCAATTGATTAATCTGGCTGAATTCTTTCACCTTGGGGATTGACTCATCCTGTTTTTCCCTGACTTCCGTAATGGCTGTTTCTTGACATTTAGATCTCTTGTGTCATAGCAGCCTGGATTTGTATTTAGCGGGCCCTTTTCACTCCCTTCACATTTGTTGTGGCACCCTTGGGCACAGCAAATCTCAAACTCAGAGTAAGTGTGGAACAAAACACATATGGTCCCTATGCAGTTCTTTAAATTAGGTCAGTATTTTAATAGTGACGGAGTTTTAATTACATTTTTAAGGCCCTCAGCTATGTCTGACACCTTATTGCATTAAAAAAACCCAAAAGCTAAACCTTATACACACTCTGCTCCCGGATTCATCTCACCTAACTCATGCTTCTAAAATTTAGGGGATGTATTCAGTTCATAATTACTCTAAGCTAATGAGTTCTGAATAAAGGTAGATACCTCCAGAAGATAATTCCTCACATTTCAAGATAGGTATTTAAGGGAGCTGGGATGAGACTTTTAATATGAGAAAAATATGTAAAACAAAGCATCTCTCATGTATGTAATCTCAGCAACACAGTACAGTGTCTCATTACTCCCAGTCTCTATAGGCAAGAGGAGCAAAAAAGGGAATGGATTTTCTCAGGTTTCTGAAAGAAACCATCAACACCCTGGAACAGACCAGAGTTCCTGAGTCTCGTCACTGCACAATTAAATTTTCATATATGTGTATATTGAGTTGAATGGGTCACAGTACTGTTCCTCCTTTAAGAAGGAAAGCTCAAATCTGTAATAGGTAGGATTTATCTGATTTAAACTTAGATATCTGTACTATAGGTACAAGCTGCAGGCATGCAGGATCCTAGCCTTCATTTATAAACAGTATAGAGCTGTAAGAATTTTTTAGGGTGTGATTTACCTGATCCATTGTAGAGGTTTATTTTAGGATCAGATGAATTGTGCCCTTGACTCCACTGACTGCTGACTGAGGAGAAACCCTAGGACACCTCTCTCAGGTGTAGTTATGACACTGTAGAGGTTTATACTCAGTAGAAGTCTGAAGGATTAATTCTCTTCTGTGTGCCAATTTTTCATGTAACTACAACATTTTGAAATTATTTTTTGCCCCAAGTCATAAGCTTCTAAAGTATGGTTCTCTTTTGAATATATCAGCACACATACATATTTGTATTTATAAGAGCTCTTCAGCTAGATGTAGTGCATTCTGTTGCCCTCTTCCATTCTGTAAAATCAGTATATACCCATAAATCACCTAATTCTCAGTCCAAACACCAATTTTCCAAAGAAAAACATTGCCTTTTAATCAGTTTTAGAAATTATTTAATTTGTTGCCCCAATTTTCTCTTGGCCGCCTGTTCTAAACTGATTAAATATATTCCAAAATGGGGTGTCAATTTTCCCAGTCATCTTTTTGTAGCCACATTGCTTCTGTAATGAATTTGACTGTGTAAGGCACAACAGATTACTGTTCTGCCTACCACTAAACAATTAGACCGATATAGGAGAAGGAAATAACTTAAAACTATGAAAAAAAATGGCCAAGTAAAAAAATGCCATGAGAGCAAAAGAGCAAGAAGGTGTCAGCCTGAAATCTTGCCTTTTCTTCTGCTGAATTAATTTTCAATGCTTCCTTCATCCATTGTCCTTTCTGAATTGCGTTCTATGGAGCCCATCTTTCTCTAGTGTTTAGAGGTGAATTATAGGCCAATATCCTACAGAATATAATAAACGTTTTGATAAAGTTAGGTAAGATAATCTACTTCTTGTATTTAGACCTCCACATCTGAACTTGCAGCATTAAGGCCAGACTGGAAAATATTACTATAGTTGGCTTTTTGCTGTGTGAACATGATAAGCAGAATTATTTGTCAAAATAGTGCCTTTGTTATTAATTATCCTACAACCTCCTTTCATCCGTGAATTATCCTTACTCAGTTGTTTTTCAGCTCCTCTGGATCCATCAGATGGGCTTGGCATGAAGCACACTCATGTGTTACTTGATTTATCTTATCAGTTTCTCCAAAGAATTTTATACAAATCTGCTGAGTCTGCACCATGCTGAATTAAGATGCCAGGTCACCTGTAGTATGTCTTCTCCAAAGTTCTTTGATCATCAGAATTATCTTTCCCTAGAAGGCAGTTCTTTCATATCCTTATAAATAATTCAGTGTCAGGTATTCAAACAAAAACACTGACAATAAAGGGAAATTAAGTTTGAAAATTGTGATCCAGTTGAGCAACTATCAACACCGATTAGTGCATATTTACGATTGAGGTTTGCATGAATTATTGCTGAACAAAAGCTCCAGTAAGCGGACCACTTGCCTGGATGGAAAAGGCCCAGGAATATCACAGGCAGATGTACCTTTTTTATTTACTTTGTAGGGGACCTTTTTACAGAGCTTTACAGTAATTTAGACCATTTATTGTACACCATCCATTTCACCTTGTAAATCTTTTTGCAAATCAAGCATGTGAATATGGAAGTGGCCACACACAGCAAAATCTAGAAGAAGCAAAGAAATAGCTGAAATTCAGCATATCATTTTAAGGGTGTACAAAAAATGGATGGTTCTCACGTTTCAAAGGAAAAAATGGAAGGGAATCAGCTGCCTGTTTTTCTTGTGATTTTAAAGGAATTGATATTTTGCTTAAGTCCCTAGGAACTGGGAACTATTGCAGAAAAATCCAAACTGGAGATGCTTGTAATTACTTATAAATTTCTATTATAATTGTGACCTGAAGAAGGATCAGATGTAAGCTAAAAAACCCCCAACATTTTCAATGAAATATTTTTAAAAACTTCTGACCTTTTCAAAGGAAAAAGGATAGTTTTATGAAGAACTTAAAAATATCTTTTTATGATAACAACTAAAACTTTTATATTTCAGTTTTGAAATTATTGGTGAGTAGAGTATGCAAGACAAATGAGTTGTTCACCTAGCGGGCTCTAATTCAGTCTTTTGGATTTTTCTTTTGCATATCTGTAGGGATTAAGCAAAATGTCTTCACCATTCCTTTGGCATTAGTCTGGGAGAGAAATCTGCATGGAGAGGCTATGGAGCCTGAACCTCAATATGACGTTGTCTGTGTACATCAGTGATGGGCTTGGGAAGTAAGGACCCTTGAGTCTTAATCTTTGTCACCAATTTACAATGCAGCTGTGATCCTTTTCATCCGCCCTAGGCATCTTCATCTGCAAATGGGATCCTATTCTTAGCTGTATTAAAATTAGGGCTTGAGTTTAAAATAAAGCCATTAAGCTGGTCTTATAAAGAATATATACTATAGGTGAGAGTGTCTAAGATGGAGATGTCAAATGGCTCACAAATGGGGTTATATTGGCTATATATTGACTGTATAGAGATGTCCTCAATGACCAGGTTATACTTTACACTTGACTTTCAGACTGCAGCTGTTCATATGATGCAAAGCTTCATACCAGTATTTAGTGTTATACAGTGACTTTCACTGAATGTTATTTAAACAGGGAGTAAGGTGTTTAAATCTCTTTGAGTGTTTATCCTTTGACTTCCATGTTCCTAAAGGGCAAGACATTATCTGTTTACCATTCACTTTCAACATAACTTGGAAACTGAGATCATTTTTATGCAATTTCCAGTACCTTCCGTTTATGATTTTCTCAGTAACTTTGTCATAAAATTCTTCAGTCTCATATGGAGCCAAGATGTGGACAAGAGGTATAAAGGAAGGAGAAGAAAACTGACCTACAAGAAGAAAATATAAACTACAGTCCTTCAAAGTTTCCAAAACGAAAATTTGCTGTTGAACTTAGAGATTTTATTGTTTGGGTTTGGTTTTTTCGGATTTTTTTTTAGGTGTTTTACTTTTTTTAATTTTTTTTAATTCAAACCCATTTTCCCAACACTAATTATATATTACTACAAATGGGAACATGGAATAAAAGTCTTCTTAAGTCTCTCCTCCTTTAATAGCTTGCACTAATTCATGGGATTGTCAGTGCCTATGGGCAACATGAACCCAAGTCTTCCTGATTTTCAGTAGGAACACAGACTAAAGTCTGCTTTATGGTCACATATCACATGCAAGCTTAGACCCAGTGCCCTCTGTGGCTTCTAAATTCAGGAAACCATCTAGGAACTGAAAGCTGCACACCCTGTTTGCTCATAATTTCAACCTATTGCCTGTAATTTCACCTGTTTAATGAAGGGGTTTTGACTGGTTAAGCAGGAACCATGTTTTACAAATTTGGGTGGAGATATGTACATCCTGAGTTAGTCAATGCAGCCTCTCCTTGAAGTTAATGGAGAAAAATAGAAACTGAGTCCATTGAAATACTTCTAAAAAAAAAAGTCTTTCTAAAGGGAGCAAAGGAATATGTTGAATGTGGAAGAGCAAGAACTGCCAGGACAGAAGGAAAACACTCAGACACATTCCTCCCTATTTTCTAAGGCAAAGCTGGGAATGTCTCCAGCCAGGTTATTCATTGGCTTTAAAAGAAGTGGGCAAAGTACCACAGTGCTTTTTAACATGCTCTGACTTGTCTAATCTCGTGTGATTGTGTAGTGCCTATCACTACAGTAACTTCCCTCATAAGTAGTAGCAGAGAAAGAGTCATAAAGCTAACCTGGAGTGGAGATAGATCTTTGAAAAAAATTATGACCTGTTGTAAAATGGTATACATTTTATAGCATTTTCGAACAACTTCACAGCTGTTTGAGTTTGCTCTCTTGTTATCCGTACTTTTCTTCCACTGAATACAGGTGGCAGAGGTAGAAGCAGCACAGAGGCAAAGAGAGGAGCACTCCATATTGGAAAAGACTCACAGCTTGGTTCTCCCTCAGCTATTTGAATGTTGTGTTTCTATTTCCATGGGTGAAACATTAAAAAAAGCTAAAATGCTGAGTGAGCTTTGTTCTGCTTATAATTTATATTGCACCTTTTATCATAATTAATCTATTTATTGATATGCAAGAAGAAGGAATTTCTACCTTGCCACAAACTTAGGGCTGACAAATATTTGATATTTTTTGTCTATCACTTACAAAAGTTCTGGGCAGGATAAAGACTATGAAGTGTCCAAGGCACACCACGAACTGATACTCTGATAATAAAGATATGCTTAGACAGCAAGATGTGGTCTTTCTCTTGAGAATTGTCACCAACTTCTAGCCTAAGTGCTTGACAACATTCCTTTTGAGTAGGAATCAGGCTGCCCAAGGCTTTTGCACTCCTGCAGTTTCCCAATTCACTGCTGGAGGGCATCTTCATGGCAGGGATGAAAGTTACCTCTTTGAAGTGAGTAATGTAGCTGATAACTAACTTGTGTACCTGTTTCTTCAGGATGTCTGATGGAGGCCTATTCCTGCAACTTCTTGACCTTCATAACATCTGCTGAGATAACGCTAGGCTGCTGCCCTGATTTCACAAACAGGGAGGACAAACTCGGGAAGCAAAATGAAAAATCAAATCTTCTATGAAATTTGGGGAAATCTCTGAGTAGCAGCCAGAACTACCCACAACCCTGGGCCATCAGTGTGAACAGCACATCAGATCTGGTCCTTTTGCTGAATGCAGGGAATTCTAGATTATGTTCTGAAATATTTAGGTAAGTGCTCATCACTAAAATAGATTTGTTGTAACTCTAGTCAATGATAAAACATTGATTTTCCCCCATTATCAATATGTCCCATTTTATTCTGGCAGTTTTTTTCTTATCTCACTCTTACCTGTTTCATGGGATATGATCTTCCATCCTTTTTGCAGGTGAGCCTGAAATAGTGTGGCACTTTGGTTCATCATAAGTCACAACTTTATCAAGATGCTACTGCTTAGATTTGAAAAATCTGGCCAGGGATGTCAAAGAAAAAAGAGTTTTCAAGATCAGTTTTCATCCTGTGCTCCTAGAAAGTAAATACTTACTGAAGTCAAATTATAACATTCAGTACCCAGAAGAGAACGTCTACCTGATTTACCTATCAGCATTACTTTTCTGAAATGACAGTAAAGGGGTCAGTGGCCAAAAGTCCTGTAAAATCATCTTCTGAAAGGCAGATCATAAAACAGGAAACATGAAATTCCAATGCCTGGCAAACAGAAAGCCAATCCTTGCTTCACATCTTTACAAAAAAGCTGCACCATTTAATCGGGAGTGCACTTGCCGTATCTGGCATCATGAATGGGAGGTTATAGATCTCCAGTACACTTAAGCCCACACTTATGGGGCACCCGCTTGACATTATTTACCCGCTTACAGATAAGGCTGAGTTTCAATAGTCTGCTATGTGAGGAACACACCACAGATGCTCTTTGCCCAGGCTATGACCAGGCTGCTATACAGTCAGTATTAAATATTCTGTGAAATTAATTTTTGTTACAATTTCTGGACACGGTTCCAGAGGTAGCCTGGGCCAGTAATCACCCTCAACAGGTAACCTGGGTGCAATGACCATCTCTGAGCAGTAACAGAGGTTGGCTGTTTGGATGGGAGCTGGTCTCTGCCATCTGGCTTCAGGTGTAGAAGATGGCCCCTGGTTCATTTTAGCTCGTAACAGGTGTTTTGGAGCCAATTCCTACCAGTTAGGCAAGAGTGACTCCATCTGAAGTGTTCAGGGCGGTTTTGCTATGATGACAGGTTTGTCTTGGAGGTGCAGAAAACTACAAATGCAACTTTAAAACATGACAGGAACCTGGAAGTTATTGGACATTGCCTCCAGAAGTTTCTTTTTTTAGGTTGTCTCCAGCATTTTATGGAAATTATTGCTTTACTTTGCCGGTGTTACACACCTAAATATTATTGTTTTATGACACTTTGTTGGAAGGGGATTACATTGAAAAGGCTAGGTAAGGAAAAGGTGGAAACAAGTGCTAAATCAATTTGATGTTTGTGATCTTCTGAACTCTCTTATCTTAGATGTCTTTAGAGTCATTCTTATCTCTCTTCCCCTTAATGACCTTCCCTTAATAAACAAAACATGATAAGAGCAGAAAGGGCACTAGAATAAAGCTATTTTAAAGTGAAACTTTGCTTTCACACAGCCAGAAGCTCTGATTGGTCTTAGTCTCCGCTAACCTTGGTCTTGATCCTAGAAAGGCTTCACCCACACACACTTTAACCTATGTTGTTAACACTGGAGTACCATTCAAGCTCTACAGAACTGGGATCTTAATTTAGCTCAACTCTTTGGTGTTATAGCTGAATGGGTGAATAGATACATAGGTAGGAAAAACTTCCCATGGATATCCATACAGAAATAGATAATCATGGAATTATACTTAGACTGTGCCTTATTCTACTAATATGAGTGTCTTGGTATAAACTCCATACTGAAATACAGCTGCCAGCTTCTGCTGCTGAGACATAAAACAGGTATTGAGATGGGGTGTATTGAGAATTAAGTGGAGACGGTAGCACTGCCAACTGAATTTATGGAAGGAGTAGGATAACACAGTGACTTAGACCTGGGAGAGTGGGCTTTTGACCCTCTCAGGTGTGTAATCTGTACAGGAGAACTAGGAATCTGCTACCGTATTAAAGCCATGCTGTTGGGGTGATATTTTTTGGTTGGAGTGTAAGTGATTTGGGAGCCTAAATGACTTGATATTGGTCATTGGTCGTTGAAATTGCCATGGTCTTGAATGAGACTCTGTCTCAGTGCGTTGATGATAGGTTATGTCTATATTGCACTGGTTGCAGCAATACAAACTCTCTCTAAGTTGTCTGGCCTGGGTCCTGATACAAGGTTCATAACAGCAGTATACATGTCAAAGTAGCTTAAAAACTGTGCTTGAGAAGCAGGGAGAAATGGTGTGATTAATCCTAGATGATGTTGTGAACAAGCCATTTCAAAGCCAGTTTGTTCACAGCTATGTTGTATTGACA
The DNA here is from genome assembly GCA_031468815.1 of Morus bassanus. Taxonomy (NCBI): domain Eukaryota; kingdom Metazoa; phylum Chordata; class Aves; order Suliformes; family Sulidae; genus Morus; species Morus bassanus. Next base: position 2,970,639 of record CM062567.1, on the reverse strand, counting down.
ACATTTGTACCCCTGTAGACTGGAGACTTTAGAAGTGATGAGTATGCTTCTTTTACCTAAGGGGAAGTCACTGAAATGAAGGTATTTTTTCTTTAATAAACCATCAAGGAAAACTCGATTTCCATTAAAATGTATCTACCAAATTAAAAAAGAAAAAGAAAGGAAAAAAGAACAAAACCCCACACCCCCCCAGCCTAAAATACTAAATTTTCATCTAAGGATTCCTGGAAAGTTAAGTTAATATATACTTAATTTATTAATGTCAGAACCTTGAGTCCTTTAGCAGGTCTAGACTTCAAAAGTCCATGTGTTCATTCGAATTATTCCACAGTTTCTGGAAAAAACTTAGTCTTCCCACTCAGCTGCAGCTGATGTGAAACTCTTACATGCTTTGCTACCTTTGGTGAGAATAAAATAGATTTTCCTTCTTATTCTATACTACAACATCTGGCCACAATTAGTTTGGGATCTCACATTTTTTGAGTAGACGTCAGCAATAATTTGTATTTCTCCCTTCTCCTCCTTTTTATATGCAATATGTGGGACATACTTCCACAGGGAGCTAAACCAGAATGTAAGACGGTCATTCCTGTCTGCGTCATTTCTTTCCAAAATGTATTGCTCTCAGGACAACCTGATGGCTCACGTACCAAAGTCCATTTTTTCCTCCTATGTCATTTCCAGCATTTGTCACCACCTCATTCTTTAAGCTTTAAGCACTATCCAGGGAGTTGCATAACTTCTGTGCAAAATTCAGATACAAATCAATGCATAACTTAGGCATTAAGAAGAAGCCAAATTATCGTCTGCTAGAACACAGGCGGCTAAATCATTCTTTATTATTTTTTTTAATTTTTTGTTATTTGCATTGGGTCTGTGAAGACAATGCTAATTTTTCATTTTTATGGCCATTTAACATGAACTCCTTGTAAGCACATAACCTGCTGTATGATTGAATACACAGAAAAACAAAACCCCCAAACAGGCTTAATATGAAAAACAGTGCTAAAGTTTAGGCTTGCAATGCAGAAAAAAAAATCAAACTACTACCAGAAGGCTTTTTATTTTAGTCTCTCTCACAGCTGTGTATTTGCATTGTAAGTGGGCAGCCCGTAGTCTTGCTGCATGCATTAGGTAACCCCTATGCAAAATGAAAACACTGGTGCTACGGCGATGAAGGACACTGTTGTCCAAGTGGTGAAACTCTCAGAAAAACCCATGAAATGCGATGCATCCTGTGTGTTGGGTGTGGTGGTGAGTGCAATGAATCACTGGCAGCAGACTAAGCACAGACTGAAGTGTCCGGGCTTCTCTGGTTTGGAAGGGAAGGGGTAAGAATATGGGGATCAGAAAAATTGCTCAGTCTCTGTAGGATGGGTTCATTCCACCTCGTTGTTGCTGCTTAAAAATCATGCATTTGCCTAAACTAGGGGTTCAACTTTAGGTGCCTAGTCCCATTTCAGTCCTTAGCAAACTCATCTGGTCTCCATCTGCCGTTGCAGAAGGACTTAGATCTCCCATGGGTCCTAAGTTATACCTGCCAGCCATGCGTGTATTCTCAGACACACCCAGGCATCCTATATGGCATGAGATGTCTGTGCTTAGGCAACTAGATCATGTCCTAATCATCCAGGCTGCTGTTAATGTAAAGGGAGAGAAACTGGTACCTCCAGAGGTTGATATATTCAGTTCTAAGTGTTTTAGACAAGGGTGATGGATTGCTTTTCTCTGCTAGCGAAAAAAGCAGCCAAAACCATGACACCTAGACACTTTAATTAGAAACTTAAGGTTGGATGCAGTTGCCAAATCTCAGGTATACAGAGCCATTTGAGATACCTCTGGGTGCCTGTAACATCTGCACAGGGCTGGCAGATATGACACAGGACTGATGAGAGCTATTCTCGAAAAGCAGCTAGAGGCTGAGCGAGATGTGTTATGGCTTCTGATGGACTTCTCAGTTTAGGAGCTTAGGAAAATTGTGCCTCTCGAATGAAGAGATTCTGCTGCCTAAATATAGGTACCTTGTGCCACTTCCAACACCACAGGCCATCCCAACTTGCCTCCAGCTGCCCCTCCAAAGGACACAGTTCTCCCACAAGTCTTGGTTTAAGAGCTCCTTGCCTCATGTGCTCCAAATTTGCTACATGAGTCTCCAAAAGTGTCTGGCTTACTAACACTGGTGTGTTGTAGTCTTACATTACTTGCTGAGTCCCAAAAGACTCTTTAGCATTAGCTTTCCCTAAACATTAGCTCTTAAACTCACGTACATGAGTAATTTCTCTGTCAGTTCATCATCACTCTGTGGCACTTCAAATGCTTAACAGCGTCCCATGGGAGTGGCAAACTTCCTAGGATGATGAGACACAATTACTTTTGCTTCTGAGGCCACTGAGACCTCTGTCCCCTAAACCAGTTAGAGGATTTTGATCTGCATAAAACAAGAGACCATGGGAGAGATCATAACATTGAGCATAGTTATCAATATGAATGATGTATTAGTGGTTTCAGATGATGTATTTGGAGGAAGGAACGGTATTTGACACAGGCTACCAGCTCAAGCTGTGAGTATGTGGTGTGGTCTGAGACACAAAAGAGGTTCATGCACTTCAATCCACTTCTACAAGTCACTGCATCAGCTTCAGTGAACTGTTGCTATACCTGTTGTCAGGAAATAACTAATGTTTGTTTATGTGTCTCATCCGTGTCGAGACAGTCATAGGTGGAATTTTTAGAAATTTAAACTTCTGACAATGAATTTTTTACATTTTCTGATTTTTAATAACTCTGCATTTCTGATCTGTTCTTATACCCGTATTTCCTCTTTTGAGACCTAAGTGGATGTCTGACATTGTAGGCTCTTTCATGGATGGGAATAAGTTTACACAAATCAGACACCTAAAATGAGGTGTGACCATGTGAGCAAAATGTCTAATGGATCAAACTCAGGTGCCTTCTTGAAGTTAAATGAAATAATTTCCTAGTCTTATCTGACTGTATTGACCAATATCCACTGCTGTAACAGGATTCTAAACGCCAGGTATGCATAAGGGCACCTACGCACAGATATGTGAGGGTGGGGTGGTATTCAGTTGTTTAAATACAGACTTTGAGAACCGTCTCAGATGCCCTTGACTACCTTGCCTCCAGCTGGTGCTGCAAAAGGGCATGAGTCTCCTCTAGGTCCTTGGTCATATCTCCTAGCCTTGTGCAGATGTTGCCAGTACTCTAAGGTCTTCCAAATAGCACTGGATGACTCTGTGTGGGCAACTGAATTGAACCTTAGACCTCCACTGTGTACACAGAGACCTGAAAGCCTATCGCTCACCTAGACAACTGAATGCAGATGTCTCAATCTGAAAGTTTAATCCACCAATGTGGTGGATATAAACAACTAGTGCAGCCATCTGGGGATGTGGTGCAAATGTGTATCCAACCCCACAGCTGAGATTTGACCTACAATGACTAAGGCTCACAAGCAGCTACTCTGCTCTGGGAGTGTTCCTCAGCTCTGCCAGAGAAAACTGAACTAAATTTGTCTCCGGTGGAAGTCATTCTTCTGATAGTTTCTCGGGTGTCAACACTGCAGAATAAGTGCCTCACAGAGCTATAAATCAAGTCAATTTGTACGATGAAAGAAAGAGCAGATGGGTGGAAAAAAGACCCTTCCTTCCTTCCTTTCCCTCATCTATTCCTTCTTTCCCACCTGCCAAACAGTGGTTTCTCTCTCTGTTTAGTAGGGTTTGTATTTCACTTGGTTTATTTTCACTTACTTTGCTTTTTAGTTCTCGTTTGCTTCACCAGCATCTTTGCAACCCTTGGGAACTGGAGTAGGCTAACCCTGACCTGAAAGGGATGCGGAACATATTAAATGTACACAGTTTTTCTCAAAATCCAAAATTAGGATGTGCAGTTCCCCTGACAGCTGTGCCTCCCAGACCTGCAGATTTTACAGCAACGATTTCACATAGAGAAAATTCTCTTCTATGATAACCACGGTCCTTCACTGACTGGGACACATCCTTGATAGGTACTCGGCAAAAATAGGGGAAAACAGGAGAAAATGTGATGTAAAGGACAAGGACATTGAAAGTATAAAAGATGAGGATGTCTGGAAATATGTGAAATATGAAGAAGAACAAGCTAGTGATTACAAGCTAATAGATCCCTAAGCCTCAGTAGAGGTAAGATGAAAACAATGCTTTGGTTGGTCTGGCTAATCCTGGGCAGCTATGAACATTTAAGTCCCATGCTCTTTCTTTGTATCAGGTCCTCTCAGAAATATCTAAATCACTCAGAAAAAACAGCTGAAAATGCAAGTATGGACAAAGCCCTACATAACTAATGTATCAAATAGGACATGGGTTAGAATGCCATACATTGGCACCCATATACAGCTGGAATATAATCCCTAACACCTACAGATCAATAGAGACCTGAGATCCATGAAAATGTGTCCTGTCCCACGTGTCCCACACTACTTTGTGCCTGACCTGGCAGGTGAACGGATCCTTTGGTACCTGCAGTCCTGAAGCAAGAGAGAGCTGTGGAGCTGAGCAGGGACCAGGAGAAGATGTGCATGGGGGAGATGTCGCTTCCCAACCCTGCCTACAGGTCCTTCTTGTAGATTATATACATCCCTCCTTGCCAATGTGACTCAAGAGAGCAAATGTGACAGGGTATGGCCTTGTCCCATTTTTCATGGCAGGAGGAGAATCATGAGATGATTGAGGACACACACAAGCATACATGTGGAAGAAAAAGCCAGAGCTGAGCAAGACCCTAATTTCACTAATTTCCAATTTTTTTTTTTTTTTCAGTTCTACCAACTGTGGCAGTCCAGTTTTAAGGCTCTCTCTCAGGTGGGCCTAGTGGGTCAGCACTGCTGAAATCTGGGAAATCCTAAGTCCCAATAAAACATGAACACAGCACCCTGATAAAGCACATATTTCTGACCAACAGCTGCTCCTCTCCCCACTAGACCTCCTGTTTGCCCTTAGGAAAGGTCTCCTTATGAACACTTTGTCTCACGAAGAGCAGGCTTTGGGGATCTTCCCTGTTGGACTCAGTGGTGGAGCAGAAGAAAGAAAGGAGCCTCAGACTACTCAATGTTGTTGAATTTTCCAGGCTTCTGCTTTAAATGTTGGTAGAGGGTCTAATTCATTCCCTTGTATAGCCTTGCTGACTGATTTAATGATGACTGGTTATAATAATTAAGGATTTATGTCCTTAGACATTATACATAAGCGTTACTTTTGATACAGTACATGGGGCTTTCCCAGCCCTCCTTGCAGGAAGTATTTTTTTTTCCTTTTAATTTCCGTACTGAATTACTTGCACACATACAAATACCTGTGAGCACACGCACATTTTCTTCTGCCATAATGGAGAAGATGCCAACCACAATTAGCACCAGGGGCCACTGCATTTCTTCTCTCATCCAGACCTGTCTTCTGTGAGATGGACCAGCCCACAGCTTTCAGAGTGTGAATCATATAAGAATAATAATTAAAAAAATACCAAGAATGTCAGTGACTCATGCTTGTTCTTTTTAATTTATTGATAATTTGGAGAAAGAGGGAGATGAAAGTGAGTCAAAAGACTGAGTCTATTCTCTTTCAGGAGAAATTATGCATTTTGTTTCAGTGCTAATAAAGTGTTTGGATTTGCATACTTCTAAATCAATCCCTTTTTATAAAAAACCAAAAGTATGTCAAAATTAAAAACTGGGTTTGAAATTAACCCCTACTTTCCCAACAGTTTTAGTTAAAATATATCAACGTAATCTGGCTTTCCTTTTCATTTTTACTAGTAGAGTTTAACAAGTAATTTGGTGAAAACAATATGAATTCATAACCTATTTCAGTATTGCCAAATATGCTTTTGTTCACTAAGAAGAATTATTTGGCAAAGAAATGTCACCCTGCAACAGTGATGACTGTGTCTGTGACAAAAAGCAAGGGGTGCTCATTCTTCTGATTTATGCAGTCATGTCGGTATAGATGGGTGTGAAGCATCTGTAGGAAAGATGTCTGCTAGTTGTGAAAGCTTTACAAAAGTCTGCAGAATTTCTCCTCCTATAAACTTCTTTCATTTTTTTCTTGGCGTTTTCTGAATTTCTAGGATATATATTTCAGACTGGAAGTATCCATTCAGGAAGAAAGTGAACAATCTCTTCTCTATTTCTATCACAGTGAGGATAAAAAGTCATGAAATTAAACTAAAGTAGGAAAGGTATAGGATACTTGGAGCAAAAATCTCAACACAAAGCACTCCCCCAGAAGAACCCCACGCCAACACTTGAACGAAAAATCTCCAAGAAGAATGAAGTCTGGCTGCTGATTTCTGAGAAAAAAAAGGTTGGAGTCTCCTTCACTGAGTTTTTTAAGAACAGGTTAGACAACCATCTCTCAGAAATGGTATAAGTTGAGTTGATTTTTCCTCGGAGAAAAGTCAGGGTGATGTTTTTGTCCTTTAGGTTAGTTTTAAAGTTCCACAATTAGAGCTTGATTTCTTGCTTAAAGCAGGCTGAATAATTTTGTCTTTCACAGGGATCAGTATATTTTTCCATGTAGATGCTCTATAGAGATGTTTTACTGAGATTTGTTTGGTTAGCAAACTCTCCTTTTCTTACTCAAATTAATATGGGCAAAACCAGATTTTAAGAAACTGATTTTAAAAATCAGTGTGCAATTTTGTATAAAAGCCACAGAGAAAATAAAGCAGAAAGATTTATGTTAAAAGTTCAGTGAAGTCTGGGAACCAGCATTGTAGTGTCACTTGGAGATTTCTGAAACGGAAATAGCTTTTGTTTGATGTGACTATGGATTCCTTATTTATGCACTTTCCTCCAAATAGTCACTATGAACCAATGACTGTTGCTTCTTTCAGAACAAAGAGAGTTTTTTCCACTTTTATATCCCAAGAACCTACAAAAAAAAATCTTGCTCAGCTACTAATAATAATCACAAAATAATGACAGGAAAAACAAGGCATAAACCCCTTTCTGTCTTCAAGTTAGCAGGGCTTTTAGCACTTGTTGTAGTGACTTATGGATCCAGTGATCTGTAAAAGGATTTGAATAGTCAGAGATGGTAAATTATAAACATCGAGATCGATGAGACTTGCAGATGAATGGCACATGTAGGTTGGCCCTTAGAAGAAACACGGGTTAACTGGCTATAAAAGGTCTGTGGCTGTGGTTTCCTGAGCAGCTGAAATAATTTAATGATTTATTGCCACCCAAAGCAAGGGGTCCTTCTCTAAACGCATTCCTCCCATAGGCTCGCTCTGGCACACATTGGATCCTTCTGTGGACCAATTTGGTAGACTAACACAGAAAAAAAGTTCTTCTTTACCTCTTTTTTTGCAGGGTTAATTTTCTATGGAATTACTGAGTTGTGTCAGTTCATGGGAGAGAGGAGGGTATGCCATGAGTGCTACAGGAATTGCAGGGGGAATTTCCTTTCCCCTTTCCGCAGCTGTGAGCTTTCAAATATTCATTCTTGAAAACACAAGTCTGAAGGATCATAGCAAAACCTTGAAACAGCAATAGTAAGGGCAAGTACAACTGACTAACAATGGTCCCCTTTTTTTACCCCTGAACTGCATGGTACAGTAGCAGTTTTTATATCCAGGACTTTCATATTTTTCCTGGTTTTTTCTTGGTAATTCATAGAGGATCCCCATTGAAATTGGACTCCTCCTGTGTTCAGTGCTGTGCAAGGACACCAGCAGACAAAGGAAGATGCTCCATGTCTTCTAACCTTGGGATCGGTTACACGGCCAACATCCCAGACCAATATCTGGCAGAGTTGTTACTAAGACCACAGTTTTTGTAGGCCATCTTGAGTGCTTCACATATCTGTACATATCACTTACATAACTTCAGAACACTTACATAACTTCAGAAAAACAACAATTCAAGCCCCCCCCTGTCTTTTGTGGGCCCCCTCAACAGAAATCTCATTCCCACCTGCCTTAGCCTTTCTCCAAAGAGATGACAGCTACTTTGCACTGTGATGGGGCAGACAAAAACATGCACCAGTAGCAAAAGCCATCTGCAGACCAGTTTCCCCTCCTCTGATGGGAAGGGAGTTGGGAGAGTTGTAGGGATTATCTAAATAGACCCAACAAATCACAGCCACTCCAAGGAACAGAATTTATACAGAAAAGCATAATTTGATTTTGAACAAGTCTTGCACAAGTTAAAATTGTTCAATGAGTACAGTGTGATGGGGCAGATCGAGTTTTATTTTAAAGTGAGTGGGGGGGTTGGATAGAGGTGTTCTACAAGGACAGTTGAACAGGTTAGTGTCAGACAGGATTGCAGGAGACGTCCTTCTGTCTCTTTCAGCACCCCCTGGTTGGATACATGTTTGTCTGCATCCTGTAATTCACATGAAATCTGAACCTCGTGCTCACTGACATCCAAGGTTTCTTTTTCTATAAGATTTGATGGCAGCTGCAATAAACCTACTGGAGAAAGCAACATGAAAATCCCATACCTCATCCTCAGATGTAACATTTACATGGTATGAACGTTCCCAAGAGAGGAAAGTACCCAAGCTAAAGGAGGAAAAAGATGCTGGATGTTCGCTCCCTGAATGCAGGCAGCATTTTCTCGTGCTGTAGCCAGCTAGGATCTTCCCATGTCCGCCTTGTTATTGCTCTTGGCAGGTAGGTCAGATTTCCAAAGACAGTGGAAACGGTGTCTTGGAGCAAAAGGGCAGCTGAGTGCGTGCGTGTGTGTCTGCAGCTCTTGTCTCCTGAAAGCACATCCCTGACCCACCAGGGAGGCGGAGGCAGATGAGTGAAGGAGGAATCAGGAATTTAGTCTGGTTATGGTTAATGTGGGTCTGGTCCATGCAAGGGGGAAAAGCACCTGTGGTTGCCTTGGAAGAGACACCAGTCCCCGTGCAGGGAACAGAGGCAATGAAGTTCCCATTGGATCCAAGCCTCCAGGAAGGAAAAGATACAGAATCTGTTATTTCTCTAAGTCAAGCTTTCTTCTTCTCGGTCCTTCCCTCACCCTATGGCATATGAGCAATTTCTCCCTGTTCTGCTTTTCATTTCTTTCAAAAGAAATTTCAGGCTGAGACTAATTTCTGTGTAAACAGGCAAGACTTTGAGAGAGGTGCCATACACTCCTCCCTCTTGTCCACCCACAGGAGGAAAGGGCCAGATTCCCAACAGCTGGGTTCTGTTGTCTGCTGAGGTCTTTTTGCATCAGAGAGACGTAGCATCATGTGCAAAACAGCACTGGAAGCAAGGTCTGGCACCCAGGTGTCTTCTGTCATGCACTGTAACATCAGTCTCCTTTTCACTTGTTCTCCTTCTGGCCCTGTGAGTCCTGGATCCCTGACTATATATCGTGCCAATACAGATGGATTTGGATCCTTCTGCAAGAGAGGTGGAGCACAGTCCTATCCCAGTCCATTGTTTGATGATTATGTTCTCCTAGGAAATAAGGCATGGAGCTGCTTAAATTAGGAAAATTATAAACTTAGGCTCATATCAATGGAGCTAGAAATCATTCAACCCATCAAATATCTAATTTGTCCCCTGTAGGTAATGTTGAATGGAGAAGGCAAAGGGGTAGCTTTGCTGCCCGTTAAGGGCTAAATGTTATCAAATGGACAGAGCTGACCTAGTGGTTCATGGTTACCAAAATGGTTGACCTTGCAGGCCTACTTTGCTCCACTATGTAAAATGTAGATGCCTCCACACATGGAGATGAGGAATAAAGGTCCTAAAATCTCTTCAAGGTCCAGCTCCTGAAGGGAGACCTAACCTAACTGGGAAAGTGGGAAGCCCACACACTTGTTTGTTTTCCTGGTGGCCTGTGGAGAATTCATGGTCTAAAGGCCTTGGCATGCTGTGCTATCAGTGGAGACAAACACCACTGGAAGTCCCAAAGGATTTTTGCCATCTAATTTTAATGATGAATCACTCCCTGGAGGTGCTGATTTTTCTCCACCAAATGGAAGCTGGAGTTTACTAATCCACATATATTTGCAGACCCTCAGACAACCTGCCTGCTTTCTTTTCATACGGTGATGTCAGAAATCAGCTCTCCTGGCCTAAGGCAAAGCAGACATGCAAGTCTTGGACATCTCATTCTGGACCAAGTCCAGTGATAGCTGCCAGCTGCACACAGTCTGGTGGAAAGATCACAGAAGAGATGCTGTATTTGTAATTTAATGGTTTTATATCCAATTGTCAGATCTCAAACAGCACGACCTTCCCTGCTTCCAAGAGGAGGACCTCAAAGCTATTCCCTATCTTACACAGTTTGTTGCAAACCGGTCTGCTGAATGAGGAAGGCAAGACTTATAGAAACTGTGCCCATAACTAGTGTCCTCAGGAAACATTTGTGAATGTCCCAGTGAGCTCTGCTCTTTGCATATATGCCGCTGTACCTTGCTGGATAATTCCAGGGCCTGTTCCAAAGAAATGTCTTGCTCTGGAAACAATTAACAGTCACTCTTCCTCCAAAAAAAAAGTCATGGATTCCTTGTACCTTACCATGAAACTGAGAGAGAGAAAAATATTTCCTGTCTTTATAACAGCTGGTCACACTACTCCAGAGCATCCACTGAAGCAAGGCCACCACGATTTACTTTCCTCAACGGGCGGTTGTTAGAGGTTTAAGCAGGGCTTAAACTCCAACCCCCTTCAGATGGAAGCTGACTAATTTAGCTAGTCAAGACATGTACGGATATAGTCTTTCAATATTCTTTAATTAAGCCAGTGTCAGAGCTAGGAAAATATATAAGCTTAGAGGTAGGCAAACCCTTCTGCAGGTCTGAAACAGAAGTGGTACATTTCAAGCTAAGTACATGTTGGGAACAATTGCTCTGAGTGTAGTTTAATTATGTTAACTGCTTGCAAAAGGGATATATGAGGAGCAGGAGGATGTGTTAGCAAGGAAGAGGTGATAAGGTCATTAGTCCCTTAGGGACAGGGAAGGAATGATATGGATAATTATCCCTTGTGAAACAGTGAAAGGCTAGTACAGGGTCAAGAGTGAGGAAGATTGTGCTGTGCTATAAAAGCAGTATCTTGAATCTATGATTTTTAGCATGCAGTGGAGCAATGAATTATACTTGCCAGGCTCATTGCTGAATATCCTGGTAGATATTTTTGAAGGACTGGGACAGATCTAGAGGGAATGTTTGAAGCAAAAATTTCTCCCCAATAAATAAAATGTTTCTGACCTTCCATACTTTCTGCAATAGCAGAACACTTTCCATTGCTTCATGGGCCTTAGTTAGTGAATCTCCAGTTTGCACAAGTTGGTGTCTCACTCCTGCCTTTAAGTCCTATGAAAGCTGCTTTCTCCTCTTGGCACTGTCCTAAGAACGTGTCTAAGTCACTTCAGTCATCTGTGCTTGACTCACCCCCAGTGGAAAAATAAGATACAAAATGATTAATCTCCTTCCTAGGAGCATCAGGATGATGTATGGAAAGGGAAAAGCATGTGTGGTTAAGGTAGAAGCGTGGCATGAAGGGTGTCAGGATTCTGTTCTCACTTCTGCACCTAATACAGCCTGTGAGCCTTGGATGTGTCCTGCTGCCTTACGCCTGGCTGTAGTGTAAGCTTTTCTGGGTTACATCTGCATTGGAAACCGTGACTGCTGTTGAGTCACCTAAGCAGCACAATAATACTAAATCACTTTATGAAATACTTTGATATCCTAGGGTGGAAAAGGGCTTCCACTTCAAATAGCTAAGTGTCAAAAATGAATTGAATCTAGTCCTGTGCTTGCATTTCTTAAAGGGTTGCACTCAGAGCATGAGAAACCCCAGTGCAAGAGACTGCTAATGCAGCTTTTGGCTTTCAGAACATATTCCACCAACAAAGCTGAGTGCATGTTGGGAAAGTCTGTCTTGAATAGGGAGCAGAGTCTAACAGTCTGCATATTCATGGTGATCCAAGCTATCCTATTTTAGTTTGCATAGGCATTGGCCTCATGCTTCATCGGAGCCAGTTTCTCTACGTCGATTATAAAGGCAGCCTATGGCAATTAGTTCAGGCTCAGCTAAGCTTTAGTTAGTTAACTTTGGGCAGACGAAGCTTGTAGTTATTTAGGCTGAGGAAGCAATCTTTTAGTTCTTTTTTCTAAATATATGTGTTATGTCATGGCTGCTCCCTTGAATAGCACACCTAATGTTTGTTGTGTATCTGTTTCTTTCCATGCTATTATCAAGTGTCCACCCCATATGGGCATTTGAAATGATCCTCACATGGTACCTTTAGGAAGTGGGAGGGCAACATGTTATGTCCAGACCTCACAGAGCTGCCGGTGTCATAGATCACACATGCGATATCACATATTTTGGACATCTACAGTACAGACATGTAGAGTTAGTCTGGTCTTCATAGGCCCTGTTTATAAAAATGGGCACTTTCAAAGGTTTCTATAAGGATAAAAGACATCCTACCGTAGACTCCATAGATGATGCAAGTGATGTAACTTGCATGTTGTCCAGGATTGTCTCATGACTGTTCAGTCTAGCCATGTTATTCTAAGGGAGAACTGTTCATTTCTGAGGCGGCTTAGCTGAGTTGTCTTTCTTGGAGAGGAGTTGTGTAGACATATGCAAATCAAGGCAAAACCAGTATGGAACATGCCAGGATACACAGCAGCCAATTTCTATCACTTTCTCAGATTAAACTTGCTGTAGGTTTGGCTACACTGAAAAAAAAAATAAAAGAAAATAAAAGAAAACAAAACAAAGAAAATGCAGCATTCAAATTAGCAAAACAAGTTTCTCCAGCTAAATGTAAAAATACGGTTTCCTAGAGCAGCTTGAGGTCTGGGTCTTATGATCCCTAAGGGGTACCTTTTCTAAAGCCATATGCATGAGTTTAGCGTGGCTGTATTGTACATTCGGTAAAAAAACCTGATGATTCTCAAAATGAAGATCCAGTAGCATTATTTTTCTCCTGCTGTGTTGTGGGTAATCCTTCAGATTATTAAAACTGAAGGAAGAATGTGTTTTCTACTTTCAGAGGTATTCATCATGACCTGTTCCTCCACTATATTTTGGCCCCTGTGAAAGCCTCTGTGAAATCAGTCCTGATTCTGGCAACCATCCTCATCTGCTGCAAGTATGTGCTATATTATGTGTTTCCCATAGTAAGGAGGGGCATTATTTTGGTCACAAACAAACCTCCACTTTGCTCCTTTTACTCAAATCAAGAACCACGGGAGTCCAAACAGTCCTACAGAAGATGTCAAAGACACTGCCTCATCGATGTATGGCACCAGGATCTGACCAGTGCTTACCTAGTTGCACTTCTGTCATTCATACTCATGGTGAGAAATGGTGCAAAAACAAGTAAAATAGGTAACTTTAAATTACTGCACCAAGCTGGTTCGCTGGCTGGTTCTGTTAAATGCATGGTGGGTCACCAGATGTCAAGGGAAAATGTCCTTACTTTTTTCAGCTGGAAAATGTAACTTCATAAAGCAGCAGAAGAAATGAGCAGTAGGCCTAGTTAGCATTAATCCCCATGAAAATAATGTGAATTATATTTAAAAAACCCCAACATGCGATGAAGAATTACAGATATGTCTGTGGGAAAGCCAGGAAAAACCTGGATGTAGCTGTATCCAGTTCTCATATGAACTACAGTTTGGGAAAAGAAGAATGCACCTGGTCCATTATTAGGTCCAGGAAGATAATCAAGCCTCAGTACCAGGCCCAACGTCTGTTCAATTTATTAATACGGATGTAACCAAAGCCTTCTGTTGCAGCACTGGGGTGGAATGGACACAGGTCCTCTTAATGCTCAGTTTTTTGCAGTTAAGAACTTTTTGGATCTGGAGGTGGAGTATGAGAAAGGAAAATGGATTGTGTGCATATATGTATATAAATAAAAATATATGCATGTATGCGTTAAGCAGGCATGAGGGAAGAGGAGGTCTTGTAGTGTGTTAAAGCTTGGAATACTTTTCCCCACTGTGATATTTTCTACTTTATTTAAATACCTGAAGTATTTAAATTCATTAAGTTCTAAAATACAGGATGATTTTATGTCAGAAGGTGCTTAGCCAAGGAGTCAAGTCAAATCTCACCTGCTCCTCTGTCATACTTTCTCTCAAACAGTCTTCATTGACACGTCTGTGGTAGCTCTTCTCAAGGGTCAGAGCTGGATCAAAACTTTTGATTTGACCTAGAGTTAAACATGAACACTCTGCACTCGGGGACCTGCAGCAAACAGGGCTTCACAAGCACCAAAGAAATCAATTTCACAAGAGATCAAGGTGGAAGCAAAAGCTGTTCTCAGGCAGGTGCTGGAATATACCCAAATATCCACAGCAGCTCTTTGACTTCGAAGGAGATACGTCAGTTCAGTCCAGAGATAGACCTAGCCCAGCGACAAACACCGTTCTTCTAACACCTCTCCCATGACAACCTTCCTTCCCCAGTAATCATGCCCAATTCAGCCCATGGATACATTCAAATGCATGTATGTAAACCTATAGAAACACAATTCACAGAACTTTCCTGTCACTGGTACTATGGGTTTGGGATGTAGTGGTGGGGGGCACAGGACATGCAGCAGACCCACAGTATAGACCAAAAAGATTTGCTTTTCATTTATTATCCACCTTATGTAGTCATCTGCATGTGTGCAAAAGACTTATGAAAAGTCACCCTTTATGAGAAGAGAGGCTTTTACGCCATCTTTTTATTCCCGGTTAAACTTAAGGTAAAGCAATCTGCTGTCAGGCATTGGGACTTTATCCAGGCAAGCTGACCTTTTTCAGGAGGAACATTTTACCAAGTGGAAAACATTGTCAATTAATAGTATTAAATTAGCATGCAGACAATAATTTTCCTTGAACTTCTTGATTCTTTTGCCCTTAAACCTGTCTCTGAGCTTAGCTGCTATCTTTTTGAAATCAGAGGTGTGACCTCTCTCTTCTTTTCTTTCCATAGCCTAGAGGAATAAAATAATAATAACAAAAACCTCACCAAATCATCTGTTTAGTCTCATCTCCTTGGTTTTGTTGCTGGTCAGTCTGGTGAAGTACTGAGCTGGGAATGTGAGTCTGTAGTGTCAGTGTTCATTAACGTAAATACGAGGAAATGGAAAAACATTCCAAGAGCTGGATTCACACTTACACTAAGGTCCCTTTTTACTGCTTTGGCAGTGGAAAGAGACCAAGAAGTGGGTGGGCATGTCATTTAGTAGTATGTTCCCATGTTTACAGCACAAGTACTTTCTCACCTTTCAACAGCTCTACTTAAATTTGCTAAGATGGACCACTGGAGCTATTGCTGCAAAACTTCATTCATCAAACGGCTCCTACTTTGTTGAGTAGCCATATTTAAATATCCACCAGTAGCAGAGGAGCAACTGAACTCATGAAAATAGGGAAATCTTGGGTCATGCACTACTTAATGGTCTCCAGATGAAGACCAGGGCTGGGGTTCCTTTCATGTAACTTTAGATACTGCAGCATCTTTTTCAGAGTTGGCTTCTCCTTTCATAATCAGTGGAGGTGTAGTGAACCCACTCAGTGGAGATCATCATCTCTTCCTAAAATATGTGGTCAAATAGGTCAGACAGTCTGTGCCTCAGAAGTTTATTTCTCTCCATTGAGAACGTGAGGATCCAAGTGTGACTGAGTAACTTGTAGCCAGCTGAGATGACTCACCACCATCCATTGGATTTCCCTGAAGTTTGACTAATAACACCATATTGACCAGCCTTGACCAGACCCTGGGAGGTTCCCTGAGACTCTGTTGTGCCCCAGCTGGGTTTGTCCAGCAGACATACTGCAGGGCAGTTGGCTGGCCAAAAAGTTTGCTTTATGCAACTTTTTGCAAAGTGAGCATGTGTTCAGCTGAACCGGAGATTGCCCTTGGAGAACACCTTTTCCAGGAGGAGTTTAAACCTCACTGGGCTTTTCACTGCACAGGAGAAAAGGAGGAGTTTGCACACAACCAGCCACTTGTCTCAGCAACACGGTGGCAAATAAGGGTGAGGATGAGGGGTCAGCTCCAGGATCCCCTGCTCAGGGAAGGGAACGGTAATCTTGTGAGAAAGGCCTCTGAGGGCCAGAGTTACTGCCCATGCTGTTGCTGGATGGATGGAGGGATGTGCCTCAAGGACAGCCAGCCCTCAGCCCAGCCTGGCTGCTGTCTCACAGCAGATGGGCAGAGTTTCCAGTGCACTGTCATAAGCAGTGGGGTCATGTCTTCCTCGGTGTCCCCTGCAGTCTGCTGCCCAAGTGAGTGGCCTACTTTGTACTTCAAGCCAAAGCTGCTGCTGGCTCTGAGTGGTAAGCTTCCTTAGGCTCAGCATAACAAACAAATTGTGTGGTAGACCACAGGCAAGTTGGAAAAGATGAAGCTCCACTTTAGCTGTGCTGTCATCAGTGGCCCCTGGGGAATGTGACTCTCCTGCAGATCTGATTCTTGGACAAAGTCCGTGATTCCCAATCTTCTGTGGCCAACAGAAATCTGAAATCCTTCCATGTTTCTCCAAGGCCACCAGGGACTCTTGTTATCAAGTCTGAGACTGAAAATGCCAGACAAGTCTTCCAGGGAACAGCTGTAAGGACCACCAACGCTCTGCAGCCAGGGAACAGATGCCACTCTTCCATTACAACATCACACGTCCTGTTTCATATGCAGCATCCGGATGCTACTAGCTATGCTTTAACCATATGCAGCTCTTTCCCTTACCTGTCATCATCTCCAAGTGCTTGGCACCTTTGACACAAGCAGCTGAGCTCAGGACAGAATGAACTGGATGGAAATCATGCAATTGGTTTACATTGGAGATGATTCTAAATAATCCAAAAAGCTCTTGTCCTTAAAATGCAGAAATCCTCTTCTTTTTTCCTTCCCTTGTGGCTTGCAAGAGTTCAAAGACCACACAAAGCATCTGCTAAAACACTTTCGACTGACTCCAGACTCCAGAGCAACTGTAAATAGACCTTAATTCCAAAAATAGAGAATGAACAGATTCTTCCTTTTGGATGTTCTGGACAGAAATCAAATTCAGAGCATAGGACAAGTAGGACTCCTTCAAGTCCTCTAAGTCCAGTGTCCTGCGATCTCAAACTTCCAAATGGATCCATAGAAAATTCATACTATATCCACAAAATGCTTCCCTGCAGCCTGTCACAATCTCTGCTACAAAGACCAAAAGGCTCCTAGATTCAAAGAGAGGAGGGGGAAATAACAGACAGCACTGAGGCTACGCCCCTGCAACTGAAAAGAAATTGTTATGAGAAGTTATTATTCCTTCCCTATGTTCACACAGTTGAAGAGTAAGTTAAAAAACCAAAACAAACCAAAACAAAACCAAACCAAAACCAACCTCACACCAAAACCCAAACCCTCCAGGAAAGCAGGATGATGTTATCATAGAGGAAACAGTGAGGAAGGGGTATATTGGTATCTTCAAGGGTCAGTTCATTCTAATGAACAAAGTCCTGAACTTTACATGCTTTTTTATTTTCTCTATGCTTACTTTCACTGCACTCTCATCTCCTCCAAAACAGGAATTCTCCAGAGACTTGTGGGACAAGTCAGTGACTCCAAGAGGTCTGGTTTTCCATCAGAGATTTTCCATGGGTGTTTGAAGATGTATTCAGATCTTCATGCACTAAAATTCCGTGTACTGAAAGATGATGCTGAATGGAAAAAACAGTCTACCTCTTGCAGAGATGCTATCTGTGGTGACTGTACCATGAGTTTTGCATTCTTTTTTCCTCTTTAAGTTCCAGTTGCTGGAATCACGTGAGTTTCTAAATTTTAGATTATCAACTAAACCAAACCAAACCATGTTCGCATTTTTTGTAATTATAGACAAAAAGGTCAAGTTGCATGACAGAGAACAGGCAAAAATAATCTCACTTTTATTATTTCTAAAAAGAAAATCTTCTTGATTTATAGGCCAGTCCTTTCATTTTCAGCAACCTTCTGACCTGTGACTTTTGAAGTGCTGTGGATGCTGGATTGTTTAGCAGTGCCGAAGGTTCCCACGGAGCTCTCTGCATAGTGAAAGTCCTGTGCAAGAGTATGCATCAGAGTCCTGATTGCAGACTGCAGACAGACAGTTTAAAATTCATGTAAAATCTTATTAAAGCTGCCCAAATTTCCAGAAGAAAATGAAATGGATGTGTTTGGGAAACAACTTCTTTTCACTGACCTAAACCACTGTGTTTTCAATTACTTAAGGTTATCCCACTCACCTGTGGCGTAGAAACTTGTGGCAATGAAGCAGGACTCATCTCAAATCCTCATTTGAACTAGTGAGGTTTTGTGCTCACAGGACAGAGAACTGTATTGAATTACATATATTTTCTAATAATGATCTTATTTCTAACGTGCCTCATTTCTGAAAGCTATTTGGCTGAATATTCAGGCCCACAAAATGTATTAACAAAATGATTTTTAAATTTCCAAGCATCTTTCCATGGGAAAAAAATTGAATAAATAATGCAAAAAAGGGAAAGAAAGAAATCTTCTCCTTATTCTCAGGGGTTTTTTTGTGAATATATTGGCTATTTGAGTTATCTCCATATAACATTTACATAGCTCATATCATACAGAAATATTGCAAAGCTTAGAGGGAGAAAGAGACGCAAAAGGGGAAGAAAGGAAAAATTAGAAGGAAAAATGAATTAAAATCTCTTAAATAATCCCTTATCATCAATCAACTAAATTAAATTATCTGCAAATCAAGAATATTCATAGGTGAAATAGTAGAAAATGTACAGGTACTACAAAATGAGTTGAAAAAGTAAAATTATGTCTTTTCTTGCAGTACCAATTATCTTACGGCATTTATTAACTGTAGGAGATATTTTACTTCACATGGTTGGAATTATTTTGTTTTCTTTTCTAGCAGAATGACAAGGGTATTGCAGCACACAAGGCCAAGAAGCTCACTTTTCTTTTACTTTGAGGCTCTTCTGTTCGTGTTGGCTGTGAAGGGACAAAGTGCACTAGATGTGGTGGGGGTTTGGGACAGTGTTTTTTTGTGGTACTGTGTCGTTGAGTTGGAGATGAAAATACCACTGAGTTTGATTTCCCACGTATTTTGATCTTATTGATAAACAACTAACCAGTGTCATCTGGAAAGGAAAGAGGAAAGTGAAATGATGCTGGAGGGGAGAGCACAGAGCAGTCCCCTAAACTAAATTACAAATAGACCCAGATTTGATACATTATGATCAGGTAGAGGCAACTGCTGGGAAGATTTTCCTTAAGGGGTTCAGATAATATAATCCAGAGCAGAATTTAGTTCTCGTGCCAAAAAAATTTTTGCTCTGGCCTTATTAGAAAAAGAATTAAGAAAAAAAAAAAAAATCAATTCTTTCCCCTGAAATACCACAAGGGTAGAACTTTATGCAGCATTTCAGAGTCAGGACCATGAGGTTTTTATTTGGAAATGCCACAAGAAGCAATGTTTCTATTCGATACTTCCAAATGAAGAACACATGGTTGCAGGAAGTGCCTGGAATGGTATTATCCTCTATAAACACTCCCGTTAAAGACAGCTAACAGTGTGTTTCAGAGGAAGATGGCCGAGGGGAAGAACAGAAAACTATCAGCTGATTTACATCATATGACCTGTGAGAAGTGATTATAGGTGGTTAAATGCTTCCCAGGGACTTGGATGTCTGCTAAGGTTTTCATACCTTCTGCAAAATTCATAGGGTGGAAGTAAAAGAAATAAAAACCCTAAGGAAAAAAAGTGGTCTGCAGTTTGGAAGATGGGTGTGACATTTTATTGGACAATTTTATTAAAGAGGGGAAAACCTGGTAAGGGCACGTCCTCTTCCTGGTTTTGTTCTGTTGCCTTTCCCAGGCCTCTGGCTGTCCTCACCCTTGTCTCTGCTCTGTTAGCAGTTACCCTGCACGTCACAACACAGAGGAAGCGTGCATGAGATGCTTTCTCTGCTGTTTCCCGGCTGTGACTCTCTCAGCTGCAATGAACAGATAAAGTAAATCAGGGCAGAATTTAGTGCTATTTCTCCACAGTTACTCAGACAATGAATTGCATTGATTGAGTTGTGTGAGTGTACGTGGAACAGGCAGCGACCTCTCTGTTGACAGCCTAAGGGAAGACTTTGATTACAGCTGTTGTTGTAAATTGAAGGAGCACATTTTCCAGCCCCGTGGCTGGAGTGGCCCATGCCTGTACCACTACGCTCAGGACAGGATAACGCCTGTCATGTGGATGTGTCCCTGGCCTGAGATGACCCTCATTTGGGAGAATTCTAGTGATTCGCGACCAAAATCATGCTAGAAACCTTGCTAACAATGCAATGCTAATGAGATCATGGTCCAGCAACTGAGACCATTCCCCGGTGCTGCTTAATTTAGTGGAGTAATAAAAAAAAAAAGTAATCAAACCTTGAGGTCTGATCTTGATGCTGCTGTCACATAGGGTTAACTCCCCTGAACAGGAAGAGAGAGAGGTTCTTCTTTAGCAGAGTAACTCTGCTCCAGGAAGATGCACCAGCCTTTGAGGGAGTACTTGCTGCCATAATTCATGCTGGGAGAGCATAACTAGAGGAGGGCAGATTTGGGATTAAGGGTTGTAAAATGTTTTGCTTGGGCTTTCCTCTGCTTCTCCCCAGGTGGCTGCAAGGAATGAGTGTGATGGTATTAAAGAGAATAAGCTAAGACTTCTGTGGTCTGGGAAGATGTTATTATCAACAAGGTAGGGGAGCCAACAGGTTTAGCAAAAGCCAATGAGGATGAGAGACTAACACAGAGCAGCGAAGACAAGTTGGACACACGGGGAGAAACCACATGAGAGTAGAGTTGGAAAAGGCAGTTTATACAGCTCTTCTGGGCATGGAAATAGTCTGAAACAAACCTCCCCACTGGCATGTAGAAGCAGTTATGCTGACAAAGATACCAGGGTGAGCATGGACAGCATTCAGAGCTCTGATAGTGCAGGGCGCAGCGGAAGCTGAACCATCATTGTGAGGTTGGGCTGGAGACCCAGAGGAGTGATGTCAGGGAGCAGAAAGGTGAGCTTCATTTACTTGATGGGCCTGTGGAGACTGCACCTGGAATGCTGCACTCACTTCTGGGCACCTCATTACCAGAAAGATACAGATGAGCCAGAGAAGGTATGTTGGGGGAAACCCAACTTCATGATTAATTGGCTGAAGAAAACAGCCTATGAGTCATGTGTGAAGGTGAATGGCTTGGCTCTGAAACCACAGCATGAGGAAACTAGTAACAGTCTACAAACATTAGAGGAGAGGTTACCAGAAAGCAAAGAGATATCTTATTTAGCATGGAGTAAGGGGCTGATATTTGGACAGGGAAATCATGAAAAACAAATTGCTGGAGCAACAGCCACTCAGTGCTGGAGCAGGCTGTCGTTGAGAATGGTGGACACAGCAAGATTTTAGCTGCTCTGTCACCATTACTTGCTGAAGCTTAGAAATATGACAAACAGTTATTTTGTGTTCTGGGAAGTGAGGGAAGACTGTTGCTTATTGGGGTCATAAACCTTACCTGCGTGAATGAGTTGATGCAGTAGGGCTCTGGGAAGAACAAACAGGGAAGCAATACAATGACTTCCCAGATAAGAATATCAGGGTACACACTTGAAAGATGGTGGAGAAAGCCATTAGTTCTCAACAGTCTGTCCCTTTTTTTGTGCTTTGTCAGAGTGGGGTGTTGCCAGATCAAAGTGCTATAAAAAGACAAAGAGTGGCTTAATTCCCTTTTTGGGGAGTTACGGGGATGTCAGTGACAAAGAATTCCTGCCATCTCAACACAGGTGTTCACTAGATGACTGGTAAGTAAACATGTGCATTGGGTCTTATAAATATTGTGTTTTATTTCTTAAAATATGTTTCCTCTTGGATGCCTTTGCTCCAAGTAACCAGTCTTTCACGTTTGCTTTTGGAAAGCCGTTAGTTGTTAAATATTAGTTAGAATTTAGACTGTCACCACAAAGAAAGCAGGAAGGTTGGCTGTGAGACAAGCTGAGATAATTTTGGCTGTTATCACACAGGTGAGATAGCCTGATGGAAGCAAACAACACAGTCCTGCCACTGGAACCAGAAGGCAGGTGGAAGCCTGGGACTATGGTTGTGTATGAGGAAGTCCCTTGGTTGGTTTTTGGAAATCCTGGAGCAACTGTAGCTGAGCATCAGTAGTGTGGAAGCCCCAGTATGGGAGCCATTTAAAACCAGCACCAGAAGATGGGCTGTAAGGAGTAAGATGGACAAAATATATAGGCCATGTGCTATAGTTTTTGGGTATCTTTATTCCCAATAGCAACACACTTACTAAACCGGGTACTGAGAGCTCTGAGCTACTGGCCCAAAACAGTATTTGAGCTCCCACTGGAGCTCCCACTGATGTCAACATTATGAATCTGGAAATTTTTTATTTTAAGGGTAGCAGATGTAAGTCTCAGCAAGACTTTAACCCCGGCGTGTTACGCACTCTGCACACATGCACAAAGCAAGGGTCAGCCCTTTCCATGGAAAGCTGACAACACAGGGAAAAGAAAAACCTCTGTTCTTACTGGACAGATAAAGAACTGGAGCTTGAGAGCTTAAGTGACTTTCTAAGGTTACAAAAAATTTGTCTGTGTAAAAACCGTGTACCATAAGGTGTGTGTCTCCTCTTTTACAAACGTTAATGCGTGCTGAACATGTATTGCTGACATGGGAACCCATGTCCAGCCCAAATTTCACTCATGCACAGAGAAGTCACTTTGGGAGAAGGTCTGTGCATCAGTTATTTTGTTGGGACTCTAGGATAACCATCTTTGAAGCCTACACCTCTAGCCATTTCAAAAAAACCTCCTTCCTTGGAGTTCCATTGAGCAAGCTCTTAGAGACCCCAGGTATGTGGCTACCAGCCAAGGAGCAACAATGGACAAAGCACACCAAAGTGTCCTCTTGTGGATATACCTGGGTGATTAAAGATGACCTCACTCTTCCTTTCTATTCCTCTGCTGCTACACTTCTGTTGACACAACTGATGATGCAGGCTCCACAGTGAAAGTAATAAAGCCTGATAAAAGGGAGATAGTAGTGCACTGGAAAATGCTGTTGTAGCATTGACTGCCACAGCTCTTCCAGTGCATGTAGTTTCATGCTGTTCAAGTCAACTCTGGCTCTAAGAGCTGTATGTTCTGAGCCTTACTGCAGATGAGTCCATCATGTCATTGGCAGAGAAATGCGGTAACTCTGCAACTGTTTTGGAGGTGATAATTTCCACAAATCTCTTTTTTTTTTTTGTTTGCTGCATAATGGAATTATCCTGTGTTCAGGAACCTGAATCTTTCTATCTTCTTGTGCCTCTCAAACATCTCTTCTTCAGCAATGCATATCTGTGTTGTTTTCCGGGGGGAGGGGTGTGGGGGTGTGGGGGTGTGGGGAGAAAAAAAGAGAGATGTCATTGTCAGAGCTCGCATTAGGTTTTTTTTATAGATTGAAAAGTGTGTTGGAACACGGACAGGTCTGGACTATCGCTGCAGCGTGTGAACACGTTTCTGCTTATCAGCACACATGTGTGAACATGTGGGAGGGCAGTGTATGACTGTGCATGTATGTATGAAATCCATTTGAAGCCACTGACCCTGGAATCTAACAAGGTTGACTGCCAAGTAGCTCTCATCGCCATTTCATAAGACCTGCTCTTCCAGCTCCTTCTGATTTGGGTTGTGGGTAAGAAGCTGGCAGCAGTGGGTTTCAGGAGCAAACCACAGAGAGAAAGCAGAATAAAAACGCAGCAAGAATCCCTTGAGGAAAAAGATGCTGCTTGATGTTGCCCACTGTCAACACAACAAATAATAATAATAATTTAAAAAATTCAAATTAAACTGAGTTTATTAATACTCATTGCTCCCTATTGTATGTAATGGAGTTGTGGGAAGGGGATAGAGTGGGATGAATGAGCAAAGTCTCAGGCCAGGGCTGCAATGTTGGAAAAAAGCAATTCAAATTCCCTCAAGTGAATTCAATTCTTGTGGAGTTCATCAAAATAAAGATGTGCTTCCTAATTTTCACAAGTAAGGAGCAAAAGTACTACCTTCACATTTTCTGTTAGGAGAGGTCCTATAAATACAGATTAGAATGGGGTAGGGGGTAGGAGGGAAGACTTTTTTTCCTTTTTTTGTTATAAAAGACCAGAGATGATTTTCATCAGTACTTAAGCCCTGGAAAATTTTTAAAGACATATATTAATTTCCTATGTTTTTTAGCTGGAAATTGCTAAGTATTTCCTGAGTGGTTCTTTGTGTTGTCTGAGTATTTTATTGACATCCAGTCTGAAAGGAAAAAAATACCCAAACAAAAACAAAACAAAAAAACTCTCTCTTTCCAAATTCACAGTCAATCTTATTAGGGGTTTTAAAGAAGATGAATGGAGATAGAATGAAAATCTGACTTCCAGTAATTGTTAGAACTTCTGGTGTTACAGAATTTTTCTCTCTGGTTTGGACTGAATTAAGAACGTAAAAAAGTAAATATATGAACATGTGTAAACAAGTCTAAAGTTCCATGAAAAACTTGTTCTTAAGTAGAGATTACACATGGTGGAAGATTATATCTATTGCTAGAAATGTTTCAGAAATTGAAATGAAAAATTATGATGTCAAAATATGTTGTTACACTGAAGCTGAAAGACTTTAGAGAAAATTATTGATTTCTCTGTGAAATTGGGGTGGTGATGGGGAATAGAGAGAAACAGGTAATGGTTAATGCAGTCCCTTGAGAACGAACAAACTGAGTTCAAATCCACAGCGTGCCTGTGGGTTTCCCACATTTGTGATGAATGCCATCAATTGGGGTGCTACAGATTATCCTGACCTACCTCGCTCTTTTTTAATGGAAAGTTTTTGCTAGGTGTTGTTTCATTCTGCGTCAGAATGAAAGTACACTTGGAAACCTCAAATGCTTTTCTGAGGTAAAAGAGCTGCTTTGCTCAGCAGGGTTGAGCTCCAAAGCAGCATTTGCTATGTTCAGAGATTATATATGAAGATCCTGCCTCTGACTGCAGCAAAACCAGCGCCAGAGCCCTTTACGCACAAGCTATATCCATGCTGGTAAATTAGACTCTGCCAAGACCCATGTTCTGGCATTAAGGTGGATTGTCAGAGTTTTTAATCTCTCGTATCCTCCAGTGCTGGTTGGCTGGATCTTTGCTGCTTGTTGAGAATGCTCCTTGGCTAGTAGTATTAACCCCGAACCATACAGGAGTGCTTTGGGATTCTCCCAGCTTCTGTGGGCCAAAATCATGCAAGGGAACATTTTTAGCATTTTAGCAATATCACAACTAAATCCCAGTGCTATTAAATTACCAGTGGAGATGAAGCACACTGGAGCTAAGGGCCAATGTACTCTTCTAAATATTTAAATTCAAAGTGATTGCCAACAGGAATGGTAAGATTAATCACATATAAAACTGTTTGGCTGAAAGCAGGAGACCCAGTGCAATTAAACAAGTTCCTTCTGGCCTCCTCTGACTATGGGGAGGGACTGAGCCCTTCAAAGGACAGACTCACTCTGTCCTGAGAGTGTTGTCTGACATGGGTGGGATGAATCACTCTATGGAGATGTCTATGTCTCTTCAGTGGCCTAGAGAAGAGTCCCACTTCCCAGCTGGGATTTAGCACCAACCTCCGAGAGTGAAGCTGAATGGGAATATCCACCCTCTTCCATAAACCTGTCCTTAAGAACATCAAAATTGCTCAGTTAAGGAGGGAAGTTCATGATTTCTCTGTACCTTCACATCACTTGTAAAAGGACTACTGGCAAAATGCAACATCCAGTTTTCATTTCTAACCCCAACACTTGCCCTAAGTAATGCATTTCTCTCCAGATCAAAGTGATGCTCAAAACAAAAAAACCTTACTGGGACCTTAAAAGCTTTTCTAGAAATTAGATCAACCCATCTGATGCTCAAAACAAAAAACCTTACTGGGACCTTAAAAGCTTTTCTAGAAATTAGATCAACCCATCTGATTCATACCTGCTCTTTGCTAAGAAAATCCTGCTCAATTTTACATTGTAAGGGAAATTTTACTCTTAAAGTATATTAAATGTATTTTAAAAGTAGGGAAACTGAAAAAGATAAAGACATTTTCAGGTAATCAAGTTCTTTTTCATGATTCATTGTTTAGAAGAGTCTTTTTTTTTTTTTTTCATTAGGTTGTATACCAGTCATTTAAAATATCAAATGTTGCCATCATTCAGTTATTTTGTTATCACAATATAAGAATATAAGTTGGGGGCGGGGGGACAGTTTGTAGGTGAAAGATCAACGTGAGATCTTTTACTACAGATTTTGGTAGAGTTGTGAATTTTGAGGAACAAAAGCTCTTTTTTAATTAAGGCCAGGAGAGATTTCAGAAAATGTTTCTAAATATTTGTTCTTAGCAAATTTTAAGTTGAAAAATATCCCCTTGAAATAAATCCTTTCAACCTCTCATGATTTCGAATGACTTCATAATTTCATTGTTATTAATTTTACATGTAGTGTCATTAACATGTAACAGTAACATTATGCTATAATGTGTGAAACAGATAAAGTAGAAATAAAATATTTTTTTTTATTGAAACAAGATGTTTTTCTTTTAATAAATATTTTGTGTTGGCTGTGTCAAAATGTGACAATTACACATTAATGAAATGAAATATTCCTCTGGTTCTGAACAGTATTTTCCCTAAATTAATATTGTTTTCATATGATATCTTGGAATTCTCATGTTCATTGCTGGTTTAATAACAGCTCTAGGGGCTTAGGTGAGACTCATCTTACCTGATGAGGACTTATGCTCTCTGGAGACCTGGTCTGTATAGTCGATAGAGTCTAAATTTCCTGGCTAAATTCAGCTAATCCTGAAGAAAATAATTGTAACAAGTCAAGTAAATCTAATCTAAAAGTACCTATTTCTGTCCATCAGTAATTTTTATTAATAGATAGATAGATATTGAAATTAGATGTATCCAGTATGATCTACTTTAGGTAAACCTACATTCATTTTTATTTTTATCGTGCTTTTGTCATTTTGTCTTTAATGATGTCTTTTCTTTGAAATATCTTCTGGAGTGTTAGATACTACTGAATTGAAACTCAGTGGTCACTACTTACTCACTGAATACAAGCTTTTCTCAAACCATCTCGCACTAACCCAATTCTGAGGAACTCACTAGCAAACAAACATGTTCCTAAACATATGTCTGTCCGGGATAGAGACAATACTGTTTTCCCTTCACAGAAGTTTAAGCTAACTCATTTTGCTATGTGATTGGAGTGGACTGAAAGCATGTAGGGGGACAATTAAAGAGCAACCATTGACTGGCTGTAAATCTAGGAGTTGCCAGACTTTAACTGCATTTGATTTTGTGTCCATAGCACAATTTTTCCGTGTAAATGAGCCCATACTCAGTAAAAGGTGGAAGACTCATTTTCTTCCTTGACCTCCCCACTGCAAACAGCATAACATAGTCATGACAGGTCTGATTCACATGCACTGAAATCTTTCTATGGATTTCAACAGGCTTTTGACCCAGCCTGAAATGGCTCCCATATGTGATGGGAACCAGAGTCGAACACAGCTCTCCCCTGTCACAGCATGGTACCTAGCCCAAGACCTCCCTTCCTCTCCTATTGCCTGAAGATGGGTTTCAAACAATCATTTGAAGCATCTCCTCAGACCACTGGAAACAATAAATAATAATTAAAATAAGCTCCTTGTGATACAGGCCTCCCAGCTGAACTGAGGGAGATGGCCCAAAATGCAGGAGTTTCCTATGCGATACAGGAGATTTGGCAGCAGGAGTGGAATTATATCTCATTCCAGACAGTGAAAATAACCAAAACCATGAGGTTTTTCATGGAACAAATGGAAACCATGTGACCCATCACAATGGAAAAAGTGTAGCTGCTTTCAGCTCCCTAAGCCCTGACACTTCTTTTTGATTTAACCACAATAATCTAAGTGGAAAATGAATAAATGTCAAGGTTTTTTTCAATAAATCTATGCACAAGTGAGAATAAGAACCAGAATAAAAGCTTTTCACGACATAAAGTTCATATGCTTGGATCCCTGACAACATTTTCATTCTCTTATTTTTTATTATTATTATTAGGCCTGGTTGTACCATTTATTTTAAAAATCAAAATATCGTAAGACAGGGAACCTGCTAGCAGTTGCTTAACCTGGAGTGAAAGCCTGATTCATAACAAAATTACCCAAATCAAGATACATCTAACTATCTTTATGAGTTTAAAAAAAAAAAAATTAGAAATAAGTATGAGATTTGCCCAGGGCTTGCTTGGGCAAGATTTCTGTATGTTGAAGTGAGATTGGTTGAGCATGAAATCTCAAACATATGCTAGCACAAGAAATTAAATGGGCAAAGACTTTATGTCGTACTTGTCTTTTTGGGGGAAATTAATGTCACCTTGTCCAGAGTCAGGAATAACTCATGCAGCATTATACAACTAACAGTCTAAGTGTGCAAGCAGCAGCTTAAGTACCCAACCTTAGCAGATTGCCTTCATTGTGCTTTATGTTTCTACGTGAAACAGGTAACAAAAAACCCTTGCCATGAGTATCCACACCTGAGCTGACCTCGGTCTGAGGTAATGAGGTAGTTCCTGATCAGGTGAATGTACTCCCCAGGAGTCAGAATTAGATTGATTGCCTAGCATCACATAACAGGATGAAAAGACAAAAGTGTTGTTTTCTTCATCTGGTGCCATGATGAAGTCCATGTGGTTACTCTGCAAATAAATTTGTCATGTTCTTGTGTACCCGTCTGAATCAGGTCCTTAAGGAAGATCACTTCACCTGACAATGATGCTGAATTAATGTTGTCTTTTACTCTCCTTAGCCAGGAAAGAGTAATTTCTGGATCACTGTTACTTACAGCAGGGATTGATGACAATATGTGACTTTGTAATTTTATGGAAAACAGACCTTTCTCTGAGGCTCTGTTCCTAGAGAGAAGGTACTGTCTGACATATAACGTATTTCTAGAGAGGGACAATATTCCAATAGTGCAATAAAACATATTTACCGCTACAGATCTTGCCTTGCTTATGACCTTAACCTATCAAAGCTATAAAAACACTACTGTTATATAATATCTATTTTACCTCCCAATGCTAGCTTATTTCCTAAATCTGATTGGCTTTGCTGAGCTGTGAATAGCCCTCCAAAGACTTATATGGCTTTCTTCTGATGGTACGTGCAAAATAGCCCACATGCACAAGTAGGAAAACACATAAATTAAAATGCTCTAACAGACACAGTCTCCTTGAGGTGGAGGAGAAAGCTCAGAAGTTCTGCATACTCCAGCCTCTGCTCCCTGCCAAACACTATGTTACCTTTACTGGAAAGAATCCCCACCAGGTTCCCACTAGCAGGGTAGCTGTTAGAAGTGTTGCACATGAGGGACTCTGTTGAATGGGTAATATCCAATATTTTCACTCAGAGTCTCATAGTACTCAGTCGTCTCAGTGCCACTTGTCCTGAGCTTTCTAGTATCTTCTACAGATGGTTATTGAGTTCAAGATAAACCACTGTTGATGTGGGAAATGTGAAGCTCAGAAGGTCAAGATGAAACTAATGCAGAGAAGCAACAGTGACCAGAAACAGGAAGGTAGATGATAACCTGAATCCTGATACATGTAGGATCCATTGCTTAGCTGGTCATTATTATAGATATCCAATCACCTCACTTGAGCAGCTACCAACTTGTACCACTATCCCTTCTCCATTGCTGTTTTACATGCTTATTATTTTTACTTTTTTGAGCCTTTCTTCCTCAGCCAGTCAACTTTTTTTCCATCTTGCTTCATCTACTACAGTCTTGTAATATTACCTGCGGACTAGTGGATTAAGGATGTCTTGTAAGGTCTGGTCTAGCATTTTTCAGAAGGACTGCTATGCTGTCCCACTCTCCTAAGAATAATCTGAAAGGTTTTGCTGTGTAACTATAACTAGAAAAGAAATAGACATTTGCAGGGAAATTATTTCACTGAAAGCAGAGCAGTGTAGTACTCTGATAACAGCCTCTTGACCAATATATCTGACCAAACACTAGCACCCTAATGTGTCATTAGATTATGTCACTAGTCTTGCAGGAATGGTAATGACATAACCAACTCCAGCAGAGAGAAATTCTGCTTTTTTTTTGTTTATCAACCAGTCATTAAGGGACTTTTATGTGCTAGCAACAGAGACCAAGGAAAGAAATGAAGGCTAAACCTAAGGGAAAAAACGCAGGTTTGCACAAAGAAGAGGTGCTGGTGGGGTTGTTCACTTAGACTGGGAAAAACTGGGAAGACAAAGAATCCTCCACAAGAGAAAGGAATTTTAGACAAATTTTTTTCCCCATCACCTGGAGGACAATAAAACATCTGGAAAGTGTTACCAGCCAATTCGTGAGGGAACCCAGCACAGGAATGAGATTTGGAGACCAGTCAAGCGCTCCGCAAAGTGATGGAGGAGTGATGAATAGGTAAATCAAGGTGAGATAAGTGACAAGGAGAAGCATACCAAGCAGAAAGCACATAGCCTCATTCTCCTCCCTATATGTCAGTGGTGGGTTGGAATGACTTTTTCCCTCACCTTGCCTCGCCAGGTCCTGAGGATATGTTCACTGCTAAAGGCCAACAGCATTCTCTTCAGGGGATGTTGCTGTAGGGTGTAAAAGATTTATAGCCCTTATCAGTTTGCGGACATTCTAACATTTTGCTGTGGAGGTGTAAATCCCTGTATAGCACATTTACACTAAATGACAGCAGGCTTAGTCTCTTCTTCTGGTTATCTGTCATAGGTGCCTCAGCAGCACTGTGTAGACCTCTCTCAACCTTACAGGAGTCTGCAAATCAGAGACTGGAAAAAAGATATACACACACTAGAGGCAGCAGAGCTAGGAAACAGCTTTTACATATACACAAGCATGTTCTCAGCTCTTAGCCAACAGAAATAAAATTGATGTAAAACAGGAGAGCTTCCTTGGCTTCATGGACTGGGGTGAGGTGTGGGGTTGCAGTCTATGGCAGCTGAGATCCATGTTCTGATATTTCAGTGGAATAATTCTGGTTTAACAAGCAGAAGATTTCTTTTAGACGATTTCTGTGGAATATTCCCATTTACATAAATTGAAAACAGGCTTACACAATTTAGAGGGGGCCTTTCATCACTGCCTGTCAATGTGGCCTATTCTCCAACAACCATGATCAGGCTAATTATCAGCCCTGGAGTTTGCTCTTCAAATGCTTCACTATTGAAACTGATGGTTCTTGGAAGAAGGAAGACTTTTCCTTAACAACGAGATATCAAGATTTTGTTCCAGATGCCAAGGTTTGTCATAACTCCTAACAGTTAGTAATGGAGGAAAGAAGCTTTGACTCCTGGCCTTCATTTGTCCCCTGAACCACGCTGCTTGTCCCTGAAGGGCGTTATTGTGAAAACAAGTGCATTTCCCGTGGTCACAGCCACTGCCCATTTGGATCTTTTGTTGTGCAGTCCAAAGCCCAGCTGTAAATTCAAGAGAGTTTAAGACCAAGGAGCCAAATGAATTGCATGCACCAGCCACTACAATACATTATAGTTGGGGCTGGGTCACTTAATGGAGCTCCAAATTAGCAAAAGTAGCTTTTTTGTTTGGTGTTTGGGTTTTTTTGGTTTTTTTTTTTTTTTTTTGTCTTGCTCCAAAGGCAAACTGAATAGCTTATAATTACTTATGTCAGAGGTGAAGTTTGCTTGGCGAATACCGGCCAAACCAAGATTTGCTCTGTCACTCAAACAGCAGTTTCACAAAACCTGTAACAACTGAGCTATCCAATAGGTACAAGGGAAACTCCAGCTCCTTATAAGTTAAGACAGAGTTGCATACCCTAACTTTGCTCATTGTAAAATGTTAAGAGAAAACTAGAGACAAAAGCAAGTAGCAAGCTGCTCTCCCTGCTCTGGGAAGAGAGGAATGCAGCAGCCAAGTAAGAGATCAGCCTTAAACTGTCACAAATGTATATATCACATTCAATAACCTGTCTTCTGCTTATACCAGGTCCAGCTTTCTGCTGTGTTTTCACAGAAGTTAATGGGAAAGCAAATTCCCATTGACTGGATTGGCAAGATAAAATGTTGCATTACTTTCTAAATGCTTAATTATTACCATTGTGTCAAATGAAGCTTTATTTCTGCCATACTACTCTCCGTGTAATTTGCACTTCATTCACATTAAAATTAGGAAGAATTCAGCATGAACTTTTAATATAGTCTCAGTGTTTGAGTGGGGGACAGAGATTTATGTAGAATTTGCTGGCCTAAATTGCTTCCTAAGTGTCCTCAGAATTGTCAGACTGGATCAGACCCAGTTCATTTGGCCAATACTTGTCTCCAACACAGGTTTTACTGGATTCAGAGGAAAGTTCAAGTCTAAATTTTTTGGTCAGTGTATGTGATATCTCTTCCTCTATGACTAGTTTATGAAAAATACTCATTTGTCAGAACACCTGTTAGAAATTTTCCTCATTTTAGCTCAGGCTGTAGCAATTATTTTTTTCTAATTTCAGGAAGTTTTTAGCTGAATATATGTGGAATTGACCAAGATGGCAGTCATCAGATGGACAGGCAAATGTGACCTAAAGCACTGTCCACGAAAAACTTATCCTAATGACTAATAGAAGCTGGCTCCAATTTATATTCTCAAATGGCTTCACCAAGCTTGGATCAGAAGCTTTCTCTTGGAGAGCATATTGCAGCCTGGTCCCACACATGGGGTCTCAACAAAAATGTCCGTCCTTCCATACAGCAACTGTTTGTGGCCATAGCCACTGCAGGCACAGGGGCTCACGTGGCTCCAGTGCAGAACTAGTGCATTCCCCAGGGCCGTTAACATGCGGCTGACTTGTGGAGAAGTGACACAAAGTGTAAACAGCAGCCTTCATCAAGGCAAAATGAAAACCGAATGTGTTTCCCAGTGCGCCCTTCACATCAAAGAGCCAAGACTTGAAGACTACCAGACTCCAGGACAGCGTGCGTTCAACTCCAGCATAAAAACCTAATTAGCACATTAAACTATTACATAAACATGTTTGCATTGTTATTTACTAAGTATCACAGGAATGCTTTGTAACAGTTAATCAATTCAAGGGGGTGAGGAGAGGGAGGAAATGGCTTTGCAGGGAATAATGAAAGACAAAGATTCCACATCAAACTTATTAGAATGGAAAAAAAAAAAAAAGAACACCCCCATCCAAAACAACAATCAAAAAATGCCTCCAAAAACCCATACCAAAAAATGCAATCCCAAAACAACCGTCTAGAAATGAAACTTGACAAGCTTCTAATTCCTCTATATCACTTATTCAGAATTAACTCTACATTTTAATTGTTATATTTTAATTATTATTTGAAGGAAGGAATTGCCAAGCTCATGTTTTCAGGTCATAAATGTGAATCACCAAGGGGCCTGGAATTTCAGGCAGAAACTCCATATCATATAGAGGTCTGAAAAGAAATTTATTTGTCAGGACATTTCGTTGGAGGGCTGCAAAATTCCTGACAGCAAAGACAATATAAAATCATCGGTTATACCAATGTGAAAGAGTATTTGGGCATGATTTTGAAAGTAAGGAGAAAAAAAGAATATTATTTTGTAAAGAGAGATTTGCTTATTTAATTATGACCAGATGACAGGCAAGACCCTTGAATAACATGTCATCCAAAGCCTACATGGGCTGTTTTCACTTAGAGGAGCAAAATTACTAGAACAAGGCTCTTTTCGATCACATTTAATATAACCTATTTTAAACACCTTTTTTAAAGCAAGGTGAAGTTTCAAAGATGGCTGTCTCTACAAAGCTCTAGTGCTGAGAACTAAGGTGAGGTGAAATGAATCCCAACTGCGGTGTCTCCATAAACCTCCCATCACCTCCTCAAGGTCATGCCACAATTTCTGTCCTAAGCAGCTGTTCCTGGAAGCATGGATGGACACTCCATAGCTTGCAGGAAATGACCTTAGAAAATATCCTTTTTCTGGTTCACCTGTGGAAGACACAGTGGCGGCCATATGCCTCCACTTCCAGTCTCGACCAGTTCTGTTCCATTGCAGTATGGCACAGAGCATTCAGAGGGTCAGGGAAATGAGGAGATTTGAGCAAAGAAGATCATATAGCTGTGAAAAACAATGCCTTATCCTTGGATCTGACAGTGTTTGGCAACCTGCTTTGAACTCTCTTAACCTGCCTGCTCTCTTTCAACACATCATGGAGCAGATTTGCCTTACAATGGCGTTGTTTTGCTAGGAAGGCTGATCTCCTGGTGAAGTACTGAACTGCAGCAAGAGAAATACATGAACTCAAACCTGAGATTAATGTGGTTTCTGCCACTGAAAAGAACAGACAGATTCACCTAGTAATTCTGCACCAGCCTAGAAAGGAGGCAGAGATAGGATAAACTTTTACCTCGGGTTGGCATGAAGACCTGGGACTGAGTCAGGGATGGGCTGACCCAGAATACAGCCCTGCAGGTAGGATATAGACATCAGTCCTCATGCAGGACTACAGAAAGTCTCCTTTGCTGCAGTTTTCCCTGTGCTTAAGAGACACTGATACTTAGTGCAGTCTGCACTGCAACCTGAAGGCTACAGTAAACCTGTCCTCAAAACTTTGTCCGAGGAGAGAGTCAGCTTGGCCACAGCAGGGTCAGAGACCACCCTTTGGAGCTTATGAGAACCACATGCCTGAACAGATAAGGTACATTAACATGTCCAGTCTGAGAGTCATTGAGAAGAAGGAGGATTCCCAAGCTCTGCTTCTAGTATACTTAATGGACCAAGACATTTTGTTCCTTGCACTTGTTCTGGGAATTTACCCCCTTCCTTCCTTCCTTGGAGCCACTATATTTCTTCCTCATCAATCAGACAGAGAAAGTGGTTGCATTTCCAGAAATAAGGGAAAAAGAACCTGCATCTCCTCTCTCAGCGGTCTCATTTTGTGTGAGAGCTGCTAAGGGTCAACAACTTTGCTGGTAAATCAAAGAATCTGTTGAATAGCATCCCCACTGCAAGCAAAAGCTTATAAACAACATTCAATTATTTGCTTGGCTTCCTGTTTTTCTTATCCAAAACAACAAATGCTCAGATTTGACCAAGACTTAAAAAGTAACTGCGAATTTATTCCCACCCAAAAGACTTGATTCAATTAATAACAAGTTGGCACAGGGTATCCCACTGGACTGCTCCAGAAAGGTGCAGGTTTCCCATAGGTCCTGTGATATGTCTATCTATCCCATTTGGATGTCTCAGACATCTATTAGCATCTCCTGTTAGCAAGTCTATGTTTAGGCAATTGAATCTTAGCTGAGCTGTCAGTCGAGCTGTTGGAGCTTTCTGTCTGCGCACTATCCTCTTGGCAAATTTGAGGTGGTTCAGACTGGTTTATTTGGCATTAAAAGTGGGTCAGGCTAAGGCAGATTCTTTTGCATTTGCAGAGGGACAGAGCACACCAATGGACAATAACCCCATTTTGGCTGATGCAACGATCTGTCAAGTTGCGGTAAGTCTAAGATTTTTGAGGGAAGGTCAGGCACAGCATCTGAAAAAACAAATTTTTACTCCCTTCTCTCAACACTTCTGTGATTCAAACTATGTTCTAAAGGAAGGTATCATGAGCAGCCATGGCTAAGGATGTTATCTGCTACCTAATGTTCCCCAAACTGCACATATATTAATTTTTTTTTTTTTTTTTTCAAAAAAGGTCCCATTATCTTTCTTGTTTTGCTTTAGGTATTTTTTCAGCTTTGTGCCTCCTAAATTATGACTGGAACAAAATGGATTATAATTTACTGGGACTAAGCTTCATATTGTATGAATCAGTATTCACTGGAAGTCGGAAAAGTGGCTTATATTTACATCAGCTGTGAAATCATTGTAATACATGTAAACAAGCAAAAATAAAGGCAGATTTGAGAAGTGAGACTTTAAAAACACTACAGTGTGAATAGACTGAGCATGACGTCATATGGTATAGAACACCCTTTGGGTCAGTTGGGGTCAGCTGTCCTGGCTGTGTCCCCTCCCAACCCCTTGTGCCCCCCCAGCCTGCTGACTGGTGGGGTGGGGTGAGGAGCAGAAAAGGCCTTGGCTCTGTGTAAGCCCTGCTCAGCAGTGACTAAAACATCCCTGTGTTATCAACACTGTTTTCAGCACAAATCCCAAACACAGCCCCATACTAGCAGCTATGAAGAAAATTAACGCTCTCCCAGCCCAAACCAGCACAGTCCTTTAAATCTGTGTACGGTCAGTCTTCTATTCTGGATACAGAGAATAACTTTTCTATGAAAGATATGCAAATCAGAAGTGGAAATTAGATTCCTATTTGACTAAAAAGAACTTTCACATGCCCTTTTCAGAGCACACATAGCAAGAACTTAGCAGAGTCCTCTCATATGATGAGCATGTACACACACACAAGTTGCATGCTCATATATTTATAATCCCAGGAAGCAAGCTGCTTCCAACTGAACATGTCCAAAGATCTTGAGAAGTTGACAAAGTCTATGACCAGACTCTGGGCTTTTTGGACTGACACCACTGGAGGACTGATATTTAGCATGTCAAGTGTGTATTTCACAGATACCTCAGCTCAGGTCTGGAGGGATGCCCATCGCCATGGGCAGAGTTGAGTTTTTAAGCCCACAATCTGATCATCCCATTTTCCTGTGTGGGGATTGTCCTGCTCTGCCTTTGCCCTCATCCCCAGATGAAGAGTCAGTAGGTATGAAGACTTGCCCTCCTTCCACACATGGTTGCTGCTGGTCACCCAATTGACCATTTGCCCCTCTGCCCACACACCTGATGGTGATTTAAGCTCAGAATGGTTACAATAACACGATGTCCTCTAAACACACACATATGCACACGCATGCATATACAGATGTCTTTGAAGTCCTCTAGGCTTGACACAGGGCGTGAGGCTGATTTCTTCTGTGTGTTTTGGTTTGGTTTTGCTGCTACTATTTTGTTTAAACATACCTTTCTAGGGACTATGTTCTTTGTTATTCCTGTGGGGAGGGACAGTTGTTTTTTTACCCCTTCCCTGGCATTTTTTTTTCCAGATGCTCCCCTGATATGGAATTTGCACATGTTCAAAGCAGAAATA
The DNA here is from genome assembly GCA_031468815.1 of Morus bassanus. Taxonomy (NCBI): domain Eukaryota; kingdom Metazoa; phylum Chordata; class Aves; order Suliformes; family Sulidae; genus Morus; species Morus bassanus. The sequence continues at coordinate 2,933,490 of CM062567.1, read as the reverse complement.
AATGATTAACTTTTTTTTTTCTTCTCTCTTTTTTTTTTTCCTTTCTTGGAGCTGGATGAAGGCAAGGCTGTAAGAACACGACATGCTTTCCTACAGCAATCATGTGAAAGCCATTACAGAGCTGCCCTTAACTTGTACCATATCCCCAGTCAGCCCTAATAAAATAGACACGAGAAATATGTATGTGCCACTAGATTCTTGTATGGAATCAATCCCTCCTGTGTTGTTAAAACAGTAAAGGAAATTTGGTGTTGAAGGAATGTGCATTTTGAAAAAAGGCCACTAGATAGATCAGGGGCCTAACACCAGCAAAGATACACACTTACTCTAGATAAAAGCCTGGTTTTTCAGAAGTGCTGCCCCTATTTTATAGAGCTGTTGGTCATTACAGTAGTATGTGAAGATCTCAGCTAACTCCAAACCTGACAATAGTAGGTGCTTTAAATAAGTATTCCTTAAAAGGGGTCCTTGACCTGGAAACCTTGCAGCTTGAATGGACAAGTTGTCCAAAGGAAGGAGTAAGCTCCATTTCAAGGTGAGGAGCTGGGATACTGTGAAATTAAGGGTAGGACAGATTTCAATTCACTTTATCTGCATGGAAGTTATATGTCAAATTTACCCGTGTAGCTGCCCCCTAAAATAATTGTAGAGGAATGAATACATCCAGAGGTTCATTCTCCCTCTCTTAGTTACCCCTCTTAGGATGGGAGATACCCTGGTGCTCTGTTTGACTCCAAAGTCAAGCTGGATGATTGAAGTTTAAACAGCTGAAATCAGGTGAAAACACCTACATACTTACAGATATCTGATGTTACATAGCCCATGCAACAGAGCCAAGATTTATTCCTAGGTTTTTTGAGATCCTGCTCAATATCATAGCCATGATGCCATTTTTCCTCAGTCAAAGTTCAGATGATCTGCAAACGTCTCTGGAAATCTTCACGTTAACACTGAACAAAAATTATTCTTATTATTTTAAATCTTAAAACCCAATCTATAGAGTCAAATTAAGAAGTTTATCCTTGCTGATTTACCAAAGATTTATTTGTATAATTTGTGTCTTTTCAGAATATATTTCCATGAAAACTTTCAGGGTTTGCCCAGAACCACAATGGTCTTCCCTGAGATTTACTTTTGCTTGCTAATCTTTTCCATTTAGGGAATGACTTTCTGATAGTTTTATGGTGATGTATCATAGAATTATAGAATGGTTTGGATTGGAAGGGACCTTTAAATGTCATCTAATCCAAACTCTCTGCAATGAGCAGGAACACTTTTAACTAGGTCAGGTTGCTCAGAGCCTCATCCAATCTGACCTTGAAAGTTTCCAGGGATGGGGCATCTCCCACCTCTCTGGGCAACCTGGGGCAGTGTTTCACTGCCCACATCATAAAAAATTTCTTCCTTATATCTAGTCTGAATCTACCCTCTTTTAGTTTAAAACAATTACCCTTTGTCCTATCACTAGAGGCCCTGTTAAAGTCTGTCTCCATCTTTTTTGTAAGCCCCCTTTAAGTACTGAAAGGCCTCAATAAAAGCCCCCAACTCTCTCAGCCTGTCCTCGTACCAGAGCTGCTCCAGCCCTCGGATCATCTTTGTGTCCTCCTCTGGCCCCGCTCCAACAGGCCCATGTCTGTCCCGTGCTGAGGACCCCAGAGCTGGATGCAGCACTGCAGGGGGGTCTCACCCGAGCGGAGCCGAGGGGCAGAATCCCCCCCCTCGCCCTGCTGCCCACGCTGCTGGGGATGCAGCCCAGGACAGGGTTGGCTTTCTGGGCTGCGAGCGCGCATTGCTGGCTCATGTCCAGCTTTTCATCCCCCAGCACCCCCAAGTCCTTCTCTGCAGTCCTTCTCAGTGTAAACTGACCTTTTTGACTCAGCAATTTTTGACTCAGTGGTGGCTATTTGCATCACCTGAAAGCACACTGCAAAAATTACAGATAGCAACAACAGACTAACTGAAAGGGACATTTCTATGAAACCAGCTACTGAGATACAGGGCACCTCAGAATTACCAGTGGTTGCATGACTATACAACAAGCATTTTAGGAAGAATATCACAGACATGCACCATAGGATGCATCTGATGCTTTAGATCATGTGGGAAGGTGAGTGAGACATTAGTCATGACATTCAGATCTGGAGAAGTGAGGATGCTCCAGCACTGACTGACTCCCAGAACAGGAGGCTATCTGAAGTAGATACAGAAAAAAAAGAGCTGTAATAAGATATGGGACCATAGCATTTTTTTTTTTTTCTTTCTAACCTAACTGGCAAAATGGTTTCCTAAGGTCTGTTAATCACATCTTTCTGGTAAATTACATCTCTGGTGGCTCCTGAGATGACAGGGAACAGAAATTCTCAGCTGGATCTAAGAAAGTTTCCAGCTGGAAGTTTGAGTTGAAATGGACCATTCTTTTTGCATTTTGGTGGGGATAGATATAGGTGCTTTATATAAATTGTTGTTTTCCAGAAGCGTTACTAGTATCACTGACATGTTGATTGAAGATTGTTGAAAAGACTGAAGAGAATAGGCCACGGTGGACATCAAAGAACTCAATTCTTGTATAACCTACATTTGGTTATATATTTACATCTATTTGTAAATTTCTGTTGGTCAGAATTCTCATCTTCCCAAAACTAGAGAAAGAGGAATATAAAAAAATTCCTTTCTGAAGAAACCTACTTTGGTCTGGAGCTCCTTTTTTTCAAGGTAAACAATGGCCTTTGCCAGTCTGGCTCTCCTGATTAGACTGTTTCAGCTGTAAACCACTTCAGCCATATGATGGAGAGGAGACTAAATGTGCAAAGCATAAAGTCACTTGTGGACAAAACTGAGTGATATTCTCTTCAGAATCGTGGCCTTGGAGAACGATGCTCCTAGTTTATGATGATATGAACGGTTTTTATTTCCCTGCTCACACACTGTAGTAATGAAGAACAAAGAAAAGTGGACAGCACAGTTTATATGAGAACAGTACTTTTTGTAAGTAAACTGGATTTCAGATTTTTCTCTGGAAGGTGTCACAGAATATATATACAAATATATTTTAATGGTTGAGATTAGATTTGAAACCCTGAAGGCAGATATGGTGAGGTTTTCTCATTCACTGTGCTATGCTTCTGCTTTTCTGTCCTGCACAGCTTCATTCTTATCGACATCTGGTAACAACATTGTTCCTGGAATCCAGGCTTGTGCATATTCTTCCTCCTAGTTCAAACATTCTGACTTTTGATAGTAAAATTAACCCCAAATTTTTTCACATGTTCCTAAAGGGAAAACATCCCATAATCAGCCAGTTAAATTGCTTTAATGTAATCAAAATTAATTGTTCTTGGAATGTTTTTCAAATATGTAGTTTATTCAAGAGAAAAGGCAAATAAAAGCAGGCAGAGAGGATAGAGGACAAGGATGGAAAATTGCTCTTTGTTGAAGTCAGTTATTTTTGTGAAGACCTGAAGCCACAGAATTACGGTTAATGAGTAAGTTTTGATAGCTGGGATGAGGAACAAAGTCACTGAAGAGGGTATGGGAGCAGACTCAGCAGCAGAGTTTTAGCTCATTGCTGCAGACCATGAAGGACTGGACATGTATGGATAATGCTGGGAAAGCTCGGCTGAACTAGAGTTGAGACCTTGTGATGGGTCCACCCTGGCTGGACACCAGGTGCCCACCAAAGCAGCTCTAACACTCCTCTTCCTCAGCTGGAGAAGGGAGAGAAAATATAATGAAAAGCTCATGGGTTGAGATATGGACAGGGAGGGATCATTCACCAGTTACCATCACAGGCAAAACAGACTCAACTTGGGGAAATTAGCTTAATTTATTACTAATCAAATCAGAGTAGGGTAAGGAGAAATAAAACCAAATCTTTAAAACACCTTCCTCCCACCACTCCCTTTGTCCTGGGCTCAACTTTACTCCCAATTTTCTCTACCTCCTCCCCACAGCGGCGCAGGGGGATGGGGAATGGGGCTTGCAGTCAGTTCATCACACGATGTCTCTGCCGCTCCTTCCTCCTCAAGGGGAGGACTCCTCACACTCCTCCCTTGCTCCAGCGTGGGGTCCCTCCCATGGGAGACAGTCCTCCACTAACTTCTGTAATGTGAGTCTTTCCCATGGGCTGCAGTTCTTCACAAACTGCTCCAGCATGGGTCTCTTCCATGGGGTGCAGTCCTTCAGGAACAGACTGCTCCAGCGTGGGTCCTCCTCAGGGTCACATGTCCTGCCAGCAAACCTGCTCCAGTGTGGGCTCCTCTTTCCATGGGGCCACAGGTCCTGCCAGGAGCCTGCTCCAGCATGGGCTTCTCATGGGGTCACAGCCTCCTTTGGGCAACCACTTGCTCTGGTGTGGGGTCCTCCATGGGCTGCAGGTGGATATCTGCTCCACCGTTAACCTCCATGGGCTGCAGGGGGACAGCCTGCCTCACCATGGTCTTCACCATGGACTGCAGGGGAATCTCTGCTCTGGCGCCTGGAGCACCTCCTCCTCCTTCTTCACTGACCTTGGGGTCTGCAGGGCTGTTCCTTTCACATGTTCTCACTCCTATCTTTGGCTACAATTGCACAGGCTTTTTTTTCGCCCTTCTCAAATACATTATCCCAGAGGTGCTACCACCATCGCTGATGGGCTTGGCCTTGGCCAGTGGCAGGTCTGTCTTGGAGCTGGCTGGCATTGGTTCTATCAGACATAGGGGAGGCTTCTAGCAGCCTCTCACATAAGCCACCCCTGTAGCCCCTCTGCTGCCAAAATCTTGCCCTGCAAACCCAATACAGACTTTCAAGGGGTGTCAAGGATAGAGTATATCTTTTCATTCCACATTAATAATAAAAGTTTGACCAAGGAAAATTTGTGCCTGTTTCTCTGTGGGATGGGTGATTTAGTGACAGCAGACACACATAAGCCTGGGCTACCTAGTGTCTTCCTTGCCTTAATCTTCCAACAGGTCTCCCGGGTCTGTATGTTTAGTGATGGGATTCAATGAGGAGAAGCACCAGCAGTGGATCAGAGTCAAGTCAGGGATTACTTGAAGGAACTTCCTATATGAGTCTGTGGGCTGCTTCATAAGGTGCTGAGAGAATTTATGTCCTTGAAAGCATATTATCAGCTCTGAAAGGTCATGGAGAACCCCTTGGAGGTGAGGTCTCTGACTCATGGAGAAAGGCAGATGTTGCTCCCATCTTCCAACTAGGCCAAAAGGATGATCTGGGGTAACTCCAGGCTAGTCAGCCTCATTTTGGTCCCAGGAAAAATCATGGAGCAGGTCCTCTTGTAAGATTTCTGGGCACATGGAGGAGAAGCAGCAGATTAGGAACATTCAGCATGGATTTACTAAAGGTAAATCATGACCAACTTCATTGCCTTCTAAGATTAAATGACTGGATTTCTGGATAAGGGTAGAGCAGGGGATGACATTTATTTCCATTTTAGCACGGCTTTCAATATGGTACCTCACAAGAAAGAATCTAGATCCATGTTCTTCACACCAGTGTATGACTGGAGGATGAGAGGCAACAGGATAAGTTGGAAGAAGAGCTATTCAGACTGCAGCAACTTCTACAGATAAGGAGAAACTTCTTCCCAGTGACAAGAGTCAAGCACTGGAGTAGGTTGCCCAGACAGGTTATGCAGTGTGCATCCTTGGAGGTTTTCAAGACCTGGTTAAAGGAAGATAAAGCCCTGAGCAACTTGGTCTGACAGCATTGCAGATCCAGTTGAGCAGGAGGTAGGACTAGATACCTCCTGAGGTCTGTTCCAACCTGCACTATCCTATGATACTATGCAGCCATGAACTGGAATTATTCTGGTGGAACCAAATTTATTTGGAAAATGTCAGTCTGTTAAATCTGCAAGAAAAACAAGTATGAAGTAAGCACATAAGAAAAAATCTCTAGTGCACAAAACCTGGTTTTGTCTACCTGTAGCAAATTCTTGTAGAAAAAATAGCAGGCTTGTATTCATTATTAGTTTCGAGATTCGTTATGAACTTGGTAAATCTCTCAGAAATGCAAGTCCTGTTGTGCTTGGTTCTGTATGGCTGTAAATTTTATGTCTGACAGATCTTGTTTTCTAATTCAACAGGAACAAAGGATGAGTCAGAAGACAGATAATTTTCCTAAGGCCATGCAGTCAAGCAATATTAGAGATACTATCCCAAATGAGTTCATCCCACAGAGTTTTTGAAAGGTTGTGATTGAATGGGGTAAAAGCGTTAAACAGCTGACTCCTGACACATACCTAAAGAGGTGTCCCTTCTAGCTTTGAGGTTAATGGAAACCTATTGAAAGATTAGGTTTGCCTTAGGACCGACAGTAGGATGGAGTTAAAGAACCTTTCAGAGATAACTGGCCTGCTTTTGCAGGGGTGTTTGACCAGATGATGTCCAGAGGTCCCTTTCAACCTCAACCATTCTGTGACTCTGTGATAACATGAAATATTTTAGACTCTTCATTGTTTTTGTTACACAGAGTTGGTTTTGATTGTTCTGTAAATACTATGCAAACAGCTGTTTCTTGCTCTAGTAATGGCCACTGTGCTTTGATCCTGGAACAAACCAGAAAACACAGAGGAGGAAAGAAAAATACTAAGTGTTCTGATTAAGATTTGGGACAAGGACAGATCTCTTTTTTTTAATTTATTATTTTTAAGCATACATATTTCCTTAGTGCATGAGTCATGGGACATAGTCCTGGGACCCTCAGTTTGAATATTCAGCATGCTGGGCAGCTTCTCTAGGGAGAAATGGAGTCCTTTCTCATGTGTGTGTGATACAGATTTATGCAGGAGTATATAGTATGTGGTCTGCAGAATGTTAAGTAAGGTGCATTAATAGAGTCATATTCAACCCCATCAGATCTCTGTGTTTGTGCACCTCATTGCAAATTTAAGTATAGAGGAAGATTGTCTTGGTTTACAACTGACCCTCAGTAAAAAAAAAAGAAATATAAATCTACACACTGCACATACAAGCAACATACCTCAACAAACCACTGTGAACGCTATCCATACCCTCAAACCAGGCTCACGCTGCCCCTGCTAGCAGCAACATGCATCCTTCTGATCAGTTCCCAACCCATTGCAATCCCAATGTTCTTAAATAGTTTACATAATGTGGATCGTTGTGAATGATGAGGATCTGAAAGTACTCATAGCTTCAGTTTAGCTCTCTGGTCAGGAGGTGGTGGTTGCCTTTGGAAGGGGAAGCTGATACTAATGGTGATATTTGCTCCCAGGGCAGATGGATGAGGCATACAATGAATGAACACAATCCCAGTCTTTTGGTCTAACTGACGTGTTGAGGACCACCAGGAGTTTACTGGGAGAACAAAATTTACTGTTACGCAGAGGAGTGAAAGAAGTTACTTGCACCATCTGAAACAGGTCTACAGCTGGACTGCAAGTTATAATCTGGGTTGGTACTACAATTTGCTGAGTTTCACCCTGTATGATCTCACTGTATAAGCTGTGATTTATCTTCCCAAATTCATAGCTCCTCTACTGCCACATCATATTGCAAACATATCTAATTAGTTCGTTGCTGTTATTCAACTTTCAAGTTTTCTTTTTGGCATCGCAGAAGTGTATTTTGGATGGGAGCTGAGTGACATTTTTGATGAGCCATAAATCTGCTAAAATTCAGCATCTGAGACACGTAGGAGGGGACAAAGTATATTTGTGAAATTAATTTCAAATTTGGCAAAATGCTTCAGCCAAGAAAAAAAGGGGAGTAATTTCAAAGCTGTTCACTTTCATATTTTCAGAAGAAAACTTCTAGATTTTTCATAGTGCCTGGCTTCCAGTCTATAAAATGTCTTTAATCTTAGATGAGTAAATTAGTTAAACCAAAAGTGTCTATGTAAGCCCCAAACAAATCCAAGTGTTCGGTTTTAATCCTCCTACTTGAAAAACTGTAATAATTCTGTTGATTTGACCAAAAAACCTTTTTAACTTTTTGGGTAACCTATTTAGCTCCAGGTCTGATGTTTTCTTTTTTGCAAGAACTGGTGGTCAAAAATAAATTTAATCTGCGGAGGGTATTATTTCTTTTTGTTCTATTTTTCTTTTTTCTTTTTTTTTTCCCCTTCAGCTTTGTGGGGCATTTGCCTCAAACTATGCACTCTCCTGAGAGGCCTCTCTGTTGAACCAGGCTTCCTTCCTCAGCTCACAGCTATGCAGAAACACCAGCCCGGTCCTGGTAGCAGCAGAGCTGTGTCAGCACAGGGATCCCTGGGGAGCACAGACCTCTCCTGAAAGGAGCATGGTGTCATTTCCCGAGGTAGCTCATTGCACCCTCACTACTCACTGCAGCTTTGCCAGGCCTGCTGGGGCCCATGCTTTTCTATACAGCTTGGGTCAGCTTTTAAGAGTCAACCATGTTCATATTTAGTACGCTGTTAAATGAAATGCCTAGAAAAACCTAACAGCCCACCATCACCTCTCTTTTCTGTTCCTTCCCCTGCACACAACTTTTTCATTCTCAGCTACTCTTCCTTCCTCTTTTTCTTTGGCTCTGATATTCACCTGACCCCTCTGCAAGCTAATACATTTCACTAATATATTTGAAAACTGTCTCTTTTTTCTTTTTTTTTTTTTTTTCTTCCTTGCTGAGTAAAATTTTGGCCCATTCACTCAGCTTACTCTGCTCGCTGAGGGGTTAAATCAGCACCAATATTAGCGTAAAGGAGGGATGAGTCCAAATGGCCAGAATGACAAAGTAGGAGGAGGAATCAAGGAGAAAGGAGTGACAAGAAGGGTTTGGTCACAGTGAGTTGTTAGGTGATCTCAATAGCTGTGTCTAACTCATTCTTAGCCATCATTAGGTTTCAGAGTTAACATCTCATTAACAATTCTCTATATCTCATCTCATCAATGGAACCACTACACTGTTGTCTTTTCAGCCTTACATTATACATTTGTATCTCCACCCCACTCTACTATTGATTTTATCTTAGAGCTGAAAAGACATGAGGCTAATGTTCTACTTTACAAGTTGAAGAACATACAAATTGTTGTGGTTTAGCCCCAGCCAGCAACCAAGCACCACACAGCCACTCACTCACTCCTCACTTGCTCAGCCCCCGTGGGATGGGGGAGAGAATCAGAAGAGTAAAAGTGAGAAAACTCGTGGGTTGAGATAGAGACAGTTCAATGGGTAAAGCAAAAGCCGTGCAGGCAAGCAAAGCAAAACAAGGAATTAATTCACTCCCTCCCATGGGCAGGCAGGTGTTCAGCCATCCCCAGGAAAGCAGGGCTCCATCACATGTAATAGTTGCTTGGGAAGACAAATGCCATCACTCCGAATTCCCCCCCGCCCCTTTCCTTCTTCTTCCCCCAGCTTTATATATAGAGCATGACACGATAAGGTGTGGAATATCCCTTTGGCCAGTTTGGGTCAGCTGTCCCAGCTGTGCCCCCTCCCAGCTTCTTGTGCACCTGGCAGTGCATGTGAAGCTGAAGAAGTCCTTGACTAGTGTAAGCACTACTTAGCAACAACTAAAACATCTCCACTTTATCAACACTGGTTTTAGCAAAAATCCCAAACATAATCCCATACTAGCTGCTATGAAGAAAATTTACTCTATCCCAGCTGGAACCAGGAAGAATCTTTCTAAAACATTTCTTCAGTAGCATTTTTTGAGGTGAAAATGTGCATTACACCACTTAGGGCCACTATAAAAAGGCATAAAGGGTTTATTGGCCTGTCTTCATGCATGACCAATGTTACCAGACAGAATTCATTCAGATAATGATGAAACCATCTGTATCACCCTGTCTTGTTGCCCTTGCATCAGCATTGGTTAGAAGAATGAGTCATAGGCTTTAGGATCCACAAGCCAGATCTTCCTTATTCCGTGGCATCATCTTCATTGCTGTTAATATTATATGTGGCTCTGTATACGCTGAGCTCCAGGTTGATCAAGGAACACAGAGTCTCTGAGTCTTCTTATACTATTATATACCAGTTTAGACCCATATGTGTTAATGTTGCATTTCTTGCAGATTGTGATACCCACACAGCCTACTCATAGAAAGAGATTTGTTTTAAGAGAGGAGCTGGAGAATTCAAGACCTGATGCCCTGGGTCTGCGGTTTGGAAGATGACCTCTTTATAGACTTTGCAAGTCTCCCACAACAGGCTTCCATGTCCTGTTGTCCCCTACCATCTCTTGTATCACCAGTTGGATCTGTACTATCACCATTTATAAGTTAATGTCATAACTCAATGGATCTCTTTTCAGTTCTGGGTCCAAAGTGTTGGACATGGCTTATTAACATATTTTGGGTTTTGCTGTAGCGGGGATTACAGAGGGCAGAAGGGTTGTGCTACGTCACGGCTTCCCATGCTAAAAGGAAAGCCAGTGTCTCCAGTTTGGCTTAGTACTGTGGCCTCCTTCTGCCTGCTAAATGATCTGTCTGAGCTGCGACACCCTCATCCCATGGTATCTCCACCGACTGGGAGAACAAGAAGCTGAGTGGTTCACTCCAGCATGCAGAAAGCCTCTCTGAAGGGAACATGGTTTCACATAAGCCTTAGTGCTGGGACTGGGGTAATGCTCAGGAGCTCCCTGGTCAACAGGACGGAGGGATAAAGACAGCCAAAGAGAACAGGCATAGGAGAAGGAATGCCATGTTTGTATAGAAACAATGCATATGTTTTATTGTGGGTCTGCAGCACCTTAGTGGCTCTGTGGTAGAACCATCTCATTGAGGGCTGTAGGCCAAGCCTATGAATAAAGTATTTGTGCAATTTATACAAGAGAGTGAAATCTCTCAGGCCTTGCATATAAAAAAAAATTAATCACACAAATCTCAATGAGATGGTCCTGCTGGAGTTACAAGACTGTTCCCACCTACACACACACACACACACACACACACAAACACAAACAACTACGGAAAGAAATCTTTGACTTTCTTTTTTTCTTTTGAAGAAATCTTTCCATTTCCACTAAGGAAGAAAACACTGGGCCTAGAAAGTAGAGAGTTTTTAATATTCAGAAGTGGCAGCACCCAGGCAGCATCCTTGTGTAATGGACAGTGTGCATTCCCAGTCTGTCACTCCACCTGGCCTAAGAAAAAGGCACATCTCCTGTAGTTCCACCTGGGAAGATACAACTCCGATTCCACTGATGCCTTTAGTACAAGACATAGAATCATAGAATCATTTAGGTTGGAAAAGACCTTTAAGATCAAGTCCAACTATAAACTTAACACTGCCAAGTCCACCAGATTCCTTCTTTGGTTAGTCCATAGGATGGCTGGTTACAGAGAAAACACAAGCTTCTACCAAGAAGGTGACTAAAAAGGGTTTGAGATGGCTGAGCTGAGAGCTGAGCTGAGAGATGAGCTGAGCTGAGAGTAAGTGTCCATTTTCTACTGGAATGCCAGTGGCAGATGGGTTGAAAAGGATTTTCTGAAGCTAGGCAGCTCTCTGAGAATGTGTTTCCTTTACTCTCACCTTTCATATATGTGTAGTGACACTATATTCACTGATGTTATGAAAGAGGAATATAGATCCCTTCCATTATTAAGCACTTTTAGATTTAAAATGAGATCATAGAATCACAGAATCATAGAATTGTTTAGGTTGGAAAAGACCTTTAAGATCATCAAGGTCATCTGTTAACCTACCACTGCCAAGTCCACCACTAAACCATGTCCCTAAGCACCACATCTATGTGTCTTTTAAATACCCCCAGGGGTGGTGACTCAACCACTTCCCTGGGCAGCCTGTTTCAATGCTTAATGACCCTTTTGGTGAAGGCATTTTTCCTAACATCCAATCTAAACCTCTCCTGGCACAACGTGAGGCCATTTCCTCTCATCCTACCACTTGTTACCTGGGAGAAGAGACCAACCCCCACATCACTACAACCTCCTTTCAGGTAGTTGTAGAGATCGATAAGGTCTCCCCTCAGCCTCCTTTTCTCCAAACTGAACAACCCCAGTTCCCTCAGCTGCTCCTCATAAGACCTGTTCTCTAACCCTAAAGTATGAATGAGGTATCCCATAGGAATTTTGGTTCATAAATATATTTGAAGCTAAATGCCTTTGTTCTGATAAACAAAAGTGATATATTTAAATACAGTGATACTGGGTAATGAGAGATGAGACAACCCACAAGGTATTGAAAGCAATGCAACACAGACACTATGAGAAGGGCAGAGTTAAAGTTCATTGTTTACCAAAGATTTAATTTCATAGCTGCTATATAACTGCATAGGTGTTTTAGACACATTTATTTCCCTGCTTTCCATACAGGTGGCAAAGATGAAGAAGCTGAGGAAGGGCCTAATGGTGCCATGAAGGCTCAAGACACAAAAGGCCTTAAAATCATTGATTGATTAAGCTGCCGTAAGTCCTCAAAGATGCTGAAGATCTTTAAGCCACATTATATCAGAATTAATTGAAGAAATCAGAATGAATGAATACCTGACTGCTGAGAAAATGCGATACCAGTTGAGACAGGTGCCTGGGGAGTCTTCAGCTGGGATAGAAACCAAATCCACAGCACTCTGGAGACAAAGGAAATCTTGAACTTAGTTTGCTTATCTTAATTGTTAGCACTTCTCTGATACAAGGACCTAAGTCCCCCTAACTGCTTCTGAACTCTTTTCTTAAGCCATGTTGCTTTCTTTTTTTCTTTACCATCCCCAAACTACTCCCCCGAAAAGACAGACGATAAAACCCCCAAAGGAATGCTGGACCCTAGACCTAGAGAGATATGTGGAGGTAGGTGGAGACAAGTGGTAAGTCACAGTCTTTTCCAGCATCAATAATTCCCACTCCACATGGGCAAGACACCTAGTTGATATTTAGTGCTCTCTAGTGACTGTGCTACAAAGACATTTGCTGCTTCTGTATGGCTGCTAGTAGTAAGGTTTAAGCTCTTTGCTTTCATTAGTTTTATTTCAGCCGAAAACCACGAAAAGTCCTCTGTTCCATACTTGTGACCAGCACAAGTGTAGCTCGTTGAGCAGGTTCTGATGGTGTTAGTAAATTGACCTTTTTAATTGTTTTCATTTTCTCCGCTCAAATATAGGTTCCAGGCTGCTTTTGTGTAGCAAATAGGTTGTCTTGGGATTCAGCTATCTTAGAGAGATCTTGCCTATTCTCTTACAAGGTAGCATGACAATTTGCCATACATAGGCAAGAGAGGATAACAATCTACCATGGTTTTGTTTACTGCTAAGCATCACCCTCTTGCAGTTCAAAAGCAGCCAGGAGGATTTGTGCAAGATTTTCTAGCATGAGAAGACCATGATCAAACAAAGAATATTTGAGCCTAAGGGGCTGCTCCATGGCAATAGGAACAAAACTGCTCTGAAAGCTGAAGGTGTTCTGCTGTGAGTATTGGTGCTGAGTCAGTCCCTAAAGAGGGTTATGGTCTTTTGGAAGTTATAATGGTAGAAGTTTACTGCAGTTGATGCAAATGTCAAGTTTAGAACATGACTGGTAGACACTGGAGACAAAACAAAGATGGAAGATGGTTTTAGTGAAAGAAGAGAGTCTGAGAGTAGAAAAAAAAAAACCCAGTAAATGCAACTAGGGTTTCCCAGTGCCAAAGAGTAGATGAGCTCACCTCGTCTGTCTTCACTTGCTCTCTTCTATCTCTCCTGGCTTTTTAGTTCTGCAGTAATTTCATCCAAATTTGACAGATGGGTAGAGGTCAGAAAGCCATGTTTTATAAGCACGGGCCAAGAATGCAATCCCATAAGACATGAGAGTGACCAAGCAGGAGCACCACTGCTATAAAAGAGCTAACCTTCAAGGAAGAAATCTGTGCATAGAGGATCCAGGCATCTGACACAAACCTGCAGGAAAGAAGGACTCACCATTTCTGCCATTCATGGAACAATATCCAGAATGACCATTGTCTCACCACAGTGAGTACACTAACAATCTGCATGGCCACCTTGACTTTTCTCTGTCTTGCTGTTTCTCCTCTTGGGTTATTTGAACTCTTAAGTGACACATCAGTCTGATCCTTGAGGATGGGAAGAGTTCTCCAGGGATGAGCAAAGGTCAAATTACGTTCTCACAATGGAGCTGATTTTGACTCAAGAAAACTATTTCATCTTTGCCCATGGCTTAGGAAAAGTCTTGATCCAAGCGGCAGTCTTTCCACCTGGCCCACTGCTGTAAGCCCCGTAGTAGAGAAAGCTTGACAGCCCCCAGAGCCATGTCCCAATGTTTTGGTGCTTAAGAAGGCACATGATTTTTTGCAGCTTTTCTCTGAAGAAAAGCATTTTTCCATACTTGTAAAAAGGTGCAACTTTTCCTTCTAATAGCAATCTGCTATCCAAACAGTTCTTTTCATCCAAACTACAGGACCTTAATTTTCCAGATCCACAGATCTCACGTCTGTCAAATTTGGTTCAAATTGGTTTATGGATTAAAAAAGAGACCTGAATGTAGACACACTACTTGATTGCATAAGCTTCATTTCCTTAGGAAAGCAGACCAGAAACCTCTCTCCTGACATGCTTTATGTAAAATCTGGAGGGGAAAGGAAAGGAAGGAGACACCCACCTCCCATTTGGGTCAGATGTTGATTCTCATTCATACTGGCACCTGCATTTAAACAGAAGGCAGTCTTTTTCCTTTTTCCCCTCTTCTTTCTTTTTTTTTTTTTTTCAATTTATTTTGGCCAGATGATAATTACTTTAATGTAAGAGAAGAAACAAAACTTCAGCAGTGAAGATCTGGCCTGAGACCTCTGCTTGGAAGATTTATGAGAGATGTAGGCTTCAAATGTCTGAGCCTGGAAATATTCCTTCCTTTTTGGCCCCCTCCCTCTTTCCCATCACCCCCTCACCCCCGGGTTGCATATGCTTGTGTGTGCATAAAAGAGCTTCTCACACATCTGTCTTTATTATTGATAGACATGCTGGCATCTGATAGCGTTTAGATTTATTGCCGTGTGAGCCATGGCCTTTTTAAAGTGCTAATATTTTACCATCTTTCATGCTGAAAGAATGCCAACTTCTAAGAGGCCCAGTAGCCTTCAGGATAAACCTCTGGCTACTCACCTCTGCAGCCTGAGACGGCAGCTCCTTGGAGACCATCCTTCTTGCCTGAGCTGCCAAGAAATGAAATCTGGGGTCTCTCAATCTTTAACCATCAGCAGTCTTCAGAGTACACTGGAACTTTGCTGAGCTTGTGTACTTCCCCCCCCCCCGCCTTCTCTTTCCCCTTGTGATCCAGCTGTTTATTTTAAATTTACAAGTTTTAAATGGGCTAGGCTCCCCCTCCACCCAGCTATTCCACCCTCCTCCTTTTCATGTCCACAATGGCAAATTATTGTTGCTGGCTTAGAGCTGAATTTTCTCCCTGTATCACTCAAAACCAACAAAAAATTCTAATAAAATTAGGAAACCACACATGACTCCAGACCAAACTTTCCACCAGTGTAAATCAACATTGTGCCATTGAAATCAATGTCAGTAAAGGCACTTGGGCCTGTAACCAGGAGACAAAAGGGGCAGTTGCAAGAAAAACGTTAACTTTGCAGCCCTGGGATCTTTCTCTGATCAGCTGTTCGTTAGCCCAGGAAGCATCCTCAGTGAGGTTAGTTTCTACCTTTTCCAGCAGGGTGATAAAGATGTTTATTCCCTTGTCTCTTGTTTCGACCCATCCCCAAGCAGCAGTTTCTCTGCTTTGGAAAACATCAGCAAGTAAACATATTTGCTTGTGAAAGCAAGACACCAATTATACTGGCGTCAGCCAGGCAAAGCATGAAACAAAGTTTTATTTGCAAACCATCACAGAGTACAAATTCACCTATCATAGCAAAATACAAAAGCTGCCTAATAACAGGGATGGTCAGAGCAGTCTCTTTTTCTTTTAAGTGCATATATAAAAGCATGCACACACATATGTGTGCGTATATATATATATATATATGTGTGTGTGTTTATAAAAAAATACTGATTTCCTTAGGAACTCTGTTTCCTAGTTACAAGTCTGCACATCCGTGTCTGAAACAAATAGTAGATTAATCTCCTATTACTTGCCAAGCAAGCCTTGCCCAGAAGAATCGTGTTATATGTTGTATCTTTGGAAAAGATGTCAATCTGCAGAAAAAGCAAGCAGTCATTTGTAATGGCTCCTGATCTGCCTGGTTTGTAAGTACAGCCTTATGAAGCAGGGCAGCATCAGGTCTAGCAGAGTGCTGGTGCTCAAGAGGTTTTGGGGTGGCTTGGAACATTTCCATGTGCTCAATTCCTCATCCCAGATGGTCTCCAAATGCAGCCAGACCTCTCTGGTCTGGAGGACTAGGGCAGGAAACCTCAGAAGATCAGGATTCCTCAGCCTCTTACACTTCCTATGCATGGCATATAAATACCATATGGACAAGTTCTTTTGATATTTCTTGCCTTACTTGCAATATTAGGCAGAGATGCTACTACTCTGCATAGAGATGGGGGACTCATGGTCTATTCTGTTCAGGCTTTTACTCTTGCCATGTGATAGAAGAGAAATTCAGCAGTCTGCACTGGGGAAAGCCACTTTGAGTTTTTTTCTACCTGTCTGTGTGTGCAGGGAAAATGGTCATTTTAACTAGTTGTATGAGCGATGTGATTGATGTTGCAATGCTTCATGTGTTCTACAGACCTTTAAGCATTCCTTATTTCATGCCTCTTGAGATGTGACACCATCTCTTAGCTTCTGGGAAGACAGTGGAATGCTTAACTTCCCACTTTCTGTCCATATTTTGGCAGATCTTGCTAGGTCAGCAGAACCACAGTCTTCTGTTCTCAGTATGATGAGGGCTGAGATTTTATGTGTAGCCTTGAAGATACACATGGAGGGTAGAGAAAGGCAGCACGATGTTGTTCAGACCCTTGTCTTGACTCTATTCTGGGTCCAGCTGGGGCAGATGCACCTCTTCTCTCTTGCGAGTTGTTGATCTTTCCTGTTGTGCTAAAGGTCCGCTGTACCTTCTGTGTATTCAAAATAGGGCACTGTTTTCAACGAGGCACTGTTGTGCAGGGATCCAAAGTCACAAGCCAGGGACCTGTGTTTCCAGAGTGAGCACACTGAGACTCCAGCCAACCTGCTGAAGATGGGTGTTGGTGCTCACACATCCTGTGTGACCAGTTTCTTGCTTTTGCAGTTTTCTTCTCCCTGTCCATTCTGGTGCAATAGCAGCTCCTGCCAACACTCCAGAGGGGTCCACACAGAGGTAAGAATAGGTAAGGCTGCAGTTTCTTCAAGCATCACTTTAGCCAGCACTAAAAGAAGAGAAACCTACTCTATGAAAGACTGGTGGCTCCTGCCAGGAGACAGGAGTCTGAGCACTCAAAACAGTGTTTGGGTGACTAATGGGGGAGAAAGGATGTCTGTCACAAACCAACACCTCTGAAATCGAGCAGGGTGAAGCTCAGTTCTGGGCTGAGGTAGTAACTGGGAGCCCATGCAACATTTTAGTGCACCAAAGGCTTCCTGGGGATATGAGACTGCAGGACATTAGCAAACCTTCCTCAAGCGCAAAGGCAGAAAAATGCACACCCAGATGTAACCACAAGGCCATTACACTAGACGGGTCCCTGTAACTATCTTCCTGGTTATCTCACTCTCAGAAATCCAGAGTAATGAAGCCCAGATCCTGCTCTGAGGTTTCTGAGCTCTGTGGTCATCACTAGTTTTCTCTGGATGCATACAGGGTTCAGGCTGTAGAATGCTGGAGACTTTACCTCATACTATATTTGCTGATAAGAAAAACAATAAATACCCACCCAGCAAAACCTGGATACAGTATTTCAAATAAATGAATGGCAGGGACTGAGAATTAAGCCAGACAATATAAATTAGATTCTTAAGCTTGGAGGAACTGATTGAAAATCTTCTATTGGTCACAATTTTTGCTCTGTCAGCTTCTCTGACCCTGAATTTTGTCATGGAATTACTGTATTGCTTTAGGCTCCAAAACAAGGCAAACAATTGCAGAGGAAAGGACAGCTCAGCTGCCTTCCTGACCTGCGCTCACTTCTGCTCAGCAAATACAGGCAATTTTGAGCTTGCAGCCTCAGCTGTGTGAGAAAGTGAGTGTCCCTGCCTTAACTCATTGCTCTGTCTGGGTCTCATCCAAAGCACACGGAAATCAAAGGGTCTTTTCCTGCTGACTTCAATGCCCTTTGGAACATATCTAGTGTGTCCCCTTACTAAAAGTCATTGCACTTTAAGGGTGATTGGGCTGCTATCAGGCTGCTTTTAATGCACAGGCAGTCTCTGCTCTCTCGCAGGCCCCAACATTGCTGGTGCTGTAATTGTTCATGGGGTGAGAGTCCCCTCATGCCCTCTTCACGCCTCAGCAAACACAGGTTTCAGCAGTGGCTGAGGGGGTTTAAAAGAAGAGGTTGTCCGGGGAGGGTAGCTGCAGCAGGCAAAGAGCGAGGCAGGGAGCTTTCAGGGATTCTGGGTGGTGGCAGTGGTCTGGGGGTGAATTTCACTTGGGTCTGGGGTGGGGGTAAGAGTTAGAGAGGACCAGGTTACCATCCACTTTTCACTAGCAGCAATAGAGACCTACGCTAGAAAGAGGTGAGTGTCGCAGCTAAAATTCACCTTCTCTTCCCCTTTAGCATAGGCAAAGAAGGCAGTTTGTCACTTAGAAACTGATCCTTTCCCTGTGCCTTCAGATGATTCTTTATTCATTGAAGGCTGTGACACCCGCTGAGGACTCTCCTTTTATTTACAATTCTGTGTAATC
Organism: Morus bassanus; assembly: GCA_031468815.1. Lineage (NCBI taxonomy): Eukaryota > Metazoa > Chordata > Aves > Suliformes > Sulidae > Morus > Morus bassanus. The sequence continues at coordinate 2,914,777 of CM062567.1, read as the reverse complement.
TGGACTGGATCAGATGAGTGACCTTAGCAACCCCTGGTTCAAGTCTTGCCTTACACATGGACTTTGTGCCAGCATCGTTTTCTGGTCTTCACCAGCTGCAGCTCTTGGTTCACACCATGAGTTATATCTGCCTTAAGGTGCTTTACATTGACCCACAGAACAGAGGAGATCCCTGAATGGCAGAACTAATCAAAACAGAGATGGTGGTGGGACAAGTTGGTGGCAGAAACCAATCCTTTATGTTTATATTTTTGCTAATTTGAAATGTCAAATGCAACATTTTCTCTCATTTTCAATAACGCAAAACATTTCTACCAGGTTTTGGAGTTGAGTGTAAAGCCTGAGAAAGGTTAGGAGAGCCATTTGGCTGGTGTTCCCACATCCGGAGGGCTGCAAGCCTCTGTTTCTCCTCCTAATTTGAAGTGCTGATCTGCATCTTCTTTTACCCTTTCACAGAGGCATAAGCCAACTACTGGGAAATAAAATGGCTTTCTACAGACTTGTATGAAGAACACTGGAATGTGCCCTTCCTCGCTTTTTATATTTTAGGTTTCAACACGTTTCACTCTGTGTGTTTGGAAACATGGTTTGGTGAACAAGGAGCCTGTTTCTGGAATCAGGGTTAGTAAGGTCCCTGGTATTCCTTCATGGCACTTCTTTGGAGCCACCTGAGAGGACGAAGTTTTGTGGAGGTAAAACCTTAATTCATGGCTGATCATAATAAAAAAAATATTAATAAAAAACAAGATGAAGTCTCCATATCTCAACACTGTGAAACTGAGCTGGACATCTCCTGAAAAGAAGCTCTCTGACAGCATTCCCTGGACCTCATACTTCTGCTCAGGTTGGAAATTCCCTATCTTGGCACTTCTGCTTTCTATCCTGACCAAAAAGAACAAATATTGTTTTGTTATGATTATATTAAAAAAAAAGGTACAATTTTCAGAATATCAAGCACATTTCTCTGAAATTGAATGATAATTTCCATGAGGCAGCAGGTCCCTTTGTCTACGGCTGAGATAATCATCCGTATGGATTTTGCACAATATGAATAAGATGCTGACCCTAGTAGCAATCATATCTCAAAGAGTTTCCGAGGGTTGCATTGTGCGTGTAACCTGACGAGCAGTACATTTGTCCCAGTTGGAGGTAGGGTGGTGGAAGGGATGGGCTCTTTTCTTCTTCCAAGACAACACCTCTTTTGCCTCTTCAGTAAGGGAATGCTGGCTCCGATTCTAGTGACGCCAGTGAATTATCACCCGTCAGGAAAAAAGTATCTGCACTCCAGTCAAAGTTCCTTCAAAAAAGATTAGACTCAGCAGTATGAGGCTGAGGGGGGAGCAGGACAGTGAGCTGTCAAACCATCTGAAGCAGGCTCCATCCACAGATGCTCGACAAGATGGGGGAACCATGAACCCCTCTAAATTGTAAGTTTACTCTGAGCCTGGGATCCTGACCATGCTCATAAACACAGACCTGCCACTTAATAACATGTAACTACCATGCTGACTTGAATGGCATGTTTATGAGAGCAAACCCAGCAAGTACAGGAAACAATAAACCCCTTTGCCAGCATTGTATTCTGGCTCTGACTCCGTAAATGACCACAGTGCCTGACAACATTAACCTTCACTGCATTTTAATGACCCAGCATGTATTGTTCTGCAAGCTATGGATCTCTCCCTCAGATAAAAAAAAAAAAATCATGTACCTATATTTTCTTCTGTTTCCCTCCCCCTTGCTTCTTCCTTCTCCCTCCCTTCTTGTATAGGCAAATTCCCACAATTGCAGAGCCAAGTCCAACAGCTATTGTGGCTAACACTGCTGAGAGCCCTGTGGTTAAGGGGCTGGACTAGGAGTGACTGGCCTTGTTCAAATTCCAGCTATGCCACAGGTTTCCTGGGCAACCTTGAACAAGGCATCTGACCTGTCTTTGTGAGCATAAGAATATTTCCAGTCTTCTCCAAAAGGCTGAGAAGTTGCAGTCCTGAATGAACTTGAGGGGAGTTAGGAAGACAGATGAAATTGCCTTTCCATTTTAATATAATTTTGAGGGTCTTTTTACTGTGCTGCTCCTAACCAGCTTTCAGGAGCTTGGTGCTGTTTTCTTACAAATTAAGCTTTTTGGCCACTGTTTCCATCCCCAAATCATACAAATTTTCAAGCTTTAAAAGTGCTGTTAAGTCTGTAACCCAGTCAAGAAGTGAGGGGAATGCAATTTTAGAAAGGCAGTTTCACACATCAACGAGGAGATACTTTCTTAATCCATCTGCCATCTTTCAGTCTCTCTGACAGTGTTTGATTGCTACCAATGTCGGGGACTCTTCCATTGTGCTGGTTGCTGTGCAAAACAGAGTAAATGAAAACTTCTACTGTAGAACATTTCAGAAAGAAAACCAAGCATGGGATCTTCTCATTCTGTCACCTCTGGTGAAACAGAAATACTTTTATTTAGGGCAAAAGTGAGCCTGAACTTCAGTCGTCCTAAGTTATTCAGACTCTAGTTACAACCAATACAACATTACTTGTTTACAGCAGATGAAGACCTGGGCCAGATGTCTACAAGGAACCACTGGAAGCCAAAATAGCCACTCAGCTCCCCAGATCAAATCCATAGTTAAATGGTCACTTATTAAATCTGACTACAAGCTATTCACTTGTGAAATTTATCTCATGCTGCTTCTGCTTGTAAACTCTTACATGGGAGCTGAACGGTGAAGCTAGAATACATGGGTGGGATTTGCTTTGCAGATTAAGATGCCAAGACTGAAATGTATAGATATCAGTGTTTCCATGTGAGGAAGCATCCAAGCTCCCATGATAATTAGTGGCATTGTTGAGGTCTGGTTGGTGGACTTGAAAAGTTATCCAGCTGAGCAAATGTAGGTGCCTGCAGCAGGGTAAAATGAATCCTTCTCTTAATTTGGTAGGAGTGAGAGACATTTTACTCAACATTTAGTATAATCTGAGGCACAACAGGGTATCTGATATCCACGGGAGGATGGTAAATATGACACAGGATGGAGAGAAGACCTATCTGCAGTGGCACGAGACAGAATGCCCTCAGGCACCTGAAATGGCAGCAGGCGCCTTAGTCTGAGAAACTGAATCACAACCTTAAATTTCTGGAAAATGAAGCAAGGCTGTCTTCTGATCAGGACTATGCTAAATTTCAATAGAAATACATGCACGAAGCAAAAAATATGAAGTGTTAATTCCTTTCTTTACAAGCAACTTTTTAGATACTTTATTCTGGCTCAAAAAAGAAATTTATACCTAGTGTGAATTTCAGAGAAGATGCCAACTAAGTGCTTCACATGGCAGAGTTTATTTTGTTTATGCTGTTAGTTTTGCAAGAAAAAAAAAGTATAAATACATATACTGACCAAAAATAATGGGAAATTGTATGAGAGCAGACCACAGATTCTCAAGAGACAGCTTACAATTATATGGGACATAACAGAATTTAAAAAACAACACACAGAGCATGTAGAATAAACAAGAAAAAACTATCCCTCAGGTCTTTCAGATTCTGAGGGGCCGTAAATATAAGATAATGATATTTAGGTAAGAGGGGGAGGTAACACATAGGGTCTCACTACTATTAATTTTCATGCTCAATATTTTGTGACTGGCATAACATTGTATTTGGATGTCTTTACTTGTAAAGAAGAAAATTCAAAGGACAGCAGAAACACTATAAACCATATAGCTGTTGTTAGTGTGAAACTGAACTTCAGTGATCTCTAAAGAGCAACATTTTACCCTTGTTTCTGAGGTGCTAAAAAAAACAAAAAAAAAAAAAAAAAGCAAGGATCTAATAGGGAGTAAATTGGCTTCTGAGAAGTAGAAGGTCCTCTTGTTTCTGACATTGTAGGAGGAGAAAGATCCATTTTGAAACTACAGCAAGGACATCCATACTTGTGGATATCAGCTTTACTTTAGCTACAATGGAGAGAGTCTGGTTTATTAAACTTAATTCCTGCCTATGTAGGACTAAATAGTTGCTGCCTATGTACTTCCCTGCCCTCAAATATTTTGGGAGTATTATATTTTCCTTCCCCTGCTGCAAAAATATCTAGATCCCATTTTTACCTTGTCCTTGAAACTTCCCAAACACACAGTAAGCTTGCGACCTTGCCATTGCAAAATATCCTAAAATTTTCCTTGTTTATAAACGAAACATGCCTTCAGCTTGAACACAGCTTTCTTTGTAAGAAAGGGACAAAGATAAACTAGTGGATGGGTAAAATTGATGTTACGAACAGGACCTTGTGAAAGTCATAAGGTTGCCCAAAGCTGTAAGTGGGTGCAAACACCAATACTGAGAAAGTGGGGTGGGAACTACTGAGTTGCAATATGGCCTAAATCCTCCTATTCCTTGTGGGGTACAACCAGTATACACTCAGCAGAGGTTTGTGAATCCTCTAGGAAGCAGAATGCAAAAATGGAGAGGGAGACCCAAGACAGAGGCTAACATTACTCAATCAGGTGGAGATATTTAAAAGTGAATAACAGAATTCTTACAGCATGAGCTAAAGCAAAACCTTCTGGAAACAGAGGTTGTAGGAGACTTTCGTCTTTTGTACATCCATAGAATTTGGAAATCTGGCAACTAATGCCTCCTCCCTCTAGTGGCTTGGATGTACTGATTGTGCTGAAGAATGAAATTCAACATTCAAAGCCTCCGGAATCAGCCATGTGTTGACAGGAGTTGTGAGTCAGAGGACAGGATAAAATTCAATAGGATCTTGAACACTGGAGAAATCCTGGGTGAAAGCTTGGATGCAATTCAATAACAAGTGGAGTTCTATACTGTTCAGGAGATTTTCATTGCATCTAACTTTAGGCATCTGAAAATTAGGTGTCTGGTTTAGCCATCAGCTAGGGCTCTCTGAATATGGGGTGGACAATTTCAGTTGATGATACATCCCATCTATTTTTTGATGGCAGGAAATTCTAGAGATTCGGATCTTTTATCCATTGAGCCAATCTAGCTGATAAGTTTAAACTGGAAATTTTCTGGTGGCTAAGATTAGACTGATAATTATTTGGCAGGGTTAATTAACCACATAGCCTGAGGTGTTGAATCAGAGATTATATATCAGTTCTTCAGAGACAGAACTGAGTACACCATAAGTTGCTTATTTGCCAGATATGATGCACTTTTACAAGGCTTTACAACATCTTGGTCTGCTCTGTTACTGGCACCTAGGAACCAACCTTTGTAAGGCTTCATCTGGAGAAAAGGATTCCAACTGAGATTTTGCACTTCAGGAGCAACATGGACCCAATCCTTCCTTTGCCTGAAAATACCATCACCCACTTGGCTGTATTTAACTAAAGCAGACCAGGTCCTATAGACCCTATAGGCCATGTGGTAAGAAGAACAAAATGGTCTGTATTTATGCAGCTGAAGTCTCTCCTCCCTGGAGGTGGTGGGTTATTCTGCCTATTGGGAATTACAGTATGGATGACATTGTACGAGCTTGAACCAGTGCTCTGGTTCTCTTAGTTCACTTAGCCTAAAGTGCCCTAACCACCAAAATACAGGTTGTAGCAGATAGTGAAAAGCCGAGTCAATGCTTCTGGTTTTAGTCTGGAAGGTCAGGTCGAACTGACATTTAAAGATGGGTCAGGATGGAGAAGCAGTTCAATGGAAAGCATAAGTCATCAGCACAGTCTTTTCAGGTCCCCCTCAAAAGAGGCCTCAGTTCCAGACCTTAGCCCATGGGCTTCTTACACCTATTTTGTGAAGAATCCTTGGTAGGTCTGGGCCAAACTGACCTGCCCAGCAGCTCCAAAAACATATGTAGAGAATCATGGCCTTAAATATGAATGAAATGCCCTCCAAAGCTGCCTACTTCTTCATGAACTACTGAAGGAAGCACAGATGTTTATATAAAGCAAGACATTTGATCTGTAGGCATCTCAAAGAAGAGATAACTCCCTCTGTAAAGTGTTAGAGACAGGGAACATTTCTAATTATGCATGTTGGTAACACCAAAGACAGTGTGGTTACCACCTTGACAGGACTCCCACGAGCTACTGTATTTCACATAACAATGTAAAAAGCAACTCAGAAAAAAACCCTAATGCCAGCAATCTCAGTTAAAATCAACAGAGCCTTTTAAGAGCACTCACAGCCTGTGTATCTGGTGCAGGACACATTTGTTGTTTACCATCCGAAAAGTATTAACTTCTTCTGCCTTGTAAAATATTTAATTCCACTTCATAATGACAGACAAACCATTATGTAGCAGAAGTGAAAACCCATAAGGTTTGCATTTAATAAAAAGTCATTTATTCTCTCCAGCTGACCTTTTTAAAAGCATGGCATTTCCCAGAGAAGGGGAAGCAGGGGTTTGGAAACAGATAATATTAATAAAAAGCATAATGCGAACTGCAGTCTCTAAGAGACTAAACCTTTATATCAGGTTTGGTGTCTTTAGTAACCTGGCAGCTTCTAATTAAATTTCTCTCAGGGACATAATACAATTGAAAAGTGACATAGTAAAGTGGCTATTACTATTATTATCATTGTTATTAAAACATTTTAAAGTGATACTCTAAACTGTTTACAGAGCAGAGTGTCGATGCATTATGCCCCAGCAAATGATTTGTTTGACCAGAACCTTTATTTCTTCCAGCAAGAATTTTACTGGATGGATTTTAACAGCCGAACATTTGGAAAAATGTCTTTAGAGGATTAGGTGCCTGGGGCTGCTTAAATGCTCTTATGCAAGCTGGGAAAGCCATTGCTTAAAGGGCAAAATTCAACACACAGCATGTCATTTGGGCAAATTATTTCCCGGCAAAAAGTGATAACCCGACCTGGCATTCATGATAGTAGATTCTGTGATATTGTCCCTCAGGGCTTTTCCCATATTAAAAGCCAAAGGGAAGAGATTTCCCACCCTTTCCCTTGGGAAACTCTCAGTCATCTGGTAGTTGTGATTTTCAGGAAATATATCCTAATCATCAGCTTTATTTTTCCTTCTGTCATTTTTCATCTCCTCACACCTAGTTCTGCTTCAAGCAGTATTTCTTTTGCTGTGCCTATCCAGCGTGTGTGTATACTGTTTTCCAATCTCATTCTCCTATTAACTCTCATAAATTTGTGAACATACAAATGATATTTGGTATTTTTCATTCAGTTTCACTTCCTAGAATCATGTGATTTTTTTTTTTAATATGCTTAGGATTCATTTGTTGTGAGAAAGGCATTAAAATATTTCCTGAAAAATATTATAAATCAGAAGGAAAATAAAAGATATTCAGATGATATTGCCATGCTAATTATAAGCCAATGTCATTATTTCTGGGATCCTGCATCAAGACTTGTGGCAACCTGGGTATAGTGACCCTGTACCCACTGCTTACCTGAAGTATGCACACATCATGTCATGTTAAATCTCTGTTCCTTTGCTGGTTCTCACTGAAAGTGATCACTGGGGTCAGTAGGACCATAAATACAATCCACTCTTCACAACTGTCTTGGGTCAAAAGGATGGATCAGATGATCCCTAGAGATCCCTCTCAGCCTTTCTTCCCATTATTTTATCAGTCCATAAATATGAACAAGATGTGGACAATCTTCTTCACAGTATTGTCTACAGTTCACATGACCAATGTTGATGGTCTTGATGAATCAGGCTCTTCAGTGCTGGAGTCACCTGAGATACTCTTCTCTCACTATCCTTTCTTGCATATTATCAGTGTAATTTAAATATTCATTTCTAGGATGCTCCCATTGGAGCACAGTTTTGTCTCTCACTCCTCCAGAAGTTCAAGTTCACTTTCTCTGCATCAAATGCATGCATGTATTGCTGTGTGGTGTGGGATCATTTACCCATAGAAGGTACACCTTTGCAACATAATACAGCACTGGGCAGAAATATCTAAGCTGAAGTGACAGCAAATCAGCTACCTGAGGTCCAAAAAGTTTTGTAACTGGAAAAACATGAGACTATTCAGAGCCAGATGAAATGCTTTCCCACTGCTGTACCCTCTGGTACGAGCTTGGGGAGAAAGCAAGGTCTAGATGACCTCAAGGACATTTCCTCTTCTATCTTTGCCAGCTCCAGTTTCAAAGACATGGCAAGGTCTGGAGTTGGCCTAGTCCCCTGGGAGTCCCACATGGTAAACACATCTCACAGGTTTGTGGGAATGGGTAAAAAAGAAAAGGTATGGGACTATCCAGCCTTCTTAGAAAGACACAAATTTCCCTGACTTGCAGTCAGAGCCTGAGATAAGCCACAAAGCTTTATTTAGCTCAGGGCTGTGCCTATATTAGCAACAGCCACATGCCTGCCAATATACAAGTAGTCTATGCTGAAGCATCTCAAATCATGGGCAAGGCATGCAGCAGATAGCATATACAATGACAGTCTTATTTCTTTGAACAAATGTAGAAAACTGTCTTCCTATCAATCACAAATACATGAGCCCAGATTCATCTCACTTCATCCAGACACTCAAGCCAATGTTCTGATCAAACTCATCTCTGTCAACAGTTGGAGAAGGCTTTGATGGACAGAAGGACACCTGACTTATTTTGACACCTCTCAGGGGAGGATGAAGCACACTTTGGAAGTGCTTATTTCTCTCCGTTGTGTGTACAGGGACCATAGAGTCACTAATTTATGACCTTACTGGTCATCTTTCAGAGGATTTGCACTGTTGGTGTTTGGGGGGCCCCCTCTCTGCCCAGGCTGTCTGGTAGGATATGTATGTGTGGCATAAGGTTAACAAGCATCAACCTGGCTCAGCTCTGTGGTGAGAACCACAGAAGGATCCCGTGTACAGGAAAAAGTCTGAACAGCTCAGTAAGTGTTGTCAGAGATGTCAGCCACGTTCACATCATGCTGTGTCCCTTCTCAATCACACCATCCACTGTCCTCAAACCACTTCCCGTGCCCATCAGACTGTGACTGTTCCTGCTCCCACTTTCTTGCTGGCTTCTTCACGCTCACATCAGGCCCAGCTCTGCAACTGTCAGCTACCTCATATTATGCCCCAGCATCCTCTTGAAGACTGCCCTTCACAGTTTTTTTCTTATTATTGCACACTCTTTCTTTTTTCCCTTTACCTCCTGTTATTCTATGGATCTTTCTAGTTTTAGAGGATATGATGTCATCTGAGGTATTTATGTTTATTCTCTGAGTTGAAATTTATAAACAGATGTTCTGAGGTAAGGCTGTCTGTGGTTACAGCAAGACAGGGGCAAGAAAGTTGCTTTGCGTGAGATGTGAAATCATATATAAAAACAAATCTTTGCAAAAATTACCTGGAAGAGTGGACTTTGGTTGCTGGGCTGAACCTCAGGGCTGCCAGATGCAGAGAGGAAAGGGCATATTCTGCCTTCACATTGAGAAGCAGGACTGTGCACACATCAGGTCATAACAAGCTGCCATCTCACAACAGCAATGCTTCCCAATTGCATTAGCTAAGGGTTTCAGGCACCTCAAGTCCAAACTCACTTACTTTCTTTTCTGTGAGCCTGAAAGTGTGGTGTCCTGCATGCCCCAAATCCCATGCAGAACGGGCGTATTGCAGGCAGCCCGAGGTGTGGGTAGGTGCTGTGCAGGAGAGAGAGCTCTGCCTGCTTCTGACTGCTCTGGGGACAGGCACCCCAGGGCTGGATAGACATATCTACTCTGTTTAAGGACAGAAGACTCTATAGCTGCCTCCTGCTGTCTATTGTTACACATTCTGCCATTAACTATGTCATCCTCCTAAATTAAGTGGTAGTTTTCAGTTTATTTTCAAATCTCTTTTGAAAGCGCCCCATGCTCATGAGCTTGTGAAAGTCTCTGGGGAACTTCAGTTGCAAAGACCTGTATTTGGTGATGGCTGCTCTTTGACAGCTGCTCTTTGAGATGTGTCCTCCAGCAAGTTGTGTACTTTATACAGAGTTTACTCTTCTGATATTCCTGTGGGTTAAAGTGCAAATAAAAATATCCTAGAAAACAGAGCTCAAGGGACTCTCAAGGTGTTTACTTTGTCTATTGAGAAGGGAACAGTTAAGTTAGCACAGGTAATCAATAAATGTCCACAGACCGACTCCTGACCATCTGTTCCACTGTTTCATTATGTTTCATTGTGTTTAAAAAATTCCATTAGCAAAATCTAAACCCCACCCCACCGCTTCTAAATTGACTTTCCCTGACTGAAGTTTAAGACCAAGGTCTCTTATCCTGTCCTTAATGGGCAGGGAGGTTCGTTTTTTTCTTTATAGGCTACTGTCTCCAGATTAGAAAAGTGGTACCATATTTCCCTTCTGTTTATTTTTCCTTGGACTTTAAAAAAAAATCTGGTCACTGGAAAGGAAAGGTATCAACCCCAGAGGGAAAACACTTGGACTTTTCCTCCTACTGAGAAACCATTTCTCAAATAATAAACAGGCTATGAAGCACTAAGTCAAAGGTCTCTTTCATCAAATCTGAAATTTCCTCAATGAATGAAACTGATTTTGGTGATCTGAGGTTGTGTCCGTAAAATCATATTCACCAATATCAGGCTCATTTTTACCCTCAGTTTCTTTTGATTGAGTTTTATCAGTTGTTCCTTTCTTTGTCTGGAGCTGATATTACACTGGTTCCCCACAGGCTACTTATGTTACTACCTTCTCCACAAGTCTTCAGTTTTCTAGGATTTAGCATCAGCCTGTTTTCAACACTGCTTAAGTATACATTGACACAATGTACAATAAGAAAATAGTCATCATGCTTCTCTTGAAAAATGAATACTGAAAAAGTATTTCAGAGTGACTGCATGTGGAATTTATGTTTTTGACATGAAAAAGAAAGATAACAAATCATCACAAAAATTACCATTTTAAGCTGTGATAGAATGAATTTATCAGAAGTGTATAAAAAGATCGCAGAGATGAATCAGAGTTAAAATTCATGTGCATGTTAGATTTTTGAAATAATTTATTCCTGTGTGAGAGAACTTGTTTTCACCAATTTTTTTGAGTAACATATACTCTGATGCAAGAACTCTGAAAAATCTCTTTTTAATCTCAAAAGCCCTCAGTATTACTTAGCCCTTATATCATTCCTCTCTTCTTTCTGCTTTTACATTTTTAAAATTAGCAGCTTTTAAAGTCTTTTGCCTACATTCATGTGCTAGGCTGTCAGGAAACTGATCCTTTTATACACAAGTGGTATGTTGCCCATGTACCATGTATCATATATTCACTTGTCCAAATGATTGTCTTGTCATTGCCCTTCTATCCTTGGACCTTTGCCTGACATTCCCATGTAAATGGATTTGGCCTCTCTCCACTTGTTTTCACAACAAGTACTGGGCCAATATGTTTTCTTATCCTATTTTCTCCTTCCTCCCCTTATAATATTAGGAATGTACCTACTCTAAAATATATAGTTATCAAGTCTAGATTAAAGATGACCTTTGAAAATTGAAAGGTTCTTTGAATTAAATTTGTTCCACTCATAGAGCATATAGATTAACAGCATGGCCAACTAAAGTTTTTTAAACCTGAATAAGAACATACCATTCTGTACAAAGGCCAGGCTAAGAATAGATCCTGAGTCTCACTTGATCAAGAATAGTTAAAATTATTTGATTTTTTATGCTTCATATGGGGTAGGATTAGCTTCATCTAAACCCAGAAGTTCAGGTCATAGGTAATGAAAGCTAAATGTTGAGATTTGCATGTAGATGCCCTGGGGGATTTAATCTGACCTTCAGCTGCTGCTCCAATGGGCACAGTTCTCTCAAAAGTCCTTTGTCATGGTAGCCGTGTGGATGCCTCAGACATACTCAGGTTTTTCAACTGGCACTAGAGATCTATGACTACCATCTGAGTCCAGCCCTACTTTACATTTAAGCTCCAAGAAAATCATGTTTTTGATTTAGTAGACCAAACATAGCTGACTAGTGCCATCACAAATGCCAAAGGTGTCCTATCAGGTTTTCAGATACTACTGCAGAAAGGCATAGGTTTCAGCCTGAAGTACAATTCTGTATTTTAGCTACAAAAAAGTTTTCTAGATTGCTTTGACTGAGCTCCCCCATGATGTGCACAGTAAGCTGGTGGTGTTTAGTTCTCTTGTAATTAAGAGATGTGCCCCTTCAGAGTGCAGTCAGTCTTGCCTGTATAAACGTCTTAGGTTTGATAAATCATCCCATAGGGGTGCTTGTCCCAAAGCTTAAAACAGTGTTTTTGACAGATCTTTCAGCTCAAAGCTTATCAGAAACACTTTCTACTATAGGCACCGTGTAAAGAGCAGATGACGAAGGGAGGCAAAGATTAGCACTAATGGTGATGAACTGACATTGAAAGGATATAGGATTGGCAATGCTGATAAAAAAGAACCCTAAACTATGGAGAAATATTATGGTCACAAACTTTAACTCTCTTTTTTTGTGGTTTGCTTTTTCTTTTTTTTTTCTCTTTTACTTTCAATAACCTTCCCATTTTGGTGAAATGATAGGATTTTCTTTTTAAATGTTGAGCTAAATAGAGGTGGGCTGGAGTTCTGTTCCTGGTATCTCAGCAACAGAATGCCTGGGAAGTGCAATTCATTTACACCATTCCTGTGTCTTGGGAGGTAATGTGAAGAAAAGGAAGGTTACACAGATGCCCCTTCTGGGTTGATAACAAGATGATGCTTTTGCACAGTTGCAGATAAAGATTGTGTATTGGCAAATCAGATCTTACCGCTCATGCACCAATTTTTAGACCTAAAAACTGGGTTGGTGATCCAACTGAATCTATGCATAACTGGTTCTATTTCCCTGTCTTTCCTTTATCAAACAGGTAACAGTACAAGGAATTAATAGTAAATAGTGAATAATATAGATATAAACTGCCTTTAACCTTTTAGAATGGGACAACATAAGAATAAATAACCTGTTGAATTAAATGCTGTGCTGGTTTTGGTTGGGATAGAGTCAATTTTCTCCATAGTAGCTAGTACTGGCTGTGTTTTGGATTTGTGCTGGAAACAGGGTTGATAACAGAGGGATGTTTTAGTCACTGCTGAGCAGGGCTTACACAGAGTCAAGACCTTTTCTGCTCCTTACACCACCCCAGCAGTGAGCAGGCTGGGGGTGCAGAAGAATTTGGGAAGGGACACAGTTGGGACAGCTGACCCCAACTGACCCAAGGGATATTCTATACCATATGACATCATGTTCAGTCTATAAAACTGGGAGCGGAAGTTGGCTGAGGGGGCCGCTGCTTGGAAATTGGTCGGTTGGTGGTGAGCAATTATTTTCATCTGCATCACTTGTCTTTCTTGGGTTTTATTTCTCTCTCTTTTCTATTTTTCCCATTTTCTTTTGAAATTATTATTATTATTATTATTTTCTTTTTTATTATGAAACTTTCTTTATCTTAACCCACGAGTTTTCTCACTTTTACCCTTCTGATTCTCTCACCCATCCCAACAGGGAGGGGGAAGTGAGTGAGTGGCTGTGTGGCACTTAGTTGCCAGCTGGGGTTAAACTACAACAGATACTCAACTTTGAAGACAACCAATGTCTATTTCTGAATTTTCCGAGAAATATCACCTCAGGCTTTTAATCCCTGCACACTCAGGTAGGTCAATATTGTTCCTATTATTAGAAATGAATGAGCCCATTTATTATAGCCATAGCCATAGCCATAGCCATAACAATAACAATAACAATAACAATATGACCTTACCTACTAATGACAACCACCACTTAAATTTCTATCACTAATTCCAGGTATCAAAACTTCTGCTGGTGAAAGTCACTTCCATTATGACTATTTCATTATATTCCCACCTATATGAAGTGGGTGAAAATGAAGAGCATTTTAAATAATGCCTGTGGCCCATAACAATGCACAAAGCTAGTTGTCCTCCTTAATTACGGGTCCACTTAGTCCAACCATCATTTCCAGTCACTAAAAAACTGAAGAAACACAAAATTTAGTCACAAGGTTTCAGATACCAGCAATGTCTTTATACTGGAGGGAGGAGGAGCAGGGTGGATGCTGACATATCATCGTTATGGTCATAGGAAAAACAGATCATTTTATGAAGATTTGCATCAGAAGAACTCTACAGGCTTCACAACACAGACATTTACCTAAGAAATAACAAGTCATATATCTTTATTAACCATAAAGGCTGCAGGAAGGAGGCCACAAATACCACTCTTCTATTTTGGCGGAGACACATGGCTCTCTTGCTGAGTGTGGCTACTGTGCTCTGGCATGGAGACTAAAAGGTGGAGAACTGCTGGGGAAATGGGTGTTTCTGGCAGCTGTGAGGAGGTGGCTGAAGGAATTTGTTTTTACAGGGACTCACAAGGAACTTTAATGTGTGACCTACTTCTCCCAGGGATGTAATGGGAATTTGTGGCAATAAAATGTGGCCTCAGGAGGGCCATTCAGATTTTATTAGCTTTTGTGGAAAGATGAAAAACTCATCTAAAGACAATCCCACTATTGCTTTTCAATTATCCCACCCCCCTGGGCTTCTTGGCTAGCATTTTGGGAAGGAATGCTGGAGTGTGGGCAGGTGATGCTTTAGACTTCCCATGGGCCTCACTGATTCTGTCTCCTCCCTTCGCCTTCTTCCCTTCCCCTCTGTCCTAATCACCTTTCCTCCTTCCTAATGCACAAACGTGCACACACAGAGCTCCTGATTGTGCACAGGACTTTCAGTGCTAATAAGACTAACCATCTGTCTAGTTTAGGATCCTAAACTAGGGGCAGACAATGGCAGAGTTTAAATACAACCAAGTGCACATCTAAAATCCCCTGTTTACTCTGGGAAGAAAAGGGTTGCTTGAACATATTTTACTCCATTCAGTCTCTCTCTGTCACTGCTGATAGACCTTCTGTTTTCCTAAACAAGCCCCTTCTATCAAAGTCTGAAAGAAAAAAGCCAGAACTTACTTGGCTGTCCGCTTAGCCTTAGTGAAAGGGACATTAGCAATGCAGAGACTTCTTCCCTTACAACATCAGTATGTTTTCTACTTCGGTGCATGGCAGAGAGCTACTAATTCAAGTCTTTCATGTCTGTGTGGGTACACACCACTTTCTTACTTGGCAGCAGCCAAATGAATCCCTGTGATGCGGGAGCAGGATGCCAACTCCTCGGCTCACATTACTGGCACCAGTACTTAGCCATGGCACAGGGTGGAAGAGCTGCTGTTGCGTCTCCACAAAATGAGGATGTGTTTTGGCTAAAACCAAGAGGGTAAGTGATGCTTACCCACACAGCCTCAACAGCCTCAAGAGCCTAAAGACACTTGCTTATTAGAGCACTCCCTAAAAAAAAGCAGTTCATTTTGATAGAAGGCTGCTGTTGTAACTTCCTACAGTTGGCTGGAGTTTCATCAATTCTCATAAGGTTAGTAATTTGTTTCGTCGAGACTGGGAAGCCTCCAAAGAAAACTAGTGGCATGTAGGATGCAGTCCTGGCAACTCCAGGATTTTAGTTTTCTGCCTGAGTCTATAGGAAAGCAATACTCTAGAAAAATGTTTCTGTTGAGGCATAAAGCCAAATCCCTACATGACTGTGCAGGTAGAAGGTTCATTGGACCTTTTCTCTTGATCAGTGAGTGATCTGAAGGTAGGAACAGCATTCACACTCTGTCATCTACATTCATATCAGACAAGGGACCCTTAGTGATTTGTTGGACTGGGAGATTGGAAGGGATAGCAGAGAAAGATGTCAGTATTTGTACAGGGCCTGCAGAAATAAACTTCTCCTTATGACTAGGGGTATACGGCAAAGTAAAATGAAGAAAATTAAATAACGCATTTCATTTAGAGGCCTGACATGGCTTATGAGAGCCTAAACTAGTGTTCCCTAGCTTGAAACATTTCCTAGTTTGAAAATAAAAATAAAATTCTACAAATCCCCCCATTAAATAACAAGTGGAACACATCTCTGCCTTGCTTTCAGCAGCATTAAGGAATAGGGAAAAAGAAGAATAAACTGTCTTTATTTGCTTTGGCAAATCACCTGTAATGTTACTTACGTGCTGTTGCACAATAGATTTGTTTCAGCTTACATTTCAGGTGTGGAGGAGCCAATTCCTTTTGTTAGTTATCCAAATGACAAGCTCCAATCACTCCATCCATGGCTTTGAGGAAGCAGGCAGGCTGACACAACCTCAACAAGCTGGATCTCAAGATTGTCACTTCCACACTCTCAGAGGTAGAAGCTTTTTCAAGGCCCCCACATTCATGTCCCAGACGAGATTGCCATGTGGGATCCATTTGATGTCTGCTATGCCCAAGTGTCCATCTGAACTCCTTCAGCCCTTCCCAGTGAAGGGGGAGAACAAACCATTTCTCAGGGCTGTATACACCATCCCAGAATTGCTCTCTGAAATACACCAGTTCTGATCTATCTGTAACTATCTGACATCAGGAGCTGTCAGACCTTTCTTTCTCCAAATGAGGCATTACAGATACTGCTGCTCTCATCACCCTATAACAGACACTGGGCAGGGTTAGGAGCCCGAGGCAGTTACCTGAACATTGACATGCTTAGGCACCATAGGGTACCCAAATAAACCTCCTGCTATCACTCCAAAAAGAGACAGGTGTCCCATAGCTCCTGTGTCACATTTAGCCTCATGTGGGTGTCTTGGGGTTGAGTCTGCTCTAAACCGGACACCAAAGTTTGGGCAACTAGAGTTCTGCTGACTCCACTGACAGTCAGTGCATAAAGAGACGCCTACATGTTGAGTTTAAACTTAGGAGACTCAGTCTGTGAACTGAACAGTAACCCTAAAGTTGCATGAGATAAATCGTCTCTCCTTGGACAAAAAGGTTGAGTCATATCTCATTTAACAGTAGATGTGTTCATTTTAGACACCCACATCTCAAGCTGTTAGCCCAGGCTTTGAGCTAATGGAAGATTACACATTTGCAAAGAAAGATTTTAAGAGCTTAATTTAGTTGCACACCTACAGGCATCTTGAGTCAACTGAAATGCTTGAGGGCATCTGGTACATCTGCATGGTTCTACCAGATGTGACATAACAACTGCAAGAGATTTGCATCTTGCTGGAACTGCAGCTGGAGGCAAAGTAAAATGATTTCAGACAACTCAAATTCCAGTAGACGCTTATGCTTAGACAGCAGAATTAGCCCCTTGATGCCTTTGAGGGAGGAAGAACTGCTCTCTAAAGGCATGATTCGCCTGCATAAACATTGGCATCTAGAACCACTGGAGACCACCTGGAGCTTTAAGACCTCCTTAAGGCACAGGGCTGGTAGATAGGACACAGGACACACAGGAGATCTGGTCCTTTCCCAGAGCAGATGCCTATGGCTGAGTGTGCTGGTTTTGGCTGGGGTAGAGTTAATTTTCTTCATAGCTGCTAGTATGGGGTTATGTTTGGGATCTGTGCTGGAAACAGTGTTGATAACACAGGGATGTTTTAGTTATTGCTGAGCAGGGCTTACACAGAGCCAAGGCCTTTTCTGCTTCTCACCCCACCCCACCAGTGAGCAGGCTGGGGGTGCACGAGGAGTTGGGAAGGGACACAGTTGGGACAGCTGACCCCAACTGACCCAAGGGGTGTCCCACACCATATGGCATCGTGCTCAGCGTAGAAAGACGGGGGAAGAAGGAAGGGGAGGAAGTTCGGAGTGATGGCATTTGTCTTTCTAAGCAACTATTACACGTGATGGAGCCCTGCTTTCCTGGAGATGGCTGAACACCTGCTTGCCCATGGGAAGGAGTGAATGAATTCCTTGTTTTGCTTTGCTTGCATGCACAGCTTTTGCTTCAGTTATTAAACTGTCTTTATCTCAACCCACGAGTTTTCTCACTTTTATCCTTCCGATTTTCTCCCCCATCCCACTGGGAGGGAGCGAGCGACTGTGTGGTGCTTAGTTGCTGGCTGGGGTTAAACCACAACACTGAGGCAGGGAGGCATCCAAAGCACAGTAGACAGCAGTGTTTGCACAACTGAATTCCACCCTAAATGCTTATTTTTCTCCATTCTAAAGAGAGCCGTGGGTGATCAGCCCCAGTGCAGACCTCTACATTTACTCAGGTGAATCACACTATGATTTCTCCAGCTTCCAGCAGATGAGCTCTCCCTGCCCTCCTGGGAAATTCAGCACATCTCACCCATCCCCTTTTCTACAGCTATGTGACTGCAAAGACCTACATGCCTTCCAGAACAAACACATGCACTCCACAGTCCCTGGGCTAGTCCTTCATGAAGCTTTGGGAAGTACCTTGGGAACCACTGCTTGAAAGGAACGTTACCCCTTTGTGGATAAAGCAGTGCACTGACTGATGTCTTCTCTGGAGAGCAGAGGAAAGGCGAAGGTTTCATTTCTGTGCGGTGCATGGTTGAGACCAGGGTGATGTTTCAACTTGCCTTATGCTGAAAGAGCTGCCTTCTTTTTTCATCTTGCTGAGCTGTGATTGATTCAGAGCAGTCACATTAGACGGTAGAGGTTTTGCTGACCGCAGAAGCTGTCTCACTTTCATTCCGGAAAGCTTGTTATTCTCTGCCCAGTTCGGTCTGGGATGGATTCGCTCACTTTCACTTGTCTGATCTCTCCTAAGGTGCATTCACAGCTCAGGAACAAGGTGAGGGAAAAGGGTTGGAGCAGGGGCACATGGCTGTTAAAGTAGGTAAGACACAGATAACTCCCAAAGATCTGATGGGTCAGTAAAAGAAGCCTTTAGCTTTGGGAGCAGGATTTTATTTTTTCCCCTGTGGTTTTGGCTGCGAAGCAAAGCGGAGTTGGAGATGTAAGTTGGCTTTTAGCGTTGGTATGCTTTGTAATTCGCTACCAGATGGCAGAAGAGGACTTTTTTTTCTTCTTTTTTTTTTTTTTCCTACAGTGGCAAATGGTATTGGTTTAAGCCTTCTGCAAATCCCTGGGAGCTCCCTCCCTGCTTTGATTTGGGTCTCTCTCTCCCTCTATCGTGCTCTGTATAATTATGTGTAACCACATTTATTTTTAGCTGTGCTGCACATTCCCTTTGCTTCCAGTTGTGCATTTTGGTGGCATCTGTGACAACCCAAATATGTAAAATTGATAAGAACTTTTTGCATTGGAAAGACTGGATCTTCTGGTACACTGAATTTTTAGTTATCATCATTCTCCATTTGATCATCAGCATCAGCCTCTGTAGAAACTTTTAAATGGAGGTGGTCAAAGGGCCACAATTGTGATACCTTGTGAATAATTGTCTTCACTGGATGGATTTGCAAATATTTCTAATAATCTGTTGAACCTGGAAATGTATTTGCATGAAACGTCATGTGGCTTAATAGTGCTCAGAAATTGTTAATGGAGTTTTGCAACTTGCTACCTGAAGAACCTGTAGTTATTTCTATTTCCTTCTTAGAAGAAGATAGAAATCAGGCATAGATATACAGGGAGAGGGGTTAACAACTGGAACAGGCTGTTATAAGAAATATGTTTTCCCTCTCTTTGTGCTTCTGAACCAAGACTAAACTTCTTATTGAGAATATATGTTTCAAATAAGTTATTAGGCTTAAAACAAGGTAACAAGTGAAATCCAGAAGATTCTATTTAACAAGACATAAGGTTATACACATGAATAGTTACTTCTTGGCCTGAAAAATCTGTAAAAAAAATTATACATTTTTTTTACCTGAAACAAGTTTTTTTCCTTTGTATAGTGAACTTTCATTCAGGATACAAAATGCATGTATTTTGCAAATTCCTGAGCAGACAAATTATCAGGCCTGATATTTTGACCTTAGGAGATATTTTCATCTGCTAATTGTTTTTCCACCAGAGAGCAGAAACATTATTCCTGTTTGTCTCTGTTAGGAACAGAAAACTTCAGATGCTTATGAGTTACTTATATAACCCTAGCTATTTTTCTAACTTCTATCTATAGCAAAACAGAAAGAAAATTCCAAAATGTGGTTTGTGAGTCAAACTTTATAACAGGAAGGCCTGACACATGTGGATGCCTGTGTACGCTTATTTCTTACATGGGATGATAAATAACTGGCTTAAACTAGAGGATGGACTTTCAGATGGTTATGATTTAGAGAAAAGAACGCAACACTGGGCACCTAGTAGTCTCAATTCTAGGAGGAATATCAGGGTAGCTACCAGCCAGCACGTCAGCTCCCATAGCTAGGAACTGACCAGAAAGTGATGCAGTTACTATTCAGATCTACCTCCACCTGAGCTGACAGACAGAATGACCAGAGAATCATTTATAGGTGAGGTACAGCCTTCAGGATACACCCAAACCAAGTCTCAAAGTCCTGATTTGCAATCCACAAAGGGAGGCCATATACCCTACAGGTCCTTCCTACTGTGGCCATGAGGTGATTTGGTTTACAGATTCC
Source organism: Morus bassanus (assembly GCA_031468815.1). Taxonomy (NCBI): domain Eukaryota; kingdom Metazoa; phylum Chordata; class Aves; order Suliformes; family Sulidae; genus Morus; species Morus bassanus. The sequence continues at coordinate 2,894,446 of CM062567.1, read as the reverse complement.
TCCACGCCTGTCTACCAGGTTCTGAGCTACTCTAGCCTACGGTTATAAAGATCAGCTCAAGGCATGATGGTCCCTATTATTAAATATGGAGGTGCTCTGTTGAACTGCAGTTTTGTTAGCAAGAAAGTCATATAACACATAATAATGAAGTTGCAGCTGTTCCTGGTGTAGAACTAAACCTAGAATCTGGACAGAGCCTATCAATATACGTGAACACAGGAAAATAAGACAGGAAGAATAGCTAGAACTGCAAATTCTTAAGTCAAATGGGGATGGCATTTGGCTTGAAAATTATGTACTTAAGTTTAGACATCCAAATGTAGGAGTGTAAACGTAATACTGGTGTCTAACCTCCCACCACAGTCAATGAAGAGGCAATAAATCTTGTCATCAGGAGACTCAATTCAGCTGCCCACAGGTAAGCACCTAAGGTTACATGAGACATTCTAGTGTGTTCAAGACATCCATCTGTGGGTAGCAGATAGGAAACAAGATTTGTGGGAAACCCTCACCTCTTAGAGCAGCAGCTGTAGGCTAGGTGGGACAACCATGGTCATTGTTAATAGCACAAGCCTCCAATGCCAGGGCAACTAAATTGTTTCCAGAGCCCAAAGGGTGATTCAGTTCACCTTGAAGTAAACACCCAAGGTATGGTGCACGTTCATGAGTACAGGTTTCTAATGCATTTGAGACATCCTAAGGCAGCTGAGACATCTTTCTGGGCAGGCAGGTATGACCACAGATCTTGTGGAAGATGCTTTCCTCTCTGAAATGATAAATAGGAACCAAGCAAGATACTCTAAAGCTCATGAATGGATGTATAACACTGAAAACCTCTACTGAAACAAATGAATGACCTCCAAAAGACTCTTCACTGGATCTGCTTTAATTTTAATGACCATTCAGGCAAATAACTTAGTGACTGACCTGGTTTTCTTACTATTTTCAGATGTTAATCTTGGGGAATAAACTGATGGACTGAGAAAAGGAAAGAGAGCCAGCAGACCTAAGAGCACCTCTTCACCTTGGAACTGGATTAGCTGGATCTCCAGCTGCCACCACCTGATGTCACTCTGTGGATATGTCTTGGGCCAGATGATGTAGGAAACCCATCTGCAAAGCAGAAGTAGTAGGATGCGTGCATGACTTAGCTGGCTGACGGCAGCTGGAGTCACATGGATGTACACTGGCTTCCTATAGAGTTGTTCCCAATTAGCAAAGGTGTGCAGCTGACTTTGTAAGGTTGGCTTTGCATACTGGGAGAATGTGGGAGATTACGTCTTCCCCCTACCCCTCCCAGGGCCATTGAATATGCAGTTTCAGAACTCCTTTGGCCTTTTATTTTCTTGATTTAAGGTACAAGACCTGTGAAAGAGGATTGTTTGGGGTTGCACAGTGGAACAGATTCATTGTGCCTTGCTCACAGATATGCAGCACTGCCCAGAGATGGAATGATAAGGCTTGGACCATGCAGAAGAACTCGGGTTTTCTGTTTTGTTTGTACTATTACGGTAGATTCCAATTAATAGGTCCCCTAGTAAATGTCACCCTCCCTCACCTGGTAAGATTTCCTGGGAACAGACTCAGTATGAGTCATTTCATTGCCTTGAAACAATGAATAAACAGCACATCTAATCCACAGAAAGGGCATGTTAGAGGGGATGGCTTAACCGGCTAAGCAGCAGATTTAAAATGTGTAGACTCTCTGGAACCATAGTATTGAATTCAAGTAGCGTCATTAGTTCTGTTTAATTTTTTTTTTCCTTTTCCTTCTTCTAAGGTTTAAACCAAAGGAGTGTCAGCATACTGTAACAGGCTGCAGTATTTTGGACTGCTTTACAGTCCTAATTCCTGATTGCTCTGGATGGACCTTGAAAAACACCAGACATATTTCATATAAGTGGGAATTTACCCCGTTGTCCTTGGACATATTTTTCCTCCTTCCTATTGTTATGGCCAGGACAGGCTGAATTTCAGCACCAGTTGATATGACCTTTGGGTGTGTAATTTGCTGAGTGCTTTGGGATCACAAGGGATGAAGGGCTCCATTTAAACACAAACTTTTTATTATTAGCTCCTATGAATAGACTGCAGGCAACAGGTGTGAATTGGTGCTTGCTTAGCTAAGACTTCCTGCTGTGCTTGCCTTGGTCATCTCTGCATGGCCTCCAAGCACCGTCACAGCTTCCAAAGCTCAGGCTTACCTCCACAAATACTTTCATGCTTCCTACAATGGCTATTTTTAAAGGCATTACTGAAATGGAATAATACCCTAAGGATTCCCTGTAGCCCCTAGGGATCAGCAGATACAGAGAGGAAATCCTGCTTCAGGGCTTTTCAACCTGGGATTTGCAGATTCCTGATGGCCCACTGACTACCTGGAAGGGGTCTATGCAATATAACTCAAGCGCACATTCAATAAGCAGGCATCTTCATCTGTTGGGGAAAACGTTTAAAGATCCAAAATTATAAAAAACAAACAAACAAGCAGCAAAGCAAAACCAAAAACAACTGAAAACTGCTGTCTGAGAGAGGGCTTTAAGAAATAAAACTTAATCCAAAGGGTCAGTCTCCCACTGTAAATTCAATCTTCCATCTTGCTGCACTGCGACCTTGAACAACGTTCCTGTTTGTTGCCTATCAATAACATTTTTCCTGCTCCTTGTCCAGAAGAATGAGAGTCAAGCTTTTAGTCTGTATGTGGTATGGTGCCATTATTAATTGAGTCATTAATAATATGTAATAAGACCTACTTATTAGTAGGTCTGGGAAAGTTCTGGTTCTAGTTTTTGGGTTTGGTTTTTTTGGTTTTTTTTTTTTGTTTTTTTTTTTTGCTTTTAAGTAGTTGGAAACCTCTGTTGAAATTGCATTACTCCCTTCTGCCCTCAGCTGCTGGTAATTACAGAGTGATAGCATCAGTGTCAAATGACACAGTCAGGCAGTCACTGGGAAACAATTCCAGGAACAGTGACTGTGGAGAACTGACCTGTGAGTAGTGGCAACTGGTTCCCAGGGGTTGCCCCATGGGACCAAGCTATGAGAAAAAATGAAGAGTCTTGCAGGCTGAGCCAGGTAGGAGCCAAAACTGTTGGAGTCAGATATTTTCCCTGGGGCAACTCTGCTTGTTCTAGAAGAATGGGCAAAGTGCTGTTTCTGTCGACCTAAAGGCATCACTAGATGCCAGATCATGTCTTTGCTAATAGCTAGGAGACATTTCCTACTTATCCCAAAATCCTCTCAGCTTTTCTGAGGGATATACTCCTATCCTTGCTCAGGATCTCTCCTGCTTCCCCCCTAACACAGACACCTGGGTTTCTCTATTTTTTAGCCCTTGCTGTTTAATGCAGGGACATCAAAAAAAAAATAAATAAAGAGGATCTTTCTGAGCAGATTTAAAGCTGATGCAAATAGCTATGGATAGGACACATATTAGTGTTTGCTGAGGGTTTACATACCCTCCAGAATGAGGATGGGTGAACATAATTAATCAAGAAGACAAGCATCGGAAACCTGGTTCAGATGGCATCAGACAAGCATCAGCAGTCAAAGCCTTTTTTTTGGTGGCTCAACACAAACTGGAACAACACTGGATTGGTCAAAATCAGTGTCCTAGTGCTGGTAAAACAAGGATGAGATAATTCTTTTGATCAGATAATAATTCATCTCCCTCCACCACTTTCAGAACAAACCTTTAATTTTTTTCTAAAAGTTTTGCTATGACTGCTTCACAATATTCCCAGCTTTGCCACACCACCACCCTGGACAACTGCATCCCAGTGATCTGATTCATATGGACAAAAGCACTCCTTCAGACCAGTCTAGTAGTCTAAAAAAAGCCTATGTATTAATGTGTCCACATCTTCATCCCTAGCTATAGCCAGGTTGCAATAAAAATTATCACATGGTCAATGAGAGAGAAAGAATAATTAACTATTTTAGATCAAGTCACTGCCAGAGAGAGAAATGGGGGGAGTAAAGAGCCAGAAAGGAAAGAGAACAGAAGGAAGTACAGAAAATCAACAGTTTTTGCAGAAAAGTAAGGAACAAAACATAGGAAAGAACTGGGGAAATTACAAGGAAAGGAGGTACTTGAGCTCAGCAGTACATCAGTAAAGACTCAGGTTTATTATTATTATAAAATCCCAATAATGATGATACAAAGAAGAACCACAGAATAGTGCAAGCCCATGATGACAGAACATGTTAAATTTTAATAAGATGCATTAAATAAAATGTTTAACTGGCAATACAAATATTAAACTAAATACACAGCTGTTCTATGGCGAGACCTAAAGCCCATTGAAATCAGTGGAAAGACTCCTGTCATTTTCAGAGCATCATGGAACAAGGTCTTTGTTTCTTTAAATAATAAACACAAGGGCAATTAACCAGGGCCTTAAGTATAGGTCCTTTAGTGCTGAGGTCCTGCTTTAAAGCTGACAAACATCCATCTTTCAATGGTTTACTGAGTTTCAGTAAAGAGTTTCAGATTAAGAGCTACTGGGCATTTACCTATTGATTTGAAAGATTATTAACTCCCAGTGCTACTAAACTCTCGTTCTTCCTGAGAAAATTCTGAGAAAACAGCATAGAAAATGAAATGAGATAGCTAGAGACATAAAACTTCAGGGATGGCTCACAGATGCAACAGGCGAAGCTCTTCTGCCCGCCTGCAACATATCGAGAGGTGATGTCTCTCTCAAAGAGAGAAAATGTGCTGACTGTGGTCATCATGCAAAGGAAGAATAAACTACTCTGTATGTCTCCATAAATATATAAAAAAATAGGTAAGGAAGCAACCAAATGTTCCAGCCTTCAAAGATGTGCATGATAGGCTGAAATTTATAGATGTGATCCTTTTCTCAAGATCAAGTTTTGTTCTTGATTCTTAGCTGGAATTTGTTTTTAAGATGTGTTTGTGTTTGCTTCTCTGAAATTGTGAAAGCACGATGAGTGATAGCAAAAGGTCAGCACAGGTTGTGTTCTTCAGAGGCTCCAGTCTAAAATCATGTTAAGGAAGAGGTGGGTAATAGAGCAGTTGATGTGGGAAGAGCTGCATGTGTTTTCCGATGTGACTGTTTTTGCATTCCTATAGAAGGCTTCAAAATTTGATCTTGAGTGATATTTGCAGGTATGGTGAAGACATGGAAAATTACATCTCCCCTTTATGGGATCATTTGTTTTTTGCTATGAAACAGTTCTGAAGTGATGGGGACTTGTCGGGGTAAATAACAGTTCTCAAACTACTAGATGAGGTAACAAAGCAAAGGTTAGATTTCAGAGTGATGTAGGTATGGTTCTGTTTCACCCAGGTGCATCTTAGAGTGCTTTTTTGATGTGATCTGTGACAGAGAAAAAGAGATCCGATGATGAGTTCTGAAGGTTTCAACCGAATTAATTTGGGCTGGTGGGGCTGTAAGCAAGAAGCAAAACCAAGAATAGGTCACAGATACAAACTGAAATTTATGCTGAGAGTCCATGACTCATTTGGTACAACCATGCATCTTGTCTTCCAGATGTGTCACATCATATAGACACAGTTTTAGAATTACTGAAGACAAGCTTTCCTTGGAGATATGGCTTTGTATGCCTCCATTGAAATGGCCAGGCATCTCAGACCCTGGCTTAGCAATTCATCTGCAGATGTCTCCTTGTTCCTTTGACTCCAAAGGGACTGAAACAAATATTCACAGAGTTTTCCTAGACCTAAGAATGTCCCAAATGATAAACTAAACCATTCCACTGGGAGAAGTAGCTTTACCAGGAAACAGGTGGAACCATCCAGGTCTATATTTCATTTTTTTAATGTTGAATTTTCTCACCAAGGAGACAGGATTTGGTATCTGTTTAATTACAACTTTCCCTACAGCATTGCTCAGGGTAATGAAGCACACAGCTATAAGGACTACACAAGAGCATTGTATGAGGGTAATTCAGAGAGAAGTGAAATGCTTGTTCAGTCGAAAGCACCACATCCTCTGGAGAATTTAAGTGTAGACCTAGCCCCAAAACTGATTTGTTTGAGCTCTTGGGAGCCACAGTGGCTGGAAAGGACATAAAGAAAATCACTGCTCATTTATTCAGTGGAGTCCTGAGAGACTCAGTTATGCTGCGGGGCAGGGAAGGAGTCACAGTGAAGCCCAAATGGGAAGGGAAGAGGCTGCTTTCAGTATATTCACAATTCTTTCTCCTTCACAATCTGCCAGACTTCAGGGACAGAGGGTTGATCCTGCCAGACTCTCACCCATGTACTGGCTCTGAAGTGCTGACTCTGAAGCTCATGTTTGTTTTGGTGAGTGTTGATTTCGTAGGATCTCTATGAGATAACACTGTGGGGAAGTTGCAGAGGTTTTGTGTGAGGTCTCAGTTTTTCCTTCTGTGTGTTTCCACTTTACAGGGCTACATTATCTGATGGGAAAAAACTGAAACCTCAAAGGGATTTTATTTATCTCTCACAGCCATTGGTTTCTCAGGTGGTTTTGACATCTGAATTTTGAAGCATTTGCTTCTTACTACTTGCAGTGGTATTTTAGAAAAGAGGATGCCAATTTTATTTCTTTTTTTTTTCCCCCACTCAAATTTTGAGAATTGTCCTGATTTCTAATGATATCAGAATCACCCTTGTTCTTAATCTTAACTTAGGAAACAGCCTAAAGTATAAGTTAAACAGCAGCAACTACATTCTGCGCTTTGCCAACTTTGCTGGCAGCTGAGTGGGCTCGTTTTGTAATCCGGCTTTTTTTATTAGCCACAGCTGAAGTCATACAATGTCTTCATGGATCAGCCCTTCTGATTGAGGGCCACTGTGGAGGGGCTTCGTCTCATCTAACGGTAGTCATCCAAAAAACAGACATGTAAATGTGAGTTAGTCACCAAAGGTTTGTGCTGTAGCCAGTGGAAAAAATAGGCACTTCCAGACAGCAATGGCTTTGACCAGTTTTAGTCACTTATTTTGGCATGAAGTGAAATGGACCTTTTAGCTGAAGATGTCTGGACATCAATCACCTTTAAGAAGAGCAGTAGGAATAATGTTCATAGTTGGGAGCTCTAGAAAAAACGTTTTCTTATGCACAGAAAATTTCCCATTTGCCCTGTGCTCAGACTGTGCACAACAAGAAGTGGAAATAACCTGGAGGTATTGAAAGGGAGTTGTTTGGATGTGCAGTACATCCAACTTACAGTCTATTGGTGAAGACTGTGCGTGAGTCCCTTGCATGACATGAACAGTGTTCATTAAACTGGAGAGGGAATTTTATGAGGACTTTACTTGAAAGCAAATTTAGGAAAACTGGCAAGGTTTTCAGAAGTGCTCAGACCTGCTCAAACTTGATTCCTACTGAAAGGGTTTCCTTTTAGATTGATGGGGACAGGAAAAAGCAAACAGTAGTGCCTGGATTTAGTTGTGCACACATAGGCATCTGGTGCTGTGCTTTACCTGGCTGCTAGATGCCATTTCAGACAGCTGAACATCACACATACAGATTTGTTTCAATAGGTTGTCTAAAATGAAATAAAAATGACCCACTCATACCCAGATGGTGGTCTTTGAGTACAGACACCTGAATTTACATATCTGTTGTGTAGATGTCTATAGGTGAGATAGGGTACTGATTCCTTTGTCTGATTTAATTAATTTGTTCCATTTGATGCACTGTAGAGCATCTTGGTTGGCCCCCATATACCTCTTTAGAAAGACGCACTCTCCTTTAGATCCTGTCTCATACCTGCCAGCCCAATGCAGATGTTGTGGATATCTTAGCTCATCTCAGTTGGCAGTAGATGCCTCCGGTTAAATCAGTGAATCACATTCCTACATTTGGTCAGTTGACTAGCTTTTTGGATTGTACTGGCTTTACTGACTGATCTCCACTGATTTATAATGAGAGCTTAGATACCTACTGACACGCAGGTACCTCCATTTACATAGCTGTGAGCCAAAAGCTGAATCTTACCATGAATACATTTGAAAAAACCATTCTGCTGCATGCTCACTAATCATCTACTTATGGTTTAGTCCTGACTATATTTCAGACTGAGCACACTGTGTAGGTGGACATGTGTTCCCAACTGAAGGTCAAAATATAACTACAAGTCATGACATCACATGTAGGAAACAGCTAACAGATGTCATAAATGTAACCAAACAATCTGTGATACTAACATTAGACTTCCCAGAAAACTTTGAGGATTCATATATTTTAGTCAAGACTGGCCTTGGATTCTCTAGTCTGACCCTTATGGATAACACAGGTTGGGGAAAAAAAAAATAAAATCGTCTACTCCACTCCAAATATGAGTTCAGTAAGTTGTTTGCTTAAATAATTTTTTCAAGAAAAGGATACCATCTTGAGATGAAAGCATCAGGAAACTGATGCTTCAGCTCCTCTCTTAGATTATTATTGTAGCTAATGGCCCTAATGAAAACAAATAATGATTAAAAAAACAAGCAAGAAAACCTCATAGAACCACAGAATACAGAATAATTTAGGTTGGAAGTGACCTCTGGAAGTTATCTAGTCCAATCACCTGCTCAAATCAGGTCCAATTAAACTAAGCTGAAGGTGTATTTTTTTTTTTTATTTTAATTGCATGGCTGCAACATTGTTCTTTTGGTGAGGGGAGTATTTTGGAACTAAAGAGGTTTTTAGCACTCACTATTTTCCTTCCATGAAAGTCATTATATATTTTTATGAAGTCTTGGTGACAGGAAAGATACTTATATAAGGCTGTTGGATTATTAGTAGAGCTAAAAAGCATGAAAGTACAAATGGAAATAATATATTTTGGCCAATGTCATCACCTGAAATATTATTTTAATTTGGAACAAATAAAATATTGCATCATAAATGCCTTAGTCATGCATATAAGTCTTTAATCTCTGAGAACTGAAAAAAAAAAAAGAAAAAATGTTATTTGAAATCAAGTCATAATAAAATATGTTATTAATAGGGAATTTTATATGTATATGCAATATCAGTGACAATTAATACTGTTAATATGAGGAAAATGTCAGCTGTATATGGTGGATTATTCATGTGTGTACCTCAGAGGCTTGGTCTCAAATTTTGGTCTACAGAAGTGACATTTACATATGTAACTTTTAAAGCATTCTTCTTTGGTAAAACTGTTGAATTTATGACACAAGTATAGCATCTGGAGTCCCATAGGACATCAATCTCCACCTAGTAAGACAGAAATTAAGACTAGAGGTTTGAATAGAAGAAGACTCTGCGGATGCTGAGCCAAGGAATGAAGGTTTTGGAGGCTTGGATCAGTTTGCTAAGCATAGATGTTTAATGACATTTCAGGCTTCCTAGTCTATTCAAGGCATACACACAGGGTTAGAGACAATACACAGGATATGTAGGAGAACCATGCTCTTCCGAACAAGTGGAGACCAGCAGGGGCATCCTGTGACTTCTCAAATGTCACAAGACACCTATGTTTAGGAAACCAAGCTGAGTCCTTTGTGATTTGCTCATGGTGAGACAGGAAATTGGTGTCAAAATAAAGCTTAGAGTTTGATTTCCTGAGCCTGCACCTGTTCATCCTAGCCATAAAAGCATCCTTTTCTTTTAAAAAAGAAAATAACTTTTAAAGGCTATGGTTACATTGAGACAAAAAGAGACAATGTAAAGTCTTTTCATTGCAAAATGAAAAATAGAGAAGGAATAGAAAAGGAATTGTCAGACCCTAAGTCAGGGCAGTCTTTAAGGATCAGTATTTTAAAATGCAAGTAGGTCACTCTGATGCATCTAATCAACTTTAGACATATTTCTGAAAACTTGGATATAAGGGCCTGCATAAACCATGTCTAAAACCAGATGAAGGTCAATTTGAGGCAAAAGCTTCCTGCGAGGATCATAGGAGTGTGCAGGGCAGAGACAAAGAACATGCTGGTCTAGTCTTCAGACCAATCCTGGACACCCAGGCAGATACAGATGGACTGAGCCCTGATCTCTAATGACTACATCTGCAGTTTAGACACCTACAACACATGTAGATGTCTAGATTTAAATATTTAGAGGTGTCTTCAATCTCAAACTGAATTTTTTCTCTTGCAGTCAGATTTCATAGAATCATAGAATCATTAAGGTTGGAAAAGACCTCTAGGATCATCAAGTCCAACCTCCAACCCAACACCCCCCTGTCTTCTAAACCATGCCCTGAAGTGCCACGGCTACACATTTTTTGAACACCCCCAGGGATGGTGACTCAACCACTTCCCTGGGCAGCCTGTTCCAGTGCTTGACTGCTCTTGCAAAAAAGACATTTTTCCTAATATCCAATCTAAACCTTCCCTGATGCAGCTTGAGGCCATTTGCTCTCTTCCTATTGCTCATAACTTGGGAGAAGAGACCAACCCCCACCTCACCACAACCCCCTTTCAGGCAGTTGCAGAGAGCGATAAGGTCTCCCCTCAGCCTCCTCTTCTCCAGACCAAACCCCCCCAGCTCCCTCAGCAGCTCCCCATCACACTTGCTCTCCAGACCCTTCCCCAGCTCCGTTGCCCTTCTCTGGACACGCTCCAGCACCTCCATGTCCTTCTTGTCCCGAGGGGCCCAAAACTGAACACAGCATTCGAGGGGCGGCCTCACCAGTGCCAAGCACAGGGGCACCATCCCTGCCCTGCTCCTGCTGGCCACACCATTGCTGATACAAGCCAGGATGCTGTTGGCCTCCTTGGCCACCTGGGCACACTGCTGGCTCATGTTCAGCCGGCTGTCAACCAACACCCCCAGGTCCTTTTCTGCCAGGGAGCTTTCCAGCCAGCCTTCCCCGAGCCTGGAGCGTTGCCTGGGGTTGTTGTGACCCAAGGGCAGGACCTGGCACCTGGCCTTGTTAAACCTCATTCAACTGACCTCGGCCCATCGATCCAGGCTGTCCAGATCCCACTCCCTTTCCCTTTATTGTTGTGTTCTACTCATATTGTAAAGTTTGAAATCCAGGGGAGTTGAGGAAAAATTATTGATAACTACTGTGTGCTTTAGATAATATCCTTTGTCCTCTCTCAATGTGTTGCACTGTTAGCACGGAAATCCATGGACAGAATCCTCTTGTCTCTACAGGCAATAGGAGCTGGGCTGTCTGGCTCCAACCCAATGAAGCTTGTAAACCAATCTAATTATTTTTTTTTTTTTAATAAAAAATGAGAGGGTCTCTGGAATATTCGTAGACATCAATTCATCTCCAGTATGTGAAATATACTCGAGAATGAACTTTAATTTACTGCACCTCTATTTCAATACAATAGTTTTACACATCTACTCCTTTTATTTTTAGATACTCTGAAATAAGATGCATGTATTCAGAAATAGATAATCATAGAATCATTAAGGTTGGAAACAGAATAAGATAATAAATAAATATAAGATAAGAATAAACAGAATAACAAATAGAACAAGAGACAACTGTTGCAGCCAACTTTAACACCTTTCTTTTTTTCTCTGCAAAACAAAATTGTGTACATCACAATTACAAATTGACCTTCAGCTGGGATACAAACATCAGCAGGATGGTTGTATGTCAGAGAATTTTTAAATGAGAGAAGAAAGAAGAAAACTCATGAAAATAGATTAGTGAAATACACATGAAATAGGGTATATTTTGTGCTTCCATAATGTACAGGTTCATATTTGGTGGTCAAAATCCTGCCAAATAGTGATAGAAGTTATTAATTTTGTTGTTGTTGTTGAAAATCATCTTAAGATTTCAATCCTTTAGAACTGAGTCTTGATTTTGGGAAAAAGTCAAGTTCAAAGACTTTTGACTATTTTTCCTCCCCTTGGAAAAGGATTGATTATTTTGTAAACACTTCAGTTTCCATTAATTTAAATCTAGAGTTTTGAATTGAATTAAATTATAAAAATATATTATCAAAATTAGAGGTAATTATTGTCAAAATGGAAAAAAAAAATGATCCAAATTGTTGGGAAAGAAAGTGTTTGAACTACCTAGCTTTTCCCACTTACAATTTTGGTTTTGAAAAATTTTGGTTATTTATGGTTTTTAGATCAATGAAGGGTAGAAAAAACAATCCCAACTTTGTAGACTTTGAAGAGGTGGTTAAAACATTTCCACTCAGAACTAATTCCTCCCTTTAAGCTGTGAAAACTAAAGAAGGTCTGAATCTGAGAAAATAACTTCTTTATGAAATTTGCTACTTCTATACATCTCTCATATCAGTTATGTAAAATCTTAAAGCATTTTGATAATATTGATCCACGTCTATTAGAACAAGGGTTCATTACAGAAGACTCACTGCTGTTTAAAAAAGATGAGCAGTTTGTGATGATGGTGTTATGACTGACAAGGAAATACTTCTTACTCATGGCTTAAGTTCTGCACTTGGATGTACAAAAAGATAAGTGACTTAGCACAGCTGACGGATGGTAACTCATTAAATGGTGGCACCCCATCCCTCCACACCTAAGAAAGTGGCAGCAGTGCACTTAAGTGTAATGTTACATCTGATATCCACAAAGTGACCTGAAGAGTGAATGAATCAATAGTCACTGGGGAAGGACAAGGAAGGATTTTGCTTCAGTACTAAATGGATGATCCTCCGTATTGGAAGACAAGGCTGTGGGCTGCATGGAGAGATGAGCTTACAGGTTGTGGATTTTGATCAGGGTCTGGATTTTGAAGTGTTGGAATTACACAACAAGCTTTAAATAACAATAATGTAGGAGTTAGATCCCAGCTCTTGTTGCTTCGGTAGGAGGAAGAACGTAGTACGTAGAGCTATAGAGTTTAGCTGTTTTCTTTTTTGTTGGGGTGGAGGGCAGAGATAGGTAGTTTACCATAGGTAATTTAGATTAGGCCATCCTGGCTTTAGATGGAAAGGAGTTTAGACTTATGGACATGAGACAGACTGTGCCACTTACCTTTGGGACTAGAAACCGGTCTCTTACTTGTTTTATTTATCAGTATCAGTATAATCCTTAAATCTGAGCTTCAGGTAGGCTAGTGGCAGGCAGTGCAGGGAGGAAAACTCATAGCAAAGAGGACTCAGTGCTGGATTCACCTTGTGGTAGGGTGATAGCTATGCCATTTTCCCACAGAAGACCTGGGGTTTTAACACAAGTCATAAAGGTTGGTTCTTTTTCACCTTTGTAGGTTTTTTATTTCTGCTGAGCAATTCAATTTGGTCTAATGAGCTTCTAGAGTAACCATCTGAAATGCTTGAAACCTACTCAGCAGCAGCTGTAAACTTTTTCCAAGGAAATTCAAGTCCAGTCTCCCTATTGATTCCCATCTCTCACAGCTGGAGTGCTTTATTTTTTTCTTTATCCCTAGTGGAGAAGCAAATTAGATGCTTTTTTGTTTCCCTCTTTTTCTATGAAATTCTCTCCTCAGGCTAGGTTATGCCTGAGGGAGAGAGGATGAGGACAGAAAGTACCACTCCATGAGGAGTCCTGGGAGATGCTGCAATTCAGAAACATCTTCCTGAGAACCAGTTCCCTCCTTACTTTTTCTTATTTTGAGGAGGACGGGGATTTCTTAGCAATTTGACACTTGTCTATGCTAGCTGCAGTTCTCAACACCCTGCATACTGTTTTTTCTGCATTGACTGGTGAAATGTTGGGCAGCTCCAAGGCTATGGTCTGTCTGTGTTGTGTGGACAGCATGGAAATGGCAGGTATTTCTGCCTCCTGAAAACTTGCACTTCAGGAAGCAAGGACAAGTTCCTAGGGCAAAAAAAAAACCAACGATATTTTGCAGCACTAAGTAAACATTCACCTCTGTCTTGCGAAGGGTCTCTTAATCTTGAGTAGGACTGTTCACGCTATGAGCCCATGTTTTCCCTTATTTCCCCCACAAAGACATAGCTTTCAAGTCAAAGTCTGGCTTGGTTATATCACCTGAAATATGAATGTAATGGATGATTTTTTTCCTTCCATTTTTAGGACTGTCCTTGCAGTAACCTGCCCGGACACAGAGAAATTTTAAATTGGTATCTAGATTCAGTGGAAATGGATATGGCAGAACTTCCTGAAGGACTGATCTCAAACCTGGCTTATGAGCAATAAGTAGACCATGAAACCAAGGAACTGTTCATCAGCAGAGCTACATCAAGCTATAATACATAATATTTTTTTATTTCCAGAAGAAATTTAGAATATTAACAACATTACAGTGCTTCAGAAAAAATGGGTTGACAGAGCAGTAAAGTACACTAATCGCTCCCCAGTGAACATAATTTGAAATCCCATACTCTATCCCAGGCCCACAAACCTTTGCAGATATCTTCCTCATGGAAATCTGCTATGTTTGCTTTATCTCTGGGCTGATCCAGTCAGAAATTAATTGACAGAACTAGACTGGAAATAGGCATAAATTGGCACGGTATTTTCATCTCAGAGGACCTGCAAAGGTTAGTGTTGCCTGAGGACCCAGTTCAAAACATCCATTTAACCTCCTGTCTTTTAAGCTGGAATTAGCAAGTGTGAAAATTAATGAGAAAGTCACACATCCCAAAACTGCATTTGGCTTTATCTGAAGTACTCACTTGTGTGTTACAAGTCAGTTTGCTCCCTCCCTCCCCACGTTTTCATAAGAAACTCAATACCCATCATGGCAAGATATTTTGGGCTTGTTGTGTTTTTCCATGACAAATCCCCTTCAGCCAAGAAAATATAATAATAATACTAGTGTCATGCATCATGAATTCACACTTCCCAGACCAATAGGTGAGGACTAAGCACTATAATGTCAAGGCAAAGAGAGGGGATACAGGCTGTAGTTCAAGATCCTTTCAAGACATTATCTGTAGCTGAACTTTCTCATATTACTTTAACAGAATTTGTGTCACTTTCTGGCAGGGCAGCACTGTTAAAAAAATAATAATAAAAAAAAACCAAAACCAAAAAAACCCCAAAATACCCAACAACAAAAAAACCTCACAACTTAAAAACGGGCAAAATGTTTGTTTTGCCTCTCTTGGCCACCCAGTGTAAACCTAATAAATCAAGTTTTTAAATTGTTCTTAAAATATTCCCCTAAAATATATTTGCATGAACACATTGAAAGCTAGGGACCATGTTAATCATAGTAATCTATAACACTTAATGCTTGTGTAGCGTGAGGATGCCAAAATGTGTTCTGAGCATTAATTAATTGAGTTTCACATTACGCTGTGTGAGCAAGGATTATCCTTGCTGTGTAGCTGGAGGGAGATGGCTGAATGATTTGCTCAAAGCAACTTCACCCAGCAGTCAATGCCAAGACAAGGAGCTGAATCGAGATAAGTGCAGGAATACAGAGGCCTTTTTCTGAAGGCAAGAAGACTCTCGGGTATTTGTCAGTGTGTGAGCCCAGTTTCAGAGGTCACTTGGGTCAGGAATAGTTCCTTTGACACCAGTGTAGTTGCTGCATGGTGATACCTTTATGTAGGATCCAGATATACTTCTGCAGCAATACTTTGAAGGCAGCTGCATGCCAATCAACAGCCAAGGAAAGAAGACCTGTTGGCATGGGACAAACTAAAACAAGTCACTTGAAGAGTGGCAGTGAAAGCTGCCCAATACTAACCTCCTATCTATATGTCTCCAGCTTGCTTTCCAGAAATGTGATAAAATGTAACTCCTATATATTCAGCAATTAAGTTCTGTATTAGGAAGTTACTAGGCAGATGAATGGTGCTTGCAGATAGTTTAAATTTTGCAGAAATTTTACAGAAAACTTCAACTTTGTGGCTGAGAGATGTCATATCCACATATATAAAATAAAAGGTTCCCAAAGAATTTGTGAATACTAAAGAAGAGTGGTACATATGGTTAAGGGAACATGTGTGTTTGTTAAGAGACTGTTCAGCTGATCTTTTTTTTTTTTGTACGCCCTTTTCCACTCAGAGGTGCTGTGTTTCTCTGTTGTGTTGGCCACAGTTGCCTGAGACGGTGGGGGATCAGCAGGTAACTTCTCCTCCAACCTTTTTTAAAAATGATGCATATCCCTGTCACTTCCTCAACCCATATCCAGACACGATGGCAACCATCCTTCTTGGTCTTTTTTCTGACACAATCACTCTCCTCATCTTTTCCTTTCCTCTGACCTCACTCCTTACCATGTCACCATTTGCTTATCCCACACACATACCTTTTGACAGTGGGAGGACAGATGTCTTTTTTTTTTTTCTTTTTCCTTTTTCTCCACCAAGGCCAGCTCCAGGAACATGTCTGTTAATAGCTGGAATTTTCATCCCTCCTCCCTTTCTGGACTCCTAATCCTGGCCATGATGCCAGGCAGCAAAGGTTTCTGTGGGCAACTTGTATAACTCTGTACACGTGCAATCTGTTTTTCAGGAAGTCCCTTCCCCTCCTGCCAGCACTGAGTCATTGGCACTGCGCAATCACACAATCATTCCAGAAAGAAATACTTGAGCCATGGAACGGGAGAGGCTTTTAGTTCAGTGAACCCAGTGACTGACTCTGGGAAAATCATCAAGGGAGCAAAATGTAACAGGAGGACCCACCAATACCCACAAACAATGTGAACGCTACCAGCCAGGAAGGTTTAGCTGGTTTGAAGTAGTTCCAAGCCTAGTTATCACACACGAGTTCATAGTCTGTTGATGAGTCTAACCTGTTGTTGGACAGCAAATATTTCCTCACCTTTCCCAAGTCCTTGTCATACAGTTTTATCTGATCATCAGATAAAAAAAAGCATTTCCATCTGTTTGCTGTCAGTGACTAGTTCTCCAAATAGTTACTAACACATCTTTCTAGGAAGAAAAAAACAACATTTTTAGTTCACACACTAAAAAGGATCCCCATCACCTACTTTTTGTGTTTTCTGAACCTGTTCCCTTGAATGCATTTACCCTATCATTATGCAGATGTGGCTCTTGATTTCTTTAGTATGTCTGTGGCACAAAGGACAAGTAAAGCAGTGGTGAATGATCCCTGTAAATGCTTCATTTTATTCAGTCAGTTTAGGATGGCATTGCCACACTATTCACAAACAGACAGTGCTACCTTCTCCCTCATATCTTTCCCTTCACAGTCCTGCTACCTCCTTTATTTAGGGTTGAGATCATTGCATGGACAGTGAGTCACGGCAGGGAACTAATCCAAGTGAAGTTAACTCTGTCTAGAAAGAAGAAAGTAATTTTCAGCTAGATGGATGCCCTGCTTCCCCATGGCAGATCTACACATGAGGTAACGTGAGCAGCAGGTACATTTCTGGAATGAGCATCCAGGATCTTGGAAGGAGTGGTGGGACCAAGTTATTTCAAAGCAGGTTGGATTTCAGCTGATGTAAAGAAACCAAAATGCAAAACACCAAGCAGTTAGAGTGATACTCTGCTAGCTCCTGTGTCTCCTCTACAGTCAGGTCTGTACCTCACACACATACAATAGCCCTTCCTGCTCCTTAACACTGCATGCCACATGCAGTCACCAGTTTTTAGACTCTTTTTCCTACCCTTCTAGGTGGTCAGCACAGGAAGAGAGCTGTCCCCACAACTGCAGGGGTGCTCACCACAGAATATCCATGTACTGCAGTGGGCATGTGGGATGTGTTGGGATGGTTATAGACTCAGCAGGGAGAGATTTCTTTAGCAACCGGACATGGACAGGAGGAATATTTGAAAGACATTATAGAAGCAACTCAAAAGGTGCCATGCCAAATAGAAAACATCTAGTAGAAAAAATAGTTCAAGCCCCGTGCAAGTGCCTGAGTTAGTCAGTGGCAAAGATTTGGCATCAAGTGGGGCATGATCAAGCCAACAGACATAAACAGCTTTGAATCATGCCCTGTGTATGTGGTGGATACCACTTTGGGATTATTAATTACTGTTGAATTGCCAGTGCTTACTCCAAAGGAGTGTGAAATCCTTCTGACAGCAAGACCTTCACTGCTCTCCTTGGAAGAAAATGTGAGGAGAAAGTGAGGCTAAAAGAGGGTAGATTTCCCCTTGATAATGAAACTGGCAGTTTCTTTTACCTGCTTCCTATTTTCTATCCATGGTACCTCTCTGGCCGCATTCATCCTGCCACAATGTTCCTCCGGACAATAATGTTGAGAGTTGGGGTTGTTCAGCCTGGAGAAGAGAAGGCTCTGGGGAGACCTTATTGTAGCCTTTCAATATATAAAGGGGGCTTATAAGAAAGACAGAGAAAGACTTTTTACCAAGACCTGTAGCGACAGGACAAGCAGCAATGGTTTTATACTGAGAGAGGATAG
The DNA here is from genome assembly GCA_031468815.1 of Morus bassanus. Classification (NCBI taxonomy): domain Eukaryota; kingdom Metazoa; phylum Chordata; class Aves; order Suliformes; family Sulidae; genus Morus; species Morus bassanus. Next base: position 2,876,260 of record CM062567.1, on the reverse strand, counting down.
GTTTAGGTTGGACATAAGGAAGAAATTTTTTATAATGAGGGTGGTGAGACACTAGAACAGGTTGCCCAAAGAAGTTGTGGATGCCCCATCCCTGGAAGTGTTCAAGGTCAAGTGTCAGCCCAGTGGACAGGGCTTTGAGCAACCTGATCTAGTGAAAGATGTCCCTGCCCATGGCAGGGGGGTCGGACTAGATTTTCTTTAAAGGTCCCCTCCGACCCAAACCATTCTGTGATTCTATGAAATAGGTCTTCGTATAAAGTCAGCCAGGGACATGGCAGTTGCTTGTGTAGCAGGAGATAAGGAGAGAGTGAGAAGGACTTTTTTTTTGAGGAGGGGATAAGAGATTAGTTGCATTTCTGTGTCAGACGATGACAGTTTGTTACATGATTTGATGCACATTTCATGAGAAGGGTGTGGATGGTCAGAAAGGAGAAATCTACCTTTTCCTCGCTGCTCTCTGTGTCAGGCAGAGTCTTATGGGATGAGGAAGAAATTATTTCTTTCCTGAAAATACCTGAGCTGGCTCAGGGAAAAGCTTCTGGAGAATAGGGAGCAAACAGAGAGAGAGAGAGGCATCTGGCCAAGAGCCCAGGGCATGAGGATAGGCTGGAACATTTCCTGAGGGGAGCTGGAGGCTTGCCTTTGGCAGGGAGCAGAGTCACAATGAAGCCTCAGAAGTGACGGAAAAAAGGGACTTTCTCTGGGATTCAGAGGAGATGGAGTTCGTGCAGGAAGTGACAGGAGGTGGTAGGAAAGCAAGACAGAGGCAAAAGGACCTCCCACAAATCTCTGAAAGGCACAGTGGGGAGGACTCGTTTGAAAATCTTTTCATTTAATGTCTCACACCGATCTGAATTTCACTGTTTAATGAGTTATATTGATGACATGTATCAGAAACCTAGCTGTTGAGATTGGACCTCTTGTCTTTTGACATGCTCTATTCAAAAAAGGCACAGTCTGATCTGTCTCCAGGCTCTGGCTAACCTGGGGGTCCACCATAGCACTCATAACCCAAGACACAATGCCCTTGCCAGGAAGTGAGAAATCTGCCCTCTGCCTCTCCGCACCTCCCCTTCTCTTGGTTTTGCAAAAGGACTTGAAGGTAATTTTTCTACAGTCTGTGGGAAAGAGATGATATGAAACCTTCCAGCCTTCAAGGACATCACCTTAAAACTGCAGTATTGAAGAAAACTCAGGGAGAGAAGAAATAATTGGACAAGGCCTAGCAATTGTGCTCACTGTTGCTGCTTTCTAATTTAAAAAAAAAAAAAAAAATTTGAGAAATGGGAGAGCTGAAGTGAGCCCATAATGTCATCTCTTGGATCCCAGTCCAAAGTATATAATTTGCACCTTGCACACAAAAGGTAACTGGGCACCTCAGTCTCGCCAACAGCTAAATACCTGGAGAGGTGTGGATGTTCTTCTGGAAAGGATAAGGGTAGTGGGGGAGGACCATCCACTTCTCCATGAGTTCTTCAATGCTTTTGAAGGCCAAACTGAATGGGTCCTGTGAATCCAGTCTAGAGATGGATATAATTGCATACCAATTAGGTGGCTACATCAACTATCAGCATTGAGACTCTTCTTGTGGATCTAGCCTTAAGAACATTGAACCTACAGATTTCCTGAAGGTCCCACCAGGACCTTTGTCTACTGGTTCATCTTCTTTCAACTTCCAGTTACTTCCAGTTATGTTTTTGGACTAGCAAAAGTGCCCCCAGACTCTTTAGTCTCTTCAACAGAAGACATGAAGAAGGCCAGGGCCTGGCTCTTCTTTGTAGCAGGATCTAACACTCACCCTGCATGCTAAACTACATGCATGTCCAGGAGTCCTCTGCAACCATACATGACCAGAGGAAAACTGATTGCTTACCGAGCATGACCGTCCCTGTTTACACCAGAGACATCACTCTTGGTGGGTGTTCACAGTTTGCGTTCCCAGCAACCTTGTCTCCTTGCTGGACTCGTCAGATCCCCTCCTTTCTACAGGTGACAACCCAAAAGAGCACTGGTGTTTGGCTAAAGTGGTGGGAATCCTCTGTGTGGTCTCTGTAGGGTCCCTTCCCCACGTAGAGGTGTTCAGTTGTACTTCAGGCCTAGGTTGGCCACACAAATCGGGGCAGATCTCTCTTCTCTTTATCCACTAAACGAATCCATAAAATGGCCTGTTGACTCTGGTTTTCTGAGCGCTCTGAGTCCGGAAAAGGACCACCAGCAATTTGCAGCAAATGATGTGGAGTGTATGTTTGAGAAAAGGACTATTTTGCAGCAGCACGTAAGCTCTTAATGTCCTTGGGAAAAGCCAACATAAAGCATTTTTATTGCAATAATAAAACCTGAAACTTGCATGTGGTGGAAGAAGGAAGCAGAAAAAGGAGCCTGTGGAAGTGCTCCTATGATACTGCTACGCAGGCTATGGACGAGAGAAATATCAGAGGTGAGAGACATACATCCCAAAAGTGGTGGCTTGGGAATGACCGTCTAGGAATTCTTGAGAATCTAGGAGATTTATCAAAAAACATATCATTGTTTTTATGAAAAATGCTGTCTTCTCAAAAATCTTTTTCTTCATCCTTAATCGGGGGATAAAAGCAAATATTTGGGGAAAAAAAAATATCTTATGAGACAAAAAGCTCCACAACATGTTTTGGAAAAATATTTTGTCATCTTGATACATCTTGTTTATTCTCTCTGTTTAATCTTTTTATATTAATTTACATTGGTTCATGTTGCCTCGGGTGTCATGCACAACCATCATGCTACTACAAATGGATGTCATAACATGGCTCTCTAGTTTTTAGAATAATCAAATAATTTTGTTTTACATTTAGAGTAATTAAGGACAGCTGCTTCTTAGTACTAATGCAAACATCCTTTTTTTTTTGCCCCTAGATAAATTTCCTCTGTTCATCTTATCCTGAAATAGTTTGACAATTCACTTTTTTGCTTAGTTAAGTTCCCTGAAAAACGTAAAAGGGGAACTGAATACCGTTCTTCAGCTTGACTTCAGGCTATGGGGATGGGACTATGCATAAGGAAGAGCAGTTGCTTATGGTATTGAGAAGTTTATTCATGCAGTAAAGTCACCATAACAAAAGAAAATGATACAAGGATGCAGGAGTGGAAAATATGAATCTTACGCAGGAGATTAAGTGTATTATGGGAGTTCTCCTGGCTAAGATGTAACGTGTATTAGTTCAGCCAATGTCAGGTGCTAAAGCAACAACACTCCCTCTCCAGGACTTGAACTAGTTTAGTGAAAAGTGTTTTGGGACTCTGTGCAAAGCCTTGAAAAGTGCCATAAAAATATACTGCATATTGGGTGTGTGAGACTGTGTGTGCCATGTGGGAATACGCTTGGGAATTCCCCATGGACCCAAAGGTTAGTGTGCGTAATGGGAGCAGAGGGAGGCAACTGAGTGAACCAGATTCACCCAGATTGCCTACATCTCTTTTCCAGAACTTCTTGGGGTTCAAACACCAGACCCACACACTTGCCAGCTCATGAAAAAGCAGGTCTTCTTCAGAGTTACCACCTTCTCCCATTCCTTTTTATGACTCACCACTCCACTTTTCAGACACATTTATTGCAGCCAAACTGGACTGCAATGCTTCTCCTTGGTGTTGGGGTCCTTAATGTGGGGTGACCTGTAAACATTTATTTCCATCATAAATTGACAGAAACCCTGTCATAGCCTGACAGGCTGCAAGGATTGCAAGAAAAGGTGCGAGCCTAGTTTTGGTTGTGGGTTTTTGGTTTTGGGTTTTGGTTGTTTTTTTTTTTTTTTTTGATTCAGCTTCTTTTTTCCAGGATAGTACTTCATAAGCTGGCAAGAAAGAGCTCACGTACAAGACATACACATTCACGCGATTCTTCCCATCTTGACAGGGACTTTTGGGATGGCAGCACTTGCGAGCTATTTCAGCTGAGGTTAATGTAGCTTGCTCTTAAGGCCCCCTTGTTAAAAATAAGCTGCCTTCCATGTGGTTCTCCTACACAGGGAAACCAAATCCTTTCGTTGGTCAGCTGGAAATCTGCTCAGCCACCTGAGATTCATTGTGGATGAGTGTTTACAATGCTTGGTGTAAGTATCTCCACTCAAATGTCAGCCAGGGGCCTTGTTAAGTTGACAGGAGCTTTTCCCATTGACTGCAGTGTCCTCTGAATGAGCCTGAAGGTGGTGGATGTTTCAATACTTCATTGTGTGGAAGCCTGATTTTGTAGTTAAGGCACTGGTGTGGATATAGGAGAACTGCGCTGGGTCCCTAACCTGTAGGATTAAGGCAGAGACAGGGCAAGGAAAACATCTGATTTTCATCATTTTGACAGTTCATTGGCAATTCAAAAAAAATCAGATAAAAAAAAAAGAATTTATTAGTTATTTTGATGACTCAGAAAGTAAAAATATATGTTTTGCTTAATTCAGAGTAATTCATCATTTTTACATTGCGGAATTTTATTCTGCTTTCTCAAGCAAGCAAAGCTTCTGTGGATACTCGGTATCTGTGTGTCCTCCCATCTTAAAATTCAATCTCAGACAATTTCAGAGAAGGCAAAAAGGTGCTGAGAACTATAGCGATTGGAATTTTACCATTCAAAACTGTTTTATTAATGAAAAAATATACACATTTTGGGACACTGAAGCACATTATATGATTCTTTTCAATTCACTGAGTTTTGAAAGATCCAGATATTCGGTGCCAGGGTTTGTCCTAAATGACACATTTCCATTTATTGAAATGTAAAATGCTTTCTCCTGATGGCATTTCCAGTATTTTTAAAATGCTTATACATCATTTCATACAACCCAGGATGGTTTTCCTAGCAGTGGAAGTAAAGAAAGCTGCTTTCCTACAGTTTTATGTCTGCTTGATATGTGACTTTGGTGTCTCAGAAGATGTAAGTTTTGGCTGAAGCTTTTCCTGTGGTTGTGATATTTTCAGTGACTCTCTCTCATCTGTATTCTTTTGTGCTTAATGTTTAAAGCCATTTCTTACTGAGTATTCATGCAGTGTCTAATAAAATGGGCTCCCAACCTCTCTTCAGTCCTGTGGATGTTATCCTAACATACAGAAGAGTAGTCACAGCTCATGATGTCCTTGTTTTTTTCTCCCTCTATTTTATTTTTTTTTAACCTGTCTATAAAGCAGGGTCTCTGCAAACCTAAACTTCGAAAGAAAAACATACGTGCTCTGGCAAAATTGAACAAATGTAATTGTGATGGGAGGACCTCAGCAGCCCAGGCCATAAACCATTTCAGAGTTCAGGAGTTTAGTCCCACAAATGAACACACACTTTACTAAGCAATAAAAGTGAACAAAACTAACAGACAGACAAAACTTCCACTTTAGCATCTGTAGTAGTAACAGATCCCTTGAATCAGCTTCCCGTTGCTTATATCTGAACATTTTTTTGGTTTAAGGCAGAGAATAACCTGCCTGTGACTCCTTCTAGTTTTGGGTGCACCCAGGAATCTTCTCTGGAGCCTCCAGGTCTTGTTCTTCATCTCCATCCCCTGGTGCAATGCAGGGAATGACACTCTGGAGGGCCCAGGGATTTAATTGCACCAGATCCAGGCTACATCAACACAGAGGCAACACACTCTGTGATTCCCACACAAAAGACTGTGCATGAAATTAAGTGTCTCTAAAGCATTACGTTTTCTCAGATGTAATCTTTGGGGAAGGGCTGGACTTACCAAACCAACATAGTACATCTGGAGCAATTATCTCATTTTAATTCAGTAACGCGGTGTTTATGGAGTTCATACAGACTCAAAGACATCCTCTGCTTTAAAAAAAAAAAAACAACTTTAGGAGAATTCCTATTAAATACATGTTTAGAGTATAAGATTTGCATTTCATGTAAGCTTCTGTTATGCTGTATTTGGTATTTACAAAGGTGACATGAAAAATTTAAATTCCAATGAAGTATGTTTTTCCTCAACTCAGCACCTTCCTATAAAGTGTGATTTTACTGAACATTTAAATGAGAGTTCAAAATAAACCATTTTTTTGAAAAATAAATGCAAAATGAAAATTATTTCAGTTTTTCCTAAACAAAAATATTATTTTCCTCCTCGGAAAACAATTTCTCTTGTGAAAAGTATTTGATTTAAGTGAACTTTGTTTTTTCTACCCACATACACAAATAAATTATCCCAGCTGCATTTAAATGGGCTGTTTTGTGACTTGTGCTAAAATCTCAACTTCCATACAGGACATAACATTTTAAATTAACTATTCTTGTAAGATAACAGCAGAAAAGGCACGTAGTACTTGCAATACTCACGCTCAAAGAGAGCATTAAGAGCTTTGAAAAAGGAGAGTAATTTTTTTCACCTACAATCTCCGGTTTACGTTATACTGTGTGTAGAGCATCCAGGGTGACCTCCAGCTGCTGCTCCAGGAGGGCACAAGTCTCCCATATGTCCTCTGTCCCATCTGTCATTTCCACATTTATCTTCTGAACACCCCTGAATACCTCAAATGTCACTAGGTACCACACTTGAGGTACCCCAATACCTCTCCATACCACCACTACTACAAGAACAGGGTTCCCAAGGACTGTCTTACCTACTGTTAAATGATCATAAATATTTGCCTTACATGCGTATCAGAGTATAATTTTCCCACAAAACCTAACTAAATTCTCAACTAATGTTCCCTGCTCTTCCTTTCTCCCAATGTCAAACATGATTTCCTGTACCCCATAGTATATAACATAATAGGAAACAGAAATATATGACATTTTTTCAGCTGGGAAAAATGCACTGATATGTGCACACATGCACACCTCATGCAAATGTATACAGCAGCAGAATTCCCACCAAAACCAAAAAATGCCCCCTCCCCCCAAAAAAAAACCAAACCCAAAATACATGAGATTGTATTCCAGAATACTCTAGTCTTACTGGGACTTCAGCTTGGGACTGAATGACTTCCAAGTACCTCGATACCATATCACAACCCAGATGGAACAGACTTTGAAACTGTAGTGTAACTAGGATTACTACAGATGAAAATGGGTTTTAACACACAGAGGGCTGGAACATTTGAGTGCCTGGTAAAAGCCAGGGACTGACCCAATTTTGTGAATGTACATGTGTTTCTGTACATGTGTTTGAGAGCAGGTATCCAACCTTTCCACCTCAGTAGGGCTTTTGTGACCAAAACAGCATTCCATTAGCAAACACCAAGTACCTTCACTGGAACCACATCCTCGCCTCACTCAACGGTGGCCAAAGGCATGCTGTTAGCCAGCCAGAAGTGGTTTCTGTGATGCACCTTATGAAACAATCAGCTGTTCCCTCCTGGTGACAGTCAGGACAAGAGAAACCACCAACACCTGTCTTGGCAGGGATCCGAATGAAATTCTTTCCCCTGCAGCCAGAGGAAGGAGGAAGAGTGAACTGAAAGGTCTACTTACTTTGGAGGCGAGCAGATTCCCAGTGCAAGGTATTTAACCTGGAGCGCTGAGCCTAAGCTGGGAGTGATTGAAAGCTGGTGTCATTGGTGAGGTTCTGGGGGCCTTTTCCCAATGATCTGAAGGATGCAATCCTAAGTCCCACTGGAAAATAGTAACATTAGGACTACAGTAGTTTAAGTCGTTCAGTCCAGATGTTGAATTGAAAAAAAAACCCCAACAAAAAAAGGTCATCCTGAAATATTTCTTTTTTTTGTCCCAGAAATGAAAAACTAAAACATCTTTATACTAGCACTGAAACATTTTGTTTGGCCTTTTTGAAGAACTACTTCACGTTTCATGGGAGCACTGCTAGGGAAGCAAATAGGCAGCCATGTAACTTTTGCAGAAACAACACAGAGAGACGGAGCTTCCCTTTACTAAGCAGTTACAGTGCTCACTCGAGCCATGGGACACCCAGGATTAGTAATCATTCCTGCTAAAATATTCAGACTCTTCCTACCCTAAATGATAACAGAGTACCATCACTCTTGTGACAGAAGAATGCCAAAGAACCATGTCCAGTATGCTTCAATCCTTTCCCACTGTGAGCTCATTTCTGGGTTGTGGCTCCACTTTCAGGCTCACAGCCCAAGTAGGGTCATGACCAGCTTTGGAAACCACTGCCCCAGCCTGTTCTGGGAGACTGCGCTTAACCTTGGAACCATTTGGGTTTGCATAATATGCTTAAATATCCTTTGAAGCAGGCAGAGAGGGACTGGTTCTCCCACAGTTCAGGTTTTCCTAAGGATTACCCAAATCAAGTCAAAGCAAGGGCTAGACTGAAGAGGTTCTACCTCTCAAACAAGTGGCCTCTTAAATATGAAGAAAATATGAAGAAATAAAAGAGGACAAGAGAGATAAAGAATGAAAGTGACTGATTTTTTGCCAGACAATACTTGCCCTGCAAAGAAATGACTGACTGGTAATTTTTTTTTGTTTCAGCACATCTTCAAATAATTTACACCAAGTGCCAGAGGGACACAGGCATTGGGCTATGGAGATGTAGGACTGTGGGACCAAGGATCCAGCTGGACATCACTGCCATTGCATCAAGGCTGTGCTGAGTAATGATGTTTCTACAAACTGAATAATCGGTGCAACACATGTAAATCACACCTTCATCAGGTCAAAAAATTCAAGGATATCTGCACCACAGTCTGCAGAAATTAGTTGACATGTTTATCCATAAGGAGTAGCTAAATTAGTGAACTGTCTTCCTTGATTCCCTGTAAGTCATTAACCTGGGCTGCATGAAGGAAATTAACCTTTCAGGCATTTTTCTCAACAGTTTAGAGTTCTCATAAATTGTTTCATAAACAGTCCCTATGCTGGAAGACTTTCTTACCAGACTTTTTTTTGCTTTGCTAAAAACCAATTTTCTTCTCCTTTTCTCAGCATATTTTAGGCAGGCTTGTAACACTACTGGCAAGTTTCCAAGTGTTTAATTTGGAACATGATACCTTTCATTAAAAAAAAAAAAAAAGAAAAAGGAAAAAAAAAAAAGTCTAGCTGAAAGATCAGAAGAGTTTACGCTGGAGCTGCAGTGAGCTGCTCAAGGGGGAGTTGAACTCCGGTGAACAAGCCCCTGAGGGCTGGCTGGGAAAAGCGGTTTAATTCATTCTTGTTCGCCTTTTAGTTTCAGGATAAAATTGCAAGGCTGAAGTGGAGAAGCCATCAAACAGCTGTTTGCTGGAGGACATCAGCAATTCAAGCCACCCCAGGACCTATGGATAATGATGCTGTCTCTGCTCCCTATAGGCCACCATATGGGAAGGGGGCACAAAGGCTAAAAGACACAAGCCAAAAAAGAGTAAAGAGACTTCAAACCACATAGGACTCTTTCCTTTGGGTGTCTGTTGGCCCTTGACAGGAACCGCCGTCCTCTGAAGAGTTGTCATTGTAGCATAATCACCGGCTAAGTAAATGGATTCTCCCGTATGAGGCAAAACGGATAAAGAAGTTTCTGTAATTTGATCTATTTTCTATGATAGTGCAAAGATCTTTTCTTTGGTTTAAACATTCTCACTCAATTTCTTGTCTCCCCAGAGGGAAAAGATTTAGGTCTGCATTTCTCTCTACAGATTTCTGCCCAAATTTCTGAGTTTTGTTCCACTGGAAATCCTAGGTACAGAAATTCTTACTCCTCTTGGGTGCATGAGACTAACTGTGCATGTGCAGTCAGAGGTTGTACACAGAAATACAATGTCCTTCTCTTAACAAGTAATCTGGTGAATAATAGGACAATGACCTGGGGGCCCTTGCTCTTCCCTTCATAGTTGGTGAGGGGAAAGCAATGGTGTAAGACCAACCTACAGCCTTCCCCATGGGCTTTCTTGGAAGCCCTGGGTGAACTCTTGGTTGTGATATTCCCTCTTGTATGTGCTATCAACCCTCCATTTTGATAATTTGCTTTTTATTTATTTATATTTTTGGTCAGCCAAACAGCTCGTTGGGGAGAAGGTTGATCCCAAAACTGGGTCCTGAATGAAGCAGAAAGCAGAGGAGAGCTGATGAATAGGAACACCTTGCATGAATATTAGATTACAATGAGGAGTTCTTAGTAATGACAGACGTACTAACACAAATTAGACAATACCAAAAATGTTTCTCATTTGCACACCTCCCTCTATTCAGGGAGCTCAAAGCATTTTGCAGTAAGTGTTAATTGCACCTTAAAACTGTTTGCTGATCCTGCAAGCATTATTAAAACCCCTTAACTTACTAATGACCCATACAGAAAAAATAAGTGACACACCAAAACTACAGTCTGGTTAAAGGAAACTGGAATCTCACCTTCCTGCCATCACTGATGGACTTACTTAAGTACTATAAGCTCTAGATTTTTCAGTACTTGGAGTTCAGTACTAGGCGCAATGACGTTAAATAAGAAAGAGCAATAAAAAATAATAGGCTGAAGTTCATCTTCCTAAAAGCAGAATGCCTTATGGTCAGTGGAGATCTAGTTAGTGGACTGTGGAGGCAGCTAATTGCATTGTAAACTGGATGTCTAAAATATATCTGAATTACTTCCTAAAGGTGCCACTTTCTGTGTGTCAAAAAAGGGAGTCTGAGGAAATTTGTTCAATTGAAAAAGTCTGCAATGTAGGCATCTGATGTTAGGTGAGATAAAAACCATCTCCAGTGACTTCTCTAAGCTTTCAGACAGGCCCTCACCCCAGCAAATACAGTAATGTGTTGACCATGTTTTGCCAAATTAAGGAATTGAACTGAGTCACTCCCAGGATTTAATTTTTATTTTAGGCCCAGAAACAGTGATTTATTCTCCTTAGAGGGCCTTGTTCATTAACTTCTGAGGAGATTTCCTATATGCCTGGACTCTTCCTAGTAATATGGTCATGCGAAATTCCTGGCAATCACTACCATTACGGCACATTTTGCTCTGTCCCAGGGGACCAAAACATCCTGTTTAGCTGTTGAGCTGTTACTGCAACACCTCTGAAGGAACTTTAGACCAGGGTGAGGTGATTTCAATATAGCCTGAGAAATGTATCCTGGTCTCTCTGTTTATGCTGGTCTATTCTATAGGTAGGCAGGATTTGGCTCCTACAAATATTTTGTCCCCATGTATGTTCATGTTTCATCAGGTCCCAGCATTGCTTCCATAATGCATCGACCTCTCTTCACTCAGCAGAATTCTCTGGTCACTCATCCCCTGGATATGTGCATTATGAGGCAGTTTCTGCTCTTATAGGCACACAATGTTAGTTTAGTTTTTTTTAAGAGCTCAGCCTCTTTCAGTATGTGAAGACAAAGAGGCTGAGATCCATCTCACCTCATTTTAGACACCTACTATATAGATGTCACCAGCTGACTTAGTGATCACAAGCTCCCATGAGAGGTAATGAGAGAAATGGTCATCTTTGAGCCTATTTAATGGGAGATATCTACTTTAGGAGGAGGTAATGTGAGCCTGAGTTTCATTTCATTAGGGGCATGATTCAATTGTCTACATATGGCCCTTTGCCCTGCCCTTGAGCAACTTTCCTTCTAGTTGTCATTCTAGGAGCCTGAATGTCTTCTCTCTTCTATCCACCAACTCCTTTTGCATGTCTTGGACACTCTAGAGCATCTCAAATAGGCATACAGATTCCTGTGTGTGAGCACCTCCTTTTTAATCGAGGTTTCTACTCAGATACAGATGTCTTCAGTTATTCAAATGAATATAAGCCTAACTGAATAAGGAAGAATGCTCCAAGAAGTTGTTCATTTTTACAGTAATGAAATGGGAAGAAATAGGTTCAGTTGTTGGCATCAGCACAGGGTTTCTATCTAATGGTGGTTTGGACTATCATGATACTCATATGAAAAGTGACCAGATAACAAGTTGCTGTGCCTAACCTAATTTCAGAATTACTCCCCTTTATAGTCCCTGACCTTGCAGTCTTAATTTTCCTTTATTGATGTCTTCTTGAAGAAGCCAGTCTGTGCTCTCTGGTGTTGAAGAAAATATTCACAGTAAGTCATATTTCTAAGACATTGTGTCCTTCCCTCCTCTCCACAGTAAGAATACTCTGTTCCTTCTTTCAGCTTGCCTCAAAATGCTCCTTCATGTTTGTGAAGCTGTTCAACACAAGAGAAAATAATTTTCAGGAAATACATTTTTAGTTATTGATAGCTGTTAGCTGTGCCCTCTGATATAATTCTGAAACTGCAAGTGTGTTGGATATATTGGAAGAAAAGTAACATTGCTTCTCTACTTATGAATGAAACTGGGGGTAGAATTTATTTCACTGATTAACACACCTAAAATTCGGTGTTTAGTTTTCTGTGTCTAAATGAGAGCTGAAGGATCTAAGGTCAGTGGAGATCTGGTCAATAAAATGATACCTGTACTCGGTCAGCTGAATGACTCTTCAGATTTCACAAACTGTGCCTAGGACTTGATTCAGCTGCTTTAAAATAAGCTTTTAATGCCATCATAGCTATGGCTTCATCATGATATGAATGTCCTGATCCAGAAGTGAATGGGTCTCCTCTACACTCTATTTCATATTTCAAATGAAGTGGCTTTAAATGCCTATGTTACGACAACCAAACTAGGTCCTAAATCTCCTAAATCTCTCAGATAGAAACCTGGATATATGCACTGAATATAGGTGTCTAGGTGTCTACGTCTGTAAGATCAAACTTACCTTGACAATTGAATACAAAGTAGCTGAGATCAGTGCTTAGACTTTGCATGCTTTAGGTCTGACCCTGGGAGAGCTTTTCTCGTTTGTGTACTCTGACCACCTCCTGCCCTTCACATAGGTTTATTTCTTCAGGCTCTTGCAGGCAGAGTCCATGCTCACCTTGAATTTCTTAGATAAGTTACTTTTTCCATCTTTTGCAGCACAATTTACATTTTATCCTTATTCTTAGAGAATAAAACCTAATAATAACAACACTTACAAAAGCTCCCCATTGTTTGTGATTCATTCCCCTGTGAAAATGGTATGAAAGTCAAGTCCTAGCAAACTCAATTCTGGTAGCCACAGTTTATGTGGGGTACTGGACCTGCAGCTGAACTGATCTGCAGTCCTTTGAACTTCAGCCTCCAGCTGACCTTCCCATTGCCCCAGGGGTCTTGGGCTTTTTAGTGTCAACAGACTCAGTTGCTGGGATCCAGTGCTTTCACTGCTCGTTTCAAATCATCACCCATTTACTAGGTCTTTCAGTATCTTCCTCTCTCCTCTATCCCCTCCAAAAAACCCCCTTTGGACCCTAAGGCAATTAAGTCTCTCAATATATGTATTTGTTTCCCTGCTTCTCCCAAAATATGAACATTAATTTTCCCGACATGCCAGAAACACTTATGGACATTCTGTATACCACTGGTTTTTTAAGATCTGTATAAAGCACCCATTGTAAAAACATCTGTGTCACTATACACAGATGAACAATAATTAGAATAATCATAGCTTGGTCATATGGAGGTCTAAGCCATTATTAAACACACAAGAACCAGCGGGAAAAATACCCAGGCCAAAATAAACAGATAAATAAAAATGCAGAGTTAATGAGGTAGGGAAAGCTGACATTGTGAAGGAGAGAAAAAGCTGCCTGGGAAGATTTTCACCATGTACCTGAAAGGGTCACATATTACCATAGGTCCTCACAATCAAATCTTTCATAAATTTATCATACCACACAGTGCAGGTCAAGGAAGCTGTCATCAGTCTTCGTTTATGAAGGAAAGAAGTGGTTCGGTGGGATCCTAGGGGCTACATTCAAACTACAGGCATATGGTTCAGTTGTAGTGACGATAGCGTTGTTTAAAGTCAAAAAAACAACGCACAGTTTGAAACATACTATTCAGGGCTGGCAAACTCCATTCCTTCTTTAAAGGTAATGGAGAGAAGTAGCCTTGGCGCTGATGAAGAGGTGTGGAGTCTCTCCTTTCACCTGAAATACGTTAGTCTGCACCCCTTCCACTAGCTGTATTCATTTTGGATCAGGGCTACAGTCCATGTGACCCTTCTACTTTAACTGTGCTGAAGCTACCCTGTGGTGGGCCTGTCCAGAGTTGTTGATGGTGGTTTCTGATTGCCCTGAGAGAGTCAAAAATATGTCAGATGCCTTCTTGTTGGCTCCCAGTGGGATGCAGGCGATAAAGTGGTTGTGACAGAAGGGGTAATATAAAGAAATAGCAGGCACTTATGCTTGCACTCACCATCCCCAAGTAGCCATAGGATGTCTTACTGAGAAACGACTGGACTCCAATCTGGTGTTAAATCCACTAATATGTTGGTGGGATAGAAACAGTAAAAATAAAAATTTAAACATCCATCTGTATTGTTTGATTGAAATGATATGGGAAGTATACATGCCTACATCTATACCTGTATCTATAACCATATGTATATCTGTATCGTTATGCTGTGGGTCAAGGGCTGGGGAGAAATCCATGGGACAACAACCTGAAATGCAAAACCACCTTTGCAGAGATCCAGGAATATGGGTTGAAGCAGGGAACCAGGGGAAGGGCAGCCCTACAGCCACCAGAGCTTTCACAAACCATTTGTACTGTAGAGTGGGTTGGTTGGGATGGAAATGTTATGCTGTGGGAAATCACGTAAATGCACCTACTTAACACATGGTTACTCACGGTGTCCAGGAACAGGGGCCATTTACAGTTCATTCTTCAGGTACAATTTGTGCTGGCTGTCCTGGCTCTTGATGAGCTGGGATAGCAATGGGAACAGATTTACCCACCATCTGGGCCAATTAAGTGTCCTACTCCAGCTAGCAAAGGCAAAGCACAAGAAGTCTGTAGGTGCTGTTTGTGTTTGTGTGTTTCTGCCTGTGCTGATCTGTGTGGCCAGCCATACACGTGTACATGTAGGTATGTGTGTGTGTGTGTGCCTGCTGAAAATACATGCTCAGGTTCATCCCTGTCCAGAGCTGGGGCCATGGAACTCATTTCTGCTGAGCTGCCAGATTTGAATACCTCTAACAGGAAATCTTGTACTGAAATTCTTTTGCCTTTTTTTTTTTTTTTTTAATTAAAAACGCCTTTTTTTTTTAAGTGAGAGATGCTTTATTTTTATTTCTTCTCTGAAAATTCCTTGTCTCCAGTGGAGGACTTATGCATATCTGTGGGTAATATGAAAGGAAGTTTTTCTTTGAGAATTCTCTTTGGTCCTTTATTCCAAGAACTTGTCTATTCTAGTTAATCTGTTTCTGATTTCCCATCTCTCTTCCTCTGTTTTAGCATTCCTTGAGGGTATGGATTAAATGAGATCTTGTTTGCAGGTATTGGCAGAAAAGAATGGTTAAGCACCGCAGTTAAATACTCTTACTTTTTAGTAAAGGAGGGTCTATGAGGTTTCATCAGTAATGAGAATGCATTAAAATACAGTTTGAATAAAGACATGTAATCATGTATGCCGTGATTGACAACATGGAAGTCCTGAGACCAGAAAATTGCAGTGTTCAGGATAGGGAACACAACCCCAAAATGTACAAGTCAGATCCTGTGAAAAACTCTTAATAGGAGAAGTTGTCAGAATTGTCCTTTTATCTGCAGTTTAAAGGTATTCAGGTCCTTAATTCCCACTGATTCCAGAACTTGCGTGAGTCACCACTATAAGGGAATAATACCTGAAAAAATCATACATGAAGACATCTGTCATACTCAACTTATGTTTAAAAAATATGGTCTGCATATTTATAGAATCTGGCTGTAGTTGTTTACAATAAATACTCATGAACCTCTCAGTTTATTCGCAATGAGAAATCCATTTGTGCATGCCTCAGAAGAAAGAAGCATCAAGGTTTTCCTACACCTGAGGTTCCTCTACCTGCGTATGAGGCTCCTAAGTGCTAGAAAAGACAAGAAAAACCTTGCAGGTGCTACCACCAATCCTTACTAAAAGAAAATAAAACTGTGGGAATTTCTACAGAGTGGGAATGTAGGCAAAGCTAACCAGCAGCAGTTCCATGCAGCCTCCAATTTGGAAGATGCCTAGCAGCAGCAAACAGAAGGTGGTGGGAGGTAGAAGAGATGAGAACATAATTTCCCCGTGTACTTCATCCTGTCTTCTTTCGTCTAAGTTAAAGAGAGATAAAGTGCTGAGAGGCTAGTCACTTATTTTGTTATAAATTGGAACCATCTCCACTAAGGAACATGATTTTTGTGTTCTTTTTACATTGCAGTGCTATTTATACTCAAGCAAAAGATGTGCAAAGTGCTGCTATCTAAACACACCTATTCTAGAGAAAACAAGGAGTGATCTCACACGGCATCCTCTGCATCAAAGTAATTTGTACAATTTTGCCATGAGGTAAATGTGGCCAGCACGATGCAGGCTATCACTGAATTGTGAGCAGCTTGGTGATGTAGAGGGTTAAGTCTGCACAGAGAAATACGCCACAGAGGAGCCAAACTCATGTTCACATTTAGTTTTCTCAGTAACTTCATCGTGTATTCTTTGCCTAAAACACATCAAATTCACACAGACTTAATGAGCCAATCAGGCCCATGAGATTCACTTCAGAGACATGTTATAATATTTTCCAAAGGGGGAGGGGAAACATATAATTACTTCAATAGAACTAATAGATTCAATAAGCAAAATGCTGACAATTACTTAACCAAGAATCTGGAGAAGTTAGCAAAAAAAGACACTAGCAATTATCTAATCATAATGTCTGGAGGAGCTACCTATTAGGATATCAACAATTATTTAACCACATCATCTGGAGAATCCAGTAAATTTGAGCTCTTTTGAGTATATAAATGCAGTTTCTAGAGATCTGGTTAAAAAAAAAAAAAAGGACAGTAACAGTTATTTAATTACAGTGTCTGGAATACTGGAATATCAACGCAACTGGCAAATTGGCTTCAGGATTTGGAGAAGCAAGCAAGAAATACCATCCCCCAGACGTCCCTGGAGCATGTATACCCTTTAATGAAGAACCAAACGTGAGCAGAGGACTCTGTTCCCCACAGAGTTACTGGCAGAATTTTTGTCCTGTCTGCAAAAAGAGGGGGTTTTGATTGAGGCATATGTGACAGAACCAAATAAACATGGGTTTTAGGATTTTTCATGTATCATAAGGTCCCAGGTAAGTCTCTGAAAACTGCTTTTTCTTTTTTCATATCTGTGCATTGGCTATAAAAATACAGGAGAAGGGTACTGTGGTTGCTCTAATGATCTAGTTGCTAATCTGGGATTTCAAAGACACAAGATCAATACCCTGCTCTATGAGGTTGTTTCTGGGTCATCGTGGCCAAATCACTCAAACTGTCTATGTCTTCATTCTGCTGAGGAATGATGACAGTGCTGTCTTGCCTTACATATCAAGATAATTAAGAGCATGAGAGATGTGAAGTGCACTGCCATGGAAATCTGAGAGATATCCAAGACTGATTGGAAGATGGCAGCTCACCAAGATAAAATGGATCCCAAAACAGAATTAAAATTGCATCAGCAATACTTTGGGCTGAATAATATAAAAAACTGCCAAAAAATGTAAAAGATTTCCACTAGGAATTTGTCTTTATTTCAGTGGAAAGAGGTCTTCAATTTATATAGCTTCTGTATCACAGCCAGGCTTAAATCCCCAGCAAAAGGGTGCAAATATGAGCAGATGAGCACCCTGAGCCAGATGTGCTGACTTGCACTTATTAAATATGAAGAGTTTTGTATATCATGTGGTTAAAAAAATGGCAGAGGACTCAGAGTATGGATTAAATATCCCGTCTCCCTTCAAGAGTTGCTGGGAAATTAAGGTAAATTATTCAAAGCAAGAGAGATTCAACTCATAAATGTTTAATTCACCAAAACACATTTCAGGTTGCACCTGTATTTGGACGTTGTTCAAAAATCCTTGCTGGAAAAGTTTCCATGTGGAAAGATCCACAAGGCATTTCTATTTCTGGTGTGGGATGTATGTACCACAGCCTATGTCCTGGCAGCACCCCTTAGTTCAGCGACCTTCTTATCCAAAAGTTCCTGTGAAATTGAAATTTGCAGTAGTCGTCTCCCTTATCTGAGCCATAGATCCTGATCCATCACGTCTTTATAACAGACTGATTGCTGCAGAAAGCTGCCGGGGAAAGATGGCTGATGTACTTCCTTGCACACCTTACACTCCTGCCCTCTATTAGCACTGTGCTCAGGGTAATGGGCTAAGGGCAACGTGAGTGTGGAGGCATTCCCCCCTCCTCTGCCTATGAGGATATGAAACCCTCATCTATAGTCATAGCATCATTTCTTTCTACACAAAATTTGGCCTTTCTATTCCTTGAAATTAATGGATAAGTTTAAAATGAACAAGGTAAAGTTCAGTATTTTCAACAAGAAAGGGTGCCCATCTTCCCAACCTCAGTGACTTTCAGTTACAGAAACCTCCTGTGAAGTAGTGCTCCAAGGCCACAGACTTTCCACGTTCCTGAAGAATGTTTCAGCTTTTGTTCTATTTGGTGTAGGGAAGGAAGACTCACTCTCTGAAAGGCAGGAAGAGCCCTACATACATGCCATGAGCTAGGAGACAGACAGTTCATTGCTGAAGTATTTATTCTACTTATGTGTGTAACTAGGTACTTAACTCCTTGAAGGACAGCATGTAAGTCTCTTTCCTGTGTACTGTCTACTCTTTGCTGTTTCTATAATTCTTCTGATAATCTTACTCCAAGGCTACTTGGAGTGCTACTGACCTTCCCTGGCCAGCATTAGTATGAGAGTAATAACAGTGTCATGCTAATACGAGATAGCAGACTTGGAACCGGCCACGGTGGAAACTCAGCGGGAGTTTCACTGAAGCAAAGAGGAGTCATACAAAGAGACACTGTCTCCTTTGCATGCCAAGAGATCCTTCCCCTCTGGCTCCACCACCACCACCACTTTGGCAATTCACCAGCAAAGGAGCAGGATGAGCTCTGCAGACAGTGCTGGTAACTCAGAATGAACCTAGGATTTGTTTCGTTACTGTTTGACTCTGTCCTGTGCACCCTTCACTTTCCCCCCTCCTTCCCTTTAATCAGACTGATGTCTTCTCTGGTCCACAGCACACAAAGACGGTATCCTCCAACGATGAGTGCTGTGCTCTGTTCCGTCTCTTCTGTCTCTGCCACTTAGCACAGTGCTTCTCTGTCAGACACTATTGCTCCCAGATTAAAACAATATATGACAAAATGATACCCGCTGACTATTGACACTGGCAATTATATAAGAATTAAATGGGCTGTGTGTTTTGGATGAGCTTCAAAGGTTTGTGGGATTCCCACACATGCTCAGAAAGCTGTGGGGTCCTTTTTAGTTCTCAGACATATGGCCACTTCCAAGCCTGCTATTTCCTATTAACATGAAACTATTATTACCCACTTACTAAATGCTTCCTGTCGCTATCCAGCCAGGAAAGAGAGCGTCCAAGATAACAGCATCAGAAACCCCAAGAAAGGGGGCTGGCAGATGGGTCTGTTTCCTAAGGATCTGTGTCCAGCAAGATTTATCTGACTTTCCGTTCCCCTGCCGGTGGGTGTGGTTGAAAGGGTGATGTAATTTCTATCAGCACTGGCTGTTGAGCTAAGCATCTGTCATAACAAGTGTGTGAACTTCTTGCACCGGCCCAAGGTATTGCACATGCCATGGGAAAAGTTCCTACTCATTAACAGGCAAGTCTTAAACCTGCCACAATCCTCAGACTCCCTCTTGGCTCTTCCTTAGTGAATTATTTTGCAATGCTAACCCTGAATGCACTTAGACTGCTGCATTGGTGTTGGTGGAGAAAAAAACTCCTAAGGATTGTCTTTCCGATAACTTTTTAAGACACGAAAATCTATATAGGTATGTGTATATGATGCCCCTCATTTCAGCCATTTATTATCTCAGAGACATTTTAAGGAATGGTGTGGAAGGTGAGAAAAACATTATTCCCTTCTTTAAAGTTAAAATGAAGCCTGGATTTTCTGCTGTATTCAGATTCTTAAGTCTCATGAAACTGGTGTGTGGGGCCAGTTAAGGATGAAGATCGAAGAGGACAGCATTTTGTATTTCTCTGCTTTTGCAGAGAAACTAACAGGTCTTAGCCATTTTAATGTCTCTCCAATTAAGAGAGGAAATTTACATGCATGCTTTTAGAAAATCTGGTCCTTAAGGATTTGCCTAAGAACATGGTGAGACTGTATAACAAAAGCAGGGCTTGAAGGCAATCCTCCAGTTTTTTCCCACAAGGGAGCCTCATGCCTTGAAATAGAAGGAAGTATTCTTCCTTTAAAAAAAATAAAAGAAAGAAGAAAAAAAAAAGAAGAAAAAAGCAAAAAAGAAAAAGAAAATGAAAAGCAAAAAAGAAAAAGAAAAAGAAAAAGAAAAAGAAAAAGAAAAAGAAAAAGAAAAAGAAAAAGAAAAAGAAAAAGAAAAAGAAAAAGAAAAAGAGAAAGAAAAAAAAAGAAAGAGAAAGGAAAAAGAAAAAGAAAAAGAAAAAGAAAAAGAAAAAGAAAAAGAAAAAGAAAAAAAAAAGAAAAAGAAAAAGAAAAAGAAAAAGAAAAAGAAAAAGAAAAAGAAAAAGAAAAAGAAAAAGAAAAAGAAAAAGGAAAAGGAAAAGGAAAAGGAAAAGGAAAAGAAAAAGGAAAAGAAAAAGGAAAAGGAAAAAAGAAAAAGAAAAAGAAAAAGAAAAAGAAAAAGAAAAAGAAAAAGAAAAAGAAAAAGAAAAAGAAAAAGAAAAAGAAAAAGAAAAAGAAAAAGAAAAAGAAAAAGGGAAAAAGAAACAGGGAAAAAGAAAAAGAATTTTTTATTATTATTATTCCTAAAGGGTTTTGGGTTCAGGGAGGGCCAGGCCAGAGCTACACATCAGGGGTGCCAATGTGAGCTTGGAGGAGGACCCACTGTGGTTTTGCTTCAGGCTCCTTATTATGGTTTCAGTGGTCTACACTGAGTCTTTCTGCCCAAGGGCTGCTTGTGGCCAGGCTCCTTGGAGCACATTGTCCCAGCCCCTCCTGAACCACACAGCATGGGCCAGATCACCCCCGGTGCTCCCCCCTGGGGAAGCAGGCAGCACTGAGCCAAAAAGCATGGCTTTGCCCTCAATGACTTCCCGGAGGTTGAGAGCCTCCCTCAAACAGCAGCCTGAGACCATAAGGCAAACACAGTGGCTCAGCTGCCGCCAGGCCTTTCTGTTATTCTGTACTTCTATTCTCGGTCTCGTCTTCCCCCACGTGGACTGCAGGGATGATCCTGGATGTCGTCCATGGAGCTCCAAAGCATCGTGTTTACCAAACCTCTCTCAGGTCACAGTGCCTCAGTGGTACAAACGAAAATAAAATACAGCTTGCTGATGTGGGGAGCAAGAGAGAAGATAGAAATGTCATCACGGGTACAGAGGGTTAAAGCACTGGGCAAAAAGATCTGTTTAATACCTTAGCCTCTATGCAGATATGCAGCCTGTTCCTGAGGTTAACCAGTCAATGCATGACATAACCCTGTTATTACTGCTTCTATTATAGGAAGGCCTTGGGTCTAGGTGAGATCAAGGTTTCCTTATGACACAGGGAGGGTACGTGTGTAGCAGGAGATGGTCTTCTCTGCACTCTCACCTCATCCCCAGCATCCCAAGAAAACTGACAGAGGGATAAGGAGGAGAAGAACCCAGTGGAACCAAGGTCAGTTGAGGAGGAATGACTAGCACTTCCAGACTTTGTACCCACCTCAATACCTACCACATCAGGGCACAAAATCTTCTTGAAAGAGCTTTTGGGAATCAGACCACAGTCCATCCTGCATTGACCTGCTGCCCTCTGGGATCTCTACCAGCACTGCCACTACTCCATATATCTCACCCTCCGAGCAGATTTTAATTAAAAGGCAGGAACTGATTTGGGTGGGAAGAGCCCTCTTGCCATTTATTCAACAGTTATCTCTCATTTGAGTGGCAACTGTCTTTGGTCTATGTGATCCATACCAAAGCCTCATTCTTCCTGGGTGGGCTTGAATCTTAAAGGGTTACATTCCCAAAGGGGATTTTAGCTACATGATGGCTGAAATGCAACAGATTTTGCTTTGAATTTGTACCCAGTTTTATACACACCATACTGCTCTTGCAAACAATATATATCTCCATATGCAGAACAACTCATCCAAAATAATACAATATTGCCATAAAAAGTGATATTATAATAAAAAAATCAAGTTTCTCTAGAAAAAAATAAATATTTTCTATAGGATCCTATGAAAAATCCAGCTGAAAAACATCAAATTTAAATAATGTGAAATGTTCATTGGTTTAACCCCACAATAACTCGAGGGGAAATCATCAATAGTAGCAATCTCATCCAGGTCAAAAAAAGAATTGGCCTTTACATGGCAACATCTAAGCAGCAAATATGCCTGCAATTAGTACTTTTAGTCAAATACTGCCTAGTGAACTTCATTGTGCCAGAATTTATATTGTCCCAGAATGTAATTTATTAACAAGAAGTTGCTATCCTCTTCCACTGCTCCTGCGCCTGTTGGCATAGCAAAAATCTCTGCTTAATGAAAACACTTTTTAAATCTTTTAATAGGATCACAATATCAGAGAGCCTTTAAGTTTGGCAGGGACTGCTGGAGATCACCTAGTCCAATCTCACTGTTCAAAGCAGCATCAGCTGCAGCAGGTTGCCCAGAACAGAGTCCAGCTGAGTTTTGAATATCTGCAAGGATGGAGACGCCACAACCTCTCTGGGCAACCTGTGTTCAACAACTATCACAGTGAAAAAAATTCTTATGCTGTGTTCAAATAAAGTTTTGTGTATTTAAACATTTAAAATGGTTTCATTCTCTTGTGTACATATTAAGTCAGGTGTGGATTAGATTTTTCCTTGGCAGGTGGTTCCTGCATTTGGGTTTGTGCTTGCTGTCGAGACAGCAGTGAGCTATCAGGATGGACATCAGATTCCTACCTCAGGTATTTCTGTATGAAGGAGAAGACTGAGGAAGAAGGGGCTGAACTGAATCCTGCTGAACTTTACAGAAATATTTCAATGAGGTCTGGAGAAAATTCTCAATCTTAAAGTGTTTTTGCATGTTTATACTTGGAGACAAGTATATTGCTCACTCTAGGCAATGAAATCATAATGTTTCATTAGTCATCTGATATGATACTCATAACTACATCCTATAGAAAGAACTCCACCCACTCCTTAGTATAAACACTACAATAATACAGTTCCTTTTTTTGCCTTGTAAAGGAACAAAAGACTGGAAGAGACCTCCTCAGGCCCTGAGACTATTGCAGACAGGGACATGTTACTAACTCCTTAATCCAATTAAGTGTGGCCTTAATATCCCAAAGGATTTTCCCCCCATTGATATCAGAGGGAACTCCTCCCTGACTCTAGCTATATATTTTATATATATATATATATATATATAAAAAATATATATAATATAACCACCCACTCTAGCTCTGGGTGGTCATATTAGTGCCGCTGCTCTCTCTTGGGTTGTGTTTTTCTCCTGTTGCATTTCTGCACATCAATTATGGCCCCTCTGAGCCTGCAGTCTATTGAGTTACACAAACCAACCCAGCCCAACTACTTTGTTGTAGCCACTTAACTCATCAGGGCATGTATTGGCTTTTCTTATTTCCTCACCTCCCTAGTCACAATCCACTAGGTCACACTGTGCTGCCAGCTCAAAGGGAGGAGATAATCTCCTCTCTGGGTTTAGAAGAAGAGCTTCTGTGTTTGAAAGGTGATTTTTTTTTTCCAACCCCTAGCAATTAATCTAATAAAAGATATTGCATCGTGCCACACTTAGCCTCATTGTCTAAAGTTCCTCTGTGTCAAATGAAAAGAAGCAATCGTGGGAAGTATAATCTGTTCCTACACATTGGAGGCAGGTGAGATGAACTCGCCTTCAGGATAATCTCTGTCTCTCTCTTACAATCATAAAAGGAGTGAATGGAGATCTAGTTAATGAAGTCTAAAGAGACATTCATCTTGCTCTTCAGAGGATGTCCAGGTATGGTCAGATGAATGGCTCTCTGGACTCCTCTGACTAGATCACCACTGTCTTACCATGGGAGCTTGGTCATTTATGTCACATGGAGACCTCTATCTGAAGACACCTTTAATGATACCTGAGGTGCTGTGGGAGATCTGAAATATTCATATGCGGTTCATAGATATGGCCTGGACCTGTGGGAGACCAGTACCAGTCAGGACTGGAAGCTGAGCCAGAAAGGATACACTTAATTAAGCTACTATATGTACATATGTTAAACCAAATGCTGAATCCCACATCTACGGTGCCACATTTTGTTTGCTCGTTTTCTTAAAAGAAGCCTAAAAAATTGAAGACATGTACCATAGCTGGTGCTGCAGGTAATAGGGTGTTGTTTTTAATTAAACGGATATATGCAGTGTGTAAAGAAAGAGAGGGAGGTTTAGGTGTTCTTGTGCGTGAGAGTGTCTAATGATCCACTCCACTTCTCTGTATTCTACTTTTCCTTCACTTAGTTACGTTTTGCACCCTCTCAATGTCTACCTTCAGTGACACCCATCTATCCCCAATGGGACCTGTCAAATGCCAATATATGAAGCTTGAACTCAGCTGATTAGCCACTGAGGGAAGTAAAAAATAGATGCTCCCTCCTAAGCCTTCCTGAACTCCCTTGGAGCCCTTACATTTTTTGATTGTTTGTGAAAAGGTGACTGTTTATTCTCACTACGTTTTTCTTCCCTCTTTTTATTCATCTGGTCTTATACAGATGTAAAATGCAGCTCTTCTGTTGAAGCAAGACTGAGTATGAAAACCCACAAACCCAATTTTCTGGAAATGGCCCAAGCCCGTTCCAGTCTATTACAATCTATTGGGAGACAAGTGCTGGCAAGTTTATTCCAGATACATCATCAAATTAATGGCCATCAGAGGCCTTTCTCGAAGCAAAAGGGGAGGGGGGTGAAAGTTATAGACACAGACAGGATATAAATAATATAACTATGGCAGAAAACAAACGACCATTTGTTGTTAGTTACTGTCTTACAGCTTGAAAGTGACAAAAAACAAACAAAAGAAATTTGTTATGTACATTGAGGTTGGAGGAGTGTAGGAACCATGCAGCTCTTGAGAACATTCAGGGAAATGGGCCTTTGCCAAGTA
This sequence comes from Morus bassanus, assembly GCA_031468815.1. Lineage (NCBI taxonomy): Eukaryota > Metazoa > Chordata > Aves > Suliformes > Sulidae > Morus > Morus bassanus. The sequence continues at coordinate 2,851,207 of CM062567.1, read as the reverse complement.
TACTACTGCCATAAATCTGTATTTCTGCCTGCTGTTTGCTTATTATATCAGAGATTTTGTTGACAGCGGGGAAATTCAAGGAGATGAGCGACAGAAAATGTAAAAAAATAATAATAATAAAAGCAACATTTCTTTCTCTTTCCTTAAAATTAATGAAGGGTGAAACCATCCCCAAGCTGAGAGAGTGGGACTCAATGGGAAGCCAACAGACTCCCTCTACCCCAGACAAGGCACCGAGAAAGTTATATCCGGTAACCTTAGCGTGTGGCTTTCCAAAATAGCTGGAGCGCGAAACATTTCTCACCTAACTTTAGCCACCTAGAAGTGAAATGTCTCCAATAGATAGTCCCCAGTCACCTTCAGGAGACACTTCATTACTTACATAATTATCTACAAAAATTGGGTTGCTCTTCAGAGGTGCCTGTGTTTCTCTATTGGCAGAATAGAAATCTATATTCCTAGTTTAGATTAGGTACCTAAAACTTAGGTGATTAAAGTTAGGCAAGGGAAATCTCACCTTAACTGAGTGGCAGGCAACACTTCCATGTGTACTTTTGAAAGGTACCTAACAAAAGCAGACCTAGGCTTTGCTCTCTTCAGTCAAATGCCGAAATTCGAAAACCCCATGCATCACCACATGCGGAGACTCATTAATCCAGAAGAATGCCTCATGTTGTGAACAGTCCCCTTGAGCCCAGTGAGATTACCACTTTACAAGAGTAAGCTGCCTTCAGACTGTAACACAAGTGTTTGTTTACTCAACGGTAAGATAGGTCTGTATCAAAGTTCCTATATCTACCCCTTGATTTTCCAAAAGTGCAGAGCATTTTGTAACTCTGCATCTGCTGAGGACAGCTGAACAGCACCACATTCAATGTAGCTTAGTTCAATTTCACTGCCTACAAATGAGTGAGTTGGCCACACGTCCACTGCTGTCAGTAGAGATCAAGGGTGAGACCCTAGGTGTCAGTAGCTGTCTCAGATGTCATGAGACCTCTACATTTGGGCAACTGAGTCACACTCCTAGTCAATAAAGTAAATATATCTCAGGGAGTAATTTGTCTCATCACCATCTGTACTGATCAGGTTAATCTCTTTCCCAAATCTACTGGCTCCATTAATGAGGGGTCAGTTGAGTCATCCATACATAGACGTTTCATGGGATTTGAGATGCCCTATGGTATCTGAGACTGGCTCTCAGAGCTGACAGATATGACACGAGGCTTGCAAGGCAACCATACCATTCTGGAGGAGGACCTAAAGGTCATTTGGGTTTCAACCATATGAAGGGTTTCAAATGGCATTGGATGCTTTTTTGTGAGTCACATGTTAGAGATATAGATCTCCATTAGTTATAACAGGACTGAGACATCTACGTCTTATGAAGATGAATGTACTGCAGACTGAAGATATCTGTACTGTGGGGTAAGATGCAGAAGCCCACCCATAGGCATCTGATGCCATTTTAGATGCCCTTAGTTTTTCTGGATGTCCTCATATGTAGATATGACATAAAGTCTACAGAAGATTCATGTTGTTTTGCAGCAGGAGACTCTACAGTGACTAAATGACACTAAAAAATTATGATTAGGCAAATGAAATACACCCATAAAGTGTATTCATCTAGACATGAATAACAACTTAAGAGTCTAGGCTTTAAGCCAAACCAGCTTCCCTGTGTAATTTAAAGTAACTCTGTTTCAACAACCTGGAAAATTAAGGTTCAAATTCTCAAAAAAAAAAAAAAAAAAAAAAGATTTTGGGAACAGGGAGATGACTGCTGGTCCTTCCAATTATTGCACAAGGGAAAAAAAAAACAACATTAAACTGGTGACTTTTCATTTAGTCTTGGGTTAAAGAATAATAAAATAAAGAATTAATGAACGATTGATAAGGGGGTGGTGAAAATATCTCATCTGTAACAGTGCTGAAGACACAGAAGTTCTGGGGTGGTGCATGGAGAGAGTATTTGCCAAGTTTGTGAGGCCACTACTCAGCAAATCACACCACATAGATCTTGCCATTTAACTTTGCTGGAGAAGAGAGGTGTATAATAAATACAAATCTGGTATTATTTCAGGGCATCTGTGACCTAAAATGCAACAAAATGTGAAGCAAATAATTATTGAAAATATTTTCTACACATTTTGGAAAAAAAATTACAGGTTTGTTTTAGTTCAGCCCTAAGAGACAGAGAGAGGGCTCTTGGTTTTTCTGAACTAGTTTGATCAGGTTTAATGGCCTAGTTACAAAACACTCTGAAGCAAATTAGTTGCAGGTCACATTGGATAAAGAAAATCTATAAGTGAAGCTCTGGATGAGGAAGGGAGGTGCTTAAGCAAAAAAGCTAAACGCAGCACGGTATGTTTCTACCAGAGTGCTAGACAGGCATCCCCTGTAAGAGACCTGCTGTTTTCTTGGAAAGTAGGGATGACTGGAAGTCCCTGTGGAAATGCTGAATTAGGGTAATGCCAAGACCTCAAAGAAGAAAATTTTTAAGAGCAGCTGAAGTCATGAGTCTGGTCAGATGAAGAAAGAAACACTGAGCAGAGAAGTTGATGAAGGAATCATCCTGGAGGTGGAAGACAAAACCTATATGAGTGTTATTCCACCCCAGAGAGTTCTGCACATTTAGCTGCTGATTACGACTATGTGTATCAAGGATCACGTTTCTCGCTACATGCTCATTAAGTTTAGTCACTCCAGTGGAGCACTTCACCTGGGTGGAGTGGTAGGTTATTCAGGATCATGGCTGCTTTGCTTCCCAGATTAATGCAATGGTGATGTAGCCCACCAGTGCACCTGGCTCACTGATCTGCAAAATGCTTTTGAAATCCCACAGAGCAAAATGAGCCATGGAAGTGTCAATCATCTTCACTGAGTGTATAAGCAAGCAGGTATGATGTTGGGAATTTTCAGAAACTCACTCACAGCTGAAGCCTGATGCCTGCGGCTATTTGGGTGGAAAGCCAAATAATTTGTCCTGCTTTTATATAGAAGTAGAAGTGACATTAGCCGACTTTGGCCAATTCACACACTCCTTTTTACATGCTTTCCTTGGCCTCTCATACACAATATTAGCAGTCAGTTTCCTGTACTGATTCTTCAAGTCAAGTGGCTAAAAATGATTAGCATCAAATGACTAATGCAAATGTCAGTGAATCAGTAACTTTCTTATGACACTGATACACTACCAAGCAAAAAGTTTCTTTAAAAATAGTGCAAAATCTCTTCCCTGCTCCTTTTCTTTTAATAATATGGAGAGTTTCAAGTCTGTGTTCCCAAATCATTCTGTGATGAAATGCCAAGTTCTGGTTTCACCATGCATATGATTCTCATTTAGGAGACACATACTTAGATGAATCAACGTCAAAGGCTCATTTAAACAGAGCAATTCTGCAATGAGCTAATAACTCATGCACAACAAGGTATTTCATTTGCTAGCTCTAAACAAATTATGAATGTTAAATAAACATCTTCTTCTTGCTTAAACTAGTCAAAGGGAGAGGAAGCACCCGGCTGCTTTTAATAAAAATGTTGTGTAAAATGAGAGAGTCACAGATGGCAAGGTTTATTTTTTTGTTTTCCAAAGGGTGATTTTAATTTTGATTGAAGCTTGGTAATTTCTTTTCTTATTTGATTTCCCTAAAGCAACGTTCCAGCAAACATAGTTTCCCCAGTTTGGATACTTAGGCAGTTCTGAGCTGAAATTCTCATCTGGAAGAGTTTTTCAGTCATTCATATAAGATGTGGTCTAGTGCCCATCAAAGTCAATAGGATTCTTTCTACCAATTCAAATAGGCTTTGGACAAAGTCTGTGGGGTTTGAGCTAAAGCCCAGTGAAATCACAGAAAGATCCTCTCGACCTTAAAAGAAGGTGGCTGAGACTCCTGCATGCTGCCCCACTCGCAAAGCAGTGGAGACTTTCTGACAGAGGCTCCACCCAAAATAATTTTCCTTAATGGGAAATTGTATTTTAAAATTGTCAGATTTTGAATTATATGAAAAAAAAATATTATTTTGGTGTGAGGTTTTGGGGTCTTTAAAAATTTATTACCCTCTTTTACCTTCTGATAACAAAAGAGGGAAGATATGAAAGAAAACAGTGGGAAATTTAGTGGGGTATTTTAGTTCATTTAAAAAAAAAAATCACTGAACCAAAATACTGCATTCTGTAGCTCCTTATTTTATTTAAACGTAATTTTCAGCAAGGGAGGAAAAGGAAGCATATCAATGGTATAGAAAGCAAAAGAAAATGATGATTTTTTTTTTACTTCAGGCATCAGAATTCTTTTTCAAATGGTAAACTGAGAGCCAGCAAAGCTCTACTGATACCATTTTAAATCTGTCTTGCTTTTCCCAAGTAATACTCTTTACCTGATAATTTTCTTAGCTGCAGTATTATGAAAGACAGTAAAGAAGCACATATCAAGGATTGTAACTGTAATTATTGAGGTATTTCAAAATAAAGTTGGCAAAAGCTTCTGTAGGAAAATTCTTGGGGCAACGTATCAAATGGACTAAATTTTGTTTATATCTTTTGAAAAGGGGAAAAAAAATACTGAAATAATTTTTTTCACCTTTGGTTAAACAAGTTTTTTACGTTTGATACAATAAACAATAAAAATGATGATTGACAATGTTTTTCAAGTTGAAATGTTATTTCAAAGCTTTTTCAAATACTGACATAAGCTTTTTTTCATCCCCCCAAATCATTTAAAAAAGCATTTCTAACTTTCTTTTAAAGTGAACAAAAAATTGATTTTGTTATCATAGAATTTAAATTCCAGTGTCTGCTTAACATCCCTAAGGTATAAACAGTGACTGGATATGAAATTTAACCCTGGTCTATAGAAATTTGTTCAAGCCTTACTGTGCTGTAGGACGGATGCACTTGGCTCAGCAGAAGTGTGTGCCTGGTCCTTTAGACTGTCAGGTCCTGTGTAGTGAGCAATGTGCAAACCAATTGCTCTGTTTTGTGCTGTTGACTTTAAAAGTGGTGGTTTTCCCCCCATACTTCCTAGGTGACAGTACACATTTTAGCAGACTTGTGATCTCTTTGTCTTCATACAGTTCTAGCTGTGACTTGAAGGAAGTGAGAGAAGGGCTGTCTTGAAGATCACTCTGCTGTTGTGATGATTCATTCCCCTGGACTACTGGAAAGCACCAATAGATTGGTAGAAGATAAATTAAGATCAGGAGGGATGATTGCACTAATCTCTTTTCCAGTCTGAGGGAATATGCTGGCTCTTTAACTTTAACTAAAGGAAAAGAAGCTCATAGTTCTGCTGTAGGAAGGATGAATCCGCTCCACCAGAACAGATGTAAGAAGATTTCTCAGTTACAACACAAAGAAACGTGCAAATCAAACTCCAATCTTCTGAGAGAAATCAAGTTGGGTGTTTAAAGAAATAAAACGTCATTTTTTCAAAGATCAACCTTTTATGTTACATTCTTTTCAGGTTCCATTTCAAGTGACTGGCTAGAGACAAGTGGTCTTTAGAAAACTACTTGCATTTCTCTGTGAGAAAAATGTGAGTGAAAAGCAAATAAGAACACAAAAAATGAAGTTATTCAGCTGAAATATAGGAGGATTATATTTCATCTAAAAAAATTTCCCTTCAAGAAAAAAATGTTCAGTTTTGTTGCAAGAAACCCTTGTCTTGTGGTGGGGAGGGGAGGTGGATAAAAGGGTAAAACAAAATAAAATGTTGATGGAAACGTATTGAAATAGCTTGAGTAATAAATACATGTGCTTCTATTGGCATATACAGTATTGTTCTTTTACAGTATATTTAATGGTCCCGAAAGAGATGGAAGAGGCCTTGCTCTGCTGGAGCCCAGATCCTTAGTATCAGGCAAAGAAATCCCACCCAGAAGCAGAGCATTAGTAGCTGAAAGAAAGATGTCACTGAAAAAGGGTACTATTAAGCAGAAAGAGTGAGCAATGGGGGACCCAAAGGAGATGTCCACCCTTAAAGGCTCAGCCAGAAAAAATGCACCTCCTAAATTTCATTCCCATGAAGGTTCATCAAGATACTCTGGAAGCCAATGTGAACAAAACTGAGACGCGCTCTCTCTCTTCCTGCTTTAGTAGTTTGTCTGGGCTTTATTTTCTCTTCTGTTGTTTATGGCTTTTGGTAACCTAGGGATAAGTGAGCACAGGGGCAGGAAGGGCACTTTCCCAGCTCTCCACTTCTGATTGTTCTGAGGTGCCACTCCCACTGGTATTAATCAGCGCAAGACCATCAGAACTTGGCTCCAGCTCCAAGTGAAGCAAGATCCTGCTCTGTTGCCTGGAAAACATCTGCTGGGGTGAAAAGAAGGAACAACAAACACAGAAGAGAGGAGGGAGAACCAGGATACAGAGGATGGGCAGTTGGTAAAAAGCTACAGACCTTTTAAGGTCTGATCCAAAGCCCACACTGAGTCAGTGACTCTCATGACTGAGGTCAAAGAGCTTTGGATCAAACTTGAGAAGGCTGCTTTAGGCTTTCCAAAGCTAGAATTCTCAACCTGTGTCACGCAAACCCGTGATGGCTTGTGATCTGGGAAAGTCCACTAACAAATCATAGCAAAAGCCTTCAAAAAGAGGCTTAAGTTCACTAAAGGATGCGGGATGTTAGCTCCACATGAAAACCTTGAGGGATCTGTAAAACAGAAAAGGTAGACCACCATTACAGAGCATTTCACTGTGTTTTCCCTGCACTGCTCATGTACTCCATTACCACTGTGAGCTTCCTTAAAATCTGCCACCTCAAAAGGGCAGCAGAAGAAACTAGTAATGACTTGTGAATAGAAAAAGAAATCATACCCAGAAATTTGGATACAGTTCATTTTCTTGAGTCTTAATTCAACAAGGAACTGCACTAACACAACTACAAATTTTACCTATGCAAAGAAATATTAATGGAAAAATTCAATTAAGTAAACACACAAAACCATGGGGAGACCCCAGAATATGGATCAGCTCTATTACATTGCTGGACTAGTTACAAAAGTTTCTATGGAGCTTTGCACGCTGTGGTCAGCATACATATATATATATAAAAATATATATATATATATAAAGACACATAGAATATCAGCTCATGATCTAGGAACCAATAGTTGCCACCACATTCGGGGTGGATTCAGAGCTGAGTTCAAAGCCAAATTTGCTGGACTGTCTGTCCACATGAATGTTCTTGAGTTACCTCAAGGTAACCAAACTGGGACTGCTTCAGCACTGTCTAAGCTTTTGTGCGTGCCCTGGGGAATGTTCTGAGTGCACCTTCAGCCTGACCTGCAGTGGCAGCCTCCATTTACCTCATCTGCTCTTGCAATATTGCCTTATGAGAGGTGTAAGGGAGGCAGGGACCTCCAGTCCTTCCTAGAAGTACCAAGTCTTCTAGAGGGAACAGAGAGTCAGTTTGTCTGGTCTATTAAGGTAACAGTTCCCAGCAGTGCTCTGAATTTCAGTCTGTTCTCCTGAAGTACAGCATAAGAAAGTCTCATCTTCCTTTTTACAATAGTTCCAAGATAAATATAACTTTAAATCCTTGTATCACTTAACGGCATGGTTATTACAGCAGAAAGGCACAGTAAAATTCTTCTTAACATGCTAAGAGCCAGAGCAGAGTATAATATGGTAGAAATTAATAGAATAGAATAGAATAGAATAGAATAGAATAGAATAGAATAGAATAGAATAGAATAATTTCAGTTGGAAGGGACCTACAACAATAATGTGGTTCAACTGACCACTTCAGGACTGAACAAGTTAAAGCATGTTATTAAGGACATTGTCCAAATGCCTCTTAAACACTGACAGGCCTGGGGCATTGACCACCTCCCTAGGCAGCCTGTTCCTGTCTGTGACCACCCTCTCAGTAAAGAAATGCTTCCTCATGTCCAGTCTAAACCTCCCCTAGCACAGCTTTGAACCATTCCCACGTCTCTTGTCACTTGATCCCAGGGAGAAGAGATCAGCACCTCCCTCTCCGCTTCCCCTCCTCAGGAAGCTGTAGAGAGCAATGAGGTCGCCCCTCAGCCTCCTTTTCTCCAAACTAGATAAACCCAAAGTCCTTTGCCATTCTTCATAGGACATTCCTTCCAGCTCTTTGATCAGCTTTGTTGCCCTTCTCTGGACACATTCAAGGACCTTCACATCCTTCTTAAATCGTGGGGCCCAGAACTGCACACAGTACTCAAGGTGAGGCTGCACCAATGCTGAATACAGCGGGATAATCACCTCTTTTACCTGCTGGTTATGCTGTGTTTGATGCACCCCAGAATGTAGTTTGCCCTCTTGTTTGCCAGGGCACACTGCTGACTCATATTGAGCCTGCAGTCGATCAGCACTCCCAGATCCCTTTCTGCAGGGCTGTTCTCCAGCCACCCCTCTCCTAATTTAGACTTGTGCCTGGCATTACTCCATCCTAGGCACAGAATCTGGCATTTTGACTTGTTAAATTTCATCCCATTAATCATAGCCCTGTGCTCCAGTCTATCTGGGTCCCTCTGCAAGGTCTCTTGTCCCTCAAGAGAGTCAACAGCACCTCCCAGTTTGGTATCATCAACAAACATGTTACTGGTGCATTCAACTCCTGCATCCAGATCATTGATAAATATATTGAACAGGACTGGCCTTAGAATCAAACCCTGAGGAACACCGCTGGTGACCGGTCACCAGCCAGATGCAGCCCCATTCACTACAACTCTTTGAGCTCTGCCCTTTAGCCAGTTCTTCACCCAGTGCATTGTGAACCCAGTCATCCCACAGTTCGACAACTTGTCCAGAAGGATGCTGTGAGGGGCTGTATCAAAAGCCTTACTAAAATCTAGAAAAAACTACATCCACTGCCTTCCCTTCATCCTCTAGGCGGGTGACCTTATCATAGAAGGATATCAAATTAGTTAAACAGGACTTTCTCTTTCTGACCCCATGTTAACTGTGCCTGGTGATTGCGTTATTCTTCAAATGCTTTTCAGTTGTACCCAGTATAATCTTCTCCATAATTTTTACAGGAACTGAGGTTAGACTAACAAGTCTGTAGTTTTCTGGGTCTTCCCTCACATCCTTCTTTTAAATTAGAATAACACTGGCTGACTTCCATTCAGCAGGGACCTCCCCAGACTTCCAAGACCTCTGGTAGATGATCGAGAGGGGTTCTGCCATAACACCCACAAGCTCCTTCAGTACTCTGGGATGAATCCTATCAGGCCGCTTGGACTTGTGAACATTCAGCTGACACAGCTGGTCCCTTACAATTTCAGCATCCACAAATGGAAAATCACTGTTACCACACTTGTAGTCCTCCGATGCAGGGGACCAGGCAGCCCAAGGTCTATCAGTATTATTAAAGACTGAGGCAAAAACTGCATTGAATGCCTCCACTAATACAGCAGTCCTGTAGATGGAACCACAGGTAATAACTTTGTCAGAACTGCATGTACGGATGCAGCAGCCTTGGAGCCATTGAGGTTTCTCAGCACCATGACCCAGCCAGACCTGTTAGGGTCTAATTAGCTGAAGTCCCATCTATATTAGCAGTTCTGCTGAGAAAATTTTCACAGCATGGAGGTGCCATTGTTAGGGAAGTGCCAACTATAAAGATCAGCTGTCAATTCCTACACCAAGCAAGCTGCATTAGGAAAGGGGAATCTGGTTGTGGGAACAGTTCCTATGCTAGAGCCTTGTCCTGGCATAGTTATTTCAGATGAACACCATCCATCTGCTTCAAAGCTCCTTTACAGAGTCTGTAGCAGTTTTGATGGTGTGTGTCTGCCTAAAAAAATCTCTGGTGTGTAGAAATGGCTTACAGTCAGACATGTAAGTGTTTACCTAATGCAAGGAGAGTACTGAAGAAAGCCTCATGACCTCTGAGCAATGCTACTGTGACCACATCATGCAGTGCAAGGCAGGTCAGCGTTGGATGAACTTTGAGCTGAAACAATTATACTGATGCCAATTCTCAGCTCACTCAGCCTGCATAGTCCTGACATCGTCTGGTAGAAACATACCTAGATTTATCTGCCAAAAATCTTTGGAAGGAATCTGCTGGGGAAGTAACAAACTGCTCAAATCCCATAGATCTTTGCTCCTTTGGCTTTCTTATAGGTGTTTCTAGATGGCCAGAAGAATGAGTTTAGGAATTAAAATCCCTTGTACAATTAAGAGTGCTGGTAGATGGCATAAAGTTGCTACTACAGGACTTCAGTATAAGGAACATGTTATTGTACCAGGAATCTCCAGGCACTAATATTGTTTGTGTCATGTCTATGCAGTCTGCAATGCTATGCGCTCTTCTTGCAATATTTTTTGAATCTTTGGATCAACTACTGTCAAATTTGACAGAAGGCAAGGAGCTTTAGGGTTCCTACAGTTATGATGAAAAAGTATGGTTAGGAAAGAGAAAAAGAATCTATGAGTGCCTTACCAACATAAAATATGAACTTGCCCCATATTAGATACTAACAGGTCTACAGAGGTGGGAGATAATACAAAATCCCTAATTTCAGGAGATTTCTTTTACTCCGAATTTACGCTTTAGTAGACACAGAAGACTCCAACCATGAGACCTTGTGCTACAGGAAACAAAACTTCACCTCTTTCATCACTCAGGACTTACTAACTTTTTGGTTAACAATGTTAATTCTGCTTTTTCCTTTCCTCATTTCTCTTGACAAGTATTGTTTGGCTCTGTATGTTTGTGTTTGATCACTCTCCCCTTTCCTGTTTCCAGAGTATTCTTGAATACCAGGTCTTTGAACAGCACTTCATGAAGAATTGCCCACGTACTTTGGATTTTTCTGTTCCAAATGGTTTGGAGCCAGCTTTATATTAAATCAAGTACCTTTTAGGATTCCCCCCAACTGCTCTATACTTCTGGAAAACTATTTCTTGTCAGAAGCCCAGGAACTGTGATCACTCCATGCTTCAAGGTTTCTTACACAGTTTTGTGAAGAATCGTGCTGGCTATGATCCAAAACAGGTTACTGTGCTGATGGACGTTTGGTTGGAGCCAATTCACTTAAACCTACCTTCATACCATGCTGAAGTCAAGCACAACACCATCACTGATTCTCACATGACCAGGCCCACAACAGCCTCTTAACTTGTTTTTATTTCTGTTAAAAATTTAAATAAAATGAATGGCTTTTGAGAAGGCACTTTCAGGAAAACATTTCCACTTTTAACTAGAAACAGGTTTTTCTGTTCTTAACAACAGATTGTGGTTTTCAAAAGCCAAAACTCTTTAAAAATTGAGATTATTTTTTTTTCCTTTTCCTTCAATAAAATAAAAACAATTCCAAAAAAAGAGAACCATGCCCAAATGGGACCAGCCCCGAGGCCTAGCTCCATGTTCCATGGCCAAGAGTGGATACCCATTGAACCATATAAGGGATGAGGTTTAGGTGGTAGTCTGCCTGCTGAGACAAGAATGTCTCATCACTCAAGACTACTGCAAGTGGACTGAAGAGTGTCTTAGCAAATGGTCTGTAAAGAATTGTATCCAGAAGCAGAGAAACTAGATGGGAGGTAGACCCCTTGTCCAGAGTTTCCACACTAGACCTCTACCTACTGTAGTTAATCTAAGCTGGAACAATGAGCATCATGGGACTGAAATACCTTTCCCGCTGTCTTCCCATTGGCATTAGCTTTGGAAAACAGTCAGACCAACACACAGGGAGGTAACATACCAGCAGTCATCCCTTATGCTAATAGGGGACTAAGTTTTCTTCAAACAGTCCAACCCACCATCAGTAACACAAGATAAATCTGCTTTCCAGTCCTTTTTGGCTCTTTGCTCTCGAACCACAGTGGCTGGAGAGATGGCTGAATGACTTACTCTTTATCCCTGAAAATAAAAAATAAATCTTCTATATGTGTGCATGCATGTAATCTTCATTTTGTAACCCTGCCGAAGGCTAGCTCTTTCAAGCTTGAAGTGTTTAAGAAAAAAATTTCTAGGATTTGAAGCTACCCACTCCTCTTAACTCGAGTGTTACAGACAACAGCTCTGATCTCATAGTTTACTTTGACCGGATTACACGTGGTATGCGTTCAACAGAAAGAAGCACACAAGTTCAGCAGATTACTATTTTGTGTGCCTGACATTAGGCTCTGGGTTAGTTCGTGAGGCAGACTCTTTGTTGGGGAGGAATTGTGATCTTAGTCCCCTCCTAGAGATATCTGTTGAACATCACTGGATATAAACATCACTGCTTAAAAAGGACAGCCCAGAGGGGAAACCTTTTCTTTTCCTTCCCAGCAACTGTCATATGCATTCTACTTATCCTTTTCTCTTGAAAGACCAAGAAATGAAGTCTACATGGCACACAGCCATGCAGTGCAGTACAAACACAAGGTCACCCTCAGGGTCCTATGTTTATGAAGTCCCTGTTGGCCCTGCCCAGCTAAATATATTCCCCCATCATCTAAGCATCTGCAATGACTGCCTGGACAGCCTCTTTTTCAAGGCACAAAACATACCTTTCTTTGACTTATCTATGGGTAGAAGCTATGTGTGGGCAGTTACTGGAGGCTGGTATATTATTGCTGGGTGAGGACAAGATTTATGGATCATTTTCCTGCACCAAGGCATCCTGTGATGGAGCTCAGCCCGGGCAGGATCTGCTCCTCCTGGTGACGATGTGGAGGATGTGGAAAAACATGATAGCAGACAAGTCATTACAGGGATGTTTTCAAAGCTATCGTATAGTATTAAACTCCCAGGCTTGGATGGCAGCAGTGTGAGGACATAGCTCTCCTACATGTCAGTGCAAACAGGCCAGAAGGCATATTGTTTTGTTAATAGGACCAGGGAAAAAGTTGAAATCAAAAGACCTGTTTTCTCACATCGTGTAGCCCTCTGTGATACTGTACTTCACCCAAAGTGCAGGTGGGGCACCTGTGACATCTGTATCTCACAAGAGGGGAGCTCCTGTGTCTGCTGAAGGTAAGACCTTACCATATCTTAACAACTACTAAGACAACCCTATCTGCTTCCCCAAGCAAGACACACAGATGATCACACACAAGAGCTCCTCTTGAAGCTCCTAAATTTCCTAACTATGCCTGGGGTGCAGATTATTACAAGGCTCCCTTTATATCCCATTTTATTCTGATTCATAGGTGGCAGAAAGCTCTAGATCTGATCTTTTCCCTCTCCCTTACTCAGTCTTAAAAGACAAATCTATAGTCAGGTCAGGGGTGTAGGTATAAGACAGCAACAGAGAGAAGGAAAACAAAAGTGAAACACAATTTGAATACACAGTTTACAGGTCTGTTGCCCAGGTGCTTTCAATATCCTTTTTCTAGAATCCCTTCAGTGTTTTCTAGTTGTAGAAAGAGGGCTCCAGCTTGCCACCCCAAATTGCAGATGACCCTGTAGCACCACAGAGCTTCCTTTCTGTTTTACCTTCTGTATCTGTGCAGTCAGGTACAGCACACAGATGAAAATGCTCTGGATGAGTCTAGTTGGAGCCAAGAATGCTGGACACTTAAAAGTAATTTCCCGTCCCTATTTCACACCTAGTCAGCCCAGGGGTGTGTGTGAACTATGTAAATGTTGTTGATGGCACTTTGCTTTTCCAGCTGCTAACAGACTGACTGCTACTGCTTGAGTTAAGAGCAATGTGGTGTGGCTGTTAAGGCAGAACCTTTATCCCTGACCTAGTATGGTCACCAGAGGATATCTACACATATTCTATTCCCCTCACCCTGATATGCCTTTGGTTGACTCTCCCATGTCTGCTCCCATGGTGATATATAGATCTTCAAAGGATAAAAAATTAGCTTTAAATACACATTGTGTAAGAGATCACCTTAGTATCTCTCTCATGAACAAATGGTCTTTTGCCTACGGGTAGGTGGAATCTGTGACTTAGGTCCATGCAAATGTATTCTATAGGGTGTTATGAATAATTTAAGGAAAAATAGGAGAGAGGTAGAAGATTCAGGTTAAATCCAGCTTAGGAAAAGTGTGTGGGGGAAGCAGAGAAAAAGAAAAGATTGTCATTTGGGATGTAATTCCATCCCTGATTTACCATTGATTTTTTCGTTGAGACCAGAGGCAATGGGTTCAGAGGATCAGCTTCTGCAAGTGCTTATCTCCTTCACAAGCTATTGAAGGAGATTTTTTCTGACTAACATAAGTGCCTATGGTAGGATGCTTCTGTGTCCTAAACAGCACACAAAGTTAAGCATCACTCTGTTAATCTCACTTCTGTGCCTGGCAAAATTATGGAGAAGATTATCCTGGGACTTATTGAAAAACACCTGAAAGACAACGCAGTCATTGGTCCCAGCCAGCATGGGTTCACAAGGGGAAGGTCCTGCTTAACAAACTTAATTTCTTTCTATGACAAGGATACCCACTTAGTTGATCAAGGGAAGCCAGTTCATGTGATCTTTTTGGATTTCAGTAACGCCTTCGATACTGTCTCTCACAGTATCCCCCTGGAAAAAATGTCCAGCACACAGCTGGATAAACACATAATGCAATGGGTGAGCAATTGGATGATGGGTCAGGCTCAAAGGGTCATAGTAATTGGGGTTACATCGGGCTGGCGGCCAGTGACCAGCGGGGTTCTGCAGGGATCCATCTTGGGACCAGTACTCTTTAATCTCTTTGTAAATTACTTAGATACAGGACTGGAAGGAATACTAATTAAGTTCGCTGATGACACAAAATTGGGAGGAGCTGTTGACACTCTTGAGGGCAGAGAGGCCCTGCAGAGAGATCTAGACAAATTCGAGAGCTGGTCAGTCACCAACCGTATGAAGTTTAACAAGGGCAAGTGCCAGATTTTGCACCTGGGGCACGGCAGCCCTGGCTGTACAGACAGCCTGGGGAACGAGAGGCTGGAGAGCAGCTCTGCAGAGAGGGACCTGGGGGTTCTGGCTGGCAGCAAGTTGAACATGAGCCAACAGCGTGCCCTGGCAGCCAAGAGGACCAGCCGTGCCCTGGGGTGCATTGAGCACTGCATTGCAGCCGGTCGAGGGAGGGGATTGTCCTGCTTTGCTCTGCGCTGGGGCGGCCTCACCTCGAGCGTTGTGGGCAGTTTTGGGCGCCGCAGGACATCAAGGATATAAAGCTGCTACTGGAGAGTGTCCAGAGGAGGGCCATGAAGGTGGGGAAGAGTTTAGAGGGGAAGGTGTATGAGGAATAGTTAGTCACTGGGTTTGTTCAGCCTGGAGAAGAGGAGGCTGAGGGCAGACCTCATGGCGGTCTGCAGCTTCCTCACAAGGGGAGGAGGAGGAGGGACAGGCGCTGATCTCTTCTCTCTGGTGACCAACGATAGGACCCGAGGGAATGGCAGGAAGATGTGCCAGGGGAGGGTTAGGTTGGGTATTAGGAGAAGGTTCTTCCCCCAGAGGGTGGTGGAGCACTGGAACAGGCTCCCCAGGGAGGCAGTCACGGCACCAAGGCTGGCAATAGTCAAGAAGCACTTGGACAAGGCCCTCAGAGACACGGTGTGAATTTGGGGTTGTCCTGTGCAGGGACGGGAGTTGGACTCAATGATCCTTGTGGGTCCCTTCCAACTCAGGACATTCCATGATTCTATATTTGAACAGATGTCAAAAAAAAGTATGCTGATCGAGAAGATGCTTGAACTCCACTCTTTTCCACCTGTGAAAATAATGGTGAGTTTGGGATTACTGGTGTTGGATTTGTTCATTTTTTGGTTGGCATTGGTGTTTTCCACTGCCATGTGCATATAGAATCAGTCCCAACAACCAAACACTGAAAATGTGATGATTACGAAAAAACAAAACAAATAAACAACTAAAAGATTCGCAAGAAAGCAGAGTACCAGAGCTGAACAGCTGATGTGTTTTGGCTACTGGATGGTGTGGGACTGGAGTACAAGTTTTCTGAGCTATTGATAAGGTTGTGAAAGACTGCTTGAAATTTTGAGGGAAGTTCCCCTAAAAGAGGTAGTCTCCCACAAATTTCTACTCTCTGTTAGTCATTTAATAGCTTGGAATAATATGTGCTGTAGGCTTAGTAATAAATGGAGAGAAACATGACCATTCAGTGGGTTATTTTTTAAAAATCTTAAGAAGTTTGTTGAAAAAAGTAGTTATATCCCAATGATTAATTTCAACTTGAATACATTTTTGATAAGTGTAGGTAGGTGAATCCCATCTGTAGAGTACAGAATTTTGTTTCCAGACTTGGCTTTGATTGCCTGTTCCTATAGGAAGTTTGTCAAATACATCTGTAAAAAGTCACTTTTGTCCCTGACCACTTATAAGGATAACCAAAGTGTCAAGGCTGGGGCAGACCACACAATCACTTAAATCTTTTAGCTTGAGGCATTTTTTCAAACTGTTGGGTCCAGCAACCACTTGGTTTCCTAAATATATCTCAAGGCAGTTGATACTTTTCTGCACCCTTCTTTGCTTTTGTTGGCAGGTTGTGCCAGGCATCATTTTTCAAAGCTGTCCTCTGGCTTCTCTATTTGAAAAGAAATCACTCTTCTATTGTAAGACACAACCCTTCCTTCCTCTGTTGACTAATATTGTTGGGGCTAATGCTTTTTTGTTTTTTTTTTCTTTCAGTGAAGAAGCTTAAATAATACTACAGGACTACTCATTGTAGTCTATGCAATACTTCACATTCAGAAATTTCATAGTAGCTGATGTCCACCTCTGAAAGGCTGAAGAGCTATTTTTATCTTGCCCCTGAAATACACTAAATCAAAAAGGAGAGTTCCTCTAAATATTCATTATGAAATAAAATGTTCTATGTCTATTGCTACTTGTGTTAACCTCAGATCTTCTCTGGTAACGAGTTAGAATCATAGAATCATAGAATGGTTTAGGTTGGAAGGGACCTTTAGAGGTCATCTAGTCCAATCCCCCTGCTGTGAGCAGGAACATCTTCAACTAGATCAGGTTGCTCAGAGCCCCGTCAAATCTGACCTTGAATGTTTCCAGGGACGGGGCATCTACCACCTCTCTGGGCAGCCTGTACCAGTGTTTCAGCACCCTTATCATAAAAAATTTCTTTGTTAAATCTAGACTGAATCTCCCCTCTTTTAAGTTTAAAACCATTACCCCTTGACCCCTGTCATTGCCTTATATGTTTTCATTTTTGGCAGGTGTTCAGTGTCTGCATAGTGAATTTAGACATACTGGCAACAGAAATGGCCCAAGATCCCCCCACTTCCTCAAGTGAGGCTCAGGAACTCTCTAAGTCTGTGATCAATCATAGTGCCCATCCACCAAGGACTTTAACAGTCATCAAAAGAAAACACTGCCTCCTGCAGTCACTCTCAGATCAACTCTCTTATAAATCCTTCACAGACTTCCAGGACAGCCATTGACTCTCAGGGAACTGTAGGCCAGAGCTTGTTCTGCTCCAAAGGGACACAAAACCAGCAAACAGTGGCAGGAAATATCAAGTCACAGCCAGGACCTTTGAAACTCTGCAGAAAGCAGACTGGTGAAGCTGAAAGTGTGTATTCCCTGCATGCAGTAGTGAACGCCATAGCTAAGGTTGGAGAATGATCCAAGGATTGATATATGATTTTTAAGGGAGCTTTTACTTCTGTTTATGCAATTATTTAAAATGAAGTACTTACCTTTGGGAAAGAGAGCGTACATTTGCTTTAGTTTTTTGTTAATAAATGGAATCTATCCAATTCCTTCACAAAATTTTGGTAGGAAGATGGCTATTTTTATGCGGCAGTGTATATATTTAAATGCTTATGGCTATGTAATAGATTCACAGATTTCAAGGTCCAGAAGATCCTGTATGACTTACTTTACCGATCTCCTACTTTCCACAGGCCCTACACATTCTTTATACTGAAGAAAAGTTATAATTTTGGATTCTGGGGCGTATTCTAAGATTGCAAGATCTGTTTTCATTCTAAATTAGGATGAGAAGATTAGTTCTTCTTTCTCTAACTAAATGGAAATGCATCTGTCAAAATGTTTTCCTTCAACATTTTTTACAAAAAATGAAATATTTCAGCATTCCTTCAAACTGGAATGTTTCACTTGGATTCACTGATCTGACCGGAAGTATTTTATTTGACATTGGTTCAATGTTAATTTGCTTTTATTTTTTTTTTTCACTGCGGCACATTGCCAATTGGAATCTATAGTCCCAAGCCTGCTGGTGTCATTATCACCTTTGGTACAGGTTTTGTAGCTGGGTTGTCCTTCCTTAGTGTCCTTCCTGTAATACCATAGAGGCACTGTACAGTCTCCATCCTTGGACACTTTCAACACTGAACAGAGTTTGTTCTAGCTTTACAGTTAGCCTTGAAAAGGAGTTAACCTTTGAAAAGACAGTTGGACGAGATACCATGAGAGGTCCCTTCCAACAGAAACTTTCCCATGATTCTGCTATTAAAAGTCTGTTTAAGAGGACTGGACTTGTTCCTTGTATAGATCTGGCAAATCTAGCTTTCAGTCTTCAGTCCCATGTTTGACCTCTGCTGAGAGCTGTCACGTGCACAGATCCTTCATTTGTTACACTGGCACTTTCTAGTCGTACTTGTTCTGTACTTGTACTTGAAGGCATCAATCAGGCTTCAGCTATGAGTAAGTACTTGAGATATGTTGCCCAAAGCTCAGATTAGGTTGACAGAAGATGGTTTCTTCTGGCCTTAAAACATATGCAGTCTATGCATGCTAAGAGTGACAGAGCCCTATTGTCTCCCAATTTCTTTTCTGTGCTTCTCTCCCTCTATTTCCTGCTTTCCCCTGGGTCCTCTGGATGTTGCAGTAAGGTCTAGGAAAAGAGCAATCCTGTAACTTCCCCTACTGTTGATGCCAAGTTTGCACCAAGGACTCTGGCAAGAATGTGGTTAGAAGATGTCGAGCCAGAGCTTTCTCTCTGGAGAGTTTCCCAAAGTAATTCCATCTAACGGAACAAAAGTTCCAGAAAAGTACTGTGTTTCTTATAAAACAGATGTTTTAATGCCTTGCCAATGCCTAATAAATGGCAATGTATTCACACTGTCAAGGTTGTAAACTTAATAAATTATATTTAATACTGATATAAATACAGAAAACCACACTGAAAATAGACAAGAAAAGTAACTGTGTCTTATATAAGAGCAAAAATGCTGGTATGAGATTTCACCCAGGCACATGTGGGCGTGTATCTGTATATATCTGTATATACAAGTGAATGTTACCAATTAGCTGAATGGTTCTGGGTTACTCAGTCAAGACTCACCTGCAAAAAAGAAAAAAAGGGGGGGGGGGGGAAGAGAAAAAAACAAAAAAAAGAGGAGAATTCGTAATGTCAGGAGGATTGGGTAATGCTTTGCAAATCACCATTCAAAAGTCAAAGCTAAAGCCTTAGCAGTGACTAATGGTTTCCACAATTCATCCCATTCTTTTCAACTTCAGTGCCCTGACTTGCATATTGCAGAAGTAAAACAAGGACTAGAGCTATTTCAGGTAATTCTGACAGCAACAGAAAGGTAACATTCATAGCTAACACTTTGAGGGAGTCAGGACTGAGTGACTGCCTAAACACTTCTACCTCCTGGCTCCAGAGACTGAATTCTAGAGACTGCCTCTCCATCATCTTGCAGTGTGTATATAAAACACATAAAAATGACTGATAAAAATAGCTACTGTTCTGCCCAGCCACTTACCCTCATCTTGGACACTCATTTTACATGGGCAGTCTTGTAGTTGAAAAGTCTATTCATGCCTCAGACCTTTCAGATTGGACCAAGTGAAGGAGATGGGTAAGTAGTAAATTTTTTTTCATGCTGGCACATGCTAGCTGCTAGTTATACACGTGGGGTGGTACTATCAGTGTATTTACAATTCTGCTCTCTGGTGACTCCTGAGGTCATAGCGAAATCTGTGCATTATCTGTTTTAATTGCCACCTCTGAGGCCAAACTGAATCTTTCCAAAGTCCAATAAAGTCTTTATTTATTTCAACATGGCTTGGATGAGATCTTTCACATTTATGAGCATAATTTGGTGCTGTTATTGATACCTTGGCAAAGTACATACCTAGATCTGTCGTTGCAGCACGGGGGATATTTTATACCTACTTTGCTCTTGTTTAAAACCTTCTAACAGCTGTGAGGCCATAAAAAATCAACTTCATCTCAAGTCAAAACTGAAATGCTGAAACTCAGAAACAGCTGTATAAGGGAGTAGAAAATAGATCTTCCCCTTTGTCCTGAGACTTCATGAGTACCAGTAACTCAGCATTTTCTCTGTCAAGGGCTTCCCCCTCCCTCTCACTTTGGAATTTCCTCCTCTTTGGCTTTTGTCCAGGACCTGTCTTCAGAGTGAGATATAAGGTGCATTTATTTGCTTTAGGTTTTGCCTCCTTTTTTTAATTATTTGTTTTCCTTGGTCTAAGGAATGTATGTTCTTCAATGTTGCAAATAAACATCTCCCTGCTGCAAATAAAGGTGCTGCACTGTGGAGCCTGGTCCATGCAGCATGATGTACAATCTTTTCCCCTATCAGCCAAACAGATAGCACAGGCTCCCGCTCTGGGTGAGACCCTTAGTCACTGTCAATGACCAGCATGTGCAGGTTTGCCAAATAGAGACCCTTATATTTTTCTCCAGTTGTTCTGGCTCCTTCTGTTGTTTGCATTACATCTTTCACCTGGGCCTGAGGTAGGCTCTGCCCTTCATTTTTTGGGTCTGGATACATCAGTGCAGTATTACAGAATTGCTGAGTTTGGGAGGGGCCTCTGGAGATAATCTAGTCCAACCCAGGCAGAGAAGGATGTTCAGGGCTGTGTCTAGTCAGATTTTGAAAATCTCTGGGGATGGAGACTCCACAACCTCTCTGGGCAACCTGTTCCAGTGTTCAGCTACCTTCACAGCAAAAAAGAGTTTTCCTCTGTTTAAACAGAATTTCCTGTATTTCAGTTTGTGCCCATTGCCTCTTGCTCTGTCTCTGGACATCACTGACAAGACCCTGGCTCCATTTTCTTTTCTCCTTTCCCATCAGGTATTTATAAGCATTGATAAGATCCTCATGAGCAGGCTAAACAACTCAGCTCTCACTCTCTCCTTGTATGAGCGATGCTCTGATCCCTTAATTACCTTCATGGCCTCCACTGGACTGGCTCCACTATTTCCATTCTGCTCTTGTCCTGGGGAGTCCAGCACTGTTCACAGTACCCCAGATGTATCTCACCACTTCTGAGTAGAGGAGAAATACCACCTCCCTCAACCTGCTGGCAGCGTACTTGCTAATGCAGCTGTGAGCCTCCTCTGCCACAAGGACATGCTTCTGGCTCACCTTCAACTTGTTGTCTACCATGCCACATTTTAATCACTCTGACCCTGTCAAAAACTATGGCATGATGACTGAGTGTATCAAGTCCCCCTCTGTGGTTGGTCTTTGCAGAACAGGAGTCTTATTACTGTTCCAGGGACTTCAGCTCAAGGACTAGTATCTCCTTGTTTTTCATTCAGGAGGTTGCCCATTCCAACACCGGAGTCCCTGTGACCAACAGGGTCACAGGTCCACTTCACCCCATCTGTTTGTGGAGCTTACACAGAAGACTAGTCTGTGGTGAGGTCATTGCTTTCCAGCAGGTCACTTCAAAGGGCCTATTTCTTTCCTTTGACTCTAAAGGATGGTTAGGGTAGTAGCTTGGATAGAGACATTCACATGAAATGTGCCTGTTTACTCAAAGGAAGACCAGCTGTAAACTCTTATCCCAGTGTTGGCCTCCGGGCACTGCCACACAAGGTAGAGGATGAAATTAATTCCCACCAAGGCAAAAGAAGTACAGATATAGGTGTCTTCCTGTTCAGGGAACTGTCTGTTTGCCGTCTTCACATGAAAGTTGTATAACCATGTAAACAGAGTTTGGATTTTTGCTTGATTGCGGCAATATGACCATTTGTTGTTTTTCCTATTAGCCTTCTATGATGGAGCAAAGAGATTAGGAAATTAACTACATGAAAGGATTCCGAATGATATTCCCTATCAGATCTGGCTGTTCCTGAGGTATGTTAGAAATGAGCTTTTCAGATGGGGAGAGGGTTATTCATTAGAGTCCTTTAAAACTTGGAATTCACAGGTCAAAATGAATGTGGGTCTCTCCCTCTTTCTCTTTCAAAAAAGTATCTGAATAAAGGGGTACATGTTGACCTTGGAAATTACCTCCTTTTGTTCCTGAAGGAGATGAGAGGCAGAAGGAAGAGGTTAGGAGTGCGAAGTGCTTTGGGGTTTGGATGTTGAACACTTCAGCCTTGTGTCGCAACACGTTTGTTAAACAACACAAGTGATGAAAAATAGCATTCTTCTGCTCACAGTCCCTTTATCAGCTTTCTCATCTGACAACAGGACTGCGAATCATGACTAGCTATTAACAATTAAATAGGAAAACGAGTGACCTGATGACCCCCATGGTGCTGGAAGAAATGTTGCAAAGCATTTAAGACTTGGCTTGGTGCTAACCACTGCAGACAACAGCATCTATACAAAAAAGATCATGTCAAAAATAACCAACATTAAAAAAGACATTAGTTCCGAGTAAATCTAATTAACAGCAGGCTCTGTTTATTTAATTTTCCAGCCTGCCTTATGATAAGCCATTATTCAAATTCCAGAAAAGCCAACAAAAAACTTCTAGTAACTGGATATGTGGATACTTCAACATGTCTGGCAAACCAGACAGTGCCTACTGTGGCAAATATTGCCACAAGGAAACTGTTGAACAGACTTTGCAGGTCTGACCCAGGCAAATCTCCCACTGGGTGGGTTAGAGGCAAGGGACCAGCTTTATTTTATTTTATATATTCATAAACATTTCAAGTGTCACTCAACAAGGGCAAGTCTCTTGAGCACTGTCAGTCTCATGTGGATATTTCAGATACACTGTCTGAAATGACCTGAAACACCCATGTTTAGGGAACCGAGTCACACAGTTTCCAACAACGTAGGTATGTCTATGTGTGAGCTCTGTGTGCTCAGCTGAGTTGTCCACTCTTTGGTGTCTAGTGTCATTCGAAATATGCTAAGGCATCAGAAACATCCCCATTTGGCTCATTGGTGGGACACAGGAGCTAGAGGAGAACTATATAGTTCTGAAGCAGCAACTGGAAGCCATGAGGTATGTCCTGGGGATCTTCACTGGAGCTAGACACCTGTGTGTGCAGAACTGGGTTGAGCCCAAAATGTGAGCTTCTGTTATGGTCAAGAAAGAACCTAGCCAATACATAAATTTAGTATTCTTAACCTGTGAGCTGAATCCCACCTCTTGCTTTGGAATACCTAATATAACGGGTGTTATTATTTTTAATTTGCATAATAGAGACAGGCAACTTGCCAGTGAAACTGACTTTCCAGGATCACTATGTAGTTTACTCCAGGATTTTTTAAAAAACAATTTCCTTTGTGCAAAAGTTTCAGGGCAGAGCTGCTGTAATGCAAAGATGTACAGACCTATGTGCATACAAACGCACTGAGTACACAGCAAAGGCAATCGTATAGACCTTCCTGGCCTCTTCTGACCCAAAGCTAGTACTGCCATACTCTTGTACAGCAAAGTATAGTTCTTCTTCCAAACTATTAACAATTTTAACTTGTTTAGAATTTGCCCCACAAGAGCATGAGTTAATCTTGCCTGAGATCAGTTGTCCAAAAGCTGGACATCTGTTCTATGCATGTTTTCTAACTCTCTCTAAAATCAATGGAAAAGGACAGGCCTCATCTGCACGAGATGAGTCACCCCACTCACATGTTCTGGTTAAACTTTCTCTTAATGTAGATATAATAATAAGAAAAGAATAATAAGGACCTAATACCCTTCCCTTGAGTCAAGGGGAAGCCCACCAGTTTGGATCTTCTACCCTAATGTGAGTTCTTGGTTTATTTGCACACCTGTAAGAGTCTAGTGCCATCTGAGCTGCCCAAGTGCAACCCAGCTGCCACTCCAAAAAGACCAAGCCTCATGAAATTCAGGAATATTTCAAGCTATATGAAGGCCATCCATACGACTGGCATAGTCTAGACTTCTAGCTTCTAATCTTCAGATAGCTAGAGGCTGATGAATACATTCCTCGTTAAAGGTCACAGCAACAGTCAGTACTCCATGTCTAAAATTTTATGCAGTATATCATATGTTCTTTTTGTAAAAGAGGATGACATGCTTAGAGATATGGGCACTGGTACTATTTTTCTCCTGTCATTAAAACTCCTGTTGATTTTCAACTTCCTGTGCTTCTAAAAAATTCTCAGCCCTCATTGTTGGGTTATGGCTGCACCGTCTACCACAAGGGTGACAGCCAGGCCCAGGGCAGCTGGATGTTGAGATGCTCAAGGTGTTTGCCACGGTGCCAATTTCACAGGTAAAGTCATATGAATCACTCAGGCAATCACTAAAATAAGAAATATGAAATCCCATTGAGTCAGGCTGATATACTTCAGTCTGACTTCAAAGGACACTATGCACTTAGTAAACAGTGGAACTACCTGGAGGTATTTTATAATACAATCCAGAAAGCCAGCTGGGTGGAATTACCACAGTTGTAAAATTAAATGAAGGGGACAGTTCCCAAAGATTTCTCCCAGGACTGCTGCAAACAGTTTAATTGTAAAAATGAAGGAGTTAAGCTAGCCAAAGGATTACTAGCCCAGAGGTAAAATAGGTGTCTACACATATTTGCAGACAAAGGCAAGGAGTGACAGCAAAAAAAGTTAAATGCCATAAGAAGCAGGTTAAAAAATGAGAAGAGAGTAAGCAAAACATCCCAACACTGAGATCTTTTTATTATGTGTAATTTATCAGCAGACATTGCCACTCAGGGCACAAAAAAAAGAAGAGCTGCTCAAGACACTTCCATAGATTGCTAAAGGTTCAAACATTTAAAAATAGGATTCTAGCTTCAAAAAGGAAACATTAAAATATTTTCATTACATTTTATCAATATTTTAATGGATTTAATTTTCTATGCTCCTTTAAAATTTTGAGTTGATGGAGAATGTCAGTCATTGTGGTTATTTCATCTCTAATGTTATGAAGGGAAAACAATCATCAAAAGTCACAGGAGAATAGCAAATAAAGTTTTTATGAAGAAAATATTAATTTAGAAATTCTATTTTTATTTAAAACAATCTATTCTGAAAAAAAACTTTCCCTGCATGTAAAAGTGGACTTGAAAGAACAGAAGAAAACTTAGTAGAAAATACACTTTCCCAAAGGAATCTAGATGACCTTTTCCTGTTCTATGTTTTGGCCTGGGTGCCCAAGTACTGTTTTCTGCTTACTCGCGGTGATGAAAACTAAAATTACATGTTGATTTTGACAACCCCAAATCTAGAAGACATTACATAATCCATGAATTTGAAAGTGCTTCTGAACTATGCAAATGACAGAAATTTAAATTAACATTTTGGAACTTGGAGCATTGTTGTGTTTTTTCTATCCCTCCAAGTCTCCTCTCTAACAAAATAAACAAACAAAAAAAAATTAAAAGAATAAAATTTAAATGCAGAGCAAAAGTTCTCTGATGGTACGAAGGGAAAGGAGAACAACATGAGGGAGAAGAGAATAAAAGAGAAATTTTGAACAACACTAGAAATTTAATTAGGTTGGGTTTGGGTTTTTTTTTTCAATTTTACCTATTGGAACAAAACTCTTAACATAAAACCAAAACATTTCAATTTTGATAAAAAGACAGATAAACAAGGAAACATTCCTTAAAGCCAGCTTGAAAAAAACTAAGCAGCTGAAGTGTTAATCACAATGGAAAATGACTAAGAATGGGCCTGATCAAAACTAAATTATTTTTAGTGCCCTGCAGTAGTGATAATTAATGACGAAATTTTCAAAGCTTCAAACCATAGTTAGAGATGGGATCCATGTGATTATTTGTGGACTGTTACGCCCAAGATAATCAACTGGGTTAATCATCATTTGTACTTGAGGGACATTCAATGGATTTAATGTATGATTTGTCCAAAGCAGAGGTCTAAAATGGGACTGATGAATCAGGCCGTAAAAACTGTCATTTTTCTCCATTGGGTTTAAGTGAGAGTCAAGATGATAAGTTCATCTTTAGAGGTTTTCACTGTAAAATCAGACAAGATGAATCCCATCTTTTGCTGCCTTCAGCACTTCATGTGCTCAATCCTTCATGAACATTAAATAAAAGAAACCTGTTCAAAAGAAGACTTGCAGTACTTATAGTATTGTCTTTCACAGAAAACTGCCAAGTACAGTAACTATGATTTTAAAGTGATCATAATTTTGGACTGGTCAAGGTCTTAGCAGTTTGCTTAGAATGAATATCTAGCTAGCCCATAACATTCATCTGAAATTTTTAAGAATTTGGATGCATTCTTTTAAGTTTTGTTACTTCAATATTTATGTTGCAATTAAAAAATGGAGGAGAGCAGAGGGAAAGAAACTTAATGGTTGCAAATCCTTCCTATTTTTTCCAGCTATCTGTATGAACCATGAATTCTGTCTGAAAAGAGAGATGGAAAAGAGAGTTACATAGTCCAGGATGACTTGTAAAACTCATTCCACATCTCTAACAAAAAGGATCCTTTCCAGACAGTTGAAAGTGGACAGATTCATCAAGCTCCTGTTCCTCATGCTCTTTCTTACAAACAAATCCATCTCCAGGAACCAAGGGAGTTGACAAACTTATGTAAAGAAAATGACTTGGAGAATTAACCCATGGTTCCTAGGACTTTGTTACTGGCAGGAGAACTGGAATCTTTTGATTGCACCACTATTAATCAATTTAATGGCAATACAGTCATACACTTGGTTATGAGGTCACCTTGGGTTACTAGCTGAAGCACGGAATGACCTCAGACCTTACTAAACCACTAAGGGGATTTTGGATAACATACCTACATGTTTTCATTATATTTTGGAGAAGCCCAAGGAGGGGCAGGTGGGGGGAAAGGTTTGCTGTGTGCTTTTTCTATTGGTTTTGCTCTTATCTGAATTTGGTGAAACACCTGTTGTGCAATTGAATAGTATTCCTGTAATGAAAAGAAACGTGACAATTTTTCTTCTGGAAAACAGGAAAGGAATGGCTTGGAAAACAGAAAGCCAGCAGCATAAATCTTATCCCTTCCAGTATCACAACGGGTGTAATGCTCTGTACCGCTCATATGAACTCAGAACTTTTGAGTTTAATTTTAGATGTTCATTTGTACTGGGACAGTTCATGCATAAATGCTGTGACAGAGTCCTGGCAAATTAGCCAATCTCCTGGTTGTTCTGCTGGATTAATTATAGTCTAAGATTTTTTACTGTTTATAAATGTAATTTGGATTTCAATGCCCTCATTTTCTGGATGTTAGCTTTCTTAGCTCATTTTAAGAAATGTTTTAGAATAGTTATATGGGTCTTTGTTTTATTTTATAAATGTGCTAATAACATTTAGAATGGTATGTATTATTCTTTTAACCATGTTAAGATCTAACCTTACAGGTTTGTTTAGTTTGTTTTTAAAAGAAAGAAAAGAATCTAATTAAAATCATTGTGAGGGTTCTTTTGGATAAATATTTTGGGGTACAGTCTTTTATAAGAAAATGTTTTCTAATCCTCTACCACTTCCATAAATTGAAATTTCCCTAGAAGAAGGTAGCAGGAAAGAAACATTACAGACTCTCAAATAAATAGAGAAAGATCTTTACCTGAAGTATATAATCATAGAACTTATTTACACTGTTGGAAGAAAGTTGACATTATGCTCCATTTTGACTTCTCCCAGTAATTTTCCCTGTAGCTAACTGTACAGGGAGCCAAGAGAAAGATTTCTCAATATGTTTCAAGACAGATCAATTGGGGGATAAAAAAAAAAAAAATAATCATGAACTAATTTCTGCAATACTGACTCAATGTTTTCCATTTACAACTGAGTAAAACTTGAACTAAGCTTTAACACTTTCTGTATCATTTTATATTCCATCATTTTTTTTTATTTTCTCTGTTGTGAGCACATAAAGTATGCTTGTGCTTTTCAAAACAAAGAAAGAAAGTAAATATTGTGTTTTCATATAGCTAAGTCCTAGAATCCAGGTATTAATGTCAACATTTCTACCAATTTTGCTTGCATCTCTTGTGGGCTCCTATAAGCCATATCAGATTGCTTTGAGAAACTACGCGTTTTGTAAGATAATGCCTTCCCCTGACTTAACGGTGGAGTGCAAGCATACAAAAACTGGCTGTATCTGTCAGAGCAACCAGGGCCAGGATCCTCTCTCCAACACAGGATGCTAAAGTAAGTACAGAAGGAAAAAGTAGAAGAAACTCAGACAGTATAGAGTTACTTTTCCCCACCACACCCTCCCAGCTTTCAGCAATTGACTTTATAGACTTCCTCAGAAAATCATGTTTAAGTCTCCGCTGGATTTCTCCCCTGTGATGTGGCCTAACCCTGTTTCAGTGCATTTCTGTTTTTCCTTTCAGAACATCTGGAAGCAACGAGTTGCTTACTTTTTTCAGAGGAGTGTGAAAAAGGACTGCCTCTTGATCACACTGGCCACCACTAACCTGCTAGTGCTGATGTGCCAAAAAGGATTTCAGAATCCACTTGATTTATACCACTGTCTGTAATCTTAATCCACCTCTGTTTCCTTGGCCTTGAATCAAAGTGCATTTCATTGGCATTTACACTGGGATTTTTGAGTGAGTTGAAAACTATGAACTAGATAACTCTGATTTTAATAGATGTTTTTATTTTAAAAAAATTACAATTCCAGCTGCTTAATAAGTGACACAACTTTGGCAAAGAAATGTGACCAAAATAAGCATTATTAGATAAGTTTAGAAAACTTTTGTCAACTAAATCTGAAGAAATTAAGAGGTATTAGCTTTACAGGGTAAGGCTTGGATTTGACTATAGAGTGTTCTTTGCTTCCCAGGCCCCCTTTCACTTGAGCTCACAGGGATGCTTAAACAACATGTCAATTCAAACTAAATACCACCTAAAACTATGCCTGTGTCTCACACTGAGCACAAATGCTTTGCTGGAGCTTCTCAGAAAGGATGTCCCCAGGGAAACACCCAGCGCACCTCAGACAGGAGGTTTCTCCCAGGAGAATCACGTGGGATTCATATGATGAAACATGTGCATCTGCAATGAAGATGTAGTTATACCTGAACCTCTGCTTTATCTTTATGTTTGGAGGATACCGAAGAAATCCAATCAAGGTAATCGGGGGTGCAATTCATCTTCTTACAAAATTTATATTTAAATTTTTTCAGATCTGCTCAGTAAGAGGGGCTCTTTTTCTCCAGTACCTATACAGAAGCTCAGGTGTCCTAGCCCCACTGTAAGTATCCACCCTGCAGACATGAAAAGTAGGACTTTTGCCTGGATTACCACCCCAGTTGACTATTTGGACCTAGCAGTTCCTTCCCTCTTCTGTCCCTGTCCTTTCATTCATCTTCTAGCACCAGCATTTTCACAGAGTAATTCTGGATGATTTGTGCATGGATCTCCAGCAAAAGCAAAGTGATCCCTCCTCCACCCCTTTTTTCCAGGCTCCTTCCAGCAAAGAGATGATAAGGATATGGAAGAACCCAAAGCCACGCACCAGGAACTGTATGATTGCTGCTCTGTAACAAAAACTGGACAACTAATTCAGTTCCCTCTTTATAGTCCTCTTCCATACTTGCTCCTCTATGAAGCTCCTCATAAGGTCCTTCTCCAGAAGACTTGTTCACAGCTCTTCCTTTATTCCTTGACTCTATTTTTCCATGGGAAAAAGAGTAATTTCATGTATGGCCCTTTTTTTCTCAGCAAGCTTTTTGGTAAGCAGCTTTTATCCCTCAGGTGATGATCCCTGACAAGCTCTGGTACAAACAAAAGTGGGGCCATGCCAGAAGAAGCCTGCGACAGGGTTACCACAACTCAGGACTGTAACCTGGGATTTAAAGAGTCAAATTCATAATGCCTATTGCTTGATTAGTTTTTTAAAGAGCCATACAGCTGGTTCAGTATGCAAAATAGATGTCTGGCATTTATCTGACTAAAAACTTCAGGGAGAAAAAAAATCTGATTCAAATCATCCTGGAGAAATGCACTGTAACACCATACAGTAATATTTTATGTAGTAAAACTACTGTAACTAGAGACTAAATTTGCTATCAGTTGGTAGCTTCTTACCAATTTTTTCCACATTTTTAATCAAAAGACCTAGACATACTACTCCATATTAAAGTCTAGCCCCTGCAGATATTTTCTTGATTAAGCAAAGGCATTTTTAGCTCAGCACTTGGCAAAAGAAAAATCATCTGAAACTATCGATCACAGAAAGCTTAACAGGTTAGAAAAATGTTTGGACGAAGGGAGAGGGCAATAATAATAAATTGCATCTGGGCTGATAACCTCCTTGCCAACATCTTCAGCCAGCTGGAATCGGAAATGGCAATGATACGAAGCTCTATATACACAACGGTTACTAAAACTTAGAGCAAAAATAATGTACAGTAAATACTGAAAATATGACTTTGTCATCAGTGTACTTTTTTTAGAAATCAGAGTCTAACAAGTGCCTGTAAAATACATTTTTCTCTAGGAAAAGATAATGCTGTTGCTCATGACACGTGAAACAGTGCCACTCTAGGTGATGGATAAGGGGTCACGTTGGAATGGCAGGTCATACAGTGGAAACATTCGCAGTGACAGGTTACAGCTGCCAAACATCTCCTAGCAGGGCATTTTCTTCTGGGTAAAGCTCCTTTAACAGGGTCCAGCAGTGCTGCACAGAGCTGCGATCTCCCCTCTCACCTTCCAGGCA
The DNA here is from genome assembly GCA_031468815.1 of Morus bassanus. Classification (NCBI taxonomy): domain Eukaryota; kingdom Metazoa; phylum Chordata; class Aves; order Suliformes; family Sulidae; genus Morus; species Morus bassanus. The sequence continues at coordinate 2,820,478 of CM062567.1, read as the reverse complement.
TGGAGAAAGGTAAGTCAGTCAGAAGTGAATTGCGCGAGTCTCATACTCAGCGCAGGAGACTCGGCAGCTCCAAGCTACCCAAACAATGGACATTGCACTGGTATGCTATCATTTATGCCCCAGGTCAGTGGCACTCTGCAGTACAAACCAATGCAACCCTGATGTCAATGGGATTTAAACACGTTGTAAACTGCTGCGTGGTTTCATTTAGGCTCTAACATTAAACCCTTGTAAAGCCCTTTCATCGGGGCATGTTTATTATCTGCCAAAAACTAAAAAAAAAAAAAAAAAGGAAGAAAACTAGTTAATGGAACAGGGGAATAACTTCCTTAAGGATATCTCCCCTTCCATGCACTAGCCATGGGAGAAACAACTTATTCTCTCCCACCTACTCACCCATTTGTTGATCCATCTTCCTATGCCTGTCATCCACCAGCCCGCGCAAAGCTGGAACCAGCTGGGATCTGTTAACCGCCCTGTGCCTCTGCAGTTTCACACACGTGGTTCAAGTCAAGCACACACGCTTAAGTGTTTTCCCTGAACAGTGGCTGTGACCTCTAACACTTGATCTTACATGCTGGACAATTGCAGCTGCCATTCACCTTGGAAATAGCAGTGGATTTCTAACAACTGTTAAGAAGAAGCCTTTTCATGCTGGAAAGGGATCCCCAGCTAGTTCAGACTCCTGGAAGGTAGTATAGCCCACTGCTTAGGGAACCTGATCACAAGAAAAGAAAAATAAGTCCAGAATGGACGTAATTTTAAGACAATGTTTTAACTGGTTAATGAATTTATTTTTTTTAAATTAATTTAATGGTTTAATTTAAAATGTTTCATTCAAAAGGTTTCTTTTCCTTTCCTAAGCAGTTTTATGAAATAGCATGGGTAACCCACTGCACAGTTCATGGTTCTGTAGGTACATCCGTGAAGATGCAACTAGCATTGATGTACAAGCTAACAGAAACTGCATCTTAAATCCAAGGGTTTAGTGAGAAGTTTGGTAACTATGAACATGCTCAAATACCTGTTTTTTCTCCTTCAATATAAAGCTACTTATCTCCAGATGTGTCAGACCATTACTGCTACATGTAAAAGCAAGCACACTGCAGTTTCAGTAAGCAAGTATAAGTGAGCAAAAATATGTGTGGCGTGGCTGTTCTAAATGTGTTAAATTTTAAAACCAACGTACTCATGATACATTGCCACTTCTGCCAGGAGCAACTGACCTCTGAGATGAGAACTCCTGGTCTAATTTTAAGGTCAGTGCCTTTGCATTGTAAATCCCATTTTGTCTAATTGAAAACATGTCCCTTTTCAGCTAAATCAACACTCCAAAATGGGCCAACATACAAAGAGAAATAATAATAAATTATTATCATCATTATTATTATATTGGTTTTGTGGGGGTAATTACATCATGCCTGTTCTCATCATGATATCTGATCAAAATTGGCCCTGAGGTGACCAAGAATAATGTGGATTGTTTCTCTAACGCTGATTAGGAAGCCTGGAAGAGGGTGTGGATAAGGATTGCCTAAGGAGGACTTATACGCTGAAACAGAGACAGCGTTAGTGTGGCATTGTGTCCTGCAGGCTGCATTTGCCCTGCTAGAACAATTCCTGCAGCACTGCCTGGATCACTGGCTCTTCTTTGTGCATCTTCTTCAGTACATGCCCACAAACGTGTCTGCCACAGCACCTGAAGTTTCGCACCCCCAGCACCATGAAAAAGTAGAGGCCAGTCCTATGCCAGGAGTGCACGTGCTTATCTACATACGTGATGGACATGGACATCACCAAAATTGCACTTTTTACACAACTGGCAATACTTGCAGCTGAAGGGACATCCCTCCAGCCACATGGAGGGACCAGGATGGAGGACTGCTGCCTGACTCTGTAGGACAGACTACAGGTGGGATTTATCTTCCCCAGCCAACACTTCCATCTGATCTGGTCACCCTTGGCTCCCTTTATACTTCATGGAGATATAATTAACACTGTGAAAGGAGTTTAAGTTGCAGAACGTCTCATCTTAAAGGAGATGTTCAAAAGAGATCAGCTGAATCACACCCAAAGGTACCCATTTCTCTCCTTTGACTAGACAGAGAAGCTGGGAAGATGGTTTTAGATGTAGATACATACAGTACAGACACATGTCTGTCTTTGATCAGCTAAATCCCACTGTACTGAGTAGCACAATAGCTATTACATCTGAAAACTCAATGTCATCAAGTTGTTTGTAAAACTTCAAGACAAGGAGTGCTGTAAGGGAGGCTTTGAAAGATCAATACAGCACCTTTAAAGATGTTTGCAGGCAGCTTCTCCTGTGTTATGGACAGCATGGCAGAAATTGCATGTGCACTCTCTAAAAATACAGAAAGCAGTAGATGGAAATGGGCACAGAAAGCAAGAAGGAGCCTCATGATACTAAATTAAACATAAAACTAAGACCATGCAAACATGGATATGAAAACAAAATTCTCAGTTTCTTTCCTGATTATACATGACGTTGATCGTAACTGAACACCTCTAAAAATTAGATCAATTAAAGTTAGCACAGGAGAATGGGAATGGTGAAACAACTGGATATTTTAAATACTCTTTTAAGAAGAGCAGTATATTCTTCCACTTTTTCTGCCTCAGCCAGGGTTTAAAGAGAAAATATGTATTACTTTTTGTCTGGAGAACACACAGTACTTTACAAAACTTTGGCTTAATGTTTAACTCCTCTAAGTCAGCATTGCTCCCCTCATAACAAGTGCTTGTAATGTTAATTGACACCAGCTGAAAATCCAGTCCTTCGGGTATAGCTCCTCTGAGATTCATTTTGCCTTCGTAGTTCAAAACCAAGCAGGTTAGAATGGTATGTTGATTTTTCCACAGAAAACACTGATTTTGGTAAAAATTCATTCAGCTGAAAAATTAAAGCTTTTGGCTAAAGCCTGAAAATACACGTTTGGAAAATGTGTAGCGGTTTCTCATTGGACTGTAATACCAATATTTTCGGTACCCACTCACTTCCCTGGACAGCAAATACCTCATAGTTTTGCCTCCCTGAGAACATCATGAGACCACGTGGCACTGTGGCATCATGGGAGATGTAGTCTAACTGAAAATTTTGGCCCAGACTAGGGAAGGGTGACTTGAGGTACCAAAAGGACAACTCCCACAAGATCCTACTGTGCTTTGTCCTTGGGAACATTTGTGGTCTTTAAGTATTTCCTTTTACTGCAAATACTGAAATATGCCATGAAAAGCAAACACTTTTTTTGAAGGATAAAATGTTCTTTTGCCAAGAGCCTTAATATTCTATCAGAAAGCAGTTTGAGTCGAAACATTTCAACCAAGGTCCACAGAGGCTTTTTGAAGAAGGTAGTGCTGATGGTGAGTATTGAGTTGTCTTCCAAAGAAATAACTGCGATAGAAGATGCCTCTACTTCGGATAGCATAATTTTATGATTTATTATACTGCAGATCAGAAGCTGAAAACCAAAGAGGTTTGTTTAATTTTCCTTCAGCCTTTCTAGAGTCATATTTGCAGAGGGAGGACAACCTCCTCCACTTCTATTTCTGTGTACAAGTTAGGACATTGGATTTATTAATGATGAACAGACATGGTCAAATGGTTCTTCCCTCCAGGCTTGATCATTAAATGAAGGCAATGTAAATCATTTGACTGGCAGGACTCCTGAAAATACACAGCACCTCTTATGCCCTCCTTCGCTCTGCTCAAACTTATGATTGACTTCAGGTGTTTCTCAGATTAACCTATATTAGACATCACAACCATCATGACAGAAGCAAGTGTATTGCTTTAGCAAAAAAAAAAAAAAAATCAGTAGAACCTACTTCCTTTATGGAGCTCCTTGTCATTTCCTTAACATAAAGAAATAATGAATATCACTGTGAAGCAACAGCACTGAAAGATCACCATTCCTACATTTACCTCAGTGTTCTTTCAAAGTGGAGGATGAGAAATGAGATGCAGCACCATGATTTCACTCTGACAGCAAAAAGGGATGCTGCTTACAGTTGCTGAAAGGGATGCTCGAACATAAATCATGACATACAAAGTAGACAAACCTTTTGTGAAAGAATGGCTCAAACATGCTCAAACATGCTTGCCTATACTGCAATGCAGTTGATACTGTGATGATCACAAATTAAAACGTCTTTGGGAATTTTATGTCTGGAATGACCAGGACCAGGGTTTCCGGCATCACCCAGAAAATGGTGTTTCCATCCTAATGGTACCTTCTGGGGTTACTGTTGCATGGTTCAGGTGAAGAGAGGCCTAGCTGGGACATAGATCCTGTCACTGCTTGGGCTTTCCATGTTCTCCAGGTGTTTTCCAGCCAAAATGAGATTACAGTGTCATGACAGGACATGATGTTTTGGCCGTTAAGTCTCTCTCCTTAGAAACTGATGCACTACGACTCACATCAGTTCTGCACTGGGCGATTGAATCACTCTATGGTGAGAGGGGACCTCTGTAAGCTAGGTTCAACTATGGCTATATTAATACCTCATTTTCTCATAAAGACATCCACTGATGGAAACTCCACATCCTTTCCAGGAAACTCATTCTAATATTTCCCACTCTTCAGCAGCAAAATATCCCCATGATATCTCATGAGAGCACAATATTCTCAAAGGGTCTGTGTCTGGAAGAGCTCTGTGAAAAAGGGTGTGTTTCTTGGATGCTTTCTTTGTCTAGGAGGTAGAGAGAGGAGTATTTTTATCACAGCTTTTAAGTATTCCCTTGTTTACAGTCCATATAGGATTCCTGGATAGGCAAAGTATCTTCCACTTACCCAGAAAACCACCCACAAACCCAAAAAGCATTAATTAACTGCTACTTCTTATAACAGTCAACTAACTTTATTAAGGGTGACCACACTTTAGCCAGGCCCTCTCTGGTTGCTTTTTAGTCTGGCAGTGATATGATTCTTGGTGAATCACAGCACAGAAAGCAGCTGATACGGATGGGCTGTATCATTCCAGAACTACTTAAAAGCTCGCTGAATAGAGATGGACCACAGCCATGAAGTTATAAAGCATAAGATTACTTCTTCCAGGAAATATCCCAAGACAGAACACACTGATCAGTCAGCATTTTCACTCTGATCTGAGGAAGAACTAGTAGGTCTTTCCCAGTTTCCCTTTGACATTCACAGAGATTATAAAGAGCCGACAAGCTTCAGGGTAAAGGATGAGGTCATGAACATTGTATTGGGTTTACATGGTAAAGTTTTCGTAGTGGGGGCAGGGGGGGCAAAAGGGTGGTCTGTGTGAGAGGCTGCTAGAAGCTTTCCCCATGTCTGATAGAGCCAATGCCAACCGACTCCAAGACGGACCCACCGTTGGCCAAGGCCAAGCCCATCAGCGATGGTGGTAGCACTTCTGGGATAACATATTTAAGAAGGGAAAAAAAAACCCAAAACTGCTCAATTACAAACAGAGAGAGGAGTGAGAATATGTGAGAGGAACAGCCCTGCAGAACCCAAGGTAAGTGAAGAAGGAGGAGGAGGAGGTGCTCCAGGCGCCAGAGCAGAGATTCCCCTGCAGTCCACGGTGAAGACCATGGTGAGGCAGGCTGTCCCCCTGCAGCCCATGGCGGTTAACGGTGGAGCAGATATCCACCTGCAGCCCATGGAGGACCACACACCAGAGCAGGTGGATGCCCAAAAGAGGCTGTGACCCCATGAGAAGCCCATGCTGGAGCAGGCTTCTGGCAGGACCTGTGGCCCCGTGGGGAGAGGAGCTCACGCTGGAGCAGGCTTTCTGGCAGGACTTGTGACCCTGAGGAGGACCCACGCTGGAGCAGTCTGTTCCTGAAGGACTGCACCCCATGGAAGAGACCCATGCTGGAGCAGTTTGTGAAGAACTGCAGCCCATGGGAAAGACTCACATTACAGAAGTTAGTGGAGGACTGTCTCCCATGGGAGGGACCCCACGCTGGAGCAAGGGAGGAGTGTGAGGAGTCCTCCCCTTGAGGAGGAAGGAGCGGCAGAGACATCGTGTGATGAACTGACTGCAAGCCCCATTCCCCATCCCCCTGCGCCGCTGTGGGGAGGAGGTAGAGAAAATTGGGAGTAAAGTTGAGCCCAGGACAAAGGGAGGGGTGGGAGGAAGGTGTTTTTAAGATTTGGTTTTATTTCTCCTTACCCTACTCTGATTTGATTAGTAATAAATTAAACTAATTTCCCTAAGTTGAGTCTGTTTTGCCTGTGATGGTAATTGGTGAGTGATCCCTCCCTGTCCATATCTCAACCCATAAGCTCCAGCTCCAGCTGAGGAGGAGAAGTGATAGAGCAGCTTTGGTGGGCACCTGGTGTCCAACCAGGGTGGACCCACCACAACACCCTGTAAAACCCTTTCTTGCAGTTGTATCAAAGACAGTGACATGTAAATTGAACTTCTTGGAGATGCCCAGGACCTGCCTCCTGTAGGTTTCAAAAGAATCTACACCATTGCCAACTGTCAGGGCTCTGACAGCAGCATCACACCAGTGGCCCTGATTGTCAGGATATGGCTCCCTCTCCCATGCCCAACTGGGTTATTTTCCTCTGACCTCTCATTTCCTGGATAGGAGGAGAAGACGTCAGATTTTTGGGTGGGGAAGGGAGTTAATGTTAAGCAAGCTTAATCTACTGTATAAACCTTGCTTCATGAGTTCAAAGAGCATGTCAGGGAGTGTTTGGGACACAGTGATAGCTCCAGGACAGACCCAGATGGGACTGGTGTACTGCTTACAAAGGTAAAACACATCCTGGCCTTGGCAGTGCCTGCCACATCACATGATAGGAAATGGATTTTCTGCTGGTGCTTGTAACCCAAGCCTTTACCCTTTTTAATCCCTTGATGACAAATATATTTCTAGACTTTTAACTTGTGCCTGTCAACTCTATTCATTATATTTCTAAGGTGTGTCTGAACAGTGGGATCATTATTCCACTTTTACTTATTGCTGGGAAATTTTTTTCTGTGGGACAAGGCAATTTTTGGTTCTTCCTTTCCATATAGATACACTAGACATGCTGGCTACATTTAGGAGAGACTGGACGTACAGCACACAAGTTCCCGGTTCAAGGCCAAAAATGCAAGCCCTCAATTTCTTGCACACTAAGTATGGGGAAAACCTTCTTGCTGGGATGTGTTGTGAGCCTAAGGGCTTTCTGCAAGGAAAGGTGAATTCATACCAGCCATGGAGTACAGAAAGGACTAATAGGACTCCCTGGAAATGGAAAGGTAAGTGTCTGGAATGATACAGGAATTTTTGTCTTGTGTAATTTACCAGTGCTGCTGAGGGGCAGTCTGGGGTTTGTTCCTGAGTAAATTAGAACATTGAAGAGGAAAGCATAAAAATAAATCAGTGTAAACTGGTCATAACTTAATGTAGGTTGTAAGTTAAGAAAAGCTTCCTAATAACAAGAGTGAGTTTCTGGGAGAACCTCCTCTTAGAGTAATGGGGGAAAACAAGCTAAATGGGGAAAAGGTGGGTGATGATGTGTTGCATTAACAGAGGTCTAAGGATTTCCATTTTAATCCTGTGGTCTTATCTGCAGAACCTTCAGCTCACCTCCATATGACCACTTCAGAGTGCAAGATAAGTCACTATTGGATACAACTGATGAAATATAACAGCAACAAAAATGCAGCACGCTAATAAAAAAAGAGGGATTCCACTAATTCTGATCACAGACCTGGCTGGTCGTATGGACTTGGCTGGAGATTCCTGCTGGTGAGGCCACTGCTTCTCCTGCCCCTACTATTGTGCTTGGTTTCCTCTTCCTGTAGGGAGCAGCTGGCCCTCGTTGCACCCTGACAGCAGGATACCTAAGTCTGTTGCAGTTGTCCGGTTCTGTTAAAAAAAGACAATCTGGAAAAACTAGCATCTATTAGCAGGACACAGTTAAAGCAGAATATTATCAATTTACTCCACCTGGAGTTCCCACTAACACCAGGAACACATCAGCCCAGGAGCCAGCTCCTGAAATCCTTACTCAGAATTGCAAATGAATCCAGATCAAGCATCTCTCACTAATTCATTGGGAAACTTCTCTTTCTCCATGCTGGAGTTTGATTTGGACGTTGGTCTATGTTTCATGTTACTCTGGCAGTATAAGATACCCAAAACTGCTGCTTTGTTTTCCATCCATGAGTCTTTTCTGATTGGCCACCAGCCCATTATATCTGCAATGGTGTCAAGGTCTGGCAATTCTGATTCCAGAGTTTTGCCTGGGGTTTGTTTAGTTTTAGGAAGAGGGGGAAGCATGTAAATTTTTTTTTTTTTGATTGACAGTATGGGAAAGATCTAAGCCAGCCTCAAAATGTCATTCGCTCCAAGTGTTGGCACTAACTGTTGTCTTCTGGCAGAACAGGTCTGAGCTCACATTACCAATAAAAGGTGGTCGGGAATCCTACGGTGCATCTTCATACTCACCCAAACTTAACTCCAGTCAGGCAGAGACCCTTTTAAACAAAGTGGTAAAATTAGTTTGGTCTTGTAATTTTACAGAGAAGATTAGAGGTGGTTTACTGGTACCTCACTGAGCCCCGCAAGGAGCTTATTGGGTAAGGCTCCATGCCTTATGCTAATCAGGACGTCAGACTCAATGACCACAAGAGACAGAAAAAAGGTATCTGGGGACATTATATGCAATTATGAACTATATCAAGCAACTTAATCTTTCAATTCCTCTCTGCATTTATCAAGTTTCATTTAAGACCATTAAGGACTCTTTCCCCCTCTCTTACCATTAGGGAATCTTTCTAAAATATTACTCTTCTCATGTATGTAAACCTTCTTCTCAATTCTGACCTAAGATTTGTTATGTTCTATGAATTTTGTTTTACGTTTGCACCACCAACATCTTGTAGTATACAGATTTCTGCCTTCCTATTGTTTACATCTCTCAGGTACTTCCAGACTAAGCAAGAATAGGTGTTGTAGTTTCCTCATCTGTAATAGGCTCTTAATTTCTCTGACCAGCCTTATAGACTTTATCGCATTTATTGTAGTCTGAATGGAATCTTTTTGAACAGACACAATCAGTATTGTATTTGTTACTTCAAAGAATAAGAATTTTGTACAATTTTACCCATGCCTGACACATTTTTCTTAAATGTGCCCTGTCTGTTGTAGGATCCAGCCTTTTAAATGAGTTTTCCTTTTTCCTGCCTGTGTTGGTTGCATCATATTCATTCTGCAATTGACAACTACATCCATATTCTTACCCTTCTCAGGTGCTTTAAATGATTGAGCTACAACCCTGCCGCAGAGCGATCCGATCTGTTGATAGAAATATGAACTCATCAGCTTTCCTTAGTGTTTCCCATCCAGCCCTAAACCAAACCTTTTTAACATATGTCACAAAAAGCTCACAAATTTGTTGCTTCTCATTTAAAAATAATGCCATTTGGATACTGTGTATGCTTACCAATTTCAATGTGTCCATAGTTCACCCATAAATACGATCCCTTTTTCAGTCCTTCTGGTGCATGTGACGATTCTGCAGTGGTCCCCAATCACAAAGGTCCCTTGATTCTACAGTGCTCCTGTGGACTAATTTTTTATGGCTTGCTGAAAGAAAGCAATTAAGTACACAGGAAAAAAAAAACAACAACTCTTCTTTGCGGAACATATGATCCAAGCTGATGAGAACTAAGAGGAGAGGATCTAAGAATTGGGAGATGCAAGGATGCTTTTACTTGCAGGTGTTGTGAATAGGTTAAATGCTAGGAAAGAAAAATAAAACAGAGCAGTCCATAATAAACTGCCAAAGAAGAAAACACTTGGCCAAAGGGCCTGTTATTTCCACATTTAGCCTTAATTAGGCAAGTGGACATATACATTTCATCAAGAAATTCAGTTAATTTTGTGACTATAGTATTTATATATTTCTGTCAGCAGCATAAACAAAATATGAGCAAACAAATAATAATTCAGCACCTTGTCAAAATCAAAAACTGTTACACCTGGAGTGGTTTAATAGATATCTGATGTTAGAGCTTACAGAGTTTCTAAAACAAACTGGTTTGGGTTATTTTCTTTTGTGAATAACACAGGTATAGTCAATCTGCTGGATAACGTAACTCAACATCCACCTGGCAATAATAACTCCCTGCAGGGGAAAGTGAGTGTAGCAAAGGCATAACAGCACTTTGTCTTTCTCTCCTCTCCTTTGTGGACATGTTCTGATGTACCTTCAGTGAGAAGCATGCTCTGTACGAGAAGGGCGGGTATTCCCTCTGGGTATGATGGAAACCCTCTAACAGGTCAGCCTGAGTTTATTTCCCAAGCCAGCAGAACCCAACAGATCAGCAAAGACACTAAGGGTTTGCCCAAAGGGTTGTCAAGCATTGGAACAGGCTGTCCAGGGAAGTGGTTGAGTCACCATCCCTGGAGATATTTAAAAGACATGTAGATCTGGCATTTAGGAATATGGTTTAGTGGTGGGCTTGGCAGTGTTAGATTTATGGTTGGACTCAGTGATCTTAACGGTCTTTTCTAACCGAAATTATTCTATGATTCTAAGTTTGTGTGAATATATTTACAGCTGTTAATATCCCATCTGCTGCCTAGTTCTGTTTTCTGGTTTCCTTGTATTTTTAATGCTAAATGCAAAGGAACACAAGACACAAGGATCTGGGGGAGGGTGTGTGTGTGTGTGGTGTCCTTGTGATGGACTCTTCAATGCCTGAGTAGTTTTTTCTGGATTGGATTCACTTACGTTAATTTCTGTCCTCTGTCATTTAGATGTCTAAACCACAGCCAGCCATCTTAGCTCCTAGTTAAAATTATTGGAGAGAAAAAGACACTTCCAGAGAGGAACTTGTTGAATTTGTGGTGTAATTGCTCTCTGGAAGTACCTTTTTTGTTTCCCTTCATTGACTTTACAGGAGGTTTGGGGTAAATGGTTCAGACTCATATATCTCACTTTAAAACTCCTAAACTAGAACAGATTAACCCCTGCCAGGAGATGCATGCCCTGAATTGTGGGTTCTCTGCCACTTTATGGTAGCAACCTCAAAGCCTCCTGATTGCACCAGGCACGTGGGCTCACAGAGGGCTGTGGCACTGGTCTCTCTCTAAGAGGGTGTGAGGTGGGAATCCCCCATGTAAGCCTCCTGCCGAGTGTGTTCATCTTTCAAAAGCACAGCGTTTTTTCCTCCCAGAAGGCATGGTTAAATAAAACTAATAGATTAAAACCCCCTGTAGTTGGCCACTGTGATTTCTCTGACTACAACGGAATTTTAGAAAGCAGGAGGAAAAAAAAAAAGGACGAGAGGGATCTGAGAAGAGTGTCTGCTTGTTTTTACTTCTCCTGAATTATGGCTCATTTCCTTTGAAGTTCTGCTGACTTTGTACTGCAGTGTGTTACAGTGAATTAATCCATCTTCTCCTTGCCTGCTAGGAAGGTGCACTTCACTTTTCCTTTCTTTCTTCACAACTCCACCCCAAACTCACCCACCACCTCCTCTCTGACTCGCACTGCTTCATGTGAGAGTAGAAAGCAGTTTCAGCCCTTAGCCAAGAAGTGACTCTGGACTTGGCAAGATGGATGGACTGGTTTACATTAAAAAAGAAAAAAAAATAAAATAAAAGGCAGTAGGGGGAAAAGAAGGTGTGTTCTCTACTTTACTGGAAACAGACCTTTGCAGAGCTTTCCAGGGGAGATAGTCAGGGGACACTTTGCCATTTAAAGTGACAGCTCTATAGCAAAGACCTTGGAAAAAAAATACAATGATAAACTGCTCAAGATTTTATAGGCCTTTAGGTACAAAAAGTAAAACAAAACAAAACAAAAACCCCAGCAACCCTCCTCTGGTTAACATCACAGCTGATGTGACTTAGGTTTAGCTAAAGACCATGTCAATTATGCAAACTCTTCTGCATAGCTGGGCTTATTTCTGAACAGAAGGAAAAATGTGACTGCATTTAGCCTTTCCTCTGGGATTGCTCCTGAAATTAGGTTTAACATCCCCACGACTCTGGTTGCGATTTGTAAGCAAAGCAAAAGCCAGTTCTGTCTGATTACTAGCAGGCAGATGCCTAATACAGTCGATGTTTCTTGAAGGTGATCTGACATACCTCTGTGAGCCAGTGAGAAGAATAATTATGTGTCTAGGAGGACACTTACAATAACTGCCAATGGGTACTTTCATTATTTTTAGCTGTTAGATGCTCTGTGGAAAAAGGAGGAAAGGGGAGGAAAAGGAAAGAAAGATAAACTTGTGGAAAAGGCTTTAAACCGTGCAAAGTCAACTGAGCAGTAGAAGAACAGACTCAGCCAGGGACACAGGACACATTTTATTCACTTATTACATTCACTCTATTTTTCCCTTATTGGTGCAAAGGTGCCAGTTCACTGCAGCTGAATCCAAAGACCTTTTCAGATTCACAGACAACCATATTGAAGGAATGTATTGAGCACAGATACAGTGATTGCAGAAACTAAAACTCTTGTGTCCCTCTTATTCCACCTTGCCAATGAAAAGTCTGTATATGACACTTTAAATTAGTTTAAGGCCAAATGCTGAGGACTGAGGTGGATTCAGGGATTTGGGTTGCTTCTCTAGATCTGCCATTTATTTGCCAGGTGTCTTTGAGTTTTCCTGTTTGTTCTTCCAAGTCTTCAGAGTTGTTATGTTTCCCTGCTGTGAAAAACCCAGTGTACATGGGGAATAAAAATAAAAATCAAGGAATAAAAGATGCTACTGAATTCTTTCTTCCAACAGTATGCTACTGGTGGGTGGTATACCGCTGTTTCACCAGCTGTTGATCCCACTCGAGGATATCAATGCAAATTCATGTTCCATGTCCATTTTATCTGCACAGTAATGAAAAGTAGATTTCATCTTTTGTGGGTGCCATGTTTTTATCTTATTTAACAGGGATACTGCTGAAACTATCAGCTGAAGAATCAAGCCTGACTTCTCAGATGAAGCTGTAAGGATCTTTAAAGTTTAGTTCTTGAAGGCTCTGATCATGTTCCTCATAACTTGAAGTTCGTTGTAATTGTACAGTGTGGTACCAGTCTGACCAAGTCAGCATTTAAATGAATTCTGTGCTCAGGGAAGGGAAATTTGGGTAAGAGAAAATGGAATAGGTAAATATAATCAGTTGGGTCTAGCTAATATTTTTGTCCGTATGCGTTGCTATCTTGAAGTTTTGAAATGCAACTGCTGACACAGCCTTCCCGTGTACACCATCTGCTCTCCAAATTTACCTGGAAGGATGGTCACAAAGGGGTTAGTTTAATTTCCAGTCCTGGACAAGATTTTTTCCCAGGTCCACCTCTTTCAGCTCCAAGCACTTAAAACAGTTCTTGCCTTTGATTTTTTTTCACTGTTAGTCAGAAAGGAGCAATGCCAGGTATCTCATGGGTAGGGTTGTCTGTCTGCTTCTAAGAGCAAAACTCTCATGGACTTAATCCAAATGTCTGTGATTTTGTCTGAGATGCATGTCAGTCATGCTGGTACATACTGTAGAGTAGATGGACACTTCTTAACTGAGATGCTTCTAAATCAAGACACATTCTCAGTGTGACTTGCCTCTATGTTCAAAGCCATTTTGGTCATTATTTTTTGGGGGAGTAGGAGGAATGTCTTTGGGATCAGGGAAAAAAATTTTCCAGGAGGAAGTTGCTTCCCTAGTCAGAACTGGAAGGCACTTGGTGCAGATAGGTCTTCCAGAAAGGTGGGTCCACCAGGCCTTTCATAACCCATCTGACTCTCTGGCAACTCACAGCTCTGAGTGTGAGGGATCTCTTGGTGTCCACCATAGTTTTCATTTTAGGATTGTAGTGAGAACTGAAGCAGCGTGTCTTACTAAAAGCATTGTTCATGAAAAGGGTGTTTGTGTGAAATATAACATTGTGGGAGGAGTAGGAGATCCGATTAAATGACCTAATTCCACTTAGGCCTTAAAATCTGAGAAACTTGACTTGACAGTTTCCTTATGTCTTTGTATCATTCCATTAAGCTAATGTTTCCACAGGAGAGTTGTATACTTCTGCCCTAGATGGTTTGATCAGAGACCTAGAAAGAAACTTAAAAAACATGTGTTAATTCTTGACTCTCTTGCCTTCTTTACTATGCAAATTATTTAATTTGGCTGTGTTTTCACTCCCACTCTGATTACTGAATAAGGCAGTATTTTCTTCGCAACTGAGACTAGGAGTTTGTCAGGACAGGGATGGCCTGTTGCAAATTACAAATTTTTTACAGAACTTAGCATAATAAAATGCTAATCCTGTGTGTAGAAGAGCTTCAACAATAAGTATAATTACAATGTGCAAACAGCTTCTTGGGAGGCTGCAATGCTAGACAGTTGGCTTACAGACGTTTATCTTACACTTGCCTCTTGGGATGGAAAAAGGGGTTGGAGAGTTCAACTCATGCTCATCTTGTTTTACCATTGATTGGTTCAGCAAACCTAAAGCATACGATAGGAAACTAATGATCATCTTCCAGACTCAGGGATTGCTTAATTGCTTCTGAATGCATTTATGATGGGAGGTTGCACGCTAGTAAGATTTATTAGGCCTGGCAGTCTGTGTGCATGTTTGTTACATGATTAATACAGTTAACAGTTCTGAATCAACAACCTCCAAATATTGTCTCAGAACTTGCCAAGGAAAATCTGCAACTCCAACCCATCCAGAGAACAGTAGCAGCTTTTATACTACTGTATTTCAGCATTAGCAAGTTGTCTTGCAACGTTAGTGATGGTGGTGAGGGCTGGGGGAGGAGAACTGAAATAGTTGTGGATTTAAAAAAAAAAAAAAAAAAAAAAGAAAAAAGCCAAACTACAGATAAGGATTTGGGAGGGTGTGTGGAGAAAGACAGATGAACAGAACTAAGCAGTTAATACTGTCCTTGATTTAAAATCCCAGTGGTACCAGTGCAAGTTCTTGTGTTCCTCATCCTCTTTCAGAGAAGGAGGAAATTAACAGAGGCCAAATTGTGAGAAAAGTCTATCTAAACCACATTGCTCTAATTCTTCCTTTCTTTTATTTTCCTTTTTCTTTTATTTTCCTTTTTCTTTTACCACCTATAGAAAATGCCGGCAAACCTCAGGTGCTTTTAGTTCAATTTCACTATGGAGCAGCCTCTCCTAACACTGCAGATTACCCTCCCCAAAGCAGTGATGATCTACCAAACCTCAAGATTAGGAGGCAATTTGAACAAGGTTAGAAGTGATTTTTCTCTGTAACTCCTATACATAAGTAGTAAGACTGTCCAAAATCGTTCAAGGCTACAAGAAACCACTGACAATACAGTATGGGGAAGGCAAAGTAAATATCCACTCACCTATTTCCAAGAACCAGCAAAAGTTGAGGACCATCCTGCATATGTGAGACTGTTCTGTGGAATCATTTTTTTCAGCACTTTCACAGATTAATAACATTCAAAGCCAGGAAAGACGATTATGACATGCTAAACTGACCAGACCTCCATCATTAACTGGACCATGGAATTTTACCTGATAGATTCTGAATATAATCTGCAAATCTCCTGTTGAACTCTAATATACATCACATGATCAGAGTTGAAAACAAAGGATAAGTCACAGCTCCATGAAAACTCCTTGCACATTAAATTATCCTCACTGATTTCTTGCCACTCTGAACTTCTTGACTTCAAATCCTAGTATTTTGGTATTATCGTCTCTGATGGTTTAAAGAGCCTTCTGATGCAAACAGGTGTACGCTACAGAAGGAATAAAAAATGCTTGCTATAAAGAATTTTCTTGTATCTCGGGAGCAAACAAATGCTGGTTTTACCTCACCTGTTAGTAAATTAGGTCCTACAGCAGACACAATAAATATCCTTTGCATAGATTTTGCAATTACATCTCCTCTGCTAGTAGAAAGCAACTTCAGCTGTTCACACTGAGGATGCACCTATCAATGCACCTATCCATAAAGGAGTGTGTTGTCCATAAGTTAATATGGAAATGTATGTCATTTTCCAGCCCATACTCAGAATCTGTCTTTCTGTGAAGTTTTGCAGCTCAATACAGCCTGTTCCACACAACAATCAAAACAACAGCCCCATCTTCCTTTCAACTGTAACTCCCTGCTGACCTCCTCAAAGGGCACCATCTCAGGGCGGAAATATTTATGGAAAACAGATCTGCTTGTTCGCACCGTGATCACAACACAGCGGCTCCTCAGAAGCACTGTGTTCCTGGCTCCTTGTCCCAGGTCCAGGATCTGAGTTAGAGCAGGATCTTGACCAGCAGTTGAAGTAGTGAGACCACTGCCTATTGCACCAATCCATAACAATTCATTGCCTTTACCTGCTGGTATCTGTTATTTGCTTGAGTTGTACACTGTTTTTGTACACACATTCAGCCTTTTAGCAGCATCTTTTCCAACAGATCAGCGCACACAGGCAGGCTTCATGGACCATTTTTCTATCTAACAGTCCTTGGTTTACTTTAGTATAATTTTCCAGAACAGAGTCAAGTGAATTACCTGTGTCCTGGAGGCTTACAGAAGCAGAATGTATTAAAGACGCATAATTTTTCCTTATCTTTTTTCCTAGGTTCATGATAGGCTGAAGCCAAATAACTTCTGACATACAGGCAGCATAGATAGCCAGAGAGTCTGGGCACCAGAAAAACTGTAATAGCCTCAAAACTGTTGAAACAGACTGCACAGCAGCAGCAAAGCTGTAAATCTCAAGACAAATACACTAAGAACATGTAAAAGAAACAGATATTTTCCTGTTGGCTTTGGGAGAAAAAAAAATAAAGTCAAAGGCAAATCTTGGCTTTGAGCCCACGTTGGGCACAACCTGTCCAAGGCCACACAGTGAGCCAATAGCAGAGCCCTTGTTGCACCCTCAGGGTACCAGTTCCCCACACTGAGCGATGCTCCCTCTTGTTACCCACTGCATCCATATGAATAACCCTGTTCTAAAACTATCATCCTAACACAGAGCTCAATAAAAGGTCCAGGAAACGTTACCACTGTGAAGCCAATCAGGAAGCAAAGATTTGGATGGGCAGACAGGACCTCAGCCACAGGCAATCAGCTGACATTAGACGGTCAGCCTTGCTTCAGATTTCAGGATTATTGTCCCGATTTCTCTTCTGTGGTTACCCGCAGCCAAACAGGATCCAGGCTTCTTAGAGATTTATTTTTTTTTTTTCAGGGGTGGGGGGTGGTGGTGGGGTTGTATGAGACAAAATGTATTTCTGCCAGAAAGTTTTGTAAAGTGACACTGGGTTCCTATTTCTTTTGGCCACCACTTCCAGCTGCACAGGGAGCAGAAAAGCCACATGAACTACATTATAAAGCCAAAACAACACTCTTGCCTTTTTTGGGTTTTTCTTTCCTTTGGAAATTATTTATGGGTATATTGGATACAACAGTTCATATCCCTAGTTTGGAGCAAACTAGCCAACAAAAGTAGCCCATTCTCAGGTAGAAAGAGGCACCCAAGAGTCACAGCTACATACCAGCAGACCCCTCCCATCTGCAACGTCAAAGACAGGACACGCAGGGAGTCCCTGTCTGGTCATAGGATGTATCACAGACTGTGTGGAAATTTTAGAGCTTGGTAATCACAAGGTCTGCTCCTGCCAGCAGCCACACTGACAAGACTTTGGCATATTCATTACAGTGCAGTCCTGCCTTTCTCAGCTGTAGGAAACACCACAAACCTGTTCAGGACCTGAATATTTGTTGATGTCAACATAAAAATTAATAATTCATGAAACTACCATCCTGTTTAAACACCAACACCACCTCCCCTCCCAATTAGGGATATCTGTAACTTCACCAATTAATCTGTATATGTGTCTGTCCATGTGACAAAAATGTGTTGGATATTTGGAACATTGGGGGCTTTCTGAAGTATTTGTCAGTAGGATGTTGTGGTTTGGTTAAAGTGTACACGGTGACTCTAGAGGCTGGAGTTTGAGTTTCACTCTGGGCTCTGGCTGCCGCCTGCTCCGTTCCTTCAGTTTAGCTGAATGCAAATGCCTGAAGATTCAAACTGGATGTAGTGCCAGACATACAATCTTCTCAGTGCCATTGGCTGTGGAAGGTGGAATGCCTTGACCATCCCCCACAAAGAGTTATCGTTTGTATCCAAGATGGAAAAAAAAGGTGTGCTGCATCTAGTTCATAAAATAACAAGATGACTGGTCATTCTGTCATTTGCTGTCCTCAATCTCAGCCTTTGAACATTGGCCTGAGATGACTGTGCTGTCTCCCAGGAATCATAGAATCACAGAATCATTAAGGTTGGAAAAGACCTCTAGGATCATCAAGTCCAACTGTCAACTCAACACCCCCATGTCTCCTAAACCATGCCCTGAAGTGCCACGGCTACACGTTTTTCGAACACCCTCAGGGATGGTGACTCCACCACCTCTCTGGGCAGCCTGTTCCAATGCCTGACCACTCTTGTGTGTGGTAAGGATATTTTTCCTAATATCCAATCTAAACCTTCCCTGATGCAGCTTGAGGCCATTTCCTCACATCTTATCGCTATTGAGTTGGGAGAAGAGACCAACCCCCACCTCACTACAACCCCCTTGCAGGTAGTTGTAGAGGGCGATAAGGTCTCCCTTCAGCCTCCTCTTCTCCAGGCTAAACCCCCACAGCTCCTTCAGCTGCTCCCCATCACACTTGTTCTCCAGACCCTTCCCCAGCTCCGTTGCCCTTCTCTGGACACGCTCCAGCACCTCCATGTCCTTCTTGTCCTGAGGGGCCCAAAACTGAACACAGCATTCGAGGGGCGGCCTCACCAGTGCCGAGCACAGGGGCACCATCCCTGCCCTGCTCCTGCTGGCCACACTACTGCTGATACAAGCCAGGATGCTGTTGGCCTCCTTGGCCACCTGGGCACGCTGCTGGCTCGTGTTCAGCCGGCTGTCAGCCAGCACCCCCAGGTCCTTCTCCGCAGGGCAGCTTTCCAGCCACTCCTCCCCAAGCCTGGAGCATTGCCTGGGGTTGAATCATCTGGTGGTGACCAATTTTGCGGTTCTCTCAGGTGACACTGTAAGAGAAGCCTGTCCTATCATAATGGACGTTTGGATTGTGTACCTGAAACTTCAAGCTGGACCTGGTGGCCCCAGCATGCCCTGAGATGGTGGTGGAGGGGTGAAATGAGGGAAGGTGCCTGTGACCCATGTACAGAGGGGTCTGCTGTGTTTAGTCTATTGATAATTGCTTAGCTTTTTTTTGCCAGGGAAAAACAAGAGTAAAAATATTGAAAGAAACCTGCTGAGCTGCATGTTTGGATGCAGCTACAGCCTGAGTCTTCCTCAAGTCTCTGAAATTAATTACTCCTCTATGCTAGGGCAAAAAGGACTGTAGCCAGGCTCATGCCTCCCAAGTAGAAGCTGCAGCTAACGTGTGTGTTTTCCAGACAGCCTCCTTCAAGCATGTTAACCTGCAATGTGGCCTCCCCATGTAGCTTCATCCTCTGTCCTGCTCTGTGACTCCTTTTTCTCAGCTGGATGCAACTGATGACTTGCAGTGGCTGATGTGCGAGGCTGTGGAGTAGGAGAATTGAGGGCGACATATATGTAGCTGTATGGGGGATGAAGGGCCAAGGTCAGGTGTGTGCATTTCAGGCTCATTACATGAGCTGTAGTGACATGGTCTGAGATCTAGAAGAAGAATAATAGGGGCACCTTTGGAGTTGGTGTTTGCTCAGCAGCTACTGTAAGCCAGGGCCTAGAACCACATCCAGACCTGCTAGATACTCTGCCAATATAAATCCTCCTCCTTCTTCCTATGACCATTTCTTCCACTGTGGAGATTGACGGTGCTGGCATTACTGGGAAAACATAAAACAAAGTACAGTGCAATTAGTTTTTTTCCTGGTGTTTGCCACTCATGTTAGGAAACTCGTGTTTCCAAAAAGCAGCTGAAACCCTCCTAAGAGAGGTATGTCACATGGGTGGAATTTGTCTCCCATGGGACGTCTGTCTCATTAACTATAGATAACTGACTCAAACCAGAAAGCTCAAGTGTTGGATGTCTACAGCTGATGGATGTAGATGCGAATGCAGAGCTGGACAATCATTTTCCATTAGAAAGCTTGTCAGGTGGTTTTGCTGATAGAAAGTGGCAGGTTGAGAAACAAGAAACAAAATGATTTCTGGAGAAAATTTCTGTCAAAATATTTATTTAAAAAAAAAGCTTTTTTTTCTCCTTTTTTGTGCTCGGAAAATTTTTGGGTTTACAATGTTGAATCTGCTGTCTCTAACATGCTTTTGATATTGTCAGGTACTCAGCATAGTCTATTAGTTGTCTGTAGAGCAATCAGCAAAAAAGCAATGAAGCCTTTAAGCACTCAGGGAAAAACAAGAAATAAAACAATGCCAGCAAAACAAAAGAAAACAAAACATTGTTGTTTTTTTTTTAAATCTGTTTCATGCATTTCTGTCCATCCCGGTATCTGCTCTGGCATCTGGTACAATCACACATGTGTTCCTGCCTGCAAGGGATGCAGACAGAGTCAGAGTAATGTGCTGTCAGTGTGCCTTTCACATCACTCCTCCCAGACCAGAGCCCTCCTGCGTCCTAAACTTGAGAAAACAAATTGCTGTTGGGTCAGGCTGGCCTGACAGTTTCCATTATGTTGGCTCATAAAAGTGAAAGACGGGTTTCATCACAGAGAAAAAAAAAAAAGAAAACCTGGACATGAAAGGCCTTTTCTGCCCATTTCCATCACTCCAGGGGTGCTTGTAGAGGGATGTTGCATTGATTTACACACTGTCCCAAGTGTCCTCTCTGTTCTTACTTTTGCAGCTTCTTAAAAACCCTGGTGAAAGAGACACAGCAGGTCTTTTAGGGCAAGTAATTTTATTTTCCTCAACTGGAAAATTCAGGAAGAGGTCAGAAATTAACAAAATCTATTTTTTGGTAAAAATCAGGTCCACAAGTATAATCGCAGACCTTTGTCAGCTTTCCAGATAGAACATCTACAAGGTTCCATGGTTTGAAGGGTTGAACTGATGCTGAGGATTCAGGAATACATGGGCAAATTATGTATTTTATTTATTTATTTACTATGTCTTTTTTAAGCAAAGTCTACAGAAGCTACATGAACTTTCTTGTATTTACTAAAGTATACTTCCTAGCAATAAAGGTGCTGGAGTTTACTGCCTGGGGATGGTGTGGGGTCCCCGGTGCCGGGGATTTCTGGCAGGCACGATCACACATCTGTCAGGGAAGACACAAGTACAAGTGAGACTGTGTTGGAGAAGGATCCTCTTGGGGTCCCTTCCAGACTTGCATTTACACTATTTATATGTGTTCAGAAATGGCTTAAAATCTTTGTTAGAAGAGGTACCATTACAAAACATGTGTTCCCTACCAATGGGGATGTAACTTTGCAATCTTCTTACATGCGGACTTTAAACCTAACAAACTAACAGAGGCTGGCTTTTTTATTCATATTTTCTTTCTGTAATCTGTGTTACAGGCTAACCTTGCTAGCCCCCAGGGAAAAGAAAGTTGTCTATGATAGGTGTTTTGTTAACTGAAATCAAGGAGAAATGGATCAAACCCATGACATCCCCTTCTTTCTGTCCTTCTGTTTTTGTCTCTTTTTCCCTCAGAGACCACCCCCCAACCTAATAAGTGTCACCACTGGAAAATTGGCCCTGCCCTCTCCGGATGTTTCAACCTACTTTTTCCTCTGTTTACCTTCTTTTTAGTATATATGCCCTTTTCATATTTATTGAGTTCACGAGAAAGGCAGCCAAAACCTCTTCATTTTCCATCATGGTAATTTTCTAATTGTTTCCTATGAGTTCCTTGGAGTTTTGTACGAAATATTTTTTTTCCTTGACTTATTTTGTCTACTCATAAAATGGGCTTTTCATCTATGCTTCAAGATGCCTGCAAAATGACCAAAATTATGCCAAATCTAAGACTACCAGGGGAAAACAAAAATAAAATTTTACTTTGTAAAACATTCTAACAAAATAGCTAGGCATAAAATTATGCAGGTGACGTCACTAAATCTATCTTTCAAAAACAGAAAGATTTTTTATGTAGTAATTATAACAGATTTTTATGGTGCAAATTAATTAACAAAGATAATTTTATTTTTTTTTTAAATGCAGACTTTTCAAGCTGGTTTGCCTAACACTCACCGGTAATGATCTATTCAAGGTGCTTCTTTCAGCTGCATGTTTCACTGAGTGCTTTTAGCTCTTAAGCAGCTTGTGATTAACCTAACCCAACCTATTTTCTGCAGTGTTATAACTCATTAGCAATTTATGAGTAGGCTTACCAGCAGATATTATGTTTTAGCAGGAAAATGTTCTGAGAGACCATCACTGGGAGTTTTTACTGACCTACTGAAGTTTAAAAGTAGTGAGACGTAGGAAGTTGAACACTTGGCTTGAAAAAAAAGTCACAATTTTGAATGAAGAGTTTAGATCAGAGAGAGCTCAAATTTGATTTTGGAAGAACTGTCCCAAATTATTTTCACTTAAATATAATAATTTAAAAGTTAGGTATCAATTCCAGAAAAATTATTTCAGGACAGTCCTGTATTAACTACATAGATTTAAGTACTGACAGTTGGTGATTTATTCCATCTATCTGAGAGGACCTTCTCATGAAATAGACAAAATGTCCCCAGGAAGTGCTCCTTTCTTTCTTCATTATTAGAGGAACCTGGAGAAGTAGCTTGAACTCCTAATTCTCTGTCAGCTGCCATTAGGTGTGACATCTGATGCCAAACTATGGCTGAAGTAGAAGTTTCCTCAGCTTCAGGGATCACTTGACACCTAAAAGTCTACATCTAATTTGGATATATGTTTGAAACACAGTTGATAGTTCAGAAAATTTTATCTGGAACAAAATCTAGCTCAAGAGCCCACTTCATATAAATCCTCATTCTGACCTTGAAAAGTAGATCTTAACCTCTGGAGACCTCACAGCAATCTGCAGTTTCAGCTGGGAACTCTACTGTAATGAAAGTACCATGGGAATTATCAGCTGAATTACTTTAACCCCCTTGGGGCTTAAAATTAGTTCATTCAAAATGGATTTTTTAAAGTGTATTTTCCCTTGTGCTTTAAATGCTCTGGACTCTCATAATCTATGACACCTAAGTCTCACATTATACCACTTGTATGGAACAGTTGGTCTTTTAACAATTACAGCGCAGTTGACATCATCTTTGGGAAATGCCCTGGTAGTGTTTGGGATAGTTAAATCCATCACCACCATTCTTCAGTTAACTCACATGCTGCAGCTCTTGTATTTGGAATAAAACCAAAAGGAAGTGAGGGGAGAGCTGTACAGATGTTGTCTTGTTAGCAGATGACTTGCTCATCTACATGCAAACACAAGGGATGCTAGCTGAGCTCCATCCTGCTCATACTAAAGCACTAGGCTGATGTTTTCTGACATCGGCTTTGTCGCTGTGGGAGGTTTCTCAGAGACCATCATTCACAAGCCACTGCTCTCTTTTTCCCATAGCTAATGATGGTTTGGCTGCTAACAATGGAAGTCCTGGAACGCAGGTGAATCTGGCCACAGGAAGGCCCACCTCTATCAGTGACTGCAAAAGAACCCTTGGTGACTAGGCCACCTGGAGATGTCCATCCTGGGGTTGTCTAAATCTAGCTGCAGTAAATCCTATCATCATGTTTCTTCTTGTCTTCTGGAACTACAGGTTTTCCAAATGTTCTTCTGGATTAGAAACTGAATGGCTTTATGGGAAAAAGTCATCTTTGTCATTCATTCGAAGTTCATTCAAAGTTGAGAACCTGGAGGCTAGAGGCAGTATTAATTATAGCTGTTTGAGGGAAATAAACAAACAAGCAAACTAATTAATTAATTAATTGATATCTGCTACCCAGGAGAGAGACAAGTAGTTCCACTCACTGGAACTTTTCTGCCAGAGAGTGGACCATGATTCCTACACACCCAGAAAACAGGAAAGCAATAAGAATATGTATTTTTTTTCATCACATTTGTGATGTTGGCACTTTGGACAAGAGACTAAATACAAGGTTCTGTGTTCAGGAGGTCCTGTGTATCCGCCTCAAGGAGGCCAAGTGGTTGAGTCCAAACATAGTACTTTCCATCCATCCATATATATCCTTAAAATACGGAATCATAAAAAATGTGTCATTACTTTTTTTTGGTAATAAGCATGCCTATAAGAGGAAAAAAACCTGATTCTTATTCATTTCCCAGACAATAATCACAGAATCACAGAATCCCAGAATGGTAGGGGTTGGAATGGACCTCTAGAGATCATCTCGTCCAACCCCCCTGATTGAGCAGGCACACACAGAGCAGGGGCACAGCACCACATCCAGGCAGGTTTTGAATATTTCCAGGGAAGGAGACTCCACAGCCTCTCAGGGCAGCCTGTTCCAGGGCTCTGGCACCATCAAACTAACGAAGTATTTCCTCATGTTTAGGTGGAACTTCCTATGTTCCAACTTGTGCCCATTGCCCCTTGTCCTGTCGTTGGGCACCACTGAAAGGAGTCCGGCCCCATCCTCTTGACACCCACCCTTCAGATATTTATAAGCATTGATGAGATCCCCCCTCAGTCTTCTCTTCTCCT
The DNA here is from genome assembly GCA_031468815.1 of Morus bassanus. Lineage (NCBI taxonomy): Eukaryota > Metazoa > Chordata > Aves > Suliformes > Sulidae > Morus > Morus bassanus. The sequence continues at coordinate 2,795,896 of CM062567.1, read as the reverse complement.
GGCTAAACAAACCCAGGTCTCTCAGCCTTTCCTCATAAGAGAGATGCTCCAGGCCCCTGAGCATCTTGGCAGCTCTCCGCTGGACTTGCTCGAGCAGTTCCCTGTCCTTCTTGAACTGGGGAGCCCAGAACTGGATGCAGCACTCCAGATGTGGCCTCACTGGGGCAGAGTAGAGGGGGAGGATAACCTCCCTCGACCTGCTGGCCACACTCCTTTCAATGCACCCCAGGACACCGTTGGCCTTCTTGCCCACAAGGGCACGTTGCTGGCTCATGGTCACCCTGCTGCCCACCAGCACTGCCAGGGCCTTCTCAGCAGAGCCCCTTTTCAGTAGGTCAGCCCCCAACCTGTACTGGTGCATGGGGTTGTTCCTCCCCAGGGGCAGGACCTTACACTTGCTCTTGTTGAATTCCATGAGGTTCCCCTCGGCCCAGCTCTCCAGCCTGGCCAGGTCTCGCTGAATGGCAGCACAGCCTTCTGGTGTACCAGCCACTCCTCCCAGCTTGGTATCATCAGCAAACTTGCTGAGGGCACAGTCTGTCCCTTCGTCCAGGTCATTGATGAATATGTTGAACAGGACTGGACCCAGCACAGACCCCTGGGAATCACCGCTAGGTACAGGCCTCCAACCAGACTCTGCCCTGTTGATCATGACCCTCTGAGCTCTGCCATTCAACCAGTTCTCAGTCCACCTCACTGTCCTCTCATCTAACCCACACTTCCTCAGCTTGTCTGTGAGGATGTTATGGGAGGCAGTGTCAAAAGCCTTGCTGAAGTTGAGGTAAACAACATCCACTGCTCTCCCTTCATCGACCCAGCCAGTCACGCCATCATAGAAGGCTATCAGGTTGGTCAAGCATGACCTCCCATTGGTGAATCCATGTTGACTACTTCTGAACACCTTCTTTTCCTCTGCGTGCCTGGAGATGACCACCAGAATGTTCCATCACCTTTCTGGGGATGAAGGTGAGGCTGACTGGCCTATAGTTTCCTGGGTCCTCCTTCTTGCCCTTTTTGAAGATTGGAGTGATGTTGGCTGCCCTCCAGTCCTTGGGCACCTCTCCTGTCCTCCATGACCTTTCAAAGATGATGGAGGGTGGCTTAGTGACAGCATCTGCCAGCTCCCTCAGCACTCGTGGGTGCATCCCATCGGGGCCCATGGATTTGTGAGGATCCAGTTTGCCTAAATGATCTCTAACCCAATCCTCTTCAACCAAGGGGGAGTCCTCCTTTCTCCAGATTTTCTCTCTCACCTCTGGGGGCTGAAATGCCTGAGGGCCAGCCTTAGCAGTAGACTGAAGCAAAGAAGGCATTTAGTACCTCTGCCTTCTCTGCATCCTGCGTCACCAGGGCACCCACCGTTTCCCCAGTCCTTCTTTTACTGCTGATGTATTTGAAGAAGCCCTTCTTGTTGTCCTTGACATCCCTTGCCAGATTTAGTTCCAAGTAGGCCTTGGCCTTCCTCGTTGCATTTCTGCATACCCTGAAAATGTTCCTGTATTCCTCCTAAGTGGCCAGTGCCTTTTTCCACATACTGTAAACCTCCTTCTTCTATTTGAGTTTTTCTAGAAGCTCTTTGCTCATCCATGTGGGTCTCCTGGATCCTTTGCTTGACTTCTTCCTCACAGGGGTGCACCGGTCTTGAGCTTGGAGGAAGTGGTACTTGATTATTGACCAGCTCTCTTGGACCCCCCTACCTTCTAGAGCCCTAGCCCATGGGATTCCTCCAAGCAGGTCTTTGAAGAGGCCAAAGCTAGCTTTCCTGAAGACCAGGGCTGTAATCCTACTTGTTGCCCTGCTTCTACCATGCAGAATCCTGAACTCCACCATCTCATGGTCACTGTAGCCAAGGCTACCCCCAACCCTCACATCCTCAACCAGACCTTCTTTGTTCATTAGTATAAGGTCCAGCAGCACATCTCACCTTGTTGGCTCCTCCACCACCTCTGTCAAAAAGTTATCCTCGATGTTCTGCAGGAACCTCCTGGATTGTGCACGTTTCGCCGTGTTGCTTTTCCAGCAAATATCAGGGTGGTTGAAGTCCCCCATGAGAACCAGGGCCTGTGATTGTCAGGCTTCTTCCAGCTGTCTGTAGAAGGCTTCATTGACTTCCTCTTCCTGATCAGGTGGCCTGTAGCAAACACCCACAACAGCATCACCCATATTTGCCTGCCCCTTAATTTTTACCCATAAGCTCTCAACTCTTTCTTCTTCTGTCCCTAGGCAGAGCTCAATGCATTCCAGTTGCTCCCTCACATAAAAAGCAACTTCCTCACCTCGCCCTACTGGCCTGTGCTTCCTGAAAAGTACGTAGCCATCCGTGACAGCATTCCAGTCATGTGAGCCATCCCACCATGTCTCTGTAATTGCAATGAGAGTGGCCCTGTGACCACACACAGATCTCTAGTTCCTCCTGTTTATTCCCCATGTTGTGTGCGTTGGTGTACAGGCATTTCAGAGAGGTAATAGAGCATGCAGGTTTCCCTGGAGGAGTACACGAGGACCGACTATAGCCATGCACACCCTTGAGGTGGTTGGTCCTCTGATTGTCATCTCGTGAGGCAGCTAAGGCACCTTTGTCGCTGCTCTGCTTGGCCTGGCTTATTCCCCTGTTGGATGTGATGGCATTAGCATTGCCACTTTGGCCTCTGCCCCCTGAGTGGTTCAGTTTAAAGTTCGCCTCACCAAGTCGGCCAGCCTGCTGCCAAAGATTCTGTTGCCCCTTCTAGACAGGTGGTTTTCATCCCTCTCTAGCAGACTATGGTTGCTGGTGAAAGTCCCATTGTCATAAAAGCCCAAACCCTCACAACAGCACCAGCCATGTAGCCAAGAGTTGGTATGCATTATTTTTCTGTTATTGGCTGCTCGTTTTTCTCCAACTGGTAAAATACAGGAGAAGATGACTTAAGCACCAATATTTTTCACTTGCTCCCCCAGGACTTTATAGTCTTCCTTGGTTGTGCCCAGGCTCTGGCTTATAGCATTGTTTGTGAACACGTGGAAGAGTAACAGCGGGTAATAATTGTGCTCTTGACAAGTTATGGCACCCTCTCAGCGATGTCTTGGAATGTACTGCTGGCAGGGAGCAAACCTCTTGTTACTCCCTGTCAGGTTGGCAGATGGGTGCCTCAGTGCCTTTTAACAGAGAGTCACCCACTACGAGCACTCGTCTCCTTTTTATGATATCCACTCTGCGCTGCTGGTATAGTTACACCTTGCAGACCTTGCTCGTGAGTGTCTACAGTTGTAAAGATTCATATCTGTTGTTGGTAGCGACGCTGGAGGGTGGAGACTGAAGCGGAGCCCTGTTTTTGTGGGTCACCAGGGTCCAAGGTGCCTCGTTCTCAGTGGTTTCCACTACAGGAACGTGGTTCTGAAACCACCTATCTCTGCCTCAGCTCCACTACTACTGCACAGCCTTTTAACTGTTTCCTGCAACTCAGCCACCTGACACAGCAGATCATCAACCCATGCACACCTTGTGCAGATACTTACCTTTTCACCAGGAGAAGGGTCTGCGCACTTCCTGCAACCTACCACCTGTACCAAACGCTCCTTCCTTACCAGTTCCCTCTGGGTGGATGTATCAGACATCTCTGGGGCTTTCTCTGTAGGAACACTGGTTTTAGCTCTGAGGCAAGTGCCCACCATTTTGGTAGAGACCTTGAACACTTCCCTGGGCTGTGGACCTACGAGCAGGGTGCAGTGCCCTTCTTGCACAAACTGCCGTGCAAACTGCTGCTCCATGCCCTCGTTGACATGCTGTGCCCTGTTTGCCCTCCCTATTCGCAGCGGTCCTGGTTGCTAGCGCTCCTCAGGGCCTAATCATTTCCTTGTGCAAAAAAATTAGCATCTGGAGTAATTCCAGTAGCTCTGTACTACATATTTTGGGATAAATAGCAGAATATTGGTTCCTAATTACAGCAGCTCTGCAATCTTCCAGTCTGAAATGGGAGGTTGCTCTGACTCCTTCTTCCAGGATTGTATTGACATTGAGACAATTCCCTGTTACAGCCTGCTCCTCAGTACAGGGAAACATTTGTTCATTCACCTTTTTTCACTTGACTGCATTATGGTTGTGGTCCATATGGTTACACCCCCTTTAATATCATCTACACTATATATTTATTCTACACACATATTTTTTCCGGAATATAAGTCATAAAGTAAGATGCAACAGCTCAAATGTCATTAAAACAGGTCAAAAATTATTCCGAAAACAAGTTATTTCAGTTGCAAATATTGGATTCAAATCACCTTTGGGGAAATGATGCATCATAATGCAAATCAAACCCAAATGTGATTTTGACTAGTCATCTATTTCCTAATATTGTGGAAATTACAATTTACTCTTTGATTGATAGGGGCCTTAACTTGACTCATGCAGTTCCATTCATGCAGAGTATTTGTGCTGTTAGATCTAGGTATGTAGAAATTCTTTGGGGTAAAAGCAGGCAAGTAATTCCTCCTTCCGTATCATATCAAATTCTAGTTCTCTAGCAATACTGTGATATCACATCTTTTCTCTCACAACAGTCAATGACACTTTAAAATGTCCCAATGCCAGCCCTGACAAATGAGTGGAAGGAAATGGTCTGAATTAAAAGCCTGGATAACTTTGAAGTGGGGAAGAAAAGATTGCTAAATCTGCAAATTGCTAATTTTAGACACCTATTTATCTCGGGAGGCTCTGAAAACCTATGTATGAAGTGGATGTTGGCTTATAAAGATGTCTTGCAGTTTGGTAAGTTTTAATATAAGAGTGTGGAATCATAAAGCAAGAATTAGGTTCACTTTGTGTGAAGCAGTAAGGGATTGAAAGAGTCACGATCTAAACATAGATATTGGTTTTCAAGGACAATCACACTGTCTTCCCTTCACAGCAGACACATCGCCACTGTCATCAGAAGATTCTCGAGTGTCATGCTGAGTAGACATCTAAAATATATAACTAGATTTATGCACTCAGAAAGAATATATGACTAGATTTGTGCATTCAAAGTGACTATTTCTTACTGCTTTATGATAGCACATCTTCTATTGACACTTGTGATGTGATGCAGGTACCACTAAGAAGTTGCAGTGATGCTCAAAGTCTGTTGTGCTAGGTGGTGCACAGACATGATGAAACATAAACTTGTCCCGGCACAAGGGCTCTACAATCTCTCTATCTGAAACAAAGAATCCCAGTCCACCGGGAAGGGTGGGGGGAAGAGTAAAAAAATAATAGTGGTGAAATGCTTAATATCTGGAATGTTTCCTTTGTAAAGAGACCTAGGAAGCTGTGCTACAAGAAATAGTGAATTTATTTCACTTATAACCATCTGATATTTTGTTACTGGGGAAAAATGCTTGATTTTTTTGAATGTATATGTTACTCAGTATATTTCTACAGATTTCAAATAAGTGAAATAGATAGTTATAAGCAAAATTAGGCAAAAAAGTGTTAAAACTATCTGTTTATACTCAAATAATGCACACACACATAAAAGCAACTGTATTTTAGTTTTCTTCATAAGAAATATTTAAAATATTTCCTTGAAACTCTTCTCCCTACTGTCTTTATTTCTTCAGAATCTTTCCAAATCCTTAATCTTCAGAATCCTTCTTTCCACAAAGCAAGAAATGGAGTAATATTTAAAGGCCAGAAAAATATTTAAGGGCTTGTAGGAAGTCACGTAAGACCCAGGAATACCAAGGTTTAAAGCTCCAGTTTCCAGAATCCGAAACTAAGACTCATCTCAACTAACTTCAGACGTGGGATTCAGCTTGCAGATTCTGACACCTGAAAGTAGGTAATGAAGCATATGAGTGCCTAACCTCCCCAAGCAATCAGTTTAATCACTTCACCTCCAAGAACTCAGTTTATATGTCTAAACATAAGCATCTAGAGCTGTTTGAAAAGCCCTTTGGAACTGTAAGTCCCATGAGGCTGGCAGACACGAACATGACCTGGAGTAGATAACCAGCATTGAGGGTCAGGAATGGTAATTCAAATGGTGCTAAACACCTTTGTTCAGGCATAATTAAGCCCTTTGCCAACACATTCAATAGTACCTAATTAGGAATTTATCATAAACTAAAGTGGACGTCTCCATTTGAGTTACACAAAGACACCTACATCTCCGTTCAATTGCCTCTAAATAGGTGATACAGTCCATAAGCCACATCAGATGTTACAGGGTATCCTGATGGGCACCCAGCTGCCCTTGCAGAAGTACACAATTTTCACATTGTTCTTTTGTCATATTTGCCTACCCCCAGTAGCAAGACGGATGAACTGCAGACATACAGATGAATCCCATTGTCCTCATACTAAACTGACTGTGGTTCCACCCTTCTTCCTTAGTGTAAACATTAAAAAAATTCACTTTTTCATTCTATACATCATAAAATGACAATCTTCTCGATATCTTCCAACCACAGAGAGGAGATTAAACTAAAAAAAAAAAAAAGTTCAAAGAAGGAAAATTGGTAGATATTTTGTATTATATATGCTTATTTCAAAGTAATAAAAGTGGTCTGAAAATTCATTCTCTACAGGTAAATAGTTTTAATTAACAAAGAGAAAAAAAAAGCACTAATTGAAGTTTTCTTTCAGCAATTTTCAAACCATATGACTTTTTGGAAATTCTATGTCTCATTTCTGAACAATACAGTTCTGACTTTATATAAATGTACCTAATCTGAGAAAAGAAAAAAAAATCAATTTAAGATTAATATTTTTCTTCTTTTTTGGTGAGGAAAAAAGTTATTAAATTTTCATCTGTAAATGGTATTGCTGACAATTTACCTTTTGGAATGTAACCACTGAGAAAGTTATTAAGAGTTGGAGAGAAGGGGGCAGCCTAACTAACCTTTTTATTGCTGTCATTTAGATCTTAATTTAAGGCTTGGCTAGGAAATACTCACAAAGCTCTACTCATACTTCACCTCATACATACTTGTGTCTCCGTTCAAAATTAAACAGGACTCTTCTAACGGCTGTAAAATGTTCAGTTCTCATCTATGCTCTGGACTTCATGAGACTTAGCTGACTTCTGTAAACCACTGGAAATGACCTAGCATCATTTATCATTGAGAACTTTTTGGCAGGGTGTCTGGGTGGAGGTTATCAGCAAGGTAGAAGGCGTCATGAAGCCAAGATGATATTCCAGAACCTGTGGTAGATTTCAATGCAACAATCAGCCAGATACCGGATTTCTAAAAAGCCTGGTGTAAATGCTTTCCCTATATAAAGCTTCCAGCAAAGGAAAAAGCAATTCTGTCTTAAACTCAGGAATTCAGCTCAGGTGTTTGAACAAGAAGTGTGGTTATCCAAGGTCATCTACGAATTTCTTTGCTACGGACCTCTAAAGGCAACTAAAATGGGGTGGGATGAGTCTGGGTCACTGCCAGTAGAAACTACATCAAAGCAGCACTTCAAAAAGAAGTTGTGATGAGCATATTCAGCTCTGGTGGAACAACAGCTAAATGCTGTGGGGTTGCAACTGGTGGAAAATGATGAAAATTATGGAAATTTCCATGGTGTTCGCAAGGTACATCCAAGACTGTGCTGCCTCAGTGCATACACAATAAGAAGCAATCTGAGCTCTGCAAAGGTGCAGTGTAAATACAGTGGAAAAGCAAAAAACAGGAATCAAGAGTTACCCAAGGTCGTACAACAAAACAGCAGGAGGGTGAAGAAATGGGACTCACACGAGTGAAATCCCAGCTTACTGCCATATCCATTAGCCTAGGTTGATTCTGGTTTGGGGTTTAGAAATTAAAATTGTCTTGACTATTTATCCTTCTCCTGAGTCATCCATTCACCAACTGTTTCTTTCTTCTTTGAACTGTTCTCTATCTCCTTTGCCATCCAGCCACCTTCCCCTTCAAGTCCCATGAGAAAGGTGCCTGAAGATTAATGGAAATCCAAGACTTCATAAACTGTTCTCCTGCAAATGGATTTAATCCAGACTCTCAATGGCACCCAAAAGTGTATTTTGGGGTGTAATTATAAGTGATACTCCCCACAGGGAGCTCATTTATTCTGAAATAAGTATGGAAGACATGTTAAGCAAGATGTTTTCTCTTTTTTTTTTTTCTTCTTTCACCTGACACCACAGCATCAGGACACAAAGCTGCAGTTGGACTGAAAATAATGAAGTGAGATGTTCCGTAAAGTTATTTCCAGCTGATGGACTACATGCTGCATAAATATACAGGAGACTCCCAGAGGAAACCAGCAGGTCACTCAGGCTTGCATCAGTTTCAGTCCAGCACTGTATGGGAGATCTGTACCTCTTTTGTAAAGGGAGCAGTTTCCATTGAAGATATGCAGATGTTAAACTTTTATATATATATTTATTTTGTATTTTTTGCTTGCTACCAGGATAACACCTACTGTTAAGTTCAATCAAGCATCAGCTGAGGTAATTATTTTGGTCCATGAGGATTCAGTTGTGGGGTCATGTAAGAGCATGGGAGAGCAAGTGTTAAGCAAGAAACTCTCGTGAACCTGCCTATGCTGATTTTTCATGGAGAACGTTAAAAGCAGAAGCGCCAGCAGAGCTTTTGTGGAAAATGGACAGACTCAGGACATTTTGCATCAGACTGAGAAAGGTCAGCATATCTGGCAGACGGTGAGGCTGGTGCTCTGATTCAACTCAAACAGAACCGTTTCTTCCTCAGGCTCCCCACTGACAAATTCAGAGGCGTTTGGATTTGGATGAGGAAAGTGTCTCAGGAAAAACAAGACCTAGCCGTCCACTTTTGAACTAAACCTGAACCCAAACTGGACTTGGATTTGAGTCTGGAGAAAGCTTAATTTTTTTTTCTTCTTTTCTCTTTTTCCCCTTCCCTTCCCTTCCCTTCCCTTCCCTTCCCTTCCCTTCCCTTCCCTTCCCTTCCCTTCCCTTCCCTTCCCTTCCCTTCCCTTCCCTTCCCTTCCCTTCCCTTCCCTTTTCCTGGAAAAAATGAAGCAATACCTCTCTTGGCTACAGATTTTCAAGGTCTAGAAAAAATCCTACAGGCTCAGTCATAAGAATGACAAGAGATCAGGGGGTTGGGTACCTGCCCAAACTAATCTCTTCTATTTCTAAAACTTATCCAGTTGTATTTGAACTAACAGTGGTGTCTTCTGGTTTGAAAACAACCTACTATGTTGTTTGCTACAAGCATGATACCTGTGCGTCAAAGCCAGCATGGCTTCTTGGTCTATTAGTTAACAGGGGTTGCAATAGGCTTACAGAGTTAGTGGAAAGATAATTCCTTAAATCATACCAAGAGTCACTGCTACACCCCAACTGTCACAGTTTATTTCTGTGTTGCTTATATATATAAGCAACTTGTGCTCTGTCTTGCCTGGCTGATCCCTTCTCCAGGATCACTGGAAGCAGCTAGGTTTCTACTGAAGGGAGATGGTCTTTCTCCAGTCCCACCTCACTTACTGTTCCATTTGTTTTTCCAACAAGAACAAATTAAGTAAAAGTGTCTGTGAAAGAACAGTATGGTTTAGAGGCCTGAGAATACCTTAAGGGTGACCTCAGTCTGTACTTTCTATGCTGCACACTGTGACTTGTCCCTTTGGCAGGAGAAAAGATTCTAAGCTGAAATCCTGACCCCTCTGATGTCAGTGGCATTGCCACTGTTAGCATCTGCAGAAGTAGAATTTTCCCTATTAGTTGCATAAGAATCAAACTCAAGAAATATTTCCTTTCAAGAACATATCTATTTAGAAGTCCAAGGTGGTGTCTTACTCTGAAAGAAATAGCAGCAGGAGCAATAAAGCTTCTCTTGACTCCATATAGTGGAAGATGTTTCATCAGGGACAGCCTCTCTTTTTCACTCCACGTCATGAGGTACCCTGAATTTCCTTTGATCTTTCAAAAGAGGGGCAGTTAAGATATATGCTACTCACTCCTAGCAGTGAATACTAGAAACCAGGAACATTCACTTCACATAAAGCCACAAACGGATCTGCAGATTCAGTATCTGTGGCACAGTCCAGCTTTGACCTCATGGTGAAAGATGGCCAGTTCACAGTACAAAAGGGTACAGCATCATCCACTGATGTTCAAAGAGCAAGCGAAGCCCTGTGGGAGGAAGAATTGGAGAGGAAAACAAATAAAACCCAAGAAAAGGACAAGACGTGATCTCATGACATGCATTTGCTCTTGAACCACCTGGGACATCTCTCCAGAAGCAGATTGTGTTCCAGTCAAATAGCACCACAGCTGCTTCTTTTGGCGGAAAAAGCCAGGGCCTGCCCTTGACAAGTAACATTCATGAATATCATCCAAAACAAAGCATTTAAAAATAGGAAAACTGACCTCTTTGTCTTGTGTGACAGCTCTGTGATGGGAGAACCACATGTAAGAAGGACTGGGGACTGATTCCTAGACTAAGGGCTTATCGGCATGCTGTGTTGAACATGGTGTACAGCTCTGCAAGCCAACACTGAATGAGCTAAGTTTGGACCTAGAGGGAAAGATGTTGTCTTAACATGATACTTTGCCCAAGCTAATTAGCCTCCTCTTGGGGAAAAGGAAAAAATCTAATTATCCTTTATAAGACAGATGTACAACTACTGTCATCTGAATTAGTGTCTTAGCATGGTGTCCTGTTCTGCTGCATGGGATATTGAGTTTTCTCATTATCTGGGGCATGTACCACTGCTTTGTTGTCATATTATACAGTGCAGGCTGCATCTTATCCTGCCTCTGGCCAGGGAAAGCACAACCATCCCCACAGCCTCAGAAAAGGCATGTAAAAAGGGACACTTTATATTGCTTTGCTGTGATCAACTAGCTCTTATGCAGGAGAAAACTTCCCCCAGAAACGTGCAGTCCTGCTGGAAGTCCCCTAGGACATGAGGCTCAAACTTTGGGAAACAGGAACCTCCTCAGCCTTGCCTGAAATCCCAAATGGAAGCAGGAATAAACACCTCTGTTGCTGCGGAATCACACAGACACTGAACACAGTGCTGCAGTCAAAGCCACAAGAAGTCAGATAGGCAAACTCCATTAAATCAGTGTGAGACAGATTGGTGAACCCATTATACTAGGTGGGTCATAAGGGAATGAATCACACTGAAGATGATGATGCTGAGCAGTTCATGCAACTCTTTCACAATCTAGGGTTGCACTTTTAATCTGATGAGAAGCTAGGTCTGGTTTTGGGGGATGGACGAGTCCGTGTGAGTCTTTCTTGGCTGAAGCTACACCTTCAGTGAAGAGGCATAACATCTGAAGCATATTTGAATGTACCAAGTCAGATCTTCGTCTCTCATAGTTTGGCAAAGGTCCACGATGTTAACACAGCTCTCCTGCATTTACCCCATCCGAAGATCTGGCCCAGGCCACTTAGCTCTTCCTACTTTCAAAGTAACTGTGTGTTATGCCTCATGAAAAAGGTGAACAGTGGCTTCTGGCCAGAACATACCAACCTTTTGGAGTTCATCGTATGAAAATAAACGAGTGATACCCAGATGAGTGTGTAATATGTATAAATATATATCTCTTTCTTTCTTTATATATATGGATACATATATTTACACTGTTCTCTGTCTTGGCTGGGACCTATTTTGGAAAGGAGACAGCAGTGAAATTATTAAGAATCTCCACTCATGTTAAAATACCTCTTTAGTACAACAAAACATACTATTGTTGAACTGGGAAAAGATATTCCATAAATCTCCCAAAGTCAAACACCATGACGGGAATATGGAAAAATAGATCTATATATTAACTGCTCTTTTAACAGCATTATTTGACCCTTAGAAAAAACAAACAGAGGAAAGAAAAACGTTACAAGCCCAGAAAAAAATTCTCTGACTCTTATCAAAAGCACATTTGAAGAGAGGCCTCGGAGGCATCTATTGTTTAATGGGCTATGCTTGATTTATTGATGATTATGTAGCAAAAAAAAATTAATGTAATCATTCCAAGGCCATGAGAGGTGCAGGGCTTCAATTTACTAGACCTTGGAATCAGGGAATATCTTTTTTTTTTCCCCTCCTGCATTCAAAGAGCTCTGTTTGACCAACAGTGTGAAACAGTTTGATGGGCAAGTCCCCCGGTGCCGAGCTATACCTCACTCCTTTTCCATAAGTAACTGGCCACACGAGAGCAGGCCTGCAGTTTGAGTTTACACAGCTGTATGCTGGAGCGCAGAGTTCACTGCATTTATTTTAGGCTTCTTTTAGCAACGGCAACAAAACCATGTCCCTCCTTGCCCTCCCCATGCGCGCAGGCATGCATGCTGCCGGCTTTCCCGCTGCTTGGACGTGGGTGTGCACATGCAAACACAAACGTGTTTGCGGCCCCATTTCATCCACAGACTTCATAGAGTCACCTCTTTGTAGGTACAGGACAGGGAAAAAGTATCTGAGACAGCGGTGGAAGTGAACGGGCAAAAAAATTTCAGAGTAGGGCAATAGTGGTGAGGTGATGGTTGTTTATGTTTATCATTGGCATGAACTGGGCCAGTCTGGAGATCTAGCTGTCATCCTTGTCAAAACACTGATTTGGCCCAGATGTTTTGTCTGAGCAAAATTTTGCTCAAATTTCAGGGTCCCAATCCGTTCTTTCCTCTTTTAAACCCACCTAAAATGCAAAGTTCCTTTTCCCTCAGTAACCAGAGCTGTTAGTTAATTTTTGGGGGTCCACCAACATGGCTGATGTGGTAGAAGCACGTATAAGAGGCAGTCCCCACAGATTTTATCATCTAAACAGGCACGACTGACACAGGTAAGGGAGAAAATCAAAGGGCAGTGACTGGGAAGAGATTGAAGCAAGTCACACAACCAGTCAGAGCAAGGGAAGAAACCCCAGAGTCCTAAGCCTCCGCTGCTGGTCCTTGCTATGTCCCAGCAGGGATTAACCCACAGCCACTGACTTGGCTTACAGTCAGGGTATGAAAATAATGATGCTTCTAGTGTGTTTGCAGCACCAAACAAATTAAATGCAAATTGAAATTATGATTGTTGGCTCAGCCTGAAATGATTTGTTTTGAAAATTATCAGTAAAAATAAAATAAAATAAAATAAAATAAAATAAAATAAAATAAAATAAAATAAAATAAAAGTTAGTACAAGTAGAGAGTATCTATGCTGTTGTCAAGCACTACATGAGCTCTTACAGGTTCCAAATGAGCAGGATTAGTCTTTAGTGCTGTGGGAGTTAATGACCATCTGCATCATGGGAGATGTAGTTTGCCTTGGGAGTCTGGCCCACAAATGAAAATGAGACCAGGAAGCATATGCCCAATAAGTCCCATAGGGGACTCTGGCGGCAGTGCAGAATAAAACTTCTCAGCTGGAAGCATTTCACTTTTTGTGTATTGAAGTTTTCAATGAAATGTCAAAATATTCCACAGAAAACAGACACTTTTTTGTGGAAAATTTAATATAGGTGAAAGCTCAGTTTGCTGTTGAAAAACAGCTTTGGCAGAAATATTTTTTCTGGCTACTATTCAGGATAGGGCGGCTGCTCCTCCCAAACTCTTCCTTCAAAGTCTTTCTTAAAAGACTGGTTTTCTGGGATGGCTACAAAAACTGAAGGAAAAAAGATACTTACTGAACTGCTTCTATGCATGGATCACTGTCTTGTCACCTTAACAGCCTGGTTTCACATATTACTTGTCCTGACACATCTTTTTCTTTCCAGATGTCTTGTTCCAGCATAAATTACAATTTCATTGAGTTAGGCACCACCTCTCTGTCCTATGCATCTCCAGTGAGATGATGCTTTATGTAACACCTAGGATATCACTGCATTATGATGACAAAAATGATAATTCTGATGTCAAAACTGTGGGTTGAATTATTGTGGCCTGATTCATACATCTGAAGGTAAGACATCTGAGATCCTCATCCTAAAATGCATCAAGTGAATCACAGTCTGGGTCTTGGGAGAAGTTTCAGATGTGTCCTTCAGATCTCCCCCATGGAGTTATTTTTGTTGACTGTCAAAGGTGCTTGGTATGACACCATGCGATGTTGCCAGTAGGTGAGATGAATCTCACTTCTTTCTTCTACTGGATCCTGTTGGATGGCTTTGACCTGAAAAACAAATCAAGCAAAATCCAGCAGCAAAATTTTGTCTTTGGCAAGGAAGTTATAAGTGAAAATGTACTCTGAGTGCTTAAAGGAGATAGGATAAGAAAATTTATTGCAAACTAATAGAGATGGCTTACTCCATCTCTGCTGATATTTGTGATTAGGAGAGATGAGCCTGGATTTTTAATGTCTGGCTTCATCAGCACAAGATGTAAATAATTTCATAAAATAATTATTTTCCATATCATGCAAACACAAGATTAAATTAATAGAATAGAATAGAATAGAATAGAATAGAATAGAATAGAATAGAACAGAACTAAATTAAACTAAATTAAATAAAGCAAAATAAATAATAAAATAACATAGCATAAAATAAAATATAAAATAAAATAAAATAAAATAAAATAAAATAAAATAAAATAAAATAAAATAAAATAAAATAAAAATCTCCATTTAATACTTGAAAATCCATAAAAAGCATATCTCCATTGAATTTTCTGGTTAGTGCCACTTCAATGATATATTCCTATCTTATGGTGACTCAAACAGACCAGCGAACAACAAGGCTCCATGGGCCTTAGGAGGGAAGACAGCTGGACATGAACAAGGTGCAGACAATCTCAGGCTTCAGTCATGATGTAGAAGTTACCAGACATGGAAGAAAGCATGGAATGGCTTTTCCAGCTGAAAGTCGTTGATCACATGAATCTTCTTCTGGACAGGTGGAGGACAATCTAATGAAAAGACAGAGGTCTTCACGTGCATCAAAAATCACTAGAAATATGTGAGAAAAAAAGGAGAATTTAGAGCCTTTCAGAGTAAAGAGTACCTAGGAGTGGAAAAGGGTGCTTTTAGAATGTTAATCCTATAAGAAATACTCCATAGGCATCTGGAAACTACCTATTTAACCTATTTTTATGTCCTCCATTGCCATTGTGTCAGGAGAAGCTAAAAGGGATGCTTCACCTGAGAGATTCATTTAGAAATGCAAAGCCATGTTATCACAAAATGTCTTGATGACATTTCTTGATGTCATTTAGATGTCTAGATTTCTTGATGAAATCTAACCCTAGGGTTTTTGAATAGGAAGAGCATGTATCTGTGGTTTTTCAATGAAGAAGGGAAACCAATTCATGTAATTTTAGACATCTAAAAGCTGACTGATCATGCAAAACATTTCTAGAGGCAAGTCAATGGAGAAGGACAGGCACCACAAGAAGTAATAAATCATTTTCCTTGGCTATACAAGTTTTTCTGATAACCATTTTAAGGCAATAAAATTAGGCATTCTGGAAAATGGCTTTCATAGCATTCATAATATTTACAAATTAAACTCAACTACTATGCACGCATATTCCTTCAGATAGGACATATGCCTGGAACTTGAGACATTTACAAAATGAGAATAATGAGTGTTCATTTACGAGCCTTGCCTTTTTACTGGCCTCTGGTGGCATCCTATCTCATGTGTACTTGGAAGGTCTTTTACAATGTGGCATTACTCTTTGCTGGGCCCCTAAACAACCCGGTCAGCAGATGACAATAATAGAACCTGGACCTCTGCCAAGCACAATAATGGTATTTCCTGGACTATTCACAGAGTTTCCAGTTCTTCAGACAGGGTGTAGCATGGTAAACCTAAACATCACGGTATGTAAATACCCAGCTACAAATATTCACAAGTGACTCACGGTCCTGGGAGCTTCCTATTTTGTTAAGGTGACCCAAAATACTTTTGCCTAATGAGGTTTTACTGTCAGCAAATCTGAGATACTAATTTCCTGAGAAATGGGCCCTTTTATGATTTCTTTGTTTATATATAGCAACAATAGAGAAATCAAAGAGGACTTCTATTGAACACTGACAATAATTTTATAGATAGGATAGTTTAGCTCTGGAGCTCTGGCTGTTTTGGACTGGATACTTTTGAAAGCCTCTGCCCTTGGAAATAAATCTATGCCTAGCTGGTGCTTGTCTTATGATGCAACAAGATAGTGAGGGTTGCTTCAGTGTCCAAGGAAAGAATAAGACTATTAGCCATTCTTTCAGTGGAGATGCTGATAGGGAATCTCTAATAATCAGCTTATTGCTGATAAACTTAAAAAGCTGCTGTCCTGGAGACCTCTAGTTTTGTCATTCTGAAGTGAAAATGGGAGGTTCAGAAGGTATTAGGGGAAATGGCGGACAGATTTTCAGTGTGAATTCATGTCTTGTTTCTACATGAAAGCAGAATATGCTGTATTTGCTTGCTGTTGCGTTTGCTAACTGAGACCTAAACTAGCAGTATCATCTCAGATACTCCCATCAGAGCCATATTCTGAGTAAATAAATACACAGACACTGTACAGCAGAGGGAAGATATTAGTAGATGGTCTTAAAAGATTATCTTTGGTGCTTTGGCTCACAGTAGTTACACTGCCACCACCCAAAAACTGCAAATATTTTCCTATTTTCTTTATGACAGTTTGGTGAAAAATTATGGACATGACTCCCTTTGCAATATTTATTCCATCACATGGATAATAAGACCTGATATCACTCTCTGCCCTCCTGTAAATATATGTGCAATACATGTCTGGGTCCTGCAGGAGCAATTCCCTTCCTCCTGCTTATCACCACACTCACAGCAAATCAAGATGATTTGCAAGTGTTGTCAGATGGCTGAGAAATCTCTCAGAAACGTTCTCTGCCATAGTGACCAAAAGCCGTGATATTTTTTTATGGTAGGTTGTATTTGTCATATAGTACCATCTGGTGTATAATCATATCAGGCTTTTGTAGAAAGGGTGCTGAAAAAAAATAGCCAAGAAAGGAAATGAAGATAATTTCTCATATCCTTGCTTTTCAGGAGAATAAGGAAACCTGTTTTAGACAAGAAAGGGTGGAAGACCTATTGGAAATGAGAAGGTGACTGGAACAGAAGTGAAAAAGGCTGATCAAAGACCCACAGTGCCACTTATTTTATCCAGGAGAATTATATCTGTGAGCTGAAATGGCAGAGCAAAAGCAGTTTCCAAAGAAGAAGGATTTAACATAACAAACTGACTTCAGATGGATAAGACTGAAGTACCCAAATAAGTCTCCAGGGGTGACAAGGTTATTCTTCTTTCCAGGACTGCCTAGCTCTATAGGTGTCCGCATATGTCAGCCACTTCCCTGCTTTGGCTGGAAGCACTTGTCCTGGGCAATGAACAGATATTCCCCCTTAATATGCTTGCCTACTAATGGGCTGCAGACAAATCATGGTTTTATTTCCCAGTGATCACAAATCAGCAAAACTCTGGCCTTTGACTATGTAACTACTTTAATTGCCAAAACCATTTAGTATCCCCTTTTTCAACATATTCTTTGGTTTTAAGCTGCCCCTATTTTTTCCTGTCCAGTACTCAGAGCCTTCCTTTCACAGCAAAAGGCACATTTCTCTCTGCATTTCCTTGAGAAACACCATCCTACTGGCATCTCCAACTTAATTTTCAATGGAAAGCTCTGTTATATTGGTACGTCAAGGACAGGGATATTAAAATAATAGCAATAATAAAGAAGACTGTAAAATCCAAAGCCAAAATCCTAATGTGGTTCAGTGTGGTTTTGCTTTAAATCAAATTTCTGAGGCTGCTGAGGCTCAAATTGTACTATTAAACAAGATGTGTCATCCCACCCTACCTCATTTTCCCATTTCTAATAGAAGATTCAAGATTCAACCCATCTAATAAATAACACCTTATGTAAAGTCTTGGAAAAGCCTGTATCGTCTGTGTGCATATGACAGAAAGAGTAAATGTCCTCCAGATTTGCTAAAATGTAATTTCGGAAAAGGCTTAATCTTTACAGATATTTAGATGGTGACCACCTTTGCTTTTCTTTCAGACACCAGCCTGGTTTAACAAAACTGGATTTCCCTGAAGATTTTTTCCATATGTTGAGAGGGGAATAGGTTTTTTTCGTACCTATTTCAAAACAGATAATTGCTTTTTTGTTTTCAGTGCCTTTTGCAAAACTGTGAAAAGTGAAAGTGAGCAACAGTTGTCTTTTAATAAAGAATCAACTAAGAACTCCTAAAGTCTTATTTTAGCTCCTGCCCTCTAATTTTTCAGCTATTTCCATACAAGAAGAAAACTCAGTACCTGCTCTCTTCCTACTACCTTGAGGACCTTTTGGTTAATTTCAAATTTGACAATGAGGTAGAGATTTCAAGGATATTAAGTTTCTACAAATGTTGTAAAAATGTGTCTAGCCAGAGAAAACAAGGCTGCAGCCATAATGTTTGCCACCAGGAAATCCACACAGAATAAAGACTATTACAACAATCTCTCCCAGTTTGCAGTTTATTTGACATTTAAGAATCCAGGAATGGGACCTGTCAGCTCAAGAACATGGACATCAGCACTTTGTTGCTCGTTATCCTAAAGTTCCCCAGGTAGGATCTGCTGTTATCATAAATGATATACAGGAGTCAGAGAATCATTTAGGTTGGAAAAGGCCCTTAAGATCATCAAGTCCAACCATTAACTGAACACTGCCAGGTCCACCACTAAACCAGGTTCCTAAGTGTCACATCTACACATCTTTCAAATACCCACAGGGGTAGTGACTCAGCCACTTCCCTGGGCAGCCTGTTCCAATGCTTGACAACCCTTTCAGTGAATAAATTTTTCCTAATATCCAATCTAAACCTCCCCTGATGCAGCTTGAGGCCATTTCCTCTTGTCCTGTCACTTGTTACTTGGGAGAAGAGACCAACCCCCACCTCGCTAGAACCTCCTTTCAGGCAGTTGTAGAGAGCGATAAGGTCTCCCCTCAGCCCCCTCTTCTCAAGGCTAACCAATGCCAGTTCCCTCAGCTGCTCCTTATGACTCGTGCGCTAGACCTTTCACCAGCTTTGTTGCTCTTCTTTGGGTGTGAAGTAACTTGGAGGACAGAACTCATGATGTCTCACCTCCTACCTGTCTAAGTGCTTCCAGAAAGATGCTCCTTGGACAGTAAAAGGGAATTATTGTTATATAGCTCTCCTATTGTTTTTCTTCCCATCTTCCCTTTGCCTTCTGAAATATGACTTCCCATGAAAAAATTGTTTTCCCATGGGGAAAGATAAGGTACCTCTACTACTCATGTCAGATGAACCAGGTCTCTTTGATATTAGGTGAATTAGGTTTATGGCAAGGAATATGCTGTTTCGATGTCTGACAGAGGTGCAAGGCTTCCATGTTGCTTGTCAGGAAAACATTGTTCTGGGAGGTTTAGATGTCATTTTGTTTTTTTTTTTTTTTTAATCTTTTTCCCCTGCTGGAGAAGTAACCACAGCGTAAATTCTGACTGCATCGCATTCTGCTAAAGAATATGGTTCCTATTATCAGAGGGCACTGCTTATTATTACACTGGGCTTTGCAGTTTCTTTTTTTTTTTTTAATACATCAAATGATTATACATCAAATACTTTTCACATCAGGCAGGGCTGACAGATGTTGCCCTTAGGAAATCTTCTTTTCATTTTATGATCTTTTCTTTTCTTTATTTTTACTTTTTCCTTTCAATACACATAACTGTTTCACAACACAGGGAACTCTTTGATTTCAGCTGGTTTATACACTTTAAAATTATCATCTAGCAGGCCAGTAAGTGTCAGAGAAAATGGGACAAAGCAAAGAAATGTCATCAAGGAGGAAAGAAAAAGGGCTGTTCAAGTATTAAGGACCAGATTTGCAAGGGTATTCTCATGCTGATGGATATTCATCATGGATATGGGGTTATGTCCTCAAGTGGCACATCAGATATATGTTCTTATAGTAAAATAGTAAAAATCATCAAGATAGTGACTAATTCCACTCAAAAACTTTTTTTTTCTCCTAACTTTTAGACCAATTTAATGTTTTTCAAAAAAATCAAGAATGTGAACACAATGTTCCCCAATGAAAATTCAAGATTTGGAGTTCCTGGCTCTGAAGCTTTCATGGAGTTGTATGTCCCTTTTTAAATTGGGAAAAACAATCATAAGGAGATACTTTTCAGTTGGCTGAATTATCTGTCCACATGAAGACTATGCCTCCAGCACTGGAACCTATCTGGAGGCCAAAAGTCCTTACCCTCAGCTTTTCACAGTACAGAAATATATGCCAGTCTTGTATAACAAGATATACTGATGATTTACCAGCTTCCAAAAAGAAAATAAACAACAAAACCAAAAAACAGGTGAGATTCTCAAAGTAATATTTTGATCCAAGCAAAATGTGGCCTGACACAGTTGATGTTGAGTTCAACTCTACACCAGCAAAACATATTCACAGGCTTTTCCTTAGAGCTTCTCTGCCTTGGAGCAATTGCATGTGTGAAGCAAAACCATGATGTATCACTATGACCTTGCAGGTCCACAAAGGTGCTTGATATGTTACTTCTCAGGAGTATTTGTCATGATTCCTACATACACTGATATGAAATACTTGCTGGTAAATCCTTTTATTAGCCACAATCCATTTTGCTTTGCTTAGTTTTTCCTCTTCATCTATTATTTCCTCAAAGGGATGAATAAATTGTTAAAAACAGAGTGCTCTCTAGGAACAGATTTCTTTTTTTTTTTTTTCCCCCACGTGGCATGAGGTGTGTGCCAACGTCAGAAGCCATATGAGGGTCTTGATCTGTGGCATAGTTCCCTCTTTATTCTCAGTCTCATATTCATATTAATTTATTCTATTCACATCCTTGTCCCACTGCCAGCTAAATCAGTAATAGAGAAATACAGCCAAATGGATAGGAAAAAGTCCTTGAACACAAAGGAATAAATGTTCTGTTTGAAAAGTTGTATCATGACTAGTCTGTCTTTAGGATTTAAAGAAGAGGTAAAAGACAAGGTCACGCAACCAGAGAGATTTGAAAGCAAGTAATGAATTTTTGCTTGTATGCATACCAAAGCAAATTAATAAATAGAAAACAATGCACCCAATGCCTAAGTGTGTCATCAATTTGTTTCATCTTCAGGAAACAAATAATTCAAATTAAATAAGCCATGGATAGTATGTTAAGAAGAAAGAGAGATAGGTAGAAAAGAGAGAGAGGGAGGGAAGGGAAGGGAAGGGAAGGGAAGGGAAGGGAAGGGAAGGGAAGGGAAGGGAAGGAAAGGAAAGGAAAGGAAAGGAAAGGAAAGGAAAGGAAAGGAAAGGAAAGGAAAGGAAAGGAAAGGAAAGGAAAGGAAAGGAAAGGAAAGGAAAGGAAAGGAAAGGAAAGGAAAGGAAAGGAAAGGAAAGGAAAGGAAAGGAAAGGAAAGGAAAGGAAAGGAAAGGAAAGGAAAGGAAAGGAAAGGAAAGGAAGAGAGAAAAAAGAAAGAAAGAATGAAAACAAAAGGAAAATAAAGGGAAAGAAAAGAATACAGTTGGTAAATTATGTTTGTGGATTTTTAGGTCAGGAGGGAGCATTATCATCCTCTAGTGTCACCTTCCTCATAATAGGGTGGATAAACTCAAAGTGATCTAGGAAGGGCCTCAAATTAGGTAAAAATGAACACACCACTACATGACAAAACACAGGCTAAGGAGCAAAGTACTCATTTGCCCTCTCTTACACTCATGATTTATTTGTGTGTGATTAATTTTCTGTCATGTCCACTTTGTGTATTGTACGACTGCCCTTTTATAAGATTCCAGAGGTTTATTTCTTTGGAAAAACTGACTCTGTCTTTGGTGTCTTGCTCATGAAAATAAATCACAAAGCCAAGTCCAGATATAAAATGGGAGGGGGAAGTGTTAAAGTTTACCTTGAGTTTGACAGTGAGTATGTGTGTGGGAGTGAAGCAAAAATTAGTTTAAGTGATTATAAATATGTATGTATTACTCATAAAACAAACTGATAGGCCCATCAAAATAAAGTAAATGTATTCCTGCACCACAAACCTCAGGTGGCTCTGAGTGACACTAGTTCTGGTAATGATGATAAATAAAAACTCAGATAATTCCTGTCCCTTCAGTGGTGTTGGCAATGAACGTTATTTCTTAGTCTGGAGCTTGAGCCCAGGAGGAACCATTATAATCGTATGCTCCGACCTGTTCCATAACACATGCCAGGGAATTTTATGCAGTAATTCCTGCTTCAGGACTATAACTTCTTGAGCTACAGCAAATCTCACAGACTGATTCCAGTGCTGATTTAAACACATCCAGTCATGGAGAACGCTATGTATTCATTTCAGGTGCAGTTTTGACAGCCTTTTCTTTATTTTCAGACTGGTGCAATATATAATCATTTTAAAAGTTGGATTACATTCTTAATATCTAACTCAAAAAAAAAAAAAAAAAAAAGACAGACGTAAGAGCTGAAAACAAGACTTACAATGACTTCAGGCATGAATGTTTAAACTGTAATCCAACTGTCTCTACTTGTCCTTTCTGAACATCTGACTCTGCTGGGCACCTCCTCTTTTGACATGGTGACAAACAGGCAATTTCAGAAGAAGATCTGACATTTCTGCTCAATGTTTCACTGTCTGTATCTTCTGTTTCTCTTCTGTTACTGTAAAGGGCTCTTGGGGTGACTGGAGCAGACTTAAATATCTCATTCTGAGACACCCTTTGTTATGTGAGATACATCCTGTCACTACTGACTGTCTTAAGCCCTGATGAAACCCTAAATATCTCTGAGGTGCAGTGATTGTGCTCTGAGCTTAACTTCATCACTCCTAATGGAAACAGGACCTCCATGAAACCACAGTGGTGAGAGTGCCTATTCCTACACAGTAGTGAAATGGTTAGAAAACCAATTCTTTTTACTGCCTGAAGAAATTCAAATCTTAACACACTAAAAGGAATTCTGTTCTTTTCAGTCTTAATTAGCAAGAAACCATGAACACAAAATTCAAGGGTAATGATTAAGGAGGAGGAAGTTTGGCCCTGTACTCTAATAGTTTAGACCCTCAGCTGAGAGAAGCATCCTACCTGATATCTGAAACAAGCATTTGTTTTCCCTAGATATCCTCTTCTACTACACTGCTTGTTTGTTTTTTCAGCCTCCCACTCAGAAATATTTGGCTATGGATGCTATGAATTTCTATCACCTCTCACAAACATGTATGTGAGGCTTGCTACTAAGCTGCCAAGATATATGTATACTTTCAGTGGGGAGTGATTAATCTCGATCTCTGCGGTATTATATATTTCACACACACTGGCAGGAAGTTCCCTGAGTGACACAAGTTCCTTTGCCCTGTATCATGTGCCAGACATGCCGACAGCTGATGCTGGAGCAATGTATGCAAGGGATTGCAATGGCTTTTTCATGCACATTGACCCAACTGAATCACCAGGGACACCAACTCCCCAGGATAAAATTGCCTGTAGCCGGAGATTCCCTGCAGTCCACCAGAGCAATAAATAACCTGAAATTACAGTGCTGGGCATCAGTGCCTAGTGTATTGCTTTTGATTGACTGGTCTTATCTGTAAAAGGGTTTTCATTTGAAACTTTTCTATAAGGTCATCCAGATGGTGAAGTGTATGGCAGGAGATTTGAGCCTGGGAGATGCTTGGGCATTCTCGTGTTAAGGTTCATCGTACTGGGCTGGGGAAGTTGAGCAACGTGGTTTGTTAAAGACAGCTGGTCTGAGAAGAACATGCATCAGCAAAGAGGGCCATGATGCCTGTTTTGCCTGCAGGAGTCAACAGGCAGGAAATGGAGAAAAAACCTGTAGATTCATTTTTGCCTCAATATTCCTCAGCTGACAGAATGAGATATACAAAGGTAGTCAGTGGGGCAGACCATACAGATATCTGTTGACGGTTCACTTCCGTCTGCCTTTAATATTTTTTTTTTTGGTACTGTCAAGGCATGTTGGGTGGTAATTCAAAATGAAATACTCTTTGCAGAAAAGAGTCCCAAAACAAAGGATATGTAAAAGCTTTCCAGGTGAGAAACAAGATATTGTTCACCCAACTATTGAAATGGAATACGCTGCCAAAGCCCAGTCTTAGTGTGAGAGGGACTGTATCAACACAGACCAAATTCTTTTCCATTGGGAGCATTGAGAAAGACGCCTGGAGAGAGAAACACAACAAAAAGTAGTTTTGGACACAATGTAGAAGCAGGGTAGTTCCTAGACCTAGCAAGCCAAATCAGGGGAATGACATTTAGGCAACACTGACATCGGTTTTAATTGCCTCACAGCAAGTTTAGGAAGTCAGAATCAGAAACGGACCTAGACAGAAGACTGTTGGGGGCAATCTTGAAAGTCTCTGGTTATTCAAACTGATAGTTGTGGACTTTAAACCTTTTGAACATTTTTTGTGAGATTGTTATCTCATGTATTCTGCTCTAAGAAACTAGTTACTCGCCAAGAAATGCAACTGAGACTTAACTGGGGGTTTTTCTGTCTTCCTTTCAATGTGCAGAATGAATCACAGACATGCAAATATTCTGTTATTTTATTTTTTGGTTCAGATTGACAACCAAGCTACCAAATATGCTACCCAACAGCTATTAGAGGTAAGTTTTCAGCTCCTTTCTGAAGACTTAAAGTAGAACTGAGCAGAGAGCCTAGACATTAAAGATTTGTTATTTTGCCAATTTGTTGTGGATTACTTCACAAGAGCTTTCAGTCTGGAAGTTCTTAACCTGCCACTTCAACTATCAACATTCAATATCAGTGATTAAATCTTGACTACTCAGAGACTGGAAATGGTGCCAAGGACAAACCTAGTTAAGTTCAGCCCAATACTACTCTGTTGGCTGGATGAGCTACTTCAAGGTCACTAAGAAGTCAAAGCCCACAAGTGTCTCTCAGGGACCAGTCAAGGCTCAGGCTCCAAACCTCTGGAGTTTAAAGTTTTATAATTTGGTTATTTTTGCCAGAACTGTGAATTTTTTACCACGTGGCTGGTAATAAAAATAGAGCTATTCTATTTCTTCCTTCTTCCCAGACTTATACAATAGTCCCCCATTTCTAGTCCAGCTTTCTGTTTGAGAGAAGGTGTTTTATCTTTCAGGGGGTTAAAGAGGGATTCTAATTCTCCAAAATTATTTGCTGGGAAAATGTAATCCTTATCCTTCTTCCATTGATTGCCAGGCTTTTTCTCACTTAGGTTTCTGTTGTACTTTATGTTTTTGAGTTTTTTTGCTTCATGGACACTATCTCCGT
The DNA here is from genome assembly GCA_031468815.1 of Morus bassanus. Classification (NCBI taxonomy): domain Eukaryota; kingdom Metazoa; phylum Chordata; class Aves; order Suliformes; family Sulidae; genus Morus; species Morus bassanus. The sequence continues at coordinate 2,770,743 of CM062567.1, read as the reverse complement.
GTTGCTACAGGAAAATGAAGACACTGCTAAAAGTACTCTTGTGTTGTTACCCTGACTGATACTTTGATATTTCTTTTATTAAAAGTAGACTACTTGAACTTGCCGTACAGAAGCAGATAAATCCTATTAATACATCCCCTGATTTGTTAAAATATCCCCACCACTCACCTTTAATTCAGGAATTAAAGCCCCTGTCTGTTCCAGCCAAGATAGTCTTATATGAGACAGCCACTTTGCTGCTAGCTTTGTTTCAGCTATTTTCTAATCCAAGTAAGAGAAGGAGGGCATGGGCAGAGAGAACAGACATATGCACATGGTTACACACACCCTGCAAACAAGCAAGAGGCAAGAGTATAGAGTGGATTTGAAGCTGAACAGAAGTAGAGCTGCATGCCCAGTCGATTAACAGAATTAATCTTCAGAGCTGTCAGGTTTCACATTTTATTTTATGATGACTATATTCATCACACACACAAACCTTCATTACATTGCTGTTTTGGATACAAGTCAGACGGAATGAACAGCTTGACCTTGGTCGTAAACCCCACTACTGAGGCAGCTGCAGGCAACCTGAAACAGAGCAGAATTAGTTATGAACCTTTAATTCTCCCTTTCATTCTCTTGCTCTCGCTGGCTTGATTAGTTTCCACCTGTTTAGTCTTCATGGAAATGTTGACTTTTATACTTTCCTGTCTGGCAGAGACACATCCCTTTTTTATTTTTCCTCTCTCTTTCTTCTCTTCTTTCTCTCTTTCTCTCTTTCTGGGAATTGAAAAGTGAACTTAATGGTGTAATTTTAGGGTTCCCAACAGGCAAAACAGTTTTGTGGGCCAAATGAAGTAGTCTTCCTGTGGAATACTCTTGTTTTGAATTGAAAGTTTCAGTTAACGTGATAGAGACTGATGAATATGTTACTAGAATGCTAATACCCCTTGATGATCTTATGCACTCTTCTGTCTAGTTTTCTTTTTCCAATGAATAATAATACAAAAAGGTAATATCTGAGGCTCGCCTAATTCTTCGACTGTGTGGCTTTGTTTTCTCTAAGGGGTTTTTAAATTGTTCTCTGGCCCACCTTTTTGCCCAGTGGGCCCTAACACTGGTGACTGGCATTCAGCACTAAGTTACACCTCCCAAGAGAGCAGGTCTTAGCTTTGGCAGGGCCAACAGACTCATTAATTATGCCGTAGCAGACATTTGGCAGTTTCTCTGTAGAAAGTTCCAGGGCTGACCTAAATTGGATATGTAAGGATTCCTCAACCCTAGGAAGGGTGTATCTTCTGTAATAGCATGAAGGTCATTGGCGGGACAGTGCCTCTTACTGTAAAGGTCTGGATTGAGCCTGGGAACAATGAGTAAAACTGAAGCTCTTCTGCTCAGTGATGTGGTTCTTCTCATCCTTCTAAGCCAAACATGATTGGATCCAACCAGCAGTTTGGTGGGAGATCTCCAAAGACATCCTGCACAAAAGCATAACACGTAAGTCAGGGAAAGCCATTCCTTTTCTTTGAATCACTGTTTCTGTAACGCCTAAAAGCAGTGCCTTTCAGATAAGCAATCTTTTGACCAGACATGCAAAAATCGAGAAGTATAGAGAGGGGCTTATTCAAGCAGTGTTAAACTTTTCTGTTCTGGATATTTTTGAGTATAGACAGCATCTATTCCTAGGGTTTCTCCAGCCATTTCAGCTGGAGGTAATCTCTCACAGGCAAACCTCCATCATAAATTTCAGGAAGGGAGCTGACAGCATAAGATTATCAGGTTCAACAAGGCTCCGTTTCATGTCCTGAACTATGGAAGAAAATTGTTGCATGGTTAACAAGCTGCTGGGTCCTGTTGAACAGGTGGCAGAACTTCACTTTGCCTAGTCAATAAAGTGCTTTGAAATCCTTTGGGACAGAAGGCACTATATACGTGTAAGATATTATTGTTACATGGCTTTTTTTGCTTTGTTTTGTTTTTCATTTGGTCAGCTTGAACAAGCTCTCCGTGAGGCTTCAGTAGCAAAGCATTAGCCTGGAAAACTTGATGGCTTGGGATTTTAGTCCTTTAAATGGTCTCTGTTGGCTTGTTGGCTGGTTTATGAGGAGGGTGGAGAAAAAGGGAAACGTTCTCCACTCCCATTCACTCACATAGAAACATAACTGAGAACTAGATGACTGGACTTTTTGCACCGGTTGTTTTATTCCCATTTATCAGTGTTATTTTTCAGCTGATTGTTCCGCAAAGATTTTGATCTCCAGGAGACAGAAAAGCAAGGGATTTTTGTCCTTCTATCTCCTGGGAGGACGGAGGTCAGAACTATAGAATTCTTGTTTTCTTTTCTGCTTCCAGTGCTATATCTAATAGCTTGTCAGGAAAACAAATTAAGATCAAATGAAATCAGTCCTGTTGATCACAGTCCAGTCATACTCTGTCATGAGATGGCTATGGAAAAAAGGAGTAACCTGTGAAGCTCTTAAATGCTACTGTATTTCACATGGTGCCAGACTGTACTTGGACTACAGACACATTGACACTGGTGCTATAGTAATAAGAATAACAATAACAATAATAAATTCATATGACAGCATCATGGAGTGGTATCATTGCAGGGGACTTTTAACTCTTGCAGCTAAAGCTACAGTTCATCCAGTTTTTCAGAGGTCAAAATGTTTGCAATATGAAAAGTGTCTTCAAAACAGACTGTTACGCCAGCATGTAGGATTATGTAACTGTCATTACTCTATTAAATTATCTGTTGTAGTTAACAATAATAACAATATTGTTAACAACAATAATAATAATACTATTATTAACAATACTATCTTAGAGTGGAACTTCATGCTACGCTGTGTGTGAGATAGCTGATGCAGGTCAAAATTGTGCTGGGGACTGGGTAATAAATAGTCTCAATGATCATAGACCAGGGTTTAAGGTCACACCCTCACGTTAGTGCAGCTATAGCCTAGGAATCTTTGTTAAGACTGGAGACATCATGGCATTTGTTACGGAGTAGACAGAGAACAAACTCCACACCCAAAATCCTGTGTCCTCCTCCTCCCTTGTCCGCCTCCACAGATTTCAGGTCTAAATCAAACTGGATTAAAGCAGGTGTACTAAAGAAGTGAAACCTCAGCCCCCTTAAAGTCAGTAGCAACACAGCCACTGACAGGATTAAACCCAAACCTTTACCTGATTTTAAAGTGTTTTACAAGCCCTAGTTACACTCTTTCTTATGAGCACAGGAAATATCTGTAAACCAGTAAAAACTGATAGGAATCTTTTAGCTGCCATCCATTTGTTATTATTAGATTTTGTCAAACACAAACAAAAAATATAATTTGAGATTTCCCCCCCTATTGTGCCAATGAAATTTTATATGGAAAAAAAAGACCAAATATCTTTGGCATATAAAATTTGAAAATGGTCTGCAAGCACCTCTACAATCAGCTACAGCTTAAACAGAAAAACAAGAAGAAAATTATTAAGGTTCATCCCATTTGATAAGAAAAAAAAGAAAGAAAGAAAGAAAGAAAGAAAGAAAGAAAGAAAGAAAGAAAGAAAGAAAAAGAAGAAGAAAAATAAGACAAAAAGAAAAAAGGGAAAAGGAAAGAGAAAGAAGGGGAAGGGGAAGGGGAGGGGAAAGGGAAAGGGAAAGGGAAAGGGAAAGGGAAAGGGAAAGGGAAAGGGAAGGGGAAGAGGAAGGGGAAGGGGAAGGGGAAAGGGAAGGAGAAGATGAAGGAGAAGAAAAGGGGAAAGGAAAAGGAAAAGGGAAAAAAAAGGAAAAAAGGTAAAAAAAGGAAAAGAAAAAGGAAAAAAAAGACCAGGCTCTTCCTTGACCAGATGGAATCAGGGTCGATATATTTGAAAATGTATGCAAAAAAGGTATTAAATAAATCAATATAAAGAAATAGTAGATTGCTTTCCTTTGGGTGTTTATATATGTGTGTACATGCATGTGTATATGTGAGTGTTGACATCTGTACACTAATACAGCATGACAAAAATGACATAGAGCTCAATTCTGATTTTATTTTGCTTTCTATTGATTTTCCATCAATATATCTCTGATATCTCCAGTTGATTTGTTTCTGCTTTACAGTGACAGAATTGCTCTCCCTTTTCTTATTAATTACTATTTTTAAAGCTCTTAGTATGATCAGATAACTTGTACGCATTTTGCTAGAGGACCCTATTTTGGTCAGCCTCACTTTCCTAGAAGTTCAGTAACATTTCTGTTTGTGCAGGGTTGAGGCAAGTTTAATTCACCTTCAGTAATCCTTCACACTCTGATCAATTCTGTGAAAATTTAGGTAAACACAAGCACCACAGGATATCTAAATGTGGATTTAAAAACAAGATTACCATAGAAGCAGTTATTCAGGTGTCCCTTTCGTACACTAATTAGCAAATTTAGCATTCTGGGCCACAATAAACTGTCATTTCTATGATGACATCACCTTTAAATTCTCCATAATCTCTCTCCCTCAGACATTAGCTACTTGGAGACAGAGTAAAACACAGTTATGCTTTTCCAAGGATATTTATTGCCTACATAGCACCAAAGGGAGTAGCAGAGGCTCCCTTCCAATACTGTTTCTGATTCAAAGGATATCCAAGGACGATCTACTGGCAAAACCATCCCTGGCAATCTCTTTTCCTTTGTTATTCATAAATCCTAAAGACAGAGGCTTGGATCTTTCCCTCTGTGCTCAGGAATGCTCCTCCAGAATTTCCGGATTTCCTTTTGGCTTCATCATCGACCTTCTCAGAGGACACTTGAGGAATTCTGGCTTCACTGATAATCTTTATCAGTTTGATAATTTCCAAAAGATAAATATGAGCAGAAAGATCCCCAGCATGTAGCCCCATCAGGTGTTTTGTTTATTCTCCTTGCTATCTTCTGGTCAGAGGTCAGTTCCAGTGTCCAATCAATACCTGGAAAGTTAAAGCCCCAGTGGCATTGACATTGTAAGTAAAAAACAGGTAACAGTGAGAGGATAGCTGAAGCTAATGAATAGTAAAGATTAGAAAGAGAAAGAAGGAAAAAAGGAAAAAAACCTTGTGTGTAAGTTGGCACCAGCAACCTATGATGTCAGGGTGATGTCAGTTCAGCAGGTGGTAACTTTTTCCAATCCAGCTTCAAACCAGGCGGGCCTTGTTTTTGTTTACTTTTCCTCTCTGCTCTGAAAAGGCCAGTGAGCGCCTTCGCAGATGGGGGCTGTGAATCACTGGACAGGGATCTCTCTGCCCTCCAGGCAGCTCAAGATCGGCCTTGCAAAGGTGGGGTTGAGTATGCAGAGAAGAGGGCCCTGGTGCCCCAAAGGATGGACAGGAACATCCATAGCCACTGCTACATCTGTTCTAAGCTAACTTTTCCTCTTTTTCTTTCTTTTCCTTTCTCTTTCTCTTTCACTCTCTCCCCATCTCCCCTCTTTCCCTTTCCTTTTCTTTTGCTCTCTCCCTTCTTCCCTCCCTCCTTCCCTTTCCCTCCTTGCCTCTCTCCATCTTTTCTTCCTTCCCTCCCTCCCTCCTTTCTTTCATGTCGAACCTTTTGGTTAAACCTAAACAGCAGGTTTATAGCAATCCAGTACTTCTTCCTACATGGCATAACTGAATGAGAGGACTATTGATATTACATTGTTTCAGAGGACAGAAAAATATGCATTCAAAATAGTACTAAACTAACTAATGGATGACCAGTTCACAGGTGGTAATGAAAGCTGAAACTCTGGTCTCAGACAGAAAACGCCATCTGTCTCCTAGGTTTGAATGCTGGGAGAGAAAGACTTGGGCAAATGTTGCACTAGCCATGCACTCATGCATTTCTTCTCTGTGAATCCCCAGCTGTCCGCTATCAGATGCAAGGTGCTGGGATAGTTGCACCTTCGGTTTGATTCTGTTTGGGACTTCTTATGCTCTTTCAATTTTATCCTTGTCTTCTACAGTCCCCTGAGTCTCTGCATCACCTTATTTAGTCCAAATAAAACACAGCTCATATTATCTTCAATATCATGTCTTTTTCAAATTCTTTCAAATTTTTCTTACTTTCCAACTTGGCACAGCCAGATTCTTTTGGGCCCAGGGAGAAAAATAAGGGATCATGTGTAGTGGAGGAGGCCCAATGATTCATGAATAAGCTTATTGCTGTTGTTTTCTTACTGCAAACCAATTTGCTTTCATCCCACATGACAGTTACCTGGATATTTATATTTTGATATATATAATTCCCAGTACTTATTTTTGAAAGAGGTAAAACTTTCTATACAGCTTGAGACAAAAGATTAACTCAAACAAATGATAGCAGGAGTAAGAATAAGAGTAAAATCATATACAACCATTTTGTAGGCAGCATAGGTGAAAAATTTGATTACTTGGATTTTTATTTTCTGTGGACAAATACAATGAATTGATTGAGAATTTCATTTCTCAAGAAACTATGAGGACTTGGTCAAGGCCAAGGCATTTGTTAATATTAACTGAAAGAAATGAGTCTCAAGTATTAGATTTTGCATAATGAAATTAATCTCATGAATCCTTTAAATCTGTTATGCAGGTTTTTATACCTGAATTATGGAAATAAATGGACATTTCTTGGTCATGATTCATTTCATCCAAAGATAGATGGGAAAATAAGCCAGATGAACCATCTTATCAAAGCACCTCTTTCTCTCATCTGATTGTAAAGGGAGTCTGGGGTCACTGTACATTTCTACAGTGCAAATGCTGAAAAAAGAAAAAGGATAAATCCTACCACAGGTTTCTATCCTGCTCTTCTGGGCCAAAAAATATTTGGATGGCAGAGGATGGATTTATTTTCCACCTCAGTGGAAACGGATGTTCATAGATTTTACATGCCAAGGCAAGGTATGGAGAGCCTCCATGCACCTCCTGTCTGTGCAATTGAACTGTAAGGCAGAGGGTTTTATTTCGGCAGTTGGACTCTCGATGGGCTAATGCACTGATTCTCAGCAGTTTATAATTTGCATTATATTGTTTTTCACAGAGACTGGAAACTGCAAATCCTTTGCTCCTTGTACCATGCCTGCCTCCCTCCCAAGTGCAAAGTCACCATCCACAGCTGACATTCAAACCTATATTCAGGTGAAGAGTTATCCTGAGCGTGTGACTAGGTTGGACACAGGGGGACAACCCTCGTGCTGAGCACCTTAATGAAGACCTGAACTCTTATTTTTGTGGTTTGGATGGGTTGAATGCGAACGCACTTATGACTCAAGAGACTTGGGCTTCAATTATCTCAGTGCCTTAGGATGGGGACTCATGAATAGACAAGCAAAATTTGAGGCATCCACCTCAAATGTCACCATGGTGACAGGATGCTAACTAGCAAGCTGTGCATGTGAAAGTCTGATGACATTATGAGGATAGGTATAACATGAATTTTTTGTGAGGGTAACACTAAGTGCTTGCAGCTTTTTTCTTTTTTTGTTTTACTTTTTTCTTTTTTCTTTTTGTTGTCATTAGTCAGGTCAGTTTGTCTTACCACAGAATCACTCATATTTTTTTATGTTCCGGAGCTCAGTTTCTTAAGCTACATCTGTATTTAGAAATGAAACATGCCTACAAACTATTTTCCAGCCTTGAAAACAACTAATCCAGAAAGTTTTGCATCCCCTAAGTCCTCTTTCCCTCCCACTTTGGGATGGCCACATCCACAGCCTTTGTTAAGAATAGTTCCTGCCTCATGCTAACTCCCAAATCATACTCAGGAATTAATTTTGGAGATTGATAGGTGGCCTGGGCCAACAACGTACTAAGGACATTATTAACAATTTAACAGTGTGGGTGATTGAGTTCCATTGCCTATGTAAGTTTCCTGGCACTATTTATTATTATTAAAGGTGTAGCTTCACTGCCCAATCTTTACAAAGTTATATAGGAATGACATATTTCTACTTCACTGACCAGTTGGGAAAATAATTTCATTAAAATACCATGTGGGGCTCAAAGAAGAAATTAGGGCCCCCAGAGGCTGGGTTTGGCTTCAGTTACTTGAAAAAAGTAAATTTCTGTGCCTCCCCTTCTCTTTCTCTTTCTTTTTTATACATAGATCAATAGCTGTATATGCGCTGTGATTGTTAAAATAGAACGTGATACAGTGAGAAAGTGTGTACCATGTCCCCTTTTGGCACCCTAGAAGAGACCATGCAATTCATGAGAGTCAAAAGCCTTCTCCTTCTGCTCTGGTTGTGAGCATTAAGACCTAACGGGTAGCATTCCCTTGCACAAGATCTTTACACCTTATGAACCAGGGTTTGACGCTGGTAATTGAGAGCACTCGCGTACCCAGACCTTACCCTTGGTTGAACCTCATCCATGAATTGTGAAAGGCACTTCACAAGCCTGGATGTAACAGCTTGTGACTACAAGGGAACATTACACACATTATTACCCAAGGAGGGGACCTTATTAGAGCATTTAACAAACAGGAGCTGATGTATTTTATTTTCCTTTAGCTGATGTTATTTAAATTAGACAATGGGGAGACTTCCCCCACGCCCCAAAGGATCAGAGATGAAATTCCTTTCAGGTCTTAGCTCTCACATTTGTGTATGACTCAGATGGTTAAGGTCTCCCCTCCCTGCTTTCAGCCTCTTAGCCACAAAGAGCTAAGAAAGAAAATAAATTTGTTTCTAAAAATGAAGTCCTGGAGGGAAATCATTCAAATGCAGTAGGGAAAGGATCTTAGCCCAGTGGCATGATCAATCTCTTGTTTCATAATTTTTTTTCCAAAGATTTGTTTGGCTTTTTTTTCTGTCCGTCTTTTCACATGTCTCTCTCTTCTGGTTTCTCTTTCTTCTCTTGATCTGGTATTAATTTCTTTCTTTTATGTTGATAAATTGCTTTTCCCTAGATTCTCTTCTCAGCACAAACTTCTTTTTCCACTCTTGCAATAATTCCTCTATTACTTCAGAGACATTTTCCGTCTTTGGTTCTGTTCATCTTCCTCTATTATCTTGACCATCATGTCTTTCTATGGATTTAAATTTTTTTTTTCTCCTTTTCTGTCAAGTTCATTTCCCTCAGTTATTTCACTTCTTCCTCCTACACTTTCAAATGTTCAGTCTCCTTTTTATTCCTTACGTCAGTGGAGGCAAGTATCCAACTCAGATATGCCATCCAAAAAACTTGAATTATGCAGCACTGGTATCAAAATATTAATTTCAAAACCACATTTCATAACAGAAGAAAGAGATTTTTACAAAACTTTTGAAGTTTCCTAATGAGTATTTGATTTACACAGACAATTTTGATTTCCAATGGAAAGGGAAATTAAGTTCTGTTTAGTTAATGTCCTTGCATGCTTCACTTCTGAATTGAGCTTCAAATACTGTATTTATGTATTTATTTAATAATGCTAAAAATACCAGTTAATTAAAATATTTTTTTTCTCTAGCAAATATACCAGTTTCAGCTCTGTTTTCATTTATTCAGTTGAGGGTGAGATGTCTGATTGGCAGCACAGGAAGAAAAAGTGTGAGAAAAAATAGACAATAGTTAATGTATTCAGACAGGATGTGAGAAATCCAGAATCAAGTCATTGCAAATGAATCAAGCTCTGCAGGTTCATGAAGCTAGTTATTTCACATCCTCTTGGTGAGAAGGCGTTTCGTACCTCCTTCTCTCGCTCCCACTCTTTCATGGTTGTTCACAACAAATTTTTAATAGGTTTCAGGTCTGCTCTGATTCCACTTTTTATCAAACAGACCTAAGATTTTCTGGCCAGATGTTGTTACTTCTAACCAAATAAAAGTACTTCTACTTCTACTGCAAATATTTTCCTCTGATAGGAAAATAAAAGGCGTTCTTTTACTTCTCTGTCTATAGATTAAAAAAAAAAAAAAAACCTAAAAACATACATGGAAAAATGTCATGTCTGATCACCAGCTGAGGAATCTTGTACCTCAAGAGCTTGGGAGATAAACAGCCAGTTGAGCCTGGAGACATGCTGTTTCTTGACCAGTGTCACCTGGCACATTAATTTTTTTCTGCTATTTTGACAAATGCTACCAATAAATATACGCTGGGATAAACAATCGTTATGGTCTTTTGGCTTCAGGGGGCATAAATTTATTTTGTCCTTTTTAGGAACTCCATATCTATTTTAAAATAACATTGTTTCTTCTTGCTTGTAATGGTCCTTTAGACTATTATATAGATATAATTATTTATTTAGTATATTACCTTTTTTCCTTGATCTACATATAAGCCTTTACCTTGTTCTTATTCAGGGTTCACTTCATTGCCATCCAGGGAGGTAAAAAAGCTACTGCATGACAGTGGACAAGAGGAGGTCTGCAAGACATGCCTCATTACTTGACTAAGTAACCAATGTCTTCTGCAAAAACCAAGCTGAAGAGTCAGGAGAAGTGGGTCTGTGAAAGGAGAGCATTCTTGCAGGCTGGAATACTCAGTGAACCTAGAAAGAACTCCTTTTTTTTTTTTTTTTCTTTCTTTTTTCCCCCAGAATACTTGGAACCAACCTCACCTCTAGGAGACTGCCAAATGTGTTTTTCAGGATGACGCCATGAAGACTTTAATGGACTTTTTAATTTTTTATATTTGAAGGTGAACTTTCCTTTGACAAACAGCCTATGCAGCCAGAGCAACTGGTGAGAACAATGAGTCATAAAAAGTCTGTTATTAAAAATGTTTGCTTTGTTCACATCCTGAATTGATTTCCTCTAATGATTTCCCTCTGACGGCTGTGGTCAAAAATAATAACAGTAATAATAAAATAAGAGAATATGCCCCTCCCTGGTTCTTCTAATAGAGGCTTTGCTCTCCACGTGTTGACAGAGCAGCCCTGCAGAAAGACCAATATGTGAATTCAAGTAATAAAAGTCAAGGAAAGATTGGGATATTACTGCTGTTTGTTATTACTACAGAGCTCACATTAGGCTAGTGACGCAGAGGCTATAAGTGAGATGAGTGTCTGAGGTAGTACAGGGACCATTTGTGGGGGAGTTTTGGTTTTTTTTTTTTTTTACTCTTTGTATGCTTGCAGAAGGATTTTGCTTACTATTTAAAGAATACTCAACATTATTTTTTTACTTGCCATGTAATTGTGCAGAAAATCAGATTTTCAGTCTGTTTTTTACTTCCGTAAAATTACACTTATAGAATTCTCACCCTTTTCCCCCATGTATTTCTCTTACTACCGTAAGTATACAATTACTACACAGTTATACAACTCTGTAATAACTGCATAATGTGTGAAGTTATTAAATCCTTTACATTATTGCTATACCACTATGATCACAATTACTAACACAAATAATTATTCTTTTTCTCATTATGTGATGAGACAGATTATTTGACCAAATAAATCAATACAGATGCATAAAATTTGGTAGACAGATAAGCAGACACATAAATATATGAATAATATATAAAATCAAACAATTAAAAAACCCCACAACCCACAGCAAACTTGTGGCTATATTTTCTACAAATACCTAATACTGTATTGTTCTTCATTATGTTGTCTTATTCAATATTTTAAAATGGATGTACTATAAGAACTATTCAGAATAGTATTTGTGATTCAAAAATTCATCTCAAAGGGTATTATTAACCTTAATCCTTCACCATTTTTCTGCTGAAAAGCTTCAGTCATTCTCTCCAGAAGAGAAAATAGGTTGGTGTGGTCAAATCAGTCCTTGCAGTGCCAAATACTTAAAGGGAACAGTTCAAAAGCAAGTTACCATAGGAAAACTTTATGGTTCAAAACATTTATTCAATATATATTAATTTTTTTCCCCAAAAATCAGGTGTAAGAAAAATATATTTATCTATGAAATTTATTGTGTTGAAAAAACTTGTCTGATCACCTTCCAAAGGATATAAACACACTGAACACACAGTACTGTAGACATGTGCATTAATCTCTGGAAGGCATGATTATTTTAGTAAAACTCACAGAATAGCAAACTATAACATCACTAAAAACTAATATTTTTTTATACACAATATACATTTATCCCATGGAATTCAACTGCCACAGAATAATATAAGACCAGAAGTTCCCCTTATCCCTTTATCCAATTTCTTACATCTTCTTTCAAATAGTGTTCTACTGGGTGTTGGTGCACACAGAGCATGTCATGAGGAACCCCTGATGTGACTGAGTGTGGGATTCCCACACTCTCCCAGTATAGAATTGCAATATGGAGAATTCTTTGTCTATAAAGAGCCGAAACTGTTATTGAAGGCCCATATCTCAGGTGTCTTAAGTGAGATGATGTGAATGACTCTCCTCCACCATTTCAACCTGGTGGTTCAGGCATTGCAACTGAGAGAAAAGTTCCCTACCTAACATAACACGCACAGAAATAGGTCTTTAGCAGTGCACTTGCATTCATGACACACATGGTTCTATTCTGGTCATGCCCTGAAGGACCAAGCTGTCTTTTCTGTAGAAGTAAGCTCCTGTTCATTCATGGAAAAACAAACAAACAAATAAATAAATAGAAGTAGCTAGAGAATAACCAGTAAATAGTGACACAGAATGAAAATGTTTGAGAACAAAAATTTATCTAAAACGTGCACTCTGGACTAAGTCAGGAAGTTTTAAAGTCAGGATATTTTTAAATAGTGCATCAAACCATTTTCCAAGAATATAGATGTGCATATGCACACATATTTAAAAATGGAGGAAAAATTATTGTTATTAGAAATAAGCAGAAGTTCAAAATCTCACAGGCACTTCAGACTGTAATTTTGTTAAGCGAAGTTATGGGAAAGTCGTGGTGATACCATTTTGAGCCCTAAGACTAAGAACTGAAACATAGGCATGAATTAAGTCTCAAAAAGTTCCAAGAAAGACTGCAGTCTCATGCATTTGTTGATAATGAAAACTCAAACTCCAGAATTTCAGCAAGCTGAACATGACAAGTTGAAGAACTGATTTTAAAATCATCAATAAGTACCTGCAGATGGAAGAAGAACAAGGAAAAGTATGTGTCAAAACATAGAGAATTCTCATGATTTATGGTTATTAAATTGTATTTTAGGTTTCTGAGAGGTTGTTATAAGCCAAACAAAAATTATGGACTTGGAGCAAAAAGAACGTAAGAAGGAATCTCTTGGCTGATTTGTATTCTGCTATTGTAACCAATCATGTAATTTCAATCATTCGATGAACTGTGCATAACTCCAGAAGGAAGGCCAAATGACACGGTCATCTTGGCAGTTCATGGTCATAAAATCACCAGAAATTCGCAAGATCTCTGATTTTCCAAAGCCATGAGCACTTTACTCAGAACCATTTAGCTTGCTTGGAAAACAAATGAAGATATTTGTAGCAGACAAAATTTAGCATCCTTTCCTGAGGCATCCATTTTGACAACAGTGGTTTTAGTTTATGGTACCTACTATGAGATTTTTTCAGAAGACACAAGGGTTCAGCTGGAGCTAAATCTTCCCTGTTGGGAGTAAAATAACTCTCTAATGTAACTGTCATGATTTCCTAAACTACTTTTTGTTGCCAAAATTTCATGCAAGAGGCAGCATAAAGTAATGCTTGCAGATAGCTACAGACCAGCTAGATGTTACGTACTGAGACTGGTCCAAGGGACTGAGCAGGGTAAAACAGCTGGATAATTTTAAAATAGAATACAATCCTGAGGAAAAAAGAAAATATCTTTATTTGTGATAGCTTTAAGTAGGACTTTGTAGTCACTTATAATAAATTATTTAGAGTTTTAGCCTAGCAGTTATCCATATTTTTTGTACGGTGTAACACAACATAGTTGTTTATGGTAGAAAAAACAGGGCTTAGCCCATCAAGATGATTTATTCACATCTTATGATCCTGTGACCCACCAGATTCAGAAAAGTGACTTTTTATCTCCCCTTACTTTTACCACTTACAGAATAGAGAACAACAGCTGAACCGGTTTTAAAGCTGCTTTATTGGTACTGGAAAGAAAATGGTACATTCATAATGCAATGTACCTGCCTTTATTTTGAATACTGGATTAGAATGTGATAAAATTTTGCCACCGGCTCGCACATCCAAGTTGCTCAGATCTCCATTGACTAGTAAAAGAACCTGAGTGACTTCTTCGGATGTCAGCTGACCCCCGTCTCATGCCCACATTTCCAAATCCTCCAGTATATGAGGGAGTTTTGTGATGAGGAGGAGAAAGAAGGTTAAAAAAAAAAAAAGAACTAAAACAAGTGACTCTGCTGCTAAGTTTCAGTGGATTTATTTCCGCTGGCTAAGAGGTTTTCTGAGGCAGGGAAACATACAGCTCATTTTCTGGATTAGTGTTATTACCTTCATTTTTCAATAAATATACCATGTCAGGATTTATAGCTTCTCTGTTCTTTTTGTGAACTGCAGTAGGTCTATCTCCCGATGCCAGCCCTTCAGCAGACTGGCAGGAGCAAAGCAGGGAGGGAAACATGCTGCTGCCTTCTGCTAAGTCTTGCTCCTGTCTTGGGCCAGGGCTGTGACAGCTTTTGGCTAACCCTTAGCTGAATGGGAATGAAATGGCAGACACATCATTTTAAGTAAATGACCTGCTGTGGATTTCTTTGATATATTTATCTGGGCCTCAAGAGAGATTTAAGTGTTGTTGAAAAGAGCTGACTGAACTTCTCTTTGCAATAGCTGTATAGAGCTCCTAATGCCCTCTTTTGGAGAGGTATAAACTAAACCCTACTCCTTTTTCCCCTTCCTCATTTCCAAGTCCCATAAGAGAGGACTCATTCAGCTAGAGGATTCCATTTAACAGACTCACAGAATCCCAGAATGGCAGGGGTTGGAAGGGACCTCTGGAGATCATCTCATCCAACCCCCCTGATTGAGCAGGCACACACAGAGCAGGGGCACAGCACCACATCCAGGCAGGTTTTGAATATTTCCAGGGAAGGAGACTCCACAGCCTCTCAGGGCAGCCTGTTCCAGGGCTCTGGCACCCTCACAGGAAAGAAGTTTTTTCTCATATTCAGGTGGAACTTCCTATGTTCCAACTTGTGCCCATTGCCCCTTGTCCTGTCGTTGGGCACCACTGAAAAGAGTCCGGCCCCATCCTCTTGACACCCACCTTTCAGATATTTATAAGCATTGATGAGATCCCCCCTCAGTCTTCTCTTCTCCCGGCTGAACAAACCCAGGTCTCTCAGCCTTTCCTCACAAGGGAGATGCTCCAGGCCCCTGAGCATCTCCGTAGCTCTCCGCTGGACTTGCTCGAGCAGTTCCCTGTCCTTCTTGAACTGGGGAGCCCAGAACTGGACGCAGCACTCCAGATGTGGCCTCACTGGGGCAGAGTAGAGGGGGAGGATAACCTCCCTCGACCTGCTGGCCACACTCCTTTCAATGCACCCCAGGACACCGTTGGCCTTCTTGCCCCCAAGGGCACGTTGCTGGCTCATGGTCACCTTGCTGCCCACCAGCACTGCCAGGGCCTTCTCAGCAGAGCTGCTTTCCAGCAGGTCAGCCCCCAACCTGTACTGGTGCGTGGGGTTGTTCCTCCCCAGGGGCAGGACCTTACACTTGCTCTTGTTGAATTCCATGAGGTTCCCCTCGGCCCAGCTCTCCAGCCTGGCCAGGTCTCGCTGGATGGCAGCACAGCCTTCTGGTGTACCAGCCACTCCTCCCAGTTTGGTATCATCAGCAAACTTGCTGAGGGCACAGTCTGTCCCTTCGTCCAGGTCATTGATGAATATGTTGAACAGGACTGGACCCAGCACAGACCCCTGGGAATCACCGCTAGGTACAGGCCTCCAACCAGACTCTGCCCTGTTGATCACAACCCTCTGAGCTCTGCCATTCATCCAGTTCTCAATCCACCTCACTGTCCTCTCATCTAACCCACACTTCCTCAGCTTGTCTGTGAGGATGTTATGGGAGGCAGTGTCAAAAGCCTTGCTGAAGTTGAGGTAAACAACATCCACTGCTCTCCCTTCATCGACCCAGCCAGTCACGCCATCATAGAAGGCTATCAGGTTGGTCAAGCATGACCTCCCATTGGTGAATCCATGTTGACTACTTCTGAACACCTTCTTTTCCTCTGCGTGCCTGGAGATGACCACCAGAATGAACTGTTCCATCACCTTTCTGGGGATGGAGGTGAGGCTGACTGGCCTATAGTTCCATCCCTTGCATCCAGCTGCGCTGTAACCCCAATATCAAAGCTTTCACCATTAAAATTTTGGGGCAAACACCCACATTTCCTATTTTGTCTATGGGATAAAGACTGCATCCTTTATCTGGACCATGCATAATTTTTTTGTGAGCTTGCACTGTTAAATTGCAAGTATTCATGATGTTTTTGTGGAAGTAGGGAACTTTAAATGAAGTGCTATTATTTGACCAGCTGCCTGGAAAAGTAAGAGACAGGAATAAAATCAGTATCTGATGTGAAGCAGTCCTAATGTGTGTGTCTCCTACCTGCTTCTGGTTTTTAGCTTGATATCTGTGTTGTTTACATGTTGTCCATGTATTATAAAATTGCCCCATGCTGTGGTCCCCATAAAAGCCCATTTACTGTCTGCAAGCCTTTCTGATGTAATGGCTGATAAAACTTATTGGCCTCTACAGAGCATGGCCATTATCAAAAATGTTAGAGTGATTTTAGTGCTGCAAAACCACAAGAATGGCAGACCTAGAAGACAAAATCCTCTTACTAACCTAGACAAAAAGTTAACAAGGAACATGGAGAAGATACTTACCAGTATAAAGGCTTTCAAATAAATCAAGTCAGAATTAAAGCTTGGACTTGCTGATATGGAGCCCAGAATCAATATGAAGAGCTGTAGAAAACTCATATCTGGAACAGACGAGGCCCAGAGAGGTACACAGTGTTTACATTGACCAGAAGGTTGTATCAGTGACCCCAGCCTGTGTGTTGAGACATCTCATTCAACACACAGAGAGATGTCCACTAAGGATGACAGAATCACTTTTAGATTCAAAAGAGCAGGATGAATGGTGGCCTTAAAAGAAGTGAACCCCATGGCTGTGGTACAGACTTATAAGAGGTCCAGCCACTCTGGTCAGCTGCTGGATGCTGGGAAAGGTAAGACTACTGTATCTCAGTTGGTTTCAACATCTCCATTTAGGCAGTAGAGTTAATCCCATATTGTCAATGGAGACAATAGAGACCCAATGATGGTGACTCAGCCCGCTGTTGGATCTGAACTAGAGAGACCTGCCTCTCTCCATTCCTTGCAGATGGCCTAGAGTAGCTGAATTCCTAGATCACCAGAGTTAGGTAGTAGGGTTAGGAGGGAGTCATCTAAGATACAATGTTCACAGTATACTTAGGAAAAGCCAGACTCTGGATATTTGGTAGTGAACTCAGTTGCTGAGCACTTTGGTCTGCTCAGGCCAAATACACCCAAAACTCATGAACAAGAGTTTGGACTACAGCATCAAATTTGCTTGGAGTCTGCTTTTATGGGAAGATCTGGAGCTGTAGTAGACATTGCCTCCTGAAGTGATCTTTACTGTAGAGAATGTATATAGTGGACCAAGAGGATCAGACCCATGGATAACTATACAGTGAACTTGCCAGTCTTCCCTGCCAAGTGAATCTTTGGAAACTGTCTAATGATAAGCAGACACGATGCTGGTTGAGGTTGTATTTGTAGCCATGGGAACATCTTTGTAATGGGACCTCCTTCTTCCATGAAATGCCAACAAAGAACAACAGTTCTTGCCAATGTCTGGCCTGTCTAGTGCAGATTATTTTAATTCCCAAACCATATTTTTCCATCTCTGACATGATATTTCTGTGGGAATTTGCTTGTTATTGATTAACTTTCTAGTACATGGGTTCTTCTGGATCTGGATACAGATTTGAAAAAGCAAGCATAAATTATCCCTGATGGGCCTGATTTTCACTTGTTCCCTACTGTATGTGGGCGTTAAAATGGACAGAAATTGCCTCTCCCTTTTCTCAGTAATTTATCTAACCCCACTGGCTTTTATTAAGCTGATATTTTTTTTTCCTCCCTTCCCACTCAATTTTAAGTGGCTGCTCCCTCATCCCTAGCACTGGCTTACAAAATATATATGGAAAGAGAAAGAACATATTGTTCGATTCTTCGCTTTTCTGTTGGTAGATGGAACACGTTGACTTTTGTTTGTTTGGGCTTTTTTTTTTTTTGGGAAAATGAATGACTTTTTTCCTTTTTTTTTTTTTTTTAAATTTTGACTTTATTGTTTTATTTTCTACCTTTGGAGAAAACCTTTCTGATCTTAACAAACAAGTAATAGAGCTATGAGCGAATAACCAGGCTATACACTAAATGTTTTCCTGGGTGTTCCCTTCTCTACCAGCCAATTTTTCCCTGGTTGCAGGAAGGCAGCCAAGATAAGGAAATATTCATCATTTCTGCACTGTATTATTTCAGTGGAAACAAAGGATCACACTGTGCGTTTTTGCCGGCATGCGTTTATGTGTGCATTCATTATACAGGAGTCCAGGACTTCAGAATAGATTTCTGAGCCCAGAACTTCAGAACAGCTTTGAAACCTTCCAGTTCTTCAGTCATTCATGTGAAAGCCACCCAGATAAGTAAGGGAGACTGTGGATAGAAGTTTTGTGTTACTGCTCTTGGCTGGTAGGCCAAATCTCTGCATTTCTGCACCCTGTATCCATAACATCATCCCCTCCCCCTCTGACACACACACTTTGTCTGTACAAATGTTTGTGTGGCCACTCATTGAACCTGACCAAGGAACTGATCCAGCTGAAAAAGAACCCAGGAAAAAAAAAAAAAAAAATCACAATTTATTTTTTCCACTGGATCATTTCCCTGTTTGGGTTCACTGCCTGGTCATGAAAAATGTAGTGCAGGAAGAGCTCTGGGGATGACTTGAGGGCAGGGGAGAAGAAAGCAGGAAGGGATGTTTAAACTATGATTGACACCAAGTAAAAAAGACCTTGCAAAACTTCACCCTGACTAGGAGTTACCTGAGTTGACCAACTATGAACTGCAAGAGGTTATGATATAGTAGATTATTATGGAAGCAATACTATGTGTCAGCTTCTCACTATAATGCTTGCCTATACTGCGACTCGTGTTCATAGCTTTTTGGGATTGGTATATATTTGAGCAAAGCTGTCCTTTGAAAATAGTTGTTAAGTTTCAGTGGGCTGAAAGGCAGAATAGAAAGTTCAGATACCACTTCAGTCACAGTAACTTCCAAAAATGGTATTTCCTAGATCCTGCACTGGAGGCAAGAGCAAAGCCAGGAAAAGATAACCTGTTTTCCCTGCTATTTTCCAGCCACCTGAGTGCAAAATCTTCTCAAAATTTGATGCATTAGGAACATCCACAGAGACAATGGAGAGAGAGCAGGATTCAACCAGACTTCTTGTCTACCTCTCTGAGCTAAATTCTGCTAAAGATCTTGCTGAAGAATCACTGAAGTCATCAAGATACTTTGCATTTGCACCTCGAACTAGATATTGACTTGTCCAAACTTAACCAAATGACCAGTCTCCAGGTAAGAGAGGAACCTAAGGAGAGCAGTGGAAAAAGTTTGGGTGAAAACTAACATCTCACAGGACAGAAAATGTGGGGAAAAAAAAAAAAAGTGTAGTAATTATAAAGAGGGACAACCAGGTTGTGCTTAAAGGCAAGATGAGGAGTTGGATATGTTTCTAATGTCATTCGCTGTACAGTAAGTAGAAATGAAATCCTTTTTGAATGCCCTGAACAAGTAATTAACAATTAGCAAGTGTTACCACACTGTGGTAGTTAAAATGCCACTGTGCATGAAAAATTAAATAGCTCAATGTTTTAACTCATGCAGGGGAGGGTCTCTGCAAATTTTTGTCTCATTCCCATGAAACACTCCTCTTCAGATGTCTCATTTGTCCAAAAGCAAACTCCAGGGCTCTACTTACCCAGCAATTCCCAGCCTAAGCCTTATTTATGCAGTCTCAGCAGTGTTACCTAAGGAAGTGAAGGTTCTAGGACGAGGACACTACCAATGAGTAAGAAGGTCTTATCAGGAAGGAAGGCTGTGGTAATACAGTTAGTTCAACCTTTAATGGCTGGGCAGGTACAGAGCAGCAATCAATGAGATCTCCCCAAGGACTGGAACCATATGTGAAAAAATTACACATACTGCTTCCTTCCCTGAATGTCGGTACATGGTTCATAAATGATCTTTAGTTTCTGGCCAAAATAGAAGACCTTTACAGTCCTGAGATAGCAGAAAGGAAAAGGAGAGGCAGTGACCAGAAATACTCCCATGATATGTGTCATCCAAACCCAGATAAAATTCTCTGACACAAGAACTATAATTACGATGATCAGACATCTTCAGCATCCTCCAGCTAATCTCATTCCTGTGATGTACATAAAACACACAGTAATGTGACTGCCATATTGGGAAGGGAAACATGAAAATAGACGTGGCACTTCAGGGCATGGTTTAGGAGACATGGGGGCATTGCGTTGATGGTTGGACTTGATGATCTTAGAGGTCTTTTCCAACCTTAATGATTCCATGATTCTATGAAAATTATTTATTCAAAGTTGTGAAGAAAAGCAATATGAGGTCTATGAGACAGAATCCAGTGAAGCTATACAGCAACCCTTTTGTCATATCTTCCTGTCATATTTTTGAGAAATAAATGTGTTTAAGGTAACAAACCACAAAGCTCTATTGCAGCCAGGGAGTGGAAGCATGAAAGAAATGCATAGGGTGGATGCACATGTGATGACAAGCTGTAAAAAGACAAAATGTTGTAGGTATGGATTAGACTTCCTGGTTTTAGGAGTTTGGGGTTTGTCATGGAAGGTATATCTATACATGTAAAGCAGACCACCCCACTAGTGGGATGACTATACATTAATCAGCTTCAGGATTCAGCTGCCTACATTTCATCCTGCCTGCTACAGCCTGGGAAACAGAGGAGCTATGACTGGAACAGAATGTGCTTGCATCTTGATCTGCTTTGTCTATGCTTAAGATCGGTGATCCTAGTTGCTACTACGATCTCCTTCCTACAGCTAGACAGGCTGATTTCAGAACCAGTCTATCCAGAACTCAGTGTTTTGTTACTGTTTATTCAATATACCTGTCTTGGTACCCTCACATCCATCATCAGGGATGAATGAACTGCACTGCCCACATACCACAGTAAATAACGCAAGACTAATCCAGAGGTTAAGGCGCAAAGCTGTGGTCTGTTTTTAGGCTGCATCAGAGGTCTGTGCATGGTCCGGATTAGAAGCCAACTCTTTGTTATAGTTATAACCATGTCTCTTCCTGAGCCTCAATTCAATCCATTCCCCCTCCATCTCCATATACTATAGGAAGGTTGTTAAATTTCTTCTCAATAGTTCAAGGAGATCGTAAAAAATCTTAATGAGTACAAATGGGGGTATTTGCCTCAGAATATAGAAGTCTGGTGCTGATGTAATATGAAGTTTGTAGAGTAGGAAAGAGAGATAACGATGCCAGAAGTAATGAGAAAGGAGAAAGTGTTCTCCTTTGCTGGATGAAAGTTTGGAAAGGGGCATACCTGGGTCAGGACTTGCAGGAGATGCTGTGAAATGAGAGCAAGTGTTAATATAGCTGCTGCTGGTTTGTGGTGAGATTGGATGCTGGTCTGTATCAAACAGGGATGTTTCTTGTGCCTGAACTGTGGAAACAGCTTCAGTCAGATCTTACTGTAAAACAAGTCGTTCCAGTTCCCTGGAACAACTCATTCATATCGTGAGAAGTACTTTTAATGGCTAGGCAATCCCTCATACGACAGTTTGCAGATTTAGCATCGTCCATAGGGTGAGATTGATCATTCAGGACCAGGGGAATCTCCAAATTTCCATTGGCTGAGAAGTTCCCCTGATGCCTAACTATCCTGCTTATACGGGTCTAGTGCCTTGAGTTTTTTTCTTGGCACTTATGAAGATACTGGCTGTCCCAACACCATTTCTCTGCCCTGGAAAGTATCATGACATTGGGCCTCAAAACCATGGGTGTGGTCTAATTTGTTCAATTCTTCTCCTCTTTCCTCTGGTTGTTCCTGAACATTAATTGTATGGGGACTGGGGCAGGAGCAGTGCATGCTCTGGAGGCTGCCAAATACAACGTATCCAGCCAAGTGAAAAATAAAAAGGTCAGGTTCAAAAGTCTAAGCAAGAGAGCTGTAGGTTTTCCGATGGGTTTGACATCTCAAATGATCTGATGGATATTTCCTTTGTTTGTTCTGTGACCACGCAAAAGGACTATAGAAATGCAGGCAAAACCCATGATCTACTACTCTTGGCTGATCTATAACTAACGTATCTGGTATTATTTATACCTTTTATTATTACTTGTGCCATATCAAAAGGTAGTCCTTCCTTATGACTAGAACCCTTGATGCTATTTAGAAATGTAAAATACACACAACCAATAAACAACTTTTTTCCATTATTCCTGTAATATCATCTTTCAACCGTGGAAAAAAAAAAATATAAGGAACTTCAATTCCCCACCCAAAAGTCCACCAGGGACCCCTCAAAACAACCTACCTCTTGCTTCTTAATTTGAAGTCTAGCAGGCATAGAGAAAGTATGTCCTCTGTATTTACAGTGAGTCATACCATGGAGCAAACTGCAGATAAAAGTGGGTGGGGTAGTTGAAGAATGAAGGGCAGGAAACAGATGTGTCTGTGGTTTTTCTGTCTGGTCAAATAGGTTAGCTCAGGGACCATTAATGAGGGTCTGGGATAGTTCTTTAGCTGGTGTAAATTAAGGCAGTCTTGCTGAAGCTATGCTGATTTACTCCAGCTGAGCATCAACCCTTTTTCAGTTTGCATAGGTCATTTGGAGTCCAATGTTCAATGGCTGGGAAAAGCCAAATCTTTCTATGGTTGGTCTGTCCCTCTTCAAGTGACAGCTCAGTTTAAATCATTGCACTTATCTTTCCTTATGTAAATCAAATTTGGTAGTTTTGTTTTGTGAAATAAGAGAGATTTAAGGAGACTAAAAATCCACACCTGGGAGTTCAGAGGCAGCTGTATCTCCTTTGCAATACTGAAAACAGGCTGCTTGTCTAATTGTCAAAATAAAGAGGCAGTTTCTTTCCATAAGACATCTACACGTGAAAGTGATTGGATAATTTCTTTCATTTAGGTCACTGAATCAGCACTGGAAGGAGAATATAGTAACTCTCAGTAACTCAGTTCTGACTTCTCCAGCTCCTCTTTGGGCAAGCTTTCAGGTTGAACTTCTGCATGTTCAGTGATTATCCCAACAGCAGTAAGGACACTGGGAAGCACCTGATGAAGAAACACAGGCCTAAGAAGGAAGATCCAAACTAAACAGAAATGGGAACAGAGCAGCCAGCTCTGCAGAACATTGTACAACTGCAGTCTTTAATTTCTGAAAGAAAATTTTCCACTTCTTCACTTAAAAGCCACATCTGGCAAACATTTTAAGAGTGTTAACAATTAGAAAAATGAAATATCTTTGCCTTCAATTTTAGTTGACAAAATAAATATAAGAATTCCATTGATCCTTTTAACAGACTATTGTATTGTTCTTTGGGATATAGGGAGTTTCCAGCCTATTCTAATCTTATCCAATTAAGGGAAACCAAACTTTAATGGCAAATCATGAGGTCTCTCCCCACTCTGGGTGCAAAAACTCTCATAAATACCTCTAGGAATTGCTTTTATCCTCTACTGACTCAACAGGTTCCCCATAAAAATTGAGGGCCACATTTTAGATGACCTACTGTGGTGTCTTACATGGATGGACAGCAATGCTGGGACCTGTACATGGGGCCTTTGTACAGCCTTTATTTCCCTCCACTAGCTGTATTACCATGCAAGGCCTTGTAGCACGGGACAGTAGGAGATCCAAATTACTTAATACACCCTTGAACTGTGGTGCCTTCTTAGGCATCACAGTAGGTGGTCTGAAAAGTCCCTTTTTGATGTTGACTTAAGAGAAATAAGAGATGACTTCTTAGGTTATTCTTGTCCATGCTCCATTATTTATGCAGATTTTTTCCAGAGCATCTTAAGTCTTCCCCAAGCTTAATGAATTGCTATGATGCTTTCCTAAAAGGACTAGTAACCATGGTTTCTGTCACAGTACACCTTATAGAAGGAAGACAAATCAACCAAAATTTTCATATAATCATTATATTACCCTCTACCTATCCTTTCTTTAGCTCTCCTGAATCTACAAGACACCTATAAAACTCTGAAAATGCTTAGACAACTGGCTTTCTGAAATTCCTCTTGCATCATGTTGACTAGTGTAGCCTCTGATCACTTGAACTTTCCTAAGTTTTGCATTCACTCATTGCTCCTTGTCTAATACATTTTGGCATAGGGATTACTATTTTGTTCTTTTCTGTAAATTTGAATTAGACTGATTTAAAGAGGACTCATTATGTTCCACTGAGTCCACAATCCTTGTAAAATTTGGGCCCTGAATACTTCTGCTGTGTAGGTTTTTATTTTCTTCCAACTTGCTCCAGTTGTACAATATCAGTGGAGATACTTTTGCTTTATGCTTGACGACAACAGCCAATACTCAAGCTGTCTTTTCTCAAGCACACAACAGGAGAAGAATTTGCATCACAGATTTCACTGTCTTGTGAGCTGGGTATCTTACTTCCCAGTGAAGTCAATTAAGATGTGGTCAATATAGTATTAACTTGCTATAGAAATGTGCAGAGTCTTAATTGCATCTGAAAAAAAGTATGTTTTAGTTACATGAGTAGGTTTGATTTTCTGACAAAAAAAATTCAAATCTGATGACATATTTTACTTTCTGAAATACTTTGCAGAATCCATTTAAAACACACTGGGTTTCCATCAACTTTCTTGTTTGTAATTCTTGAATGTAAGGTGTTAGAATACCAAGAGTCAGATTTGGGACACATAAATTTTGCAGAACTTGTAGAAAATGCAAATATTTTTAAAAGAATTTTAAAATGTTTTCTTCAAAATATCACATGGTGTTTCCTTTTATTCTCACAGATTTTAATTGAAAAATAAACACTGAAGAATGAGGAAGCTTTGGATTCTTCAAAATGTCTCTTTAGAAATTAATATCTTGCTTTCAATCAACAAGAACCAATTTTGTAAATTTTTACTAAATTTTTTTCTTTATTTTTTTATTGGCTTACTTATGTAGAAAAATCCAGAAATATAGAATATAAAATTTAGAAAACAAAACAAAACAAAATCAGCCTTTTTTTTCCTTTCTATTTGTAAAGGAGGAAAGGTTTGTATATTGAAAAAAATAAATAAAATGGATAAATAAAGAAAGCTGTAACACACCTTATCTTTTAAAACATTCCGTGAACTTTTTGTAGAGTAAAAGCAGGCTGAATTAAAGGAAAAGGAATAAAACTAGGCCTCCTTGAGACATTTCAATCACTACATAAAAGGTCAGAGACAGTTTCTTGTAGCATGTGCCCAGCTAAACTTGCCCATGGTCTGCAGGTAGAGTGTCAATACTCTAATTCTTCCTCCCCTCCAGCCTTTCATTTCTATTTGGAATGTCTCCCAGAACATTTTAACTCTTTTCTGTGATCCTGCAGAAATCCTGTGATTGTTTGCAGATGACAAGAGTTGTAGACAAGACATGGAATATCGTCAGAGTAAACTGAACTTGAAGAGCAAAACCTCTAATGTTGTAACATGTCAAGATTTCCCTCGGGTGTCCAGCAGGTTTTCCTTGCCTTAACTAAAGGAGCAGTAGGTTGAACTCTGTACACTAGATACAGCCACCAATAAGCAACCTTCAGAAAGTCCATGGGCCTCCAATCTGGATGACATTCGAGAGCTCTTACAGAAGCAAAGTAAGCAGTGTCCACAAGAGAAATGGAAATGGACAGGTCCCTTTTACCTTCCTCTCCCTCTAGGATTTTGTAAAGCCACCTGAGCTACCTAAGAAAGACAGACTAATGCCTGCATCTGGGGTGACCTCTATTCCCATACACAATCCCCAACCACAACAGAGTTGGTCCTTATTCCACCCAATTTGTTGGTAGCTTCAGAGCAGCTGACATGCAGCCTCACTCGGCCCCTCCAGGTACATCCCCTAATCCAGTGCTCCTCTGCCTGCCTTTCCTTGTCAGTCTCATGATGTCAAAATTCAGTTTCATTTACTCTACTGAAAACCACCAGCTGTCTTTCCAGCCCATCAGTGCATGCTTATTTTGTGCCCTTTCGTTCTCATACAATGAATAGGCATTTGCACAGGTAGCCCCCTCCTGTTTTCAGAGATTGTTCCCAGCTGTATCACTAGAGAACAAATATCTCTTCCCATATTTTGTTGGGGAGTGCTAAAAAGCCAGGGTGTCTGATTTACTTTCCTGTTACATGACAGACTTACCATTCCTTAGTTTATCCTACTAACCTTTCAGCACATCTTTCCCGCCAAGTGATAGCAAAACGGCTAACACAGATAACCAGAACTGTATACAGTATTTCTGATGGCACCAGTCCCTGAAAATAACAAGAAAGAAAGATTTGACTATATTTCAGACACAACCAAGAAAAGGAATTAATTAAATTTGTGGAGAAATTTAGGAGATATTGAGTTTGGCGTTATGTGTACACTCAACATTGGTTTTATTGATAATAATGTAATTAGGAGATAATATAATATTAAATGCCGACACTTCTAAGTTTCACAGTACCTTACACCCTTACTATATTATGTTGGTAGAAAGCAGACAGCTAGAAAGAGACAGCTACATGCAAGGATTTGTAAAGTGAGAAAATATTTTCTGGTAGAGAAAATAACTTCATTAAATCAATGAATCATTAGAGTTATCTGTGCTGAAACGTTCTAAGGAAATTCAGCATATTCGTATTTAGAATAAAAGGGAGAGGAGAAGCTTTTGTTTTTCCATTTAATGAGAATGAGACATGAAAACATTTCCTTCTCTGAATTATGACAAGATTCTCAAAATATCTTTAATGAATATAAAATTCTTATCTGGTTTGAGACAATGGCAATTTTGCTTTAATTGTAAATTATGGGTTTTTTTCATTTAAAATGTATTTTTTAAATATAATGTTTTGAGCTGGAAATATGAAACTTTCTATTTTAGCAACATTGGAATGAGACATTTATGCAATTCCACTCATATTTATTGAAACAGCAGCCACCGAGATTTAATTAGATTATTTTAATTGTAGAGAAAGTTTGGCCAAGTAATTATATTTCCATATTTTCCAGCACAGAATATGCTGTTCTGTAAGCCTCTGTATAGCTAGAATTTACTACAGAAAGTCTGAGAAGAGTCTTATTGTGTGTTTGAACAGTACCTGGCACAATGAGAACCTGCTTTATTGTCACCAGTGTTGGGCAAAAATGCCAAAACGTGGTAATAGGAATTGACTTTACACTCATCCAAAAAACTGAGTGTAAAGCCAGTTTATAAGGACAGGAAAGTCTCCCTCACCCCCCACTTTGGGCACAGATAGTTCTGTTAGTTCAACGCTTGACTTGCTCACCACTGAGCATAAGCAGCTTGAGACAAGCTGGTGCTACAACCCTGAAGACCAGGGTTTGCTCCAGAACTTCAGGGGCATGAAGGAACAATTTTTTTCGGGACAATGTGCCTCAGACATTATTTGGAGGACAGTTTAGGAATCATGGATGGCATTCTTCTGCCACATGTTATGTTCTGGGTTTCTTTGCTCATGACATGCAGTTAAACCCTGCCAGACCCCTTCCACCCCCTTCCAAGATCCTTCCACTCCCATGGTCACATTGAACTTTGCTACTGAACTTGCACAGTAATTTTGCCTGGCATTAAACTAACACTGTCTTGAACTGGCAAGGCAAATGTGGCAGGACCCATCACAGAGTTTCCCAGGGTATATTAATCTCATATATTTCTCTCCTCAGGTTATGAAGAGAGTCTCCCAAACTAGTTCTGATGAGTTGCACTGTTTTCTTCCAGCTAACTTTGGAAGAAATTAATCCCATTGAAGGGTACCTTTCCTCAGATAACACAATCCTGGCTGATCCCAATCCTCATCCTTTTTTGAATTAAGTATATTCTGGAAAGCAATTCTCTCACATTCACTCAGAATGTTGCTACTGGACCAAACAGACTGTTTCTATATATTACTAAGCTTGTTGTCTGAGCTGAAATGGAAATGTCTATGCTTCCAGCATGGCAAGCATCTTAGCCTCCTGGGTAGAAGACAAGCCTGATAACTTAGATTTTTCCAGCAACAAGAGTATGCTTGGTGGTTCCTTCAGGATACCACATGCCTAATCAAGCCCAAGGTTTGGCACCATCACCTACATGCAGCTGGTTTGTCTCTACACAGTCCACAAAACAGCCACATAGTCAGAAACAATCAGGTTGTGCAGCATGCTACACTTAAGTCCTGGGGCTCATTGACTTTGCAAAGGTACCCGTCATCCTACAGAGCAAGCTATCGAGCAGAGCAAGTGTGAGGAACAAACCTTAGGATGCAATGAGGAAAGGACATGATTCCAGTGCACCTCTCCAGCTGATTATCTTCTCGGTGCCCTTCTGCACAGGGGCAGGAGGGGAGGGTTAGTAAAAGGCAAAAAGGATCTTCTAGTAATCCCAACAGGTGGCCCACCACCTTATTTATCATTTCTTTAATGATACCTCTAACACTATGGACCTCTAGACTCCCATAAAAAGATACCAGAAAACCTCACCCCACCTTCTGTCTTTCCCCAAAGCTTTGAAGAAAAAATAACAAAAAGGAACAAACAAAAAGGAAAAAGCATACACTGCAACCACAACAAGAAACATACCGTTTCAATCTCTTGAGTGCTGCCTCA
The DNA here is from genome assembly GCA_031468815.1 of Morus bassanus. Taxonomy (NCBI): domain Eukaryota; kingdom Metazoa; phylum Chordata; class Aves; order Suliformes; family Sulidae; genus Morus; species Morus bassanus. The sequence continues at coordinate 2,741,970 of CM062567.1, read as the reverse complement.
GGGCCATAAAAATGGCATTACTCTGCTCTACTATTCAGCTACTCTATACAAAGAGCCTGCACAGGAATCCACAGCGTTACCCTCTTCCATTTTCTCTGGGTTTAATTTAGCATAGTGGCAGTGAAGGAGATGATAGCAGCACAAGTAGAAAATGACAGGGAAAATAAGAGGAGACTTTAGGTCTGCCAGTTAAGCATGAGTCTGTGCCTAACATGAACTCCAGAATTGCCCTTTCCAGAATCCACATTTGAAAGCCCTCAAATGTCCACTAAAAGGTCTAAGGTCTTTATATTTATTCTCACACCTCCTCTTTACCTCATCACATGTGTCTATACCATAGGGCTGGACATAATAACACATCCGAATAATGTTAGAAAAAGAAGTTATATATTCAATATTATTTTTTTAGACAGAGTTTTTTATTATTAATATTTTTAAGCGATGCTCTCAGAGAACAAATGTCCTATTTCATTCTGACATAATTCTGGAAACTATATTTAGAAGAAAAAAAAGGGCAATGAAAATAACCCCCTTAAACATGAGCCTGTCTCTAGTTGGTCTTTTTCACACTACAGTTACTTCACAAACAGGAAAGACACTTGCTATACCCCTCTACTGAATGGTTTAGTGGTCATGCAGGGATAATGGGCATTATCCTTTGAACTTCAAGCTGACTTCTAAGGCAAGCCACTTGGGTGTTTTTCAAAGAGCTATGTGATATTTGGGTAACAGAAAGGCTCTAGCAGCAGGGAGTCAGGTGTAAATGGCAAAACAGGAGAAGGCAATCTCACACACTGTGGGCATATCACAGTACCTATCTCACTCACCCATGCATTACACTCCTTCCGCAGGTCACCCTGCTGACAGAATAATTCAGGAGGTGAGGACTGCTCAACCCAGCTAGGGCAGCAACATCCCTGCCTCCAAGGTTATTTACAGAGGAACACACAGGTGAACGTACGGAAAAAGTTGAACTTCATGCAATGGAAAACAGTTGCACTGACTAAATAAAACAATTCCCATCCTGTGACAGAGTGATTAATAGGTGTTAAGGAACTTCAAGAAAGTGGAAAATTCATTCAATAACACATACGCGAACACAATGGTGAAAGAGGAAACAGGGAACTCCCTGAAAGCAGACACATCATATCGCTGCAGACTTGAACAAGGGAGATACTGACTTAGCAAATAAGCAAGAGAGCTGGGCAAAGATGGAAGAATCAAGAGCTCCAGTTTCTGCCCTCAGTTATGCCAATGTAAATCCAGAGTCATGCCATTGGAGTCACTGGAGTTTTTCCAGTGCACAACTGACATAAGTGAGATAAAAAGAAGAGTTGTCTCCTGGTCCATTAGATGAATGTGGGGGAGATTCAAAAGGTTGGCTTCAATTTTTTTAGTTTAGACACCCTCTGTGGTCTAGGGCATGTCATGCTTTCTTTGGGTCTAGGTTCATCCTACCTGTTGAACAGACACAACCATATTCTACTGTCTGTCTCAGGAGGCTGCAAGCTTTTGGGGGCATAATTTTCTTCTTCTTATGCAAACGGACATCTCTGGGGACAGTGAAGCCTTGATTTTAAGTTGGGCCTCTGGGCTTCATTGCAGGACAAAACCAGGTTGCATTCCTAAATGAAAGTTGCAGATCCTTTGAGAGGTTCATCCATGACTAGCTGTGGAAATGGTAGGCCGCTTGTGATCTTAGATGAGGAAGATCGTGAGTAATTGTATTGAGTAGAGTAATTTCTTATTCACATATGTGTAGGTCAGCATTACCTATCATTCAGTTCCTGCTTTGTGGTTGACAGGACTGTACCAGTCTGATCATATGGTTCCAATAACCCCTTTAATATTGCATCCTCAAGAACAGGAAGGAAAAACTCTGTTCCTTTATTCCTTTATCCTTAAGGAACATGTTCTGTTCCATCAATGAACTTAGACACTACCATTTCCAGACTTGTCTGAGGCACCTTTGCTGCAAACTTCAGCTGATATTCAGGTAGATGCCTTTCAAATGTGGGTCTATGTGACTATCTGAGAGCATACAAAAGGCTTGTTCCAAAACAGCCTTGGCTAGACCATCCTCCCCTCTTTCTAAAAGACTTGCTTTGTTTTCATCTATCTTTTTACGGTGAGGATGATGCAGTAATTTGCCTGGTCTATCTTTGTGACATCACATACCAATGAAACAATCATGTCTTTTCCATGAAACCTGTTAACTGCCTTCAGAGGGGCTTAGAAATGTTGTCTGGGGCTCTTCTTGTGAGGATTTTCAAAGCTCAAATTCTGTTGCTATAGAAAGCACAAAACAGAAAACAAAATGGTGAGAGCAACTCCCTTCTTGGGCTTACCTGTTCTTTAAAACCAGAAGTGTTGTGAGTCATTAAGCAAAGAGATGTCTTGGCAAGCAATTTATTTTATGATCATGAGAAACTAACGCACAATGCAGCAAAAGTAGCAGGCTAGAACAATGGAGATTAAACAAGGTGAGCTGGAAGGCTTGTCAACTCTGCTGCCTGTAGAGGAGAAGGAGATCACTGAAAGGAAGATCTAGAGTGTGGCCAAATGCTTTAATGTTAGGAATGGCAAACTTATGCAGAATGACAAGAAAAAGAATTTGTTTGTCTTTTCAGACTGTTGTTAAAAAAATTTTTTTAAAAATCCTTGCAAGTCAGAATAGGTGATGGGGAGATGGTGTAGTTCAATACCATTCTGGAAGACAAAGATTTGGAAGTGGTTAGTGTCCATCTGTCAGTCTGCATCAGAGAAACTGGCTGAGATATTATGTTTGTGGGAATGATCAAAAGAAGAAGGAAACTGTGAAGATAGCAGATAGTGAAAAACTTCCCTTCAATGCAAAGAATTTACTACAATTTCTCACCATGGGTCAGCATTGTCCAACACAGACTAAAGAATTTGACCACAAAGAAAAACTACAAGGAAATAAGATGGAAGAGAAGGCATGTCTTTTGTCCTTTTTCAGTTATCTACTCAGACTTCCATGGAAGTCCAAACACTGAACTGGTAATAAAGAGCCAGGGAAAGCCTCAGGACCTGCTCTGAAGACAATATTCCAGTACAGAGTGAAAGATGGGGATTTGCAGTGGATTTTCAGTAGCATTATCTCAGCAGAGAGTGATTCTAGTGTCCTCCCATCATCAAATCTCCAAGAACAAGAACTGAATGGATACCTTGAGGACTTGATGTCTTGCCTGTTTTGTCAGGATAAACTCAAAGTTATCAGTAGCATGAAGTTTACATCTCTCATACTAATACTGTGTCAGACTCCTTGAATGGTTCTACAAGGTCTGAAATCATAAATCCTCCCCACACAAGTGAGCTAGGACTTGAGCAACCTCTGTCTTCAATTCATGGGAAGAAACATATTTTTCTTACATCACTGTCCCTGCTAACATTACCAAACTGTTTGTATCTCCTAGTAAAAGTTTTATATAATATTTTAAAGGTCAGAGTTTGTCAGTAGACGTCTTTTGTATAAAATATTACTTTGTGTTGGCAGTGCTATCATGAAATACATTGTTTTTTTGTAACTTCACTAAGTAGCAGGAAGGATATTAGGGCAGGATTCTGCTTCAGATTAAAAAAATATAATCCCCATGCCACTTTATGTAAAACCTTGTGACTCTCATTTAACTCGGGTTAGCTGATTGACAAATTCACCTTTTTAACTGCTTTACAAATGTTTTTTCTTCCAGGACACAAATCCTTATGATTTTAGGCTCAGAAAAATTGTAAGACAAGACTTTCCCATAGTAAGTAGAATTTTGCTGTTTATGCACACCTATTGAAAAATATTAGATTATTCAAGAGCTAAATAATTATTTTTTTCTTGAGCTTTTATCCTCCTTGTTCCTACCTATCACTTCATTCACGTCTGATGATGGGTTTAGAACCATTGCACATGGAACTTTATAGGGAAGGGTTGGGCCTTCCTTTGAGTTTAAAAAGTGCAAATGATAAAAGATCATTGTTTATGAAAATGGGAAGTGATGAGCCAGAGTGAAATCCCAACAAAAACAATCCTCTGATGTCTTAAAAGAAAGGCAGTGTCAGATGAGTACCTAAGATATCTGTTGGAAAGGCTCTGCTAGAGGGAAAAAGTCAAAGGTGAGCTACCCTATCTATGTAGCAGGAAATATCAGTTGCATTTGAATAATTTTTGTTAACATTTTAAAATGTTAATTTGCTAACCTTAAAAGTGGTTCTGTTAACAGGGACTGGAACCTGCAAAATGCAGTACTTTTGTAAGTGTATCCAACTTTAGCAAGATAAGTACTGAACACACATAAACACGAATTAAAAAACAATACAGGTCTTCTAGAAACACCAGTACTTACATTGGTTTCCCTCTAATGTAAAAGCCCAAGCCACTGTTCCTCAACACACAATCACAATATTGCAGAATTGTTGAGGTTGGCAGGGACCTCTGGAGATCATCTAGTCCAACCCCCTGGTCAGAGCAGGGTCAGTTACAACAGGTTGCTCAGGGCCATGTCAGTTGGGTTTTGATATCTCAAAGGATGGAGACTCCACAACCTCTCTGGAGAGGCTGGTCCAGTGTTCAATCACCCTCTCACTAACAAAAAAAAAAAAAAAAAAGATTTTTAAAGAAGGAATTTTGGGAATTTTGTGTTTCAGTTTGTGCCCATTGCCTCCTGTCCTGTCACTGGGCAACACTGAGAAAAATCTGACTCTCTTTATTTCTTTACTCCCCCCATCATGTATTTATACACATTGGTAAGATGCCCTGAACCTTCTCTTCTTCAGGCTGAACAGTCCCAGCTCTTTCAGCTGCTCTTCATATGACAGATGCTCCAGTCCCTCAATCATTTTTGTGGCCCTTCACTGGACTTGCTCCACTAAGTTTTTCCTGTACTGGGGAGCCTAGAACTGAGCACAGATCTCCAGAATTGTCCTCACCAGTGTTATTATTATCAATTCTAGGGATCTAAGTTTGCATTCATGGATAAAACACTAGACCAATGCCCATCAGTTTTCAAAGAGAGTTGGCAAATCTAGTCAAAGAAGCACAGGCACAAATAAAAAAGGGCAGAGGAAGACAGAATAAGGTCATCTACTCCAACCTCCTGCTCTGGGGAAGAAACCACTCTACTTACATGATTCCTGACATACAACTGTCTAGGATTTTTCCAAAACTCTCTGATGAAGGAATTTCCACAGCCTTTCCGGGCAACTGATTACAGCACTCTACTGTCCCTACTATTTCTCGTAATGTTTTATTTGAAACTTCCTTCCTGGAAGCTGGGAGAACCCAAGCACTGTCTGCCAGTCCTATTGCAACTTCAGAAAAAGTCGCCTGTGATGTTAATGAGATTTGCAGGAAGAGTTCAGGCCCCAAAGCAAGCAATTTGCTCTGTATTGCATGCTACACCACACTGCAAGAACATTTCTGTGGGTACATTAATGTATTCGGAAATAACTAAATGGAACAAGCATCTGCATGTCTCACAGTATACCTACATACTTAATAGTCTTCCCATACACAAAAGCAGACCATTAACTGGCAAAACTGACATGGAGTTTTCAAGAACGCCTCATTAGGTAATTCATCTTGATTTCCTGTGTACCATAAAAGAAGAGGCTTTTAGCCAGTAAGTCTTCCTCTAAGCTTCCCAAAGCTAATGTTTGACTAGGTTCTCGTTGGGGAAGTGTTTATGTGAACATTAAAAGATGACTAATCCTCATTTGCTGTTGATGAGTGGATGGTTGGCATATTAAATGGGATAAATCTGATTACATATATGTGTATGTTTTAGGGTGCAAATCAGCTGTCTTGGAGTGGGTATCTCATGCCGTTTGAAATTTCCTGAAGACATCTCAGGTCAGCAGATACAACAGGAGCACCCTTCACATAGCCTGTGTCCTTCTTGAAGGCAGAGGCTCGGGGGGATACCCTCATGCACATCAGGTCTCCATGTTTAAACGGTGGATCGTGTCAGAGGTTGCTGGATTGTCAGGATTTCAGGACCCAGGGGCTTCCTCCTGCCCCAGTCTGATAGAGGGAGACAGCCTCTGTGGTTCTGAGTGCCCTAGTTCAGACAGTGGCCAGGCTGTCATAGAGCATACGTTCACAATCCTCACCAAGCCTTTATTTAATGTAATTAGCTTTTAGTTAAATAACCAAACAAATGACATGCCACATATCTATCTGAGGAAATCTGTAATTTCTCTATAGCCAGTGGAGAATATATCAATATTATATGAGGCAGAACTGCAGAAGCACTGACTTCTTTTCTCAAGTCCCTGCTTGTTTAGTGACTTGGAGGACACTGAGTATACAAGACCTGTAATTTCAGGGACCTGTCTCTACTGGTGTCTTTTGGACTAAAAATCCTAATTCTGGGAGTGGATCATATAAAACAGGCAGAAAACACTTCTGAGTGTCTTTGCATTGCCCAGTAGCAATACCATTCTTTCCTCAACTGTCCTTTGACATGGAAAAGTTGTGTTTAATTGGATTCAGGAGGACTGGCTGGAAGAAGTTCAGATGGGATTCATCCCAGGTAATTATACACTCTCTGTCTTTTTGGTAAGCTTAAAAGGTCAGTTAAACCTCATAAAGCAGATTGGTCTCAGGGCTGTTCCCACTACCACTTCCAGTTTTAATTCCTCCATTTGAACATGATTTAGCCTTTCCATACAAATACACGGTACAGTGAGACAGTAAAAGAATTTCTCTGTCCACCAAAATGTATATACTATGTAGATAAAATAAGTGGTATTTAGTAAAATATGTTTGTTATCCCCATTTTGTAGGTGAGAGAGAAAGATAAGAGGTAATTGGTATGATTTTTCAGAGTTGCAGAAGAGTCTATACTAGAGTGAGAAGATCCATCAAGATCTCTTGAGGCTTTGGAAAACATGCCAACTACGTGTCCCTCCTCCACATGGTCGAGTTCAAATTCTTCACTGAAAGCAGTATAGGTTTCCAACACACAGCTGAATGCAAGTACCCTGAGGATTTAAGTCTGACCAGATCCTGTTGCAAAAAAGGCTTCACAGAGAGTTGTGGTTTTAATCATCATTATGTCCCGTGCCTCTCTCATCTTTCTGCACCAACTCTAATCTGTGCTGCTGCATCTGCAGATAAGAGTCAGCAGAACCTCTGGTTTTGAAGGCTCATCTGAGAGATTAATTCTTTACCTTGAAAGCCTGGAAAGTAGTCCCCTGTGTGTGTCATTAAACTGTAGGCAAAAGCAGATGCAAGGGTTAGATTATCTGTCGGTGACAGCTTAAATAAAATGCAGTAATGGTCTGGGGTGGGGAGGGCAGATGACATGACTGCTGTGCAATTGAATCTGAATGAAGAATGACTGTGGCAGAACACACATTCTCCTGTGAAAGTAAGTCTTGGAGTTTCACTTCTCTGCATAGGAAATGAATGTGAGAACTATATCATCCATACCTCCTGCAAATGAGGATGATGGTGCTACACAGAAAAAAATATCTATTCATGTTCACAATCTTTCCAATTATTATGCTCACTGCTGGACTGGTACTTTACTTCCTTGCTTGGCATGTGGGAAGAAGTGTTGTCTCTTGAGTTTCTTCAGAAGTTCACAGAAATTGATATTACTCTGAAGCCTCACTTCCAATGACTGACCAGTTTAGACCTACTTATTCCATAAATTTTTTTAAAAAGAGAAGAACAATAACTCCTGTCAATGTCTCTCAGCAGTCAGTCACCAGGAAAAATGCTAAAGAGTAAAACCAATCAAGAAAATGAGCAAAGTTACTGAAGATATTTGTCACCCACTAATTTCAACCTGAAGAAGCATCCCTTCTGATTACTGACTTGACTATATATCCTTGACCTTTGCATAGGTGCTACTGGATAGTCCAGGCAGCTTGTAGTTGCTGGTTCATTTCATTGGTAATTATGTAGTATGTATGATTTCTAGGAATAGGCATTGTGGATAAGTCTTGTTTGTTTTGGCTCTGTTTCTATGGGGATAAACAGAAGTAGTGTGATTAATTTCCATTCTGTTGCCATGGTTATTAATAATAATGAGGTGATTATTACTGCACTGTAAACCTTACAGCAATTCCAATGCTGCTATAAATGAGAGAGGGGGGGAGAGAGAGAGGGAGAAAGAGGTGTGTGGGGGGGGGAACAACAATGAAAGAGCTGGATCAGATCCTCAGCCTGGGCAAATCAGCTCTCACACATTGCCTTCGATGAGAGGCAGTGAAATAGAAGATGTGTTCTTGGAGAGTCTGGACCTGTAGACAGAACAATGTTAATAAAACAAGTGATAGATGAGAACCCCTCACTGACTTCAGCAGAGCTGTGATGATTTGTACCCACTGAGATTTAATCAGGATTGAGCACTAAGGTCCCACCTTGTTCACATGGCCAATGGAAAAACACTGTGATGTGCTCAGTATTTTCTGGATCAGACTCTATATTATTAGTTTCACTCTAAAAAGTGGTGGTGGTGTGTGTGGGGGGTGACAAGTACAGGCAAATAAAAATAAAATAAATTAAAATAAAGCAATAACTCTTCCTCCTGGGTGACTAATAAGCAACTCCCACATTCCTGGTACCTGCTCAGCTGGCTCTATATCATTGCACTAAGTGATTTGTATTCCTTCTGGAGACATTGCCATGGTGTTGGAACAATAAGTAACACTCATTTAATCAGATTGTCCCCGTGGGTAAGATTACATTTTTCAAGGATTCTGCACTCCTAGCTGGGATGTTTTGCAGACTTCCGTCTTTCTGAGTCCTGGTGTAGGTGCAGAAAGCTCACAATTGGCAAATCGCAGCCACTGGGCAGACTTGTTGTTGTTATTTTATGGCTAACTGGGATTCAACATCAGCCTTTTCACACAAGTCTTGGAATGACAGAAACAGGATGAGAAAGTGACTGTTCACATTCTTTCTCCCAAAAGCCACAACCTGTGCTTTGAGGCTGTTAGTTTTCCATGTTTCCTTTTCCAAACCAGGGGAAATTATTTTGCATATTTGTTTCTTCCTTCCCATGTGTCTCATTTCTGTTTGCAAGCATAGAGACCACCCTTGCCATCCTATCATTTGTCTTTTATGTGTTCAGGATGCCAGCCTTTGGCAAAAACCAAAACCAGACCTTAGCTGCTTCCCAGCTGTGCCTGTCTGCTGAGGTTCCTTCAAAGCAAATAGGACAGGAGGTCAGATGCTAACACTGTCTGTCAAATGTTCACATAGAGCCAAGGTAAAAAAACATGGCTGTGCAGATGTTTAAAAGTGAGATGTGGCTGTCAAGTGTTTTCCCTTTCAAATAGGCCTCTCAGTGTTTACCTCCAGATCATGCAACAGCCCAGTGCCAAGGGGGAAGAGCATCATCACCTCCTGGGAACACATGGCAGGCTGGGTACAACTACTTTTCCTCTCCAGACAGACCTCATTGTGAGAATCCACTGCAATTTGCTGTCTGACTGCTCACGTTTTAAAAAAAGGATCTTACAAGCCAGGTGTGCAAGAGCAAAGAAGGGCAGAAGGTGAAGTATTGGTCCCTGCTGCCCTGAACACAAGGGTGGCTCTCTACTCACCAGGCCAAAGTTAACAGTTAGCAAGTGATATCTTTTAGTGTGCATGGCTGCAAGAGGGAATGCGTGCCTCTCATCAATACATGCTGGTTGTGTGGGAGGAAAGGCAGGGGCTGCATCCAGGGATTCTTGGAGGTTCTGAAACCCATGGAAAAACTGAGGTTAAGACCCTCTCTACTTCCACCTTCCTACCTCTGTGCACCCTTGACTGTGTTCAGAAGATGAGGATGGGGTATGGATAGCTGCAGAGTGAGAAGTTGTCTGTGTCTAAGGCTGAAACAAGAGGGTTACCTCCAGTGGTAGAGTCATCAGTGCTGCTACTGATGGCACAAGACCCTGAACATATTTTTTTTTCAGAGGTGTGCAATAGCTACAGCTTCCTTGCACTCCTGTTAAACCTCTCACTTGCCCTCTGTTTCACTGTGAAACTGCTGTGGCACATGTCCAAATACAGCTCTGATCCATAGCATCATATGAAGGCTAGGGATCCTATTCAGAGGCACAGCTACAGTTGTGCCATCATCTTTCTTGGTCATCAAAACACAATGTCAGAAACTTCCCAACAGGTATAAGGCAGATTAAAGATTCACCTACTTTTGTTACAGGAGTGTGGTAAAATGAGGGAGAGACTATATCACTGTACAATGCAAATGTGAGATCATAGAATCATAGAACCATAGAATACTTCGGGTTGGAAAGGACCTTTAAAGGTCATCTAGTCCAACCCCTCTGCAATGAGCAGGGACATCTTCAACCAGAGCAGGTTGCTCAGAGCCCTGTCCAGCCTGACCTGGAATGTTTCCAGGGATGGGGCATCTGCCACCTCTCTGGGCAACCTGTGTCAGTGTTTCACCACCCTCAGCATAAAAAATTTCTTCCCTAAATCTATTCTAAATCAATCCTCTTTTAGTTTTAAACAATTACCCCTTGTCTTATTGCAACAGGTCATGCTAAAAGGTCTGTCCTCATCTTTCTTAGAAGCCCCCTTTAAGTACTGAAGGGCCGCAATAAGGTCTCCCGACAGCCTTCTCTTCTCCTGGCTGCACAAACCCAGCTCTCTCAGCCTGCCCTCACAGCAGAGCTGCTCCAGCCCTCGGATCATCTTTGTGCCCTCCTCTGGCCCCGCTCCAACAGGCCCATGTCTGTCCTGTGCTGAGGACCCCAGAGCTGGACGCAGCACTGCAGGGAGGTCTCACTAGAGTGGAGCTGAGGGGCAGAATCCCCTCCCTCGCCCTGCTGCCCACGCTGCTGGGGATGCAGCCCAGGACAGGGTTGGCTTTCTGGGCTGCAAGCGCACGCTGTCGACTCATGTCCAGCTTTTTATCCCCTAGTACCCCCAAGTCCTTCTCCGCAGGGCTGCTCTCCATCCCTTCATCCCCAGCCTGTATTGATATCGGGGGTTGCCCCCACCCAGGTGCAGGACCTTGCACTTGGCCTTGTTGAACCTCATGAGGTTCACACGGGCCTACTTCTTGAGCTTGTCCAGATCCCTCTGGATGGCATCCCATCCCTCTGACACCGCTCAGCTTGGTGTCATCTGCAAACCTGCTGAGGGTGCATTCGATCCCACTGTCTACATTGGTGATGAAGATATTAAACAGTACTGGTCCAGTACAGACCCCTGAGGGACACCACTTATCACCGGTCTCCATCTGGACATTGAGCCATTGACCACTACCCTCTGAATGCGACCATCCAACCAATTCCTCACCCACCGAACAGTCCACCCATCAAATCCATATCCCCCCAGTTTAGAGAGCAGGATGCTGTGGGGGACCATGTCAAAGGCCTTACACAACTCCAGATAGATGACATCCATAGCTCTTCCCTTGTCCACTGATGTAGTCACTCCATCATAGAAGGCCACTAGGTCGGTCAGGCAGGACTTGCTCTTGGTGAAGCCATGCTGGCTGCCTCAAATCACCTCCCTGTCCTCCATGTGCCTTAGCATAGCTTCTAGGAAGATCTGTTCCATGATCTTCCCAGGCACAGAGGTGAGGCTGACAGGTTGGGAGTTCCCAGGGTCCTCCTTTCTACCCTGTTTAAAAATGGGTGCCATGTTTCCCTTTTTCCAGTCACCAGGGACTTCAGCTGACTGCCATGACTTTTCAAATATCATGGAGAGTGGCTTGGCAGCTACATCAGCCAATTCCCTCAAGACTCTGGGACGCATCTCTTCAGGTCCCATATACTTATGTACATTCAGGTTTCTCAGGTGGTCACGAACCTGATCTTATCTTACAGTGGGAGGGACTTTCCTCCTGCAGTCCCTGTCTTGCCGTCCATCCACTTGAGAGGTGTGAGAAGAGAGGTTGCCAGTGAAAACTGAGGCAAAGAAGTTGTTGAGTACCTCAGCCTTCTCCTCATCCATGGTTACCAGCTTGCCAGTCTCACTTGTCGTGGGGGGCACGCTTTCTGTGAAATTCCTTTTCTGACTGAGATATCTGTAGAAGCCCTTCTTATTATTCGTTGCATCCCTTGCCACATTCAGCTCCATCTACGCCTTGTCCTTCCTGACCCCAACCCTACACAACCGGGCACCGTCCCTTTACTCTTCCCAGGATACCTATCCCTGCTTCCATTGCCTGTGCATTTCTTTCTTGCCCTTTAATTTGACCAGCAGGTTTCAACTCATTCATGCCAGTCTTTTACCCAGGTATCAGTTTTTCCTGATTGCTTACACCTGGGTAGCTCTTGTGCTCTGTGGAAAGCATTCTTAAAGATCTGCTAGCTCTGTTCTGCTCTCTTGTCCCTGAGGGCAGTTTCCCAGGGGGTCATATTGACCAACTCCTTCAAGAGCTGGAAGTTTGCTTTCCTAAAATTCAGGGTCCTGACTTTACTTTTTGCCTGACCCATATCCCTCAGGACCGGAACTCCACCAGTGCGTGATCACTGCAGCCCAGGCCACCTCCAGTCCTGATGTCACTGATTAGCTCATTTGTATTGGTGACCATCAGGTCCCATATTGCATCCTCTCTGGTCGGGCTGTCTATTACCTGACTTAAGAAGTTATCCTCAACGCACTCCAGGAGTCTCCTGGATTGCCTATAGCTCGCCATGTTACTTTTCCAGTAGATGTCGGGGTGGTTGAAGTCCCCCAGCAGGATGAGAACCTGTGAGCGCAATGCCTCCTGTAGCTGGAGTAAGAAGGTTTTTATCAGTAGGCTCCCCTTGAACAAGCAGCCTGTAGTAGACATCAAGCACAAGGTTTCCTTTGTTGCCTCAGTCTCTAATTCTTACCCATAAGCTTCCAACCTGTGTGGCTATTCTTCAGAGACAGCTCTTCACACTCTATCCATTTCCTGATGTAGAGAGCAACGCCTCCATGCCTCCTTCCTCACCTCTCCCTTCTGAACAGCCTGTGGCCATCGATAGCTGCACCTCAGTCAGGGGATTCGTCCCACCAAGTTTCAGTAATGGCAATTAGGTCGTAGCTTTCTAGCAGCATGGTGGCTCCCAGCTCCTCCTGTTTGTTGCCCATGCTGTGTGCATTGGCGTAGAGGCACTTCAGCGGGGCTGTCGGCTGTGTCACCTTCTTACAGGAACGCCCCTTAATTTCTCTGAGGTGTTTCACTGGTGTTTCCCTGTTGACTCATATTACCTCAGGAGCCCCTGGCTCATCTCTGTAAGTTTTCAAATGTGCTGCAGTTTAGCCAGCATGTCTGAGAATAACAGGCTGAGAGCCCTTGCTATCACCCCATCCTTCTGACCTTGGCGTGTCATCCCACAGCTTGTCATGGGCAAGCCTGTTATTATCCCTCTTCCCTTTCTCCCCATGTGGAGATCTATCCACATGCAGAGAAATGAGGGGCAGACTCATGCCTGAGTCATCCTCTCCATTCCTCAGACCCAAGATGTGTGTTTGATGATCCCTGGGGGGGACTCAGCACTTGTCAGGATGGGCCTGTAACTTTAAAAGCCTAGAAAATAAATAGACCAGGAGAGGACAGTTTGAGAGATTCATTTTTAAACCATAAAGGACCATGCTGTAGTGAAATCTTCAGGAACAGCAAATAAAATGCGTGGATACTTAGAAGTGGTGGTGTAGTTCCTGCCTGCTCACAAGTACATACCACTACTTACTACACACCCACACACAAGCACATGTGAGCAAGAAAACACGCATTGCAGGCACGCACACATACGCACTCTGCCTTTTGTAATAACAACCCTGTTTTGTTGTGAGCACATGGAAATGGGAAAGACTCACAGCGTATTTCACTTGAAAGGGAAAAAAAAAATTCCAGACCAAACTTTCAGAGCAATTCTAAGCGATGCAGCATGATCCTTCCTCTGGTTGGGATGGGGGAGGGAAGGGGATGGGGAGAAAAAGAAAAGGGGAGGGGGGGACACAAGTTCGTGGTTAGATGGGAGCTCCCACCCATTTCCTTTCCTTGCCCTTCCCAGGCATGTCAGAGCTGGGAGCCAAGACAAATCAAACTCTCAGGAGCTTGCAGACAGACAGCACCACTTACCGAGAGCGTAATTACAGCCCTTGGAGGAGCGTGAGGGAGGGGATGAGTGTGGAAAAGAAATTAAGAAGGGGGCACTGCCCTCTGCTGCCAAAGTAAAGCTGTCGATGTGGAGGATTTTGAGGAGAAAAGCAAGCAAGATGAAGCAAGACCGGGCCTCTGGGAGTTTGCAAATAAATAGTTAGAGCACATGGCAGGGGGAGGAAAGTTGACCAAGGTTCAGCTGAGGTCAGCAGGGTTCGTCTGAGGCCTCTCCCCCCTGCTCAGCTTAGCAGAAAGTGAAATGGATACGATTATGCTTACTGCCCTCACGTAGGCATTAGCTTGGTTTCGTTAGTTTGGGTAAGCTGAGGTCCTTGGAGGAGAGTGGAAAGAGCTGCTGTTGCTAAGTTAAACTGACTGCAGAGCAGCAAAACTCCCGTGGTTGGTACATCTGGGGCTTGTGGTTGCTGCTGTTAGAGAGCCTAGCAAGGTCTGAATGGTGTAACCAGAGAAGGGCAGGTTCCCATCCTCACTTCACAGGATGGAGACTGTGGGGCCATGAGACTAACGTCAGGGTTCATGTCACCTAACTTGAGCCCTCTGAGTGCTCATCATCCTGCTTGTTCCTTGAAAAGGGAGACCCTGAATCGACCAGCCACCCCAGACTAGGATGAACTGACGTCCAGAGGAGACCAAGGGTGTCAGATGTCCCCCTTCTCCTATTCCAAGTGTCCCTTACAGGGCTCTCTACCCCAGAAAAGACAGTGATACCAGCCTGCACACCAAAAATTTTCAGTTTTGTTTTTCCTTCTAAAACTTCCCCAAACCCTGTATACCCCCTCCTTTCTCTCTCGGCCCGTGGCTTCTCGTTTTACAGCATGAACCCAATTACTGGTGTTGCAATATTGCTGGGAGCTTTCTCCTCGCCTACTGCAGCACTGAGCAAGGTGACTTGACTCCTTAGGCAGCAAAGGAACAATTTGTATCATCGGGGTGGCATAATACTGTGTCATCAGCTGCTCACTGGTGTGTAACTTTAGCCGTAATTTACCAAAACAGGGGAAAATCTAGCATAATAAACAAGTCTATCAATCCTGGCACTGGCCATCCCAAACATCACAGCGTTTTGCTAACTTCCATCCATGATATAAAATAATGAGTAAGTATAATAGCATAAATAATTTGCATATTACAGAAATATGTTTTTAGCATGTGTATTTCTGTATATGGTTGAGGTCTTGTTAATATTATTGTCTGTTCAGTTTTTGATGCAACTAGACTTAAGATCTTTTTCTTCACACCAGGGGAGTCAAAATTTTCTTCAGCAGATATTGGAGGCAGACATGACTTCCCACGAGCTTTTGGAAAACCATCAATTATCAGGAGAAGTGCAACAGACCTGTAGAGATTTTTAGATAATTCATACAGGGCACTGAGAAAAAAACCCTCTTGAAAACACTTGGGAACAGGTTTCAACACATATCAGGACTAGCACATGAGGTGGTGGGAGGATGATCATTCTGGCCCAGGAAGGCATCTCCAGTCTGATCATGCTGTCATTATGAGGAGGAAAGCCTGAAAATCTCCCAGATTTTCTAACGGAGGAAATACTGCAATGCACAGGTGTAAATAGGCAAACCACTTATTTTCATATCCTCATTGTCATTATCTCCATCACTAACCCCTTGCAATCAAAGGTTTTACTTTTCTACTTTTTTACCTTTCACATCTGTCACATCATTGGCCTTCTCCTGTCCCTTTTCTTCCTCTCTTGATTCTACCATGCCTCCAGACCATCAAATTATCTTGTCTTGTAGCACACCTGTCCAGCTACAGATGGGGTGAGAGCAGTATGAAGGTTCTTTTCTTTTCTTTTCTTTTCTTTTCTTTTCTTTTCTTTTCTTTTCTTTTCTTTTCTTTTCTTTTCTTTTCTTTTCTTTTCTTTTCTTTTCTTTTCTTTTCTTTTCTTTTCTTTTCTTTTCTTTTCTTTTCTTTTCTTTTCTTTTCTTTTCTTTTCTTTTCTTTTCTTTTCTTTTCTTTTCTTTTCTTTTCTTTTCTTTTCCTTTCTTTTCCTTCCCTTCCCTTCCCTTTCCTTCCCTTCCCTTTCCTTCCCTTCCCTTTCCTTCCTTTCCCTTTCCTTCCCTTCCCTTTCCTTTCCTTCCCTTTCCTTCCCTTTCTTTCTCTAGACATGCTCTAGGAAGGGAGCCTGGTCTATATGTTCCAGAAAAAAAACCCAAACCCCAAAATTTTGCTTTTGTGCTCTTCCAAGACTAAACTGGTTGCAGCTATCTGTTTCACCAGCCACTAGACAAATCTACTTGTACAGAGCCTGAGATCCACCACAGTCCCCAGTTTTCTGTTAGGCTGAGTCATCACTCAGGACACCTCTGAATTTTCCTCTTCACTTCTCGGCCAGTCAGTATCCCACTCCCTGTTGTGACATATGCCTTAATTGGTGTAACTCTATGCAGTATCAGCCAAGAGAGGTTGTGCACCAAGTAAAGAGGCTGGAGATGTGTGCAGAGGGAGGAGGGGGGGTCTTCCTGCTGTACCCACAGCCTCTGATCTGGTATTAGTCTCGTTTAATCATAATGTACATTCTTAAGTACTGGTATGCCTAAGTACAGTCTGCTAAGTGTATGCTATTATACTTAGCAGACCATCCCCTCCATGTCATATTTTCTGTAAAAGCAGAACTGGTATCCAGCACCCAGAAGATCTTGTAATGTAGGTCCAAAATAGAAGACAAGGCATGGATGGGTGCTGTTGAAATTGGGGGTTGCAGAACAACGTAGGAACCAGGATTCCTGTTTCAAGGGCAATTCTGAAATTTCAGGTAACACCTGCTTTGTTCTGAAAAGGAGTGTGAGCAAAGCCATGAAATTTCAGAGCACTGCCTGTTCATCAAAGTCGACACGATGAAAACCGAATAAGCAACTTCAGGAGTTAAACCAACTGTAGCCAGAGCTTCTGTTCACACCTGCCCCCTAGCAGTTCATATGCTCTGTGTGACAAGTTTCATGCAGATGGAAAGACCAGGAAGAGTATAAAACCCTAACCAGTAGTTCACACTTCTTTCTCACTCATGGATATCCTCAGTACCATGCTAGGTGACAGGCCAGAGAAGAGGATTCTCAAGTTTTGGTGTCCGTTGCATGGCATCTCCACTGCAGGTCATGTAATGACTTCAACATTTAGTTGAAGTATGGGAACATACCTTCTCAGAGGACTCTGTTAAGTGTAGGACCTATTAGCTGCTATAAAAGGCCAAGGATATTCTGATATTCTGTGACTCCATGTATCAGTCGTGATTGTCCTCTGGACAATAGATCAGTACATAGAGTCATGAACTGGGTGAAAAATCACAGTGCTGTGCATCCTATTTATTATTCTGTGAAGTGGTAAAGGTTCTTCCTGACTCTGAAGGTAATAAGCAGCTGACTTCCACTTACTATGCAGGCACAAAACGTGGCTTTCAAGTCCACTTGTTGGGTAGGCAGTTGGTGTGGTTGGGGTGTGTGTGTGTCTGCCTCTGCGGGTGCAGGGGGTCTATCAGTAGATGCTAAAAGAGGTAACACTTGTTGATGGTTGATTTCCCGGAGCTTCACTGCTTTGAGAAGCCAGCTTATATGAGAACCATGTGTTCAGGTTGTGTTTATCTTGAAGTGTGAAACAGACTGCAACCTGGCAGGATCAGGGTCTGGAGGTGGGAATGAAAGGAGGCAGAATAATTAGCAGAAGTTTCAGGCTGAAGACAGTCCAATGACTCCAGTGGAGATAAGAAGCATCTCTTGCAGTATAGGATTTGATGGGGTGACATCCCTCATTCCTACCTCTTTCCTACCTCCCTCCTGTATACAAACGCACCTGGGGAATAGATAAGCACATGAAACCATATTAAAACTCTGTTCACTGGCTTGAGTGAACAGAATGTGCCTCTTCTCTTTTTTCCAGGCTCTGATATTAAAGTCACAGACCACAGTCTGAATCACCTGCTAGCACGTACTGTCACAGACATATTTTCTTTTCCACAGAGTGCAAATGTTGGCCAAACCTTGTTTAGCAGTAGTCATGGCTGGTAAACTAGGGCTTATTGCTTGGCTTTTCCCAAACTCTTTTCTCCAGAGCTGCTGCCTTCACTGAAGGGTGCCCTGAGCAACTCTTATACATAGCTGGAGTGGTGCTTCCATGTGTTCCTGCACAGAGCCTTCTCCAGGGCAGACGTAGGGTGATGCAAAGCTGCTTGCTGGCCTTTTTCTTACCACCTAGAAAGCAATATCTACTCCTAGTTAGGACATACCTGAATACCCTAAAGGAACTGTTCTGCAGTGCTGTTGGATCTTTCTCTCATCATTACTCATGCAAGAGCACTGGGGAGCTCATTTTAGGATCCCTCTCCCAGTGATAAAAAATTCTGTATAGCATCTAATTCATCGAGTCTTACACTGTGGATGTCATATCCATTAATACAAGTTCTGGTTTTCCTCCTGTTCTTTCCTTAGCATGCCCAAAAGAGAAATAGGGGACACAGTTTGTTTATGTTTTTTTGCTCAAAGGAAAAAAGTCCTCGTGTAAGAGCAGTCTTGAATGGCTTACAGAGCAATGACCATTGGATAACTTGTTTGGAAATTCCAGCAAATGGTCCTGGCAAAACAGAGTTTCGGAAAATAACAAGGAAGGGCACAGGATGCAACGTCATGATATATCCCTCTATAAAACGGCCTTGAAAGGCTGGAAAAGCATTGGCATATCCCTCCTGTTGAAAAGACAATAGCAGTGAGGGCTTGGCATGATCTTCCCTGAAAAAACATGGAAACTAGACATAAGAGCAAAAGTTCTGGCAGCACCATGTTTTCCCTCAGCTGCCAAGAGCTAGCGGTATTTGGAACACACCACAGCAAAATATAAAATATATATATAATCAAAGAAGGAGAAAGTGGTATGATTTTTTCCCTTGTTTCAAAAAGGAGCAAAGAACAGCTTGTTACAGCTTCTTCTGGAGCTGTGTCAAGGGAAAGCAGTTAATGGTGTGTTACTATCACTGTACAAATACTCATCGATCGCCTTTGTAGGTGGCAGACTCCCATTATGTTAGATGCTGTGCAAACACTGAATTGAAAAAGGAGGGTTTCTGTAGTGAAAGCGCAAAGACCCAGCTCATTAAACCAGAAGGTTTTGATGTGGGAGGGCTGCGTTGTACAGGATTATACAAATACCTCTGGAGCTTTGAGATGTACGCCAGAGAGAAGGTCAAAAGGCTCAGCTTGGAGTGGGGAGAGCCAAGAGTGGAGAGTTTTGGGTGGGAAGGTAGCACAACCATCCACTGCAGTACAGGACCACAGCTGGCACTGCATGTTTCAAGATTTCCCACAACAAATGCTGTCAGTAGCTGGATTTTGCATCAGAACAACAGGTTGGGACTGATGCATGGGGTCCCGTAACAGCAGCAACATCACAGCCCTGCGTACAAATTACAGAGCACAGGCCTAGCGGAGAGGACCAGGAGAAAAAGGGTCAGGGATGAATCTTATATCGTGTGTGGGAGACTGGGGTGGACTACTAAAGCCCTTGGAAGATGTGGGTTTGCTATCATTGAATAATGTTTAGGGACTCTGTTTTGTTAGCATTGTGAGAGAAAAACTCAGTTTAGTTTATCCCTTTCTTTCCAGAGTACATCTTAGGATTCATGCTGTTACATCAGTTGATAAAACAGGAGAGGTGCTGGAACATGTTAACGTCAGGAAAACAGGAGTTTCTCTGCTTTCACCTTTTTGGTCTTAACTACAGGATACCCCACATTTCAAAGCCATGTACCGTGCCAGTTCTGGATGCCAGTTTTGTGCAATGCTGTTTGCTGCTGAGTTTGGTGAAAATCACCTTTGGGATCATTTCTTGTACAGCTGAGCCTTCAAAGGTCTCCCGTGGTACCCACTTTAGAACAGGAGTAAGGCACTTCCTTACCTTTGGGGACCTGGGTCTAAGCACCTTCATGGACTTGCCTGCCAGTTAGTAAAAAGGGGAATATTTCAAGCCCCACCTCACCCCTTTCCTGTGATATATGCATGAACATCACCCCCACCTTTCTTCTTTACTTGAGCACTCCAGTTACAGCTGATCACAGTCCATTTCCCAGGGAATTCAGGACAGGACTGGAAACCCAAGTCATAGTTTCTCCACCCATCTGGGATAGGAAGGAGTCACATCAGTTGCTTTTGGCTGCTCAGCGTGCAACTTGGCTGCGGCCACATTTCCGTGGCTTGTTCTCACCCGCCTGTCTTAGCTCTGACACCTTTTTTTGCCTCTTACCAGCCCACCTGACTTTGTTTTTGCCTTGTGGGATCCTTGCCCTGTTTGTACCCACAGTGTAGGCACTGCGGCTTCCCACTCTCTTGTCTTGCACTTGGGACTGAATCATTCCTTGGCTTCTCTGGTTTTTCATCTTGGCTTTTCTCGACTATCATACTTGGCCGCTGCCTCGTAAAAATCAGGTCCAACAGCCTGAGTCCCTCATTCAGCCTCAGCATTGGTCAGACAGGGCAAACCCTGACACAGAGTTTTTGTTTATTTTCCCCAAATGAAGATGAGGCGAACTTGATAAGGAATTTTAGATAAACTGCCCTCACATAGGTGATCACAGGATCATGAAGTCATTGCATGGCTGTGATCCTGTGCAGCCAAACCCCAAGAAATGCAAGCCTTATCCAAACAATGACACATAGAAGAGGAGACTGAAAGAGACAGAACTATTTTTGTTGCACTGACCTCAGGCTCAGGTCAACCCCTCCTCAAAATCAGTGGAAAATTTTTTATAAACTTAATGATCACTGGATTTCTTCTAAGTCCTGAAGTTGAGACAGTGTGGTGAAAAGGATTCTTAACCTTCTTATGCAATAAGTCTGAGACTTATAGGGGGTTCCCATGTCTTAATCTCTCATTATTTGGACTACATCTGGTGCCATTGCAATTTAGACACACGTGTGCTCTCGTGTTCCTTCATCTATAGTCCTCCAACCAGCTGAGTCTGGTGCCTGGATCCCAGAGCAGGCTGTGCGTGCTTCTGGAGCTGGGGACACATCATGCAATAGGATCAGGGCTTAAGGGGTCAATTCTGTAACTGTGAGATCCTTCCCTCCCTGTGCCTTAGGGCTGTACAGAGGAGATCAGTGACCTAAGTAGATAAAGATTAGGTGGGAGTCAGGTTTCATATCCTGCCTAAGATCCAGTCTGATCATTCCAATTCCACAATGAAAGACTGATAGCTTTGTTATCCTCTCAGCTTAGTCTATCCTGGTCATAATTCCCTAGATTTATTATGACAACACCAGTATTAAAACCCTTACTGAAGTCACATATATAATCTACTACTTCTTTGAGTCTGTCATAGAGGGTAGTGGGTTGGTTTGTTATCTTGTTGGGGTGATTTGGCATCCTTGATATGTCCATTAGCCACTCATTCTGATACTGATATTATCTGCCTTTTGTAAGTAGTTCATATATATATGACTTATAATATATAGTGGTGTTTATGTGTATGTATATGTATTATATATATGTAATTATAAATATATAGCTGTAGATACAGATGTCTGATAACAAGAATCTAATGACAGAGTCTATTTCACCAGACTCATCACTAAATGTTTAGAAAATTAGGCCTTTTCTGTCTCCACCACAATTCAAGGCTAAAACAAAAAAGAAACTCTCTGCCCAGCACAGCTCATTCTTTAGACTTGGATTTCTAGGGGTGACTCCTTAATATGCAGTATTGTCCTCTCCAGCATCCTGCATGCCACCAAGGTGTGTTTATTTTAATTTAGCAGTAAGAAATTCCACATCCCTGTAAATAATTAAAAAGTAAATCTTTCTACAGCAATATTAATACACAAATACATAAATTCTGTGAGTCTTAAACAAGATGTTCAAGCCTAACATGGGAGAAGCTAAGAAAAAACTTTCGGTTGTGAACCATAGCCAGAAATACAGCCTCTGCCCTGTCCACATAGTGTGCAAAATAAATCTGTTCTTGTATGAAAGACCTACACATTGAGTTTATTTTTGAACTGGGAAATATTCAGTGTTGTATTATAATATGTCTATCTCACCTTAGTCTGGTAGCTACTTGTCTCAAATATTAACTAATTAAAGTCCCAGTACCTGAACTGAAGATTTGCCTTTTGCTTTTGGGAAAAACATCCATTAAAAAGAAAAGAAAAATAGTTTTTCAATCAACTCTCTCATATCCTCAAAATTCAGAAAAAAAGTGTTTTCCCCTCCTCAAAAATAGTAAGTGCATGATTCACAAGAAACATGAAATAAAATAAACCCAACAATTAATTAATAAAACACCTTGCACATCTTTGATCATCAAAAACCTAGTAAAATATAAGACATCTGTCCTTATTTATGGAGGAGATGATGTAATAGGTTGATAAAGTAGTTGTGCCAATCTTCGCAATATTTGATATTTTTCTTGCAGTTCCAGCTTCAAGAAATTAGTCATTATATGGGAAAATCACTTCTTTTTAAAGAAAAACAAAACAAAACAAAACAAACTCCAGTTTTTAACATTATTTTTTAGCTTTCAAAATGTTAAAACAAAGCCTGAGGAAGTCAAATCTAAAAGAAAGATAAATATCTCCTAGTTTTAAATATTTACAAGTTAGCTTAGTTCTATGAGTCCCTACCGCATTCAGTGAGAGCAGACAGGTGTATATATATATGGAGAGACTGGTCCTCCTTAAATTAGATGAGATGAATCACATTCTGGATTCTTCATTTTCTCTCCTTTGAGTCTAAGAGAAGAATATGAGTTCAGACAAGATAACTGAGGTGGATTTATGGAGAACAGAATCATCTCACTAGATGTAAAATCCAGTGGTGGTGTCTCTGTTGGAGGTGGTCAACCCTGGGATAAGAAGCAGGTTTGGATCACGCATTTAGAAAGGACTTTTCCTCCCTCCTGCCCTGCCACCACAGTGCACCGTATTATTTCCTCTTCCTTAGATTACAAGATATTTGAGAATGCAGCATTAGGAGGCAAAACGATAATCTTCTTCACCATTTCTACTCTCACCACAAAAAAAAATTAAAAGAAAAAAAAAAAAAGCCAATGTCCTCACTTAGTAGATGGGTGTTCCACTTGGCTAGAATCCAAAATCATCTTTAAGTATGGTCCCCCAGATTTCCTCTTATTCAGAGGGGGAAAAAAAAAGAAAATGAGAGTCTCCTTTTCTTCCCCACATCTGAAAAAAAATGCTGCTCCATTCCAGCTGCAGAATATCTGGGCTTCTTTGAACATTTTGCTTTAGGCCTAGTGTGATTTGAGACTCTGTAAGATAAAGGTTTAATGAGAAAAAAATATTAATTTCTTAGGGTTATGACTGGAAAACTGGGGCACAAAATATATTAATGGCAAATAGTTTCGCTGCTGAGCTTCTCATTTGATAGAAGGGAAGGGTTCTTTGTGAATTAGGACATTCAGAATGAAATATCCTCACCCTTTTTCCCTTAGCTTGGTGCTATATGTTTAACATTTTACTGACAAAGCATTCCTTATGTCCTATAAAACAGCAACCCCATTAGTAAAGGCAGTGAGAAGGATTGTCCTCATTCCTATCATTAGGCATGAATAATACTCCTCCATGTTACCTGGAGTTGTTTACTTACTGGAGAGGAATCTCTGAAAGACCCCTTCTGAAAGAAGAGACAGATATTTGGTGTTACCTGATGGATCTCACCTTGCCAAGCACCACTGGCCCTGCTTTGCTCAGCCACTCATACTTTTAACAGTGCAATAATTTCAGTGATATTTACCCTTTGAGCCAGAAGATATAATCAGTTATAACACTGGAAATGGTCTAGCAGTGAGGCAGGATCTAATATCTGAGGTATATTGTCTAAGATATCCAACTTAACTATTATCTGTTATTTTAGCACTTTGCTAACATAGTTATTTGGCTATAAGGATTTATACTAATATTTTCATACATTGTGCTTGTAAACACACCAGCTGAGGAGAGTGTTAGTTCAGTACCACTTTCCACTACATGATCCAATAATTTTCAAAGGAGTTATTTAACCAAAACTTGAGGTCTTTCTCCTTCTTTTACGTCCTCCAGCACTGCCCTGCTCCCTTAAAGGATTTATCATTTTAGGTGCTATTATTTGTTCACATCAGTTTAAACACAGAGTGATTCTACCTTTATACAATTTAATATATGTTAATGAAGGCAAGAATAAAAGTAAATCAGATTGTCAATGTCATCATTAAAACAGTATCTCAGAAATTTGCAACAAAGGCATTAAAAAATATCAAGGATTAATTTCATCTCACTTCCTTACCAAACTTAAGCAAAGATATGCTCTGTTTAGACCCTAGACTACTTTATAGTTTTTGGAGACACAGAAAACATAGAAAATGAAATTGAGGATGCCACTGACTTTATTATAAGATAATGGAATGAAACAGGTAGGACAGTTTGCTCTTACAAAGCGTACATTTCCCTTCACTGATGTTAAATAGAGGTTGAAGTGATTGGCTTAGATGCAGTTATCAATACTGCAGACAGCTGAGGTGACATTTATACCATCAGTGTAGAGAAATTCCCACCCTTAAACTTCAGTGAGATGATTCCCCTTTCAAATGTCCAGCTTAAAGCAGTTGTATAGGCTGGGCTGCCTTCTTCTTGGGTCTGTACAGGTATGGTTGCATCTCCTCTGGAAATTCATCTCTCCCCTCACTGTAGTGGGAACTGGCCATGACTAACCATCTTAGCTAATGTCTAAAGTTAGTTGAATAAAATCTAGGGCCAAGGTTATGAAGGTGAATTCATGGCAGAACCAAAGGTAAATCTCAGCTAAAGTCTAGCCTGTTATCAAATATCCAACCAGTCTCTTGCCACATGTGTAGTCTTTTCACTTTTACCAGTATTGCACCAATGTAATATTCCTTATAAAAAATCTCTACTAACTTCGAGGGATACTGTGAATGTGTGGGGTATTTATATAATTCTTGACTCTGTATTGTCTGCAAACAGTAGGCGAATGGGACAGCTGAGGAATGCAGCCTGGAGACACAGTAGTCATAGACACCTTATGTTGGATGTAGGACAGAAATCAACCACGCTCATTAGTACTTAAATTGGCAAAGCGCTACCAAGGTAACGGCTCTCTCCACAATATTGTTGTCTTGACTAAACAACTTACCCTAAGCTCAGTTGAAATAATATGTTTTTTCACCTGCAGGAGTGAAACATTCAAGACGACATTCCAAGACGGATCTGGTTAAGGTCATAAAAATTTTGTGGTAACCTATATATTATTTTTATGCATATGCTTAACACGATGTATTTTATGAATGTGCTAAAGTGCAATAAATCACCTAAAACATAGTGTAAAACACTTCAGACTCTTACCAGAGTATCAGATGCTCACACATATTCCATACATCTATAGACTCATACAGATGCACAAGCGTAGAGACCTGCCACCTCCTGAGTACAGTTGACAGATGGGAGTACTGCTTGCTTGTCTTCTGTGTGGGAGGTCATGAGAGTAGTCACTGTGTCTGTGATGGATTAGCAGTCAAAACGAAGACAGATAGCGTGGAGGAACGGCACGGCTCCAGCATTTACTGTGTGTCTCAACAACTGGAGTAAAGGACAGAGTTTCATAGGATTTATATTGCAGGAGAGAGGAAGTCTGTCTCTTCCAGTGGATAAAGACAAATACACTGAAATTCATGCTTCTGCAGAAGACCAGCATGAGAAATCTTAAGGAAAAATTGAAACCTTCAGCTGACTCTGCTTAGGGTCAGAGTGGATGATGCCTTGATTAACCTGCTACCCCCAGTTACTTCGATTTTATAATCCTGAGACTTGAGCACCACTACGTACTATGTGCTTCCTTCATCTGTTCTGCTATGTTTTTCAACTATACTAAGTTTAGAGGTTTAAGTCAGGCTCAAAAAGCACCCAAAAAGCTATGCAAACTTATGGGACTGGAAATATCTGGAGATGAAGGTGCTCCAGAAGTTTTCATAGCCTTCACACTGTTCATCCTCTGCAAGCCATGTTGGAAAAATTAGCATACAAGAAATTCTCCTCTTTCATTCAGGATATCAAATTAAATGGGGCCATAATGATCCTTTCTGATCTTAACATTTACAAAATATTAGAAATAAGTTATAAAGAGGGACTTGTTATAGGAGGCTGGGCAATGTTCTGCAGATTTGATATCATGCTCCAGTGATCATCAGTGAAGGACAACTATGGGTGAAATAAACATTAGTGTAAAACACCTGGCCAAATTACATTGAAACAGAAAATTCCTTCCTCGTTAGTATATCTTTTTTAATTCATCTCGTGCATATTGAAAGAACAGTCTTTTTTATATTGCTGAAGCATATCCATAGTAGTTTCTTGTTGAATCTCAGAAATTTGCATCAATAGCATGAACAGTATCTAGCCTTTTTGCATTTCTACATCTGAATCAAAGCATGATCCTTGTGTTCAACACAGCCTTCTCAGAAAATCATTCATCACTTCCTAGCACATGAGGACAGTGTGCAAAGACTGTATCTTAAAGCCCTAAAAGTGTAAGAACCAGGTATATTTCAAAAAAATGGGGGAAAAAAAGAAAAAAAAAGATGCTCTTAGCAGAGAAGGGAAAAGGAAGTAAGCATTTCTTTTAACATTTCTACAGCAGGGCCTTTTGGCCGACCCTGGGCTTGGTAATAAGAATGACATCAATGTGACAGCAACTGGCACCAGGGAACATTTCTTGAGAGAGTTACTGGTGATTACAGTTGTCCAGGAACTCACAATCCCTATACCACTGACTTTAACATTTATGGGAGCAGGCAAGAAGAAGAAGAAGACACCACCTCTTACTGCCAGAGTCCAAAACTCTAAACATGACCCAAGCCTGGTTCTTCCAGAATGAGAGCTGCTCCCCAAGAGCTACTGAGCTGAGGTCTCAGTAACCACCTGGATGCCACTAAAGACCAGCAAAGGTAGCAGTTCAAAGAGCTCCCCAGGTGGCTCAGCCACCTCCCCACATGCCCTGCTTCTCCAGGCAGCTTGCTCCAGTAGGCTGCAGGCATCATGTGTCCCTGAAATGGCAAACCAGCTCCAAGGGAAGCATCAGGTGGGTGAGGTAGCAGGAGAGCTGGAAGCTGGAAACATCCTGACAAGTTTCATATCCTGCTAATACTCCAACAAGACCAACACATTTCCACAGAGCACTTAACTCTCACCCAGTAGGCATTTTCCAATGGAAAAATGCTCCACAGGCAGACTCGTGACCAGATCTTATAAAGGGTCAATTGAGACAACAGTAAAACTAATTTAGGTTCTTTGAAAGTGAGATTTTCACAGGGATCAGCTAATTTTTTACTTGTTTAAAAAAAAAAAAAAAATTATTTTTGCTAGAGGAAACTCCCATTGACTTTGGCTGACCTCAGGTTTCAGCTGTCAGATAGGAGAGTGTCAGTCAGAATACTCTAAATTACAGAGTTATACATGTGCTAGAAAGATAGCCCTGGAGAAAAGGTGTGGATTATTAAGGAGTGGCGAGTCCTTTTCACTGGGGGTAGGAATGAAAGGAAAAGGAGCAACAGAATGAGAGAGTTAGTGGCATAAAAGGGTCTGGAGAGCAAACCCTGCTCCTCTGTCTTAGGTGAAATCAGTGCCTAGGCCTGTTCCCTAGGATACTGTGTCCCTACAGTGTGCTCGCTCATGGACCAATTTAGCAATAGTCTCAAGTTTTCAGTTCCTGCAAAACAAAAAATCTCATAGATTCCCAAACCCACAAGGGCCAGCAGAGGGTACGGAGCCGGCAGGAGTGTGTAATATAAGAGAGTGTTTGTTGCTAGCCTGGGATAAGCCCAGATCTTAGCCCTGCCTGTCAGCTTGGAAAGCCACTTGTCTGAGCACAATAAGAAGGAGTGATTCATGGTGCATTAATGGTATCACCAACCTGGCAAGGGGATCACCACGCCAATTTGGAGTCACTCTCTCCCTGCCAACAAAACATTCATCTGCAGGCTTTCAAAACATGGGACGGGGAGGGGAGAAAAAAGAAGAGAAATACAGTATGAGGCACCAGTGCCAGGAGCTGACGACCGGGGCTGGGCTCAGGACGCAGCTTGTAGGCGGCATGCATGTGTGCACAGACAATGACGCAAGGAGGCAAGGGGCTGCGACAGCAGCAGAATGTTGTGTTGGTAAAGACGGGGAGGAAACCCCATTCTCCCCCTTCTTCTGCTTAACTGCCCTTCTTACCAACCTCTCAGCACGTCAGTCCCAAATTTCAATGAGAAAGAAACTCCTGGCAGGCGCTGGTAGGAAATTGTTGACCTTCGCGAGTTGCTGACAGCCTTTAGCATGTTTCCAGGTTACCCACAACCTGGGGCTTGGTGTGGAGGATTTGCCTTCTGCTGAGAGAGCAAGATGTGTGAGTATATATTTTTGGTCTGATTCATACTGTATCATTGTTTGAGAGACACCTGACTGAGACAAGAAACTCAAAGAAAGGTTGTTTTGTGTGTCTCTTTTGACTGAGCATGAAGTCATGTTGCCTTTAAAAAACAACATCTGGAGCTCCTTCCTGGACTGGACTAACCGTGTCAGACTTCTGCCACCCTGAATCCTGCTGCAGAGGTCTATGAGTATTGCCTTTCTGTCAGGAAAACAAACAAAAAAAGAAATGTTAGTAAGGATATTTTTCTGCATATATCCGGATATTCTTCATCCTTTGGACTCCTCCTCCTGTCCATTTCAGGCAGAATTTTTTATGGAGCAAGGACCACTGACAGAAAAAAAAAAAGGTGGGATTCATCTTGCTTATGCTGAGGTATCTTACTGTTGTTTTACCTGTAAACTAGTCATCTAACCCTCTAAGTAGTCAATGGAGAGAAAGGTATCTTCAGTGAAAG
The DNA here is from genome assembly GCA_031468815.1 of Morus bassanus. Taxonomy (NCBI): domain Eukaryota; kingdom Metazoa; phylum Chordata; class Aves; order Suliformes; family Sulidae; genus Morus; species Morus bassanus. The sequence continues at coordinate 2,713,014 of CM062567.1, read as the reverse complement.
ATTCAAGTGCCTGAAGATGAGGTGGAACTTCTGAAGATGCCTGTTTCTCCCCATTGACTCTAGAAGGAGCTTAGGAGGCTGACTTGGCTTCAGACAACCAACTATCAAAAAATAAACTCCTATATTTGTTCAGCTAAATCACATGCTGTACTCTATTGACTAGAATAATGAGGGGCTTGATTCAGTTGCAGGTACTTGGGCACCTGGTAATATTTTGGATGCCCTAAGACTATTACTTCACATCCAGCTGGCACATTAGAAAGGCTTGAAAGTAGGTCCTCTGGTACATCTAATAGACTTCAATTGCTTCAAAAAATGGAAGAGTGCAGGGAAGTCCTTAAACTCCTGTCATGGTTTAACCCCAGCCAGCAGCTAAGCCCCAAACAGCTGCTTGCTCACTGCCCTCCGATGGGATGGGGGAGAGAATCAGAAGGGTAAAAGTGAGAAAACTCATGGGTTTAGTTTAATGGGTAAAGCAAAAGCCGTGCACGCAAGCAAAGCAAAAGCCGTGCACGCAAGCAAAGCAAAACAAGGAATTCATTCCCTCCTTCCCATGGGCAGGCAGGTATTCAGCCATCTCCAGGAAAGCAGGGCTCCATCACATGTAATGGTTACTTGGGAAGACAAACGCCGTAACTCCGAACATCCCCCCTTCCTTCTTCTTACCCCAGTTTTATATGCTGAGCATGACGTCATATGGTGTGGAATATCCCTTCAGTCAATTAGGATCAGCTGTCCCAGCCGTGTCCCCTCCCAGCATCTTGTGCCCTCCTAGCCTGCTCACTGGTGAGGTGGGGTGAGGAGCAGAAAAGGCCTTGGCTCTGTGTAAGCCCTGCTCAGCAGTGACTAAAACATCCCTGTGTTATCAACACTGTTTCCAGCACAAATACCAAACATAACCCCATACTAGCTAATATGAAAAAAATTAATTCTACCCCAGCCAAAACCAGCACAGCTCCTCATCAATGTTTGCTGTTGCCTGGCCTCACTCTTTCTTGATCATAAATATTGTGGCAATTGTGAAACTTAAGTAAAAGACACCTGTAACAGGTCTAAACATAATAGGTGTAGGTGTCTCAGCTTCCCCAGGTGAGGAGTGTTAACACCATTTCTCTACTTCAGGAGGGACGTTTGTGAAGAACTACAGATATTTCTGCAGAAGTTTTGAAAAGTGTTTTTTCATCAGAACTGGTTGAAAACCCTGTATTTTTTATTCAAGGAACAATGATACTTCTGTTCCCGGTGATCCACTGCTGCTCTGGAGCCTGGTGTGTTTGATTCTGACTAAAAACTTATTTAGATTGCTAAAGTTATTTCACCTCTTCATAAAAGTATAGCCACAGTATCACAAAGGCTGTTTTTACTGGTGTAATTTGAGATTTTAATCAATTTATCTAGACTACTAAAGACAGAGCATCATAAATTTGAAGGGTAATGAAAGCCCCAAAGTCTCTGTATAAATGTGGTCTGCATGAGAAGTTGCCATCCGTCAGCTAAACTTAAATAGATATTTGGCTGGTCTATTCTAAGCCACCTCTAACTGTGACGTGAAATATGTTTTTCAAACATCAGTTGCAGTTGATCAGGTGTCTATGGGATGTGTATCCTTGCACCTGGAGCATATGACATAATCTTCTACAGAGGCACAGAGGGGCCGTCTTGCACACAGACTACAATTGTCTAACATCCCGTGGCAGTGACATGCCTTGCCCAGGAACAGGCTATGCATGTCATTCAATGTCGTTCGATGGCCAGTGATCCAGAACTGGCTTGCAGGGCTTAGCTACCCTCAGACAAAGTCAAACTGAAGCTATAGCTGCAGTTAATTCAATGGAAAAAAGGCTAATAAAAATAAAGAAGCAAATCCATGTGAAACAGCCTATACTTAAATTCTGTAAAAGGCTTTCATAAAGGATTTTTGATAGCTCAGTTAAAGTGCCTTTAAAGGACATGCTTTATTTGAATAGAAAAGGAAAAAAAAAAAAAAAACCTATGTAGATTCCCAGTTACAGTTTTGGGATATTTTGCTTTTGGTTGTGTTGTAAGTACTTCAGGAATAAGGTGGAGTATTTTCTTTGTTGTTTTCTCATAGTCTCAATTATTAAAACAGGATTCAAATATTGATTTACTACAGCAGTGGGAGGGACAAGATGTCAGTGTTCTTTATGTAATTCTGACCAAAGCTCCCTTTTTTCCTTTGCTGCCAAGAGCTGGAATACTCACTTCCCATGTCTGTCTGAGTTTGACATGTCTGCCAAAAGCACAGAGATTCCCAAACTACTACCGTCTTCAAGTGATCCATGAAAAAGAAGATTCAAAATGTTTCCAGTAGACATACAAAAAGTCAAAACACTGACAATTAGGAATGACTTGGAGACTTTAGCAACCTGCTTGACCAACACCACTCCCCAGATCTAAACTTGGAGACATCAAAACATTGGACTAGCCCCATGCCTTAAATTTCCAGTTATTTGAAGTCCCATAGCTTTAATTTTTTATGTTCAGTTTCTTCTATGTCTTTCTCTTCTCACTTAAAATGCTCTGAAGTGCTTCAAATATGAAAAGTCTTGACCTGGTGCTGCAGAACATGTCTTTAAGTACATACTTCAGGTCATGCAGACCTCCAGACAACCTTAAAGTGGTAATAACCTTTCATCACCTCTCTCTATTTCCCATTAGAAGTGGGGATATTGCCGACACACTAGAACTTGTGCTGCTTACTCTATGAGCTAGCCAGATGTGAGCTGGTTCTGATCTGAAAGTCATGTAATTACACTTAGCTTGGTGATGAACCTGAATTATTTCATCTTGCTGAGCTGTACCATTTATCGAGTCATATATTACTGCTAGAAGAATTGTACCTGAAGTCTTTAGAGAGAAAGGCGGAGGAAGAAGGGGAGGTGAGGGAAAGGGATTACAGGACAGGAGAGGAGAGGAAAAAGAAAAAAGAAGGAAATTATGTTTGCTACTATGTTTTTTTTTCTGCATGTTAGTATTTTTCTTTCTTCTTTTTTTCTTTTCCTTCAAATGTTAAAAATAAGGGGAAAGCGATTTTTCCTTTAGGTGGCCCATGAAAATCCAATGCAAATGCAGTAAACTTTTTGCAGGGTGATTAATCTGAACAATCTCACTTTTCCATGTTGGCTGGTTCCCTGTGTGTTGCCAAGTGAAGTGGGAACGGAAAGGATCCTTCCAGCAGGAAAAGCACAGCAGGCCCTGTCCAAGGTTCTAGCCCAGCTTCCCACCAGTCGCATTCCCCGATAACCTCAGCCTAGACCCAAAATTTATGCTAAAGCCATCTCAGAAATGGCTTCAGGCCATACTGTGGTTCCAAGTCACACAACTGAAATACAGTCAGCCACCTTCTTCTGGGATTCGGAATCAGTATTTATTCATTGTGGGTTTAGCTTCATAAGAAACAGCAGTGTCTTTCTCCAGTGAGCTGGCTAAGGATTAGCAAAGGAGAAGGAAGAACTGAAAGTAGGGCATATTTCATCCTCCAGTTTGTACTTCATCACCACTGTATTTTAGATATTGAGAAATTCAAAATAAGGAAAGATCCAGACCAAAGAAACAGAAGTCTTGGCAAAGCACTATCTAGGCAAATCTTAAATCGATATGTGCAAACAAGAAAAGGCAAGTGGCAGTTCCTTGCCAATGGAGACAAGCTTGCACAGAACTGGAAATGGAAGAGGATGTTCAGATATGATGCAATGATTAGCACTGAAGCCTGCTGTAGCTGTCTGTCGTGAGCTTACTTTTGGGGCTGGGACACAGAAGTCCTTCCAGTGGCTGGATTTTCAGCAGGGCAAACCTCTGTGGGAGCAAACCTCTCCTGGTCTGGAGGGGGCCCTGATATTGCTTCCTCAGCTGCCTGCTGTTTGTTATCAGCAGTTCCTTGGTCCAGTACTTCTCCCTGGTTCAGCCAAAGACACCATGATGTATCTGTTGCGCAATTAACATGTGCTTCAGGAGAAAGTCCTGTTTATGTGAGACTAAAGATATTCAAGCTTTCTAGGGTGTTTTGTTCCCTGGCTCCTTTCAAAGCTCAGCCTTTACGTATAATATACATAGCCAGATTCCAATAATTCCCCTGCATTGTGTTGGTCTTTCTGGGCAATTTACAAGGAGAGGAAGCAAAAAATTATTACTACTGAGAGTGCAAAGTGTTGCTCAGAATAACAGATTTCATTGGTGGTAACAACCACAACCAACTTTTTTTTCCATAGCCTGGGGACAGACAAAATTGGCACAGCCTATAGGCAACTTAACCATGATAGTTTTGCGGCTTGAAATAACACCTAGCTTCGTCTATTCCTTGGACCAGTCTGTCTAGAATTTAATCTATATTTCTTTATAACTGAGTCACACCATGCTGTTGATCGGACCATTCAAGGATATTTCATATAAGGCTAAAGCAATCAAGTCTGTTGTAGGCTGGTACTGTGAGAGCCAAGGTGCTTGCTGTAATGAAAGCATACGTACTTCAGTGGTTTGTAGATAGTCCTCAAACATATAGGTTCCTTGCCCAACAGTGTAGCCTGAATATACTTGTTAAGCAAGTAGTTTTTGTGGCCACGTCTATGCTAATGAATTAGACAATGTCTACAGTACTAGACTTTAATTTTCTCTATTATTAAGTTACCAGAATAGTCTGTAGCAGGAACTCATGCCATTCAGCACCCTCCCAATTCATGGCATGATTTGAGAGTTCAATATTACTAGGACCATACTTAGTAGGTACTTTGCACACATTCATTCCATTTTGGAGGCCAGATTTGATTTGCCTAGATGAAGGCCATTCTGTGGCAGCTGGTCTCAACAGACAAGGCCCTTACACATTTAATATTTGAGTGTAGAATTGACCCATTAAGGACATAATTTTAGTTGGAGATTCTTGGAAAGGCATGGTAGAGCTAATGAGACAAAAAAGGTTGACTTGACTAACACATCTCTGTGCATACCTACACCCATACTGGGCAAGGACAAAGTGGATGACTGCATTTCATACGCAGGTCTCACATCAATTTAGGTGAGATCCTTTCCTGGGATCAAACACTTGAAGAGAGCAGAGCAGAGCAGAGCAGATCAGAAATGGGGAGGCATGTGAAATAATGGTAGTAGAAACCTCCTTCATGGTACACTGCTTACTGTGTGCTGTGGACTTGAATATACCTATTGTGCTTGCTGCGATGGAGTCCTCCTGTTTCATATTCACTTGCACACCTCTCCTTAGCCTTTTATTTCCTGAGGTTTCTTTTCTTCTGCTGCACTACACCTGCTGCTGAGATGATGGCAGCTGCAGGCTGTCCCCAGGTTGTCCCTTCTTTCCCCTCGCCAGGTCCAGAGCATGAGTCAGCCAGAAGGACCTGAATTAAATACTCTGATTAGTATTGGCTGTATTCATTTCCTCTCCTAGGATGTGGAGCAAACGATTACTTCATCACTGAGCAGAAACAGCCTTGTTGCTGGATTTATACAAGCAAACATTTCATAGTGCCTGGAGGTATTAATGTTCAGGAGAAAGGACCAAAACCTTCTTAGATTTTCCCCTTTTATTCCATGTCCTTGAGGGTATTCTGATACACAGGCAAAGGAAAGAGTGAGGCCTCCAGAAACATTTGAATCTCCTTGCTGCAAAGTCATCTTCCCAGAATCCTGTCCCTGTTGCTGCAGTGTGGGAAGGAGAAAACATCCATTTTACAGAGTGGCATTGAAGATTTAAGCTAATTAGAGTCTTGAGGAAATGAGCAGAAATCTGTGAAAGACAAAAGTAATTTAAGTCTCAAAGGTTCACTGTGGCCATCTCTAATAAACGGCTGTAGGCTGTCACTGTTCCTCAGCTAAGCATCCACATTTCTTTTCTTCATATTTCACTTTAATTTTCCTGTAGTATAAATTGAGTGGGTCTAGATTAAAAGCTGAAAGAAATTAAAACTTTCTTTCATGTATGTTGGGACAGCATGGTGTTCTTCTCCAGAGACGTGATTCAACACTGCCTTTTTCTTTGCATTATTATTTGTGTGAGAGCAAAATCAGTACGTGATGCAGCTAAATACTACATAGATGACTACAGAAGAATTGCACTCACAAGATCCTTGGAGGCAATATCTCTAGGGCTCAGGAATTACCTGAGTTACCTGAGTTACCAGGTTTCTTAAAACCTCCACCATCCTGGACCTCCCAAGAGCCAGAGCCAACAAAATGTCTTAGTGTAGTGACATCGCTAACAATTAAACATTGCCTGCCAGGAATATGTCTGTTATCACCTTCAAAGAAAAAGGCTGATCTTATGGAGAGTGATCTTATGGTTCATAGGTTGCAGGGAAAGTCAAATGATGTAGGACTTCTGTCCCGAAGAAGTTTCCCATGAAGAACTGTAAACAAACCAAACTCTGTTCTCCAGTCCCCCAGCAGAACAGTAGTTTAAAACCCATGCAGAATTAGATGTCTCTGATTCCAGCATCTTTTCCAGGTTCTTTCTGTACATCGTGCTTTTCTGGCTCTGCTTCCTAGTGCAGGTACTGAAGTGGGACCTAGCAGTCTGACTGCTAATTGTCTTTGGTCTGTAAAGACCTACCAGTAACTTAACTATCCACTTTCATAGAATCACAGAATCTTAGAATACTTTGGGTTGCAAGGGACCTTTAAAGTTCATCCAGTCCAACCCCCGTGCAATGAGCAGGGACATCTTCAACTAGACCAGGTTGCTCAGAGCCCCGTCCAGCCTGACCTGGAATGTTTCCAGGGATGGGGCATTTCCCACCTCTCTGGGCAACCTATGCCGGTGTTTCACCACCCTTAGCATAAAAAAAGTCTTCCTTAAATCTAGTCTAAATCTACCCTTTTTTAGTTTAAAACCATTACCCCTTTTCCTATCACTACAGGCCCTACTAAAAAGTCTGTCCCCATCTTTCTTAGAAGCCCCCTTTAAGTACTGAAAGGCTGCAATAAGGTCTCCCGACAGCCTTCTCTTCTCCAGGCTGAACATCGCCAACTCTCTCAGCCTTTCCCCATAGCAGAGGTGTTTCATTCCTCTGATCATCTTTGTGGCTTCCTCTGGATCCACTCCAACAGGCCCATGTCTGTCCCGTGCTGAGGACCCCAGAGCTGGACGCAGCACTGCAGGGGGGCATTCACCAGAGCAGAGCAGAGGGGATCTTTGCTCCAGCTTTTGGTGCAACCTGGTTGATGAGTTACCTCCATTAAGATGTAAGATTGTTGAAGCACACGGGTTTTGCAGAAGTTTCTAACTGAAAGATATTTCATTTTAATTAGGACCATCGACAAACACACTGATAAATGAACTATAGCTCTTGCCTTCCTCATGCTATTACCCATCTTGAACACATCTTAAACTGTCTTTTAATAGAGCCTCTCTTAAGAAGTGCAGGTTATTTAATCTCCTGCTCTCTCCACCCATGATTTATTTGAAACATGAGATCTGAGTCTCACTCTTTCCAACCACATAGAGAACTTCTCTTTAATAATTTATTTCTTCTTAAACTGTCTCAAAGTCAAGTTCTTCAAGTGCTCAGAGACCATAGCCAGGTGACGCATCCCTTAATTATTTTTCTTCTAGCATCCGCAAGAACTCAGGCTTGCAACGCCTGCTTGTGCAGGGATGTTCCACAAAAGCTAATGCTTACTAGGGCTTGATGATCCCCTTCCCTAAGTCCTATATACACGTTTTTTTTCTTTCCTGGGTTACCTCACATAAGTGTGAATGGAATATGAAGAAAAACACAGCTAAAGTGACAACAGAGATTTATAACCTCTGAAGTTCCCAGTTTACCAAAAAAAAAAAAAAAAAGAAATCTTGATATGTTTATGAATTCCCATACTCTACACAACCTGCTAACCCAAATCTTTGTGAGACCATTTCGCATTTCCCTTAACTACTTCTCTAGGCAGAAGGCAAAAATTAATTGGCTTCTGCAGTTTTGTTCATTTGCTAGTTTGTACATCATGACAGGAAGTTCATTTGCTGAGCTGTGGATATCTGGTAAGTGAAAGACCTGCTTCTTTGCTGCCTTGGTGAAATGCTAGACCTTTTCCAGCTTGGGATATTGTAAACGGCTTGACAACCACCATTTCTGCTGACACTTTGGGAACTGAACAAGTGGCCTCTAGAACTAAACCCAGAAATTGCTACAAGATGAGCTCATGCTCCCCAGGTAGAATTCTAATGAACACACATTCTCTGAGAATCAGACCTCAATAAAGAGGTATATGACACACTTACCAACAAGATACCAGAAGGAAAAATGGTGAAAGGGAATGATGCCTAACAACATTTTCTTTTGCCTTGCCATATTTAGGGGACTAGACGAGTGCTGTGTTGGGGGTGCACAAGTGCTTTCCATAAAAGAACAAGTAATTAATCGGCTCAGAGTGTTTTATGTATGCATTAAAGTTTTAAGTGCTTCGTATTTGTAGGGCTTGTTATTCCTGGATATTCTTTCCAAACCTGTTGAGAGACATGAAGCAAATTTCTGGAAAGCTTCCCTAGATTTTCTTAATGTGGAGCAAACCTTGTTGTGTGTCTGCTTGGCTTCAGTATCCCAAAGATCCTGTGCTGTAGCAACATGAAAGGTGACTGGATTCCAACAACCTCTCATGTTTGTTTAAGGTTTGGGACTAACACACCCATCTGACTTGACTTAGTTTTTATTCATCACTCCCTACATGTTACACCCACCTCTTGCATTACACTCCCTGTATAGGCCAATATTGATTTTAAAATGAACATTTTTTAAGATATATAGAATGTGTTTTCATTTTCCCTTTTCTCCAGCGATACTCATCAGACATAGACTGGCATGCCTGAATCTCTTGGGGACAGACAGTTATGCAAGAAAAACCCAAAATGAGTAAGCCTAAGCCCACCCAGAAAGTGAGGCCTGATATTTATCTCCTGATGGTTTGAGGTGAAGTGAAAGCTGGCCCACCAAAATGAATTACAACTTAATTTGGTGAGATAGAATTATCAAAAAGCAAAGGCAGAACTGAGGCTGTAACTCCAAAATGAAGGTTATAGACATGGCTACCAACTACAGAAGCAAGAAAGAGGACTGTGTTTTTCAGATGAAATGAGGCAGTCAGTGCCTTAAAAGGTGAGGGCCTTGATTCAATTGCTTGAGCAGAGGTATCTGTAATGCTTTACTGTACTTGTCTTGGCCGTCAGCATCTAGTTTCTGTCTCTCCATCTGCCTGTGTACTATGACCACATCCCTACTCCCTGCTGGGATGAAACGTAACTGTACGCTATTCTACCTTCCCTCATTTCTATGGAAGGGAAATGAGGACACACAGATCATAAAGTGTGATGTGTGGACCAGGACTTTAGGTAACACCTTGGAGTGTGCCAATCTCGTATTTTAGGCGCGACCTGGATGACCAAGTTGGTAAGTTCCAGGGGAAAGATTTGTTATTTAATTTTCAAAGGTTAATAAATATCTTTATTGGGGTTGCTTTTGGTTTTATGTTTATACATTACGATTAAGTTTTTTATTATATGATCACAGGTTTTCCCTCCTTGCTCACAGGATTTCTGACTCATTCAGCAGCTGGATTGATTTAGATATAGGGTTGGTTAGTGAAGATTAGGAAAACCCTAACATTTTTGGGGTCTTTTTTGCAGAAACTAAAAAGTGTACAGAGTTTGAAACGTGGAAAGAAAAGAGAAAATAATTTTGTGTTGTAGCTACCAGGAAGCTAGATTTTGCTCATGTCTGTGCCCAGAATTCGGATATGTTGATGTGTAAGTGACTTTAAACCTTTTTTCCCAAAGCTGGAGTATTGCTAAAGACCTAAGATTTACTTTGCAGAAGCACCAAAAACTCCTAGCAGTTGTTGAAGTCAGGGAGACATGTTCCTGAAACAGTGCTGAACAAGGACAAAGCTTCTGAAAAATCAAGCTGCGAGAATCAGACCAGTGTCACCTAAATACAAATACCTCAACTAGAGAGTCTAGTTGTATCAGAATCTCTCTTCAGTCAAAGGAGAGAGACACAAACCTCCAAATCAATCCAGCTCAGGCTGCAAAGTGTCATGTATCCCTCAACTCACCTTTGGAAAGCCTACCAGATTTCTAATTCAGGTAAATCTGGTCAGGGTGGGTTAATTCAGGTCATGGTGCCTCAATCCAGCCTCCATACACCACGGAAACTTGAGTCTTCTGTTTCCTTTTGCCTTCATTCCCCACTACGTAATGCTGTATCCTCATTTGCCACAGAAACTATAAAGATATTGTCTTTAAGGCTTCTTAAACTGTGGTGGTACTGCATATGTTATGTGAACACTTCCTACTTCAGCGCAGATTTTGAGTGGTGCACTGTGAAAGAAGCATGGGAAAATGTGTTGCACATGAAGAAAATAATCATATCTGGTTACTTAGTCCTTGTCAGTCTCATGTTTATAAGGCTAATATTTATCCTGAATAACACTTTTAAAGTAGCTCATGTGCATGCATGTCTCATACATAACCCACCACATCAGTACAGAGAGAATTGATGCATTACCGTCTAAACTGTGGCATTTCTATTATTTAGGAATGTATCTGTGTCCCATTCCCTTTGACTGTAAATTGCTGCTGACAACTGTGTCATAGCTCCCTGATGACAAGCCATGAGGAATTCCTTATTCAGTGATCCATATATTTCCACCCCAGCTGAGCCAGAAAGGCTCAACAGACCTTCAGAATTAGTACCAATAATCACACTTTCCTAAAGTGTTTTCTCTCACCTATCAGCATATGCACCCCCTTCCCTGGGAGAGTGTTTGGATCTCTACTTCTGTTTGTGTAATATCTCTGAAGGAAGGTTTATTTTTTTCTTGATGATGGCATTATCTCTTGACTGTTGTTGTGCAGAAAGGGTCTCAAAGGCACATTGTTTCTGTAGAGCTGAAAGAGGGTGCTGGTTCTCACCCTGGAAAAAAGTCCCACTAAGCAAATGATTATATTCTTAAAATAGCTTTCAGGAGCTCGCTGTCTAATGGATTACTCAGCATTTTAAACAGAATCCTTTTCACAAGAAAGAAAGCTCCAGTAAATTCGGCTACTGCCTCTTCCTTGCAAGTTTGTGCTAAACCAAACTCCCTGCTGCACACATCAGAATTCCTGGGGACTGCCCCATGCAGGGGTCCAGCCACTGCTTTGGGAGATGAAGTTCCTGAAGCCGTAGTCTCTGATACAATCAAGACTCTTTACAGTACATAGCTGGTACAGAAGAGCTGGGTCTTGGCTGTGTTAATACATCCAAGAATAGCTTGCAGAGGATGGGAGGAGCGTAAAGCTGGCAAAAAATGCCTTTTATGCCAGTCAACCTTTACTGCTGTGTTAGCAAAAGACATGTTAGCAGAAATGCCAAGCACCAGAGACATGCTCACGACTGTGTTGCAGTGAACCTCTGTTATTCTACAGCAAATGGGAGATGTTATAGCAGACCTGAGATCCATGGACGTGCTAGCAGAGCTTCAGGAATAATTAGCTCTGCCATTTTTTGCACATCATCCTTATACCAACTTGCATTGGTTGGTATATGCAGAATATATAGCTATTTGAGAGAATTAAGACCCTAAATTTTAGTATTAGGGATTCAACATGTCAACTGGACAATCTTGGTCAAGTCATTTCAACTCCTCAGTGCCTCAGTCTTTCTCCCTAGGGTAACCACACTTGCTTTTCCTTCTTTATTCTCGGAGGATGTGGATGGTGCAGCCCAGACTATGGAAGAGCCCTGGTTTCCATGTCAGCAGGCATGGGGTGACCCTGTCTGCCATGCAGAATAATTGCGTTTCTTAAGCACTTCTTGAGAACTTGGAAACTCGTTGCTGTCATCCTCATTAAGACTCAGTCCCTTTCTCAATACACCCAACACTCCATGAAAGATCACCCCTAGTTGCTTAGATGGTCCTGCTTTGCCACTTTGCGGTGATGTAAAGTTATTTTCCTTCATTTAATTATCTCAGACTGGCAGTCACTGTTGGTGCAGGTAATCAAGGCCTTACTCAAAGTCTGATGAGGTCACACTGGTTGTGAGTATGAGAGTTAATAAAACAGTGGGCAGGAACGTTTCTGTGCACTGGAACACAATTGTCTGTGTTCTTTGAAAAGTCACTGGTGTGATTTTAGCCCAACTACCCCTCTCCAAAACAATTCCTGGCCATGGTTCAGGTGTCAAGAGCCAGGGATCATTTCCAGTCAGCAGCTTGTATGTAGCCACAAGGCTTTAGAATGGAAGACACTGCCACGTTGTCATGGTTGTGTCATGGTTTGCATTGCTAATCACATTAATGCAGGTATTTGGGGGGAAAAAATAGGAAAAAAAAAAATGCAATCCCAAAATCAAGACAAAACTCCCTCATGTTTTGCTATTATAAGGCTCCAGATTAGGTAAACTTGATTCTGACTTAGTGAGAAGGGGCTTTGCAGGTTTCATTGAATAACAGCTAAAATTAGGAACCCAGGTTGCAATAATTGTGGTTTTATCTTTTGAGATTCTGCTCCTTTTGAGGCCTCCTTTTCACAGAGCTGGTCAAAAACTACTCCTTCTAAAATGTTTTCCTGACAGGAAATGTGGGTTTTGTCTAAACTGACAACCCTTCCACACAAAATGTCATTAATGATGAAACATTTTAATTTTCCAATAAGACTTTTTTGACTCCTCAACTATTTCAATTCAGCCAGGGATTTAAACACTCTTCTGGGGATGAGCTTTCTCTGGGACAGAGACTATCCTCCGGTATTTATTTTTAGAGCACCCCAACAAGTCTCTGATGAGAAATTCTCAACCACAACAGAATGTGGTCAACAAGCGCAAACAGGTGATTGCATTTCTCTGCAACCAGTCCCAAGGAGACAGAAGCTTTAAAGGTGGATTATCCAAAGAATAAGATTTAGACTCATACTAAAATTCCAAGTGTTGGACTCTTTTGCCTGTACCTCTTAGGGTGGGATACTTCTCATCCTAAACCAGGCATATTTTAACTAATTCAACTGAGGTGTTTACCATCTAATGACAGAGCACCCAACTTAGACTGAGGTCTGCATTTTAAGTGCTTGAAGTTAGCAGCGACGAATCCTTGTCTGCAGTTCCTTTGAAACATCTTAAACTAAGATCACATTTTAAATTAATCAGTCCTAATGACTAAAGCCTTGGAGCTGATCACACAGAAACAGTATCAGCAGATTCCCGGACGTTGATTTCTGTGAACACCTTGTCTTGGTGCATTTCTTTTCATGTAGCTGTGATTTACGTGTTATTTCTCACTGCCTCAACCAGAAAGCGAATATATTGTATGCTTCCCTGTGCTTTGTAAAGGTTAGGAGGTGAGGGTAGTCTTAGCATTCAGTCCAGGTGTTGCTCTGTGTATTTAGCTTGCATCTTCTCCAGTTTGATCCTTGATGCAACAATCAAGATGGTCACAGTCAAAGTAGAACATTTAAAGTCTCTCTCAGATTAATGGCTTGGTTAATTCACTCTGGTTTAAAGCATCTAAGAGTAGACAGGGTTTTACAGTATCCCACCCATATTGGCATATTCTTCCCATGGCAGTTAAATAGCTGTGCATGAAGCCAAGTTTTCTTTAAACATCATCTATAATTATTTTGTATGAGTTCTCTGTTGCCTGAAAAATTCTCTCTCATTCTTCCATTATTTTTTTACACCCTCTCCTCTTCTCTTTTCCTGACATATTGTGTGTAATGGATGCGGCCCAGACCAGAACAGGAAGCCTCTTTTGCATGTCTCCAGCCAGGCTCAGCATACCCCCCATTGGATTGCAAGAGGCTGGATCCCCCACATGGGTGTATTAATAATGTTATGAAGGGAAAGCTCTATATTGCTGTGACATACAATACAAAGGAACCTTGGCACATCAGGAAGTGGAAAGGCAGTTTTGGCACCAGTCTTGGTAAAAGCATGTCACATTGCTGTCTGTAGCTCAGCCTCATACCCAGACAGTGAAGACTTGAAATCATATCTGTATTTGTCTGGCTAGAGCTTCAGGCACGCAGTGTATTTTATGTGGATGAAGTTAGAGGCACGGAGAACAAGCAATGGCTTAGGACGTGCTCACCTCAATTCTTCTGTCATTTGCAAAGTCTTATTGCGTCAGGTCTGCTGATTTCAAAGAAGGGATCTCCAGCTCACAAAAATCCAATAAAAATGAGGTTAAAACTTTTGAACTAGATGCTCAGGATTTTAGAAATGCAAAGCTCTCTGTATTAGGTACTTGCCATCCCATGACTTTCCCCTGTTCTCAAGCATTTTGTGTTCCTTAGTGACCATTGAAACAGTCTTGTGAAGTAGGCTGACATAATTTTCTGACAAAAAGAACATTTTAAAAATGTTTGTGAGCCTAAAGACGGGACCCTGGGATGGTTCTACCAATGTCTGTGCATATAAACCTCATTGAAAATTTTGGAGAGTTAGGAATGATGGGAATAAAGAAAGGCAGTCTTTTTTTCAAAGTTAAGGTAAAACTGGGTTTTGTTTAAATAACATTCATTGGCAGAATTTTTGAATGGAAGTTATGTGTTTATCTATGTATGTTTGTCCATATGTATGAGTCTATCTGCATTCTAAATGTTATACCACCCTCCACCCAATGAATCCCAAACTTTTCATACTGCTGTCAGTGTTCAGAATTTCTATTTGACTAGCAGACATCCTTATTACCTACATTTAGTTGAGAGAAATACTAGTGAGGTAGTAAAAATGAGTGACAAGTTGCTAACCACTCACTGAGGCCTGGAAGACTGTTGGTGGTTTATAGACGACAAGTTAGTTTTCCTTAATCTAAGCTATAATTATCCATACAAAAACTAGCTTTCAAAGCTAAAGAATGGACTTTCTTTCTTTTGACTTAAAAAAATTTGGTGAAAAATAATGCTTCATAGCAAAATTTCTATTTGAAGATACTTCTTTTATTTTTAACTGTGCGGTTTTTTCTTTCTTTTTAATAAGCAACCTTTATAAGAAGTAAATGTTTGTAATAAGACTAAAAAGCTCTGTTTCATTTCAATGTGTTGACTAGAAAAGGAGATTTTCAAATTTCCCACTGTAAAGATTTGGTGAGAAGCCATTGCTTTTTGAGCTGAGAAGTCAAAGGCTGGACCTTTATTCTGACAAAGCTTTTTCATTTTTAGTGGGATGATCTTACATTAAGCCACCACACTGTCAGGATCCAGCAATCACATGAATTAGCAAGTGGACAGAACCATGCAGCTGCAGTGCTCTTAGTTGACCTGGACCACATGCTATGAAACAGTGGTCCATATGGAAATGGGTATCTACAGTCCTCTTAGTTGCTTCCGTATGTCTCTACCTGTTCAAGGAAATTGATGTCTCAGCTCATATCTTACTTGAACATTTGATAAGTCATGAAATCTTTGTAAGGCAGAGCTCAGTTTAGTGTTCTGTGCTTTGAAGAGCAGAGTAAGCATAGGCATAGTGGTGAAAGATTCAGAATTTCTGGGGATGGAATTTACATGATTGTACTTTTGAATATATCACCTGAATACATTACCTCTGAATCGATGTTTTGAGAAGCCCTTCTACAAAAGCTGCTGTGAAACTCAGGTGGAATACAGCAGGACAATAACACTGCTTTCTTTTTCTTTCTCTCTCAACACAGTGAACTGTGCATTAGAAACTAAGAAGTTTCTCCGACCCAAGCAGCCACACTTCCGTGCAGCCACACTTCCATGAACCTTTCCTTCCCATCAGAGCTGCTGAGCAGCACGGCGATAAAAACTCCCCCTGCCTGAAGGGTAGAAACAAGCAGAATTTATAACCGATCATAAATAAAGCCCTGTTCATTTTGCTGGCTTACATGTGTTTTTCATCGCAGAAGATTCATTGAATTGCACATTTCATGGTGTAGTTTCTCAGTCCAAGGGAAACCACGTTTAATGTAGTGTGTTAAATAAAGTGTTTCTCTGACTCAGATTTCTCCTTCTTTCCAGTTCATGCCAGTTGGCATGTACTGGGTACTAGAAGTCAGATGGGCAAAGCCTGTTCATGTTGTGATAACTTTTCTTAAGAGCTACTCCAAAGTTGTCAAGCCCCAAAATGAACCTTCTTCAAGATCTAGACTGTGGGGTTAATTTTCCCTTTCTTTAAATAAGAACAATCAATTTTTTTTTCTTTTTTTTTTTCTTTTCTCTCTTTGTCCCACTTTTTCTACTTTTATTTAACTGCCTCTTGACGCTAATTAAAATCACAGAATGGTTTGGGTCGGAAGGGACCTTTAAAGATCATCTAGTCCAACCCCCCTGCCATGGACAGGGACATCTTTCACTAGATCAGGTTGCTCAAAGCCCCCTCCAACCTGACCTTGAACACTTCCAGTGATGGGGTACCCACATCTTGTTCAGGCTAACAATTCTGATCTTCTAGTTCTGGAAGATTCCTAGATAATTATGAATACATTTCAGTCACACAAGATGATCTTGCCTTTAAACTGAGTATAAACATTATGCCTAAAGCAAGTAAGTCTTCAGTCCAGAAGTTGTGTCTTTATCTCTGGGCACAGATCACAGTTATAACTGTTGAGAAAAAAACTAGACAAGATGTTCATGGAACTCATTATGATATTTCTCTGAATATTTTTATTTAAATATTCTCAAACTTGTAAAGAAACAGTATTTATCAATGCCATTTTTTAGAGACTAACTCTGAATATTTTTAAAGTTGTTTTCTTACCCCAATCAAAATAAGACCCGGTGATTAAATTCATTCACTGATATACTCACCGTCAAGAAGCCATCTTTGTAAATAGGCAAGACAGATGAAGGAAGTACCATTATCCCCATTTAATAACTGCATCTTAGAAAAATTATCATCTTGCCCACTGTCACACATATTCTGAGTCTGATCTAGGAACTCAAGCTTAACCTAATCTGTCTGGGGTCTTATCTAGTCCTAAAATAATTTCTTTCCATATTAAAAAACATATTTCTGGGAGTAATTTAAAGCACCATCTGCAGTATTTCTCCCAGAATTACGTCCAGATTTGTCATGCCAATTCTATGAAATGAAAGAAAACACAAAGCACATATCTACATGTTTGCCACAGTGCAAGAACCATTGTATATTTTTTTTTTCACAGCCCACACACACTCACCAACATGCACATACATACTCTATGAAAGGGGAAGATAAGGCAGACAACATGTTGGGTTTGGTATCATGAACCACTGGTTTGGAGTTAGAAGCTAAGAAATGAGGGAAGCAGTTTCTAAACTTTAGTTAGCTCTGCAATTTTAAACAGTTGTGATTATAAGAGTTTAAACAGTTTTGTAATTTTAAATATCCATTCTCAGCATTTATTATTGAATTGTAAATTATTCACAGTAGGAGTCTTTCTTCCATTATGTTTGTACAACACTTATCTAAAGGGGACCCTACTCCTGCTTAAGGCCTTTAGGTTCAATTGCAATACAAATAATGAGTTATTTGAACAACGTCATTTGGCTTTTTCCTGGGAAGATGCCATGAGGAATAGCCACGTAAGATAAATCCCTTTGCAGTGTCAATCCTGAGCTCTTCTGAGTGAGAAATGACAGCAGACGGTGTCCCATAATTATAGCAAGGCGGTGGTTGGTTTCCCCAGTCAGCATAACCCCATGATAACAAATAAAATAAGCACGGAGGTGTTATTGTATGAGTGCTCAAGGCCCGTGTCTGGCCGTGGCCACCTCAGTAAGACTTTCCACTGAGTCTAACACTGGGGGTGTGTGTGGTTTGCTTGAATAATGGAGTGTTGGTTGAGTGAGGTGGCGATTAACTAATCTTGGGTGTGTCTTCAAAGGGAATGACTGTTCAAAGGAGAGACGTACAGGGAGAGGGGAACGGGAGCTGAGAGAAGAAGAGCAAAAAAGAAGGAGTTTCTGAAAGTGACAAGACTAAATTATCAGAATGTTCCCTTCTGGCCTCAAAATGGCATCTCTCTGGGACAGGCAGAAGCACACTCAAAGGCTATTTAAAGACATTTAGCTGATACTGTCACACCTCCTGGGATTTATTCAGTACTTCTCCCTTCATATCTTTCTTTAGTAGATAAACTGTGGGTCTATGATGTGGTGATCTAACTGGAAACCCTTGACATTTGTTTTTGTTAAGACAGCATGGAGTATTCAGAGAAGAGCGGCTGGAAAAAGGAGAACAGCTTTCTTAGGGAAAAACATAAAAATAAGGAACTCATCAGTGTTTCTTTCCCTTAAATACACCTTTCTGAAAACATTTTCTGCTGAAAAATTGAAGCTCAAGCCTATATTTACTTTTCTGTCTTCTTAGTTCAGTCAGTTAACATCATCCTGTTTCAGTGAAAAATGCCGGGTGTTTGTGTGTGTAGGGGGGTGGGTTGGTTTTGGTTTTGTTTTTTTTTTTTTAAATTTTTGCCAAAATGTTAGGATCATAGAATGATTCAGATTGGAAGGGATATCAGGAAGACATCTAGTCAAAACTCCAGCTTTTCTGACAGATTTCAGGTATTTTACCTTTATTTAAAATTGAGAAACACCTATTTTTCATTATTTTTTTTCCTTTGAGATTGAAAAGAAATTTTTCATCAAAGAACTATTTAGCAACTATTTTATGCGAGAAATATTTATCTCTGAATCCAGGTCATCCATGCTTTTCAACAAAATATTGCATAATCAGCTGACTTTAGGTCTCTTACTGCATGCTTTCACGGATCTTTTAATGCTGTTCATAGAGTTTAGGTCAAGTAGTGGGTTATTTAAGATGCATACATTTAGGTATTAGCAAGTAGGAGTCAATGCATAGTGGGTGTCCAGATTTTTCTTTATAAATAGTGGGGATCAAGAGTAGGATTCAGTTACCTAAATATAGGTATCCAGTGCATAGGTATGACATGGGACATAAGAAAGACCCAGTCCTATGAAGAAGCAAGTAAAGGCCAAATAATGTACCCTACAGAGTTTAGGAAAGTTAATCCTCTGCTTTCTTCCCTTCTCCCTTTCTCCTTCCCACCAACATAGACAGTGGAGCCTAAGAACAGCTTAGCTGCCCAAATATTCATGTCTCCTTTACACTGAATTTCATCCCAGTCTTTCAAAACTGAGAGAAACAAGTGCTTTGTCTCAGGCTAAAGAAAAAATCTTCGTAATTTACTTTGGCATAAAACTTGTGTCTCAGATTCTCTATCTTAATTTCGTCCAGGAGAAATGGCTATAAGCTGCAATCTATAGTCATTTTGAATGGAGCAAAGATATTTCTGGAAACTTTTCCTGGTGGAAAAAGAAGGGACAATTTCTTCTTCAAGACAGAAATGATATTTGTTTTCTTGCAGTCCTCAAGAACCTGTCCTGGTCACCACAAACTTTCAAAGATAATCAAGAGCCACCTTGCAATGTAATCAGGCAGCTTCGTTAACACTCATTGGTTTATCCCATAAGGTCACGTGGACCCTTCTCATAGAAACCATGGTGCAGAAGATGATCATGGTGCATGGCCAGGTCTTTGCTTGCAATAAAGTTAGGGCATTGCCAGGCCTAACATCCAGACTCAGGAGCACAGAGAGGTTCTCACCTCCACCATAACATCTAGATCTCCACCAGATCTAGACATTATAACCCAGTAGTTATTTATTCAGCATTCCTTGTCAGTATAAAAGAAAGACTATCCCAGACTGGCCAGAACATGTGGCAAGATATTTTCAATTTCATGGGTCTGGTTCTTTGGGCTGAACTACAGCTGTCTTTTTCCTTTCTCCTTGATAAAAAGAAGAGATTCACCTTAGCATCATTGATGCAGTTACCTTCACGTATCCCTGTGCAGAAGGACTTGCTCAGCCCCGCCCAAGATGAACATAAGAGTATGACTTCTAAGTATTTGCCCACTACTAGCTCAAGTCTTGATTAATATATCCATCACCTGGGACATCAGGTGTATTTCATAGATATGTACTAGACAAGGTGAATTATATCTCAGGGCGCCTATTTCTTTTCATGGCCCCATGTAGGTCAGATACTAATATTTACATTTGATGAGATTAACTCCACCTACTGTGTTTATGTACAACCATGGGTAGGTCTGTGGTGTTCACTTTCACTCCTTAGCATAGCAGCTGTGAGATAACAACAATCCTGAGTGACAGTCTGAACGCCTCAAGTATATAAAATGCTCTTCACTCCTACTATGTTATTTAACAGGAAGAGAAAAAATTCATCATAATTAAACCATATGATCTCTCATGAACAAACCTTTAAAAATGTCTAGAACTGGCTGAACAGCAACAAAACCCTCAACTTGGAGGATGACATACCATATACCTTTAGCAAATATGTAGATGACACTAAGTCAGGATGAGTCACTGATACATTGAATGGTTAAACTTCAGTCCATGCAGACCTTGAAAAACTTGAGGACTACACCTGCAGAAACCTCATGAAACTTAATAAAGGATCAAAGCAAAGTGCTGCACTGAAACAGAATAACCCCATGCATCAGCAAAAGCTGGGAAGTGACTGACCAAGTAGAGGTCCTGCTGAAAAGGACCCAGAGGTCCCAATGAATGCAAAGTAGACAATGAACCAACAGTATGCTTTCATTGTGAATAAGACAAACTGTGTATTGAGCCAGATTAGGAGTCTGGTCAGCAAACTGAGGGAAGTTATCTCTTTATTTGGTGCTGGTGAGGCTACACCTGAGCTATAAGGAGAGGATAAAAAAAAAAAATCTGGGCTTGTTTATCCCTGTAAAGAGGTGGCTAAGGGGAATCTATTACAGTTCTGAATTTGAAGTGTCATTACAAATAAAACAGATCAAAATTTTTTTTGTTGTTTTTAGATGGAAAAACAAGGGACAACCACTACAAAGAGTAACCTGCGGCATTCAGTTTGGACATAAGAGGAAACTCATTCTTTAGGAGAGTAGTTCAGCATTGGAAAAGGTGCCTTGGAGAATTTCTGGAATCTCCATTCTCAGAGATTTTCAAGACTTGGCTAGACAAAATTAAAGCCTGACCTGATCTATCATTGTTTATCACTTGATTGCTCCAAGGAAATGAAGAAGTTTGGACTAGACACCTCCAGTTGTACCTTCCAACCAACATTTCTATAATTCTGCAATTCAAGAGACATGGGGAAAGGCAATTCAATTTGCAAAGGGTCATGAAGAAATGGTTCTGGGATTTTTGGAAGAGGTAAGAGAGCTGGGTTCTCAGCTCTTCTCTGTGGTTATCTAACTTCCATAGGTTCTTGAAAATCTCACCCACTGAGCCTGCAGAATTATAATGAGATTTTCCATCTAATTTTAGCAGAGTGTGTGCCTAAACCCTACTTATATCCAATGTCAGTTAGATATACTCTTTGCTTTGAAAATCCCAGCCGACATCCATGGCTACATATATATATATATAGTTTACCATCAGTCAACCACTTAAAAATATTAGCATGAAAAAGAAAGCAAGCTTTACAGGATGACATGTGGTTTCTTTAGTTAAAAAAGAGGTCCAGGGCTGTGAGTTCTTGGAGAACCAGAGTTTGAGAAGAAATCAAGGAGAACAGACTCCATAGTAAAATTGTATCTGCAGTCTCTTCAGAAAAAGAGAAGAAAGGAAATATCACCATGCTGTAAATGAGCAGTCTTTGCCTTACTTGACAGAAGACATCAGTCACAAGAAAGTGAAGTTGATGTTCCAGGAACTATTTAATCTTCTTTCTCTTTAAAAATGGTAATCTTTTTATCTTTTCCTCTCTCTTTTTCTTTCTCTCATTTCCTCACTTTCTCTCTTTCTCCCTTGCTGTCTTTCACAGGTCTTACATCACAAAGTCTGATGACCTGCCTGCAGCCATTTCTCCCAAGAGTCAACAACAAGATCTGTTTCAGGACCACTGTTATTTACATGACCATCAGTCATGCAAGAAGCAAGAGGAGCACACAAGACCCTATTCATGAGATAATATTTGAAATAGCTAACTGCTGAGAGAGGGCATATGTCCCTTCAGCTCTGACACCTGGTCTGACCACATCAGTAATTAATCATTGGAAGGTGAAATTGAAGGCAATTAATGCCCTCCCAACTCATCATTATTGCAACTGGAAATTTGTCATACTGGGTTGCATCCTGAAGAAGACAGCATGCCAGCTGTTTAGAAAGTAAACACCAAAAACTGTGTGACATTTCTACAAACACATGTAAAATCAGCAAAGGAGCAAATATCACACTGAGACATAAGGCCCACTGACAAATTTGTTTATTATAGAACAGCCATTTTCCCTGCAGGGCTGAGCATAGGGTCAGCTTTCCCATAATAAACACTTATTGTTTCCAGGGCTTGAAAATTCAGTTGTTAAAATCTGTATGATGGGCTTGCAGCACTTAAAAATATAATAATAATAAAACCCAAAGACTCAACTGATTTGACATTAAGACCATTTGTCAGGAGAAGGGACTTATCTGAGTGAACAGGAAAAAAAAATAAATTAATAAACAAAATTTATGACTTGGTAATACCTTGCATGCTTTCATTTTAAGTTTTCCTCTATGAAAAAAATTAATCCTTAGGATCAAACATAGAGGCCGGGAATTCAGCAATGCATAGGAAAGACATTTTCCTTGCCCAAAGAGTCTTCTATGCCAGTAGACAAGATAGAAGAATGGTACAAGAAAAAAAAAACAACTTCTATCACCCTTAAAAAGATCTGGAATTAAAACCCAGAGGGATTAAAGGTAATCTCACATCTTTTTATGTTTGTTTGTTTGTTTGTTTTGAGAACATGTTAATTCCTTGAAAAAATGTTTTTCTAAAAATAAAAAGCAACAGATCAACATGGATTAAAATTTCACTGGGATGTCTTTTGGGGGGGAACAAGGGCAAGTAATTTTTTAAAAAGACCATGTAGTTAGGGAAACAGTTTTGTTTGATTTAGTAACTGAAAACACAGTTGCCTATGGGAGATAGATGCTCAAATTCTTCTTCTGCTGCACCAGGGAGAGAAAAGACCTGGATTCAGGTCATGCCCCCACTCCAGTCATGAGAGAATATACTGACCACCAAAATGCATCCTTATGCTCTGTAGGTCCATTAACATCTGTAATTACTCATACAAAGTGGAAAAGTTCCAACTGGAGCAACTGGAATTAAAAAAACTAAAAAAAAAGAAAAAGGAAAAAAGGCATTTTCTTCAGTTCAGCAGTTGGAGAAATAACCTGGAAGACTGGAGAATCTTCTCCAGATTCATTCATGCAGATCAAGGATTTGAACCTAAGCTCCCATTCTTGGGAGTGTCCTAATCATTTGACTATTCTAGGATCCATTATTTTCTTTTTTTCTCTATCTCCCTCTCTCTGTTTATAATTTTTTGTTATATTTTCTTTTCTTGAAGTAGCTCATTTTTCTTCCAAGCTGGCATGAGAATTTGTTCTCAGCTTGTCAATGCCTTTTCCTAATACTTAATGCAATAGATTATTAATGAATGCCCAGGCTTTCGAAAGATCACATGCAATAGCATTCCTGGATCTGAAATATTCTCTCCATTATTTCAGTTCTTATCTCAAAGTTTTTGAGAGTAATGTAATGTGAAGAGTGATTTTTATAAAAGTGCTTGTGAAGACACTCAGAAAATTTGCTGATAAAATCTTGGAGGTGGTCTATGGACAAAAAAATTAGAAGGATAAAAAAGTAAAACAGTAATAGCAAGCTTACCTTTCTACAAATAAACAGACAAGACTATAAAGCAAATTATGCTTTTGAAGAAGAAAGTTAAGATGTGTAAAGAGGGAGAAAGCTGGCTAAATCATGCGATCTTTATTTGTTTCAAGCACAAGCATTGCACCGCAAGGGGAATTCAGTCCAAGTTTCTGTGGATGTGCAAAAAGAGCCCAGATGCCCAGCGAGATAAAGTAAGAAAGACCAATAAATAAGACAAAAAGACGTGAAAGCTGACCTGTCAAACCAATCTAATATCTTACTATAGACAGTAACGAATTTGTAGCTACAGGAGGAGCAGTAGCTGCCAATACATACATTGATTTTATTAGAGCTTTTAACACTGTCTCATATGACATTCTCAGAAATAAACTAGGCAAACATAGTATAGATTAAACTACCATGGGTTAGAGGCAAAAATTGCTGGAAAATCTACCGACAAAATAGGTACAAATGGAAATACATATTAAGTGGGTTTTGCAGGGGAAAATTCTGACAATGAATAATGAGCGGTGATGAATCATCATTGTTAATGATACAGAGTGGAAGAGAAAGTACATTGGTTAAGATTTTACATAATGATAAGTAAGGATGGATCAACACAAAATTGTCATAATCTGGTAATTTATTCAGAAATAAATAGGATCTTATTCAGGAAGGACCAATATAAGGTAACACGGATAGGTGGGTGTAAGCATCTGTACAAAACATGAGAAGCTCGGAAAGCAGTTACATAGCATTTCTGTAGAGGAGTTTCTGGGTGTTACAGCAAATCATAATTAAGTGAGAGCCAACTTCATTTGCCTGTGGCAAAAATGGCAAAGACCATCTGAGAATGCATGAACAGGCTGGTAAACAGGGGGAAGCACTGCACTAGATTGATTGAGAAGTGTCCAGGCAGCTGAGGAGCTTCCATCACGGGTGATATCTGACAGTGAATCAGACAAGTATCTATTAAGAATGACCTAGAAAGAGTAGATCCCGGCCTGTTTTCCCTTTTTCAGAGGTCTTCCATGATAGCAGTTGCAAAGATATCCTCATCATATTGTCACAGGACACAAGGGATGAATTTTCATGACCCCAGCTCACACGCTTCTAATGCTGAACACCAGTGCTTTCCCCAGGGGACAGAAGATTCAAAGGAAAACATTGTGCTTTATTTTTATGTGGGATCCTATGTCTCCGTAAGGGACCAAGCAAAACACACAGCTCAAAGCTTATATGAATTTGTAGATATGGATAGTCTGGATGTGAATTTCATGGCTCAGACCCTCTCTAACTGAGACTTTTAATGTTGTTCTGAAAAATCCAACATTCCATCTGCTATATGCAAATCCCCCCTTATATTTTCCTTTTGAGACCTCCAAGTGCTCTTAAACCAGCTGAACTTCTTCCTGAAGAATGCTGTTTACGCTTTGCTCAATACAGTTTCAACTTGATACATTTCTCAACATGGGACACTCAAGTGTGAAAGCAAACAAGCTGGCAGGTTTTATTAGATTACCTTTTATTAGGAGAAGAAACCCACACACACCAACAACAATGATTCTTTTTACAACAGCACCATTCAAAACAGACTGTGTTTCCTTGACAGCCAAAGCTCGCTTCTGCTTATATATTTTTCTCTCTGTCACTCAGCCTCCCAATGTGCGATCCGTTGACCTGCTGAAGTTTATCCATTGTAGTTTATGCTGCCACCTGAAGGTTATCATACAACGTGTTGCCTGCCTACAATTCCTTTGCACATAAAAAATCTCATTGGCTGGTTTCTCAAGCATCCAAAATCTCCTGCCTCTGGATTATGACAGTGGATGTTGCAAAGGAAAGAAGGGGGAATAGCTGGAGAGGGGGTAACCAGCTCTTCATGTCTCCTTCCCCACATTCTCCCCTTTTCCCCAGGACAAGAAAGGTCTGGGCAGAAATTAAGTCATTCACTTCTAACTGAAGACAGCTGAGGGCAAGGCTGCAGTGCAGCACTCCTTATGATGCAAGCATAAAGCACATGCCAGGCAATGTTTAATTCAAACACATCTAAATGCAGGATATATCTTATTTCAGTTTGGATGCAATATTCAACTCTGAAAGAAATGTGATAGAGAAAAATGAAAAAAAAAAATAATGTAAAAAGGTTTAATTAAAGCTGTCTCAGATCCCTCAAAATAAAAACGCTGGAAGGTCTAGGGCAGAAGTTTTGGAAGGGAACAGTGGTTTTAAAGTACTTAGCTGAAAAGAAAATGTGACTGATCTAATTATGATTTTGCAAAAAAAGGGTCAACTAATTTCAGGAATGACTGTGTTTTACATGGCCTGGATAGTACAAGATGTGCAAAAAACCCTTCCCCAGGGAACACAAATGAGGCAGATGTTGACTACAATTTACAGATTTACAAATGGACTCTTTGGAAAACTTTGCACAGGGTGTTACTGAGAAGCATTAAATGAAAACCCATGCCAAACTGATGTCCACTTTGTCCATGCCTTTCTTCATCTCTGCACTCCAGTTCTTGGGCTTCTCTGGACTCAATGTAAGATCAAATCTGTGTCATTATATATAGGGTAGTTCTGGAACCAAACAAGGAACCAGTTCACCTTTTGGTCATGCAGATACTCTTCTAAACAAAATCAAGGTCCTTACTCCCAAAGGAGGGAATAAGACTCATAAGAAAGGAAATTCCCACTCCACAGACTTAAGAGGTTTAGATGACGTGGTTTTAAAAGAAAGACCTAAGAGGGAAATAAAACTGTAGGTGGGTTTATGAAGGAAGACAGCTACAAAGAGTTATAGCATATTGTCTGTGGACCTTAGACATATTTCCTTGACCATCCTCTCCTCTGTGGGACTGGTCAGAAGATCCATCAGCAACTAAGAGGCTTGTTTTGGTGAGAAAATTGGCAAGACTAGTGTCCAAGCTTGAGTCATTGGGAGATGAATCTCCATGCTTAGTTTCCAGGCTTACTTATGTCAAGAGTCCTGAAATGAGACAGAACCAGAACAGGTTTGTTTTTTTTTTTTTCTTTACTCCAAGGCAAGTAATGGAGTGACTGAACACAGATCACAGAGTAGCAGGAGAGAATAATGCAGCTGTAAGAACTTCCAAACATACAAATGTTGTCATCTCCCAAGACTATTTTGAAGAAGAAATTTACGGTAATAGATGATTTGAGGAAGATTTACTGAACTCCAGCTTAGACAATATATCTTTGATGTCCAAAGAGGTCTGTTTACTTCTCCCCATAGTTATCCAGCATCATCACTGGAGACAGAAAAAGGGCACAAACTCAGTCATGTATTTTCCAGCATTATTTTTCTTTTTTTATTTGATTTGTTTTGAGCTGTCCAATGGCAGGCAAGTAGAAGAAACCTAAATTTCTGAGTAAGCACAGTGCTCTCCTGATAATCATGTTCTATATCTCTCTTTGCCCCTGCCAAAAAATATCACCTGTAGTCATCTGTGAGCATCAAAGCCAATGTGTCATAGATTACTAGTCATGTGTTCAAGGAAGTAGTAATTGTTATTACAAAGCAACTTTCATTTAATATCCTTCCAATTGCTGAATCTTTTTGTGAGACTGAGACCACCATCACTGCTACAGAACATAAAACAGGGAAGGGGAGGGAAGTAAGAACGAAAAGAGAGAAAAATACTCCCTCAGCAGTGTAAGAGTTTACTATGGATGTAGTCCTGGGAGCAGCACTCAAGTAGAGGTCTTTTTTATAGCAAATGCTACCCTAATTGCTTCTTGTTAATTCTCCGTGCTTACAGTAACAATCAGAAAAAAAAAAAAAAAAAAAAAAAAAGGCAGTGGGGAAGACAGTGGGGAAGAAAGGCACAAAAAGAACAAGAAAAGAAATAATAAAAAAATCCTTGTGGTGAAAAGGGGAAAAAAAAGAAAAAGAAAAAAAAAAAAGAAATCTGGCGCTAACTCTAAGCAATTTGCACCTTGTGCCCAGATCATAACTCTCTGCCTCCACTGCTTCCACACCCCATGATTTATGTTTGACAGTCCCAAAGTGGTTTGGAAATGGCACAGCACCGAGACCTTGTGGTGAGGCTAACTGATGTTTGAAAAAACAAAAATGAGTTAATTTATGGGAGCGTTCCTTTGGACTGGAATTCCAGACCAACACAGCTCTCCTCTAGTGGAAAAGCTTTGCACGCACACACACATACACACACAAAATCTCTTCTTCTTTTTCTACTGTAGTCTCTCTCTGGCTCTTTCTCTCTTTATTTTCCCTATTTTCACTTCTCTTCTTTTCTTCAGAACCTCTACCCAGCTGAAAAAATTCACATTATGTTATTTTGTATTCACTTGCTGAATCTATTTTCAGCTAAAAACAATATAGTGTTCTTGCTTTTTTCAGTTCTTTTCACTCTGTCTCTTATTCTGCTTACTCCTATGCATTTTGGAGATTTCCTTGGACAACAGAAACATACAATGGCTTAAAAAATTAAAAATAGTGATTCCAACCAGCCAGCTTCAGACACTTTAAGGTTGCTGAATTTTGAGAAGATCAGAAAAATCATTGTACTTTTAATCTCCAAAGTTGGATCTTGGGAAAGAAAAAAAAAATATGGAGGTTCTTCAAGTCATTAGCTACACTGGAAAATCTTACTTATTCTCTCGTGCTTGACAATTTAATGCAGCAATTTAAATCAGATAAATAGGAGTTAATGGGATAAATAGGAGTTTTAGTGGTTGCTAAATGTTTATCCTACATATTAAAGGAAACAAACCAGCTGTACAGCTTTGACTTGAGGGACTGAATTACAAGCAATGAATATTGACATAGTTCTGTTGACTACAGTGGAATCAAACAGGTTTGCACCAGTTCTGGATTTGGCCCTTGGCCACATAAGTGTCTGTGTCAGCTTTTCTCAGATACCACCTTGTCTGGATCATGGCAAAAAATAAAAGAATTGAAAGATGGAGAAATAAGGATTTTATTAAGTATATCACGTGCAGTGGTGCATTGTATGTTACTGCACACCAGACGACATTGAGAAGAGGAGGACGATTTACTAGAATAATAAATATAAATCTCTTACGCATTTTCCAACTCTTACTTATGTGATGGAAGTTGTTTTGGCCAGAATCATGGTTTCCATTGGGTACTATGAGCTTCCTACACCTTGTGTTAGGTAGCAAAAAATCCTACTGCCTCTGTCACAGCTCCTGTGGATTTAATACAGAAAACAAGGGGAGGTGGAGGGAGGCAGATATGGAGCTGGTGGATTATGCTTCTGTCTGCATACTAAACATTTGTGACACAGCCAGGAAGAATTATCAAGGTTCTCACGTTTGCACTGGGAGAACGGAGGAGATGTGATATTAGTTGACCACGCTAAAGGAAATAGTGGTCTCCAGACCCATCCTTGGGATCCTGGTGCAAGGGCAGTTTAAATATGCCACACAAACAGACTGACCAATAGCCTATTCTTGGTGTTGCAGGCACAAACCAGATATGAATAACACAGGTGGGCCATAAAAGATGTCAGCTTTACCAATACCAGGAAGTCCGTGTTTTGTCCCTTCCTTGACAAAATACTTTGCCCCAGATGCCTGATTCCTCTCCCACTCCCTTACCTCTTTGCAGGAGAGGATTTGCAGTCTGTCTTGCCACCTAAATTATTGAGAAGCATATGTGCGTTAATTACTCATATGAGACCTATGCACATTGACTGAGCAAGTGAGAGTAGAAGGTGTGCTGACTCATTGCTCAGAAGACCAAATGAAGCCAGTGAAGGCTATCTGCAACCCAAGAACCATGTATTTTGTGGGCCTCACAGAAACAGTGGGCATTGTCCAAATATTGAGGTGTGAATAATGCTTTTGCAAGCAGTTTGCTCATTTTACCACCCCAGGTGGAGAATGCAACATTGGAGAGTGTATTTAGAGCTCCAGATACACATATCTACTCACCAGGCAAATATCTTAATAGCCAGTTTAGGATTTACCTCATTTTCTTCCATTTCTGAGGACAAATGAGTGATAGTCATTAAAGGACTTGGCATGGCATTGCTGTCCAAGAAAGCTGGTAAATACATGTGTGTTCCTGACTCATTCCATTTTGCCATCTCTCCCTCTGTTCCCGGTCACTTGTGTCAGTGACCTGTGCTTTTCAGGCACCTCACAGGGAGACCTGTCTTTGTCCCTGACTGTTCCCCATCCATGTCACTACATCTAAGAGCATTTAACAGATACATGTAGCCATCTGCTCAGCATTGCCAGCAAGCTCAGCTGCTGTGCCCACCTCTGTGGTACCTCACTTTGAGATTCTCCACCAACCCTCCATCGTGCCAGGGGAACAAACAGCCTGCTGGCTATGGATACCTTCATCTGGGAGTGAAATACATCACAGATAGAACAAGCAACCCTTCCTGTGAGAACCGCCCAGATGATCTTGCCTTACAGCTTCCCCTTCATCCAGACCTCCCTTGCTGACTATATCTGGCACCAGAGCCTGTGCTCCACCATGGCCCTTCCTCCTGCTCTCCTATCAAAGAAAGGATGTTAACTGAGGCCAGAGCTGGGTGTAAAACCTCAGAGATAGCACCACTATCACCTCTTTCTCTGGGTGAGAAGAGGCGGTATCAGCCCCTTCAGAGATAACTAGCTCTGCAGTGAGTGACAGTGCAGAGATAAACGTCCTTGCATTGACTTGCTGATAACACCCCGCCTTGTCTCCAAGGGAGCACCCTGATCTATGAGCTGAAACACAGACAGTATCGCGATCCAGGAGAGTGGCTGTAGTGGACTATAGCAGTTATTTTTGAGCACATCTGAAATAGCTTCAAAACAAAAAGGGTTAATCCACTTTTGTCCACTGGCAAGACTTAAGCCCTGGCTTTTGCATCACCTGATGTGGGATGCAGAAATCAGTTTAGGCTGCCAGCCCTTTAGATTCTCAGTCATCAGGATGGATTATGTCAACCTGATCTTGGGAGAAAGAGAATACCACTGTATGAATGTGAACTCTGCCATGACACTTGCTCTTAGGGCCCTCTGACCTTGTTCAGTTCACCGGTAAGTATGCAGCTTTAGCATCCTGTCTAGCTTTCAGGATCGCACATGATACACTACTCTTTCTAAAAACTTCTCCTAAGGCTCTCATGTGTTCAGAGGTCTTACAATCTTCCATCCAAACTTTCCATTTCTCATCCCATTAATTCAAATGGTCCCCCTACAAATAACACTAAATAACTGCTCACCCTCTTTCATGTTCCATACTATTCCTGAATTTTCAGGCTATTCCTTCTCTCAATTTCTTGCTATCACTCTGTGTTCCATCTTTAGGTTTTTCAGTGTTTCTGCATAATCTGACAGTCACTGCTCATCTCAGAATTCCTTCTGCTTAGTGCATGGATTAGTCTATAAACTAGTCTTCGTGTAGAGCACAGAACTGAACTAGGTGTGTTTGGTGAACACAGTTGATTCAAAGACTTTAAGGCCAAAATCAAAGTCTGCTGCAAGTTCTTGATCACTATATGATCTTATTTGAAACTAGTTAATTCTGAAGCAATTGTGGAAATTCACAGTTCACAACAGGCTGAAAAACCCCTGTGGTGGCCTCAGAAAGTTCCCAGAGAGTTGTCCCATGAAGTTTGCTCTGAGGCAGCTGCATAGGTATTGGTGCTCTTTTAGCATGTATAGATTTCTCAATATTGCAAACAGCCATGCCACAAAGCAGTAGTTCATTTAATTTTTCCATTTGATGAAGGCTTGAAGAGCAGAGAAAACTTCTGTTGGACCATTTTTCATACAACTATTAGGATCCCCTACTGTTTTGCTTCCAAAATGTTTATTTTGTGGACCACCACAATGGTCTGTATGAATTACTGGTGGTCTGTGCTCTTTAATGTGGGGAGTTACTGCTTTATAGTATACTACTAATGATTTTTTATATTATTTTAATTTAATATTTTCCTTTTTACCAAAAACAATATTATTAACTCAAAAAGTGTCAAATTCAGTGAAAGGACGTAATCATTATGAAGTTTTATTTTCTTATAATAGCTTAGAAATATTACAGTGTTTAGGCAAAAAAAAAAAAAACCATAAAGTACTTTCTGTTAAAAATAATTTTTGAAGCTACCAAATCTTTTAGTTTCCTTAAAACCTACCTTCTAGGCAATAAAAAAAAATGGTTTTCAGTAACAAAGATAAAAAGAAATTTATACCAGTTTTAAGAAAAAGAAAAAATTAAAAAGTGGCCATGAGAATTTTAGTAGAAAAGATATTAGGAAAAAGTTCATTATAAAAAGGGAATTAGCTTTCAACACTCTAAAGTGGTAATAAGGTGCCAATATTGAAATTGTTCACGACATCAGGTTCACCTTTTTTTACTCGATGTGGTTGCTCATTTGATATTTTCAGAAATCTTCCACAATTTTGATACTCAGTAATTAGATTTTTATTGACTAGTCATCTTCTACAATTAATGCATAGGGGGAGAGAGAGCAGGCAAAAGGAAAGACGATTCACAGCACCTACCCAGGTTCCTTCTCTGAATCATCCCAGTATAAGCTCAACACATTTGTTGACAACAGGAAATCTTGGCGGCTGAGTCAGCTAAGACAAGAACCAAAGTTTTGTTGGTGTGAGTATCCACTTCTTTCAAATTTTGGTCCACATTTCATCCAATGTAAAATACTTAAGTAAAAAAAAAAAAAAAAAAAAAAGAGTCTTATTTTACTGCAAATATTAAGTGACAGATTTCATCTATTCATTAAGATAAACTGCTGAATTTGTCCCATATATCAGTACCTCGACGCCAATGAAATTACCATTAAGGATGAATTTTGCTGTAAGTGTGTGTGCATGTATGTCTCCATTTAAATGAGGCGTCTATATGTGTGTATGTGTGTCTCTCTCTCTCGTTGCATAAATAGACACATGCACACATATACTGTGTTTTAAAGCTCAGGCAGAGCAGAAAGGTTGGCTTCCGAAGGCATTTTCTGTGTTTTCTGGCAGCCAGCTATACCCAGGTTAACCTGATCTTTACCACATAATTTCAGTCCAGGGAATGTGATTATAAAACTTTCCCATCCATGCAGCTCTTTAACCCAAACTCATGATACTGAAGGATGGATGGATTCCATTCTTAGTGTGTATGTGTGTGATGAATTCAATGGATGGGAGGACTTAGAACCACCATACGACGTTTTTTCTTTTTTTTTTTTTATTATTTTTTCTTTTTCTTTTTTCCACAAGTGAATTAGCAGAAGGGTAACCATTGGCCAAAATAGCTGGATCTATCAGAGCTGACTGGGATTGATCTCTTAGAGCCAAATATGAACCTCAGAGACCCACCACAGTCTTACATTAAAAAAAAAAAAAAAAAAAAATAGAAAAAAAAAAAGAAAAAAAAAAACCTCAGCAAAACCCTCCTTTTTAATGGTATTTTGCGGCACCCGAAACATAGCAATGTAAGTGCGTAATTCCAAAATAAAATCAGCATTCATGGAACAAAATATACAAGTGGATTATTTAAATAGAGCTATGCATCGCTCCCTCTGGACTTAAAGGTATGAGTGAAAACCATGAAAAACAAAGACAGTCAAAGACTAATTTCCCCCCAGAACAGGGCTTCCTAATCTCTTTTCTAAGCAGACCTCACATGAGAAAATTGATAAAGTACTGCAACTCCCTTTAGCCTTTGGATCCAACACTGAGCCAGCAAAAATTATTATATTGGGGTGTATGTCATGTCCTACCTACAAAGTGCCTGTCCCACCAGCAAAGCCTGGATGCACATAAATGTTCTGGAACTCAAGCACTGTCATTTGATGTCCACTGAAATCATTACATGAAATCCAAGTAACTCCAGCTGCCACGGAGACATGCCCTTGCATCACATGATTAAATTAATACACAATTCCTTTGCTTTTCGCTTTTGCTTTGAGGAATAAATGCAAGACAGAGCCTGGAAGAGCTGTGCGCCAGCTTTGCTTCCTTCATTTTATAATATTAGCAACAAACTCCATCCCCCCTCATTTGTTTGGACTATGTTTTTTTTTGAAATATAGAAGGAGCAGTAGTTTCACGTAAAATAATCAGCAGTTGCATTGCCATGTTTGCTAGCTTTACTACAACACTCACAGAATGTCCCAGTAGAAGAAATGCCATAATGAAGTCTGATCTCCACCATGCTGGGTCATCCATTAGACAAGAAGTCAATGCAAACTCTGATCTTAATTTCCAAATGTACGTAATGAGGCTTTCAGCTGAGACTTATATGTACAGGAATCATCTCAAAATTTTATTTCCCTAAAGTTGTTCGGCCGTGTTACATGTACCACATAACTTTCTGAGTTGTTCCTGGTATTACCTATTTTTTGATTAAACATAACGCCAAAATTGAAAGTGACCAATAATGGCAAATAATATGTTAAACAGGGTTAATGCATGGGCTGCATGGGTAGCTGTTCCGTGTTGTAACTTCAGTGTTTTAAATCTGTTGAAACCATACTCTGATCAATTCAGAAACCTGAAGTTATGTGGTGTATTTAAATAGACTTTTTCCCTAGTGATTCTTAGAACTGCCTGGGAAATTGCATCCAAATTGTTCTTCTCCTAAAAGGCAAAATTCCCTAAAAAGTAACTCTCCACTGTTACTTTTGACAGATTTTGAGAATGGAAACTGAATTCTTAAAACATTAAAAAAAATTCTGGACAAATATTTTGACATTTGAAATTAAAGATGTCCAAAGTCAGCAGCCGTGGTTCTCGTGAAATTCCCTTAGCCATTCCCACAGAAGATCAAAGAGAGTATGTAGGGGAAATTGCCCTTTTCTTATATTTATTTTTAGGCATCTCCTATGGGTCTCTTCCTAAAGACCTTTTTGGTCTGAGCTGGTATGTCTACACATACATTCTTATTGAAATAAGTTGCTTCAAGATTATTTTGGCCAGATTTGGGGACACTTAAAAAAATCTCAGAAATAACCACAGGATGGCTGAACAATCTGTCTCACCTCTCTAGTAATTACTTTTCAAAAGTGTGATAAAGTTTTCTAGGTGAAGTTTTTTTTTCCTAACTTTAAACTTCAGGAGTGTAAATGTCCCAGGAGAAGTTAGCCACTCCATACTCTTCCATCATAAAAGCAGAAGAATTGGCTTTACAGAATAATTAATGAGCTCTGGGTTTCACTAACTGGTCTGAAGACCTCAAGAGACCACAGAGGATGAGTGGAGTGTTTATTTAAGATGTAGAAAACCCCACCTTGCACCTTTATCTTCATCCAGATGCCTCTTAACCTAACTGCATCTGAGATCTTAGTCTAAGCTGGGATGAATTACATATATCGATCTTCCAGAATAACCGAATAAAAGCATATCAAACCAAAATGAACCAAGAAACATACCACAAGAATAACATCTTGAATCACTGTCTTGAATCACTGTATCACCCTAACATTGCTTTTCAACCTTGGACTCAATTTCCACTTTATACTGAATTTCGCTTTGGGGTTTGGTCTTTCTTTATTTCCTTTTTTTTTTTTTTTTTTTAATTTGAGTGTGAATGCACATATCAACAGAGAATTACTGTAAACAATATCAAAAAAATATTCCCAGTAGGTGGGTAGGGGGACACACAGGGAAGGCAACTTATCTGTAGAGCACTTCAGTGATCTCACCAGCATCTGGCCCATCTATCTTTGACTTCCTAGCCCAGATCACCATTTCGAAACATTTTGATACAGATCCAGCATTGTAAATTTGAGCTTTGCTGTGCACTTGCACTGTTGATTCAGCTGCAGTGGGTATCCGGTCATTTGGGCTGAGGAGTTAGAGGCAGATGGCCATAATGCTAGCCAAATCACTCCCTTCTGTGCTGTTGGCTACAGAAACTGGCATGCTTTAACCATACTAGCCCAGTAGGCCATCTGGATTCAGACAGACCTTCGACCCTTTTTCTGGCATGTCTAAGTATTGTAAAACTTAGCTTGTTGGCAGTCATGGGAGTTTCTGGTTTTTTTTTAAACAGATGTCCCAAGGAGCCGTGAGCTGATGTTTCATTTGCTGCCTAGGCTTTCTTTGCATCTATTTCAAGACCTTGCAATGTAGACAGTGCTGTGAAGCTGGTTCTCCTGTGCAAAACAAAGCCCGGGAAGGAAAACTGATGGTTTCATTTTGCAGCCAATTTTTCAAAGCATCCACAGCAATCTGGCCCTAGAGATGGAGCTATCCTTCCTTCACAATACTTTGGGCTCTGTTTCAGGCAGCAGAGACCTCATGGACCTCTGCACCTGAGAACGGTGACT
The DNA here is from genome assembly GCA_031468815.1 of Morus bassanus. NCBI lineage: Eukaryota > Metazoa > Chordata > Aves > Suliformes > Sulidae > Morus > Morus bassanus. The sequence goes on along the minus strand of CM062567.1, from coordinate 2,677,056 downwards.
GAAAGCCCTTCAAGCTAGGCTCTACAGGTGAGGACCCAGAAGTAGATGCAGTGGAGATGGTGTGAGTTAAGGAATACAAGATAGGGAGGAAAGGTTCTGTATCAGGAACCTACATTTTAAAAGTACAATCTTAAAATTTTAGCTAAGCTCCTGAATATTTTTGTGGATCTAGTCCATTGCGTTTAGTGAAAAAGAAGCAAAGATTCCACAGGGAATTATCTAGTGAAGTGCTAAATGTTAAAATCAGATGCATGGGGTTAATTAAAACTAAGCAAAAGAAAGGAAGAAGGAGGAAAATTTGGCAAGAAATCTACTTGGAGGGCAGGGAGAAAAAAACACCTTCCCTGCTAGCTGGCCCATGGTGCAATTTTCTCTCGAGGAAATCAACTTACATTCATCTTGTATACACTTTAATGTACACAGTATAATGCACTACTTACATTACTCAGGACATTGGGCTAGATAACCAAGTAGATCTTTCTGCCTTTTAATTTTTTTTCTTTTCTCTCTCTCTCTTTTTTTTTTTTTTTTTTTGACAAGGCTATGCTGATATCCTTGCCCCAGACTTGGATAAGAGAATGTTTTATTCAGTTATGAAATTAAATACTCTAAAGCTCATGAGATGACAGCCATTAGAGCACAGCATGACTAAATACTATTCACCTAACATAACATTATCCATCAAGAATCCAACACACACACGCACAAATGGCCCACACCCAGTGCACCCAGCCAATACCTAATCTGTTGAAAATTAAGCTGGTAATGTATGTTAAAACATTTGTGGGAAGTTTGGATCCTGAGATATTTTGCTACAGTCTACGAGCCTTTCAATTAATTCATTACTCATTTTCCCCACTTGCTTATTCATAACCAGAGGCTATTGTCTTATGTTTCTGACATCACAGTCCGTTGCCTTAGGAACAGTGATGATGTCACAAGGGTAGAATTAGCACCTATTAATATGAAAAGGCACATAGAAGAGATGAATAATGAGTTCAGGGCCTGAATTAGACACAAATTACTAGGAATTTTTTGGACAGGAAAAATACTTGAAAGGTAAATGGGGCTTATATTTAAATATTATGTTTTCATTGCACTTGGACAGTGAACAAAAGTTGATATTTGAGTAATAAAATTACAAATACTGGGGTGAGAACAGCTGTAGGATCATGAAAGTTTTTTTCCATGCAAATGAGCCAAAAATTATGACTTTATTTTGAATGCTAATGGATAAGAGCATGTGCCCTAGAACCCAACAAGGCACAGGGCTCACTAACATCCGAGTACTTGAAGTTCTCAGAGTTTGACAGACCACGGTTCAACAAGGTATTGCATTATGTCTAACCACGCTTTCCTTTATTTCCCACTGAGATGTCTTTCCACTTACACTTGCTCTTTGTTTTCTGGTCAACACTTTTATTTTCTGCTTTGTTCGGCCTCAAACCCTTTTCTTCTGGATTAGGCTAAATTACCAGTATAATCATGCACCTACCTGTTAACCAGTATGAATAAAACCATTGCTGAAATATTGAATTTTATGAAAAGAGGAAAGCATATGTATTCTGGTCTAGAATAACACAGAATTGTGATTATTGCCTTGTTCTTATTCCTGTTATCTTTTGTTTCCCAGGGAAAAATGAGTACTATGGGGTTCACTATGGCAAATTAACTTTTAACTGTGCAGCTTGTATGCATATCACCAGCTTTGGATGCCTTGCTCATTTGTAGCCTGATTTGGGACTAGGAGAACTTTTCCACAGGTTAAACTGGTACATGGGAAGAAGAGAAGCAAGAGTAGGGAAAAGGTGTTTCTTTCCTCTGACATCTGGATGATCATGCCCTTGCCCAGGACTCCTGGGCATTTCTTGCTGAGCCAAATCCCTCTTACAAACAGGTGTTATTCCCACCTCGATTCTCTTGGTTTCCTGTTCCTTGGCTGTGTTCGTCATTGAATTTTCTGAGCTCAGATTCATCTCTATCTTGGGCACCAAGCTGAAGCATTTGAATGAGGATTATAGTCACCAACAACTCTCCCAGCAGTCAGGAGGGCAAAGCAGACACCTCCAGAGGCCAATTCTGCTGATGCACGGTTGTTTGTGTGTGGACAATTAAGGCGCATGAATCTCAGCCCTGATAGCTGAAATGCTTTGGGTTTAGTACAGGGCATTTGATGAAATGTGACAGCTGATCTTATCCAAGGAGAGGCACTTGAGCACCACCACCTCTGACCTGCAGTTCCACGAAGTTCTGAAACAACTTCTTCACTGTGCAATCACTTCTCCACTTGTCGCAGCTTGCTTGCTGGCACCCTTCCTCTCCGCTGTCCTCAATTTATGGTACTTCTTGGCATTTATTGTGACATTTTTCTACTAGTAACAAAAAGGGGTTTATTCTACATTTTTTTTTTATCTAACAAAGTCATAATAATGCAGTTTTCCATTTTTAAAGCTTCCAAAGTTTTTCTTTTTCATTTTTCCTCATTGCTTTTTAAAAATGAAATTCTAACATTATATTGCATGAAAAAAAAAAAATGGAAGACAACCAGCAAACTATCTACCTACTCAGTTGTAATCTGCAGTCTTGGAGGTGTGTCAGACTCTGAGATTTCAGGATGAAATAGCCTAATCTTTCTAGCCTTCCCTCGGCAAGGCAACACCTACCCCGCAGTCGGAGAGGATTCACAATCTGCGCAGGAGTTACTGATGGCAGGAACACCCTGTTCCAAGCACCTTTGCTCGCTGAGTGTTTTTCCAGAGGCAGCAAGGCCTTCCACTCCATCTTTTGGCAGGTGATACGTAACGCCAAACCTTACAAGCAGGAGGGTGAAAGCCAAGTCTTGAGGATGCTGTCAGCGTGGAAGGATGTGCTGCGACAGTCGGCTCCATGCCTGGCCCTGTGGATCCCAGGCAGGTGGTGAATGGCGTGTTTTCACTCCCTGCTCTTGACACAAGGATCAAGCTGCCCATCCGCTTCCGACGTGGGCTCTGATACTGGCCCCCATGGACTCAGCGTGGAGCCATGCTGGCTTCACCAGGGGAGATAGCAGTGACCCAGTGTGTCCTCAGCTTGTCACTCTCCATCCCAACAGTCCTGAGGAGAAGCAGCTGTCCCTGCGACAGGAATCACAGCTCCCCAAATTACCTTCCCTGCTTACCCCTCTGCAGTTATGAATATATATGTGTTCAACACACCTCTTTTTCAAGATATATTGATCTTCCCAAGGTGCTGGAAAGCTGAGCCAATGTCCCAGTGCTTCATACATAAGACAGAAAGATTTAAAATGTCAGCTAAGTCATGCTTGTTTGTAATAGGTGTTGCTCCCTAAGAGGCCCCACACATATTGCTTTATAAAAATATATACGTAGGGCATGTCACAAACACTCACACATGCACACACATGACTCCATGGAGACAAATGCACATAGACATTTAAGAGACAACTACTGCTTTGATCACCTTATATTTTAAATAGGGAAAGGCAGCATTAGTTTTATCCTGTTTTACAGATGAGATGAACTGAGGATCAGAGAGATTAAGGGCTGAGTTTGGAAAAGTGTCTCAGCAGCCATGGGTGAATGAAGCCAAAGTACTTGCTTTTCATAATCCTTCCCAGCACCTCTTTGAACTGCTGGATTCCTAAACTAGCCTGACTCACTCAAGGTCACTGTGGTAGACCTTGGTTCTCCTTCAGAAATGCTTTCAACACCAGATTGACCTCCAACAAACTTCAGTTGTGTGACTACTTATAGATAGGACATAGAAAATATATGTTTGAATAACGAGGAACACCAGGCTGCAAAAGGTTCAATTTGCTGCAAGAAGCACGTGCAACACATCTGGCACATATTCGTAGCCATCCAGCAATGACAAGCATGCATACACATGAGAAACACCAAAGAAAACAACAGCAGCCTAAAGTCCTGAGCTGATCCTTCCACTCAAGGTACCTTCCGCTCAAGGCAGGACCAACAAGCCCATATTTCTGACCATGGGTTTAGAGTGTTATTCACAAAAAGGATTCTCTTTCTGCATTTATGGTTAGTTTTTAGCTGTCATAATTGTCACACAAATAATTCCATATACTCCTGGGATATTTTATTTTTCTTTGCAGTTTCAGTTTTTACCATGACTCCTGGGTCAATGATGCAATTGCTTGGCTTATTAAAGAAGGGAACTTGCATCTATTTCTGGATGAAGTTCTTCCATGGCTTTAAGGGTTGAATGGCAATGGTAGTTAAGGAGAGTTTTAAGGTTGCCCTCAAGGCTTTAGTATTAAAAGTCCTACAGAATTAATCCCAATGAACTTTTTTCCTTGACTTACGGGCTCCTTCTTCTTCTTTCTGGAGGTTATAAATGAAGTACGTAAGGAGGGGAAGACAAACCATCTGCAGATACTTTCCTGGAGTGTTTCTTCTTCACAATAACAAGACAGCGTGGATAGATTTGGACCATCAGCAAGTTCAGACAAGATAACCATGAGTTAAGGCAATTTAGGGCAACTTCAGAAGAATACGTCGAAGCTTTGATGGCTTCTCCAGATCACTGAAGATGATAGGATTCCTTCCTTTCACTACAATGGGCTTTGGCCAGGTCCTCATACCACAGTCATTCTTACTATATTCAATGTCTGCTTTAGTGCTTGCATACTTAGAATAAATGCTGCAATGTTTGCAAGTAGTTTCTTCCAAACAAATAATCAGGAGTATAAATGAATAAATATTCTCGCTAGTCTATAAGGAATGCAGATTGTCATGAGAAACAGCTAATATTAGAAGAAAAAGGGAAGTAAAAGAGCTAAACAACTTGCAGGATTTAGTATCTGTGTCTCTCTTAGACTCTTACTGTCCATTGGGCAGATAACTCTTGCTTTCTAGCTGTTATTGTTTATATTTTTGACTAAGTTATTGCTCAGCAACAGTTATTATTATCATATATGGAAACAAGTATTAGTGTATATGAAGGTATAATTTTTTTATTTCATTAATTAATATTTTCATAGCTCTTTGAGATCAGAAAATGAAAAGTTGCCTCTGCATGCAGAATAGTATGATTGATATTTGGGACAAGAGCAGACACCTCACCGTTTCCTTTGCTGGGACTGTCCATCAGGTGGAATGACAGCCCTAGCGCTCCCCACTTACAAGGGACAAAATCTGACATCTCCAGTATTTTTTTCCCTAGGCAGAGGAATTCCACAGTCATGATGTCTTTGTGCAGGAGCTGAGGTCATGGGTGTGATTCAGCGGCTATGAATTTTGCAGCGCAGGGCAGGGCTCTCAAAAGGTTAAATCGATGACTGGGCAGCAGCCTATAGCAATTGGAAAACCACACACTTCTCTGCCTGACCTGCTGGCAGCAAGAATTCACTGTAGGAGAATCAAGGCTGAGCAAAGACACGATGCAGAAGGCAGGCAGTCATGGCAAGTGTGGATGTTTCAACCAGAGCATGAAGTTCACCTGGGGGTCATTGCAGCTGTCAGCTGCTTCTGAGGCTCGATCTAAAACCCACTGACATGCATACAAAACTTTCTATTGCTTTCCATTTGGCAAGCTTTGAATTAGTCCCTTGGTGCTAAAGTTTTGAAATGATGAAAAAAATTAGCAGTTCTCACCTGTGGTTTGCCCTGTTTTTGTAACTTGTAAGCACTGAGATTAGCTGTGTGTTCCTGTTTTGCATAGTGGCCTCAAATCTCAGTTCAGACATCTTTGTGCCCTGTAACATAAATGAATGTCAACTGTAAGACAGGCAAGTATCTAGCAAATTTGTATATTCTCCAAATTCAACCTCTTGGGGGAAAATAAATCACTATCTATGTCACAGCGACACTGATGACCCCAAATAACAGCTCAAGACATCCATGACATTTTGGTTTTCCCGTTTAGGGATTTTCAGACTTAATCCTAATCTGAACATGATAACTGTGCTGCTCGTAGGCTCCCTTTCTTTGCAGTGTCTTAGTGTAAGTCAGAATGAAGCTTTATACCCCTAACTGGATGAAACAGCAGTTGATTCAAATGCATTTGGAACCATTTTTATCCGAATTATGATAAAATTTTTGCTTTTGCCATTAGAGGCTAAAACAAGGATATGATCTGAGTTCAAATTCAACAAGAGTGAAATCTTTTGAATAGTTCATACCATTTGGCTCCTAACAGTAAAAACTTCCATGTGATTAACTCCTCACCACTTCAGGGTGAAACTGCCTGAGAACTTCCAAAAATTTTAGATGATCTGGCCTGGAGCTCGTAAAAGACCCATTACTATGAAATACGTGCCTCCTAAAAATCCTCTGGTCCAAAAGTGTCCATTGCAAAAAAAAAAAAATATTTGACTTGAGAGAGTCTCTACTCACAAATGTTTATGATAAAGGCTATATAAAGAGAAGACTTCTCTGGCACACACAGGTTTTCCTACCAGCCTTGGCTCAGATTCTACGTAAAATAAGCTGATTAAAACTTGGAGTTATCGTCACCATAAATTAAACTAGATTGTGCTATATGAATGGTAGGATAATGAGCCTACAACTCAGTGTACAGGTGTCCGTCCCTAAAGATACTGTCTAGATGGAGGAACTCATTGTAATAGAAATTAAATAATCACCTAACTTGTTACCAGTTGAAGCAGAATCCATATCTGTATCAATTAGGAATAGACACCTGTCCTTTTCTCCCCTTACTAGTCAAAACCCATCATGTAGACTTGAAAATAACTGTTATTCCAATTTAGTGTCCATCAGAAATTCATTTTTCTACAGTGCAGGCTGACTCTAAGTCCAATTTCTACGTACTCTGGTTAGAAACATTTTTCCCATTCCCAGAGAGACTTCTGAGAATACAGAAAATGCTATTTATTTTTTTAATAGGGAGACAACACTTGAAGTCTGTTAGAAGTTTTTTGTTTACTTCTCAGGAAACTTGAGAGGGAGCAACCAAAGTGGTTAGCTATTTTCCTGAACTGTGAGAGAGATTCAGCTTTAAAGCGTTCTTTGGCCACCACTGAGTTCTCCAAGGTTGTCACTTGTTCCAGAGTCTTCTCATTTTGATGAAAGCATGATGCCTGCTGAAATATTGCACTAAAAAATAGGTACGATACCATGAAGAGGTTTTTTGTCTTTTTTTTGGTAGTTGGTTGTGTCTTATTTTTGGCGAGCAATGCGTTATTTTCCAGCAAAGTATCATTTAACTGGGGGCGAGGGGAAGCCCAGCCACTTCTAGATGCAGCTGGATAGCAACAAGGGCAGAAGAATCAATGTCAGGTATCTTCTCTCTGTCAGTTACCAGACACACCACAGTCAGATACACACACAGCCAGAAAGCATTAGCAAACTGCTTTGGGAAAAGGCCAGACTACCTGTGCTATGGTTCGCCTTTAGAATCACTCAAATCCCTGACTTTGCACAACAGCTTCGTTAACCTACTCAATCCCATGACCTGGCCTCCAAAGTATTTCATGGTGACACTCCTGATAGTCATCTGGGGTGTCCACTGCCACACACACACACATGCAGAGATACACATTCCTGCGTAAAGGCAATGAGCTTGCAAATTATGAAAACAAACTGCAAGTCTGACTTAAAGCTTTACACCCGCTGAGGCTCCATGCTATGTAGTAATAATATTTACAAGGCACACGGACTCCGTTGGCTGGGCTGCCTCGCTCCGTTACCCGCCGCACTGATGTACATTCTGCACGGTTGGACGCGTGACGTTACCCTGCAGCCCAGGTCCTTGATTTATAGCGTCTGGTAACGTCTCCCTTGTGCTGAAATTGAAATGTCTGTGATTTTTGGACACTGAAGGAACATTGGGTTTGCTTTGACCTGTAAATGAAGAGATGGCAATCAATCTTTAATTTTTTTTTTTTTTAAATGAAAGCCCCATCTCATCTCCTCTCTCTTTTTATGCTTGTGTCTACCACCCTCAGTGTTCTTCAGCATTAATTGAGCCAAAATCTCAATTTTTAGGAAACTCAAAGTGAATTTAAGTGCTAAGGTGGCTAGATCAGAATCAACAGGAGGTTATCCACAGGTGAAAGGCACCAAAAGACAGACAAGATGAACAGATTAATTTAATCTAGCTCTTATTGACTAAGAGTAGACTTGGGCACTTGTATAGGCTAGAATCAGTGAAGAGGATCAAGACCTTTAGAGAAGATATCGTCCTATCCTGAGCTAGGTAGTTAAGAAGGGGGAGATGAAACCCATGCTTTCAAGGTGCTAATCTTTTTCCATTTACCATGGAGTAATGTAAATAAATCATTGGTTTAGACTAGATATCAGACTTGGAGATATCTAAATTGGGACTTTCCCACCCAAGGCCTTGCATACTACTTAAACTTGATAATAATGTCCTTAAGGGTGCATTGAAGTCCTTTGGTATGACACATATGCATACAGCCCAACTCCTCTTCTTGAAGTGAGCCTTCTTTAGCAAGGAAAGCATAGCTTCATAAAAGTATGAAATAATTCTACCCTTAGAGGTCTGTACCAAAAAAACCCAATAATAAATCTTCCATGAACTGTCTCCTACCGACTTTGGCCTCTGATTAACTGTCAGACTTTCCTATTTGCAAATTTTGGGAACACAGTACATAGGCCCTAAATCTTGATTAATGCATGCAAAAGCATCCTCCACTCTCATTCAAAAGACTTCAGAAGACCTCAGCTTTTACAAAAGATCTCAGCTCCAGCCTCAGATACTTGCCAGCTAAAGTTAAAATTGTCCTACTTTCTATTTTCTCTGCTAGCTTCAGAAATCATTTCTCCCTTACATCGTATGCTGTCTCTGTACCTTCCTTTAACTTAAAAAGCCATTTATACAAAGCTTTGCAACCATAAAAAAAAAATCTCCATTCACTTTCTTTGGAAGTTTTCTTATCTGCCTCTAATGTCAAATGATACTAGAAGAACGTATATATTTGGAAAAGAAAGGAGTATACAAAAATTTAGTGAAGGGATGGTGAAGTAAAACTTCCTAAGAGGCTCCCTCAATAACTGGAAACTACTGGACGAGATTATTAGTGGCACAAATGTATTTTGCTTCTTTGAAATCTCTGAATCTGAGAGAGAAAGAATTAAACTTTTGTGCTGGTTTTGGGTGGGATAGAGTTAATTTTCTTCATAGAAGCTAGTATGGGGCTGTGTTTTGAATTTGTGCTGGAAAAAGTGTTGATAATACAGATGTTTTCATTAACCATCTGTGGCCATGGATAAGCCCATGACAGAGCAGGTATATCTTGAAGCAGCTGTGGCCGTGGTTATCTCTGCTGCAGCAGGAATACCTGTGAAGGGATTGACACCCAAGGATAAGTCCATGCTGGAGAAGGTATGCCTCGAAGTGAATGTGGCTGTGAATAAGTCTATGCCACAGCAGGTGTACCCCTGAAGAGACTGTGGCTCATAGATAAGGCTTCACTTGGAGCAGGTACACCCCTAAGGGACTGCAGCCTATTGATAAGTCCAAGATGGAGCAGGGGCAAAGGGAGGAGTTTATGGCAATGTTAAACCTGATGCTCTGGTCCAAAGGGGCTAGGGGTGGAGATTGTAATGGTCCTACCTTTAAATTGTTGTAACCTGGGATTTGAGTTGTATGTTATAGGAATTACTGTAGCAGGAACCACCTAACCCAAAGGAGGACAAGGCTTAAAAGAAGCAGTGCAAGTGCAGCAATGACCTGACCTGAGCTGGCTTTGGTGCACAGTAATCCCATGCAACACACCACCTCTCCTGTCCTGAGTGACCACCATAACAGATGGAGCCCAAAGTCAGGGACTAAATGAACTCAGTGGGCATTTTGTGGACACCTGTGGACATTTTATGGACATTTTAAAAGTGTGGTCCATAGACCACCTTGTATGGAAATGATTTCTGTGTATTATATCAAAGGATAGGAAGGCGGGGGGTGGTTAATGAGGAAATGAGGATAGTGTGGGACCTGAGCATGACGTAAACGGTATGGACTGAAGGGGGGAAAATGTGCTGGGTTTGGCTGGGATAGAGTTAATTTTCTCCATTTAGTGTGGGACTGTGTTTTGGATTTGTGCTGGAAACAGTATTGATAACACAGGGCTGTTTTAGTTCCTGCTGAGCAGGGCTTACACAGAGCCAAGGCCTTTCCTGCTCCTCACCCCACCCCACCAGCAAGTGGGCTGGGGATGCACAGGAAGTTGGGAGGGGACACAGCTGGGACAGCTGACCCCAACTGACCCCAGGGATATTCTAGACCATATGATGTCACGCTCAGCATATAAAACTGGGGGCAGCTGGTTGGGGCCAGCGGTTGCTGCTCAGGGACTAGCTGGACATCAGCTGGCAGGTGGTGAATGGTTGCATCACTAGTTCTTCCTGGTTTTTGCCTCTCTCTCTTTATTGTTTTCCTTTTCATTAATATTATTATTACTGTTGTTGTTGTTATTATTGTTATTACTATTTTTTAAATAGTATAGTAATATAATATAGTAAGTATAGTAATATTTTTAACTTCTCACATCCGTCTTGAACCGTAGAAGAAGAACTCAGGATTTTATTATTTTTGTGTACCATTTTGATGGCTTTTGATACCATTTTTAGGTTTTTCTGCCTCCTAGCAGTGATTTATGTCCTTTGTGCTCAGACTTCTTGATGCAGTTATTCTCTGTTGAACTGTGTTTTCCATTGCTAAGAAGGGCTTAATGAGACACTGACCACAAATTGCGTGATGGAAGATTTACTAAACTCTTTGATTTGAAAGTTCCAGTTCATATTTCTAAGCACTAGAAGATGACCTGTTTATCTATCCATCCATTTGTCCATCCATTTTACAGATACACATAATATTCAAGTTTAAGGAACTCTTTTCATATATTTTTTTTTAAACTCACTTGCCTCTCATTTCAAATTTTTTCTTTTTCAATGATAGAATTCTTTTCTTCTTCCTGTATTTTTTATGCCCTAGGTTTTTTGGGGGTAATTTTGTTATTTTATTTTTCCATAGTACTACATACATTATTTATTGCAATATGGCTTTATGGACCCCAAGTGCACTGTAGTGATGATGGCAAAAATAACTTACAAGGGCAATAGTCCCAGTTATGACTGCTAAGAAATATTCAGGAAGGGCTTTTAAGAGCTCCGTCAGCCTGGGACACGGTGGTATAGCTTATCTGAAAGGCTGCTGTGATACGTCTCTTTTTCATTAGCGATATTCTGAAACATTTCAAAAATGCATGTGAATTCCCAGCTTCATGACAAAGCTCTGTCCAGGAAAGGATTATAGTCCAATCCAAAGACCCATGCAAAGACTCCCACAGGCTTCACTGAACTTTCAAACTGTCCCCAATGACTTGCTGCAATTTAATCTATACGGAGGCAGCAGTTCTTAAAATGATGGGAGGAGGAAGTCTCAGAGTGGATTTTGTCAGGAAGCTTCTTCCAAATTATCTAAAGCTCAATTAATCCTTTGGGCTCAGCCTGAGGTAAGGCATGTTGGATAATCATGGTACACAGAAGTGGTCTTTCCAAGGTTTCTTTTCTTGCTCTGGGTTTGAGGGAACAGTAAAAACCTGCAACTCATGAAAGCCAGTGGCTTATTTTCTCCTTTGGGCTTCGTCACGAGAGCTTTTCAGGTGAGTGAAGAGGAGAGAACAAGCATCTACCACGCTTGTTTGTCTCTTGCTTGTATTTAAGAAACATACAGTCAGTTCTCCAAAACTGATGAAGATTTGAGTAAGTTTGGTACGTCTTTGCTTCCAGACATGTTTCAATAAAGCGGGGGCACAGACTGCCCATGGGAAGGATTTGGAGCCTTTTCCTTCTGCTTCAGAAGGATCCTGGAAGACTTTTCCCATTTCCACCTGCAGCAACCTCATTCCCTCAGTGTAGAATCCTCATTTTCCGCAACAGCACTAAAACATTTACAGGCCCAATCACTGTCACGAATCAACCACTTTTACCAAATTGCTTATAATTCAAATAGATAAGAGAGATAAATGGGGTGGCAGGGGCAGAGACCTGCCCCAAGTCACATACCAGGACCAAACCCATTATCCAGGTGCCTGTGGGCAGGGTTACACATAACCCAGGGAAAAAAACTCTCATTGCAAAGGACTAAGAGAAACTGGAGACTCATGCCATGGAAATAATGCTGCTTTGGACTATTCAGATTAAGAGCACACATTTCCTAAGTACGGGGAGTGTTTCACAGCTGTGTGGTGCAGAAAAAGCTAAATGCAGCTAAAACCTGTGCTTTTTTGCTACCACTGACTGTGCCCAGAGGCCAGGGAGGGAAAAAGACGGACAGCACATGCTAACCCAAGAGAAGAGACAGGGTGTACAGCTTCCTGTACACTGCCTGCAGCTGATTGTGGATTTCAGCATATGTATACCTACAAAGCCTTCTACTAAGTGCCCCATCAGAAAGTCATTCATACTGAATTTCAAGTGCATCTCCATGAGATGATTGCTAGATCTTCTCAACAAAACACTTCCAAAACTTTTTGACATATTCTGTGATTTCAATGCACAGCACACACAGTTATTTTTACATAATATTTATGCCATTCCTACATGTGATTCATGCTACTGTATGCTATGAGAATGGCTATATAATGTCCACCCTATGTGTGTAAATAATCCATTTTGCTAACCCTTTCCAAGAGGTTAGCACCATTTTGCCTGAAACATCTCCTCCAGCTCGCTTTCCCTCCTCCTCAGGAGAACGGACTGAGGAAGGCATCTGCAACTGGATATGGTTTGTGATGTGGGAAAGTCTGGATGGCCTTCATAAAAATGTAGGTACCGAGCCAAATTACAATATTCCTCACTCAGAAGAATGCTGTGAGACAAAGCCATTATTCAGATGTTGAGCACTTTCAAGGGAAGAGCCTGGAGACGTTACAGAATGATTGTCATCTGAATTATTTAACAACTTCCAATTAAAATAGAAGAATACATTATAAACAGCGGTGTCCTTGATAGCATCAGGAAGAGATGCTGGGGTCAGAGAAGTCAGTGCTCATTTTTCTTTTCAGCCCAAAGCTGCTGAAATACATGGATGGGTTCCTCACCTGGTATAGGTTGATGTGTCTTTACTGAAGGTAGTAGGTCAGCTTCTCTTTGGTGTTAATTAGCACAACGAAACTGCAATCAGCGAGGTGAAATCTGGAAACAATGTTTAACATCTTTCTACTAAATTAAATGGGATGGGATCTTCAGCTGGTGAAAATCATCACAGTCAGGTCTGTTGAGTCTTGTTTGGAATGCATGGGGCAAGAGTCAATCCTGCTTTATACATCTCCATTAACTAAGCCTGCTTATAGCAGTTTTGCAAAAGGCTGTAACTCCATACTACTGTGTAGATGCTGCTTGGCAGAGCTCTCCTGAAAGCTACCTTCCTCAGCTGCAACGCTGTGCTGTATCCCCATCACTTAACCTATTGCCACCCCAATCACAAAATCCAGAGTGATTCAGTCTCACTTGTAAATGCAAAGGAAGCTGCAGAGGGCTTGGCTCCTCAGTGGGTGCAGATCAAGACAAGGAAGCCACTTCAGTTTTAACCATGTAAGGAACAGATTACGCAGAGGAGATAACTAATCTCATTCAAAACCTAATTGGGCACAGTCCTGAGCACCCTGATTTATTTGGCCGGGTTTTGAGCCCGGGACCAAGACCAGATGATCTCCATAGGCCCTTCCAAAAAACTATCTCATGGTTCTGCTCTCCGATTTGGCCAAGAGACTTTTTCTGGATCTGTGATAGCCAGATGTCTGCTGTGTGTTTTTCTGGCTTTGCCTGATGTTGCGATGGGGAGGATCACAGGTGCAGCACTTATACGTACGGGGGCCATTTTAGGCCTGTGGAGATCACCCTTCTTTTCCTGTTAATCACTCTGGAACCAGAAAACGGAAGTCCAAAGGCCAAATCTTTAACTGGCATGAGCTGCTATGGCTTTACTGACTTCAACAAAGTTTTGTTACTTTGCAGCAGCTGGAGATATGGCCCCTGTCAGCAGGATTTTTCATAGAGATCTGGTACTTAATGTTAGCCATTTGAAAGCGGTGTGTGTACACTTTGGGTAGTTTGGTTACAAAGATGAAATATATTGTTTTAATATACATTTTAAACATACTGGTAATTTCTTTGCTTTTCTTTAAAAACAAGACAGAAAAAATTAATGGTAAGTGGAAATCCATTTTGCCGTGTAATAGTAATACACTGTATGTTATTACTATCCTGCTATTCCATGGGGAAAGTAAATGCCAATAAAAGGGATTATAAAGCAACATGCATTTTCAATTAGGGCCTACAGCGCGGCTCAAAGCAAGCCTTGCCAAACGTCTAGCTGATGGGACATAGCTCACAGCAAGTTCTGGACACACACTGAGCAGGAGGGGAGAGATGAAGGGACCCCTCTGCTGCCTCGCGGCGTGCCTGGCCAAGCCATGTTGAGAGCTCCTCCTGACCATCCAGGCAGGGAGCCAGGGACCAGGAGGGCAGAGCAAGGGCCAAGAAGGGCTGTGACTCCTGTATCTCGTGGTCAGGGGAAAGCAGGAATGGCAAGGAGGGCTGGTGGGCTGAGATGGATTGCTTCCCGCAGAGCGAAGAGGCAGACAGGGGCCATCTGTGTCGTATTAAATCTCCAGGCCCTGGCCAGAGGCTGCACAATTAGGAGACAACCCCTCTTCAAGCAGGCTGGAGCTATCTGTAAATAAACCAATGCATACCCTTGCACACTCGTAGTCATTGTATCGCACCTCTTATAGCTACACAAACACAGTTTACACACACACATATTATTAAGCTACACGCTGCAATGTATATGTACATATACAACACATATATGTTTGTATACATATACATACACATTATATAGTATATGCTTATACATGTGTGTGTCTCCTTGCTTCTCAGGCTAGACACAGAACCTTTAATTTTTCAGAGAGTTCAAGAAAACTGTAAAGTTTTTATATATATATTTTTACATGATTCCAGGCACGGAACACACAAAACAGGAAAAGGGAGTTGGGATGGGAGATGTGACAATAAGGAAGAGAGACGAATGCTCACAAATAGATGGGCCATTGAAGATGTTGTCCCTAAGAAATTATCTGTTTTCCTCCTAATACACCCACTTTCCAATTAAGTAAAATTAAATCTTACTCTTCTTCCTCTAGGAATGGTGAACCATTCTCATTGCTATCTGGGACAGGATTTGACAGCTTACATCAGGAATGGGCGTGAAGTTGCCCAGATGTGTCTGTTGAAGGAACCATTTTCCTGGTGATGACAGAAGTCTGGCAAGATGCCTGATAAAAATCTGAGAGGGATTTTTTTTCCCCCTCTTCAAAACAAAAAAATAGGAAAAAGAGAAACCTGTATGCATCAACCACATATATAGTGAAATCTCCCTTTTTTTTTTTTTTTTTTTTCAGGTAGAAACACTGAGGTCTTCAGAAAATACAGGAAATCTTAACATTGCCCTCCCCAGAGCCTCATCTATCAATCAGGTCTTTCCTTTGGCCCCATAATATTCAATCTCTCTCCCTCTCTTCCTCAATTTGTTGTATCTTGTACAGGAACCCAAGGCCACGTTTAATATGTTTGTTTTTTACACTGACAACATAAAGGTCAGCATTTAAGTTAGGTTACGTAATCAGATCAGTCCCCTGTGACTAACCACAGAGCAAAATAATCCCCATTTAATTGTCCTCTTCTCCCACCCCCATCCTTCCGAACAACGAAGTCCTATTACTTCTTCCTTCACTCTGCCTTGGAATTACTTCAGGGCTGATCTCAGGTTTATATGAATCTGGGATCAAATTTTCAAAAACATTTAAGCAAGACTTCCATCATAAAAGACTGAGGCATTTGGGAAGGAGGAAGACGTTTCTTTTTTTTTTTTTTTTTAAATGCTGTTGCAAGGCAAAAAGATGCAGAGGGATTCTCAGCAGGAGTTAGACATACTGGCCTAGTTCACATTTTTCTGCAGCTAATATTCATTGTGAGTATTGACTTTCCACAGTGAAATCCATGGGGGCCTGGAGGGCCAAAAATTGACTGGGCTCCCTGGTGTTGTAAGAAAGAGATAGGAATAAATGCAATCTCAGAGTCAGCTTCATATTCAATTAGAAACATTTCTGATTTTGGAAATGTCAAACTGAATTACTGCTATGCATGGTTATAGACTGGAAAGTGACAGGCTAAATATTAGCCTCGAGAAGGAGGACTTGGGAATAATGGTGAGTGCCAAGCTGAACAAGAAGTAGGAATAAATCTGAGTGCCACCAGTTCACTCCCACTGTAAATAAGGGAAACCACAAAATAATGTAGCACTTTAGAAAGTGCATGCCCAGTCTAACAAAAGAAACAATTCTGTACTCAGCGCTGTCAGGCTGCATCTGTAGTACAGCACTCAGTTTTGTGTACAGAGTTCAGGGTAGATTTGGAGGGGTGCCTTACAGGGCTCCTGATATGCCATCAGCACAGGTCCTATGAAAAGACCTCAGCGGAGCTAGGCTTGCATGTTGGATGGAGACTAAGGAAGCAAATAGCTTCCTATAGCTATTTGAGTGGCAGCTAGAAAAAAAGATGACAAATCAAAATTCTTCTTAATCATGCTACGTGATACAAGGGACAATGGTTTCGGTTTGAGAGGTTTAGTCTGGGCATTAAGAATGAAATAATTTTAGTGTAGTGTAGCACTGGAGCAGACTATCCAGAGAAGCTCTGACATACATGTCCTTGGAGGCTTGCAAGCCATGGCTAGGCAAAACCATGGCAGACCTGATCTATGGTTGGCTGTAGTCCTGCCCCAGCTGAGAATTTGGACTAGGAGGCCTCTGGTTGTCTCTTCCAAACAGCTTTTCCATGATTCTTTGATTCTAATAGCATCATATTTCTCAAAATTTGCCCTCCCCAACAGCATATTTTTTTTAACCTCCCTAAGGCCCTACTGAAATCTTGAACATGGTGGAAGAAATAGGATGTCTTGTTTCTTTCTCTTAACTTATACCATGGCCTACCATGTTCTAGTTTTCACTGCATAACTGGAGATTTAGTTTTCATCCTGTGCAGTTAGACAAAATCCCAGCACCCATGCCTGGCTACCAGCATGCATTAGCAGGGGGAAGTGTTCTCAATGCTAGTCAATGTCTCTGGGAGTTTCTGGTCACCTTTGACTACCCAGTTTAAAGGGTCAGACACCCATTATAGCTGAATTAGCTGGGGAAATCTTTGGAACAAGTCCTGTGCAAGGCTAGAGCATGCAACCCTGGATCCATAACAAAATGTTTTAATTGCTGTGCCAGCCAAACCTCTGTGTGTAAGTGTTATGCCTCTAAAGGAGTTGGAGATCAGAAATTCTGAGCAGTAATAATATAACCTTCATTGCTATGTAGAAAATACCTTCAGAACAGTTTAATATTTTATCCTCAGATACCAGTTCCCAAAAACTAGCTTTGACAACTGAGCAATTACTCCTAAGCTGAGCTTTCATGGTAAAAGAACATCCTGATTCAACAAGGTACTTAACCAAAATTAATTATCTGGATCCCATGACCCCCAAGTTTGCTGATATCACTAAAGTCAGGATCTCCTTCTTAAACGTAGGTGCCTGGTGCCATTTGAATACTCTATAGCATGTCTGTATGGGGTTGGTAATAAGACACAAGGTCCTGTGGTCCTGTGCCCTTCTGGAGCTGGCATCCAAAATGTCACTAGATACTTATCTTTGAGCAGCTGAACTGAGCTTCTAGTACATAGGTAGACACCCACAACTAGACTTCTGCATCTGGAGCCGAATCACACCTAATACAGCTTTCTGCGATGGGACCAAAAGTTCAAAAACCAATGTCATTCATTAATAGCCGCTTTTGTTATTTTCAGTCCAGATTATTGTCCCTGGTTGGAAAATGTTTTCTGCGAGAAGTCACAATAGGGGGACTATTACAGTTACAAGCAATGACTTAACTTTGTATTCATGAAGTACAAAACCACAACAAACTGTCAGAAGGTAACCTTGCAGTTTTACCCCAAATTTTTGCATTAAGCCCTTGTCTTGAGATTAAGGTGTTGCATTGTTTTAGGTAAGACATCCAACAGCAAGGGAAATATCGCTATTGACTGTAGAAATGTATCATGCGGCATCATGTCCTGAGTGGATATCTGGAAAAAATGAGCTCTCTGCTTTCCTTATTTTTTGACACACTTTCCCTGAAATAGTTTATTGCAGTCTACTGTTGGAAGAAGGACAGTGAACTACAAAGGATAATTATTCCCATTCTTATGTACTTAAGCACTTTGACTAATTGGGAAGGAATTGGGAAGGAAGCCATATGGCCCAGTGAGTGGAGGAAGGGACTGGAAAGCTTGAGAACTGAGATTTATGCCTCAATCTGCCCTGAGTGGTACAAACCAAGTCAGGTCCATGAAGTACCCAAATCTCACCCTCTTTAAAATCTAGAAAGTAGTCGGAACATTCCCTTAGTTAAGGGAACCACGTATGTAGAGAGATGTGGATATGAAATTCATCACACTGCAGCTAATGGCGTCTTTATGTGAATGTCTGCAAGCAGCTGTTCGGGCTGTATAACATTGAAATTTCAGTAATGCATAAAAAGCATATAACAAAAGTTACTGCATTTTATTAACTGCTTCTTAGATGCAATTTAAATGAGAAGATATGAGAGCTGTTGTGGAGTAAAAGTCTCTGCAGACAGGGTGTGCCCCCTTCAGCTGTGAGGCATATAACACTGGATTCCATCCATTATTCCCCGTTACAGAACATGCTGCTTTATCATAAGTGATGGGGAGAGAAACATTGTTGAGTAACTATAAATTGAACAAAAAGAGGTGCGTTCAGCAGCCCATTACTGTAATTCTGTAATAGGACTGGAGGATACAGAGAAGGATTAAGCGTTCTGAGAGAGAAACATAAAACGATATGAAACACATAGAATAACAATGCAAAAAAAAAAAAAAAAAAGAGGAAAAGAGAAAAAAAAAAAAAAGAAATGACCTTTCAGACCATGAACAGAATAATTCAAAGCAAATGTGAAGCCATTCTTTTCAGCAAGACAACCACAGTAGGTCACACAAGTGCTTGTCATTTTTTATTTTTTGTTTCTTTTTAATGCACAACATGAAGCTAGTGGTCCTGGACAGTATTAGTCAGAAATATCTCTTGAATGACTGTGCTTGCCAACTGGCTGTTTTGTATTTATTTTGTAATTATTCTGATTATTTGATATATGCATTCTGTGTTTTTTTCCCCCCTACCAGGAAAATAGAAGCATCAGATCTCCATACGTTTCTCATATTTGCGATCAAATGCATTCATGGAAAATATGGTTTGCTGAATCGCTGTGGGCAGGACTCATACATACTTTTCTAATGCCGGATGTTTGGAGAAAGGTTTTAAGTATACACTCAAGCCTCCACATTTTTTGTGAATAAACCATACCCTGGCTACAGAGACACCTGATTGGCCCTAAGCAGGCCAGCTCAGCTTTGGCAAGGCCTTTTAACGCAGAATATAGCTTTACACGCTCTGTAACCCACTGCGCATTGGCATTTTACTGCAGAAAGAAGCGATTCTGTCTCCCCCCACCAACAGCTGCTCCCGCTCCCTTCTGCCAGCCCAAACATTTATCTATCTGTGAGGTGGAAAGAGAGAAAAGGCTGAAACTAGCCCTGAAAAAAAAATAGTGTTGACCCAGATTGGCTCCCTGATCTGGCCCAGGGTACTGCTGCACACGAATTTGCACAGGATTTACCTCATAAAATTCAAAGATGCAGGAAACGATGGACAAGACTACTCTGGGCATACACTGCCTTCCATGGTGTTTTTTCTGAACTGACAGACCCTCCCAGGATCATAAGGACACCAGTGCCAGGACTCCTGATCTGACCCTGGACCACTTCATTTATGTCTAGATTGCTTGGATGTTACCCATGATGTCCAAACCCAACGTTACCTCTTAGCCACCTTCAAGGTTCACAGCACCAAACTGCATAACTCCATCTTAGGATATTCAAGGAACAGGTATTATCTAGAGAGAAGGAAGACCATAATGAGAATACTGGAGGCAAACTAATCAGTTCACGACATGCAGTATCAGTTCAAGCTCAGAGGTATTTAATTTAAATTTGCTTGGGCTCAAGGCTAGTAAAAGGTCTTAATTCTTACTGGAACAACATGGAAACTAGTTTAAAATGCACCAGTAGAAGCCTACTATCTCCTTGCTACCAAGTGGGAGGAGGAGGGAATGCTTTCTGTATCATAATATATCAAATCTAGCCCACAGTCAAGCACATAAGGAATTTAATTATTTCACTTTGAATTCAGTTGCTTTAAAAAATACAATACAGAAAGCTTACAAAGCATGGTAACATCATTCAAAGTCTGGAATATAAATAGACCACGGTTAATAGGCATCAAGAAGGAAAACACAGAAGCAGAAAAAGAAAGATGATAAACCAAGTGAATCCAAATATAGCTCAGACATTTTTTCTTTGTATTTTGTCTTTCTTTTTTTTCTCCCCCCCGCCCCCTTTGCAGATCTGTTTGTTGCCTCACTGACTATTTGCAATGGTATTCAGCCTACTGAGCAAGTATTTTTTGGGATTCACTTCAAAGCAAAATAGAGCACTACATAGGAAAGAAGAAAGGATGTTCAGATACGATGTTTCCAGTTAGAGCTCCACTCCACAGAATAAGATCAGTGTTTTTTCCAGCTGAAAACTCCCCTTCTTGACTTTCCTGAATCCTTCCAACCTTTCTCATTCCCTGTTTTTCAACACCTTGCAGGTTATTTTGATACAGAATCATAGAATCCCAGAATGGCAGGGGTTGGAAGAGACCTCTGGAGATCATCCCGTCCAACCCCCTTGCTTGAGCAGGCACACCCAGAGCAGGGGACACAGGACCGCGTCCAGGTGGGGTTTGAATGTCTCCAGGGAAGGAGACTCCACAGCCTCTCTGGGCAGCCTGTTCCACTGCTCTGGCACCCTCACAGGAAAGAAGTTTTGTCTTATATTCAGGTGGAACTTCCTGTGTTCCAACTCATGCCCATTGCCCTTTGTCCTGTCATTGTGCACCATGGAAGAGTCTCCCGTGCTACCTTACAGCTCAGGGTAGAGTAACACAGCAACTTCAATTCCCCTGCCATCCCTCTCCTTGTCCCTCCACTTCAGAATATTGTGATCTCCTTTGCATTGTTGTGTGAAAATCAGCAAAGAGAGTGCTTTTATTCTCTCCCAGTTGTGACTACGATGTTTCCAAAATGAAAGGAACAACAAGAAAAGGGAATGAAACCAGGAGACAAGAGGAGTTTTACTTCTTATGGCTTCCTTTTTTTTACTTCTGTTGGCAAGGAGAATTGAGTGGAAAAGAGAGGAAGAAACCAAATGAAAAGACAGTGACAATAAACATCTAAATATTTGTAGTAGATCAGCCATAACCAAGCTTTCCTGGAGCATACAGAAACCTATGCACACATTCTCACTGCCTTCTCCAGCAAAAACCCAGTGAGAACATGAATCCATGTGTTGTAGCTCTTGCTCAGGCAGAAAGGGGAAAGTTTATTTATGTTTTGCTGCATAAAATTTTATCTGTCCCTTGCATGTATTTTCTGCCTTGGGAAAGGTCCTAGCATTTTTAACCTCCTTGAAGGAGGTAGGTCCCAAGCCAGGATACAACCACAGGACAAATAACGATTCTTTCTAAGAGGTATCCTTAGAGAGAGGTTAACAAAACACACGGGCACCAGAATGAGTGGAGAGTTCTAAAAATAAGTAAAACATACAGCAGGGATATGAAAAGTTTTAGCTAAGAGATCCATAAAAAATGAGGGAAAAAGATCATACATACATCTACACGCATGCATGTATGTGTATGTGCAAGAAATAAGAAGCTGGCACTGATACAACTTCTCCAGCTGTCAGGAGAGGTCATTGGCAGAACCAAGACTAGAAGCGCGGTCACTTCATTTCCTAGCCAGCAGACAATGCATTAGAAAATTTTAGCTAACATGATTTTTGCACAGTCATTGTGAAAATGGGCAAATTTGAAGCACTTGACACTGAGAAAGCCAAGATTTTTTTTGTTATATATTTATCATTTTTGTAAGGTATTGAGCCAAAATTCTGGCTCAAACAGGCTTAGAGAACTGATGTTTAAAAAAACATCCCTATTTGTCTTTCCTACCACTTATAAAGTCTATGCAAATGCACAGTTGTCAAAGTTCTTTAAGTGAGAACACCTTACAGTTCCTGTATGATTTTTTCCTGATTTTTATTACTCATGATAGCTTCTCCTTCTCCTTCTTATCTGCTTCTACATATGCATACAATGGTTATATTGGCTCAATGTACATTCTTGATGACTTCATTTTCAAGAGCAGTCTTTCACCTTTCCTTGCACTTGCAGGTAACTTTCTAATTGCTCATGAGGAATAAAAAAAGAAAGCTTTTCAAACTTTGCCAAACCAAATGTTTAGGTGGACAAAGGATTTTTTTAACTGTCTTTATCTGAATACAAAACATCATCTTTTAGTTGCTGGCCAATTCACCACCTTGGAAAGTCCTGGTGGGCTTTCTGCCATGGTGTGAGCAGGGATGAGGATACCATGTCACCTTTTATGTCCCTGTTGGGGACCAACTCTGTGCCTCAGGGACCATTTTAGGTCTCAGCCCACCATTAGCGATCTTGCATCTCTGGGAAATATCCTCCATTCTTTCAGTCTTCACTTGCTGTCCACAGAGTTGGGAGTGACAAGAGGAACCTGTGATTTTGGTCCTTTCTCCTCCATGGTTTCAGCAAGCAGCAAGTGGATTCATCTTGAGTATTAGAAAACCTGATTGCATTTATCATCATCTCATATAATTCCCAGTGCAATACAATAGCACCCACAAAGAGAACCTCCTGGGTTCACTTAAAACAAGCATCTACAGTCCTGGCACAACAGAGCCGGGACACCTGATTGAGCCTACTTGGATTTGTAGGAGCCTGGAAAACTGAGCTGGAAATTTCATGGGAACAAAATCTCATTGAATTTCAGGTAGTATCTCTTCTCCATTAAAAGAGGACTACGACAGGACTATTCTGCATCAATGTCAGAATTTATTTCTGTATTTAGACTCATTACAACCAAGAAATACTTAGAACATTTCACCAAAAAACAAAGCCTCTCCAAATTTAAAATTACTAAGTAAACCATTTTTTTTCTTGGTCAGAAATAAGGTTGCTGGTGATATGTGATTTTTTTTTTTTTTCCCCAAGCAGTTTTTTCCCAGCTTTACTCAAGTCAGGAAGATACATACATTTATATACATAGTCATGTAGTAGTGCACTCAAACAGTACCCAGTGGAAGCTGTTGGTAATTGAAAATAGTCAAAAAGTTTTACTACAACTGCTGAAAATGTAGATCATTCAAATCAGCATGAGCTGAAAGGAATAGTGATTTCTACTCTTTTTTCTCTTTCAGTCAGGGAAGTTGAATAGAAAGGTGTTGCAAAATAAGAAAATGTCACTTGGCAAGTACAGTCATTGTGAACATTCCTGCGAGTGTCTTCCTCACTCCAGGCAACTCTCTAAGGTAATTGTCTATAAAACTAACCTTTTAATCTCCTCTTCTAGTTAATGATGAGTTATAAGCTCCTGAGGATTCCGACACCACTTAATTTGCCATCATTTTCTACTGCACCATCTAGAGAAAACTGACCCTTTCATTATAGCAAGAAACTAGGGATAGTAGTTACCTAATTAAATGCTTGCATCTTAGTACTATTAATTATTCTATCACTGCTTGCCCACATAAGTTTCAAAATCTTCAGCAGCGATTTTTTGAGATGTTTGTATTTTTTGAAAATTTCTTTGCTCTTTCATTATTACTCTGTTTTAAACTTTTATTTTGATTCTGGTAAGTTCACTGTAAATGGGATGGGGGGAATATAAAGAGAACCACCTGCTACGGTTTAACCTAAGCTAACTTGAGGATGCTGACTTTGCAATCAGCTTTCTATCCCCTCTGTTATTTCTGCTGCATTCAATACTTAATTGACCAGACTGAGTGCTAAAATGGTTGCAAAGTTATTTTTTGTGTAACAAAGTTAGTTTTTAAGAAAATCTCATTGTCTGTCTGGGTGAATCTCCCAGTTCTTCATTTCTTGTTTTGTAGCTCAGGACATAGCTTCTCTTGTCC
Source organism: Morus bassanus (assembly GCA_031468815.1). Lineage (NCBI taxonomy): Eukaryota > Metazoa > Chordata > Aves > Suliformes > Sulidae > Morus > Morus bassanus. The sequence goes on along the minus strand of CM062567.1, from coordinate 2,652,877 downwards.
ACCAAGCACAGTGGAGCTTTGGTTGTACTGAGCTAGCAGAAGTAGCTATGGGTATGTAATCTCTCAACCTGAGACGCTACAGCCTTCTCTTGTGGCTTGCAGCTAGTGCCTGCCCAATGGTGCTGCCTCATATGCTTCCCAGAATGAATTTTTCAAATTAAATGTGGTCTCACAGACATAGGCATCCTGCTTTGGCCTGAAGCATTCCCTGCAAAAAATGGCCACTGATTTGGCAAGCTCCTTCTCCGACCTCTGAAACAGTTTATCATGGCAAGGCAATGTGCTGTGCTGTGGGTGTTTCTATTTAAAACTGTTCTGACCTAAAAGGAGTCGAGGGAAACCAGAAGGAGGGGAGGGGCAGGGGGGAAGAAGGGAAAAAAAAAAAGGAAGGAGGGCTGGTGAGTAGATGTTGTAGCCTGTTTCCATGACACATGAAGTGTGTGGCATGTGATATAAATACCATGACCTGGTACCACACTGACAATTGCACTTCTGGAGCAGTGGAAATAGTAGCTCAAATCAACATTGTAAGTGGAGATTAGGGGACTGTGACAATTTCCCTTGGCTAACTCCTTACCCTGAGCTTTTCAGCAGACCTGCTGGGTTTTAAATATACGTTATGGTTCCCATGACCTACAGATAACCCAAAAGGAGGCGTCAGCATGTCAGGGCATGCACAGATAGGGGAGCATTTGATGTTCTAAGCAAGTACACCAAAGAGCTCTGTGGGGCAGCTCAGGGAACCACTCTGCCATCCTAACTCCTTGTGCTCCCTAGAACAGAGGGAGGGCACTGAAAAGTGAATCAAGGCTTATGGGCTCTTCCTGGAGACCAAGAGGGGTTATATCAATACCATGACAAATATACCAATTACCCATGGCAGAAGAGAGGTGCATATTGCTTATGGTTTCACTTGCCATGTAACAGATCAGAAAGCCCTTAAACTGTCCTAAATGAGCAGTTTAAACTTTGCTGCTATTGCTTGAGAGTTGTGAGCTGAGGACTTGCTCTGCAGATGGGGCTGAAAACTGCTTCTGTTTTACCCACAAGTTGAGAAGCTGATGGTCCTTCAGGATTCGAGTATCTGCACATGCTGTTGGTCTTTTGTGGATCACAGACCATAGCAACTGAAGTGCTGTGCCTCTGCTAATCCCAGGAGGCATTTAATTTCAGACTAGACCTTTGATTTAATGTCCAAAAGAGGATAAAAGCTTGTGTGTTCCAACCTTTTCTGCTGAGTGGGGATGGTGACAGAGCTACAGATGTAGGAAGTGGATCTATTGTTTATGACATCTGTGAAATTTTATGTTTCTACTGGGGATGTGGTTTCCATTTTGTAAATGGAACCTACAACCTAAAACTACGTCAGAATAAGATCTCCTAATTTTTCCATAGCAATGAAGACCTCTTCAGCTGAACTGGACAGCCTGGGTTCCCTTTACATTGAATTAAAAGAAATGGGAGCACTTTTGAGGAACTGGCTTCATCTAACCAGTTTTACTTTACTTTAGGATGAGATGAATTATGCTGTAGACTTGGGTGACTATAGCACGTATATCTGCGCTGACTACAGGAAGGAATATGGGTGACTGGTCCAGGTGGAGACATCTACAATGAATCCTACTCTTTGTCTTGATTCATAAAGGATTTAGGCACATGTTGTGAGACATTCTTCACTGATAATTTAAGAAATGGGTCTCAGGTTCCTATTCAGGCACGTGTATGTGTCTGTTCTCTGCTTGTCTGAGCTCATGTTATAATCAATGGGTTCCCTTTCAGATGGGGTAGGGCATCCCACCCGGTGTTCAGCTGCTGCTTCAGAAGGGGCATGCATCTTCTGTAGCTCCTGTGTCACATCCTGTTGTGTAACTGTAGAAATGTCTCAGAAATCACAAGACAAGAACTCACTCACCCAAGTGTAAGTATCAGCTTTAGGGTAAGATGAATCCTTTGATCATACTGAGTAGTATCAGGATTGAGTTGCAGAAAACCAGGTACCAAGTGTCATCAGAGGTACTGTGGAGATATCCCAGACACCCACGTAGGTCTGGCACACTTGATGTGGGATCTGGAGGAGACCTATACTTTGTCATCTCAAATGGCAGCAGCTGTGTTCAATTGCTGGACTTCTACCTACAAACTCTGAGTCTAGACATCCAATGCAGAAGTAGAAACCTCCTACACCTAGACATCTAAATCAAGCTGTCTTAATCTGTAGTCTGAATCCAGACACACAGCATTAGACAAGAGGAGTTCCATTGCAATTCATGCCCAGACAACAAAATAAAAGTGGGATTCAGGCACCCAGAAAAAAAATCTAGTAACCTTTGAGTTGTCCTAGTTGACATTGGAGATGTCTGCAAAAAAATGGCAGATATAACATGAGGCCAAGCAAGCAGTGCAGCTCTGGAAGGCCAGGTGAAACACAGGTGAGATACCTAGGCTATCTCAAAAGCTAATGGTTAACCACCAGAGATAACTCACAGGCACCTAGATTTTGTTAGAACTGGTATTTCTGTCTGTGTTGGCTTTTTTCTGATGAGTATCATGAAGTTAAAGGCATTACAATTCAGGGAGTTTCCTCAGGAATGGCATGCAGTGTGGAGGGAGCTTATAGGTAAAAAGATTCATGAAAACTAATCTTTTCAAGGTGCAGCTGGACCTAACTCCCACTGACTGCAGTGAAGAAGGAAGGGCTGTGTATATCTCAAGACTAACACCTAAAAGGAAGGACTTTTGCTTGCACCTCCCAAGTGTCTTGCCTGGAGCTGGGATTGGCTGTGCTCAAGCAATGCGCTTAATGTTTTGGCATAAAATATCCTCCACCTGCTTTTGCTTTAAACTCTGCTTCATTCTGCCTTATTACCAGCTTAATAAAAATAATATTAATGTCTTCATTTCATTCTGCAGGGTTTGGGATTATTAGACTGGCAGCCAACCAAGGTCTTTGCTGTAAATTACAATGCGAAGGTTATGTGCAAATGATATCTTGCTCCTTGGGTTACAAGTAAAAGGAGTTTTCATAGGCATACAAGGGAAATAACTGCTTTTTAAATAAAAGAGGTTAACTAAAGAGCTACCTTTTGGTGAACCAGAACTGCCCAGAACAACAAAGCTTTTTTGTTTATTTTGTTTTGTTTTTACCTCTGGTTAGGAGTTGTAAAATATTCTGCTATCACAACATACATGCCAGTGTGAGTCCAGTGGTTGTGGTGACTCTTGCTGGTTTTTTGCCACAGGCTCCCATATTTAGTGCTTTATTTCCTGAACCCCCAGCTACGGGAGTCATGTGATTGTGTGAGACTCCTGGAGTGTTATTTTTTTAAAGACTATATTTCTTCCTTGCAGAAGTAAAGAGACACTCGAAAATGTGATTTCCTAAAGGCTTTAAAATCAAGTCAAATAAAAGGGATGCTATTGTTACCAGTGTTTTTATGATTTTTCTATTAATCTTTAGATATTTGAGCATCTGACTTGTTTTTGAAAACAGGCGACTGCAAAACAAAGTCAACTTTGTGCCCAGATCCTGCACCAACAACACCATCTTCCTGAGATCAGCTGAGCAAATGCTTTTGGATTACATCCCCATTTCTCAAAAAAACCTTCACTAGCAAGTAGTCATATCAAACCATTCTGCATATTTTTGCTGCCAATGTTCTGTCTGGTGAGGTTTCTGACCTCTGAATTTCACGCTTTCATTTCCAGTACTAATGACCCTGACTTGAACAACTGGATTTTTAGTTTAATAATAACTGGGTTAGTGACACTCAAATTGTCAAGAAAAATTGTTCCATTTTTGTTGACTCTTGGACTCAGTTTAAGAACATGGGGCTCAGCCTTTGGCCCTATGATCAATGAAGTCTCTCCATACATACTGTGAGTGCGTCACATGTCTATGTGCTGACATATCAAGCAGTTGAGTTATATATCATGCTTTAAAAGCAGAGCTCAAGCTGCAGTACTGTTTGCTTTTAGGTTTGGAAATTACTGGGTCTGTCAAAAAGGTTGCTTTACGTTAACATCTTGTCATTTTAGATCACTTGCTGAAAAGTATTGAGCCTTGATTCTTCAGAAAGACTCGAGTTCTACCCATGGTTTGTTTAAATTACTGGGGACTTGTGCTACTGATTTCAATGAGGGCAAAACTGAGGCACTGAAAACTAAATCTATTAATCTCCCCGCATTCACCTCCTCAAGAAAGTTATAGTAGCAGGCTAAAGAGGCTATAAAAGCTTTTGAAAGAACCTCAAGCATAAATCCATTGAAGTGTCAAAGCTGCAATTCACTGAATGAGAAACAGAGCAGCCCCCTTCATTTGCAGAAGGTGGCTGTCTGAAGAAGCCCTCTGAAGTGGTTGGCTTCCTCTCCGGAGTTGATTAGTGCTTTTTCTAACTTCTGTTTGCAATGAACATAATGTGCGTTCCTCGGCTGCCGCTCTCTCATTACCAATTTAGGGTCAAGGAAAATGAAAAAAAAAGCAAAAGCAAGAGAAAAAAAAATCCTTTGATTCAATTTCCTTTTGTTCAGACTTCCTTAAATATTATCATTAGTTGTTGTTTATTTTACTAGGATTGGAAGGGGCAATTGTGGTCATACATCCGACTGCTGGCATAACTTAGACCAGAGAATCCCCTCCTGCAATTACTGGATCCTACTCAAATGCCTGCAATAGAGACTGAAGCAAATCTTTTATAGTTTCTGACTCTGTTGATCCTCCTGGAAAGCTGTGATCTTAGCTGATTACATCTGCTGGCCTCAGTCGTGTTATCACTTAGGATCACTGGGAATACATCTGCAAACAAACTGGCTTGCAAATTTTGCAGTGCTATCTAGTCAACATTGAGTTTTATCTGCTAGTTCCTAAAATCACTCAAGTCCTCACCTGAGTAAGCCCTCCATTTGCAGCACAAGAGCTGGGACTGAGAGAATACATACAACTGAAACTGTTCTAAAAATATCCACAGAGCAGGGGCTAGATGGACATGCTTGAACTGTCCTAATTTACTTAATGTGAAGTTACCTTGACTGTATCAAGCGATAGCATTTCCCACATCAGCTGTCTGGAATCCAGGATGACTTGGATGCCCAAAGTAGGAGGTTACATAAATGCAGTTAAGAAAGAGATTTCCCAACTGTGGCCAGTCTTGTCCAATTGAAAATTATGTTTATTTTTTGTTTAGTATCTACCATTCACTGAAAGTTTCATACAGATAATAAAAATAACAAAAATATAGAAAAATAAAAGCTATAGTTCTAAAATTCTGTACTTAATCTAACTAGCTAACAGCCATTCATTATATATTGCCTTAATCCACTGGAAGTTTATTAAAATTTTCTATAAAATGGGATACAGAAATAAATCCTTCAGTCAGTGTGCAAATTAATGCTCATACTTACCCGGGCTGTTCTTGGTCTCTTTGTATACATCTGAAAGAAATAAATGCACAAGCAAATTAGTGTATATAAATGAGCATATTTTTGCAATTATATATAGTATAGAATAATAACAATAAACATTTAACCCCCATTGTCTTTGACCTCAATTCCTCCACGATTTTCTCCATTTATGTTAATTTGGATTGGAGAGTTTAAAAAAGGTCAGAGAATTCAGTGTGATAGCAGGAAAGGTGCTTCTCCTGGTATTGAAAGCAGGGATCTTGAGTCTGAGGATACATAGTATTGCAGGTAAAACTGCTTGTGAAGTTCAGTATACTGGGGCTGAAGTACAGCCTCTGGAGCAATCTCACAAAGCAGGATAGTTAGAAGCAAAGGGAGGGATTTAGCTACAAAGTCACAGACCTAAATGCAAATTTCTAACAGAGGAGTTTGTGCATGAACTTGATGTCTGAATTCCCACTTTAGCTGCCGTGTTGGGTACCATTGGGTACATCTTGGCTCTTGAAGTATCTCAGGTTGCAGACTCACCTCTGTTGGAGACCATCTTGAGGGGGTCCAAACTTCTGCTCAGAGCAGGGTCAACACCAAAGTCAGACCCAGTTGTTCAGGGCTTTGTCCAGTGAGGTCTTCAAAACCTCTATGGATGGAGAATTCAACACCCCTATAGGCAACTTATTTCAGTGCTTAATTATCCTTATACTGTGGTTGGCTCTTTTTTCCCCTTACACTGAACCATAACTTTCATTTTTTCAATGTATGACCATTGTCTCCAATTCTTCCGCTGTGTGCCTCAGTAACAAGCCTGGCATCATCCTAGCAACCTCCCCTTAGGAACAGGAATGCAAGAAGATTTTTAACTATGTGAATGTGCTGAACATTTTCTTGATCCAAAGATATCATCTTCTCATCTTCACTTCTGTGGGTGATGAGTCCCTTCCACCCACTGGTCCACACAAAGGCATGTGGAAAGATTCAGGCTTAGCCCATGGTCTGATGGACACCTCAGGGAGGGTTTAGGAGGACATTAGTGTTGGCAGATTCGGGACACTGACTGGACAGTCACTCTGGGTTGACTGTCCTCCAGATTACATGTGATGGCACTCCTGAGGTCTGTTTTCACCATTTATGCATGAACAGTCTAGCACAGCAGCATGGGTGATCTTCAGAATTCTTGGAGGGCCTGCAGGGGTTAGTCTGTGTGGTGGATCAAGGAATGTGACCTTAAGAAGGCCCTTGGGAGCAGTGTACAGGCAATCCTATATATTGTAGATGCTGCCTCTGAGCCCAAGATATATCTGGGCTGACAGCCAGCACACAGGTCAAGAGGCTTGGTGTGCTTAAAGCCACTCAGAGGCTTACATTTCAGCTAGGAGTGAAGACATAGTCAATCTGCCATTTTTGCTGAAACATTTTCTTGTCTTTACCTCATAAATCTAGTCAGCAGACCTTGGCTCTCTGGAGCTCTGAGTATTTGTAGTAGTGAACCCTGAAAGTATTCAACACTTTCACCTAAGGGCTTACAGCACCAAGTAGCTGTCTGAAGCAATGGTCAACCATGGGGATGGAAAGAGAATGGGCTATGAAAACAACTGTGATTAAAGTATTTGTTTAATGCTACAAGTTGTCTTTGTATCGCAGAGAGGGAAGATGCCAAGGAATATCATCGGTTCATTGAGACACCAGTTTTTCCAGCTGAAAGCTAGTCAACCTGAAGAACTGATGCCATGCATGAAGGCAGGTCTGTCAACACACACAGCAGATGGTTGGGCTTCACAAGGGGTGGTGGTGAGTTTGAGCAGGGGAATAGGGGCCTCAGATGTGATCACAGGGGGAAGCAAAGAGTAAATAAACGTCTGGGCATGCACTACAGCAGCCAGCGTCAGTGGTCAAGGGCACAGGAGAAACAGCTGTGGAAGATCAGCAAGAAGGCAATGGCCTCACAACCATGAAGGAAGGATGGTGTTAGAGCCAGATGGGGAAGAGCTTGTGGTTTGTCACTCTGGGGTCTTGTGATGACAGGGATCTAAATAGCAAACTTTATTATTTTCTTCAGTTAATAAGAGTGCAACAATACCCATGATACAGAGTCAAATCTACATTTAGGGTGACAGGGCATCTCCAAGCATCAGCTGAGCAGTTTCAATTTACCACAGCTGGGAACCTGGACAGCTGACCCTTGCTGCAGCTGAGTTACATTGCCAGGAAAACTGCCCTATTCTCTCTAAGGAAGCTATACATATCTCCTCAGATGACCATCTACCTTCTTGATTGTAATGGAATTGTAAAGATTTACCCACAATGAGAAGCTGGGTTTGCTCTGGCTATGCCGACATATACAGCAGAAGTGACTCTGACCCTTTTGGTTCACCTCTCTTGATTTACACTTGCGGCAGGTCCTGCCCATCCTTTCACAGGGTAGGGAGACTTCTGCCCTTCGAGGCATTCAACGATATTTCATCTTCCACGGAAGGGCATATGAGACAGAAGACAATCCATCCATGTTAGAAGATGCCTCAGCAGCAGAAAACAGCCAACCTACTTGGTAGGTAACCCCTACCAAGAACACCTCAGCCCAAATAAAGGGGCAAGGCAGCAGCATATTTGGGATGTTTCTTACTAAAAGCACCCATGATCAGCAACCTAAGAGGCCCACAGCTACATCAAAGACAGCAATTGTTGCTTTTCCCCTCACAGGACTCTAAAAAGCTTATCTCTGTGGCATACACATTGTATGTCTTTAAATCACATAAAGCCCACAATCTTGCAAACATTTAATGTGATAACAGAAGGCAGATGTCTAAAGATCTTGGCAGATGTGGGCTTTGATATGTAGCACTGTTCCCTAACTGCAAATCAGACACCATGGTAGCTCCCTAGCCTTGTTTTCTGGATGCCAGTGAGCACTTCTGAAATAGGTTGTGAGTTCTTTTCTCCCTGAGAATGTCTCCAACGTAAGATGCATCTGTTTCTTGCAGGTAAAAACTGTGGGAAACAATACCCTTTTTTTCAGGAACCCGTACATCGCTCCTGCCTTTCTGCTTCAAAATCCTAAGACTAAAAAGCAGAAAGGCAGAAGTGTGGGTTTGTTTGGGGTTTTTATTTTCCTTTCATTTTGCTTTTATTTCCTCTGTTAGGAACGATACTCCAGTTGCTAAGGCTTAAGCTCACAGTCATGTGCTGTGTTCCCCTGCAGCCCCATGGCATCACTCACACCTCATGCAGAGCAGGGAGGGGTATTGACTCACTGTAGGTATCAGCGAGGTCATCAGCTGCTACAGCGAGGGAAGCACAGAGGCCTGAAGTCAGCTCTTGGCAGGTGGAGTAAGGTGGGTCTGAGCTATAGCCATCAATGTCCAGCCAGTGGATCTCTCAGAGCACTCCAGCTCCAGAGAGGAATGGCAATCGCAGACACTTTTTCCTGTTAGCATAGCTTTCTTTAAAGAAAAGCAAAAGTAATAATGTCCTATTTATCTCTGGCTAAGTTTTGGATTGTTTTATATATAAATATACAGATACATACACTTTTTATCTTATGATGATTACTTTTCTAATTACAACATACAAATCTTTCTTGGATTTTTTTTTGGCAATACCTGCAAAACAACAGGCTCGTAAAAATGGGTGGGTCTGTTTTTCATGTTGTGTGCATGTGTGTTTTGTTTTCCAAACCAAGCTGAAAGCCTTGTTGCCTGGGCCTTGCCCTTGCCCTAATGGAGAGCTTCTGAGAAAAGGCAGGAAGATAGGAGCCCTTGTGAAGGGAAGCAGCACCACTGATATACCTCAGACTACACAGTCCTGCAGTGGAAAACATTGCTGTGCAAACTGTCATCACCAGAGGCTGATAATGAAGATGCAGACTGGATTTTGTAGAGTGTGGCAGCGAACTGAGAGGAGGGGTGGCGAGGCACCAAATGCAGTACCAGGGATTGGCTGGGTAGTTAACTCTTGCTGGACTCACTGCCTGACTGGCCAGACCTCATCTCCCCACACCTCTCACCTCCTCTCCCCTTCTTCCTCCCAGCCCACCTTCTGAAGTAGGGCCCTTATCCCATGACACTTACTACATCCACCCAAATCAGGACTTCAGTGCTATGATCCCTGTCTTCTCTACCCATCTACCACAAATTCTCTCTAACCAGAGCCCTCTTCTCCTCCCTGAATTTCTTTTAGATGCATGGTCCAAAACAGGACCGTAGCTCCATCTACCCTCCTCCATGCTTGAACTGTTAGAAATCCAGACACCTGGTACTGTAGGACTCTTCTTCTGCCTAGATGTCTATATGCTCCCAGTCCCCAGCCCCCAGTGAAGGAATGAAATAAGAAGCTTTGTAAGAGAAATCCTGTAAATTAGTGCACTCTGGGATAGTCCATTCAATTAGCACATAGGAACCTGAGGACACTCTGATGGGTATGGCATTGTCTGGCAGAAGGAATTTGCTTGAGTGAGTCAACATGTGAAGGATTTGATGGAAAACACTGGCACCAACTCAGTTTCAACCAGCTACGTTTGATGTGGATGAGGGCAATACCAAAAAAAAAAAAAAAACAAAAACCCATGTGTTTTATACCTTGGAATACCTAAAAAGGACAGAAAATGGCAATTAAACCAAGTCTGCCTTGGACTTCATCCACTTGGCAGATGAAAAACTGAAATATTACTATGTGACTTGTCAGCAGCAGTTGTGAAAGGGTCCAAGTCCTGAACTGATTTAGGTCAACTGGGAGCAATGCATATCACCACTGGCAGCAGGGGTGTGACTTTGAACTGATTCTGGAGTAAATGAACTTAAGAACCCAGCTTGAAGGCACTGGCCACATCTGCACTTCCTGTTGCTTCATTAATAAGACTGTGTCACAGCACAGTTTGTAAGAAGCTTATATTGCCTAATAAAGATACTTGAGGTGAGTTAGGGGGGAAAAAAAAACAAAACTAGAAGAGGATTTTTTGGGTTCCTCACAGGAGAAGGGAGAACATGGTCTCACCAGAGTGTTCCTGGGTTATACATCTATTCTGGTTCCTCTTTCTGCAAGGGGTCTGGCAGTAAGAGAAAATGTACAAGTCTCATGTGATGATTAAACATACGGAATAGTTTTTAAAAAGAATGGAGAACACACTAAGAAATCAGCAAGGAAGAGAAAGGCTTGGTGATGGATACGATCGAAGGATATAAAACCATAAGTTAAAAGGAGAAAATGAGCAAGTAATGATAGTTTCTTCCAATAGAAGAACTATAATGTAATAAAATGAATGGGTGTTTCCAAATAAACACATGGAAACAGTGCTCCACACAGCATGCAGTTAAGCCATTGAACTCCCTGGGATGGGATATTGTGGCTGACAAAATTTTACATCAGTTCCAAAAAAAAAAAAAAAAAAAACAAACCCACAACCCCAAACCACTGATTCATGGATTGAAGATTGAAGAAACCTTTCCTGTCTAGGGGCCTCATATGAGGTTAGGACCCTGCACCACACCACGCTTCATGTATATGCAGACAGGAAAAAGCCAGTTCATGCCCTTTAGTGTCTGGGGAAAAGTATCTGAGACATGGAAGAAATGTCAGATTGCCTTCGGAGGGGAGACCCTGTCCCACATTCATACCCTTATCCTCCAGATGTCCAGACTCAAGCCCATTGCAGACCTTCGGTAAGCTCTAGGGCTCAATGAAGAAGGCAGATGTCACCTGCTACCAACTCCATTCCAGCAGCAATATTGGAGTATCAACACTAGACACATAAAATGGATTCAGGTCCTTCCTAGAATGATCCGTTGCAAAATCAGCAAACAAGTCAAAGTTACGGGCAGGATGTTCTAATTCAATCACCAGTCATCCTAATGTCAGCTGTGTAGATGAACTGCTGGTGGAGGACCAGCACAATGCTTTTTCTCATGCAAGCCCATATTTCACCAAACATTATTGATTTGTTTGGACAGGCAAATAAGATTCTGGTTTATCAGAAGTTTATAGACACCTAGTCATCAATTATTTCCCAGGGAATTACTGCTTATATACTTTACAATCAGGACGCAGGTGACCCAGAGAAATTATTCAGGAATAAGTTTCAGAACTAAGAAATGATGACAGATTTCCTAATTCATCACTGAAGTATTTCACCAAAGAACCAGCCATTAGCCCATGAAACAGGAAATACTTAAGCATGTGAAGAACAAACAGTCCCACAAAAATTAAGATACTATATCATGTTTATAAAACCATCCATGTACTGAAGTGTTGGAAAGATCAGGGATGTATGTGATGTAAAACATCTAAAAGTGATGTTCTCATGCACTGGCAGCAGGCATTTTCTTCCTGCAGTGACAGCAGGAGGAATTCAGAAGACAAATACACACTCACCATGCTGCTTCTTGATCATCTGAAGTATGGAGTTATTTACTGGATGTTATGAAGATCACCCCACTCATACAAACATGTGCACTAAATCAGATTGATCGCATTGCCCTCCTTCCTCTGAGTTGTTACTGGGTTTTAGTGAAACCTTATTGCTCTTGACTCATTGTTCTAGCATGCTAAAAAAAATTGGAGAACATCACTCTTTCTCATAGCAGCACCCACTGTAATTGTTACAAGAGAAAACAAAACAACTGGAAGTTAGTCCACATGAAATATTGAAGGGTTAGTCTCTCAGTTATCTGAGGTTCTCTGCACAAGCAAATTCATTTGCTTCCTTATGATTGACACAGCAACATAAACCAGCAGTTGGCTGTCAACTGGAGCTTGAAATCAGTTGGAAATTATGATAGCTGCTGTTATAAACTGGAAGGCCCAGGAGAGGAAATTCTGGTTTTGTTAACACGGCAAGAGCAGCACAGCCAATCCAGAAGGGGATTAGGGGCATGTCAAATCATCGGGGAGGGCTATGGTTTTTTGAGAGATGACGAAGAAGGAAAAGGAAAGGAGTTAAGAGAATGCTGGGATACCCCATGAAAACAAACAGACAAAAAAAATGAAATCCTCCCTCCAGCAGCAACAACCTCAAGGCTTTATACGTTCAGACTATATAGGTGGCAAGTTGGTAATTGAAGCCCATGCCAAGACCAGAGAACTTCCAGCCAAAACAGATGTGGTTTTATAGAGGCAAAGCAAGCCTTTAAAATGGGTCTAGGGAATTCCAAATTCAATAGTATGTCGATATAAACCCAAAGACATGAAAATGGGATCTGAGCTTTTAAAATGAAAGAACTAATGAAGTGGCATTTTTATGTGTCACAGCCCACATTTTGCTTTACCAAAACACAGTGGTCCTCTGAAAACGTTACCCCTGATTTTTCACCTTTGGTTCACAAGGATGTGGCCTGAGAAATCCCCGTGCAGAACAATTCAGCATTCTGACATCAGCAGCATTGTTACTATCCCCTCAAGGTATTATTTTATGCTATAGTTGGACCACACAGATCGCCCTTGCTCATGAAAGCCGGGAATACTATGTTAGGGACCAGATTTGCAGACTTTGTTATGTATGTGAAGTCAACAGAGCTAGGCCAGGCACACAGAAAGAAAGAAGGAACATACACACATGGAGACACTCGCATTGCACATCTACACATGCACACACCATGCACACAGCCGCACGCTCTCACAGTGGAAAGGTTTGTCCAGTATAGTAGAGCTATCAGTTGCCTGCTGATGCTTAAAAGTTTTCATCACTGTCTGCATGCATCACCAAGAAAATTACGGTCTTACTTTACAGCATTTTGCATATCATAAAAATGTAATCCCTGCCACAAAGAGCCTACAGTCTGAGTGTAAAAACAAGGGGACTGTAGAGAGGACTCAGCATAGAAACCTTGTCTATTTTCATTGTGTAATGTTGATTCTTAAATGCTATTTCAATATGTCAGTGAAGTATAGATTCGTATAACAGCCTAGGTTGGAAGGGACCTCAAGAGGTCATCTGGTCCAACCTTTTGTCAGAAAGATGATGAGACTATCCAGCAACTTGTCCAACTCTACACTGTCCCTGGGAAGGTTGTTCCAGTGAATGATTGTTCTCACTGTAAAAAATTTCTTTCTGAAAGTCAAAAAGTACTTTCTGAAAGTCCACCACACCCATGCAGCTCTCCTTCAATGGCAATACCAGTGCTCAGACCATATGAAAAACACCATAAGCGTCTTTCATCTAAGATCATAGTTGTGGATTTGCTTGAGTTTCAGTAGAACTCAGAGTTTCTTTGTTCATCACCTACCTCCATTTTCTTCCCCCTTCCTGCCCAACACTTGACTGTCCAACCACACAGGATGTTGACATATTCAATTTGCTGGCAAAAAGGGGCTGTGTTTACACTTCTGTGAAGCAACAGCCTCTACAGCAGCTTTCAGCATGGCCCATCTCATATGTCACCAATCAACCATCCAAATGTCTCCCTTCACAGCCTGTCTGGGAATAGCTGGCTCCCCTAGCACACCAGGTAATATTGCCAGCACAGTCTAGACATGCTTGGGCCTTCATTATGGAAGGAGGACAAACCTTGAAGTTGCCTCAGAACCACTCTTAATAGGTAGTGTAGACAGAGTTAGGGAGGAAATGGTAGGACCAAAAGATGATCCTTCTCATCATTTAAATTTCAAGTCATAACCCACAATCTAAGTCAAAAGACTACGTGTCCATGAAATAAGCAGTTACTTTAGTTCTAGTAGTATTTAGCAACTTCAATCCATAAATAATGTGTTCCAAAGGAGGTGACTAACCTCTCTTCTTCTTTTAGAGGTGGTAGAAGGATGTGCAGAAAAGTAGTCAACCTAAGATTATCCAAAAGGTTGGAGACAGAGCTGGAAAAAGGCTACAAGTCCCCTGAAACCCTAGGATGTGCCTTGCTTATTAGACTATGCTGCTGTTCATGATAAATACTACTGGCTGCATACTGTCAATGAATAGGTAAATGCGGTATGCACAATGGTTTTGTGTTGGCTGCAGAATTTGCTTCACTGACAGTAGACAGCAGAAGAGAAGTGGGAGGGGAGACCATAGCCCACTGGAAACCATGAGCAATCTCAATGGATTTCCACGAGTCTGTAAACACCTTCTCCAAAGTCCTCAGGCTACAAGTGAAGTCACCAGAGCCTGAGGCATTACACTGCAATGGCAACTAAACGAGAACTGAAGAAAACACTGTATTTTATTTTCTCTTCCTTCCCTTCCAAGAATGAAACATTATAAAATACTATTAAGAACAACTTTTAAAATGCATTTTCCCTCACAGATTATAAAATATAATCTCATTACCCCAAGACTTGGGTTTCTTGTGTAAAGATCTGCCAAAAAGAGGCCCCAGTTCCAGTTCACCTTTTACACACAGGAGCCTTCATCAAACCCTGAATTATCCAATTAAATTTTTAGGGGGGCAAGAATTCCTGTGAAGTCATTGATTTATCTTTTAACATGTTGTCTGAAGGGTACTCTTGGGCTTAAATGTATCCCAAGACAGGCTGGGATGGTAACTACCTTTTCATTCTAAGCTGCAGAAATTGCACTTGGAAACCTCCAGAGCTAAAACTGGTAGCTGCTACAACAGCTGTTAAAAACCCCTGGTTCTGCTAATGAACACAGGAACAGCTGTCCTGGGTCAGAGGAAAGGTCAGTCTAGCCCAGCATCCTATCTATTAAGAGGGCAATGATCTTTTTCCCTTTTCTCAGCTTCTGGGGAAAGAGAACCCGTAATCTCAGTAGGTCATTGGAGATGGAGACCAACACACATGAAGGTTCTGGTTAGTCTATTGCAAATGTTTGAGTTAGAAGACTCTGGGAAGTTTCTGAGGGGCTGCCACAAGGCATATATTCCCAGAACAGTGCAGATGCAATGTCAAACAAATTAACAAAAAACCTCTTTCTAGGTGACTGCCACTTCTCAGAGGGTGAGGAGTGTTTTCAGCTTCACAGAGAACACAACCCACTCCATCCCACCCTCAAACTGGTCAAATTTATCAATGATCTGGTGCTGTCCTCTGCAACCTCTCAAAGCAAGGTACGAGTAGCATCTTACTCATTTTGTTGATCTTTCTGCACAAGAGGGGACTTTATCAGTTTTCTTGGTCATTTTGAATGTGTATATTCTTTAAAGGCTTTTTCATTGGAAAATGTGTGTATAAAGCTCTCTTCTTTAGATTTTAAATCCTGTTGACTTGGCAGGATTGAGCGCTTGACTTGAGCACTTAAGATGATCCACAGAGCTAATAACGTTTATGATCGTCCAATGAATACTCTACTTTGCCAAGTTACTAGAAAAATATGTTGACAAATCTATGACAGACTCTAGGTACCATTTGGATAGGCCATCTCCTGTGCCTGTTGCTTTAAGATCTGTAAAAAAGGTCTACACATGCTTGCTGGGTCTGTCTGGTCTGCCCCAGCTAATAAAGCTAATGCAGCTAATACAGCTAATGCAGCTAATGCAGTAAGACAGGTGCCATGTTATTTCTTTGTGCAGCACCGAGTGCCACACGACCTTTGCATTGATCCCCCAGTGAAAGGTCCACTCTTGCTTCCTCTGAGCCTATGTGAGGGTGAGTGTGGCTTCAGTAGAGAAGAAAACTAATTAAAGCCTTTCAGCTTAAATTTGCTTTTCTTTGATCTTGCAACAATTCTGGAGTTTCTGCAGCCTCCAGCATAAACCAAAGTTGCTGCAGGGCTCTTCTGAAGTGTGGTGGTTGAATGCAAAACCCACCAAGCAGTTATTCCACTTCAGCAGGAATAGCAAGACGGCAACAGCATTGAGGGATGTGCAGATACTCTGTTGTGCAGCTGAGCATGATGTAGGCTGGAAGGGGATGACGGGACAAATGTGGGTCCTGCATCACCCTGCACAAGGCACGTTCAGCCATTCCTGTGCATTTTGAAGCAAGCACCAAGAGAAAACAGAAAAATCTCTAAATCTCTATCAGCCTCATAGCATGCACTCCATTTCCACACTCAGGGCACTTCTTCCCCCATCTCCTCCCACCCCTTTTCCCACCCCCTGCTCTCACTTCTAAATAGCCATGGGCACGGCTGTGTTCCTTTTGGACTCCCAGCCCACATACTGAAGTCAATGCAGTGATTATGGGGGTCAGCTCTATGCATAAACATCGCCTCCTCTTCACAGGGCTGTTTCAGGGGCCTTTGCCCTGTCCCACCATGAACTGTAGCAGGAAATTCTCCTGAGCTATCTGAGGGCTAATTAAAGGAGCAGCCCAGAGACCCTGTAACCTCCTGAGAGTCCCGCAGAACTGCTCTGGCCTCTGTCAATGCACATGACAAGGTTACTGCTGCAGAAGGCAGCTGGGGCTTCTTCAGTCAGATACCACTGTTTTATAAACCCTGGCCAAGATTCGTTAGCTGTAATAAATGTGTTTTCATCGTGACAAGCTAAAGCTCTCTCACATAGGGGTCTGTGAGCTTCCTGGCAGCTCTTTCATTAGGCCTAATGACCACACTCTGCTGTCGCTAACATGCCCTGGGCAAAGCTGCTCTGGGGCTTGTGCAGTTTTAATTAATAAGAAGTGGTCTTGTTTCTTTGGTTTACGTTAGATGCCCTTTGCATTGCTCTTCTCATTAAAGTAAGGGGTGTCTGCACTGAAGAAATGTGGGGGGTTTTTTCTTTCTTTTTTTTTTTTTTTTAATGATGACGTGGCTGGAGGTCATCATCTCTAACGAGAAGACTTCAGCAATCTTGAGGTTTAAGTATCAGGAAACTCTAAAGTAAATGCATTTAAGCTGATAATAATATTCCTTCCAATACCCTGCGCTTTCAGGACATGTTTTTGGCTGACATGTGAACGAGAGGGGAGAGCTATGGGGCTGGATAGCTGCCTTCATGTCACCTGATCATTAGTTGATGTAACATGTTGGACACTGTGAATGTTGAGCGGTTATCATCCACCAGGAGTTTTCTTCTCATTTCTCCATTAGATCTGCTCCTTGCTGCACTGAAATGACCTCAGCAGTCTTTACACTAGATCATGAGGTCTAAGAATTTTCTTCTTCAATAAAAAAAATTAATTTCCCACTGTCATATGAACTCAAGCACTGAACATTTGTTGAACTCATGAAAAATTGCAATTAAATCATAAAAATTAAAAACATATGCAAAGATGCACCACAGAGTGGTGCATTGCCCAGTAAGAGGCTGAGGTCATTCAGTCCAGTACATCAGTCCATGCCTCTGTAGGGAGAGGAAGGCAGGGAAGGAGAAGTCATGTGGTATTCAGGAGTCCCATACAGCAATAAATTGAGATAGTTACCCTGCTAATAAACAGAAAAGAGGTAGTCTTAGGAATTACAAAGCAGTGAGGAGGAGGAGGAGGAAATTAATTAGAAAAGAGTCTAAACTCACTAAATTACCATGCAATTGCCATCATAAACTCCAGAACATTGCTCTGTCTACTCATAAAACCATCTTGCAACAAACAGACCTGTTTTGCTGCACTGCAAACAGTTTTGTCCTTTGCAATAGCTTTTTTAATCCCAGAGTAATCTTGGATGGATGATTATTCTTGCCACATTCTCCTTTTACTCCATATGCCATGAATTTTCAGCAATGCATTGTTACATGTCAAGTTCAAGTAGGCAGGGACAAAAAAATTTGTTTCCCTTTCTAGTTAATGAAACCT
Source organism: Morus bassanus (assembly GCA_031468815.1). Lineage (NCBI taxonomy): Eukaryota > Metazoa > Chordata > Aves > Suliformes > Sulidae > Morus > Morus bassanus. Next base: position 2,634,874 of record CM062567.1, on the reverse strand, counting down.
ATCTAGCTAGGCAAAGTTTCATTATTAGAAGACAAGTGAGTTCACTTCAGCAGTTAAACGTTAAGGCATGGGACTGATTTTATCTCCCTTATACTGTGCCGAGATCCTAGATTTTTAAGTTTCCTTGTAGACATTTTCTTTATCATGCTGGTGAATGTAGCTTTCTTCTTCTTCTCCCAAAATTTTGCATTGGTGAGGAATTGTTTCCAAAAAAATCCTGTAGCTTAGTCATATTTTTTTTCAGTGAGACATAGGATGAGCAGGGGCAAACCATGAGTTTATTCCTTCTACACAAAGAACACAAAGCAGGCTGTAATCAACCCACAAAGACTACAGTTTTTAGTTTATACAGTACTTGAAAGGGGCTCAAATAACCTTAAATTTTATTCCCTGCTCTACTTCTAGCCTGCTAGATGCCCCCTGAGCAGGCACATCAAATGTGCTTCATTTTCCCCACCTGTAAAACAATGATCATGAAATTATGATTGCCTCCGTAAAGCTCTTTCATATCTCCAGTACTATGAGATGAAAGGTACTATCAGAGAATCAACTTTCCTTCCTTCCATCCTTCAATCCTTCCTTCCTTCCTTTCCTACTTGCACAATCTTTGTCATCCATGTTCTTTTTGATGTTACAACACAGGACTTTGTATCTGACTCTGAAATCGCTGATTTTTTTATGATTTAAGGCAACTGAATTGCACCTCTGTAAAACTAACCAGCAAATACAATAAACCCAAAGGGCAAATGTGAAATATGAGTAAATAGGATCTCTTATTTCCACTTCTTTGTCTGTTGGTTGAAATATTTAATATTTATTCTGGTGCTGATGAGTCATTAGAACATCACTGAAACGGATAAGTTCCTGCTCAGCTCCTATTTTATTACTGAAATATTAAAAGCAAAGTGAAATAGTAAAATTTAATTTGCTTCCTATGCGTTGCTGATCAGGCAGTGAACAGCTGTGGCGCTTATATTCCCTAGCTTTACATACTTAAATGCCTACGTCTAAACTTAGTCATCCTAGGCTGCCTTACAACCAGCAGGAGAAATATACACCTTCCACAGGGCTTTACCAGTACTCTCTGAGGCACCTGGAAAGTCTGAGGCCAGGAGATTCATAACATTTTATATAACCCTAAGAGCTGAGAGAGGAAGACCTAAAAAAATTAATCACAGTGACAAACACTAAAGATTCAATAGGGATCCCCTCTACTAAAGGATGCGGCTGGGTTGGCTGAGAAGCGGGATTCCAGAAAAACATCTCAGTTAGGGTTTCAGCTGCCTCTATTTATCAACTCCCTCCCCACATTGGGCATTTGGATTATGAAGAAGCCCTCACTCAAGCATCACTTCGTTACCTACCACATGATACGTGCCCCACAAGGGAGCTCTGCTTGAATTTCTTGCAAGCGGTAGTAACTCAGGAGCACCTATGTTGACACTTCTATTTATCAACCATTTCCAGCAAATAGTGACTAGCAAGACTCATATTTCTTACTGCTGCAACAGAAAATGTAGTTCACTTAATAGACAGTTCTTGAAAAGCTGACACATGTATACCAAATAAAACTCTAGAAATTGTTTCTCTTTGATGGCACAGCCTTCCATGACACATGATTTTATTCTTGGCCTACTGGTCAGAAAGTGAAGGCAGGGTGTTAGTGAGTGAACATCAAGAGATCCAGATTCCAAATATTTTCACTGCAGATTCAAAAAACGTTAGATGCTTAGTCAAGGCTTAAAAACAAAACACTCCATGAACAAATATGTACATTTGATTTAGTCTATAGGAAAAGATACTGCAGGTTTCTACTTGTTCCCATTTTGTACTGAAGTGGTCCCTTGGTCCTTAGCCAATCTGTACCTTTTATGATGTCCGAGAATTGATTTGCTCAAAGTTATGCATTTCCCTCATTTAACAGTACTGAAAAAGGTAAGTCAAACCCACAAGACCACACACATTGGCATTCAGACATTAAATATACTGTGCACAGCTGGCATAATCACATAAATTAATGTTTGCTTCCATCTAGTGGGTGGAAGTAGAAATTGCATATAGGAGAAACATGCAAATTTATTTTGCAGTGAGTTGTGGGTAACACATAGAAGTTTTTTCCTTCTTTAATCTGTACGATTTCATGTCTGGTGTAAGTTCTTCAGAATGTATTTATTAAATATAGTGCAATGTTTTAATTTAGCCCTTAACCTACAACCTCATCTCTGGGCCACTTTTGATTCACCATGACTGTCACTCTTGGAAGAAGTCCAAAGATGAAGAAAGGGTTGATTAACTTAATTATGTAACAGTTGTGTCACAGAGGGCTGATATAGCAGACTAAGCAAGTATACTAGCAGGAGGACTGCTTTCCATGATGAAGAGGTCTTATGAAGATCTATAATCTTACTGGAAGGGCAGTGTAGTATAACATTTGGACACCAGCAGCAGAAGAATGAGATATGGACTCTGTCTTGCTCTCGGTTTTTCTATTAGACTTCCCTGTGACACTGAATAGTTTTAAATAGATCAGAAAATGCCACTAGAAGGAATTCGCTGCATCTTCAAGAATAGTCCCGTTAGTCATAGAATAAAGAATAGTCCTCGGTGGTCAAAAAGGCACCTACTTCATACTATTCACTGATAACTAGCCACATTACCCTATAATATTCTTTAGATGTAGTAGTGAACATCCCAAACTCAAAGTAATAAGATGCTTTATGAAGAGAGATGGGGTGAGCAATAAGAACCAATAGTATTCCATGTCTTAAAAGAATATCTTAAGTAGCATTCCTAGAGGATCCTGGGAAAGGTACCATGGCCCACATGACACAGGAGGAAACACTTATCTCTAGAAAAATGCAAGACATGCTCAGACTTTGGAGGAAGGACATGAAGACTGATGAATATGGAGGCAGTGCCGCTGGGGACCAAAGAGCAGGTGAGAAGGAGTACCTGGATTGTCCTCTTCTGTGTACCTAGATAATATGAAGGTGATATTCAAACCATCCAATTTAGGTACCTGACTCCAGGGTACAAGACCTAAAATATAGGTACTTACCTCCCCAAACAAGGATGAAAATGGATATAAACCTCACATAGTTACTTAGAGTGATTCAGTTAACGAAAAACTAAACACCTACATTTCATGAGCTAAAATGTTCTTTCAACTCAGTTGATCCTACTGACTAGATCTGCAGTGAATATGATGCAACCTGAGACTCCTTGCTCACATGAGCTGCTGTGATGCAATTTAATTACCTAACCATGTGTGTCTTACAACATTTGAGACACATGGGTTTCTAAGAGGTCCACATGGGGCTTACAGATTGGACACAGGACCTACAAGACATTTTGAATGTTCAGGAGCATCAAATAGAATATGTCAGAATGTGTCAACTGCCACTAAAACCCCACATTTAGACAAGTGAATCTTCTTCCTACAAGCCAAACTTAGTTATTTTAAACTACAAGTTAATTTCTATCTCAGGTTACAGTTGAGTTACATGGAATAGAGTCTTGGCCTGTCCCTCATCAGCAATGACTTTGTCATGGCAACACCCATAGGAGCTAGGAGGCAATGGATATGCAGAATCCTTGAAGCTAAATAAGGGAAGGTGCCTGCTCCTGTCATAGCGGGAGCGCACAGTACAAGAGACAGATTAAAATCTACCATTATTTGGGATTAAATTACCTACGCCAAAGTAAAGAACACAGAATAGATGCAGTATTCACAGAAATCATGAAAATCTCATGCACTTTTCTTTCTGGAAAACAGTTGGATTTTTTTTCTGTTAAAAGAACAAAACCTTTTGAAAGGGAAATTGGCTACCATCATCTAGGCATTTGATTCTTTCAGTTCCAGTGGAGAAGGGTGATAAGAACTCAATAATCAAACCATCTGACATACAAAATGTAAACAGCCTTTCTGCATGAGTATGTGTTTGCAGCATAGTACCTCTGATATATAGTAGTTAATCCGAAGCACCAAACTGAACTGTGACTTAACAAATTTATAACATCACAATGTAATATAATTCTTAAGAAAAACAAAACAAGACAAAAAACTTCACAACTTACTGTTTGATATATTTTCAAACATCTTCAGAGCTACAGAGATTCTCTATTTCATTTCTTGCTTGTTTGTTTCTTGTCAGGAGATGTATTTAAATAACAGCTATATTATGTTTTCCAAGCCAAATTTTGTGGAGAAGTTCCTAATTGGTTCTCTAATGTGATGAAAAGAAAGACAAATTTATTGAACACTTTGAAGTGAGAGCTGGATTTATCCTGTGTAACTTTAACCACCAGAAATATATGCCTGAGGTCCAAAGCAGTCATCTAGGTTTCCTTAATAGTCAATGAAGTGAGAGAGAGGCATCTCATTCCAGCTATTTTGGACACCTCTGCCAGGACAGGATGACTCATAACCTGGAAGTATCCCTCACTGTCCACTGATTGTAGAAGTAGACTTGATGATTTGCTCAGAGTAGATGCCTAATTCTGAGACGGATAAAGTTAGGTAAGATAGAGGACACCTCTTTTCTCTTCAGCCTTTGGGGAGAACATGAGTTTTGGGCATTATGCCATAGTCTTTTGCGGGAAGTCTTGTGTTTTTTCTACCTGAACTTCACACTTTCTGGAAAAGGGGCCAGCTCTCAACTAAGTAGCAGAGGATTGACATATAGCCAAGTCCTTCTTACCAGGGGTTATTAACTTAAGCGCAGCATCACGGAAACCTCAGTAACATTGCTTTCAGGTCAGAACACAGATTTCTCTCATCTGCTTACAAAAGATAGGGAGAGCTACACTCTACTATTGTTTGGAGCTATCTCTGAGCTCCTTCTGCAGTCGGAGAGATTTGTTCCTTCTGACAATGGCTTAGTGGAACTAATGCACTAAGCATTCATGCAGATCTTTATGTGAACTGTCCTCTAGAAAATTTGTCTTGCTGTTACCTGCAAAGAGTCCACAGTAACATTATTTTCACTAGATTAAAAGTACGTTCTGCTGTTTGCCAGTATTAACAAAGAAGGAAAAGGTATAGTAGATAGGAAACAAACATGGATAAGGTCGAATTTAAAAGATCATGATTTATTTTTTCACATCATTGTGATTGGTTTTGGTTGGTCTTCTTGTGGACCAACTGGAAACAGAAGACTTGAATGCCGCACTGAGAACAGTAATGGATGAAACTCACATAATTGATGCCATTTTGATAGGTAGTCATTGGCAGCATCATCAGCATTAAGTTATATTTTGACCTTTTTTTATTAATTGGTAATGTATTTTTTTTTCTCTAAAAGCCAGAGAAAATGTTCTGTAATGTGTGATTGTAAAATGTCATAACCTCCTGAAACAATGGGATGCAGAAGCCTTCTGAAACCAAGGATGAGGAAGCATTGTGAAGGTATTTGGGATTCCTTTTCTTTCTTTCAATGAAGCATTGAACCTCACAAAAGCTAGAAGCAGACATAGATTTGGTGTTGTATGCCACGACGCTCACAACTACACTATATACCTTGGCCTGGAAATTATTTTCCTCTTTGTCAGACTTTTTCAGCTTTCTTTGGTATATGAGCCACATTTTACCTGATGGCATAACTATATAACTCACCTATCTGTTCCCTGTAGCAGACTGAACTTTCCTGTCCCTGCCTTGAAATGTGGCTTTGTTTGCTGAGGACTGAAATCCTTCAGTCCAACAATACTCTTTGGGCTTGTTACAGGGTGACCAGATGAAACCTGGTGACCTGAGAGAGACAGAGTGATCTAATGCCACCTTTGGGACTTGAAATTAAGACCACCTACAGGTGTAAACAGTTACAACTTCCTCACATCCTAGGAATTTATTCTCTCACTTGGAATTTTTTGGTACTTGAATAATTCTTTTCTTGGGCTCTTTCCTGCAAAACCTTAATAAGAAGTCTGCATATATTTCAATCGGGTGAGCTTTTTCAGAGTTCCCTTAGTTAAAAGCTACTGTTCCTATCCCACAACTTCCTGTAACCATAGAAAAATTAATAGAGGTGTCTAGTTTTATTTTAATCACTGTGGGGTATCTTGCCTGCTTTCCAGATGCTGCTCCAGAAAGAAGTGGGTCACATGTAGGTTAGGTGAATAGCTCTCTAGACCCAATCGCCTGCATTGGCTACAGATGTAATTTATTGCCTAAACACAGATGCTTTATCCCATTTGAGGTAACCTAGCATAGCCAAGGCATTTGCACAGACCTGCCTCTAATACATGATTCACAGGAGACCCATGCCCTAACGAAGATGCAGCTGGTAGCCAGGAGGGTTATCTCAGAGCATCTCAGATGGGACAAGGTGCAACTGAGTCAAGTCCCTCATCAATATGATCAGTGGAGTTTAGAAAGCATCTCTTCTCACTTAAAGGAGAATGGTTTGGCCAGCACAATGACTTTTTGACTCCAATTACTGTCTAATGGTTTCATGCCGTATGAGAAACCCCTGAGTATCACAGACACCCACAAGAATTGGCAGCTCTGACACAGGAGGTTCAGGATATGAATGCCTGTCTCAAGCAGGCATCTGGACTGCAGGTAGAATACCTCACAGTACTTCAAATGACATTAGATATCTATGTATGTGCAACTGAATCTTGCCAAAAATCTGCATTCACTACAGTGGGAATTTAGACTCTCATATAGATACAGGTCACATACAGACAGATATCTCAATATGCCTTAATCTGCAATTTGAATCACATGACGAATGCTGGGAAATTACCCCCTCTTTCAGGGGTTTTCTCTGTTGGCAAGCTTCCCTTGAAAATGTGTAGTTTGTTTCCCATTTGAACTTGTCTGGCTTCAGCTTCTACAAATGGTTTTCATTTTGTCTTTTTTTCCATCTAGACTGTAGAACGTATCATTAGCCAATATTGTGTGCCTGTAAAGGTGCATAGGCATTATAATCAAGTCAGCTGTCAATCTCCTTTCATAGACTAAGTAGATTAGGCTCTAAGTGAATAAATTATTTTCTGTAGTCCTCACTTCTTTCTTCATAACTCTTGTAAAATACAAGAAATATAGGCAGGAATATAATGCTTTGTTGACATAAAGGGCCTCTCCACTGCATACTCAACAGAACAGAGAGCTGAGCAAAAGAAGAAAAGAAAAAAAAAAAAAAGCAAGAACATGTAGGGGAGAATAAGTTCACATAAAGGAGCAGAAATAGCCCAGAAGAATAAGGAAATTAATAATGAGTGAAGTAAACAGGCAGGTCATAGACAGGAATTCCAAGACAACTGCAATGATAGAGTCAAAATTCTCTTCTGTGCAATGTTTGGAAGATAAGTGATTCCCATCAATGGCCCAGGGAAAAACTACAATGTAATAGTATAAAAAGTCTGGTCTGTTCATCCTTCAGGACAAAAACTTCTGCTTAGGTGGTTAGGAGCAAAGAAAAGTTCATTTCATTGTACTCCACTAATGCTCCTAAGAAGAATTTGCATCTACTAATGTTTTTAAGAAGAATTTGCATCTGAATTAGCGGAGTCTCAAGTGGTCCGTATACTGGTTCTGAGAGTATTCCTAGTTGTTCTTGTTCCAGAACTTATTAAGACCTCTTAGACGAAATTTTTAGCACCGGACATCCACAGGTCAGTCCTAGTTCTGCTAGCTGAGCTGTGGCTGTAATAATACCAGGGGCTTTATGCTGAGTATACAGAAGCATCCCATTGCAGAAGACTTGAGGATGAGACTCTTTTTTCTAGAAGGAAATAGTAAAAATATGCAGTGAAAGTAACTTTCAACTTCCACCATTCCCTTTCCTCTGCTTCTGCTTTGGATGAGCTGATGAAGAAAAGACTGTACCCTGAAGTAGACAAAAAGGAAATCAAATTCCAAGAAGAGAGTGCAATGGCCGAGACAGACCCAGAAACTAAGAAAAATTGTCTAAGGAAGCAGGCTGCGGCAGGAAGGAAAGCGCAAGATGGGAATGGTTATCCATGAGTCAAGAGAGACAACCAACAAAAGAAAATATTTACTCAGAGCAGGAAGGGAATGCTTTCAGAGGTCCAGATTTTTTTTTTTATTTATTTTTTTTTAGAAAAGGACTATTTTGAGGGAGAAAGGAGTCAGGAAGGTAGCAGAAATAGATGTGCCCTCCACAATGATACTCCACCACCAACTCTGAGGAGCTCCACCTCTACATTATATTTCACTGTTCTATTTATTTGTTCTTAGAGCTTAGGTGAGGAGCGGTTTGGTGCTATTTCCAAGCAGAATAGAGGGATACTCTACCTCTTAGAAGCTAGAAGCTCTCCTGCCTTAAGGCATTTTCCTTCTTGCAGTCCTAGTAAAGTCCTCCCTGTCTATTGACAGAAATGTCTGTTAATAAAAATACCTAAAGCACATGTTACACAGTCAATAGAGATAGGTGGAATGCAACGTTCATCCTGAGAGCTAATCTAGATATTGCTGACCATCCTTTCTTGTGTTCATTGCATTAACTGTTTTTTCCTCTCACTAACCTGAGCTACAACACTTCAGTAGAAGCCTGGGAGTATCCTGGACATCAGAGATGAAGCAATCAAAAAAGTGTCTAGTTTATCCATTTTTTGACTGATAGTAATAAGAACATTAAACTCTCCAGTTTCTTTTGTATAGAAATCTGCCAGGCCCACAAAAATAATCAACAGTGTTGAAAGAACAGATGGCAGCCATAACATATCCAGCAGTCCAGATGCAATGAATTCTAAACCATTCTTATTTCATTTTATAAGGCCACAAAAGCCCTCTATAAAATCAACCTTTATTTTTCCATGCTGAAACCAAATAGTGCATAAATAGCTTGAGACATGTCAAGAGACACGGGGAATACGGGGTTTCTTTCTCTTTATAAAAAAGTGGCGGTTTGTCCCATTATGGATGTTTAAATGGGTCCCAAACAGAACCTGAGATAATGTCCTGCCATTACTCTGAGATGATTCTCACAGGCAGAAGTTTGCTGAATAAATACTCAGCAAAGTCATGATATATATTGTGGCAGACATACAGACATACTCTGTCCAGTGGAAACTCCAGATGAATGATGTACAGTTAGTCCTGATTAGGTCACACTGCCCAAAAGGACAATGGAGACAGGAACTTGGTTGCAGGTCACTGGGTGTTCTGCAGGTATAAAGACCAGGCGAAAGATCATCATGATGATTCCTGTCATGCCTCTGTCAGTTTTACGTAAGCATGCATGGGTAGGAAGATTATTTACCGCTGGCATGGAAAAATACTAGCTATGGAACATGAATATTTATGACAAATCAAGACAGAAAGCTAAAATTAAAATAAAGTGTATGCTAAAATTCTAGAAAAAGACATCCAGTTTATACCATGAAAAATAAGAGTGGCCATTCTGAATCTGACTGAATTCTCCTAGTCTGTTGTGCTGTCCCCATCAGTGACATGCAGCAAATGGTTTAGGAAAGAGTAGAAAGAGCACAACACACAGGGATTGATACTTGCCCCAGGACACCCCTTCCTTACACACATGGATGCGCACACACACATGCACACAGAGCTTCTGTGAATTTGTTGCTGAAGGAGCTACATGAACCACCGTTTGTAGCTGTATCCTTGCATCCAAAAGTTTTCGATGAGTTTTCCTTCCATAGATATATCTGATACAATTTTGAATACACAGATATTTTTGGATGCTGAACTGTGTTGCAGCAATATATCCTTTTGTTTGTTTAAGATTTTCTTCTTGATTAGGTGATTAGGTGTGCCACAACACTTCTACTCTGAGAAAAATGACTAATTCCACAGTCACCTTTTCTAAAGTGCTGTGATTCTGTGATCTCTGTAATACGCTTCTCACACACCTCTTTTCCAGGCAGAAGACAGCAATTCTGTTTATTCTTTGCTCATATGGAAATGATTCCATACCCATAACATTTTTACGTCTATTATACATTTCTGAAAGTGGGCTAAGAGATGTATTCAAGTATTCAAAATACAGAGACAATATCCATCCTTACAGGAGCATAACCAGGTTGTTCTGTTTTGTTATCAAGTCTTTTCCTAACTCTTCCTGACAACCCTGTTGCTTTTTTTTTTTGACAGTCACTGGCCTGTGAGCAAATTTTTGTTGCAGATTTCTCCACAAAGATCAGTTTCCTGAATGGAAAAAGCTACTAGAATCCATCAACCTCTATGGATATTCAAAATAGGTGGTTTAGGGTTTTGTTTCTTTTAGGTTTTTTGTTTCTTTTAGGGTTTGTGGGTTTTTTGTTTTGTTTTGTTTTGTTTGTGGTTTGTTTTTTTTTGTTCTTTGTATGTCTTTTAGTGTTTCCTATCTTGAAGAGTTTCTTCTATCACTGGAAAAGTCCATTTCCTTATTTCTTACCTCCTTCTATATTTAACAATATACTGAACAGTACAGGTCACAGATTTCATTCTTTTGACACTTTGCTGGTAATTCCTATCTTTTATCCACAAATTATTCCTTTCACTCCAAATATTTCATTTTAAGGATAGTGCTTTCCTCTTCATTACACGCTATAAACAAACAAACTGAAATTAGCTGACTTTTCAGAGCAAAAATTTGGCTTTGCCTCCTCTATTGAGTTGCTTCAGATGTAGTGACTTCTGGTAAATACTGATGCCTCCCGTGGGATAGTTTTATCTGCTTTATTTAAAGAAGGATGCTGAGGAGCTATTTATTTGGGAAATGTTGTATCTTCTGTAACTGCAGACTTTGAACAGGGAGCACACAGTTTTCAACAGAGATGTGAGACTCATGCATGAGATGGGATAGAGATGATGAGGAATGGAGAGGTACAAGGTGGGACTAAAGCATTGCCTCAGCTTTGCTGCTCCAGCAGCTGGTGGGAATCTTAAGTGGATTGGAAAAGATGGATAAAGAAAAACTGTGGAGGAAAGCACTATATGTGTATTATGAATAATTAGATATTTGAATTAAGAGAATTAAAGAGGCGCCATTACTCACAGGTTGGATGGAGCCAGAGCCCTGTCGGTGACCTGTCATTTGTTTTTCGCATGCTATCTGAGCAGCTGACACGTAGCACAAGCTGTACCGATCTCCAGCTCTCAATGCTCTGGCCTTTCCAGCGTGTTATCATGAAGAACATGTGAGCTCAGTAGCTGGTTTCCCGAAATGCATGGCAATGTGCCATGCACCTGAGAAGGGAATGGCCCTGAACAGTTAATGAGAGTTCCAATTACTAGAAGGCAGTGAAAAATATCTCTAGAAATCCCAATCCCAATAAGCATTTTATCAGAGAAACGAGAGGCAGGCGAAAGGGGAGTCAGGATGGGATTGGGAGCTGTAGAAAGAAAAAATAATAGGAAAAGAGAAAAACAAAAATGAAGGGAAGGAGGATTGAAGTAATAAAAATTCATCATCTTTCAGTTTGCACTTAATATCAAAGGCATTATGGTAAAGGATATATTAGGAAACTTGGAGCTGAAAGGAGAGAAAAAGCAGTATTTTAACCTGCCCTTTTCCTTCATGCATCACAAACGGAGCGCATGGAAAGACTGACTGATACAATGTATTTATAGTTTGTACAGATTTATTTTTGAAATTCTTGTAGCATTTATGAGCCCTGTTTATCAGAGCTCAGGATAACTTTATTGCCAAGGCAAACTTTCCAATCTCTGTCTGAGTCCTGATAGGCTCCTCATCTCGATGTTCCTCTTTGACGATGAGTTTCCAAAGGCAGTGGTGGAAGATGAGCAAAGGCTTATTCTCATATTGCTTTTGGTGGAGACCACACTCAGATTCAAAAACTGCAAAATAGCCTGCCAGAGGCTCCAGCGTTATCACTCACAGGCTTTCTGGCTCTTTGTGGGATTACTGGTATTATTGGTGACCAAGTCTTGGAGCTTTGCTGGTTTAATGCATGATGTGTGTTCAGGAAGGCTGGTGAGTTAGAGACATGGCGCTTAGACATGTAGGGCTTCCGGGCACATGGGATCTGCCTCCAGGGACTATTTTGGCACCCTACCTGTGTTTAGGTATCTCAAATCCTATTGATGTTTAATTTCTTTCCCCATTTTCCTTTCTCTTGATGTTTTTGGATTTTTAATGTTGCTGTTTACATTTTTTAAATCCATCAATAGAAATGAAACAAAACAATTCCATGACTCAAGAAATTATGGGGACAGGGCAGGTCTTATATCACAGTCTTCAATTTTCATTCAAGGAAATAGCTATTGAAAAATGTTACTAAATTGTGAATCCTTATGAATGAATGCACCAGAATGTTGACCTGAAGTTAAGTTCTTTTCCACCAGTGAGCTTTGCCTTTGATGCATGAGGAAATGTGTAATGGGAAAGGAAAGAAATGGAAAGAAAATAAAGTGAGGAGGGATAAGAACAGACTTTAATAAACAACAGCAAGGTAATGGGTGAGTCTCTGCTAGTAGGACACTTGGAGTTGTCCATGACTAATCTGTTCTTCCTGTTACGGAGTGGGAAGATTGAACAGCAGTGCAATCAGAAACTACAGGAGATATGTTTTCTATATGCTCTTGCTTCTAAAGATAATGGGTCAGACCTTCTGTGGGTAAACATAAGCCAAAGTGGAATAAAGTTGGCAGGATCTGATTCAATGCCAGGGACTGTCTCTTTTTTTGTTTACCTTTTTTTTCCTCAGACATAGTAGGTTTTTTCATGGCTTGTTTTCAACTGGGGAGTCACCCACACTCAAAAGAAGTGTCTTGCCAGCAGACCTCAGGTGTGCTGCAGTGAAAGCAGGATGATAAAAGTGGTAGTGAGGGATGTGAAGACAGCTCCAGGCCTTAAATTTATATCTCCCAGGCTACCACGGTGTATCTGTTTTCTATTTGGGTTTGCACGCGTGTGTTTTTTTAAGTTGACATTTTAGAAAAACTGGAACATTTTGTAATTTCCCTCTGTGCAGATGTACAGGCAGAAGAGGTCTGTTCAGCTGGGAGCTTGGGCTCAGTTAGAAGGGGAGAATTTTCTCCGTATTAAAGGGTCACATTAGGGTAACCTGAACATGTGCTTGGAGTCCTTGCTCTCAGAGGCAGAGGGCAGGCTCAAATCTCAGATGTTATTAAGAGAAAGGGGGGAAAAAAAATCCTTCTCACCTTTACAGCTTCAGTGAATGGCTTGAAAGGCAAATCTGTTGACTGCCACAGTTTGCAGAGAGCCTTAATGAAGAGCAACTGGGTCTCTGAGTGCTCCATGTCCCCTGCGAAACTTCATCTCTTAGGCAGAATATCCCAGGTCGGCTTAATCTGTTTTGTCTTCTTGTGATACAGAAAACATCTCCCCCAGTGTCTGCAGGTGGGCAAGACGTGGTGGGAGGAATGTCAGCAGCAGAAATAGAGGCTGCCAGCACTCAAGCTGAAGGGCAAGCGTTATTAACTGATAGTCCTAACAGGCTGTAATCTTCAGGCACCCAAGGAGTTGCCCAGTTTGCCCACTGGGTTCTCCTTTCCTTTCCTGCCTTGACTTGCTAACACACCAAGAGATGACTTTTCACAGGGGAAATAATGGTACTGAGAAAAAAAGAAGGTCTCAGTGCAAAAATAACACCTTTCACGTCAGTTTTAAGGAGTGGTGAAAAAAAAATGAAAGTCAACTTTCAGTAAAGATCAGTAAATTGTTCCTTCTCCTCTCTGTCTTTAACTCCAAAAGGATTTTTTAAAACATTATTTTCTCTGAAGAAGGTGGCTATTGATTCCTTGTCTCCTACCTTCTCCTCTGGACCTTCAAACTGCTAATGCCTAACAGCACAAATGGGCTCTCACCTGCCCTCAGCAGATTGACATTTTCATCACAGCCAGGACCTTCAGGCTGTGATTAATGCAGTAAAGGAAATTATAATAATATGATGAGCTTGAATTTTCACTAGTTCAGCATTCAGTTCATGGAGTGATCTTGTGACAAAGGTTTCTGAAGCATCCTGACATTCATAAGCACATCTCTCCTGATACCTATGTAGCTCTCCATATTCCCATGTAAATAAATTGAACTCTATGCAATTTACAGGGAACAATTTTCATATGAGAAAGGTCATAAAAAATACAGGATTTGTTCATGCTTAGTTCTCATGTTACGCTAATGAGTTTGTTTAACGTCACCATTTCTGCAGATGCTGTTCCCCGCATCATAACTTCTGTACTCCAGCAGTGGCCACCTTGCAGTATTCCCGTGCCTTTACAGTTGGGTTGCAAGGCACTCCGTTGATATTTCACTTCAGGTTTGGGGTTTATTTTTTTGTGGCCAGGCCTGACAAAGTCACATATTTCAGTGACAGCCTCTCCTTGCCAACGGGCTCACAATCTGTACTGTAACATCTCCTTCATACTAACTGTTTCAAACTAGATTAAATTGGGAACTAAGCAAAATTTCAGCTGTCCTGGACACTCTCCTGTGCAAGGGAAATGCTCTTAAAAGAAGCAGTTAGGAATAACAGTTTGTCTACTAAATTTTCCAGACTTGTTGCTCTCGGGTCTGAGGGGATGGTAACACCCACCCCTCAAAAAGCAGAGTTTTTTAGCTCTGGGAAAGCATCTTTCCTAATCAGGCAACACTGAAGCAGAATGAATTGCTTGCTGACACACATCAATAGCTTCTGCCAAATTATACATGATTTAAGGCAACTAATGAACTATGTGATGATAGCTGAAGGCAAGCATATCCCAAAAGATATATTGCTTACCACCTGCCTGGACAAGAAGTACAAATATTATTGCATACAATTTGGGGCAGCTCTGCACTTCTAAAATACTGACATATGAGTTTTGGTTGAGTTGTTAAGATATTTTCCATAAGATGCTGTTCTCATTTTGTCACACTGTTAAAAAAAGAAAACAACTTAAGTCCTTATTTCAGAGGTGATCTGTATGGAAGATAAATGAATAAATAATAAGCTAGTAGCAACAGCAAGAAGAATAGTACTAATAGCTTAATAAAAACTCTTGATTTTTTTATATTATTTTAAAACAAAACAGCTTAAAAAGAGAAATATTTCTCCTTGCTTTGAATGACATCAAAATTTGAATTAAAACTACAATAAATATTTGGAATTCAAATTTACTGGTTAGTAAAACCTAGTAAAACTTATGTACTGATGATAGAAATGTTTTCAGAGTGGTGACTTACATCAGTAAGTATCTGTCAAAGAAAATAGATGATGGGTTTTCTTGTAGATGAAAATAAATGGGTTTGAGGAAAAATTACTTTTTCTAATTAAAAGAGCAAGAGTTTGCCACCTAAAATGTTTCAGATCTGTCATCCCCAAATCCTGCAGTACTCCCAGCAAAAAGAAATGGTTTAAATGGTATCCATGCTTTCTCTTCAGAAAGGCTGTAGTTATCACACATGAACAGCCAGCTGCTGGATTCAGACTGTCCTTACATTGCACTGTATATACAATTGGATTGCCTTTAGCAGAGCCAGGTGACAAGTGACAAGTCTTCTACTCTCTTATGAATTCCATAAAACTGCAGAGGAAAAGATTTTGGTGGATACAAACACATTTGACTCTAGCAAGACAAAAAGCTAAAACAACAAAATCCACATTAAACCCCAGAAGTTTTTTATTCTTATTTTTCTCTATTTAAATTCATGCTTTTATCTGTATGATGATTTGTGCAATAAAATGGAAGAAAATTTCAAAACTAAACAATATCTTTGAAATAATGGAAACTTTCACTCATATGACATCATGGAAAACTTTCAACCAGTTCCAAAAATATCCATTTGGTTTGGAGAGGATTAGAAGTGTCCTGAGGAGATGGCAGAAGGTCCTTCTGATAGAGAGGACATCTACTGAAATTAAATCAGCCATGACAGATGTCTGTTGAAAATATCCTAAAAATCCTCCAGATTGTTGGTTCAGAGCTTCTTGAGCAAATGATAATTTGGCAGTGGAGCTGGAATTAGTGAAATATTTTGGCTTGCCTAGGATGAATATTTTTCAACCACCCCAACTAAATTAGACACAACAAGGAAGAGGAGGAGTGGAAAATCGTTTTAGCACAATATTCTGCTGTGAGAAATTAGTGTGTGGAGATTAAATGACTTGCTTAAGGTCAGATAGGAAATGTATGGCCAAGGCCTTTGGGAGGTCTAGATCAAAGCTTGGACTGATGTCTTATCCTTCCTTTCTTCTTATGTTCGTATGTGGACCGAAGATATTACCCAAAGGAAAGCAATCTTCACCATCAAGGAAATAAAAGACATTTTTTTCTTTCTTTCTCTTTCTTAGCATAGAGCTAATGATCTCCTGCATGGAGGTGTGGGAATCTGGACACATGAGTTTTGCTCCTGAGCAGAAGATTTTACCCTACTGCCAACATCTCCAGAACAGGTCAGCTCTTTGGTCTTTCCATTTTTGCTGAGCAATCAGGAAAAGAGCAGAGGCATGTGGGTGCCTATTCTGAGCAGCCACCTAAAATGTCTTCCTGCCGCTCATGTTCACACTTCTTCTCACTCCCAACTTCCTTTCTTGGGCAGAAGGAAAGCAATTGCAGGGTTGTCTGGAGCAATGCCAGAAGGTAGCCTTGTAGATGGACCTCTCTCTAAACATCTATATATGTATTTTTAGATATGTATGTTCTTACATTGAAGAAATCAAATTAGTCCCAAAGTTTCAGGCTCTTCACCTCTAGCCAGTAATTCTCAGATGTCATTGTGAAAAACCTGGACCTTGATGACTGCCAGAAAAAGGCATGAGCACTAGAAACCACAAGAGATACAAATCTTTCCTTAAAGGAAAGGGCAAGATTTTTGTCTAAACAATTTCAGACAAACCAGGCAAAATGTTCTGCACAGTGTCTCCCAATAAGCACCCACAGACATGTCCTTAAGATCACCTCACTTGGGTGGATGATCTGCAGCTACTTGTCTCTCCGAGTTGGGAGATGCTGATGCCATAAATCCATCACCAGATGTTTTGAACCCTCCCTAATTCCTCCAACATGCAAGCTCTCCTTGAAATAAGGCCAGCTGCTGGCAGAGAACTTCCTTCTGATGGACCCTCTATCTTCCCCAGGTTTCACAGTTTTTGCCAAGATGAGCACAAAGGGGGGAAAAAAAGTAAGGCGGGGGGAACCCCTCATTATTTCTCATATAAAACAGCCTGTGAACTCCAGAAACTCTTTAGATGTCTATTTGCAACTGGGAACAGAAAACAATCTAGTTTCCTATAAAACACTAATTTCAACACGTACTAAGCAGGGTAAAAATTATTCATTAAGCATCAGGGAAAAAAAAAAAAAAACAGGGAGAGAGAGACATGAGAGACTTATGTAAGAACAAGTCCAATTTAATTTCTAACAGCCAAGACAGGAGACCAGTGGCAAGTATTGGGGATTTGGTTCTGGTTTGGTTGCAAATGCAGGTTATGTTGGCATGGCATTTTGAAAACAGGTGTGAGCAGGCTCTGTCCCACCTCCAGATCCTGTGTAGACAGACTGTGTAGACACTTCAACTGTGCTGAAGGTTTTATGAAGTAACCTCTGGCTTTTTAGCACAGATCCTGTGGATAGACCTGAGATCATGGCCAACTGGTCTGGAACATGAGCAGAGGAATTGCATGTTTTGACTGGATGGGCATCCCCTTGGGAATCTGGATGGCTCCACGCACAGTGTTGATGAGCTATAAAAGTATGTAAAACACTGAAGGGAAAAAAACCCAAAACAAACCAAAAAACCCAACCACCCCCCCAAAAAAACAACAACAAATTGGGACTCTTATGTTCCATTACTGACCTTGCCAGTGATTCATAGTATGACCTTGGCCAACTCATCTAATTTTGTTATGCTGGCATAATTAACTGAGAATGAGTCCTTTCACAAATGTCTTGTCCCAGGAAGAAGAATTAGTCTTCAGGTCCCTGTGGCTGTCAGGGAAGCCTTTTCCTGTCAAGAGCAATGGTCAATCTTGTTTTTGAAACTGCAATAGCTCTTGAATCCCATTGGAACTGCAGGTGATTTTCAGAATGGACCAGCTCATATTCAGTAAAGCTGAGTTATGGCAGGAATGGCTGGAGAGAATAGCTCCTGCTGTAATCGAGGAACTGGAGAGCTTCTCTTACCAAAGAAAACTTATGGGGCTTTGGCTTATCCAACCTAGCAAAGTAAAAGCAGCAAGGAGAAATGTTGTGGCTAAACTTCGAGGAACAAGATGAGTTACCAAAGACATGTGATAATTCTGGCATGGAAAAAAGGAGTTGGAAAGGAGAAAGAGGCCATTGATAAGAGAAACGGGACAGAAGATCCATGCACTTAGGTAACTGAACAATGGATCATTCTAAATTTGTAGGTGGGATCATATGTGGAGGGCATCTTGGGGGAGCTTGGTGGTCAAAGAGTTATATTCAAATTCTTACCTTTTTTGCAGACTTTGTATAATCCATGGGGCAAGGTTCACCTGGTGTTTAACTACCCAATAGCTTTGACATCACTGGCGTTACACTAACAGAAGTATTACACCAACCTGTAAGGTATGGTATATAGGCAGAGATAGGGAGAGAAACAGGGCCATACAATTAGACGCTGGTTTAACTCATTCTGGTGCCAGTGAAACAGGGAGAATGACTTCAGCACATCACAGAAATGCCAAAATGGTGAATTAAGCCTCTTAAATGTCAAAAGGACCCTGGCAGAGAGTAAGGCATTAAAAGAGAATCACCCCTCCCCCAATAGATTCAAACTACAAAGTGGAAAACAGAGCTTAGGCTCTGAATTGTCCTAGGGGATAGTTTGAATCAAAGCCCCAAACATCAGCATTGACTTTGGATAATGTCAGAGCTGAAACTGAACTTAGCCCAGTCCTCTAGCTGAGTGGGATAAAGTCTGCAGTGCCAGGACTTGACCTGAAGCATGTGTACTGGGTTATGAGAACCTTGCTGTGAGTAATACCGAGTTTGCAGATCCTGCAAGCTGGGGTGCAGTACATATTGAACACTCCCTGCCCCAGTCCCTCCTCCCCTCCCTTGCATCTGCCCATGGTCTCTGGCTTGTTTAGTCTAGACTATACAATCTCATTATGTTTCCTAATTACTGATCTCTTGCTAAAATCAAACTGGATGAGATTACATGCCAGATAAGGCAGAAAATTCCACCAGAGCCCAATGACATGATCTTATCAAATGATGATTTTAATTCCTATCTCTGCTAATTAGAGTAGCATGCTATGTGGAATCCAATGAAGGCAAATTCCGTTAGTTTCTCCCCTGTCTCCTGATTTCCAACCTGTCTGCTGTCAAGGATTTTCAGTGAATGAGATGGTTAAGGGCAAAACTAACATATTAAAGGGATCCATCCTCTTCTGCAAGCCCCTTTTTCCCTTCCTTCCCCCATATCTGTATGTGGGATAGAAGGGGCTTGAAACTCTTCCAGATGCTCAGCTTCTGAAGGATGACATTGCCTCCTTGATTTCACCTGGCAACCTACACTGAAAAAACAGGATGTTCTAAGAGTGAAATTTTTGCTCTGTGCTGAAATGAAGACAGCTTTAGGGTAGAGTGTGGCAGGTGGTGTAAACTATGAGGTACAGTTCAGGGATGACAGCAACAAGCCATTTGCTACTCTTCCTCCTCCAGTGAGAAAAAAAAAAGCATGACGCACCATCTAGAAAGACAAATATGTTCACTTCCCTGTATCCCATGCTGCGAGAGCCAATTCCATCTATGATTAAACAGTGACCTCTTCAAGCACGCCTCACAAAAACACCAAGGAGTAAATAGGACCATGTTCAATCCCAGGGGAAAGGGGATAGTTTATATTGTGACTGAAGGTGATAAACAAGCTCCTCTTTATTCCGCTTGCTGTGAATCAGTTTTAACTGTACAGAAGTAAACACCTGCTTGAAGGGCAGAGGTTAGGAGCAGCTGTCCTGGTTGCTGCTCAAGCTGGGAGCAAAGCAGGCTGCTAAGACTCAAGTGTTTGCTTGAGAATGTTTGGTCCCAGAGGGTTGTGAGAGATCAGAGGAGCATAGAGAGGAGAGGAGTCCTTGGAGACGCTTTAAACACTTAAATTCAAGACCTGTCAAGACTTAGCATCTTCAATGCTAACTAAAAGGATATGCTTTATTTGCCTGTTACTAATGAGTAAGAAGGATTTTGTGGTATAAAAAGGAAAGCTTCCTTGAGGGAGTTTTATTTCACCTAACACTTATGTGTAATGACAGGTCTAGCCAGGGGCTTAGGGAGAAGCACCCTCCTCTATTTGGAGCCTAAAAGAGACTTCTAATGGGAGCAGTTTTTTAATGCAATACTGCACACCCATTTTCTGAAAATTAGGGCCCTGGTAACCATGTAGATGATGATGAAAGAGTGAGAAAACAAGCTCAAACACCCACCTGGTGCTGTTTGGGTCCAGAGCACTCTCCTAGACAAGGTCCAGACACAGCTCAGGACAATAAGCCCTGGGGATCATTAGCAAAATGAGTAAGACTACATCCTACAGTCCTCCAGTGCTGGCCTAGAAAGCTTCGCATCTTCAGAAACCCTCCTTTGCCCTTTTGTCATACCCCACAGGAAGGGAAACATGTTTGTTCATTTTTTTTTTCCCCTGTATTGACTCTACTGTTGGACTTTAACAAAGCCTTCATACTATAGCAGACCCTTTGAACAAATAAAACACTTGCAGACCAAGAAGGATTACTTAAGTTCACAAGCAAAATGTGAACCAAAGGAGACGCATAACCAAGTGCTATGTAATGTAGATGTGGCCATTCTGTGCCTCCTGGCCTCCTGGCCAAACTTTGCTCCCTGCTCCTATTTAATTAGCAGAATAGACACAGCCCATGACGCAGTTAAAAATAGAGCCATGGAAAATCATTAATCACTGTGAGACATTCTGTGGGTGGAACAGTAGGTGGGTAGGTAGACCAACAGACAGGTAAGTAAACACAGAGTATTATCATCAGAGTATCATTTCTCAGATTGATAACATCCGTGCTCCTACCTCCTCTAAATATAGGAAGGTAAAGAGATGCCAGGGTTGCTTGGCTACCTGGAGGTGGGAACAGGATGGAGATAGTACTAATTAACTTCTCATTCCCTGGCTGTTCTGTATAAAATAGAAACTCATCATTAACATCCTGCTGGTCCACAGATTCCTTTCCTTCTACACAAAAATATCACAATCTATTCCGACCCAGGGATTTAAGGATAAGCATTGCAGTGAGAAGTTCTGCAAAGCCCTAAAAACAAACAGCCCTAAAAACACCAGCTCATACCTCACCTGAATAAAGTCACCCTAATCTTTGCAGTAGCCTGAGCTGTCCTTCTTGCTAGTTTAAAAACTGGAATAACCTGCAACTGATGTTACATTTGTTACTGAGGAATACCTGTTATGTGTACAGGTAACTTGGAGAGAAGAAAGGAAGGAGAGAATTGCAGCAAACAGGGCTTTCTTTGAGCAGCTAACAAAGACAAGAAAAGAACAGACAAAGCATTGACCTCTGGACAAAATCTTCCCTTGCTCTTAATCTATAATGCACTGGGCGTGCAGTCGTGCCCTCCAAGAGGCATGACTGAGCAATTTTGGCTGGTGCCAAATTTGCATTTGTGTTTATGCCTTTGCATACTTGAAGGCCAAGTTAGCTTTGGCTCCCTTTCCTCACTCATCTTCTGGGCACTGTCAAGGAACTTGAGCCCTTTTCTTTTCCAACCAACGGAATTCGCTCTCACACACTTCTCTTTGTGCAGCCAGGTAAAATTCTGATACAGGTCTTTTAGGTCCCTTCTAGGAATCAGAGCATCTCCATCTGGCTAAGGTTGGCAGACTGTGTGGGTATAACTGTCTATGGTTGCTTACATCTGAACCATGATGTTTTCTAACCATTAAAGTGGCTGGATCTGGAGGTCGAAGAGAGTCAGCAAAAGGGTATCTTTCATTATCAATCAGGGTATGAGAGCATGGTTCTTCCAACAGTAAATGGTGATGCACTTTTATCTGGTTATTCAAAAGATAAGCTAAAAATTGCAAGACTGAGCTACATTTTAAGTTCAGGGAACCCTTTTCATTCTGGGATTTTATTTAATGCCCTGTATATGCCGTAGAAGGCTCCAGCTGAGTCAGTCACACCAGACTCCTCTTTATAGTCAGTAGAGAGAAACAAGCACTTCCAAGGCACATGTCTTCTTGACCTTTTTTAAGCACCTGCCCAGAGGGCAATGAACCTGCCCTAGAATGCATTCATTACATCCCCATTAACTGGCAAGGGGATCTGGGGTGACTAACTCCAGTGGAGGCTGCACCACTCCGGATATATGCATTAAGTCAGATGAACTCCACTTTCACTCCATCACTTCTGTCTGTGCATGCAACACCTTCAGCACAAGTCCCAGCAGCCCTGTGGAAACACACCTGGCCTTCCCTGTTGACTGCATGACTGATGGGCTGACGTGACAGCATTTGAGTGAAGTCAGGAATGTACAAGATCAGAGCAAGGGAGGTGAGTGCCTCACCTCCATCAGAGCTGAGGATTGGAAGGATGTAAGGAGCTGCTGAGTACAGAATAGCCCTTCCCTGTGTTCCTTCTACTGACCAACCAACCCTCCATAAATTTGTCCAATCTTTTCCTTACAACTCAATTCTGCTTCTAGTTTTCTTAGTGTTCTTACTTTTCATGTCACAAGAGATAGTGGGAAACTAAAACAAGGGCAGCCACTCAGGCAGGTACACTGCAGATCAGATATTCCTGTCGCAGTAATTCCTGTAACTCCACTATGTATGATGCTGCACAAATATTTAAGAAGACCACTTGTAATCTAAGCAAATCTTGCTTGTCATGTGGCAGTCTTCAGAAAGGATTCTGGCAGAGGTCTCTCCATGTGGCAGTCCCCATTTGTCTGAAATTGTCACACGACATAGTTTTCTTCCTTGTATAGATGTGTGGTTGGCTGGTAAGAAGGAAGGAATGAAGTCCTAAATAAGAAGCAGAGCCTCACTGCCTCCTTAAACTTACTCTGAAACAGGAGTTCCCATCCTAACTTTCTCAGGATCTGCCCTTCCTTACTTGTCCTCTGTTTTTGCTAACAGCTTTGAATGTCAAGTTCGGTGGAGATGGGATAAAATAGATTCACTAATACAAAACAGCTACTTTGCACTGCTTTGACATACCATGTGCAAAAATCAAACTCGTTGTAAGTATCTTCTTTTTTAATCACTCAAATACTAGTTTCTTTTTGGAACTGTTTAATGTCCCTTTATGGAACTATTCTTAAGCAAGAAAAATTCCAAATGAAGTGTTAATGGTCATAGCAACAACAAAGATTTTTTTTCTTTGATTCTGCAAGAAAACAAAGCATGGACAGTGAACTTATTGCTGGGTGTGAGCACTTTGTGTAGCATTCTTGAAGGCAGAAATCTTAGGAAGGAAGAGGGTGGGTTTTCAGTTTTTGAAGACCAATTCTAAATAAGCTAAAGAGCCCTTATGTTTCAGAGTGGATACTTAAGGCTGAGGTACACAAAGGATTCTTTAGTGGAATTTTTTTTTTTAATGTGTCAGATTGATTGGAGAAGATGAAGAAATTTTATCTGAATTTTGGTTGTAAAAAATTTAAGATTTCACCTCCCCAACAAAAAATTAATGTACTTTGAAATCAAATACATAAGGAAAATAAGAGACTGGAAATATTATAGATCACAAAATTAATTCTGAGAAACAATTCAGTTGACTTTTGACATGAACAGAGATTTTTTCTTAAACTTTGATTTGGTTTAGTACAAGAGGCAATAGGCACAAACTGAAACACAGGAAATTTCATTTAAACATGAGAAAAAGCGTTTTTGCTGTCGGGGTGGTCAAACAGTGGAGCAGACAGAGAGGTTATGGAATCTCTGACCTTGGAGACATTCAAATGTTGACTGGACAAGACCTTGAGCAACTTGCTCCACCTCACTATATTTGAGCAAGGGGTTGGACAAAATGATCTCCAGAGTTCCCCTCCAACCTCAGTGTCCTGGTGATATGTGAGCTCAGAACAAGCCCCTGGCTTCAAGAATCACCTGCTGACCTCTCTCATGATTGTGCTTGGAGTTATTTGATAGCCCTATGATACAGGGTGGTGTTATGCCTGTTCTCATGTAGGAGGGAAACTGAGGCACTGTGTTGCAGAAGTGATGTGCTCAAGTTCTCCTACGGGGTCAGTGGCAGAACACCTTCCCTGATCTTCCACTTTTCCAAATGCCTCTGGATAATCTATAAAAATGAGGAATAGCTGGGCAGAGCTGAAGACTCCTGATCCAGGAAAGGGCATTTCTTCTCCTTAGGAACAGCTGTACTGTCAATGGGTTAGGAACAGACAGTGCTAATTCTGAAATCCTAGGGGTTTCAGCAGGAGGGTGAGGGTAGCAAGCCAGCAGAGACATGCCTTGTCTAAGCATGTAGAGAAGGGGAAAAAGAGGAGACAGAAATGTCAAGGGGTTGGAAGACAGTAGGGGAATAAATAGAGAGAAGACAACTGTTCAGCTAATGCAGCAGATGGGGAGTCAGGTGAGTTTGGTGCTGATTGTTGGCTCTGATACTGATCTTCACTGCAGCCTTGGATGTGTCACTGCATCTTGCTTTGCTCCTCTCTAAAACTGGGGTAAAGACTGGCTCAGGACTGATTGTCTTTCCAGTCAGGGTGAAAGCTGTGGTGTTGTCTACCTAGACTTTAGTAAAGCCTTTGACACCATTTCCCACAGCATTCTTCTGGAGAAACTGGGTGCTCATGGCTTGGACAGGTATACTCTTCACTGTGAAAAAAAAAAAAAAAATGGCTGGATAGCTGGGCCCAAAAACTTGTGATGAATGGAGCTAAACCCAGTTGGCAGCTGGTCACAAGTGGTGTTCCCCAGGGCTCAGTACCGGGGTCAGTTCTGTTTATTATCTTTAACAATGATCTGGATGAGGGGATTGAGTGCACCCTCAGTAAGTTTGCAGATGACACCAAGTTGGGCAGGAATGTTGATCTGCTTGAGGGCAAGAAGGGTCTACAGAGGGATCTGGACTGGCTGGATCAATGGGTCAAGGCCAATTGTATGAGGTTTAACAAGGCCAGGTGCCGGGTCCTGCCCTTGGGTCACAACAACCCCAGGCAACGCTACAGGCTTGGGGAAGAGTGGCTGGAAAGCTGCCTGCTGGAGAAGGACCTGGGGGTGCTGGCTGGCAGCCAGCTGGACACGAGCCAGCAGTGTGCCCAGGTGGCCAAGGAGGCCAACAGCCTCCTGGCTTGTATCAGCAGTAGTGTGGCCAGCAGGAGCAGGGCAGGGATGGTGCCCCTGTGCTCGGCACTGCTGAGGCCGCCCCTCGAATGCTGTGTTCAGTTTTGGGCCCCTCGGGACAAGAAGGACATGGAGGTGCTGGAGCGTGTCCAGAGAAGGGCAACGGAGCTGGGGAAGGGTCTGGAGAGCAAGTGTGATGGGGAGCGGCTGAGGGAGCTGGGGGGGTTTAGCCTGGAGAAGAGGAGGCTGAGGGGAGACCTTATCACTCTCTGCAACCACCTGAAAGGAGGTTGTAGTGAGGTGGGGGTTGGTCTCTTCTCCCAAGTAACAAGTGATAGGATGAGAGGAAATGGCCGCAGGTTGTGCCAGGAGAGGTTTAGATTGGGTATTAGGAAAAATGTCTTCACCGAAAGGATTGTCAGGCATTGGAACAGGCTGCCCAGGGAAGTGGTTGAGTCACCGTCCCTGGGGGTATTTAAAAGAAGTGTAGATGTGGTGCTGAGGGACATGGTTTAGTGGTGGACTTGGCAGTGCTAGGTTGGACTTTATGACCTTAAGGGTCTTTTCCAACCTAAATCTATCTATGATTCTATCTCTGATTCTAATTTTGTGAAGGAGGGAGAGACACTGAACCAAATGTGTTGCTCATGTACCCCAAACACCACCTTGCTCAGGGCTGCAGGGACCTCACCAGCAATTGTGTGTCACATCAAGGGAACAACCAGTTCCTGGGGCTGCCACCTGCCCCCACAAAGTTGGAGGGAGCTTGGGCAGGGGCTGACTGCTGCTGAAGCTGCCTTTTATTGCCTGTAGAAAGAATGCATCCGATTTCCCTTCATTTTCTGGGAACATACTATCTGGCTTACCTATGGCTCCTGCAGTTTGGGCTGAAGGCCTCGGGGGGCTTTGTTGAGTTTTGTTCTCCCCCTCCATCCCTCATCCCCTGGCCTCCAATGGGAAGTCGTGCAAGTTTGAATAGAGCCCATAAAAACGCCTCCTTTCTGCAAAAAAACTCTGTCATCAAAGGGAGGCATGAAGGGGAGCGAGCCAAAATCTCAGAATCAAAGACACTGACTCATTTCTGCTGCACCCTCTGCATTGCCAGGAGGGCCACAGGCCACCGTAGCTCCCCAAGGTGAGATGTGTATCCACCCTCCCGCTCACCCTTGGGGAACCCTTGGCTAACCCCAGCACAGCAGCAACCTCTTCCCATACACCACCTCTTCTCATCTGCTGCTGGAAGAGAAGCAGTCAAGGTTCAGGTCTCCTCCGTGTTTGTCCTCATTCTGTTCCGCAGCTCAGACATGCACCAACAAATGATGACCAGCAAGGAACTTCAAAGCCAAGGCTTTTTTAATGACTGAAGTGAGGGACAACCTCTGACCTCCCCATAGGGGAAAAAATAATTGTTGACAGGGCTGGAAAAAATGTTCTCATTGTGAACATAAACAGGCTGGAAGGAGCTTGCAGTGCCAGATGTGGCTGAGAAGTGTTTAGGAGCTGAGACAACATATGAAATTTCCATCACATTTTTATTAATCAGAAAAAGGGTCTGGGTGGTGGCTTTTTTTTTTTTCCCCTGGTCAATACCAAACTGGAAAACAGACGTCAACAACATTCCTGGGTTTTTTTACCTTTCTTCCCTTCCATCTCTCCCTTCTCCAATTTTAATTGGAATTGAAAGTAAATTGGGGATTGTCTTGGGAATGCTTTGTTTGACATAATCTGCCTTGCTTGTGTTCTTATGTTTTTCTTCCCTTTCTCCAAGCTGACCATCCCTTGTGTTTTAAAGCAGTTATTCACCCCCTTGCTTGACTTATTAAGAGTTCCCCAAAGAAATGGATGTCCAATGGAGTTCTCCCTTTGCAATGCTTGCCCCGCACACATGCACACACTTCACTCTGGGATGCAATAACAGGGCTCAAGAAAAGCATTGGGAATGGGAGATGGACTTAGTTATACTCTGTACCAGTCTTCTGGGTAAGTTTCAGATCCCGAACTCACATCCCTGGAGACTTTGAGCCTGTAGGGTCCCTGTTACACACAGTAAAACTTGGGAACTGCAGCCGTATAGAAGAGATTTTACTGGTCCTGCCCTTTAGGAACCCATCCTGACTCTATAGCTTGGAAACTCTTGGACTGGGAAAGCTTTGGAGACCAAGTGATGTACCGTGGTGTCTAAAGGAATGATCCCTGAGACTTGCTGTCCTTTCAGCCACAATACTGAGAAAATCATGTATTGTTGTCAAAATAATTTTTCTCTGTCAGACATTGGGCCCAAACAGTGAAGAAGAGACTCCTGATTAATGTGGTGCCCCTCAGGGGACACGGACCATTGCTTCCCAGGACCATTTAACACACTTCCATGGGAGCCAGGTGCCCAGTCTCCATTTGCGAAAGGACACTACTGTGCAGCTGAGCTTGCTTGAGAAATGGTTGCTTCCCAACATCGTCTAGAGAACCTTCTTGCTGTTCTTCTCATGAAACAAGGCATTTGTCTTGCTGTTGGAATAAGAATAGATTAAAGTTGTGAGGGCTCAGGACATATAGAACAGTAAGGATATATGTGGGAAAAATGAGTGGGTATTGTTTCTCACATAGTGGAAATTGTATGATCTTTGTAGTGGGTTGGGAATTTCCCATGGATTATGTGTGTTGATTCCTCCCTGTCTTTCTCCTCCTTGCCAGCTTTAGGAGCCTTGGTAGAACTGACAAAGAAGATGAAATATCTTTTAGCTTGGGCTAGATACCATTTCTACTTGTAGGCTCCAATATAATAAGTCTTTATAAGCCTCCTTCATTCTTTCACACACAAATTCTTCCTCATCAGGTCTTCCAGGTCAACTCACTTGAAGGGTTGAAGGCCATGTTTCCCTCCACTTCTTTCAGAGTCAGTGAGCTCTTCAAATCCCTCTGCATCCACATGTCTAACGAGAGAACTACCACTGCTGTGCTCTGTCCGTCAGGCCTTGGTTTGGAGCTCCTCAACATATTATGAAAGAGCAACTTACCGCCCCACTGAACACTGTTCCATGAACATTAAATTTTATAATCATGTGAAGTGAGTTATTTTGTCAAAGTCCATAGGAATCTGAAAGAAGAGACTGGCGCCTCATTTTCTACATTATTATACAAGCAAATTATGGTATGAATCTATTTAACAACAGACTTTCATCATAAAGCAGAAAGAAAAAAAAAGAAAGGAAAATGTATTCTATGCTTTATATTCTGGACATCATCTTTACATCAGCTTTTTTTTTTTTTCAGCTACATCCTTGAGACATGTGTTGTGTAGACTAGGTTGTAAGACAGAGAGATTTGCTGATGTAAGATCCTTGCTGGGTAATTCCAAAAAACCTCCAACCACAACCATAGTGGGAACTCGGAATGGTGGATGCATCTACATCACATCAGAGGAAGAACCTGGTTATTTTAACCCAGCCTTCTTCATGCAATCTGGAAACAGAAATTGCCAGCAAAAGTGAAAGAGTTGTGCCAGAGACATGCAGGAGACAGCCACTGAGCTGAAACTTGCTTGTGGATTCACAAGTTGGACTTCTGCTCAACAGAACAGCCTCACATATGACCTATTTTAAGCTACTATATACAGCATCTAGTGCAATTCTTTCTGTGCATCACCTATGAGGACAGACACTAGAAATGAGTGGAATCTTAGGTTTTCAGTCCTCTGGAGCTACTCTTGAGCTGCTTAGATGGGTGTAGCTTCATGAATAGCTGTGAAGCTCTCTTGGTTGTACTTGTGATGACGTTGCTTCTTATTTGCTTTTGTGGTGAATCCTTCATTTGGAGTCTGCGAAGCCTGGTAAACTGATTTAGACCTTAAGTGTAAATCTCATCGCAGACCAGCCAGTGATTCTCAGTCTAGACCAGCAAAAGACATCCTAAATTTGCCTTTCTATCACATATGGCTGCATTAAAAGAAGTATGACCAGCAGGTTGAGGGAGGGGATTCTGCCCCTCTACTCTGCTCTGGTGAGACCCCCCTACAGTGCTGCGTCCAGCTCTGGGGTCCTCAGCATGGGAAAGACATGGACCTGTTGGAGCAGGTCCAGAGGAGGCCACAAAACTGATATGAGGGGTAGAACACCTCTCCCATGAGGAAGGGCTGAGAGAGTTGGGGTTGTTCAGCCTGGAGAAGAGAATACTGTGGGGAGACCTTTCTGCAGCTTTTCAATACTTAAAGGGGGCTTCTGAGAAAGATGGGGACAGACTTTTTAGCACGGCCTGTTGCAATAGGACAAGGGGTAATGGTTTTAAACTAAAAGAGGGTAGATTTAGACTAAATTTAAGGAAGAAATTTTTTATGCTGAGGGTGGTTAAACACTGGAAGGGGTTACCCAGAGAGGTGGGAGATGCCCCATCCCTGGAAACATTCAAGGTCAGGTTGGACGGGGCTCTGAGCAGCCTGATCTAGTTGAAGAGGTCCTTGCCCATTGCAGGGGAGTTGGGCTAGATGGCCGTTAAAGGTCCAACCCAAACTATTCTATGATTCTATCATTTTATATCTGTCTCCCTGCTATGTCCCTTTATTCCTACATCCCCAGGCCTCTTTAGCAATGTCCACAATACTTGGTAAATCAATTAATGCTCTGTGAAGAGGCTAGAGAGATGCTGCTCCAAATCCTGAAGTTCTTTGTTGGCTGGCATTAGTCAATATTCCTGCTGGTGCAGCATCCAGGGAAGACAGGGAGGATGAACCAGGTCAGGTTAATTTTATCTGCTACAGAAATGTATCCCTTTTGAGTGATAAAGTACTGCACTCTGAGGCCACGATTCAACAAAACACTAAAATATTTTCTTACATGAGAATTGTACCTGGGAGGTCTTTGTACCCTACTTGTGCCTCCAGTGGTTTTTCTGCTCTGGTCCCCTGCAATCACACATGACTGGAGTACAGTTTAATCTAGGGGTGTATACAGATTATCCATCACTGACAGCCCCAAACACCATAGTTTCTTGCATCCTCCCAAAAATATATGGCTTAGCACAAAAGACAAACAACCAAACTGTGGTTCCCCAGAAAAGAACAAAAAGGATATTATGACTTAAGATGAACACAAGAGCTTTCTCTGAATCAATAGGGTCAATCACAGAACTGAAATATGTATCTACTTAAGTGTCTTAACTCATGTCTCCTAACCTTAGTCTTGGAATACAGAAAATAAGGTTATTGAACAGCACTATAGAGGCTCCTATAGTCAAAGAAGATCTCAGAATGGCATTGCAATCTGGAATTTTCTCCCTCTTTTTACTTTTTGTAGGGAGACAGCAATTAACTACCTTAATTAAGAGTCTGAAGTTAGGTGGGAAGAATCTGACCTTAAATATTCAGTCATACCAGTTGTTCGGAGTGAAATTACTCAGGTTTTTATATATACCACCCCGCTGAGACGACACAGCAAGAGACTTGCATGGCAATAATCAGGTTACACTGACATCAGATGTACATTTTGGGAGGTGGGTTGGACAAGGCACTGGCACTCCTTCTTGGAACTGAAACCTGGTTGGATAGAAAATGCCCTAGTGTCTCTGTTGCTATCTGCTCTGCAGCTCCAACCTCCCTCCTCCTGACCCACTGGAATAATCCAGCTCTGATTCAGAGGGAAATTTGCCATTTCTTGCATCACCAGAACAGTTTTCTCCAACAGATAGGTGTTCCTTGGAGGTCTCCAGTGAAACTCCTCATTCAGATTGGCCTTGCTTAGCTTAGGCCAGACAAAAAAAAAGGGATTGTGGAAAGACATCCTGCAGCCAGCCAGGAAAGAGTTGGCCCGGGAGAAAGGGAAATCAGAGGGCAGCCCACATATATCAGCCAGTTGCCTGCCAGCTCCCATACCTCCTGAGTATTCCCCTGCTTGGAAAGCAACTTGCAGGCATTCCCCCCTCGCTCAGGAGTGCTACTGTGTCTGTTCCGTTAAGCAATCTTCACCCCCCATAACCTGGGATGTTTGTTTTATCACTCAGTTCCATGACTTACGCAGATTCACGGAGTCAGCGGGGTCTGCAGGCTGCTTTGGAGATTCCTTCTCTCCCTTTCGGCTCATAACAACTCTTTGCCATTTTGGAATTTGACGCAAAACACTTGAATGTCAGCAGGTCCCAGTGGAACGTTTTGACGGAGGTTTTCAAAGGCTTCTTCAAACAAGAACGAGTTCAGCCCAATAATAATGCCAATAACGCACATAACAGTGAAAAGAAAAATATATATATTGTATTATTTCTTCAGAGCCCCAGTCATGAACCGCTCAGGGTGCTGTACAGACAAAACAAGAAACTAGCACCATCCAAAAAAGGCTCAAAGACAACTGCTGAGGTCCAGAACTGTGTTTAAAGAAGTATTATTCAGCTTCCCAGTTTCCAAAATGAGAATAATAGGTACTACAAAGTTAAAATCCAAAATCTCCTAGACCAGATGAGAAGTTTACTAATTATTACAGTTTGTTGACTGTCCCTTTCTGAAGTTTTCTAAATTAATGTTTGGGATTGGGGACTTTGAGTACTGGCCTACTGACTGGGTTGGGTTTAACTCCTTTAGGGACTGAAGGGCAGGCATGAGCTGCTTTGGGCAGAATTTCATCAGACCATTTGCTCCAGTTTTTCTAATTTCACCGTTTTTCCCCTCAGATTCTGGCAAAGTCAGACTATGCAAACTTTTTAAATGCACGTCTAGCCACCAGGCATGGTCATAACTTTCATTCATAGATAAGAGGTTTTATAACACTGCTAGCAGTATGATAACTTCCACTGCAGAAGTGGTCACATTTCAGGGAGAGATGAAGTGATCCCCTGTCTTTACTACCACATTAAGCTTAAAAAAGCAACTTGCTGTCTCCTAGGGGCAAAGGTACCCAATGAATTTAATTTACTCAAGTTCAAGTCACAGAGGGCTCCTGAAATTTCTCTCTGGCATACATCACAGGTGAAGTATGTGCTCCTCAGGGGATTTTAATTCTTACAGCATTGCAATGACCAGTCTAGAGGAACATGTTTTGGCCATGTTATACCTTCAGCTTCCACTTCAGCATCATAAAACTAAAGCTGAGCAACTGAGCCCTTGTAAAGGCAGATTTGCAACCCACCTCTACAGCAAGTCAAAATATTTCTTAAAGGATGCTACAACAGGATCCTAGCAAGAATAAATTCCAGCTCTTTTGCTCCCTTTATGCAAATGGCTTTCTACTGTGTGGTAGGAAGTGGAGTAGGAAATTCCTACCTGTAGAGAAATAGGGAGATGGGCAAAATTATTATTTTTAGTGATTTTATTATTTTAATATCTCTGTTTTCTTTTATAATTTTAGAGAAACAGAGCCCTCCCCTGTATACAGCCTGCATGCACGAAACAATACAAAGAAAGTCTATGTCGCTTTGCACAGACAAAATGGCTTTTGGGGAAACAATCATGTTTTTAAATTATGGTAACAGACCATTTGGAGCAATAGGGCTCTAGACTGGCAGGATGCTCAGAAGCTCTATGACTGTATGAATACAAAGAATAATGACAGCTGGTCACACACCAGAAATACTGCTTTAAGAGGGAATTGAAAAATGAAATCTCAAAATTCTTCATTTTCCATGATCCACTGTATTCCTTTTTTTTCATAATTTGTGAATTTTGCTACAATGTCACTACTATTTTTACAGAAATACCAGAATTTCATTATAATAATATGTTCTAAGATTGTGCTGAAAACTGTAGTAACTATTTTTCCAATTAAATTAATGGGACACGTATTTCCAAGATTTTATTTAATTTGCAAGAGGGAGGAAAACAGTCATTTTTTTATCCTCTCAGATAATTCTTCCATTTAAGCTTTTTAAAAAAGAGAGTGTAAAAAGAGAGAAGACTCCAAAGCCTGTATGCATTCCTAAGCCATCCAATCATCTCCAACAGCAAGTATGATTGTTTAAATAATTTCGGTTAACAGAAAACAATAAGCTGCTTCTTCTTTCAGTCCAGGTGAACTGCACAGTGACTATGGAATAACAAATATACTACCCAGCATCTGAGCACGTAAAATTCACTGCACAAGGAATGGGATTTTTGCAGAGAGTTGATTACAGGCAGAAATTCAGAACCTGTGGTTTTTTTCATGGTTTCTCTCACGTCATTTTTCTCACACTTACAAAACTGTGTAGCATCTCCTATTTCACATCAGCTTCCCCCTGAATTTGCAGGTCCTCAGTCACCTTTAGCAGTGGCTCTCCCTGGTATGAATATCTTGAGTTTATCTTGGACCTTCTAGCTAACAAACTGCTGCTTACAGCAGGACCCTCAGACATAGGCAATGCTTTCAGTCTCCTCTGCTCTCTTCTCTGGACACATCACACTGGATTTTAGCTCCTGCAGGCCCTGGATGTTAGCAGTACTCCTTGCATTTAGAATGTGGGAAAATGTGTGAGGCATTCTTTGGGCTCTGGTGGAACACACATCAAGAAACTAATTTAAAGGTCTACATGCCACCCTATGCACTCTATGCTATGAGCTCCAGAGCTCTGTACGGGACATTTGCTAGGGATGCAGCCCATTTCATATCCTTAGAATATGCTGGTCTCAATCCAGACTTTCTTTTTTATTTTTAGGTAACCTTCTTTCTTTCCGTCCACATCTGACAGGGTAAGATTACCTGAGCACCTGAGCAAATGACCTATGTTTTCCACAAGTAAACATGTCCTCTTTGACAGCAGCAACCCAATGGGTCTCAAAGCTGCTCCTGCTCTGGGCAGGGAACAGAAAGCTGAAATACCAGCATCTGGTGGAGCAGCTCATTCAGTGCTGCTGGAATGGCAGGTGCCCTTCTGATAGTCTAGAGCTCCTTCTGCTGGGCAAACAGCATCATGCCTGGGTCCTGGCCTCCAGCTCCGAAATCTGAGATTGTGCTTTCTGGTTTCTCACAAACTACCAGAAAGAAAGTCTGGTTTGAGGGGTTTATCCCTCTCCTCCTTCTCCCATATAAAAGTAATCATAATATCACAGTTATACTGCAAGTAATATTTATTACTTAAAATTATGGCATTTAGTCATAATCTTTCAACCCCAGAATATTTAGAAGAAAATGAAAATGTTCCTTTTAACCATTTCAAATATATGGCCAAGTCCAGGGAGCAATAGGGCAGTTGTACCTGATAAAAAGAGGTAGGAGATGCAAAATATCATGGCCAGCTTACATCATGAGGAAGCTCTTCTTTTAGGTGGTGAAAGCTCAGTGCACCTCTGATTCATGCTAGAGGCCTTAGTGGAATCCCTTTAGAAAGGGGACTTATTGCTAATGAGCAATCATTGCATCATGCTAACAATGAAATCAGCAATGCTATGCTAACGCTTGCACTGGCATTATTATTTATTATACCCCTTATTGCAAAGATGTCCTAGTGTGCTGAGACACATGAACACGTTGTCCCCAGAACTGCCTAAAAACCAGAGAGAAAGAAAATCAAACCCAGAGGGGCTGACACCCAGCTCCTCTCAGCCCTCCTGGCTCACTCTGATGCTATTTTACACCACTGGTAAGTTATGTGCTACTGGCAGATTCATTGCCAACTGAGATTAACACCACTGAAAATCTCAGCCTGCCTCTAAGGAGGGTACACAGTTTCTTTCCCACTCTCCTGGAGCAACTGCAAGGTCTTCCTCTGCGCCTCAAACCAGACGTCATAGGCAAGACATGTTTGGTATGGTCAGATCCCTCTCACATGAACTGGTGGTGAGCTATTGATTTCAGCTCCAGTGCAGTGTTACACAGCCCAGAAGAAGTCATAAGAAAATGGTTTTTCTCCTGATGCATCTCCCTTCTTGCTTTTTTTTTGCTCCCTGAATAGCTATCGATGGCATCTGAAGGTCAGGATTTGTGTTCCCAGTGGTGCTTACTGCATTCAGCTGATGGCTGGGGACACGTGGCCAGCCTAGGTCTGCTATAGCTCTCTGGCTGATTTATGAAGAACAAAAGCATTGCAGCTGCCAAAGTTAATCCTGAAAGTGAAGCCAGTGGAAGGCTTGCTGAAAGGCCAGGGAAGCCTCTGCTTTCTGGTCAAGAGTGTCTTAAACAGCCTTTTATTTTGACTTCCCATAGTACTTCCTCTTGAGATGATACTCATCTTAGGAAGAGGGAAGGAAATGACAGAAGGGACAGAGTGAGGAAGAAGAGCATGAGAAAAGTGGAGGGAATGCAATAAGGGTAAATTTTTACTGACAGATCTGTAGTCACACAACACAACCTCTCTAGGAAAGCCGGGTGATACCCTTGGCACGGCCACCATGTGATTTGGGGCAGGTCATTTGACTTCATCTTTGGAAGCAGAGCTCATTGCTGGGTGCTGTACCCATGGAGAAGGAGAATAAGATTTCCATCCCAAGAGGGCACAATCAGTATTTCTCTCCTTAATCTTCCTGTGTTAGTTTATGATGTCTGCACAGTCCTTCCCATCCCTGCAGCAGAGACGATAGAAAGAAATGGCTGTCCAGTCCTTTGTTTAGTGAGTTGACTTCCAGGATTTAGACTAGCAAAAGGGACTATGATCAATGTGTTTTGTCCTCCCTCTATAAGGCCAGAAGCCTCTGCTGGGCAATGGTGGCAGGATTTTTCTACTCTCAGTGTTGAGTTTCCTCAATATTTGGATGCCCTTCTCTTGAAAACCACTTGAGGTGTAGGATGGCAAGTATCCATTGTGGGGGTTTATGTGTTATTTCCCTACAGCTAGATGTGGAAGAACATACAATTCTCTCTGTTCCTAATACACTAGAGTAAGGGCTGCACCCAACATACCAGTCAAATGTCCTGGGTTGGAGACAAGGTGCTGAGCTGCCAGAGAAAAAGAGGGAGAAACAGATGGCACATGAACTCCAGGTTCTTCAGAAAAATTGTGTCCATTCATTGCTAAAATCATCTGCCTGAGCTTCTCCTACCATTTGAGTTACCAGCTGCTAAAAAATTCCTGTTTGAAACTTGTCAGCTTATGAATGGACCTGTCTCCTGCTGGGTGCTGTGGGCTGCAGGTGAGCTAGACTAAATTAACTGAGAGGCTGAAGATCTTGCTCCAAGGCCCAGAGTCTGTTGGGGGTTTAGGACGTAAAAACAGCCAAATGGGTCAGATCAAACATCCACCTAACGCAATATCCTATTTCGTAAAGTTGCAAATACCAAATGAGTGCAAGAATGCAGTGAGCGTATGGCAATGCTTCCATCAAATACTCTCACAGTCTATAACAATTTCTGCCTTTGGGACTTCCTAAGCTGGACATGATTTCTGTGCGTTTTGTACCTTTTAATGGTTTTCTCTTACACTGATTTGTTTAGCTTCCCCATGAACTCGTGAAAACTTTCTGTGTCTATAGCACCCAGTGTCAGGGAGTTATACACTTTCACTACCCGTAGAGTGAACCCATATTCATACCCACCTATGAGAAACCATCTCCTTTTGTTGGTTTTGAACTTGCCACCTGCATTTAAATTTCTGCATTTTGCAATAAAGTGAGTCCCTTTGCTTCAAATGGAATTGAAAAGGAAAAAAAGGTTCCCCTGAATTACAGCACACTGGGTCTTTTTTTTTTTTTTTTTTTTCCAGGCCATTCTCCAATGTACCAAGGTCATTTGAATTTTAATCCTGTTTTGGAACATACCTTGCAGTCCAGAACAGCTTCATGTAATCCGCAAATATAATAAGATCCTTCCCCCTTCCACCACCCCTGTCCTGAATGAAAGTGCGAATACTGCTAGAGCCAGCACAGATGCCAACAAGTCCCAGCTTGATGCATCCTTCCGTTTCAACAGTAAACCCTTAGTAGCTACCTTCAAATACAATTTTATCTCTGGTCCTGCTTCCTAGTTTTTTCTGGGTTGTAGTTTCCTCTTGCTTGCACAACATGCAAAACAGTATCTGGAGTGTTCTTATAGCTAATATCTCCTGCTTTGTCATGCTCAAGGCTGCTTATGCTGTCTTACACTGAACTAAGAGCTCTGAGGGCTTTCCTCTACCACAGATCCAGGCAAATGTGTGTGACCATTTTGTGGCCCAGAAACCACCTGGTGTGGAACAACTTGTCTCCCAAAACAGAGCAGACACATGTCGGCTACCTCCTACCTGGTCCCTGAGTCACACTAACTCCCCACAGTTTGCCAGGGACATGTTTTTGTACCAAGAGACATTCTCAGTCATGGTGAAGTTTATGTGTAGTTTTCAAATACACAACACTGAGATTCACCATTCCCAGGTGCTTAAAAAAAAAAAAAAGTCTCATTAACCTATGACTGTGTTAGAATGGTTTTTTTTTCCAAATTCCAGGGTGAGTTCATATCCCTTTACCATCAGTGTCAACTGTCCTAGCCTCATTTGACAGGACTTAGTAGGCTTTCCTTACAGTTTATTGCTCAACGACACTGCTCCAGACTACCTGTCTCCCTGTGCTTCTGTGCTAGACT
This sequence comes from Morus bassanus, assembly GCA_031468815.1. Lineage (NCBI taxonomy): Eukaryota > Metazoa > Chordata > Aves > Suliformes > Sulidae > Morus > Morus bassanus. The sequence goes on along the minus strand of CM062567.1, from coordinate 2,597,256 downwards.
GGCAGCAGGAGACTCACTAGGCACAGCTCTATCTTTTCCCAGGGTATGGAGAAACGCCTGACAAGTTGCATTTTGGGTGATGTGATGGGGGACAGCCCACACCGGCTCATCCAATGGGGCAGCAGCACAGTTAGGGGGCTGAAGAGTGTGTCAAGTCACGGGGCTTTCCTGGGCAGAAGTTTCCCAAGGAGTTCTTCCCACTTCTTCTTATTACAGCATAGTGCTCTCACCCTTCCCCAGCTTCCCAAGTAGGTGTCCTGGATGTGGTCAGCCTGCGGGCCAAGGTCAGGGGTGACCCAATGCACCGGCGCTTGCACCAGAAGGGTGGCTGCCCTCTAACTGCAGGAGGTGCAGAAGCCAATTATGGAGACTATCATACAAAACATGTGAGGCTTTACACATCTGAAGAGAGCTCTTAGTTTTTGCTGTCTGGTGACTCTGGCTGAGCTGAACCTGATATTTTACGATGTTCTTTTTGGAAGAACAGCCTATGAGTAACTGTTGATCTTGCTGTAGCCCTGGACACCACTTGTTTATTTAAACTTCCCTTGGGTGAGGTGACCTTCTTGCATATCAGCAGCAAAGTTGACAAGTTTATCTCTTGCCACTGATTCAGCCCTCCATTCTCCTCACAGGCAAAATCCTGTCACGCGCTGTGGGAATCTGTTTAGCATGACAGTTTGTCCTCCTGCATATTCATCACCTTTGGCTTCCAACTGCTGTGAAAGCAGGCTAGAGGAGCAAGCAGAAGATATATGAATTTCAGGACAGAGGGAGCCTGATGTGGTCTTCCTTCACCGTTCAGGCCTTGCCATGCAGCAGCACCTGATCATTTATCATTTTTATTTCTGTTTTGCTCATCATCTTGTACTGGACTCGAAAAACAGAGGAAGAGAGGATCAGGAACCTAATCTTTCCTATTAGCTGTCTTCATTACCTGCAGGAGGTCGGGCAGACTTCAGACTTCGGGCGTGCTTAAAAAAAGAACTGCATCCTACCAATTTATCTCTATCACACTGAAGCATAAGTCAAAATTAGACCTTACTGCTTTTAGCCATGAGCAAGGCCCTATACTCTTATACAGTGAGACGAACCCTTTCTCCCTCCCTTCTTCTGGGGCACTTGTAAATCAAACAAGCAAAACAAACAGATGTCAGTGGCACAGAGACGTTGTGGGTGATGTTGAAGTGGGAAGCAAACCTTGTAGATAAGCTCTTAGAGAGGTCCCAGAAGCCAGCCTAATCCACTGTCCCTTCCCCTGTCACACAGACCCACATCTTGGAATTGGTCTGCAGATATATGGGGTAGAGCCCAGTTGTGCATAGTGTGACCTGTGTGCAGTCCATGCATGCTCCATGGCAGACCTCTTTCTCCTTCACCTCTGGCAAAAGAATCATCATAACAATATCTCTCTGACCACTCTGAAGCTTCTGTGTTGTTGGTACCATGAAGAGCGGCGTCAGTTTGGTGGCAAAACCATTTTTGCCTTCAGGGACTTTTAGTGTGGGTCAAACCCGCAAGATGTCCTCAGGATGGGGCGGAGGCACTCAAAGCCACAGAGTTTAATAGCAGGGGCTTGCTGCAATTTCTGTGTCTTTTAGATAGGACATTACTATATTATCCTTACCTTCCAGAAAGGGAAAACAGAGCACACACATCTGTTCATGGCTCCTGGGCTGCTGCTGGCTAGTCACACCTCAGGGAGTACAGACCTGGCTTCCTGAGTCCTGGCACATTGCACCATCCCATGGCCATGCTGCTCCTCCAAGACAGGTTTTCAACCAATACTCTGGAACACTCTTGAGTTTCAGGCTCTGTTTTCATGTTTGAATGGCTCTGGAGGGAGTGTTACCTTCCCAGGCTGAACTGGCTCCCATGACTTGTGGTCATTTTTAATTCCCCAGGAATGGTGTCTGATGGCAGCATTTCTAACATCCATGTGAAAAACTAACTTTCCCCACTCCGGTTTTCCTGTTTGTGACTGAATTCCAGGCAGTTTTTTCCTCAAAGCCTACATTTCCAAAAACAACCACCTTAGGCAAACAAAGAAGAACCAAAAAACAAAGACAAATTTCTCCACATTCAAATCATCCTTTTGGCAGCCTTTCAGCACCATTGCAAAACCTAAATATCTTTCAACATTCCCAGCCAAAGACTTTCTTAGAGAGCAGTTCTATTCCACCACAGGGATATTTTGCACAAAGACAACTCAAGTAATAGGTTACAAAAGCCTACACTGTGTAGCAGGGAACACGGGGTGACATGGCATCTTCCAAGGTAACAGGTACGGCACACAACTTTTGTGGTTAGCAACTGAAGTGCTAAATGTCAGCTGCTTCCTAGCATCGGCACAGGCTGTCTCCACTCAACAGCACTCTGAGGGGGTGTAAGACATCCAGAGCTGCAGCCATCTTCCCTCTCTCCATAAATCTCTAGATCAGTGCAGATTTGTCCATATGAGCCAATCATCAGGTGTCCCATTAGAGTCAGCGTGCGGGCAGTTACTCTTCATCCCAAAGTAGAAGTCTAAAATAGAGGGACAGTTTTTGTCTTCAAAGTGTCTATTTGTCTCTTTTAACTGTAAAGGAAGATAGGGTACTTAGCTCGTATGCAGACATCCGTACTGGAGATGTTTAATATGGGGTAAGAGAAAGCCATTGCCTTGGGAAAGGAGTTTTGGGAAACCAGTCAGTACAGTAATGGAGCCTACAGAGACATACAGCTAAGCCAGTGGCTCTCTGCTGTAGGGTAGGATGAATCACCCTCTAAACTCCACCAACTGATTAGATCTCCATCAGATGTATTGGGAGCTAGAAGCCCAGGTTATACATAGTCATTGATATTTTTGACAAGGTATAATTCAGCTTGCATTTTAAGATATATTAGGTGGGATTCAGTTATAAACGTAAGGTCTAGAGAAAATTGAGATACCCTATAGTATTTGTGGCACCTGGATGGAGCTGGTGGAGTGGACACAGGATCTACCCAAGGCCTGTGCCCTTCTGGGTCAGGAGGTGGGAGCTAAGTGGGATACACTAGAGTACCGGAAAGGATGATAGAAGCTAAACTTTGAACTGAATTAGGTGTCTTAATCTGTTAAATTCCTGAAGTTAGGAAAAATATCTCTATATATTATCCCAAGAAAGATGGTCTTTCTGGCAGATAAACACAGATAACCCTTCTTGAAACCTAGGGCTCATATCCAAGCTGAGAAGAAGACTCACAGCTTGAACCCTAACCTTGCAGTTTGCAGTCCTAAGTGAATCTATTAGTTCAAATCAATGGCAGTGTTATTAACATTATCTAATGAAGGGTTCTTAGCCAGTGGACACTGGAACCATAATTAGATCCAAACTCCAAAATTAATTTTGCTATCTGTAACTACGAATCTTAGCTGTTACTGATTAGCATTCTTGGCATAGTATCAGGCAAAATCAGGACTATGTTCTGCTAAAATAACAGACAATTACAGCCCAAAAACTTAATTCCAAAAAATAAGATAAAAGGCAAAAGGAAGAATATCAGATGATGAATTGTGTATGTATAAGGTGGGCTTCAGGGTTTCTGAAAGAAAATGAAGGGCAATTATTATCATCCTGAAGCAGACATGTAAAATAAGTCATATGCATCACTCTGAGTTCCTGTTCCTCTTGTGTCACTATAGAGAGCAAGCCATGGGTGTCCAGCTCAGACTGAGACACCTAGTTCTCAGGTCTTTCTATTAACTTATCTGGCAGATACACTGTAACTTCATCCAAATAGTCCTACTTTGTGCCCAAAGAAAGTTTTAAAGCCAGATTATTATGGATATATTACCCTTTGATTTTAGACATTATATGGGCACAGCATAAATGATGTATATATGAAAGAAGGGAATAAAGCTCAGAAGCAAACTTGAGTAGTCCTCAATACACTGTTGAGCATTGATACAGAGCACTATATCTGTCTGTGTCTACTGTAATCCCGAAAAGTTAATGTTCTAGACAACACGACCTACAGAAATAGTCTAGAAAAAAAGAATGATGACAACAGTCTGCAACGATGGCAGTTGCTCCTGTGGAAATGAGAGGGAGAAATTTCTCTGTTTGGTAAGGACAGGAGAGGTCACAGGCTTGGAAGGCACCTCTGAAAACTCAGGTGAGATACAAGGCTTATTCTTAGCAGTAGAGGAAGGCAAGTATTAAACTTGTTTGGCAGTGAGGAAGGGAAGAGTATTTAATATTGGCAGTTGTAGAAGGCTAAAAATCCCCACATCAGGAATGCTTAATCCAGCCTTAAACTAGATGACTTCTTGAGTTTCTTTCCAGGCTTCCTTTTCTGAGATTCTTTGCAATGTCTTCCAGATTGCTGGTCTGCCTTCATTTTATTTTTTGCTGACTCTCCTGATATTGTTATTTTTTCTGTTTAGACTAATATATCCCAAAGGTGTCTTTTAACTAAAAATGCATATCCACAATCTTAAATACATCCAAGCCATGAAAATAGTCATTTCTTTTCCACTTCATTGAAATTTCTGGCTCCTGCTAACTACTTCCTAAACACAACTAGTATTAATTTAGATTTTTACATGGAGGTTTTGTAAGGAAAGTGTTTGGAAAAAGGAAAGATGTGGTCATTATCAGGCTGTCCTAAAGAGGTATCCAAAATAGAAGTTATTAAAGGTATGGCAGACGATGTCTTAAATGATTAGGTTTGGAATAGAGGGATTTTAAGCATATGTATTACGTATAAATTCTGGGTGTGTCTAATGTATGTGTCACTTAAGGTTTAATTCTGGGTTCTCTAAGAGACCCAGATGCCTGAAGCCAAGATCAGTTGCATGTAGTTCTCCTCCCCAACTAAGAAACCCTCTTTAGAGGACTTATTAAGCCAAAAGTTGGCAGAAAAAAATGCACTCTGGATGGTGGTTTAAAAGAGTGGATTTTTTATTTTCATTTTTTAATTCTTTTTTAGGTGCAAAACAATTCTCATAGAAAACTTTCAAGAAACACTAATTAGGACAGAAACAGTAGGCCTAGCTGCTCTCTGTCAAAAACAGAAAAAAAGAAACAAACCAACAAAAAAAGGAGCTGGACAAACAGCCTAAAGCCTTATTCTGAAAGGAACTGGATAAAAAGCCTTCACAGGAATCAGATTTTAAGGGAAGATTTCACCTAATGAGTGAGTCAGGTGCTTAGGCATAGCCAAGGGGGCTGGGTTTTCCTTTAATTTTGGGTTTTTCCTGTTTTTTTGTGCCCTGAAACTGAGGTAAAGCAAAGCTGCCTGGCTGATAAGGAAGACAATGGCATCATGGCTCTGTTCACCATGACAGTCAAGGTCAACCTCACCATCTTCTTCAGGATCAGACTGTCAAGTAACTAACTCTGCTGCTCAACCCCTTTAAGGTTTTGGGCAACTGTATCAGTACAAACAAAAGGAACTGGGGCCCTGGGAGCCCGAAGGCTTTGAATTGATGCTTGTTGGCATAATGGGATGTGGGAAACAATTTACATTTGACACAGGAGGAGGCATCTGTTTTTCGTTAATTGGATAACAAGGCAGGAAAGCTATCAGATGTGCTAATTTGTTGGTCTGGTATATGTTGAGGTGGGGTACTGAGGATGTTCTGGCACTGTGTGATGAGGAAAACTTCCTAAGTAATTTCTGAGCCAAGGCTGTTTAGACACAGAGAATTTTGATGGTTTTTAAGGTCACGCTGACCTAAATGGTCATGTTAATGTGAAAGTGATGTAAATATATATGAGTTGGTGTTCAGTGGATGGAAATGGTTATTGTGAGATACATGTCTTTTAACTGCTGTCAATGAATACATAAACCCAGTAGTTTAGGTATTAAAAGGATATAGTTTGTTGAATTTTACTTCCATGACATTTTGAGTGTGTTACTTACTTTGTTTTGTAGGCCAAGACAGTGGAAAGTCTGAAAGGGATGGTAAATTCCCAGGAAGGTTTTGCCTTGTATAAGTGCTTCTTTCCTTGGATTAACAAAGAACACTAACTTTGCTCCTTGATTTCTATTTCACTAACAGTGTCATTTTTGTAATAATCTGAATGGGGCTAATGGTAAGCATATCTGTCAGAAACAGCAACTATTTAACCAAGCATCATTATCAGTGTAGGGCAATAACCTTCCACCTTCAGCAACACTCCAGCCCAGGCTTTAATTTCCCTATTATGGGGGTTGTTTCACATAGTGATTCATCTGACCTGATTTAGATATTTGTGTTAGGAAGAAGTGAACTTCACTCTTGTTTCATCAACAGTTCTGACCATGGTGACTTATAACTTTTACATCAGCAAAGAGTCTTGTCTGACTGGCTTATTTGCAGATATTTGTGTGCACTTAAAAACCATGTTATCCCTTTATTTTCTTCTAAGAAACTAAATGCACTTAGCTATACATTAAAATATCTCTGATTTATCAACATTTTTCTTGAAAATGGACAATATCTTGGAAAGTGAAAGTGCAGTAATAATTTTGACTTAGCCTGAATAGGCAATATAACATTGTACTGTATCTCTCCCAGGATTTCACTGGTGGTTTTGTGCATAACAAAACTAAATAGATTTAACTGGGTGAAAAGGAAACTGTTCCTAGGCTATTTTTTATTTAATGATATCCATTAGAGTGGTGTCATTTTTCAAGATAACAAATAAACATAGTGACCACTAAATTTTTGGATTAAAATGGAAACCAAAGAACCTTTGTGGAAATCGTTCAGCAGATATCATGCTTGACAGAGCTGATAGCTGATATTTCAAAATAAATCACAGATCTAGGTGCTAGTTAAAATTTTACTAGCATTTTCCAGTATGATAATCACATAGAGTGGGGGACCTTGCATATCTAAAATGTTCACCTCTGTTAGGGCCCCAAGTACGCTAATGGGCCTGAATTGCACAAGCCAGCCTCACCTGGGACCTCCACCCTCTGTGATCACTGGTCCAGGAGCTCTGTTTAAGCTCAGTGAGAGCATAGCCCAGCCTGTGCTGCAGTTGTCCTCAGCTCCTGACTTGTTCTGCCCTCATGGAGAAGTCCTGCTTTGCTGCTCCCTGATGTCTTTATCCACGCTGATCATCTTAAGCTCTGTATAGTCCACAGGGACAAACAGGGCATAATTCATCTTGCTCTTAAATGGATGTCTAAAGCCATTCAGACAACTTGAGCTTTGTCATATATGATTATTTGTCCTCTACAGACTGTTCAGATACAGCTGTAACTTTTGGCAGGTGAAGGTAGGTGAAATGCTTCCCACATTTTGAAAATAGCCAGAGGATTAAATCAGCTACTGAATTCAATTTAATAAGTTCATTTTCATCAGGTGAGACATGGTAACAGCCCAGTATTGCATTTTCAGTCCAATGGTGTTGTGAAGTGTGATGTGTTCAGCATAAGCCACCACCAGAGAGAGAGGCGAAGAGCACACACAAAGTCTGTTTCTATGATTGTGACAGTCTTTCAACTGTGGGATCACACCCTTTAACAATGTGCATCTTAGCTTCACTCAATAACTGTGAAAACACATCCTTAGCCTCTTTGAATACCAGTTTTTTCAGCACATGGACTCTCTCTCACCATGTGTCCTATAGTGCCCTGATTCTCAGCTGAGATTGTTTTACAAATAAGGAGGTGGTCCTCTTCTGATCAGAAGCAGAGCTGAGCAATGAGTGGAATCTGGGCAGGAGTCTAGCATGACTGCAGACAACAACGAAGAGCAGTAGATGTGCAGGATATCCCCCCCCCCCCCCCACCCGAGAGGAAGGAGAAGAGGTCAGAAATGATTAAATGATTCCTCCAAAATGTGCTTCACGTGGCTAATAAATGTTAAAGTACTACGAAGCATCATGAGACATGGAAAAGGAAATGGACAAGATACTAAATACTTGGAAAACCAACAAAAAAAACCTCACTGACCTGGAAGCCACCAAAGCAAGCTGTTTACAAAGTATTTGAAAGAGAGATCTGTTGACATGAAGTGGATACTGTGGCATGCTGCCTTTTATGTGCCACTTACATGACAAATGCTTCCAGCCTTTGGACGGTTCCCAGCAAACACTCTGGTAGGAGGGGAAGGGAGAATGTGTGATGCTAAAAGCAAAGGACTAAACAATTGGAGGAAATGCCTTTGAGATAGCTCCTAGGGAGCTAGGATATCTTCTTACCTAATAAAATTAATTTCCCTGGCCTACACATGTTCACTGAGACTGCTTTTCTCCTGGCACTTTTCCACACTTTGGGACCAGTGTCTAAATGGTGCTGACACAAATGATTTCCCAAAGAAAGCTCAAGCTTGCCTCCTGTCTTTCCTCAAATAATAATTTCCTATTAAGTCAATGAGAATCCAAGTCTGAAGTCCTTTCCAAAAGCAGGTGATGCAGGAAGCTGCTGTCACTAATATACTCCAGCATCTGCAGCCACTCATAAACCAAGGAGCCCTATGGCTACAAGTCATGTCAGACAACACTTGTTCCCTTGCTTGAATGACTGGGTCTTTAGATGCATCTGGGTCACCTGAAGACAGCATTTTGGTAGGACCCAGGAAAAAAATATGAATTCACAGGACAGTCAAACATGACCTACTCAGTGGGAGTACTTCTGTGATTTGTTAAGCACATAAGTACACTGAGGATAGGGCCTTTCCTTTAATCAGACAGCCAGAATCTGGAATGAACTTCCACTGAAATGATATTTTCATTCATTGGCCATTAGTTTTGTGTGTCAGTTCAACCTCTGGTGTATTGAATAAACATGGTCCAAATGTACATCATGAACCTTTCTTGAAACCATCTAATGAAGACCGTCCCTAGCTTATGTTGACGCTGTTTGTAAATAGGATCTGGGTTCTTTTCCTGCTGCTACCTTGAAATTATGAGCCATAGACTGATATCCAAGATATTCTTGGAAAGGTCAAAACTTGTTACAGGAGTTTAACAAAATATGACTTAAATCCAGCTTTGAAAAACCATTGAAATGTTGCCTAGCTCTGTCCATTTGAGTTGGCAAAGACATGAGCACACACAAAGCACGCATCATAAAAATTGAGGCATGTAGAAAGGTTTATTCTTTACCAATGTCTTGACTGGGGAATGTTTCTAGTTTTCCTTCTCTCTGTATTTGTCATTTGCTCCAGAAAGTAATGGTTTACGTTTGGAAGTCCATTAGATTTTGTATAAATTTCATTCGCTTATCAGTTGAGATATGCAGCTAACAGATAGCTTAAATCATTGGGTCACCATGCCTATGAAGACCATGGAAAGATTCAAAGAGCAATATGAATTATTAACATCTTTCTCACAGTTTCTTAGATTATATTGCAGAAAGCCAGCTCCTCCAGGATATTGGAACGAGAAGTGACTGTAATGGCTGGATATAAGGCTGGGATGTTCTATTTAAGTTCAGCTAGCTACGACATAGGTAACTACAAATGAGCTAGACAGCTTTGGTGTACTTCATAGTCCACAGAGATAGGTAGGGTACAAAGCATCAGATTTACTCTATTTGGATAAAATAAATGGATCCTCAAACTCTCTACCTATTGATTATTTTTCTATTGAATACAATGTCTGTTTCAAATGTGTCTACATTGTATGTTGAATATAAATATCATTTGGTGTACCTTGATCGTGGCTGTAATTACACATAGCAGTTCTGTTCTTTCTACTCGGTAAGAGAAATGTTTGTAATTGCTAACCCCAATTGTTACCGCTGTACTGCTCCGTTACTGAACAAACTGAGCTGCTTCTGAGACATATACTTGCTTTGCAGAGTAAGGTGTTGCTAAAGTCAGATAGAGTATCTGAACTGAGAATTTGAGGCATATGGACTGTGTAACACAAGCTGTTTGCAGGATGTGAAGAAATTAATTCTAAACAGAAGTGACTGCTGAACCACAGCCAATTTCAGAAGCAAAATCTGCCTTGTTTGCATTTAAACATGGAAGAAGAGGATTTTGGGATAAATGTGAAAAGACAGATGAGTTTTAGGAACCATGTATAAATGATATCTCCATCCCACCTCTGCATGTCCTCACACCCAAACAGTAAAGTCATTAATAAGAATATATAGAGTAACTAAACACCTACTCCTTCTGCCTTATCCCCTGGTGTGCAGGGATGGGTGGGAGCTACCTGGTCTCTCAGTCAAAGTGCCAGTGCACCAAGGGGAAAACTGCAAGGCAACTGTGCCAATTTGCACCAGCTGAACATCTGCCTCAGAGAAACACATCTAGGAATCCTTGAGGTCCATCTCACACACACCCCCATCCAACTTGCTTAGCTGAGAAGTCTAAACGTAATTTTTATGACCGTACAGTCTGTCAGGAAAACCTCACAGCAGAAGCACTTGCAGGGCTGATACAGGACTTTCAGCAGAGGAAGTGATGAAACCTTAGGGACATAATGTGTGGGCTCTCTGATGGCTAGTGATTACTGAGGTCACTCTGTAGCTTTTCCTTAAGTGGCAGAAAATACCCAAAGCCCTACTTTCATCATTTTCCATTATTCTGGGATTATTCAAGATACGCTTTTACCCTCCTCACCCATCATTCTCACTCGCAAAGGAGAGGTATGATCCTCTTGATTTGGGAAATATCCAACATTTGGAAGCAATAGTCATGTGTGAAGCTGATAACTGGAGAAAAAAGAAAGAAAACAAACAAACAACTCCCACAAGTTAACAGTTTCACCTTGTACTCATCTCAATTCTTTTGAACTTGCTTAATGTTAAACTCGCTCCCTTTATGGACTCTGAATTTGTCACAAACTTATTTATTAAAACAGCAGCCTGTCCTTCCTTTCCATAAGCCCATCGGCTGCTGGTAGCCAGGAACGTAAGAATGGCTGTATGGATTCAAACCACAGACCCATCCAGCCCGGTATCTTGTTTCCATAACTGGCCAATACCATTTCCAAATGCAGATGCCTCGGAAAGAGTGTAAGGTTAGACAAAGCACGTAGTGATAATTCTCCAAATATTCTCCAGGAATTTACTTCCTGAAATACAGGGGCTGTCTTTCCGCTTAATAACTCCTCATGGATGCTATGTCTATGAACTCATCCAGGTCACCCCTGAGCCCATGTCAATGTTGAGTATCCAAAACATCCCATGGTGAGTTCACATCTTAATTATCCATTCCCTGCTCTCTGTAGGACATAACTGTAGGTGTCCTTCCTCTCTATTCAGATAGATAACCAATAACTTTAATTCCTCACAGATTTTGATGAGCCTTGCCTGGAGCAGTTATTAGAAGACTTCAGAAACTGCTTGCAGGATTTGAAATTCTAATTACAGGAGAAATCAGCAAAAATGTGGATGGTATTCATGCCAGCAGACACAACCGTCTCCATTGCACACATCCCTGTCTGAGATGATCACTCACAAGAGAGACAGCAGAGTCGGACCTGCTGTCTTCACCTCCTCCTAAAGAAGGTGAGAAGATTCTTCCTTAAAATGCTTTCTTCCATTCTTTAATCATTAAGACAAGCTAGGGTTATTAGCTCAGGTTAAGATGTTTAAAATTCAAGTAAATCCCACCACAGATGTTTCCAGGCAATGATGACTGAGATTACCCTGCTGTCGCTTGATGGCAAAAGACTCCACAAATAAACCAAAAGCGCAGATCACAGAGCATTGTAGGAAAGCAGTCAGTTTTGAGTAAAGTTTTGGAGTTCATGCAAATGAAATATTTCCCTTTCAAATCTACCTCTACTATTTGACCTTCTCTACTGGACAAAAGCAGGGGATCAGGCTAAATATGTACCTGCATGGTATAAGCCTAGCTGGCACTTGTGCTCTTTCCACTCCTGCCATAGATGTCTGTGTGAGACTCATCTCTCAGATCCCAGCAGCCTCCAGGCTTCAGCAGTTGGACTGTTAGACAAGCAGGAAGGAACACATGGCTTTGAGCAAAAAGGGCAGATAAACAGGGGTTGAGCAGATTTACATGTGCTAATTCTTGGATAAACATCCTCATCTGGACTCTGGTCTATCAGTTACAAGCTGGAAACCCTGCCCTGCCTGTAGTTCAGGGCGAAGTTTCCCGCTCATGCCAGTTCCTCCTAGGAGGAGTTATCTCCACCATCCTCATGGTTTTCTAGTGCAAGAATTATCATTAACCCCATTTCATTAGGAGGGAAAATGGGTCACGGAACAGTTAGCTCCGCAGTCCATCAGTAGTAGTGCTTCTGAGCCCAGATTAGTGCTCTAAGATTAGGCTGCATGAGTGGTCTTGAAATACTGGTCCAGTTAAGCATATTTAGCTGAGATTATCCCCTTTTGTTTCTCTACAGTCAGACTCAGGAGTCCATGGTCGTGCATGGCTATGAACTGTCAGTCATCCTGGCTGGGTTCATGGGGTCACAGAGCAAATATTAAGCTGCAACTGCCTCGCACCTTCCCCAGCCTTTACTCTTAGTCTCTCTCCCCTCTCATGTCCCAACACACTGTAGACATCTCCCATCATGTTACCAGGCCTAAAACGCGCTTAAATATTTGAGAGACCAATACTAAAGCAACCCTTGGCTGCTTTTTGATTTTAGTCTTTCTTGCCATCTGTTAAAAAAAAAAAAAGAAACAAAAATACTATTTAAGTGTGATGTCCTATATCCACATTTAGGCAGTGGAATAATAACCAAGTTTTAGCACCAGTGCAGAAACAGCCTAGCAGCTTGTATTGGTTTCGGCTCAGGTTGCTTGTTTTCTCTGAATCTGGACTTTAGAATCTAGCCTAAAGCAGGTCTTCCTTTGTAGAAGGTTGTCTGTCCTTTTCAGGCTTGGGTTGAAATATAACCCTCATGAAAGATTCTAGCTTGTGAGGTTTAGATAGTTTATTATGGTATGTCTTGAAGACGAGAAGTCCTCTTCTGAGCATCCCAGGTGCTATACTGAAGACGTATATAACTTATAGGATGCAGGACACACTTATCACATACTAATGCTTGAGCACACTACAATTTAAAGTTATTGTGCTTTCGTCTCTTGCAGAACCCAGATCACTAACTGAACCCAAAATCTCAGGAAGGGGGTTAGTAACCAGGATTGCCATCTCCTCACAGGAGGCAAAGGATCAGCTGGACTTCAATGGTTCATTAAGGGTGTCTGTAGTAGCAAATGAAAGGGCTCAAGGCCCATTCTGTCACCCCGAGGACAAGTGGCACAACAATTCTCACACGTGCAGAACTTACCTCTCTCGCCCCACAAAAAGGGCAGTCGTGTCCATAATAGACAGTCCCTTGCTGGGGCTGGGCCCTGTATGGGGAAGTTTTAGCTGTCTCCAGCCAAAATTATGCCATATATTATTAATATAGAGGGAGTCAGAGGGCATGGGGGAAATAGGAGGACCATGAACTATTTAAAGGGATATTCTGTCATTCCATTAGGTCACATATGCCCCCTTCTCTCTGCCTACATATATTAATTTATTTACACACATACACGAACACACATGCAAGTATACATACACAATTACACATATATAAAATATAACTGCCAATATAAAACATTCTGTGGGATCTGGGTGCACACACATGTAACAGTATATGCATATATACATACGCATGCCCATATCTGTGTATAAAAACCCTCAGTAAGTTTGTAGATGACACCAAGTTGGGCAGGAATGTTGACCTGCTTGAGGGCAAGAAGGGTCTACAGAGGGATCTGGACAGGCTGGATCAATGGGCCAAGGCCAATTGTATGAGGTTTAACAAGGCCAGGTGCCGGGTCCTGCCCTTGGGTCACAACAACCCCAGGCAACGCTACAGGCTTGGGGAAGAGTGGCTGGAAAGCTGCCTGCTGGAGAAGGACCTGGCAGTGCTGGCTGACAGCCGGCTGAACATGAGCCAGCAGTGTGCCCAGGTGGCCAAGAAGGCCAACAGCATCCTGGCTTGTATCAGCAGTAGTGTGGCCAGCAGGAGCAGGGCAGGGATGGTGCCCCTGTGCTCGGCACTGCTGAGGCCGCCCCTCGAAAGCTGTGTTCAGTTTTGGGCCCCTCGGGACAAGAAGGACATGGAGGTGCTGGAGCGTGTCCAGAGAAGGGCAACGGAGCTGGGGAAGGGTCTGGAGAACAAGTGTGATGGGGAGCGGCTGAGGGAGCTGGGGGGGTTTAGCCTGGAGAAGAGGAGGCTGAGGGGAGACCTTATCGCTCTCTGCAACTACCTGAAAGGAGGTTGTGGTGTGGTGGGGGTTGGTCTCTTCTCCCAGGTAGCAAGTGATAGGATGAGAGAAAATGGCCTCAGGTTGTGCCAGGAGAGGTTTAGATTGGATATTAGGAAAAATGTCTTCACTGAAAGGATTGTCAGGCATTGGAACAGGCTGCCCAGGGAAGTGGTTGAGTCACCGTCCCTGGGGGTATTTAAAAGAAGTGTAGATGTGGTGCTGAGGGACATGGTTTAGTGGTGGACTTGGCAGTGGTAAGTTAACAGATGACGGCGATGATCCTAGAGGTTTTTTCCAACCTAAACAATCTATGATTCTATATGTATATACGCACGTATAAATGCACGTACACTTTTTGACACTAAATCTTATGCTTTTTCTAAGAGCTAAATCTCATCCACAAATGTTCTTTGAAGCAATAGTCCAGTCTGGCTATGACTAGGCAAACTTTTCATCCTACAAGAAAGGAAAGAATAAAAGGCCTTATTCTGTTAATAAATAAATAAACCAAACCCACCGAAACTTATGGATGAAAATTCACAATGAGGGAGGAAGAGAATTTGGAACTAAGCCTGCCTACGTGACACAGAGTAGCAGGTATCTTTGATGGACAGGAGCATACAAGGCCAAAGTGACCCCTCCTGGGCTGTAACGCAATGCCAGCTGGGCACAGTGCCCTCCTGTTGGGCTGCTCTGCTCTTACAACACTCACTGGGAGCCAGCAATGCTCAGATGCATCCTCTGTGCAAGTCAGCAAAGGTGATTTTGGACAGTAGCCCCCTCTGCATTGCCTTAAGCAGCACAAGGAGGCTTTGTGGGCTGCTGCCCACAGCAGGGGCTTCTGGGCTGGTTCCCCCCCACCTAATCCTGCAGTAGATGCAATAGCACAGGGTCTGCCAGGCAGCAAAGCTTATTTCACTGTCCTGCAGCCGTGCTCCCCCTCTTTTCCTATGCCTTCCTGATCAAGGTCATGGGGAGATGATAATAGCTGTATTGCAGGAAACACAACCACACTTTGTCTTTTCCTCCCTTCTTGAGAGCTGGGGGGTGTGGCTGTCTTTGAAGTGATAAATAGGCAGCCTCCCACTTCGATTCTGCAGAGAAGCTGGGGCAGAGGCAGGAACACGGCAAAAGTCTTTAAGTTTTCTGAGAGGAGAAGGACATGATGGTGGGAGAGGAAGGGCATTTTCAAAAACACACACGACCACAGCTTTCTGATCTCATCACTGGTGCAACCTTTAAACACCCATAGCTCATGGCCCGGCTCAGGCACAAAGCACGTGCTGCTTCTCCCCTTCTGGAGGCTGTAGAAGTGCCTCAGCCCGAGGGTGTAGGGTTTATGAGGTTGACATTGATTGTGAACTGAGTTTCATGGCAGGCCCAAGGTGTTGTTGGAGTAGATGTCATTCCTCCCTCTACACACAGCTTGCCTTGCCAGAGGCTAGCAGCTTAGGGGCAGATGAAAAAGACATGAAGGACAGCCAAGTCATGGTGCAAGGGGCACGCTTGTGTGATGCCAGCCAGAGCCCAGAGCTGCTGCCTCCCTCTGTGTGATGCACTGAAGACCTGACCTTAAAAAATGCTGCCTTGTTCGTCCTCGGAGAGAGACTGGTGCCTCTCAGAAGGATCCTGGCACCTCACAGAAGAAGATACCAGTGCTTGCATTGAAAAGCCGCATCTCTGGTACCCTCTTTCAGGTCTCTGAGAAGTACAGAGCACTCCAGACGCTGGACGTTCATTCCAGATCATTGAGAAATGGATTCAGGGGAATCATCATGAGCCAGAACGGTTTGAGTAAACAAGGTGTCAGAACCACCAGCTTTTTCCACCTGTCCCCTCCCTTTGTTGACAGCCTGTAGCCATGTCACCTCAGGGAATAGTGTCCAGATGCATCCTCCTTGCCCAGGAATAACAAACCCCTCCGAGGTGGTCTCTTCTCAAGCCCTATGAGGGCAATTCCTCATGCGAGTGTGTGTTTCCCTGCTTGACTCATTTCCTGTTTTGCTCAGACAGAAGAGAGGCACCTGGTGACCAGCAAGTGCCAAAAGTTGCATCTTTGGGGTTTGGGGGAGGGTGTGGGGAGAGTTACTGGGTTCTCTGGATCACCAGACCTCTCTGCTTGCCAGGAAAAACACCACCTGATCTACTGCAAGTGGGGCAGATGCTCAGAGGTTTGCAGCTCTTTGCAACCTGCTGGCATGTGTCCTAACCTCTGCAGTCTCTGGAAGCCTGAGACCCAAGGTTCACACTCCAGATTGTGCAATAGGATGACATCTGTCACACTGTGGGGTGGGGTGGCACCCTGGACCCCCCCTCCTCAGCCCATACGGCACTGGGAGGAGCTGATTGGGAAATCTGCCAGCCAGAGGTGCGTTATCTTCCCAGCACTGGGACGCCCATCTGGCAGTCCTCTGGTAATTACGGTTAAGGTCCCAGAGCAGAAGAGAGTAGCACCATGATTTGAATACCCAAATCAAGGACCTCGGTGAGGAGCATATGGTGGCAGATAACAGGATGAGTTTTATGCTCAGCGTGGGGGGCGTCACGGACCTCCTGCTGCAGCTTCTCCTTTCCTTCTGCAGTGACAGGTGCTACAGTCACATCTCGCATTGTCCCTGACCCTTCACGGACACACCGGAGGAGGAACAATCTCCAGAGAAAAGAGTATCACAAAATAGCTTCTTCTCCTTTTCCATCTGTTATAAAAATACCCCCTGGCAGTGCCAGTGGACTCAGCTTGGATACCCATAAGAGGAGCCAGGGGAAAGGCAGAATTAGACAGGATGGCTGTTATTAAAAGGCTGTCCCACCATGTGACTCCGAGCAAACATTCTCCAAGCCTCCCGAATAACAAGAGGCTGTCAGTGCCAGCTAATTAGTAGCAAGCTAATGGGTCAGTTGCTGGAGCCCCTGGCTGCAAGTACATTAAGTAAGAACAAAGGAAATGAAATCTACTGAAGAGAAAAGTTATTGGGGGCGGTAATACAGGAGAGTTCCAGGAATAAACTTAATAGGCTTAGTAGTATTTAGGTGTAACTAACAAGACCAGAGGTTCACATGCTGTTTGCTTATTCCATCCTCTTGACTGAAGGCAAAGAGAATGCACAGAAAATGAATAAATCCATAGAGTGGAAGGAAAGCAAACATCAAAATGTCTTCAAAAGGAAGATAAGCTACTTCAAGCAGCCTTTAGATATTTTCCCCCAGACAGGTCTTCAGGGAAAAGTGAAGCAAGATTGAAAGGGAAGTAGATTATCAACTTGGGCACAGCTTGAGGGGTCAAAAGGTATGGAGTCAGCCTTTGAGTCTACCCTCCATCCCTGCAAACAGACAAATCACATAATCTACCCTATGCCTTTATCACCTTCTGCTCTTGTCCAGGCTCCTTGCAGACACCACTTCCACATACTGCAGCAGAGAGTCTAACCATTGCAATTGCTCTCTTGGGGAAAGCTTTTCTGTAATCCCATTTAGTTTGAAGCTGGCATTTTCAGGTGGGTTTCTTTCCCCCTTCTTAGCACATGTGTACTTTTAAACTACAATAAAAAGAGATATTCTTGTTCTTAACTGACCTTTTTCTTAATCATTACCAATCCTTGTTATTCATAATTAATAGTCTTCTTGGGAGCTTTAGCCTTTGGAAAACATTGTCACATGGAGACTGAGGCCCAAATTTTTTAAGCAACTTGAGCTCCTGACTCCCCCTGGCCTCCAGGAGACCTTGATGTCTAAATATTCCTTAGAGTCTGGGCCTGAGAGCTCCACAAGGTATTCCAAGAGTAAGGATGTGAGGTTAGATCCATGAATCCTCCCTCCCTTTTAGCCCATGTGCAATGTGGGACTTCAACCCTAGAGCCTTTATTTTTTTCATGATTTATTCCCTTGCTCAGGCCCAGAAAGAAAGGATACTGCAGAGATTGCATAGGCAGCAGCAGTGCACTACCTATGCTTCGAATCAGTAAGTCTTTCTTCCAGATTGTCTCACTTCAGGGACCGCATATCAAAGCAAAATCTTCTTGTACAATGTATTTAACTGAATTTTAGCTGAACTTTCTCCAGTTGCAAAATCAGGATGAACTGTCCTCTTGCATCTTACAGAAGAAGAACAAAGGACCATTTCTGCCACAAGGTCTCTTCAGAATAAAATCTGCCTTGAAAAACTGCAAATTTTCAGCCCAGGTTTCACAGTCAAATGAATAATAAGCCACAATGATGTTAATAATAGTAGTAATAATATACAGGTAGCTATAAATTCATGAAGAATAGAAAGATATTTATTTGTTTTGGTCAGGGAGAGAATAAGTGATTAAGTCCACTGGCCTAATGAGTTCACAGCCAAGAGCTCAGCTATGGTACCGGTCCATGTGCATAGTCTTCCGATGTATGAGGTGCTCTGGCTTAGCTAACCCTTAATGGGAAAAAGATGAGCTTTGACCTTGCTGTTGGGGTGGGCAAAGAGCATGCTCACACAACCATGTAACAGATGACAGTTTTAAGCCACATTATCTTGATTGTGTGTTTGAGCTCCACCTCCTCATGGTGAAACTCACTGCTGTAGGTATGTGTGGTTACACTCTATCGTCCTGATCTGAGAAGGTGGGGAACTGAAACCATTTTTGATGACAAGAAGTCACTAAATCTAAAGGGTTTTGATCTTGTTTCTCACTTCAGTTGACATCCCAGCCATGGGACCTGTGATTACATGATCAACCCAGAGAGAACACTAACTTTACTCTTTTCTATTCTGTGGAACACAATGAATTCCTTCTTGCACATCATTAACAAGGTCCCAGTTGCAGGATCTTCACTGGTGGTACAAACCAAAGAGTTGGAAGTGACCCACTGAGACTTTCCTGCAATGTCCATCCTCGGCACTGGTTGCAAGAGGGGTAATTTTTTGGTTTGTGGCTGGAATCTGCAATGTTTATAGAACAGACAGCTTGCAAAAAGTAGATAGATAGTTAGTAGATAGTAGGTTACTGAGACCAGCTGTAGTCCTACTTAAATCTCATGGGCTTCACCCTTAGTTCTTACTTTGAATTTCTGTGCATTCCCTGCCATTTCCCCAGGCCCAAGTTGGGTTCAGTCTTATCTGATCATCAGACAGTCTTATCTGACCGCGAGACCATTTGCTGATTTCAACCTGAATGACAGGAAACCTCTTACACAGTGTGAATCTCACCGACTCTGTGAACTCAGGTGTCACTGTAGTAGTGAGCTCCTTAGGGGTAATCTGTGACGATACAAAATATATTTTCTCACCTTGTGATGTTCTGTGTGTTGAGTACATCTTGGTTATTCTGGTTCATAGCCCTGTTTTGCTCAGATAGATCAGAGAATGGACTGGAGGTGAAGATTCACCTAAACTTGGTTCACCTAAACACTGGCATGGCAGACTTCACAATGTACCATACAATTGTCCTGCTATTAAGTGATTTGACAGAAGGAATTCAGCAGGAAGAGGGGGACACGAAGCTTGAGGGTGTTAGGCAGATGATCTCTGAAGTCAGCAGTTACAACCGAAAAGGTGACTGTCAGCAGGTGTTCATCACAGCTCTCCAGCTCTAAGTTCCTAACTCATAGCACAGCTACACCAGGGGTTACCAGCACATATTAGTTTTCTTCAGTCCAGCATCAATAGGATTAGTTTAAATTACTAATGAAACTAGTTTAAGCAAATCTGCTTGACTTTATACTCACATAACTCATTAGGTTATCACTGTAAGAGATATACTGGTTAAATAGACTGAATAGAAATTATCACCTTGAATCATTACAATTGGCTCCACACCTCATCTAAACCTTCAGGAAGCAACAGATTTGTCTGCTTTCAGAGATGGTAGGAACTTGAAGTCTTCCCCTTGGAGTCTTGCTGATGTATTGGGTAAAGGCATTGGTAGGGGATGGTAGCTATTTGGGGGTTAGGAGGCCTTGTATTTATTTCATTTTTATTGGTGTGAGAGTTTAATAGAGGTAAAACCAAATCAAAATCACTTATATATCACTTATCAATGCAAAGATCCCCATGATCTCCACAAAGATCAGTTGGACTTGATGATCCTAGAGGTCTTTTCCAACCTAAATGATTCTATGATTCTATGATAAAGACAGATCATTCTGTTGTGATGTCTACACATAGATTTGGGCAGTTCTTCTTAGTCATCCAACCTAGAAAGCATTGCCCCGTCCACTTAATTTCTCAAAAAATTATTTATTTTAGAAGATCCCTCATTCTGTCTGAATTTGTGCTAGTTTAATCCTGTGGAGTACCCCTGGAGTCAGTTTTCTGTCTCTGGTTAAAGCTATTAACCACTCTGTGCCACAACTGTTCTGTAGGCCAAGGGCCGAGAGCTAGACACTTGCAAACAGACAAAAACTATAGCACAGCATTCATGGAAAGCTCTCCCAGGTGATCCTGAAGAGTGCAAGACTGGAGGGATTCAACTCTGCTACCTTATGAGCAAAGTTGGTTGGGCAGGGACAACACTGCAATGAAAAAGGTGCCAGTTCAGGATAGGCCCTGAAGTTTGAAGACAGCTTCCCCACAGAGGCTAGTATAGATAAAGCAATACTCCATGCTTTAACTCAAGTTTCAGCATGCCCTGCTCATGTGTGATAATTTCTTTACTTATTTAAGACATCGAGTTTCTTTCTGTCCTGACCTCCCTGCCAAAAAGGGACAGCAGTATGGGTGTCCAAGAAGACAAAACTACACAACAGGTTGTTCTCCTCCATTGCAATACATCTTCTACATCACATTTTTCCTTCTCCACTGCTCCCAGGTGACAAAGGCTCCCCATTTGCAAGCTGCAAAGCAGCCCCTGTTCAGGAATGTCATTACTAGAGGGGCTTTAAAATAAAGCAGGGCACACAAAAATGTGATGACTTGTCAAAAATGCAGGCTGCAAGGTGTTTAAGGCATGAATTTCCTCTTAATGAAGCCTCACTGAGGGAATATTGCATTCAGCCTAGAGTGTGAGCGATGATGTATCACAAATTTATGGCTGTCCCCTAGTGTTTCCCAGAGTGAGGAAGGGGGCATGAAAATAGCCACACAAGGAAGGGCTTGTAAAATCACCACCATTCAAGCCGTTGCTTGGCCCCAAGCCATATCTGTCAGGGGTTTTCAGAGCATTGGGGTACAGCACAGCTCAGCAGGACCACTGATTAGATGCAAAATCTGTGTGGATTTCCCCTTTGGGTGGGCAGTCCACAGCTGGCTTGGGTGGGTAAGACACTGAAGGGGGTTAAGCATCATCATGGGCTGCATTGAAAAGGAGCATGAAGGAATGCACCAAAACACATTGTCAGAAAGTTGCCTCCCCCAATCCCAATAGTCACATTCATCTCTTCTACCCCAAAATAAATGGCCTGTTACTTCCATCTGAAACAGAGCAGAGGTGATGGCTTCAGCAATGGGGGATGTGAAGTCTTCCCCTCTCTGCAGATGGGCAAAGCAATGGTCTGCTTGACTCGGAAGAGTAAGTCAGTCACCATCTGCCACTGGGGCTGGTTCACATATATATCAGGCATCCTGAAAGTTATATTGCCTGAGTGGCCCTGACTTGAGAAGGGGAGGGACCATTTTCTACCTTGTTCCTTTTAACATTCCTCCAGCAGGGATACCATCCACCATCCCTGGCCAGGTAAGGGTGTCTTGGAAAGCCAAATTCAAGTGTGAAATAAACATTGGTTTGTGCAAAATTTCCTCAGTCTACAGGTAGACACAAGGTGGGTATTTCTATTGCTTGAGTGAGTAGGAATTAATTCACACATGGCCATTTCAGCCTAGAGGGTCACAGCCTGGCAGTGGTCAAGCTTAGATCAGACATACTATTGATTCCCACAGTCCTTGCAGCCAGGGACCAACCTCAGGTAGGGTTGTGGCCTCTCTTCTGCTCCATGCTCCACACACCAGTCACAGATGTTCCTTTATTTCGACAATTAGTCTTATTGCATGTTGGGGGATTTACAGAGCAGGAGAAAGGCTGCATTTATGGGAGGAGAAGCAGAGAAGTGTTTGCTTTGGCAAAGCCCTGAACACAAAGGAGTTGCTCTAGAAGATACCTGCTGCTTTACCACCATCATGTAATAAGATATTCTCCATGCGTCCCTTCTGGAATAACCCCTGAGAGCAAGACAGGATGCAGGATGGTACAGAAAAGAGGTTAAATTTACCAGGGTTCAGAAAGCTGGCATCCTTCCCACAGCCTCACCAGTGACTTCCAAAATTATGTGAGGTCAGAGCTGAGACTAGCACTGATAAGGATGTGAGTGAACTTGCCTAGGCAGGTGGAGCGCAGAGATTGATTTTCTTTGGGTTGCATTTTCTAACTGGCTGCCTTTCACCACTGACGTCCCTCAGGAAACGGAGTGTACACATTGGACTACGTTCAGCACCGTTTGGCGTCAGCAAAGTTGCAATAGGGACAATTTTGGCTGCGTAATGCTAAAAGTGACTCCGCAGCTTGTTTCTTTGACGACCAAATAACCTTTCTTTCCATGTCATTCTTCTTTAAGGGAGCAAAGCTGTCTTGTGGTGCCTGGAAGTGTGAGACTATCACAGGCGATACACATCGTTGCAGAAAGGAGCTTTGTATCTCTATTTTACCTAGAGGCACGCCGAGGTACAAAGAGGTGAAGCAGGTCAGACAGCAGGTCACTGGGATTATAATTCATATTTCTTGACTCCCAGCCCAAAACTTAATTTGGAGTCAAATTTGACTTGACAGTATCCTTTTAAGCCTAGAATTTTACAGCCTATAGAAGTAAAACGTTCAGTTCTGACTAGAGCACCTTACTGACTTTAACAAATGAAAAAAAGGAAGAAGAAAAAAGAAAGAATAGCATAATTGTATTCAGTTAATGGGTTGACCTCAATCCAAAGAGAGAAAAAGGGTGGAAAAAAACCCCAAACCTACAGAACATTTTCGATCAGAAGTCAGACTTTTATCTTTCGTGATTCCTAATCATTTGAGATCTTTCGCAGGTAATTTGAAACAGCTGACATTTTCCCTACATGAAAGAATAAACATTTAATTTGCACTGCCAATTTGGGAGGAAGAATTCTAATCCTATTTGCTCAGCCTCGGCAGAAGCACAGCCGAACACAAGATCTTCTGTAATTACTGTCAGTGCTACACACAGCGCACGTAATTCAATTAGGAATCCCAATGGGGAGGGTCAGGCAAAACCAATACAAACCCAATATTTAGCAAATGGGTTTTAAGTCCCATCCACTTTTATGGGTCAGTGGTTCCAAGGTGATAAAGGCCAACAGCATAAGAAGGTCTGTTCCTGGAGGTGTCTGGGATTGATGGCTTCCATAAAGACAAGCTGGTGGTCCCTTCTAGGTGGATGCCTGTTATGTCCAAACCACTACTGCTCTTTTGGAGCTACTAGTCATCTCTTTGGCAGCCTCTGTGGAAAAGTCAAGGGTTAAATGGGTTTCTGAGAAAAGCAAAATCTCTCTTATCTGAAGGTGACCCATATGGAAGAGCCAACAGGAAAGATTTAGGCCAAATCTACAAAATTCATTATTAAGTGGCCTTGTTATTAGATTATACGTCCTTCTTCTACCTCTCTAACCCACCTTTTTTGTCTAGTTTTTATCATGATGTTTGCTTCTAACATAGTTTTGAGAACAATTAGGAATGGGGGGGTGGCAAAATCGATCAGAGATTTAGAAAAAATGAGATGATCAAAGAATGAAGGAAATAATTCTTCATTCTGGAAATGAAAAGTTGGAGGGCAAATCAAAGAATTATCTTAAACATGTGTCTGCAAAAAGGAAGTGGATAAGCCATGTACACTGAGTGGGAAAAACAGAAGAATACTTCTTCCAGGGAAATAATAAAATAACTGGGACAGGATTTCTTTGTGCTACTGAAGATAGTCACAGAAGCAGAGTATGTTATCTTGACACAGACATTTAAAATGAGTCCAGTGAACCTTAGTTTATCTCAATTGACTGCAAAGGGAGCCCAGGGTGGACAAGTTCATCTGTAGATGTTTAAACAGCACAAGTTTACAGAGAGGTGACATGAGTCTTGGTTTGGGAAAACTTTCTAGTGACAACAGTAACACGATGGAAGGATATGTCACTTTAGAGAAGACATGGAGCCTTTGTTAGCAGAAATTTAAATACAAGTTACATAAGTATTTGCCAGGGTAAAATTTCTATATTTGATTCTGCCCTTGGGTGAGGTATGGATTATGATCTTTGAGACCTCTTTCAGGTGGTTTTCTGAACCATCTTCCTGCAGGTGAGGATATGGACTCTGCCAAAGAGGAAGGTTCAGAGGTATTCCTCGAAGGCTGGCAGGAATTACAGAGCTACAAGCAGAGATGATGTTTAACTTCTAACAGAGCAGAGACCAGGGCTTACTGCCGCACTCCTTTTATGGGATCTTAGACGAGTCATCAGGGGCCTGATTCAATTGCTCACACGTAGAGCCATTTGAGATGCCCTCAGATAGCCTGGCTGGTCACCAGCTCCTGAAGGTCTCCTATTGGCCCTGTGTCAGGTCTGTCAGCAATTTGTACATGTCGAAGACACCTGAAGGAACCCAACTGGCTGCTGCCATCTATACTCTGGCAATTAAAACAAGCTCCTAAGATTCTTCTACAGCCAAGGAGAGATGGTATTTCCAGTGAGCACTGCTCTCCACATACTCAGACAATCACCTGCTGAAGCTGCCTCTTGCTCTCCCTGGACTATTGGTTTAAGAAAAAATTATCGTGCCCTATGGCTGGTTGGCAGACATGCAGAAAACACACAAACCCAAATATTCCCTCTTTATCCAAAATGGGTATTTCTTCTACAATGCACAATTTCTGTTCAGTTCAGAACAAGCATGGAAAATCAAACAGGATCTGTGTTTTAGAGGAGTGTGTCTGATCCCCATTGTGTTTTCATCACCTGGAATTTTTCATCTGCCGGACATCCTCATGATGTCACTGTCTCCATAGCAGCAAACTGACATCACTGTGGGAGGATGATGGCTGAAGTCAGGTTTGGGATTTGCAGGTTCATGTAGGTGATAGCTTTGAAAAAGCAATCAAACAGAAAAGAGGAGTGAAACCCATGGATCATAAGTCAAATGATACCTATGTGTGCAGGGTGATTCATAATTCATGTAAATTATAGTCCCAACTGAATGGGCATCTTCGATGTTATGTAAAAGTAATTTCTGCCTAGGATGAGTATGCAATATAAAGAAAGTGAGGAAGAAGAGAATTGAAATCAGCATATATTTTTTCCAGGATGCTGAACCACATTAGAGTCTTTACAGTAGAGGCAAGAGACAGATATGGCCCTTTAGAAACTCAGCTTGGTGCAATAGTATCTTTCCTTCTACCCTTAAATATCCAATAAATATCATAACTCCAAAACAAAATGGCCCAGGCAAAATGTAAACCTCCAGTATATTGACTTCACTGTAGTTCCTGTTTTCCATTCTAGTGTCCTTGGTTATCTTTTTTGGGGTGTTGAAGGGATTTCCAAGCATCCATTTGCCTCCATACCTAGTTCCGTTGTCACAAGAATCTCGGTTTTGCTTAAGTATCGCCAGTGATCCTGGAGTTGCACCAGAGATTCAGTCTGCTATGGATGCCCTGTTTGATCTTTGTTCCCTGACTTCTGATATTTTTTATTCTTCTGGCTACCTCTGTGCTGGTTTGGTGATCTTCCCATGGCAGTGACACCCAGCACGTGGACATACAGACACAGACTGGATCACATCCTCCAGGTACCAGCACCCACACCAACCACCCATTTCTAGAGATTGGCTTCACTGATGTGCAGTCTGCATCTGCCTTTTCACTTCTCCATCTTCTGTATGCTCAGATTTGCAACTGAGAAGGGAGCCTGACATTGACTCTGATTATCGCAGAAGAAAAAGGTTTAGTCTCACCTAAACCCTGTGCAAAATTATTTTTTTGTTTTATGTTGTTACATTTGGGGACGAATGGGAATGGTGGCTTTTTTTCAAGTACAAAACAAAGCTTAGAGAACTGGAGTGAGGGGTGTGGGGCAAAGGAAGTGCAATAAAGAGTGGGATACTATTTAAAGTTGACTTAAAAATGAGTTGTTAATTTTTTTTCTTGCTGAAAAGAACGCACTACCCTAAAAAGAATCCGTAGGCTGAAAATAAAGGAAGTGATATTATTCCATACCTGTTTTTAATTATGTGTCAACATATTATTTAAAACAAAAATTTTAAATCCTTGATGTCTAAAACACCCCAAAATTTTTTTCAGATTTTTTCCTTCATTCATGTAAGTGTACATGCAGAAGATACTTTCCATATGTTAAGTCACGTAAGGAGAGGTGTGTGGCTCTCTGGAGCCATTGGCAGCAGGGCACACACCTTGCTGTAGCTCCAGGGACATCAGGGACATCCCAGCCACCCAGCGATGCACAAACACCAGTTACCTCCAAAGACACCCTGGACCCAACAGCCACAAAAAGGAGTTTCAGTCTCTTCTCCCATACCCTATTTTGCGCTCTCTTTGCATGATGCTGGTGCTACTTCTGGCCTCATGGTGCTGACAGAGGGAAAGGTTAACAGGAGGAACAAGAGATGGAGGAGAACCAACATCACCTTTGGGCCTCTTTCCCTTTTATCTTGACACGTTAAAAAGGGACTATTCAGCACTGCTCCTAAACTACGTATTCATTCTGCTTACTTTGTCTGATTGAAAGCATTTAATAATTTAGTTTCCTTTCTGGTGTAGGAGATATTTAAATAGCTTTTGTTCAACTGACTGAACATATTTTAATGAGAACAGCTTATTTTGGTCAACATTGCAGAGTGGTATGAGACTTAAAAAGAAAATCACTATAGGCGGAGTAGTTTCCATGTCCTCCTGTACTAGGGTACTGGGTTATCTGTCCAGGCTAATGGTCACCCCTTCTTTAATCCCTTCCCAAGCCCAGACAATGATCTCACTCTTCTGACTTGTTTTAACTGTTGTCTGAGATAATCCATCTTCCTGAAGCAAATGTTAGAGCGCCTGCAATTACTCAGATGCTGAATGAAGAATGCAAGTCACCTCTATTTTTTGCTGTATTTACCACAAGCCCTTTGCAAAGTTTGGAAATGCTAACAGAGCACTAAAGAGTGTACATGTAGGTTTCAACTCATCTAGTTTTGTAAGTGCCATTTAGCTTGCAAATTTAGATAGCTGGACATAGGTCCCTATGTGTTGCTACATTCCCCATATAGTTGTGGAAGAGTCAGTCAAAAGCCAATATAGACCAAATGTAGGTGTGTAGGGTAACCTGAACCATTATTTGGGATACATTGGCTGTCCTGATCAGTTCTCTAAATAGAGGTGCCTAGTATGGAAAAAAATAGTCAACGCATTGGCATGGAGCTGGCAGAAATGACAAAGGACCCGTGACCATGTGGATCAGCAGCTGGAAGCCAGGGCATCTCAGAGGCAATTGGCCAGCTCTAGTTCACACAGAGACACTGACTTGTGTGTCTTCATACAGTAAAAGGGAAGATTCAAGTGCCTAAATAAGGCATCTAGTACCGTTTGATAAACCATGGAGTGTCATCATGACCTCCAGCTACTGCTCCAGAGGGCTGGGTTCCCTGTAAGTCTTGTGTCATATCTGCCAGATCCATATCAAACTCTCATGCTATGTGGCACTTCCAGTGATCTTTGGTCATGGGTAGGCAGCTGATTCATGCCCATTTTAGACTTCTAACAGAAAGAAGATGATTCCTGTTATCAGTTGCTTGCTCCCAAACCAAGCAGTCCTTGCTCCCTCACCCAAGAAGACATCAAAAGACGCAAGGACCTGAATTTCAGCTCCCTAGTTTTAGAGTCTTGGCCTGAACTACTGATGTATCTTGCTTCTAGCTCTGCTGGGTCACATCTAAACATGTATGCTGGGCCTGCTCGCTTCTCTCAAAGCCCAGGGTTTTTACATCCCATGCAGGGCACTTTGAACTAATTCCAGTTGTTTCAGAAAGAGACAGTTTCCTGTTTCTACAACCTAGCTGACTCCTTAATCCTTTTATCCAGCTGCTGTTGTGCCAACTTGTCCTTGTGTTCCTGTTTGACCTCATGTTGATTCTCTCATCCGTTCCCACCTCCTGCACAAGGCATGTACTTTAAACTAATACTCAGTGAAATGGAGTTATGCGCTTTATAGGGAAAGAAACTCTTGAGCAAGTGTGCATAAACACACTCACACACACACACACCCCCCAGGTCAGCCTCTGCCTGTTGCTTCACCTCTTCCATTCCCCAACCGACTGTGACACTGAACAAGTCGCTTAACCTCTCGCTGTCTGAGTTTACCCAACCATAAAATGGGGATAAAAATACTTCACCTGCCTCAGACAGGACATGTCGTTTAATTCTTCCATGTGTTCAAAGTGCTTTAAGTTCCTGAGCTGGACAAGAATTGGCTTAAATTTTCTCTGGTGACTAAGATTTGTGGTGCTCAATTTGACATACATTAAGATGGTCTTGCTTGTACTTGCTTGATTGCTTCAACACCAGGGCTTGCCAGGGATCCTTAGGCAAATTGTTTTTTTGTGCTTTTTCTTTGAATAAGGAAAAGGATTTTTGCTAGAGAGGGCACAGGTCTCAAAAAAATACAAATCATTGTGGATTAGGCATTTCTTGCAGTTCAGGGTGACTGATGTTCTCGGTGTGCTCACACTCAGAGAGGAACAGTTTGCTTGCACCAGGACAAAATCCATTTTCACTGATTTGCTCAGAGATCTTTTTTTTTTATTTTATTTTAATGAAGTAAGCTTCCTTTTAGACAAATCACTGGTAAGAATTGTAAATGTCATTGTTTCCATTTCAGACAAGTTAGGAGGGGCCTAGTTGCTGAGGTGTTGCCTGTTTTGCTGTTGTCCAACCACAGGCAGATGCTGTAGTTTATCAGGAGGAGACATAAGAAGATCCAATGACACAGAGCTAAAGTTCAGCATATTCAGGTTCAACTAAATCCCTGATTTTTTAGAATCTGGGGTATTAACCACTAAAACAACTTCCCCATGGAACAGTGGGTTTTGTATCATCCAATGCCCTTCCAAAAGTGATGAGCCAGACCAGACAGAGGTTTTTAGAGGCATTGCATAGATGTCGAGGGAAATCCTCTGATCTGAACTCTCTTATTACCTTATTAGCAAGTGTAATGGCTGCTGCTCTGTAATAGCTCCCCTCTCACTTCCCACCTCCTTTCCAGGCTGAAAGGTTGATGGTTACATGAGCAAACATGGCATTTTTATTATGGTGACCCCTCATAAGGGCTGCAGTGAGTGTCCAAACTAAATTAAGATGGCATCTCAGAGGTACCAGGTAAAAGGGAACCTTCTGGACACAAGATAAAGTGATTCTCCATCATTTACTGAAAAATAAGACAGGAGCTAGCTGAAATCCTTGTTTTTCATCTGTCCTTCCCATATTTCCTCAATGGCTGCATGGCTTTTGGAGGCTATGCAGACGCATCTCTTTTTTTTTCCCTTTCACTTTTCTTTAACACGTGTCCTTGCTTCATAAGTTTTCTCACCTCTTGTCTTCATCCCGCCGCCCCCACTTCTGCCATTCACTTTTGTATTACTGGGCCCTAACAGCAAATTAGTCACCCAGTGCCAAAGGCAACATACATCACCCCGTGACGGCTCCTTCTGCTTCCACCCGTGACCTTTAGAAACAAAACAGCTAAACGCAAACAAGAAGAGATAAGGGCTCATTTTGAACACAGCATTTTTATTTGCTTCAGGTGTGATTTATAAAGCTGTCACTGAGTTCTGTTGGCAGCTGCGGATGCAGTAGGAAAAGTCGTTTCTGTATCCCACTCAGTGATGAGAAGTGATTTAACTCTTTGGCTGCACCAGGAGGTGTGCAAGTGGCAATCCTTTGGGCCTCTTTCTTGAAGAGGCACAAGAGAAGGCTTCAAATCCAGAAGCTGACAGCTGGGGAGGTCCCAGAGTAAATCTGATCCTGGGGTGAGGGAGTATAATTCATGTTGATTCCCCAGAGCTCTGTCCTTCTTGCTTCACATTACAACTGCATTAGAAAGCAGATGACAACATGGGATTTAAGCACTCAGCTCCATCTGACTGGGGTGCAGAAGACAATAGACTTTTTTCTGTATTTGCTACCAGCTTGCTAAATTAGCCTGGACAACTTATGTCGTCTCTCTGTTCCACAGTTTCTCCATCACTGCTGTGAAGGTAAGACTCAGGTATCCCATTATAAAGGTCTTGGGGATTTACTGAAGGAGAGGACTATGGGACAACTGGTCACTTCTATTGTCACCCTGCCCCAGAGCACAGTCTTGAACCTCCTGAGAGGTCCTTCAGCACTGGGTGCCTCTGAGGCAAGGTTGAAATGAGGCTGTTGGGGATCCATAAGGCCAATGTGCAGCAACATACAGGCAGCATGAGCACGGGACGGTTCTGGTGCACAGACTATCCAGCAAGGAGACCTCCCTGCAAGTGAGCCCTCCTGTTCTCTGTTGATGGCATAGCAAGGGATGTGGGAAATACCAACACCCACTGCAGGGTTGAGGCCTTCCACTGATTATCCCATGCTTCTGAGATCCCCGGTAGGCTTGTCCTTGGCATGAACCCTGTATGGGGAAGATCCTGTTGCAGTCTGACCTCCCCTGCAAGGCCAGGGGTAAAGGGTGAAGGGTGAAGAGGAGGGGCTGTAGTTACTCATGCACTGCAGGGATGAAGTACGGAAGGACGTGTAGCACAACCTCACTGGTGTGTTATGTGTGCTGTGAACCAAGGCACCCTTCAAGGTACAGCAGCACTGGTGACTCCAGGAAATAATCAAAGTAAAAATCCCCCATGTTAGCACTTTAATACATGAGACACTCACTCTTTTACTATGGTCTAATGATGTGCCCTCCAACCTCCTAACTTCCCTGTTTCAAGTCCTGCACTTAAAGCAGTTGCTTGCACGTGAAGGCATTCAAGTTCAAAGCATGGCTCTGCCATAAACATCCCCAGAGACTCTGGAAGTTAGGTAAATCCCTCACTCTGCTATCTGTAGGTGTCATCCATTCCCACCTGTGTTAAGCCTCCCTACACCTGAAGACCCTCCTCCTCTCATTTTGTATGGCATCTAGTGCTGTGAAGCCATGATGACATTGGAGAGCTCCACAAACTCTTACAACCAATACGAAACACCTTCATGAAACAGGGAGTGGAGACTCCCATCTCAAAGCATGTGGACCCTACATGCACTGACACAAAGTCACAGTGGGACTCAAACATTGTGAGGTGTTCATTAAGACATTTAGACACCTACCTTTCCCCTACAGAGCTAATGCAAACAAAAAGCAAGACAGAGAAAAGAAGAGTCATCAGCAATCTGGAAAATCAACAGGTCCCAAGAGTCTGGGAAAATGAGTTTGTAACATGAATCAAAGCGGTGGTTCCTCTGTCTCTTTGCATAACTTGATCATTTATGCTTGGGTTAACCATATTGTAGTTTGATTTCTGATTGGCCCTGTCTGCAAGTACAAGCCAACACCATGTTCCCTGTGGTATCCAGGCTTTCCTGGCATGCGGAGTTAGGCTATTGCTAAAGTGGCAGGAGGCAACAGCGGAACAGCAAAATGGCTGTGCTCCCCTGCCTCCTTTGCCTATATGCAAGCCCTCAGAAGCAGCCTGGTTGTTGCTACCATGGATGGAGCAACTGGAAAGTGTGGGCATGACTCTCCAGGGACCTCTCTCTGCAGTAGCAGAAAGCCTGAGATGCTTGGGCTCTCCTGCCAGCTCTGTCCAACCTCCATTTTTAAACTCTCCTTCCCCATGTCAGGAGCTGCTTGGTCCCCTCCCCTCAACCCAGCATGTGAAAGCTCAGTGTCGCCTGAGCTGCTGAGAAGCCATAAACTGCATCTTCTGGACCAGTCAGACACATCCAACTTCTAGGCAAAGCACATCACTCAAGGGATCAATCTGGTGCCAAGTAGCCCGTCCATCCCAGAGCCCCAAACCTCACAACAGCAAGAGAACACAAGGATTCTCCCCTCCCCTTAATAATCTGCATGGAATATTTCCATCAATTCCTCTTAGCTTCTTTTTCCCCAACGTTTTCTCAAGTGTGTACAGTTCTCCTAGTCCCACCAGTCTTTGTGAGTGATGCCAAAGGGTCTGAGCCCGGTGACACTATCCCAGAGTGCACACTTATAATTTCTCACTCCCCCACCCCCTTCTTGCCATTCATTTGAGGACTGAGGAGTGGTTGTAGGTAGCAAGTGGCCTTTAGGTTGTTTTTGCAGACATTATTACACTGTCAAGGCGAGGTGTAAGGCAAGGCTGTTGAAGAAAAGGATTTGACAAGTGCATTTATTTTAACAGGCAACACAATTCAGCCCATTTAAAAACAAGGCAGGTTTGTAAATGTTTCTGGGAATCAGCCCTGCAAATGTTGATGTCCATAGGCTCTCTAAAGTGTAATTAAGGCAGGAGTTGATTGACTGAAGAAAAATAGAACGTCAGCAATGAAGGCAATTATAGAAAACAGCAGCTCCTTTCCATTACTGTTCTGTTTTGTGTTCTAGCTTGGAAACTTCCTCAAGGAGAGATCCTATGGCCTAACCACTGTGAAGCCAATAGCAAAGCCCCTCATGGCTTTAGCACAGTCAAGATCTGAGCCCCAAAATAAAGTCAATGCCAGGGAAAGCTCTGATGACACTGTTTTTTGAAGGTTTCTCTTGAATGACTCTCCTCTAGATCACAGTGATAGTCCATAAATTGGAGCAGCCCTAAGATGGTCTGAACTGGGATAATCCAAATCTGATAATTGCATGAGAGTCATCCTGTGTAAGCCTCACCCTCATCAGCTCCCCAGTTCAACTCCCCAAGTCAAGTTTACATTGCACATCCTTGCACCATGCTTCAACTTCTCCTCACTTTTCAGGATGCCACCCACCACACTTGGCAAGCACATCCACAAAAATGAACATAGACCACAGCTGCCCTCACAGAGGAGTCATCTTCACTGATGGCATGACTCATCTCTGCAACCTCAGAGCATGGCCATTCCTTTAACACATAACCTCTTGTGCCAGCTTCTCACCTGTCATTTGACCCATGTTGTGCTCTCCTAACTCGGAAAGTATAGTAGCTGGGTCTACACACCATGTACAGGATAGGTCTTCCCGCTTACACAGAGCTCCCAGAGAAATATTTTCCTTCAGAGATCTGGCATGCACACACCCGATCCCAGCTGCAGCCTGTAGCTGGCTTGCTTGAAAACTTCCCTGAAAAAATAAATAAGAGGTTGTCTTCAAATTCATTAAAAGAAAAGTACCCCAAATGTGTTTATTGACAGTGACTTTTTTCCCTTCCAGATAGGTTTGGAAGGAACTTCTGCCTCTGGAACCTGACCAGCATCTGAGACACAACATTAGAAACACAGCTGGTCAACTCCAAATATCATCTCTTGGAGCTCTCTTGTTCAGTTTCTTTTTTCTTCCCCCTCTTTCCCCTCTGAAAAGCACTACACAGACCATATTGTTTTCCACACTTTGGTGTAGGCACATTAAATAGAAAGCATGCAGTTATGTGATTGGAGAAGGGAAAGAATCACAGTGGTTGCCAATGATCTTGTGTATTGAACTGTATTGTAAATACTTCTCAAAACACTGGAAAGGAAATCGTTACCATTACTCTTAATATATAGATGGTGAAATGGAGGCCCAGGGATGCAAAATGAGTCACTGAAGACCATTCAGCAGGTTCATGGCAGAGACAGACATCTCCTGAGAGCTATCCAGTAGTCACAAGACCTCACATTAGTTGTTTTGCGGAGTTTATAGAAATTGTCTATTTTGAGCCTGGGAAAAATATACCCTTATAAATCCTGCTGTGACCTCAGAAGATCTTTCTTCCCACCATTTCTTTCCTAACTGCTGCCACAGTGTCTTGTAGATCTTCATAAGGAGGGGACTTGCAGGAGTGCCCATATCATCCTTAACCAGAAAGAGCTTCTGGGAAAGGCTTCAGGGATCTGCTGGACTGTAAAACATGATGAATGCCATGTGATGTTATTGGCAGATTTCAGAAGCAGATGCACACATGCTGACAGGAATTTCTGTTTTCCACTTCAATTAAGGGACAGAGGAAAAAAATAACCACAAGGAGCTGTTAAACCAAATTGCTAACAACATTCAGCCCATCAGGGTTACTGACAGCTTCCACAAGCCATTTGCAAAATGGGTTTCTGGTAGAAAAATAAAGCTTTAGGACCAGGCCTGGCAAAATCTCAGTCCCCTCTGAGAGGTGCTAAATGTCCTCAGATCCCCATGGAGACACTTGCTAATGTTGCGAGGTTATTACGGGATAAATGAGGGCACAATCTGGGCAACTTGCCTAACCAGGGGAAGAATGCTTTTGACACTGTGTGTGGCTCTGACCAGAAGAGCTGACCCCCGAGATCCAGCTCCAAAGCCAGGATGGTTACAGTCCCAATGAATACAGCGCTGAAGAATGCTTGAGTTTTAGCTCCTATGGCCGATGGCCCTGCTGTTTTTTAGGTGACTAAATCCACCACTGAGACATCATTAATACCCTCAGAGCTTCTCAGCTTCTCACATGGTGGGCTGCTGCATTTCATTCAACTGCTTGAACCCAGTGCTGTCCACAAACTGAGCACTGCTCAGAGGGCTGGTTGCAACCGAAGGATACCTTTCTCAGTCATATGGTCCATTTCTTTCAATAAAAAACAGTGTGCATAAACCAACACCTGGCCAGTTGCGAGACAGAGGTATGACCAGTCTCAAGAGAAAAACAGTGGTGGGGTCATGAACTCATCTCTCCAGGGAGGACACCAAGTAGTGGCCTCTATGACCTCATAGTACATAATTCCTACAATGAAGAAGAAATTTGAAGATCCCCCCAATAATCCCAACTCCCTGAAATAGGGGTTTAAATATTCTGTTCCAACAAGGATTTCGTTATATCATGAAACAGGACCTAACTGCTAGAGGTTGTAATGCCAATGAAGATATGGCCCCAGTGAGCACAGGCTGGAGCAAGGAGTGCTGGAAAAACACAAGATGTAAATGAACTCTCTTTCTCCCTAGTACATGTGCTCCAGGGCAACAGCTCTGCTGCTTGAGAAGGGGAGTAATTTGGTAAATGAGGCAGATGCTGCCTGGTAGTCTTTCACTGTGATACTGGAGAAGATCCCCCAAACACGCACAGGACACCCATCACCTTAGCACCAAGATATCTGAGGTCTCTCAGAAAACACGTTCTGTTCCCTGGAACCTAATTTTTAAGATGCCTTCTTCATTTGAAAGACTCATGAGAGATGTAAAGACCTATCCACCTGGAAATTTAGGTTGAAATTAGGACAGCACGTAACAACTGCCTGCACTGCAGACACACACGTGCACACACAAACACACCCCCTGCAACTCTGGTAGCTCTGCAGAGTTACCAGGTAAAGAGATAACCCCTACTCCATGTTGTTCTCCTTGAGGATACAGGCCTTGAGAAGAGAAAACCTTTGCCAACCATCCTGTACTTCTTCCTGATTTCTGGCTGCTGGTACCCTAATTCCGCTGTCCTGGGAAGACATAGAGACAAGCCACACCATAAACCTTAGTCTTCCAATAGTCAGGCTTGTGATACAGTTTACATTACACAAGCGAGCCCAAAAAACTTCTTGAACAAAGCAGAACATCTGGCTTGTGCTATACATCAGAGTAGACATAACCTTAGGGAATCTTGAAATCACAAGTGTGGCACCTGCCTTGCATCAAGATACTTGTTTTTTCCAGGAACTAGACTTCTTCTGATGTATTTGGCTAGTGGTGGTATCTGCAGTCGCCTCCAGAGCACGGTCTAAATACCAGCTCTATTAGGCAAGACAGATACTTCACTGAGCATCGCTAGAATGTTAAGATGACCTCACCAAGAGAATTTTAACCTGCATGGCATGATATGAGTGAGTCTTGGCCCATGTTTATTAAAGGTCTAAAAAAAGTTATACCTTTACCTTGAGAAGTGGCTATGGACTTGCCCAAACACTCTAACATTTCAGAGCCAAAGGGAGATTAGCTGAATGTCTTGGAAATTGTTAGGCTCTTCAAGACGGTAAGCAGCCCAAACAGAAGTGAGCTGCTGCCTTGTGCTAGATTGTGTATACATGATTGCCCTCTTCTGGGGCATCTCAGAACAGTTCACCTCTGCTTAATGCCTGAGCATCTGCAGACTCATCTTCATTGATGGAGCCATGTTCTGCTGTCACACCCCTTTGGCATGAGCTAAATTCTCATTCCAATGTTCACCCTCATTTGCTGTTTAAAACCTTTTGGGGGAGGACTGTTTGCATCATTATCATCCTAATCCCTCATGTTTATTTTTATTTAGGACATTCTGTATCCAGTTTGGCTGACAGAGGCTACCCAGAGGGCAAAGGAAAGGCCCCACAGGTGCATGAGGACACTTCTTCACATATTCCCTGGGACAAGAGTCCCATAGACTCTCCTTCCTGCTCTCTTCCCAAGATGCTTCTTTTCATTTTTCTGTTGTAAAGGTCTTACACTTACTCTGTAGCATGAGGAAGTGCAGTATGTCTGGTATGTGAACCATCCTGAGACCATCCCATTGAACAGTGATCATAGGTTCTACTTTCATTTGCAGCAAACAAATACAAAATAAATATTCTTCCTTTCCATGGGACCTTGCCACCCACCTTGTACTATCAGACTGGAAGTTCTCTAAAACTGGGTAAGCCCTTTTCTAGTTGATTGTCCCCATAATTGCAAATCACTCTGGCCTCCTGCAGCTGAACACCTTCCTTGGGTCCCATTTCAGCAGCAGTGCTGTACGAGCCACAAGGGAGTCTTAAGCCTAAGTTCTTTCAATGCTTTGCTTATGTTTAGCCTTGCAACATTGCCTTACCTCGTTTTAGGTTGTTTCCATGACAACCAGCCCAGCAATAAAAATCAAGTGTCGGCTGCAGGATAGGGAAATGAGAGTAAGGGAGGGAGTTTCATGACAAATGAGGAAATACATGCTATCGAGTTACTCCAGCCCCACACACTGTATTATCTCAAGTAGGATGGTTCTTTCTACCTCAATGCAGAGCTTCCATCAATTGTAGGAGCGTGCCAGGAAAGCCTGGTGTCTTGTAACTGGTTTTAACACTTCTGTAGGATTTTCACTGTCAGTGGGAAAGGCTTATTTTGTGCTGTAGCATAGCTCATGGGAACAGGGTGGTGAATTATGCAGAAATGCAAACACATTGCACCCTTTGGGCCTTTCGTTTTCACAGCTTTTCCCCTGGGCATCCCAGAAAGAAAGGTCAGGCACAAGTGAGCTTGTGTGCAACTGAGAAACTGGGGGGAGAGGGGTCTGCCCACAGCTAGATGGTGGGAAATTGAGGGTCTGAGTATGAGCTTCTGGTTTTGAGAGTTTTACAGAAAGCCTGTCAGCTGTGTGACAGCTTCTGAAGGGCTACAAAGCAGATCTTTGCAGAGGAAGGCTTCATGTCATAGTGAAACCATAGGCATTACTATGGTGAGATGAAGTAAAATGGTTGGTGAGCCACGACAGCTAGAGAAAAGGTTTTTGCAGATGAGGAGGGCCAGCAAGTGGTAAAAATTGTTCTGATGTGGAAGGCTTATTTCTGTAATACAATGGCCTTACTATATTATGGTTTCTCCTCTGTACTTGCCTTTTGGAGGGTAAGATTTATAACTCATGGGACAGAGCCTCCAACTGTTTAATTTGAAGTACAAACAGCAAGCATGCCTCGCATAACTGGAGTGGTCCATTGTGTATCGGCCTCCTCTAAGAAAGATTACAAGTCCTATTTCAAATTCCTCTTTTATAATAAGATGAACTGCTTCCTATCCTGCCAAAAGCTTGGCATGGGTCCCCAGCAGCCTCCCAGACAATGCCTGGGCTCTTTTGCTTGAAAAGATTAGATTTTTCTTTGGTAGGAAGTGTAAAGAGGACTAGACTATATACACATCTATACTGAGATCTATTTTTAAACGTATCCTATGCAGCTGAGTGATGAACTGCAGATGCATTTGTTACTCATGGTCCTCTGAGATACAGAGGCTTGCTGCAGATTGCTTTCTTTTACTGCAGTATCACTTTTAATAACATCATTAACAACCAATACTTGCTTTTACACACACAATCCTCTGACCTGATTTCTTACATTTATGATAAGTATGACACTACCTATATTTTGTTTCTTCTTAAAGAAAAACCTTTTCATTGAAAATACAGGAAAATGAGAACTGCAAAATCCTCTGAAGAGTTCAATCCCTGTCTCCAAAGCTGACAAGCCAACTTCCAGTTTTGAGCATTTCTACATTTCCCATCAAGAAGGCAACACTTATATCTGGAGACCTCCTCAATAACTCTGAGTGTGAACCAATATCCCATCATTCTTGACCAGTAGAAGATATTTCAGAAGCTGGCATGATTTGGTAGGAGTCCACAGAAGTTAATTTACACCACATTACTCCAGCAGAAGGTCAAGACCATTGTATTTGAAGTAAACAATGAAGTTTATATCTAGCCAAGGGTTAAGATTGATGCATGTGGTGAAGACGAGTGCAGCATGAGGACTACCAGCGTGATGCTGAGTTAGACCACAGAAGTAAAGGTGTGAGTCCCTTCAACATGAACTCATGTACTCGCTTTTGTAGCTGTAATCCACACCCACTATGGATGGGGACCTTATGATAGCTGCTGGGTTACAGAAGCAGATGTCCACCAAAATTTCTACAATCTACCACTCATATTTGCACAAGACAGAGTGGAGGGTATCTTATCTGAGGTTCTGTGTACTTCAGTTTAAGTGGGAAGTATTGGAAGAACATTTTAGCTCAGTCTTGAGCTATGCTTCCATTCATACAACTCTACGTGTGTGTATACATTTGACTGCAAAAATATACATATGCATATAGTGACAACAAAGGAAGCAAAGTCTACAAGAAAAGTCCCTCATTTGCAAAACCAGGAAGTCAACATAACTACATTATATTAAACTATGAAAGGTGCTAGCTCAGTTGCTTTAGCAACTTTGACTTTTAAGAAGTTGAATATGACAAAATAACAGTTTTTATTGGATGAATAAAGGGGAAAAAATGCTAAAGAATGTCTAGTGCCTGGGTGAGGATGTGGACATAGACATACAGTTCTACATATAATTTCTTACAAGTATTCAGTGGAGATATGAACATTAACATTATATGTAACCCCATTTGACATAAATCTGGCACTGTGAGCCACAACATCCATGTAGGTCTTCTCCAGGGTACGAGAGAAACTACTGAACCTCAAGTTTCTGAGACCTACCTGATGGCCAGCTCTCCCTTCAGTCTCACTTAAGTTTTTTCCTAGTTTAACACAAAGCCTCCACCATCACAGCCCCAAACATTTGCTCTAAAATCATTGAGTTTTCCTCTGAGGGGAGAAAAACATGACAAGTTAAATGAATTAGGTAATGCTTTACCCCATATAATTTATGGTGCCACAGGGAGTGGAAGCACACACATCTCTTCAGCTTGTACTCGGTCGCTCCTTGTGGACTAGACCTAATAAACTAGAGGAGCTTGGAGATGAGATGAGGGAGGGGAGGAGCCT
Source organism: Morus bassanus (assembly GCA_031468815.1). Taxonomy (NCBI): domain Eukaryota; kingdom Metazoa; phylum Chordata; class Aves; order Suliformes; family Sulidae; genus Morus; species Morus bassanus. The sequence goes on along the minus strand of CM062567.1, from coordinate 2,557,486 downwards.
CCACTTTCATTTCTTAATCTTGGAGGGGCTAGCCTAAGAAAATGGTTACCAAACACCTGGAGCAGCACCTAATTAACCAGAGCGAGATTTTAGTTTGGCAGGATTAAATGCTGACAAGCACCCAGGGTGCTGTGGGACTGGTTTGCTCACTGCTGGGAGCAGGGATAAAGTACTACATTGCACAACCCTGTGGGAATATAAATTTGGGGGAGGTTTGAAAGAACAAGTACTTTGATGCACAGGCTTGTTGATTGACGTTCCCCTTGTGGATAGCTGGAATTAAAATTGATTGGGCAGGGTAGTGCGCTAAAAGTTTTGCTGGTCTAACTAAATGTAGTTCCACTCAAATTCATTGTGATTTATACTGGCATGGGGGATTGCTCAGAGAAGCTGCAAAAAAGCATTACAATGAATTCAAAATCTAGACTAGGGAAAAGGTGATTTAAACAGAAGTCTTAATCATGTTAAAATCTTGGTGAACAAGTGCTTCTTCTGAGAGAAGTCCAAACTCCTTTCTGTAAGGCAGGACGGCCACACTGATTGATGCCAGTGGAAGATCTGGCTTACTCACTTTTTGTGGGCCTTTGAGAAAACGGGAAGATAAGCCAACACCTCTTCATTGAGTAAGGAAATAAAAACTTGTAAGTGAAAACATCTATGTATAGTTAAAAAATGCAGCTGTCTTGTCTTGGCTGCCATTATACGGGTAATCCTGAGAACAAACCTATGGTGGAAGTATATTAACACAACTCGGTTGACATAATTGAACAACGCTGATTTATACTTGTAAAGCGCAGTCCTGTGTTATCTGCCAGGGGACAGAGAATCAGATATTAACAGAGCTGGAGGAGTCCTTACAAGACTAAAGGCAGAAACATTTCCAATTATACTTTCCTTAACTGTCCAGCTGGCTTCTAAATATGCTGACAAAGAGACACTGCCTCCTCCTCTCCAGGTAGTCAGTTCCAGACCTTTCTTACCTTTACTGTTGTGTGGGTGCTGTGGGGGCATTTTTTTTATTACTATTATTTTTAGGAGTAGTAGTACTATTATGATCATTATTTGTAAGCCCACTTACACTGGCTGAATTTGATGTTCAGGACTTCGTGTCTGATCTCTCTATGGATCTGGAAAGCTGATTATTTTCTTCTTCTGTGCAAAAAACTTTTGCCTATTCCCTCAGACTCTAGGTTAAAAGCCCTATCTCCTTTGGTCTGACCTCATCATTTTTTCTTTACTTCTGATCTTTCCAGTTAATTCCTCTCCAGACTTTCTCCAATTGGTCCTGAGTTTACCCAAATGTGGTTCTTACAAATTGCTCTTAGACTTTGTTGCAATATTGGCTAAATGTTGGTAGACTGTAATAAACACCCAGCTCAAGCGGAGACACACAGAGTAGGATTCAGTTTCTTAAAGACAGAATATTTAAAATACCTTAAGGTATCTTTAATACTTTAATGCACCTTTTCTTCTATTTACTGCTCCAAAAAGTGTTGGTTCTCCCTTACATCTTCTATCCTATCTGGCACTCCCACATCTGAGATAAATTACAGGCACCTCAAATGATACTAAATTACTGTATGCGTGCAGCTAGATGTAATGAATCTTACCTTCAGCGTTGAAAACTTTACCAAAGCCAATGAATATGGCATTAAAATAAGTGAGCTCATCTGCAGGATGCTGGGACTCACGCAAAGGGACTGCAGCTGAGAAGTCTCCTAAGTCTCATTTCTGATGATATCTTAATTTTTGCACTTCTCTGCTCCAGCACACTTTGCAATGTAAGTGGGATCATGAAATTCTCTGCATCATTGTGAAATTGTCCATAGCTGTTAACCTGTTGTCCAGGGTCTGGGTCTATTGGGGGACTTCATTTCTTCGCAGAACCAGTTTATCTTCAAATTGCAGTAACATGTAAATTGAAGTAATGAGGGGAAGAGCTAGCTGATTTTCTTCAGTTGCTGCAGAACAGGGGGTTTTCATTAGGGCAAAACATGATCCCACCAAAATTTCCTTCTCAAACACTTTTGTCACAGTCTGAATGGATCTTTTAAAGTGTTTATGCCTGTTGCCAGATCACCCAGTGCAACAGTATTTGCGGCCTCTTTTATCCAAGTTAAACACTGGTGAGCATATTGCAAAGGCAATATTTATTTAGTATCTAATCAGGCTTGTCAAATTATCCAGCCCCTGCCAAGATCAGCATTATAGTTTGAGCTCTACACTCACCCACCACCACCATTCACCTGGTGCTGGGTAGGAGCTGAACACATTGATAGTCTGCCATGGCCGTTAGGATTTGGAGGTGATCATTTATCACAGCAAATGAGAAGGAGTTGTGTTTTCTATTTTCCATGCATCATTAGACCTGGGGTGTTTGCACTTCATGGATCTCACTCTGAGTAAATATATTTGGAAAGTTGATTTCAATTGAGCTGAAACTGTTTCAGCCCAGACTTCAAGCCAACACATGACCAACCTGTGTAATCCCAAAGGGGGCATCACAAATTGTTCTGGAGGTGTTGTGACTCATGTTCCAAAAGCCACATGCTATCAGCCTTGTTCATATTGTATTAAAGCTAAATACGTTATTTAGGAAAGGGAAGGACATTTCTTTGATGTTCAGTCCATATTGAGTTTAAACCAAGACTCTATTTAGGAAAGTTAAAACAGGAGAAGAAACAGTACAAAATAACAGAGTAGAATTGACCAAAAGGAGGCAACAGGTTGGTAGATAAAATATTCACCCAGGTAACAAGAGATTCAATTTCAAGTAATTCATCTGAATTAGGCAGAGGAAGCGCCTGAGCAGGATGACTTACACAGGAAATGACTGAGAACCCTGACAGGCAGGAAATGTCTGCTCTTGGGGGAGATCTCATACTTCCACTGTGCTCAGAAATTCAGCTGCAAAAACCTTCCATGAAGAAAGCTTCACCAGGACCTTTACATTCCTAAGAAAATGTTCCACTTCAACACATCCACCTTTTCCAGGCCAAAAAAGTGAAGTCAAAACATTCCTAAACAGTATTACCATACTTCTCAAACAGCCAAGGGCTGGATTCTTCTGTCCAAGGTAGACATGTCAAAGATTGTTGGGAAACTTCTATGAACAGCAGGTTTTAGCAGGTTAGAAAACACAAATCCAGCATGTTGTAGGTAGGGTTGATCCTATTTGGGAAGGAGGAAAAAATGGTGAGGTAGGTTATTTCTCAAAGATTCATCTTGACATTTTTTATTATGATTCTGCTCTGATATTGCAGATTATTTACTGTGTTCAAACACAACAGCACTGTGATGTGGTACCAGTTACCCAAGAAAAGTCTCAGTGCAGAAAAGATCCAAAATTGAGTGAACACATCTAGGTGAGTTAAAATTTTATAGTTTTAAGGAAATTAAGTTACATTTAAATTTTCAGTCTTGAGCAATATCTGTGCTAGGAAGGGTGGTGGTGCTTAGAGGAAATCTCTCTGAAGCTATTGGAGCTATTCATGAACCCTGAAGTTCTCTTAATGGGATGAGCTTTAGGTTGGGATCCATATTGCTTCCCACTCATGGGAAAATCCAGAGGAAATTCTGATTCAGTGAAATAGATATTATACAGAAATAGATCAAGGCAACTCATGCCCACAAAATCTTTCTGTCTTTAAATACCAAGTAGAGGAAGAAAATCAAAGTGTCTTGCCTTTACATGACATAGCACAGTTGGACTAGAGCTCAGGTCTGTCCTCACAGCAGGCATCGTCATGCCTACGTGGCCCTTGTGTCAATCCAGCCATCATCACGACCTATAGTGCTTTGAATTCCCACAGTCCCCACTCTTTCCTGTCTCCCCTTTGTTTCCCTGCAGGATTCCCATGGCCTGAGAGGCAACAGACAGCCCAGGCATCTCCCAAAAGCTGGCCTGTGCTGCTCCCTCCCTGCTGATTCATAAATAGGAATGGCAGTTATTCCTAGGTGCCTCCTCAACAGCCCTCTCACACAGCCTTACCATCAGCTGCAGGAGCCTTTATTTTCTTGTGGTCAACCACTCTCCCCTGAAAAGTCTCTGGAGGAAGCATTATATTTCCTCACACAAGCTTTGAACTTCTGGATTAGCACTTTTCTTTGCAGCCCGAGCACTTCCTGCACAGAAGGAATTTGTTCTGTAGCCTTTAGGGAAACCTTGGGTTAACATGAATGAGTGAAATCTGACAGTGAGAGGCTGTTTTCAGTTTCCCTCATCCTAACAGCCACAGGTTTTGCCTTCTTCCAGGCTTAAGTCCTGACTCAGGATGAGCTAAGTGCTTTGTGAGCGTCCTGCCCTACAGAAAAGGCAAAGCAGCTTGAAATTCTTTCACTGAGGGTTTCATTGCCTTAAAGAATCTTGCAGTTATCTGATGGACTGGATCAGCCGTCACAAAACAGCTCACTTGGGGTAAATTGCTACCTTAAAATTTTCAATTCCTGGATTCAGACCCTCCATATGTTATGTTGCATCAAGCGTACTTACAGTGGTGGGCAGCCTCCATCCGCAATGGAGCAGAGGCTGGAAAACACTGGGTTTGTACTCAAATATTCTTAAGTGTATTTGATAAAAATATTTTTAAAAATTCAGGTGAAATTAAGTCTTTCAAACTTATATACTTTCCCTTGATTTGGTCAGAAATTCGGAGAAAAAAGAGTTAATATACACCTGCAGAACAAGTTCTCCGTAGCGCAAACAGAAGGGCCAAGGTAAGTAAGGATCATGATCCTGATAGCACAGCTGAGATCTCAGCAGTTGCTCCTCTCCCTGAAACTACTTTATCTGTCAGGGTTTGAATCATGCTCTGGAGATGCAGGTTCCTTCTTGTTGGCATTAGCCCACATTTCTAACTTTCACTCAAATGCAGTTATGTGGGTTTCACCTTCCATTATTATCACGTGGACAGATTCAGTCATTGTCTTACTGTACACAAGGACTGTCTTAGTGTTAGACCTGAACTTATAAAACAAGCAGAAATTAATGTACAGACATTTTCTTTTCAAACCTGCTACTGAATGATTTATATGGCGTATTAATTGTTGGGGACAGGATTTAGTAAACTAATTATTAAAGTCCCAGGTTTTATTCTTTGCTCATATAATTTATGCCATCTTCTTAATTGGAGAAAATATTTAAATGAAAGAGCAAGGTATTGTCTATGATGACATTAGTCCAATGTAGAAAATTTTCAGCATTCAGTAAAAACCCAGTTTAAACTGAATGTGAACACAAACAAGACTGTTTTTCAAACAGCCTCTGAATTGAGCTTTCCAGGGAAAGAAACCTGGAAAAATTGAACTTCTGTTGGAGGATGTGTGGGTTGGGTTCCCTCCCACCGCCAATGGAGTCATTTCCTTCCTGATTCCTCATGTTACACCTTGAGCTACCTCCATGGGATGGGCAGCCTGCTCCTGCATTGAACACACAGTCTGGGCACCTAAAGATCCTTTGAGCAACTGGGGAAAATTCTCTCCATCTTGCAGAAGTGTCCAGAAATATTGACCAAGTTCCCAGGATACAGACAAACATCTTCACCACAGTGTGTCTAAGTGGTCTAGAAATCCTGAATTCCCCATCCTGAGACAGAGTACATGACGGGGTCGCAAGGAGTGGAAACCTAACAGTTTTATGAAGGAATCCAGCCTGGTCAATAGCTGAGATCCTTCCTGCATTTTAGAGAAAATTCCCTGAAATTGGATTTTTCAACACGTCTCACATTTTCTCAAAAACTGCTTAATAATAAAGTCTCTACTCTGTTTTGGGATGGCATTTTAAATGGATTGGACTAGGAATAGAACAAGGAGGGGAATAAAAACAAGGAGGAGAAAGGGAGGCAACCAGTTTCCAATATAAATAATGCTATCCCAGAAACATGATCGGTGAGTGAACAGGAAATGCAGAGGATGACAGCTTTTGTGCTCTGGACATTAATCCAGATGCCAGGTGAGGTTCAAGTCCCTGATAGATTCTTGCAGACAAGGGCAAGTCCCTGTTCCACAACTCCTTCTCTATAAGATGTCCGAGTAGACCTGCTTCTGTCCCATACATGGAGTCCATCCTTGCAGCTCGCACTCCCCTTTCCTTGCAGAGCAGCTGAGAGTGGGGCGAGGGGATCTCAGGAGCAGACTGGGTCACTGGAGAAAAAAAGAAAGAGCCTAAAACTGGCACTTTTCATTTCATTGGCAACCCTTGATGCATGTTCCTCTCTCTTTCCTCCTCTTCATACTTGCTTGTTCAGGAAATGAGGAACGACGGAATTTGTGGATTAGAATTGGCTGAGAAATTTTGCTAATGCTTTTTTCCTAGAAAGAGTCCCGATTCACCAAGCTGCAGCCATTTACTTCAGGATGTTAAAAATATTGCTGTTAAAAAAAGAAAAAGGAAAAAAAAACTTTTTTTGAAGTTGTTGCATACAACTTTGAACTTCTTTGAAGAAAATGTTTTAATTTTGCTTTGAAATGGCTCTTGCTTTAACATACTTATTACTCTACTTTTATTTTTTTTAAAAGGGACCTAAAAGACCAAAAACATCTCAAATGACCAATTCTGAATTTTTCACAGATTACTGGACTGCAAAAATTGTCAAGATTTGAAAGGAAAACTTTTGAAATCTGAAGTTCTCACAGGACAAAAGGAAGTTTCACAACCAGCCCTATTTCAAGATCATGATTATTTTCTGTGTGTGTGTCTGGGGTGAGGTGGGGGATTTTATGGAAATCTGATTGAAAAATATGTTCACTGGATCTAGCCACATCCTGCGTTCTTTGTCCAACAGCAAATCCAAAGTGACTTGAATAATCTTCATGGTTTTGCAGGCTGCGCTGAGATAAACAAGAACAGAATGATTTGTCATGATATCCCTAGAAGAAAAACAAGTCTAGATGTCACATCATATTCATTTCTGAACACGTAAAATTGTTGCTCTGGTTCAATTGCTTGTCCAGTGTTGGCAGGCTTACCAATTGCTGCCTGCAAAGTCTGCCAAGAAAAGTGTTACCCTATTAGTTTTGAAATGCCTCTCTCCACTTTGGGAAGTATTGAGCCTCCCAAAGTGGGGGCACAATGAGCAGGAACACAGAGTTTATAATGGTCATGGAGCAAACTGGAAGACAACACAGAAAGATTTTTCTTTGAGGGCTTTGAACATTCATTCCCTAATGGTAAAACTGCAGGTGGGCTAGCCTGCTGTAATTCAGCAGGTATCTCTTCTGCAAGTGGCCCTGGAGGTGCCAGGGACTTCTGAAACTGAGAGATTAGGAGGACGATCCTCACTTCTTGTCTTCTACCCTGAGGTCAGAGTGCTGAACTCCAAACTCTGCTGCTCTCACCTTGTTGGTTGTGGCATAACATCTGAAAAGCATGTTGGGAATAGAGGCTGTTTCTCATGTGTGAGCATTTGTGGAACAAATGTGCTCAGACAACAGGCACCAGGCAGACAGGTTTAACAGAATAAAGAGGAATCCTCTAAATACTGCTCCTGGTTCTGCAATTTTCCAGCATAACCTCACTGATGATAGTAGTGGAGTTTGTAATGAGGTAGCTAATTCCACCTCTCTATGAAAAACTACTTTTTTCCTTACAGGACATATGAATGCAAACCTATGAAGTACCATGATGGCTTATGAAGAACTGTGATGGCCCCTCTACTCCAAGGCTGACTTTGAAAGACACTTCAGCAGCTTTTATACCATGGCATAAGTTTATCTGTGGTTTGGTTAAGCTTGTGGGTAAAACAGGAACTGTCCATATGCCAAGACTATGTTCTTTCTTACACCACATAAAATTAAAAACAAAAGACAAAGGGAACATTAAGAAAAGGCTGAGACAAACAAAATATACCAGTTGAAGGCTGGCTTATATATATGTAGATAATTAAGGTCATGGTCGCATGAATACATACGGGATTTACTAGGAAAGCTAAATGTTCCCAAAGAAATGGCTACGGAAATGGATTTGGTTGTAACATTTTGTTTGCTTCTTGGTTTGGTTTGGTTTGGTTTAGGGGTTTTTCCACAAAAAAAAAAAAAAAAAAAAAAAAAGGAAAAGATCTAGTTCAGCATTATTTTCTCAGAAATAGATCTTTCATGTAGCTCAAGCTGATACGAAATAAAATGGCAAAAACCAGCTAAGATGCATTTTGCAAACTAGAGAGACTACTGCTCGCCATGGAGAAAGGGAAACTTCAGCTCCCAAGAGGCACTGAAGCAGTTCAGGGAGATGATAGGTCCCTGCTCATCTGGCCTCAAAATCATCAGCCTAAATTTTTAGAAGTGTGTTGTATTAAAGCTTTGATCCTTTGGATTTTTTTATTCCTGTTTTAAAGGGCTGTAAATATTAAATTATCCAAATTTCCCATAGGATGGAAATTCAATTTCCAATTTTCATAATGTTTACACTAGTGGAAGAGCCATTTTCTGTTTCAATATTCAGATTAATAAATTCTGGAAAGGCAACGTCCCACCACTTAACACAACCCCAAACAGCTCTTTACGATTGTAGTGTGCCAGTTTCACCAGAGCCTTTCTTAGGAAAGGCCATACTGCTCTGGGCTGGAATTTATAATCAAAAACAAAGGGGAAAAAACATGTTAAAAAAAGTGAGAAGTGTGATGGTTAGAGTACATATCTGAAATGTGGAAGACAGTTTCAGTTTTCAAACAAATAAAAACAAAGGAAGGCCTTGATGCCTCATAGTTCAACTCCATATATTTAATTATTGGGCTACTATATGTTGAGATCTTTCTTTTCTTGTCTTTTCTTTTTTAAAGAGGAAGACCTTAGAATACCTTCATTTCATGTGGACTGGAGACATTTTTGCCATCTCAAATTTATACAGGACAAGGAAATTCATTCCAGGACAGCTAAAATGTCAAAACTCTTCCGGCAGGGTGAACAATGCACAGGACTATGCTCTGTTCATGTTGGGTCCATTAGGTGGTTGGCACTATAAAAATGCAGAGCACTGCTACTGGGTTGCTACTGTTTTCTCACTCCAGCAGCAGCCATGTTTTAATGGTAAAGTCTTGGTATACTTAGGAAAGAAGATGGAAAAGTATTCATTTGTTAGCAATTTTCATTGCCAAAAATATATTATCTTTTTTCAATTCAGTCACCAAGTCTGAGGTTAGACTTCACAGAAGTTTATAATAAAACATTTCCTCCACAAAACTAAAGGGGCTTGAACTCAATCAGCAATTACTAATGATGTTTGTTCATGTTATGGTATTTATTTAGCTGCATAAATTATTGGAATTTCTCCTGGCAAGTCTTGCAAATGTGTCAAGGAAAAATCTCTGTTCTGAATTCTGCCAGTGGAAAGTCAAAAGAGACTGTGCTTGCATTATTTGCAAACATCTCCAGTGAATTGGAATTGTACAGTTTGCTCGTGACGGTAAAACCCAGCAGAAAAGTGGAATTCAGGTTGTGTCTGTCTAAGGTGCTTCCTTGACTCTCATCAGCAAGGACGTCCTAAGTCTTCAACATACTTCCTTTTGAAATTCCCTTATTACCTAGGGAAAGGTCATTAACCATATTTACAAAAAGAGAAAATGAGGTTCAAAGATTAAGGCCTATATTTTTTTTAAGTGACATTGATGTTTTGCTCACATTTGTTTTACTCTAAATTAGTGGGTGTTTGTACCTTTACAAATCATCCTCACCTAATTTGTCCAGCATCAAAAATCACAATGCATTAGAGCCAGGTATTGAGCCACTGAGGTCTTAACCAGTTGACTGGTGCTGGTAGACCATAAAGAACACATTTGACATTGTCAGGAAAGAAAGACACACATAAAACTGTTTCTGCAGTTATGAGAGGCAGGGACTCCATAACATATGCAGGTCCCTTCCAGCCCGATTTCTTTAGGACTTTGTATGCTAAGGGCACAGCAAGCTGAAGGTAGGGAGACTTCTGTTAATTCATCTTTGAGTGTGGGAAGCTGTGATGTAACGTGCTCCCAGCTTACAGATAAGTACTTAGGTTTCTCCCACACCACGATTCCCCGACTGACTTTGTTGTCCAAAGCCGTGGTGTGGATCTGCAAATGCACACAGCATGGCCTTACTCCTGGGGGAGCACAGAACAGAAGCCAGCAGTGTGAGACTTGTCTGCAATTTTCTATTGGTTCATGATTTTGCAATGGTTCATGTTGGATTTTATTGTTCAACTGGTGTAAAGACACAGGGCTCTAAAGCAAATGCAAATTTGTCATTTTACTTGATGCATAGAATGATAGAATCACAGAATCATAGAATAGTTTGGGTTGGAAGGGCCCTCTAAAGGTCATCTAGTCCAATCCCCCTGCAATGGGCAAGGACCTCTTCAACTAGATCAGGCTGCTCAGAGCCCCGTCCAACCTGACCTTGAATGTTTCCAGGGATGGGACATTTCCCACCTCTCTGGGCAACCTGGGCCAGTGTTTCATCACCCTCACCATAAAAAAATTCTTTCTTATATCTAGTCTGAATGTCCCCTCCTTTAGTTTAAAACCATTCCACTTTGTCCTATCACTAGAGACCCTACTAAAAAGTCTGTCCCCATCTTTCTCAGAAGCCCCCTTTAAGCACTGAAAGGCCGCAATAAGGTTTCCCCACAGCCTTCTCTTCTCCAGGCTGAACAAACCCAGCTCTCTCAGCCTGCCCTCATAGCAGAGCTGCTCCAGCCCTCGGATCATCTTTGTGCCCTCCTCTGGCCCCGCTCCAACAGGTCCGTGTCTGTCCCGTGCTGAGGACCCCAGATCTGGACGCAGCACTGCAGGGGGGTCTCACCAGAGCGGAGCCGAGGGGCAGAATCCCCTCCCTCGCCCTGCTGCCCACGCTGCTGAGGATGCAGCCCAGGAGATGGTTGGCTTTCTGGGCTGCAAGCGCACATTGTTGGCTTACATCCAGGTTTTCATCCACCAGTACCCCCCAAGTCCTTCTCCACAGGGCTGTATGACCTATAACATCACAGAAGTGACAGCAGATTTTCACTAGTACACAGGAGCAGAAAAACATGATAAAATGTATTTCTAGCACCTGAGATGATGTTGATGAGGGAGGCAACTGAAATGAAGATTTGATTGAAATGAAAATGCAAGTGACCTCTCAGAGGATTCCTTTCACCTGACTTCCATTCTAGAGAGACAATTCTCTTTTTCCTGTTTCCAACTATAAGCTTTTGTGGGTTTTGTGTAATGTTCACTATTTCCTATTAACATAATAAATTCCCTGATGCCCTGCTATTAACATTCAGGGCCAAACAGAGAAATGGGGAAGAAAGGAAAAAAGTTGGCAATTGAGCATTGCAATGCAGTAGTACCATAGCACAGACTTTCCCTCAGGTCATCGCACATAACCCATATTCCCAGGACATATCCTCCGCCTTGTACCAGGGGCCTATGTGAAAACGCAGTCTACGTCCTGCACCATCACCTTCTAACTGTCCAGCCAATGCTTTCAGATATTATAAGGTAAATTTGTGGTACTGGAGAAACACAATGATGTTTCTGAGATCAAAATTTATATATATATTATATATACATATATATATATGTTTGAGGAAATGACAATATTTCCAACACAAATACCTCATTGGCAAGTTTTTAGAGAGGAGATACACACCATGGCTTTACTCTTTCATTAAAGGAACTGTTTCAGCCTATCTAGAGTCATTAATCCCCAAATATGAGGCAAATGTGAAGTGGGAAAAACTTCTTTCATCACATTTTGGATTATGGCCTATATTCTCCAGGACAGGGAATGTCAAACTACCAGCAGCCCTTGTAGCTGTCCCAGGAACAGAGTGCAGGCAACAGTTTAACTCCAGCCTGTGTAGTCTGGCTTGGAGAGGGAAAGAACAGGAAGAAAACTTTTTTTTTTTAAACTTTTTCCTTCGGTTGCATTTTTAAGTCTCATGCTCACACTCCCACTAAGCCCATCACCAAATATAACCCTTATGAAAATGTGCCACTTGATTGACATCAGTGGAGACACTGACTAGCCTCAGTTAAAGTTTTAGATACACGTGGACCATGTAAGACCACTATAGCTTCTTCAGAGTTACAACATGAACCTGCTTATATCAGTGTCAATTTATGAGTCAGTCAGTTGGTTCATCCAGAACCATGATGGTAGAATAAAAATTGATTAAATATATTTATATATATATTTAGGGGGAGAATATGGTTATTTTACCTGGGAGACTTGCTGTTCAAAATCATGCTTAAGTAGAAATCTGTGGTTTTGTCATGCCCTCTCCTCTACCTTGTACAAGCCTGGGCATATTTCAAGGATAAGAGATGAAGAGTGAGCTGTAATCAGTGTGGGGAAGACTAATGCAAAAAGTTGCCAAGAAAAACAGAGTTAATGTCTCTGTGCAAACCACATCCTTTAAAATATCTGCACTGCAATCTAATGCCCTCAGATTTCATTAACTTATCTGTTTTGTGTGTGTCACTTCAGCTTATTCATTGAAGAATCCCCAAATGCACTGCCATACACTTGGGAGGGTTGTGCTGGAGGTAATTAAAAAGAGGGAATTAAAATTTCCCTGTGCAGTGAAGGAATGGTGAGAAAAGGATGGATTTATTTTGCTTTTTCTGTAAAACTCTTTTCTGAGGTCGGTACTACTGCATTACTGAAAATAGTCATTGGCCATGAAAAGAAATGGTCTCTTACTCCTGCCATCACATCCCCCTATGTACTGTTACTGTAATTGTCCTGTGCCAACATTTCCTCTCATCTATGGGTCCCAGTCCAAAAGACAGATATGTCCTTGAGCTGTGGGATTTATGGCTAGAAGACTACCTGTCAGCATTTCTTAAGTCCTCATTGATACTCATGGTGAATTTTCTTTGACATGAGCGCAACAGCTACATAAGTTTCTGAGAAGGTTAATGTAGGGGTAGCTGGTGCCAAACACATGGAGCTCCAGCTTGTTCAAATGCATCCAACTGAGTCATGTCCAGTGCACCAATAATACAGGTACTGCAGCTATTATCCATACTATGCACCAGGTGGCTTTTGCAGTTCCAAATTCATCTATGGAAACAGCAAAGGCATCTATGATACCCTCCAAGACTGACATCCACCTGGACTCACACATAGGGAAATCATTTGTGGACAAAAACACACAGACACTCACAGAATCACAGAATGGCAGGGGTTGGAAGGGACCTCTAGAGATCATCTCGTCCAACCCCCCTGATTGAGCAGGCACACACAGAGCAGGGGCACAGCACCGCGTCCAGGCAGGTTTTGAATATTTCCAGAGAAGGAGACTCCACAGCCTCTCAGGGCAGCCTGTTCCAGGGCTCTGGCACCCTCACAGGAAAGAAGTTTTTTCTCATATTTAAGTGGAACTTCCTATGTTCCAACTTGTGCCCATTGCCCCTTGTCCTGTCGTTGGGCACCACTGAAAAGAGTCCGGCCCCATCCTCTTGACACCCACCCTTCAGATATTTATAAGCATTGATGAGATCCCCCCTCAGTCTTCTCTTCTCCCGGCTAAACAACCCCAGGTATCTCAGCCTTTCCTCATAAGGGAGATGCTCCAGGCCCCTGAGCATCTTGGCAGCTCTCCGCTGGACTTGCTCGAGCAGTTCCCTGTCCTTCTTGAACTGGGGAGCCCAGAACTGGATGCAGCACTCCAGATGTGGCCTCACTAGGGCACAGTAGAGGGGGAGGATAACCTCCCTCGACCTGCTGGCCACACTCCTTTCAATGCACCCCAGGACACCGTTGGCCTTCTTGCCCACAAGGGCATGTTGCTGGCTCATGGTCACCTCGCTGCCCACCAGCACTGCCAGGGCCTTCTCAGCAGAGCTGCTTTCCAGCAGGTCAGCCCCCAGCCTGTACTGGTGCGTGGGGTTGTTCCTCCCCAGGGGCAGGACCCTACACTTGCTCTTGTTGAGTTCCATGAGGTTCCCCTGGGCCCAGCTCTCCAGCCTGTCCAGGTCTCGCTGGATGGCAGCACAGCCTTCTGGTGTATCAGCCACTCCTCCCAGCTTGGTATCACCAGCTAACTTGCTGAGGGCACAGTCTGTCCCTTCGTCCAGGTCATTGAGGAATATATTGAACAGGACTGGACCCAGCACAGACCCCTGGGAATCACCACTAGTTATGGGCCTCCAACCAGACTCTGCCCTGTTGATCACAACCCTCTGAGCTCTGACTTTCAGCCACTTCTCAATCCACCTCACTGTCCTCTCATCTAACCCACACTTCCTCAGCTTGTCTGTGAGGATGTTATGGGAGGCAGTGTCGAATGCCTTGCTGAAGTTGAGGTAAACAACATCCACTGCTCTCCCTTCATCGACCCAGCCAGTCACGCCATCATAGAAGGCTATCAGGTTGGTCAAGCATGATCTTCCCTTGGTGAATCCATGTTGACTATTTCTGATAACCTTCTTTTCCTCTGCATGCCTGGAGATGACCTCCAGAATGAACTGTTCCATCACCTTTCCGAGGATGGAGGTGAGGCTGACTGGCTTATAGTTTCCTGGGCCCTCCTTCTTGCCCTTTTTGAAGATTGGAGTGACATTTGCTTTCCTCCACTCCTCAGGCACCTCTCCTGTCCTCCATGACCTTTCAAAGATGGTGGAGAGTGGCTTGGCAAGAACATCCACCAGCTCCCTCAGCACTCGTGGGTGCATCTCAAAACTCCAAAACAGTAGATAAATCTTTGTCCTGAAGATTTTTGTCAGGATGTTGGGAAAAGAGTCTATACTGTGGGACTGTTCTGGCCAAGCCACTACATTGGACATGGGACTGATTTAACCAAATATAGAGAAAGACTTTTGCAGCTGAACTAGCCACCAAAGCTGAACTTTGCTCCCTTTGGATTAAATGAAGAGCTGGTCAATAGAGCTGAGGTTATGATTCACTCTCTTAAAATAGAAGTCTAAAACAGATCTGATGAATCACATCTAAAAGTGGCTATTTCTCTTTGTTGACTATAAATGGAGCCCAGATTACTGCTGGCTCAACAGTAGATAACTATGTTGTAGTTACCCAAAGCTAGATGAGAGAAAGAGAACCTCAGGTTCTTGTTTCTTGTCGAACCTCTTGTTTAGCTATTTGTAATGGAGTAACCTTCTTCTTGAAGCTGTCTTTGAAAATAATGTCTCTTGCAGGAGGAAGAAAATCCATGAAAATCATATCCATTACAAAGACTCAATGTGCTGCATCTTGTATACACAAAACCTGTGGCAGGGATTCTCTCTGAATACTTGGAGAGTTACTTTTTGTAAGCGGGAGTCTTTACATGCCCACAAGACTAGGCAGGAACATTTTAAAAGCACATCTTCAGTTCAACAGCTGGCAGAGTTCTTGACAGCTCAGGACCACTATAAAATTTTGTGGATGTGCATGATCATTTTCTCATATAACATTGTTTCTTCCAATGTACGCCAATCCACTTTGCAAACTGGCATTCAATCTGTAAGAGACTAATTCTCATTTCCCATGTTTCCAGCAGATATTTTGATAGGGATGTTAAGCTAGAGCTCAATTCACCTGAGTAGGAGCAGCTCCAGTAGTGTGGCATGCCAGGTGTGGGATTGATTTCAAAGAGCAAGACAAATACTGGTTTTGCATGTAGGTGTCTGCAAGTGAGCTGGAGTCTGGACTCACATTATAGCTAGTGGAGGGCTAGTCAACACAGCCAATGGAGTCTAGCAAACAACTGCCAAACACACGTAGGGGCTCAATTCACCTGTCTAAATACAACTACCTAATGCTATTTGAGAGGGTCCAAGACACCCATACAGATGTCATATCTGGCAGACTGACAGAGGATTTATAGGCTGTCCTCACCCCTGTGGTGAGGAAACATGGAGGTCAGGAGGGATAATGTGCTATGCTTACATGGTACTAGCCACCTCTATGTTTAAACAAAGAAAATAGCTATGCAATGGATATGGATAGCCAGTGTCCCAGATAAACACTGGTTTTATGAAGAGCTCAGAAACCTAGGGTATGTATGGACATGCAATTGTGGATATCACATCCTAATTCTTCTCCTAAAGATTATGTGGAATGAATCCCTGTACGTCACTGCCTTTATTAGCAGTTCCTTACTTTGCAAAGCAGTTATGTTACACTATGTTCTGCAGTGTGCTGTGCTTACTAGAAACACCACAGCAATAATGATGTCTGACCGTTGAGACTCGATCTCCATTGACTACCATGACAGTTTAGATATGTAGCGCACATATAGGCAGTGTTTAATCCTCTCCATCAATCATAAAAGGAGTTACAGTGAATTAGCTCAGCTCTAGGCAACTACATTGTGGATTTGCACTTTCTCATGTGTAAGCATCTCAATTTAGAAATCTTAATCTGTGAGCTAAATCCCACCCTGGATTACCAACTTCTATTATTTTGAAGAAGAAGCTCCATCATACCATTTATAGTAGGCTTTGGGGCCAGAGTAGGCTGCAAAAGTGGTGGTAGGAAAATCAAGTTCTACATCTCCATCATCATACGAATGTTTTGTTGGTTAGCATGAGAGGTGGCTCATGCAAAGAGAGGCAGGATGAGTAATAGGCGGTTTCAGCATTTTATGTCTTTTTTTTCCTTTTTTTTCTTTTTTCTTTTTCACAGTTTTCAGACAATGCACAGCACTCTGGGACATCTCCTTTGTTCATATTACTGCTAAGTCCTGCAATATGTGAAGAAAAATTGATTGCAGATCATTTAATAAATCTACTGTCATAGCCACTGCAAACTACCTGAAGGCCTGGGTAGATAATCTAATGTCTGCTCCTGTCCATCTCCTACTCTTTACACTTAACCACTACCTTAACCCAGAAACCATAACCGACAGACATGCAACAAAGTGGAAGGACACAGAAGTTGGTAGAAAAGCATTTCTGGATGAGAAAATGTTGTAAGGCACTGCAGACTTTCTGCTGCTGATGGGCTTAGATAGCACCTGCCGCCTTCTGCTTACAACCATACAGGCAGATTGGTATTTATTTGCTTATTTCCAGACTCTTTAGGTTTTGTATGGAAGGGCAAACTTTCAATATCACTATAGAATTTTTGTTTATTAACCAACTCCACATCTGCCCTCCAGCAACTAAAACAGAACTGAAGCAGCAACAACAAAAAAAAAAAAAGAGTGGTTTGCCTTGAATTTTATATGGCATAAAGCACCGGCAGCTCAAGAAATGAGAGAGCGTTTAGCTCTGTCCTGGGACTCGTGAAAAGAAGTCAGAGACAAGTCAGTCATTGGGCTAGTGCTGGGAAATAAAAAAGCACCTTTTCTATCTGTGTATTCAGCAATCTCTGTTTGCACTGAGAACCTCCTGGCTTTCCCACTTCACCTAAAGCCTCCAGGTGTATTTTATAAGCCTCATAATAGGTTTGGAGCCTCAGTTCAGGAGTTTAATTTTCACATACGATGCCATCTGCTGTCTGGACAGCCCTAAGGGGAATCCTTATTAAAATAACTCTGAAGCAGTAAAGCCATATGTGTAGCTTTACAGCTCATGGAAGGAATTATAGTCATTCAGCCAATAAGAAGAATTGCTCCATGATGGCATGACAACTTTTCTGTATATGTAAGGCCTTTAGTTCAAAAAGAAGCTGCTTTCCAAAGTGCACTGTGAAACTTTGAAGTAAAACCTTAACAGGTGACAATTAGTGTAATGAATAGGTATTTCAGTGCAGCTACAGGCCATTTCATACTGCCTAGGAAACAGTTTGTGTTTACCAGTTGAGGAATGTGAAGAATATGATTTCCCCAATGTCATCCACTCAGTAGCTGTCACTCTGCTCTAAGGTTGGAAATCTCCTGGAAATTAGAAGACTTTAAAAGCTTTCATGACAAACACTTCTTTTAGCATGAAGGAAATTCACACTGAAATAGAATTCAGAGCAGGATTTGTCTCACTTAACTTTAGAGAGTCTACAATGCAGACATGACCATCTGAGACAGTCATCCGATGCTCCCTCTATAGCCAAGGGAGACCTATTCAATTTAGTCATTGGAGTTGAGGGCACTAATCCTAAAGCTGATATGTGAAGTCGAACTAATCTTATCCTAAAGTATCTATTCCTACTTTCTACAACAAGATATATGAGGGACCATCTCAACCTTCACTGATTACACTGTAGACATCCACAATTTTTAGAGGAGCTTTATGTGCCAAAGATTTTCAGCCGTACATCAAGCCTGCCTGCATGATCTAGATGCTGCAGTGTGCCAAATGTTAAATTCTGTTCTCAAATTAAATACAACTGAGAGTGCCCTAAGCAAACAAATTAATGAGATAAGATAAACTGACTAACCATCATGTCTTGTAACAAAGCTCCACGTATTCAGTTAACATCTTAGCTTCCAGTTTCCTAGCCTATTCCTCCAAATATTTAAATACCTCTTCATAAAAAAAGAAGAGATATTGCTTTAATAAATTAAAGTAATACAATAAAGAGGGGTCCAGTCATTATTTTCCTCTGAGTTACTCTACTTGTGACTACCTAGCCAAAATTAATACGAGGTTGGTCACTTTGTAAAGGTGGTGTGAAATGCTGAAAAATAATGGGGAAAGGCAGAGCAATGTTTCTGAACTTCTCTGAGCCTTGTAAATGGGCTAGTTCTGCACAGAGCTTAATAACCCAGCTCATCCCTAACTCTGCTTTAGATTTTTCTGTGGCAAGATATCTTCTTTTTTTTTTCATTTTGGTGCAGAAATACCATTAAAACTTGTATGTTACACATGAGACTGTCAGAATGGCCCCTGCTTTATGAGCCAACTCAACTAGACCGGTGCTTCTCACCTCTGCGGTGATGTGGTCTCACCTGGGCTTCATAGCCCCACTGGTCAGGCACAACTGACTGACGAGACCCCTGCAGCTTCTCCCTAGATGTTACAGCAGGGTTTACTAAAACAAGGGAACAGAAGACTTTGCAAGGTTTTTTGATCTCTGTGGAGTCTACTGCAAGGTATGTTCATTCCCTAACCACAGCCATAGCCAAAGCCTTTCGCCTGTCACAGACTTTCACAGGCCACTTGTGTCCAATACAATCAAAGCAGTACAAAATGTGAGAGAGACTGTGGCTGTAGATGAAAACTCTCCACCGGTCCTCTTTACTTTAATTAGGCAACTCGAGAGGAATTGTGGCTGCTATCTGTTAAGTCCAGGGAATTTTACAGGTTTAACTCACACTAGAAGCCAGGAAAATTCAGATGGTCAAAACCAGCAATAAAAATACAAGGATCACTGTCATGGCAAGCCTATTCATGGCATGAATATGTAAGGCAGGAAGATATTCCTTGTTTCTACTCATAGATGGGGAAACCATCCTCAAAAAGGTGAAACAGTTTGTAAGAATCTATAAAAATCTCTGTGGCAATCAGAGGAACAAAACCGTAGCTTTTATAAACAGAACATCTATTCTTAGTCTGGTAATTTTACCTTTGCATCAGGATTTCACTTACATTCAACTTGATGGCACGTTCAGGGCCATGGAGTTGGATCTGTGTCTGTATCTGACTTTAATTCTCGTGCTCAGTATTCCATGCAGTTAGCTAGGAGTAAGGTACCTAATAACCCTGTAGACTGAGCCTAGGACATTTGTTAATGCAAATCACTGTAGTTGTATTGACTTAGCGGACTAGCTAAAATACTGATTTCAAATTTGCAGATTACTGATGTTTATATTTGGTCTTCTATAATTAGAAGTCATCAAGACCCAATCAACACACTCTATCTTGCTTGCTATCAGTAAGCAAATGCTTCTTGGAACTGGCTTGTTTTGTTTCCTAACCAGCTGGTATATTAATCCCAGAAATTCAATATTTGCTTAAGATAAAATATCCTCCCAAGAGAAGTCAAAGCCAGAATGCTTCTGTCCTGAGCAAGCGCAGGAAGAACCAGTGGGAAATGTTCCCCTTTTCCAGAGCTCAACTCTGACAATGAGAACATGGAGGAAATAGCAAACAGATTGAAAATAGGAGGAAAAAAATGCAAAAAATGTGAATGTGGAAAGAAAAATGGGTGTGGAGTGAATTGCACGTAATGGAGTGTGACAACTTTTGAGCTCCAGCAATTGTTCAAGGATTTTCAGACTCTCCTCTGTGGAAAATTTGGTCTCATATGTTCCACGTACTTTCTGATGGAGCCACCAGTTCTCCATCAGATTGACAAATGGCGGCTCTAATCTGGTGGCGTTAGTTACCATGGACAATTATAAAGTTTACGCAGATGGTAAAGGTTTTATCTAGAAGTAATGCTAGCAGTAACAACACAGACCCTCCTGGCCATGTAATCTGTTTTCTCATATAAACTTAAAGAACTGTATCCTTGTAACTCCCACCTCCTGTGCCATCTGGATTCAGCTAATACAGGTACTTTATGGTAGGTTACAAACCCATCTTCAACTGATAAGTAGACACGTCTTTAAAGTTTCTCTGAGCATTTGAAAACAGGATTATGATAAGGATAAGCAGAGAATTCAAATGTTTCAACTCATGATCACACCCCACTACACTGCTTTTCCTTTAATGCTAATATTAGAGATCTCCTTTCCATAGAATAATGAAGGTAAATCGTGCATGTATGCAAACACGCACCACAAAGACAAAGCTCACAGTATTCAGAAATATTTGCCTTCCTAGTTTGATACCAGTGTTTCTAGCCAGGCACACACAAAAGTTTTTTGAGTTTCAGGGTGAGTGCCTGAGCTGTGAGAAATATAGAGAAAATCATTCAGACTATTCAGCATGCAATGAGATGTCTCTTCGAGGGTTATAGATAGTCTTCAGAGATACAATGAACAAAGGCTACAGGAATATAAAGAAACCCACCTTAAAAAGCTATCCTAACAATAATGACCCTATGACAAGAATACCTGGAAAGCCAGTATGGGCTCTTATTTTACTTCTCTCTTTTCCTGATACACAAGTGTTAAGAAAACATCACAGGAAGGTGGGGAAAAAGGTGCTACACGTCCCTGATTTCAAATGTCCCCTCTGGGCAATACAGAAAGCATGCTGTGAAAACTCAAACTTCCTTTCCATACATCAGTGATTAGCATTGGATATTGTCTCACCTTGATGGACTTCAGGGCTTCAAGCATATCATCAATGTGTTTGGCTATCTAGAATTCCATCTAGTGGGATGTTCTGTCTCTGAGAATGGCCAATGTCTGGTGCATCAGAGGAAGATATAATGGCCTCAGACTGTGTCATGGATGTAGCATAATATAGCACCATTCAGATATATCTTGGGACAGCTTTGAATATATGTTGGCTTGCCAGAAACAAACCAATGGAAATCTGCCAATGCAACAGTCCTAAAGGACGCGACCATTACCGGGTTACATGTAAAGTCACAGTAACACCTCTTTGTTGACAAAGTTTCACTAGATGGAAAGTCTTTCTGCCTGAATTCCCTGGCCCCTTCCTAGTGGGAACTCAGGTTTACCATGGGAAGTGAGTTACTTGTGTTAGGAAAATTTGTATCTTACCGAAAGATTCTGGAAACCTTTCTTCATCACTAAATTAAGGGATAAATACATATTATGGGGAGAGGGAGAAGGATAGGTTAGACTTAGAAAAGTCTCGCTGACAATGAGGAACCATCAGCTGTAGTCATAAGGGACTGTTGAGCACCGCACTGCCGTCTACTCCAGGTGCAAGGAGTGCCAAGCCCTCCAAGCAAAACAGGACTACTTCACCACTGGAGGACTGGATAACGGGAGGGGAGCTCAGAAAGCTAGTTTAAACACAGGCACTGATAAGTGGAAGCATAAAAGTCATCTTCATCTGGAGCTGCATTTTCCTCCAGATGACAGTTCATTGCCTAAATGCAAGTGTCTAAGGTAGTTTTAGGCACCAAGACACATCCCGCTGGGCCTCCAGAAGAAGGGTATGCAATGTATTGTAAGATGATGCATGTAAAACCAAAGATTTCACAAACTGTTCAGTCACGCTCTTACTGACCATACATTGCCCAAAAAGATCCAGGTCATTATGTTCTGTTATTAACAGTGCATTGCAGTTTACTGTACAGACACATACACCTAAATGTGTCCACAGGAAAGTGTCTCCATATGCTCTAGTGATGAGACTCTGTTTCCTATACTTTGGTACCTAACGTAATTTGAAATACCTTATATTATTGAAGTCATCTATGTGGGGCTTGCAGATACAACAGGTGATCTATAGGAAACCTCCTCCCCTCTGGCAAGTACCTGGAGTCCAGATGGAATAGCCCAGGGTGCTTTAAATGGTCCCAAACATCTGTGTCTGGGCAACTGAATCTCACACTAGAGATCAAAACTCCTTATAGATCTTAGATGGATGGTGGAAAGCTAGTAATTTTATTCAGCAAAGTCTGGAGACAAATTCAGCCAACAAAATGTAGCTGCTTTAGGAAGAGATGTACGACTTAGCTTTATTTACGAGATGGCCATCAATTATAATGAAGTCAGAGATACTCACCCCACGTATAACTAGCTACCTTTATGTGGGTGAATACACTAGCTGAATCCCACATGAGGAGGTAAAGATCATCACCAAGGGTCAGTCCTGGTCATTATTTTACATGCCTAAAGAGAGGCTGTCATCAGGCTTCCCCAACACCTCTCTGCCTCTTTCCATATAACACTGAAGCACTTCACAATCATAGATAAATATGCCCTAGAATATCCTCTACAAAGTAAAGAAACCACTTTCACCTCAACCCCACAAGGTGGGTGAGAGTTTTTAAGTGAGTTGCCCAGGACCATGTCAAGAAGTCTTTTGCAGGGCGCTGCAACTTCATTCTGCCCATTCCCAGACAGTGGTCCGCCTTGAACCCCTAGAGCTCCAATAACTGTGGTCAGCCACGTGTTATGGATGAAGGAGCCTGACATATGTGGGTCACGGGATTTTCAAAGGTTACACAATGACTCTCATAGAGGATCCTTCCCTACCAGATGCACTGAGGACAACAAAACCCACTGAACAGTGGGGTGAAATCAATTGCTACCAAGCAATACAGAGTGAAAATAGAGTAGGGCAATGGAAAAAACCAAAAGGACATGAAAGCCTGAAAAATGTCACATGAAGGAAGGGGAACTGCAACATGACAACCCGTGCCAGGCGGTTGGCCTCAGGCCAGGCTGTAATGAGGACCGTCGCCCCAGGGGCGCGAAGCCGTCCCTGCTCACTACACCGCTGTTTGACCATGAACCTGGGTGTTCCAGCAGCAGCATGTGAAAATATTTAGTCTGCTGCAGAAGGGAATGTTTGGGAAAAGAGATAGGAAGGCCTGCATTCCTCCAACCCCACAGCCCGGTCCTCCCCACATTCCCTGGCACCCTGCCAGTGCTCAGGCTGGACAAGGTTTTTGGGATCTTTTCTTATTTCTCTGTTTTCCACTCAGATCGAATGAGAAGTGAGTGTTGCTCTGATATCTGCCCTTCAGTTAAAAATCAAAGACGGAGGAATCGCTGGGTGGATGTGAAAGAGTTTTGAGGAGGAGATGGAAATCCCTTTCTTCTTCAATCTGCCCTCTGTCTTTTCACTGTCTATTTAGACAGGCAGCTTTACTAAAGTCAGTCTTCCTATCTTCCCGAGCCCAATATAACAGAGCCTAGTCTTGGCCCTGACACCTAAAACTGACTAAAACATAGACATTCCTCTGGGAATAATAATTAAAAACCAAAAAATTACAATTCACTTTTCCTGCTTCAGAGGCGGGTTGCAAATGCTTTGCCCCAGCTCAAGAGTAGTCCAAGGCATTGGGCAACAGAGGAGAGAGCTGGGAAAGCTGCATGGCTCCCAGAAGCTGGAGTCCAAGAGAAATCAGCCCCCAGAGACCAGCTGGTTAATAGGTGAAGTTTCTTGTCTTTGCTCAAAGCGGTTGACATTGGCCATAGAAGATTAAATGAGCTACTGATAGGACTCAGCCAGGTCGTTTCTGCTTTCTCTGAACAGCTTCACTGCTTGGCTTATCCACAGATCACCTGGGAAATGAGAGAATAAACCACAGCCTGGGTGCAGAAGGAGTTTCTCCCCCATTATTGTGCTGTGAGGACACTTTGGATACATCTTGCCAACAAAAAAAGAAAAAAAAGATCAGCACCAGGGAGCATTCCCAGGCCCTGGAATTCAGTCCCTCAGACGGGTAAATTGCTGCAACAGTCCGCAGCATGGTTTTGGCCCAGACCAACAAGCACACTCCCAAGCAGGCATGCTTCAGAAATTAGTACCATCCAGGGACTGTTTCCCATAGACAATTCCAATGCAGACACCCCGTTTTGTAGACTATAGAAGTTTAATAATTTAAATGTGATCAGACTGTGCTTAACTGGCTTCAGAGCCAGAGAAATGCCTGAGCCAGAGCTTAGCTCTGTTTAGTTTACTAGTGCAGATGAAGCCATTATTTGTTATTCTTCAGAAGAACTCACCAGCCACAGGAATGGAGTTATCCATGGAAATCAAAAGGGGAAGCCTGGCCACAGTGGAACCGGTGCAGTTTTACTCTTGATGGCTTTCAGGAAAGGATTGTTTTGTGAGGCTTAATGAGCTAAGAGAGGAGATCCCACAGTCTGTTCGGCAGGCCTTTGACTTATGATCCATCTCATCCTCCCTTCCAGCCTTTTTCCGTACTTTGGAAGAAACCAATATTTGCTAGAGCAGGACGAGAAGAATTTCCCATTTGCTTGGAGTTTCCTATTTATGCAAAAATTCTCCTTTCTGATACAGAAGCAAAGCAATGAAACTTGAAAACATCCCGTGCAATGAAATTTATGAACAAAGCAGGAGGTGAAAAGGGAGAGGTACTTTTGTGGCATGGTTTATTCTAATTTCAGCTGCTTTTATTTGACATATGTTCTTTAAAGAAAAAAAAAAAAAGGAAATTAAAAGTTGTGTGGATGCATTCCGTCATGGAAAGGTAAAAAGGGGATGTTACAACCTACAGAATCAATATTCTTAGGGGAAATTCAGTGTTTGGTAACTGACCTTGAAAATAAAGAAGCAGAAAATATAGCTCAGAAGCTGGGGACTGTCAGGCCATTTATGGATCTGAAGAGGAGAGACTTTAAAAAGTTGCTTTCTTAGATATTTACTGTATTTTGAAAAATCAACTCCTCCTAGAGGTAGCTCAGCTGGAGTCCCTCCATATCCTAATGTTTAGTAAACCTTCCACTTTGTTAAAAAGAATTGAATAATGGTTGTGTAGATTCAGGGCCTGATTCTGTCCCACTTGGTCTAAGTCAGGGGTCACAGCAACTCAGTGAATGGCTTTCACTCACCAAAGTTTCCCAAATTGAGAGCACATACCACCAATGGGGGATGCAAGAGTTGCTGAAGAGGGCGGAGAAGATCCCAAAAGCAAGGAAGGCATCACTTCTGCAGGAACACCCTGTTCTAGCTTTGGGATTTCAGTGGTCTTTACCCCACATCCCCCACAGTGTTTTGGCTCAGGAGTGCAGGGTGAGCCTGTTCTGCAGTGAAACTAAGTAAATTCTCTTGCTTTGCAGATCAAAAGTGAAGAAGTCAGAAGAGTTGTCCTACCTTTGCAACCTCCATGGCAGGACATTTAGAGAAAAAATATCTGTGTGGCATTAAAAGTGGGTAAATTCCATTTACTTCCACTCATCTCCAACTGCATCCCTGGATGCAGGCTCCAGGAGGACAAACAAATTTGAGATGGCCTTTGAATTGGGTAGGGACAATCTTGTCTCACTGTTAACTTGACCCAACTCAACCCTTTTGCTAGTCTTTTCTAAACATGAAAGCACATTCTCAGGGGTTGAGAACCCAGGCCAGTGCAGAGGCATATGAACCAGATTAATCTCACCAGGATATGGGTGGGGGCCAGCACAGGGAAGATTTCAGTCCATTTCATACCAAACATACCCTGAGACATGAAAGCCTGAACCTCAGTTGATTTCTGAATTGAACTTCTGACCTACCAGACAGCTAGCCAATTTGAATCACTGAAACTGTGTGCACAAATATTTATTCTTTTTTCAAATGCACAAACATAACCCTCTTCCCCAGAAGGAAACAGCATGCTCAAGCTAAAACCTGGCCATATATTTTTACTTCACCATGAAGAACTGAGGTATAAACCCTACAACACACTACCAGGAAGCCTGAAACCATAAAGCTAAAACCAAAGCTATTCTGAATTAATAGGATCCATTTGTTGTGCGAAAGAGGCACCGGCATATTTTTTTCTTTGAATGTAGGAATTAGGTAAGTGAAATTGTCAGGCATGCATGTATGAAATGTAATCTGGCTAACCCCAGCATTCCAGCCAGCCTGGGTTTCAATAGCTGAAGTATGCATAATAAGTTTTATTTAAATGCAGGCAGCCTCGTCTTAATAACTCCCTCATTGCTTGGAGTCCAGGGTTTCAGGATGCAGAGACCTAGGCTCTATCCTCAGTAGCTTGCTGTGAAACTATAGATAACTTTTTAAATTGAAATAGCAATGATTCTTTTCACAGATGTTGGGCTTTCTGGTTGAATAATGCTATAACAGAGAAAAAATATAATCATTATTATTATTTATTTATTACCGCTCCAGTTGACACAAGGGGATAAGAGTAAAATCCGACCAGAGCCTCTTCACAGAGGCCCCTAGCATATTTCCCCTAAGACTCACAAATCAACACTGCTAAGTAAAGAAATTTCCACTTAACACCTCATCACCCCCCCGACCTTGCCAATGTTTATGTACATACTTACCTTTATTAGTGTGGGGGGAACCCCTGGGACTCCTGGTATTGGTAAAGAAAACGTGTGCATTTGCAGGGTAAAGGGCAATCTCAGGGTTCTCTTGTTTGCTGGTGGGTTTGAGTTTCTGGTGGTTTATGCAAAGTCTTATGGAGGAGGGCCTGGCAAAGAAATCTTTAATGTTGAAAGGAAAAGGGCAAATTTGAGGACAGAGGTTGGAACTCTGCAATAGGAAAGAAGATCAGTCTCCTTAAACTTGGGAGCAAGTTGCACTGGCATGAGGTGTGTTAATGTCGCTTGAGGTCACTACACCACAAAGGGGTGTCATTCTACAAGCAAAAGCAATAGTCAAGTCCAGCTGACAGAGGATTTGGCTTTCTGTCTTGAAATGGGAGTTACTGGTGTTTGTTGAGGAAATCAGATTTAAATGAGCCAGGAAATCAGATTTAAATGAGCCAAATGTTTTCTCCAAACATTTACAGTGTCTAAACCTGTCTCTACTCTGAATCAAATTATATGTAATAATGTTCCTTATAATTAAAAAAATGGAAGAAATTGTGACACGGAGAAGGAGTCATTCTTTATAAAAATACAGTTTTGCCTACAAAAATATAACTTTTCCAGTGTTGACCTCCTTATGCAACAGATTTTTTCCTTCAGTGTAGGTACCCTCAGGATGCACCATGAGTTCAGAAGCATCCTTTCCTGGGTGTCTGTCAGAGAGGTGGGATGTTTGGATCAATCTCCTTTAGCAGAAAGAGTTAAGGATGCCTTCAAATGAACAAAAGGGAAGGGGTTGAGTAACAATGGATGGAAGTTGAAACTCCATCAGAAGTTTTGAGCTTCTGATATTACTTAATACAGGCACTTTGGAATAATCATATGAGACACTCTCCTTTTTTTTTCTCCTATTTAAATTCTCAAGCATGACACCAGTGCTGCTCTTGGAAATGTAGACGTCTGCTGCATGAAATTAGAGAAGGGAAAACATTTTCCAGGAGAGGAAGAGTTTGGAGGTTTACATGCACATCAGGGTGCCCTGCTAAGTTTAGACACTAAATTTGGAATGAGCCGGTATGGAGTTTGTTGACTCTGGCTGGTACCTGGCTTGATCATTAGCCATAATTTTTGTTTGTCTGTGGCCAGCTGTCTCACTTCACCATCTGGCTCTTCCACAAAGGCATTCATCCATCTCTTTATTTCCTTCTGTGACAGCACGTCCTGCTTTGTGGAGACATTGCCAACAATAGAATGAAGAATAGGCCTTAACAATTCAAGATTAACCAAGCTCTTTCTTGTACAAACCAAATAGTCTCCAGCTCATTTGCTACTTTAAGGATGGACCATTTAGGCATCCAAAGAATTGCACGGTCAAACTCAGGGATCAGAAACAAATCCTTGCTGAACAGTGGGCCCCTAATACAACCTGTTATGTTTGGCCCATTGCAATCACTGATGCAGCAGGTGAGTTAATTAAATGCTGTACCCATAGACCTCGGTTGCAGTCAAGTGCCTATTTATAAACACTAGTACTTCAGGTATGTCTTCCTTCTCTTAATTCATAAAAAAGAGCTTGTGCTGTTTATCCCAAATTTAATGGAAAGACTCATATAGTTTCATCTCAACAAATGTAGTTATCAACAATGCCGGAAATCTTTACACAAAGGCTGGGAAGAATTTGCCTTAGTTTGACTTTGTGGAAGTCCTCAGGGGATAATTTACTGATGTGCAATTAAACTCCAGTTTTTAATTTTGCCTGGAAATATTTTAGAAACGTAAAAACAAATATCTGGAAAGATTTGTCAGGCAGACTTGCTGGGAAAAAAAAATGGTAAATGCAAAAAACCTGATTAGAATTTGAGACTTACTTTTTCAAAGATAGAACTTTCCAAAATAATGTTGTAGGGGCTACTATATACAATAAGATAATAAGATTCCTACAGCACTTGCTGTTACACATACCAGTTGAGAGACTGGACTTTCCTTGACAGATTAGGCAGCATTATCAACCCTTCCTCACCAAAGGGGAATGGGGAGGCCAGAACACTGAATTCATCTGAGTAAATATAGATGTCAACCACAGATCAACTCATCTCATTCTGGAGCAAAATCCAAAGTGGTTCAGATGAATTTCACCAATGTACTAACCGAAAAGCCTGCAAGATTAAGTTCTGCTTAAACAGCACTTACTTGATGTGATCTGCATCAATGGAAGGGAAGTACTAGGATATCGGATGAGGAGTGTCACCCTCCACCACCCATCACCATCAGTCTCATGACTATATCCAGTTCCTACCCTACCTAGAGGTAAAATTTTCCATTATTCTAAAGCGAAGACATCTGAAGATGAAGTGACCTGCACAAGGTTGCACAAGAACCTGGTCCCACGGCCTCCTCTTGCTGATGGCATAACCATCCCTGTCCCTCACCAGTACTGTCACCTGTTAAATTCATTCAGGCTGAAGAATGTGCACAGGGGGATGCTTGAGCCAGTGCAGTTTAACTAGATAGGTGGGGTTTTTTAGGTTCTCCTGATATTAACCTCTGCAGGAGCAGTTGGTTACTCATGGCAATGGTCCGTGAATGCATTTAGCACTCACTTCAATATTATCACTCAGAGCTCTCTCTGGTGAGGACAAGGCAATTCACACATTTAACTCACCTTAATGTAATAACTATTGCACTTAGAAATGCCTCCCTCCCCTTCCCTTCAGCCCCCCCCACAGACACTCTGACAGGAGCTGGGAGTAGAAAGCAAATGAAAATCCATCAAGCCTTGATTGTGTCTTTCCAATCTCAGTTCTGTTTGCTCTTGGATATGATAAATAAAATGTATGTTACAGACACCTATGGATTCTTCTACAGTTCCTTTTATACCTGTGAGTGTACTCACCTCCTCTCAGGATAGCTATTGCCCTGCTGGAAGGCGTCTATAAATCCCTCCTGAGATCGAGCATGTGTTTCTTGAGCAGTCTGCAGCAGAGCTATGTTTTTCTTGCACCAGCCATGAGGCATCTACACTGGCATCATATTTATTTTACATCCAGCTGGGGACATTAGCTGTGGACATCACTGGAGAGATGTCAGTCTGAACCACGTAGGCACAACCTGATTTTATGCGGGGTGAATATCCAACCAACACTTTTCAATGTGTAGAGTTTGCGCCCCAATAAAGGGTGCAGAATACACCCAGAAAGAGCTCCATGGCACGAGTATCCCTTTACAGAAACAGACAGACATTTTCATCCCGTTGATCCCCAGACGTTCTGGTAAAAGGCTGGGAAGGTTGTTAGTAACCCATGCTCTCGCTAGAGGCAAGGCTGTCATTTTGGGCTGGTTGTTGGCTTGGCTGCCTGTTGAGTATCCGTCTGCCTGCAGATCTTTTACCTACAGCAGCCTTGACTAGGCTGCAAAAGAAGAAAACACCAGTCAAGGGTGTTGCTCACTCTGGATATGTGTCCTGCCCAAGATTTGTCTCAGAGAAGCTTCTTTTTAAGAAGTAGTTCATTTGAATAGGAGGGCAAAACAAGGATAGCCCTGGAAGGATATTTTTCTTGGGCAAATATTTGTAAACCATACGAGTGTTTGCGGCTTTACACAGCTGGAAATCATATATTGCCTCACGGGCATTGCAGTGTGTTTTGAGTGGAGGGGGAAGGGGATGCATTATAATCATTCAACTCTTTATCCCTCCATTTCAGCTATTATCCCTCCATCTCTCCCTCCCTTCCTGATATACCTTTCTTTATTTCTCTCATTTTCTCCTTCCAAAGAGGGGAGAAGTGAATGAATAGTATGTTTTATTTCTCATCCCTGTGCTCAATCCTTTTGATTTGTCAGAAACTCCCTGTCTGTCTGTCTACCTATCCATCCTGAACCATCATAATGTTTTGCCCAGTTTTGCCCAGTTTCTTTCCCCCACTGTATTTATACGTCACCTCTCCCTATGGCAGTTATGTATTTGAATGAGCAGGGTAAGTTGATTTTGGAATAAGTGCTTTCCACAGCACCTTGCCTGACTGGGTTCTGCTCTACAATGATGAATTCAAAGCATTACTGTAAAAATAGTAATAGTTGCAGCAACAGTAATACAGACAACAGTTACCATATTTCACTCTGAGTTTCTCAAACATGGATGCGTTAAGTGAAACCTGTTTGCAGTTAGAAATACCATGAAAGCTTGCAACCCTCTGGGCATCCAAAGCCACTAGCTTCACCCTTTAGTATTATTTTCTCATGCTTCAGCTGTAGCCTTCATACAATGTTTAAACCTCAGAAGTACAAGCATTTTTTAACTTTTTCTTTTTCTCCCCAGTGACCCCAAACTTCAAGACGGGGCTACACATTGCAAATGTTTTCCATGTGATAACTCATCAATGCCTACCCCAAATGGCACGTCGATTGAAAACTCTCTTTGATTTCATTTGCAAGTAAGCAGATAATTCAATTTTACGAGACTGTTGCTCTTATCACGTTTAGTTACAACATGGCTTAACATGCAGAGCTGCAATTTCTAGCAGTGTTTCTGGGAGGAAGTATTCATGCCCCTCTAACAATTTTTTTCAAATTATAAATTACCTTACTTAATTCCTTTGGGTCACACTGCCTTGGTTAAATGCTGCAAACTTTGCAGCACACTGGGATTTAGCGCACTCTCCAATGACTACTGGCTTTTTTGCGAGCAAACATAAATTCTTTTAGGAATTTAGATAAAATCTCCTGTACATCTATGAATTTTGACTGACTTTCGCTTTGAGATTTGGGATGCATTTTGGCTGTGGGAGATCTCAGTCACCCACTTCAGCCCACACTGCTTGGTAAATCATACTATCTGCTCCAAGATTTCAGTAGATTGAAGGAGGAAACCCAAGGAAGGAAGAAACAGAGAGAGGACCTTTTTAATTCCATTTATCTCTGAGGCACTTTGTGGAGATGACTTCCTAATACTGATGCCCATATTCTCTCTACAAGTCATGGAGAACAGTACCCTGCCTGTCTTAGGCATACATCCACTTTTATACACCCGCTCTGGACATCTCTTCATCATGGACAGGAAGGGAACAAAGATCTGACTTTCCGAAGTCAGTGACACATGACATGTAGACAACTGAGGTTCCTAGAAGAACCAGCCTGGCTCTCCACATAATTTCTACCTCAGTTAATGTCATCCCCAGCTTACCTGAGACCTCAGGCAGGTTACCTGAGATGACAGATACTTTTAAATAATTATACACACCCAAAAATAATTTTCTGGCAGTGATACCAGCTGGCAAAGAATGGCCCACGTCCTTCCACTTAAACTCTCTTACAAACACAGGGTGGTGGTAAATATCTCAGACTGCATATTGGGAATGGTCTCTGGCTAATGCTAACCTGAAATTGTGCATAGGGACTTTTTTGGAGGATTGCCAGTTGGCACAGGACAAAACAGTGCCAGGGAACATGCTAACAATTCAAAAGTATAAACTCAGCCATCTTCCAGTGTTTAGGAATAGTCCCTGGCATTTTTAACTCAATAATATAAATGTAGCTTGCATGGGCACATGGCTCCCATGTCACATTTGCACCATCAGGTTACAGTGCTCGTACCTGAACACACCAACACAGGCCTTTTATTCAAACGACTTCCCTACTTCCCTACAGCTGTATGATTGATTCATCATGTCACTTCAGCCTTGATCAATCCTCTCCAGAGCCTTTGTCCTTCTCTGTGGCCTACAGAGCCAACATCTCTGCTGAGGGCAGCCAGCATGATCCCATGGGTATGAGGGGAATGATTCTGAGTTATATCTCCTGAGGGTCTGGCCCAAATTGATTAAACTTCCTCCACAGACTTGGTTTAGTTTTCCTTTATTGGAAAGAAGGTGTCTAAGGAATGTCATGATCTCAGTCACTTCCACGCTTCTTGAAGTGGAAGACTACCCACATCATCTGATGTTTCCTCACTATTATTACAGCCTCACGCTGTGCTTTTCAAGATTCTGTGGGCCAACGCAGTATCCATGTGGCAAATAAAAGCCTCCAGACACTTGATCCTGGGGATGGAGTGGAGCCAGAGGGTTGTCAGCAGAAACAATATTGTTCAAAGGGTGGGCTCAAGGCAGTGAGGTCAGCTGGTCTGCCAGAGCCATGAGTTGGCATTTAGTGGAGTGAATGTTTCACTCACTGCCTCTCTCCTAACCCTGTGTCTGCTCTGCAGATGGGAAAACGCATTCCTCTGTGCACACCAATTCATTCTGCCCTGTCAGGTCAACATCAGCGCAGGTTCCTGAGGTTGCTGCTGAGGGATGAAACCCTCATTTGATTCCCTGACACCCCCTGCTGCTAACGCTCTCTCGGGACTGGGAGCTAAATATTTAGTTCTTTATGATGTTAGAAGCCAGAAGTATTTTTGCATCTGGTTTTCATGGGATCCTGACATAAAGGGACTGGAATGCAAATGTCTTTGGGGGCTACTGCTTCAAATGAATCCTGATCTCCAGTTCTGGGCCTTTGATCCTGAAACCCCGTTCTTCACTTCAGTGCTTTTCCAGGAATGGATGACGTTCATTTTCTAATTCCCTCATGGAGAAATAGCCTTTGTGGTGTACAGACTGGTTTTAGGCAGATTCATGATACTCTTTGATCACCTTTGAAGGAGGAAGCCAGAGCCACAACATTTAATCTCCTATTATTGCAGTATAACCTTGGGTTATCTACATCCACATTCATCCTCTCAAGACAACCCCCATCAAACGAGACCAACCCCATTGTGCAATGGCATTTGTTTTACCGCATCCACACTTGTGAACAACACTAGGGCTTCTGGAGGCCCAGCTCATGATTCTCCATGCTGTGAATCATGTGAAATTTATCCATGCTTCCTGTGCATGATGGTCAAGAGACAGGGGCTCTGGCAAACCTTTTGGAAAGATCCCAGTGCATTTTGCACACTTAAGTGTGTTAGCTTCTGCATTTCAGCAGAGACACTGTAGATTCTCACGCATAGGACAGCAAAGTCAATTTAAAACAACGAGTGTTTATCAGTGAAGTGATGAAAAATCCATATTTTATGAAACAGAATTCATGTTAGAGTTCAAATTAACTCACCTGGCAAAGACAACTACCCAGGGACCCTCCCTCCCCTGCTCAGAGGGGACAGAAGAGCCATGATGGAGTGGAGGAAGCACACACAGATCCTTTCCATAGAGATTTGTTGATCTGTTCAATACTGTGCTACAGACATTATGTTTTCCTATCTGCTGGCAGAACGTCTTCAGCCACAAGATCTATCATTCTGCCTCTTTTCTTTACCCTTCCAGAGGCCCAAAGGCTATGTGTTAAGTATGTTAAATTCACAGACGGCTACTGCGCTCAGTTCCTGTGAAAGACGGGCTCCCTGTTTGTATGCCACAAACCTGAAAATTGCTGGCTTTGTGGTTCAGGAAAGCATCTGAACAAAAACCTGGCTGCAGTAGTGATAGGTGTAGTAATATTCCCATAAGCACTACCTCTCAAATGTCAGCAAATTGGCCCATTGTGTTAGGTCCTGCGCATTTCCACAGTGAAAAGAATCATTGACTCATTGTCATGTGTACCTTCAATATGAACTAAACGTGGTACTTCCCTCAAACAGTAGGGTAAGAGCTTGAAGGAGATTTTTTTTCACACCCTACAATGACCATTACAGCTCCTCTGCAGGAAGGGTGGAAGCATTCACCCACTCTAGGACAGATTTTCCTTCAAGCCCTCACAGGCATCTCTGTGCCAGAAGGCTGTTCGCTTTGCACACTCTACTTTTTTACCTTTCTGTATTCTGTCTCTGCAAGAAGTTAAAGTGATTTCTGAAGGTCAAGGGCTGTATTCTTATATTACAAATTCAGGTATGACTCATTTGCCTTTCAGAGAGGTTAGACTAGTGGTATCTCTGTCAAGGCAGAAAAATTTCTTAGGATAGCAAATATGGGTCCTGGATGATTGAAGTCACTACAGCCTTTCTTGATGGACAGTCTCTTCAGTTAGATGGTCAGTCCATCTTTAGGTAATAAAAAATTATCTAAACCCCCTGCCTGAGGTAGTTCAGCAGATCCCTCAGCTCATGACTCTTTATTTACAATTTCCTCATGGTTTAGTGAGGAATATTTGGGTCTCAAATCTGTTGCACAGACACAGGCATCAAGTGCAACTTGGGACACTATAAGCTGACATTAGCATTAGGCTGCCACATATGTCAAATGACCAGTGGGAGACCAGTGCTCTTCTGGTGCAACAACTGAATGCATAATCCCCCGCAGCATCCTAAATCGTGCTAGACATTGACGTTTGGGCAACTGCATTGACCTCTCAGACCACTCTCTTCAGCTTTCTTTCCACTAAATTTCCACTGACTCATTGACTTCATTTGTTAAACAGGTTAAAAAGTTGACTATTCATAAGACTCAGAATGTGAACAAAAGTAGGAATATTCATTATTTATGACCCAATTTTTATGTTCATGAAAAATAACATAATGTATGCCATATTTTGGCACACCCACGGAGGCATTCAAACATCTCTGGTTAAAAAAAAAACCACCAGAGTTAGGTCTATGAAAAGTTTATGCTGATTTAGATCTAAGGGAGTAAGGTCAGGAAGCCAAACATCTTGGGACCAAATTAAAGTTAGACGAACTTAAAATGCCCTGAGCTATGTATGATATGGATATCAATTCCACAGCAGCAACCACTTTGCTCTACAACATTTTACTCTGCCCCACTCATACTACATCATTTGGTTACTGGTGCCGACATATCCATATTCTGAGTCTGCAGTTAGCACAAGCCAGGGCTCAGACCTGGTACTGGGATTGCAGGAGGCACTGGGGAAAATAGTTGCTCCAAAGAGCACTGAAAAAGTAGTTTTGCATTCTGGACTAAAAGAGAAATAAGAGCTGTCACTTTTTCCCAAAGGAAAGATCATACCCATGAAAGCATCTCCAACCTCCGAGTTTGGGGAATGATTCATATCCCTTGGTGCTCCATCCTTCAAAATCTGACAGTGGTTTCCAGTATTATTGACAAGCTCTTGCTAGCTAAAACCAGGAAGGTGTCACCTTTTGTATCCTAAAGAAAAAAGAAACAGGACACAACAGATATGAGGCAGGACTAGTCTCATTACATTTAGATCCCCAAGTTTGAGTTGACCACACAGCTTTTTTTTTCAATCAACAATTCATCTGAGCTAGTGAAGACACCATCCTAGGAGAGTCATCAGTCTATCATTAGTCAATCATGATTGTCATCAGTCCCTGTGGCTTTCAGGCACCGTAGGGCAGATGCACCTTTCTCAGGTCCCTACC
The DNA here is from genome assembly GCA_031468815.1 of Morus bassanus. Classification (NCBI taxonomy): domain Eukaryota; kingdom Metazoa; phylum Chordata; class Aves; order Suliformes; family Sulidae; genus Morus; species Morus bassanus. Next base: position 2,521,499 of record CM062567.1, on the reverse strand, counting down.
TATCAAACCACCCCAGCTCTTCAGCTGGTGGCCTGGTAGCCTGGTTTGAAATCCTTGCTGTCTGTGGAAGACAGACTCATTACCATCTCCAGCCTTGATGTTGCAGGGTGTGTCCTTGGTGTCCCCTATCCATGTCTTCATCTGCTAGAGGGAAAAGAAGCCCAGGAACCCCACCCTTCTCTATGTGTCAGCCTTCGACCGCAGGCTGGGAGGTGATTCATGTTGACTGACCTCATGTAGTCATGGGCAAGTGTCAGCTTATGGAAATGGCCATATGAAACCCAGAAATGAGCTAAAATATTCATAACCATAACTGTAAATTAAGCCAGCTCCTAGATTTCCAAGTGAAAGCTCAGAAACACTGGGAATTCAAAGTCATTTTGGAGCCTAAAAGCTTTTCTCCATTTTTTTCCATGAGAGAAGCCCCTTCCTGTCAGCACACTGTCTCTTTCCTGCCTTCCCAGACACTGTCCTTAAAACACCCCCGCTCCAGCCTTCAAAGGGACACTACTTGCCTGTGCTATATTTCAGTATAGCTCCTGCCAGGAAATTAGCTATGGAGGGATGGTGATAGTGTTGTGCTTACTCAATCCTAGCCCTGTTTAATTGGGAAATATTTGTATTTTATAGGCAACCTAATAGGTAGCATAAACAAATTATGGCAGGGACATGCATCCCCATTTAAGATGATGGTTTGAACAGTTCCCAACTATCCCAGCACAATATATTTCTCATAAGCAAGAATTTTTACCCTTTTTGATCACAGCCGCCAATAAGTGACTTGTAAAAGCGGTCTCTTGTCTGCAAGGGAGGAAGGTAGCATAGTGTGACATTCAAACTAAAGATATACAGGAGACTTTGTCTGATTGTCCCAGCCTAATGGGAGATTATTATCAAGGTGCTTCCCTTTGCTTTGCTACAGTTTTTCCATACAACAATAATCCTGACCTCTCCCAGAAAAGCCTGAGCACCCCAAAAACTGGTCTCTTCTTTCAGCTCTGCCAGGTGGTTGAAGGGAAGACAATAAAGACTGGCCTTTCTTATTTCTTTCTATTCCAGCTACAACATTGGTTTTGATAAAAAAGGCTTTGTAAAGTCTATGTGATACAGAGTGTAGAAAGCCAGTGTGAATGCAGATCTGCTTTGCAGGTTTATATTTCTCAGCGATTTGACTGCAGGTGGTACAGAAGAATAAATATGTAAGTGTTAAGGAAAGCTGCAGGTAGGTTGGACCACGAAACAAACAGAAACTGAACAAACGCAGTTCAGAACTGGGAGTTGTTAAAACAAGTGTATTAAATAGTCATAATTCCTAGTCAAAAAAATGTCTTTTCATAAAAGCCCAGCTGGCTTATGGAGGAAATGAACATTGCAAGGAGTAAAATATATAAACAAGATAATTTGTGTTTACAGCAGCACTGCAGCATTTTCAGTGGGATTAATGAAGCCAAGTTTCATGGACTTGGGTTCTGCACTCTGTCCCTGCCTCTCCACGGTGTCCCAGCCGCTCCTTTGCACACAATGCCCCCTCCTTTCCCTGCTGCAGTGCATGGTCCATTACCTCTTCTCCACCCCATGTGCTGCTCCAACCAGTCAGCCAGGAGGACCAGGCTTGCTGACTGCCCAGCTTTCACCTCAGAAAAGATGAGGAACTGAAATATAACTGGCTATGTTTTGTTCCTTCTTCCTCTAATCACTCATCAATGGCCATAAGTGTTGTAGGTACCCAATTCTTTGGAGAGCTCTATCCCCTGTCTGGTACAGCCAGTGGGTTCAACCAGCAATAGGGAGAGGCAAGCAGGCAGACGGAAAAACAGCGTGATCATATCAGCCCTGTTTCCTGCACAATCCAGGTTAAAATCTAATGAGGGAAAAGGGGAGAAGGCATGAGGCCAATAATTCTGAAGGCATTAAACGGAGAAATATGATGAGAGAAGCTACATTCCACAGCTGTCAGGACCCTAGGAATTTGTTTTGAATATTTTTAGAAAAGACAGACATTGTAATAAAAATAAATGCCCGTTTCCAGACGTAGATGATCAAGCTTTGAGGAATGATGGTGGGACATTCAATACATACTTGTGTTCTGTAGTTAGCAAGGCACAGGAAGCTGGATTCATATCATGAGAAACAACTTTCCAACCCACCTGTAATGAAAAATGGTGTTTAATATCATCTCCTAGGGTTATGCATTTGCAAGTCAGTAGGCCCAGATAACTCCCTGGAGAGCTGGCTGGCTGCAGGACTAGTGCTTTGGCAGTTTCCTAAGCAAAGCAAGCCGTTCCCCAAACATGTGCAACTGATTTCAGGGGTCATAAATAGACTCCTGCCCTCCTGCCTTTTTTTCTACCTGGGCCTGAACCCTGAAAAACCAGACTGGTTCCTGCCTGTGCTAAGACTGCTTGATAAAGGATTGAAAGTGGCTTGGTGAGCATTTCCGCCAGCTCCCTCAGTACCCTTCGGTGGATCCCATCTGGCTCCATAGACTTGGGTGTGTCTAAGTGGTGTAGCAGGTTGCTAACCATTTCCCCTTGCATTATGGGGGCTTCGTTCTGCTCCCCATCCCTGTCTTCCAGCTCAGGGAGCTGGATGCCTGGAGAACAACCGGTCTTACTATTAAAGACTGAGGCAAAGAAGGCATTAAGTACCTCAGCCTTTTCCTCATCCTTTGTCACTATGTTTCCCCCCACCCAATAAAGGATGGAGATTCTCCTTAGCCCTCTTTTTGTTGCTAATGTATTTATAAGAAACATTTATTATTGTCTTTTACAGCAGTAGACAGATTAAGTTCTATTTGGGCTTTGGCCCTTCTAATTTTGTCCCTGCATAACCTCACAACATCTTTGTAGTCCTCCTGACTTGCCTGCCCCCTCTTCCAAAGGTCATAAACTTTCTTTTTTTTCCTGAGTCCAGTTAAAGCTCTCTGTTTAGCCAGGCCAGTCTTCTACCCCACTGGCTCGTCTTCTGGCACACGGGGATGGCCTGCTCTCACACCTTCAGGGTTTCCTTCTTGAAGAATGTCCAGCCTTCCTGGACTCCTTTGCCCTTCAGGACTGCCTCCCAAAGAACTCTGTCAATCAGTCTCCAAAACAGGCCAAAGTCTGCCCTCCAGAAGTCCAAGGTAGCAGTTCTGCTGATCCCCCCTCTTTACTTCTCCAAGAATCAAAAACTCTATCATTTTGTGATCACTGTGCCCATGACGGCCTCCAACCATCACATCACCACAAGTTCTTCTCTGTTCACAGACAACAGGTCCAGTGGGGCACCTTCCTTATTGGGCTCCCTCACCAGCTGTGTCAGGAAGTTATCTTCCACACACTCCAGAAACCTCCTAGACTATTTCCTCTCTGCTGTATTGTATTTCCAGCAGACATGTAGTAAGTTGAAGTCCCCCACAATAAAAAGGGCTAGCTATTGTGAGATGTCTACCAGCTCCTTATAGACTATTTCATGTCTCTTCATCCTGGTTGGGTGGTCTATAACAGAATCCCACCATGATATCCATCTTGTTGGCCTTCCATCTGATTCTTACCCATAAACACTCAACCCTATCGTCACCATCATTAAGCTCTAGACAATCGAAACACTCCCTAACATACAGGGCTACCCACCACCTCTCCTTCCTTGCCTATCCCTTCTGAAGAGTTTATAGCCAACCCTTGCCACACTCCAGTTGTGCAAGTCAACCCACCATGTTTCTGTGATGGCAACTATATCATAGTTTTCCTGCTGCACAATGGCTTCCAGCTTTTCCTGCTTGTTGCCCACACTGCATGCATTTGTGTAGATGCACTTCAGTTGGGCTATTGATCCTACCACCTTTTTGGAGGAAGAAGCCCTAATCCCTACGGGACCATTCTCAGGCACTTCCGTGGTATCTAATACATCAATAACCCTTGTGTCTTTGCTGCCACATGGATCTGCATCCCCTACCTCCACTGAGATAGCAGCCTGAAGGATCTCAGTAGCACACCATCCCTTGAAAATTGGCATACCACCCTCAGGCTTATCCCTAGCAAGCCTGGTTTTATCCCTTTCCTCCCTTCAAATCTAGTTTAAAGCTCTCTCAATGAGCCCTGTTAACTCCTGTGCAAAGAGCCTTTTCCCACTTTGAGGCAGTTATACCCCATCTGTCGCCAGCAGGCCTGGTGTCATGTCGACCCACCCATGATGAAAAAACCCAAAATTCTGCCTACGACACTAGGCTCAGTGCCAGGTATTGATCTGCTGGCTCTTCCCGTTTCTTCCCTTATCATTCCCTGCAACTGGAAGGATAGAGGAGAACACTGCCTCTGCTCCTGATCATTTAACCGGTTGTCCCAAGGCTCTGAAGTCTCTGTTGATTGCCCTCAGACTTCTGGTTGCAACTTCATCGCTGCCTACGTGAAGTATCAATAATGGATAATAATATGAGGGCTTTACTAGGGTAGGAAGTTTTAATATGTTTTACATGGGCTCCAGGGAGGCAGCAGACTTCCCTAAGAAGTGGGTCTGGTCTGCATATTGGGCCTTCTGATCCCTTCAGAAGGGAGTCTCCTATGACAATGACTCATCTTTTTTTCTTTAGGGAAGCAGTTTTGAGACAGGGCATAGGCTGACTTGACCTTGATGATACTTCCAACCTAGATGAACCATCGTCCTCATTATTGTTCGGTTCCACTTGCAAAGCCTCATACCTATCATGCAAGGGCACGTGGGAAGGTGCGGTAGTCATGGAGGAGATGCACCTGCTGCACTGGACGGGGACTTGTCGCCATTCTTCCCCTATCCCTTAAGTCATTGTGTTCAGTCAGGTGGAGAAAGGATAGGGAATCCTCCATATCATGCATCCTGTCTGCCTGTTGGGCCTGTCTCAGGGAAGGTAGGGTGCAATTCCAGTAGTCATCACCTCTCTCTTGCACTCCCTGATACTCCTCAACCTACTGACCTCCTTCCAGAGCTCTGTCACTCAGTGGAGGAGTTCCCCTACCTGGGCTTCACTCCCACAGGTGTGCTCACTGCTGCTGTCCTGTACTGGTGTAAAAGCAGGGTATACCCTGCAGTCTGACACCTGGGTGGCAGCATGCTCCCACCAGAGCTCTGTCTGGGAAGCTGCGTCAGTCCTGGTGGGTGCAGAGCTTAGAGAGTCCATGGCTTTCTGCTGGGTGGATACCATTGCTCCCTGGTTGAGCTGGCAGAGCTTCAGAACCCTTCCTGCATGCCCTGCCACGCAAACTGCCGTGCAAACTGCCGTGTCCTTGCTGATGTCCCAGCTCTGTTTGCCCTCCCTGTTGGTGGTTCTTCTGGTTGCTAGTGCTCCCTAAGGGTTTCTTTTATATACATGGGGGGCTTGGCCACCATTGCTCCTGGCCCCACTCAGGTCTCATCAGGTGCTGTCACACGAGCTGTGGGCTCCTGGCAGCTCTCTCAGATCCCCCTGCGATTCCCCTGGTTCAGAAACCCCCCCCTGTGCACTGCGCTATGCACTAATTCATCTGACATTAATTCAGGAAGGCTTAAGGAAGAGACAGTAGAGGGTCCAACAGCTAAGAAATTCATGTATGAGACTACCACTGGTGCCCATCAGCATGATTTTAAAGAAGGGGAGAAAATATTTTCAGATGAGACCATATTGTGTCTTGATTTAATGAGTCTGCTTGATAAAAGTAAATGCCTAGATTAATCTGCACAGACAGCTGCCTTTCTGGAAGATAGAGGTGAGAAAAACACAAGTTTTCGGGTCCAATGCCGAGATCAGTGAGTAAAATTATAAGATTTGTGTTTTACAGTGAGTTAGAAAAGACGGTCTGCAGCTACTTTCTCTGGAATTAGAGTAATAATATTTCTGGGAAAAAAAATCTTGAATTAGAGAAATTATATTTCTGGATATCTCTCATCAGGTATTATATAATTATATAATAATGAGACGTCCACTTCAACTTGTCTGTGTTTACTGCTGTGTTATTTTGAACATGATTGATTCAAGGCATGTTTTTTCTTTTCCCTGTAGTTCTGCACTGAAATAAATATTGAAAGCTGTCATTGAAAGCCTTCTCCAGTGTCTATTTGTGTTGAAAATACTTCTCCTCAGAATGTTGAGGGATGTGTGTATTTAACCCCATCTGAAAGTCAAATGAGTCCTTGACTATTCTGCTGGTCTAATTTGATTCACTTTGTTTATTAAATAAGAGCCAGATGGCAAATAGCCTTAGGGCCACTTAGTGATGTAAAAATAGATACGTATTTTATTCATCACCACTGGTCTCCTCCATGCTGCAAAAAACTGTGGATCAACTTTCATTCAAAAACGGTAACTTTGTAGCATTACAGATCACAACAGAATCACTGCACTGAAAGGCTTCTCTTCTAATGATGTTCGTAAGTGCTATTATTAGGATTTTATTAGTACTCGCAGCTACTTTATCGGACTTAGTTATGCCTGGTGTTTTTTACAAGCTCAGACATTGACAACTCCCTCAACGTGACAGCTTCATCTTTGCATTGGTGTCATAACCACCAGGATGCTGGGTATTTTGAACACGTCTCACACGCTCCCAGAGAAATCTTCTCATGCTCTGGGCCACAGATTTCTGCTTCATCCCTTCATCCCGGAAGCCTGCCTTTCACACATACAAAAAAAGAGACACTTCCCGCCCTTTAACCCTCAACACTGCAGTTTACCTTCCTGAGATGGAGACGTTCAAAGGTTGAACCTTCTCAAGCTGAGCAGAGACCTGAATCCAGGTTTCCCACTTCTCGGGTGTGTGCCCTAGAGACATGTCTCTCCTGCCAAAAGTAGCACCTCCTTCCCCACCCATTTCCCCCAGAGAAATGAGTAATGGAGTTGTCTTCTCCAATGCTTGAGTTAGCTGTCTAAGCCTAGGGCTTGGGAATTTTCCTTCTACGTGTTTTATGCTTGGCATGGTAATGGCTGAATTTCAGTCTGGCTTTTCAAAGTGGTGTAAAAGCCACCTAGTAACATCCATGTTATTAAATCAACCATTACAACTGGTATGCAAATGTCTATATGCTCCCTGGCACATTTTTGGGGCAGGTCAACCAGTGCTCTCCCAGACAGCTCCTCAGCACAGTCTAGGGTCAGCACAGGTCGAAGAACAGTCCCCATTTCTGGTATGGATTAGGACACGTCATTTTGGCAGGTAAAGAAGTGCAAAGCAGGATCTGTGGCGACCAACTTGCTGTCAGATGCCAACCACCTTCTTTTGGAAGACTGTGAGTTTGCCAGCATAAGTTCAGGTTGTCCCATGCTAGTTAACTTCCAAGCCAATGAACATCTACATGTATTTAATGCATAATACAGACATACCTTTTATAAGCTGTCAAAAAGGTAGATTCTTCAAATCCCATCAAATCCCGGTAGTGCCAAGGTCCCACGAGCCCTTGAATTACGGGTGCTAAAGTGTTCAGAAAGCACTGCAAGATACATAGACTTAGCACAACCTCATCTTTTAAGTGCAAATGCACGTAACCTCTCACAGAGCAGCATTAGCAGAAACTGCAGCAGCGCCAGTTTTAGAGTCCAGTGCTAAACTATTGAACAAAATGCAGAAGACCTGTGTTCAAATCCCCCTCTTCACTTATTTGGAGCAGAAGCTGGGGTCCCCATCTCCCACAGGGTGGCCCTGTGTCTCCTAAGAGACTTTTCTTATTATCTGTTCTCAAGCCTGTTCCTCCTAGGTATAAAAATTAAGTGCTCATTAAGGCAGGGACTGCATCCCAGCCCACCACGTGAACTCTTTAGTTGCTGGAATAGAAAAGCAATGACAAATTTTCTCTCTCTGGCCTATTTTTTGATCATCCCATCTTGGTGTCTAATTTAATAGGTGAAAGCTTGCCTATATGGGGGTGAGAGGGAGGGCTGTGTGTGTTTTAGGGTTTTTTTGTTGTTGTTTTTCCAGCAGTGTAAGTTTGTCTAATAAAAGATATTCTGCAAATCTAGTTCAAACTGAAGCAGGTGCAGAGAAGGCTCATTTGGACACCAGGAGTGAAGAGTCTAGCTGGTTTGAGGAGACCAAGATGCTTTGATATTTTCAGGGCAGCTAAACCAAGACCAAAAATTAATAAAACTGCTGCTAAGAAATGTATCAAGGGAAATAAGAAAAGGCTGGAAAGAAGAGCATTCCTGAAGTGGAGAGGAGAGAGATGCGTAACTCACTTTGTGGAATAATTTTCCCATCCATGAAAGGGGCATTTTTCCTTAAAGCCAAGTTTTACCCACTGGAGCTAGCAGAAATATCACCTCCATCTGCCCTGGTCAGTATAGGACTAATTTTTCCATAATTCTCACATTTTGTATATGGAGATTTCGTTCAGGTAAAATCTGCATTAGTGTATTCAGCTTTAGTCACAGCAGCTGAGTTTTGAGAAGATAGCAAGGGTCTAGAAATCTCAAAAAAAAAAAAAAAAGGTCATTCCTTACCCACATAACAAATTTGCAGTGCAAAGAAGTGTCACAATTATGCAGTGCTCTGGGTGCACTTCTAACCAGAAAGTCCTAGGTGGGAATAAGTCTCTGCCTGGTGGGACACAAAGTGTTTCAGGTTTAAAGGCTGTGGTCATAGCTATACAGTCAGTTAACCTCCTCCAAACAGATCAGAAAGCTAGGTCTATCTGCTTTCACTGGCTTAGAATACTACCATTGAAAGTGAAGCTGCTTTGCCTTGTATTTTTCTTTTCATAGTCCAGGAAATACATTTATTGTTTGTAATAAAAATGTTTAGACACAGGCAAAAAAGTGTTTATTTCAATGACCTTTTCCAACTTTCCAGTAGGAAAATTCAGACTGAAAAGCCTCAATTGCAATTACGCTTTTCATTTGCTCTGTTTCTTTGTTTTTTTAATTAAAAGCATCAATTTTGGTGGTGTTTCCAAGAAGACTTTCTTACAAGGTTTTGTTCCCTGAAATGAATGAATAAAGGAATCGTAATCAGACTGCTGGAACTCAAAGAATGCCAAAATGTCCCACATCTGGCACAATTAGGCTTTTATTTGTTAACCACTTGTAATTTCCTTAAGACCCAGATAGACACCACGGGGCAGACTGATGCCAGCCAAAACCAGCAAAATCAAATGGTGTGTAGTGAATTGCTGTTCTAGGCCAGCAAACTTCAAGATTTTGATGAGAACTGTGGGGAAAAAGCACTGAGAAAACACCGTCCACCTCTGTTGTTATGGGGAATGATTCTTCTTCCTATTGACTGTATTTGTTCATGTCAACGCACAGAAATGCAAAACAGAATCCAGACTTATTTACATATCCTTGCGTCTTTCTGTCTTGGTTTTCATCTTCATCTCCATTCAGGTCTTCAGTGTAAGTGTAACTATCACCTCATAAGCTGCCTTTTAATGAATTTTCCTGTGAATACATAATTTTCATAGAATCATAAAATAGTTTGGGTGGGAAGGGGCCCTTAGAGGCCATCTGGTCCAACTCCCCTGCCATGAGCAGGGACATCCTCAACTAGACCAGGTTGCTCAGAGCCCCGTCCAACCTGACCTTGAATCTTTCCAGTGCTATGCCATCTGCTTTTGCTGTTCTACCAACACACAAAGAGAGTTCAACTGGTCATTCATTGGACAATCGGTCATTTCAAGTGCACTAGTTATAATTCCCCTCTTCAGCCAGATTTTTCCCTAAAACCATTGGGTGCTGGGCAGCACTATTATAAAACTTGTAACTTTTCTGGATCTAATGCTGCTGATGGTACTGGAGCTACATCTGCTTGCACAGGCAGAATTTACCCACATGGCTGTCAATGAAGTGATGTCATTTTGCCCCCCTGAGGGTGCAGCACATGGCCATAAATGGATGCAAATTCTTCTGGATCTTGCAGAATGCAAACGCTAGGGAATGCACTAAGCTGTCTCAGAGATTAATCAAGGTGAGGAGAAGAGAAACACACCCAATCCTCAGTCCCAAGTGGCAATTCTTAATTATCTTCTGCTTGGATTTGCAAATCTGGAAAAAAGAAAATGCTCAGGAATGTTGCAAAGGACAAAACTATACAGTTTGAGGAGCAGTGCCAGAAATTCCTTCTTTCAGAAGCCAGTTGTGAATGTAAACCACTGGCAGAAAGCTCATTTCTAGCAATAACAGCTATGTCATGTTTCCTGGAACATAGGCAGTATGGAGTATCATAGGAAAAGGAAAATAAACACCGGTTCACTTTCTGAATCACCAGTCATAAATTCTCACTGAAGAAAAAAAAAAAAAACAACACACACACACACACAGACACCCCAAGAAAGTTAATACAGTACCAGAAGAGTTTTCTGACCCCCTCAACTGATGCATCAAGCAGAACTAATATCCCCCTTTTCCAAGCTGGGATAAACCTATAGCACTGAGCGATGCGAATAAAACAAAGACAAACCACATCCTCCTTCACTTTCTGAAGTGGGACATGTTGTAAAGCCAGTCATTCAATCTGTTTTCTCTGGGTTTTAGACTCAGATCTTGCCACTTTAATGGGTCCTTTTTCCTTTTCTCTTTTTTTTTTTTTTTAAAAGTTGCTTGTCTTGGAAGAGAGATAGCAAAACACATGAAATCCTATGACAGTGCCTCCCCTGGTGGCCAATATTTCATTTAATGTCTTTTAAAAGTATTAGGGGTCGATCCTGAGCTGGTGAAAATAAACATAGCACAGCAGGAACTAAGCTGATCTATGCTATCAAAGCCTCTGAAAGCACAAGGACCAGATGACATCTCCCACTGCCTGTAAAAACTGGGGGTACTATGTCGGTGTCTGGCCCCCGAGCCATGTAGGTAGCCGATACCAAGGGAGTCGTGACTTAGACTTCAATCTCACACTCTGCATTAGAAATAGTGCTGGGTGTGTGTTGCATCAAGTCATTTCAGGTGCGTAAGACCTGGAAGTTACTGTCCTGGTGAACACAGGCAGGACTGCCAAGTTGGAAACTTTGCTGGACCAAAGGAGAGCAGCACAAGGACCGTTCTGGCTCTCCAGTTTGGCCGTGGTTTCATTCTGCCCAAGTCAGAGCAAGCCACGCAGTGTAAACCTGGACAATTACATGGTGAATTAGACCTCCAAAACTCTCACCTCTCTTACACCAATAAAGAGAAAAATCTCAGAATAAGGAATTCCCCAAAGAAAGTTCTACCTGGAGGGATTACTGGGAATGTCACTGCAACATGAAGTTTGGTGTCTTTATCCAGTACCTGCATAACTGAACCCCAGAAGCCCCGTTTGGAACCCACAGCTGACAAGATGCGGTGATGCAGGGAGGCTCCACTCCGCTTTTGACATCTGACGCCCTCTGAAGCCGTTCCAGCAGGCTGAAAGAGTCACCAAGGCTGATCTGTATCTCCTTCTTCAGGCAGCCCCATCCGATGGCTCTCCGGAGAGATGGCAAAAGATCAGTATCCGCATGCTTCAGAGGGACAAATTGTTAGCCCCGGTATGAGCAACAATAGAGGCTTTGAGGACACTGGTGACCAACTGCACTGAAGCATTCCTTACCGCACACTTACCTTCATTATATCCCTGCTAATCACCCTTCTGCCTTTCAGCAGTGAAATGTTATCGCCCTTCAGCAAGGCATCAGACCAGAGCTGCAGAGGGATTGTTAACACCGACCTGCCCTTCTCATCAACATGAAAGGCAAAAGAGAGAAAGCCTGTTCGGGGCTGCGTTGTGCTGCTGGGAAAGGACGGTGGGCAGGCATTTCGGCTTTGTGAAGCAAGGCTGCGCAGACAGCTCAGGCTAGACAAAACTTCTTCAAGAGCCGGCACAGGGCAAGTCAGATGTGTTGCCTCTCTTTGTCTCCTGCCAGTCAGTGTTTCTCAGGCCTTTTAGTCTTTTTTTTTTTTTCTTTGCTTTGTTATTTATTGTGCTTGTTGTTGCTTTGCAAAAGCACAGCAGTGTTCTGCCCTGCAGTTTTGTCAACGTGGCCTTGGCAAAATGCTCCATCAAAACTGACTCCTAATGGGAAATTGGGCTTTTGGATTTTGGTTTCTTGACTTGTGAAATGTGCCTGCTTCGGGGGGGGGGGGGGGGGGAAACGACACCTAAAAATATGTATTTTAACCTAACCATAAGAGAGAGACATAATGGAAATATATTTTGGTAAAGATGTACAGCTGCAGTGCCTCATGGGCTTTATTTTTCCTTATGCTTCTGTTTTCTAATTGGGGGGCATTCAGAAATTGTCTCTCCATAAGAGTGGTTGGGGAGAAGAGCCCGACTCAATTTAAGAAGCAGCTAAATAAGGTCGGGAGCACAGTGGTTTGATGTGCACTATGTTTGTGTGAATTTTCAGCCCTGAGCTCTTGGTTTTTGTTCACTTTTATGTAAATTGACTACATCTGAGTATCATGCATACATACTGTCACACATGACGTCTATCTGCATATGCCTGTGATTCTTCCATGTTAACCTTCATCTCGACCTTGATAATATGTCCAATGACAATACCGACAATACTTTTATCTATTCCTGTTTTGAGTGGCAGGTTGGACTAGAGATCTCCAAAGATCACTTCCAAACAGCACATCCATATTTCTGTGGCTGTGCTCACTAGCATTTATCAGCTGTAAAGGAAGCCTGGGATGACATACTAAGATGGAGACATTTGACAGTAGCAGAGATAAATCCCTATTCCATATGTTCAAGAACTTAAATCACTAAGTTATTTTTTGATCACTCAGTATTTTACTAAATCAACCATGTTGTGACTGCTGTCAAGGCAAAATTGATTTAAAATATCCCTACCCATTTTAACTTATTCTTGCTTTCCTTCTCAATTTACTGACTCATGCTCCTCTTCTCTGCAAGCTACATTCTGAATGAGATCAACAATAAATGCAAAAAAAACCCCAATCAAAACACTGCAATTACCATTGTTTAACATAAGCACAAGTGAGGATGATACATTTTAAAAATCATCACTGGTGGGAAAAATTACCATCTGCAGACTCCTTTCTCTACATCAGCTACAGAAGGAGGCTAAATATATAGGTTCGTCAAGTTACACACCTTTTAGGGGCTGAAATTAGGAAGATGAATCCTATAATAAGTATTTTCAATAAATTAACATACTTTGGTCATTGAATCAGGCCCAGGTTTTATGAAGACAAAGATCCAGAACTCATATCTAATATTCTAGTTTGATTTTCCATGCCAGTTGGAGGTGAAACTCTGGAGCCCAGCTATCAGTGAGCTAACCCATCTGCTGTGTGGGCCCAGCACCATATAAAAACACCGAAAAAAAGCTTAATTTTAAATTATGCTTAGAAATTAGTGTGAGATAGGGACTACTTTACACCGATTGCTTGCATGAGGCCATCCTGATTTGGGAACTAAGACTTTTTAATACTATGGACACAGCCCATTTTAGCCCAGCTGGCCTTAGTGCCAGAGAGCAGCCCTGTAAATATTTAATTGGTATAGGTGCAATCAACGGTACCCTCCCCTGGCCTTAGTCACTATTATGAACTAAAAGATCACCCTTCATCTGGAATACCTAACAGATGCTCTATTTATTTTATTTCAGTTTTTTCATGGAAATTCCAAGGTGTTGAATTCTCCCCTTGCTGGATTGTCTGCAGGGGAAGTCTAACATTTGAAGGCAACGAGACTATACATTAAGGAAAGGGCTGTAAGCGAAACACGGTCAGCTCATGATTCACCCAGACAGACTCACCCTCCTCAGTTCTCACACTTCAGTATTACAGAAAAAGAGTCCCACTGTTTAGCATCCCCCTCTAATTCTTTGGCTTCTCACTATTTATACTTCGCAGGATTTATTCCAAGGGTGGAGGTGGTGGTGTTGGGAGATGAAATTGCTCTGTTTTTCATGAACAGAAGTTTTCAATGGGTAATTTACTACTGTATAATTAAGCTTCAGATTTTGTTTTTACTTGGAAATGTTTTTAAAAGGAAGCCAACTATCTGGTCAGATTTGTGATGACCAGTTGATGAGAAACAGAAACCCAAAATGCTGATCAGAAATCCAGAAATGGTTCAATAGAAAGAGGTCTCAGATCCTCTGGAAGAAGGTGAGCAGAGGTTAGTATTCCCAGTAAGCTTCCAGTATTGTCCCAGTAGATGTACACAGCAGTTAAGAGTTCTTGTTTTGAACAACACAGGGCTGCCTGCTATAGGCAGGGAGTCTGTCTCTCTGTGAGTCCCTCCTTGCTGATGCAGAAGTGGAATATAAGAGGGTTAGATTCATTATAAGGTTATCTAGAATGTGGCTGAACTAATCAACCCAGGTTCCCTTTGCGATTACTGGGGAGAGATAAGCTCCCTGGAGGAGCTCTCTCCCCGAAGGTCCAGGGGGCAAGTCAATTGTCCTGTCCTGGATACTTTCTTAAGAAAATCTCATCTGAGGTACCACAGCCTGAAGGCCTGTAAGATCAGTTCAGATGATGACAGCTGGTTCATCCCATCTTCTGAGATGTATTTGAGTCTGGTGTGGGTACTTGTCCCCTGGAGGACTTATTCTCTATTAAGCATGGGGAAGGACTGGACAACTACTTAGAGAAAAACTATTTAATTTAGCTGAAGTTGGGTGAGATGTATCCTACACAGAAAGATGAAGCTGCTGATTCAGCAAGGTGCTTTAGCTCATGATGTTTTCCAGCTTGGAAGGAGTAACATAGCAGTCCTGTAAGTGCATTATTCTGCCCTCCTTTCCTTCCCTACAGATCTTGCTACTTGCTTTTTAGGTCTACTGTAAAGCCAACATACTGAAAGGTGTAGTTCCCTACTGTGCCCCAGTGAAATGCCTGGAGAAAACCTAACTGACCAGGCACTTTCTCACTTTCAGATCTTCATGAAGCTGTCTCTTCCTTTGGTTTTGGCCCCACGTGAATGCCAGTTACACTCCTCCCATTCTATTTTGATATTTAAATCAGGCATTGTCATGGATAACCACTTGGTTATCCAATGCAATCATCTTTATTAGAATTTTATCTCCCGTGCAGTGTCTTTCCCAAAGCAAATATGAGTTTGAGTTTCATAAACCCTCGTTGCTAGGTAGGAAGCTCTAGTCTAGCTTAAGGGGATTCCTATTTTTAGTATGAACGACTCTCTGTCTGCAGGAAGAAAAATCACCCTGAAAGCAGGTTATTCCATATTCATCTCATACAGAGCTCTTTACAGCTCTGTGAAAACTGGCACTTGTAAATACAGGACTTTGTGAAGGCCAAAAAAAAAAAAAAATAAAATCACTTAGGAGCATAGACAAACATCCATGAGGGGCAGCAAAAATAATATTAGCAAGTCCCTAAACCTTTCATTTTCAAAACATGAACCAGGAAGAAGATTTCTGTAATTCAACTTTTCCTAGCTTTTTACTGCTGATGACTCTTAGAGACAGGTTGCTGAGCTATATGGGCCTCTATTCTCCTGTATTTATGTGTCTGCAGAAGTAAGAGGTATTGGTTAGCTAAGCCTAGGACTCCTTCATAATGGGAAGTCTTCCAATACTTATGTTTCTATGGGCTACTTCTTGGAGGAGACCATCAGAGACTCAGCTGAGATCCAGGTCTTCCTGGGTGAGTTACTGTAGAGACAAAAAGCATCCAACATCTGCCACCCTGTCTAAAAAGACAAGCAGTATGAAAGAAAGCACAGCAAAGAGACTTGGTCAAGGTCAAAGAGCACTGCAGTGCCAGACAAACAACAGGACTCATGTCCGTTGGTCCCAGGTCAGTGTCTCAGCTGGGCACACCACCACACAGGTTGAAAGAAGCCATCTGAACATAATACAGTGCAGTAGCATGGCGTCTGCTCCCAGGGCTTTGTTTTCCCAAATACGGCAAAAAGCCTGGCCTTCCCCTCCAGTAACTTGGGCCCTTGCTAGGTACAAAAATAGCAAAGCAGGCCAGACATCTAGTCGGCAAAACGCTCGTGTTCCTTACCATGAAGCACGGGGCAGCCATTTGCTCTGAGTCGTCACTGTGAGGATCCTCTTTCAGAGGCTATGTCAGCACGAGGGTTTCGAGAGGCTCTCCCAGGCCACATCTCTTTCCTTGGTATCTGGGGCTTGTTGATCCTGGCACACCACCTGGGAACAGGCAGGAGGCCAGCCTAACAGATTGGCATGTGTGCAGGCAGGGAAGGAAGCTGAGCATCTGGCTTTAAACACTGGGGCTCAGATTTCTCTCTGAGGGTGTTGACAGGAAAATGCATGCCGGCGCTGCGCTGCTGCAAGGACTGCTAAGGGAGTAGGATGTCTCTGAGGGATTTGTTGAGACAATTTCACTTCTGAGGTCTTTCCTTCCTGCCTCCTGATCATCACAGAAACATAAAATAGGGTCTGAAAGAGCGAGTTCATCTACTGAAACCCCATAGACTCAGCAATGGCAGAAGTCACCTCTGCGAGCTCTAGAGTTTGGATCTGTCAAACGAATGCTATGAGCCTCGGCAAGTGTAATTTTGTGTAGTTGATCACATTAAACTGGGTCTTGTTGCTGGTGGACATCACTCCATGCCACAACTTCACTCCGGCCCTAAGGTTAACAACTGGCCACTAATGAAGAACCCACCTGCTGCATTCTCCCTAAAACAGGAGTAGGACAAGGAAAAAGAAAAAAGCCCTAAAATATAAGGGATTAACTGAGGTGAGGTAATGCGTTCAACATATCCCTTATTTCCCTGACACTTTGGACTGGATTTATCTTACCACCTTTAGCCAACTAAAGCTAGGCAGACAGTTTAAGCCAGTCCTTTTGGCTCCCCCTTCACTCTAGGGAGTCAAAAAGAGACCCCAAGAGTTTTGATGTGTCTTACCTTAGTGCAGATGAGGCAAATCATCTCCTGGAGGTGCCTGTGTTTCTCCCTTGGCTCCAGAGAGCTCAGATTTACCTTGGACCTCTTAGACGACTGACCCTAAGCAAGATGAATCCCACTCCATTCTTACGATTTCCTTTTTCCATGTACTCAAAAGTAATAACTTTCTCAGCTTTTGGCAGAATTCAGCTTTGTTAAACAGTCTGAGACCCCAAGACGAGAGATTTTAATGGCAACATATTATCTAGACAGGGCTGTCGCAATAATTTCGCTCCTTACTACTCTAAAAGGCTTTCCAGAGCTGCTAAGGAATGACAGAAAGGTTATTTAATAGCAAGGGCTTGGCTTCTGTAGAGGCAGCTGTTTAAATGACATCAGTATTACCAGTCACAAATTGAACCATTTGCTGCCCATATCACCACAGGGAAAGAGAGATGGTGGTATCTCTTTTGAATTATTAAGAACTGATGAACACAGAAATTGCGGTGCCATTTCCTCTAACGTGTTCATTTGTCTGAGCAACTCCTCTGTGATGAGAATGGCTCTGGTGAGAACCCAAGTTATAAAAACTCTTTGTACTGTTACTAACATTTTGGCAGGAAAGGAAACTATGTTTATTTGTCAATGGAAATTTTTTGCATAAAATTCCAACACTAAGTGTTTTTCATTGGGTGAGAAGTTGATGGGAAAACAAAGCCAAAATATTTCATCCTGTAAAGAGAAAACTTTTTAATTTTTAGTTGTCAGAAAATAAATGGAATTATAGAATTAAATATTGTGGTGACATTTTTCAAAGAGTAGAAAATTAAAATGTTTCATGTTAAACAAAAATTAATGTTGACAAGCACTTTCTTATCCCTACCAAAAATTCTCACCAAAACAAAGAAACTTTTCCAAAGCCTTTTGCCTCCTTCATCTTAGATCAGTGCCCTCACCGCAAGACTATCTTTCCCCTCAGGAATTAACATGATAGGAAAGGCAAACAGCATCAGTAATATTATTAAAAATGGTGGTGGCACAGCCTAGGAGCTGTGGGCATTTTGTGGGTTTCAGAAGTGAGTCTGGATGGTCTTTGTGGTTTGCGCACATACGTCAACCAGTGGGAGTCCATGGATCCGGCTTTTTCTTCTGGCTCTCCCAGATATTTGTGGTGTAATTTTGGACAGGTTCCCATCCACAAGCCATTCCTCAGTTTCTCCATCCTTTGAGGGTTGCTATACTCCCTTTCTCATGCGGCTGAAAAGTTTATATAGGCTCCTGATGGTGGGGAGAACAACTAGAGTCAATAGATCAAGGCTCCATGAGGACCTGCATCCTCATTATTTGATGGGGAAAGCTGTGTATTAAACCCCCATCTTATCAGTGTCTAAAGCAAGAGACTGAGCCAGACATCCCTGCAGCTATACACATAGGGACTTGAGGTAGAAACATGCCATGCATAGATTACGTACAAGACAGATTGTCCCCCAAAGAGGGCCTTCTCCCCAGCTTTCCACAAAGCATCAGTGGTTTCCATGAGATGTGATTGCTGCAAGGAGAAAGGGTGGTGGACAGAGAAGAAACCTGCTTAAAATGCTAAGGCGATGGAAATGGCATGTAAATCAGAGCTGTCATCCCCTTCCTGACCTGTGCTGCAGCACATAATTCTGTCCGAAAGTATGTTTATACTGGAAAACAGTTATATGTCCAGATTGCAAATATATAAGTGAAAGCATAGGAAAGAGAGCCAACACTTCAGTTCAGACCCTGGTATCTGAATTATCCTAGGTTTTATACCTGGGCTATAAATACATATATACATGCATATATATATATAAAAATATAAGTACAAATACATACACACACACACTCATGTACTTGTACAGTCACAGATGTGGCCGTAGTGGAGCTGACTGTGCACAGCTAGTTCCAGGCCAGTAAGGATGGTCACCTCAACAACAACATTGAGAAGGTGGCTCTCCTACTGCCGGAGCAGTTTGGTATCAGTTCTACACTTCAAGCATCGTGAATGTCATGCAGATGCCCCTCCAGAGCTTCTACCCAGGCAGAGCCAGCTTGCAACCTGCAAATTTAAATCCCAGCACTCTATCGTTGCCACTTTGAGCTGAGCTCTTTCAAAGCTATCCAGGTGTCGGTACTCCATGTATTGCTGCACTTCTGACATCTGGCTCCAGGCAAAGCCACTCCGGGCTCCCTGCTCTGCACCGGTGCATCAGTGCTCTGGGTTGTGAGAGTCATTATCCCAGGAGCAGTGCCAGGTCTGAGCTGGTTGTGGACCTAACTGGAGTTAAAGGAGAGTTTCTGCTATTTTTTAGGTAGGGCCTAATACTGTATTTGCAGACAGTGGGTCTCAGCCCCGTGTGCTTGGGGTCTGTGTTTGATAACAGAATGGGGGACCAAAACGTGGGCTTGTCATTGAACAGCAGCTGTCTTGGCTGCATGAATTGGCTCAAATGAACTTTAAGCTAGTTCCTCTGGAGGAAATGCCAGGGCCTTAACAGACTGTAAGAGCTAATGCTCACCAGCACTGGGTCTTCCAGGGGACAGGCTGCTCCTGGTAGGTGGTTGCAATGCTACTGCAGCCGGAAGGGTACCAGCTGAGGGATGTTTGCCACCGCCTGGTTACACAACACCTTGCACTTCCTTTGCCTAGGCCAAGCTATGCAACAGGGAATGACACCTCCCAGCTCCTTTGAAAGCAAGGCTTCATAAACAAGCATCCCCTCAGCAAAACACTTGCTCCTGCTTGGCGATTCCCCTATATCTGACAATGCCAGTAACCGAAAAAGGTTAAAAGAAAAATTTAAAAAGGGAAGGACAGGCTTGTGTGTAAGGAAGCCCAATGAGAGAGCCAGCTGTGTGACTTCTGCTCAATATGCAAACGTCAACAGGTCTGCCTTGGTTAATTACTACATTTGCCTGCTGCAACCAGCAGATCATCACTGCTAAGCCCTTCCTGGCTGCAGGAATGTTTTGTGATCTTCTTTTGGGTCCATCAGGCAGGGGCAATGGGTGGGACAGAAAGGAGAGCTCCCACTTTCCAAGGGAGAGGGATCTGCCCATTGCAAAGCTCCAGAGACTGCGGACAGAAGCAGTCAAGGATAAAGAGCTGTAGTCTGGAGGGAGTTCCTGCAGGAGTGAACTCACACGCTGTAAAGCAGCAAGTGCTTAAGGCCAGACCCCATAAATCCACCAAATTAGATGCTGGTGACATTATAGACCCGTTTTGTTAGTTTTTCCAGCTGAGCCGCAGACCACAGAAAATGATTTATACCCCAAGACTTCGGATGGTGGGGGAAGGGAGAGCTGGATGGGGGGAAGGGGGCAAAGGGGAGTGACTCACAGTATTTAAATTTCTAATTGATTTCTTTTTTCAGGGAAAGGAGAAAAAGAAAAGAGAAACTTGTTCCTGGCGCTGGGAAGATGAAAAATACAAATTGGCAGGGGAGGGAGGACCAGAAAGGAAGAGTTAAAAATCTTTCTCCCAAGCTGCATCTGGAGGGGGGCGAGGCACCAGCTACCCTGGAAGGGGTAGGGTACAAGCTGTGGCAAGGACAAAGTGAAGGGGAAAGGAAGATGTGGACCCAGGGTTCACCACATGCATGGCACACCTGGTGTAGAGGCTTGTAGGAATGTCACACTCTTTGGCCTCTGATATAGCCTTAGCAGAAGACAATCTTAAGAACATGACCAAAGTGCTTCTTCCTCTTCTTGAAAACTGGGCACCAGTGCCTATGTGGCTGACATGGAGAGCTAAGCTGGAGGGGAAACAAACCACCTTGGCTTTAACTTGACTAGAAAACCAAACTGTATGTGAAAGTAACTGCTTGTCTGAGCAAAACTTCAGAAATCTGCCTGAACACTCTTGCCTCTCAGTGTTTACCTGGGTTTTGAGGGATAACAAACACTTATCTGAGGATCATCGACAGCTGAGACTAAACTGGGTCATTCCCGGTGCATGTTACCAGTCATGTGGTTGGAGATGGATGTCCTACAAAAACAAGTGAGACATTTACTCCTTCAAGACCTGCACCACTCATTCCTGAAACAGTCACCTGCAGAGGGAGAATGTTACATGGTAGTAAGATCCACTGAGCTGTGAGTTAGCTCAGTCAAAATATTCAGTTTAAGCTAATTGGAAACTTCTCACTGAGCTTTCCTTCTCCATCAACTCCTGGTTATGCATCTAGACAGAAATCCCACACTACATTAGACATCAGTGGTACCCAATGCAGTTCATCACCCCAAAGCTGATATCTTAAATAAGTCAAATACATCATACCCTAAACATTTCTCTCCCCTGGATAATTCAACTGTAGAGATTTAAAGTGACGTGAGTTAAACCCTGCCCTGTGTGAATGTCGTTTCTTGACCATGAGGACTACTGCTGACAGGAACAGCTTGAATTTACCATTCACTGCTTTTCCCAAGCTTCATAGTAACTGCTTGCCATAGCCTGTGCAAGCTGTGATGGCACCAGTGTCTTCTGATGGTTTTCCCTAAGGTAGGCAGATTGTGGCTGTATTGGGTCTGGCTGGGATGGAGTTAACATTCCCTATAGTAGCCCTCATAGTGCTGTGCTTTCTATGTGTAGCTAGAAAGGTGTTGATAACACCCAGTATTTTGGCTACTGCTGAACAGTGCTCAAACAGCATCAAGGCTGTCTCTCTAACTCACCCACCAAAGGCCAGTAGGCAAGGGGTGGGCAAGAGGTTGGGAGGGGACATAGCCAGGTCAGCTGACCCAAACCGACCAAAGGGATATTCCGCACCATATGACGTGCTCAGCAATAAAAGCTAAGAGAAAGGAGGAGGAGGGGGAGCTTTCACTATCAAGGTGCTTGTCTTCCAAAGCAATCACTTCACATAGTGAGTCCCTACTTCCCAGGAAGTGGTTGGACATCGCCTGCTGATGGGAAGTAGAGAATAAATTTTTTTTGCTTTTCTTTGCTTCCATGTGCAGCCTTTGCTTTTCTTTACTGAATTGCCTTTATCTCGACCCACAAGTTTTTCATCTTATTTTCTCCCCAGCAGCTTGGTGGACCTGGCAGCCAGTCAAGGTCAACCCATTACAGTGGCCATACATGGCCAATGGGGCAATGAAATGTAAGCAAAACCTCGGTACTGTGTTAAAGTTTTGGGCTGTGTCTCCAAAAGGGATTAGAGGCTCAAAAGGACCCTGTCAGAGGGCACATGTTCAGTGGAAGCAGCTGAAAAGCATCACATGCCCCCTTCAAACAACCTGGTGAGTCTTCCAAAAGGCATCTGTATTCTTGTTTTTTCTTTCCCGCAGGTCATTCCCAGGAAAAGTGAAGGTTATACTCAAAGTGGAAAAGGCTGATAAAAAAGAAAAAAATATAGCATTTTTGCAGGGGAGGAGATACTGGGTGATGAAGTCATGTGCCAAGGGACACACAGAAAGTCCTAGAGAAATTAGGACTTAAACATGGAGCTCTGGAGTAACAGACCACTAGTTCGTATGGTCCTTTCTCAACACAAACAAAAAAGATTATTTTCCTTTCCCTTTTTTTCAGTCCTACAGTTCCAGTTTGCTCCCTTTCCCAGCTGGGCCTGAAATTCACCTCCTTGTTATCTAGCATTGCTCAGCATACTTGATCACAGTCTTAATCACTACTGAATTTACTGGAAAGTATCCAGAACAACTTTGGAGGCAGTGTGGAACATATGGGTAAATCACAGCTGTTTCCCAAGCTACCTGTTAAATTCTCCCCCCACCAAACTATCCTCCCTGTCACTGTATTTTCATCACTTTCAAACTCTAAACATCGTCATTAGCTTTGTTTTTACATGAAGGATTTCTGCCCACCTTCCAATCTCTCTTCTCTATCCACCTGTTACTGAAGGGGTTTCTCTGTCCAGATATAGATTCCTGAAACACAGATGTTGCTATCTGGACAACATTCCTAAATGGAATAAGATTGATATTTGAGGGGAGCATTTTATCTCATTCAAAAGTGGATATGTAAAGATAAGTCTAGTTAATTAATTGCAGCCTACAAGTGATAATTCTTTCCACTGATAAAGGGAATCAGGGGTAACTAGCTCAGACTGAGACCCTGACAAAATAGACAGCTAAACTGTGATGAGACTGATCTCACTCATTAAATTTTCTTTCTCACTATCTGAAATACACACTGTTGAGTTTGTGATTTATCTCAGTCTAGTACCTAGCCATTCAAATCAGAATAGGATACTATATATGTAAATAAAATATTATTTTTCAAACAAACAGACAAAAGGAGTCTTGTTACCTTCCCATTTCACAAGGAAAACAGAAAAATGAGACAAGCAACCTTTTTCCCTGTGAGAAAGTTTGTGGAAGAGGCAGGAGGCATATCTAATTCAGATTAAGAGAAATATAATTAGAAAAGAAGGTCCAAGCTGAAATGTCAACCTTTTAGTCAAAAGATGCACACCACACAGAAGATAGAGATGAACATTCATGGGGAAAAGTCATCCCTCTTTCACCCTAAGTTGGAAGTAAGAAATATAAGAAAGTGTCTGTTAGAAAGAAATCTGGGACATTTCAGGGAGTTGTAGCATTTTTTTGTCCCAGACAAGTTCCATATAAAAAAAAACCTTCTCCAGGTTATTGCAAGAGTGCCGCTCTGATCACTACTGTTTAGTCTGGACTTCCTGATGATGACGGAGCTTTGATGAACATTTGAGCAGGGATTAACTTCATCCAAATTTAAATTCAGGTGCCTATAGATAAGCTACTCCATGTAGATTCCCTTAATAACCTACAAAGACAAACGAGCAATGAGTAATGAGCACATCTCTTCTCATCCAGTTCCTATTCCTATTTTAGGAGGGAACGGGCTGCATCCTTGGACTCTAGCTCATCCTGGAGCTCCATGGACATGGAAGGAAACGTGTTATCAGCGCAGATGTAGATGTCTGCATTTGATCAAGTAAATTTCACGGTAGAAGCCTGATCTTCGCAGTTGCACACAGGCAAGATGCACTTAAGATAGTCATACAATATACACAGAGAAATGGAAGAAGACACAATCAGGCCAGAGTCATAAATCACACAGCTACTTTTGCTCATGCAGTTCTGATAACTGATAACCATATATAAAACTTTGAAAACCAAGATATTGTCCTTCTGACAGTCAAGAAATGTGCTTGAATAACAAGGGAGAAAAAATAACTGAAACAGGATTTGAAACATTTTCTTTTCTTGACTGCCATTTTGACATGTGAAGAAAAGAGATCAGCATTGAAATGAAAGGAAATAGTTTCCCCTCTGTTTCTTGTAAATATCCTAATGGAACATTTTGACCTGATTTGAAAGATTTTGACGAGCTCGTGTTGTGATGTGAGTGTCGGGTTTCCCAGCTATGCCAACCCATACAAGGAAGCAGGCAGGATCCTGCATTTGAAATGGCTTTGGGTACAAATAAGGGCTGTATTCTGCAAGTAGTCCAGAGTCAACGGGAGATTTGGAGATCAAGGAGAAAGCATTAGCCTTTATGATGTGAAATATTTAGTACCAGCATTTAAGGACTGAAATATCTTTTCAAATATGGCTCTTAACTATTATTTCCCTAGTGATTTATAGCTCAGTTCACCATGCAGAAAAAAAAGTCCATTCTTGCTGGGACCAACTAAAGTACTTCTGGGTGTCTCTTGTTTCCTCATCCTCCTCTCTTCTTTGTTTCTTATATTGGACCTTCTTTTTATACCTCCCTCCTTTCAGTAAGTCCAAGGTCCACATGGGTTTCATGCCCATCTTTACAGCTATTACATCCACCAAAATCACCAGTATTGAAAGAGTTAACATCAGTGTGACCTTCCAGGGCTTTCAAGCTAGAATTTGGATAAGACACCAGTGGAAAAGAGGAGGGATGATATTTCGGAGAAAAGGTTTCAGGGTCTCTCCAAATTTAGGCAATCATTGCAGTATCAGTTTGTTGAGAAGTTTATCACAGCAGCCACAGACTATAAAAAAATAAACCCAGAAGGATGGATCTACTCTATGGGACTTGTGGCAGCCCTAAGTGAACGCTTAGGCCCACAGGAGGACTACAAACACACATGAATGGGACAAGGTAAAGGTGTTACCTGATAGTGCAGGTGGAAGGGCCCTGTGTTTTTACAGCTGGAGGACCAGGGTGCTAGGACGTTTCCCTGGGTTCAGTGCATAATTCAGACCTAATAATTGCAACTGCTGTGTAGGGAGCATGGTTTCATTATATTTTCTTAAGACCCATCTTTGCTGTTAGAGGAAGTCTCTTCCAAGTCTGTGCCAGAGCATTAGTGGGGAAAGGATTTTTACTGTGTGTGCATGTGAGAGTAGATTTTGCTGAAAGTGTGAATTTTGAGCGTTTTTCTGAGCATGTTGTTCCCATCTTGTCCCTCAGCTCGCTCCAAGGCAATGTTAATTCCCACATCCTGGGAACATTAGGTCAATTGTTTGTCAAACTACCCAGGTGAGTTCACACTTGCAATGAGCTCGCTTTCACCTGAGGCTGCAGCTGGGGTCTGGGCAGGCCCTTGATATTCCCTGTTTTTATCCACCCAGGCATTGTTCTGTGTAGTGCTTTCCCTCGGTAGAGGTGGGCAACCCACCACAAATCCTTGGGAAAGACTGACCTCTTCTGGGAAGCCAAAACGCAGTCGCTGCCGCCAGCTCAGGGAACCTGAAACCAGCCATTGTGCCCTGGAATTTCCCCCGGGCATTTTGGGCAGCAAACTCTTGGCATTGGCTGTTAAGCATTTTCAATGATTTTTCTAGAGATGCTTTCTCAAAGATGCTTTCTGCTTGCTGGCGTTTTAAGTCCCAAAGTGTTGCAGGCTTACACTAACTAATTTTATATTCTCCCTCACTTCCCTCAAACTTATTTTTAAATTCAGTGAGGTTTTTCTCAACCCATTTAACTCTGTATCATCCTCCAGCTTCTTCTTTCTGCTTCTTCCTTAATATTTCAGCCCTTTTCCTGGTGCTCAGCATTGGTCATAATCCCAAAGTCATGGGTGTTTCTACAAAAACGATCAGTCCCTTTAGCATGTTGACACTTTATTGCCTGTGACTTTTGAGAGTTCCCTGCAGTAATTGCATCTACATCACCCAGAGCTGCACCAAGGTGTAAACACAGGTCCTTGAGATAATATAATTATAATAGTATAGTTGATAGGTGTGCTGGTCTTTCACTTGGGTGGAGTGCTGCACTATGCATGGTGATATGCCCATGTTATTTATTTATTCCTTGGTACCCTGAGCCATTTCTTCTCTTCTCCAGGTAACACAGGCCACAGCGACCCTCACAGGCATTTGTAGAGGGTGTCAGATGGTCAGGAAACCATCTTGATTGTAGCTTAAGGGTACAGCGCCAACAAGCAATCTGCTAATTAAGAGGTAACATGTCAAAATGCTGACAATCCTTTCTGCACGGTGCTGTGTTTCCCTCAGCATATTCACACTGGAGCACCTTGCCATAGCCTAGTATCAGCAGCTCTACTGTTTGGCAGCTCCCAAAATACAGTTCTGCTTCAGCCTCAGAGGTGCCAGTCCTGCCAGGGATGCCTGGATGAAGCTGGCCAGCGCGGGCCACATGCCCCATGGTGTTTTCTCTTGCTCCCGAGATGTGCCGGTCACCAGGACAGCCTCAGCTGGGATATGGCTAGGGGATGCTGTGGGTTTTGTGTGCATGTCATCAGGGCCCTGGCCACAGCAATGGCTATTAATTGTCCTTACCAGCCACATTTGGGACATCCACTCCAGATCAGGCCGACCAGGAGCAGGAGCTTAAGCTTATGTCCAGCTCCTGGGCTAATAGGTGGAGGGTGTGCAGATGGTAAGGGTGATTAAGGTCCATTGGTGTATTCATGACCATACGAAATGTGTCGTATGGAGGATGCAAATCTAAGCAGGGACTTTGAGGAGATATGCAGTCTTTTTGCAGATCTGACTTTACTGGCCTGGCCACCAGAATAATACAATCATTTAGGTTGGAAAAGACCCTTAGGATCATCAAGTACAACTGTTAACCTAATATTACCAAGTGTTAGAAGGACATCTGAAAATGAAAGTGTCCCCTGAGCCTGCAGAACCACCTGATTTTTTCACTCCAGTAAAATGAACAGTAACTTTCCAAGTGCTATGTAAATTCTTAGTCATAGCTTAGATGAATCTTTACACTTCAACAACTTTAAAAGCCCAGCTTTGACATGTCTATTCTGTTTCATTGTTCCTCTTGAAAACAAACTATGTAGGGACATAAGAGTCTGGTCCTGGCATGCACTCCCCCTCATACTGAGCAGTGCCAGCTTGCAGAGACTTTGGAAAAAATATGTGACCTGTTATGGCTTGTCCCAGGTTTCTTATAGATAAAGATTGCTTCAAACTTGACGTTTAATGAAACCTTTTAATCTATTCATATTTAGTGATGAAGTGCCTGTTTTTTCTAGCCAGGTAAAACTCCAGTCCTTGAATCTTGTTACATTGCTGTGTTAGCGCGTTCCATGGTCTGCTTTCATAACGTATGGAAAAGCATTTCCTTTTATTAGGTTTTAATTTCCCCGTTTTTTTATTTATGCTGACTGTATCTCCAAGGTGTCTTTGCCATGGATCAAGGTGCTAGCGGTGTGTATGTATATACATACAGGCCAAAATATGGTCCTGCCCACAGGAGCTCACTCATTACTCCAGCTGTGCCCTTCAGCTCTCAAATCCATTGAGAAGACTATTAGCTTTAATTGATAGTTTTTGCTACATGAGGAATTATCACCCACTGAAATCAAAAGTCAGAGAGAGAGAGAGGACTTTGCAGTTGACTCAAAGTGAATAAGAGGATACTGAACTGCCCAGTCTAGTCTGTATGATCCATGTCCCCAAGGAGCTCAGTGAATTCCAGTAGCATTTGACAAAGACACTCGGGGGTCACAGGGGATGGGATGGGATAAGTGAAGTGCAATATTTGCCTGTATGAAGGACAAACATCCAAGCAAAGTAACTCTTTCCAGGCCAGGGTTATTGATATTAAAACCACAGAACTTAATTAAAAATGAAGGTAATTAAAGCCAGATGTGAGAAAGTTGGGGTTTTTTTTTTCCCTGCATACCACGTTGTAGACTCATAGCATGACTCACGGGGAGAGAGCAGTAAGTCAAGGTGACTGGGAACATTCAAGGAGCGATTATCTGGGATCATTAGTGGGGCTGGTGGGCGGCAGCTATAAACTGGGAACAGGTCCTGATGAGGTGCATGGCCTTTAACTCCTCTGGTATGTAATGAGAGCTGTAAATCTCCCCATTATGGGCAGCAGTGATATGGGTGTATTCAGCCAGCAGCCTTGCTTTAATCTCTTCATGACATCAGGAGAAGAGGAGGGGGACCCTCGCGCCAGGACCTGAGCCACCTGAGCCTCCTGAAATGGGTGAAACTACCAGTAATGTGAAGGCTGAAAAGTCAAATTCTGGTCCGAATAGCTTTGGTATGAACCTTGAGGAACTGCATGGGTTTCCAGGGATTTACGCCTCTCAGAGCAGAGCCTGGGGTTTCATATCTAAAATCCCTGAGCTTGTCCACAGCTATTTTCTTTCCTTTCTGCATATGTCTGAGTATTTCAGAGAGAACAGAAGACTGGGTGTTCATATGGTACCAAAATACTGATCGAAGTATGGTACCAAAATGCCTGTGGTGATCCAGGTATGAAAGCCAAGGCTGGGTTGACCTCTGCATGCAATGAGTCCCCTGACAGGTCCTAACAGTGCGTTACCATATGGGCTGGAGCAACTCATGTGCTTTCTCTGTGCCTCAGTGTTCCCCACAGTAAATTGGGGCTACTCATATGCTCCAGAAGATGGTGAATTGTGAAAATTAATTCTGACTCGAATAATTTTACCCAGTATTAATATAATATTCACCTAATATAAAATTAAACAACTCAGGGAAGAAAAGTTAGGTGGTATGAAGCAACCAGGAGGTTATAGCTACTCTGAGACAGGAATTGTTCGCAGACACTTCACAGTCTACCTCCCCCAGCTACAATGGCTGAAAGGTATCTTTTCCTTCTTAAAAATGCTGGTTTAGGTGCTCATACAATGATTTCCTAGCTCATTTCAGTCCAAATGAATTGGGTTCATTTATGCAGCTAGCCTTGGCTCACTTGTCAGGAGCAGCTAAAGACGTGCTAACATGGCCAGTGCCATGCATTGGGTTGGAGACAGGCCTTTCCACTTGCCTCCAGCCAGCGAGAATTTTAACAGTTAAAAATCCAAACTCTGAGGTCTTCTGGCATTTCCCAGCTCTCCTGGACAACTATCCCTGAACATGCCTGGTGTAACAGTTTCTGATTCTGGCAGCAAGAGCACTTATATACTGCAAAGAGATTGCCTACAAATCATTGGCTTCAAATGGACCACATCTCTGAAAGGAATTTCCACAGCTTTTCTGGGCACCGATCACAAGGTTATTAGCCATCTGCAAATCCAGACTGATTATGAGCTCACCACCTCGCCGGGCTATCTCGTATTGCAACCGTCTAACTTTCAGACTCAGTTTTTCCCACTTCTGGAGTTGTACATGTTCCCCAGTGACTATCTCCATTAGCGATAAATCAGGAGGTTCAGTTTTGTGACTCCGTGAGTTCTCTGCCAGATTTAAGCCAATATCAATGCTTACCTGGCCTTTCACATGTCTATTAAATATTGAGTAGCCTATGTTCCCTCCATATTGACTTCTGTGCCCAAGCCCAAATAAGAAGTTGCAGTTAACCCTTGTTCCTCCAAACTTTTGGCTGCAATTTTTCTCTCTAACCTTTTCCAGTTTATATATATGTCTCTTTCCCAAACTGGGTGAATGCTTTTGCATAAACACACTAAACACAGCTGGTCAGTCTTGGCAGGCTTTAATTTTTTTTTTCAAGGGGAAAAAAAAGTCTTCTTTTGGTAGCCAGTTTTCTGAATATTCCCAGCCATTAACAGAAATACTTTTGTTAAGTTTTTATTATTTTCAAGCTCCCTCAGTTTGCAGGCTAAATGTGTATTTTTTTTCTTGGTTCTTCCTAGCTGGCTCATGTTGTCATTGTTTTTCTTTCTGCAAAGCTTGAGGCTCTTTGTCTTGTAGTTAAAAGTCCTGAATGCTTTCACATTCTGTGAGCTGCACAATTACTTCCTCCTTGAAGAACAAGACACAGTTTCCCTTTCTGGACAGTAGAACCCACTGCCAGTGCCAACATTGGCATTTTTCATGCTGAGAAATTAGCCAATAATTAGAATTGTATTTTAGAATGACCATCAGGTATTGCAAGGATGAGATCTGTGAATTTACAGTGACTGCAGGTGAGATTCTGCTTCCCAGAACGTGGCAGCAAAAGATTCTTTTCTCACAGTTCAACATCTCTTTCTAGATAGCAAAAATGTTCTCTCATTTAGATTTTTTTTTTCTCAAGTTCATATGATCAGCATGGGGTTTTTTTCTGTCCCTTTCCTGAATACGCACCTCCATTTATAATTAGACCCAAACAAATCCCACTGTTGCTGTAGCTGAACTCCTACCTTTACAAGTAGGCTCTGATAACTCCATATTTTATTCTGTAAAGAAATTTAATGGATATTCTTTTATATTTATCCTGAAAGATTAGTAAGCTTCCCTGAAAATACTTTAAGCCTGAATCCTGTGAAAATGACTGACATAATTTAGTCATTAGACCAAATGTCTGAGCCTGAGAGATCCATACTGCTAAAGCCTGGAGGTTCTGCTCTCTCCCCCATATCTCCCATTCCTTCCTTGCCTCAGTGAGAGAAACTACACTGTGCTTTGCTGCTGCAAAGCTGTGACTGCAGTTTTCTGTGTTGTGCAGTTACACTGGTTTACCCCTCATGGTTAAAAGGCCACAAGTTTGTCTTTAAAACCATCCGCATTTTCATCAACAAAAAGTCAAGACTTTGGACTTTGATGTTAGCCTTTTTGAGACTTGCTTGGCAATTACACAAACTAGGAATACGATTCTGGCTCCCAATGAAATCTGAGGTTTTTCCCCAAATCACCAGACTTCAAGACTTGGGATTTTCTCAGAAAAGAAAAAGAACAAAAAGAAACATAAAATATTTCAAAACTTCTTTTTAGGAGTGAGCAGTTGTGTTTATTGCATGCTTGCTTTGCTGTCTTTGATCTGTTTTGCATCCTGAATGTTTGAAGTGCTTAAACATTTGCTTATCTTGGAACATATGGTACCACTGATTTCTATGAGAATGCCGATGCACTCACAAAGTTACGCACATGCTTAGAAATGCTTTGCTGGAACAAAGATAAAGGAAAAAACTCGAGTATAAATTCGGCTGTCTGAAAAAGACTGCAGAACCATCCACTCCACGCCACCCACGTGTCCATTGAAACTAAAACTTCCATCAGCATTTTCCACTTTCTATTCTCTTTTTCCTCTGCCAAATTTCAAGAAAATTTTCCATCTGTTTTGTTTTATTTTTGCTTACTTTTTATTTGTTTATTTACTTATTTTTGGTTTTGACAGGGTTAAACTTCAGGAGTTTTTATAGATAGAGTCGTGACTTCAGGAACATCCTTCCCACCTTTTCATTCTAAGGAAGTTGATGCAAAAAATCTCACAAGAATAATGGTCCCTTTTCACCTGGCTGCAGAGGGGTTTGGATTAGGCCCAATCCTTGATGACAATCGTGTTTCCACTAGACGGTGAAGCTGCTAAATCAAGATTACTGGACACAGCCACCCCGACATCTTTGCAGTTCAGGATCTCAGGAGCTTGCTCATTTTTCAATCCTACTTGTGGACAGATTGACTTTGGATGCCTGTTGAATGTGCAAAGCAGGAATTTGACACTAAGCCAAAGACTGTCTTTTCAGAAATATTGTTCCTCCCTTATACAATGGTTTGCTTGGCTTGCAGATTTTTTCTCCTTTAACTGCAAGCAATCGAAAGGTCCTTTGGTAAACAACACACTGTTGATTATAAATTTAAGAGCGCCCTATACTGCTTGGCAAAAGGGCTGCTTTCTTCCATTCTGAACAATAAAAAGGATTGAGCTGCTGTTTCAGATGTGGTATGCACATGCCTGTGACCTCCACTCTTTGTGAAGACGCATCTCCATCTTCTTCCATGCTATGGCCTATACATATATATTCCTATACATAGGAATACGTATATTCCTACCTCTGACCCATGTTGGGCAAAAGGATAGAACAGAGGTCTTGCACCTCATTACATCTTCTTCAGACAAGGGAAGGATATGCTCTGATTTAGCATATTCTGGCAGGATAAGAAAACATAAAGTTTGGCCTCAGGAATTTAGGAAGATATGTAACAAGAATGAAAATGAGTGGCTCTTCTCAGGTACAACAGAAAAGTCATGTGCAAACATACTCTTAAAAGTTGGAAGCTAACCTTTACATGGCCAGAGGTCCATTCTGCAGCCACAAAGCTGGAGAAGGAAATGAGGTACAGGTGATGAGAAGATTAAAATCTCCACTGGCTGGCTGCACCTGAGATTATTTCAGATTAAATCTCAAGTATTAGCAATGTGGGGCATAGTCAGGCTTTTGCCCCTTCATCCAGGGCTCACTGATGTAGCTGTGGGGAAGCTTGAGGAAAGAACAGTTGTGCTTCTTATACTCATTAAATGAAACTTGATGGATCTAAGGAGGAGCCTGATCTTTTCTGTCTTCAGCCACAAGGCTGGATAGTTGCACCAATTTTAGTAAATTGATTGTGCCAAGGAATGTTCCCAGGCACTCAGCCCCAACTAAATACCAGTAAACCATGAGAACAATCCCTGGCACAATTTTAGTCTTGGTCAACTGTCACCTTCCCAAAT
Source organism: Morus bassanus (assembly GCA_031468815.1). Classification (NCBI taxonomy): domain Eukaryota; kingdom Metazoa; phylum Chordata; class Aves; order Suliformes; family Sulidae; genus Morus; species Morus bassanus. The sequence goes on along the minus strand of CM062567.1, from coordinate 2,488,925 downwards.
CATTCCTGGATACTCTTTGGGAATTTGAATGTTGCAGGAACTGAACCCAAAGGCAATTGAGATGTGGCTACCCTCTTCTGGAGGTAAAAGAGCTTAATAGTACAAATGTGGAACTTTTTATACCATGGCCTCAGGGCCAGAGAGCAGACCTTGGAGCCTGGCTATGATTGTTACGGCAGAACTCCTGTCTCCAGGGGATTTGGGCTTGTGTACAGCAAAGAAAACAATGGATCTGATCATAATATAATATCTATAATTTAATTAAAGTGTGAGCCTTTCTGCCTGTTCTGTTAATCTGATTAAAGTAGGCTGCCGAAATTGGTGGGAATAGATGCCAGTGCAGGTGTGACTGTGTGATGCAGACATATTGGAACAGGCCACTGGGCTGAAGAAAACATCTCCTTCCCTGTCTGCCTCAGACCTGTACATTTCTGCCAAGCATTTCTGTTCACTGTGGGTCATAAAGCTAAACGAGATCTGAAAACCTCAATAAAGTAGATTAAAATATATTTTTGGATAAAGGCATTGTGAAAGACCAAAAGGAAGGAACGTTGTGCTTGTGAGGAATCATTTAAAAGAATAGAACTATTCAGCATGGATTGCTGGGAGATGACAGAGGGCTATAAAGTTGTGAGGGGAAAAGAAAAAGTGAAAAGGGATTGACTCTTACTGGTTTCCTCCAGTGCAAGAACCATAGGGGATCAAATTAAATCAGCATGTGGCAAGTCCAGTACTTGAACGCAACTTTGAAACTCCTTGCCACAAGAAACTGTGGATGCCTATAGCCAGCATGATTCAAAAAGCAGATTTATCTATGGCTTTTAAACAAGGATACTACCTCTGGCCATGAATTACTGGAAGCCGAGGCACTATCTCGGAGAATTGCACCTCATACTTGCCCTGTTGTTACATTCGTCTCTATAAGAAACCAGCTGATGTCCTAGGCAAGGTGGGTCTTTGGGCTGGCCCAGTGTGGCCATGCCTATGGTTAGACATGGATTTGGGGAGGGAAACCTATTCCAGTAACCGATCTGGTAAGTGAAATGCCACGGAACTACAACTGCTGCTGCTAAATCATCTAGCAGGGTCCTCCCTCAGAGGAGCCCACTGCACTGTAGCTCAACATGGCACTTCCACCAAACCCATCACCGACCCTGCCCTCATCACATGGCACCATGAGGGCCTTTTCCCTGTTAAGTGACCCAGAGCACCAGGTGCATTACTCCTGATGTGCGGCCAACATGTGACCCGGCATGATGCTACATCTGCTCTGGAGATGAAGGGATCTGGCAATGGGCCAAAGCCGAACCAAAGTGTCCGGAGTCTTCTGAGCTGTTGTCTTGGGGTGGCTTCCTGGAGAACCCTGCTCAGTTCCCATTCACTCGATGTCCTTGATTTCTCCATCTGCAGAAGGGATAGAGTGCATCTTACCTGCTGAAAAGCACAGGAGACCTCAGCAGGGTCTGAGGTCTGCAAACAGCAGAATTGGGACCTTCCATGTTTGCTGTTGTCCCAGTCTGGATGAGGTTCATCTTGGCAGCCTTAAGGGGAAAGGCTCCCTACCCCATTAGCTCTCCATTGAGCCATCCAGCCTTCCATGCAAGGCTGTTTTATTTGGAAAACGTGACCACTTGTGGCAAACAGTATTCATGATTTAAATTTTTGTTGTTGTTGTTCCGGCTGATGTGAAACTCCTTGGCTTTATAACGCAGGTTTAATAAACTCTATTAAAATGGTAAATATAGCAACTCCCTTTTGGAATTTCTTCCTTTTCTTTTCTTTTTTAATTGATTATTTCTTAGAGGTAAAACTTTTAATGCAATGGCAAAATATCAGGAGTAATTAGATTAAGTAGGGGGGGAGCTGTTGATTTTTTTTTTGAGAGCTATAAACCAGAAATGAAACAAAACTTACTTTATATTTGTAGACAAGCGTGTGTGTGTGTTTATATATTTCTCTAATACTTGCCAGTTTTGCTCTTTTTTCTTCTTTCAAAGCACTACAAGCAATAACACTGTGGGTGATAGAACCCTTTCTGTTTATTCTTGTTTTCCTTCCAATAATGAATAAGCTCGAAGGGCATTATTTTAACTAGGCTCTTGTAATCCTTTAACGGGGCTTGTTGAAAATAAGACCCAGCACTGCCAGACACCACGCAGCAAAAAGCTGCTTAGTGCCAAACTCCTTGGCACTGGAGAAGCTGGGAATTGGCTGGGTTTTCCTCCTGTTCTGTGTTTGAATATGCACCTTCCCGGGTCCCAAAGAAGGTCGGCGTCCAGGCAACGCCTGAAACTTGGTTCCTGTCCTCAAAGAGTGACCAGGATAACACTTTGTGTTTCTCTCAGTTTAATGCACTGCCTCCAGGATGGGCTGAGCCTTAAGGGGTTGGAAGCTCTCAGTGATGTAGGGTTGGTATTATTGAATGAAATCATACAATGAAGTGGCAATCCCAGCTCCTGTTGAAAAAAGGAGAGATGCCCTAGTCCTGATGGTCATGGAGAAACACCTGAAAGCACAAACTCTAAAAGCTCCAAAACCAGAAAGCAACTAAAACAACTTCAAACTTGTTATTAAAGAAGTTCTTAGGAGGGTTTAAGGCAATCTTGCTACTGTTTTGTTAGAGGAGAGAAAGGAGAATCCCACTCAGTCTCAAACTCAAGCCCTGCAACTCAGCAGCTCTCTGTTCACTCCTTTGCTCTCCAACCTGGGGCAGGAAATTTTGCCTTTGTGTTTCAGCTCTCCCACAAAGAGTGTCACAGTCCCTCTTCTGCCCATGCCAACCAGCACTATCCCAAAGACCTGTTACCCTGAGCCACGAGTTGTTCCTAACAGACCATGTGGATGTGGCTCTCCTGTTTGGGCATGCGGATGAAAACGATAAGGTGTCATGGTACTTAGGGCCAGATGACCCCCTGACCCCTTAATTTGCTAATGTAACATTAATCCATGTTTATACAGTAAAAGTAAAGAGATTCTCCTTTTCCAGACAAATTCAAAAGAAATGGAGGCATTTATGATCGAAAGAAACCAGTAGCCCTCAATTACAGTCCCCACAACACTACAGAGGAGCATAAATAGGTACAGTCTCAATAGGCTTTTCAAAAGGACATGAGAGAATGGCTATGGGATATCTGATATAGGAAGGAACAGATAAACTACCCTGTCTTTTCCTGAACTTTCCTACCAAAAAGGTGCCTGGAGGTAAGCTGCAGTGCCTCCCTGCTCCAGCCATCCTCCTTCCTTTTTCTGGTCCTTTACCCTTCCCAGTCCTCCTGCCCTTCTAACAGAGACTCCTGCCCTTCATTACCTCAGACTAGCCTTGACTGACCCCATTATAGGGTTTGTCTTTGTCAAGGCTGCCTTATCTCACACTTCCTACTGCCCAGGTCTTCAGCAGACTTCACCCTGCAGAGCAAAATCTGCCCAAAATCTGCTGCTTACCCTCCTCAATTCAAGCTGTCTACTTCTCTTCTAATTTTACAAAAAAAGTACATTGCATTAGGAGATGTTCCTTGGCAGGTTGTGTGTAGGAGAGGAGGCAAACTTTGCTCTTGAAACAGGGAGTCCTTTAGCTCCTTTCTGCCAGGCTGGTAACGTGCAGTACAGCAATGGCTTGTTGGGTGATCAAGAACCTTCCCCTGAGAACAGTACATCGGATCTCAAGCAATGAGATTTCAAGAGCAGACTAAGGTGATAGAAAACCCAGCTAGCCAGAAATGCAGGGAAACAGGAACAGCTGGACTTCAAAACCCCCTTTCCACCTGGCATCACTTCAAGGAGCCCTAAAATGCACCATTAAAAAGCCCTTTGCACTTTTCCTGGCTCTGTACAAGGGGCAGAGTGAGCGCAGAACAGAGGACGTGTACCTTGATTCCCAGGAGTGTCTGTCCCCTCCAAGGACAGCTGAATCGCCCCTATATCAGATAGATATATATATACATATATATATATATATATATACACAGCCTTTCCATGTTGCACACCCGCTGTCCCTTGCAGGCAGTGCTGGCCCAGTGACAGGTCCCTGTCCTGAGGGAAGGAGGGACATTAGAGCTCAAGGGGGAAGCACTTGCCTGTGGAGTGGAAAGGTTAATCTGGTAAGGAGGACAGAGCAAATAATTGTCAGAGAGAGGACGTGGCACTTCACCTCAGCTTGCTTGTGTGCAAAAGGAAGGTAGCTCTGGCACAGAGATACTGCTGGCTTTTCATCACCGGGCATTGCAGCCCAGGAGAGAGGCAATGACATGAAAGCTCCCTTCGGGCTGGGAAGGGAGAGGGGAAATTGAAGTGAAGCAGTCGGAACAGCACACAGCTTGTCCAATGACCCTGAAAAGCCAGATGAAGATTTCTCTTCCAGAGGTGTTAGGCTTTCTTCTACTCCTTGCCCTTTTGCTGGGGGTAGTATTTCCTTCTGTAGCTGCTCTCAGCCCTGTCATAGCCCCTCCTGGCCATAGCCACAAAATATGCGGCACAATAAAAGGCACAAGGTGGGCTAGAGGATTGACCTCCCCACTCTGTCCCAAAAGATACCCTACTGCATCCACTCAGGATTTTCACTTCCAGTCTGCATATCTGATCCTCCCTGGGACAGCATTTCAGATCCCCATGGCTTGGCATCAGTCACATCTCAGGAAGGAGAAGGGATCCCTTGACTCCCTTGGTATGAACACCCTGCTTTTTATAAGGTGAGCGAGTGCCCAGATTAGCCAGCACAGCTTATACTAATCTTCTCCAAAGAGAAAATCAGGTTCAAATCAATTGAATGGTGACCATCCTGGTTGAGACTTCGTGGAAATTGGTAGAAGTGACCAAATTAAGCAAAAATATTAACAGAGAGTTAAGAGCATCCACACTTGCACTGAATTGTCTAGAATATTTTTCCTAATTGCAGGAACCTCTCCAGTGCAGATTTGCCCCTTCAGACAACTCTGTTGATAGCTGATCTGCTTCCTAAGATCATGGCGGTTTGTCACCTCCAACATTTTGAACTCGAGCAAAAAGTCAAAACTTGCCCTTGCCTTGCCACTGCCGTGGTCATGGCCCTGGGTACTGACCCAGCTGGGTAGCTGAGACCTCCGCCCGGACCTCTAAAACCAAAGGAAAAGCATCCCTGAGAGCCGGATGAAGCCCTCAATTAATCACATCTCACAAGTATAATGAGGGCTGTTGAAAAAGCTTTTGCAAAATTGAGATAAGCTGCCCTCGTTGCTTCCTTTTTGCCAGTGAGTTCATCAGAGTGCTTACATTTTCCATTCACGTCTGGAGAGCCCAGTGGGAAAAATGACAAACTGGAGGAGCTACCTGCATGCACCTGGGAAAAACAAACAGGGCCTGGAGATAACAGAAAGTGGGAGAACAGAGAGATAAGAAAAAGAACATAACACTCCTCCCTCCTCTTTTCTTCCTCTCCATTTCCTCCCGGGAGCACCAGAGTTCACAATGCTCTGCTCTCCAGCCTGCACTTCAAGTGCAGGTGCTAGGCATTAGTTTCCTGATGGACCTTTGTTATTCACATCAGCAAAGCAAGGTTTTCCATGTCTTCTGAAGACAGCAGCCCTGATAGCCTGAACGCACATGTTTTTATTCAATGCTGAAGCTGGAGAGTCCCAGGTCTGTAGGCTTCTTGGGTAGGAGATGCCATGGGAATTTTGAGCAACAAGAACAGGTTGGTCCTTGATCCAGCTGACAAAATCCAAACCACAGAAAACAAATGAGTTGGAAGTCAGGCCTGGGCCCCAATGCTGAGCTGAAGCACAAAGATGCAAAGGGATGAGTGGACATCTGTACAAAGAGGTGGCCATGTGCTACAACAGGTTGCAAAGGTCTTAGTAGTCATGGCTTACACAGCTGGGCTTAAAGGGTCTGTCTGTCCTGGAGACAGACAAGGGTCTGTCCCCAGGAGCAGCCTGCATCATCCATACTACCTTTGCCTACTTGAAATGTCAGCCCGTGTCAGGTGTCTCAAAATGTCAGACTGTGTCTGAGGCCAGCATTGTCCCTGTGCTGTGTTAAATAGCTGTTTTCTTCCATCCCCGTGTGAATAGGTTTCGGCAAAAGATTTTATAAGTGCTTCTGGAAAGAAACATCCTGCAAATCCCAGTGTCTCCTGCACTACTTTTAAAATTATGCCATCCCTAAAGAAACCCTCTAAAGAAAAAAAGGCATATTAGGTACAGAAGAAGACTCAGCCTCCACCTGTTACACAAGATGGTGTTAGGAAGGCTTTGATCACAGAATACAATATGTAAATGTAGCTGTTTCCATGCAGGTATCAGTGAGTGCTGGGTGTCTCGGATCCCAGCCCAGATAAGGTAGACATCCATGGTACAATTCAGCTGGGAAAGCATAGGTGTGTACAGCCATTGGAGATGCCCTCAGATACCCAGCTGACCTGCAGCTCCCATTTCAGGGGAACACAGAGACATGCTCCCTCATCTTCTCCACCCCATCAGGGAATCTGATGAAATCAATCTCTAAGGCAGAGGTGGACCAAGAGGTGAACTGTGCTGCCTGAGTGGTGCTTCAGCCCAATCTTAATTCTCTCGCAAGGTCGACCATCCCTCTTACTATAGACTGGACTTCAGAAGGTCTCAGTGATGGGTAAGAATTGGCAGGGAGATGACCCGGGCACTTCTACACCTCCAGAAATGTTCCATCTGGTTGGTTCCAAGCCAGAGTGATGAGGTGGATTGGCTCCTCCATCATCCAAATCTGCTCTCCCGCCCCTGTTTGAAAATCATGACCTTTGGGACCAGAAAATGCAATGACAACAAAATTGGCAAGTCCAGCTGTCTACAGAAGGGAGTGAACTTGGCATCCTTGCACGTCTGGAAATGGAGTTGTTTATACAGGGGGAGGGGAAAGGAGAGCTGCCATGTATAAGGTTTAAAATTGATCACTCACATTAACATAGCGTGCTACAGAATAATAACAATCCTACTAACAAAGATGACATAAATAAAACCATGTTCGCTGCTTCATTTCAGAACAAAATATTTTCCTCTAGGAGAGAGTTTATAGTCACAGGAATTACCAAAAAGCATTCTCACTTCTGTACAAGTCTGATTTACTCCAGTTACTAAATATACACTGGTATAAATCTGTCAGAACTAGACAAGAATAAAAGGAAAGATGGCTTTATGATTAAAATGCTGGAGTCGGAATATGGTGATTAGGAAATTTTGCTCTGCTACAGATTTTTTTTTTGCTGGATATTGGACTACTCATATCGCTTGCTATTAATACTGCCTCATTCCAGATCATGCGGATACATACACACACACACACAAAACCCTCCTTTTTTCCTCCCCATTTATAAAATGGGCTTACTGGTTCTACCTTCTTTACGTAGATTGCTTTTTCTATGGGGCAAGGAATACCTTTATAAGCCAAATATCCCAATTCTGTTGTGCGCTAGCTGAGGAGATCATTTTAATTCTGGGGACTTTGTTCTAGTTTTCAGAAAACTAAAATAAAATAGGATGTTTTCATGGACCAATATCTTTGCTGTGGCCTAAAGGAGTTCCTTCATGTAATTGGTAGCACAGCCACGGGGCTAAAGTTGCAGAAGATTTTGAAGAGATCTAAGGACCACAGAAGAGCTGCTCAGCCAACGTGGTATAGATCAGCTCAGTTGTTTGAACACAGGTGCCTATTTGAGGTGCCCTGGGATATTCCACTGGCTCTCCCTCTGCTTTTGTGGATATCTCAGATGCCCCCTGGTGCTTCAGGTGGCCCTGTACATCTGTATTTAGATGACTGGACCACACCTTGGACTCCACTCACCATACTGAGGCTTAGCATGGTTACTCACGCCAAATGTCTAGGGCTTTTGTGATACCCTGGGGTATTTGAGAGGTTGACACAGGGCAGGTAGAGGGGAGATGGGACCTATGGGAGACTGTGGTGACCTCCTGGAACAGCAGCTACAGCCCCAGGGCTCCTGAAATGGCCCTGAATCCTGATGCACAAGCAGCTGAATTAAGCCCTGGGTGTCCAACCCTAACCAGGCAAAAGACAGATTGCCAGCATGAAGCCTCTTATAGCTGGGTGTTTTAAATATTTGCTTTGGCTGTGGGAAACCCTTTTGCCTGATCTAAATTCCTGTTATTTTGCTACCAAGGAACACATCTTATCTGCTGAGCGTGGGTTCTCCCTTATAAAAACTGTAACGCTTTGTGTCATGTTTAAATATCCACTGGGACAGAGAAAGAAAGTTCAACTCATTCAAGAACTGAAGAATTCAAGCACGTCCTGGGGTAGATCCTCTGCAGCATGAACTTGTACCTCCAGTATACCCTCTGCTGTACCTCAAAAGATGTACAGGCTGACATCGGCACACCACGCTGTAGCAGTGCTGTTGCCTCTTCGCCGAGTGTCCCGATGATTTAAGGTGTAGATAAGGTAGTTTGGGTTTTGTTTTTGCAAACACTGTGCAAGTTTCTTCCTGTCTCTAGCCCCTCAGACAAAACATTTCATTTTGGAAATGCTCAAATAATTTTTTTTTTTCAAGACTTGCTCATTTTTTTTCTTTCATTTATTATTTTTTCACTTCACACCAAAAAGATCTGTTGGTTTTGACCCAAGCTGATGTCATGGTACGTTCTGAGTCGGACAAAAGTGTAAGCTGGGAGAAGGAGGGGTCAGAAAGAGGGCAAAACCCATACTCCACAAAAACCAATCCAAGACCACTTCTGTGCATGTAGCATTGCTCCCAGAGCACTGGGTCTCAGCTCAGGGCCTATGGGAAATATATTACCAACACGGAATAATGTGGGCACATTGCTTGAGGCCACAGTAAGGCATCACTGCAGTGACAAAAATTAGAGCAAAACTGTGATACGTCTCACAGTGTATTATTTGCTTAGCAAACCTTTTAACCTATAGAAGAATAAAGAAGGGATGCAGCATTTGACCACTGGCTTTCACATTTTGCTCTTCCACGACCACATTGGAGAAGGTAGCGGGAACAAATGTAACCATGCAAGGGGGTTTTCTTTGAATCAGCAGCTTCAGCATGTATTAAGTACAGAGAACTGCCGTGTTTAAGCAGTGGCCTGGTTCCACTTGCTCCAAGTGAATTTTCCAAGCATGTCAGTCTCTCGTTTCCCGCTCCTGCCTTCCACCTCTGTCCCCGCCATGGAGACATATAGGCAGCTTTACTGCATCCAGCACAGTACACAATCAGGGCAGGGTGTTAATAACAAACAGGCACCGAGGAATTAATGTTCCCCTCTGCAGATGTATCCCCAAGAAGTTGGCACGGCTGCTGCAGTCTGGAGGAGCGCTGACTAGTGAAGAAGCACATTTTTTTCCTCTGCTAATAAGACCCCAAGCCGCAATTGAGCAATGGAGCAATTATGTTCTTTAAGATGAAATTCTGACTCATGCAAAGGACTCTTAAAAAAATCACTTTTTTTTTTTTCCCTTCCTGCGCTCTGCCAAAAATCCCATGGTGACCTTCTCTATTCTTTCCTGTTCACAGTTAACTGGAATGACAGCTCAAGGTCAAGAACAGAAAACAATGTGATTTAAAGCTATGTAGAATAAAGTGGTAAGTTTCAAAAGACCAGGGATGAATGAAATGGAAGAGAAATTCCTTATCAAATACAAAACCATGGCTGATCTCTAGTATCAGTGTAACAGAGGGTGGGCACAAAACAAATATCCAAATTTTTCAACATTTCCTTAATAACCTTAACAGATAGGGTGATACGAGGCCGGATCACAATTCTGGCTTTGATCGGTGCTAAACCTTAGTGACATGTTGGATTTGGTGCTAAACTTTAACTCTCTGCCTTTAAAATGTTTTAAAATTTTGGTGCACAGCTTGAGGGACTTGGAACTTGCCAGATCAAGTCAGAGTAGCAATCTACTTCAGCTTCAGCTAACCAAGGAATTACACAGCCATCATCATATCCTAACATGATTTCAAATCATGCTGGTCAAATGAGGGGTGCAAAGTCCTGTGCTAGCTTTAACCTGGGCAAAAAGGGGATGAGAGTCACCATGAGTTAATTACAGAGGCACAATGAGAAATATGGGAGAAAATCATGCTAAAAGGAGATTAAAGTCATGAAAGTGGACAGAATCTGCTGCAGAAGCCTGCAAATAACTTTATGGTTGGCCTTCAGTATGCACGTAGCTAGGATAGAAACTACTCCAGATGATCTTCTCCTGACTTTGCCTAGCAGCCAGTGTATGAATTGTGGTGGCATTAGCCAGTCTTCCATCAAAACAGAGTGACTGTCAGGAGAATCAAGCAGCTTTTAAAACGAAGCAAAGAAGAATTGTTGAGAAGGAACAACTTGCTTTGTACTTTGAAGGAGAACAACTCTTTTAGTTCTCCTGGGGTCATGGCAGGAGCGGTGCAGCCGAGCCACAGAACAATATCATGTTGGACACATCAGCACAAGGAGAGGAGATGGTCCAACCTGCTGCTAATGGAAATATTCTGAGTGTGACTGATCGATGATGTTTGTCCACAATGCCACATTTGGGTCTGTGCTCTGGCATTAGTTCTCTGAGAGACTCCTGGGAATGCAACAAAGCACGGAAGAGGTGTAGCAGGCATTTAAACACCTCCTATATGTCAGGATTGGCCACTTTTTACACAGAAGGTACTACTGGAGTTTATCCTTTATTATCAGGAGACACCTAAGCTATGTGCAAAGAGAAATGGATTTCATTTATAAAGGAAAAGTCACAAATTTTGCAGATAGAAGACCTGGCAATCATGAAATGAACATATCCTTCATAGCTGGGAACAGTGATATGCTTGCAATGAGCCACTAATGAATGGCTAATTGACAGAAGGCAACAACAGGGCAACCTCTGTAAAGAACATAGCTTTCAGCTGCAGAGACCCTACAGCCTCATGAGATCCTCACGCTCACTTGGTAGAAGGTTGAACAGACCAGGTCATGTTTAATGTTTGGTTACATTAAATTCACCCATCATTTTCTCTTAGAAGTATCAAGCAAGAGTTAAGTTCTGGAAATTTGATGCCTGATTTTGAGAAGGATGCTGTACCAGACAAAAAGTGTCAATGCTCTGCAGCAGAGTTTGATAAGGCAGCGACAAACAGGAGCTTGAGCAGACATCTTCTCTTGGTGCCCACGAGGCAGCAAGCACCCAGGAATGAACTGAAGCTAGGACATCCACAGACTGACAAAAAGGTATATCAGGGAGGAAGGAATCTTGCCCTGGCAATGCTGGAACATCACAACATCCCAAAAATTAACTAATAATCTCATATAGGGCTTGATGACCTAGAGAAGTCTCATATTGGAGAGTCAGAAGAAATTTAGGTAGGTAGGTGAGCCTGAGGACACCAGCAGAATGAAGTCACTAACAGAACAGATATAAGATATACCCCAGTGAGATGGTGCAAACAGGGAGGGGAAGATTGGTCTGAAGCTCAGCCCTCTTGAAATCACGCAACGCCAAATAGACCACAGGAGATTGAAAGGGCAAGATCACATCCCTTTGACAGAATACGTATCTCTGCTCTCTGGGGCTGCAAAAGACCTGCACGGTAAAGAGGAAAGGTGAAAAGGGCACCGTAGCTTATACTCAAGATTTCTGAGCTGGAATGAGACCATTTTATGGAAAGGTTTGTATGAAATGACTGCACAGGATGGGGTTGGGACACATGAAGAAAGTTGTTCTGGTCTACGTTCCTAAGGAACAGTACGATATATACCTCAGGACCTTTTTGAAGTGGATCCAGTTTAGCGGTGTTTGTGGGACTGTCTCCTTAGAACATCGTATCAGACTTTTTTTCAAAATGACTTTGGCTTTAGGAAGTTCCTAGTAGTTAGTTATCCAGGCAGGAAAGCTGTTGTTAATAGCTGGGCTTCCAGTGGGTGAGACTTAAGAAGTATATCAGAGTTATATAGGACCAATAAAATTCTTACACGCAGCAAATGACTACTTTGCAGCTTTTAACATCTTCCACAGTCTACCCAAGGTTCTCTTACTTTCCTAGTGTTTATTTTTTCTATCATCATTTTGAGGCTGCCAGAAAAGAATAAAAAAATTTTAAAAGACAGGAAAAGAGAAAAGAAGGAGAAGGAATATTAATGGAGGGAAAAGTACTAACAATATTAGCAGGTGTTTACAATCAAATGGGGCCTAAACCTCCCAAGTTGCTTCTGCAAATTGCTTGACATTTTTTATAGGGCAATTTTGTGGGGTACAGAGCTTCGAAGTGATGGAGTTATATGACTGGGATGGTTTTGGCTCAGGAGCTTTTCTGAAATGTATCCTTTTTGTTGGATTGGGCATTTTCACTCTCTGCAAACAGCATATTTGACCATGTCCTGTGTTCAGTGGGAAGATTTACTTTCATTGAACAATAAAAGCCCGTTCCCTATGATAAAGCCTCTCTGATTTCAAGAGCAACAAGGAGTTGCTCCCAAGAAACTAAGGGCAATTTTTCATCAACTAAAAGAGTACATGGGATTTCAATCCAGAGCTACATATGGATTTAGGGGATAGTCAGAGAACGTCTTGCAAACCTAGCTGCACCAGTTTTAAAAGCTATTTCATCTAGCTATGAACTACACCCTTGCAGTGGAAGTTTCTGTTGCAATCTACGATGCCTGATAGCTTGAACTAAGTCGAGTAACTTTGCACAGAAGAAGATTTAAGAGTGCTCAGCTGGTCTGTTCCCCACCTGTCCAGTTGTCAAACCACTCTGGCTAGATTCACATGAGCACGTCCTTCATGTGTCAGTGAGTTGTGATGCCTAAGGTTTGGACATCTGGGCCCCGAGTGGGATGCAGGGCCCTAATTTAGGAACTCGTAATCTCTAGGAAGTGCCTGGGTAGAGTCCCTCTGGATTAGATCCTCAAACAACACACTAGATGCCAAGTGGTGGGAGCTGTTTGGAAATTGCAACATTTTGACTTTTTTTTTTTTTTTTTTCCTAGTCTGAGAAAGAAAATACAAAACATCTACTGAAAATCGTGGAAAAAACATTCTGAGAAAAGCTGTAGCTCCTGAATGGCAAACTGGTTAAAAAAAAAAGTGGAAATTTTTGAAAGAGAAAATAATTAATGTTTCTGGTTTGTTGAAAACAAAACTCGCTTCATAATATCTAATCAAAGAAATCTTCTCCCATCTAATTAAGATTTAGCTGAAAATGTCATTAGCTGACAGTTTTAAGTCAAGAACAGTTCAAAAACATATATTCCTTTCAATTTTCCCCAATAGAAAATACTTCTAAAAGAAACGCCAAAATTGTCCATTTCCAAAGAACTTTGCTATTTTGAAGAAAATATACTTTACAGAGGGAGCATTTTTCTTTGGATAAACATTGACCAGTCCTGCTGCCTGACACCAGGTTGTTCTGACCATCATGTTACTTACACCTTTTGCACCAGATCTGACGCAATTCTCGCTGGGCAGTTACAGCAGTTTCTCATTGCCTAAATTCCTTTATGTAGTTCAGTGCTAAATACAGGGGCAAGACTAAACAAGGAGCTGTGACTATTCTGAATCTTTCCCCTTGTTCTTCTCTTTTCTAAGTCGTATACAGCTCAAGCTGATCATTGCTGCAACATGATGGATTCTGATCTGGCTGTACTTGGTGCTGTACACATCTTTATTGTGAAAAATGAGCTGTCATCTTGCTGATAAAATGCCTTTCTTTACTTTTCTTGACCATGACTCCATTAATAATGTAGAAGTACTGAGGGTGTCAAAAATTGCTTATTAATTGTGGCAAGAGTTTGCAGATCCTAGCTGAGGTGTATCAGGCATGTCTGCAGGTCTGGGAATCTCATTTTTGCCAGAGGGAATGAGTGACAGAAACGGACTGTAAGAATCCTACTTGTTCATCCCTGAGATAACCACAGGGACAAATGATGGATGAGGAGTATAGCCACCCAAAATTGCCTGCCAGTCTGGTGTCTGGAGCGGTATGAGACAAAGAGAGGGAGGGAGGAAAGAACAGATCATCTGCAGAAAAAGGAGAAGAGAGGACATGGGCAGAGATCCACCTTTTTTTCCATAGGTTCTTGAAACCATGAAATATTGTTGCAACTTGGCCTTTTCAGTTGCTTTACACCCACCACATCTCTATACCGACTTCCTCTTGATACCTCAAGTTTGCACTGGCAGGAGTGATGCTCTCAGTATATAAACATCCAAAACAAGCTAACTGGCTTTATTTTTTCCCTCTTTCTTTTTTTTTTCAATGCTTCATACAAGGATGCCTTTAATATGGTGCTGCCATGAAGTGGCATCAGCTATGCATTTGCTGACCCAACTACACCCGATTACCACGTCATAAAAAGGAGAATCCATCCTGAAGGGAGACTGTCTGCCACTTCCCAAAACACACACACGTCGGGGTGAATTGGAGGGCTGCCCACCATGGGCCATGCAAACCTACACTTCACTTCAGAGCAGGAAAAACAAGTCATGCAGCCAGAAAAAAAGAGTGAGGACATGAATGAAGCAAGTGAGACTCTTCAGTCTTTGTGCTGTTTTCCTGTAGCACTGTGCTTGCTTTGCTGGCAATGCAGCCACTATATTGGCTGGCATCCTTGGGGTTGGAGTATCCCAAGGCACCGGAGTTAAATCCAAGGATGTGCTGACTTACAGTGATTTCCCAACTTCATGGTTCACACTGCATCACTGGCTAGCCAGGGCTACTGAGCCCGCTACGAGACTGAACTGGAGCCTATACGTTACCCTAATCAAGGATTTATCTATTTGTGAATTATAAGAAAATGTAATGGGGCACAAAATCCTTCAAGCTGGGATTTGATGTAGATAACTAGTGCACTGTGCCTCTATGCACAGCAGCCACCCTCCCATATTGTGTCACAGATCTGTGAAAAAACTTCTCAGTCCTTCTGGGATTCTCAAGAGAGTAGCTGGAAGGTCCCGAATTAAGTAAAGGTAGGACGTTCTTGTGCTCAGTACTGTCCACATACAGAAGACAGATCTGATATTAAATAGCTTGTGATTCTGTCCGGTGACACCATTTGTTGGAATATTACTCATTGCCTTTCCTGACTCTTTTTTCCTTCAGAATTCCCCTCATTGTGCTTATGGTGGGAACTTCCTAGAAATTCAGATTATACTCATACTGCAAAAGGAAGGGTTTTTTTGGCACTGCTAACTGTTTACCCTGGGGCTGAAACTATCCACAGCACCATCATGAGAACAGCTTCAGGGGGACTGGGTTGTTATCCTGGCCAAATCTTTCATATGAATAAGATTTCCAGTCTAAGTTAATGTCATGGTCTTGCAAATCCTCCCACAGTGGAGAACTCCAAGGCCTATGCTGAAGTCTGCGTATGGCAGTGGATGGTGTTGGCTAAGGGTCTTAGACCTGCATTCAGCTCCTAGTGCAGACCTTCTGGTCCACTTCACCTGGCCAGGTGAGTCACCCAGGCTCCTTCAAAACTTACAGAGAGATGAAAATAAACAAAGAAATTCATCCCATCCCACTACAGAACCTAAAGGTAGGGATAAATTGCCAAAGAGCTTAGATCCCCAGCTTACTCCCAGGTTTTGGTCCCCTAATCGTCCACTTTGCATGGGTGTTAGTTCATCCCCAAGCCTTCCTGAGGGAAGAACGAGCTTACTCCTTTTGAGATGAAACCTGTGTGCTTGCTCGGAATATTTGTCTGCAGGGCTCCCTCCTCATAAGTAATTTGGATAAGATTGCACCATTTTTGCCTTCCTTCAGCTCACACTGACATCCAACGTTGTCCTGGTAGGTCTTGTTTCATCAAGCACCTTCACTACGTCTAGAACCTCAGTCCTGAGGCATGCAGTACATATCTTCGGCAGTGTATAAACCCATCACTGCCAGGGGCTCCTGGCACCTCATCTTGAAGAACAGATCTGTCCATCTGGTTTCACCGGGCAGTGGTGGAAAGGCATTTGGAGGATTAGCAGGACTTGAGTGGTCTGGTTTGTGTCCTCACCACAGTACAGGCAGCTACCACCTCGTGCTTTTCTAGACTGCCCCCAGGGTGGGCCAGTTCCCCTCAGCGGGGAGAAATATGCAATGCAAAAGAGAGTGGGTTTTGTGTTTGTGGGCAATGACTTGAAAAGCTCGGGAAACCTCTGCAGCGAGAAAGTGCTCAGAGCCAACCTGGCTTCATTTCTGGGTCTGAGCTACTGCCTGTCCTCATGCACCCTTGGCCAAGTCATTTATCTCACTGCTCTTGATTGTTGAAGGTGTCTAAACCACTCTTTAATATCGGGATACCTAATCTGGATTGATTTCCATGAGGATTAGAAGTCCATTGTGGAGTTGGGTACCTAAATGCTGGTCTTTTTATGATTCTTTGCCTTGGTTCCCAACTGCAAAGTGAGGAAGATGACATCTTCTGGTGCTTGTGATATCTAGTGAAGAAGGTGGTCTCTTCCTGTGCTTATGATGTCTACTCAGGCTGCACTTCCTCTGAGACAGTGACTGTATCTCACCAGATAGGTCCTATCTCAACAGGACTTGAGAAAGCAAATGGGAATTAGTCTGCTCTGTGTTACAAGGACTTCTTCCACCCTGAAGAAAGCTCTGCTTGAGGACAAACTCCTTCCCCACCAACGTACTGCCGAAGCCCCTTCCTTGTTATGTGGGCTGGTGGGCTTCTGCTTTGACAGCCAGCACAAAGCAATCCCTGTTACATCCTTGGGCGTACCGTTGATGGGACCACAGGTGGGATATCACTGGTGGGATCCATCTCACCCAGCTTCAGCCATCTCCAGATGAGGTAGCCAGCCTCATTAATAGCACAGGCCTTCCCTGAAGCACATACAGAGATGCTTACTCTCCCAGGGGACAAATCATGCTATATGCCTCTGAAACCTTTTAAGAAGAGATGAATCACCCTCTGGCATGGCCCAGTTTCTCTTTGTTGGCTGTAGATGTTTAACTTTGTAGACGGCCAACAGAGAGCAGGTGAACCCCACACGAGGTTGAGACATCTGCTCTGACATGTAGAAACTACACAAAGGAGTCCCAGAGTTCCCATTTTCTGCTGGTTTTGAAGGGTTCACTGCTGGCCAAAAGGCAATTCAGTGTCCCAGTTGGACTAATGTAGAAGTAAGGCCCGGAGCTACTTGGTCTCCTCAGGGAAGACTCTAGTTCAGGTCCTGACATAGGGCAGCTGCCCTGCCCGCTCTAACAACCTGTCTTTGACCATGGCTTATAAAGGGAGCCTAGAGAGTCCTGAATTCAGGACACGTGTATCTCCTCCTTCCTCTTAGCCTCCACACATCCTCTCCAAAGCCTTTCCACCCCTCCGAGGTAGGTAAGCACTTCTCAAGGTGAGTCAAGCTTGCAAAATGCAACCCAAAAGAAGAGGAAACAGACTGGGGCTGGCAGCCACAGTGTGTTGTAACCTAGAGAGTAAAACTCCTGTAGCCCCACCCAATGCCAGCCATTCTCCTATATCCTTAGGGCTGCATGTTTTTCCACATACTGTTCAATTTATTATTTGCCAGTTCCAAGTATAGCAAATTCACAGAGTGAGAAAAATCTCATTTTGAGTTGGTTTTGGCTTCTCTCTTGCAGTTGGACTCATTTGGAACAAGGTCTTTGTACTTTATTACAGCAAATGCCCACGGGTTATTATTTCGGAGAGCCATTAGAGAAAGGAGTCCAAGTAGAGGGGGGCAGTGGGCTGAAGGGGGGCCAGGAGAAAAGGTGCAAAGCTTCTGAAATGCATCATTTTTCACCTTGCCATAAAAACAAATGGTGGAGAGAACCTGAGCTAATAAACACCCACTGAGAACGGGGTGATTTTTTTCCCCCTCTCTTTGGCTTTGATGACTGGGGTTTTTTCACCTCTTTTTAAACATATGTAAATCATAGAAAAAAATAAATATGTATTCAAACTTACAAAGAAATACCTTGGGCCAAATTCATTTAAAAAAAAATAAAGAAAAAAAAAAGAACACTGGTGAAAGTTGTGTATGGATATGGCCAGATCACATAGGTAGGTAGGCAGATAGATAGACAGACAGACAGATAGGACTGGAAACATGGACCTGGATTTCAGATGTCCTCTTGTGCTAGGTGCTGTATGGGCACCACTCAGCCTACTTATGGAGATGCCAATATAAGAGGCAGCTCAGAAACAATGTCAAGATATTGGTTAAACCAATAGGACAGTTTTTCTCTCAGTTTGCGTGATCGTTTCTCTCTGA
The DNA here is from genome assembly GCA_031468815.1 of Morus bassanus. Taxonomy (NCBI): domain Eukaryota; kingdom Metazoa; phylum Chordata; class Aves; order Suliformes; family Sulidae; genus Morus; species Morus bassanus. The sequence continues at coordinate 2,470,745 of CM062567.1, read as the reverse complement.
GTACAGTGTGTCTCCAATCGTTCTTTGTTTTTCTCCACATCAGCATTAGGATTCAAGAACATGGTACATGCCAATAAACTATTTTTTGATGATTTGGTAATGCTGTTATACACAATTCTATTAAACATTATCTTTGTCAAAAGACAACACTTTTTCAGTTATGCCTCAATTAGACAGAAGGTGGGACTTCAAAGATCTTCAAAGTCAGAAATAATTACCTGTGCCTCTGTATAGTCAATGGTAAGAAATAATGCTATCATAGCATAAGCCCCAGAAGAATACTTTGGAGTTAGAGATCTAACTTTACATAAAAAAAAAAAAAAATCAAAAAATAAAATTAAGTGAGGAGGATACTATACTCCTTAGGCATGTTCAGGTCATTACTTTTTGGAGAATGGATATTATGGATGAATTTCACTCAGAAATGGGACACTGCAGCCATTGTTCAGTCAGGTCTCCACCCATAAATCAAATGGAGGTTTGAGGTGGTAGAATCAATCATTTTATTTGGACAAAAATATTTGAGATGATAAAGTATGGGGCTTTTTTGGATGACTGCAATTTACAGTTAGAAGGCTCAAAAATTTATATAGATCTTTTCTCCAACAGAAAATATTTTCTGAAGTGAAAGTATTAAAGCTTTTGTGAAAAGCTGTTTTCAATGAAATTTTATTTGTTGATTTTTTTCACTTTTTGAATGACAAAAATAAGGAAAAAAAGCTTTTTTGCCACAACACACTGCCTTTTCTCCTTTATTCTGGAAAGAAATAACACAAGAGAGCCAACACCAGACTTCTGCCACTGTAAAAGAGTTGCTTCATAGAAAGAAAAATATTTTAGAATTTTCTAAGAAAAAGAAACAAAAAATGAAAAAAATAGAAACAAAAAGAAAAATATTAATTTCTTTCAGCAATTTTAATCAAAATCCCCACTTTTGGCTTACTTAGTTCTACATTAATTTCAATCAAGGGAGGCAATCAGCCACAAAATCTGGGCAAACATGTCTCCAAACAATGCTGTCCTGATGAATAGCATTGCCAGTGTATGTAAAATCATATATTTTCTTAAACAGGAGGAGTTATTCGCAAAAAATGAAACCCAGCTCCATGCGCAGACAGAAAGGCGCATGTCTTTCCTTGTTCCAGCTTTACCCCGTTCGTTAGCAGTTGTGACCTGCTCTAACTCCACCCCACGATGATACCAAGGATGGGATTCATACGATGAGTTGTGGACTTTACCTCATCCAGTAGCAACCGTCTAAACAGGGGTCAGATGAATCATGCCCTAAAAGTTCCTATTCCTCCTCATCGACCATAAAGGGACCCCCAAGTGATGATTTCTGTAGCATTAGCTGAGATGAATGGGAGACGAGGGGCTGAGTCCAATGCAACAAATAGCCATATGGTTGCTTGTAATGTACTGAGACAGATGGATCAGCAAGCGATTTACAGATGTAATAATGCTATATGATCCCAACCCCATAATGAAGTAATATTATCCCCAGTTTGCAGATGAGGAAAATGAAGCATAGGGAAGTGCAGAGCCCAGTCCAATTTCTGGTGAAGCCAAATTATTTGTCTGTCATTACCCATGACGAGGAAAATCTGGGAATATAACACAGGCATTTTGAGCCTCGTCCTGATACAGGGAATCCCAGCCATAAACTGTGCTGTTATGCACGGGACCTGGACCTGACGTGGAATGTCTCCTCCTTGGCTGTGCAGCCTGCTGCAGCACAGTAAAGCAGCTTAGCACACCCTTCAAACTCTTGACTTGCTGCAGCTCTGGGGAGGACTTCTGGTTCTCTCATGTCTTGCTGCCCATGGGTTCTACTCTTCGAGGTGATCCCAGAAAGAAAATAGTGAAAGGGTCAAGAGTGTTTCTGCTCTTAAGTGTCACATTGCTGACTGCTCTGGGAGTACCTTGGTTTGTACCTTTTCTTCCTTCACTACAGGACATGCTCACAAGATGTGGACCACTGGACACCTCATGGACCCAGAAGCGCTGCAATTTCTGTACGTACACCAGTTGAGAACATTGTGCATTTTCCCAGATAACAGCCTCCCGGTTCCAAGGGATAGGGATATTTTGCTGCACCCCATGCTGCCAGTGTAATTCATTCAGCTATTCATGTTCACCCTCTTTCTCAGGGACAAACTGGGAATCAGCAGGTCAGAGTTGGGTGAAGTGATGGCTGCTTGTAGCTATCATCTTTCCCAAGGGCTTCAGAAGCCACTTCTCGGTCCAGGTAATCCCAAACCCGAGGGAGAGGCTGTGGCATCATCAAGCACTATGGAAGCCAACCACAAAATGCTCCCACCTCCAAAAGGATCCATCCAGCCCACAGCTTGTTACCACAATGTCCTTGAGAAAGAAGATTGTTGAAGGTGGGACACACACCTGTCCCAGGCTGAATGAATTGTCCTGGATGGCCCCAGACAGGTTAGGGGCTGAGCATCCTAGTTGCAGGGCATGGAGACTCCTTTCACAGGAGATCTTATGAGGAGTGGCTGAGGGAGCTGGGGGGGTTTAGCCTGGAGAAGAGGAGGCTGAGGGGAGACCTTCTCACTCTCTGCAACTACCTGAAAGGAGGTTGTGGTGAGGTGGGGGTTGGTCTCCTCTCCCAGGTTACTAGTGATAGGACACGAGGAAATGGCCTCAAGCTGCCCCAGGGGAGGTTTAGATTGGATATTAGGAAGAATTTCTTTACTGGAAGAGTAGTCAGGCATTGGAACAGGCTGCCCAGAGAGGTGGTGGAGTCACCATCCCTGGAGGCGTTCAAAAAACGTGTAGCCATGGCACTTCAGGGCATGGTTTAGGAGGCCTGGGGGTGTTGGGTTGGGGGTTGGACTTGATGATCCTAGAGGTCTTTTCCAACCTTAATGATTCTATGATCTGTGCAAGATGATGTATAAAAATGTAAAGCTGCTGAAGGAAAGCAAAAGCACGGTCACAATGCCAAGCTACATGGATAGTTCTGAACTGATGAGCTGCATAGTGGATCTCCTCTTGCTGCAGCACCCAATAAAACATGGGCTAATGCACTGAGGCCATGGTCTGATGGTGCAAGGCAGCAGCCTCCCTGCTGAGTCTAAACCACCACAGCCCCGTGGCACAAAGCATCTAATCAATATAAGTGAACTGGCCTGGATCAAAAATATTTGGGTGGGTTAACCGCACACGGGCTAATTTTTCATGTTGTCTGCCCCTTTGCAGGTGGTGAGGAAGTGACCTAAGGGCCAAGCAGTAGAGCAAGGCATGGGTCCTAGCTGATTGCTAATGTTCCTAACCCAAGTATTTCCTAATCTGGGTCAGCATCGTATTGCTGGGGCATCTGGCCATGGGGGATCCATTGGTAGCAAGTGGAACCACAGCCTTAGCTGACTTGGTCTGACTTTCTGCCCCATGGTGAGCTCTGTGCTGTCAAGCTACCTTGCTCCATCGCTGCTTGAGCCAGCTGATACACGTTTCCCGTCCTCATGGCTGCAGTGTGGGGTGTGGGTTGATGTTACACTGAATCTGGTGTAAATTGCTCCTGTGAGCAGTGACCATCCCCTTTCTCCTTCTCCAGTTATGTGGTTTTGATACGCTCAGTTTTGACACTCCAGCAATTGTCCAGCCACGTGGTAAATCAGAGTAACTGGCGGATCGGACAGAAAACTGAGGAGGTTCACGTCAGATCAGTTCATCGATCGCATTCACCTCTTGGCTGTGCAATTAGTAGGTCCAGCACAAGGGAGAGAGAGGGAACATGTGGCTGGGGCCGCGGGGAGGAGGGAGCAGGCCATTCCCTCCATCGCCAGATTAAGTGTGACATGAAACCTCTGGTTTCACAATAGTTTAAACGGTCTAGGGCTGTGGGTATGCTTCTTCCCCACCACCCCTCTTAATTCTAGCAACTTCCCTGTGCCAGCACTAACACTCAGGTGGCTGCAGGATGCACTGGATCAGGTTCTTGATGTGGAAGGGAGATATTTATTTTTTTTCCTGGCTAAGGTTGCAGCTAGGTCAGTTCCCTCATCTGGCTCCCCCCACAACTGAGCAAGGTGCAGTGGTTGGGAGCTGCAGAGGCAGAGGAAGACCGCCGATTCTACAGGCAGGGCAGACACAATGCTTTTAACCCTCTTGCCAAACTGTACCCAGAGACGCACACCAGCTGGGTTGCAGATAAGCAGATCTGGGAGACAGAGCGGGCCAGCTCAGCACAGAGACTGGCACAGCAAACCAAATGCTGAAGTGCAGTCAAAGCATTTTGTGGCTTCAGGTGGGCCAAATGGGATGTTTAAAGAAGCAAAAGAAGGCAGGTGGATTTGCAGCAGAGCTGCAATGTGCAGGCACAACCCTCAGCGGAGACTGCTTGGGATGGCTGCTCTGCATGGAGGCAGTGAGCGATGCACCCGCTGTGGGGAGAAAACAGGGATGGGAGGACACGGTGTGAAGCAGCTCAAGTCATTGCATAACTGAGGCATGATGTGAAACATGCTTCATTGTATGCCCTCAAGTCTGCTGGCCCTTTTTGGACCAGGCTCCTCTCTTTAGCCCTCGTCACATCCGCGGAAGGGCAGTTGGAGCACAGGACCTCTTGGTGCCGTCTGCCAAGGTGGCACCACCTTTTATTCAGCCCACTCTCCTCCAGCACCTCCACCACCCTGGCTGAACTAGACACCAGACTATTCGGGGAATGGCCTCCCCTTGATTCAAGCTGAACTAGGTTAGATTAAATTTTGCTTTTTTTTTTTTTTTTTTGGTCATTCAGACAAATATAATAATATTCTCATCTGTTTAGCTCCAACATTATTATGGGCTTTTCAATAGGTTCCATATTGCGCCCTCAGTTATAACATTAAACCAGCCAGCTCCAAACCGCAGGATGATTGAAACATTCTGGTTCAGCTGCGTGCTCCAGCTCACGTCAAGCCAAGTTACTTTAAATATATCAAAATTCATGGGATGCATAAAGAATGCAGGTCAAACAGAGTCACAGAGATCTGGGGTTGATAGGAGTGGCGTTCAAAGAATGCCACGGGGGGAGAGAGTACCCCTTCTTGCTTTGTGAATTTAAAATAGAATGAAATGAAATGAAATGAAATGAAAATAAAATAAAATAAAATAAAATAAAATAAAATAAAATAAAATAAAATAAAATAAAATGAATTTAAAAAGATGTGAGGAGACATCTTAGTACATACAATATATCTGGAGTTAGTCCAGGTTACCTGGAAAAGCCTGGGCAAATATGTCTTTGACTCCTACGTTTGCCTACCCATGAGGCATACAATGAGTCAATGACCTCCAAGACAATGTCTGAAGAACCTCAACACCCAGCAATGTCTGGAAGACAGGACCAAACAACTCTACAGACCTGCAGGTGTCCATGAAGTGGCAAAATAAGGAGATGCATTGCTTTTCTCTCCCAGTCTCTTAAAAAAGCAAGGCCAGGAGAAATGCAGTATAATTTGGGACTAAAACCTACAGATCTAGGACCTTTGAAATTAGGGAGTTCACAGACGAGGAGTACGAGACCACAGGACATGTTTTCTGAATGACTGTTTTTTATTTAAAATTCCCCAGTCTGAAAATTGTTACTGGAATATATCTATTTTCCTTAACAGAAAACCTCAATGAACCAGTCCTACGAAAGTGCCTCTTAAAATACAAGAAGAAATACAGAGTTGTATTTCATCACTGTTGAACATGTCAACTTTGGGTGAATGAAGCCTTTGAAAAGAGTACTAAAACCCAAATGCCACCCAATTTTTGGAAAATTATTCAGGATTTTTTTTTTAACCCCTTTGTAATAAACATTTTGAGAGCACAGTTGTACATTTTAATTTCAGGTCACATATTTGACTGTCAGGAGAGAACAAAATCAAATGATAGGAATAGTTGTGTATTAGTTACGCTGAAATAACTGAACAATGTGGTTTTGTGTCCTGTTGAGCTCTCCATCACTCTTTCTGTGACTCACTCTATTACAGTGCTTATTCTTATCAATCTGAGTGAATGCAATCCTTCGCAGCTTTGCTGGATTCATTCAAGGCATCAGAAGTGATTTTCTGGCCAGTGTAAACAATAGTAATAGTGAGCTTCAACCCATTTGATGTGGTTTTAATATTTCAGTAAACCCAGAGATTTTTATTTTTTTAATAAGAGTGAGAAATTTAAAAGTGAGTGTAAATGTATATTGCATTTGCAATAATAGCTGGGAATTAGTCTGAGGGTATTACATCAGCCTGAAATATTAATTTTTCAGAATTCTGAGCTCCCTTTTGACTTTGAGGCCAAGTCTTTGAAACACTGAGTGCACTGAACTTTGACTAAATCTGGACCCCTTGGGGGACGTTTGCAACATCCATCCTTTCTGCAGCGATGCTGAGCTCCTCTGCTTTAGTTCAAAAGTCTGATTCTGCAATATTTAGATGCTCAGGGTCTGATTATCTCACCTAAGATATAGGTTTAAGACTGTAGGCATCCTCTTCTCTTCTGTAGTCAATGGGGAGAGACAGCTGCGACCAGAGGGCAAGTCTTCCCTCTGCATGGCAGGCTGAATTGCCCTCTGGAGCTGCTAATCTCTATCCACTGATCATCCAATAATCCTAACGTGACCACAGGTATCATGTAGATGCCTCAAATGTGTGTCTACAGTGAGGTGGGATGAACTCAGGTGTAAGGCACAGCCATTTGCAATGTCAAGGATCATTCCCCTTCATGCAGAACCTGGCACATGAAGACCCTTCAGGCTCGCAGAAAGTGTGAACTCTTTTACTAAGAGCAGGAATTAATACCCCTGGAGATGGAGGTCTCAGAAAGTCATGCTGAAGCACCATCAGCTGTGCATTTCACCTTTTGCACTCTTTCACCTCTGGCTCCATGCTCTTGGCCTCCCATCTCCCCGATCCCGCCCAGCTGCAGCTCATGGTTATGAAGCCATGGAAGAGAGCTGGTGTGGAAATTATTTTCTCATGTACCTGGAGACCAGCATAATTTCATATTAGAAGCTAAAATTAAAATCCTATTATAATAAAAGTGACTGGAATCCCAGGGGGACAACATACCAAACATTAGCTGAAAACACCTTCCTGAGCATGCAAAGAAAATCGTAAGGGAGAATGGCATCTGTTACTAACATCTGAGTGCAAATTCTTTCCACCTGCCACAGGCAGAAAGTCAAAACCCCTTCATTTTCTGCCTAACACTTGAGCCGCCCATCTAAAGGACACTGTAAACTTCATTAAGTGGCTTTCCACCGTGGTCTGTGTAGATGCTATTTCAGGCCCTGACATCAGCCAGCACCAAGGAGGCACCTGGGGATGCTGGTCCAGCTGACCAGCTTGCATTTCCCGGGTAGCGTGGAGAACGATGGAATGCTTTCATTTCCTGAGCAGAAACCGCAATGGTTTGTACTTCTATAGATATATCAACACAGGCTAGAAAATCACTTATCAGGGCAACTGCAGTCACTAGAGGAAGAGAAAAGCTTGATACAAAAGAGATGAACGCAGTCTTTGGATAGCACCGGCAAGCTAAGAACATAAATGCAACAATATATCATAATATCGAGATCATATCAAGTCCCTTGTCAACTACGAGCCTTAAAGCCATTTCTGAAGGTCAATGACGTTAGCGCCATGTGCTTTGCAGGTAAACTGAAGCACACAATGATGGATATGCATTGCCCAGCAAAGCTGGAAATACAACCTGTATCTCTAAAGTCCTCCAGAAACCCTTCTGAAGGCAAAAATCAAGAAACAGGAGCAAATCCGGGTCTTTCAGCCTGCTGCAACATGTGCTCAGCACAGTGTGGTTCTGCAGGATGAGTCCTCCTGCACAGCCATGCTGGGTCACCCACTAATTTCTTTCATGTGCCCTGTTATTTTTTCCTGTCCTTGTTTTTGCTATTTCAATTCCTAGTCCTAGAGTCCTAGTCTGGGACTCTCTCTTATGCAGACGTAGAGAACCCAAAGGAGCCTCTATCTCAGGCTGGGAGTTCAGGTTCCCACTCCTGTTCCTGCTGCATGGTGGAGGTGGTGGAGGGTTCAGGAAGGACTACTTAAACTGCTCAGGTAATCAGAGATAAAAACAGCATTGATGGCGCCTTTCGTTGGGGCCTTCAGCTGGGATTTCAAGTTCAGTGGCATCACTGCTTGCACCAGGGTAAGCGCTACCCAGGTTGCAGGCTGACACCTCCTGCATTGCCTGTGCAGCAAACGAGCAGAATAAATAAAAAAGCAGAATAAAAAGTGATCCTTTCTCAGCTGGTCTGGTAGCTTTTCCCTGCCTACCATGCCCTTGAAGCAAAATTGGGTGGCTGGCATTAAGCAGACAAAATGTCCTGGGCTCCTTCTGAGGAAAGGCTTTGCATCCCTGTCCCAAGGACTGATAGGATTTGTCAGCAGCCAAATTCTAGCTGCAGCCTTCCCCAAGCTGTCGCCTATGTGTTGTGCAACGGGGGAGTAGATGCACTGAGTGGTACCGAGATTTTGGTGTGTTTTTTCACTCCCAAGCACTATGCACAGGTCCATGAGCCAGTCCCAGAACCCTGCCTGTCACAGGAAGCCGGGCCCAGGGCCAAACTGCCTTTGGGGGCCACGCAAGCACACCTGTATGGTTAGGTTAATCACCCATCATGGTGACTAATCCAGTGGGATGGAAGCAAGGAATCCATTTTTGGTTCAGAGATGACACTGCTGTATGCTGCTACACAATCTATTGTACCATCTCCTGCCTCAATTTTCCCATTTACAGTTCACTGGCTGATAATTTCTCAGAATCACAGAATGTTTGAGGTTGGAAGGGACCACTGGAAGTCATCTGGTCCAAGCCCCCTGCTCAAGCAGGGCCACCTAGAGCCAGTTGCCCAGCACCAAGGCCAGATGGCTTTTGAGTATCTCTAAGGATGGAGACTTCACAACCTCTCTGGGCAACCTGTTCCCGTGCTCAGTCACCCTCACAGTAAAACAGGGTTTCTAAATATTCAGACGGCACCTCCTGTGTTTCAGTTTATGCCCATTCTCTCTTGTCCTGGCATTGGACACCTCTAAAAAGAGCCTGGCTCCGTCCTCTTTGCACCCTCCCTTCAGGTGTTTATATCCATTAATAAGATCCCTGCAAGCGTTCTTTTCTCCAGGCTGAACAGTTCCAGCTCTCTCAGCCTTTCCTCATATGTGAGGTGCCTCAGTCCCTTCAACATCTTCGTGGTCCTTTGCTGGACTCTCTCCAATATGTCCATGTTTCTCTTGTACTGGGGAGCCCAGAACTGGACACAGTGCTCCAGGTGTGGCCTCACCAGCAGTGAGTAGAGGGGAAGGATCACTTCCCTCGACCTGCTGGCAATACTTTGCCTAACGCAGCCCAGGATGCCATTCACCTTCCTTGTTGCAAGAGCCCATTGCTGGCTCATGCTCAACCTGGTATCCACCAGGACCCCCAGGTCTTTTTCTGCCAAGCTGCTTTCCAGCTGGGTGTCCCCCAGCACGTTCTGGTGCCTGGGGTTGTTCCTCCCAGGGGCAGGACTTTGCACTTCTCCTTGTAGAACTTCATGAGGTTCCTGCCAACCCATTTCTCCAGGCTGTTGAGGTCCCTCTGGATGGCAACACGACTCTCTGGAGTATCAGCCACTCTTCCCACTTTGGTGTCAACTGCAAACCTGCTGAGGGCACACTCTGCTCCATCATCCAGATGATTAATGAAGATGTTAAACAAGACTGGACCCGGTACTGACCCCTGGGGTACACCATTAGTTACTGTCCTCCTACTAGACCTTGTGCTGCTGCTGACTGCCCTCTGGGCCTGGCCATTCAGACAGTTTTCAGTCCACCTCACTCTCTGCTTATCCAGCTCATTTACTTGCTCTAAAAACCCCACGATGCGACAGTTATGGAAAGTGCTATGTAAAAGCCAGGAATTGTTATTAAATCTCACCCTTAGTCAGCAAAACACTTAAACATGTGCTTAAGAGTTAGGGTAAGCTTAAAATGCATTGGGACTCAAACACCTGTTTAAGTGTTGTGCCGAAGCAAGAGGGATTGCTGAGCAGTGGTAACACGCTCCTAGGGCACCTGTTGCACTTAATGCTTTTACGTTAACAAAGTGCAACCTGGAACAAAGCTGGATTTCACTGCTGAGATGCTCTGCAGGGGGGACTTCGCACTGAAGTGCCCACCTACAGCCCAGTCCTAAAATCACCACTGTCCTCCTCAGCAGGGAGATTTTACCACTAAAGGACAGGGCAAGTACAACTCCTCCTGCTGCAATAGTCAGGGCTGACCCCAAAGAGCAAGGAGAAAGCCAGCCAACGCGGCAGACGGGCAGAAAGTCCTCTAAGCTTTAAAGGAGGTGTTCGCTCCAGGGTCTTTGGAGGAGACTCTCTCCATCAATTTATTATGGAAGGAGCACAGGACCATCAGCTTCCTAACTTTGAACTGGTCTTGGAGTTATAGAAGCAGCACAAAAAACTTAATTTTAAAAGAAATCAATGCCAAAACTTGCCTTTCCGGTCTTGAAAAGCTTGTAATGTTGTTCTGAAGCCAAAGCTTCTCTGCAACCTCAATAATTGCAAATAGATTGAAAAATCAGATTCTCACCTAATGATCAAAATTTGGGAGCTGGAGTCTGAAGGGAAAAATTAAATTGCATGGTCTTTGTGGTAAAATTGACAGATCTGAGAATACAGTAACTCATACAGCCTGAAAAACCTTACAGCTGGATAGCGTAGAAGTCTCTTGCTTATAATAATTTTTAAAATGTCTGTTCTTGCTAAAGATTATTTCTAAATTAGTCTGTATTGGGAGCCGATCCATTTTATGCTTTCATTCAAACAGCCTGCTGCTTTAATTTATATTTTTATGAATGCATAAAAGAAATATATTTGTGTACTTACGTAAAGATGTGAGTACCGCTGAACAAAATGCCTGAGCGCTCCACAGTCTTCCAGCATTTATCTGCCTGGGAAAGGGCAGTTCAGGCTCTGGCACTTGTGTCAAAGGCTGATTTTATTTTGTTGCTTTGGTTTTTTTAATCAGTTCATTTGAATATTCATTTGAACTCATTTGTTTCAGAGATCCTGAGCAGATCCCTGTAGCACAATGAAATCAGGCAACCAGGCTCTGGTCATGCAGATCAGCGTGCAGGGTTGGGCCCCAAAGCATTAAAAAAAATTGGCCTTTAATGATAAAGGAGACAAGAAGTTAAACTGAAGTGCTTTCAATGCAAATTCACCTTTACACCAAATAAGAAGAGTCGCCTTGAACAGCTGAAGAAATTAAAGCAAAAGAGGAATTCTTACATTGAACTTTGGCCTACTTTTTTATATGTGTGTGTCTCAAAAAAAAGGAATTCAATAAATAGATGCATGGAAGCCATTGCTTAGTGAGGACTGTGGAGACAGCAGGTTGACTTCACACCCTGCCTTGCACAGAGGATGTACCAGTTTGCTCTTTCTAAACTGTTTCATTCTAGATTTCAAGATGGAAATGCTCTACTTCTAGAAAATAAAATAAAATAAAATAACATATAAAATAAAGAGAAAAAGCAGGTACTAAAAACCCAGAGTATATAACATTCAGTAAGTTGGACAGCTTTCATTGCTGTGCCAAAATACTCAGGAATACCTCCTTTCCATCCCAATTTGCATCATCAGATCTTTTAAAAAAAAACCAGATGCCCCAAAAACTTCCTGTTCAGCATAAAAAACAGTCCCAAGAATGGATTTTCCAGTGGCCTAAATGCTCCCCATTGAACTCAAAAGGGTCCTGGACGGCCTTCCTGCACTGGACCCAAGAAGAAGCTTCTCTTGATATAAAAGTCTGCTGCCAAAGCATGCAATGAATGGGACTTTTCCCTCTATATATCCTTGTCAAAGTCTGAAGGTGTTCAAGTAGAGAGATCAGAATCCGGCCTCTGGTGAGGGGACAGCCCAGATCCTTTGGGTACAGAGAAGCACTACAAGCTTTAAAAAAAAAAAAAAAACAAGAAACCTGGCCATCATCGAGCACCACACCTTTAGAAACGCAATGATCAATTTGGTTCCTTCTCCTTTCTCCCTTTCCTTCCTGGGCATTGATCCAGACGATGCTCTCTGTGGTGAGAACTGCACGCTCAGCCTCGCAAAGGACTGGGGGAAGCTGAAATGAGAAGTTCCCAGGACTGGCTCAGAAACACACTGACTTGGAGAAAGCCTCAGCTGGCTGCCAACCAGCTGTGGGAATTTCTCACCCAACGTTATGGAGTGTAAGCTCACACGTCAACCTCAGGCCCATAAAACATCCAGTAGAAATGACTTTGTCAGAGATTAATTGCATGTAATGGTTTTGGAGCCGTCAAAATCGAGATCTGCTGGTGTTTCCATAGTCTCCCCAATTGTATCCAGCCTCTAGGACCATCACAGTTTCAAATCTGCCAAACAGAGGATCTCTTTCCCCACAAGTGCATTGGATGGGATGCACAGAGCAGCATGGGCAGGACAGTTGAGCAAGGACCCAACATGGAAGGACACATCCTATTGTGGAGCAGAATTAGGACGCTGAACTGTCAAAAGACAACTCTGAAATAACCTGTGGCTCTGTCCTGAGCAAGCCCTGTCCTGTCACGCTGAAGGAGAGAGAAGCCCTGCGAAATAAATCCAAATGTACTCCAGCACGTTCCAGCACATAGGAACACTGTGACAGGTGCCTGGCTTTATTCTGAGATTAATGTGTTCAATTTGTCTATGTATGTTTGGTTTCATTGCACATAGCTGCAAACATTTATCCAAACTGCCTTAGACCCTGAGACTGTTACTCCTTGCACCTACTGACAGCCAAGGAGGAGATGGCTGTAGATGTTTGGAGAAGGCCAAATGGAGACGGAGGAGATGAGAACAAGGGAGATGGGGAAACAGTACGGTATCTCCACTCCGCGTCCTGAGGTGGGATGGGAAGAGAAACAGGATTTGAATATCATGCAGAGGTTTTTGCAAGAAGTAGATGTGGAAGTGGAGGGCAGCAGTCTTGGTAGCCATCTGAGTCTGACCTAGAAGAATGGACTTTTAGTGCCAGTCCCTCTCCATGACTCTCCCCCCAACAATTATAAAAGAAACACAGGATGACAATCCATGCACCTTGGTTCCTAAGACCAAATGGGAGGAATCCTGGCCATATACCAGCCTTGAAAGACAGCTTAGCAGGACCATAAAGTGATTCTTTCATCCTTGAAACCCAGTGCAACAGGAACATCTAGTGTCCAAGGAAAAATTCTGCCTCTTTAAAATACCCCTTGAGAGCCCGGTAAAATAAACGCTCACCTCTTCCACAGCTGCATCTCCACAAACCCCAACATGATCATTGAACGTCTGAATGTGCAAAGCTAGCTCACACAGGAGCAGTGAATAATTTGAAAACAAATATTAGCACTATGCTAATATGCTCATGGACAAAAGAAAGAACTTTTGGATAAGGTGCTACACTGAGACATGGGCAGCTGCTCCAGGGCCTGCCTCCACCAACTTACTAATAGCTCAGCTGACATTATTGTTGTTCATACTACAGTGACAACCAAAGCCCCACTGTGCTAGGTGTTACAAATGAACAGGTGATTTTATGTCCCAAAGGTTTACCTCCAAGTAACTTAAAGACAGGCTGAGGTTGAATTATAGCACTCAGTTAACCACGGGAGAATCGAGGCACAGAGCATTTCAATACAGAGGGAAGATCCCACATGAAATTTCTGATCAAGCTGTGACCGGATATAAATTTTTCCTAATTATCAACTTTACACCCAGAAATTCCTTCCTCTCCTGGGAACAAACAGTTTTCCTCCTCATCAGGCTGTTCATGAGGATTAGCTTGACAGAGCGAGAGCACTGGATGGGAGACGTTCTGTGTAAAACACTCAATGTATGAAGCCGCAGCCTGAAATTATAAACAAGAAGAGAAAAGGGGATTAAGCTATTGAGGACTGTAAGGATAATTTGTTCTGTGAACTGTCCATAGGTATAGCAGGAACCAACTAGCCTTCAAAAAAAGCAGGTGTGGAATGGCACACCTTTTCCATTGGCTATGAAAAGAAAAGAGAAAAAAAAAAAGAAAGAAAAATCCAAATCCAAAATGATTAACATACTTTTTAAAGAAGAGTTACCCTGTCATGTTTAAATGGATAGTGGCATTGATGGCACCGGAGGCTTGAGTTTACGAACAGATAGTATGTGACTTCGGCAGGAGTCTCTTGGCCTGCGGGAGGATACTGAACAAATGGTCCCTCCAACATCTGTGTCCATCTTTTCCTTCCTCCAGTTCTCCTCTTTCTTTCCTCCTGTACTTCCTTCTACAAATTCTTGCCATGAATGGAAAAAGAGACACTTTGAATAAGAAACTGATCCTTACCTGATACATCAAGGATTTGGCTGGGACTTGACACCTTCCATAAAAGATAAGATGAGCCAGGGCACATCTGCAGCTCCAAGGTTGCTTGATTTGCTTGATTTGCTTGCTTTGCATCAAATGCAAATGTCTTGGTCTTCAGCAAGAGGCTCAAACGTATGAACACCATTTACCACAGGGTATGAATATAAAAATGGATGATCAGAGCAGCTGACTTGTTGAGAGGTCACAGCATAACACCCTCAGATAGCTCCTTGGCTTGCTGTACCACCAGGCTGCAAGATCTTTCATTTCAGGAGGAAGAAGGGGAATCCGGACAGAAAAATGTGGCATGAAACCCAGGGTCTGGCATTTATTTCCACCCACAGTGCAGCAGGAAAAGGCTGGAATCTATTAAGTAGTTCAAAATTGAACAGGATCCAGTTGTCACGCTGAACACTTGATGTTTATGGAAAAAAAAAAAAATTCACCACAATATCAATTCTAGCAGTTATGAAGGCACAGAGGTACATCCATTATGAACACAGTCTCCTGAAGAGCCTGCATTCAGACAGCATACTGATTAGCAAGTAGTAAGGGATCTATTACATTTAAAGTCAGTCTAACATGACCAAGGAATAGAAGGAAAACTGTTCTCCTTGTGGTCTATGGGATGGGATATGGGCTTTCTAACCAGGAAGATGATGCTCAGCCAAGAGTGTCCAGAATTCGGCAGCTCCATATGAAACCTGTCAGAGCTGCAAGTCCTCTGAAACCAAGGGCAGGAGAACAGATGAGCAAGGAGTTTGGTGCATCCATCATCACCCAACGGCACTTTGATACCTTGATTCTCTCCTCCTGTAAAACATCATTTCCAGTTCAGAACTGTTTTAGCGAAAGGTGAAGGCTTGGCAAACAGTCGTACTAGAAACCTTGTGGTCTATCTGGGCAAATATGAATTCCGATGCCTTACCATGGTACATACCGATTTCTGTACCTGTTACCACCTCTGTGCAACGCAGGCAGTGATTTTTACACATTACGAATGCCGTGAGATGACGTAAAGCTGATACACCCTCCGGTATTCACCATGCAGCATACCCAGCAAGCCCAGTCAAAAACTCAACCCAAATCCTTTGTTAATTCCACATGATTAATACAGTGTATTAGAGAAAAAAAAAAAAATGCAAGCCTACAGTGTGGTTTGGTTCTTACACAGATGTTACAAGGAAAAGAATGGAGGCAGCCCAAGAGGTTCACTTCCTAAAGGAGAATTCAAGTCCTGGAAACCGTTTCACCGAACACGGGTTCCTTTTCCAGCCTCTGGTGTTCAGCAGCTTGGCAACACAGGGAGGGCTGAATGGAGATGCCGTCATGGAAGGGAGTCCTTGGCATTGCTGCATACCTGCAACTACCCTCTCTTGTCTCCGTTTGCGTCCTTATGGCTGTAAACAACATTCACCGCCACACAAAGCATCGCATTAAAAACATGTGCCATATGGAAGAAATCAGAACATTTCCGAGTAGGTCTTTCTTTCTCAAAGGGACTAAAGCGGTCCTCGCAGATGTTATGCACTGAAGCATAACTGAAATACATGCTCATTGTCTGAACTAGAAGCAAAATATTAAGCAGCAAGTGTTTTACAAGCCCACAATAAACACTACACGATGGTGAAAAGCCTCATGAGCCTCACCGAGTGTTAGAAGATGGTCCTGCTCCTAACCCTATGCTTCAGACGCTTAAGTGCAGTTTGTGGCTTAGTCCTCCTTGCAGGCTGATCCTTCTATCTGTAAACGGTCTGATGTCTCTGTTTCCACCAGCTGTGAAATGGGGGGGACCAGTAATTCACCCAGAGGGAGGTTCCAGTGGGTTCAACATTCATTCATAGTATCCAGAATTGCTGAG
Source organism: Morus bassanus (assembly GCA_031468815.1). Lineage (NCBI taxonomy): Eukaryota > Metazoa > Chordata > Aves > Suliformes > Sulidae > Morus > Morus bassanus. Next base: position 2,454,506 of record CM062567.1, on the reverse strand, counting down.
TTTGCTCCTCTAATTACACAAGTAGCTCCAACTAGGGTGGGCACTTTTAACAGAAATTAGGACATGAGATTATTAGCTTTTTTAGGGTAGTGAAGAGGTGAGGAACAGTGATATTGCCATGTTACAGATAAGCAATTGAAACACCAAGAGGAAAGATCCTTGTTTTCAGCTGATACAAAGGGAGCACGCCCAAAGTGAGCATGAACTCCAAGAGAGAGGATCTGAATTAAATCCCAAGCAATATGCGTGGCTGACAGCCTGAGGCGGTGCCAGAAATGAAACCCGGACAGACTAAGGGCAGATCTTCCACCTCAAGTTTCCTTCTCCTCTCTGAAGCAGTCCCATCCCACCCAGCAGAGCAAATTCCCCCCTCTGTCCTGACATAACCCAGCCCTCCAAAGCTTGCTTTTTGCTGCCAGGTCCTGAACAAATTCTCAACCAGTGAAAGCAGAGTCTACTTCCAAATCCACACCGTCCTTTTGAGAGGCAAAAGCCCCATCGCTCTCCCTTCTCACTGCTCCTAACCCTGTACTTACTACTATTCACCCCAGCCTGAATGATACAGGATCTAATTAAACTCTTAGGAAACAATAACAAATTGCCATAATCATGAACTCAGGCTTCTTAATTTTGGTGTTGAACTACTTTAACCCCTCTGCTGCCAAACCATAAAAAGGTTAAAATCCACTGGTTTAAAATTAAACCACTTGACAGAAGCCAGGCTGGACTTTTCAACCATTAAGCAAACACTTTTCCACTTCAAACAGGAGGCAGCTTGAATCCAGGGCGCTTGTTTTATCTTTGGCATGCCCTGGCTCGCACGCAGCCAGCCCCGCACGCTGTATTTAACTTGCCAAGGCAAAATGCTCACCAGTGACAGCATGGGATGAGCAAGTGCACACTGCACCGCTGCCACGGGGATGAGGCTGGTGGGCAAAGCCCAAGCCAGCATGTTTCCCACCAGGCCCACAACGGACAGCCCAAGCAGCCCCGTTCAGAGCCTCATGCCGAGCTGCGGGTCACAAACACACGAGCCCGGGGCAGTAGGCGAGCCAAGCGCTGTTTACTCTGCAAAGCCCAACTGTTAAACCTATGACTAGGACCATTACAAAATTATTTTTCTCTCTACCACGCTGAGGTTTGATATTGCTCACACACAGCGAGCAGACGCAAGGGATAACACTGCCACGGTTTTTCATATTAAATAGTAAATAGAGCCAATTTCTCTCCCAAACACTCTTCCCAGAGGCACGCTTCAACACTTGCAAGCAGCTTTGCTCCATTTCCTTCTCTGAAGAGCTTACCAGTGGTTTTTCAAAGCACTGGCTTTGGAAACACAGAGATTATGAGGCTTTGGTTAAATTAATTGCCTGAGAAACCTCCTTACACCATTTGTCTGAGGATTGCAAAGTGCCATGTTTATAACCAGCGTTTCAATGATTCCACAGGAGACATTCAAACTCCTGTGCAGAAACACATTTAAGCTCCAGTCATTTCAGGCTCACTCATCACTGCTGTGAACACACACCAGAGTATAAACCCACCCTATGATACAGCACAATCTACTTCTGTTTTGCAGCTGAAAAGCCTTCTCGAGGAAAACCTTTTTATTTTTTCCGTTAGAACCTCTTTTATTAGTTTTCTCCTTCTGCCTCTTAATGACAGAGCCTCCCACTTTTCACTTACTTGTAGTAAAAGACCTGCAAAGAACTAACAAACTGTGCGTATAAAAAGCAAAAGTTATCCTAGAAGTATGTCTCTATGCGTCATGCAGATAAGTCAGTGCAGAACGAAGCACAAGAATACCATTCAGCTTGTTACCTGCTACAGATGTCATCTATCTGGACTTCTGTAAGGCCTTTGACATGGTCCCCCACAACATCCTTCTCTCTAAACTGGGAAGATAGGGATTTGATGGGTGGACTGTTCGGTGGGTGAGGAATTGGTTGGATGGTCACATCCAAAGGGTAGTGGTCAATGGCTCAACGTCCAGATGGAGACCGGTGATGAGTGGTGTCCCTCAGGGGTCCGTACTGGGAGCAGTGCTGTTTAATATCTTCATCAACGACATAGTGGGATCGAATGTACCCTCAGCAGGTTTGCAGGTGACACCAAGCTGAGCGGTGTCAGAGGGATGGGATGCCATCCAGAGGGATCTGGACAAGCTCAAGAAGTAGGCCCGTGTGAACCTCATGAGGTTCAACAAGGCCAAGTGCAAGGTCCTGCACCTGGGTGGGGGCAACCCCAATATCAATACAGGCTGGGGGATGGAGGGATTGAGAGCAGCCCTGCGGAGAAGGACTTGGGGGTGCTGGGGGATGAAAAGCTGGACATGAGCCGGCAATGTGCGCTCGCAGCCCAGAAAGCCAACCGTGTCCTGGGCTGCATCCCCAGCAGCGTGGGCAGCAGGGCGAGGGAGGGGATTCTGCCCCTCGGCTCCGCTCGGGTGAGACCCCCCTGCAGTGCTGCGTCCAGCTCTGGGGTCCTCAGCACGGGACAGACATGGGCCTGTTGGAGCGGGACCAGAGGAGGACACAAAGATGATCCAAGGGCTGGAGCAGCTCTGCTACGAGGGCAGGCTGAGAGAGTTGGGGTTGTGCAGCCAGGAGAAGAGAAGGCTGCGGGGAGACCTTATTGCGGCCTTTCAGTACTTAAAGGGGGACTATAGGAAGGATGGGGACAGTCTCTTTAGCAAGGCCTGTTGTGACAGGACAAGGGGGAATGGTTTGCAACTAAAGGAGGGGAGATTTAGACTGGGAGTAGATAGAGTATTTTTTTACTGCAACTTCTCGGCCAAGTGAATACAAGAGAGAAGATCACTATTCCAAGATATTTAATAAGAAGAAATTACAGATTGTAAGCCCTCTGGGCACATGAAATGTAGCTAATGCACAGCTCTAGCATAGGTCACTTCTTACAAACAATATTACATTTTTTTTGCCTTAGTGTCAACACGTTGGGACTAACACAAACCACAAAATACTGAATCAGATGCAACAGCTGGTGCTAAAAACCACAACAATAAAAAGTATGGCACAAAGAATGCTAAACTAAACGACGTGTAATTAGTATTTACTTTTGGCAATCCTGGCTTGGACTAATTCAGTGGAGGGATTTGTTCCCAGTCAGCACCAGGTTCAGCTGACATACATTTTGTGCAAAGTGTACTTTTAAGTTCATGAAATAATTAGTTGTGTAAACATATCTTCTTTTCACAGTAAAACACCAGTGATTTGGGTATCGGAAACAAAGAGAAGAACCCCAGACAATATTTTATTTCACAGTACATAGTGTATGTATATATAATCACCATATTCAGCAAGTAGGTAAAGTGCATGCCAGTAACAACTTGGACTGTAAATTAAGAACTCGCAGTGCAGAAGTACGCTTTACTCCAATACTAACAAACGAATATGAAGTAATACAAAACAAGGCAGAGTAAGGTCTTGAAAACAACATACTCTACGTGATTTATTGTACCTTTCTTTAAAAGGTAGGCTGAATTACTCTGAAACAGGAAAATTTCGCATCAACTATCAGGAGAATAAACAGTTCAAAGCTTCACTAGTTAAAAATATTGCACCAAAAATGTTGTATTTGAAAGCAATACAAGAAGAATTTTTTAATATAAAAACACTTAAAGAAGAAAAAAACATATTACAACAGCTACTTGGAACTAAAATAGCTGGTAAACTGCAGCAGTTGATGAAATGTGAGTTCTCTGCCACAGGCGATAAATACATGGATTACCTGGAATCTCTCCTATACAGTATCAGGAAAGTTAGGAGGGGAGAAGGTCTCCACTGTCCTGTAGTCTCGATGGAGCCAACTGTAAACTCAGCAAGACCTCTTAGACAACAGTTGACAGTATTCCCTTTTATTTTAGAAATACAGGTCTACTAGAAGTCTTGAAATGCTTCACCACCAGTTAGTGCAAATAAATAAAAGCCACAAGCTAGATGGATGTACCACGACTATCAAACGTTATACAGATGTCTACAGCTCCAACCACAGGCCTGTGAATCTGGAGCCAATGGAAAACCCACATGACGCTCCACACAAGTATTGAAGTTCCTATTTAGAGTGTCGGAGACGAACGGTAGGGAAATCCCGGGGAACTGAACAACACAGAAGCAAAGGGACAAGAGACCTTCCACTAACATCCATCAGAGACGTGGCAGCCCGGATCCAACACGGTACTTAGGGACCACGCTAAGTGAATGCTGTGTTCACAATGCTCTGAGGACGTTGCATCCCATGTCAGACTATTACCAAAAATATAAAACCACTGCATGCAAGTGAGGGATACAAACAGTGAACTCCAAGAACTGAATAAATTTGCCCATGAAGAAAATCACTTTCTCCACTCCAAAATCAACTCCTTCACTATGCGTGCAGCTTAAAGGGAAAAAACAAAACACATAAAAACGTGTAGATGATCATCGAAGATCAGCAGTCCCTTTTTGGAAAGCAGAAGCATGTATTTAACTTCGACACTCACTTTTTATAAGTGACTTAAGGAAGCAAAATATCTATTGAATGGCAAAAAAAAAAATCTGCTCAATAAGTAGATGTCTCTACCAATACATGCACATTAACTAACGTTCTTTTGATTTCCCAGGACTTGGGAACAGGCAGCTGTGGCCACTAAGTCTTCATTGCTCTTATAAAATTTCTGGGTACATTAAAAGCATGATTGAAACCTATTAAAACTATTTGCTCAGGGAACACAAGGTTTTATCACCATCATTTGCTCACCTCAGCATTAACTTACAAAAAATAGCCTCAATGACTTGCAGTTGGACATCTGGCCCTTAGTTCAGCTATTCACTATTTTAAAGAAAGACCTTGAGAGAGAATTAATAGGCTGTAATCATCTAAAGTAGTCTCATATGCAGTTCATTTCTCCTTCACTTCTTCGTTGCAGTAAAAAAAAAACAAACTTTCAAAAGCAGCAACATAAAAAAGCACATAAAAGTTGATTCAGATTATATCACATCCCTTCATATTTACAGATTTTCTGTAGTAAAGAATCCACTATCATTGTTTCACCGTAATTAAAAGTCTTGGCCTTTTTAACCCTAAAACAGCCTTCAAACATCATCCAAGTCTGGAAACTTTTTCAAAACCCTCCAGAACTCAACAACAGCAGCATCGTATTCCAGACAATATTGCAAACACCCCCCACGCAATCAAAGTGTCCATTAAAGAAAGTCTTGAAAAATACAGTTCCCCAATCCTCCTCTTCCTCACAATACCATCCCCACTGGCTCCTGTGGGCGCTACGTTAGTTTCTTTATCCTGCGGTTCTGCTTGTCAATATTCAGCGTTGCACGGTCTACAGAGGTAGTGATGGAATCGAGAGCTTCGTCCTGTCTCTCCAGCTCGGCTTCTGCCTCCAAGGCAAGGCCCTTCAGTTTCTTTAGTATCTGTCAGAAGAAAAGACTGAGAGCTTTCAGCGACCGACCAGCCAGTTCTTTGAGAAATGTAATAGACCCATGGCAATTAGTTATTTTATTGCTTTAAATGACCAAATCATTTGTTGGAGCCTGCCCTGAAGCGTGCTGGTGAAAAAACAGAGGTCTTGCTCCGATAAACTGAATTGAGATTAACTAAACAATGAGCTGAAGACAAGAAAAGTCAAATCTGAAATGTCAGGGTTATATGGGGAGAGGGAATAAATTAGAAGTAAAAATCAGTGTAAACATCAGCTTTTTGATGGCTCTGTTATTATCTCCTTGGTACATCTGCATCTTAGAGCAGAAGCTTGTCCTGAGATGTTGCACACGGTGAGAGCCGACGCAGACGGAGAGCGTGGCTGGTGCGAAGCCAGAAAGGGATCATGGCTGAAGGCATAGCAAGGTTAGGCAGGGACCAGGTCAAAGGACAGAGAACACTGTTCTACTACAATCCACTAAAGCAAGAAGCGTCATTGGATGGAACAGAAGGGGAAAAGTGAGACTTGAACAACTGAACAAATAACTTTCAAGGGACTGGAGGGTGGTGTGGGATGAACAGACAGACATCAAGGCAGCCAAGAGGCTCAGGCTGTACCCAAGATGAGAAACAACAGATGCACTGGCTACAGCTCTATTCCAGGCTGAAAGCATTATATTACATATCAACCAGTTTACACTACACTTCACAAATTACTGTTTGTATGTGGGACTGTAAGCAAACAACCTAAGCTACTCCAAGATCGTGAGGGGACCCTGTTGTCTGAAAAAGCCTATAGATACTGGTCCAAAGAGGGCAGAAGCCTCTAGCCTCTAAAGTGAAAGGAGAAACAAGGCTGATGCATTCTTAAGCCTAGGAGACATCAATAATGATACCATACACTGACTTATGGGGCCTACTCAACTTTAATTTTCATCAGTTCACGCAACCAAGTCCAAGAGCAGAGATCCAAACAACACACGAAAAATCTGTCTTTATTCCTTACCCTGTAACACTGGCTCCTTTCAGCAGTAGTCCCAGGCATGAGTTAATAACATTGCCTTTTCTTCCCTCTTGTGGCCACTCCCTTAATAAGCCTGGTTGCATGAACTGAAAGCACCTGCCTGATAGGCAAGCCTCAGCTGCCTTCCCTCCAATGTATCAGGGGGAGATTTGGAAGCCTACATGATCTGCTTCCATAGGCACCCACAGATGGGTCCATGAGGATATCCTCACACTGCCTGCTTAATAAGAGCAGTTTATCCAATCAATTGCAATAATAGTCTCCAAGAAAGCAAATTATCCCAGCACTATCCTACAACATCAACTGCTATGGTACATGAGCATCCAGGTAATGCTGCTGAAGATATCAGAACTGCAGCCTGTCTAACGAAATAAATCTGTGGCTTTCGGTAAAATAGGGGAAAAGAATTGTACTCTCTAGCTGGTTTCTTTTTTTTTTTTTTTTCATAACAACTGGCAAACTCTGTTTTCTTGTTTTCCTTTTAGAATATATATAATCAGCCCCCAGAAGGCTGCTGTGAAAAATCAGCAACCCCTTTATCCACATGTGGGGCTGAATTCCACAGCAGTCCCACCGTTTACAGCTATGCAAGTTACTGGTTTGAGAAAAGCAGCAAGAAATATCATATCTAGCTGGAATGGCAGGGGAATTTTACACAGGCAAAATGCTTTGACTAAAGCTGGACGTCAGCCGCAGTAGTGAGATTTATCTCATAAAATATCTCTCAGCTCTTTCCATAAATCACAAGCAGCTAGAAATACAGCTGTGTGAATAACTGGTTTTGCAATTTGGCTGCCAAAGCAAAAATACAAAACAAACCATGGATCAAGCTTAATCTACCTTTTTGTGTTCTTACCAAAACTACAAGCTAAAACCCCCTCTGTTTCTACCCCAAATGAAACACTTCAGGTTCTTTCACTGTAACAGGAAAATGCGGCTGAATTCCCCAAACTGGAGGTGGTAGACACGTGTAGTATACGCACCGAGAAGAAAAATTACATGATCAGATCTCTCACGTGTGTGATTCAGGACACGGGCCTGAAATAAGGTCTTGCCTCTCCTGAGGAAGTAACTTTACTACTTGGAAATGGGAAGTTCAGAGGTGGCTCTCCCTCAGCCCTTCCTTTGAGCTTCTTCCCCATATATTTTATATATACAGACATACATATAAATACATAAAGTAGCCAGTGCTACATGAAATGACTCCTACCATTCATAAAGTCACAGTGTAATTAAGATTGAAAAAGACCTCTGAAGGTCTTCTGGTCCACTCCACCCAACTAAGAGCAGGGCCAGCTTCAATGCTCAGCTGAGAGAAGATTACAGGGTTTCAGCCTCCACACCAATAAACTTTTAATTCTTTATACTAGTTTAAGAGAGAAGAGACCTCGCTCCTTCAGTATATCCTAAATGATGGCAGTGAAAGACATGTGCTTCACCATTTGCAGGTGATTTAAAGAAGGTCCACGCTGACTTTTTTTCAGTAAGTTTACTAAAAAGTTTTATCCAACACCATCCCAAAACTTGTCTTCCAGCACAGCAGAACAAAAGCAGCAGCAGCTGCCGACGCTTTCTAGATCAAGGCTTGACACATGCTCCAGAATGGTCCCTCTGGCCATGCAACACCTCCACCTTCTGCTGCAGCAAGGCACAGGCTTTTGGAGTTTTATCACCAAGCACCCTTCACAGTGTGGTAAGTTCAGCTTTCCTGAGCCATGTCCTCACCCAGCACGTCTCAGCTTGTAAAATGTATTGAGATGGGCGCATAAGGTAAATGTGGTGCCATGCAGTGCAAACCTCCCGGAGAGCTATGCAGCAAAGCAGGGGCTGGCATGAGAGGATGCAGAAAGGAAGCAGGGACGCTCCTCCTTCCCCACCTCTCCAAGAGGCACCCAATTTATTTGTAAATCAAAATTGTGCCAGAAAAAGGCTCAGGTTTGCCATGAAAAACACTTTATTTTTAGTTTCCAACCAGATTACTTTTGATAGTCTTCGCATTCATTAGAGCATACTTCACATTTAAAACACAGAAAAAGACAAAACTGTTGAGAACAGAAAAGCTTTTAAAATACGAAAGCAGTAAAAATGGAAACTCAGTCAGCTACAGGGCTCTGCTCAGTTCACCTGCCAATTAGGCTCTGCCTTGAAATGCAGAGGGCAGTGACTGATGCGGTTACTCACACACAAAAATAAAAGGCAAGCGGCTCACTTTCATCTGCTAATTCTCTTTGCCTAAGAGAGTCTGGTAATAAATCCCTTAACCCTTTGTCTGTCAGCATCTTCAACCGTTCAAGCGAAGTGCTGCTACTCAATCCCATGGGACCTGAAATCATTAAGATGCTTTTCCAGCACAGCCCACAGAGCTCGCTGGAAAGAGTTACTGGAATCTGAAGTCTGGCCAAAGCTGGTCACTATTTTTGCAAAGCAAAATGATGGCAAGATGTCTAGTTATCACTGTTCCAGTTCTGTCAGCTGCTCAGAGCAGCAGTGCCTTCTGTGCCAGCACGTAATTTGGATGGTGAACCAAGACGTGAAAACTCAGCATGAAACACTATCTGTTACCCAAAGCGAAACAGCAGGTATGAGCCCATCAAAGACGCATTTTAAAGGCACATTCAGGCACTGGTCAATCTCACATTGAGACAGCCTCAGATTTATGCCACCAGATTATAATTTGGAAAGTCTGATTTGTCCTTGTGGCTCTGCCACAGATTTTGTGTGCAACTTCAGGCAAGTTACCTAATATTCCCACGCACGGAGTTCTCGCTGTAAAAAACAAGGAAGGAAATTTGTCACTGTTCTCCAAATCCAAATCCAAATCAGCAGACTTTGGCCTCGCTGGGAGAAGAGGAATCCATCCAACCTCTGTACCCCAAGTTCTTGTATAGCCTCTGGGGAGCCAGGCAATGCAGTGCAGTTTATGTCATGATTCATCTGCTCTATTTTACGTACCTGCTTAAGAAGTTCAAGCACTGCCCACTCCTCTTTGCATCGGCTCAAGCGAGAGCCGAGCAACCAGCTTAGCTGGAGACAGTCACAACAGACACAAATGAAATGGCGGAAGAGGACTCCAAGCCCATGAACCTGCTCAGTACTTAGCCCTATTACTTTATCATTTTGCCACACCACCTGAAGACCTAAACTCCAAGTGTCAGGCACTGTACAGAGAGTGTATCCTAAAGATCTGACAACAGAGACCTCAGTTTGGTTTGGGTCGTGAGATGCCATCATAATAATGCAATTTAGCTAAAGCTTGTGAAATATAATTGACCATCTCAATACACTGAGTATCCAGCACTAAAAATAAGATACAGAAAGTGTCACTGTGCAGGAAGTATTGCCAACTGTAGTTTGAACTCCCCGAAATCCTCCCTGAGATCCACTCCATTATCCCTGTGTAAGTGAGGCCTGAATGCTAAAGCAGAGCACATACAACCAGAAAAGGCTCTTGAAAGCAGCTTCCCCAGCCAAATTCACCTATTATTAGGAGACAAAGAACTGTCATTTGCAGGACTCTGAACTAGAGTGCAAACAGGAGGTTTTGACAGTGATAACTTGTCATGAGTTAATATGGTGCTTCACCTCTGTGCTGGACATACAGTAGGTGAGCAAAAAGTGAGGACAACATCTAAAATATTCCAATTCATAGTCCCATTGTAAACTCAAACCCACAGCAGGGATTGGGTTGGGTGATTGAAGTGATTATTAATATTAAGAGGCCTGTCCACATCCTCTCCTGCTGCACCTGGAAATGGGCAGGGAGACAGGAGAGAGCGGAATCATCTTAAACCACTGCAACACAATTAGAGGACGTTTGTCAACACCTCATGAGACAAAAATCTATGGATTTACGTTGCTTTAACATGCTTCCTGTTTGGGATTGTTGCTATCAGCACTTGCCCATAGCTATGCAAAGCACAGACATTCCTTCTGCTTGATCCAGAGTTGCATTTGGTGTACAAATACCCAAGCTCTACACCAGCCGCTAGCAAAAGTGCTTCTGCCTGCTCGAGAACATCAGGCTGTGTCGGCTATTCAGACAGTATGGAAGGGTCACTGTTTACTATCTTATTCTTAGTGACTCATTTCTCCCATTATTTCTTCTTGGACTGGTACAAAAGTCTGATTTTATTTACTTTCTCAGGGAGTACTAAGCACTCATGGTGCCACTAGCATACCACTGGCCTTGTCTGATAAAAAATACTCAAGCAGCTCCACAGGCTTAACTACCACATTTTATTTTGGTACCATTAAATACTTAAGTTACACTCGAGCAAATACAAAGCATTATTTGTGAGGACCTCGGTTCTCTCCCCTTATCATGCCTTCTAAAAGATAAATCCAGAGCATGGTCATTACACGTGTCTGTTAATATTGGTTTTCTGTTCATCACTATAGGCCATGGAACAAGGCCATCCTATGAGCAAACTCGGTATTTAGCACTTGGAATGAACAAAACAACAACAACTCAACAAAACTCTTTCTCTCTGACCTAACGGTTGTGATTTCCTGAGATGAGGGCATGATAAAAGGGTAAATAAACACTGAAGAGACTCTGAAAGTAGCAAAAGACTGAAATGGAGCCACCTAGACTCAAGAAGACATCAAGGAAGAAAACATCATGAAGATATACACCGGGATTTGTTTTTTCCCCAGATGTTACAGAATTAACTTCTCTAATACTATCTCTGTCTTCATGGCATAGCCAATCTGCAGACAGTAAATATCAGGGCAGCATTTCTTTGGCTGGAACGGTTTTGGAAATTAGAAAGCACTGGTTTGGCAAAATAAATTCAAATTTAGCGAATTCCCCCCACCCTTGACCACAGACCTTAAGCTAATATTATCATATACCCTCCCACACCCGGTGCCGTTATGTCAGCCACAGCGAGGTGGTAGGCAGAGGCTCAGCCAGAGACCACAGGAACTTTGTAGGCTTCTTTCTCCATCTCTATAGCACAGCTAAGGAACACAGCTCACACTGCCACAAACTCTTGTGTTTTTTAACATAAACGTCCCTTCGTGAAGTCCTGGTGAGGTTCTTTACTCAGGCACCCAATCACAGCTGCAGATGCTCAGGGCTTCCAGCTCTAATGGAAGGAATTTGGTATCATTCAACAATTCCTGTTGCAAAACATCTATTGTTATTACTGCAAGTAATTTGCCTTTGAGGAGAGAGGAAGAGCAACAACTATTTGTACATCACAAATTCCTCTTACTTCTCCAATTCAAAAGTTCTGCTGGACTTACCTACATCACAAGTAATGAGGGGGACAAAGCCCAGCTCTTCTGAGCTTTGTGATCTTCTTTTTTTTTTTAAAAAACAAGTGCTTGCATTACAGATAATCAAAGAATAAAAGATCATAATACTCAAAAGAGGAAACTGCTCAGAAAAAATGCTGTAGTTATCAACATAAGGACCTCAGATACCTTTAATTCATTCATGGAAGTCTGATGCCACAAGTATCGTTGTCTTCAATGCACGTTAATACTTTACACTTGTAACTGTTTTCCCCCTTTACTCTCCAAATGCTTTGCAAATGTGATTAACCATCATCCTGCTCATCCCAAAGTGGGAGCTGAACTGAAGCAGTGCAAAGAAGGTCTCTGGGAGCAACTGCATCAGTGAAAGACAAGGCCTTGCTGCAGGCTAAAACGGCTACACGACTATGCCTGCTGCTCATTGAGGAGGCATGTTTGGAGAAAAATTACCAAGCAGCAGGCTACACCTTCAGCAAGGAGCACCCTACAACGTAGCTCATGACTGACTGCTTAAGGCCACACAGCTGGAAATGAGATAAAGCTCCTGGTTCCCTGTCCTGCTTTCTATTTAGGGACTTAACCCACTTCTCAACCATAAAATGACTGAATATGGCAAATAGAACCTTAGATAAAGCCTTGACGTACCTTAGATAAGCATTATCTGCTCAGATGTAGTTTCAAGATCTTCACCTCAATGCTTCCAGGGGCTCAATACCCAAAAAGCTTTGTATGGCATTTACCATGATGCTGCCCTTGAACCCCATTAGAACACATCCCCAACCTCCACACCTTTTAAATCCGCTTTTACCAGCAGGAACTCCCCCCTTCAATCATGCTTTCCTTCACTTCCACATCTTTACACTTCCCCTCTAAACATTACCACATTCTCTCCTAACAGAACCAAAAGATCCTGAGCTATTTCACTCCGCTTGAACGCTTTAGAGCAATGAGAAAAAGCAGTGCTTGGACAACTCCTCGGAGCAGCTGGCGAGACACCAGTCTGTGCAAGATGAGAGGCTTCACTCCCAATTCACAAGACTTGTTGGAAGATGCTGAACTCCCGCCCTGTGTTTCCTCGGCATCTCCTGTCACAGCCAACTGCTTTGCTAATATCAATCACCAACAAAGGTTGGTGTTCAACTGTCAAGAACTGGCCTTAGGGAAGCAATTCTTAGAGAGCCTTTTTTGAAATGTGTAGTAAAATGTGTCTTCAACAGTCATCCATGACCAACAAGCCTTCATACTGTATTTAGCTTTTTTCGGTCTGGCTACAAATCAGAGTAACAGTGCTGAAAACTGACATTTAAGGAAAGAACACCTAACCCTTCTGAACACATAAAAGCTGTACGAAGTGTATGCACACATGAATTGGAGATTGCTGCTATTTGTACAACTATGACTGAGGAGCAGTCTCCCTTAAAATCTTCCACAAGGTCAACACCACTTCAGAAAATGCCCTTTTTTTTTTTTTTTAAATAATAAAATGATATACCATGGAGATAAGCTCTTTAAAAGATGAGAAAAAAGGACAATGATTAAATGGTGAATAGTCCATTCTGTTTTTGAAAAAACCCAAATAAGACATTTCAGTCAAAAGGTCTTGATTATATTTTGGTTACAGAACCAAGTTTTGGTCTAAAACTGTGTATTTACGTGGTGATTCCTAGTAAGGAAAAGGAACAGGAGTGTTATAGGAATTATGGCATGTACCTTAAAATTATTAATGACTGGAATGATGATTAAAGAGGCCTGACTCTCAGGGAACAGGTGCTAAGCAATTATTCGGAAAAAAATCAGGCCAATTCACGGCCTGTCAGTTTGGCATTCAGATCCTCTCCCCACCCACACCACCTCACAAGCTCACCCCAAACCGTTAACTGGCTTAAAAATTCTTGGCTTGATGTGGTATAAATAAATACCAGAATTGTCTTCCGAGTTCTAGTTAACCTTGGAAGCGTTTAGTTTTGTTTTAAACAACACTGGCCATTTTAACACTGTTTCTAGTTCACTATCCAGCACAGAGAATTTCAGATATTTCTGAAATTAACCTTTTGCAAAGGTTAAACTCTCACCCAACTGTCTTTTGGTTAATTTTAATAAATATTTTTCTTGCAAGAAGTTTTCATTTTTAGCCACTCAAGTCACTACTAAGAACTTGTGACTCTCAAATGCACTCAAGCTAACAGAAGTTGCTGTATTCTAATTCTCAACCATAAAATAAAAGAAGGTGGCTAGAAAACTGCAGGTTTGGCTAAGAGGCAATAGAAGTAGCAGCAAATTCACACGACGGTATCACCAATCTACAGATGGAATACTAAAGAGAATAAGATGCTAGAGGGAAAAAGTAATTAAAAAAATATATCAAGAATGAAGCTTAATCTTCAACCACATCTTCTGGTGTGGCTGTGATCATCACCAGTAAACTTATTTTAATGGAAAAACCACTAAAACCATACTCCTTTGCTCTTCCAGTTAGTTCACTGTTTCAGATCAACCAAATACGACAAAGAGGGATTCTTCACTAGAAGTTCTGAACATCAGCTGTGAGAGAAATTCCTTAAAAAGCCATTTAGAGGAACAGTATCAGACTGGATTACTTTAAATAAATATTTTTTTCTAGTAAAATCTCCAACTTATTTCCCCTTTATTACTGTGCTGGACTGCATACTTATTTCCTAACTACAAGGTCTCTCTGTGTGTTTATAAAACACTTTGTTCAGGTTTGTGGATGTTTCTGAAATAGAAATGCTAGTTCTTACTAAAAAGAATAAGATAGCATAGGGAAAACACAAAAAAGCTGAAAATGATTTAATTGTTAAGCTTCTTAATCTTCAGAAAAAAACGGTTACAGTTAAGGATTTTCCTTGGGTTATAATCCTGTCACTTAATGTATTTTGCTGATAATCCCTGATTTGTTCAAAATAGTTAAAAACAAATATAAAGTTATCAGTGTATTTTAATCACAGGCTTGATTAACTGATTTTTAAAATACGCCCATCTAAATTTAGGGAGAGGAATATTTTGTTAAGAACAATGACTACGTTTCTGGTGATGAAAATGCACGTTATTAAGGAAGAAAGGGGACTGAGACAACTGTTATCGAAGTTATCCCAACTTATACCTGTTTAAGCTCTTTTGCTTCCTCCTGAGAGATCTTCTCTTGCTTCTGCAGCTGAACCTGGTCATCGTCCACCCCTTCTTTGCCTCCCACCGGAGAGCCGGGCTGCACCACTCCTCCCAGGAGCCCTGTAGCTGCAAGAGAAATTCGCATGGTCAGACTGCCATCTCCTGTACCAGTGGGGAAGACTAGTGCTAACGTCAAACTGGGTGACCTTTGTTTTGCTCCACAGCAGTTCGTGAGGGGACAAGCGCACTCAGAGAAGCCTAACCCAACCTTGTCCGTTAAGCTATGTTCTTCTAGAAAGGATTTGAGCTGGATTTTGTACAACACCTAACCTGGAGGTGACCAGGCTGCCAAAAGATGACTTATTACAGGCAACATTTGGAGAATAGGTTGAATTTTGGGCTGTGGGTATTCATCTGAACAGAGCGCAAAGCAGCAGCAACACACTCCCAACCACATAAACGAGGATTCTCCACCTGCTGCTTCTTCTCTCTTTAATCTTTTTAATTAAAAGAATTTAGAAGTGATGGATCAGGGACAGAGCCCAAGAGTCAAGTCAGCAAACCTCTGAAACAGAAGGGCAATAGTGACGCTAACAGCCACCCCCCAGCTAAGCAGCGTGGACGCAATCCCTCGTGTAACATGCCACCTTGTCTTTTATTTAAAGCATCAGCTCTTATTGCACTATCTGATACTACCCAGTAGGGTAGCAGGGACGTGCTGCGAGGAAAGGTGGTTATTTCTGATGCAGATGGGTGCAAAACACCTGAGACACACATCTTGGCTCCTTTAGGCGCTTCAAACAACTCCAAAGCTCTCCCACTTAAAGAGGCACCAGAAAGGAAGCTAACGGTAGCGCTGCCACCTGCGAGCACATGGCCTGACCCAGCACAGGACAACGACAGCAGCCCTTATGTACGTCAGGACATCAGAGCTCATCACCAGGTCGAAGAGCTGGTGCCCAGCTGGCTGGCCAACTGACAGTGTACACCTGACCGCTTTGGATAGCGTTACTTCCCCGTGAAAAGGGAGACAAAAGCTAAACCAAAAGTACCAAAACCTAAATCCCTCTCAAGTAATTACTGCAAACTCATAATCCCTGGAATTATTCGGTTATCAGCCTGAGAGTCACTGGACTCAGATACCGTCAAGATTTAAGACAAGCAAGTCATTCACTGTACTAGTGTTACCCTGTGCAAATGCTCCTTGTATTCGGAGGGGCTAAGAACCAGGCACTGAAAAACGCTGCTTATGGTAAATTACTGGCGTGGTCTCCCTCAGAGGACAAAGCAGGGAGGGAATGACAGACCTTCCCATGGCAGCAAACAGCTATATGAGATTCTTTATGTTTCTTATCAGCTGAGTGTCACCATATGCTAATTATTTCATTAAAACCAAGAAATCTATCCATTTCACTCCATTAATCTCGCCGAGGACAAGAACAGGAGGTGGACATGACGAAGGCACACAAAAGAATGGGATGAGGAAGAAGAACTGGCATTTCCCAGAAATTTTCTAGTTTAAAAAAAGGGAGAGAACTGAATAGAAAGGCAAAAACATTTAAAAAGCAATTTTGTTTTGTTTGTGTTACACCCAGTTGGACTGTGAGACTCGCTGCCACCATATGAGGACGAGAAGCTACCAAACCTCTGAACAAAGTGCTGGAAACTCATAATAATGAGAACATTTGGTCACAGGGGTAAGCAGGAAAAATTCAGCAGTCTGGAGAGGGATAAAAAACACTGAATGCCAGTCTTCAGCTATAGGATTGAGACAGCACTGCCCTAGACTGTTACGCTGCAGACCCACTGTAGGATTTCTTGTGCGTTTTAATCCTGGGTAGCTGCTATCAGCCATTATTGAGGACGTTATTGGCTAGGAAAGAACTGGCTTGATCCAGCACAGAAGAACCTCTGTTACAAAACAAACCTCGCGACTCTGTCCTGAGCATTTAAACACCCGTGCGGCTTGGTCCAAAAAAATACAGTCAGAAAAGACAGGCAAAGCAGCTAAAAAGACTTTCAGATAATCTTTTGTGTCTAAAACTCTTCACAAATTCCTCTTCAAGGTGGAATCAAGCCAAAACTCTTAGGAAAGACGAGGTTTTTTGTATTTACTTATACAAATGTGCAATATGCACAACTTTAAGGCAGAACTAGTATAAACAGACAGGATCCAGATGAGACTATGACAGTTGCGGCAATGTTCACGTCTCCAAGCTGCACCACCGAGGGCAAAGAACGCTTCGAGCCAGTTCACCGAGACAGATGTACCTCCACTGCAAGGATAGTTCTCCTATAAGTCTCTGAATCAACATTTGCTATCTGAAAATACACACATATATTTTATACATACACAAAGGCAGGCATGCATAACACGGACTTTTTTTTCCCCTGCTTTTAGGAAAAAAAAAAAAAAAAAAATTAAAATCAGTATTTCCACCATGACAGCAGCCATGGAAAAAACCCAGAGGGTAAAACACAGTCCGTGACTGCCATCTTGTGACAGAAGACGGACGGCAACAGACTCCGGGGAAGGAACAAACAAGGGTTTTGGTGGAGCTGGAGAAGTCAGGATTTCCATAACCTCCAGTTTTCTTTACTGACATTTCCAAATTAAACAGTCAAAATGCAGGTGGGGGTAGGAGAGCAATATCCTTGACTCACTGACTCAGATGCAAACAGAGCAGAGCAGTGGGAAATTAAGCACAGTAGAGCTGTATAACCAATTATTTTATGTAACCAGCCTTAAGACCATCAGGAACTGAACACCAATTTGCTGGAATAACTCGGTGCTTAAGAAACCAGCAGGTTGTTTTTCCTCTAAGTTGTTGTGCTGACATTTTAGTGCCAGATGCCCAAGACTTACTTCCTGAAAATTAACAAGCTTTTCCAAGCTATGGCCTTGACGACTCGTCAACAAGAGGACATTATCCTCCCAGCTGAAGTCCAGTTTTAGCTTGGTGCACAGAAATAGGTTCATCTATTGTTTTACTGTATCATTTTTCTACTCTTTTTTAATGTACTGGCACCAAATCCATCCACCAATTTGCTCTTTTGTCACTAACAATTAGGAAAAAAAGAGAATTTGGACATGTTGATAGAAATAAATTCCTAAAAGACAAAAATTCACCAGCTCTCCAAATGAATCCAGGGTTGGATTACAAAAACAGACAAAAAAAAAAAACAACAACCCTCCCCAGAATTTTAGAAGAAGTAATAGTAGTAAGGAATGTCATTCTTATTGTTGTGAAAAGGTTTTGGTCTCCACTGTGTTTTCTTAAAACGATTAAACTATGCATCCACCTATTCTGAGACCTAAAATCTCCTAAACCCAAACACCTGAACTTCTCAAATAACAGAATTCTATTTTTTAAGACATGAAAATTAACATGATGTTTATCCCATATGTTATTTAAAAACTTGCTGGACTGGAAATTTGTTTTAAACTTTCTACAACTAACCGAATGACAGGTTTAATATAAATATGCTTCCAGCTACAAACTGCCAAAGGAAAAATAGCAATGACAGAGGACTCTGAAGCATGTAGTTAGGAGAGAAGAATGGATTTCTAATGACCTTTGCCCATAGAATGGCACAATACTGCGTTGGTGACCACCGGAAAAAGAATGACATTGTAGTTAAAACACAGGCCAGTAACTGAAACTCAAATTAAGTTAATCATTTTACAAAGCAGTGTGGAGTTAGTGACACCACCAGCTGAGAGCTCAACGTTAAAGAGGGCTTGGCATGTTCCAGCTGTCAGGCTCCTGAGGGACACTCAGCTTCAAGCATCTGTAGTCACAGGTTTTGCGAGTGTGGTTGGGAGAAAGTAAATCCAACCAGAGTAAAACAGGGCTACACGCTTCTGTCATCTCTACCCTCTCCCTCTTGGGAAGAACCCTTCTTGCATTTTATCATCAGCATGGTCTCACTGTTGGGGCAGGGAAGAGAGGATTTGCCTTGTAAGTATTATACACTATTCTGAGTTTGAAAACCACTTGGAAACTTCTGGTGCTAGTGTTACTGCTTGAGATGGATTGCTTTGTCTGTCACATACCTGCTTGCCAAATGGAGGCCCCCAAATCTACCTGAGGAGACTTCCTGGCACCAACAAATCCTAGGGCATCTTCTAAAAACTGTATCTTCTTGCTAAACTGCATCTCCAAGATGGGGATTGCTTCTGGCATCTTTGCTGACAAGAGCCGGTAAGAGGTGTCGGGCTTCCCAATAAACCTCTGACGGACACTGATTTCATATGGCGTATGAACTCTGATATCGTCTACATCCTTTGATTCAAACCGGTGAATGACCTGAGAATTGCAGTCACTGATTTCCAGGCCAGAAGCGAAGAGCGTGAGTTTTCCTGGCTTGACATTTGAGTCTGTTCTGTGGGTGATAATAACTGGAATTCTAATTATGATTCCTTCCTGGTTCTTCGAATCGGAAACTGTGGCAGTTTCCTTTGGCTTGATTTCCAATGGCGCTTTCCAGAGCTTGCTGCTAAACGGCCACCAAGAAGGAGATTCGAGCTCCGTCAACAACCTAGTGGAGAAATGAGAGTGTTAGAAGAGTGAAAGCCTGTAGGAGGGTAGTGCTACCCCAACGGTTCAAAGCAAATTACCACAGACACAAAGACTTAATACTGAATCCAGCCCTCTTGTTATTTAGCTCCCTGAACCTATGTACAACTTACCAGGATCCATCCATTTTAAAAACCAGCTTTTCTTCATTTGCTAATATGTTGGAAAGCGGTCCCAGAATCTCACTGTTCTAAAGTGAGAAATCCAACTTCCAACTGGATTTAGTCAGGCCAATTTACACCCATCTGTTCTTCAGCTAACACTGTCTTTTACCTCAATGTTTCCACACTTGGCCATCACCACCACTGCCGTGTTCTACTCCTTTATACCTCAGCCCCATAGTCTGATGCCAGCTTTTGCTTTGCCCCCACTCCCAAATTCCCATTGCCAGCTAAAACACTAAGAGTGCAAGGCTGAGGCTGAAAAGCCCAGCAGAGAATGCCCACTGGTGTCCACTGACTGCCTCAGCATCAGTGTTGGTGTAGCTCCTGAAGGAGACAGACCTCCTTGCTGGTAAACTCGTGCCTTAGCTTAAAGATAACCAGACTCACTTTACGGAGGAATTAAGCAACTGCTTCCAAGGAAGACCACTGTATAGCCAGAACTAACACAGAGAGTCAAGCTCCTTATTTCTAAGCAAGAGGATGCACTGAAGTGAGCACCTAAGTTTATCAGCTGCAGGCAAGAAATATGTAACACGCTGTTAGGAATAATCAATGATACGGAGGAAACGATCCTTCTGTTGTATTTTCTGTCAGTGTAGCCCATTCCCCTTTTCTGGGGTCCTCTCCCAAGAAAGGATCGCCATCACACGTCTCTTTGGATCTAAGCCTCACTAGGACTCTTTCCACCAAAAAAAAAAAAAAAAAAAAAAAAAAGGGAATGAGAGGAAAGTGGTGGTTTTGGCTTGATTTTCCATGTCCTGTGCTGCCTATCTGTTAGTATCCCTCTCCAGGTCTAGACAGGAGTTAGAGGCAGAACCACAGTCAGCACCTATGATGCTCCATTTCTCCTGCTCTCCTCTCATCCCCTGCCTGTCACCCAAACCCATCCTGCTAGCAGAGGATCCTGTATTTCAGAATGACTCAGCCTCAGTGGCTGGAAAGACATTCAGGGGTCAACTACATCTCCCCGCACAGTAACTTCATATCCCCCTGCTCCCTCCCACTGTGCAACCAGCCACCTCCTCTCTCTCCCACCAGCAGCCTCTGGTACCCACTTTGCATCTGAGCTGAACTGGCTCATCACCAGTTGCAGGCAAGCATAGAAAGAGGCAAGTCAACCCTCCGGGATGCATCCACTGCTCAGTGAGCTGGCTGGAAGCACCCCACAAACCAAACCAGCCTGCAGGCCACTAGCCTGATCAGGATGTTTTCACTGGAGATTTCTCAGCCCATCCATCAGTCACTGAGCAGAACCATCTCTGGAGGCACAACTGGATTCTCAATTAACTAATGGAAGGGAAGAGGTTCTGTTTAAGCCAAACAACAACAAAAAAAAAAAAAAAGCTCTAAGGAATTGCAACCCAGATCAGAATTGTGTCCCCCCCCGACCCCATAAATACCTTAAAGACTATCCAGTGATTAGGCATGTGCCACTGCCATGCTAGCTGTAGTAGATGCCTCTAATGAAGCCAGACGACATGTAATAAAATATTTAAAGAAACACTGTCACCTTACTGATGCTACGAAAGACTATTTACTGACTTAAATCCTAGAGATGCAAGACTTACGAGACCAAAATACAAAGTCCTACTGCTTCATGCTATTTTGGAGAGCCAGCTTGACTTAATTTGCTTTTAAGTTTACTCTAGAAAGGTACTGCCTGATAAAATATGCATCACAGCAATGCCACTCTCAAGATACTTTTTGTAATGATTTATTTTCCATGACAGAAGCAGACTGTGTCTACAGAAGACTTTGCAATTTTAAAACCCTGTTTAATTTGGCTGCAAAGTCTAATCTGAAAGAGGAAGCTCTAACTGAACATGCTTTGTTTACTAACCATCAAAGTTCTGCACCGGCTTCAAAACAGACCTACTTAAAAGAAATTCATCTGCTAGGAAACGCAGAAAAAGTCATACTGGGAGTCAACCACTGAACTCATGGATAGCGGAGGCAGAATGAATTGTTCCAAGAATCTACTCCTAACCGAAGCATGAACGTCAGATATTTATGTAGATAGCATGCAACATGACTAATGGGTCTGGAGCTCTCTGCTGCCCTCTGAAAATGCTGCGACACTCCAAGACAGACCAAAGGAGATGTAACAGAAAGTTCTACAATAACAGAATTTGAAATGGCACAGTATCATAGATTTAGGGCTGAATTCTGAAACTATGAGGTTCAACTTAAGTTCAACACAGAGAATGACTGAAAAAGCCCTAGGCTCTGCTAGCACACACCATCTTCCAAATTAAAAGCCATGCTCTAACCTACCTGTTAGCTGTAACTAAACAGAAACAAATGACCTGATCTCATTTCTACAGAATGCAAAGCATGTTTTCTGCCCTCTTGGTGCATGAAAGAGTTACAAGGTACTTCAGGGCAATGACAGCTTATGCCTGTGTCTTAACCTATGAAAAGTCATTAAATTCCTACTGCAATACGGGTTCGCTTCATCACATTCACCGTGAGAAAAGCATGTGCGTTCATTTACTGAAAAGCAGCTGCAACATGACAAGTCTAAACCTCCGTTTACACTGTGGTAACTTACCCTGGATAGCTTTGAGCCTTAATTTTTATCACTTTATCCCTTCACCCGTCTCCTCCCCTCCTTCCCCAGGGAATGACATCCTGGCTGTGCAATGTCTGATTTACAGTCAAGATTTTTCTGCTGCACAGCCCTAACAAAGGCTCCAGCCAACTCCTCTGGCCTTCCATGGAGGAGTCACCCCTCTGTATCAACAAACTATATGACCGGTCCTTATATACAAATGAAAATTTGCAACCAGAGTACCTTGTCCTCTAATAGTAATATATTAAAAAGGAACCAGTGAATCTGGCTTTCTGTTTATTTTCGGTCGTTGAACATCTGCTAGCACGTCAGACTCAGCTCTGCTTATCTGCACGCAGGTCCACTGAAAGCAGCTGTATATACCCAGGCATACACAAGAACAGGATTAAGAATCCAAAAAAGCCCACACAAACAGGCAAGAAAAAGTTAATCAAAGTTTTAAACATGTGAAAGTAGATAAAGGGGCCTGGTTCTTTTTATGAAAGACACCACCACCAAACTGGTGTCGCTCATATAAACTTGAATTAGCAGACACAAAAGTCTGTTACTAAAGTTTCCTTCTGCACAAAGTCTGCTACACGTGCAAAATAGTCCTGCATGATACTATCTGTGTCGTTACTTCTCATCAGGTTTCTAAAGAAAGCAAGAGCCAAAAAGCCTTAACAGACATTAGCATATCTATCTATGTTAATAGTCTGAATTACCTAATATGTAACAATCAAATGAGCTTCAGTCACGGTCTTCCCCATTTTCTAATTCAGTTAAGGACACAGAGAAAGATGTCATCGGTTTAAAAGAAGACTTTGGGCAGGGGGAAGCAGCTTTATGAGAAAAAAAAAACACATACACACACACAACCTATGCTAGAAAACTAAGTGTTAGAACTCCTCAAAAAGCATAGTGCAATTAAAACAGTTTCGCTAATGGCTTCTGGGCTGCATTTTAGCCTGTGAGCAAGCTGGTCAAACTCTTCATGCTGCAGATAAAGTGAAATCTCAGCTAACATTTGGTCAATGCCTTCCCTTACTTTTCCATTTTTACATCAAAGCACCTAGCTCTTCAGATTCATGAGGACAAATAATACCTCCCAGTGCAACTTAACCCAAAACAAAACTCTCTTCCAAAAACAATGAGCAGGTATTTATTTTCCTACTCATTGTTTATTGCTACAGAACTTTAAAAGCTATTGCTGAAGCTTTCAGTTCTCTTGGCTTTTCATTAAAGGGTATGGAGAATATCACCAGAATCATTGTGAAATGAACACTTTCTTTTAGACGTGATGTCTGTCTAAAAACAGATGCTTCTTCCAAAAACAACTAGTTTGAACTTTATTGTGTTTGTTTCTTCATGCAGGCGTCAGAGCTTCCACAAAGACACTCATAGCTATATATCTTCAAACATTACAATACTACTCTTAACCTTACTGTCTATTTTGGACTGCTGTCGAATCCAACTTGCAGCATTCAAAGTGAATTATTCCATATCGTTTTGTATGTCAATCATTAAACAGTAAAGCCATAACTTTCTGATTAAGACACCAACCATTTACTATTCACATGGAGTTCTGCAACAGCTAAAGTTAAGCAACATCTCAAGTGTGCCCCAAATCTCTTATTTCAGCTGTCTAAAGGCAGCACTCGGTGGATAATTTTTTTTTAATACACTGGCTTAAGTGCCTGATTGAGATTACCACAAATAGTCTAGTACTGTCTCTCCAGTTCTTGCATCGCCACACTCTGCAGACAAAGCTCAGCAGTTCAGTGTTGCTCAACACTGCTCATTTTTTCCTCAAAATGTATTTATTCCACCTAGACCTAAAGGCAGGGAGTATTCCATGTAAGGTTAAAATCAGTGCAGTTTTATAGCACAAACAAGGGAGCACTGTTTCTACAGCCATTTCCCTGACTACATCTGCACCACAGACCCAATCCTCACTGCTGCATTTGCTGGGAAGTAAGTTCTTGTGAAGGAAAGGGCAAATATAAAGACCTCAACTACATACACTTTGTATGCAAAAAGCAGCTTCAAGAGCTGCCTTTCATGTGCAGAGAAAGGAGTACAATCTACTTAAAGTAAAGATTAACTTGCAGCTGTATTCTGATAACTCTAGGAAACTCTCTCCCCAAGTCAGCAGCCCACCTGCCATATTCAGCATTTTCTTCGAAAAGAAACAGAAAAGCAGTACTGTTGTTATGTTTGCTGTAGAACAGCAAAACAAGCTGGTCCAGGACTGGCAAAGCTAACTCAACTTCCAGTATTTTTTCATTTATGCATATTCTAGGACATCTAATAAAAATGTGAATTCCGTAACTTGTCCTTCAGTGACGACATTGATTTGCATCTCCTTCCCCTAACTGGTTGCCTATTCTCTCAAAATTTACAGGTTGTTAGTATTTTGGAGACCTCTACCACTTCCACCAGTTGTGGCTGAGACTCATAAGGCCTTGAAAAGTTATTTGAAGGAGAGAGGAGAGGTATATCTATACAAACAACTTCACCAGGGTGAAAACATGTCGCCCAGAAAGGAGGACCGAAATATAGTAATATCTTATAACAAGAACTAGATCCAGAAAAGATCATCACAGGCTTAAACTTTCAGTGAAAGTCAACAGTTTAGTTTCCTAAAGACCTCTGTGGATCTGCCCCACAAATTTCAGGCATAAACAATACAATCCCACAACCACCGCTCAGCTCAGAGGATGCTACAGTACCGTACCTGTCTGCTACATCCATATCCCCTTCGATCTTGTTGAGTCCTCTCATGATGTTATCAAACTGCTCACCCTGGTAATGCAAGACTTTTGCTGTGTCCTCCAGTCGTTTCTGTGATCCAGTCAATAACCCGGTCAGTTCTTTTCCCTTTGTTGACTCCAAAGCTGCTGCTTCCGCTCCTGTGCCTTGGCTTGACAGCAACTGCTCCCTCCAGAAGTGCTCAAGGATGTTGAATACCACATTTCTGTTGGGTTGCAGAGAACTGAACCAGTGCTTGGTGTTCTTCTCTAAGATGGTAAGGGAGCTGAAGATTAAATTTGAAGATTCCTTCTTGATCTCGCTGATACTAGAAAGATGGAAGTTGACCAAAAGCTCCCCAGTCTTGTCAGCTGTAAATTTGATCGCAACAGGAGTCAGCGAGAGTCTGCCAGAGACCCATTGTTTGCTGGTGTCCAAGTAGTAAGAACAAGGCCAGCTATGGATACGGATGTCTTCGTTCATCAGCTCGCCGTTCAGATCCTCTTCTACAAGAGCAATGCTCTCAAAGCCAGAAGGAGAAACTAGAATGAAAGAGGGGAAAAAAAATGCCAGAATCCTTAGCAACATACAAAAGCTGATGTTATAAACACTCCTAAGTAATTAATCCCATCCACAGCTGGCCCCCAGTACTTTCACTGTAACCTTTCAGGTGCGCACCAAAGACCGATTTGGAAATAGATACGGAAGGGTTACAAAATTTGGTAACCATTCCTAACCATCCAAATATTTCCTTCAGAAAGGCTCACCCTTTCTGAGGGGGACCATCAATATTATTGCCCAATCCGTAACAGCACTGCCTCCCCTTTTTATAATGTTCTCATCATGTTCCAGCACGTCATTTACAACAGCACAAACTTCAAATGACTACTGCATTAATGCCCTGGATATTTAGTACCTGCTGTACTGTTTTGGACAGGGGAGGTGCTTTATAGTCAGATCAGTCTATATGTTCACATGCATATGTTCATATTTTTGGGTGGAGGGGAACCTACCAAAAGCAGAATCATGAAAAACTTCTACTAACTTTTCTGAGTCTTTCACATAGCCCTTTTTGCTGGAAAGTGATCACATAAAAAGTTTTCCATTCCCCACCTCATCATCAGAAGCAGGTTCCCACAGACCAACAGGTACTGAAGAAAATCCAGAATACACCAAGACGCAAGCTCATCAATATACATCTACAACAATCACTATAAATAACTGCTCTTTCCCCTTCCACTCTGATATCTCAACATCCCGGTATGTTAAGAACACCCCCAGAATGTCTATGCAACATATTCAACAGTGCAGGTGAAACCAAAATCTCCACTGACCAGAACTCACAGTCGTTAAAGAGCAGAAACACCCAGCCACAAATGGATAAATATTCTTCAGAAATGGTGACTATCTCAGACCATCACTCTTGGTCTCAGGAGACTTGCAAAAATACCTACCTTACAAAACTCAAGTGGATAACAGAATTTCTGGTAGAACAATGCAGCCAAAATAATGCCCCCCCCCCCCCCCCCCCAATCTGTTGTATTTGTTCTGTGAAATATTCGTTGTTTCTCAGTTACTACCAAAGATGTTTGGAAATAGGAGTTTGGGAAGAACTGAAACCACTTAGCGGTGCAGCTGGGAAGACCCTGACTGACCCTAGTGGAAGTTAAGATGGAAAAGATGCCATAGTGCTATTGGAAGAGATGCTGCTGGCCTGGCATGCAGAGCAACTCCGCACACACGACAGTGGAGCAAGCGGCACCAGTACCGGCAGAGGCTTAAAAGAGCCAGCAGAACTGACTCTGCTTGCTCAGCGTGAAGGGACACAACGTTCAGGGCAACGGTGATTTCACTGCACCTCCGTGACAGGCCGTGTTTCCCTGGGAGCCCGTGATGCTATTTGATGACATAATATTAATCCTGTCAGATTTGCTCACCGGTATCCGGAATCCCAGCAAGAAAGCAAAGAGCTGTCATGTGCCTCAGGCCTGGCTTGCTTACATCAAAACAAGCTTAAATTTGGAATGGTAAATTAAATGAAACATCTCTGGAGTGGCATCTCTCCCCACTTCCAAAGAGGCTTCTTGTACCCAAGGGTCAGATTGTTTCCTGTAACATTTCCTTCATAATGCTACAGTTCTCAGCACGAACACTGAAGGCCAATTACGTTCCACAGCTAAGTTCTTTGTGAACACCCATTATGTAATGGTGATTTAATTTCTCACATATTCATTATCTTCTCAAAGCCTTTGTTGTATCATAGCACAATTTAGAGTAGTACCACAACATTATCTCAAGGTGTTATGCTACCCATATGGCACAATAAATGAAAAGAGCTCCAGTACCAAATCCCCAGTTAGGTTGATGCTGACACTAATTACACCTTTTTACTTCAGTATGATCTGTTCCCTTTAAGGAAATGTCTAGGAATCCTAATGAAAATAAATAATGCAAATAAATAGTCCTTTTTCAGGCAGCACTGGTGCGAATTCCTATAGCACACGCCGAAGATCTCCAAGTGTCTTCAGACTGCTGCATAATTAATATCCTTTAAACAGAGCTCTCTAACTCTGAGTCCAGTTCCAATGACTTCTTTTATTAAATATATTCAAAACTTCAGTATTACTGAGATAAGGACTACTCATGGTACCTCATATTCCACAAAAATCTTTACTTTGACTTTCATACCTTATTTCCGTGGTATTATGAGTTTTAGTGATGCAAATGCGGAAAAAATAAGCCACAACTTTACAGAACAGCTGGAGTTTAAAGTGAAAATTCTCAATCTGTTTAGTCCTAATACAACTGCAATCCAGTGAGAAGTCATCTCTCTGTAGTTTACTATGGGCCAAAGAGAGGGGAAAAAAAGCCCGCAGCAACCCAACTTGAAGTGAGTAGCTTAAGCCCACAAAACAATGACAAGTTCTAGGAAATACGATTTCTAACAGCTTTATCAATCATTTGCTACATAAATTCATAATTTGGAGAAAGAGCTAAAAGTTCTGGCCTCATTCCTCCATCTAGAACAGGAAGGTAATTCCTCTAATGCAGCGAGGTTAGATCAGACAGATCTGATAAACAGAATGTTTATTTCCAGACTGACTGGGCTTTGTGAGTAACCAATGATTCTAATTTCTGTTTAAAAGTTATTTTCTTTCTGTCATACAGAAGAAAAAAAAAAACAGTTATTCACAAAGAAACAGAGGGAAGAAAAATACTTTTTAACAATCAGTCAAATGTGACTGCAAAGAAACAAACATCAGCAGTGGGATTCCCGAGCATGCTTTTACAGGAGACGTTAAGTGGGAAATGTTTCTGATATGGATACAGAATTATGTGGTAATAAACGTATACCTTCTGCTACCACAACTGACAACTATGTCAGTTTAAACAACAGCATGAGTTACATTAGCGTTGAAATCAATGACAGTTGAAACCAAATCATGTCGTAGCTTTATTAATCAGGATTTAGAAATTACAAATCCAGATTAGGTTTAACTGTTTGAAACTGCCTAGGTTTGATGTAAATACGGTAGTAAACAGACAATGAACAAAAATAAACATCTTTTATTACACCCTTCAACTCCTCATACCCTAAACATATCGCAAAGGCAAATGAAAATTACTGAAAGAGCTCCCGGACTCAGCAAAAAGTGATAATAATAAAAAAATCCATCAGGAGCCTCCCAGTGCATCACATTCAGGAACGCAACAGATCTCAGCTCACACGAGGCAGCTGACATCCCCTTCCTCCTCCCTGTGCAAGCCTTTGCTACTTTTACCAGTTTCTGAAAATCTCATCAATATCAGGACACTGTTCACAACAAGCTGTTGCCCTGAGATGTTATTTTATAAATACTATATATATAAATAATGATGAAACCAAGACACTGAAAGACTATACACCTTGCAGAAGGTCACAAGGGAAACCTGGAACCAAATGCCGGTTTCTCAACGCTCACTGCTGGGACAGGCACCGCTGAACATAATATCATCCAAAAAACAACTCCTAAACCTTGCTAACAGCAACAGACACCTTCAGCCAGGCACAGCCATACTAGGGAGGCAAGGAGAAACTGTAAACAAGCAAACAACTCTTAAACTTTGGTAAAATCTCAGCCTAGAGCCCATTTTCACACGCTAAGAGTTCCACAAACTCTCTCCAACCACCACTAGCTCCCCATCAAGACAGCGTTTTCTCTCAAGCCTGCTCTCTACCATTAAGGTTGTGAAAATGTTAACGTCTGATGCAGTCTCACAACTGTGCCATCCTTCCTAAATCATATCCCAAGCTCCTTACCTTTATCTGTAGATGTGGAACTCTCAGGTAGCCTTTTTTGGGGGGCTGCTGCCTTTATAGAACTGTCCATCCGTAGGTAGAATCTTTCTCCTGAATGTTTCTTTCTCTTCAAAGACCAAAGGAGCCAAACCAAAAAACCTGAGGCTAAAGCAAAAATCCTACTATGCCCGTTACCACAAGGAAAAACATATAAAGAACAGAGAACGTATATTTAACCCTGGATCTAAGAGTAGAACAAGCCCTCTCAGTCCAGGAGAAGAAACGAAGCAGTCACTTGACCTGTGTATATATACACGTACATGCCTTGGGTCATATGATTTTTGACTCACCTGAGAGCTTAAAGGCTTTGCCTCATCGTCACCTCCTTTCTGTGCCTGAGGCCAGAATTTACAAGCAAAACCCTATTTGGTAATTAAATCCATTCATTCTTCCAGCACATTTTTCCCCCAATATAATGACGTTTTAATTACCATCAGATCTGTTTGATTATTTTTTTTTCCTCCCCTCTCTCAGAGAAGAAATTTAAACCTTGCAGAAATACATAAGGATAACCACAACTGATCTTATTCAACGATGAAAACAGTCATCAATAGTACAGAACAGAGCTACTATTTATGACTATTCAACAGCACACTACAATTCAACACAAGACTTCAAGGAGTTTGATTAAAATACATGAGAAATTTTACCAATGTTAAACAAAAAAAAAGAAGAAAGGGTCACAACTTTTTGAAGTTAGCTGGAAAAAGGCATTAAATATGTACTTTACCTTTGACACTCACGCATTGTGTCGTGTAATGTCGGGCACTAACCTGTGATTACAGTTTCTGAGCAGCTAAAAATCATCGTTATCCTATTACTTTTGTTACTCCATTCTCCTCGAGTCAATATTAAAGATATTCTTGGTTTCGCCTACTGGCAGCACTTTGCCTTTTATAAAACAGAACCTTGCCTCTGCTTCTCTCGTTAGCTTGTACAGCAACTACATGGAGACGCCTTATCATACTTGAGATGTGCAATGAAAAGCAATGTTAAGTATATCAACTTCATCTCTGATGTAAACAGTGAGCTCACCACTGAAGACCAAACAGTCCAGCTACTGTCCTTCAAAATTAAAAGATTCCCCCCCCCCATACTTCCTAAAGTTTTGACAATCACACTTCAGAAACGCTGAGCTAAAGGCCTTCTGCCACTTACACAGCTGGTTTACGACAAGGACCTATTACTTAAAATTCAGGATCTCTCTCCTCTCCTCCTCCCATGACTTTGTTTTGACCCTACCACTTGAAGTTCAGCATTATGTCAAGCCCACTCTATTCCTTCTAAAACATGGCTAGAATTTCCTATTATAACAAGTCATGGAATATTGATGGTTTATATATAACATGCTGAAAAAAGCCTTACCTGCAATAAAACATACCATTCCAGCATTCCCACCCCAGAAAAAAAAAACAACAACAAAAAAAACCCACAACAAACAAACAAAAAACCCAACAATGAATAGATGTAAGTCCTTTCGAATACCATGCAAAGGACTAGGCTGGCAGAAAATAAAAAAATAAACAAATGGCTTAAGATTACTTGTAAATACAGTCAAGAATAGGTTCAGAAACTTGAGAGGGTTACAGTCCTTAAACCACTTCTCTGTATGCAGTGGAAAAGGGAAGAGACATCTAAATGATTTCAAAATAAATTCCTTCATATTTTTTAAAGCAACCTGTGTTTGCCTACATATTTATCTACAGACCGGATGACACATGCAGTCTCTCCCAAGCTGGGCTCCCCAACACCAATACATTATCCACATCCTGTAAATCCCGTCTTTTCTTAGCAAAAAGTTTGTCTTTTTTACACTTCTGCCCCCCAGACCGAGTGCAGTATCATACACAGTTACACACAGCAGCATAGAGCGAGAATGAGGACTAGCAGCAGAGAGATGTGGATTATATTTCCGGCAGTGTCACCACAACATCGTATAAATTCTTCAGCTAACACATAAGTCGGTGGCTGCTTCTATAAAAAGGAGGTGACTCACCCTCTCCTGTGAAGTGCTTTGAGATTATTCAATGAAATGTAATCATTACTAATTACCCTGGGTGCAAGGAGGTGCGACGTACGCTGGGAGAAGGTGCTGGCAGCTCACGAGGAGAGCACCGTCCCTTCACAATGTGTCTACCTCAGAGCCTCCAAAACTTAGTCACAGATCCTTCTCATCTGCCCCTGCTAATCATCTGCCGAACATTTCTGTGCATGTTTCTAATGTGTTGGTGTTTGTTTACTTTTCGTCCTCCTCCAAGTTTCCATGAGGTCGTTATCTTTGGTTGTTTATTCCCAAAGCTACCATCTGGCAAAGGATGGTTTAATTTATTCCCAAAGCTACCATCTGGCAAAGGATGGTTTAACGCTCCTGTGAACCCAACAACCCTCATAATAAAAACATTTGTAAGGCCTATCAAGTGACTCTCCCCTCTTTTTGAACCAAAGGCCTAAGACACAGTTCCACCAGGTTTCTAACTCTACAGTTCTCCAAATGATGCTACAAGACACTAAGTACTCAGGGGTGACCCTCAAAGAGGTGCAAGCAGGCAAAGATACACAGTACCTCTCTACTATGGCACACAGAGAAATTCAGCTCCCCTCATCTCAAAAGATCAAGAGATCCCCACTAAAGAATGGCTCTAGACTGAGGGGCTTCTCCACATCAACACATTTCCATCCTTCTGAGGAAAAAACATTTTGATCCTACTCCATTTCTGACACAATGCAACTTTACAGAAGACCAAAGTCTCACCAATCTCTCCCAAATACATTTAAGTACAGGACTGCCTCAGTTCCAATCCTTTAAAACCCACACCAGCCCCTACAGCATCCAGGTTAAACCTCATAAGCCCTCCTTTCAATTTTGACCCTGTCTCAACCTCTCCAACCGAAAACACAGACACATCTACACTTCCCAGACCTTGCTCCCCTGCCCTCACAGGGTGCCCTGCCCCACCTCAGGGGTGAACCCTCCTCTGTCCCCCTTCCTTCCTCCCACAACTCGCTCCCTTCTCCTTCCCCAATGCCATCCCCAAGACTCACTATTTATTTCCTTACCCCAAGCTAGAACTCCTCCCTCCCCCCAAAAAAACATTTCCATCCCTTTCTCTTCCTTTTTCCCAGTACAAAGACAGTCTCCCTCCTCCTCACCCCAAACGCAACACAGTCACCTGCTACACCAGACCTTTCCCCAGTCCCTGTCCTCTCCCCAATACCAGAAGAGACTGCATTCTTTCCCTAGTCCTACTAGGGAAAGCTATAGGTCAGTCACCCAAAATCATCTCTCCTTCACTGCTAGGCCAGGCTCCACCACAATCCTCATCTCTTCCTCTGCCACAGCTCCAGGGCAAACTGATCTCTAGAGCTCTCTGATGTCTTGTCCCTGGGATCCAGTGATAGGACACATGAGAATGGTTCAAAGGTGCACCAGAGAATCATAGAATCATTAAGGTTAGAAAAGACCTCTAGGATCATCAAGGCCAACCGCCAACCCAACACCACCATGTCCCCTAAACCATGTCCTGATGTGCCATGTCTACACATTTTTTGAACACCCCCAGGGATGGTGACTCCACCACCTCTCTGGGCAGCCTGTTCCAATGTTTGACAACCCTTTCAGTAAAGACATTTTTCCTAATATCTAATCTAAACCTCCCCTGACGCAGCTTTAGTCCATTTCCTCTCATCCCATCATTAGCAACTTGAGAAAAAAGACCAACACCCACCTTGCTACAACCTCCTTTCAGGTAGTTGCAGAGAGCGATAAGGTCTCCCCTCAGCCTCCTCTTCTCCAGGCTAAACCCCCCCAGCTCCCTCAGCCGCTCCCCATCACACTTGTTCTCCAGACCCTTCCCCAGCTCCGTTGCCCTTCTCTGGACACGCTCCAGCACCTCCATGTCCTTCTTGTCTCGTGGGGCCCAAAACTGAACACGGCATTCGAGGGGCGGCCTCACCAGTGCCGAGCACAGGGGCACCATCCCTGCCCTGCTCCTGCTGGCCACACTATGGCTGATACAAGCCAGGAGGCTGTTGGCCTTCTTGGCCACCTGGGCACACTGCTGGCTCATGTCCAGCCGGCTGTCAGCCAGCACCCCCAGGGCCTTCTCCGCCAGGGAGCTTTCCAGCCAGCCTTCCCCGAGCCTGGAGCGTTGCCTGGGGTTGTTGTGACCCAAGGGCAGGACCCGGCACTTGGCCTTGTTAAACACATACAATTGGTCTCAACCCATCGATCCAACCTGCCCAGATCCCTCTGCAGACCCTTCTTGCCCTCAAGCAGATCGACACTCCCGCCCAATTTGGTGTCATCTGCAAACTTACTGAGGGTGCACTCGATCCCCTCATCCAGATCATTGATAAAGATATTAAACAGAACCGGCCCCAACACTGAGCCCTGGGGAACACCGCTCGTGACCGGCCACCAACTGGATTTAGCTCCATTCACCACAACTCTCTGGGCTCAGCCATCCAGCCAGTTTTTTACCCAGTGAAGAGTCCACCTGTCTGAGCCACGAGCCACCAGCTTCTCTAGGAGGATGCTGTGGAAGACAGTGTCAAAGGCTATACTAAAGCCCAGGTAGACAACATCCACGAGGGAAGATTTAGACTGGACATGAGGAAGCATTTCTTTACCAAGAGATTGGTCAAACACTATAACAGGCTTCCTAGAGAGGCGGTTGATTCCCCAAGGCTGTCACTGTCCAAATGCCAAAGAGGCATTTGGACAACGCCCTTAATAACATGCTTTAACTTGGTCAGCCCTGAATTGAGGCAGTTGGACCTCCTGTCGGTCCCTTCCTACTGAAGGCCTCAGGACTGTTGTACGTCCCTTCCAACTGAAATATTCGATTCTATCCAAACCCCCACACCTTCCCCAAGGCCAGACCCACCTCCCCCCTTCATGCCTACCCTGCCGGTATCTGTAAGTCAGCTATCCAAACCCCCGTCCCCATAACTACCCCCCCACTCTAAGCCAGTCCCACATTCCCTCCCGTAGGCCAACCCCCAACCTCTCCACCTTCATCCTCCTCAGGCTTAGGCCAAACCACCCTTTCTACACCGATACTACCAACCTCCACCTTTCCCCCGAACCTCGGCTAGACCCGCTCCCAACCCTCCCAGTCCCCCTCCGCGCCCCGCTCCCGCCCGGCCCCGCACCCACCTCCCTCAGCGCAGCGCAGCCCGCCGGCCAACCCCGCATCGACGCACTGCGCCTGCGCCCGCCGCCCGCTCCTATTGGCCGAGCGGCGCGCCGGTGCTCTCCCCTTCTCACCTCCCCCCCCGGGACCCACCCGCCGAACGCTGAGGTTCCGCGAGTGGCTGCGGAGGTCTGTTCCCTCCCGCCGCCGCTGCCGCCGCCGCTCGCCCCGGGGTCCTGCCCAGCGGCGGGGCGGGGGTGAGTATGGGTCCCCCGCTGTCCTCTCCGCTCCCGCGGGCCGCGGACGGGCGGGCGGACTGAGAGCCCAACGCGGGGACGGCGTGTGCGACGCCCTGTGGCGTCCGGGTCCCTCCCTGGAGCTGGGCGAGGGGAGCACCGCCTCATGGCGGCCCCTCTCCCCCCCTGAGCGCTCTGCTCTCCCCGTCACCCCCGGTGTCTCCCCTCTCCTGAAGCCCATCCCTGCAGGGTATGTGGCCTCATTTACCCTCGGGCCTCCTCCCTCCCCCTCTGTGCTCAGTTTCCCCCTCGCCTCCCCAGACACCTCCCTTTTATTATCTATTATTTACCTTTTTTTAGTTTGGTTGTTTTGTTGTTGTTTTTGTTTTTTTAAAGAAACCTATTATTGCTGCCTTACCCATAGAGAAAGGTCTGGGGAGGGTGGAGGGTGCCAGAGCTTATATCCTCCCCTGACAGAGGGGTGAGCCCCACTGCAGTTGCTGGGCTGCAGCGTTTTCCCAGATCCCCACATGTTTAGGGGGTTTCCTTCCTTCCACCTCTGCAAATTAATTAATTTAGTAGGGATATCCCACTGAAATGAATGTTTCTGCTGTTTTAGGAAGGAACCAGCCGTTGCTGGTCGTCCCCAGAGAGCGTGGTCACCCTGGCAAGAAGGTGACGAGGGAAAAGCAACATCCTCACCATCCGTAGGGTGACTTTGTTATCAGATATCCCACCAGCATTAAACTTTATAAACTATGGAAGATCCTAATTAGCCCAACGTGGTGGGATGCTCCTGCACGACTTCTTGGTTTACCTCTGACCGTTTATATTTTCCTGTGAGTTTTCATGGATTTAGAGACTCAAGTCACATTTTAAAGCAGGTTGGGGTTTTTTTTTGGGTTTTTTTTTTTTTTTTTGCCATAGCAAAGTGGGATAACATCTGGTCAACACTGTCTTGGCTAAGCCAGGAAGGGTATCCAGCCTGCATGGACAGGGCAACATTCGCCTGTTCCACTGCCTTTTTTCGTGACTACAACAGTTCATCTCAGGGTGCATTCTGCCTCCCCGGAGGACACGTTGACTTTATTGAAAAAGTAGAGTCATTCACTTACTCGGACTTTTTCCGGGATTATTTGATTCCCAACCATCCCTGTATTTTCTCGGCTAAATTCACTGAAGACTGGGGCAGCAGGAGAAATTGGGTTACTTGGGATGGAAAGCCTAACTTTGATCATCTGCTGCAGAAGTTTGGTAAGTAATGGCATTTTTAATACCTAATTAAAATATGTATGCTAAATGACACAGCTCTTTTTTAATCTTAGGAATAGAACTGCTAGGCAAAACCAAGCAATTCTCCAGACTGTGTTCTAAGTTAATATGTTCCATTTTCTATACCTACTCACACTTTATGTTTTGCAGATTCCAATCTCAAATTTATTCCCATAATGAAATAAAATAAAAAGTGTTGTATAATTTAACCATACCAATTTATATACCTGCTTAACTTTAACCAGAGGAGCGGCCTGACACTTGACCCAGGCAAGGGGAAAGTATTCTGTGGTTACACTGAAATATCTCTTCAGGCTGTAAAATATCAGCATATTGAATAGGAATCAATGCCCCCCTCTTAATGCAGTGTAAGAGGAAAATTCAGGTCACAATAAATAAATAACCCCTGGTCTGAATCATGAGTGCCTAGAATGATGGTGTTGGGTCTGAGAGCTGGACTAGGGGTTGTTGCTTTATGTGTTTGTACTGTACTTATCGTGACAGGGCCCAGATATTAGAGGCTGCTGCAGTGGATAAGGTTAAAGGAGTTCAGTTCCAACGTCAGTTATTCTGTCCCCACGTGGGCTCAAAGAGTTTATATTTCAGGAGAGGCTGTAGTACCTGTTGCCAACTGTGATGTCAAGGAGTACAATTCTAATCCGAAGGAGCAGCTCCCCTTCAAGGAGTATGTAAAGTACTGGAAAGAGTACATTAAAAATGACTACCGTTCATCCCGAGGGTGCCTTTATCTAAAGGACTGGCACCTGAGCAGGTAAGAGAGCACTGTGGAAACCCCTGCATGCCGCGCACAGCAAAGAGCTGCCGCGGAGTCTCAATGCTCATCTTCTAATGCCTGAGCGTTTGAACGCCGGCAGTGCTGTCTGTTAGCACCTGCCCACCAAAATATCAGTCTTATACCGCACTGTTGTTGGGGTACTTCACACAACAAGGTCCTTAAACAGGTCATTGTTTCCTGAAGAGGCTGACATTCTTGACTGCTTTCCTTTTCATCTATGTTTTAAATGACTGTATGTTATCCCTGTGGAAACCGTGTGGCTGTAACATTTGGCTTTTGTTTGACTGCTACAGTGCAAACTTTACTTTTTTTTTTTAAAAAGGGGGGGGACATTTCTAATAATGTTTAATTCAGTGAGCGTGTGTGAGTTATAATCCTTTATTATTCATTTCCTTTTCTGTTAACCTTCCTAGTTGTTAAAGTTCCCTTTGCCCTGTTCTGGCTTTCCTTCTCCTCCACCCTGCTGCTTGCAAGGTGGATGCACTGTGCATTCCCCATGTCTGTGTAGGACTTTTATGTCTTTTCACTCAAATCTCTGTTTCCTTAAACTTACCCTGCTCTTAATCCAACTTTCTTGTGATCACCTCATGTTTTTGACTGTGCCAGTGACTTACAATAGAGGAAGTTTGTCAGCCTTTGCCTCCCTGTTTGTCTGCTTTCCCAGCCACCGGTGCTGTGGCTTGCTACAGGACGCCTGCACATGCAGCCTAGGATGGGAAAGGGGCAGCATATCCTGCGGCAGGAGGCCACGCACTTGTCAAAATCCCACAGCCTGGCTTCTCTCCTAACCCTCACACCCCCATCCTGTCATCCAGTTGGACAGCCAGTCTTGCAGGTGTCTCATCTAAAGAGAATGTGTTTATTAGGAACTGTCTTTGCCATAATTAGAAGGAGTGTCCCAAATAGTAGTTAACCTTCACAGCTTTCCCGGGAGACGGAAAAGCGCTACTGTGTGCATTTTGCATTCAACTCAGAGTTATCAATGATGTAAAGGAGATGGCAGCAAAGTATTAATGTCCTGCTAGAGACTTGATTGGTCTCTGTACCCGGGTTTTGAGAATTGAAGTAGAAGGAGCAATGCTGCATTTTTCTGAGAGCAATTTCCAACACCTTATCTTTTTAAGAGCTTTCCCTGAGCAAGATGTTTACACAACCCCTGTGTATTTCTCATCCGACTGGCTGAATGAATACTGGGATGCTATAGCTGTGGATGATTACCGGTTTGTCTACATGGGACCTAAAGGTTCATGGTAAGGCAGCGTGGTCTCTGTCATTCTTACATACTCATTTTTAAGATTTAGTCTTACAGGGGATTACCACATCGTACTTCAGGATAGCATCATGCTGCAGAAGCAATACGTGGCCGTACGGTATGGTGTTGTACTTGAACCCAGCCAGTCTTGTTTCTTAAGCAGCCCATTTGGTTCTGGATGTGAGCTGTCCTTATGCAGTCTGCTAAAGTACTTTTGCGCTTCGAAAAGCCCTGAATTGTGCACACAAAATGTGCAAAAGTTGTCAGCTAGCTCATAGAAGGTTTTAAAGCAGAAACTGCTTGGAGATCAACAGCCACTTGTGATTTGCAAAGTCAACAGAAGCCTTGGAGGGGCGCTGATGAGTTGGTCAAATATTTTGCAGGTGAAAAATTAAGTCCAGCATTGGTGATAAAGTTGCATTTACAGTATTCTCATCAGTCCACATCACAGAATCTCCTCCCATCGAGGTATTTGTGGGACAGATTCAAAACTAACTGATGAAGAAGCACAGAGGCTATAAAACACTGCACTACGATGTAGATATAGTGGCCTTTTACTACTTAGAGCAGTCAAAATTAAAGGAAGAGGATGACACTTTGGGGTCAGGTTTGCATAGTAGAGGTTGAGTTCTGTGTGTATGTCTGATTCTCAGAGACTTTAATTCAGCTTACAGCTTTTAGGCATTGTCTTTACTTAAACCTCTGATTTGCCCCACAGGACTCCATTCCATGCTGATGTCTTCCGTTCCTATAGCTGGTCAGCCAATATATGCGGGAGAAAGAAATGGCTTTTGTACCCTGCGGGACAGGAGGAGTACCTGAAAGACCGCCACGGCAACTTGCCCTTCGACGTGACTGCACCTAGTCTTCAGGACAGGAGTGTTTACCCTCGCTACAACCAAAGTCAACCCCCTGTTGAAATTGTGCAGGAAGCAGGGGAGATCGTTTTCATCCCCAGTGGATGGCATCATCAGGTTTACAATCTGGTAAGATAACTGAGACCAACCTTTTCATAACAGAGAGAGACAATCGGGCAGCAGGCTTGAATCAGACCAAACATTTATTGCCGCAGCATGTTGTGGATGCCAGAAGTCTAACTAGGCTGCAGAAATGTTTAGAGAGATTCATGGAGGAAAGGTGGCCCCTCAAGATGATGGCTAAAAGCGAGCCTGAACTCATAGGCTTCTTGGGTCATTGACCACTAGAAGCTGGAGAGTGTACAGTTGAAGAAGCCATCTGAACCCTCTTATGCTTTTCCTCATTAGATGCTACTAGTCACTGAGAAATACGATACTAGGTGAGATAGACTTATGTTGAGGCTGTTAATCTTGGTTTCTAACTGTAAATAGTAATTTAATAATGGAGAATGCTGACAAATTGGTCTTCGTGATTACAAACGAAAATTAACAACCTTGCTCCTTTCTCCCCACCACCTTTTCCCACTTTAGTGCCCTCAAAAGGTACGCTCAGACAGAGGAACTGGAGACATTTGCCAGTTTACAGAGTGAAACAAGATTTGATTGTTCAGGGACTTGAGAAAGAGACAGCCTTTCAGTGCAGTGGTGCCATCGGTGCCAAAGCAGCATTTCCTTTGCTGGGGAATTTGATTTTACATTTTGCAGCATCGGTGGCATTACAGCTGTTTTCTTGCACTTTCCTATGTAAAGCCTAGTAACTATTTAAATTATTCCTTCAGGAGGATACCATTTCCATTAACCACAACTGGGTGAATGGCTGCAATGTGGCTATAATGTGGTGCTTCCTGCAGGATGAATTAGCAGCAGTCCAGCGGGAAATCAACGAATGGAAGGACCCGATGGATGATTGGCACCTACAGTGCCAGGTACATCAACATGGTGCTGGCTGCCTGACTCTTTATTAGAGGATTGTGTATTTCCAGGGTGCATTGCACCGCCTTATGAGTTCTAAGACACACAAGTCCTTAACCTCATACCTGGAATTAGTACGTGTTTCATACGGAAGTAGGAAATGGTGACAGCTTCATTTTGCAGGAAATCAAATATTACTTTAGTAAGACAGGGAAAGGCTTGTGCCAGCAGGTATTTGCTATGTCAAGGAGGTTAGGATGTTGTCTGAAAAAGTAATGCTTCAACTGCTCATCTTTAACTATCAAGGTTAGTATTAGCATCGAGATCAATCCTTTATGTAGTATTTACCTTCCCCTCTATAAAATATAAGTGGTTTTTCATGTAAACGGAAGAACTAATAAGACAGACCCCTGGTTTAAAGACCATTCATGATGAAACCATGAATATGAAACAAGCAAAATTAAGGTGAAGGTGGCAGCAGGTTTCTCTGTCTGCAAAGTGGTGCTTTCAGAACACGTAACTATACTGAGCAGCGTTGTATCTTGTATGCTTCCAAAACCTTAAGCAAGAAACAAACATAAAATTTAGTTCTGGAGGCTGTTATTGCTGCTAGGTTGATATCCTTCAAAAGTAGTTTAAAAAAACCACAGCCATTTAGTATTTAGAAGAAACAGACTGTTGCTTTTGGGCCTAGTGGCATTTCAAGTTAGGTAAAGAACTTTAGTGCCATCGGGGTCTTAAAAAAATATGATTCAACACGGTTACTTATGATTCCAGATAGTTACTAGCTTGAGAAAATATATTTTTGTAATTCCTACTGTAAATAAGAGAGAGTTGTTTCCATTTCAATGCTGGTTTCTTTCCCCTAGTTGATCATGAAATCTTGCACGGGTATAGACTACAAGGAGTTCTACAACTTCCTCAAAGTTATTGCAGAGAACAGGATTTCTGTCTTGGAAAACGGCCTCGATGACGAAGCTTCAGCAAAGAACACTCCAAAAGCTGCCATTTCCACCTTGGGCATGCTCCACGCAGTGTTTGATTTAAAGAGGACTGTGAAGGTGTTAACATCATTGAGTGCTAATGAAGATTTCAAGAAACTAGACCTGACGTCACTTTCTCCACCTCCAGAGGCATTGCTCCACCACTTGAAAGCAGCAATAGATACGGCGCTACTCTAACTTCCTTATTTATTCAGTTCTTTGTAAAATGAACCTTTTGCAGAATGGGTGTTTGTAGAAGACTGACTCCTTCCCGTTTAATAGCTGTTGCAGTTTAAGTACAAAGAGCCTTAATATAGAGTGGGGCAAGAGTACATTCATGAGAAGACTGAATATTTTTTTAAGTTGACAGCATTTGAGTATCTAGAGTAATTGGGCAGGAAAAAAAAAATCTTAGATAAAGGGAAAAACCCAAACCATGTTAGTATTTTATTATGAGCCCGGCTGGTGAGTATGCATTCAGGGAAGGGCAACAGAAGTTCTCTGTGCATCGAGCTTAGGTCTGTCAGGGCCAAACACTGAGATTGCAGTGTTCTGCACCATATTCCCTCTGCTTCTGAGAACACTGTATACAGCCAGCAAACCTGCATTCCAGGCTTCAGCAGTTAAGCTCTGCTTTGTCTGGTCACACCTAAATTGCTTTAAGACCTGTGCTGCTTCCAGGTGCAGCTCAGCCTTTCTTTTTCCTTTTTTAATATTAGAGGACCCTAGTTAGTTAGCTTCTCTTGAAGCCTGAGCTGGCTCAATAGCCGTAGCCTGGATATGGACTAGCTGACTACTATTTTCCTGTACAGTAGTATCTCTCTAAAGCTGAAAGTCTTGGGTAGAGTCAGCCTTCATACTGCTACAGGGTCTCCAGGATCAAATTTAACATGTCAGGAAGCTGGAGTCCTGATAGCAAATCTGCCACTAATAATTTAAGCATGTGATCTACCCAGGCTTAGAAGGAGGAACCTGAATCTACTCTCACATTTCTACACACTATTTCAAGGCTCAGAATTTTATCAAGCAGAGATTTGATTAATCAGGGAAGCTAGCAAGTAGCCTCATATTATCTCCTAAAAAAGCCATGCTGCTAACACACCAAATAGCACTACTGCATGGTTACATAGCACAATTGCAACCTGAATGCTACCCTTGGGCTAAAAGTATTTCCAGTGAAGTATCCCTCTTGCTTTTACTGGTTGGTGAGAAAGCCTAGAAGCACAAATGGCTGCACACTGTTACCTTAGTTGCCCCTTTAGGGCTCACTTGAATTATAGCTCAAGAACTTCCTCAGTTTTCAACCAGATGATCAGTAAGAGCAACTAATAAACATATATTTAGAAGGTGCAATAGTAGAAATCTTCAGTAGGCTGAAAAATCACATTGTTTTCTAGATAATCCTGTGGAATTTGTACGTGCATGCATTTTGCATGTCCTGTTTTCTAGTAGAAGTTCTGCATTTTGAGTAGGAAGTGGTACCTGAAATTAAAATCAATAGCCACAGCATGGAAGAATGCAGTATGGAGGAAACAGACTTTATTTTTTTAAACAGCTGCGACTACATCTCAGTGATTCAACCTTCTGGCAGGGTATTTCTTTGGACTGGAGAACTGCCAGTTTTAAGCAACTCTGAAATTAAAAGTTCACAGCTGTTACTTATGGCTGTTTACATTCTCAAAGACGGGCAGCTGGAGCTTGCTTTCTTAAATGAATAAGGTGAGATTTCATAGAGGTGAGAAACAATGGTTTAAAGCTGACAATCGGTGTATTGGTAGGAAAGCATGTTTTTGGTCTTGTATTCCCCAATCTCACTGCATGCTGTGCAACTGGTATTGGCACCAACCACTTTAAACACTGAGATTTTATAAAGGGTTTGCTTAGATGAATGGTACTTTTCATTTTGTATCCCATGAAGCTGGAACTGCTTGGCTTTGCTGTGTGAAAACAGCAAAAATGCAAGTCTAGCTTTTACACTGAGAACCCAATATCTCAACATACCCAGGACCAGTGCAGACACCGCACAGTCCAGCGGGCTACACCCTCATTTGGATGGATGGCATGAGTTTGCTGTGACGCAAAAATTCAGGCAGCAGTTCTCAGGGAAGAGGCATCATTTCTGCAGTTAGTTCCTCTTCCCTGTGGAACACTGATAAGGAAGAAGATAGGCCAGCATGACAGGATGGCTAAAGAGGGGTTCAAGTAAAAGGAAGGTGGGTCTCAACTACTCACTCTGTCTTCACCAGAGTTGTCTGTACCATGGCATCTTCATGCTGTGACTGTATGTGCTCTGAAGATGCGTAACAGCCCTCCTTCATAAGGCCTGCTAAGGCTTAGTGTGATCAGTGCGACACAATGGCGTAAAAAATAGTTCAGTTGCAGGAAATGGTCTTAAAGTTTAAGCCACGTTCTCCTTACTGATTCGGCAGGGAACAGAAGCACAAAAATGAGTGTTATTGATTCAGTTTCTCTTACGATTACACTAGGAAACTCAGTTGTAGTTCAAATCCACCATTCCTATGAATGATCAAAGCAGTAAGGGAACCACATTTATAGAGAGGAAAGCAAATTCTCAAATGCCTGAAGACAGCGACAAGATTGGAATAAGAAGTATGCAAGCCTGGAATCTCTTAAATTAAAGAGTTTTTTATTTAAATAAAAAGTTACTGTAAAACATACATTAGGATACTCTCATACCAATATATTAACTATTGTAATCAGTGTACTATTTATTAAAGCATAACACTTGTGATAAACAGGAGGAAACAGCCTGTAGTTTTGTTTTGTTTTCCTGAAGTCACAGATATAAAGTCAAACTGTAAAAAAAAAAAAAGCTGGTTATAATTGAGTTCAAAAGGGCTTTTGCTCTAATATGCAACTTAGACATTAGTATTTTTGTGTGATAGGAACAGGATACCAAATATCCATTTGCCTTTTATGAAGGCAGCATAAAACCCAGCCCAATTCTAACCTGATTTGTACCCCACTGTCATCAGTGGGTGATCTGTCAGCACAAAGCTGTGCACTTAGGGAGACCAGTGTTTTTGTAGCTCTGGCAGTGCAGAATGCCAGGTGCTTTTATGTTTTGTCTCACCAGGATTTGAGATTTCTCACCCCAGGACAACGTGTGTCCTTTCTATTAGGCACACGCGAACCCTTGCAGAATTACAAAGCAGCACTAGCAGGTGCAAGGTGCAAGTGTGATATCCCTGAGATTTAACAGGAGTCTGCAGAGTATAAATATACACTTGTAAGTATCATAAAACAAGGAAGTTAGTCAACAGCAGCTTTACAATGCGATGGAGAGGTACTGAGTCTGGCATAGGTAGGAAGAGGAATGGAAAAACCTTCCTCTCAGGGATACAGAAAAAGCCACCTCACTCCAGTAACAGGTTGTTTAGGAGCACGGAGATAGCCTCTCCTGTCCATGCCACGTTTCTGCCAACCAGAAATAGTCCCACCGAAACAGTTCTCGTGGTTTCGTTGAACCGCTTTCTATAAAACAACCTCTTCTGCTTTATGTCAGTTCACCAGTGCAAAACAAACGCAGCATCTGAGAGAACAGTTAAACGAGGTTTCAAGGCAAATTGCTTTTTGCAGGAAAGTGAAATAAAACCACAGAGCAAGAGAAACCTTGGCTACTTTCCGCAAAAAGATTCCCAAACACAACCTGAAGTTGCGTATTGAAGGCTTTTAGCCCACAGCATCCGTATCTGTGCTTTATGATCATAGCTAGTCCAAGAGAAATCCCAGCAGGGAACCCCCATGTGATAAATAACCATTCTTCCCTTTTTCAGGGCAGCCAGAACAGCAGTGACTTGATCAATTCTTCATCCAACAGTGTTTGGTCAAGAAAGTGTGGCGGGGAGGAGCCTCCATCAAGGTCCTTGGGCTCAGGAGCTGTGTGTCACGTGGCAGTTCT
This sequence comes from Morus bassanus, assembly GCA_031468815.1. NCBI lineage: Eukaryota > Metazoa > Chordata > Aves > Suliformes > Sulidae > Morus > Morus bassanus. Next base: position 2,409,848 of record CM062567.1, on the reverse strand, counting down.
CTCTTTGGTGGAGTCTCATCCTCTGTATGTGCTCGTAACATGACTGGGCAAGAAACAGAGCAACCCATTAAGGGAAAGTTTTGGAATTTTGGGCCAAAATCTGGTCTCTTGCACACAAAGTGAAGCCATGCTGCCCTTCAGGCTAGACAAAAGATTAAATATGCACATTATAAATTAAAGATAAGCATGTCCTCTAGACTAGAAGGAAAATAACCTGTGCTAGGCATATAAACAGCCCTCTAAAATTAAATGAGAGTATAACACATCAGTGTCTCTACTGCTCAAGAAAGGCTAATGCAGCTTGCAGCTGTCACTGTTGAAAACATTTCCTTACCTCCAGTGCTGTTAACAGAAAGTCGTACAGTCCTCCTTGATTGGTGGGGTCCATCAAGTCTCTGATCAGATGGATTTCAGCTCCCAGGTGCTGTATTCTAGGGAAAAAAAAAAAAAAAAGTCACAACTAGAGCAAATCTCTGGGCACTGGTGTTTGTGGGTGTATGTTTGAAATCAGATTATGGAGAGCTGGAGGCACGAATCTGGAACTGCATCGCTGATCCCTGGTCCATCACCTTGATCTTCTGGACACTGAGTCCTTGGGGTATCTGGCATGACTAGATCTCAGCAAAGGTGCTCGATCATAAGAAAATTTCAAGTCTTCCATTTTATGCAGTCTTTCTTATTCCCCTCCTCTCTCATCTACAGTTGAGAAAGCTGCCTAGCAAACCAACCTGTATCATCCAACATGACTGCATTAAAAAAAAAAAAAAAAAAAAAAAAAAGCTTCTGGATTCCCTGGCCCCAAGTTTAAACATTTCACCTTTTTTTGGAGACCAAGCATATCCAGAAAGTCAGTCAAGGATTTTGACTCAGATTTGCCAGGAAAAAAAGTATGTTTCATTCTACTGGATGTAAGCAGGTTCCCGCAGTTCCAGTGAAAGCAGCACAGACAGAGCCTCTTCAGCAGAAATGTGTTATATTTACAGTCATTCCTACACAGGAAAAGTCTAATTACTAGATGGTCAGTGTTCAAGACCTTCCTAGTCTCCGAATTGAATCACAGTGCCCCATTGAGTATGGAAAATATAAGATGTAGGGTGTATAGATGACGCCATGAAGGCATCAACAATTGGCCTTCAAAGGCGTCATGTTCCTATTTTCTACAGCAATCTGAAATGAGGTAAGACCGCATTTCCCATGACAAGCCTGAACTATCCTCTTGAGTAAGAGATGGACACTCAGGAAGTCCCTAGCCACTTTATATCATGGCCAATACCATCACACCACAGCTGACAGACAGTAGCACACAGAAACCAAAATACAGTTCAGGGAAAAGCACATTAAAACACAAACCCCATTTCTTCATTTACAATATTTGGCCTGGAAACATGGCTGCCCTTTCTCTGATTGAGGTATCACACAACAACAGGACTGAGAAATGAAAAGCTTCCACTTACTTTGCTCGGGATACAACATACATCAGTAGGGGCAACAGGTCATCCATGGGGAGCTTGTAGTCCTTCTCCACCACCCGGGACACGGTGCTCTCTATCTCCTCATATGTCTTCTGGAGGATCACCAGCTTTTCCCGGGGATCCACTGTGGTGCTGTGAGTATGAAAACAGCCATGTCAAAGATGCTTCCACTACACGGCCGAAGAGATAAAGCAGCAGAACTCAAAAGAACTCCGAGCAGATGGTCATGCTACCAAAAAAAAAGGCTGTCAATCATCTCCAACGGCTGCACCAAAAAGGGGTCAAAACAAGGTTGTGCCAGGAGGCATCACCGGGGCGTAACATCATCCAGAGGGACCCTGAGTCTTCCCAGGCCCTGAGTATGACCTACTCGCCCTAGTGTCAATCTTTCATTTTAGACAGGACTAACCTGAATCACAGTCCCTCAGATAAAAGCTAAAGAGTATGAGATGAATCACTTCGGGCAGTTCTATCAGGATATTGCTCTTGTGAGGGACTAATACAGTTGTCACATCTGTACGTTTGGTTTTTTCTGCCCATAATGCTCTGTCATGGTACATGAAGCCTGTGCTGCCTTCCCAGAAGAGAAGTGAGGTCGGCTTGCATATGGAGGCTCTCACTAGGACTAATATAATGTACTTAGGGACCTGAAAGCTCCTGTCAGATGGATCCCACAACAATTCCCTGCTCCCCTTTATCTTCCTTCCCACTCATTACTGCAGCACCATCCCCTAGGCTGGACTTCAAGCCAACAAATCAAGATGAGCTTCTTAAATTGAGCTCTGCTTTGCTACCTTAACATCTTGGGATGCCACACTGGATGGGTAACCCTCAAGTAGCTCCATGTGTCCAGAGAAATGGGCTCTATCATGGTCAGGCAGTCACAGCCAGGCCCAATTTGCTATGCACACTGACACGAGTGAACCCCATTTCATCAAAGTCAGATTTTGTGTAGGAATGTCCCCGCAAAATTAAGGGGAGATATTTGCCAGGGGAGGGTTGTGTTTAAACACAGTAGATACTGTCTTGACATTTTTTGGGGAAAAAACAGTTCTATAAAGTTGTTATTTCAGTCAAAAAGAAAAAGTATCACAAATTAGTTTTCTTTGAATTGTCTTGCAGGCTGGCCCAGATATGCTTTTGTAAACAGGTGTAAATTTACAGCATTTCTCAGAATACAGAAAATCCCCATTAGCTCTGATTGTCAGTCAGAGGTTATGGATAGTGACTTACATCAGCTTCTGCAAACACTCTGTGGCAGACAGGAAACACTTGTCTTTGATAAGCGACCGCCTCTGAAAGGAAAACAGAGTTGTGCCTCTGTAAAAGCATCTCTCTGAGAGCCACTGCATGGCTCCTCGGTGCTGGACCCAAAAGAAGCATGTTTGCTGCCCACAAAGGAGGGCAAAATAAAGCTGTTGTAGACAGTACCGCTCTGAACACCATTAGATGTCTACAGAGCCACTCTGAACACAGATGTCTTTGAAACACCACCAAGCAGAGCATTACAAAGCAATCCTATGCAGAGCTCGTATTCCCATCCATGGAAATTCATATGCAGTAGCTACAGATCGTAACTAATCAACACATGTCATGTAGCTCTGATTTCTGAGTACAGTCTGCCCTGTGGTTACTTAGGTGAAGCTCCATCATTAGCCAGCACCAACATGTAGCCCCAATGCCATCTCACGAGCACACCAAAGCTAGCTCTTAGCGTTATTTCCTACCTGGTTGGTTGTCAGGGTGAGATCCTTCAGAGGCCAGAGGTGTCTGAAAGGAGATTACAGAGAGAAGATTTAGAAGGCGGATGCCCATGTCTTAACTCCACCCTAAGTCAGTTTTGACTGTTTTTATCTCCTTGTTCAAGGTGATGCTAAAATCTTGTAGGTGCATGAGGCCGAGTTTGCTCCTCTCGTTACACTGCTACAGGAATAATTAATAGCTTAGACTCATTAACCTGAGTGTAGGGTTCATTTTACTCACAGATACTCCTGTAATAATCAATGGAGAGTTCTGGCACTTTCAAATTCAATTCCTTTCACTGAGTCTAGACTGAATCAAATTGCCGAATTGAGACTCTGGGTCTCCTGCCCTGCTTAAGTCCCTGAGCTGCAGATGATGCTGTGTTAGAAAAGCTGACATGCCTCTTGAGTCTGAGTCATTGGTCCTCACATATCACTTCCAAAGATGGATCTAGCTGCAGGAATGGATGAAGGAAACATCTGGCTCCACAGCCTTTCCCCTGCCTTGAGACTGTGTGCCTACATGGTTACAGCAGATACCATTGGATGGGCTATAGCCCTTTCTAAGACACATTTATAAATGCTGTCTGATTGGTCCTGAGTTGGAGCAAACCATTTGTCTGGTGAGCTAGAAAAGATTTTTGCTACACAAAAAAGAAAATCAGTATAGACAATAGCAGCTTTCCACTAGTCAATGTTGTCCTTCCAGGCAGTATCACAGGCACTCCATGACATGACTTCCTCTGGCAGCCATCAGAGCTTTCCCTGGCTGCTACCTTCCCTGCTGGTATCTTGGGGTTGCATCCTGGGATGAAAAAATGTCACTCACTTCTGCACATCCAGAAACTCTAGCAGCTTGATGTCAGGAAACAGACTTAGGTCCACAATCCCTTGGCAGTAGAGGTCATCTTCTCTTTCATGATAGAGCATGTAGAGCATGAAAAGCTCAGGGTAGAAGCAGGGCAAGATCAGCGGCAGGACCACACTGCATGCCTTCTGGTCACTATGGCAGAGAAAAGCAAAGCAGAGTCCTACAGTGAGACCTATAACCTTGATACTACCAAGAGCCACACAGCACACAATGGAAGAGGCAGCTTCTGAGACTGCAAAGTGTTCTCCTTGTTCTCCCCTCCTTCCTCCACCTTTGAGTTCAGTCTCACAGTTGGACAGTAGTGACCTATAGAACACTCTCATGCATGTGCTCACAAGCTGAAGACGCAAGTGCATCTTATGCTGTAGGACAGGACAGGGTACTGTTTCTCCACGAGATCTCCTTAGTCACTGGGAGAAACCTGGAGCACCAGAGATCTATCTCCAGCTTTTCCTTCTGAGCTCTTGCAGTAGAGTACTTATTTCTCATGGGACAAAGACCAAATAAATTCAGATAAAGCCCTTTTCCAGCTGCTTACCATTCCACCAACCTCTTGGCTTCATTCAGCCCACATGGGGATGGCTGCAGATTACAGCAAAGAGAAATCCAGACCAAATGGAGACAGCTGAACAAAGATGCTTCTTCCCACCCACAAAACCTGAGTCTCCCACAATTATTCCTACCTTCTTATTCTAGGAACATCATGTCTTCTACCTCCTCTGCCACATTTCCCACACTGCACTCCCTATTTCCAGGTCTGCCTTTCTCTCAGTGCTCGTATGGAAGTCACCATCCCCGCAACAAACATGTTTCTGCGACTAATGGAAAGCAGTCCCAGCACGACCATGTGCTATCTCACACACAGCCAGGCTACTGCACAGTAGCTGGTGTGGGTAAGCTTGCAAGGCTGCGTACCACACACACACCTCCAACTCACCACTCTATTCTGCTACAGGACGTGATTAGAAGGTGCTCTCATGCTTCAAGCAGAACAACTGAAAGCTTTGCACTCAAAGAGAAGTGTGGGCACTAAACCTGACTCAAATGGACAAATACAATTAGTCCAGCACTTAATGTATTTTAGAAGACACCCTATATGTCCAAGCAGCTTAAAATTTAAACAACCAGTCATGACACATACCTTGTATCTCCATCCACACACTTTGCAGGCAGTTGGCCTTTCTGTTCCAGTGCCAGATGGAGCAAACCCCTAGAAGAGGAGCAAAACCAAGGTTTAGTTCCCTCCCTCCTTTTTTTAAGCATAATTTGTTATTCACAGGTAAGGAGCTCAGCTGTCCCAGCATCAAGTAGGATATCAGTAAAGCTCTCTGTAATCCCTGCAGCGTTGTTTTGGTATTCAAATGTCACTATTTGAGTGCTTTCTCCATTACCAGCAGAAGCCACCAGGAATGAGTAAGTGTTTCAAAAATCTCCATAGCTTCTGAAAAGTAGGGTTGTCACTCTGGAGATCCTAACTGCGGTCTGCATTGAGCACTCTCTCCTTGTATTCCCACTCAAGGGAAATGAGGTTTCAGGACCTGTCATACCAACTAATTCTCTAGTCCATCTATGAACATTAGAGGATGGTCCTACTCTGAAAGGGTAGCTTGGGTTTGTCTTGATATTTCCAACCCAAAACTTCATAATCTTAAAATGGGGATTAGGGAGAGGTTGCCTCTTTTTTTTTTTGTTGTAGCAGTATCAGCCTAGGAAACTTAGCCAGGGGCACAGCAGAGCAAGGTGGGGCTCCCTTCCCACGCTGCATCTGAAAGGTCTTGAGACACAAAGCAAGCTTTCCAAGGTATGCACTGAGCTCAGACGCACCTTCACATGAACCAATGCTCAGGTTGTCAAGCCCTGTTGCACTGTTCATTAACACAGCTCAGACGAACTGAATCAAATCTGACTTGTTCCCATCAGCTGTGCTGCTGTTCTCAGACTGCTCCAGGACAGACAACCCCTCATCATAGAGCTGGCAGCCTTCCTCAAGCAAGGCTACACTGATAACAACACAGCTTTTGTCCAACCTCTTATTTTTATGGTAATACCACCCTGAGTGCAGCTAGAGGCAGAGTTCCCCACCTCTGCCTACTGTGGCATTTCTTGTATCTTCTCCTAAAAGACATTCAAACAGCAATAGGACCCCAATCATGCCTTTGATCCAGTCCTTAATTACCCATGGGCACAACCACACAACTGAACAACTTCATTTTACAGTCACTACCCACATCAGCCGAGCCTCAACAATGAGCTTACACTGCATGTTCTTAACTCCTGTTGAGGCATGTTAAGCTTAAGTTATTTTTCATTCAAATGTGGATTGAACAGCACTGTTATGTGCTCTGATATACTTTGCTGTCCTCGTTACTTAGTGAGGTTTCTTGCTTATATTTGAGCTTGTCTAAATGAAGGCTTATTATGGGCAACAGCTCATTGAGCTGCCCTAACTCAATAAGATTTAGATGCATTAAAGCCACTGGGTCATGTACTGAGCAATGGGCATAATAAAGGTTTCCTAGGTCCATATGACCTTAGTTATTGCAAAATACTCTTTATCTAGCACCATTTACTTACCATTTCTCACCAGTAACTCTTTATCTAGCACCAAGTCTCCCAAGAAATACGCTGTGAAATAAAGCAGCCCTGTCACCTGAAAAAAATTATCCCAATGGTCTACTCCACAATCCCTCTATGCTCATACCCGTTGGAAGGACTTAGCGTGCTTGACTTACTGGTAAAACTCCCATATTTTCTTTGCATAGTACTTGACTTCCTCTTGTGCCATAGTCAGCAAGTGTCTGTTGGCCCCAATCCCAGAATATGTTGCCTGAAAAGCTATCGTCAAGGCCTTCAGCAGCTTTCCCAGTGGGTGCAGGGAAGACTTCAATGCCTGCATAATAGAGGAAAACTAAATTTTACAAGTCAACCCTTGCATTTAGTAGAGGATAACACTGAAAGGCCACCCAATCTTCTCTTGTCAGCAAAGGAGAACAAGCCTGGAAGTAATCAATTATAATTTTGGTCTATTTCTGCTGCCACAAGCCCATTCTCCTCCCACTATCAGGCAGAAATATCCTTAGCAGAACTTGCTGTTCTGATGAGATTTGCTGTGATATTCAAGAGAGAGCAATGGATGCTTCAGGGAAAGGCTGGCTGAATGAAAAGCAACCACTGAAAGTGCATGGAAGTTTATTAATCATTTCCAGCAGCTGGTTATTCCCTGACACAATTAGGGAACCAAGAGTGAAGCTTTTTCATCACTTCCTGGCCTCTATAGCTGTGCACAAAATGAGTGTCCAAAAAGCGTGAAGGATAATCCTTTTCTTCACAAGCATAGGTATTCAAACATAATTTAGAGAAGACTCTTGAAGTCACAGGCAATGTTATATATGCTAACAGGAAGCAACAGAAAATTGCTACAACCTGTGTCCATGTCTGGTGGACAGACATGGATCATTATGGTTTTAAACTTTACCTTCTCTAAATAAATCTGTAGTGACTCCAGCCCCTGGTGCTGGACAAGCTCTTCAAGAATATCTTCTATCTTCCAGGATACATCCTCAGTCCCCCTGAAAAATGAGAGGTGAGGAAGGAAAACCAAACAGTGAAGCACTGGGATAAATGCCAAGTGGTATTGCAGGTGGATACCAAGGGGGCAATAAGACTATTAGAATGAATCAATTTTTCTCTACCCTTTTCAATGGAATTGCCCCACTGACTTACAAGACTTGCAATTATCTAAATTCATCGCCTTTGGCTCCCCTTAGTTGTATCCTGCACGTGCTCATCTTATTTTAGATAGTTTCTTAAGGGGAGATCAGTTTGCTCTGCATCAGCTGGTGATGTTGGCTAGGTCTCCCTCAAATACAAGAGGAGCCAGCAATGATTGGGTCATGTGCAGATGCTTACATTTAATCAAACGAATCCCATCAAAGTTTTCATTTATAAGAATTAGCCTCAGCAGCACAACCTTAAATTCAGGCTTAAAATTCATCCTCCTGTCTCATGAACAGGAACAACTGGATAATGCTTGGGTTTGTAACTTTAACACATGGCAGACCCTAATGTAAACCATTATCCTCTCTACACAAATTTTTGCAACGAGAACGATCGTTGCAATGTTGCAATGCGATACTCATACCTTTGGCAGAAGAGGTACTCCTGAGATTTCCGCAGCTCCTTGCTCGTTTGTATGTGGAACCCCGTGAAAGACTCCTCTGTTTCTTCTTTGCAGCCAGAATGGATGAACTCCAGGAACTGGTCGTAGATTCCCTTCCATCTCTTCTCTACCGGAAACTCCTTGAGGCCCAGCTGACTGCACAACATAACATGGCATTAGGCTTTTCTGCATCCCTCTTCAATTATTTCAGACTTCACTTTCAAATACAGAAGGTTCTCCAGAATCAGATTTTAACACAAGAACTATGGGAGCAGAGAAAGATGGCAGTGCCTAACTAGTAATTCAATGGAAAAGCAACTCTCAAGTCTATTGTCCTGACAATGAGCTACTTTGGGTGAAGAAAAACTCCTGGTGCATGGAACATCAATAATCTGAATCTTCGCTGGTGAATTGACCACAGGCTTTCTGCTCCAATTATTCATGTTTCTAAATATAGACTATTTGTTTCAACTGAAAGCCTGCAGAAAACACTGATAGCAAGTAGACAGTTGAGCAACCACCACCGGTAGTTATTGCTATCTGAAAAGCACAGGAAACAGGAGCTGTTTCTGTAACATAAATACTCTGATGGACTGGAAATGTTTTGAGGAGGAAAGGGGAGGAAACTGAGTTGGGTTTTGTGAGAGGAATTCCCCTCAGGGGACAGCCAGCTGTCTTTCCCACTGGGACTCCCTCATTTGGGTTAAACTGGCTGAACCCAGGCCCTCCAGCCTGGCAACCAGAGCACCCCTTTGCGGGGTTCAGCCCTGAGGATAAGAATTTATACCAAAGGATGTGGCCTGGTAGCTTCAGCTCAGTTACTCCTGCCCTGCATTCACACCATTGCCTGCCAAAGCAGCATCAGTACTCTGTGAAGCTTTGATCCTGGCTCCACAGCCTTCCTCCACGTAGAGCACTACCCAATTCAAGGTCTTCAGAGCTTCATGTGCTGTGCTACACTTCTTGATTTTTGGTAGCTTTCCTAATTCTACAGTAACAGCCAGTAATATTCATGTAGTAGCCAGAGGGACAGGAAAGGAGCAAGTGATGCATTTTAGCAGCCCAGGTTTGCATGTATAGCTTCAGACCTGTCTGTGTGTATACACAGAAATGTGTGTGTGCGCGCACACATGTGCACAAGTTACTGAAAATATTAAGCCTCCAAAACCCGATCCAGTCTGAGGATGGGACTATCTCTGGATGGACAGTGGCAGGATGGGAATAAAACATCTGTTTTCTGCTTCCTATGTGGCGTTAAGATTAAATGATAAACCGTGCTCTTCTTTCCTCCTTCTCTCCCTGCATATAAATCAGTTTTTCGATCAACTCTTTCAGCAAGGACCGCCTTGATCCCTGTAGGGATTGATCCGGTACTCCTCTAGGTAGAGTCAAAATACAAGCCACAACCCGAGAAGTCAACTCTTGTTGCTCACGCTTTGGTTATCCTGTCATCCAGCTGCTCGTTCGACGTGTTCAGGATGCCGTGTGTCTGAAGGCCTTGGCCCGATTTGTTGGTAAATGTTCCCTCCAAAATGAAGCCATTGGCAAATGACAGCTTTCCCTGCAATGGAGAAATAAAGGGTTATTCTGCCAAGATCTCATTAGAGGGAGGAAACAAGCTGGACCAAGATCTCAAATTCTCTTTTCAATGGAGCCAGCTCCTGAAACAGCAACTAAGAACAACTTCCAGCATGGAAGTGCACATTTCCAGCATCCAAAGCTATAGTGTCATTAAGGTGGCAGTCACTGGAGGCAACATGTCCTTGCTGTTGAATGACACGTAGGATTCTGGAGGGGAAAGACCTCCATGATCGCAGAGTAAAACATTTACATTATGCTTTACAAATACTCAAATCTTCTTTGGGTTATAAAATTTTCTGGCTTAAATTCGACAACAGTTATTTCTAACCTAGAGTGAACACATGAAGCTTCGATTTCTCCTCTGTTTTTCCTCTGCTTGTTAAAACCACAAGCAAGTTTGGCCTCACAGGTAGGGGGAATCATATAATATTCACTATAAAACACTTTCAAAATGTTTGCTGCTACCAAGACAAACCTTAAATTCTCTGAGGCAAATATAGAAGACATACAGTAGCTTGACTCAAACTTAGAGGTTTTAATTAAATCAAATCCAAAGCCAAACAATATCGTAACTAGTCTGGCTTTGAATAGAAGCCTGAAATCCTCATTGCTAATAGCAGGAGGCACGCCATCTTTAGATAAAAACCAGGTTTTTCTAGACTAATTGCTCAAACTAAACATTAATTTTGGAGGAAGCAGTATCTAAGCACTATAATCAGTCTCTGCAAAATCCACCCTAGTCTTCTGGCTGAAGAAGATGATGTCAAACTCTTCCTCCCATGACAAGCCAGTAAATGACAGATCTCATTTGCAGTCATTACCAAGTGGCTATTTTGAAATCCACTCTGTCTGATATAACAACACACTTCCTGTCAGACTCATCACAGATTTCCGTAACAAGCTGGAGGACTAGTTTTCCCTGCAACGGGGCACTTTATGAGCAGTTTGACCAGACATTTCTGTTAAAGATCAACTACAAAACGTTGAACATATCAGTGCAGTGTTCAGATTGCAAAACTGAGCTTCCAAGATCCCTCAGCTATGTTAACATCTCGGTTACATCAGCGTAGTGCTGGTACTGCAACTCCGTTTGGTTTATACATCATTTCCTGTGTTCCCAGCCACTACAAAGGCTAAAACATTTGTTCTAAGAATACAAAAGCATCCCAACTGCAGCTGCGAAGCACAGCCAAAAATGTCCCACAAACAACAAAAAAACCCAAAACCCTCAGTGTAAACAAAACCGTAAAACCTAAAACAATGCACAAAGCCCCCAGCTACTTGAAGTCTCTCAGCTGCAGCCTTCCTCCTGTGAATGAGACTGATAACAGGAGGGGAAAAAAAAAAAAAAGTTATTTTCTATCAGACTGGGGGAAGTGGAGCAGGAAGATGAATCCATCCGCCCTACTGGAAAGCAAGCAACTGTACAGAACGGTTGAGATGAAGGAAGTGCTCACCTTTCCAACAAACGTTAGATGTTCTGTGAAGTTCCCTTCGTAGACAGAGTCATCTTCCAAGAGCAGAATCCCAGAACCCTTTATTTGAAAGCAGAAGTAGTGAATTCACGACATTATCTTCCTACCTACTTAAGTTCATCCAGAAACAGCCACTGGCTTGGAATATTTATGGGCTGACAATTCTGAGAACCTTTTTGAAAGCCCAACATAGCATTGCAATGCTCAAGAGAAAAGCAAGGAGGTGCTCTAGAGAGAACCCATTAGGCATCACTGCACAGAGAAGTACTGGGTAGTCAGGAGGGTTTAAACAACAATACTATTACATTAATTTCCCTAGAAGAAGCAACAAACTAAGAACGGTGACCAAAAGTTGCCATATGGGTCAAACTTTTGGTCCTCCCAATCCAATGACCTTTAGGTGATTGTAGCCAATCGTATCATTCTTTGCAAGACGATGAGGAGAAAAGAGGAAGGCAGCTGCTATGTAGAATTAGCTTTGTCCCTTGCTGTGCAGTCAACGGGGCTTTAATGAGCTGCTCTTAAGCATTCATAAAATGACTCGTTCCGTTACCTCCCAACTCCCACGGCTGCTTACAGTAGCACACATTTCACAGAAACATAGAATCATTTAGGTTGGAAAAGACCTTTAAGAAGGAGCACCAAGATGCAGAACAGACACAGGATAATTTATAACAATGGGGGAAGATAATTCTTGTTGGGTCTTAGCCCATGGTTTGGGCCCGAAGGTTTATATGTATCCATACCAGCCAGAAAATGTGGTCACTTTTAGAGCTGTAACACATTTTCCGCTGGAATGGTTTTCTTGATGGAAAGCACCATTTCTGGCAAAAACAAAAGGTTTCCAAGGGAAGCTTTTTGGCCATACCAATTTTCCACTAGGAAAACTGAAGTGACTGCTCCCCACCCAGAAGCCTTGTGAAGTTATAGGAGCCTTTGGCAGCTGGCAGACCAAAAGACAGCTTTATTTTGATTCCCCGCAGATGGAGTTTTTATGGAAAGCCCTCCCGACAAAGTTTCCATGCTAAACATTTTGTCCTAATTTGGTGAGTGGGGAAGGGGTTGTTTGTTTTTTTAAGTGCGTATTTTTCATGAGAAGAAATGCTTTTATTTCCAAGCCAGTCCTAGCGATGCCAATCCCTTTTGTTTTCCCCACCAACATCCACACTTTCAATGAACTGGGCAGCCAGCTTCTCATAGGTAAGCTCACATTGGAAAGGTAAAGAGTCAATGATCTCAAAGATAGATGCAGTATCATATATAACTGCACAGCACTTCACATATGAGTTCTATAATGAGGTCTATAATTGTGACCTGATAATCAGTTGAACAGCCAAGACCTAGAATGTGCCTTAGCACGAGCAAGGAGAAGTGACAGTCTCACATCTAGTTCCTACCTGCACCTCAGGAAGGTGATAAGAAACAAAACTTCATCTAGGCCTTGTTCTTCAAAGACATTATTGTGGTAAAATATCAATGCTTAAGTTTTCTTGCTTTCTATTTTCCCCTCAAAGATTAATTATGAAGTGAAATCTTATTCTTGCCCTTGATGGGGAGAATTCCATGTCCCACCGATCTAGAAAGTCCACTGAAAATGGGTACTCACCACCATTTTATCAGCATGAAATGTTCTTTGATAGCAGACACCTGACTGGGTTACTACAATGCCTTGTCCATGTTTGTGATCATCGAGCCACGTCCCTATGTATCTCTCCCCTCTGAAACGCAACAGAAAACAAATTATGTTTTTTCCCCATTTTATTAGTTCTTAGGCAATTTGATGTATCACTGAGACTAGTTTTACCTGATATAACGCTTTACGTGGCACAAGTGCCAGATGTACTGTACAAACTCAATTCATATAACGCTTCCCCAGAAGTTCAAGCCGTATAGCAGAGGTTGAACACATCCTCCCTTCATCCCCGAGTCCCCCCATCAAAACATGAAGCTTTACCCCTGCCAATAGAAGGACAAAACTGTCAAGCACCTAAAGCCAGCTCTGATCTATGCCACCTTTACCTATCTTTGTCTTCCCAGACTCCATATCCATTCTTCTTGTCATTTTCCCACTGTCCTGTGTATTTAAATGGATGCTCAGCTGAGAGGTTCTCCAGTATCCCAAATCCTTGACGCACATTGTCTTTGAAGTAACCTTTGTAGACCATATCATTGCCATACCTGCAGGGAGAGAGACAGACAGAATTTAAGACTGTGACTATTTGATACTACTATTGGAGTAGGAAGGCAGAAAGGTGAGTAGATAAGGCTCACCTGCTTGCTACATATTCCAGTGTTTGACTGATAGATCTAGAGATGGTAGTTGTTCACTATTAGGAATATGCATCACCCAAGCTAGTCACTCCACAGTTAGCTTTCAACATTATCTAAGGACACAACACTTAGGCTTGCAATTGTCCTGGGAGAGGCCACCCGGTCCTTGACCTCTCACCAGCCACGTCACAGCAACCACTGGTTAATCCAGAGTGGGAGTAGATCAGATCAAGTGGGAAGCCATATCTGCCTTCACCTTGCTACGCCCACCAACCATCTCTTCTCCTGGGCTCATCCCCCTGGGAAAAGTTCCCCTTAGCTCTGTCCATGCTGGCCAGCAGATCTTCACTGCTACAACAGAGAAAGCACTTACGCTAAGCAGAGCTATCATCTATAATTATCAACATGCTCTCACATTTGACACCAGAGACACTATTGCAGCACTGCTCAGTTGGCTCCAAGTTCCCTAGAGACTTCTGCACGTCCTGTACTCTGAGTTTGATTCCTAAATAAGGAGCACAAAAAGCAGCTTCTAGGAAGAAAGATGGCCTATCCCACAGTAAGCAGCTGGAAAGCTGAACTGTGTGCTTTCCTCTGCCACAGTTGGCTCAGTGAAACCAGGGGTAAGTCTGTGCCGTAACAACGGGCAGTCCAGTCTTCACATTGGCCAACCCATTTGGCTACAAGCAATGTGTGACCTAAGCAAAGATGAGGATGCTGTTGGGCTCACTGCTACATAAACAAAGCAAGCTGGCCCTGTCCACTTAACCCCATAGGCTGCAAACGAAACTGGTTTATACCTACAACCTGCTAAGCAGGCCTCCACTGCCATTTCTGGCCTTCTAAACGGAAGGCAGATGGTGGGTAAGGCAGGGACACCGCAATGTGCCCACAATACAGTGCTTTACAGACTGGGCTCCATCCAAATTCCCAGGAACACTTTGAGACACAGGTGTGCAAATGACTGTTTCCAGAAGCATTTTGATGAGTAAAAAAGAAAACCTTGGACTCTATTTCTTAAGTTAAGCTCTAGGTTTAAGCTCAGAATTTGAGTGAGGGGAAAAAAAAAAAAAAAAAGCCTACTGGGGAAACAGCCCCCTTCAGCAGTTCGGGATAACAGTTATGACTCCGCGACTGACAATCCCATCCTTCACTAAGGAACTATGCTATACAACAGTTAGTCCAGATGGCATGGCCAGGGGAGACAGAGAGCTGCTGCATGCTCCATCAAGTCTGTCCAGGGCTGATGGCACACCACTGCTCTCTGCTCTGCAACCACAAACATGAATGCAAAATTACATCCTCAACTATAGGGCACAGAGAATGCTACATCAGGTAGTTACAATGGTCATAGCTTGCAGAGAAGCTCTTACTATTCTAATGCTCAGGAGGCTCAGGGCTTATGAAGAAGTCACACTGCCCATCTCCAAAGCAAAAGCTTCTGGCACCTGAATTACCCTGGGTTTTACACTGTGACTGAGCCTTCCACAGTGAAGTGGGAATATTTCACCCTTTAAACATGTGGAGTCCCCTTTTTCACCAGAGTCCTTCTTTGGGTTTTACTTACTCACAGATTCCATAGCCTCTCATCTTGCCCTCATACCAGTGACACTTATAGCAGTCATACCGGTCTTCAGATCGGCGGGGGACGAGGCATATTCCAAACCTGCAGGGTGCATATGGCAGAGGTCAGCCTGGGAAAAGGTGACTTCGTTGTACTGGATTAAGTTTAAAAACTAAAGACCTTCCAGATTCCCAAACTGATCACCTCTACCTCTAACACTATTTCTAGGTGTCAATGGACTGGATCCAAGAAAGAGCTTGTCTCCTTGTGAGCTGCAGTCACAGTTTCTCATTACTCCTTCTACAGAGCTACTTTCAGTGTTGTTGTTCTCCCCTCTCTACCCCTTCCCCAGTTTAGGAGCTGAGTTAGACTACCAAAGCAATTGCTTTGGTCTAAACAAAAAGTTTTCTTAATCCCAACACAAAGTATTTGAGACATTTATTCCCTTTAAAAATCTAACCCATTCTGGAACTTAGGTAGAAATGAGAAATCTAGAAGTCTTATTTTCAAAAAGTTTTATAACAATATTGTTTGAATTTCATAGTATGGTTTCTTTCCCCTGAAAACTCCTCATTTAAGAGAGGTTCTTAAAGATATCTAAAAATAACTTTTCCAGGGTATTTCATATTAATAAATTCACCTAGATTTAGAGATCAGGGTTCAGATTCATCCAGCTGAATGGAGATGTTTGCATCTGAACAGGTCATATGTGCACACTCCAGGTTACAACCTACTCAAGTTTAAGCCAGGTGTCTTTTTAGAGAGGTCAGATGAATTGGCCTGTTAACTGTGAATAGAGTCTCCCTAACAAGACACCAGTGTCCCTGTACCTCTGGGAGGTACCATTTCTTAGCTTATTTTGAAAGTAAGAAACACCCTGTTTTTAAGGCTTACCCATGCTCCAAGCCCTCTTTGAAATCTCCAACATGGTTGCGTCCGTCACGCCACTTCAGCGTCCCCCTGCAATTTGAAGCAAGCATTACACAAGGAAGATCACCAGCAACATTCATAGCTGTAACAGAAGGTATCAAGGCACAACTCAAAATGGCTAACATCAAAACATTTCCTCAGGGAACAGAGACATGGATGCTTGCCAGGCACCTCCAAGGCCTTGGCTTGCACTGTAAGGATTTAATACCATAATGTTTTCATGTCCATGAATGAAATCCTCTTCCAAGTTCCCTAATCTCAGAAGCATTTTGTAGAGTTGCTGGGTCATCCATTTAGGCCCTTGCACATGATCCTTTTGTAATTGCAGTGCAGCATGTGATTAAGCCAGCTGAAGTTCCAGCATGGCACATCCCCGTAGACAACATAATGACACCACAGTCCAGAACTTCATTGTGCCAGGCACTATGAAAACAAGAGACAAGCACTGGCCTAAAGGGATCACATCTTTCCCTCTGTTTTGTGGGGGGGTTGTAGAAATGATTACACGAGTTAACCATGCACCAACGAGACTGGAACGGTCAATGCGATGATCGAGGTATTGCACGACCATGCCCAGTCGTGAATACATGTCCCTTCCTCCCCATCTCCCACTCCACCCACACCTACTCACTGTTTTGACTCTTACATCATCGCAGACACAGACAGCTCCCTACACATTCCCCAACCAAAGACAATAAAAGATGGTGCAGTACCAAAACCATGACGCATTCATTTGTCTTTCACCAAGGTTGTTGCTTTAAGCACCTACATGAGACAGGCTCTTTTTCTGGTATTTACAGGGAAGTGGTCAGATTAATTTTAAGTGGATTTAAAATACATATCCTTTTGCTTTGCTAGTATGAATGCTAGCAAAGTAGAGCAAACCTCAGAGAATGCCTGCTCCAGCCATGGGGATGCTTTAAGCTACTTCTCAGTGGGAGTATCTCCTTCTACCACACCAGGTTATCAGGAGCCCTGGGACAGAAGAGTGAAGAATGCAGATGTTTTTGCTGAAGAGCCCTGAATTACACTGCTGCACCTTTCTGCTCATGCACTTTGCCATGCCAGCATCTCGCTCAGAGGTGGACAAGCCATCAAGGCCAGCTTTGCTGCTCTGTAACCTTGTTTTAGGAGCAATTCCCATAGAAGAGCAATTTCAGGAGTGGAAGGACAGCTTAGTAATTAAGCAATTAAAAGCCCATGCATTAAAAGCACCTGAAGTCACTTACTTCTACCACAAATTTCCTGGGATGCCTCAGTCAAGTCACTTAATCTGAAGTAGCAGAGGTATTTATTCATCTCATTTCTCCAACCCTTAGACAGGAGGAGACAAATAGCAAGCAGAGGTGCTTGTCCCTCTGTGTCTGCACACAGTTGTTTTCAGATCTCTGTTAGGAGTGCAGGTGCTAGGGAGGGTCAGGATGATGTAAAGGACTGCCTCAGGCATAGTTCTACCCCAAACACCTATTTAATGCTATTATGAGGCAAGGCATAATCTCTTCCACAGAAGATTCAGGATTAAGCTTTTGATTTTGGGTATTTAGATTACTTTAAGGTTCATTCAAATCAAATCTCTACATTCTTTTTACTTCAATAGCAACTGTAGACGAACTGTGTAAAACTCAGGAAGTACAAGAGTTCCAAATCAGCCTGTTCTGGTGTCTGAGGAGGTTGGTCATATTTCATGTTTCTTCACAAAAACAGAGACTGCGCTCTATCTTATGTCAAAGAGATTTTGGCTAGGATCATTCAAGCTTTGATTTACAGACCATTCCTTTTTGGCAGAGCTCCCTCTTAAACTTCAGTTGCATTTAGGGAACAGTTGTCATGCTCCCAAGAAAAGCATTTGAGCCTCTTTTGTATTTATTGACTTCTCACTTTTTGTTTGTTTTTGTTTGTTGGTTTGTTTGTTTTAAATTCCTTTGATAATAGCTTGGATATTAAAATATATTTTGATAGCACAGGATAAAATTTTTCCATCACTCACAAGCAAAGGCTTTTTGTTGTTCTTTCGTTGTCATCATGTTCTCATCATGATGGTAAGATTTTATGCCTCAGGCTGAGATCTTGAAAATAAACATTAGCTCAAGTCTAAGTCCTCATTACAGGCATAAGCTAATGCAGCACCTTTAATGTGATCATTACCACGTTATTAGGGTCAGCCTCTACAATTTACTGCATAAACCAGTATCACTAGCGAGACGTCTACAATACAAAAGATCATGTGTCAGGACTCATGCTTTGACCAAGCCCTGAAAGCAAGCAAATGTGTCCCAACTGCCCCCTGAATCTGTCTGCAATACCTGGTTTCCCTCTGGAAACAAATGAGGCAGGAACCAGAGAGGCTGGCACACCCTGGGAGATCACCAGCACAGAGTCTGTGGTCCAGGTAGTGCTACACAAAGACAGCAAGCCTATCCTTGCATGTTTTTGATTAGGAAAGGGACAAAACAGGCTCCTTACTTGCCATGTGGCTTTCCCCAGTGCCACTCGCCCTCGTAGGATGCATTCTTGAACTTGCCCTCCAGCCTGAAGACGTAGGTGAAGAAGCGGCAGGACGGGGGCTCGGTTCCTTCACCAGTCTCACCCCACAATGGGAAATCTCGCTTCCCGTTCAGTGCCTGGCGGACAGCCTGATTCAACTTCCACTGCCAAACAGCCTGGGGGCAGAGGAAGAGGAGTGCTGGACTAATGAGTGAAGAAAGGAAAATAGCTCCCAACAAGAGGTACTTCAGGAGAAGCAGCAAGAAGCTGCTGGGTTCACATCACTTCTGTGCCATTCAGCTGGCTGTACTGGTGAGTTATGGCCCATCTACAGCATCCACAGGAGGTGTTATCCTGGGTCCTGCAAGTTGGATACTGCACCAGTCCACGACAATTCCATGCATTTAAGTCCAACTCTCACCACCACTAACTGGCCTTGGCACAGGACCATGCCGATGGGACGGTATTGTCCCAAGTTCTGCAGCACACACTACTGCCCAGGGCAGGCCAGTTCCAGCCCCTGGATGTTTTTCATCTACCATCAACTGTCTAAGCCACCTCTGGCCATCTAATGAAGTATTGGCTCCACAGAGAAGGAAAAAAAAAAAAAAAAAAAAAAAAAGAAAAGCACCACACTGCTTGTTATTCTGTTTAATTAATTAAAAAATAGCAAAAAATGCAGAGGAAATGCCTCGGCTGCATTATTTAAGCAGGTGCAAATCCCACTCATCTGTATTGTGATCCAAAAGGTAAAATCCTGATGCTTAATGGGATTTCAACTCCCACTCAATGGTTTACCCCCATAACAGACCTGCCATCCCCTCTATGCCATATCGCTATTTCAAGGCTCTGTACATGGTATTTCAGGTGGAACAGAAACACCGTGCCACTGCTAACCTTCATCTGCGGGTCTTTGGCAGAGAGAAAAAACGTTTCTTCTGGGGTTATAATGCGGAGTCCATACCTGTGAAGCAAAAGACATTACAGAGACTGTGAAAAAGACATTTCTCAGTGAAACAGCAGTTCCTGCTCTTCCCATTCCTCTTCAGAATGCAATGGTGCTTTTGCAGTCAGTTTTTCCTTCTGAAGTACTCAACTAGTCAACTCATCTTTGTTCTCCAGGTATGCAGCCAAAACCATTTTATTACTGATTGATTTCAAGATGTCAGCAAATGCAAGCAGTGCAAGTCCAAGCTGCTCTGCTCCCATTGAAGACATCTTACAGTTACCCACAGCCCAGAACCAATCCCACTGGGTGGAGAGGAGATCAGACAAAGTTTTAAATTGTTGTCTCAGTTTCACAATCAAGTCAAACACTTTTTCCCCCCTTCCAAGTGGAAATTTTTCACTTACAGTCCTGGAGCTGATTTCTCCGTGCAGTTTTCATCTACCCACACAAGCTTCAGATCAAAACTCTGAAAGCTGTTTCCCTGGAACAAAAAGGACAAGGTGCTCCTGTTATTAAAGTGTAAACATCACACTTTGCCCCCACTTTGTCAGTCCACTGAACAGCAGAGCAAGGCTGGCAGCACTGTAAATTCCCTCTTTTGTGGTCCACACATCTATCCCACATATGATGACAGACCTCAGGCACTGAAGAAATGTAGGAGAAGGAAGAAAGTTCTTGGTTTAACACTTATAAGCAGTGTTCCATAATGCCATGGCTACACCTAACAGTAACAGACCTTCTTAGATGGCACTTATCTCCACAAGAGTTTCTTCCCTGTCACATGAGAACACTCCCAAATCACCCCTGGCACCAGGTATGCCCTAGTTTTCCTTATGATCTATCTAGGATTTGGACTCCAGATGGCACAGCCAACAGTGGCCCACAGGTACAACATTTAAGGAGTCACTATTTTGATCAATAGCACACCAAACAGAATAAACTAAAATGGTTGAAATATTTGGTAAAGACTGCGTTTAATATTACATTTCCCTTCCCTGTCTAAAGTCCAGGTGCCCACACTACAGAGCTGCTGTCTGTAAGGATGTAGTTGACCAAGGTTAGGTACTAGCACTGTGGAGTTCACCACGAGTTAATCACTGATGTATCTACTAGATTTGGGGGAACAGGGAAGGGAGGGAGATTCAGATTCCCAGCACCAGAGCCCTCATCAGCAGTCCCCTGTTAGCAGCCCAAGGTAACCAGTTCAATTCCAGTCCAGTTATGTCTCCACAAGCCTCAATAACAGTCATAGCAGCAGATGAGACATAGTGGGTGGGAACCGTTGACTGAACAGAGATGTCTACAATGCAGATATCTCAGTATGAGCTGGTTACCCTGTCCCAGTCAATGGAGTCAAGGACCTGATTCAACTCATCCTAGTTTTGGCATCTGAAATAGGTCAGGTGAACCACACCCAGACAGTGCATATTCTCTCCCCTGACTATAAAGGGAGCCTGGGGCACTTGCTCACAGCGAGATCACTACAGTGCTAAGAAATCTACAATGTAAAGTTAGATGAGATAATCACCACCCTATTTCCTCAGTCCTAGACCCTGCAAGCTGCATAGGACTGCCCAGCATTATCATAAAGGCTCATGTTTGGAAGAGCCCATAAGATCTATCCGCTCATGAGGCAGTCATGTGTTTGGACACCTGAGGGGCTGGCACATGACTAAAGAGCAAGCAGAGAGTGGTGCACTTGAAGAGAGCTGTGCTAGATTACAGGAACTGTCAGTCAGAGCAAGCCAAGCTGGACTTAGTTAACATGCTGCAGAACAGCTTTGAACACGTATTATTCATCTAGCTATCCATGGCTGTAGACACTCCCCGTCTGCCCCACGCCCAGGCCCTAAATACCTGAAATAGCCCTAAGAACTCCTGCAACTTCTGCTCCCATACCACTAACAGACTCAACCATGGAAGATTATATTTAGTCCTATGCATGAGTGTTTACAGTATAATATCTTTGACCCATCATGTCCCCTTTGAATAAGAAAGGACAGAAATCAACAGATTCATATGCAGGCATGGGCTTGGGTTACCAGAAAGGTGACTGTGATGACTGGATAGTACATATTCACTGGGAAAAAGTTATGTGGATCCTCCTCCATTCTTTCTTCATTAGGCTTTCTTTTATTCTCCAATGCAAACCACAGGTGCATGGATCTGAGACAAGGTTTTGCCAACAGCCAAGCTCTGTTGCATTTTCAACATTAAAGGAACCTGAATTTTACTGTCATTTATCCATGCTGCCCTTTCAAGCCCTCTGAAAGATTGAAGACTCACCTGAATTAGCACAAGGACATCATCGAATAGCAAGATCCGGTCTGATCGATTTGTGCTGGCAGAGATCGGAAGATTTTTGCTATCTTCCAGCAGCCTCCTTTCAGGTACACAGAGCATGTCCTGCAGAGGGAACCACAGAGGTCAAGATGGTGGATCAAAAGCATCAGGAAATGTCAGGATTTGGGAGAGGACATACAACTCAAGCCAACAGACCAGAGACTGTCTGATTCATGGCACAAGTGTAAGACCTCCCCTTCAAGCCACTTTCTACATCCATGACTCACTGTGAATTTGTAGCCCAAGGATTTCCATAAGGACTTGGTAAAACAAGCTTCATCCAGGACTTGGCTGATGAAAGACTCCAGCTTCACATATTCCTTGATGGCGCTGGTAACCATGTCCTTCTCAGAGCCCTGATAAAAGAAGGCAGGGCTTGAGCAATGCTTTAGGCATGGCTGTGCAGGACATCAACTCTGGGCTACAGCTGCAGAAAAGCCTCAGCAGTTCTGACTCCAAAGGGCTAATGAGAGTTAACCCTCCAAACCCATTTCCAAGGAAAGCCTCCCAAATCTAGCATTATCTCTGCCACCAGCAGAAGTGTGCAACCTTAGGCCAGTTACTTGACCCTCTGCAGCTCCTCTGTGTGATGAGTAGCTTGTACTATGCTGGAGCGGCCACTGTTCGTTGTTTCGAGACCTTCAGGTGGGCTGCACTCCGCTGGTGCTGGTTACTACCACCCCAGCTCTCCACTGGAAATCATTTACTTCCAGCCAACTTTGGATTCAGTGACACCACCGCAAAGCCCCACAAGCCCTGCATAATATTTTAGCATAAGCCAGTCAAACAACATCACATAAAGCTTCCTACCTCTTTGAGAACCTCATTCAGCTTCGTAAGGAGCAGTACATACTGCTCGATGTGATCCCGGATAGGTTTGTGAAGGACAGTGTATAAGGCCAGTGACATGGAGGTCTCAGAGGTGAAGTCTGTGAGGAATTGTTTCAGCACTGTCTTATGCTGCTTCCAGGCTTCACTGCAAAATGGTGAATTAAGACAAAGGTTCATTAATTGGTTTTTCTCCAAATTACCACTCTTCTGCCTTCCAAACTTCATATGCTACCTCACTCTCAGACAGGGTATAGAAAGATTTGAAAAAGCAGGAGATAACATAGCGCAAATGTATTTGCACACCAAACACACAGAAATAAGGCAACGAGGCAAACGAGAGCTCCATCCATCCTGCCCCTGGCCCAGCGGTCTTTGCAAATAGGAACCACACCCACAGATATACAGAACGTAGCATGACTTCCATGGTGGTTTGCACACCAAGAGGGTGACTCAGATGAAGTGACTGTGAATCTGCTCATATCTAGTGCTTGTGTTTTCATTTGCTATTTCCACACGACTCTGACAGCATCTGGGACAAGCAGTGGAAATTTCCTGCCAGATTCCCTCATCATCCTGTCTCAGGTCCCACCCCTTACCTGCACCCCCAAATTCCAAATTTACAGGCTTCCTCTCCTACAAAAGGAGTTGTGCATGGCTAAGAAGGGATGGAGAGAGATCTGTAGAGGAAACCTTTCAACAGCTGCTGCCGTGGTCTCAGAAGATGGCAGGAGCAGCCAGTATGGCTGGTTCAGCGGAGAGGCAGCTGGACTGTGGAACAGAGATCACTGCGTGGTGTGGTGCTCAGTGCTGCCCACTCCAGTTTAGTGTCTTAACCCACACAACATCATTGCATTCCTATCAACCCCTTCAATAATCACTTTTCAGCCCACTGACCTTTTGCTCTTTGTGGTATGTTCAAAGCCGTGGACTACAACGTAGTTTGCAAAAGTGACGAAGTATCTGTTGGCAGGAAAAAAAAACAAATGCACCCAAGCACGAGCTGAGTTAGAGATGTACATTAGCTACGAGGTTTAAGCAACAGAGGGAAGAAGCTCATTTGAAAATGTCATGTCAGGCCCACCCTTCCGAGGGAGGCAGAAAGAGACGTAGCTACTGCACCTCTCACCTTGGCTCACTCCCCTTTTGTCCCCTTTGCCAGCTCCTTGGTTTAACTGCCTTGTTGACTTTTGCACTAGTATCGTTACAGGAAGTTTAAATTATCCTGGCATTTAGCATAAGCAGAAGTAAACTTGCGCAACTGTCCTGGAAAGCCAATCTACAAAGGCTGAGCTTAAGATATCAGCTTCAGATGTATGAATTTCTGCTGGTTAAAGTGAAAGCGTCAGGTCTGTTTCACTGTTGGTAAATTCAAGCCAAGGTGTCCCATGCCAATGTATCTCATCTCACACTAGAGGGAGATCGAGCCATATTTTGTCAGCAAATACCATGCTTTCTTCCAGTGGTGTTTTCAGATAAGTCATGTATAATGTCCAGACTAATTTTCATTTGTCATGTCATCTTTCAGGGACATGTATTTACTGCTGATTTTCAGGCCCTGAACAGTGGCTTTGCTTCCTCCTATATCACTCCAATAAGCATGAGACGTCCTAGAATCAGGACTGCACAGAGTGAGTCAGCAGAAGTGGGCAGGAAAGAGCTCTTTTTTTTTCGCAGGATGCCCAACAAAAACAGGTTTTAATTTCAAAATGAGGGGAAATTAGATCTTAAGATTAACTTCTCCTTTGTGTCATCTGAAACCTCAGCGCAAGTTTTCATCTTTTATATAGCTTTTTAAGGCAAACCAGTTTTAATTCACTGACTCAGTTCCCAAATGAACAACACACACTGCTCCAAACCCCATTCACATAAAGGCAAAGCTTGTTGTCTATCACTTTCTAAAATGATGCTGTCCAAGGAAAAACAAAACAAAAAGTAGTCCTTCTTTCCTCCTCCCTCCACATGCATAAAAACCACCAAAACCAAGACTAGATGAACAGCAATGTCCAGGACCAGTGTGCCCATCTCCTGTTCCTGTCTGGGTGCCAAACTGCACAGATGGTACAAGCCCATCTGGCAAAGGCTTGGCCGCATTTATGGCTAATGTGATGAATGAAGGACTGAACACTGTCTGATCTTTATGTCATCTCAGATGTCCATGAACCATTTTTCATGCTAAGACATCAACACACAGGTTACACACGCTACAGTGCTTTTGGTAAACATTTTATTTTGCGTTGCAGACAGATGGGGAGCAGATGTAATTAATTACAGAAACAGCAATGGGGCAGTATCTTTTTTCACATCACGCTACATCCATCACTTGCTATTATATCCCCTGCAAAAATCATAAAAATATGGCACAAACACGTAACATGAACTGTGTCTAGCGACATCTTCTCATCCCTATGAGTCCATTAAACCTGCTTGTGCACTCCTTTCTGTTCCTGATGACAGCTCAAGCTTTGCTCTCATAAATTACCCAGGCACAAATTCTACCCCCATCCTCTTCCCACTTTTAAGATGCATTTAAAAAAAAAAGTATACTTGAAGAAAATACTTCTGTCTCTTACAAGCATACTCACAGCTACAAAAAAGGCTACTTATGCTGTCTCCACAGACACTATATTCTGTAGCACTTGTCATGAGGGCTGAATGCAATCAATCAATTCCCTGACCTAATGACCAAACACTAGTGGATAGGAGAGAACAAATCAAATGCACAAATTAATTGCACCAACCTACCAGTTAATTGATAAATTTGGTCCCTTATGCTACTCCAAAAATGCTTCTGTACTTACTGGACGTAGAGGCTTAGAAACAGGTCTCCTTTCCAGACAGTGTAAATGTCCTGGATGCAGAATGACTCAGAGGTGCTGCATTTTTGTTTCAGTACCCGGTAACTTTCTTCTGTGAGGTTCCAGAGAGCTTGAAATCGATCATTCAGGAGCAGGAAGAGCTTAAAGTTCTCT
Source organism: Morus bassanus (assembly GCA_031468815.1). Taxonomy (NCBI): domain Eukaryota; kingdom Metazoa; phylum Chordata; class Aves; order Suliformes; family Sulidae; genus Morus; species Morus bassanus. Next base: position 2,384,207 of record CM062567.1, on the reverse strand, counting down.
TTTCCCTTCTGGTCACTAGGCTCTTTGAGGAAAATATGGGGGGGAAAAGGCTATCAGAAAGTCTTGACTCCAAGAAATCTTGTGGAAAACATTGCCTGTATCTAACACACAGGCCAATTTTTCAGTGTAAAGCACATATATTCTCATAGGAAAACAATGCCAGGGAGGAAGGAGATGATGATTATTTAGGGTTGTGTCCCTGTGAGTAGTTGTATGGGCTATCCACGCTAAGGCTTTGTCTTTCCCATTCTTGTGGGACATGTGGTCAGGGCAGCCTGCGAGGCTCAGCCCTAGCTCAGACACAAGCACTGGAGGAAAAATTTCTGCCCCTGGCTCGAAGGGCTGTTCCCAGTCTCCTTGGAGGCTAGACCAAAAAGGCGGTGATATGAGAGGGAACCACCCTACGGGCCTAATCCAGTTGTACCACTTTTGGCCAGACAGGCATGTGAATATTTATATGGATTTGTTATTTCAGTGGAGCTGCTCTGATTTACTGCCAGCTCAGAACCTGCACCCACAAGTTTTACCTTCCAAGATTGGCATGACCGTGGACTGAGAGCAGGGAGGCAAAATGGGCATGGTTTAGGGGTTGCATATGTGTGAGATGCGTTTTGGATTTCCATGCACCATGCTGGAAACAAGCCTAGGAGCAGGTGTACAAGCTGAAACTGGTTAGAATCTAGATTAACCTCTAAAAACAATAGGAACCACAGCCCTAGTCTTGAATGAAAGGCCATGGGCGTCCTTAAGGTCTCACTATCTTAATGAAACAACTCTATATACCACTTATTCCAGCAAACCAGACCCCAGCAAAGTCCTCAGCCATGGAATTTCAATTATAATTCCCTTCATAAGTGTGCCTGTGACTCAAGGCTAGAACTAGAAACAAAAAAGTAGCCTGCTCTGACCTACCTGCCTGCAGCAGAGGCTTGAGGATGAGGGCATCTATCCGTGCCAGGCATGCTGAGAAGGTTTCTTCCACTTGGAGCAGAGATGCAGTTGCTTCAGCCGTGCACATGTCCTGGACACAACACAGAGGGCACACATAAACTCCCTTGAAAGAGTATCCATCTATCAAGGCTTCAGTGCTCATTGCAAACAATCAGCCTTTCCTGCTCTTGACAGCACACACAGGGGTAATTGCTGTCCCCAAAAAGCATTTGAAAATGTTAGAAGAGGAAACAGAAACGCGATAGCTCAATGTGAGCTGGTGTCTCAGAAGACCACCTAGGCTACAGCCCATTTTCCTGATGCCCCAGTCGAAGATCTTCTCAGGTGGGCCACAATACCTCTTCTACATGACTGGAAAGGCCCTAAACGTCTTGATATGTGTTAATCCTGCTTAGTGCCAGATTCGTTCTCCCAGAAGAAAATCTCTGAAGTACAAGGCAGCAAAGGATGAAACAGAGCATCTCTTCCCGTATCTCTCACCAGTTTTCTGCCCAGGTGCCTCAGTCTGCACGTTTTGGCATTAAAAGCTATTGTACGGAGCTGCAGAGCTGTGCCAGCCATGCCCAAACATCCAACCCTCGAGAGGAACAGAGGTCCGGTGTTACTCCTTTCCGAGTAGGACACTGCACTGCTGGTTATATGTCACAACTGCTGCATCAACAAGGAAAGCTTGCCTAAAGTGGAAGTGGGCAGCACTTAAAAAAGGCAGCAAACCCATGTGAGCAAACTCTAGTAGCTTCCTCCTTCCCAGCATTACGTCCTGAAAGAAATGTATCAGAGGAAATGAACACAGCCAGCTAATAGCATGTCATAGGAGACTGCTCTGGAAAAAGGCCAGGTGGTGAAGATACTATGGGCAGAATCAGCCGCTTTTACTAACAGTGATAAAAATGCAAAACTCTGAGATTCTTTTAGCTTTGTGAAGCAAAACAGCAAACTCAAGAGACTGAATATGGTCTGTCCACATTTATCCTTAGCCTGGTTGCAGTGCACGCTCAAAGGCTATGTTCACAATAGTAAGCAAACAAGGATATGGCATTATGCTGCAAAAAATTGCATTGCTAAATTGGTGGCAGAGACTTTGGCATAGTTTTGACATGGGCTAACTAGCGCCTCTCCCAGACAATTCTAAAGTACGGTCCAGGGACCATTTGAAATGTGCAGCTTGCACATAGTCGTGCTGTTTTGGGAGGTAAGGAGAAATTAGCTATGTAGAGATTATGCAATAACCACTTTGCTATGGGATTAGACCTAATTTACTTACTAATGGAGACATGAATAGAGTCTTCACGCTGTTTCCAGGAAGAACTGAACTCATGTTATCTGCTGGTGGCATACTCTAAGACATCCTGAACCTCTACCCTGATTGCTACAAACAATAGGTGAGATTCATTTTCCTCGTGTTGAGATGTCAGGAAGTTAGACATAGAAGCCTAACCCTACTTTATACTTCGTGGGAAGAAATACCTCGAGCATGTCAGCATGGACTATGAAAAGGTCATCCAGGTGGGGTGACTAAGTTAGGTGGGAATGTCTCAGTTTTAAGCTTCACATGTGGGTGGATTCCTTGCTAAATAAGAGTTTGAGCTCCCTAAAGTCACCAAACTCTGGTTAGGAACTCCCTTTCCAGGTCATCCTGGAACTTGGGCTGAAATGGTGTCATAGAACAAGGGACGCTTTGCAGTTTGAATGGTTAGTTGGCCTGGTTTTAAGTGGCTGTTCAGATCCAGACACAACTGACTGCACAGATGAATGACAATGTTTTCTCCTTAGTAACCACTGCCTCTTAAATTTCATTTGTCTGAAAAATGGGAAGCATTAAAAAATTCCATAATCTCATTAGTTTGCAAGTTTTTGTACATCAAGGTCTGCATGACCATAAGGCTATTTTTTGCAGGAACACTGGTGATTTGTCCCAGAGGAAAGCTCTAATCATGCAAACAGGTCAAAAAGCTGGAATCCAAATTCCTCCTGGCCCCTCCCAGGGAAGGCAACTGAGCCAGGAAAAAAGCAAAACAAAACAGGAGCCAGCCATCTCTCACTCCAGAGCACCAGGACAGGACAGATCTAAAAGTTTATATTTTACCACCACTTAATCCCCTGTCTTGTAGACACAGAGATAAAGTTGTTTCTCACCGGTCCTAGAGAGCACTCAGGCTTGTTAGAAATTTCTAAGCATAAGTACCTTGCTTAATCAGTGAGTAAAATTAGGCTGGATATGTGATAGGATTTCATTTTCACATGCTTCAACAGGACAGCAGGTAGTCAGTTAGGTCATATTAGGATCACTAAGTAACGGCCTGGTGGGTTTTATTTATATTTTTTAAGCCTGACTATTTGACTATTTTTGGAAAAGAAGGGAAGACGATTGCATTATTTCAGATCACTCTGCTCTGAAAGGGGCTTGTTCTCCACCTGGTCCTTATTTAATTATGCAAGAAAATGTTTTATCCTGCGCAAAACAAAAACAATGGGTGCTAGACGTCAAATTCAGAAAGTCTTCCCCAAACTCTTCTCTTATCAAAACAACCAGAGCAGCCACCCATTCATTACATACAGACGGCTGACTGTAAACTGAGTGACTCAAACCAAGGGTGCAGATACCCACAGCTTTGCTCCACAGGACCAGAGTCCACAAGCAGAGGCAGGAGGCTGAAGAGCCTCCTCAGGGCTGAAGAACACATGTGCAACACCACGGCAACATCACTGCCCCAGCCTAAGCGTTATTTGATTACTTATGTAATGGTAACCTGGAAGAACCACCAAAGTGGACCGACTGATCTGGATGCAGCATCACCTCTTCCAACCATCAGCTGGTCCCACACACTGCCTCCTGCCCATCTGCAGTCCTGGTTCATTGAGGGTCTATTACCCATGAAGACCTGAGCGCAGGCCTTACAGGGATGACCCCCAAAGCATTCCCATGGTGCAGCACGTGATTTGAGAAACCCCTGTAGTAGCAACACTACAAGTTAACTCTGCAAAAACCAGAAGCATTTGGATACTCTTTTCCATTATAACCTGCTACAGAATTAACACGGTGTTTTGCTTTGGGTTTGGTGTTGGGTTGGTTTTTTTTTTCTTTTTCTTTTTAGCAATCATGTTCTCACCCTTCCTGGGAAAATTTGTGGGCTACTTCCAGTCTGAACACGACAGTCGGGGATCATTTGCTGAATGGGCGAGCAGCACCAGTCAGCTTTCAAAACAGCCCTTCCGGCACCACAAAAAGACCTAAGTTGCCACATCACATCACATCACATCACCCAATAAAGTAAATGTGAGTTTCAGCCACCGTTTCCAGGCTTCCTCCATCAGTTCTGTGAGAAGAGCATTTGCACACTTATTCTAGCCCAGTCAGGCAAAGAAGATTTGAAGTTCATCACTTAGTGAACAAAACCAACACTGGCTCAGCCACAGAGGGCACACAGAGGTCACGTTGTACATTCACATGTGTGGAAAAACTGAATAACTGAATGCAAACTGCAGTGTCGCTGGGTGATGGGAGCACTGAGCAGAAACCTGGGGTTGTCACGTGCTGTCTTCCCCCAGCTTGGACACAGCTTTTACTCAACTCGGTGGTTTTGCAATTCTCTGTTTGCTCTGTGAAGGACAAGGCAAGCTTGAACAGAGCCACTCTGAAGCCTGGTTTTAGGTTTTAGTCTGCCCTACATGGGTGGCTCTGCTGCTTGGGAGTCAAGACCTTTGAAGATGGTGCACTCCTGATGGCCAGAATTGAAGGAGATGCACCTCCAAGGAAGGATCCACTAGCTGCCCATAGCATGACAACGTCTGGTTTTATATGCAAAATCAGAAAGTCTACAGCCTTTGAGAATGGAGACTTCCACTGGCAAAACAAAACAGCCACCAGCCTGCTTCAGGCTCCCATAAGGAATGATGGTATCTCCCCAGGGGAACATTTTCCAAAGCACAAGACGTATCTGTTTCTTCTCCCTAAATGAAGCTACAAGAAAGCTGTACAGCACAGGTCTGTAATTAGAGAAGGGATACATAATAGTATTCATGCAGAAACAGGAAAAAAACCTTGAGAAACAACTTCTATAGGAGTCACTGGATCTCTGTGGCTCATCACAATCTTGGCCTGTCCGCTGAGCATGACAATGAGGGCAGAAAAAAGGGTGATGCAGCAGTTAATATCAGCCTAAGCGGTTTCTGAGCATCCAATAGGTGGGAGCAGCCTGGGTCATCTGGAGGAACATTCATCCTCAGTCGGGCCTGCCCAAAGCTGCTAAATGCACATCTCGGCAAGAAAATACATGTCTTGAGGAGCCACAACAGATTGTTATACCCAGTTTCAGGAAATTGCCAGAAGGGTGGGTGGAACAAACAGGAAACAAAGCAAAGAGACATTTTGGTGAAATGCTAAGCCTCATTGTCAGCTTTGCATAGAATCTCTTTCTACTTTGGAGTCTGGAGCTCTGAGGCAGCTGTTCCACCAGGAAAATATCTGGAAAGCCCCGTTGATTTCAGACGTGACACAAAGTTTCTCATGGAAACACACATCTAGTCAATCTTATCAGCTCCTGTACATTGAGGAACAAACTGGACATCCACAGAAGGACTATTCATTTTCCATCTTCCTCTTGTGAATCCCCTTCTGTGCTGAAGTTAAGATTATCAGTCAACAAAAACACTTCTCAGATGGGAGAAACCAGTCATGGACAATACCAGATTTAGGGAGTGCTCAGAGCATTTTAATACTAAACCACCTGGGATGTAAATGCCATGACCATGTTTGCTGTAGCCCCTCCCCCATCCTTAAACTATTCTCTTTCCCTGCATCAGCCATCCTAAAGGGCATTGTGCCTTTGCATCCCTTCCCACCTCATCCATCCTTGCAGCTCATGATCCTTCTACTACTGACTGCCTCAGAAATTAGGCCAGTCAATCACTCTGTCACATAGAGTCCTCAAACAGGCCAAGTTTTCCCTTCCCTGCCCTTTGAAAGGCAGTCAAATTATTGCTGCCATACAGCTGAAGAGGTACCTTACTACTACAGCCCATGTCAAGTGAGTACATCATCTTTGCAGAGGCAGGGATAAAGCTGCTTTAATTCAAGCTGTAGTTCAGAAGTAAATCAAAGCATACCAAATTGAAGCCAAGAGGTACTAAAGATACATCTCTGTCAGGATAAACCTGAAAGTCTTCCTCAGATACTGACTGCTTGTCACTCTCTAGGCCACTTTCTCTCATGCTGGTGTTGCTTCTAACTAAAGCAACTAAATCCATCTAAGAATGGAATATAGAGCATGGGTGCTTATGCTTGGACTGGTAAATGCCTCTCCACTTTGCAGCAGGATGCAGTCTAAAGCCTTCGAAAGCTAAAACTCTCTTCTTGCCAGACTGTCTTCTAGATTCCCAGGTCACACAAGTCCTCCCCTGCTGTTAACCTCTCACTCATCCTTTGTATTAACATTATGACTTTTCCCCAAGCAGTGTAGAGCTCTAAAAGGTGCGTATTACAGGGCAGAAAAATATACAGTTCTGCATAAAACCTGCAATTAGGGAGTTTCTCCCTCAAGAATTAGCAGATAAACTTACTAGAAGTTTATTGTTAGACTGATTCAATACAGATCAGCACTTCATGTCACATTACAGTGTGTGACATAACAGACAAGTCTTGGGACCTTAAACCAGAATGAACATAGAGCTAACTATCTGTTTCCTCCCCTTGGTCAGCTCAACAGCTGTATAATTGTGATTAATGCGACCAAAAATAGGAGTTTTTTTGGGGGAAAAATGGATTAGCATTAAGGGTTGGTCTTAAGGGGCGGAGGGGGGAGAGGAAAAATGTGTTTGAGCTTGGCCCATGGACCCTAGCCTTCTTTGTCAGATTACTTTTTAACCTGGATCCGTTCCCCAGCATAGTTTGATATACTATCACATAAACATGCCCACAAGCAGGGGGATATCCTCATTCAGTTAGTAGTGCCAGCTCAGAGTCCATAAACCCAGGAGCTCCTTAGGCCATGGAGGCAAACGCTGGTGGCCAACACCGAGATGTTGCTCCTCTTTCTGTCCCAATATTTGCTGCTTTTCTCTAGGGGCCAAATATCCTCATGCATCCTAATGCTGTTTCCAAACGACATCCCTCCTCACGTGTCACTCTCCAGCTGAGTCTGCATTCAGGCCAGCACAAAGACCATTCTGTCATGTGGAAAAACAATTCCAGGCTTTGTTTAACCAACACCAACATGCTGGAGCAAATTCTCCCATTCAGACCCTTCTCTTGTCAAGCCTCAGATGGTCACGACTCGGGATGAATTAGCATTCAATTTACCAGAGCCACCTCATAAGCAGACAGAAACATACAATGTGCGAGTTAAGAGGTAATTGGGAATAAACAGGGCAGAAAGACAATAAAACCCTGAATCCCAAGACAGCCTTTAGCAGCATAAAAAGGAGGAAGAGAACAACTTGGATTAGGCTTTAGCATGAGATACAGGGAGTGTGCCGATGCCAGCCACGTGAAGGAGCTGGGCAAGGTCTGGTTCAACATTTTCTTTACCAGGGGAAATTGCTGAGCAGGACAGCAATGAAAGTAGGTAGGCAAAGTGCACCACATAGTTTAAAAACACAAGAAAATGAACAAACCCATCAAAACTCTCACTGTGAACACAAGACCCTCAAGGCTTTCAGTCAGTCCAGGTTCGTACGCAGACGAGGCCACACAGCAAAGAGTTGGGGCACAACACAACCACCTCTACCCTCAAGCAATGGGGCCAGCTTATGATGAACAGCAGGACATTTGACCTCACCACATCTAATTAAGCCATGGGACTTGCTGCCACAACAGTCTGTCAGAGCTATGAGAATACTACACATGCGTTCAAAAGCAGCTGGATTAGTCCATGGAGGAAAAATCAATTAAAAGCTAATAAAAACAAAGGCAACAACCCCAGCTCAGGAAGTCCCTAAAGAGGCAAGAAGCAAATACGGAGGAAGTACAACTACAGCCCTTTCCAGTTTTTATGGTGGTGTTCTCCAGGCATGTTGGTCTGCATTATGAGAGATGAGGTAGCCTGGCTTGATACTGCTGATTTTATGCATCAGTCATAAAACTGTTGGTCACCTGCATGGCAGGACCTCAAGCACTGAAAGAAAAGACAATGCAAGTTGTCAAAATATCAAGCACATTAAAATCTCAGCAAATTTAGGAGAGCAGGGTGTGGCCAGGAGCTTATGAAGGGTCAAACAAGCATTCAGTACTCTCTTCAGAAAGCACTGAAGCTGTGTAATTGATTTTTCAGCCCAAGGAGAACTTTCCCCCACCCTGACTTTGTCTTTGTCCATCTTTAACACAGAAAAACAGGAAAAAGAGGAATCGGGGGGGGGGGGGGTGGGGGGGGTGGGGAATGACATGTGTTTTTCTTTTTTTTTTTCTTTTTTTTTGGTGGGGGGGGAGTGTGTGTGTTTTGTTTGGTTTTTTTTTTTTTGTTTTTTTGTTTTTCCAAAAACAGGGAACACGAAAGCTTTACACAAACCTTATCTGACCCAGCTTTTTTTTCTTCCCCCAACCCAAATTGGAAGTTCACGTCCCTTCTTTACGAAGTTCACTCCTGAGCCCAATAAAAACAATCATAAGCCTCTAGTTGACTTCAAAAGGACAAAACCTATCTGCCCTTTCTGGGCGTCTGAAGGCTGAACTACCCACCCCAGACTTCTTTTGTTACCAACAAAAAGGCACATGAGAAGCTCAATTTAATCCAGCATAAGTAAGATGAGTGGGCCTTTGGGCATACCTGATCTCTTATCACTAGATACAGAATTAAAGAGCCCAAATAAGATGCTTTACTTGTTGACAATGAAGGCTAGAGAAGATCACTCTCACCACAAATAAGGATATCATTCAGCCTTTGCAAATAACAAGGCGAGTACGATAAGGCCCACAGGTGAGATAATGTTTACTTAGTGTTTTAATCCTTTATGGCCTTGTAGCTCCCACTACCATTATCGTTATCACTTGCAAGCAGCTTATGCATGTAGAAGTATAACTATTTTGACCCAGCAACTCATACACAACACAAAATGACTTGGGGTTACTGGATGAAACTCCAAACCAAACCTAAAAAAAATACAGGTTGTCTGAAGGCAGCAAAGGAAAGGAGATTGTGAGAAGAAGGAACTCAATAGTTCTCAACTGGAGTAGAAATATGGGAAGGCCAGAAAACAACAGCTAGGGACAATTTTTGTGTCACAGCTCTGGTAGCAGCTTTGGGAGCAGGAGCTCCTCTCCCTTGGCCTCGTACTCCCAATATGCCTACTCTGCTTTTCCAAAGCAAATGGGATTTCATCATGGCCTCAAAAAGCAAGAAAAATGACAGAGCACTGCACATCTGGGGTTTAGAATTACCATCTACATAGTAGATTACTATCTACATCGAAGAAGTTTTGAGTCAGACCCTGAGTATCAGTCTAAATTACAGCCTGGAAACCAACCCAGGGGCACAAACAATATCAGAGGAGCATCCCTTTGGACAATGGGAGAGCTGGTAGCAGAACTGTTTCACAGATGAGATGCAGTTCAATGTACAGTAATGTCATCAGCCTGAACCATCCTCTCCACTCAGGACCTCCAGAACTTCAGTAGGACCAGAGGGGATTTCACTTCCTTTGTGCTAAAAGACAGAAAATCATCATAAAACTGTGTCAATAGCCACTTTTGAGATGGCTGGCTCCACCAAATATTCACAAGTGAGGCTCTGGATCCATCCTCTAGCTGCTCTGCCTTTTGATACCACTACTTGCCTCTCCTCCCAGCTCACAGATGCTTACCTATGCTAGAGGTAATGCCTAAAATCTAGTGAGCTGTCACTATGAAATGCCACTTATAAAACCACCCAGATCTGCCCTACACCAGGTGACCCATGCAAAGCCTAAGCACTTCACAGCCTTTAGCATGGCATCCACACTACCTGCCAGAAATAGGGCAGGGCTCAAGCCCATACAAAGACACAGGAATGGAGGAAAAAAAAAAAAGACTTGCCTGGATTAGTTTAATCCCTACACGCAGCCTTTCTCTGCTTTCTGTTTGGGTTGCTTAAACTCACTCATGGCCAGGAACGTTAACAACAATCCCGACTGAAGAACTGCCAAATTTTTCCTCCTCTCTCCTCTAGTGCCCAAGGCCTTTACTGAAGACTGAATGTAGTAGGAAGCTTCTAGTGTTTTCATCAAACCCTTCAGGTGCTCTTGGAGGACAAATTACAAGCTACTGAAAGCAGGACAGACCTGCAAAGAGTCACCAGTGCTTCCTAACCTCTGATCATCATTCCAAGATGCTACAGTTCACTGAGATGCTTTGAGTGCCAAAACCCAAGTCTTTTGATGACCTGAAGAGCTGGTCAAAGCTCTGACAAAACTGTTTCACAAGAAAATTCCTGTTTGTTGAGCCCAAAGTACTTTGCATGAGCCCTTTCTAATTCAACAGGAATGTAAACAATACCCAACCAGGTCAGGCCAGTGGTCTAGCTAGTCTGGCAGTAAGAGTAAGAGCTGTTATTTAGAGAAGAACATAAGCTTGGCCACTTTCTGAGGTCCATTCCTCTTGTATTCCCCCAACAACCACATGTTGCATTAGAGATCTCGAAGGGTGCAACCCTATTCCTAGCATCTGCCTATGGACCTGTTGTCCCTGAATTTATCTTACCCCTCTTGAACTTGCTGATATTGTTTGCCTCCAAAATGCATTACTAAATCGAAGACAGGGTCTTGACAGACAATTCTGCCTAGTTTCCTTGCAGATCATCAAAAATCTTGTCTTGCAGCTCATTGGGAATTGAAGTCATTGCAGTGGTGGTAATGAAACTACCAAGTTCAGTGAGCAGCTGCAAGGTCTAGGAAGCTTCCAGGCCACAGGAAATTTCCACAGACAAAGAGACACAGCTTTGGTTCAGGTCCAAATTAAATTAAGCTAAAGTTTAAAAACAGTCCCTCCTGGGAACTGCAGCTCCTCCTCTTCTGGCTCTAAACGCATAGTTGTTTGTTACTTTTTAAAAGTCTTAAGTGTGCTACTGTTCCCCTATAATTGGGCCTTTGACCCACACTTTTCACTTAACACCTAAGACACCTGCAAGCTTCTGACCACTTCATTCCCTTGCAGAAACCCAGGCGAGCTTATCAGCCTCTCTCGCCTTGACTAATTAGTTGAGTATTGGTTTCTTTACTCTGCCAGGTAAGCTGTGCAACCCCAGTGTGAATGCATGGTTTCTAGCCTTACTTCATCAGGCTTGTATTGCCAGGCGAGGCTGCCTGCTTGCCTGGCACAGGTGGAAAATCCTTCCCTCAAAACAGGAGCAAGCCCCGACACACAAAGTATCAGGCAGTTGCCTGCAGGAGAGGGATGCACGTGCACATGCTTCTCCAACATCCCTTTCTGGAAAACACAAGGCGAGAGCAACCAGAGGATTTAATGCCACAAGTCTGGATTTAATGCCACAAGTCTGGACCATCCTGGGAATTAAATACCTTAAAGACAACGTACCTTCTTTATGCAAGGCCAACGTGCTGTCTGGATGAAGCACAGGGGTGCATGAAAGTACATTTTACACTCCAGGAAAATGCACTCCACACCTTTGGTCACTTGCACAGGTAAAATTTCTACCTGTAGAAAACACTCCCAAACTTTACTCTGCCTCGGGACTTTTACTCATAGCACACTACCTTCAACAGTCCCTTCAGCCTGCTAAAGCTGATCTTACACCCCCTCCTACAGTACATGTCTAAACATAAAACTGAGCCTCAGGATCAATGGGAAAACAACCAACCAACGAACACGGGTCATAAAACCCAAAAATAACCAGTGTGTAGAGCAACCTACCTTGCATAAGGTGGCCAATTAAAATTCCCCCGTGGTAAATGCTACAGCAGCAGCTCCTCCGAGCTTCCGAGTCCTGAAATACTTGGTGCTCCCAGAGCCGTCACTCTCCCCTCCCACCTCTCCCTCCCACATCCAGCCGCCTTGTTTGCTGAAACACAGATCTGGGCCTGTTCATTAGATGAGACATCCACAGAGCCCAGAGAGACAGTTACGAAACCCGTGCAAATAGGGTTTCTAAAGCAATTGCTTATTATTTGCCTTTTTAAAAGGACAAGAAGTTTTCTGATCTATGATCTTGCAGCTCGTGTGTTGGGGAAACTTAAAATACAGGAAACTGAAAAGGAAAAGGACAGGATGTGTTTTTCTTTGCACAGTGGCGTCTCTCAGCTCTAATCACTTTTCACCTACATTGCATTCCCATAGCAGTTTGCCAGATGAAGCTCCTGTGTTTTTTCTCCTTGTTCTGCCAGTCTCTCCCCTCGTGTGACTTCTGTGCTTGCTGTAGCTCACAGACGGAAACCCTGGGAAACGGGACATTTCCTGCTATTCAGAGCTTGCTGCTGAGAGTGTGTGACAGCCTGCACGTGATGCATGCAAAGTCTATCCTCTGCTACACCTCAGCCAGCAGTAACTATTTCCCCTCCTTCTAAAAAAAAACTAGAAACAAACCCAAAATCCCCAAGTCCATCTATCAGGAGGACCCAGAGTCCTCCCCAGCCCATCTACCGGAGCTCAGCCACCACCCCACCTCCTAAAGCATGAAAGTATTTTTTCCAGTTGATCCCCAACCACAGAAAATCTCCACAAGTGTTTTGTCAAAGCAGCAGCTGCCACCATGCACTCGCTCTCCATATCAGAAAAAGTAGATACACTGCCCGACAAAAGCCCCATGCCCTCCCCTTCTGCTTCAGAGCATGCTGAAGAGCACTAACAAAGCCCCATTCTTTCCCAGGCGCTCCAACACATTACGACTCAGCAGCTTGCCTCCTCCCTGGCTATATGATTTCAAGGACTTTTACAAACTACTGGAACTTACTGCGGGCTGAGGGATCAGGACAAGCTGGTTTCTATAGCAAGGATGCTCAGGGTGTAACAGGAGACAAGAGATGCCTCAAATCAGCTTTTATTCGGAGAGGTTCTTCTATTATGTTGACTTCCTTCCCACTTTCGCAGTCTCCTGGGGTCTTTTCAGAGAGGGATGTGCCCATAACTCACTGTCTGCCTCACCACAATGGTTTACACCATACGGGCAAGCAGAGCAGCAACCCTCAGAGCAGCAATCTTCGTACACAGTAGGGAACAATATCAGGGAAGGATGCAGCCAGGGAATGGGAAGGATGAGTGAGCAATGAGCTCACTGCCGGCCTCCTACCTGCTCTGCAAGCTGCGAAGTCAAAGAGCTGGTGATCAGGACTTTGGCACAATTACAGACCTTTTTCTTCCAGTCCAAAATTTGGAATGAAATCAGATTTTCCACATCCTGAGGAAGTGCTCACCCACAAGAGACTAGATGGCAGACAGGCGCCTAGAGTACTTTCAAAGTCTTTGCATAGGTGCTTGAGCTCAGGAGGACTTTCCAGCCTCCAGACCCTATACAGATGGAGACTACTCCCTGGCAGATCTTATGATAGTGCCTACCCTCCAGAAAGGGGGGAGGGTTTCAGAGATCCCCATGCTGAGCATTTTCCTCCTGAGCACAAAGGTTTGGAGATCTCCAGCTCCTCTGCAGCATTGCATGACAGGCCTAGGAGTTCTGCTCCATGCTGGGGGAGATGTACACTGGAGAGCCCACCTTACATCTAAGGTCTTCTGGTTCAATCCTCTGAGTGCATTTGGGTCTGGGTCTCAAGCTCAGCTCTGTGGCTTGTTTCAGTACAGTTTTGGTCAAGTGGCTTGTTGTGTGTGCTTTGGATTCATGTTTTATCCCTGTTCTTCTTTTTAACTCCAGTCTGGTAAAGCTGTGTTGACAGCTGACACAAACTGCTGACACAAAGGGGTGTAACAGTTTGGTTTGGGACACCTCTTTTATTTGTGCTTTTTTTTTTTTTTCCTCAGCAGAATTCTGTTTCAAATCACTCAACTAGTTTTCCTGAAATGCTCAGAATTTGCACAACTGTCATGTTCAGTCTGAGACCTTGTCCTGGTTTCAGCTGGTTCAATTCTTGGTACGGTCCTACTCATTTGCTGCTTTTCCTCTTCTCCCACTTCTCCCCAGTCCTAATCACCCTTGCTCCTTTGGATGCCTCCAACAGCAAACCAGACAGCCAGGATTTTTCTTTATCTTCCTCTGAACAGGTTCACATTCCTACCCCCTACACGCTGTCCTCGAAGACCTCCAGCTTCCAGACCAGGATATTTCCCACCATCAGCTAACCTGTCCCCATTGCATGGGGAACTCAGCTGATTGTGCAGCAGCTACCAGATTGCCACAGGTTACAGCATGAATTCTCATTGCTTTGCCTTAAAACACTGGGGGGAAAATGACAGTGATTTGCTCCTACTTGAGCAACCACTGAGCCATCCTAGAGCTAGGGCCACTCTGACTCCTCTGCATCCACGGTAGGAACCTTCAACACACTGTGGACATCTTCACGTCCAGCCTTTAAGGTCAGATTAGGTCTGGATTGGATACGGAGGGTGAGACACAGCATGGTCCATCACCTATATTGTATAGACAGTTAGTATTTCTTAAGATAAAGACTAAATGAGCGTAAGTGTCAATAGTGCTCTGCTCTCCAGAACATTTCTGCAGTAGACAGGACAGTGATGAGGACACAGATGTTTCAAGAGCATCTAAGGCTGTGTATGAGACATGCTTCGCTTCTCATCCTGTAAATGTTACACTGTGATTGCTTCTCCATACTGCTTTGATTCGGAGGGGGGCGGGAAGGGGAAAAAACATACCCAAAGACATATTTTGTAAATAGGTAAGTTTTAGTCCTGATCAACCTGAAGACAAAAAGTCTTGTTTTGATCTTGGGAACTTGTTGGTTCAAAAACTTAAAGTAATAAAAAAAGAAAGTAGACCTGAGAGACTTTCTGTTGTAAAAAAACAACAACAACAAAATTCAGAGACACATTGACTGATGCAGCTTTTCTTTTTGAAAAAAAGGAGTCTAGGCTTGGAATTTTGTCAGAACTAAGATTCTTCTACTAACAGTTTTTATTTAATAAACACAGCGTTCTTCTACGGAAGTCTTTAGAAATCTTCTCTATCAGCTCGAGGTTTCTCTCCCATTATCTGACCAGATCATTATTAATGAAATTGTCGCTGGCTATCTGCAGCCACAGATCTTAAACATAGAGCACATGATATTATTTCTAGTCAGGACCTTAGGGGTTGCTATGAGCATTCATTTGTCTACAGACAGCAATATCAGGTGGTTCAGGCTTTATATTTTGCTCTCCTGCTTGGCCTCAGTTCTAAATCTTGTTTCCTATGCTTGCATGTGTCACTCTGGGGAATATGGTTTAAAGCTAGGCTTAACACTGTCACTAGAAACATCTACTCAAGGGACCAGGCAGAGGCAATTGCAGTGCAGTGGCACCAAAGAACATACTGTATCCAAGAGGTCTGCCCTTAAATACATGGCACAGCAAATTGGCATTCAACCACCTATGGCAATTAAAAGCATTTACACCTCTAGAAATACCAAACTAGGACTGATCAAGAAAACTGTAAGAGAAGGAGTTCACCTTGCTCCTCCTGCTTAGGTTTTTAGCCATGAGAACAGAAACCTCCACCAAATTTCACCCCAATTTGTATCTCATGAGAAAATGTCTCCTTTCATAGAATGATAGAATGGTTTGTGTTGGAAGGGATCTTTAAAGGTCATCTAGTCCAACCCTCTTGCCACGGACAGGGACATCTTTTGCTACATCAGGTTGCTAAAAGCCCCATCCAACCTGACTTTGAACACTTCCAATGATGGGGCATCTACAACTTCTCTAGGCAACCTGTTCCAGTGTCTCACCACCCTCACAGTAAAGTGCCTCACCATCCTCATAATTTCCTCCAAATACAGCTTCCCCAAAACAAGTTGCCTTTTCCATCAGGGAATATTTGTTTTGGTTTGGTTTGGGTTTTTTTTTACCAAAGCCTATTTATAGTTCAGGTTCCTCTGCTGAAACTAGGTCCCAGGCAAATTTTTGAATTCTGGGGCCAGTGAGGCTGAGTCAGCTCTGTTGGCCAGCACATCTTTCTATCACCAGGGCAATACCACCCCATGTTACAAGAACCAACCATTCTGGAAATAGCTGCTTTATAACTCACTCTGTTACAAGAATATCCTTGACTATAGCAGCTTCGATATGGGGTTACTGAAGCATCCCCCAGAGCAGCAGCAGGCAGCCTGCAGCCTCCCATTCCCACAGCATCACTCAGTGAAGCCTCAGTGCCTGCTTACCCCTGGAGAGAGGCTGTTTGAAGATGTGAGAAAAATAAACTGGTTTTTTTTTCCTCCAACAGAAGATAGTCTGTCCTAGCATAAATCCCAGTCTCATATAGCTTTCTTTTCCTTCCAAAAAGCTATTTTAAAAAAATCAGCAGCTTCATTTACCCCTCAAGACATCCCAAGAGTTTCAGATGCACATCAGTGTCAAGTAGAAGAGAACTGAGTTGGGAGATGGAAGAGGCAATGCAAATCTGAGATGGCACCATGCCCATAATCCCAGCTAGCACCAGCTTGATACTTCTACTGCCCTGCTACAGGCCTGCCACAGGATCATGTGAGCCTTTGGCAAGGAATAGGGCAGTCATAGCAGCTGGGACCTCTTTGGATCTGTTATGCTTCAGCCAGCTAAATATCTGAGACAGCGCCCACCCCAGACAGGAGCAACAAGCTGAAGGACTCAGATTCACTTGGCCAGGAGACTCTAACATAGAGGTGGATGTCTGATCCAAGCATGTACTCTTTAACTCATGTGCCTTGCAAGTCCAGAAGCACTCTATATGTGCATGCATGCCATTGGGAAACTATGCATGGAAACAGGAGCTAAGTGTGCAATTATTCATATCTCATGCAAAAGAAGTTTCACAATCTTCTTGATAATCAAACTTGTCCTGGTTCTTTTCACTGAGGCAACACAAGCCTTTTCCCTAAAGGGTAAGAGAGGCATGCAAGGCAGGAGTGATTAGAAAACAAGGAACAAGAAACTGGGATCAACCACCATGGGTACAGACATATTTTCTACATCTGAGCTACCATTGAGCAATAAACCAGTATAGAAACGAAACACTTCCAGAAATTCTCCAGACTCATGTCAGGATGCACACGAGAATTCAGGTAAAAGGCACTGCAAACAGTCATGTGTCTGCATCTGCATTCCTGTCCATGAGAGACAGAGATGACAATCAGACAAGACCAGGGACAGACTGCAGCACAAGACTGTTCAGGAGCAGGATGGGCACAGAACAAACATAAGGAGAGAAGACATGGAAAAATGTATCGATATGTACTCGACATCTTTCCTTACCACACTCATTTCCTTATGTAGGAAAGCCCTATACAAAGATGAGACTGACACTTCCTACAATCTCCAGTCTCGTTGTCTGCTAGACAGAGAGCTCAGATGTCACAGCACTGATCCCACACAGGCTCTCAACTTGAAGAGTCAAGAGTTAATCCCTGGAAGTGTGCACAGTCTAGAAATTTCAGCCTTAGTCGAGCAGCTAGATGACTTAAATACCATTTCCCCAGCTGTTTACATGGCCTTTGGCAAGTCCACTCCACCTGTGCTCCCCTCTGTTAGGCAGAAATTGTTCCTCGTACTGTCTCTGATGACAGGTCCATGCAGTGCCTGGTCTATGGCAGAAGCCAGTTCTTAACACCAGCATTGCCAAGGGTCAATCACTGGCAGGGACTCGCTACAACTTGAAGTTGTAGAAGTTGTAGAAATGCAAGGTCATCCAAGGCATTGACAAGATCCTGGACAGACAGTAGTTGTTGGCTGATGGCCTTCACCGGCTAGCACCTGGTTCTCTTTAGAGTAAGAAAGAGCCAGAACAGGGCAAAACCAAACAGGAGCACTGGCCACCAGCATAAGGGACAAAACATTGGTCCTGATCCAAGGACCAAAAAGTACCCAAGAGTAACATGTCTCCTTGCGCCTGTTAGTCAAGCTGTACCAGTTCCTTAGCCTGTTGGACAAATTCCAGCTGCAATGAGGTGGTGCTGAAACTGCGTATCATGAGCTGCACCAACTGGTCCCATCCTCCCCCTGTCGTACACAGCACAGAATATTAGGCTGCCAAGGCAGAACTAGATGGTCGTGGTGGGGGTGGTCATCATTTCAAGGTGTATCCCCCTCCATGTGACCTATGGTACTTGCTTCTGCCCTGAGGGCAGAGGGGCAAGTCAGGATGCCCATCCACCTGGCCATAGCTGCCATCCGAAGGTCAGGGTGCTACATTGCACTCGGAACTTTGGAAAGCCCAGATGGGTTACAGACACTTTGGGAAGATACCAAGCACCTCTGCAATCGCACCAAGCCCCACATCATATCCAAAGGCACAAGCTCACTTGGGACACCATACCACGTTGTGTTACCCAACTAATGTGCTTACTGCTCAGTAAAGCAATGCTAATTCTTACTCCACAGAAAAAAAAAAACAGCTAGAAATACCAGTCCTTAGAGCAGCAACCTTCGACAGTGACAGCTAACCAGTCCAAGAGAGGCATAGGGGCTCTATTTGAGGATCACTTTTCTGTAACAACAAACACAGAAACAAGGAAGCCTTTTTTAAATAAAACCGTAATGCCCACTTAGTTACAAGAGTGAAGCATGACTCATGATCCCAAACTATTTATTGCTCTGTGGTAGCTTGTCTAACTAAAGGCCTTGCTAAAGAGGAAAACAAACACTAGCCTCTGGCAGTCAGTCCTAATTCCATAGGAGCTGCTATACAGGCAGACAGCCAGAAAATAGGAAATCAGACCAAAAAAAACCCACTTTCCTATGTCAGCACCAAACTGTCGTCTTTCAGCTCAGAATAGCTTCTTGCTTTCTGCAAAGTTATCTGAAGCCGTGAGCCTTTCTGTAGTTGGTTGGATGGATGCTTCCAGAAAACTGTGCAATAACAAAAAAGTATTGTATTACTCTTTCATTGCAGCAGAATGATTACTACCCTTCCGGCTCTGAAAATGACATGAAAATTAGTGTAAGTTGGAGAAGAAAAGTGGTACCAGCGAGATAAGCAAGTACTTAACTGCATGAGTCTTTTGGGCTGCAGACCAGCCCAGCTGGGGAATGGCACAGAGCTCTACAGTGCTTGACTACAGGAGGACATTGACTTTTACCAGGGCTTTTCCAAATGCTCTGAGCAGGGTGGCACAGCCCCAGCTGCTGCAATGCTGGGGCCTTCTTCCCACTCCTTGGCAAGCTATGTCAGATTAATCCAGTCCATGGATCAGAGGAATCTGATAGCCAGAGGCATCTGGCACATGGAGACATGAAAGAGGAACAAAGGTGCAGAGCTACGGATAGGTGAGAGACTCACTGTAGGAGGATGGAGAGCAGAAAACAACTAGGTTTTCTTTCTTAACGCCTGAGACATTTCTGTGGCCAAGACCAGACCCCCCACCATCACCCAGATGGGTTTTATGGGTACCTCCTGAGAAAGCCACTATTTGATTTGAGAGGGCTATGAAAGGATCTCCTCAAACACAGGCAGCGTGGGAGAAGTTGACGAGGGCCAGCCAGCACATGAGCAACTCTGAAGAGCAGAGCAAGTATTGGCCCAGTCTTCCCCCCATTTCTATCCCTCCCAGTTCCCAAATCCCCCATTGAGATAACAGCACAGACCAGACAGCGCACCAGCAACCCACTTTTGCTATAAGTGCAATGACGAGTCACTGCAACTCTGTCCCTGGAGACAGAGCAAACCAGGAGGAAGTGACCTTCATTCTGCAGCCACGAGATTGGTGGCCCTCTCCTTGCCTTTGATGGACCTTCCCACAGCACCACATTGGCCATATCCAACCTTTCCCTCCAGCAGCTAAATGGGGATAGTAAGGCCTTGTCCCACTGGGCTGGAAGCCACCTGCAACCACGAGGCACATTGGCTACATTACAAGTCCAAGTGCCCGGAGACATAGTGCCAGAGAAACAAAGACACCTTGTCCCACAGCATTGCGGTCAATCACACCATTATATCCCAGTCCCGCAGCACACGCCCTGTCAGCACCAGGAGGGATTTTGTGGATATTTGCCTTGATGCAATTAGGAAATGAGCAGCATTCCTGTTTTACGGAGGCAGAGATGGTAGGATTTTGCTGAATTCACAGCCTCCCCAAACTGTCTTGTGTCTTAAACATGGATGCATCCTTTCCTAACCCTACAAAATACCCTGGCAATAAACTTTGGAGAAAGACATTTTCATGCACTGAGCATCACCCCATTTCCAAAGCTGTAACCCCCTGATCTTCATCATAGCACAGAGCCAAATAGGACCACAATATCCCACAAGACCAATTCAACAGCAGTTTAGTAGTATCTCCCAGTAACCAAATGCCACCTGAGCAAAAAGCCCATCTTACCATGGGTTGAGCTGTCAGCCAGGTTATGCAGCCATGTAAATGGAAAGAGTGGGTGATGAAAGCTGCCTGCGCTAACTTTTCAGCTACTTTATTTACTCACTTTAAAGGGAGGGGAAAAAAAAAAAAAAAGAAGAAAAATTCAAGGAAGTAATATTCCTCTCCCAAGGTGCACTGCAAAACATTCTTGGTAGACATGGAAACCCCTGGCAGGCTGCCATCGCTTGGCACGTCTCCACATTAACTTCACTCCAAGAAGCAACTCAATACTTCAATGGCTTTTAGAGAATTTAAAGGGAAACAGCAGCCGTGGATGGGCAATGTGGCTGCCGCTCCCCATAGGCAAGTATTAGGGGTGTTCCTGAATTTGCCTTCAGCTCCGTGGGGAAGCTTGTCGTGCTTCTGCGGTGCACAGGGCAGGCAAGTTATGACAGAGCCATCTGAAAACAAAGGAAGCCTCTGCACTTCTCCTACAAAGGAAGTTTCCTAGCCACAGCCTTCAGGGACTGAGGACAACGTTCAAATACCTAAAGGGGAGCTGCGAAGATGAAGGGAAAAATGTTTCATGATGCTCTGGGGACTAAAACGCAGCTTAAGGTATTTAAGAAGATCCATTCCTCCCTTCTCCTGGCTTCTCTCCTCTTCTGGCTCCCAGCTGTCCTCCCTTGCCCTGGGGCTGCCTCTTCTTTGCTCACGGTTGGGCTGAAGAACATGGAGGAAAGGAATCAATGTGCACTCAGCAGAACAAGCAGCATAACAGAGCTGTGACTTGTACAAAAGTTACCCACCGGGTCAGTCTTGGATTTCCGTCAACAGTGCCTGCAAACGGTTTTATGACATGTGAGTGAGCATGAGCACATGCAAGACACATAACTTCTCTATTCAGGTGCCTTCTCACAAAAGATGTTTGCATTAGAAACCTCTGTTAATAAATCGCTGCTATTTGTCAGATATTGGTATCGATAAAGCAAGGAGACTCATTTCTCTGCTCTCTTTTTATGTGCTTGGTGCATTTCCAGGGAGACCAGACCTCAAGACCCCCATGGCTCTTCGTCCATTTGCCCATCAGCCCAAATGTGGGCAGACAGAAAAGGGTGGAGGAGAAGATGAGACAGGGAAGAGCCACATCCCCTTTCAGTGGCTTGACCCCTGGAGCTCTTGCTGCCGTGCTGAGCAAACTCGCGCAGTTTGGGACCACAACATTCTCCCGAAGAGCATTGTCATGCTTTTGTGTGGCAGCAACACCAGCACCGCAGTGATTGGCAAGGTGACACATTTTGCAAGAGCCACATTTCATTTACTTCCCAAGAGGACACAAAAGGCACAAGCTATAAATAGGAAGTTGAGAAGTTTAACAGCACCTGTGGTTTCACTAGGAGATTGGTGGTCATCCCCTCATCAGTGAGTACATAACAGCATGTGCAGTGTGGGCTATGAGTAACCTTATCCGGTGAGGGGTCATTGCTGGTAAGGCTGTAGAGGGGAAAAAGACAACTCTTTCCCTCCCTCTGCAAAGCTCACTTCCTCACTGTTGCTAAAGTCAGAAGTTTTGCAACACTTTTTTTTCTCTCTACAAAATATCCAGCTCGAGGGGCCAGGTCATCAAATTAGAAGTAGATGTTTGCATATAAAGAGTTTGTCCTCCTTGTCATGAAAACAAATTAAAAAAAAAATAAAATAAAAAGAACTCTGAAAGCTCAAAGGAATAGAAGGCCAACATGAAATCTTATAATTTAAAGTCCCAGCAGGAGATTCTGCTCTGACCTATTCCAAATATTTTCGAATAGTCCCAAGGAAAGAAGCTGAAATTTAGTTACAAAGTGCTGAAAGGTCCAGAGACTTCAGAAATCCACATTTTTTCCCCTGAAAACTAAAGGAGGCACTATGCTTCAGTGACCCATATATAGAATAAGAAATCTGGAGGTTGGGAAAAAAAAAAAAGAAGAAACTATCAGGTTTGTTTGTGCTATTTTTGCATAGCTTTTGGCACAAATGTTTTCCAGCAATGGTATGATGCCATGGCAGGCCTGGTTCATGAGCACACAGAGAGGAGATAGTTCCCCATCTGCTGCAGGAAAGTCATAGTCTGACTTGATCGGTGCATTAAAAACCATAATAAACCACCAAAAAACTAGACCTCTTGAGAACCCACAAATAAAAGGATGGGAGCAGGGTGGAACTTTAGCCCATGGGCAAGGCACTAATAATAAACTGCACTCTGGAAATAGCAACCCAAAGGCTTAGGGAGCTCACGCTGTGTTTGACCCAGGGCACAGCAGGTGCATTTCCACAAGCTCCTCTTAAGCAGACTAGTGCATAGACAGTGTTTTCTAAAAGGAAGCAGTCCCATAAGCAGCAGGACTGGCAGCCCATTTTGCCGTGGATTTATGCCCTGTGGTTGCATTCGCTGGTGTCTAAGCAAGACACAGGCACAAACGAAAGCTCCCCATGGCTCGGCTGGTCATAGTATCTCCGCCCAGCGTGGATCCTCCGGAGTCCAGAAAAATTGTCCACATACTGTCCTTCTCCCTTCCACAGGGACTACAACTGATTTAACTTTATACCCAGTGGCACACTTTTTTTTAAATGAAATGCACAGAAATTCACTGTCTCCCAGACCTTTATCCCTTGGCCAATTTCAGCTGCATTAAAACAGCAGCAAAGTTTTAGAAAAGTCCAGAGGGAGGAAGGTAGGGTGAAGGGAGGAGGACAGGGGGAAGCAAAATATCATGTCCAAAAGCCCCATTTCCTTAAGAAATCAAGCTGAAAAACATTAAAACCAGCTTGGCGAATCACTGCGTAGGAACCCAGAGCCCCAGACTGGATTTTCATCAGGGAAAGGAGGACCAAGCTGCACAACTTCTGAGATGCATAATTCCCTGCCTCGATGCTGCCACCATCTGTTGTCTGCTGCTGAGACCTTATAACACAGCATCCTGCATTCCCTTTCCGTCGCACCCAATTCTTATACCGAATTTCTGAGCACACAGCTTCCCATCAGCTGACGTGTGGGAACACAGCAGCTAATAGTCACGGCGTAAGTCTGCAGCGAGCACAAATGCAGCAGAGAACCAAACGGCTGCTTTTCATCCTAAGCAATGCACACGTTGGCATCATTCCACCCTCCTCTAATCTTCGCAATCTAATCAGTAATGCAAACCTTAAAGCTGGCTCGACTATTTCAGCTTGTAAAATATCAATTTGCTATGGAGCTATTTTTCCTGAAATAGTGCTTATGTCTCTAAAAGTGCTAGAACAGAGTAGCAGAAGTAACTAGATCCTCCCAGATCTCATTGCTTGTTTTCTTGCTTAAAATCCCAGGCTTCTCCCAATAAAGAATACCACAAAAAATGAGTATGGAAGAATACAGTAAACCTGGTTCATCCAGCCACTCCCCTCTTGACTCTTTTTTTTCACTCTGTGCCCAAAGATTTTCTTTGCTACTTGGTGGAAGGACAGTCCAGCTAAGAGCCCCATGTCCCCTCAAACCCCTCAAGCTGCGTTTTCCCTACCCATCTGATTCAGATAATATTCTTGAGCCCCTCGAGCAGAGCTGAGCTGGAGGTGGTGGCCCTGCAGCTTTAGCTTCTACAGCCTGCGATGCACATGCTCTTGCCAGTTGCCTTCAGCTCCCCTCAGAGATCAAGTCCGGGTGAAGTTGCAGACTGTAGCAACGCATCCACAAGATCCTTCAGGGCTAAAAGATGCTTTTAAAATCCCAAGATGTCAAATACTCATCTCTAGTAACCCTGGACTCAGCTAGCATAGGGTAGCTATGATGCTGATGATGCATCAGCTTGGCTTACAGCCCTTTTTTATTAGAGGAAGAGAATTCTCTCAACAGGCCAGGAGAAAAACAAGAACAAGAGACCTGGAATCAGTCAGGCAGCTGTAAAAAAAAAAAAAAAAAAAAAAAAAAAAAGCAAAGCCAGGGTCTTAATGAGTGAATCACCTTCCTCTGGGGGAGCAGGGAGAGCTCTGACCATTACTTTGCTCCCTGCATCCCCCACTTCACGAAGCCCAGCTTGAGGAGCAGCAGAACACTCTGTAAGCGACACCAGTCTAATTAATTAATGACTCCCCAGCGTCAGCTCTGTGGCTGCCGAGTTAGAAAGGAAGGCAGTAAAGAAGGACCAGGACAGCGCGCGACTGCTTCTGGTAAATGCTGAACGCTGCTGCGAGCTGGCTGGATTATTCATAACCTCCCCTGCTTTGGGCTACAGCGCGGAAGTCAGAGATATACTGGGAAGAGAAGATGGCGTGGGATCCAGCCTTGCAGCATCCATTCTCCTGGGTGAGGTCTTCCTCCCTCTTCTTGTCCTGCTCAAGAGCTGCCATGGCACAGTTAATTGAGGTAAGGAGCAACTTGCTTTACAGACTGCAGGGTCAGAGCCATCCAGAAATCATGTTTTTTTCCATGCATGTTACCCAAGGAGGACAGGTAGGGCAGACAGCAGGGAATTTAAGGTGGCTCCAAGGAGTTACAAGCATCTTTGGGTGATGCTCGTTGCTTTCTGCAGGCCCAGCATGAAAAGGAAGGCGCTTTTAAAATGCCAATAGTCACCGCTGAGGACAGTCAGCACTTAAGGGCTGCTTTAAGCCCTAGAGAGAACTTGACACAGTGCAAAGGGCCAAAGTCACAGCACAACATTTTCTAGCCCAGGACTGTGTGTCCAACAAGTGCCCCACACCAAAGGCTCAGGGAAAGAAGAGAAGGACCAGGCATGATCCAAGTGATCCTGTCCCTGGATGTGCCTGCCCAAGTTAAAGGTTTGGGCTGCATTTTTCTTCTGCCTTTCCTCATTTCCCCTAGTTCAGCAAAAATATTAGCTTTTGAGGTGATGTTCCTCACCCGCAGCTCAGTTACAGAGTTTTCCCCTGAGGATGACTGTGTTCCCGTTGCCCCAGCTCCTTACAGCACAGCTGGGATGAACCAGGAGGGAAGAGCAGCTTCACAACCCAGGACTATGCCCTGGCAGCTGTTATATTTTATTGCCAGCAGTTTCAGAAGCAAGAATCCTATCTGGAAAGACAGCCCCCTCGAGAATTACAGCTGCCAAAAATTTGGCAGCGCAGCCATTTTCAACCTCTTCATCACTTTTTCTAAGGTCTGAGCCACATTAGAGGCAGCTGCTGTGTTGGTCCAGGGTCAGAGCCCCAGAGCTGCGGTGCCAACGAGCAGCGTGTTCTTGCAGCAGAACTTGCTTTGCTCAGATTTCTGGATTTAGCTAAACTGCTCGAAAATGCATCTGTGCAGGCATAGCTGAGTTAAGGGCTCTGATGGGCTTGCATAAGAAAAGATTTATTTTTTTTCTTTTTTCAACATTTTAAAACTTTGCATCCCTGGCTGCCCTGCCCCTCACCTGGCCTCACACCAAGCCAGGTCTGATCTCTGCAGCCTTCAGTCTGCAGATTTTAGCAGTTCATCACCAACATATCAGAGACAATGACAACTGTGCTGAGCTCATATCCCCACCCCGTGGTCCATCTTCTGCCCTGACCCTCTGGTTGTCTCATTTTAAAGTTACTTAATTCAGGATTTTTCAAATGGGTCTACCAACTCATCCTATCTGACCATGATATATCATCCCCAGCAAGGTAAACAGGAACCTAAAGCTCCTTTACAAATTCACACACACTTTGCTGTAGACATTCTTGATGTTTTTCCAAGCTGTTCAGCCTAGAGCAGCTCTCAAGGTGACAAGTGAGGCAGAACTTTCTCCTACAGTGCACATTTCACAAAGCACGCTTCGCTGAAGCCAGGGCGACGTGCAGACACAGCACCCACCCTATCAGGAAGATGTTCCCTTTCATTATGCTTCACAGACACACTTTATGGAATTGTCCTCATGCAAAGCAAAACAAAGATAAATGGCAAAACTACAAAAATCGTTATAAAACGGGTGTAATTTTATGGTCTACTTTACTTATACCAGATTTTCTTGAAAATTTGTCTACTTATAGCACGTCAGAGGGAACAAATCTCATCTGGAAGCACGAGCTGCACAGCAGGTTAACTACCAGGTATCCAAAAATAAGAGGAGATGAACAGTCAGCTTCTGTATTTCTAAAAGTAGATTACATCATATCTATATCAGATATATCTACTCCGAAGCCCTGCAAGGACTTTTTACTTCAAATAATTGTACAATGTAGCTATCCTGAATAATTCAATTTATGCTAAGCCAGCCCACCAAAGCAAACAGAGAGAAAGTCAAAGGGGCTGGACATCAGAGCATTTCAATGAGCTTAAAAAAAAAATATCCCACCAAAACCAAAAAACCCACACAGTAAGGAGAAGCAAAGAAACAAGAAGAGGCTCTTGTTTAATGATGTTCAAACATTTTCAAATGTGCAGATTCATGTGCACTTTCCACTTGGGAGTGAAGAGGCAATAAGAGCCTCTGAATATTGAATCTAATTGCATTGACAAAAAGCTTTCATCTTTCATAGGCTTTTTGGAAGAATTCTCAGTCCGCAGGTTGAAAGTTAACTGCCCAAGGGTTAGCAAGCTTGGCACTGGGTACATTTGGAATTAGCTCTGTGGGCTGCTCTGGCCACTGCCCCATTCAGTGCACTTGGAGCCCTTCTGTAAGGTGCATTGCTGAGACACCTCCTGCACTTCATCTGGAGCTGCAGACTCTTCCCCAGGAGCCCCTTGCCCACGTTCAACTGCAGTTTGTACAGGTTTATGAAGATACACACCCATCTAGCTCTACCTAGGCACCCCTCAGTGCCTCCATATCCTGACCTTTAAAACACATTCACATGTTCAGATGTTAGCAGGTGCTGGATAAACACCTAGAAGAATAGGAAAAGGCTCCTTTCCAGCATCACACCAACGCTCTAGCACTGAGAAGACTGAAGAACAGAGAGCATGGCTTTGGCTTTTTTTTTTCCCCCCTTTACACAGGAATGCTCAGACAATGCATTTAGCTCCCGTACAATAATACCCATTACATGAAATGCCTACATCACTGGCCCATTCCTTGTCTTTCCACCTTCCCCATCATTTGTTCAAGAGCCCCAGCTAGGATGAAGTATGCATTTCAAGAAGCAGGCAGCTTACACACGAAAGGAGGGATGAGGTGATAGTACAGTTCATGCTGCTACTGGTTTTGTTCATCAGACCTTCGACATGCCTGAGGGACACTCTGGAAACAGAACTAAGACAAGTTAGGGAGGGAGGAACATCAACATTTCCAGTGCCCTAGAACAGAATTTTTCTCTTATGAAGGCCAAAATAAACCCCATCACTTAGATTCGGCCCTCTTTTGGGCCAGGGCTGAAAATTAACACCATACTGTTTTATGACTATTTTGTAATCAGCTTAAGGAACAGACTACTCTGCAGCATAACAGGAAAACCATCAAGACTTTGCTTTGGGAAAGCACAGGGAAATCTCTGCTTATTTGAGCCACTTTACTGATACTAAAGACTGATAAACCATCTGGAATGGACCACATTTGCCCAGTCATCCCCATGTGGTTCATTATTAAGTTCCTAATTGATATAATTATCTTCTAATTCCTATCCCAAGGCTTTTCTCAGCCCTCATTTGATTTAA
The DNA here is from genome assembly GCA_031468815.1 of Morus bassanus. NCBI lineage: Eukaryota > Metazoa > Chordata > Aves > Suliformes > Sulidae > Morus > Morus bassanus. The sequence continues at coordinate 2,356,318 of CM062567.1, read as the reverse complement.
CTCTGTTTTCTTCTTTGTTATAAATCTTTCTGTCTGTCTGCAGACCTCTGAAGGAGAGGATCAGGCTAGAGAGGAACAAACAAACAAAAACAACAAAAAAAAAAAGCAGTCTGAAAACTGGACCTTGGCACTATCCACTGTTTTATAGCAGGGGTCCACTTCCTTTGGGTGAAGTTTAGGCTCATCAGCCCAATAGGTTATCACAGGGTTCTCTGACCCCAGGTGTAATGTATTCCTCATGGAGAAAACAACCAGGATCACCTGCATCAGGTCAGATCTTAAGAGATGGTGAAGTTAGACACCGAGGTGGGAAGATAAATCACGTGTTTGGGATGTAGCGTGTGCTTTAGTCAATTATCTCCTATTGAGTCAAATTCTGTATCTGTCAGACCTTTATTAAGCTCTAGGTCTCTAGATTGAAGTTTGCAGCTTCCCAGTCAGGAAGCGAAACTCTGTCCTCAGAAGTCACGTAAAATAAACTCTTCAGAGGCTTTATCAGACCAGAAAAAGTTGCTTCTTTTCTTTACCAAGAAAGCAAGAAAAATAAAGATACTTCTGATCTTCTGTCATTCTAGCTTGGACTCCTTGGAAAAGCTGCAACACAGACTTGAGAGCAGGACTAAAAAAAAAACCCAAACCAAAAGTACCCTAATGTTTTCTACTAGTTATGAATAGCTTCAGTGGAGCAAAGGCAGATTCTGATGCAGTTGGGTAAGAAGATCACTGCAAGATAAATTGAAGGCCACTGAAAAAAAGTGAGGGGTTAATAAAAGGCTTTCAGATCTTTTCCAAGACCTTCCACTTTCAAATTGCCATAGAGACAAATGATATATTTGATACACAGGTTGTTAAGTGGAGTTCAGTTTATACTACACTTAGCTGTATATTGTCGGGCTCAAGGGACAGTAACCCTCATTTGTAGCCTCCAAATGAATGTGATGGATGTGATGCTGTATGCAGTAATCTAAAAATACTCATGTGTGACTGTAATTTAAATGAAGGCAGGTAAAATTACTGAGTAGTTATGGTGGACTCCTGAGGTTGATTTTCCATGCAGATGCAGAGATTTAACTCAATAGCTGACAATAAAAAGAACAAACAAGAAAATAATAGTTCAGGAGGACATATGCAAGCAACACACATGATGATTTGAGAGATGTTAGCTTTAAGAATGGTATCTTTAAGGAACATACCAGTATTTTGGGTCAGCTGGAATCAAAGTGTTATAGAAAAGTATAAAAGCTATTTTCTGGAAAATTCCTTGCCATGGTCTGTCTTAGGAGACAGGCTCAAGGGAGAGGGACAGAGAGTATACAAAGTCACTGGACCCTCCAAGACCCAAACCCACATAAATATTAAGGAAAAACTTAGACATGCTCTCAGAGCATTTTCGTTATTTGCAGAGAGATTGCACAAATAACTAAATCCATTACCTCTGATAATAAACAGCTATCCTAAACGCTACAGCTATGCAGGAGTGGCTGCTGTGTGACTGCTATCATTCTCAGTGACAGGAGGCATCAGGGTTCAATCTGAAGCTGTTGTTAACAGGACCACGAACAGGTCCAGGTATGAAAGAAATCAGGTTCTCATTGAGAACAAGGGAGGCTGGAGGTCTGTGACCACAAGAGGTGACTTTTGGCCAGCCCAGGAGCAGTCCTGGCACAAGCAAGCCTCACAACTAGGGCAACAGATATATTTGTACCATAATTTAACACTACTAGATTTATCAGCTATCACACTTAAATTCAGTCATTATGATCAGTCTGTCTTTCCCCTAAATACATGATCCTTTTATATTGGCCCTTGACCTCTGAAGCCACAGATCAATTATCATTACTGTATTTTCAATGTTGCATCTGGACCCTGCCAGGGTTTCCCTGTTTCTGCAGAGGATTTTGATGGCCTCACTAAGTTTTGCCTGCATGGAGGTCTATTGTCAGACTGTCCATTTCCTCCGTGCTACTTGGAAGGAGAGGAAGGGAGAGCGTGCGCATGTGTATTTATTTAAAGCTCAGTCCTCCCCAACCACCTGTGGCTTTTAGATATGTGTAAACAAATGCAATTAGGAATAATCATTATTAGTTTTTCAAAGCCCAGCCACACTGCAGGCAAAGCAGCAACATCAGTCAAGCCTAATTAGAAGGGGCATTTAAACAAAAGACCTTGAAAAGCAGTGTCTTTTACAATTTTTCTTCTCTGCTGCTCAATGAAGTGAATAAAACTCCTGTATCCAGCAGCTATCTCCTCTTCCACTGTGGATGATACCTCTGCTTCCCCCCCTGCCACTACTGACAGCTTCTGCCTGCCTGAAATGAATCAGAAACAAAGCAATAATGATTTTTTTTTTTTATTATTTTTTTTTTAAGTTAGAAGAGCCAGTGTCAAACTGTTCTGACCTAAAAATGCAACTTGCCTGGGAATGATTTAGTGTTTTGGGATTTAGTTGATGTTTTACAGCCCTGAGTGTCCAACATCAATTCAGATCCAGCTCCTTAGAGTGATTTCTGCCTCCTCCCAACCCTTGCTGAGCACTTGGAGAAGCTGCAAAGGTGATACCGGCACACAATGCAGAGATCCTTTCTTCAGTGCAGTCTGAGACACACTGGGATGGGGGGACATGCCTGGGCTCCACCACAGCTGGGGACATGCCATCCAGTAGGGCTTGGGTGCCAAGTCTTTGGCATAGCCCAGACTTCACTGGAAGCAGGTGCTGTGCCTCCACACCTAGGGCAACCTGCCATGGTGGGTGATAAAAAGCAGAAGAGAGGCCAGGGTATTGCAAACATGGTCCAGCCTGGTCTCCTACTTTAGATCAGCCCTCCGCCGCAGACAGCTATATAGGGTCTGAGTCCTTGGAAAACCAAAGCATGCAGCAATAATGGGCACCAGTCCCTGTTCCAGTTCCTTCCAGGGAGCCACTTGATGTCTAGGACATCGCCAAATCCCCTTGTCTCTCTTCCCCGCTGCTATTCCCAGACATCAAGCAAAGAAATGGATGTCAAGGGTGGGATTTACCCGCTCTAAATTGGGCATCTAGAAACTGGACACCTGAATCTGAGATAGTCACTGAGGCTCTGCTAATAATCACTGATGAGAAATAATAATTTATTAATCAGATATAGATAAGTTTCCTCAATGGGAAGTGCCTCTTTCAGTCATAAATAACCTTGGAATAAATAGTTCAGACTTAATTACTTATACTACCCATTTTTAAGCACTTGATTATTGAAAGATGCATTTTCTTTAGAGGGAGAGATTTAGCCTGAAGGTTAAGACATAAAAATGCATGTCTACAGTATTGGTATCAACATGTGGGAGATGTGGTCAATGCAGGCAGAGACTAAGGAGCTATTCCACTGCAAGAGACACCCCAATCAACAGTCCATCTCTGATCTCAATATTCATCATTAGTATTGGCTAGGGGTTGGTTTCACTTCTCTAAACTTAGCAGTCTAATCTGATTTTAGGCACTGTGCTGTACTCTGCCTGTGTTCCAACTGCTGCTCCAGAGAGTGCAGGTCTTCCATAAATGTTACATAGAATATTTACCAAGACCTACATCATTGTTTCTTTCACATTTCAGTTTAGTAGCCTAAACTAAGCTATAATCATGTAACAGGATTATACACTCTGTCAGCCCAGAGCCTCCTTGTTATTCCCTTCTGCTCAATTCTTTTTCCACCTGGAGCCCCAACGTTTTCATATTCCTACAGGCACTGCCCAGACAACTAAATGGTAGCAACATTGCAGTGGGGTTAACTTCAGGTGTTTTTACATAATTTTCTTTGATATATTCTCATCTGCTTGCCTTCAAAAGTCTTTCCCTGTTGAATTGTTACCCAAGTGTGCTAATGCTGCTTCTTGTCTGCATTTTCTGTGTTCCTAACATATTTCTTCATCTAAAGGTGACTCCTCTGAAGCCTGAGATCTTTTGCAGAAGTCTTCTTTACTGCCCTGAGTCATCTGGAGTCTTTTGTTCAGTGCAGCTGCTTCGCATAGGTAAAGCAATGCTGTCGGTCTTCATACCAAATGTAACCTCTTCATCCATCTGTCCATCTTCCACTTCTGGACCACACTGGTGACCAAGGGCCCAAGTTCACCCTTGATGGAACTAGAATTTTTTTCCCCCCTCAGGGCTGCATAAGAATTGCCTTGTCCTTGTTTCATCTCTGCTGCATTTCACCTCCTCACATCTTTTCCTTTTGTCCCGGATCCAATCATTCTGTTATCTTGACTTTTATTGCCAAGCACAAAGCAGCACTTCCAATTTCTTGAAGCTACTAAGAATCACTTTCATTAAGATGTTTTTTCCCTCCAGCATACCTGTTATCTCCAAAAGCTAAGAGGCCAGATGTAGGCCAGCGTTGCACCTTTCAACCCACTTAAGAGTTTGGACACTTTGTCTGGTCAGCATGTGTAGTAATGCAAACTTAGACATCTGCTACCGAGTCCCAGTGCGCGCACACAGGCAGTTGCCATAGATCAGCTTATATGCGATAATTTATAAACTGTAGTATAATGGTAAAGCTACCACAGTAATTTCACTGCATTTTTCAGCCCTAGCATTCAATGCTCACTCTAAGAATATGAAGAAAAGTTACAGTGATTAAACCAAAGTATCTGCATGAATGATCAAGACTCTGCAGCAGTCTTGCTTCATGCCTTTTTCCCTTGCACTTTTGTCTTAAGTATGCAAAATGTTTTGCTACTTTATGTGCTGGTTCACATCAAGAGCTTTTGTGAAACCAAGGGAGGCAGCAAAGATCTTCAACCTCAGTCTTTCTTCCTTCCAGTGCAACCTCAGCCTTGTCTAAGGTTATACCGTTCCATATCCACACCTTCCTCCAGAATTGTCCATAAACTGGTAGCAAGTGCTCCAACCACTGCTACTGGTGATAAGCACATGCTTCTACAGTGATCCAGAGCCCTAGGCTGTCCTCCTAATGAAGCACACAATTGCTGCAACACCCAATATGTCAGCAAATCCTTTACCTTTCTGTCTATTTACTTCTTCCCCATCTTTTTACTTGTTCATCGTTCCTGCATGACTTAGACTGGAGAACATTTAAACATCAAAATAATGCCTGCTACATATTCCATCTCTGTGAAGGTTTCTACATAAATCATGCAGCAGTTAGAGGAGGATCCTGCAATCCATTCCATTTCCCAGAGAGCTACTGATCTGTGCCATGATCTTGAGAATATTTTTTAATTGCCCATCTCAGCTACTCTACTCTGAACTGGGAATATTACTTCTGTTGAACAAGGATGATGTTTCAAGTGCTTTGAGATCCCCAGAGCAGAGACTAACATTGGAAGGTTCGGCAGGCAAAAGAGGCAAGGAGGTCTGACCCCACAGCTCTGTGCCTAACACTGTCAATGCAGACTCTGACTTTGGTTTACTGCTTCTTATTACAATTATTCTGCTGCTGCAGAGTCAATCCTATACAAAAGTCACACAAAGAAATGAACACACCCCACTCTTGACTCTTGCTGGAGACAGACACAAAGGGCAGCATTTGGGACTCAAAACCTGAGTGTGCTGTAGAAAACCAGTACCATCACTTCCAAGCCCTGGAGCTGAGGTGGGTTCTTGTTCCCTTACCTTCAGATCTGCAATTTGCATTCTTTTCTACTTTATTTTATTCTGGAGTCTTTGACAACACAATGCTTATGATTACTGATGATTACTTATTAACACTAAAGTAAAACAATCTGTTGAAGATCTTCAGGTTCTGGTGCATGACATACCCCAAGGCTGGTCATGAGACAAGGAACCAGGTACATGACCCACAAAGGGTTGCTCTCCACAACTAGACAGGGAATATACACACAAACATGGCTCCCTTCAGAGCAGGCCTTCATGAGAAAACACACTTCCTGGATGTAAAGAAATGCTGCAGCTTCTCTCTTGTCTCGGGACTCTTCATAGCAGACCACCACCACACACACTGAGTGTTCCACCATAGTCAAGAAAGCGTGGAACATCATGTTGCTGTGTACAAGACAGGCCTACAAGTACCACAGCAAGGCAGATGGAAGGAAGGACCATTGGCAATGTGCAAGGCTTGACTGATCCAGCGGTACGTGTGTGATAACCTCCAGAGCTGCAGCTCCCCCCCCTGCACTATCGTTAGGTCCTTTGGGGGCTTGCTCCTAAGACTGTCTAGAGCATTAAACCTCCAGCCATCTACAGAGCTAACCCTTCACTTCTGCTCCCATCTGGCATAACCCTGGCAGAACTAACACCAACCATGTCCCTGTTTGTCTTCTCTCTCTTTTCCCTTCTTCATGTACACTTAAGACTTACCAGATATGAAAAGTTCCAGCAGAAGCCCCACAATTTCCTTTTCTCACCAGTTTTCCTCTTTATATCTGGCTCCCTTTCCCAGTTTCCCATCTGAGACAAGTTTGGAAAGAAAGATCCATCCTTTGGAGAGCTGAGCTTCACAAGATGGCAAAATCATGCCAACTACTGCAAATGAAGTATCTCCTGTGAATTGGATTGAGGCTACCCTAGAGGTTAACTCCAGGATCAGTAGTAAGTAACGAAAGCTGAATTCAAGGCAGGAAGTAAACTTATCTCTCTAGGGTCAGCACTTCTGATTAGATAACATATTCTGAATCTAAAACAGTGCCCTGATCCCTCCCCAGGGCTGCTGTCAACTGCAGCTTCTTCAATTTCTTTTCTTTATTGCTGGATGTTTTGTAAGGACTAGAAAGAAATCCTACAGTTGAAAAGAGAAACCTGTCAGCGTCAAGTATCACAGATTCCCACCTCTTTGATTGTCCCAGATACCTCTAGAAGATTGCACCACTCTGGCCAGACTTTCTTTCTCCCTTAGTTCACCTGCAGCAGTTCTGGTTTCTGAGCACTGGATGCCCCATGGCCAGTCCCTGCACTATGGGAGAAGGGTGGTTGTCACAAATTGCAATGAGGTGTGGCCGAGTGGTGCTGAGTAGCCAAGACAGCTTGGAAGAGACCGGCTCAGACAACAATCCTATTCACCACAGATGGATTCTGAATAGGATGCCCCTGGGAGACAAAGCACTCCAGACACAGCAGGAAGCATCCTTCATTAGGAAGAGACTAAAATATAGTTTGTATTGCACAAATAGGCAAGTAATTGGAGAGCAGTTCCAGCTCCAATTCACTCTGTGGTATCCATTACGGCTGTGTTTTAACAGCATTTTCAGGGGTTGAGAAGGGAAGGGCACTGCAAGGAATCAGATGTGCCTGTTTAGGAGGTTGTTGTGGTTTTTTTTTTTTGAGAAATGAAGTGTTTTCAGCCTCTGTCAAAAGGCTATTGCCAATTCAGATCAGGTCCTACATGCAGATAAGGCAACAAAGGTGTTTTACTAACAACCCTTCTGAAAGGTCACATTAACTCTATGATTTGCTGCACCACAACACATCATAACATGAAGTTCATTGGAAGTAAGGGTGGTTAACCTCTGATTTTCTAAGCCATCAACCAAGAGATTAGGTGCTGTTTGTTGGTATATGTGACCCTACCATACCATCATTGCGCTGGGACCACAGGAGTTGGTCTAGACAACCTGTTTCACTAGTAACGTTTGTCCTCTTAACGCCTGTGAAACATGTTCAACCCCATTTCAGAGATGGGGAACTGAGGCACACAAGAACTAAGGACTGGATCTGCAATAAGACAAGTACCTTGTTTGTCTGACACCTAGCTACTATGGAGGCCATCAGGTCCTTGTCCCGTTTCCATCTAAATAGTCACTCCCAAGAAGTTTCTTCTACCAGGTATCTGTAAGGCTATTTGACCCAGGGTCTCCCATAGATGTTGAAGATCTACTCCATAGTCAGTGGAGCTGAGGTTGCAATTCACCTCATCTGAAGGACTAGCCAAATCACCACTAAACTGCATAAGGAAAGCTGACGTCACCATCTTCACAAGAGAAGGCTCTCATAATTATTATTCCGTTTTCTCCACCTGTTTTCTCATTTCCCCCTTGCACTTCACCTCTAGAACCTTTTCAGGGGCTGGAAATTAGAGTGTTGTTCTTGTTGCACCAGACACACTCCCCTCTTCAGCCAAATCCCCTGTTTTTGAAGATATGCACTAAACATATCACATGATCACATTTTTTCTGACCTTTTATACAGTACAAGCCACAGAATTTAATTCAAAGACCTCCTTGTTAGCCCAAATAACTGATTAAGAAGTGCTTTCCTGAATGACAACCAGGCTTAACGCAACGTCTACAAGACAATTTAAGAGCAGGTTTCTTTAGTCAAACTTGTTATTATTGGCTCAAAATATAGAAACAAGACTGCTTAAAAAAGGTACTCTTTATGAGTGAAGGAAAAACCCAGAACTCTCAGTTCTTTTTTTATGTTTTGTTTTAATTAATTACAAATTCATTTCAAGACGTTTAATGGAGACCCCCACTAAAAAACTGACTTCTTCAAAACAAATACAAATTGAAAGAAAAAGTATGCTTACAGCTGGGAAAAGTCCAGTTAGTTTTCAAAATAAAGGTATTTTTAAGGAATGGAGACATATAGTATCATGTCTCCTAGTTAAATTATTTTCTAGATCACAATATACATATATACGTATATATCCATGAAAGTACAAACGGAACCTGCAAACTACAACATAAAAAGAAAAGAAACAGCACCACCTTGCCAGCAGGCAGTCCTGTGGTTTATTCACGTGAAGGCAAAAATGAGAGAAGCCAGAACCTTCCTTCTGGACATACAGAACAACTGGATTGTCTCTACACATTTAATGTGTTCTCAAGTAATGCAAGGGCTCTCAGCAAATACAGGTTACCTAAAGCCTTCGTTGCAAACAGCTGTTTGTTCATTATTGTTATTTATATACATAAAAAACCCTATAGGGTCCTTGGTCTAAGCTTTAATCTCAACTCCTTGATGCTGTCTGTGTCATTTAATCTCCATATGGTATATTCTCCTTTCTGCTATGAATCTCTTATACTGCTGGAGCTGTGAGAATCAGAGCTCTGGCTGCAGAACTGGAGCCTCTAGCCAAGAATGACCCATTCTAAAACATTTTCCCTTGCATTTCATGAAATTTGACATCTGTGCTTTCTGACATAACTTTACAGGGTTAAAGCAACAGGACTGAATCCCCAGTACTTAAATACAACTTGAATAGCCATCCCAAATTCAGCTTTCCTGTTTTGACAGCTGGAGAACGTGCCATGTGGGAATTGCTGCCCCTGCACATTGTAGTACCCTCCAAGGGTCCATCAACTCCTCATTCCCCAGGGATAATGGATTTAAATCAAGTGTCCTATCTCAACCCATTTATGAGTTCCAGTATCTGTCCCTGTATCAAATCCACATGCCATTTCCCTTCAAAATATCTCAAGGCAAAAGTAGGGAAGCAGCGATATTCCTCTCTTACCAGCAGGCAAACAGAGGTACGGGATGCTCATACAACATGAGGCAGACAGTGCAAGGTCTGAGATATGAGATTTCCCGATTTTGTTTCATACCTACAGATAATGAAGTCACTGCTGTGAAATCGCTATGAAGTCTAGTGCCATTTGAGATGTCCTACAATATCTGACATGAGTACAGGAGCTGGCACATATGCCACAGTGTAAGACCTGTGCCCTGCTGGGTGAGCAGATGGAAGATACTCCACAACACCTCAGACAAGACTAGATGCCCGTATTTAAGAGGTTGAATCCTACCCCACTCACATCTTTAAAGCCAAGGAGCTATGAAATAACACCACAGAACTGCAGGTTACTCAAGTTTTGGAGTCCTCCTCCCCTCTAGAGGAGTATTCCCTGTCTAGAAAGGTGTGTTAAGGCAACATCAGAGTGCAGACATTCAGAGCATTCAGATATTCCTGTCCAAACACGAGCCCACACAGAGTTACATGCCTGGAGGAGCTCCACAGCAGGACAACTTGAGACAAGATTCACATCTTTTCTTATAGCAGACCCAGAGCCAGCCCTGCCTGCAGGGCAGGTGAGCCAGGCTTGGCCAGGGCCATCTCTGCCCAGCAAAAAAACCCTCTACCCCTATAGCAGCTCTAGTGGGGCCAAGGCAGAACAAACCGTTACCTGGTCCCTTCCTGCACGGCTCCTTCAGGCCATGGGGTAGCTGTAGGCTGTGGCAGACACCCTACAGCTAAAGAAGGTGGAAACCAGGTGTGCACCATGCCCTAGCCCTCCTCTCACCCCCTGTGAATTCTGAGCAGAGAAAAAGGGACCAATGTGGGGTTAGGAAGGGAACGTGCACCAAGAAGGGGAAGAGACCCAACATCTTTCGGCACCAAAATGCCAGTCTGAGCCAGGGCAGCAGCTGCCCAGTTCCTCATGTTACAATACAACATGAAGACAAAAATAGAAAGAAACAATCTCAAAGGTCAGCGTCGACTGCTATCTCACACCAAATAACTTCTGCCCTATTTGATATAGCCGTTCTTCTGCAGTGTTTCTCCAGGGTTCAAGAGAAAGGCAGAAATTACTCTCTAGGCACCCAGAGCATCCTCCTCCTGGAGGTCAGGCTGCTGGGGCCAACTGTGAGATGGGCTGCTCCCTGTCCAGTGGGAGCTGCTTTAAGCCAAGGCTCTAGTGTTGGGCCCCTGCCTGAACTACAGCCTTGCTTGTGCCTGGCCACGGGCTCCGCTGACCCTTGAACCAGCGCCATCGCTATGGACATGTCTGGTGATCTGGGCTCCCTGCTCACCTTGGCTGCCACCCTGGGCTTGCCCTGCTCCCCGTGTTTGGGCATGGTAGGATGGGGACTTGCTGGTGAGACCCCTGCCCTGCTGTTTACATGGTCCCCCTCAGCTCCCCATCTTTACAGAGCAGCTGGCTTTCCCTGCGGTCCGATGTTTAGCCCTTTTCCTCTTTCCCTTCTCATCCAGCCCTAGCAGAGCAGAAGCAACTGCAATGCAACTCATGAAGAAGTCTTTTCAAAAAAAGAAAAAGAAAAAGCCATGTTGTACTTTGCAACTGAATCTTAAAAATATCTTTTACAGGTAGGAGTGCAAAATGTAAGAAATTTCTTCCTGACCACAGGAGATGGATTCTTTAGATAAAGCTGAGACTTTTAGGAAAAACAGCAGAAAAATTTGCTTTGTAGTCATGAAAACTGGCAATACTTCAGATAGATTTCAAAATGGCAAAACTTTAGATGCAAGCTTTAGTGAAGTCTCTATTCCTCAAAGATTTCCAAACTGTTAGGGAGCCAGTAAACTGGGCTCCACCATCTCCTGTGCTATTGGCATCCTTCTGACTGTTTTAGGGACCCTTGCAAATCTTCAACCACATTTTTCTTTTTTTTTTTTTTCTCCCTCTTTCCCAGGCCACGACAGAACCCCCAAAAAAGAAACCGGACCCTGTCACTTCGGAGACGGTGGTGATCTGGGGGCTGCGCCTCTGGCAGGTGATTGGTATCTTTGCCATCTTTGTCCTGGCAGTCAGTAAGTTGTAATTCTCTGCCTTGCACCAACCACACCACCACACCAAGTTGGACCTGTTCCTGGAGGACTATAGACCAAATGGCCACGGAGGTCACAGGCTGAGGGTCTTTGGTCTCTGGCATTGCAGGGCTACATGCAGGTGTTTTTGCAGCAAGGAAAGGCAGGTGTGGCCTTTGAAGGAACCACAGATGGGCCACCATAGCTTCATCTTGTAACATACTGATCAACAGGTCCTAGCTGGTGGCATCCCAGAGAGGAAGAGACACCAGAGGGCTGTGCCACAGCTGGGACTGTTAGTACCACATTCAGGCACAAATGCATGTTGTAGCCATGATCCTGCCCTGTCACACAAACCATACAAACCATATGTGACCTATTGTGCTGGTGTCCCACCTATTGAGACAAGAAGCCTCAAGAGGTTTGCAGTCACAGCCAGATCTGACGTTAAGGTCCCTAATTCCAATTCTGGGTGCCAAGACTCCTACTTCATTTTAGCAGGGCTTTCAGGACTTAAAAACCTCCTTTTTTTGGACCCAGGCACTAGGAAGCCACTGGCTCAGACCCAGTGCCTGCAGTGGAATGGGATCAGACACTCTCCCAGAACACTTTGAGGATCTATCTGGGTGTGGCCAATTCCCCACCTGAGTGTCTTCATCCAGCTTCAGCCCCTTGCAGCTCGCTCTCCGGGAAGAGCAAAAGCCAGCTTCACTGTCCACAGTATCGTGAGCTTCCTGATGAGATTATCACTTAGGACACTATCATAACCCATCAAAATCCAAAGGAAAGATCTTCTGCTCTCTCCTTGAGCCAACTATAACTCCATAAAAAAAAAATCAGTTTGATATGAGTTTAATGTAATAAATCCATTTCTTTCCCATTTTCTTCTTACTCACTAGACTTTTGCAAAATGTGTAACTAATTAATTTCTTCCAGCAGACGAAGTTACACTGACTCATATAAAATTCCCTTGAACCTCCTCTTTTTCTCATTAGGGACAGGTAAGCAGAGGGACAGAGCCTGTCCCCAGTTCCCCAAGGTAGATCCCATCAACTCGGAGATCACCTCCAATCCTTACCCACTCCAAGAACAACATCATCCAGCCCTATGGACTTAGACGCATCTAAATATTCTATGCATTTTTTTACCATTGTCTTCTCATTAAGGCTTGTGGCCCTAATTGCTTGTTAAAATTAATTTCATAAGTGGAGCAATGAAGCATTTTAAAGTAATTAAAGGAAGGCCTCGAGCGCCCTAGTTTCCTGCATTACTTCTGCTCTCGTTATTCGTAAGTGAGCAGCACCCTCCGAAACAGTGGCCACATGCAAGCTCCTGGTGAGGAACAGCCACAGGCAATGCCAACGCTGACCTACAAGCAGCCATTGTTTAGGAGAACATGGGTTTGCTGGGCCAGCTCTAAAAACATAGTATTGCAGACAACTGATTTCTAGTGTTCCCTGTTACTTTTTAATTTGCTGCTAAACCTGCATCTAGATGTAGCCCTAATCTAATCAAAGAGCACAGCAGTCTGTGCAGTGTTGTCTCTGCTGATACTGGGGGAATCAAGTCACTTGTTGTTGCCACAGCCTCCTCTTTGGCTGCTGTGGGTAGCCTGTATCAGTCCTTCCCTGATAGCCTTCCTGTCATGTCCCCATGCTCAGTTTAAACCAGACATTCACATTTTCAAAGCATTTTCCTCTGTTTTCTTTTCTCCTCATTGCCCTTTCTGGACAAACACTGCACTATACACCCAAAGTCTCAGGGCTAACTATTCCTACTGCTTGCCTGCTCTCCATCAACAAAGCTTATGCTAATTCATCACATGCCACAACTCCCTTTGCAAACAATCACAAGAAACTCGACAGAGCAAAGTAAACATGACCAAGTATTTAACCCTAGTGACTCCGTACACCACATGAAATAGGTATCAAAATTAACAGCAGGAGCTTTAGAATGCAAGTGGACTGGTGAAGGGGTTTATTTAGCTGTTTTTTCTTGGTTTGGGGGCATAAAATTGTAAAGTAATTTTTACCCAGTAGGTCTGGTTGTTTTGTTGTTCATTAAAAATTGTCTCTGGCAATACCAGGTTATTCAGGGTTAAAAGCACAGAAAGTCTCCCACTCTGGCAAATCAACACATCAGATGGTGCACTGCTTGCAGACAAAAAAAAACCCAAACAACCTAAGTTGTTTTTTTTTTTTTTTTGTTACCTAAAAATATCAGTAGCAAGAAGCAAACACCTGTGAAAGTTTGCTCACCTAGTGGCAGCCCAGAAATTAAATGTATTATGGAATACAATGTACAAGAACATTACTGCCTAGGTGTTGAAAGTGCTGAAAGCCGTGAATGATGAGAAACTAAAATACTTTTAAGGATCTGTGTTTAGGCAAGCAAACAAATAGGTTATGTGCAATTCAATAAAGTAATATCTGCTTTAAGGTTCAAGTTCTCACTAACAGACATGGGTAGTTCAACAAAATCAGACTATCATGTCAGCCTGCTACAGACATTACGGGAGAGGTAGGAAAGTATTTGCTAGGAGATCACAGGTTTTTGGCTTGCTGAGTCTCAGAGTGATAAGTAGACACAGTGCATCACTACATGGAATGGAGCCAGATTAAGGCTTTACTGCTCTGTTATAGCCTTTTTGTGTGAAGAAGCTTTCCTTCAATGAGTGGAGGGGATTTGAAAGCAACCATACCTGCTTGGTCAGCTTTATGAAAACAACAAGTATTTGGTGAAGACGACAACTATTAACCAAGTCTGTGATCCAAGTCAAAACAAGGCAGGTTCAAACTTAATGACATTAGAATAACTGAATCATGCAGTCAGTTCTCACCAATTTCTCGTATCTTGGTCCAGCAACATCGTCCTCCTCCTTTGCTTTGCGATCCTGAAAGCATTGATGGTTTCCCAGCTTTACCAGCAAAGCCTTAACTCTCAGGAGCAGACGCAGGTTTTTCTGTGAGCGAGCTCTTGGGGGATGCCTTGATATCAGTCCAGAAAACTAGACAATGTTCTACTTTTCTAATGGGACAAGAGCTGGAGAAGAGCTTTAGTATGGCTTCCTTTTCCTGGTTCCAGGAACACCTTCCCAGTCAGACGGAGAGGGTAACACAACCCTCTAAGAGCACTACCCCTCTACACTAGGAGACAGAAGAGCATCCTCTCCAGGGTTTCTCAGGGCCTGCACATGATCCCCTTGTCTTACCATCCAACCTTGTTATCAAGGCTTTATGGGTGTGTCTACTCTGTTATGTGAATTCAGGTGAGGAGTAAATAAGGATGAGGAGAGGAATTGAGATGCTTTTAAAGTTAATGCCCCTAGCTACCTCATTGTGGGTAATTGTGGAGCACTTGAACTGAATTCCTTTCAGCTGAAATGGAAATTGAAAATAGTTGCTCCAGGAAGGTACGGTCCCAAATACGCCTGATAATTGCTAAGGGCAGCCACAGGACCAAACTAGAGCTACTCCAGAGTACCTCCACCCCTGAAATGCATCAAGTGTGGATGGCAGATCCTCCATGCTCTTCCACCCCACAAACTTGCTGCTGCTGAGTGACAGAACTTGCAAATATAGATATGATTTAAGAGTGGTTTCCAACTCCTGCTCTTAGCAACTTCCACAAGATGGCATTGTCACATAATAAAAGGAAAAAGAGCCAAATCCAAAACTCTCTTACATTTCCTTATTTAATGAAGGAGAAGATATTAAAAAAGCCCACATAAAGGCATCTTATATATCAACACACACCACTGAAATGGGCAAAAAGTCTCTGGAGAGTCCTTCTAACTCATACAAAGGTTTTTGGGTAGGTTACAAACCAAACGGGATGCCTCCTAGCTCCACCCAGAAGAGACCAGAAGGATGAAACATTTGCACACCTGATAGCAGAAGGCTTTTCTGTCTCTCTTGCAGCAACTGATAGCTAGCATTCTCATACGCCATATGAGAGCATCTCTCTGTTGGACCCATCCAATTCCATCTTTTTCCTTTGTTTCTGCTCTGTGATAAGATACATCACAAAGGGGGAAAAAGACCTTTGGGAACAAAGCAGCCCACTGTAGAAAATACAACTTTCTAGCCCATGCAGAGCATCATTTAGGTGATGCTGGAGGTATAACTCTTATGGGTGTGCTCAATCATTACACAATTATTCATCTACTAAAGTATCAGGAATGCCAAGTCTCTTTGCTACAACTGGAGAAGGCACATGAGAGCTCATTTTTAAAGCAAACACAACCTCTACAGGGAAAAATCTGGAAAGAAAGGGAGGAAAAAGAAAGTTTCTCTGGTACCACACAAAGTACGTCAACTCACTGTTGCTCCTCTGCTCCCAAAATTTCAACTCAGTCATTTTGTCCTTGGTTGAAGGAAATGGTCCTTTTTTAGTACTTGATTCAAGTAGAGCAAGTGTCCTGAAAGTGTGCCCTGAAATCCTTATGAGGACTACTTCTCAGTAGCTGGCATAATTCAGCCACCCTGGATTGCTTCTCTGAATGCTTGTTGATAAGAAAAGAGACCCCTTGCAGGCAGGAGCAAAGACAACAGTTGCATCTGTCTCTCTCTTTCTTGGAGAAGCTTTGATGAGATAACAACAAACAACTAAAATGAGGTTAGCTGTCAGGAGGATTTGATTCACTCAGAAGCACTGCTATCTGGTTTCTTGGGCAGGCTTTTTCTTTTTTTTTCTTCCTGTGAAAGCTGTAAATGGGGAACTGAGGCCCAAAACTATTGCCCTGACAGGATGGGATTGAGTCATAACCTTGCAATCTTGCACAGCCGGTTTCATCCACAAAGACCGAGGACTTTGCATCAAAAGTACTGTCCTTTGCAAACTGCAGTGCTGTGATGGAGGAGGGGTGGTCCTGATCCATCCCTGGGAGAGCCAGCAGCTGGCCCCAGGCTTGCCCAGTGTGCTCTCCATTGACTCACCCTTTTCTTTGGCATCACAACCACCATCATCATTTTTTAAGCAGCCCTGTGGGCTGTTTATCTCCCTCTCTGGATGTTACTTTGGCTTCGAGGTTTGCTGGTTTCCTTGTTTACATACACCCCCAGGTCTATTGACAGCAGCCCACCAGGGAGGATGCAGGCAGCACCTCTTCGAGTAATGCCCCACTGATTTCTGCAGACACAATCCAACAACTCTTTGTGGATGCAGGGCAAAATGCCTCAACATCCCTGCTGTTATAGCCCTCTGGAGTGAAAGGAGGGCATGAAGAGGGTGACAGGAGTAGGGACAGTGTTGTGAAGAGGAAGCAATGCCTCTCAGCTCCTGCCCAGAGCCCTCCTTCTTCTGTATCATGCCAGTTTGATGTAGAGTGTCAACCAGATGTATTTCAGGTACCACAGGCAGGGAGAGACACCTTTCCTTATCAACCTGGTTTGAATCTACTCCGTTGAATGGAGAAAGTGAGGGAGAAAGTAGGATGGAACTGCAGCAGGAGGTGCCCATGTGGGGTGGCGTTGCAGCAGAGCTGTCACTGCATCCCACTGCAGTGTTCCAGGCAGGAGCTCATGCCTTGTGCTCAGCTCAAACTGAAGACCATGTTGGCTTTGGATGGTGCCCAGTTATCATGCCAGGAAACTGCTGAGCTGCCTAGGCTGGTGGTGGACTTTAGACCACCTTGTGTCCATGAGTGGCAGACATTTAATTCATTGGTATTATTCAGTGATGGTGTTTTAGTGGCACCAGAATGGTTCTGGGGCCATGGAAATAGGTTTGCTCAGTGTACGTCCTTACATGTAGTCCACACCAGGTCTAGTACTACTGGGAAGTAGGGCTTACCTGGATGAGGAGTGACAAAGTAGTGGGCTAAAGCAGAAGCTGATTGCAAAAGTAGGAGGCTCAGTTCCAATCTCTTTCTCCCTATTTTTGTGTCCTTCTTCAAGGCCTATGAGAGATGCTTTCCCATTCTCACCTATGCCAGCCAAATAGTAACATGTAGCCCCAGACATAAGCATCAGTAATTTTTCTCCTGAAACATAAGCACAGACAAGAAAACAAAGAAGCAGGTCTGTCATCAGGAGCAATGTTTGGGCGTCACGAATGCAAAGCTTTTGCTTATCTGCCTGGGTAAACTGGGAATCTTTCCCTTGAACCTGTCAAAGGTTCAAGAAGAGTACAATATACTATGAGAGTACAAGGGAGGCTCACACTGAGCAAACGTGTTCCCAGGAATTGAGTATTATTTAATGAGCACCAACAAAGCTGTTAAACATCTTGAATGCAATTAACTGAGTGCAGTTTATTTGGAAGTCTTAGAGGTTTTATTTACCAACTTGCTGCGGGTGTTGAAATATAAATGCCTGGCAAAAGATTTACACTATTAAATAACCATTACTTTTTGGATGGCAAAACTACCCATATGTTTCCATTAACGCACAGAATTTCCAGGGAGGCACAGATAATTTAGGTTGGCTCAGGGATGCTTCACGTGGTGTTTTCTGACAGAGGCTTTAACATCTATCTTCAAACAGTGCATCACCACCAGCCCAGCATACAAGAAACACTCATCAGGGTGCACAGAATAGTAGGTGTAGAGGTGGGTGCGAGGGGAGGAGTGCTGCCCTCTGTCACAGAAAACATCACTTGGGACAAGGGATGGCGCTTACATGGAGACAATAGGTTGAACCCCTCTTTTGCCCTCGGCCCAAGTTCTCACATGGAAACCTCTTATCACACTCAAGACGTTTCCTTCTGTTTTAGAGCTGTCCTGCACTTGCGTGCCTACAAAATAGCCCAAGCCCCCAAACTTATTGGCATCAGCATACACAGCTCAAGCTGAGCACAAAAAGGGGTGCTTAAGAGAAAGTTGCGTCTTTTACAAAGGAAGGGCCATTTTTTAAGTACTCCAATTAATAACAAGTAAATACTCTTTCTTGTTGATTATTCTGATAAAAAATAACCTATGCTGTCCTTGTTTTGTACTATAAGGTTATCTTAAACTTCCATTGTTGTGCATGATCACACACACACAAACACACACACAAGGCTACTACAAAATCTGTTGCTGTGACCCCTATCAGCTAAAAAGCATTGGAGATGCCATTGCCTGAGGCTGGCTTCTCTTAAATGTGACAGCTATCAGGTCACATAGAGGGGCCTGTGTCTGGAATCTGCAACGGGGAGAATGGGGGTGTTGGACCATGGTGGGGCTCCAAAAAAGCTCCTCTGTGTGGGTGTTGCCACCAGCTGGAAGCCTAACCTGCTTCTCCATCCTCCCTCCCACTCAGTGACCATTCATGCTCAAAGCAATGGGGTGATGGAGTGCAGATTTGTGCACAGGGGGACTCTGGTGTCAGAGATGGGGACTGCGAGGAGAAGCTGCTTTGCTGTATGGCACAGAGCACGAGGTACAGATGTGCTTGAGATCTGTGTGGGACAAGCGGGTATCATTTGTGTATGGCTTTATGGATCTGAAAGTGAAAGTCAGATTTGCAGCCTTCCTGGACAAACCCACTTGGTTAACTCTTCATGTTCTGATTTATTAGTACTATTATTATTTCAACATACCATCAAAATTTTAATTCCCCTTTGCCCTTTATGTGCAATCTCATGCCTGACCCACCCTATGCATTTTCTCTACATAATGTGGAGAACAGGCACAAGCCACCATCTTGCACAAAATCCAGCTAACACCAATCGGGATTTTGCAGATTCCCAGGGAAGGGTAAATGACAGCCCATATCCCTACTTCTCAGCTGGTATAAATGAATGTAGGTAGCAGCCATATGTTGCTTGCAATTAATTACGATTTGAAATCTGTGTGTATCCGTAGGACTACATGAGGGCTGGGGGGGAGACAGGTCTGAACTGCACAGACTAGATCCAAATCTGGTTTTGATCTTCCCAAGTTACAAGATTAGCTGTGGGTGTTGGGATCCTAGGTTTTGTTGCTAGCTCTAGTTTGACAGAAAAGACAGGCCCAGCTTATTGACTGTTTTTTGAATAAATGCCTGACAAGAGCTATTTCTCCTCGTTATGGAGGAATCATCCTTAGATCTTGCTTCACACAGCTTCAGTGTTGGCTCCTCCTTGTGACAGCTCCTCTCCTTGCATGGAGGCAATGGAGAGGTTCAGTCCCAAACCTCTCACCCCCTGGGATGGTAAATCCCAGCCTTTAAAATGAGATGGTGGGAAAAGAAGGTTAGAGAGCTCCACCTTAGCCTCAGGAGCTATTGCACTAGGCATAAAAGACTCTAAGAAAGAGACAGAAAGCATAAACAATCAGGAGCTTTTTTAAATTAGGGCTTGTGTTAATTAATAGCTCAGAAGTCCAGCCAAAATCCCTATATGGACTTTGTCACTATGATTCGTCTCACCTATCTAGAGACGCTTTCAGGGTAGGCATCCAGAGCTGACCAGATGAGAGAACAAGTGGGAATAATTAATCTGTTTGCTTTAGATGTCTATGTAAGGATGAGATGACCTGTGTCCTCAAGTGCCCTGGCTACCCTGTCTGGATCTACAGGGGTGCTCCAGAGAGCTCCCAGTGTCTACCCGCTTCTTTTTGTCCCACACAACATTTCCTAGTTCAGAAATCTATATTTCCTCAGACGGAAATTTCCTAAGGAAATGCTTATTCTGATGAGAAATCCAATCCTAACCCATATTTTTCACTGGTGAGCTCAGAATAATACAAAGTGGCTGCTGTTAAAGCTGTCCTCCTTGCCAGTAGACAGGAGAATAGAAAAAGAAAAATAAAAGGAGGTGGAAAGAGCCATGCAGGGAGCTGGCTGAATCCATTCAAAGAAAATGCAGTGAACAACAGCAGAAGCAAAGATCTATGCCTGGGAGAAAAGAATACACACCTCATCTACAGAATAAACAAATATTCAGTGACTAAATGATAAACAGTAAAATTTAGTAACTATTATCAGAGCAAAGCAATGACTTAAGCAACACAGTTCAGGGTAATGCTGCAGTAGGGAGTTATTTGAATGTATTGGTGTGGATTAGTGAGAGACAGGAAAGTTTTTTGACCTCTGTGTGCTGTCCTGGTGAGATGCTTGTGCCTACGTAGGAGAACAAATGCTGAAAAAACAAAGGCTTGCAAGAAAAATAAAAAAGGCCCAAAAATCCTCACCTCTGTTTGATGCCTGGAGAAAAGTCTTCAAACAAGGGTCTCACTGAACACACTTTGTTTAGCTTGTTGGAAAGATCAAAAGGCCACTTGATTGCAGCATTGAAGCACTTCAGAAAGAAGGAAAGCAAAAAAAAAAAAAAGTATTAAAGGTCATTTCAGTTTAGTGGATAGAGGCAAAAGCAGAGTCTGGAAATTAAAATGAGGTCAACTCAAATGAGAATTTGAGAAATAAATGTGGCAAGGAGGGTGATTAAACATTGCCATACTCTCCATCCCTTAACAGCTTTCCCCAGAGTAAGGTGGGATTCAATCCAACACAGGTTATTTCACTCAGGCAGTAATTAAACATAATAACCTGTGATGTGCAGAGAGGTCAGATGATGTGATCTAATGGTGTGGACAGACCCTCATTTCCAGACACCAGGAAAACATCACATGTAGAGGTGTAGTTAAGCTTGGTGGCTGAGCAAATATTGGAGCAGCCTGACCTCTTGCAGCAGTTATTTCAGCATATCCTCAGGACATTTTACGAAGGCAGACAGATTTAAAAACATGTTTTGCTTGAAGTCACATTGGCACAGCTATTGGGGCTACAATCTACATCCCTTCATTCTTTGACTCCTATTTTTGATTTCTAGGAAATTAGTAAGTTAGTCCAAGTATTAGATTTCCATTGAAAGAACAGCCATAGAGTGGGATGAAGTACAGAACTGAGAAGGATCTTGAGAGGGCATCTAATTAATCTCTAACCTGGACTTTAGATCTGACATTTTTACCATCTATGTCTCCCTGTTTTCCAGAAGAAAACAGATCCTGAGTCCCTATTGCTGCAACCTGATCCCAAGCCTTAGCCACAGCCACGGTGTGGTTACATACCCCGTAGATGGTTTGCACACCCTTTAGAGGGAAAGCCTCCTTCTTCTGGAGCCCAGCTGAGGGACCTCTTCTGAGGCACTAGTATCTCAGCAACAGCTCTAGTAGCAGCAGTGGCATCTTTAAATGAGATGGTTCAGACACCAGCATCATCTCAGCATCTGAGCACTCAGGGAGGACCAGTCCTACAAGGAGCCACCCAAACACTAACTAATTTTTGTAAGAGTTTAGTAGCCCTCACTAATCATTGCATTATCACAATTAGCCAGTTATTAACACTGCCGTGAGTAGCTTGAACAGCCAAAATATGCTAGCTTTTTCCTTAAAGCATCATTGTAGTCATATAATAAGCAACTCTCCAAGCTTGTCAAAGAGCATTTAAACACAAGTGCTGCAGTTAACTTGCCATTGAATACATCTGCATTAATTGCTTGCATTATTAACAATGGGATGGCTGCCTAATTAACTCAGGGCAGCACAGGCTACTTTGCTAAATGTTAATTAAATGCTTCATTGGCAGACTGTATTTTTTCAGCTTCAGAGGGAACAAACCTACTGTGTATTGCAGCCAGTTTCCATTCAATTTATAAAGCTGTTCCATTCTCAATCATAGCTCTTCTGAAATATTACACCAAGCAGTCTCTGGAGAAGATATTTCATTTACATCTTTCCCAGCTCTGAGGAGAACCAAGTTGTTTCTTTCCTTCTTTTTTTTTTTTTTTTTTCAATTTACTGCCCAGCTGAACTAGAAGCAACTGTGTTAGTGTTGATGAGCTAAATTCACTTAAGTGAAAATTAAAAAGAGACCATGAACAGGGTAAGTTGGCCACGTGGGTATTTCGTTTAAGCCAATAGAGCTCCTTTCATGGTGTTTTGTGTATGCTCTTACCTTGCTTGAATTATGAAACAAAATATTTTACTTTAAGCTAGTGGAGTAAACACACAGCCATTATTTAGTCACAAGCATCTAATTGTTTATGGTGGAAATTATGTATTTAACATTTGCTCTGTTACTGTACTTCAGATTTTTGTGGCCATTTCTCAGCTCCTCCAACCTGAATAGTATTGGACATGAATATTAAGAAGATGTTGCCCCCTGTGAAAATAATGAAAACATGCTAAAAATTAAGAAAGCAAGAAGCCTCAGAGTCCTCATTATTTCCTAAGTCAGCATTTTTAGTATATGCTGAAGAATGAAAATACATCACTTAAAACACCTCTTCTGTCATCATAGATAGCAAAAAGCTGGCTCCTTTAAAACGCCCATTTCATAAAGGACCACCAAGTATTTGTTTCCCTCTTGAAAAATTACATTTTGCATGATCAGTCTGGCAGAAGCAATGCAAAACAATTTGTCAGCTTGAATCTTCATGTGGAAAAAGAACACCATGTGCAGGACCAGACCTGAGTTTTTAATTTAAAGCAGAAATGTTCCTTCAGAATAGGTGGCTGAATTCAAACGTGTATGTCAGGTAACTGCCAACCAGCAAAGCAATCCACAGCATTTCCTGAAAAAGAAAAAGCTTATATTTTAATTGTGCGGTTAATGGAAGATGCTTATTATCACAGTATCAGAAGGCAATATATTACTAATACAGAAAAGCTGAGAAAACAGAGAGAATTGAAAATTACTCCATTACATTTTGTTGCACAGGATGTTTCTTCTTCTGCTTTATGTAGCTTAATAACAGAGAAACCATGAATAATGTCACCATTGCAAGCCTTGGTGGTGAATATTTTCATGGACCTTCCATGGTGCAAATGGGGCACTGATACATCTTATGGAGATTGCTTTAAGCTCACTGTAGAATCAAACAGGCAATAGTTTACTCAGGCTGCATTTTAGAAGCCCTCTCAAGCACTAAAATGAAAGCTGAAATCCTAGAAAGGAAAAGGAGACCCACAGCATGAAAAAAGGGACTAAATATTGCTTGATAGCAGTGCAATTAAAGCATTCTCCCGGAGAATAAGAGAATTGGTGAATGTTTAATATAAAACAGACTTCAAGGCTTGAAGTCAGGCTGTCTACCTGCCAGAAGAAAAGCATAATAACAAATTTTCAAGTTACATCCAAGCTAACTGGTCCCCCAAACTCTCCATCCTATGGACCCAGAATCAAAAGTGATCAAGTGATCACTATTCAACTGAGTTGGAATTAATTTTCCTGCACATATTCATATCCCAAACAAAAAGTTCTGTTTAACCTACTTTCGTTGTACTTATCACCCTCATGGAGGTTTTCAGTGTTGGTTTTTGTTTTTTTTTTTTAATGTTGTAATTCTTCTACCCTGAGAACATGGGCCTATCAGTTAACGTGCTCAGCTGATGCCATGCCACATACTAAGCTTTTGTAAGAGTATCGCTTTGATGTTTAACTCTCATAGAAGAGAGTACAGTCCAATTCTTGATCTGTTATCTTATAGGAATGGATATTTTTAAACAGCAATCCTCATTACCAACTATCCTCACATGATGGCTAAATGTAACTGGCGTCAGACATAGCCGAGTTGGTGGTGATGAAGCAGGTCTGAAGTGAAGCCAGAAACTCATGTCCATGGGTCAGGGTCTGGGTCAATGGGACACATGACCAGGCATGGGCACAGCTACAACATCCACTGCAGCGGACCTCTGGCGGGGGACAGGCATGAAAGCATCACCTTAAGAGTCACTCCAATCGAAGAAAAGAGGAGCCTCCACTGAGGCTTCTTCTAACTCCTCCTTTGAAGGCCACCAGCTGCATTACTTCTCATCTGGCCCTGAACCCAGGCAGCCAAACCCTAGAAAGGGTGATGATGGTGAGGATGCTCTCAAAACCCTTACTGGCTCGTTCAGTTTCCCAGGTTGTCTTCAGAATGAAAAAATCTGTGCTCTTCCTCTGGAAAACAATGTTAACTTTGGCATCAACAAAGGCCCAGGAAACACTACAGGTTACATTGCTTTCTCGTTCACTTGATGGGTAAATTATCAGTGGAGCAAATACAATCTCACTGGTCTAAAGCAGTAAAAAACTTGAAGTATCCACCAGGCACAAAAGAAATGATGCTGAGGTAGCTCCAAACTTCTAATATGCCATAAGCATTTCACTCTTAAGTTCCAAAGTATAAAATTCACCTCTTCTAACTGAGGGAACAGTTCACACGCCTAAATGTAGATCTCCGACATCATTTGAGAAGCCCTTGGGCATATTGTCCAGCCTCTGGCTCTCACTCCAGGGGTCACAGCTCTTTCACGGTCTTGTGTCAGACCGGTCACTCCGAACTCTTTTTGTAGTTAATGGGGAGAAAAGCAGCTGCAGAGAATGGTTTATTTGGCATACCTTAAATTTCTGTTTTAAGATGAGATTAATCATCCTGTAGAGATGCTTCTTTCTCTCCATCAGTGATAAAGGGAGCCTGCAGTGACTGTCTGAGACCATAATCTCTAGCTTTGGGACACATAAACCAGAGTAGACGGTTTCCACCCACTCTGTCTCCTGTGTCTGACCTGGAGGGAAAAGCAAAGATATCCAACAGGCAATAACTTCCCACTAGAAATGAAGTGATCATTCCTGGCATCAGTTTCAGTGTCTTAAAGCTCTTATACCAAAATCTTTTTCACTGGCTTATTCTTTTAAAAAGATAATGGCATTCAGTCCAATACTTAGTCCCCTGCATGGCTTGATCCTCACACTAAGCGCAGCTTGCAAGGAGGATGGAGATAGGAATAGTACTGTATTATTTTCACATAAGCCTCTTGCTCCAGTGGCTGGTTATGAATCATTTCACATCCCAAGACAACGTAAGTCCCCAGTACCTCAGTGTAACACTTTACCTCCATTAGAAAGTTAAACAGAGAGCCCAGCTCATGATTGTCATATAGCAACTACCATTTTTGTGTTTAGTAATTGGGAAGAAGTAGAACTGCGAGAGATACAACAACCCCTACTCCTTCCTGCAGGCCTAAGCCAACTACCGTGATATTGGCAGGCATTTTGTCCTTGACTTTCAAGGGCATTGATGAATCTCTTTGGGCTTCACTTGCAAGCTGACAGTGTTATGGTTTATCAATCTTCAGGAAATATGGTGCTAATTTTCCTGGCAGCTTTTTCTCAAATGTGAGTAGAGGATTTTCTGGCTTAGGCGGATTCCAGAGTGCTTCTAGGAAAACAATAGATCTTGATTTAGAAGTGGTTAGAGAAAAAGCATGTACCCCATTCCCCCTAGTAAATTGTTTTGCTGCTTGCTGTCACTGTTAAAAATGTGTACTTAAGGCTAGTCTGACCTTGAGTCCTTGCCCAGCTACTGAGTATTTTTTTGTCTGCTCTCCTGAAATGGTCTGTGCCATCCATTGGTTGTGATGTAGCTGTAGCAGGCTCTGTGGGCAGGTACGCAGTGAAAATCTGCTGCCTTGAACAGCAGGGCAGACCCAGCTGTGTGCTTTCCAGATGTGGTACATTACCCCCCTGCAAGCTGCCAATGTTGTGCTGCCAATAACACCATATGGATACCTTGCTTTCCTTTTGTAAGACAAGAAAAACTTGATTACCCTCAGCTTGTTGCTGATCCTCATGGAAGAGCAAGGATAAAAACATCTTGATTGCTTCCCCAATTACAGATTATTACAATTTCATGTTGTTTTAGGCAATTCACTTCAGCTTCAGGTGTCTCATCCTGTTGTGACATTTAGGTAGCCCTGAATGTGATTCCACTACAACACCTCTGCAGCGAACTGTTTAAGGGGAGTGATATTTTTGCCAGCAAAATTCAGCAAAGGGACAGAGGAGCGGCTACACTCTCCTTGGTAACTTTACACCAACCTCAAAACACTGAGAAAGTTGCTTTATTACTTTCCTTTTCTCTTTTGTTATATCAAGAGGTCATGCAGAGCTTGTTCCTGGTTAATGTGATCCCTCTTTACTTAGGAGGGGCTGGACAGGTACAGGACAAACTTTTAGGAAGTAAAATTTACACCAGCAAATGGTCTGTGTGATGTGTTCTGAAGGCTGTCTGCAAAATGGTTTTTCTCCTGGTGAATGAGAAGTGCTCCATCAGTTCCACTTGGAACCAAACATACAGATTATTTCTCTCATTTCCTTGGATTAGTCCCAAAGGTCTAATACACTGCTCATGGTGATGTAAAGCCAGAGGAGATTACCTGACTTTTGAAGTGTGCAGAAAGTTGGATGCTTGCTCCTTTCTCGTAGTGTTGATGCCGCATGGGGGAACTCAGGTTAAAATAAGAGACAGAGCATGTAAAACTGATCATACAACATCTTTCCAAGCACAAGGCTCTGCCTGCCTGCAGAACCCGTTTCCATAAGGTATATAAATGAGGTTAAGAACTTAGGTATGTTGGAAATTTGAGCTTTTATTTAGAATAGAAGAATCCCCTGAACTATTTTAAAGATATCCACAAAAAAGCAACTCAAAAGTTCATCGAGACCATGAGAGCTCATGCTTCTTGACATGTGTTTACGACCTATGGGCCAACTAATTTTATGATTACCTGTTTCCGAGTTTCACTGAACTTTTCCCTGAAGTTGCTCCTTTGCTGTTTTCAGAAGTGGTACATGGATGAACCAATGATCTGCTCAAGCCTGTGAATTCCTAGTCTAGGAAACCAATCAAGAGTGAATTCATTACAATGAATTGTCTGAATCACGATTAGTTTTGCAGATGGAAATGGTGAAATAATGTATAGGTTTAAGCATGAAGGGAAAATATTTCTTACTAGGAGTAAAAGCATCAGCTGCATCCTTAACTCATGTAAAAAAGCCTAGCTCATGGAAAGAAGCATGATGGAATAGTAAGAGCATGATGAGGGGATTTAGGAAACCTGGGTTCAACTCTTGGCTTGCGCTAAATGGATTTGGATGAAAGTCAGTTAAGGCATATGTTGAGCTCTTGTTCTAGGTCTATTTTGAAGGATTTACAGTGTTTCCATGTCAAACTCCTCATTGCTTTCTTCAGCTGGAGGTCCACAGCCCCAGCATCTACCTACCACAAAAATGAATGGCTAAGATGTGTTGTCAGGAACCTCTAGCAATAACACACTGTTGAAGGGTGACAGTACATCTTAATTGCTGCTGCCATTTCCAAAGAGAGAATGAATTTAAGTTGTTGATGTTCTGATACTCAGAAACACAGGTGGCATATATTATTTACAGCAATGTTTTACATTGGTTTTGGTGGGAAGGACGTGCTCAGTCCTTTACCACAGCTCAACTGAAGAGTGATAATTCTTTATTTTCAGGTAACTCAATTACTTTAGACTGTGTGACCATATCCCTCAGGCAGGTACTTCCACTGATGTAAATGGCTACATGTTCCCACAGGAAGAAATTCTTCTGAAATTAATTTTTCTTCCTGCTGTCTCCCCACTGTAAATGGGCCAGCCTGTATGAGACAGAGATCTGCTGACTAAACTGAATACTCTTGCTTCCCTGTCTCTTCTCCCAGTTATCACGCTCTGCTGTATCTTCAAGTGCCGGATTCCCCGGACAAAGAAAGAGATTGAGGCACGATATGCTCAAAGGCAAGCAGCCAAGACATATGCAGACAAACTGGAGACTGTGCCACCACTCAACGAGCTGACAGAGATCCCTGGAGGTACTTCCCATGCCCACACCTACACATGAAACCCATCTCTTCTTTTGGGGTCGCTTTCTGTATGCATGAATGCAAAGGGCGAGGTCCTCCCTTAGTGTAAATCGATGTGGCTCCTTGGGTACAACCATGAAGATACTGCTGTGACTTGGTAAAGATCTCCAATTTGCATGCACTAAACTTGCAGCTTTTGTGGCAGCAGGCATGGTCATTTAGATGAAAGGAAGTTTCTCCATCAGTACAAGTCAGGGTCAACCCTTAGAAGTTCATGTTTAAAATTTCCAGATAGTCTGATTCATTTTAAGGGCCAGTTCCCAGGTTTGGGAGGGAGGGTGGTGTCCAACAGGAAGAAAAAGAGTTGTTAGAGTTTCACATTACCCATAAATGGCTGGTCCCATTTTGTTGGCCAAGAGTATTTCTGTCACTGGTCTCCGCTCCTCTCACTCACCTTTCCTGATTCTGTACCCTAGGCTCTACTGAAACTCTCCTAACTCTCTCTGGTCATGTCCAGTCCAGACCTCTCAACTCCCTGCCTGTGGTGAAAGAAGAAGATGAAATGGCCCTGCAAGGAAATTAGGGGACAACCTTCCTGTCTGCCTGTCTATGGCTTCTCTTTTCTGATGAGATCCATCATACCTTGGACTCTCTGCTTCTCAGTTCCCTTTCTGCATTTCACCTCTGTTTTCTCAATACCTTTTTATGATTTTTTTTCTCTTTCCTGTGTCTCTGCAAGCCCTGTGCTCTGTAGCTTCATGGGAACTGGGAGTTTCCTTGACTCAAAATGTGATGCTTCAGTCCATGAAACTGGTGAAAGAGGCAAATAACATAATTAGAGAAATTTTGTCCTACAGCAGCAAAATACAGAATTAAGTGCTTAACAGTAGGAACTTGCACATACCTCAGTATTTCAGAGGTGTTCAGACATCTGACTAACCCTATACTATAAACTGAGGGTGGCCAGATCACGCTCTGGAGCAGAACCCAATTGGCATGAATAAGCCCCTTGTTCATACAGTTAAATTCTCTTAATCTACCTTAAAGTCATCCAAAAGTCTAGTTAATGCACTCTTAGATGTATGAGCAATCACAGATGGAAGTGCTTAGTATTGTATCCTTCGATTTCCTGCCCAAAAGACCAGATTCTGACTCCGTAAGGGCCAGCTATAAGTAGATCCCAGAGGGTGTGAAGGCTTATGCCTGTAGATAGCAGAAAGCCATTTGCTGCTGCATCCTCTTCCTGCCTAGCTATTACTTCTGGAAAACCAATAATTTAAGGATGAGAATATCCAGAAGAGACAGAAAGGGTATTTGGGCAGCAGAATGGCTGCTTCACCCCAGAATGCTAATAAATTTTGATCTCCTGTAAGCAGCCTTTACACCCCACAAACACGGACATGCAGTCCATCTAAAGCCTGGTTATTTTGGTGTAGATTTAATCAGATGATGGTAAACTATTGCAGCAGGAACTCATGAATAAATTACAAGAAAGCAATTTATGGGAAGTCAGCTGCACCATAAAGACTTCCTAAACTTTTATCCAGTTAAATGTGTAAGCTGAATAGTTGACCACCCTTTGACCTTTAGAGAATCCCAGAATTATGGTCCTGGCACAGTGCAGGGTAGGAGGCTGATGGATAACATATTGCTGAGTAGCTGCTGCTGTCTTGTAATGGCTCATGAATACATGTGCTCTGAAGCTCCTAGTCCTCTGGGATCAGACATAAATCTGCCCAAGTTGCCCTGAAGGAATGGGTACTGGGGTGGGAGTCATCTAACCACAAGTACATTACCCACATCTACGGAGAAGTCTGCATCAGCACTAGCTGCCGCAACTTTATCCCTTTATCCATGGTGGGAAATAAAAAGGATGTGATTCCTTTCACAGTAGGAGAGGTGCTAAAGTGGAAGAGGTAAATTGTGCCTTAAAAATGCCTGTATGTCTCCAGTCTTGGAGACCCAATAGGACTGACTCAGCTGTCAGCGCCTGAAGTGTTAGATGCAAAAGCTATGCGTGATCAAACTCACTGGTTTGCCCTCCTTCTGAGATTAGTGTGCATCCTAGCCCAGAAAAGTTTCACTACATGATTTAGGCATTACAATGGAAAGTATGCAAACCTTTGGGCTTCATCTCTGTGCTGTTATTTTCATCTGTACAGAGCGTGATGCTCTGCCGTGTCGCCCCACTGACATTTGGCAACCCACCTTGATTTATGCAGTCATGAAACATAACGTATGTATTTGTCAACTATTTATATACTTATACTGTGACAACCCCTGGTAGACCCAGTCAAGGCCAGAGAGATGACTTGAGTGATTTTAAGTACTGAGTGGCCATTAAATGCTTTAAAGATTTCTGTAAATGTCAAATGTTATTAATCATGAATATATTACAACACTTAAACACTCTCATTTCTTGGCATTATTTTACCCTACTTCACATTTACTATGATGGAAAATTCTAACTGCCAAATGGCTCTCCATGCACTTTTTTGAGTATCGTATATGGCAAGCCCTTTTACTGGATATAAATAAAATGGACTTTAGGGTTCAGTGTATAAAATGTTATATACAAATTGATTTATTTGTGCTCTGTCTCCCAGTCTGTGGGATAAGTACAAGCAGGACTTGGCCTTTCGTGTAGATGGAGGTATACTGTCTGGGTCCATGGCCTGGGAGACCTTCAAGTATTCTGGCCTAAGGCTGCTCCAGCTGACATTTTTCAGAGTTCACCTGGTTCCTACCATATTTGTCCAGAAAGCAGGCAATGTGGTGTTTTGTTTTGTTTGTTTGTTTGTTTGTTTGTTTTATTCTTCCCTCTCTTTTTTTTTTTTTTTTTAAATGAGATGTCAGGATCTCCCCTGTGGTTGTAAGAAAGAGTCTGTATCGTTCTACTTCCATTTGTATGTACAAATCAATTGCCAGTTCCCAAGGTCAAAGGATGGTATTTTATTTTAGTGTGCACACTGAAGCAATATTTTAGGTAATATTTTAGGTAAACATAACAAATTCAGGTTTGATTCACACCTGGAATACATTGCTGCAATTTGAAAGTGACACTACAGACATCCATAGCAATGGGAGATATGGGGCTACTTAAACA
Source organism: Morus bassanus (assembly GCA_031468815.1). Classification (NCBI taxonomy): domain Eukaryota; kingdom Metazoa; phylum Chordata; class Aves; order Suliformes; family Sulidae; genus Morus; species Morus bassanus. The sequence continues at coordinate 2,325,226 of CM062567.1, read as the reverse complement.
GGTGGGAGTCTAATGGCTACAGGTGAGGGTTGAGCCATCTCACCAAAGGCCCATGCCAAATTAACTCCTAAGCCAGTCCACTGTCAGCTTTCCTTACCCTGTGACAAATGTGAAATAATTTGACTTAGCCTAGGTGCCAGCTGAAGAAAGCCAAACAGTGACCAACCATCCTCTGTTTGCTGAGGTCACTCCCAGGTCATTGTCACATCTTGGCTGATTTTAATTATTAAGTTGTGTTAACATGGTTATCTATTTACATTTCTGAGTCCTATATTGGGGCTTTTCAGAGAAGGAGGTCGTGGGAAACTTAACACATTTTCTCTTGTTTTTGCAAAACTTTATACTCTGCTGGTCTTGAGCAAAGGAAAAACTTTCCATAAGAAATATATGAAATATGATCTGTGTTTAAGTGTCAAGTTGCAGCTTGAGCTGAGAGTTCAGTGCATCAAGCTCTGAGGTCAGAAATACTTTTGAGAAAATGAACCACTTCTAGTAGAAGAAAAATAAGAAAGATGAGGAAAGGTTTTGTGCTGCCAAATCCTTTGTCAGAATAATTAAAGTCTGCAGAGCCAGTGTGATACTTTTGAGCCTTTTCACCTGAAATGTGGGCACTGAATCCAAGAGATTCCTAAGAAAAAATATTTCATAAGTAAAGATATTATAAGTTTCCTGTAACCAATGTGGCTTGTGTGTTAAAACATACCAAAACAGAGCTTACTGTGCACAACAGTTATTTGCTATATGCCCATGGTATGTTGCTGTTATTAATTACAGTGGTACAGCTAGGAAGCCAGTCCCATGGTGACTGGATGTGGACAGGACAGAAGCTAAGCCCACTTTGTAGTCCTGTGCTAGGCAAGCCATCTTCTGCTTGTCTGTCTCTGGGAGCAAAGATCCCCGACAGAATCCCTACTGTCCACTCTCAGCTGCAGGAGACGTACCCCATACAGGAAAACAAAGAGTTAGAAAAGCCAACCAACCAAGAAAAGAACCCCAAAAAAACAACAAACCAAACCCAAGCCAGGTCTGTACTGAACTGCATGAGAGATGTTTCTGTTCCTTCTTGTGGAAGGAGACAACTCCACACTGAATGTCATTATTGGGTAATGCTTATGGCCCGTGCTTATAATGTTCATGGATCAGTTCCTAACAACAGGAGCCATTTCCTCTGATAGATCCACAACTCAGCTCTTGAAATTACCAGTTCTGCTTTATCCCATTCATCTATCTTCTCAAAACAAAGACACAAAAAGCTGGTAGTCATTGAGGAAAACAGCTGTATGGACAAAGCCTCAGTAGAAGTATTTTCCCTTTGTCCAAGATTTGCTAGCAGGGAGCAGGAGTTTTGGCCTCTTCCTGGCTAGTGTCAACCCAAGATAACTGCTTTCCTGTTTTCTTTTTCCATCCTTGCATACAGCTCAGGTTGCAGAAGAAAAGACAGAAGAAATTCCCACTGTATCTGGAAAAGTGGACAAGGCCCAGGGTAAGAAAGATGGATCTAAAGGCTCCAAGAAGAAGGATGGTGAAAAGGATCAGAAAGAAGGATCCAAGAAAGAAGGGAAGGAAGGGGCCAAAAAGAAAGGAGAAAAGGGACAAAAGGGGGGAAAGGACACTACTAACAAGAAACAAGGTGATGGAAAGAAAGGTGAAAAAGAAGGGGAAACAGGAAAATCAGGAGGAAGCAGCAAAACTAATGGCAAGGCTGGTGGGAATGCCAAAGCCCCAGCAAAGAAGAAGTGAACTTGCTAAAAGCCAGTGCTGGCAGTCTTTCAGAGAGGACACTGCCAAATTACTGTGGGTAGAGCACTGGGAGCAGATAGGACATGCTGTCTCCCTATACTCAGGCTGTTGAGTGCCACTGGATGTATGGATTTATTACCTTTTGAAGACCAAGTCACTGGGATTTTGTCCATCAAAGGAAAACCTGACCATTTGGCTAAACAGGATCTTGTAAATAAAATGCACTGTGTGGAGCTACATGATAACAACAACTGGAATTAAATGCAACCTGGAGTGAGAATCAGGACTTTGGATAAGCATGGAAATGCACAGAGAGGAAGGTCTAAACTAATGGGAGGACGTGATTCATGTAAAATTTCTTCGTCTTGAGGACCTTAAGGCGTTTGATAAGTATTTACTAGCACTCATCTCCTCCTAAATAGGATTTGCATGTGGGTAATTTTAGAGATTCAGTAAATTCTGGATGCTAGAACCCAAAGAATGGAGTTTCCTAAGTCATAGCTCCTGTGGTTTCTGAGCGGTGGCTTGGACACTTTCTCTTGGAGAGAGCTTTCCTTCCTTCTCAGATGCCTCTTTCTCTGGACTGCTGAAGGAAATATAAAGAACTGCATATGTCCCAGAAGATTTATCCACCTTTTTCTCTTTTCTGATGAAAGACATATAAACCAAGCTGTAGGAGGATCTGCACAGAATAAGAGCAGTGCATCTGTGCTGCTGTAGACAGTAGCTATCCTCAGTTCATCATCCCTTCAGGAAAGGCAGCAGATGCCAAGAGCCCACTGGGACAGAGGGGATGTGAAGATGCTCAGCATTTTGCAGCAGAAACTCAGGGTCCCAGGGGAGCAGGGCTGAACGCATTCATGTCTTTGCTCTCTCCCTGAGCAGTTTTGAAACCAGGGATTTTGCTACACTTTTATGTGGCTGCTATTTCTCTCACCTCCTGGAAAGTTTTGAGGAGTAGTTTTATCAGGAGCAGCTTTTCTCCCAGTGTGTTTTGTAAATATCTCAGCAATTTATGCCTTAAGATTAACAGCCATGGGGTATTTAGCTAAAAACCTAATGGGGGATAGTTTGCAAGCTATTGTGATGACTAAAGCTTTACCTATTGTCTCTGCTGGATACACCATCTCTGAGTATGTACACTGGCATGGCTTTGCCTACTCCATGGGGAAAGGAGGGAGTTATCTCCAGTAGTTTATTCGGCTCAGGCCCCATAAGTTAGATTTATATTAATCCAACTGCTTTCTATTCACCCTGCGGTTTCAACACAGATGGAGAGCGGATCTATCACTGCAAAGATATTTCTCATTCTCCCACCTTCCCTTTCCCCTCTCTTCTCCTACCCAACCCATCCCAGTAGAAAATGAACCCAGCAAAATGAAGAGCATGTTCTGCTGTGTTAATGAGGTCAGTCAGCTCATAAAAGGCCCCAAAAGCACCAGAGCTACTGAAGGGGTGGAGTACGACTTGAGGACCAAGGATGGGAAAGATGTTCACAACCACAGAAATATGTGTTAAAAGCAAGAACGGTGACCGTTCACTGCCTCCAGGTATGATCTGCCATGCTAGAGGAGTATGGAGAGAAGTCAGGGTCAGAAATTCTGCACCTATATGCAGACAAGTTGTTGGAGACCTACATCTCCATCCACTGCAATGACACCCAGTGATGAGTGTGAATATGTATGTTACAGACATCTATGTTTAAGTCTGAACCTCAGTCCCACCCCTGATTTTTCAAAGGCTGAAGATGAGTGGGGATTGCAGCTTCCAGGTAGGAGCAGAGGACCTGTTTCCAATTCCCTCCTCAGCCTGCGAGGTCTCAGATGTCTAGGTTTATGGCTCAGGACAACTACTGGGCTGCATGTAAGACTAGGAAAATGACTTTCATCCACTTTTTCAGCTGGAGCAAAATGGAATACAAGAGTCATACAGCCAGCTGGGGAGGAAGCAACCCTGCAGGAGCACAGGTCTGTAATCCAGTCTGGGTGTGTATGTGTATGTGCATGCATAACACCCGATGAGGTATCAGTTCATATTAACACACCTTCACTCAGGGAGCTGCAGAGGCTCCTAGTGCCAGATTTAATGAAAGCACATGGATTCCAACCCACAGAAGCATGACGGGTGTCAATCATTGTATTTCGGTCACCTGCTTTCTTCTGTTCTCTCCCTGTTTAATTGATTTCTTTCATAAGGAGTCACAGAGAAAAGAAAGGAAAAAATATTTTTTTAAATTACATTCAGGCCATACTATTTGCCTGTGTGTACACATGTCAATCCCTGGGAACTGCACAAGGTTGCAGGAGTTCAATGTGTATTTTGGGGGGACTGAGTGGATGCTTATGTCTTACAAACTCCAGTTCACAGGTAAAGCAGCTGTAGGAGGGGATCACAGGTAAAGCAGCTGTAGGAGGGGATCCAGTTGTGATTTGGGCAGGAAGGACTCCTTCCCTGTCCTGCACTGGAAATATGGTGTGGTGCTGCTAGTCCTGCTGTTAAAGCTCCTTACGATGTACAGAATGAGGATGCTGACTCGATCTGTACCTATTTGGTGAGAGGGAAGAGGAGCAGATCTATTCCTGATGCGAAAGCTTCAATGAAGAAAATCTGCCCCTTTGCTTGGTCATAAAGCTTACTATCACAGAATAAAATGGCACTTCCCTTAACCCCAATACCACCACCATCTCTCTTACACAAAAAAAAAAAAAAAAAAAAGGAAAGAAAGAAAGAAAAAAAAGCCCCTGGATCTGGGACTGCTGGAGCCTTTGCAATTTATCTTAATTAAATTCTGCCAAGATCAGACAGAAAATACATCAAAACTCTTGCACATTGGATTGCACTAGTTTGTGGTCATGTCTTACTGAAAAAAAGATACTCTATTAAAAAAAAAAAAGTCTCTCCTCTGAGAAATGCCAGCCCTGGGTCACCTGAGGGGACGTATCAACTTGTTTCTGAGTTGTCAGAATGACAGTGTATGGGTGGAATAAGGGAATATGTTACTGGGGGTTGCTGACTTTCAGGGAAATATCCTGCCTAACAAAACTTATCATAATGTCTGAAGTGGGCATGGAGGGAAGTAAATTTACAGGCACAGTCCAAAACTGGTGTGTGTTTTCCTGTAGCTCGTATTACAGTGGTTAGGTGGAATCTGAAAGCCAGATCTCAGTGGGTGTAAAACAGCACTGCTGGGGTGGGGCACACTGACCAACAGCAGCTTGGGAGCTGCTTTTTACACCACCAGATGGAGAAATTGCATTGGAGAAATTACATCCACAGTTGCTGAAGCTTTGCCAAATGAATCATTAATGACAAGATTGGAGATAGGCTGATTTCTTTGAAAACATAAGTAAGACAGCAAATCCCAGAGGCCAAGAGCAGGATTTAATACCCAAGGCTCAGACATCCAGGTAGTAATGACAGTAGTTCTGCTTTCGTTAGATTCACCTGATGGTCTGGGCATGGCAAGGATGGTGTGGAGAAAACAAACCGAGATACTAGAGAGCCGGGACAAAAAAGAACTTGCATGATCTCCTGCTCAGCATATTCCATAGCTTTCCACTAGAGGGGACCTTGTTCTTCCTCTGTAATACGTGGAGACAATTTTAAAAGTAGTTTGTGATGGATATATTTTGTCTTATTTGTGGTGTTAAATCAAGGCTGGCATTTTTAACATCTCTTCTTTGGTCCAAAGAAGGCTTTCATGTCAGTGGTTTATCTACCCATGCTGTCATATCTTCTTCTAGTATTTTTCTTCCACTGGTTAACAGACATAAGAGTTCAGCTGACAGTAGCTTAATACCCCAAGGACAACATTGATGTAAGAGACATCAAGAAAATAGCCATTGGCTTTGGTCAGCCTAGCTAGGTGTTGTGGTAAGGATCATAAGTCTGAATGAGCAGGTCAACAGGAGGAGATGGGAAGCTGAACTTTTTAAATTTCATTCCTGGTTCATTTGGGAAAGAAGCCCATGGAAAAGCTGTTCACATTTTTTTCCTCATGTTACTTTTTCCTTGTTGGTTTTGCTTTCAGTATTAACAAAGAGCAGTAAAAAACTAAGCATAAGGTCCGTGCTGATCTGCCAGGAGATACTACACACGAGGTGCATCTATTGTTAGGAAATTTTGTGATACCTTTTCACTACTAAATTGCATCTTTCTCCAAAGGATGGAATCCTCTGGAGTAATTAAAGCTGCCCCAGAGGCTCTCAAGGAAAAATATGGTCTTTTTCTCTCTATCTTTGTGTACTTCCTTACACAGTGGGACTGAATAAGAACTGCTGCTTCTTATTGGTTTCATAATACAGATCTAAATATTAGAAGTATCTTGGATCTACCTTCTGAAAGTAAACTTTCTCTGCCCACCTCCCTTTTGAGATGTAACAAGGAAGAAATCTGGATCACCTGTGCTGTCCTGATCACCTGGTTAGACCCATGGAGAACAAATAAGGTCTTCACTGGGACTGGGAGATTCCCCCTTCCACCAGGTGACATGTGGAGTCCCAGACCTGAGGAGAGCTGTTAAAACACTGGGTTTTTCCTTCTAGTGGCCAAAAAAGAAAAGGATCAACCCCCAGGTATTTCCAAGACTGGAGGAGGAGCTTTTCATCTGTAGGTCAGGTTGGTCTTTATGTTACAGACATGGGTGGCCATTTTCAAAGAGATAGGGTTTTGTAGGCTTAAAGAAAAGGGTCTTTTCAGAAATAAAGAGCTGCAAAAATTCTTCTTTCCCTCTTTTTCTTTCCTTCTTTTTTTTGGGGAGGGGGGTGAGGGGAGAAACTGGGGTCCTTTGAGCATGTTCCTGCAAATGCACCAGTCAGCTAAACACCCTCATGAAGTAAAACTCCAAAACCCCTAAGGTGTCTTAGAGATGCATCAGACAATAACTGTGAGATAACTCTGGCTCTCTACTGTTCCTAATTTCATATGGCATTTTGCATGGCACTCCCCTCATTTCTACACATAGACCCAAAAGACTTTTATGGTCCTAATCTTTTCTGGCTAAACAAAATACATCTTCTTCATTTGCTGAATCCCTGATGCACTGAATCCCTTAGTCTGGACTCCTGCAGACTGAGAAGTGTCATGCAGGGTAACTGGGGCACAAAAGGCAATCTGCTTAATGTCAGAAGCAAAATATGGGACAATAGACGGGACCTGAGCACTGATCTTGTGAAACAGGGCTTTGTGCACATTTCCTTCTTAAGATGCTCCAGGGATTTGATCTAAAATAATAGTGGTGGAGCCTCCCTGAACTTTGCTATCTTCTCTTACCATAAAACTGCCTGTCAAAACAAAGTTATTTGCAGGGAGGTCATAGGACACAATAGAAATTCTTCTATTTAAGACACAATAGAAATGCATGTTCACTTTCAAAATCTGCTGTTGAGAAACTAAAGAGGTGATACAGTGCACTGGAGGAACTCATTTTGCTTTGAGGAGAGTGAAGGAAAAAAGGAAAACAAGACATAAAGACTTTTGTAATTTGCCTTTCCATGGGCTGCTACTCACAGCTCTCTTGAGTGTGTGATTCTAGGGAAGAGAAAGTGTCCTTTTGTCTCAAGACTGGGAGAGTCCTCCAGAAAATCTTTGGTCCGTACTTGACCTGTTCTTTTTGCCTTTCCTGGGCATTTTTGTGCTACCATCCAGGACAAGAGGCTGGGCTGCAGGGACCTTTGGCTAGCCTAATGCTGAAGGGTTACTGGATTTTGGTGGCCTTGGGGCAGATAGCCTATTCTTATGATCCTCTGTAGTGTGTCTTGCTTGCTGCCTGGGCTCTGCAGCGATTTAGGGCCGTCACTTCCAAGCACTTTGGTGGTTCTGCCTTGCTGACTCTCAAAAACTGAGACCTGACACTATTTCTATCATTCAAAGACCTCTTGCCATCCCTTTAGACATGAAAAGTCTGTCTGTGGCTGATCAGATGAGCTCTGGACTGTTTGTTCCTTGGTACAAGGAGGGATGGCTTTGAAACAAAATCCCCTGAAGCAGTAAGCCAGCTCTGTACTTTGCAGTGAGGGTCTATCCCTTGCTGTTTTTCCTTCCTACGTAATGTAGTGCTGCTCTCCCTCCATCCCAGTCTCAAACAGCTCAGCTCTGAAACTCAGTCACATCTTTTTCTTTGCTCAAGAGATAGGAAGTATTTTATGGGGGGCTTTCTCCATAGGCAGTGCATTCAGAATACCAATTTAATGAGTTTATTTTACAGGCTTTCAAATATTCCCTGGCTCCGTGCTATCACACAGCGGTGTATCTTACTGATGCCAATGCTTCCATATGGGGATTATGATTTTTTAAAATTCATTTTAAACATCCCTGGAGACTTTATTAAGACTTCCTGTAAGAGGACAGGGAGTCTAATACAGAAGGAAAGAAACAGGAACTTCGATTTTCACTAGAACAGGGCTTTACTTTATAAATGAAATGCACTCATGCTCTCCCCCACCCTGTCCCCATCCCATTTCCCCCCTCCCCAGCCCATAAAACAGACCCTAGGATCAATGCCCCATGTGTATAGAAATAAAAAGTAATCGTTTAATTTCTGTGGCTTTCTGTTTGATGAGTCACTGAGCTGGGAGAGGGACAGAACTGCTGTGTAGGGCACAAGTCCAGTCGTAGCTGGAATGTGCCGTCAGGGGCGAGTTGGTGGGGATGGCAGATACATGGACGAGGAGGGGAACACGTTCACTGAGGGTCACTTGTGTTGTGTGTTTCTGGTTATTAATGAAAGGGCTTAACACACATTTCCCCTTTTCATTTTCTCTCTTAGTCAGAGAGGTGGAAAGCTGGGCTGGGCTGACCCACTGGGTGGTGGCATGTGGTTGAGGAGAAATCCCAGGGAGATGCTGTCCATAGCTGTTGGGAAACCTCTCTCCTGGGGTACACAGACTACCAGGCAACAGCAAACACAACCTGAGGAGCACCAGCCCTTCAGCTCCATGAAGCACTTTCCAGGAGATGTGTGCTCCATAGGGCCATCTTCACCCTGCGCAAGAAAGAGGCATGGCTTTGATTGCCCCAGACCTTTTTTGGGAGGTCAAAAATGACTGTCTCACATACATGTTTGGAAATATAGCAGGGATTTGTTGCTATCCATTACCTCTCTGGAGACATAAGGTTGAGGGAAAGAGTCCAAAGGAATAATTGTTTAATGCTGTCTTTCTTGTGGTAAACACTGGAGCCTTACAAACTTTCTGCTGCCTGCTGTCCACACCAGGCCTGGATCGCAAGTTCTCCCATGTCTCAAGATGCACATCCTGAGGTCCTTCTGAAATCCCATCTTCCCTGAGCAGGATCAGTTGCATGATAAGCGAGCTTCAGGCTCTGTAGCCTTTTAGCTCCAAGGGGCAGGAAAGGAAGGAACGGATGCAAGTCAGCATGGACACTGCAGAGACAGAAGCAAGCTTACCTCTTTGCCAGAATGGTCCTTATCAGCCCATGGGGGGTTGTTTTAACAGCCGGCTGTGAGGAAACGAGCTGGATGGGGAGGCTGAATGCAGATTCCCAAAGGCAGATGTGAAGCATAGGAGTACACCCTGTAAACAAGCTCCCTTCCAGAGAGGGTTCCCTGAACCAACAGGACCTGGGCCGGAACTTGCTTTAGGTACAAGCAATTGTCTGGGGCCCTATAATTTGAGGGGTCCAAAAGATATGACCCATCCAGTCCTCTGTTCCTAGCAGCCAAACAGCAGCTTGTGGTGGCTGTGCTGTATTGTGCACCTGAAAATACTGGAAAGGAGATGTGCACAGTGGATATGGCATGGGGAGAGGGGGTAGGACCTTGGTTTCATGGGACTGGGGAGCTGGTGAATGGATGAGGAGCACAGGACTGAGCCTGGTCTACTGAGGGAGTGTATCAGAGGGACAGGGAGGCAGAGCTCACGGCCCTGATTTGGTCAGGTTTAGGTGCGATGTGATCAAGGAGGGGAAATAAAGCTTTTTCATTTGGCTAAACAGTTGTATTTGCTTTTCATAGAATCATAGAGTCATTCAGTTTGGAAAAGACCTTCAAGATCATTGAGTCCAACTGTTAACCTAACACTGCCAAACCAACCACTAAACCATGTCCCTAAGTGCCACATCTACACATCTTTTAAGTACCTCCAGGGATGGTGACTCAACCACTTCCCTGGGCAGCCTGTTCCAATACTTAACAATCCTTTCAGTGAAGAACTTTTTTCTAATATCCAATCTAAACCTCCCCTGGTGCAACTTGAGGCCATTTCCACTTCTTCTATCGCTTGTTACTCGGGAAAAGAGACCGACCCCCACCTCGCTACAACCTCCTTTCAAGTAGCTGTAGAGAGCGATAATGTCTTCCTCATAGACCAGAACAAGGTCTGTTCTAGAGAACAAAGACTTGTTCTCTAGACCCTTCACCAACTTTGTTGCCCTTCTTTGGACACACTGTAGGACCTCAGCGTCTTTCTTGTAGTGAGGAGCCCAAAACTGAAGACAGTTTAGAGTATCCACCTCTAAATCTTGCTTGGGATCCTAGTTGTCTTAGCCTGGCTCCTTCCTGAGGTGTGTATAGTGGAGAAGGGACACCAGGTGAGACAGAGCTGTGTAGGAACAGTGTAAAAAAGAACCTCCCACAGAGCTGGACAACAATAGGAAAAAAGCTAGAAATTCAGAGCTAGCCAGTAGGGAAAAAGCTAGATATTCAGAGCTAGAGGGGGCAAAGCTGCAGCTTTGTCTTCAAAAGCAACAGTGTGCATTAGTCCAGACAGCTGGGAAAGGGCAAAGAAGTCAACTGATCCAAGGAAGGAGATAGTAAGCAGCCTGACATATATGCGGAAAAAATTTCTAGGCGGAAAGAAAAAAAGACCCAGACATATGGTAATAGTAGAAGCACAGATGTACAGATCCAACAGCTTGACTCTCACAGTCCAACTATTATGGCCATAACATCATGAAGCGCAGTCCAATTTAGGATAGACACTTGTCAACTCTGGGCACAGAGTTCTTGTTGCACTCAGAGGATACACCTATGCTGGTAAAGAAATGAGCCAGCACCCTGTTCTCTGGCCCAGAAGCCATCTGCCCTACCAGGGCATATATCCACATAGCTGAAATCTGAAACAGTCTGGTTGCTTCCAAATTGCGCAGTTGGAAGGATTCCTGGCTTGTGATAATGCCTGAACAATACCCAGGAATTGTTTTGGAAAATATTAGTTAACCTGGGCCAAAACCATGCTAGAGACTGAGCTAAAAAATTAACAGCATAGGTGGTATTAGCACAATGTTTGGCCCATCTTCTGGTCTTGTTGAGTTCCTGGTATAAAGACAGTAAATGCTAACAGTTCCAGCAACTGCTGTCGGAAGTTGTAGATGATGGCAGACCCCACATACATGGGGTGGTCTCTTCTTTTGTAGGCTCATTAGGTGTGTTGTTCCCTGATACTTTGGGACAAAATCTTTGCTTTTTGTACAGTGATTTGCAAATCCACACCATCTCCCGCAGAGCAATGTAACATAAGTCCTCCCTTAGCTCTCCCACCACCTATCAGAGATATACCTGTGCTACAAAGGTCTGTCTCCCAAGCATAAATCAAGTGCCATGCTTTCCTTTCCTCCTTTTCCTTTCTTCAGAGAAGTATCCTGGGCTTATTTCCCAATTTTCACTCATTTTTGTGTCCAAGAGCTGCCCTATGGGTGATTTCTGATGCCCATAAGATTGATCCTCACAGGTCAGTGATGGCATCCTGGGACAAGCAACTGTGAAACAGAACCTCAAGATAAGGAAGAGGATTCAATTTAATTCAAAATTTCCATCCAGATTTTTTTCTAAACAGTTGGAAAAAAAATATATGTCTTTTCAACAGCAATATATTTTGGGGTTTTTTGAGGGCAAATAGGAAGTTATTTCAATGGAAAAATTTGTCCAAACCTGATTGGAAAAAAATCTATTAGGAGATTCTGAGACCTCATGTCCTCTAAGTTATTGGAAACAGTGATTCATGAATTTACAGAATCACAGAATCCCAGAATGACAGGGGTTGGAAGGGACCTCTGGAGATCATCCTGTCCAACCCCCCTGCTTGAGCAGGCACACCCAGAGCAGGGGGCACAGCACCGCGTCCAGGCGGGGTTTGAATGTCTCCAGGGAAGGAGACTCCACAGCCTCTCCGGGCAGCCTGTTCCACTGCTCTGGCACCCTCACAGGAAAGAAGGTTCTTCTCATGTTCAGGTGGAACTTGCTGTGTTCCAACTTGTGCCCATTGCCCCTTGTCCTGTCATTGGGCACCACTGAAAAGAGTCCAACCCCATCCTCTCGACACCCATCCTTCAGATATTTATAAGCATTGATGAGATCCCCCCTTAGTCTTCTCTCCTTCAGGCTGAACAAACTCAAATTTCCTTGACTGCCACAGAATTTTCATGTACTAGCTTTGGATATTAGAAAAATTGCCCAACTAAGGCATTTCTGGAGCTGTTCCTGTATTGAAAAGCTTTATTTGCATGTTCAGAGTATATTAGCTTTATTATAGAGGAAAGAAAAAGCTGCTGAGACTCTTACTTTGACGTGAAAGAGATGATGGACACAGTGGAGCTTGAATAAACTGCTGTGTTTTCCATCCCTGCACACAGATCTCAGCAGAGTTTCTGGGTGCCAGCCTCAGGCACAATCCCCCAGGCAACAAAGCTGGATAATTGCAGGGCATTCAGTGAAGATATGGGAAGATGGCCTATATTTTGGTTTACCAGCATTCAAGCGGCACGGTGCAATGCACAAGGAAGATCTGTAGAAAGAAGACACTTAGAAACTGCTCTGCTGGGATATTTACCATGCCACTGAGATGAACCACTGAGATGAAATGAGGGGTTACATCGGGCTGGCAGCTGATCACTAGCAGGGTTCCGCAGGGATCCATCCTGGGGCCACTACTCTTTATTCTCTTTATAAATGAGTTGGATGCAGGACTGGAAGGAATACTCATTAAGTTTGCTGATGACACAAAATTGGGAGGAGCTGTTGACACTCTCGAGGGCAGAGAGGCCCTGCAGAGAGATCTAGACAAATTCAAGAGCTGGTCAGTCACCAACCGTATGAAGTTTAACAAGGACAAGTGCTATATTTTGCACCTGGGGCACGGCAGCCCTGGCTGTACAGACAGCCTGGGGAACGAGAGGCTGGAGAGCAGCTCTGCAGAGAGGGACCTGGGGGCTCTGCTCGACGGCAAGTTGATCATGAGCCAACAGCGTGCCCTGGCAGCCAAGAGGGCCAGCCGTGCCCTGGGGTGCATCAAGCACTGCATTGCAGCCGGTCGAGGGAGGGGATTGTCCCGCTCTGCTCTGCGCTGGGGCGGCCTCACCTCGAGTGCTGTGGGCAGTTTTGGGTGCTGCAGGACATCAAGGATATAAAGCTGCTACTGGAGAGTGTCCAGAGGAGGGCCATGAAGGTGGGGAAGGGTTTAGAGGGGAAGGGTTTAGAGGGGAAGCCGTACGAGGAGCGGCTGAAGTCACTGGGTTTGTTCAGCCTGGAGAAGAGGAGGCTGAGGGCAGACCTCATGGCGGTCTGCAGCTTCCTCACAAGGGGAGGAGGAGGAGGGGCAGGCGCTGATCTCTTCTCTCTGGTGACCAGCGATAGGACCCGAGGGAATGGCAGGAAGATGTGCCAGGGGAGGGTTAGGTTGGGTATTAGGAGAAGGCTCTTCCCCCAGAGGGTGGTGGAGCACTGGAACAGGCTCCCCAGGGAGGCAGTCACGGCACCAAGGCTGACGATATTCAAGAAGCACTTGGACAAGGCCCTCAGAGACATGGTGTGAATTTGGGGCTGTCCTGTGCAGGGACAGGAGCTGGGCTCGATGATCCTTGCGGGTCCCTTCCAACTCAGGACATTCTGTGATTCTATGAACCAGGTCCATTGCCTTGGTGTTGCAAAGACTGTGCATTTCCAAGGTTTGGTTTTACACCTAACTTTTGGGAGATCGTCAGAATGGTGCAGAAGGTGGGCCATATTTCACTCTTCTCATTTCTAGAGATATGAAACAGTGGGGCAGGTTATAACCTGTTTCCAAGGAAGCTAAATACGGGCTGCATAACTTGGAGAAAAAGAGGTAAAATTGCCAGAAATCATAACCAGGGGACTAGTGAACAGAGGACTTTGGATTGGTGGCACATCTGACTTAATACCCACCTATCACAGGTGGCCTTTATATGTATTTCCAGGTAAATGTCATTAAACAGGGCTACCTAGAAAAAAGATATATAAAACCATCGAATTTTCCATGAACGTATGTTCTTACATAATTCTGGTGCATATGAAACCTAGATGTTAATTAAAGATGAAACATTAGCTCAAGGACTGAATAGAAGCCAAGGCTGAATATGGTGGAATTATGCTGGAGTAAAAAGGTGGCCTTTTCTCTCCTTGGGAGCTTCAGACCTGACTTAAAAGAAGAGCAATAATCTCTGAGAAAACTAACCTGAGCACTTTAGCTAGTGCGTGAGAGCTCCTGCATTTACCAAAGACAATAGGTTCAGCCTCAGGTTACTAGATCAAGCTTTCAGAAAGTGAACTTCAGTTTTTCTTCAAGAACTCTCTGTCCTGCTGCTCACTGAAAAAGTCTCAGTGTGACTTTGTTGTCCAATATGAGCTGTAACTGATGTCCTACATTTCCAAAACAGCTTTCTTTTTTTCAGTTAGGACCCTTGAAAGCATGAAAGTGATTTGAGGGACACATTCCTCATGGAAAATCCTCAAAGGGAAGCAGTTTCTTGTCCACAGAAAGGGGGTAAGTAAAAGTATGTGATCTGAGCCTTTCAGACAGCAATCATTCTCCTCTGCAGACTTGAAAAACTCAACCAAGCACAGGAACTGGCAGGAAGAAAGGACATGTGACTTATGTAAGCACTGACCTGCTGTCTGTTGGGGTTTTGCTCATAAAATAAACTGTAAATTTACAGTAGGTTTTAGGCCTAATGACTTAGGTATCTAATGACTTAGACATTGAATATGAACTTATGAGAAAAAAAAAGAATGCTTGAAAACTATTCTATTTCATTTCAGACTAACATGTTCATTGAGTGGGGATCCGAGGACCTTTTTAACTAAATACATATCAGAAAGCCACCTAGCCTGTATAATTTGAAAACTACCCACCAGTAGAAATGAGACCTCCAAAACACAGTTCTGGCAAAACAGCCATATCACATCTGATCCAATAATACCGTCTAATTCTTTCAACAACTTCTTAGCTAGTTTGCCAAATCAGATTGTCCCACCAGCCAAAAAAATCTCAGAAGGCTGCCAAACCTTTTCAGACAAATTCCCCAAACTGAATATTTTATCCTGTTATGTACTGGAAAGAGACAAACAGAAAGAAGAGTCCATTTTATCCTGCTTACTGAGAATATACACAACAGTTCAATCTGAGGACTTTCAGAGAAGAATTTCAGTGGCGCAGGAAGCTAATGGCTAAGAGGGACTAAGGAATATTTAGAGAAAATTGAACCCCTATTTTATTTCGTTCTTTTACTTTAGTTCAACTTAAACACACTTTTCCAAACACTGTTTCAACATTCACACATTTGTGAATAAGAAAGGAGTGGCTGGATGCAACTCTTTTGTCGTAAAAGAGTGGAAAAAGTGGAAAATGATTGGCAAGGGCTTAGTGAATGCTGAAACACAGAAAAAATTACTGTGAATATCTGAGAAGGTTGGTATGTCCTACACTCCATTTGGAGTCAGTGGTGAAGGTCAAAGTAGTCCAGACAGAGGTGAGGAGAAGCATCAGAGAAGTGGAAATAATGGCCTGCATAGAAAAACGAAACAAAGTTTTACTATAGAGAATGCCAAGGAAAAGCCTGGAAATAGTTTTCAAAAACCTCAAAGATCACTAACCAGATCAAAGAAATATTTTGTTTCCCTCGTTCACTGCCGACAGAAAAAGTGAAAATGAACTTAATGATAGAAATAGACATTTAGGGCAGGTAGAAGAACAGACTCCAAATTATGAGAGTAATGAAGTATTGAAATCTCCCTTATTTTAGGATTTTAAGAACAGGTTAGATGCAAATCATGGTTGGTTTAGGTGAAGCCGTTTCAATATTGGGGCTGTGACATGGAACTAGTCAACATCTTGAGTAGAAAGGTGGTGGTTTCGTACACAGAAGATGTGCCAGAATTCCAGTTCAGACTAGAATTCATGAAACTTGTTTAAATAATTTCAAAAAGTATGGCTTTGGGGATGCTCTTTTTTCCTAGGTCTTTCTTACTCCATTATTTCCAGGTCTTGTTCTTCTAACACAAAGAAAATGGAAAAAAAATTGCTTTAAAATTTGACTTAAAATCTACCTGTTGTCATCTTTGGGGTGAAAAATAATGTCTTCTTTATGAAAGTGATCCATCCTTCCAAAATTTAAGTAGTTTTTAAAAGATCTGAAGCACATTAGTATAAGGTAGTGAAATGGTTAGAGGGTTAGCTCAAATCTTGGGATCAAGACACTGTTCTGTCACATGCTTCATGTTTGGCCTTAAATAATTAATTTTTCCCTTCTGTGTTGTGACCACTGGCTCCGTATAGGGGGAAGAAAGAGCTCTGCCCTGTTTCATGAGGCTGTTTGTGAGGAACAATGCATGACAACACAGGGATGCAGTCCTGTTGGCAATCAGAGCAGATAAACCCTCTGAAATCTGGTTAAAACTGAAGGGGTGGTAACTGATTCTGGCAGCTGGGAATTTGTTTACACCGTGATTTCAGACAGCTTCCAGGCCAGCTTGTGAGCCGGGGAAAACTCACAGTGTAGACAAGACTTCATTGTCCTTTCTTTTTTCCTAAAAAATAACTCACATTCTCCAGCTTCCCAGAAGTCATTTTGCCTTTATAGCCATAAATACTGTGTTCTTGCTGAATCATTTCCCAACCCTCTTCATCGCCACCTGTTAGAGGCTGGTTTCGGATGCCCCATGTTGCCAAAGCTAAGAGCTCAAAAAACATGAGTCAGAACTCAACACCCCATGAGCCTGGCTTATAACCAGGAGGTATCTTCAAAAACATAAGTGTAATTGTACTTATGCATGTATATCCTGTGTACACACTTTTTTACATCTGTGTTTTGGACTCCCCCTGACAAGGGTAAGAGTCCTCCTTCCTGGACCAGCTTTTCCCAGGGTGTTCCCTAGGGATACAGAAGGAGTCCTCAATCCTTTGAAAGCTCCCAGACAGGCTTCTTCAGAATTGCTGTTCCCTTCATGCTCATACTTCACCCAGCCCAGCTGCCTCATCACTCTACTCCCTCAACCACTGTCACTGCTCAAGCATGGTATCATCCTTGAGCTAGGTGCAGAATGTCTGAGGATGTAAGATACTTCAAAGCAGGCTCTTGGCATGGTTCTATTGGCAGCAAGTGAGCTCTAGAAGTTCTTCCTGTGGAGTCCTGAAGAGCTGTATTTGTTTTGAGTGACACACTCTGCTAAATAAGAAAAACCAAACCCAATCAGCTAGCCAAGTACCTCACCCTTACTGTATAACACTTGGAACTTCTAAAAGAATAAACAAAGAACTTCTCCCTCTTTCCAAACTGGTAATACCAAGATTTGTTTACATCTATAGTAATAAGTTAAAGAATATCAAGGAACTTCCCACAGTGCAAGAATTCTGTCATCCATATAGTTAATTACTTTGTCCCTGGCCAATGCCAGTAAGCATCCTTCCAGCAAATGCCTGGGCCTTTTTTGAGGTTTGCACAGGCCAAGAACTGTTCCTCATATGCAGCATGAAGATATCCTGTTCCAGGTTGTCACGACCTAAAAGTAGGAGTAGAAGAACTCAGCTGCAGGGTTGTAGGCTGCACTGCGCCAGTTGGCCCCAGGACCATCACAAAGACCCTGACCCATTTTACTTATGGATTCAGAAGTATCTATATTTAGAGTCAGGTTCATACCAAAGAATGTGAATGGAGAACATGGAAGTCTCCTGTCTTGGCTCACTCTCCAACTTCCTTTTTGTTTTACAAGCGTAGATACAACCCATGAAACCATTGGAGCACTTCCAATGGACAAGCCAGATCCAATATTTATAGGCTTAGCATAATTTAGTGGCTCCCATTCTCTTAATATATGTAGAAGGTTTTATTTTATTGCTGTCAGACTTTTGTTCTTCCAAATTAATCATCGATATTAGACACACACACAACACGGTGATAAATGTTTTATAAACATCAGAGACATTCTAGATGTCAGACAACTGAATTTGCTATCTTGGAAACAGATATTCTGAAGTCTGCTACAAAACAGAGTCAGGAAGAAGGAGAGTTTTTTGCATAACCTTGAAATTCAAAGCCAAATATAAAGTGGCAATACTCTAACAGAGTTGAATAGGCACTATCAGAGAATAAAGATCATCTCCATATCAGAGAATAAATCTCTCAAGACCTTTTAGGGAGACACTGCTTATTAAAGCAGCATTGAAGGAAGTTGCCAACTGAATCAAGAAACCTTAGAAGATACCCTTTGCATGTATGCTTTGTGAAACTGTCTGTCTCAAGGATAAAACGCTGACAAAATAAAAATGATGAAATACAGTGTCACTTGTTAGGGAATTTAACCTCAAGTAGAGATTGGCGTCAAAGTGATTGAAAGCTGCTACCAATTCCAGATCATCTGCAGTGGTGTCTATTTACCTCTCCTATCTGCTTTTCACTCCTTTTAAGCTCCTGTATTTTCAGAGGTAGAAGTGATTTTAGTTGTTGTAATTGTTTTTAGGGTTTTTTCTCTTTTTCTTGTTTCTCTTTTAGCAAGATTTTGTAAAAGGCATTTGACATTTCTTAACTGGGAAAAAAATACATAGGCTTCTCAGATGTGGGATTTCATACCAAGGTACACTGTGGACAGAGGCTAATGGGAAAAAAGGTAAGTAGGAGAGATCAGAGAAGAGGACTAGGAAAGAGCAACTGTGTTATAAGGTACATTTAAGTCTCCCACGTGATCTGCCAGCATGATGGGGATGCCTTGAACACCCCAGAACCTGTCAAATGGCACTACGTGTTCAAGTGTAGTGAAACGAAGAGAGTCCTTGGAGATGATTCCTGTTGCCACTCCAGCCCATACTGAAGTACCCACCTACTGGGTATTTCAAAGACTATTTCTGATTAGGAGTATAGGTAGGTTCTGGAGTCTGCAATACTGAAGGATGTGGCATCTAATTTGTTTTGTGGCCCTGCCCAATGGTTCATGGATACCATTCCTGCTCCAAGAACTGGAATTTTTTTTCTAAGCACCCACGAGCAAGAGGCATGTGGCTGCACTGTAGATATCTAAAGGCTTTTGAGGTTTCTCTGTCCATGTGGTGTCCTACTGCAGAGAAGAGAAGGGTGGCAAGGTCTGGCACTTGCAGCAGGAAACATGCTGAAAATGATGAGTAACGCTGCAGAGTCCTGGGATGCTCATCTCGGTGTTACACACTTGGATAGCAACAGTACAGGGAATCCTGAAACTGTGGTCCCTGAGACAGCCTGGAAAGCTGTGAGGAAGAGCCAGGAAACATAAAATGGGTTCTTAAACTTGATGATAAAAGACCCATTGCTAAAGGGTGATGATGTGAGAAAGAAAGAGAGACAGAAGAAAACCTCCACCATCAAGTTGCCAGGTTGCAGTTCCTACTTATCGATGGCATGGTGATCCAAAGAAGCTTGCTGTTGAGAACTTGCCTTCCTCTAAAACCCTGACCACCTGTTTAGAGAACATGGGACCTTCCCTGCCCTAGAAAGGGATCAGCGAGGGAATTAATGGTCTTACAGACCTTCCTGTGTTCTTCCCTGGCTCTGCCTTGCCCTGAGAAGAAAGCAGCCTCAAAGAACCCAGAACTTGTGAGTACTTTATAAACTTTGAACACGACAAAAAGAATCACAATATTTGCTGTGGGGGATGACTTTTAACTCAAGCCTTTGAAGGACGATAAAGACTGAATTATTTTGCAAAAAAACAAACATTGCCTTTTAATTTAAGTGAAACACCAGGCTTTTTTATCCAATCTTTAAACATTAAGTGGCCCAGCTGTGTTCTTTAATGTCACCATTCTGCAACCTTAACAAAATGAAAATAGCCATGAATATCATCGACCTCTGGGCACAGATGCATTTCCACATCCTTCATTCCACATCCAGCAGCCTTTCACAGGCCAGAACAAAAAAACTTTCACATGAAAGTCTAGCCATTCATCAGAAAATTATCTCGATAAAAATGGTGAAGCACAAAATTCTCTCCCCCTCTCTGGTTTCGCTCAATGGCTTCCAGATTGCATCCATTTGATTTACAAAATGAAAGACGTGCTCCCCCCTCCCCTAATTACCAGGGACACAAATTCAGTCTTGGATGAAAACCTTTGGTGTGTGCCTCTTAAGTCCTCCCCAAAAGTTCTGCCATTGGAATTTGGCCAACCATTTTGTTGATGATGCATGAGCTGGAACTGAATGGAGATGATTTTTCCATTAACATCTTTGGCTCTGCAGAACCAACAGGAGTAAAATATTAGTTTTGCTTGCTAAAGAATCCACTATGACTCAAAGACACAATGAAACAGATCTTTGGGGAAAGGGGCTTATGTTCCTAGAGAATCACTTTCCTAATTATAACCATACCAGTTCTCAAAGCTGTATACAAAAATCTTACATATCTTATTACAGACAGTCAAGAGTCCAAAGGTTCAGACCTCCAAAAGGCCTTGAAAGACTTGGAGCAAGCAGCTGAGTATTCTGTCAAAAAGATTTTTGGTTTTGTTTGGTTTTGTTTTGTATTTTTCCCCTACATAAAATATTGATCTTGACTAAAATATAGATTAAAAAAAAAAAAAAAACAATCAGGGTTGGGGCATTGTTTGAATTTTTGTAAGTCCTTGACTCCATTAAGAGAGTGGAAGGACAGAAGACTGTTTCTCTATTGGAAGACAAAATATATTCTGAACGTATGTTAGCCAGTGAGGACCTAGGTGAGGCTGGAGGCTTAGGGAACTGGAGGCCACCCAGAACTGAGGAATACTTCTGTAGTTGCTGTCTATCACCTTATGCAAAAAGGCTGCTATATTGGGTAGTGCTTAACAGAGAGGCTACCACCACCTTCTTACTCCTCCTTTGGTGTATTTCTGCCTGGGTTTAAAAGGAATTAAAAGTAAGACTAAGGTTCTGTATGAAGTTACATTCTGTATGACATTCATATTGCCTGGATATGGAGACCTGCAGTGGAGAAGGTGGTGATACAAGACATCCTTTCCTGACCTGGAGGTAGCAGCTTGCCACTTGCTCTTCCTCCGCTCATGCTCATGAAACCTCAATGCAATCACAGATCCATTGGGTAATTAGGAAAAGATGGAAAAGATGTCTCTACATGATTATTCTTTTTCAAGGTCCTTTGTGGCAAGCTTGGCTGAAACACGGTTTCCTCTCCCAGTGGTGGCATGGGGAATGGTCTCACCCTATACTCAAAACCTGGTTTGTGATCACTGCATCTCTGGTTGCACCCCCTTCACTGGCAAGTGGGTCATGCTAATCCAGAAGGTTCAGAGTGCAGTAAAGCACAGATAGCTGTTTAGCCGCTTAGTGTTTCTAAGTGCATTAGTGGGGTAGAGACACATCTTGATGTTAATATTTGCAGTGTCCAAAAGTATGACAAGAAATAAACTGAGACATCACTTCTTTCATATGTGACTAGAATGATCGAGAAATGTGCCCCCCATTCGGACACCTCCTTACTTTTTGGTTAAAAAAAGCAAATTGCAGCTGATCAAAATTATTTTTTGAAAACCATTAAAAAATGTTTAAGAATCCAGCAATTTTTCAGCATCCGGCTGAAAAGCAGCAATGACACTTTTCCAGTGAGTTTAGCAGAGCTAATTTGCTTTTATGTGTGTGCGTGTGTGTGTGCATCCTTTGGCCTTTGGGTCTACTCCAGACTCGTTCATCACGCAGTAACTTCACGTAGCAAATAAAACTAAGAATTTGTACCACAGCAACATCTAGGAGCCTCCAAGAGGATCTGGGCCCCATGACGCTGTGTTGCATTAACATTTACTAACAATTGGCTTCTGCTCTGAGTAACTACAAATCTAATTAGGGTGGCAAAAATAAAAAACAAATAGGCAGACAGGAATCATCTTCACTTTCAATTGCCCATCTGTAGGGACTGGGTCTGTGTTCAAAGATGAGTGGTGCACAGGGCAGAGAAATCCCATCCCTGCTCTCCACCCTGATAACCTTGCTGTTGGCTGTGTTGGAAGTGCCCAAACTTTGAAAAATTTTTTTGAAAAAGCTGAATTTAAGATATGTTTTGGGCTGCATTAACATGCAATATGTTCAGCACCAGCAGAATTCAAACTTTTCCCTCAGGTGGAGGCTTTCCTCCTTAAAAGCTGTGGCTGTGGACCTGAGACAGTCTTGAGGGTTTACAAAGTGGATGTGTGACAAGGCTGGTCTTAGGAGTGGACTCTTATTTGGGTTCCACTGACAGTATAAACATAACCAGTGCAACATTTTGGCACTGTCTAACAGCTGGCTTGCCTGTAAGAATATCTGCAATGTTATACCTCTATCAGCCATTGACATTTTTCAAACTATATCATATTGGACTTTCTGCAAATTCTCTTGCTTGGAAACCTGAAGAAGCTCGAGGGTAAAAGCAATGTTGCAAGTAATATGGAGATTAATGCAACACAGAATCTGGTGGTTGGAAATACACCTGAGTTTTTTCCCAAAATTTTCCATCAACTGTCTGCGCAATGCGCACACAAGGAAAGAGTTTACAATGGGATTGGAAAAAAAGGTTTATCCAAGCAGCTTATATAAAGTTGGTGGATGGGATATTTAGGGCAGGTCATGTTTCAGTCAAAGAATTTGTGAATTTGCCTTGATTTCCATAGGGGGAAAAAAAAAAAAGAAAACCAGCAGTACGGTTCTCTCTCTCTCTGTTAATTGTATAGAAAACCTCAGGCATCACAGTTTAGACAAGATCCCTAATTCTTAGATAGTTACAGTAACATGAAATAACCCCAATTTATTACTCAATAGCCACAGAGCTTTTTCATGACCTCTGTATTTAGGACATTTAGAACTGAGGACAAGGACAAGAAGTTCTTTAGTCCTAGAGCTTAGATTAAATAAGAAGCTGGCCATGTTTACTCCTGCCCCAAGTAGTTAAGGCTGTTATAGTCAAATAACAAAATCTGGGAGTGGGTCCTGAGGGTCATGTTTCGTGTTTTAGCTGGTCTGTGTATATATTGGTGTGTGAGGCTGGGGAACAAGCTTGCAGTCCTGCTCCTCCTGATGGTCTTCATTGGCTCTTATCTGGAGGAAGTCAATGTGCTGACCAAACCCAGATATAGAGGGTGATGGAGATCATTTCATAGCTAAACCTACAAGACACGTGGGCCAAACTGGCTCACTAGCTTGAAACTCTTTGAGAATTTAGGGCTGAGCAGTTACTAGTAGTCATACTGAAGTAGCAAGAGCCCAAGACAAGACATATCTAGGGTGGATGGTGCCCTAGCTATCTTATACAGAGTTCTCTCACTCTCTTGTGAAACGGTTTCTGCAGTTTATCGTTAGAGATGGGTCACCAAAGTCATTTAGACTGTAAGTCTAATGCAGCCCTCTGTGTCCTGTATCCATAGTCTCTTGACATTTTGCATGGGGAATGTGAGCTAGCAGCCCTTGTACCAGAGTTCCAGAGGAAATCAGGGTAAAGTGTGAGTGTGCATTTATTTTCAGTAGAGACGGTGACCCAAACGCAGGTGTGCAGCTTGGAACTACTTTCTTCATTCAATGTCTCTTGGGCTTCAAGTCTCTTTTCAGAGCCCTAGCTGAACTGGAAAGCTGTTAATGATACCTCTTTGGTTCAGGCTTGCAGACCTGTCTCCATCATCATTGTTCCCAGACCTTAGCTTTATTATTCACATAGTGCATTTTGATTAGTAAATTCCTTAGTCTTTAATGCATTTGCTTCAGTGCCAGCTAGCCCCATGGCCACTTGCCCCCCAGCATCTTCAGAGTCATGTAGTAGGAAGTTCACTTTACTTACTTTAATGCCCCTTTTTCTGAATTAATAAATCCTTTGGAGATATATGAACCCTGAAAACACTGTTAATGTGATTGTGAGCTGAAATATGCTCTGTATAATGCTACTTACTTCAGTAAAATTGCTTTTGAGTTTCTTTTCTCTTATTAAATCAGAATATTTTACAGGGCAAAAGAAATTTTAATTTTTTTTTGTTTTTAAATAGACCAAGGCACAGAGGATAAGTTATCTTGGAGTTTATATTGAGTTCTCTGTAAATCAACTCGGTGCTCAAGGAGATTATAAATACTAGCAATGACTATAAAAACATTGAGTCGAAGAGAAGACAACAGAAATATGTCTGTGTTGGAAGAAGACAAAAACATCACACAGCTAAATAGTGCACCCACATCTTGAGTGCTTCTGGCAATTTTGGTTCTCCTCTCCTCAACCCAGGAAAGGAGACACTGGGATCAGAAAAGGTTCAGAGAAGGGTGACAGAGGTAATCAAATGGCCACATCAGAAAAGAGGCCCCCTGCTCTTCAGCTTGTTAAATAGTGAAATAGGTCTGTAAATTCCTGAAGGATGATGAGGTGGGAGAAAGTGAATAGGAACCTCTACCAATTAAATGGAGCACCCAATGAATTTTTGGAGTAATGCACTTCAAAAATGAATGAGAGGAAGCCTTTTTCCGCCAAGCTCATATCCTGTAGCTCATTGTCACAGAAAGCTGTGGAGTCCAAATATATAGATAGGCTCATAAAATAAAGACAAAACCATGGAGGATCCATCTCATGGGATTATTAAATTCAAGGGTCCGGATTCAACTTCCAGCTCAGGAAGCTTCTGAGCAATGTAGTGTCAGATCCTGGGAGGTTATCCCAGACACAGCATCACTCTCTACATTCCATGTTTCTTCCACTCTTTCCCTATGAGTTGCTTTTTAGGACAGGCTGTACAGATTTTTGGCTTGGCTGAGCGTAACCACCAATAGGAAATGTAGAAACAGACTTGTTCTCATAACTAACAGTTCTACTTCTGGTGTCTTCAGGGCTCCAGCAATAAAGTAGCTGTTTGTCTGCCAGCCAAAAGACAATAGACCAAATCACTTGGGTCTTAACCTGTGATGTTCAGATCTTCCTGCTTGAGCGCATCCTATTTCTCTTCCAGCTGCCACTGTTATGAGAAGGATCTTCCTCAAAGTACTGTTTCAGGTCCTTTTCTATTTGCGGCATAAGGAACTGTATTGTAATGAAATATCTAAGGCAAAATAACAGAACTCTTTCAATGCACAGAATTCTCCTTAGGAGTGAGTGCACAAGGCTGATGAGGTTTCTTTGGGGTCTAAACTCACAACTCACAAAGGCAATGAACTCATCTGGGCACTGAGCACCAAAAATTGTTCTTTATCTTTTCTATGAGATAAATTAAGGTTGAAAGGGTAAATCCCTGAAAAAAAATCCCTATGAACTTTCTTAAATTTATGCAATTCTGAGTGTTTTACTTTAAATTGAAACAAAGGTGAAAAAGACTTATTATACCCTTTAGCTTGATTTAGATTGTTTGTGCCATCCTATGCAATATGTATTCATGTATTCTAGTGTTTTGTGCAACCATTTTCAAAGCACTTGAACAGGTAGGTCTCTCAATTATGGTGAATTCTCATGAAGAGACTGTTCGCTGTTCAGGAATCTGTGCTACTAGCCAGACTGCAAAAGGTTTAAAAAAATTTAAGTGAGCAGTTGGGTCTCTCGCTTTGGAGACATGTCCCTTACTCCACAGCCTTCCACCCATTGTTGTAACCCACCAGGTACTGAACACTCTATGAGGAAAAAAAGCCTTCTTTTCTGTTGGAATAGGGCACCCTGAATTTCCTTGAACCACTGCATTTTAAGAACTTCTCCATGTGCAACGCCCATGCAGAGGCTGACGTAGGATAACTCATTCCTACTCATTCCTACTCATTCCTCTGAAGCTGCATGTTCAGTTTTGGGAAGTGGAAAATGAGCATTGGGAGGTGACATAGAAAAAGACAGTCCTATGTTGTGAGCAGATTTTTTTTTTTTTTTTAATTTGCTTAGAGGCCTTCCTCTATATCTTGTTATGTGTTGTTTAAATCTAGGCTTGGCTCTTAGGGCTTTCCTGCAGCGATCTAATTTTCATGGGGATGCCTGTGATAGAGTCTTCATAATTTGAAAGCCTGCATGTCATTCCAAAATTGATGAGAGCAATGAACAGAGAACCTGAGGACTGATACAAGTTGCTACGCAAAGTGGTTTGACTGAGTTCAAACGAAATGCCCATTTTGGCTTTCTGGCTTCCAAAATGAGGAATTATCTTAAAAAAAAAAAAAAAAAGTATCCCATTACCATTCCACTGATGGTTGGAAATCTTCTCTCTCGCTCGCCTGGCAGCTGCTTAAAATGTTCAAATGACTTTATGACCCACATCGATGTTTGGCAAGTCCACTTTTATTTCAGAAGATTAAAAAAAATCTTTTTTTTTTCCTCTTCATTCCTTTTCATTCTTAAGTCCTCTGTGCAATAAGAGTATTAACACATTGACCTTTTTTAACCAACATCTGCTACAGCTTGACAAGTCTTTATCTTTTTTTAGTGTTTAGTATCTTCCTCAATGACATAGACAGTGGGATCGAGTGCACCCACAGCAAGTTTGCAGATGACACCAAGCTGAGCAGTGCAGTTGACACACCAGAAGGATGGGATGTCATCCAAAGAGACCTGGACAAGCTGGAGAAGTGCGTCTGTGAGAACCTCATCAGGTTCAACAAGGCCAAGTGCAAGGTCCTGCACCTGGGTCGGAGCAACCCCCAGTAACAATACAGGCTGGGAATGAATCATAGAATCAATAAGGTTGGAAAAGACCTCTAGGATCATCAGGTCCAACTGCCAACCCAACACTACCATGTCCCCTAAACCATGTCCTGATGTGCCATGTCTACAAATTTTTTGAACTCCTCCAGGGATGGTTACTCCACCACCTCTCTGGGCAGCCTGTTCCAATGCCTGACCACTCCTGCAGTAAAGACATTTTTCCTAATATCCAATCTAAACCTCCCCTGGCGCACCTTGAGGCTATTTCCTCTCGTCCTATCACTTGTTACTTGGGAGAAGAGACCGACCCCCACCTCACTACAACCTCCTTTCAGGCAGTTGCAGAGAGCGATAAGGTCTCCCCTCAGCCTCCTCTTCTCCAGACTAAACACCCCCAGCTCCCTCAGCGGCTCCCCATCACACTTGCTCTCCAGACCCTTCCCCAGCTTCATTGCCCTTCTCTGGACACGCTCCAGCACCTCCATGCCCTTCTTGTCCCGAGGGGCCCAAAACTGAACACAGCATTCGAGGGGCGGCCTCACCAGTGCCAAGCACAGGGGCACCATCCCTGCCCTGCTCCTGCTGGCCACACTATTGCTGATACAAGTCAAGATGCTGTTGGCCTTCTTGGCCACCTGGGCACACTGCTGGCTCATGTTCAGCCGGCTGTCAGCCAGCACTGCCAGGTCCTTCTCCTCCGATCAGCTTTCCAGCCACTCTTCCCCAAGCCTGTAGCGTTGCCTGGGGTTGTTGTGACCCAAGGGCAGGACCCGGCACTTGGCCTTGTTGAACCTCACACAGTTGGCCTCAGCCCATCGATCCAACCTGCCCAGATCCCTCTGCAGAGCCTTCCTGCCCTCCAGCAGATCAACACTCCCACCCAGTTTGGTGTCATCTGCAAACTTACTGAGGGTGCACTCAATCCCCTCATCCAGATCATTGATAAAGATATTAAACAGAACCGGCCCCAACACTGAGCCCTGGGGAACACCGCTCGTGACCGGCCGCCAACTGGATTTACCTCCATTCACCACAACTTTCTGGGCTTGGCCATCCAGCCTGTTTTTTACCCAGTGAAGAGTCCACCTTTCTAAGCCATGAGCTGCCAGCTTCTCTAGGAGGATGCTGTGGGAAACAGTGTCAAAGGCTTTACTAAAGTCCAGGTAGACAACATGGACAGCCTTCCCCTCATCCACTAGGTGGGTCACCTGATCATAGAAGGAGATCAGGTTGATCAGGCAGGACCTGCCTTTCATGAAGCCATGCTGGCTGGGCCTGATGCCCTGGTTGTCCTGCACTTGCCCAGTGAGCTCACTCAAGATGTATCACTCCATAATCTTCCCCGGTACTGAGGTCAGCCTGACTGGCCTGTAGTTCCCCGAATCCTCCTTCCAGCCATTCTTGTAGATAGGCGTCATATTGGCAAGCCTCCAGTCGTCTGGGACCTCCCCTGTTAACCAGGACTGCTGATAAATGATGGAGAGTGGCTTGGCAAGCTCCTGCGCCAGCTCCCTCAGCACTCTTGGGTGGATCCCATCTGGCCCCACAGACTTTTGAGTGTCCAGGCGGTTCAGCAGGTCATAAACTGCTTCCTCCTGGACTGTGGGGGGTTTGTTTCACTCCCTGTCCATGCCTTCCAGCTCAGGGAGCTGAATACCCCGGGGACAACTGGTCTGATGGCTAAAGACTGAGGCAAAGAAGGCATTTAGTACCTCAGCCTTCTCCTCTTCCTCGGTGGCAATGTCCCCCTCCGTGTCCAATAGAGGATGGAGATTCTCTTTGGTTCTCTTTTTATTGTTCATGGAGTTGTAAAAACATTTTCTGTTATCCCTTACAACAGTGGCCAGGTTGAATTCTAGCTGGGCTTTTGCTTGTCTAATTTTCTCTCTGCAAGACCTAATGAGGTCTCTGTACTCTTCTTGAGATGCCTGCCCCTTCCTCCAAAAGTGGTAAACTCTCCTTTTTTCCCTGAGTGCCAGCAAAAGCTCCCGGTTCAGCCAGGCCGGTCGTCTTCCCTGCCAGTTCATCTCACGGCACAGGCAGACAGCCTGCTCCTGCGCCCTTAAGACTTCCCTCTTGAAGAAAGCCCAGCCTTCCTGAACTCCTCTGCCCATCAGGACTGCCTCCCAAGGGACTCTCCCAGCCAGTGCCCTGACCAGGCCAACGTCTGCCCTCCGGAAGTCCATGGTAGTGGTTCTGCTGACCCCCCTTCTTACTTCGCCAAGAATCGAGAACTCAGTCATATCATGGTCGCTAAGCCCAAGACAGCCTCCGAGCACCACGTCTCCCACCAGACCTTCTCCGTTTGTGAACAACAGGTCAAGCGAGGCACCTCCCTTGGTAGGCTCACTTACCAGCTGTGTCAGGAAGTTATCTTCCACACACGCCAGGAACCTCCTAGACTCTTTCTTCTCTGCTGTGTTGTATTTCCAGCAGACACCTGGTAGATCGAAGTCCCCCACTAGAACAAGGGCAACCAATTGTGATACTTCCACCAGCTGCTTGTAGAACCCTTCATCTACCTCTTCATCCTGCTTGGATGGTCTATAACAGACCCCCATCGGGACATCTGCCTTGTTGGCCTTCCCCCTCACCTTCACCCATAAGCACTCAACCTTATCATCACAATCACTAAGCGCTATACCATCGAACCACTCCCTAACATATAGAGCCACGCCACCGCCTCTCCTTCCTTGCCCATCCCTTCTGAAGAGCTTATAGCCATCCATTGCAGCACTCCAGTCATTAGAGTCATCCCACCGTGTCTCTGTGATGGCGACTAGGTCATAGCTATCCCGCTGCACAACGGCTTCCAGCTCCTCCTGTTTGTTGCCCATGCTGCATACAGTGGTGTAGATGTACTTGAGCTGGGCTATCGATTTCACCCCCAACCTTGGCATGCCACCCCTAGGCTCCTCTCTAGTGGGACTGGCTATATCTCCCTCTCCCTTCAAACCTAGTTTAAAGCCCTCTCAATAAGCCCCGCCAACTCATGTGCAAGAATCCTTTTCCCACTTTGAGACAGGTGAACTCCATGTGCCGCCATCAGGCTTGGTGCCATGTAAACCTCACTATGGTCAAAAAACCCAAAATTCCTCCAATGGCACCAGCCACTGAGCCATCTGTTAATCAGATTAGTTTTCATGGAAGGTGTCATCAGTTGTCATGGAAGGAGATCAGTTTAACAAGGAGGACCTGCCTTTCATAATCCCATGCTGACTGGGCCTGACCACCTGGTTGTCCTGTACGTGCTGTGTGATGGCACCCAAGATGATCTGCTCCATAACCTTCCCTGGCACCGAGGTCAGGCTGACAGGCCTGTAGTTCCCCAGATCATCCTTCCGGCCCTTCTTGTAGATGGGCATCACATTTGCTAACATCCAGTCAGCTATCACCCTCATCATAAAAAATTTCTTCTTTCTAGTCTGAATCTACGCTCTTTTAGTTTAAAACCATTAACCCTTGTCCTATCGCAACAGGCCCTACTAAAAAGTCTGTCCCCATCTTCCTTATAAGCCTCCTTAAAGTACTGAAAGGCCTCAATAAGGTCTCCCCGCAGCCTTCTCTTCTCCAGGTTGAACTCCAACTCTCTCAGCCTGTCCTTACAGGAGAAGTGTTCCATCCCTCTGATAATTTTTGTGGCCCTCCTCTGGACCACCCCAACAGGTCCATATCTTTCTTGTACTGAGTCTCAGAATATCTCAGGTACCCTACTGTGTCTAAAATGGCACTAGATGCAACAGACTCATATCTCCTATTTCATAACTCATGGAGCCTAGAGAGCAGTTCAGCTCAACCATGTGTCAGCAACAGCATTTGATTGACTAATATGCTCTCCAGGCTTCATTGACCGTTTCAAGTGGACCTCCATTGACTATAATGGGAACTGACACATCCAGCGCATGTGGTAACACCAATGTTTAGATATGTATCTTAATCTGTGAGCTGATGTCCACTTTAGGTGACATTATAATGTCAAATATTTATCTTCCATCTTGCTTTCTAGTCTCACAGGAAATTGCTGACAGATTTTTCATAATGGTCTTCTCCAGAAAACAAATATATGCAAAGTATGTGAAAATCAGAAGCCATAGGGTGGATGGAGAGTGAGACGGTATCTGCAACATCCTTTCTGTTTCTGGGTGGTGTGAAATTGTATGATTGGCAAGGACTTGCACTGTGCTGGCCCTGGGATCAGCAAGAAAGCTGGGGCACAAGGAAATGCTATTTATTCTGAAACAGGCCAATTCAATGCCTGTGAGAAACAGATAATAGCAGCTCTTTGTCTTGCTAACTTTCACTTGGATGAAGCATCTCCAAAAGCAACTTACTCCTATTTAGGAGTTGAGCCCAGGATTTGGCTGTGTTTGTACCAACAAATTAAATTGTGCCAGGTCATTACACAGCCTTGATCAGTTATATTTTTAAAATCTTAACATTGGTCCCTGACATGCTTTTGACCTGTGCCAAGTAGTGCTCACCCAGACAATTTCTGGTCTTGGTTTGGGTGTCGGTGGAGGCCAATAAGCAATTCAGATGTAGTCACCTCATCTTGGAGGATGAGTGAGTTTAATAATGTGGAGGTGGTCAGGTCCTTCCAGCTGGCACGAGGACAAGACAATGTGACCTGGCCTTGTTTAGTTTACTGTAGATGTCACCTTTTTGTTCAGATGGCATAAGGAGGATGCTGACTTGTTTCGAGTGGTTGCCTAACCTTCCTGAAGGACTGCAAATCAAGCACTGTATTCTGCTTTAAAAGAGTTGGAGACCTTCTTTGTATGGACACAAGGCAGAGTTCAAGGGTAGACGATGCTTTTGTAAAGACCTCTACTGCTGTGCCTTTGCAAGCTGCATAGTTCTTCACATTGTTTCTACACACCAGATGAGGAGTGACCTTTGTGAAGTCCTCAGAAATTATTTAATCTGGGATAGAAATAATTGGGTACCACCAGTGATTTGAGCAATACAGCCTAAGTCACTGTGCTTAAACTGCCCCAGGTTAACTCTGTTCCTTGGAAGGTGCTTGGGAATCTGTGAGGATACTGGCTGGCCCAGGCCAAAAATTTCCCTGGGCTGTGCTACCAGTTAACCAGTGTGGTTGGTGACTGCCCGGTGCCTGAGCCTATGTTCAGCTCTTGTTTATTCATTAATATAAACATGATCTTAGGCTCCTAAATTACAGAATAAGAATGCTAACCTGCCTTCCATGAAAAAGGAGCATATGTACTCAAGATATTGTTAATCCACATCCTTGAAGGTATTTTTTACAAGGCATCCAGAAACCCTGAAAACAACAGGAATCCAACACAAACTATTTTAGAAATCAGCTCTGCAAACCTCAGTTTTTCAGAGAGTCCATGTTGTAGAGAAAAAATAAGGCTCACGTTGCCTGATGAGGTGCACTGAGATCTGTAGCTATTTGTAGCATCTTTGTATTATTTCACCCAGAACGCTATGGCTTAGAGAGTGGGTTTAATTTTGTATGGCTTTTAGGGGCCCTGGAGAATAATACAGGACTTGTGCAGGCTTCAGATCTCTTGAGCAATCTGTCATTATGGGCTTGATAATAATCCATGCACTGTGTATCTGCCTAATGATAGGGTACATTTAGAAGGAAGATTATATGCAATTTTCTTGCAGTTTTTCTTATTTTTCTCCTAAATTTAGGATCTGAAGAATGATCAGAGAGGAAGACCACACTCGGTTTTTGAAGGAACCAACCCAGATTCACATTGGTGGAAGAAAGAGCAATGCCAAAAAATAGCTACCATTTTGCAGCTCACTTCGTTGCTCTCTGAAGTTAGAACATTCTTTGTCCATTCATCACTCTGTGGACACTATTTCTGTTTACATAAGAAGTCAACTCAATTTTTCAGATCCACAACAAAAGCATCCGCAAAGGTGTTCATTCATAAAAGTGGTGTCATGCCACATCTTCAGTGTTTGCTCCTTAATTTCCTCCTACTTCAGTGAAAGCAATAAAGATAAAAAAAAAAAAAAAAAAAAAAAAAAGAAACAATCCATTTTTGCAAAGTAATATGTTATGCAGGAGGTGCTATTAATTTACTGTTTGATAGTTTCCACTAGAGATTATAAAGATATGGATCCCACAAGAGGGGTCCTGTGGCATGGATGACACCAGGAGGGAGACAAACCATAGTTAAACTTCAAACTGCTTCTCAGCCTGCCATGAAACTTGTTCTGGTGTGCTCCAGTCCTCCAGGTTCCCATCCTTACTATGCTGTTCTGTTTCTGGTTTCCTGATTTTTGACCTCATTTTGGTCATCACTGAATCAAGCTTTATTTATTTAAGGCTGTTTCACTTTCCTTAGATAAAAGAACCTCCAGGAAAGGCTGGCCTGAGATCTAGTGAGTTTGGCGAGCCAGTTGGGATTGAATCAGAAGAAAAAAGTTGGTTTGTCAAATCTACCACAAGTCAGCTATGAGGAAAAAAGGGGTGGCATTTTCCCAACTATCTGAAGGGATATTTTCCACAAAATTATAGTCTGTCAGCATTAAAGCTCTCTAGCAATGGTTGATGGATGCACAGGGACAGGTCTTGTACTTAAAACTAACCTTTATATAGAGAATATGTAGAGAATATATATATATATAAAATATATAACCTTTATATAGAGAATACGTAAAAAGACATTGCCAGTGAATGTCAGAGCAACTTCTACCCCATAGAAAATATGGCCAGAATTTGCATTCCTTGGGGAAAGAGAAGGGAATTAAACCAAAATATTTTCTTGAGCAGCAAAAAACTTGAATTTACCATCTCCCCACACTCCTTAAAAAACCTGTAAATGGGTAGTTTCATATATTCCCAAAGTTTCTTCTTATTTTCCCCTAAAGGTGCTAAGTTTTGGAGAAATCTCCACCTCTGAACATTTGTTCTTCTTGGCTTTGCACAACTGGTTAGAAGACAGCAGCGGTGTCTGGGTACTGAAGAAGCCAGGAAAGCAAAGAGAACTGTGATAGATACTCACGAAGTCTGTCAGCTTAGGGAATAAGCAAGGAGCAAAGGTACCAGGCCACTTCTGCAACAGCAAACCCTGTCCGTTGTGGAAACAAGGCAATAGTTTCATACCATCCCTTCTGCCATTTCTGCAGCAGCAAACCCTGGTCCACAGTGGAAACAAGGTGATAGTTTCATATTATCCCTTCTGCTTGGAGAGCTGGAAAGTTGGCAGGCTGAATCCTGGGTTGGACGTTACATAGGTGGCTGTGATGCCAGAACGCCTGGGAAGGTGGGCTGGCAGGAGACCAGCTGACTAACCTGACTGCCTGCTTTCCACTGATGGTCTTGAAGAAGTCATCACATTCCTGCAGAACACTGCAGCACTGCACAGACAGCATTTTCCAATGGAAAACTCCTGCCTGAGAAACTTGGACCAACTCCACAATGGTGGGAGCCGACTAAATTCTTGGAGACCTGGTATCGTATTGAGTTTGAACATAGGTTCTTACTACTTGCCTGTGTAACTGTGTGGCTTCAAGAAAACATCAGCAAAAGGTAGTGATAATGTATGTATGCTGCTGGGAAGGGAAGAAGGTGGCTAGCTGTAGAAAAGACACAAACTACAGAAAGAAATAGAGGTGTGGGAGGTGCCAGGAGCGGGATGAACTGGGTATGAAGGTACGGCTGGAGCAGTTCTCCACTGATCATCTGACATGCATTCAAATAGACAGAAATGCCAGTGAGAGCAGGGTTGGTTGGCCTTGTGGAGGAGTGCCTTTCCCATCCGATGCCCAAGCAATGCCCTCTGCCGCATATCATGGGAAAAGACTGAGCAGCTCCATTAACACCAGGACTGCTGTGTCAAACACTAAATGCAAACCAGCCTTTAAGTCTGAGCATTTTCTATTCTGACCCACTGTGAGGGAAGGAGGTAAACACAATTACATGGCTCAGCAGGTAAGAACATATCTTCCAGCAGCTCAGATGTATGAGCCAGTTAGTATGTCTTGGTGGACTATCTGCCACCTGTGGTTAGCATTACTATTCCTGTGCAGAAGTGCTGTAATACTATACAACCTGAGTGGTATTCTTCAATCAGAGCTGCTGGAAGGTAGTGGCTTGTCTTGTAAAGGTAGGATTAATCAGTTGGTGAGAAATGCTCTGGTGTGCAGGTGTATTTTATAGCAACACCTTATAACACTTGCATTGTTTAATGTGCATTTTAGGCAGCATCAGACTATGCTTCCAGCTGTGACAGTGGCTAATTTCTCCTGTGGTTGGGGCTTAGGTACTGAATGGAAGCATGGGCTCTAACAGCTTTCTAGATGAAGAGAAAGTTTGAATTGTAGCACATTATTAAATAGATGAATGTTATATGAAAAAAAATGTTGGTTTTATGTATGGTTCAACAAAAAGAAGTCCAAACTTTAGCTAGGGTGAAAATAATGGAATAGGAGACTAACATAATAAGAGTGCAGTGAATTTAATGGCTTGCTTTCTTTTAGCTAAAAAGTATTTTTGTGACCCTGTTGGTATTAATTTTTATGAATTTGGATTACCCACTTACCCCTTGCTTCATCAGAAGAGCTCTTTTACAAATGAAAACCTGTTATCAAGAACGGATGCTGACAGGGCTGAACGTCCTTCAACTGCATTAAGCACAGATCATCAGCTGCCTTTGAGCTCTGCTCTGTGGTCTGATTCCTGATCCCATGCCAGAGAACTAGTTGGACTGACCAAGCAAAGGTCAAGCCAACCATCTGAACAGAGAGGATGAATGGACATTATATTGCAAGGGAGACCACAAGTGTGTGCAGCTAGCGCCTGAGATGATACTTTTAAACACTTAAGCATTAGGCGCATGGGAACATGAAGTGAAGAAACAAGTGTGTTGTTAAAATGCTTTTCTGGCGTTCAGCTGAAAAGGTAGGTAAAAAGTTCCTGTTCTATTAACTAATGGAGTTGGTATGCTGGCTTTGGTTGAAGGGTTTGGTACAGTAGCAGCATTAAAAGGCCTTTATTTGAAATCTGCTTGAACAATCAGCTGGAAGCTGTTAAATTCTCAGGACAAGCTGTTTTTGGCTGCAGCTGCTCAAAACGGGAAGCGAAATGAGGCAACTTAGAAAATGTGATAAACTTTGGCTCTGCTTTTGGTCTCACCATATAAACTGAGAATGGGTAGTGGGAGGGAGAGCTTTTGCCATCTTCCCAAGCAGAAAAGTGAGTATCTTATGATGAGCGCATCTGATAGCTGCTGCTGCTGACCACATCCTTCCCGTTCCCTGAATCACCACCTGCAGACTGTGTTTGGGGCTTCTTGTACCACCACTGATAAGCCAGCAGAGAGGCAACCAGGTGCCTGCCCTGCTGCTCCCTGCACAGGGAGGCTATAGATGCACATGGTGGGGCCAACATGTAGCTGGGGTCCCCCTGATGCTTACCAGCTCCCCATAGCAAAGAAACAAGTTTTTCTATACAGCCTTCATCCGATACAGCAAGTGCAGTATGACTCTAATAATGCCAGATTCATAACGTATTTGACAGAGATTTACCTGGGGTTTAAGAAATGGAGGAAGAGTAAGACAGAGTATCACCCCTGGGGTCAAATGAGCCCTGAATATTGACTCTGACAACAACTGGGAGATAATACTTCACACAAAGATGACAATGATCAAAGTAGGCAGTGGAGATACAGTGTGGGATCCCTCAAAAGCCTTGTGCCCAGTATTTACTTTTAGCATTGGTCATTGGAAGTCTGTTTGCTCTCTGTATGATGGGAAGGATCCATGGCTGGTTAAGGCTATGGGTCGGACTGCTGCCTCTGGGGTCTCTCCTTAGCCTGCAGTCCATAGGCTTGCAATGATGATGAGTCCCTTGATCAGGCCTTGGCATTATGGAGATGTCAGGGGCCTCTCCCACACATTATCTTAAAGGGAATGACTCCGCACTCTTGAACTTGGCCACCTCTGTTCTTGGGTTTCCAATTTTAGGCCTTCCTGTGCACTGCAGAAAGCCCACAAGATACCCCAACATCAGTTGTCTGTCCTTCTGAGCTTCTAATGAGCAAGCAGCTCTGAACAGCTGCAGAGAGGAACTTTTCCACAGTTAACTCAGAAAAGATGTTTACCAATGCTCTTTAAGGCACCTTTCCTGTCTAGACTTGAGTTAAAATTCAGCTTAGAAGAAATATCACCTGTTAATTGTTTTTTGGAAGCAACCCATCCAGCTCATTTCCCAGGACTGGCCTTGCTGTGCTGACTTGAAATAAATAAATGATGTATTGGTGAGTATGATCAATACAGCATGCCTGTAGGCAAAAGGACAGATTGGATACTTTTGTTCCCACATAATACATGCACAGCATTATCAGAAATAGCATATTTCCCAGGTGATTGCAAGGGGTGTAAAGAGGAGATAATTTTCTCTGGGGACACTATTTTCTTGATGGTGTCTATCAACTGGTACGGCATAGGCAACAGCTAAATAACCAGCTGTCCTGGTTTCAGCTGGGATAGAGTTAATTTTCTTCACTGTAGCTAGTATGGGGCTACGTTTTGGATTTGTCCTGAAAACAGTGTTGATAAAGTGGAGATGTTTTAGTTGTTGCTAAGTAGTGCTTACATTAGTCAAAGACTTTTTCAGCTTCCCATGCTCTGCTGGGTGCACAAGAAGCTGGGAGGGGGCACAGCTGGGACAGCTGACCCCAACTGACCAAAGGGATATTCCATACCATATGACATCACACTCAGAATATAAAGCTGGGGGAAGAAGAAGGGGGAGATGTTCAGAGTGATGATGTTTGTCTTCCCAAGTGACTGTTACGCATGATGGAGCCCTGCTTTCCTGGCGATGGCTAAACACCTGCCTGCCCATGAGAAGGGGTGAATGAATTCCTTGTTTTGCTTTGCTTGCACGTGTGGCTTTTGCTTTACCTATTAGCATACCATACCATTAGCATTACCATAAGACATTACCTTATGTATTTATCTCAACCCATGAGTTTTCTCACTTTTACCTTTCTGATTCTCTCCCCCATCCTACCAGGGGGGAGTGAGTGACTGGCTGTGTGGTGCTTAGTTGCCAGCTGGGGTTAAACCACGACACTGGCAGGTGTAAATAAATCTCAAATATATTGCCTGTCAGTGTTTTTTGACTTATGCTGAAATCAGCGACTCAGTTTTCACCTGTGAAGAACGTAAGGACAATGGAATGGAGTGAAGGTGTTCTCCTGGAAGGCAGACCATGTTTCCTCCACCCTTCAGTAAGGAATGACTACAGATCATATAAAGAGCTGAGTCCAAGGTTACCAGGTCTGAGTTTCCTGGGAAGGAAATAAGAGGGATGAAAATACCTTAAATGGTTGCAGATAGAGCAGAAACAGAGTGTAGTGTCTGCTATCCCACTCCTTGGGAGGCTTAGCTAACTGGCTGAAGTTGGAAATCAAAAATCAATTCAGCATCAAAGCCATTCTCTGAAGGTGCTTGGCAGAATCTTGACCGCATGGAAGAATTAGGTTTTTTATTGACCTTTGTTTTCTTGCATAAGGTGTGGCAGGCTGATGGGCTGGTTCACCTTGACCTGGAAGATAAAAGGTATTGAAAACCAAGAAGGAAAGGGAAGTAATTTGAAAAGTTAGTAAGCACCAAAATAGATTACTTAAGGACTGTTTCTAGAGATGGTATCATTCTGAAAAAAAACCAAAAAAAACAAAAAACAGTGTAAGAATTACAAAGAATCACAAATGTCATCTGCTATGGAGGTTTCAATGCCAGGACCTCTGGTAAGTGAAAGAACGGTCTGGGTATGTTTATGTTTTAGATACTTAGATCTCATTGGAAGAGACAGAACAAAATCTTACTGCAAATGGAAAAAGAGAGCATTGCTTCAGCTAGGAGGTTGCTGTAAACCTTTTTTTTTTTTTTTACCTTAGATAAAGTTTGTTCCCTCTTAGAACACTTGTCCTCTGTTGTTTTTGTATTTAAGAAAAAAATGGGTACCTATATCTCCAGAAAGTAATCTTTCTGAACTAGCCAAAGCATGATACATCAAAAAGCAAAGCAAAAGAAAGAGGAATGGTTCGACAGGATTTCAGAACTTGCTGCATCACACAAGAAAATACTGAAGCAGCCTGGTTGTCACTATATGCTTGAGACACCATAATTAAGCTGAAGATACTGGTGAAGTAATAATACCAAGAGTACTGGTGTTTTAAGACTACTCTACATATCCACTGTTCCTGGATTCAGTGCCATTGATTCACTCTGGTTTTATGGTCACAGTGACCATGTGGCCTTGAAAAGCATACAAGCTGGAGAAAACACAGCACAGGAAGAGAAAAATAAGTAGAACTGGAGAGGGAAACATAAAGCAAGGAAGATGTTGCAGGAAATGAAGACAAACATTGCTACTTATTTGGAATGGGCTGATCATCTGAAAGATTCAGAAAGATTTTATTTGGGGACATATCACATGCCAAATATGATGGAATATCTGCATTGAACCCTGCTCATCTAAGAGACATCCTGGGGCTCATGTCACTCCTGAAACTGGAAATGCATCTGCCCACATGGACCCACAGTCCAGCAAGATTTTGTTAGCTCAGGTGCTCTGTCACCAACCCTTGCTGCTGCCAAGACCCCACATGTCACCAATACAACATGCTGTCAAGATGCTCTGGTCCTGCTAGGGCTGAACGAAGACACTGCCTCCTGCTGTGGTCCCACGTGCCCTTATTGTCCATATCAGTGGGATTACCTCCAGGAAAGCGTGAAGAAATTCCTGGTAGTTGTGAACAGTGCTTTCTCCATACCTTTTTTGCAGTATTCCCATCCCTAAACCTCCACTCATTTGTCCCCTCGGGCCTCATTTTCCAAAAGAGGGTAGGATCCAGGCAATTTGATTTCTGTCTTTCTGGTGTCACAGCTCACAGAGTTCTCATTAACTTGCTTTTCTTATCATTAGGAGGTACTGTCAACTATTTTTATTAATGGGAAGAAAATGGAGACTTTCCCTCTCATCACTCAGGCCCAAGAGCTAGGACTGTAAGGAAAGCCCCGATACCACAAGACTTACAACTGTGAGGAAGCTGCTTTTCTTCCCTCAGGACCAAACTAAAAGGCTCAGCTAGCTTCTTTTTTTCCCCCCTTCAATCTTCCCTACCATTTTCAGAGACGTGATTTTTCATACATTGCCCTTAACCCCAAGTGGCCAGGCCACAGGTCCTTCACGTGCAGCCTGACGAGCATAGGAAGCCTATCTAACTCCGCATTATTATTTATGAGGTTTGTGAGCAAAGGCAGTACTAAAAACCTCATCTGCTTGTGAAAAAGACAAACGACTTTCTAAGGCTGGAGAGGTGGAAGCTCCAGAGCATCATTCAGAACTGGTGAGCAGTACCTAAAAGATTCATTTTGTCAAGCAAAATCAGATGTCTCTTGTTGTTTACTTCTTGCAAGTTAATCCTGCTAATCACTCTCGAGTATATAGCACAGTTGTGCCAGGAAATGGATAACTAATGTCTGTAGAAAGTAGGCCATGGAGAGAGCAGCAAGGCTTCACCATGAATCTTTCGATCAGATGTAAAAGCTGGAGGGTTGTCCAGATCCCTTGCAGTTAAATATGCAGCACAGTAGTAGGTCATGAGTAACTCCAGCTTGGTGATGACCATACAGACTTCTTTAAGAGGAACACCTTGTCTCCTACAATTCACAGCACCATCTGTCACAGGACCCACATGGTTGCTGAGGATTGACATCTCTGCCTCCCGTACCAGGGTGCTCTGAGCCTCCTGGGTTGTGGTCCTGCAAGAGGAAAATATTGGTAAGCTATACTCAGACAGACTAATTAGTCCTCAATTAAATCTGCCTCTAGGGTTCTTTGAAGAGATTTCTCAAATCTTCAGGTGAAACTTTTCCATTTCTCATTTCACCCGTACAAATGCTTCTTGGGGATTTGTGAGTTATTCACTCACTGGATGGGCTACTATCCTCAAAGGAGCAGCTTTCCCTGTGCCTCCCACATGCTGTGGAGGTCATGTTCAGCACCAGAAAGGGTGATAATGAATCAGATTTCAATGTTGATTTTGTTGTTACTGTAACGATTTTATACAGTACTATCAAGCAATGACACCCATCTCCCATGGTGCTCAGAGTTTTAATTATTCTGTATAACCTTGTCCTGCTTGTTATAAATACAAGGAAGTTTTGGCTAACACATTGTCTGGCTGCCTTAATTGCTTGTCTTTTCAAAACTGCTGTGGATCGATTTCAAACCTCAGAGGAAGACCTAGAAGTCAGCAGTCCCTAATCCTGTCATTTAGGGGAATGTTGGAAACTTCTTATTCCCTGGTTAAAGCTCAGAGAGATAGTGGAGAAAGTCTGTTGTTTTATGACTATGTTAGCAAAACAGCTGTCAGGAATACTGTTGGTGCAATTAATGCTAGCTGAAGGGGGAGGAATAGACTGCAGGACCCCTGAGGTCCCTTCTAGCCCTCTTTTCTGAAGCTGCTTCTTCAAGCCCTTGCTGCGAGAGCAGATGATGTGTTCAACCCTGGAACTGGTTTATCCTGCAGGCTGTGTATGGCCTGTACCAGCCCTTAGCAAAGCTTGTTAAGCATTCTTTTTTTACAGAGACTTTGTATTCAATTTTTAAATTTTTGTAAATTGTCTAATTAACAAGTGTTTTGTACCCGACCCAAATTCCATTAAAGTCAGGGGAAAACTTTCCTTTCCATTTCAGTGAGTTTTCAAAAGGTCTTTCTATTTTTTCATGTGATAAATATACCAACAGCATACGTATGATGCTAGCAAAACTGCAATGCTCCAGTCTCTGCGGAAAAACGACAAATATTTCCTTTATTATTATGATGCAGAGTCAGCTTTGCTATCTCATTACAGCATTAATGATCTGTGTATGGCTAGTCACTTCTGTGTTCTTTTTTCTTGCCTCCAGAATTCACTTAGCTGCAGATTATTCCTAACCACCTTCAAGCCATAAAAAGAAACGAATCATCAAAACACTTCGTGTGAGCATAACAGGAAGCCAAGTAGGAAATCTTCTGCCTCTTACAAATGCAGTACCTGAAAGAAGATGTTTTAAAGCAGTGAAGTCTGTGATAACAAGAACAACGGGAAATGTGAAAGCTGATACGACTCAGAGCAAGGCTATTGATTCCAAACCTCCTGGCACATCGGCAGGGCGTGTTGATCAGCAGGCAAAATACAAAACCTGAGGGAAAAAAGATTAGAAGGAATTCTTGGGTACAATACTATGGTTTAAAGTCAGCTGCAAAACCAGGTCTGGGCATATTTCCCATTCGAGCTAACAGCGATAGGTGTGAGTCAACCTGAACACCATGCCCAAGTCGTCTTCTGATTCACCCACATACAGGGAAATGTTTAAAGTTATATAAAAGCCTGCTCTTCCATAGGAAATGAGGCTGCAATCAGTTTCTGTCCTGCTTGTTTTGGCTTTCTGCTCCATCTGATGTGGTGATCAGCCAGGCTTTGTCCTTAGGAACGATAAAGACATCTTTGTTCTATTTTGGCGCAGGACTCTTGCGTGGGAGTCAGTAAACAAGTGGATAAACTCACTTGTTTGGTATTCCATGCCCATCACATGAGCTGTAAACTGCCAGTTGCCCAAATTAGAAGAGGATAAACTTTGTTTACCTCTGATCACCCTTGGCTACACTTCTGGAGATAGATAAATCCTCAGCGGGTGCCAAGCATTACAGCTTCCTGAATTGTAATGAAACAAGTTGTAAAGCTCCTGCAATCAGTTATGCCTCCTGAGAATCAGAGATGTATTTGCTTTGAAAGAAAAACTGTAAAGCTATTTGCTCTGGCTCTTAATAGGGCAGACGCAGAGTAGCAACATCTGTGTGCTCTTCTGCCTGAAGGAGTTATCCCCACCGAGGCATGTCACTAGAGGAAATCCCTGCTCGGGGTGAAAATAGAAATATCTATCCTACCTTTGGAGTGTCTCTGATGAAACCCCTGCCTCACTCTGCACTGTGGCATTCTTGCATAAAAATGTATTAAGGAATAACACTGAATGGAGGGTAGAAATCCTAGTCTGTCGCAATTATTTCTTCTTTTTTTTAATGAGAAATATTCTGTAAATCATGCTGTTAACTGGCCACTACTGCAATTAAGAGAATTTACATAATCAGATCAATCATACCAAGAAAAAAAAAAAAATAGAAACAGTCCCATCCCCCCTCCCAAAACTTGGTAGTCTTCGAAAGCTACAGTAGAGTTCTGAGCTCTTACAAATAACAGAGAGAGATTGGAACTCAAAACAATCAAAATTAATCCCAATTTAATAATCCCCATTACATTTAAATGTATTTAAAAATAAAGAGCTAAAGTTGAAGACAAAGGAGTATTTCTTAGTAAATATTACCAGCTAAGCCTAGTTGGTGTAAAGAAGGTGGAGCTCCAGGAGGGGAGATGGGTCTGGCACTTTAAATTTTTTTTTTTTTTTTCACCCAAGACAGCAACAGTATTCTGTATTTTAGCATCTTCCCCATTCTTTCAAAATCACGCCATCAGCAAATCCTTCTTTCCTTGCACTATTTTAAGTTAGACAGAACCGATCCTAGCAAGTGGTTCGTCCCATCTATCACACGCTGCATCCCTAGGATGAAATGACTGGCTGACACACCATGCCTACAGCTGAGATGATTCCTAGCCCACTTTAGCTCATATTTTTGGCCATGAGTTCTCATGATTCTGTGGTTTTGATTAGTTTCTTAAACACCAATTAAACCTTTACAATTCTTATGAAAAATTAAACCAAAAACCAAACAAGTAGAAAAGATCTGCAATATCTGTGTACACATAGTTGTGATTTATCAGTGGAACTGGCATTTTACAGTCAAAGTTTAAGGTCCATAAGAATATCCTGATGCACAATTTAATTATACATCTATAACTGAACAAAATAAGCAGAGGTTTGGAGATTGGATTTTTTTTCCCTTAAGTTTGCTATTTTTGTCACTGTAATGATGGCAACAGTCTTCTCTTTGGATAATTACACCTGTGCTGCTTAATGCTGCTTCTCATTCACACTTCATACGCAGCCACTAGGTTTGTACTGCCACTTGCTATACTGCAAAACTTTGCAAAACCAACCTACTGTTCCTTTTCCCAGGATTATTCATTAAAACAAGGAAAAAGTCTGACATTTGTCAGAAAAGAAACTCTGTCAGCTGCAAGTTTTGTTAGGAGTTTTTGAAATTTGCTGTCAGTCAATTTTTTTGGTATCAAGAAAAACAAGCAACTGATTGAAATGTTGTTATCTGAGTTTGAGAGAGGCTGTGTTAACAGGGAAGAATAGAATTTTAGGCTAGTGGCAATGGCAGTTTAGGACAGACTTCTTCCCTTTCTGCCACATTCTTTCCTCTCTTTCTGTGGAAACACCAAGTTCTGTATTTTTGCAGATATTTTCACCTGTACAAGTGCAGGATGGGTTAAAGTCTAGAGGGGAGAGCAGACCCCAGGCTCCCCATGTATCTGCAATGTCACGGATGCCACAAAATCCGACATTGCACTGAGACACAATTTAGGCAAAAGCAGCGTCTGCAAGACCTATTCCAGGGCCCTTTAATTCTGCTCAGCTTTGGGTATGAGGCTCAGATGTGGAGCCAAAAGTGATGGAGCAGCAATTATTAACACATCTGAAAGCACAACCTATGGGGAAGGGCAGCAGGAATTAGGGATTGCTCAGTGTAGAGATACAACCCTGAAAATATAAGGGTGCACACCTCCAGAGGCAGTCAGCTAAATCACTGCTAGTGTTAACTGATCTGAGAAACATCCAGTCCCAGGAATCCCACATCATTCCTTGGTCTTTATCCTAGGGCTCTTCTGCTCCAACAATTAAGAAGTTTCATCTAAAAACTGAAATTATTTTACCTACAATTTTAGCCTCTTCCATAATAATTGTCTTTAAATGAGCAAAAGGTGATTCTTCTTAGTGAGGGAAACATGTCATTTCTATATCCCAAAGAACAAGGCTTAATTTTCTCTCCAGCTTTCTCAGGTTTCAAGAAAAGGTTACTTATCATTCTTTTTTTCCTTTAAGACTATGAGATCTCTTTTTTTAGCCCATAGTGCAATCAATCAAATCCTAAAAGTGTTTACAATATCAAAGAAAAAGGATTTGAGAAAAAAAATATATTTGCTGTTACAGATGGAAGAGAG
Organism: Morus bassanus; assembly: GCA_031468815.1. NCBI lineage: Eukaryota > Metazoa > Chordata > Aves > Suliformes > Sulidae > Morus > Morus bassanus. The sequence continues at coordinate 2,280,498 of CM062567.1, read as the reverse complement.
TATAAGCTCCTTGGAGTTCTAGGTGATCATACACCATTTCTTGTGCCACTGAAGTCATATACTTTATTAATTTTAAGATGTAACTTCTCTTTAACTGGAGGTTTATATCTAGTAGCTTTGGAAGAAAATATTACTGTCTCTGAGAATTTCTTAAAACTTACAACCAGACAATATATGATTATGGGATCTTATTCTGTGGCATAGAGAAATTAAGGGTGGGAATCAACAGGTAAACTAGCACATCTAATTTATATGATTAAATGTTTTTTGAGTAATTAATCTGCAATTAGAATTGATGAAGATCTGGGAAAATATCTGATTGCTTATTTGAAGGCATCTAAATCTGTTGGAATTGCCCTGGAGGATCCCTCCTGATCACTGGTTTCTGGTCCAAGAGGGTACAAACCACAGATGTTTAGGCAAACAAATAAAACCGTCTGTGTCTATAGGAAAATGCAGCTCTCCTGAGCTGCCAACACTGCTTGTGATTGCCACGCCATCCAGAGACTCCACTTCATCTTCTCTCTAGATGACCTGGTCCTGGCAGACATTTTCTATTGCTCACTTTCAGACACAAAAAGTTCCTAATGCATCACGTTCCTGTGCTTTAAATTTATGTACTCTATTAATTTTTCTAGCTCCCTTTCTTATTAGACCCATGTTGTTACCGATTCCTTGTGCAAAAGAAAATGTACTCATTCTCCTTTGTGTTGCCCATCCTGGGTAGTTGTCTTTTATGCTTTAATCACTTTTTTAAATGAACACACTTTGCGTTAGAGCTGCAAGGTAATGATTATCTGACAGATGCTGTGCATGGGTATGTAATGAGATTATGAGATTCATTTGAAGCACCTCGTGTGCTGTGCATTAACTGAAATGTCTCCAATGAATTAATAAAATCAAGGCTGCCCCTGTAAGTAACTTCTCAGCAATTCGTATGGTGTTTCGCATATTAAACTCTAGGCCTGATTTTATTGGCACTGCTGGTATGCTCACACTGATAATTATGCCTAATGGTTGGTGGAGCATGTTCTGTAGTGGGTATTCAGCTCATAACTTACGAAGACAAAAGCACAAATTGATCTTGAACTATGACTATGTTTTGGATAGACAACTCTTAGACCAAAAATATCTGAAAATACCGCAGCAGGGATTACCCCTCAACATTTGTTGAGCTACAAATGCTTCCTAATTTCTCTCTGTCATTGTTCTATTGCTATTTGTAACAGAATATTCAAAAGGAAGGACAAAGAGTCCCCTTGATCAGAACATTTTCTCTCCTGTTAGTTAAGAGGTGGATTTGACAAAGCCTAGATTTCAAGATTCCCCACACCGGGAAGTGCTTTCACCTGGAAGCTCTTAAAGAACAAGAGGACAGGCCCTCCTCTTCTGCCTGTTTTGATCTGACCTCCATGCCCTCTGGGCTTTCCCAGAGTGAATAGGGTCTCCTTCAAGGTGAAAGCAAGTGTGAACTCCTCCAGTTTTTATATCTCATTACTTTGATGGGAAAGAGTCATTTAGCTGTGTCAGTTCAGCCAAGACTGTAGAGTTCATGAACATGCACAGAGAAGAACATGAGGTGCATAAAAATTTGCCAGAAACAGGATATACCTGTGTACATTTAGATGCTTCAAGTGGTTGTTAGACTTACCTTCTTCCACAATAGCCTCAAATTCTCTACTTATGATTATGAGACGTGAGGACCATTTGGGGTTTCAGGTCTGTACCTGCTTTCCTCTTTCCATAGCCAAGAGTGTGTCCCTGAATCACAGTGACACCAACAGATGTACCATGTGGCTATTTTTCACAAATTTTCTGGAACTCTATCTGGTTTTTATTGCAAAGGATTATTCTGGGAAGCAAAGATAAGAGATGCATTCAGAAAAAAAGACAGATGTTTCACGTAAGACATTTGAAAAAGCAAACTTAAAAGCTTAAAGTCTAAGGCTTGCCTGGCAGAATAATCTCCCCAAGGTTTAACAGCTTTCAGACTGCATTTGTTCAATGCCTTCAAATGAGCAAAACAGCAATTACATGCACTGCCTTTTTGAAACCTTTTAGATACTGGTGTTCTTTTTATTGAACAAGCAACAGATGAGTATCAGAAGTGAGATAAAGTGGCTCATTAATAAAACAGCTTTAAGCTTTTATATAATTTTTCATCTGAGGACCTCATAGAAAACTCTGAACATCTGTTAAATAAGTATCAGTACATCTCACTAGCCTCCCTAGAACAAATGCCATTCAACTCCAGCCTTGTTTTTGTACCTCAGCACAGAGCATCCTTGGGATGAGTTAAAAGCTACTAAAGCCAATGGCAATCTTTCCCTTGCCCCTTCCGGACTTTGGGTCAGCGTTTGTATACACTACTATCTTACAGCTGTGATGGTTTAAAGATATGAACAAGACAGATTTTACTTATGAAGTTGGCTGCTTCTGTTTCAGGCCTGAAGAAGAGGTTGAGTCTCTCAAATCTCCTTTGTTATTTTCAGCTGTATCAGCTGGTATAATAAAACATATCAGCCTTTACTACAAAACCTGTTATCTGTAGACCAAACAGACAGATTTTTGTATATGTCCTGGGAAATGATGAAGGCTGCAAAGCACCTCTTAGAAAGCAGTTCCTCTCTGGTTGTATTCAGAGTAAAACAGAGATGGGATAAGGCATTGACATAGTAACCTTGGTGCAATGCAGAGAACAGGAGGAATAAGAGTGAGATAACAGCAGGTGGCTGGAAAGGGTCCCAGTCTCCAGGAGGACTCAGAGCTTCTGAAGAGCACTGCACTCAAGAGCAGACCTTGAGTGATGGCCAGTGGCTTGGCTCACTTGTTGCCACCAGTGCTGGTTAGAAAACTGCTGTTAGCAGGCACTGCAGCATCACCTTTCACAGCTCTGTCTAGACATATCCATAAAAGCAACTCACACAGTGTCTTTTCTGGGTGGAAGAGGCAGCCTGAGACATCTCTGCCCTGCACACACACAGCTTCACACACAGTCCCACTTAGCAGTCCAGATCTGCTTGAAGGACTATGCTGCAAATCTTACTGGGGAAAGTATGTACATTAAAAATAACCCTCCAATGTGAAGAACAAAGGTTTGGTATAAGCCCAGACTCTCTCCCTCACTGGGTTGTACAAGTAGGTATAAGGTTGGCATTCCACAAACATTAAATTAGTGTTTCTCTATTTGAAAATCAGTGGATGATTTATCTTACTTTTTTTAGACACCTACCTGACCTTGGAAAGGATCAGCTTTCTAAACCTGATTGTAGAGGGAGGCTCAAGTGACTTGTCTACAGTTAGATTTCTGGCACTTAGCTGACTACCACTAGCCAAGGCAAACTTCATAAGTAGTGTCAGACATGTGACTTAGAATCATAGAATCACAGAATGGTTTAGTTTGGAAGGGACTTTTAAAGGTCACCCAGTCCAACCCCCTGCAGTGAGCAGGGACCTCTTCAACTAGATCGGGTTGCTCAGAGCCCCGTCCAACCTCACCTTGAATATTTCCAGGGATGGGCCATCTACCACCTCTCTGGGCAACCTGGGCCAATGTTTCACTGCCCTCATTGTAAAGATTTTTTTCCTTATATCCAGTCTAAATCTACCCTCCCTTAGTTTAAAACCATTCCCCCTTGTCCTGTCACAACAGGCCTTGCTAAAGAGACTGTCCCATCATTCCTATAGTCCCCCTTTAAGCACTGAAAGGCCGCAGTAAGGTCTCCCCACAGCCTTCTCTTCTCCAGGCTGTACAACCCCAACTCTCTCAGCCTGCCCTCACAGCGGAGCTGCTCCAGCCCTCAGATCAGTTTTGTGCCCTCCTCTGGCCCCGCTCCAACAGGCCCATGTCTGTCCCGTGCTGAGGACCCCAGAGCTGGACGCAGCACTGCAGGGGGGTCTCACCCGAGCGGAGCCGAGGGGCAGAATCCCCTCCCTCGCCCTGCTGCCCATGCTGCTGGGGATGCAGCCCAGGAGACGGTTGGCCTTCTGGGAGGAAAGCGCACATTGTTGGCTCATGTCTAGCTTTTTGTCCACCAGCATCCCCATTCCTTCTCTGCAGGGCTACTCTCAGTCCACAGGGAAGGGGATATAGCCAGTCCCACTAGAGAGGAGCCTAGGGGTGGCGTGCCAAGGTTGGGGGTGAAATCGATAGCCCAGCTCAAGTGCATCTACACCACTGTATGCAGCATGGGCAACAAACAGGAGGAGCTGGAAGCCGTTGTGCAGCGGGATAGCTATGACCTAGTCGCCATCACAGAGACACGGTGGGATGACTCTAATGACTGGAGTGCTGCAATGGATGGCTATAAGCTCTTCAGAAGGGATGGGCAAGGAAGGAGAGGCGGTGGCGTGGCTCTATATGTTAGGGAGTGGTTCGATGGTATAGCGCTTAGTGATTGTGATGATAAGGTTGAGTGCTTATGGGTGAAGGTGAGGGGGAAGGCCAACAAGGCAGATGTCCCAATGGGGGTCTGTTATAGACCATCCAAGCAGGATGAAGAGGTAGATGAAGGGTTCTACAAGCAGCTGGTGGAAGTATCACAATTGGTTGCCCTTGTTCTAGTGGGGGACTTCGATCTACCAGGTGTCTGCTGGAAATACAACACAGCAGAGAAGAAAGAGTCTAGGAGGTTCCTGGCGTGTGTGGAAGATAACTTCCTGACACAGCTGGTAAGTGAGCCTACCAAGGGAGGTGCCTCGCTTGACCTGTTGTTCACAAACGGAGAAGGTCTGGTGGGAGACGTGGTGCTCGGAGGCTGTCTTGGGCTTAGCGACCATGATATGACTGAGTTCTCGATTCTTGGCGAAGTAAGAAGGGGGGTCAGCAGAACCACTACCATGGACTTCCGGAGGGCAGACGTTGGCCTGGTCAGGGCACTGGCTGGGAGAGTCCCTTGGGAGGCAGTCCTGATGGGCAGAGGAGTTCAGGAAGGCTGGGCTTTCTTCAAGAGGGAAGACTTAAGGGCGCAGGAGCAGGCTGTCTGCACGTGCCGTGAGATGAACTGGCAGGGAAGACGACCGGCCTGGCTGAACCGGGAGCTTTTGCTGGCACTCAGGGAAAAAAGGAGAGTTTACCACTTTTGGAGGAAGGGGCAGGCATCTCAAGAAGAGTACAGAGACCTCATTAGGTCTTGCAGAGAGGAAATTAGACAAGCAAAAGCCCAGCTAGAATTCAACCTGGCCACTGTTGTAAGGGATAACAGAAAATGTTTTTACAACTCCATGAACAATAAAAAGAGAACCAAAGAGAATCTCCATCCTCTATTGGACACGGAGGGGGACATTGCCACCGAGGATGAGGAGAAGGCTGAGGTACTAAATGCCTTCTTTGCCTCAGTCTTTAGCCATCAGACCAGTTGTCCCCGGGGTATTCAGCTCCCTGAGCTGGAAGGCATGGACAGGGAGTGAAACAAACCCCCCACAGTCCAGGAGGAAGCAGTTTATGACCTGCTGAACCGCCTGGACACTCAAAAGTCTGTGGGGCCAGATGGGATCCACCCAAGAGTGCTGAGGGAGCTGGCGCAGGAGCTTGCCAAGCCACTCTCCATCATTTATCAGCAGTCCTGGTTAACAGGGGAGGTCCCAGACGACTGGAGGCTTGCCAATATGACGCCTATCTACAAGAATGGCTGGAAGGAGGATTCGGGGAACTACAGGCCAGTCAGGCTGACCTCAGTACCGGGGAAGATTATGGAGTGATACATCTTGAGTGAGCTCACTGGGCAAGTGCAGGACAACCAGGGCATCAGGCCCAGCCAGCATGGCTTCATGAAAGGCAGGTCCTGCCTGATCAACCTGATCTCCTTCTATGATCAGGTGACCCACCTAGTGGATGAGGGGAAGGCTGTCCATGTTGTCTACCTGGACTTTAGTAAAGCCTTTGACACTGTTTCCCACAGCATCCTCCTAGAGAAGCTGGCAGCTCATGGCTTAGAAAGGTGGACTCTTCACTGGGTAAAAAACAGGCTGGATGGCCAAGCCCAGAAAGTTGTGGTGAATGGAGGTAAATCCAGTTGGTGGCCGGTCACGAGCGGTGTTCCCCAGGGCTCAGTGTTGGGGCCGGTTCTGTTTAATATCTTTATCAATGATCTGGATGAGGGGATCAAGTGCACCCTCAGTAAGTTTGCAGATGACACCAAATTGGGTGGGAGTGTTGATCTGCTTGAGGGTAGGAAGGCTCTGCAGAGGGATCTGGGCGGATTGGATCGATGGGCTGAGGCCAACTGTGTGAGGTTCAACAAGGCCAAGTGCCGGGTCCTGCCCTTAGGTCACAACAACCCCAGGCTCGGGGAAGAGTGGCTGGAAAGCTGCCCAGCAGAGAAGGACCTGGGGGTGCTGGCTGACAGCCGGCTGAACACGAGCCAGCAGTGTGCCCAGGTGGCCAAGAAGGCCAATGGCATCCTGGCTTGTATCAGCAATAGTGTGGCTAGCAGGACTAGGGAGGGAAGGGAAGGGAAGGGAAGGGAAGGGAAGGGAAGGGAAGGGAAGGGAAGGGAAGGGAAGGGAAGGGAAGGGAAGGGAAGGGAAGGGAAGGGAAGGGAAGGGAAGGGAAGGGAAGGGAAGGGAAGGGAAGGGAAGGGAAGGGAAGGGAAGGGAAGGGAAAGGAACACAGCCCAAACTGTGTTTTCCTGATGGCTACTTTAGACTGCTCTGCTGCTGGGCCTTATGGCAGGTGTCAGTTTCATTTTCATTTACTTCAAGACCCTCGTCCACTGTCCAATAGCTTAGAATCAAAGTATTCTTAGTCTTAGTATCAAAGAAATACTTAGTCTTAAGAAAATAAGAAAAATTTAGTCTTAGTATCAAAGAAAATGGCATCTTATGGATACAAGGGAAAGCATAAATTGGCACCAAACATCTAAATCAGCCTCCTCTAATCCAGGTGGGGATCCTGATACATACACTAATCAAATGCATAAAACACTACTATTTTTCCAACCTGTTCTTATCTCACTTTGGATATGTGCCCATAGTGCAGTGAAAAAAATTCATAGGTTATTATTTTTTGCTATAAAGTTTCTCTTGAAACAAAGGTAAATCCACCTGGGTTATATAACCTGCCTTTGGCTGTTTGTGTTGATGATTATGGAAAGCATAACCTTGAAAAGAAATTATGAGAGGCATATTAACGCTTATGCCATCAGACATATTGTACTGATTCAGTGACACAATAAGGGTCTGTTTGCTTCTATTCTTTTTTAAACAGTACTAGTGGAGGCAGTTAGAGCAAGGCAGCAGGCAGGTGTGAAAGCACAATTTCCACTGGATTACGTAGCTAAAAACAGAAACTCTAGTTTCCTTGTTCAGGCATCATAAAGCATCGTGACAGGCCAACAGGAAAGAAGAAAAAATCGGAAAAGCACAGAATGGAAAATGTTTAATAGTGTTCAAAAATGTAAAATTAACCAGGCAACTTGGAGGAAAAAACTTGGAGAAAAAGAAAAAAACAGCTTTCACTTGAATGCTGAGTGTTTGAATCCTTGCTAGGTAGTCCAGAGTGCTGGCCTGATATTCAGTGAAGACCAGAATGCAGGTACTGCCATGTTTCTGTGTGAATGCACAGATTTGAAGAATTTTTATGGAGGCCAAGACCTAGCAGACCATGAATCACCATCATGTCACTTGGTGATGCAAAGTATTAAACATATAGAAATCTCTTCTTTTTGAGTACATTCCAGAAAGGCTTCTCAAACCTCAAGCATCCTTATGGATGTTCACATCTCCCACTTCTGACATCCACATGCAAAGACTCTTCCTTATTGAACCAGTATCATTTCTACCAAATTTGGGATCAGCTGGCTGGCCATGTCTCCCATGGGGGGAACCCACCTGACCACGTTCCCCTCTGAGAAATCAGAAAACTGCTGCAGCTTCATACTCCTCTCCATTGTATGACCCAATATGCATCCACACTCATTTGTCATGCATATTAAAGGACAATGACTTTTCCTGTGCTTCACAAGAGGTTTACTGTTCCCCAGAGCCAACCTTTCTCTTCTTTTTCCTTTGAAAGGGACTTTGACCAACTTTCCCAGAAGAAGGGTAGAAGGGAAAACAGGGACAGCAGGAGACCTGAGGCCAGCAAAATGGAAGACGCCTGACTGAGCAATGATACCCTGTGGTAGCTTTTTCCTCACCAGGCCCCAACAAGGGGTATTGAGAAATACAGACTCACCCTTCAGTGAATACACAAGCCCTTAGGACTGGGGAAAAGGGGATTTCAGAAACAAGATTATTCTATGATCACCCATTAGGGGGCATCTCTCCCCTTCATGTTGAGTTATCTGGAGGCCAGATCTCAGACTAGTTACACTGTCGTCTCCATCCTGCTCATCTGCTCTGAGCCAAGCCTGCTTCTGACAAGTGCTCCGGAAATGATGAAGTTTGTTCTCTGCCTCACTTCACCTCTGAGTATTTACAAATGTCATGGGCAGTGTTTGTTTGTGGAAGCCAGCCGGTTGTGGTGGTTTGCTTTTTTTTCTCTCCCTCCTGTTCTTTTTTACAGCCCATTATCAAAACCACAGCAGAGATCAAATTTAGCATGATGTCATCAAAACACTGCAAGATCTCAGGAAGCCTATGCCAAGTAAAAGAGAGTTTTCATTTATCCTTATCCTCAAAGGCTGACTACAAGGCTCAAGGTGAGCAGACAGGTTGCTGCTGTGGTGATTTGTTTTGTTTTCAGGGTTTTTTTGTTTGTTTGGCTTTTTTATTCTTTCTTTTTTTTTTTCATCCAGAAATGCTGATAGCTCAAAATGGAAATTTTTCATTGCACTTTCCCAGCTACAGTCAAGTTACTTCTCAAGTAGGCACTGCAATCTCTGATCAAAACCAGAGTGAATAAGTACTATTACAATAGCAGGAGTGAAAGAACAACTGCTGCTGAGAGACTGAGACTAACTTGTAAGGCCACTTGGTATATTTTTCTCATATATTTGGCAATTTTCCTCCAGAAGACTGATCCTTTTCTCGCCCTCACAATCTCCACTGTTAGATTAAACATTTGTCTTATCCATAAGGTAACTTTTCTGCTGACAGAGGCTAAGGAAAACTGTAGCTAAGACTGCCTGCAAGGACGGGTGATGAGAATAAGTAAAGTTATCAAACTGTTTTTACATAGGAAATGCTCAAACTTACTCAATCTCTTTTTCCTGGAAAAGGAATGACAGAGGAGGATGTGGCAGAAAGCGTGAATGGCCCACAGAAAGTGAGTAGGATACTCTTGTTTACTATTTCTTTCAGTATAAGAATTAGACATACTAGAAAGAGCATAAAAACCAGTGGGTGGCAAATTCAAAACAAAACAAGGATGGACCTTAACAAATGAACCATGGTGCATCTAGATACAGTATTTGAAGATATTCTTGCCTCCAGCTCTTCATCCTGGCCTACTGCCTGCGATTGCCATCTCTCAAACAGAATTTGGATGATAAAGAAGCTGAGAGAAAAACAGACTGACTCAGCCGGGCCACAAAACCTACTTCCCTACTCTGTTATCCTTGCTAGGAAACAATATGGAGATGAGGATCAAAACAAATGAACATGCAGATAAATACTTGCCATGGGATTAATTTTATTTAAGCTTGCCTAACTGCTATGCAGAAACAAGTGCAAGATCATGCATCTAGACACTTTTTGTAGTCAGTGGAGTAATGATAAGCACACACTTGAGCTCATCCTGACAAGTGTTTTTAACAGGTGGGATGACCTACTCTGTAGAGGTGAAAGTCACCATAATCAAGAGGGAACCAGATAATCTAAGCAAGCAAATGAGACTCTGAAGTCCATGGAGAGATGCCGGTCTCGAAATGTGACTCTCTGCCTCTCTTAGGTGTCTCCCACTCAGTAGGCTCAGTTGCTTTCAGGAGATGTAACTGTTATTGCACTGCCTACAGAGGGAGCCTGAAAAACTCTCTTAGACTAGATTTTAAAGTCCCACAGATAATAGAATTTCAAATTAATTTCAAATTGAAAAATATTTATTATAATAGACACAAGCACGGATTTAACAGGAAAACTCGAATGGTTTAATTGTGGGTAGTGCGTGTCTGATAAAAAATGTAAAAAGAAAAAAAATTACACTGGTCAAAAGACAAAAAGGCAGTTATGACTTTGTATGAGTTCTCTGTCCCTTTGTTGGTACAGAATGCAGGGTGTTTTGTTAAGCAATAAGGAAACAGAAGCAATTGTCTTGGTAAGAGTATGTGATAAGAGAGGCCAGATAGTATTGGCTAGTTTATTGCATAATTGTAAACAATATGACCTGATGGATGTGGTTATAAGCCCATTTCCTCATCCAAAAATCTAAATCTGTCTCCACAGCTCGGACCTTGAACAATCTGGGGGCTTTTTTCTGTTTCTTGAAGGACAGATTGTGGTCCAGAAGATTGGGCATGAGTAAGACTTGATTTTATCATGCATTTTCACCTTGACCTAGAGCACAAGGATTGCCTCATGGGAGGGACTGTGGCCTTATCACTTCTTGTGTCTATCTAATTAGTCATATGCTAAGAAAAGAAGGAAAGAGAAGTGCTCCTGTATGCAAGAACAAACACTCCCATAATAAAGTCTATGACAAAGTCCAGGCTTTTTGGCTGACAAGAAACTGGTTGCTCTTTTAATTGTCCCAATAAAAGACATGGCTTAAGGGAACAGGCTGAAAGAACTGGGGTTTTCTTAGTGCGGAGAAGAAAGACTGGAAGAGGTACAAAACCAGCCTTTGAGTGTCTCAGAAATAGTTTCAGAGAGGAAGAGAACAATCTGTTCTCTGTGTCCATGGTGGTTAGGTCAGGAAGCCTTGGACATAAATTACCAAAAAAAAAAGTTTCAAATTGGTGATTAGGACAAACCTTATAACAGAAAGGGTAGTGATACAATAAAATTGATTGCTTGGAGCAGTAGTCGCCTCCACTGGGCATCTTTAAGGATAGAGTAGATGTCGATCAAGGATGGTTTACAGTGTTGTTCCTGCCTAAGGACATAGACATGCACTGCATAACCTTTCAAAATCTTATATGATTCCCCATGGCACTCTTTTTAGTGTTATTCTCATAATTGGAGTTCATTATCTACTATATTAGTTTGACTGTTTCAACTGTATCGATCTACTGAATCATTCTTAATTGTGGCCTTAACAAAATCATTACCTTGTTCCAGCTTTTCTTGGTTTACTGAAATGGTAGTAGATTAGCTCTGTAACATGCCTGCTTAGGCGTATTTTTTCCTCAACTAATTCTGAAAATAAGCATAGGTAGCACTTGGTAATTGCAATGAAGTCAAAGACTGCTGGGACACAGAGTATTCAAAATGAGCTATGAGTAAAGCCACTTAGATCTCCTTCTAAATTAATATTCAGCTTCTGCACATTATTAATATGATTGCCAAACATAGATAAATGCTTCACTTTTTCTGAGGCACAAATAGGCAGACATGGGATATCAAAGCAAGAAAAAGCAGAGGTCTGTCAAGCAAACATGGCTTGCCCCTGGCAAGGCAAGTGGCAAGGGTGAAAGAATCATCCATGACTATATAAAGTTTAACTTTCTTACTTCCTCCACCTCTGTTCTCTTTTCTTTGGAGCTAGATTGATCTTATGACCTTGGCTTCCCTCTTCCTCTGTGGGGCAGAGCAGAAGGACTAAGAAAGTTTTCTTTGGATGGGTTTCCTGCACTTCATTAAAAAATCTTACTTTAAGCTCTGTCACATTCACATTCAGTATATGTAAAATAATCTGTCCCCAATTGAGCTCTAGTCGTAAGCCAGTCCAGCAAAAGTAAATCCTGAATCAGGAGGCTTAATAATCCTTCCAGAATTCATAGTAGCATTAAATATTATTATGATGAATATTCTTGCTATCCATCTAAACACCCACTTTGGGACCTTGTTGTGGTTTCGGCTCTTTTCCAGAGCAGAATCACAGAATCACAGAACTGAAGGAAACCCTCCAGAGAACTAGTTAACCCCTTGTTCATAGTGACATGATTTCTGACAGATGTTTGTCAAACCTACCCTTAAAGATCTTTGGTAAGGGATATTCCTCACCCACATCCACACAATTATTTCCAGTGTCTCATTTTTCACTCCATTAGAGATGGCAAGCTTCTTAAAGCCTAATCTTAATCTCTTTACTCTAAGTTAAGAACATGACTTCCTATTCTATACTCCATGGGTCTTGGAGAACAGATGATTCCTTTCTTCTTCAAACACACTTTTATATATATGTTCACCACATGGGTGTTCTCTTTCTCAGTCCAAGCCAGCTCAAAATGCCTACCTCAGCTCTTTATGTACTGCTTGTCTTTTAGGGTCAGGACTAACAAATTAACCCTTTCTGTAACAAACATCTGCCTTGGCATCAGAATTGTAACACATCATCAGGTAGGCACACTCAAACTGATTTTAACCCACCTAGATCAGGCCCTGTTGTCGATATAACTGTGGAAGAAAGCAAAAGCCATCGGAACAGAGAGGAAGATGTTCCACAAACTCGGGGCTACGTGGTTGGCAGGCTTTGTGGTAGCTGTTTTGAAGGTAGCTCAGGTATGGTTATGTGAGCTCTGATGAGAGCAAAACAGCTGGATGTACATAGCAATGGGTGACTAACTGTTACCCAAATGGATTCTGTTGCTTACTGCCATTTGAAACATCAGAGGGAACGGAGACATCCATACAGGGCTGGAAAATGTGACAGAGGACCTTTCAGCAGCTGGAAGCCAGACCTGTGAGGGTTTCAGCTGATATTTGAAGTGGTACCAGATATTTATATCTGGGCAACTGAATTTCATTCAAGATGTTGATAGTTTGAGTCATCCCATCCAAAAGAATATAACTAAAACAGGGCAAATGAATTTTGCCTTGGAAGTGCCTATTTGTCTTCTGTGGTACAAAATGGGCCTAGACAACAGCTCAGATGTAAACATCTGAAACTGGGTGGGATGAATTCCACCCAGGTACTTCTACAAGACTAGCATATGGAATAGAGATACCCATACCATCTTACTATAAACTAACTGAGGTTGCAGAGCCAGCTAGCTCCCATAACATGGAGCTCTGCATGGGCATGTTTACTTAGATTTCTCATCTGTTCAGGGAGCCAAATGAGTTTATACACTGTTGTTCTGGACCACTAGTTAATACCCACTGCTGATTGTTACCTAGATAACTTTCTCCATGAATGGTCTGCACTGTAAGTAAAACCATGAGTCCTGTGTATTTGAGGAGTCATACAAAATATATGAAACTGTGTGGTTTGAAAGCCCATGCAGATTGAAGATGCCATAGCTGATCTATTGCTTCACTGACATTCGAGCAGCCCTTCCCTTTCCCATGTCCTCCACTGGTGCAGCAGCACCAGATAACAAGGTCATGAGAGTAATTCAGCAGCTATTTTAGTTCCTTCTCACGAAGTCATGGGTTGTGCTGCAGCTCACTGAAAGTTAATTAGTGATGCTGCTTTCCTGGTTTATTCCACTTGACCTGCCATAAACCACTTTGGTCCTTGAGGCAATATTTCTTTCCTCTTGCCCTGCAAAGTAATTAAAGGGAACAAGTTAGTGGTATGTCTACTCTAGCGGCCTGGCTTGATTAACCCCTTCAGTGTCACCTTTTAGGGGAAGACAAGAGAGAATTTCAGTGCTCACAAGTCAGTTCCAACTCTTGGTACCAGACAAACATCTAGACCCAGTGCAATATCAACACATAAATACAGAATGTGGTAAAAACCAGAAATTCTGAGCCACTGAACTGCTAGCATGTTAGCTAGAGTCGCTAACTAGCATTTTGAATGAGATTGAATGAGTTTTGAATGAGTGATACTCTTTTTACCATATCTTCCCCTCAAGTACCCCATTGACAAGTAACGTGAGTGAATAGTCTTCAGTACAGGACAATCAGGTACAATGGTCACAGAGAGACCTAAACTCACAGTTGAGCCATGATAGACCGGTAAAAATAACTCCCGCACTGTCAGAACCAGCTCACACTGCAACAAAGAACAATGAGACATAAGCACACGAAATGGAGAGCAGTGGGAGCGCACAATGTGATTTTCCTGCTCAATTCCCGACATTTATCAGGTTGTGAATAGTATTATCAGGGGGTATGTGGGGAAAAAACAGTGCAAAACCCCTTTACCTGAGCACACCATCCTGCAAAGGTTTGTTCTGGCAGTCAAATGCTGTGGGTTTTGGGGCCCAGGTCAACCTATTGACAGAAAAAGATGTTTTATTGGGGAAATACTGGAAAGTCTCTGTATTGTTCTGTAACAGGGAGTCCAGAGGAAGGCAATATGATTGAAACTAAGCTTTCATTTGGAAAGAAAAATATGGGATTCACTTTTCTCACGTGGGAAAAGTGAGAGAGTTGACCCCTTCCAAGGCCAGATTCAAATTCAACTTCACTTTAAAAAACAAAGGGAGTAACAATAAACAGTCTTACTGGAGCTGTGTCCTGTGAAGTTGAAAAATGTAATTAGTCACAGCTGATCTCTAATAATTTCATGCCACAGGGCTTTGGGAGCCTTTATATAGTAATTAAAAAGAGCTTAAGCCAAATTAGTACTGGCTAAAAGATAGGTTGCTTCAAGGGAAAAAAAAAATGCCATGCAAGTTCATGTCTGCAAAGAGCTTTTCAAAAGGAAGAGGGAATGTGTTGGTTTCTGCCTGAACTGCCTCCAGCAATCGCTAAACACATTCACTACAGCCCACCTGGCAAGGTACAGTGCCAGGGACTGTCTCGTTCCCTTGGTCCTGCCAGAGCTGCCCCCTGGCCAACAAGAAACGTGAACCCAATGGAAACACTGAGAAAAGGGGCAAAATTGTGCTGGTTCACTGGCTCAGGCAATGGGAGCATTGACCTGAGTCCTAGGGTCTCGTTGTTGCTTGCGTGACATTTATATCTTTCGTGTTAAACAGTCACTGCAGATCTCACCCTTGTTAATATTATTAACTCGTTGACCCTGTCTTGGGTTTAACACAGGGAAGCCAATCTACAGAGAAAACACCACCAGCAAGCTCTTGGTGTTGCTTCAAGCTGATAGACTAGGAGTTTTTAAAGGGCAATGTCAGAAAAGGTTACTTTCCTGGCATTTCAAAAGTTTGTCCCAGAGAAAAGGAATGAAGTGTGAATGTGTATATGATGGTAAGCAAACTGCACAAGGTCTTGTCAAAAGCAAGTGTCATCTCAGCTAGCTTTTGCTTTGATAATGTAGACGTCTCCAGCTGAGTTCATTATCCCCTCTTTAAAATCAATGTAGAGAAATAGACATTTTTGGGGTATCTTGCATCAGCCCTGCTTTAGATATCTGCTGTAAGAGGAGATGAATCTCACCCTCTGTTCAGTGAATCTTCACTGAACATTATTAAGGACCCTACAACCAGACCAGTCTGACTGGAGCCCCAAGCACCAGACTATTTATTCAGCCGTCCCTCAGTCAGAAGGATCTGCTGGAAGCAGTGTGTCAGATTGCGTTGAACCAGGTTAATACTTTACAGAAAACTGTAGAGGTAATAAAGACATGATTTGAATGTTCAGATGTTCCACAAATAGCCTAGTGGGAATGTGTAGATGTAGACATCCTCAACAGAGATGCGCAGATCGGTGCTCGTCTAACCAGCAGAGACTAAGCTGCTTTCTTTCCTGCTGCTTTTAGTGATATAAGGTACCTCCAAAAGAAAAGGAAAATCTGCATAACTACGGGGGGGGATGAGGACATGAAGTCCCTTCTTGAGTATCCATATGCCATAAAAGGAAGCCACATATAGATGTCTAATTTGTACATTTGCTTGGATGAATTCTCCTCATGGTAATTTCCCATATCAAAGCTCTGGTCTTGATCTGATCCGGTCTTCATCTTGTTGTAAGGGGCCTAAGGCAAGGATGCGCTCAAGGACGTAATCTTCGCACGCGTGATGGGAGACATCCTGGAGGAATGCAAACAACTTAGCAGCAGGCACCAGTCGAAACCAAGACAAAAGGAACTAAGGACATCTCCATCTAGATACGAGCCAGAACACCAGTTGAAACCGACACACCTTGCAATACACTGTGACAAGATTACTTGATGGGCCAACTCATGGCCATGTGTGGAAGAAGGACTCAGTGTTCATGGAAAGGACACAAAAAACACCCCTTCAACAAACCACTAGGGACCACCGGAGACCATCTGATACCTCTTCAGGAGCTCCTAAGGGACTTAAAACACACATGTAATTAAGATGCAAGTATTATAATTAGTTCCAGGAAATCTAATGCATATGTATATAAGCGAGCAATATAAGCTTCATCTATCGCGATTTGCAGTATGCACATTAGGAGGAATTATCCCCCATGCATCCGGCGCCGTAATAAGAATGCCTGCTTCTTAATACTACATTGGTGTTAAGGAGTTTTATTCCTGATTTTGGTGACAGTCTTGATCTGGCTTTTGATCCCACCGTTTTGCCTCCCTTCACAGCCTTCCCCTGTCACCTTCTGTCCCCTTGATTTTCATCCTCATCTCAGAGGTTTAGTGCTCTTTTCTTCGAGTTCACCTAGGCACCAGTCAGCAGTCACTGAGAATGCAAGATGGAAAGGCTTTCTTCCCATTCTTCTTAATGCTGGGCATCCTTGTGATCTCAAAGAAGCAAAATGGAGAGAAGGTCCTCTGAAGCCATGTTCAATGCATAGCAGCACAGCTAGGATGAATGAAAGAAAGAAGGTTCAGATGCATTTGTTTAGCCTACAGCCTACAGCATGCACCAAGTCTCCCAAAGGGTCACCGTGAGGCTGCAAACACGTCTTGTGAAGATAGATCCCACAGATGGTTGACCAAAGAAGTGTCTGGTAAGGATAAAGTGTGCTCAGTAGAAATGGAGGAGTTACGTGGTAGTTGCCACTCTCTCATGCAAAGGGGGATTTTCAGAAGCTTATATTTCTGCCAAATGTGTGTGAATTTTATTTTAGAAAGAGACTTGACTCCAAATTCCAATTTTTCCTTTTTTTAATTTTTTTTTTTTAACTTGGGCAAAGCAAAATATTTTCCCTTACCTTATTTGTGGAAACTGCTGGATCATGTTCACTTTTTCTATTTAAATAAAGAAGCTAAGCCCTTTCATAGGATCTTTCTGCACAGACAATTCAGTGTCAGCATCAGCATTAGGAGACTGAAAGGAGTTGTTTACATTACAAGGGTCATGGAGCCTTATCTATGTTGGGACTGTTCATATGGAGGCAAACATTTAATAAAAAGGGAGGACTGACTGCCATGGCAACCATACATCTATGCCCCTAACCACCACTGTGCACCTCCTGTTTCCGCTGATGGCAGCCCTCTGTTTTCTTTCATCCAGCCAACAACGGCTTCCTGCACTTTGAATGACTCAACCCTTCCTTGTCCCAGTCTGTCACCTAGCGAAAGCCAAGGAAAAGAAAGGCTTCCCTAAATCTGCCTCAGCAGTGCTGCTTTAGAGTACTTACCTTTTTCTTTCAGGATTTGTAACCAGAAGCTTGTACATTTTTCTATGGTTTCTTTGTCTTTCTGTAGCAATGCCTGTGTGACAGCCAATGCCACTACTCCTTACCAGACCTCACAGGCATCTTCATTCTTATATTGCAAAGCTCCATATAACAGGGATGCTGTTTCCAGGATGTCAGTTGTATGAAAGAAGAGGCACATAAATACACTTAATAGGTCTTCTCAAACCTCTGTTTTAGCAGAAGAATGAACCTGGGGGAAAGATGCCCTGACTGAGTCCTCTGAGAGCAGGGTCTTTCTCAGTGACTCACTGCTCAGTTGCACCACTGCCCTGTGACTTCTCCCCAACCGTACCACCCTCCAACTGTGCAAGACCCACCTGACAGAGGACAGCTTGAGCTGACAAGCTGCTTCTGGACCATGTAGTCACGGAGGACTCTCAGCTTTGACCTCTGTGTGTGAGGAAGCAAGACGAAGTTGCAACTGGTTGGGCCATTCTTGTAAAGTGCATGTAGTTAGGGTATGCAGAGGTCAAATCCTGACCGATGGGGCAGGTAACAAGGTAACAACATGAGGAAATGTTGGGATAGTGCAGATAACAAAAAAGCAGTCATATATATGCAGGTGGCTCACCCTGACATATGCAGGACACGGTAGATAGAAAAATAAAAAAACAGGGGGGAATACCAGTTTAACAGAATTGACAAAAAGAGAGAATTTAACAGCAGAAAAATATCATAAATACTAAATAAATGTAAAAAATTAACAAAGCCAGAGCCAATGGGGAAGATGCAGAGGAGTGCTGTTCATATGGGAAGGCTTGGATATTATTAAGGGGAAATCTTCAGAGGAGAAAAGGGGGGAAAAGGGAATACAGCATCAAGCAAATGATGGGAACAGGGCTGTTCAGCAGTCCCTGTGCAGCAGGAACTCTGGGCCTGATCAGTGCAGCCTGGAGCAGAGCAATAAACTCAGTGTTTCCACTGTATTCTTGCCTGACTTATTTCTGTGGTTAGGAGAGACCTGGAGTGTTTTAATCTACCATCAGTAAGGGAATACCGAGAGCTGTCTTTTGCCATGGAGAGGAGAACACTCAGTGCTTTTACCACCTAACAACACTACTTCCTCCTCTCCTTGAACAGCATGAAGACTTAGGATGGCTTCTTTCTCACCCAAAGGATGAGAGAGCAAACTTCAGCCTGTTTATATATGTTTAAAGAAAGCTGGAGGCCTGACAACTTGTCAGAGAGAAATATCCTGGAATCAGTCCCTGGGTCATTTGCAGAGAGCAATTACAGTGATGGAGGACATCAGTGTAGGCATGTCACCTCCTGGTCCCAATGGGCTGCACATACCACTTCGTGTCCACTCTTTGCCAACTGCAAAACTGCTGCTGGTCCTGTTTCAGAAGTCTGCCTATTTATATTAAGATGTGGCAGCTTTTAGAGCTAGAAGCAGGCAAAAAGCCACTGTTACCAAATTCAACAGTCTTAGAAAATATTTTCTTCAGTGCAGGTGAGGCCTGCAGAGTCTGGAGGTGAAAGAGAAGCTAAAGAAAAGTGTCCTTTTTCATCTACTTTTTGCTGAAGATAGGACTTTAAAAGGTCAATATTATTAGTCATTTTTCCAAAAGGCCCGGTTCAGAAATCTTCCACAGCATACAGGTTCAATGTATTTGCTATAGAATTTGTGAATAGACTGTGTTATTTTTGGAAATAGATGGTCTAAGTCCTTGTTGCTCTTCCCCAGTGTTGCAACCAGTTCTCATAGCTCTGGAGCTGGAAGTCTCAGTTGCTCTTCCCTTTCATAAAGCCAGGTGTCCAAGTAGTCTGTCTGAAACAGTCATTGTGCCCACCTGTTCCAGCCACAGGCCAGGACTTAATTGTGTGAGGGGTGATACGTGACACTAAAGCATGGCTTCTGCCCAAGGACCTTATCATGACAAAGACCTTACCAGTACGTTCTAATCAGAGATTTACAGAGAGCTCAACAGGCTGTGGGCTCAGTACAGCCCTCACCTATTCACAGTCAAGAAAATAAATCACTTAAAACTTGATAAAAATAATTTATTAATTTGATAAATCAGACTCTGAATTTATCACATATTCTTCTGCCTTTGTTAGTGGTGGAAAAATAATCCCAGATCCAGAGATGTCTATTGACTTTATGATGTACTGTAACTTCATCCAAATTTTGCAACTTTTATCTGTCTCCATGGATTGCATATATAATGCCTGTGCACATCAATATTTATACTACAGAAACATCAAGGTGACAGTATGCTAGGCACGTCATCCTGGAGGTATTCCATAGTCAACCAAGATATGTGTGTTTGGACTACAATCACCACAGACTCTCTATGCTTTGGAGAAGAGCAGGTAGCTCCTGAAGATAGTCCAGCGCATTAGAGTTCTGACTTATTCCCTGGATGCCTTTCTTCAATACCTGGAAGGAGTCTTGACTGTATGAGGTCCTAATTTAGGTATCTCCTTTTAGTGCCTGCAGCCAAGTGGATGACTCTGGGCTTTTCTGTATGAGCAGTAAAAGAAAGCCCTGCCATGGATCAGACTCTGTTCTTAATAGGCAAGGCAAGAAAGAGGCTGGGTTTAATAAAAGAGTTAGTGTTTGTGTCATGCAGAACCAGACTCAGTGGCCACTCATGTCAGCTCCTTTTGGCCTTAAGCTATTTGAATCATTGGTATGTTTTCATCACAGAAGTGAAGGGAGGCCCAGAGAGATTAAACCACTTGCCTACATTCATGTGGGGAGCCTGTGGACAAACTGAAGAATGAGAACAGATCTCCTGGGGCCTTGTCTAATGGTTTAACCATGAGATCCTCATTCCTTCCATGCTGTGACTGCTTGCCTTCCAGCTGTCTTGCACACTCAGGGTCAAGGAGGGTTGAATACATTTGGATAGCATAAGGCACAAGCTGAATCCCTGCCAAGTTTTTAGCCTAAACTCATAGTGTCCTCTTTTGAAGTTTTAAATGAAGTAGAGCTAAAATGTCTCTGCTTTTAAAAGTCAGTTTGGTTTTGGTCTTCTTTATGATGCTGGTCTTCCTGGTTCCAATCAGATGGTGGTGTGGAAATTATGACAATCTTCAACACTATTCTTGTAGGATTCCCAGTCAGACTAAAATAAAACTTCATATCTTTTTTTTCATCCTTCTTTCTTTCTTCCTTTCTTTCTTTCTTTAGTTCATTCTTTCTTTCTTTCTACCTACCTACCTACCTGCCTCTTTGATAAATATGTTCATCACTTTCATCCCTGAGCATGTTTGACTTCCAAATACTAGTCTCTTCCAGTTATGCCAAAAAGGATACAAATCGAATGATATGTATGATGACATGCAAATTCATGAAGTGTTCCATATTTTTTCTCTCAGGGGCCTGTATTGGGACTGGTACTGTTTAATGTCTTCATCAACAACGTAGTGGGATCAAGTGCACCCTCAGGAAATTTGCAGATGGCACCAAGCTGAGTGGTGTTTTTGACATGCCTGAGAGACGGGATGTCATTCAGATGGACCAGGACAAGCTCAAGAAGTGGGCCAATGTGAATCTCATGAGGTTCAACAAGGCCAGGTGCAATGTCCTGCACCTGGGTCAGGGCAACCCCCAATATCAATACAGGCTGGGGATGAAGGGATTGAGAGCAGCCCTGCGGAGAAGGACTTGGGGGTGCTGGGGGATGAAAAGCTGGACATGAGCTGGCAATGTGCGCTTGCAGCCCAGAAAGCCAACCGTGTCCTGGGCTGCATCCCCAGCAGCGTGGGCAGCAGGGCGAGGGAGGGGATTCTGCCCCTTGGCTCCACTCGGGTGAGACCCCCCTGCAGTGCTGCGTCCAGCTCTGGGGTCCTCAGCACGGGACACACATAGAACTGTTGGAGCAGGGCCAGAGGAGGGCACAAAACTGATCTGAGGGCTGGAGCAGCTCTGCTATGAGGAGAGGCTGAGAGAGTTGAGCTTGTTTAGCCTACAGGAGAGAAGGCTGCGGGGAGACTTTATTGCGGCCTTTCAGTACTTAAAGGGGGCTTATAAGAAAGATGGGGAGGGACTCTTTATCAGGGATTGTAGTGGTAGGATAAGGGGTAACTGTTTTAAACTGAAAAGG
Source organism: Morus bassanus (assembly GCA_031468815.1). Taxonomy (NCBI): domain Eukaryota; kingdom Metazoa; phylum Chordata; class Aves; order Suliformes; family Sulidae; genus Morus; species Morus bassanus. Next base: position 2,258,929 of record CM062567.1, on the reverse strand, counting down.
GGTAGATTTAGGTTAGATATTAGGAAGAAATTCTTTGCTGTGAAGGTGATGAGACACTAGAACAAGTTGCCCAGAGAAGCTCGGGATGCCTCATCCCTGGAAGTGTTCAAGGCCAGGTTGGGCAGGGCTTTAAGCAAACTGATCTAGTGGAAGGTATTCCTGCCCATGTCAGGTCATTTGGAACTAGGTGATCTTTAAGGTTCCTTCCAACCCAAACCATTCTGTGATTCTATGATTCTATGAACCAGCAATGTGCCATTGTGGCAGAGAAGACCAAGAGCATCATGGGTTGCATTAGGCAGAGTGTTGACAGCCGGTCAAGGGAGTTGACTGGTGAGAGTGAGTCAGCACTGGTGAGACACGTTACCACATGGTCCAGTGTTGGGCTCCTCAGTACAAGAGAGACATGGACTTACTGGAGTAAACTCAATGAAGGGCCATAAAGTTTGCTTAAGGGACTCAAACATGTCCTCTGTGAGGAAAGGCTGAGAGCTGTGACTTCTCAGCCTGAAGAAGAGAAGACTCAGGGGGACAGTGCCCATTTATAGAAATACTTGATGGGAGGAGTGAAGAAGATTCAGACATACTCTTCTCAGTGGTGCCCAGTGACAGGGCAAGAGGCGATGTGAACAAGAAATGAAGTACTGAAAATTCTGCTTCATCTTCTTTACTATGAGGTAGACAAACACTGGAAGTGGTTGCCCAGAGAAGTTATAGAGTCTCCATCTGTAGAGGAACTCAAAATCTAGCTGGACATAACCCTGGGCACAGTCCTGTAGATGGTCCCGCTCTGAGCAGGGGTGTTGGACTAGATGATGAAGAAATTCAAGACCAAAGCACGACAGCCTGTCAGCTGGCTGGAACATTACAGATGCACTATCAGCAATCTTTTTCCCTAATGAAGCCTCCCGAGCCAAAGGTGTTGTGGTTAGAATTTGCAAGGTTAGGAGTGTGTCTGAGCTGAGACAAAGTAGGTAATCTGCTCAGACGGCTGGGGCAGCTTGTCCCAAAACCAGCTGCTCTTACCTTCTCCTGCCTCCTTTCCCCATAACTCTCCATCCTGGTGGGACTTCTTCCCATGGCAGGACTGTCCCAGCTTTGGTCTCCTGTCAAAGTGAAAGTCCCTTTTCCCCACGCTTTCAGGTAATTCTGGGTACAGTAGCTCTAAATGAAAGGACATTTAGGTGGAAGGTAATGTCAGCTTTGCCATCCTACCCCCATCTGGAGTTTCAAAATGATATTTTGGCTTAGCAATGCACTGTGGAGGTGAGTCCAATGGAGAATAAATAAGACCTTGAGGAAAGACAGCGGCATGATTATGCTTCAGCTAAATCCAGTCTTAATTTCCTCAAAGTAGATGTCCTAATTTGCAAATTACTGTTCTGTGATAGAGATCCTATGTCCTATGTGTAGTTAAAATATAAACAAGCCTCTTGGGATCAGGTGGGAGCTTATTAAAAGTAGCAAACCACATATGCCCCTTTTCTTGCATTCATAGTTTGGGTTGAACTCGTCTGGTTTTGGTTTGTATTAAAAGTCTTTGCATTTCCAAAAAAAGAGGCTCCCACAGTGCCTGAGATGGGCTTTTTATTTTGGGGTTTTTTTTTCCCTGTAACTGGAAGGAACATTGCCTTGTGTTTGGGTGGTCAAATATAGTTTGTACACCTTGGAAGCAACGAAGGGTTGTTATTTTTTCATCTATCTTTCATAACAGCTGAAATCTCCCAAGAACTCCTCTAGTGCTGAATTCACAGGCTGTCTGGAATTTAATTATGGGGTCAACATGGAACATTCTTCCTGGAAAAAGAGATGATGAGGTGGAGTAGTAAAGATGGTTAACCAGAAAAGCAAACAAAATTAGCCGTAGACATTTATTAGCATTTAAAATAGAATCTTGTCGAGTAATATGTGTGTGTGAGCGTGTGAGTGTATGTGTTAGGGGAGGAGGGGATTTTCATAACTGGGTGTTTGAGGGAGGGAATAACAGCCATTCAGGCTGGGCAAACGAGGCCAAGATGTACCCTGTAATTTTCATAATGACAGAATTTGGAGCAGGAGACTTGGGATCTGAGGTAAACTCGATGTGAGAGTCTGCCAAGGAAATAGAGTGGCTACATTAAGCATGGCTTAGCATGGCTAAGGCAGCCTTTATCTTGTGGGAAGAAATTTAGATTACATTGTGTGAAAAAACTTGTTCTACTTTCTCTCCCCGCAAACATTGACAACAATACAGTCATTAATAGATCTCTACCTGTATCTATCTATTTCCATCTATAAACTCTTGGCAAGGTAATGAATGCTAAAATCCATGTATACAGAAATATACACACACATATATACTAGGAAACAGCATTTTTCTACAAAACAGAAAATTTCAGTAAAAATTAAATTTTGCATTGAAAAACAGTAATGTTGGAAAAATTCAGTCAATTAAGAGTTTGATAACATTTTTGGTGCACATGCTTGTTTTCAGAACCAGATCTCAATGCTATTTTGACTCACTTGGTCTGCTGCAGTGCAAGAAGAGGTGAAGTTACAGCGATCAGAAAACTGCCACAGTTTTGATTCAACCTGTGTCTTCCATTAAGTTGATAAGAAGTAACTCACCTGCCCTGGTGCAGGGCTGTAGGAGAAAGACTAAGTGCTGAAGTGCTGAGAAACAGAGGGGCAGGCAGAGAGCTGAGATAGAGATGGGAGATAAAGTAAGACAAAGTGGCTGCTTACCCCTAGGAAGACTATCCAAGCAGCCAGGGAAAAGATAATTTTCACATGTGTATTCAGGAGGGATTTTGATAATGTACATCTCTTTCCTAATGCCATACAAGTCAGGTGTAATGCCGCTCTTTCCCAGATGAAGTTATTGTAGAGAGAGTCCTGAAACTGACCCGTGTCTTATGAAGAGAGACCCATATTCATGATTTCTGAGTGTGGAGAGCTGGCATTAGTGGCAGTGATTTGTGGTGACTCTGCTTTAGCTCTGCTTGAATTATATTAAAAGAAATCTCATTTTGAAAAAGATAAAGCTCTGCATTACTAAAAGCTATTTAAGACTGGGTTCCAAAAGAATTATTTTCCCCCAAATCACTCATTGCCTTGGAAACGCCTTCCCCTCCTGTGCCAAATCAAAATCTCTACAGAAGCCAGGACTGGTTGTGATATTACTTCAAGCATTGAAAATCTTGAATTTTAAAGCCAGATTTATGCCACACATCTCAGCGTAGTTATTCTTTTGCACGTCTCTCACGAATGGGAAATTTTCTGTCTCTATCGCCTTTTATTGTCAATATGTTTCTGTGCTCATTTGTTTTTTCACTAGTCTCCACAGACTGCACCATACCAAGGGATAAATATGTTTTTTCAATTTTCCAGCTTTACAGTACTGAAAGCCAGCCTTAACAGTTGACCAGCAAGATTGACTTTATATTGTGCTTGTCTAAACTCGTTAATGAGAACACTGCTTTTAAAAGTTAGTCTAAGAAAATACCAAAATGAGCAATGCCTCATTTCCTCTCTCAGTCCACCCTTTTTATCCAACTTCTTCAGTCTTTTCTTTCTAGCCCTTTCCCTTCTCCTTGGCCTATTCCTATTACCCTCTGTATATGTGTCAAACTCATTGATTGCCAACTGTAATTCACGATTTGATAAGTCTGGGAGACTAAGAACTGAACAGTGAACCTTTTTTGGCATATGTCTACAAGATATTAACACATGGTGAATTGCCAGGAAACGGGAGGGTGGAAAGTCACCCTTTCATTGACAAAACCTGGTCTAATTTTTTTATTCTCTTGCCAGCTACTGATTTGCTTCCACTGAGGAGCCATCGTCAACTCCCAAGGAGATTTCACTGAAGTTGTAATTATTCTACCTCACAAAAGGACCTGTTTCTCTGTTAAACTTTCCAGCATGCTGCTACCTCTTTCTTACCTTCCTCTTTACTTTGATGGCAGCTTCCCAGGAGCAATAAATTCAGGACTCTGTGTATCATTGAACAGAAGTGTCCACTAGCACTCACAGGACAGCTTCTGCCTGCAGACAAGGAGAGCATGACCTCTGTGGCATTCAGACACACGCTTACCCTCTGCAATGGCTATAAAAGGTGTTTCAGACTTCTCATCAGGCAGGACCTCTCTTTTTTTCCTCCCTCCGAACATGTAACTTAAAATGTCTTTACTTTTCATAGATTTATGAAACACTTCTCAACACTTCTCCAGTGCCTGACCACTCTGTCATTACAGACATTTTCCCTCATATCCAATCTAAACCTCCCCTGACGCAGCTTCAGTCCATTTCCTCTCGTCCTATCGCTTGTTCCTTGGGAGAGGAGACCGACCCCCACCTCACCACAACCCCCTTTCAGGCAGTTGCAGAGAGCGATAAGATCTCCCCTCAGCCTCCTCTTCTCCAGGCTAAACCCCCCCCAGCTCCCTCAGCCTCTCCCCATCACACTTGTTCTCCAGACCCTTCCCCAGCTCCGTTGCCCTTCTCTGGACACACTCCAGCACCTCAGCTTCATTTAATTTTATCTCCCTTGCATCTCATTTGACATGAGCAATTCCCAGCTCTCTTTTTCACTGTTTATCATTTTGGATCACTGTTGGCTGCCCATTCTCTTTACCTCTTTTGGCCCCTTTCCACAAATCCTCTGTCCTCATGGTTATTCTTGGCACTTCCCACTTGAGTAAGATGTGTGAATTTCATTCATGTTTGTGTTCATTCCTCTGCCAGATCATGAATGAGGATGTTAACTAACACTGATCCATGTGGATATTCCACTAAACTGCTTTCCCGCAATGCCATGTAATATTATGCATGATTCATTACCCTCTGTTCTTGGTTTTCAGCATTTCAGTTAATGATTGGGCTATGCAGCTGCTCACAGAGAGGCTGATTTTAATTTATGTAGCAAGAACAACTTCATGAGACATTGTCTCACATGCTTTGGTACAGACCAGATATTTTATATCTACTGTAATCACTTTAATCTTGTTATTCTATTATAACAAAAAAATAATAAAATTGAGTCCGTGTGTATCTGAACTTAATCTATCCATTATACTCATGCAAAGTCAATGAAAAGCACAACTAACTCGAAACAGTAGCTTCCACACACACACCCCTTGTTGCAAAGAATAGGAGATTGAGACATTTATTAGCATGATAACTCAAGGTTGTCTTAGCAGCTAGGGAAGGGGTCAATGTGGAAAGGGGTTGCTTTTCCATCACATGATACAGCAGGGTCTCTGCATCTGCCTAAGATAAACTAGTCAAATAAACCCCTTTTTAAACTCTTCCCCAGTAAATACAATCTGATTTTCAAAATAGGACTAAATTCAGTCCAAACGTATTTTTGTGAGTGGAGAGAATGAAGAAGAGAGATCAGCAAACAGGTAGCAGAAAGCACGGATTATGTCAAAAGAGACAATATGAACAGTTTCTTATTGGGCCCGCATGACCAGATTTCTTTACTTTTTAAAGGGAAACCATTTCTTGCTTGTGTGTCCATACTTCTGCCTCTTCCAAGTGCCCAGCTGCCTGCTCACTGTGTCAGTGTCTGAATTTGGTCAGGCACCTGCTGCTTTTATGAAGTTGCACCTTATTATTTCCTACGCTTCAGTGATAACAGCAAAATCTCTGGAGTTATCCTGAAATTTCTTCCGTTTTTTAAAATTATTTTAAAATATTTGGCTTTTTTGAGCAAAAGCCTAAAATCTCTATCAGTGAAGTCTCCAAGGTTTCTCTTGTTATAAGCAAAGGCAATATTTACCCTCAAAGCAAAATGCCATTCAGCAAAGAGGTTCCAGGAAGACTGGCACCTCTACCTCCCTCGTATGTCACTGCTGCTTCCCCCAAACCGAGCACTGATGGGATGATCAGCTGGATGCTGTCCTCCATCCTTCATTTCATCACATCTTTTGCCAACTAAACTTCAAGGGGATAGTCTTTAAGAATGGAGATCAAATAAGAAACAGGAAGTGTGAATAAAAAGCTTCATTTTCTGGTCCCAGGCCAGTGGAAAAGATGTCTGTTAATTTATGAATGAATCAGATTTGTGCTGGAAGCCATTTACAAGGAATGTTTTCTTGGTCTCTTGCTTCATGCTAGTCAAAGCAAAGTCACCTATTGATGTCCAAGCTGCATCTAGACCACCACTGTTATGCTAACCCTAATGTTAATCCAGGTCCTCAGCACAAATGACTCACAAGTTTCATTAGAGTAAAAGATCTGCTAAAACCTCCAGACAATTCCTCTGGAGAGCTGAGAGTGTATTTAGGTTCAAGAGACATCTGTATTTCGATTCAAATTACATTCTTAGCTATATTTCTCCTCCCACTGCTTTTAAATCTCCAGAAAAGCATAACTTTAGAAAGGAAGGCTACATTCCCTAACAGCCAAGAGGAAGATTTACAAGCCAGATGGTGATACTTAAAATAAATAATGAAAAATGATGCAAGTTAATTTTTCCTTTCTTTCAGTGTGAAAATATCACCATCCCTTCCTGCTACTATCTCCATCTCAAGATGACTGAGTACTCTACCCTCACTAAATCCTTCTGCACTAGTTAAACACCTTTTCCTAGGAGGGCTAGAGACATTGGAAGACACACCTTCTGTCATTAGAAATCAAAAGCTTGTGTCCATAGAAATAATAAATGGAATGGTTAGAAAAGTTCTCCCTGCTGTCCCCCCATATAAGTTTCTGGCTTTCATTAAAAAAAGAATGCAAAAATGTAGGGAAAAAAAGAGGATTTAAAAAAAAATCTCTGGCTTTTGGCGGCCAACAGTTTATATTTTCAGTTTATAGCCAATGGATTTTGGCAACTGAAATCAAAAAACACTAGTGGCTTTGAACAAAATAAAACAAAAAGTAAACCAGCAAACCACTAAAAAAATCTTTTTCTCAAAATATACCTTTATCTCTTCAAAAATGATTGAGGATAAAATGCTTCATTTTGCAACCACAAAATTTTTAATTTAAAAAACCAGCATAAGCTTCATTTCTGGCTACCATACTTTGCTTTCATGAGCGCATCAGGACACATCTGGGACTGGAGAGCTCTGCTTGGGACCAGGGCTTAACACTGTATTTTGTTGTGCATTGCAAAATCAGTCTGGGGCTCATCATGAGGGAAACTGAATGAAATTATAGGTCTTGTGTAATACAATAAGTCCAACTGAATGGTCTAATAATCCCTTTTGGCACTAACGTCTATGAATTGATAAAACATTGTGAACATTTGCAATGATACTGAGAGGACCATATTTCCTTCCGTGTTGTGGTCTCTTTGTATGTCATTCATCTGATGACATGCAGATGTCTAAAATTAAGCTGAAAAATCCAGCTTTAGTGTTGCTCAGAAAACACAAAGTGTTGGAAAGCAATTCTGTGTCCCACAGGGAATCTCCCTGGTATACCCTATTGCCACTTGCATGTACCCAACTCCTGTTTGGAGATCGGAAGTGTGCTGGGGGTAAGAAGAGAACATGCCCTTCAGTTATTCCTGTTAATCATAGGACATCTTCCTGCTGCAGCTGGAGTAGCAGAATTAGAGGGCTGTACAAATTTGAGCCAAAGATTTGCTAAAAAACCCAAAAGTATAAAAATCTGTGTACATTCATTACAATTTCCTCAACACAAGGTAGTTCCACGTCCTCATCACCAAAAGCCCAGACATTGTAAAAACCTCTCAGTGCCTTTTGAGCAGTCAGAGCATTTTTAGTGCCTGGGCTTCAGCAACAAAATACTCTTTTAGAAGAGCCAAAACCGAGTCTAATCTTGACAGCACTCATAGTTTGGTGCTCAACCACAGAACTGTTTCCAAAACTAAGTTAGAGGTTATAGGAGGAAACTAAAGCAGTGTTTTGTTTTGCAGTAGAAGTGCAGTTTGGTACTGAACCCCCGAGTCACCTCATTTATTGTCCATTGGTTCATTTAGTAGGATGGCTTGGAGTGGGCAAACTACAATCCTCTGGGAAGAAATCAAAAGGGCAGCTCTACTGCAAGCACCCAACGTATGTTTCCTAAGACTCTCATGGCACCAAGAGGTTTTCAGTCTTAAGCAGAGAAGCCTAAAGAGAGATCTGATTGCTGTCTTCAACTACCTAACAGGAGTAAGGAGAAGATGTAGAAGGACTATTCTTGGGGGTGTACAGTGATAGGATTAAAGGCAACAGACACCAGTTTAAAGAAGGGAAATGCCCTTTAGATATTGAGAAATAAATAGTTCATTATAAGGTTAGTCAGATAGTGGAAGACAGGCAAAGCGAGGTTAGGGAATCCCCATCCCTGGATATTCTAAAAACTCAACTAGACCAAGTCCAGCAACCTGATCTAAACTTATTCTTCTCTGAGTGGAGAGTTAGACCTGACAAATTCTAGAGATCTCCTCCAACTCAAAATATTCAATGGCAAGTATCTGTACATATTATTATTCCTTCAGCCAGCTTCATACCACATGGGTGATGGTTATGTTCAGTCTAGACACCAAACTAAGTTGAGTCTAAAACAAAATCCCCAAGCCACATCTAATGGATTTAGAGGGACCAGGCCATCACCTTCTTTGATGAATTGATCTCTTTTTATTGCACCAAATAAATTGTTACGCAAATGTATAAAGAGACCTAAGTTTTCAGCTAGAGCAAATTTGCCTGTATCCAGTACAAAACTGTCTGAAAACACCAAAGGCAAGGTTTCTGTAAACTGCTTAATAATCTTTTACGGTAGATTAAATTCAGGTATGGTGTACTTCACAGTCTGCTCTCGACAAAATTGTATCTGGCTGTAAGGCATAGTTTGGCATCTCTGTGTTATGACTGTGGAGATGTTTTAGGTATTTAAAGTCTATAGAGTGACACAACCCCGTTGGCATTCTGTTTTGTGCAACATGAATGACCTGATGTGGCAGTTAGCAATAGCAGAGTCCCTTGTGCGGAAGAGGCTGGCTGCCACCCTGCATCAGTGCATGGATGCTTTCTCAAAACTGTTACCATTTCTGAATGTCACTGTGGTCAAAGAACAGTTGCAGTGAACTCCTTGCATCTGTCAGACTGAATACTCAGCATGGAAACCAAAGAAGAAACAAAGCATAAATAGAACTCCCAAAAGACATTCCTACCTGAATACGGAGAAGATAGAATAAGCTTTTCTTTGAAGCTCTCATTTAATCAGAGCACTTGAGGACAAATGCGTAAGTAAAGGATTGTTGGATCATGCCCTTCAATATTATTGTTTCTTGTCATTGCACCTATGCTGTAAATCACTGAATAATTCCCCCTTGACACTCAGAGTGACACAACTTATTTCATATTATCTGCAGAAACCGAAGATGACTGATGGGCTTAGATTGTTCACTGTACCATGTTCACATCAGTGATGTTTCTCACAGTCTGTTTTATTAGTCCTTCCATAGGGCTCCTTTCAGAGTCATAGAATCATTTAGGTTGGAAAAGACCTTTAAGATCATCGAGTTCAACCGCAAAACGGACACTGCCAAGTCCACCACTAAACCATGTCCCTAAGCACCACATCTACAATACCTCCAGGGAGGGTGACTCCACCACTTCCCTGGGCAGCCTGTTCCAATGCTTGACAACCCTTTTGGTGAAGACATTTTTCCTAATATCCAGTCTAAACCTCCCCTGATGCAACTTGAGGCCATTTCTTCTCACCCTATCACTTGTTACTTGGGAGAAGAGACCAACCCCCACCTCGCTACAACCTTCTGTCAGTAGTATCTCCTCTTGTGAGATAAACAACAAGCAACCTCAACTTTAGGGGTCTAGTGCTGAAATTCTACTTCATTATTTTTTCTTATCCTAAGTCGTCCCTATTATTCATTTATGTCATCTTTATAAAATGTTTTTTCAAATCAGACATAGATAAATAAGGGTTTATTTTTTGGCTTGAAACATGAACCAAAACATTAGCAGGGAATGGTGTTCTGGGTTGAAACAAAACAGAGCCTTACACAGAGACTCTGGCAAAATGGAAGCAGAAGGTCAAAAAGCTGATTTGGGCCAAACTGATAATATGTGTTTACAAGACACAGTTTGTTAACCTTTTAGTTTTTAAAAATAAAATCTCTACAAAAAATCTATTTTAAACAGAAATGTCAAAAAGTACCATTTCAAAAAATGTCAGAGTTGAAAGCTCCAACCAAAATGCTTTTCTTTCCCTCAGCCAATTGACTTAATGAGTTAAAATAAAATAATCCAGCTCTATCTAAATTACTTCCATCCAACTCCTAGCCTTTTCCTAAGTAACACTTATTTTGGCTATTGTAACTACTTCCTTGCTGGTTTTAGGTCTTCAGGCTGAAATCTCCATGGCAGACTAAAAAAGTGAAACACGGATTTGCTGATTACTTTTGGAGAGAGCTGAGGCTCACCTTTCCCCAGAACCCCTGTTTTCCTGCACTTTCCCTCCCTCTCCCATCAAATTCCTGGCTCTCTATGGTCTGCAGTGTCCAGTTTGCTGAAGATGCCTAATATTTCTGCCTCACTGTCATAATTTCACCTCTAGCTGCCAAACATAGGCTACACAAAAAAATAAAATCCAGTCTATTCCCTTTCACTCAGTGGGGAGCTCCATAAAGATTCTCTCATTAGCAAACACATAGCTGCCAGCAATTCCCTTTAATAGCTCCCTTTCCTTGAGATGTTTTATGGCCACAAATGAAGACTGATCGCAGGCCAAAATCTCCCTGCTAAATAACTCACACAAATGAAATATCTTATTTGTCTGACCATTCCCCAGCAGTAAAGAGATCACAAGCATGCCCATGCCATCTCTCTCATAACTGCACCCCGGGCTGTAATTACCTGTGCATCTAAATGTAAATGACTGCAATGACAAGCATATCCACTGCTCACAGAGCACCGGCACTACTTGGTGTTTGCTTTATAACAGAAGGAAAGGACATATCTGCTTCAAGCTGTGCTGTTGGTGAGGTGTTCTCGTAAGGTTTAATCAAGTCATTCAGCAGCCTCAAAAGACTGGTGAAACAGTGTGCTGTGGAATGACGTCATGGGGTGAATTTTTGGAATGCAATTCCCACGGCAATATATAACTCTGAAGGGCAAAGCTATATGTTGGTGTCGATCCATCAAAATTTATGGAACCATATCAACATGCAATGTACTCTCTGGATCTTCTGCAGAGACTTTTCCTGAGAAATTCCTTGTGTTCAGCCAAAATGCTGACTTCTTGAACTTCAGAATAACATAACAAGCAAAATAGTATCTACCTGCTACATATCCAAGAGGCTTCACCTCAAGAGAAAAACTAAGTATAATCTTTTGGTGAACAGAATATTTTTGGTCAATGGTATGAGTTGAAAGGCTGATGGAGGGATCATCTCAAGCCCTTGTATGCAGATGAATTCTTTCTTTCTTTGTACACACTTGTAGATAAAAGATTTTACAAAAATATATTTACAGCTCTCTTAAAGAGAGAAGAATGTAGAGGTGCCCAAGAATATAGACATAGAGAGGACTTGGATCTTACTGCAGATTTCCTCTACAATTCTGGCCAAGTGTTATTGCTGCCACTCTATGGTCTCTCTTGTTTATTTACAGAATACATTCTACGATGGAGACTAGGTTTCTCTGACAATTTTTATGGCATCAACTGCAAATGACTTTTGATCTCAAATGCATACTCCAGGAAAGTAGGATGAATAATTTGAGAGCTTAGAGATTATATCCTCCCAGGATTCAGGAAGAAAGAAACCCGAACATGACCTCCCAGGTTTTGATTAACTTTAGAACATCAACTTAATGAAACTGAGGTAAAGCTGTATTTAAGCTCTTAATCAGCATTTTTAATGAGAATGGGAAATTTTACAGGGAACAGGTAATCATAGTATTTCAAAGATAGGGAAGCTGAAAAAAAAAGTGACTCAATCAGGGGAATCCATAAATGAAATTCAGGGTTTTCAAGTCTTTAGGGCATGTTTTACTTTAATAGACTACTCTGCCTTTTTTTAAGACAGCTCCCACCCTATTCCCTCCTTAGACACTGGACAGCTCAATAGGACTATGAACTTCAGGCCAAAGTGAGTAGTCAACTGCATGTTTTGTTGCTGGTCTGAGTGGAAGTCTTGGCTTTTTGCAGTTAGCCTGGAAAGGAAAAGGACTCCTTTTTGAAAATTGCATTTTGATGTGCTTGCAGATTGATTGTTGCTCTAAGGATGCTATCTTGCCATGACACATTCGTGAAATAGCTCAAAGTTTTACTACCCAACTACTTTTCCAAACAGCAGTAAAAAATCCCAGTACTGTACGTCACCTCAATTTACTCCTTTTTCTCAGCCTTGCACCTCATTAAATTTTGATTTGTGCCCAGAAGCAATCACAGGACATGAAATTGCTCCAGTGAGTCTTAAAGAATACTAAGCAGTCCTTCAACATTGACTTTGCTTTCTATACACATCAGTTTCAGGGCTCTGGCCTCTGGATTTGGGTCAATATAACAATAATACTACCAAGAAAGATATGACTGTATGTTTCATTCCATATCTTCATTTCATTAGAAGCTCCGCCTTCAGTAAAAATATTTCCAGATCAAGGCAACTTTTGGACAAAAGCTTTTTCTTTTTTGTTTGTTTGGTTTTCTTTGGAAGGGGATGTTATTGAAAATAATTTAATTATTTAAGACTACTAAACTTTCATTGCTAATGACACCTTACTTCTAGGTTGCATGATGAGATCAAAGTCCTAGAGAGATGATTGTAAGCTGATGGCAAGAACATTCCTCAAGTTCGTAAGAGAATCACTTGTAAATCCTCACGCAAATAATTTTGTCCTTTCAATAAGATAGAAGGCTTTCAGTAGAAGAGACTGAAAGCAGATCCCATATTTTGTCATACTGAGGAAAGCAGTGTAGCAAGAACTAGACTTAGCTTGGAAGCTTTTCTATGAAGCTGTTGGGGTATAGATGTTACTTCTAAGAGTCCATAAAAAGCAAGCACATTGTCAATAAACTTAAACTCCCTGTGTCAGTGATTGCAAATCTGCTACAAAATGCGTTTGGGTCTATAACTAAGGAAAAGCTTACACACTGCAAAATTATGAAACCTTCTGACTGAGTACTCCAGTCACCATGGCAATCACGGAAGTCTCAGCATTTTATTCTGAGTTCCGTTTTCTTTCCATTAAAATACTCACACAGTTTTTGTTTCATCCCGTTTCACAGCAAAGAACTATTCTTTTAAATGTCAAATTTTTTTTTGCAGGACTGAACCAGAAATCCATTTCCTGACCAATTCTAAAAATACAAATTGTAAATGAGGCATCCTGCCTCCTCAAAATAAAATAAAATCGTGTATTTCATTCCAGTGAACAAAAACTCACCTAAAAACATTTCACTGACCTGTGGGCTGGGTATCACTGTATCAGACAGACCAGTTAAGCCCATCCTATCCAAAAATCCTGCTATTGGAAGCATTTGTTATGGCCTAGGTAGGCCTGATACCCAGCTGCTGGTAGGGAAAAAAAAAAATTGAACTCCCCAAGGAAAAAATATCGGAGTGACATAGGTCAGTTGTAGTCATGGAAAATAACAGGGGGAGGAAGAGGGTACAGTCATGAGGAGAAAACATTCAGATTAGCACCACACCTCCAAAGCATGAACAACATTGTCATTTTTGCATGTGTTGACAGAAATTTGGCTTTCATAAATTAGGAGTGTTCCAATGAAGAAAAGAGGGGCCTTTCTTAGCTGGGGTAGACAAGTACATTTCCAGAGTATCAGTGAATCCTTCCTTTTTCTGAAAGACTTCTAAATGTCCTCTAATTATATGAACATTCAGGAAAAAAAAGGTGACAAGATAGGTGGGACAGTTTTCATCCAAAGAGTAAACTGACAACAGCATTTTAATTTGCAGAAATATAACTGAAATGGGATGTAACAGAGATTTAAAAGGTCATAAATTGTACTGAGAAGCTGGATAGGACACATATTGCTTTCTCCTTTCATTAAAAAATAGGGTGAAGAGACATCACGCGTGTGAAATTATCGAGCATTATATTTAAAACCAAGTGAAACACAGAATTCTTTGCATATAAATAATAATTTGGTGGTCAATCCTGTTAGCTTAGGATACTGGGGAATAAAATATAACATGATCCTAAAAAAAGAATTGGAAATATACATAGGAGAAATAGTGTTTGCTGGCTGTTAGACAGGAGGGACATGACCTGCATCTGTGGAAGTCTCCAAGCCTTTGATTTTTGGAAGCCCTTGGCCACAAAAAGGCTGTCCTAGTTTCAGCTGGGATAGAGTTAATTTTCTTCCTAGTAGCTGGTACAGTGCTGTGTTTTTGACTTAGGATGAGAATAATGTTGATAACACACTGATGTTTTAGTTGTTGCTGAACGGTGCTTACACTAATTCAAGGACTTTTCAGCTTCTCGTGCCCTGCCAGCAAAGAGGCTGGAGGTGCACAGGAAGCTGGGAGGGGACACAGCCAGGACATCCAAACCAGCCAAAGGGATATTCCGTACCATATGATGTCATGCTGAACAAAAAGACTGGGGGGAGTTGGCCAAGGCAGGGGGGGAGGGTGGGGCCACTTCTCAGGAACTGGCTGGGCATCAGGTCAATGGGTGGTGAGCAATTACATTGTGCATCACTTGTTTTGTATATTCTTTTATCATTATTATTATTTTCCCTTCTTTTTCTGTCCTATTAAATTGTCTTTATCTCAACCCACAAGTTTTACCTTTTTTCCGATTCTCTCCCCCATCCCACTGCGGGGAGCGAGCGAATGGCTGTGTGGTGTTTAGCTGCCTGCTGGGTTAAACCACAGCAAAGAGTCACGCTACGCAAACTCTATACATACAGAGACTGTCTATACATCTGCTCCAGACCACTGGAGAATACAGACACTAAAGGAGATAAAGATCTAAAGATAAAGGGAATCTTGGCTAAGAAAATGGGTGTTTTCATATGGCATAATTAGTGCTGCAGTTCAAATGTTGAGGGTCTGTGTAGGAGATTCAAGTGTCTATCCCCGGTAATTAAAGGTGAAACTGCTACAAGCACAGCTAAAGGAGACCTTATCATTTGGTTACAAAATATATTAAAAAAGCAGATTATTTAATTTATCAGGAAGAGATACGACATTTGCAGAAAGTGAAGGAGCGAGAATTTTAAAATTTTTCAGGTAGTTTTCCTCTTTTATGGTGGCATCTGCAAAACCCAGCTGTGGTCAGACAAAGGAATACCACAAGGGACACCATTCCTGTATTACTTCTGCCTCTGCCAGAAACAAGGAATATCAGAACTCTAGTGAGAAAGATAAATCTTGTTCCCATGAGATGTTTTTGTCTGGTCTTATGCACATATTGCACCAGTTTCTGCTCTTGGTTTCCCTGACATGAATCAAGTTATTTAGGTGGAGCTCCTGGGAAGACAGCTGTTCCAAAATCAGTCTCAGGTGATGCAAGCTATCTTCTGCAATCTCACACTGAATGACCTGACCCATCCAAACCTGTGCATTTCTCCCATCTCCATAAAGAACCAAGTCCATCTCCAGAGGAAAAGTTTTTCATATAATACTCAATCCAGAGATCCACCAAGTTCGCAGGGTGTCTTTTTGTTAACTCCACTCTGAAGTGGGTCATGGCCACAAGAGAGTTTACAGGTCATCCTGCATCCCAAGCAGAAAAAAAATAGTGTAAAATGTAATAACAGTGGTAGTATTTTGACCTACCTTTTTTTGTAGCCTTATTTTAAATTTTATTATTTTCAACTGCTTTTAATTAAATGCTCAAATTGTTCCGGTAGCTTGAGAACCTTCCCCCTCCCTTCCAAGCACACACAAATTAAAGAATGCTTCCCCTGTACTTAATTCATTAAAAAACAGGAATACAAACTGAGGTTTTGGATTGCCTTTTTTTTTTATTATTTTATTTCAAGCTGAGACATTCCTCATTTTATTATTTTCCCACATTTTTTAACTACTGCATAAAGGGCTCCCATCTGCAGATGCATTTGAAAAACACAGGTCACAAATTCTGGCTAAGAGTCCAGCTTGTAAAATGTTCCCTGACCTTTTAGACAGAGCAGTACAGTATAGTTATTTATACAGATCTTTTTTTCTCCTCTCTTAGGAAAAAAAAAAAAAAAAGAAAGAAAATGTTTTGGTGCAAAATGTGTTTTGCCAACTATGCTGCAACAAGTAGATCTGGCATTTCCTTCACAGAGGTCAGCTGATGCCTTTCCTTCAAAATCAGCAGTATTCTTCTGATTTACACCATCTGTGGATCCATCCTAAAGTAACACTCCGAAAAGCATGTGGAATTCATTTATGTGGGTACGAGTGTTTTGTTTGGCTTGGCAACTTTCTTTTGAAAATGTACGTGTTGGACTATCTTCAGGGCTTTCCAGAAGTGCTCAGAATGGATCAGGGTGGAAGGGGTGTAGGTGTCCTTTATGACCTTCCCCTGCTCCTGGCTGGTCTGGGTACAAAGCCAATCTTACAGTATAAGCCTAAAGGCTGGATTTGCCAAGAACCACTCAACCTGTGCCACACACCCTGGGGAACAGAAAGGAGGAGAACCGCTCCTAGTCGTTCACAGGTGGGAGGTGGGCATACTTCTCCAGGTCCCCACCAGTATTTTGTGCGGTGGAGCAGGGTGAGGTGTAAAACTAGGCTTCAGGATGGCGCGGTGATGACAGCCTTTGCTGGCTTCTTTCCCCCACAACCAGGGATTTGTGTACCCTGTGCCAGCTGGGCTCTAGCTAGTACCGGATTCGAACTCCTTATGCTACCGGTGAAGCTCAAGAGCTGCCAGCTGGCCACCAGTACTCTCATTTTTCTGAATTTCAGTGCCTCTGTCTAGGAACTTCATAATTGCCAGAGTTCAATGGGACGCTTATCTCAGGGTGTACATAACGTATTAATACAGTGCATATCATTGCAAGTTTAGGAACTAAAGCAATAGGTTGTAGGATGTGGTCCTACTATATATGGCACCTTATGCAGTATGCAAGCTTTCATAGCCCCTTAACACTCAGCGGAAGAGTAGAGCCACAATATTGCCCCTATTGTAAAGAGAGAGCTGAGACTCAGCAGTGGAATTTATCTGGCCAAATGTAGGCATCATCCTAAAGTTGATGGCAAAAACAAGTCAGATGAACCATACTTTAAAAATGTGATTTGTCTCCTTCGACCATGGAAGCAGCCAAGTGTGACTAGTGAAGTTGTAGATGTCTGCATTGCAGACGTATGAAGTTGGGCGAAATGAATCCCACCCAAAGTGAGTTGGCAGAGTCACATGATGCAACTGAGAAGAAACTGGGAAGAGGTATGCAGATCTCCCACATGCTAGCGTTATTGCTAACGCATTAGCCCATCTTCCCCACTGCACAAGCGGAGAATAAATTATGTATGGAGAACACATTTTTGGAAAGCCCAGAAGGGAAAGCTTCACATACAAAGGGGATGAACAGTGCCAAGATTTAATTTCGAGTACAGGTCAGCTTCAGCTGCTGAGTGGTCCTCAGTGAGCTGGTCTGCAGTGAGGCGTGACCTCGTCTCATGGGCAATTTTACGTGGAGATCACCTGAGGACTACAAACACATCTGTGGTTACTGTCCACTTGTGCCATGGAAAAAGCCTTCAGCTGGCAATGATTTCTGACTACAACCAATCTGAAACAGAAATGAAGGCTCTTTTTCCTCCCCTGCCTCCCACCCCGTAGAACCATGTAGTTCTCCACTGGATCCAGCATGCTGAAAAATGGAGGTTCTCTTCTGGTATAAATTTACCAGGGAGCAACAAAGAAAGCTAACAACTGCAAGATTTAGTAACAGGCTTGATATACAGTTGTTGGGCTTTGGGTTTGGGGTTTTTGGGAGGCTTGGGTTTTTTTATGTTTTTCTTTTTAAAGGTGGCAGTGTCTTATGTGCTGGATAGTGGACACACTATGGGAGGCCCACATTTCCATCACAAAAAGGTGGGTGCCTGTGCCATACTAAAATTCTCTGGTCCATATGTGCATTTTCATGGCATCAGTAAGTGACAGAGAAAACTTTCGCTCATCCTTTGCTCTTCTGTTTTGACAATAAATCCAGCCTGCAGTGGTCATTTTTGTTTTGGAGAATTGTTACAGAAAATAGGGTAAGAAATAGATCTGGATAGTAGCTGTCAGGGGATGTGCTGAATTTCATCAGAGGGAATTGCAGGTGATCAGGTATTTTGCTTCATTAAACTTATCTGGAACAACATCTTCCATTCTAAAAATAAGCACAAAAGACCAGTGTGAAAAATAAAGCAGCATTTCTAACTGCTCAGTTGGGAGAAAAAAAAAAGGCAGTCTTGCAGTTTTGTTTCTGAGCTAGATGAATAAGGTTCATTTCTCAGATCCCTTCAGAGCTGTACGCATCAGAGATAGGGCCTGGTTTCTGAAGGGTTTGTGGGTCATCACTGATAGTATTCATTGTCTAATAAGGTGTGGATACATGGCTCAGTTAGTCTCCCAGTTTGGTGCTGACCAAAACTAACCTGTGGGTTCAACTGGGAAAGGGGGAGGAAAGGTGCAGATTTTCAGGAAGAGGTAGCGTTTGTAGACACCTGCCTGATTTTCCTGGGAAGCCATCAAGAAATTAATTTGGAAAATGCCCATGCAGGTACCCAAAAGAGGACTCAGGTCAACTGTGAGTACTTAACCCTCTCTGCTGCTACTTAACATTTTCTAGGTGTCCTTCTTTGCCTGAGAGGGTTTCACAGCTACAACTCACACATCACCTTGCTGAAGCTGTGTTTCCAACTGTACAGGCACACATGATTTTCCTAGGTCTAGAAGGAGAGCAAGGAAGGAGATTAAGACTCTCAGCAGGTATATTCTGATTCTTAGACTCCTCTCTCTGGCCTGCTCCTGCAGTTTGCATGCAAAATTTTTTGAATAATTAAATAATCACCTGGAGAGAAGGGCCATTCATAAGGGATAGTTAATCTGTGTTCTTTTGTTTAGCTTTTCCTGCTTTTTTTTTTTTTTCTTTCTTTCTTGCAT
Source organism: Morus bassanus (assembly GCA_031468815.1). Taxonomy (NCBI): domain Eukaryota; kingdom Metazoa; phylum Chordata; class Aves; order Suliformes; family Sulidae; genus Morus; species Morus bassanus. The sequence goes on along the minus strand of CM062567.1, from coordinate 2,239,913 downwards.
GCTCCCAGGAAGATTATTTGGAAGTGATTATGCCCAAATACTGTTTAATCTATGCCATGCTTGTTATTATCCAAATACTGTAGTAATCCCACATAATGAAGAGTGGAGCTGATAGTTAATTTTGAATATAATACAAACAAATAAAATACAGTCACTAAAATCTCATGCAACAGGTTCAGTGTTTGCATGTCTCCAAGGTTTAACACTCAATAACTAATTAAGGAAGAAGGCATAGATCCACAGACTTTAACAAATAGTCTCTGTCAATGGTTGTGTGTCCCCTTCTTTTTTTTAAATATAATGTTGCCATTTGGGGTCTGTAATTGCATCATCCCTCCTTACTTCTCCTTTTCCACTACAAAAAAAAAAGATGATTAAAACAATCCTGCTCTATTTCTGTTAATAGGAGTCTAATTACCTCTCTTCCAAATTTTCTTTGTTAGTGCTCATATTGAAAAGGAATAAATGCAATACATGGAAGAACACAGATACTTATTTATTTATTTACAGACTCTAGCCCTGGACACAGAACCATGAGAATAGGAGCTAGAAATGGCGTATCGTAATTCCTGTTTTCTTCTACAGATATTTTAGTTTATGAAATAATAGTGATGACTTCAGTGTAACCACAAGTAATCTCCCCAGCCAAGATCAGAGCCCAAAGTGTTGAGTGGTTTACAAATAAAATGTTAGAGACAACCCTTATTCCAAAGAGCAAAACAATTTGGCTGAACAATACCCAATGGAAGAAGTAGAACTAAGGTCATATCTACTTGCAGGAATGCAGACAGATCTGGGATCCCAAAATTTCTTGGCCCAAAGACAGCCCTGAAGCAACCACAGAACAGCCGTTTATAGTAGGAATATCAAATAGTTACATCTCTTCTACGTATATGGCAAAGGTGACAGGCCCCACACAGACACAGCCCTTTTCAGAGCAGAGGTCAGACCCAATACTCATCTTGGGCTTTTCATCAATGGGTGTCCAGGTTTCTTTGCCAAAAAGAAGGGGAACTTCTAGCTCTTGAGTTTGTTCATTCTTGTTTTGCAATGTTATACATAGCTAACTTGGGAGTCACCACTTCAGAATAGAGGGAATGTTTGCCTTTTTGCTTAAGGACTAGCAGACAGCTTGCAGAGGAAGACACTTAAATGGAGATGTCTGCAGGTGAGTTAGGAGCTCAAGTTCACATTATAGTCAGTGGAAAGCTGGGTTAAGAGAGTTTAGAGGGTGATTCAGCAGATGTGACAGCGTGAGTGAGATTCACTTTCCTAAACTTAGAAATCTAGTAGTATTTGAAACACCTCAGGATATGCGAGGTATGCGCACAGGACTGCCAAATTTTATACATGAGCTGAGTGAGACCCATGCCTTCCTGCAGTGCCAGTTGGAAGACAAATTAGATTCCCTAGGGCATCTCATATGGACACTCTAGATGCCTAGATATGGTCAACTGAATACTCCTATGATTGTCTTCTTTAGGAAGAACTGCATTGCTGTCTGCATTCAGTTAACTGTGTTGACTAGCTCTGCGTTTATTGCAGTGGAAGTTAGGACATCTAGCACATACATAGACACTGAACTAAAGTCTTCATTTGTGAGCTAAATTTTATTTCAATTATCACTGCTACTACTTAGACTTGGCTTTGCGACATGCTGATCATTAGATTAACATAATAAAAACTTCCTCTCTCACTGAACTAATGTATTTATTTTCTCTTTTGTTTAAGCCAAGAGATACACAAGTTGGGGGTGCAGGGTGTGGAAAAGAACAGTAGTTAAGGAAAACAAGTCGCGAATAGGTAGAAAAATGAGAAGTCATGGGAAAAAATATGCCCACAGTGAATAGTTAACCTGTGGAATTCGCTGGGACAATGTAGTTTAATGTCAAACTGTAGGTTGTTACTACAGTACGAGGCAGAAGATGACTGAGTTGACAGAGGACAGATGTCTGGAGTTAAAATAGTAAATTAAAAACAAACCAGCTTTGAAGGCCAAGTAAATCTCCATTCCTCAAGACACATAATCTTTCCTCTGTCAAAAGAATGGGAGTAGCAAAGTGCTTGTCTCCAAAACAGGCTATTCACTAAACTGCAGGATGCTGTTAAACTAAAGGATTTCTAGCATCATCCTCTGAAGTAGCTGATATCAGCCATTTCAAAAGACGATAATAGACCAGAGGTCTATTTCTCTGGTCCTGAATTATCCATTGCTGTCCCTAGACTACAAGTCTTGGAGACGTACAGAAAACTCATAATTAATAAACAAAACTAAAGTCTCAGACGACAGCTAATTGGTGTGAAAGACCCATGTTGCTGGTTTGCTGGGATGCAGCTGAGATGATTGTTCCTCTAGCACTGTTCTCTCACCAGGCTAGCTAAAGCGTGTGCTTAACAAACCAAATCATCACACAGTTACTTTCCTCAAGCAATCATTTTTTCCCTTCTAAAGATGAGCTGAAGTGTGTAATTACTCATCAGCTTCCCTGCCTCAAAGCAAACTTGGAGATTGTTGCACTAATGATAGCCTCAAATTAGTGGCTAAGAAGAAGGTAATTAGAATCATGCTGTCGAAAGAAATAAGGAACAGATTGTGTGTTCAGGAGAGCATTTTGTAGGTACAGCTACAAATTAAGACCTCTGAGATGTCTGAGGAAACAGCGAGTCAGTCTGTTGACTCTCGCAGAACGCTCAATTTCAATATTGTCGCTGGGGGTTTGCATCAGTTAGAGCTGCTCCATGCCCTTGAAGGTGCATGTTCCTAGAGACCTGGTGTAGTGCATCAGAGGGAGTGGGATGCAAAAGTGGAGGTGTTAAATGAAGTATCTTCCCCTTATTCCAGCCCTTCTCAGCATATCTACTTCCTAGCGACTGTAAGCAGTGGTGCATCTTGATCACTTCCGTGGAGCAGTCATTTCCCTAAGCCCTCTTAACCAGAGTTTGCAGTTTGGAACATGATTTGGGACCAGATGCTTCGGGGCAAAGCAGGCCAAACAGCTTAATGTAGAGGAATAAGTGCCTTATAAAAGGGTGCTGAGGTCAGGAAACTGTTGGAGGCATCTGGAGACCGCTATTCTAAATCCCTAACAAGTGGCTTGGACGTGAAGAATGACCTGCAGCTCAGGCTCCAGGGCATGTTCTGGCTGAAGGAAGAGTTTCATGCTCCACCAGACCTCTAGAAAACCACACTCATTCTTCACTCAGCATCCCACGAAAGCTGTTCCCCTGTTGAGGTGGTGGAAGGAAACCATCCAAACAGAAAAGACCACTGGGGCCTCTGCTACAGTACATTTCTCTGATGCTAATTCTATTCCCATTTTTGCACTCTAGCTTTGTTCTGGAGAGTTCCTATGGAGGCACAGATCAGCTCTTGCACTGCCTCATTTGCAGACAACCTGAAAATCCTAGTCTGAATGAGACAACAGCAGGACCAATAACAAGAGGGGACTTGACTTAATTTTGTTCCCAGAGAATGTTACTAGATATACAATATCAGCTGGAGAAAAATCCTGCTTCTGTTGCTACCTCATGATTTAGCAAACTCAGTGCTTTCCAGGTAATTAAATCATCTTCCACAAAGGGCCTCAGGTAGCTCATTCTGCAACACAAGGCACTGTAATGGCTTGTATCGAAGAGATAATGTAGCAGCACAGAAGGCTCAAAGTACCATACCTAAGGAAACCTTAGTAAGATGAATTTTCTAGTTGTTACCTAATTAGACCTGCAGCTAAGTCAAGGCATTTTCATTCTCTTAACAAATTTACAAGGTTGGTGTAAGCTTAATACCCAAATGTCCATTTCCAAATGTTCCTTCAGTTACTACCTGGGCCAGAATTAAAGGAGCAGCATTTTTCCATGCTTTCCATACTCTTTAGTACTTTTTGCTTATGATTTGCAAGAAAAAAGATATGCAGGAATGACCACAGTGAGAGGAATGGAGGTATATGTTCAAGCATTGGTTGAACATTTGTCAGTGCATCTAATTTTATTCACAGCAAGGATTTTTTGCCTATATTTAGGCAACTCCCAAGCTTCTCAGTAGACTCCGCACATCACCAGAGAGTTCGTAATATTTTAAATGTCATGAAAAGATGGACAGATGCATTTAAAATTAATAAGAGCAAAAACTCATAGAAGTTGCCACAGAACAAAATATTGTATTATTAAGAGTAATAGATTAGATGTCATTCTAGGAGAAGAATCTTGACTGTCTATGGTGGGATGCTTTCTTGGCAGTTCTTCTGTAGCCTGCTAGTATTGTCTCCAAGTGGGTATGTTAAGCTTTTGTTTATCAGGAATATAAATGCTTTTCCTTGTACAGAGCCTGTTATCTCGGCATGACGTGCCATGGTACTGGTTACGTCTTCTGGCATGAGTACACGCCCTTTCTCTTGTCAAGGTCTCAAACGTAAGCAAAAAGTTGGACTGCTTTGTTTCCCAGCACAGAATCAATTATTTTGCTGACTGAATCCAGGCTATCTCCTCATCATTTTGGGATGCAGCCATCAGAGCTGGAGGTCAGAAAGGGCGCTTGCTTAGTGCTGTAGTAACTGTGCCATTAATAAGCTAATGCCCTTAACATTTTTCAGATTTCTGTATTATTTTTCTTGTCATCTGATACATATTGCTCATACTGTCCTGATTCCGAAAGTCATTTTTCCCCTCTAAGCTAATGTCCACATCTCTGAAGTCAAGTGGCAATGGATGAAGACTCTTAGGCAGACAAATCATCAAGATCATTGACTCTCCTCCAAGGGAATAACAGTCCAATGTGAGCTAACCTTCTACTTCCCGTGTTCACATTATACTGCTGACTGGTTCAGCCATCCAAGGAAAGCTGCCAGCCATAGCCATTCACTTGCTGTGTTAGTTGCCAAATGCTTGGTCCGCCAGCTAGGAACTCCTTTGCCAAGCTCCGGTTGTGATGAGTTCCCTGGCACTGATCCAAGCTGAAAATAGGTGCAGTTGGATCCTTAAGCCTCTTTCTTTGTATTTATTCAGTGGGGGAGGAAAGCAAGAGAGGAGGAAACGAAGCTGAGTTTTACGCAGACACTGTTACAAGTCACAGGAGAATCTCCAAAGGACTGGAAGGAGAGTTTGACTCAGATGGAAAAACCCAAGAATCCAGATGCTTATCCAGAAGCCTTTGATCTATCAGCATGGAAAGTCTAGGTCAGGTTTTCCGGCTCTTCCTTGAAATTTTTGGAGCTTTTTTAGTCCTTCTTGAAAGCCACCCATCTCTGTGTACTTCTGTCTCTCAACAAATTTCATAAACAAGGAAGGCAATGAGTAACTCAATGTCCGAATGTTCATCCAAATTCTGGGTGTCTTTTAAGGATTTTTCTCATTTTGTACCTAATAAATCTTTAATTGTTACCAAGTTTGTTCACAGTGGGTTTCTGAGACTGAACATATCAAGAAGAACAGTAACCATTTTGTTGTGGTTTAGCCCCGTTCAGCAACTAAGCACCACACAGCCGCTCGCTCACTCCCCCACCCTTGTGGGATGGGGGAGAGAATTGGAAGGGCCAAAGTAAGAAAACTCGTGGGTTGAGATAAGAACAGTTTAATAATTAGAATAAAACAGCAATAATACTAATATAATGAAAAGGAAAATAATGAGCGAGAGAGAGATGAAACACTAGAAGGAGAGGGAAAGGAAAAAAAAAACAAAACCAAAACTGAACAACAAGTGCTGCAACCGCTCACCACCCGCCGACCGACGCTGCCGGTCCCCGAGCCGCGATCGCTGCCTCCCCCCAGCCAATTCCCCCCAGTTAATATACTGGGCATGACGTCACATGATATGGAATACCCTCTGGCCAATTCGAATCAGCTCTCCTGGTTGTATCCCCTCCCCTCCCGGCTTCTTGTGCACCTGGCAGAGCATGGGAAGCTGTAAAGTCCTTGACTAGTGTAAACACTACCCAGCAACAACTAAAACACCAGGGTGTTATCAACATTATTTACATACCAAGTCTAAAACACAGCACTATGCTAGCTACAGTGAAGAAAATCAACTATCCCAGCTAAAACCATGACAGTATCCACCCCTTATTCCATACCATTTACGTCATGCTCAGGTCTCATACTATCCAATATGACCTCAATAACAACCACCCGCCTCCCCATCCTTTGATGACATACGTAGATATCATTTATCATTCCCGTAGTCTATGGACCATCCCTGTAGAACATCTGTAGAGGGTCCACACATGTCCATTGAGTTCATTCAGTCCATAACTTTGGGCTCCATCTATCGTAACAGTCTTTCAAGGCCGGAGAGATGGTCTGCGTGGTGTTGGATTGTTGCATGCTGAAGCCAGTCTTTGTTCCACCACCGCTACACGTTGTTTGGTTCAATCAAAGTTCATTCTTCATTAGTTTTGGAAATTCTTACTATGATACCATTGATACAGCATATAACAACCATAGGAGTGATGACATACAATATCATATAGCAATTAACAGCATACCGTTCAGTTCATTGGCTATTTTCACCCAAAATCAAATCCCCTTGAGGCACACATCGAACTCCTCCATCCTCCCGCATTACCCACCAAGTGCACCCAGGTCCTCGAGCAAAAGCAATCCCACGAATGGGTTTGCCTTTGCCTGAGACAGGAATAACCCAGACGGTTTTCCCCAGCATATTTTTTACATGCACTACAGGGACTTTACCCCCTTCCACAGTACGTAAGAGTTCTGACTGGGCAGGCCCAGCTCGATTGGCAGATCCCCTAGTGTTGACTAACCAGGTGGCTTTTGCTAAATGTGTATCCCAGTGTTTGAATGTCCCACCCCCCATTGCTCTCAGTGTAGTCTTTAACAGTCCATTGTATCGTTCAATTTTCCCAGAGGCTGGTGCATGATAGGGGATGTGATACACCCACTCAATGCCATGCTCTTTGGCCCAAGTGTCTATGAGGTTATTTCGGAAATGAGTCCCGTTGTCTGACTCAATTCTTTCTGGGGTGCCATGTCGCCATAAAACTTGTTTTTCAAGGCCCAGGATAGTGTTCCGGGCGGTGGCATGGGGCACGGGATATGTTTCCAGCCATCCGGTGGTTGCTTCCACCATTGTAAGCACATGGCGTTTGCCTTGGCGGGTTTGTGGCAGTGTGATATAATCAATCTGCCAGGCCTCCCCATATTTATACTTCAGCCATCGTCCTCCATACCACAGAGGTTTTACCCGCTTGGCTTGCTTGATTGCAGCGCATGTTTCACATTCATGGATGACCTGTGCAATAGTGTCCATGGTCAAGTCCACCCCTCGATCACGAGCCCATCTATATGTTGCATCTCTTCCTTGATGGCCTGAAGTGTCATGGGCCCACCGAGCTATAAATAGTTCACCTTTATGTTGCCAGTCTAGATCTACTTGAGCCACTTCAATCTTAGCAGCCTGATCCACCTGTTGGTTGTTCTGATGTTCTTCAGTGGCCCGACTCTTGGGGACATGAGCATCCACATGACGTACCTTCACAACCAGGTTCTCCACCCGGGCAGCAATATCTTGCCACAATGCAGCAGCCCAGATGGGTTTGCCTCTGCGCTGCCAATTGTTCTGCTTCCACTGCTGTAACCACCCCCACAGGGCATTTGCCACCATCCATGAATCAGTATAAAGATAGAGCACTGGCCATTTTTCTCGTTCAGCAATGTCTAAAGCCAGCTGGATGGCCTTTACTTCTGCAAACTGACTTGATTCACCTTCTCCTTCAGCAGTTTCTGCGACTTGCCGTATAGGACTCCATACAGCAGCCTTCCATCTCCGATGCTTCCCCACCAGACGACAGGACCCATCAGTGAACAGGGCATATTGCTTCTCATTTTCTGGCAGTTTGTTATACAGTGGGGCCTCTTCAGCACGTGTCACCTCCTCCTCTGGTGACATTCCAAAATCTTTGCCTTCTGGCCAGTCCATGATCACTTCCAAGATTCCTGGGCGACTGGGGTTTCCTATTCGAGCCCGTTGGGTGATCAGTGCGACCCACTTACTCCACGTAGCATCAGTTGCATGATGTGTAGAGGGGACCCTCCCTTTGAACATCCAGCCCAGCACCGGCAGTCGAGGTGCCAGGAGGAGCTGTGCCTCGGTACCGATCACTTCTGAAGCAGCTCGAACCCCTTCATATGCTGCCAATATCTCTTTTTCAGTTGGAGTGTAGCGTGCTTCGGACCCTCTGTATCCCCGACTCCAGAACCCTAGGGGCCGACCTCGGGTCTCCCCTGGTGCTTTCTGCCAGAGGCTCCAGGTAGGGCCATTCTCCCCGGCTGCAGTGTAGAGCACGTTTTTTACATCTTGTCCTGCCCGGACTGGCCCAAGGGCTACTGCATGAACTATCTCCTGCTTTATCTGTTCAAAGGCCTGTCGTTGCTCAGGGCCCCATTTGAAATCATTCTTCTTCCGGGTCACTTGATAGAGAGGGCTTACAATCAGACTGTAATTTGGAATATGCATTCTCCAAAAACCCACAACGCCTAAAAAAGCTTGTGTTTCCTTTTTGCTAGTTGGTGGAGACATGGCGGTTATTTTGTTGATCACATCCATTGGGATCTGCCGACGTCCATCTTGCCATTTTATTCCCAAAAACTGAATCTCCTGTGCAGGTCCCTTCACTTTACTTTGTTTTATGGCAAAACCAGCCTTCAGAAGGATTTGGACTATTCTCTTCCCTTTCTCGAAAACATCTTCTGCTGTGTTGCCCCACACGATGATGTCATCAATGTACTGAAGGTGTTCCGGAGCTCCACCCTGTTCCAGTGCAGTATGGATCAGTCCATGGCAAATGGTAGGGCTGTGTTTCCACCCCTGGGGCAGTCGATTCCAGGTGTACTGGACACCCCTCCAAGTGAAAGCAAACTGTGGCCTGCACTCTGCTGCCAAAGGGATTGAGAAGAATGCATTAGCGATATCAATTGTGGCATACCACTTGGCTACCTTTGACTCCAGTTCGTATTGAAGTTCTAGCATGTCTGGCACGGCAGCACTCAGTGGCGGAGTGACTTCGTTCAGGCCACGATAGTCTACTGTTAGTCTCCACTCCCCATTAGACTTCCGCACTGGCCATATGGGACTGTTAAAGGGTGAACGGGTCTTACTGATCACTCCTTGGCTCTCCAGTCGCCGAATGAGCTCATGGATGGGAATCAGGGAGTCTCGGTTGGTGCGGTATTGCCGCCGGTGCACTGTTGTGGTGGCAATTGGCACCTGTTGTTCTTTGACCTTCAGCAACCCCACAACAGAAGGGTCCTTCGAAAGACCGGGCAAAGTAGACAGCTGTTTAATTTCCTCCGTCTCCAAGGCAGCTATACCGAAAGCCCACCTGTACCCTTTTGGGTCCTTGAAATACCCTCTCCTGAGATAGTCTATGCCAAGGATGCACGGAGCCTCTGGGCCAGTCACAATGGGGTGCTTTTGCCACTCATTCCCGGTTAGGCTCACTTCAGCCTCCAATACAGTTAGCTCTTGGGATCCCCCTGTCACTCCAGCAATACAGATGGGTTCTGCCCCTACATAGTTTGATGGCATTAGGGTGCACTGTGCACCGGTGTCCACTAGAGCCTTATACTCCTGTGGATCAGATGTGCCAGGCCATCGAATCCACACAGTCCAGTAAACCCGGTTGTCCCTTTCCTCCACCTGGCTGGAGGCAGGGCCCCTCTAATTCCAATTGCAGAATTCGCAACCCACTTCTTGTGAATGGGAATCAGAAGTCTCCCTATTAAGATCACGGATAGAATCAGCGCTTCTACTCCTCTGTCTGGGGAACTGCCTACTGGAAACTGGAGCAGCAACTCTCCTGGAGGTCCCCCCTTGAGTGGTTGTTTTTCCTTGCAACTCATGTACCCGTGCCTCCAGGGTCGAGGTAGGTTTTCCATCCCACTTCTTCATGTCCTCTCCATGGTCACGCAGGTAAAACCATAGGGTGCCCCGTGGTGTGTATCTTCTCTCTTGAGCAGAAGGACGCTTACTCCTAATGGCCGAGATATTGGTCCGTACAGGTAGGGAGTAGGATATATCTTCTTTGATTTGCTGGACCTCCCGGGACAATTTCTCCACAGCTGAGACGAGGGAGGAAGAGACATGTGCTTCATAATCCCGGAGTTTATCAATCACATCCTCTACCGTTGGTGCCTCTTCATCTTTCCAAGACATTACTGCCAGGGAGTTTACATGGGATGATGGTGCGCTCCGTACAAACTTCCGCCACATGGGTCGTGTGCACTGCGCTTCATCTGGATCTTTGGATGACTGTTCACTACCCAGGTCACCATAAATCACCTCAAGCACAGCTAATTCTCTCAGGTACTGGATACCTTTCTCCATGGTGGTCCATTTTCCAGGGCGATATATAACATCTTCCTTGAAGGGGTACCTTTCTTTCACAGCAGACAGGAGTCGCCTCCAGAGGCTGAGGCCTTGTGTCCCTTTTCCAATTGCTTTGTCAATGCCCCCGTCCCTAGAAAGGGATCCCAGTTGTTTGGCTTCCTTACCCTCTAATTCCAGGCTACTGGCCCCGTTATCCCAGCATCGGAGCAGCCAGGTGACAACATGCTCACCTACACGACGGCCGAAATCTTTTCGTATATCTCGCAGCTCACTTAAGGATAGGGATCGGGTAGTTTCCGTCTCTTGTACAAGTTCTTCCTCTTCCTTCTCCTCTCTTAGTAATGGCGCTGCTTCTCCATCATCCTTTTCTAAACGAGTTGACTTTCTCTTTGAAGATTTCTTCTTTTGTATAGGGGCAACTGATACTGGCACGGGTTGATTCTCTGATTCAGCTTCAGTGTCCGTCATGGGTGTTTGAGCGGTCACAGTGCCTGTCGTCGGGCTTGGAGCTGCTGCAGTGCCTGTCGTGGGGGTTTGAGGGGCCACAGTGCTTGTCGTTGGGCTTGGAGCTGCTGCAGCACCTGTTGTGGGGGTTTGAGGAGCCACAGTGCTTGTCGCTGGGCTTGGAGTAGCCGCAGGGCCTGTCATTTTCCCTTGGTGGTACTGAATACTGTTAAACAGGGCTCGGTAGGCATGGGCCAGGCCCCAACACATTGCAGTGATTTGTATCTCTCTGGAATTGCTAGGGTGACAGCATACTTCCTCCAAATATTCTACTAATTTTTCAGGATTCTGCACTTGTTCAGGGGTAAAGTCCCAAAACACTGGGGGTGCCCACCGTCTCAGGCATTTGCCCATACTCTCCCACATACCCTGCCACCCATAATTATCGAGTCCTGGGGCAGATCTCTGGATGATATTCTTGAATTGCTTATTAACCTTAGACAAAACCGAAACAATCTGCCATAGGAATATCAACAGATGTATCTTAACTACCCAAGGATGTTCAAGATACTGAAAAGTTGTTGTAATGAAGGAGGAGACATTACAGAAGATGGTAGCTAAGGTGCCATTCTGTATTTCCTCCATAAAGAACCTCTCAGAAGAGGAGGTATAATTGCTAATTGTCTCCATGAGGTGGTAGCCGAAGTACAGTAACGGCTTCCATGCAAGACCCAAATAACCGATAAAACTCAAGGCCAGTGTTTTAATAACAAATCTCCTAGGCAAAACATCTCTAACCACTGCAGAGCACAGCAAACTACAAAACCCAATGCCAATCTTTAACATGTACTTCAAAATCAGCATGGTGTAGGTCTGACTACTAATATCGAGAACAGATGAATCAATGCTGTGACCAGCAACTGTTATTATCTCAAACCCTTCGTGCCCCACGTTGGGCGCCAAAAAGGACTGTTGTGGTTTAGCCCCGTTCAGCAACTAAGCACCACACAGCCGCTCGCTCACTCCCCCACCCTTGTGGGATGGGGGAGAGAATTGGAAGGGCCAAAGTAAGAAAACTCGTGGGTTGAGATAAGAACAGTTTAATAATTAGAATAAAACAGCAATAATACTAATATAATGAAAAGGAAAATAATGAGCGAGAGAGAGATGAAACACTAGAAGGAGAGGGAAAGGAAAAAAAAAACAAAACCAAAACTGAACAACAAGTGCTGCAACCGCTCACCACCCGCCGACCGACGCTGCCGGTCCCCGAGCCGCGATCGCTGCCTCCCCCCAGCCAATTCCCCCCAGTTAATATACTGGGCATGACGTCACATGATATGGAATACCCTCTGGCCAATTCGAATCAGCTCTCCTGGTTGTATCCCCTCCCCTCCCGGCTTCTTGTGCACCTGGCAGAGCATGGGAAGCTGTAAAGTCCTTGACTAGTGTAAACACTACCCAGCAACAACTAAAACACCAGGGTGTTATCAACATTATTTACATACCAAGTCTAAAACACAGCACTATGCTAGCTACAGTGAAGAAAATCAACTATCCCAGCTAAAACCATGACACATTTTAAAAACATAATGCTATTATTGAAAAAGCAAAAGACATTAATTAATGAATAGAGTAGATGGGCAAAGCAAAAAGAGCAAATGTCATTACTTAGGCTCTATTGTGGAACAAATAATTGTGATTACTACAGAAAGGAACAAAGATCTCATTTACATATGATCAAAATTCATTTTCCTTTGGAAGGGATAATGACTATTAATTAAATGGCATTAGCAATTTTTTTAGAGGAATAAATTCAATGCTGAAGGGGAAAAGAGAGAGAGACAATACTCTATCTAAAGGATTTGGGTGAGATTTTCTACCTGTTCCTCCAGCTGTTTAGAAGGTATAACAGCTATGCACATATTGCAGAAATGAAGCATCAATTCCTCTGACACCTTCATCTCAGATGGCCATTCAGTCATCAAATGGACATCAGGGATGATCCAGCCAGTGGGATCTTGGATGCAATCTGTCTCATACTAAAGTTTAGTAGTTCAGGTGAATTGAGCCTTTGCTATCAAAAAAGAAGGGAGCCTGGGAAGATGAGTTCAGACATAGGTCTCTACACTGCAAACAGCTAAATTTAGATTAAATAAATTACACACACACCCCACAGACATCAGATGTTGAAGAGATTATTATGATCTTCTGCACCATATTGCACCATAAACTATGTATGGGATGTCTCGGAAGTGAGACATGGGGTACAACGCAATATTATATGATCTGATAGCATATATTGAACTAGTCAACATTCATGAGGTGGCCAAGATGCCCATAGCTTTCACAAGTCCATACTTCCCATATATATGGGCTGTCCCATTTTCTTCCCTCAAACTGCACTGTACCAGATGGCAATAAAACCAGACTGAAGGCAGAGTTTCACCCAATCTGATAGGCAAACAATGCAATCTGCCAAAAATCAGAGAATGTCTCAGGAAGTGATGGCCAGTGGAGAAATCAGGTTTGATCTTTGCCCTCCTGTTACTCCAGGATATACTTTTCACGTCCAGTGGCAGAGATAAGCATGGGAATGAATGTGGAAATCCTTTCTAAACTGGGCACAGAGCTCTGTAGAATCAAGCCATGGAGATGATAAGGATGTGGGATGTGTGGGCAAGACAGCACTCTGGCAGTAGGAGACAAGTCCTTCTGCTGACCTTCTCCTTTCTAGCCTTTGGCACTAACTCTGTCTCTCCTGATCTCAATGGAACAGAGACCTAGAGAAAATTCTGCTATCTACATGACAAAACCCACTGCAAAATACTAAGTTTATACTCTTATTGAGAGAGGTCCTCCACAGACCTAGTAACAGAGAGGTTTCCTCCAGAAGAAATGGCTGATCAAAAAGACTGTACCTAATTTTATTTATAAAGTAGTACAAGAACTAGAAACTGCATTCCTTACTACAAAGAAAGTACCGTGCCCATTTCATTACACTGCTCCCAAATATAAGTAGAGCTACATTAGGCCATATACCATTTGCTGTCTTCTGAAAGTTACAGTAGAAGATTCCCACTCATAACATAAAGTAATCATATGAAAGCTTTACGTGGCAATATTTATTCTTTATCAAAGTAAAGCATTGCTTTGCCAGTGTTTTGACCTGAAGAAGAAATGCAGTAATAATAACTCTTCAAACTAACCCACACATGCTTTTAAAAAAAGTACTGCAATTAAAAACAGAAAAAGGGGGGAACCAACCAGACATTATTCAGATAGAAGCAGGGAAAGTTGAAAAAACTCAGCAAAATATTTCGATTTAACTGGCAATAGTAGCAAAAACAAATGTCCATAAAATTGTGCTTGTTTTCTTGGATATGTTTCTATGGTATGAAGTCAAATAGTCATTAACTGCCAGTTGGCTACCAAAGTTACTTCCAGAAGTTCAAGTTTCTCAGTGGCTCTACTGTAACATTAAAGTGAGGAGTTTGCCCAAAGAGCCTCATCAGAGGAAGAAAGAGTGGGCTGGATCTTAAATTGCTGTACTTAAAAGGTCTTTAGGAGGAAAGTTTTGTATAAGGAGGTGGTAGAATGTGTTGAAAAATTAGCCCAGAGAGAGTGTGTTGATGACATCCAGGATTGGGATTAGCAATGGGGACCTGTTGTAATTTGGAAATGCTGTACTTCAAGCAGCAGTGGAAGGAAGTCTGGTGTACAGTGGCTCTTTCCTGTGCAGATCCTCTGATGCCTATGAAGGGTAAAGATATTTTTCCTTGCATTAGGAAAGTTATTAATAAGATTTCTGTTCTCTGGGGAGCTTTTGCTGCAAAATCTCTGGGGAATCTCTATCTTTGAGACTGCATCTATCAAATTCAGTTGACACTATTTTTTTAAAAAAAGATTGTTGAGGGGAAGGCTGTAGAGGCGAGATGAAGAGACATGCAAACAGATAAACAGACACAATCAGACAGCACCATTGGGGGCATTTTCTTAGGAAACCAGAAAAAGTTAAAATACTGTGTGACAGGCAATGTTCATCCTGTGTTTTGTGTGAACAAGCAGATGAAATAGATGAACGGTGTAGGGAGTACTCTGCACAGAGACACTACTGCAAGAGGTGAAGAAAACATCTAAGTATTATCTATCTTAAACCAAAACTGCCTTGTGCATTGGATAGGACAGGGCCATCTGATGTGCTCCCCATTGTCCCACCACAAGGAGCATGTGTCTCTTGCCCAGGACATGATGCAATATTTTTAAGGTTTTGTTTCCCTCTAAAAACTCTGTGAATAACGGGACATTGCAGTGAGAAGTCTGAGGCAAGGTGCCCAGCAAATCTGGCATTTCCCTCTTTGTAACAGTAGGGACCTGGTTCTCCTCCAAATCATGTGGTTATGAATGTAATGACTGCTGCTTGTTCCTATTTTAGGGCAGTCAATCTGCCTTGGCTTCTGAAACCTCATTTTGCCACAAACCACCTGGCAGAAGCAGGTTGAGGCATCATGACACCCTTAGCAGAGGGAGCAGGGGGGGACAGGTAGACCATGAAGTGATGCTACCCTCAGGAGTGTTCCATCCCAACAAATGCCGGCATAGATAAACAAAAAGCTCCTAGCCGAACTCAAACACGAGGAGGAAGCATACAGAGACTGGAAGAAAGGATGGGTGACCTGGGAGGAATACAGAAACATTGTCTGAGCATCCAGGGATGCAGTTAGGAAAGCTAAAGCCCAAATGGAACTGAAACTGGCCAGGGATACCAAAGGCAACAAGAAGGGCTCTTCTAAATACATAGGTGACAAAAGGAAGACTAGGGAAAATGTGGGTCCATTGCTCAATGAGAGGGGGGACATACTTACACAGGACATGGAAAAAGCTGAGGTATCGAATGTCTTTTTTGCCTCAGTCTTTACTAGCAAGACTGGAATCCCAGGAATCCCAGGTCCCAGAGACCAAGGGGAAAGGCTGGAAGAAGGAAGATGTACCTTTAGTGGAAGTGGATCAGGCCAAGGAATACTTAAGCAAATTAGACATATATAAGCCCACGGGCCTTGATGGGATGCATCCGTGAGTGCTCAGGGAGCCAGCAGATGTCATTGCAAGGCTGCTGTTGATAACCTTTGATCGATGTTGGTGACTGGGAGGAATGCCCAATGACTGGAGGAAAGCAAATGTCATTCCTATCTTCAAGAAGGGCAAGAAGGAGGACCCAGGGAACTACAGGCCAGGCAGCCTCACCTCGACTCTGAAAACCATTTCCAGGCACATTAACGACAAGAATATCATCAGGAATAGTCAGCATGGCTTCACCAAGGGAAACTTCTGCAATGAATGACTGGCCTGGTAGATGAGGGGAGAGCTGCAGATATCGTCTACCTAAACTTCAGTAAGACCTTTGACACTGTCTTCTATAAGATCCTCATAGAAAAACTGTTGATCTATGGGCTGGATAAGGAGACAAGGAGGTGAGCTGAAAACTGTCTTAATGGCCAGACCGAGAGGGTGGTCATCAGTGGCATGAAGTCTATTTGGAGACCAGTAACTAGTGGTGTACCCCAGGGGGTCAATACAGGGTCCCGTCCTGTTTAGCATCTGGATGATGGAACAGAGTGTACCCTAAGCAAGTCTGCTGATGACACAAAACTCCAGAAAGCCAGTGGGTGGAAGAAAAGGACATTTTTGGAGGTAAAGCTGTATGACTGAGACTTACCTGCAGGATAAAAGATCTCTTCTCTACTTGTCAGCATGGACACCATGCCCTCCAGATATGAAACAAACACAGAGTCCGTGCAACATTGGTACTAAGACACTTTGTCATGCAACATAACCATTGAGATTTCATATCCTAATATGTAATACTAAGAATGGAATAACCTGATGTCAGTTGGCCGTATTCAGAGAGACTCCTGTATGTGATGTTACAAACACTACAACTTCCACACTATGGGCTGAATGTACTTCAGAGTTATGGAAAGCCCAGAAGGTGCCTTCATACTTGTTAAACCAACAAACCTGGTACTGTCCTGCATTTTATAAGGGACAAAAGTGTCAAAAAATGAAAGGCTATTGCACATTTCTGGTTTTGGACTCCAGTTTTATTCCACAGTACTGAGAATGATGGGAGTTGACACAGCAAGACGGAGTCATGGCATAGCCCTCAACCTCATATTTGTCTTCACTGAAATCTTTCATAAAATAAACATATTGTAACTCAGAAACAGTCCCCTCTTATGCTCCAGTTTCCTCAATGGTAGTTAGAAAGATGGGAGGTGATGTTAGTTCCCAGTGCTGGTTAATCCTACAAATGGTGTGAGGACAAGAACACAGGGGTGGCTCGATGACTTGATGGAAGAACACTTTACCCTATTTCTAATGATGGCAGAAAGGTAGCATAAGGGGAATGGTGTCACAGGAAACACTATAAACTAAGGGTGGAGAAAGGTTTTACAGTCAGCATCAGAGAAAAACTTGCAGCTTCCTCAGAGTAGCATATTATAGAAACTTGTCAAATGAAGACCTGACCAATGTGTACCAGCTGAGCCTGACACCCTCAGCTTTGAAATGCAAAGCTTCTGCCACTCTAAGCATCCACTTCACTGAATAACAGACACAGCAGGCTGTTATTTTTGTGCTCATAACCCACATTTTAAGAGCCTGATACATTCACAGATGCCAGCAGGAAGGCTGCTGGGTTGGTCTGCCAGTCCTATTTAGGGGTGCAAAATCCCCTTCACTGATGGGACAATCATAAGCAAAACAATTTCAAATGCTTCAAAAGATTTTTTTTTTCCATAGCCAACCTAAAACGGAAAAAGTCTCACTAAGAGATTGGATCAGATTCCTCACTCAGTAAAGGAAAAACAAGATGACATCCAAGCCTCTTAAGTCTTTTCACACATGGAAGGCCAGGCAGCCAAAATTCTCCTTCATCATTTCCACATTCAGCTTTCCACACACTGAGCATTACAGAACAGCACTTTTTACATAACAAATATCCTTTCACGAGGAAAAAAAAAAAAAAAGAAAAAGAAAAAAAGTAGAAAATCACATACATCTGCCTGTATTTTCAAGGATTTCTGTTGGTTTCTTTTTTCTCTTCCTATAAAAAAATGTTTTCTGTGAATATAGGAAGCAGCATTGCCTCCTGTTACCTGGCCTTACCCCGTACTTGTTGAGGTCAGTGGTGAACTTCTTGCCACCTATTCAGAGAACAAAATTCCACTCTTTTCAGTTATTTCATTTATATTGACTAGCAAGTTTCAGGGTTCTGGGTATCCCAGTATTATCCCAGATAATTTCATGTTTGCATTTTAGCCATTCAAAGCCTACTCATTCTTCCACTTCCACATTAACGTTTTTGCTGCATTCTTCATTTTAAATGATTAGCAAAAGTTGGGTGGGATAGGGAGAGGATGTATTCATACACTCATTTGTTATCCATATAATAAAATTATTTTCTATGGGATTGCTACTTTTTTTTGTGTCCTATGACAGCCTGATCAGAACTGCCATCATGTGTCGTTAGCAGTAGGTGGAGAAGGCTTTCTGCACAAGCATCTTACGGCAAGGAGGTTGGATCTTGACAAAATCAGCAGGAATCCAACATGGGTTTATAAAACTTGACACTCTTGCATCTCCCCACAATGAAAAATTTTCAACCACCAACAGCAGAAGATGGGTAATATTTGGATCGGTATGGACAGAATATTGAACTGCAAGGCTAAGGCCTACTTACAGGATGGATAATGTCCCATTCCCCATGATACAGATGGGATACAGTATTTAAACACATTCATACATCTCTCTATAAACATACACATGCACATTTATCAGCAGTGAAACACCTGCAAAAATCAGCAACCAATTTCCAAGTTAATGGCATTTTAAAGGTAAAAACATATTTGTAATATTGGCAGGGCTTTGTAACACAACTTAAATTGATATTTAAATCTAAGAAACCTCTGGAAACTCTGGCAGTGCTAGTAAAGTGGGATTTCTTGTACTTTCTGGGTTTGGGTTTTTTTTTTTTTTTCAACATAGAATTCAATCACCTTTTCATGTTCTTTCCATAGTTCTAAATCTCTGCTCCTTTCTAACCCCAAAGAGATTGGTAAGCTTTGAAAAGTTCAGGGGCCCCACTCAGGTTCACAACAGCACATTTGGAAAACTTTACAATATGTTTTGGTTCTCAGAAATCATGATGATAAGCTGAAAGCATGGATTTGGCAAAGTAAGATGATATTTAAAGCATAAAACAGCTAGCAGGTGTCAGTAAGTTTCTGCTGCTTCTTCCATATTGCATTGTGTGGTGGTGTTGATATCTGTGTAATTTTTGCAATTTTGCTAACTCCTATGAGTCCTGGCCATGATGTGCTAAGCAGAAAAACTCAGGCAGTGCCTGGAATAGAAATAGAAGTAAGTTAACTGTAATTTCTGGATTTGCTGTGCTACATTAAAATTAGCTCTATGCTGAAATTTATCTGTAGCAAATCAAAGTAACTTAATTGGAGTGGTAATGGCTCTGAAATCACCAGCTTAAATACCAGAGGAGCTTCTGTGTATATTTTCAAGGAGTAGGAGACCTGACTGCAGAAGTGACGATGCCAAAAATGTGTTGCACAAAATAACTTTAAGAACATTTCTGAGAAAGATGACAAAAAGTAGCCTTTGTATGTAGGGTTCAGTTTTTGATTAAGAAATATAAGTATGGATGTCTTCATGAGTCTGGGGCATCTATGCTCCAATTACAGTCAGCACAGGTCCAGACAATACCACAATCAGAGCCCTGAGTGATTCAGCTCATTTGACAGTGCTCATTGAGGCCCCACAGTTTTATGCACATAGGCATTTGGTAATATCAGAGATGCATCAGGGTTTTTGGGATGTTCCATTGGGTCTGTAGACACAACACTGTTTGGGGCTGGAAGGTGGAGGCCAGGTGAAGCATCCCAGGGCAGCAAGTGGCACTAGACACTGATATTTAAGCAAATTAATCCTGATTCTAATGATGTCCCATCCATTAGTTCCACCATCTGCCATCTGGATGGGAAATTTTTCCAAGGATCCTTTGCCCTACACAGTTGTAACCTGTCAGTTTGCACACACTGATGAGAAAGCAGGGACGCATGCCATGTGGAGAGGCACCTGGAAATCCGACAGATGTCCTAAAACATTTCAAATAGCTCAGGGCACCTTTGTTTAGGCAAACATATTGTACCAACTTTGTCTGTGATATTGCAGGAGGGGTCTTCACTTTTGTTTGAATGAGTTTTGCCACTCTGTTTATTTATGTTGAGCAGCAGCCTTATGTCTACTAGTGTATTACACAGAAAATTAGCTGTAGTGGTTGATGGATTTCATGGGAACATTATTCCTGTCAAGTGAAACCGCAGTATCAGCTGAACAGTTTCCAGCCTCAGACTACTAATTATAAGCACTTTTCACCAGCTTAATTCATTAGATGGGGAACAAGGATCAAAGACACAAAAGAAGTTGCAGCTTAAAAAAATAAAAGCTGTGGCTTCCTTCTTTGTTTGTTTGTTTAAGCCATCACATTTTCTGTCACTGGGTTTTCTGCATGAGCCTTGATGACAGTATGGATTTCTAAAAATGTGAATACCCAAAGAGCACCAGTCCTGAGTGCGAGCATGTGGGAGGGAAGGAAGTCTGAACTGCAATTAGGGACAGTGCCCAGCTTTGTGCCATCTCCTCTGTATGCACCTGACTGACAGGTCGAAACAATTCCTTGTAGACCATCGCTGCTTTGCAGAAAATAGACTTATCTTTGTGAAAGGAATTACTTCACAGAGTAAGGTTGCTTGCCTTGCAGGGGTAAGAGTGCAACAGCGAAAATGCTCAAAATTATCCCAAAGAGGAGGAAAAAATCCATCTATTGCTAACATGACACGTAGCTACCTAATTATTTCTATCTTGGCTTCCAAGTGCCTAACTCCTGTTGTTCATAATCAACACAGGAAGGCAGGCATTTCTCTCAATGGGAGCAGAACAGAAAAATCTTCTCAAATCTTTTAAGAGAAAAAAAAAAATTGAAATACTAGTTTTATGTCTATCACTCTTGTTTTTCCAACTTGTCCGGAGAAGTGTCTTTGTAAAGCAAAAGTGAAGATGATCCCTGAGGCCCTGAAATAGCTAGAAGAGCTTGGCCTTTTTTGAACACCAAGCTCTTCGGAAGATCTGTCCATGAAAACCTAAGTAACAGCACTTCCTTTCTCACCCTTTGAGTGTATCTCTACAAAGCTCAACACTACTTTTGTAGTGAACATTCAAAAATTTTCAGTCTCGCCTTTTACGATGAAACCTAAACCCCTGTCTTCTGGACTCAAGTGCCTGAACAAGAAATTCAGATTCAGTTGTCAATTCAAAGTAATGTACAGAACGAAATGAACACCTGGGCTTCTAACTCCCACTTTATTTAGGAGTCTAAATGCCTTCTCAGATCTTAACTTAGGTGTAATTTTTGCAGAGAATTGCTTGGCAATATGACTTTACTGAAACTCAAAATCCAGAAGCCAAAATACAAGGAAATAACAATAATAAAAGCAACAAAACCCCTATCCATTTTTATTTTACTTTTTACAGATAAATGTCTGATTTCCAAAAACTGATGGATGACACTATTTTAAGAATTTAAGATAATGAGTCTCTGTTATAAAGTGGGACACTTATATGCTGCAGTGCTATTACAATTAAAAATAATAACTTTGAAAGCCACAAGCAATGGAAATGACTGCATGACATTTAAAAACTCCAAGGTAAACAGATTTTGCACTTGGATCCATTAACCTTCTCAGTTTAAACTACACAGAGCTGTACTTCAACCCGACAACCACAACAGTGACACCAAGAAGAACTGGGCTCCAAAACAGATGGGAAACTGAAAAATGTAGCTTTCATCTGGGACCTGGGTTCTGAGCAAACCTAAGTGTTGCAAAAGCTCAATGCTCTGAAACAACAGGTCATAGACATTTCACCACTCTAAATCCCGGGAAGTTCTGGTCATTTTCTGTACATGTTGCAGTCTCCATCTATCCAACAACATTTAATAACACGCCCTCTTCTAAAGGTCATTTTGTGAAAATCAGTCCGTTAATATTGATGAGGTATTTCAGATATTGAGAGTCCAATGTTCCCTTTACAGCTGCGGAAAGAAACAAAGAGCAATTGGTCTGGTCTGGTTTGGGATGCAGTTTCTTGAGACTGAGTGAGCCAACAAACCAGCTCGCTATTTTCAGACGGGTAAGGTACACTTCACTCCTCCCACCTGCTCCCACCACCCACCCACACTGCTGGCCATACATTCATGCCTCTTACCTTGAGCCAGTTTTGCAGTCTTCAGATTCCTCCACAAGTCAGGTTAACACACTCCAACATCAGAAAATTAAACAAGGATGGAGGAGAATGAGATGGTCATTTTAGTGAGTTAAATCAGCTCTGTAGAGAGTTGAAGGAAGCAGAAATGAGGACTACTGGGCTGACAGTGAAACAAAGGAGGAGCTGGGATGGAGGTACATAACGAAATGGATGGTTTCATGATGTTGGCTGAGACAGTCCTTCTGCAGGCTATGAGGGTCAGCTATCAGCAGTGAGTGTTGAGCAAGTCCATACCTACAACTTTGACGGGAGCCCCAAACAAAACTGGGACCTTGTGGTTGAAGATTAAATCGTACCAGATTTTTTTCTGGTATTTCCAGATTCGCAAAAGTTTGATGTTCCAGTCACATGAACATGGCAATATGGTCACAAGTTAGGCGCTTGTTACTAAAAATGAAATTTCACTTCTTAGTGTTCTCATCTTTCATTGCAGGTGTTTTAAAAATTTCTCTCCTTGTCACTTAATACTGAAATGTGCTGCAGACTAAAGTGATAGTGCTCTCACAGCTCCAATTAAATCCTTAGAAGCAATTTCTAGAGAAAGAAAAGATTATGTCAAATGGCAAAGGCAGCAGAGTTAAGGAGAAAGAAAAATTTGGAATTCAACCAGAAAATGGAAATTCTCACCCATTCTCTGAGAAAATGCTGGGCAACCATTAAAAACCATGAATAAGCAAGGACAGGAAAGAACGTTTTGCATGTCACCAGAAAAGCAGCCAGGCTACAAGGTGCAAGGCTGCATTGTGCATGTGTTTTCACACCCTGAACATAAGAATGTGCTGAACAAGCCCCGTCCTCTGGAAGCTGGTGTGATTTGCGCCCCCCAGTTCTCAGGAAGGATATGTCCTTTAATTGGCAGAGCAGTGGGATGAAGTCAAGTCCCTGGTATGTCAGCCCCACCTGTTGGACTGACCATCAATCAGTGCTGCCAAAGCCTTACCAGAAGGATGACTAATCCATGCTGGAAACATCAGAGAACTTTCCAGGCCTTGTTGTTTTGTAGTTGCAGAATGACAGTTGTTGGTATTTTATATGTTTGCTGGTTGGGATCAAGCTTCTTGGAGACCTTAATAAAAAGGTGCATGTGTCATCACATCAGCTTAAAGTTGTCTCTGACTTTTTCCCATGAATTTAGAGTAAAGCAACCACCTACTTCTTTTGTGTCATCCCTTCTACAACACCAGAGACTGTTGTGTCAGACCAAAACACAGGGAGGTGGCAGGTCAAGCCAAAAATCGTTACAGAGGAGTCCTCTTGTGAGGCTCCCAGCAGGGAACATGCCACGTAGGTGGCCACTGCAAGTGGAAGACCAGCCTGTGAAGAACAACTAGAAATTGATAGTGTGTCTTAGTCAGAGTGTGAGGCTTGGGAAATCTGTCCCCCAACAGGTCCTCGCTGCTAGCAAACAGAACAACTTTCTGGTGTGGGCTGCACAATGGGGCTGTTGAGGGATGGTGGAGGACACCACCTTCTGTGGCCTTCTGGCTTCATTCTGATTCTTTGGTGTCACTTCAGGCTCACATGCATACAGCCATGCCTGCTGAGACTGTGACCATGCCATGCTCAGAGCTCCTCTGCCCTGGTGCATGGAGAGATCAGCCCTACCAGCCTGGCAGAGCAAAGAGAACTTGGGGACTTAGTGGCTATTTAAACCATTTTTTGGACATGCAGGCAATATTATAACTTTGAATTCTTTTCTCTCCAGGGCCATAAAAAAGATCCACACTGCTTAATTTTGCAGGCCATTCATGGAGCCTGGACTACTTGTCTTCTCTTCCTGTTCCATCCAGCTTGTTCTCCTGAGCACCGACATTATGTGGTCTAAGGCTTATGAGGTACTATGGCTTAAAAGAGAACATACAGGTGTAACTGAAAGACTTTCGCTAAACTGTTCAGAGAGATGAGCTGGTGTCCACAGGCTTAAATTCAGGAGAGGAATTTGAAGATCCAAAAGCCATCACACTGGAATGAGGGCCAGTGAGGAACTGATATTCTCCTACCCCACTTTGTTGATTTATTGAAATAATTTTCCTTTGCTGTCTTGGTTTTCCTTATTTGCTTAATGTATCTTCTTTGAAGAGCTTTAGAGGAACAGCTTCATTTAGGAGCAAGATCTCCAGACACTCTTGGAAGTGTATTCTTAAAAGGACTTTGAGCTGGATGATGCAATGAAAGTGTAGGCAATGGATGAAACATCAGCTTGCATCCCAGAGGGCCCTTTTCCCACTTCTGCCTCTGCTGATAACTTAAGATGTGACTTCAGTGAAGATCTTCAGCCCGATTGTGCTTCTGCTCCCTGTTTGATAACCCTTCTGTATCTTGAGGTATGGAGGAAAAGACAGAAAATTATGCAACACTGAGACATGGTGAGGGGAAGGCTCAGAGGCAGTCAGAAGAAAATATTTTACAAGTACAGTGGGAAGAAGTAACCCTCCTCAGCTGCATTAAACTGACACAGGTCAGCTGAAGTCCAAACAATCCAGCTTTTTCCAAGGGAGTCACTTAAATAACATTAAGACTTTAATAACCAGATAAATGACAGTATCACGAGCTGTCAGAGAGGACATGCTCTTCTCTTGATATTTCCTGCAGTTTTGTGCCCATGAGCATCTCCACAGTTGGCCTGTCTTTGCAACACATGTTCAGAGAAAGCTGTCAAACAGACCATGAATAATCCAGGAGAAAGTCAAACGAGACAGAGATAAAAATCAATGTACATTCTTCCAAATGAAACCCATCTTTCATTACTTATTTAGAGTTGCATTCCTGCTCTCATCTCTCAGAATTCACATAAACTCCCAAAAAATCTTGACTTTGTAGTTCTGCCCTAACTTAGACATTCCAAAAATTGACTTCCCACAGATCATTTTGGTGACCATGATTTATTTATTCCTTGCTGGCTTCGGACATGTTTTCCCCATCATCAACTATTTTGCCACTATTGCGTACCAGGTTACAAAGTGTCAGCTAAGCCCTAGGAAATGGGTTGGGCATATCTTCCTCACCGGTTGCAAGCATAAAGCAAGGTCCATTATTTTAAATGCTCTGCATTTAGACTGCATATACTAAAGCTTTAGAGAACATGTCACCAACTTGTTACTCATGAGATAATGTACAGCTTGCTATATGCAATTTTCTCAATCACATATAACCATGTAAACATGCATCCTTACCAATACGAAGAATGTGGGCAGAGAAGCAATTTAAAAAAAAAAAGGAAGGTTGTGATTTCAGTTCAGATATTTATTGAAGCTGGGAGGGAAACACTGAGCTGACAAAAGTGCTTACATTAGTCAATAAAGATTTGTCTAGGAGTCTGGAGACATGAGGCCTAGTTATTGCTCCATCAATTACAGTTTATATAGTTTGAGTGAGTCTCTTAATCCCTTTACCCTTGATGGCTTTCACTCATAAAATAAGGACAATGATATTCATTCATTCATTGTTGTGAAACATTGAAAGACCTTTGAGCTGAAATAATTGGGTTACTGTCTCAGGGAAACCACATATGCAACTGCCTCCTTCTAACCCAGAAAGAAACACACAGTGCTTACACATCCACTAGCAAATAAAACAGGCATATCCTGGATGTAGGCACAGCTATGATTTTGTTAACTTGTGAAGATCCCTTGCTCAAAAGGTGGCAGGAGTCTGGGACAATTCCCAAAGGGCAGCTTGGATGTGACCATTTTCTTATTTGGAGGGAGGGGAGGGAAAGTGTTTCTGTGTATGGACATGGGTCATGATGTGTAACTTAGCCTCAGGGCCAGAAAGCAGGGCCTGACATGTTTCATTTACCGCATAATTAAGTGGGAAAGGGAAGGAGAGGGGGTCATGCATGGGAACTAAATACCATGGCCTTCTGTTTAAATGTTGGTGTGATTGCATACTGCTTGGTTTCACCAACCTTTCCTATGACCTTGGGCAGCACCCTGTGCCTCTCCTTCTGCACTTTGTCCATCCTGCTTCTTAACTGCCTCAGAGAAGGTCCTGGAGCTCAGCAGCTGAGTCCAAGAGCTTCCTGTCTCTGCAGCCACCCCAGTAACACTGCTGCTCTCCTTTTTTACCAGGATGACTTGCAGAGGTGCAGAGGAAGGGAGGACGCTCTGGCCCTGCATGTTGTTACCCAGTCCCCTGCTTGAATCTGCAAGATCCTCCTTCTCCTCTCACCCCTTACACTGACACCTCTCCCATGCTGTAAGACATCAGCCTGTTCCCTACACATCACAAGAACTTATTTACAAAGTATGTTGCCCTTTGATTTGGATGCAAACATCCTCCTTCCCTTTCTCCCCACTTGCACCTCTCATCACCTCCCCTAGAAAAGGAAGGAATCCTGATACTGGGGAATACGCCATGCACATGTAGACTTGTAGCAAGACATTTGGGAATGAGTTCTTCCCCCCTTTTTCTGGGCTCTGTTACCTTGAACATCTCCCCAGGGCACCTCCCATTCTCCCCTGTTCCTCTCCTTTCTTCTCTTTGGCTGGCAAATCTCCATTCCCTCTTTCCAGGCACTAGTAGCCATGGCAGCAGCAGCAGCTGGCAGAGTAGAAAAATATCTTCCCCCACTCAGGACCCCCTCTTCCTCCCATCTTCCTCTCCTTTGCTTCAACTCCTGGTACGTTCCTAGATTTTTAGCTTCCAGCAAGAATTAACTCTTCATCCATCCAATTGAAGCGGATGTGGAGTCAATTCCAAAGGGTTCTTCAGTGTCTATTTATAAATCAGCTAGGGTATTATTATTATTATTATTTCTGGGGTTGAAAAAACAGAAGAAAGTATGCCCTATTTGTGTAGATTTGCTGTCCTGGAACATTTTGGGTGTTGTTTGCAAATCCGCTCACAACCAGCAGACCAAGCCTGCTGTGGCTGCAGCAGAAAGAAGAGGCAAACTCAATTAGTAGTCGAGTCATGATAAATTTTCTGTTGCCATTGGCTAGCAGTCTTGGATGGGAGAGCCAGCCAGCTCCGGTGCCAAGAGGAAATCTGACACAGATGACAGTCTGACTTCCAGTACCTAGAAAAAAAGGGCCAGCCAGCTCTGTGTGTGTGTATGTTTTTTTCTTCAAGAACTTTCATATGCTTTAAGAGGGGAATCCAAGCCTCAGTATGCTCTCACTTCTATGCATAGGAACAAAACGCAGCACTTTCTCCTGCTCCTGGCAGGGCTCAAGGAGAAACACTTCAGACACTCTGCTGTAACCAGGATCCTCCTGTCCACCTTCCCAGCCTCCCTTTTTTTTTGCTGGAAGTGACCTGAGAGGAACTTGCCTGGTGATGCTATTTTTCCCCTCCCTGAACTCGTGGCAGATTGACAGTGGCTAAAGTTAGACTGGGACACGGGGTCTGGCAAATGTTCCCAGCTGTGCTGCTCTCCTGCACATGTGGCCATAGGTGGACACTGTATTCCAGTAGATGTCATGTGCATCAGGATATGAATCTTTTCCCGTCATCAAAAGGCATCTGCTTCCAAAGCTTTCAAAGCTGCTTCAAGCCTCAGACTCAAGGGACCAAGGCCCAGAATACGGGGCTCAGTTTCGATCCCTCTTCTTGCCTAAGTAACCCCATTCCTGGTGCAAAAGCAAGTTCACTGAAGAAGGAGAAACTTGGCTGTAAAGAGGAAGGAATATGACTTTTAAAATATTTAATTATTATTTTACTGAGATGTTTATGGCTTCCATTCAGAATTGTGATCCCCTCATGCCAGATGCAGTATGAATGTATAGATATAATTCCTATAGTACTGCACTTAATATATACATATTCATGTATGTGCATAAAACTAACATATAGAACCATAGTGTCTATAGACTGTTAGATATAGCTCCTATACTGATAGTCTTTCCTGGCAGCTTAACCCTGAAAAGGCTGCAATGGATAGGGAGGATTGTTTTTTTTCTAGCTAAATGATTTCTGGGCAGAAAATGCAGTTCTGTAAAATTGAAATATCCTGAAGAAAACGGTAAATGTACTGATCGAGGCCTATTAGGTAGATCATACTGGAATATTTTTCTTTTGCTGATCTGCTATGAGGTACTTCATTTCCAATCGGTTCAACAGTATTGTCCTATTAATGCATTGCTTTATGGGAGTTGTAGTTCAAAATCTCATGCAGTTTTGAGGAATGAATTGACTGGAAGACTTTGCCCACCATGTGCTTGCTATAAGTCATGCATTCTTTTGACAAAGTTTTACTTTGTGCATGACAAGAGATGTAATCTGACCACAAAACCTTCCTCCTACAAAAGGAAAAAGATTCAAACCACTTTGGAGACTCCAGCTCTAACACACCACATCAGAGAAACACAGTTAATGATGAAAAAGCCCCAAACAAAGGTTCATTTCAACAAGTCAGACTAGAGCATTTCAATTTCAGGAAGGCTAAAATGTTTCTCTTCAACTGAAAGACTGAGACAAAACAGTACAATATTTTTCACTGAAATTCTCATAGCTTCTGTCCCACAAAAAAATGACAAAACCTCCATTTCTTGTGCTAATAATGGCTCAACTCAAATAGTGGATGGAAATTTCCAAAGCTCTATTTGAGAATTCACTAAATGAGAACAGAATTACTTTCATGCAAAATGATTCATGTGCTTGAATGGCTTTATCACTGGGGATTCACACTATTACCACTGAACAATGGAAGTACCATTTTTGTTGCCTATTTCAACAGAAAGGATGCTGTCTCCCTGTGAAAAGATGATGACCATCAAACACCCTATGAAATGATAGTAAACCATGCTGTTAAAACTGGGAATTATGTTGGATATTTTTTCCCCGTAAATGTTTGTAGTTCAAACATAGTTATTCTTCTATGGTGTGCCGTGATGGATGGTTACAGGCTCTTCAGGAGGGACAGGCAGGGCAGGCGAGGCAGGGGGGTGGCATTATATGTAGTGGAGGAGCGGGAATGCATGGAGCTTGCAATTGGTGATGGCACAGTTGAGAGCTTCTGCGTAAGGATTAAGGGACAGGCAAATGTCCCTTATGTTGTCATGGGAGTCTACTTATGGATGTTGTCGTGGGAGTCTACTATAGGCCACCCGGCCAGGATGATGACACTGAGTTATTCTTTAAAGAACTAAGGGGTGCCTCTAAGTCATCTGCCTTTGTCCTTACAGGGGACTTCAACTTGCCAGATGTCAACTTGGAATAAATACCACACAGCTGGTACAAACAGGCCCAGAAGATTCCTAAACCATCTGGACGATAACTTCTTGGTACACGTACTAAGGGAACCGACCAGGAAATGTGCCTTCCTTGATTTGCTGCTCATTAACAGAGAGGGTCTCATGGGTGAAGTGGAGATTGGTGGCTGCCTTGGCCACAGCGACCATGAAGCAGTCAAGTTTAAAATCTATGGTGACAGGAGGAAAGCTGCCAGCAAGACCTCAACTCTGGACATGAGGAGAGCAGACTTCAGGTTGCTCAGGGAACTGCTTAGTAAGATTCCCTGGGGAAAACTTTTGAGGGTGCCGGGGTCCATCAGTGCTGGTCGCTTTTTAAGTACCACCTCCTAAGAGCACAGGAGCAGCCAATTCCAAAATGTAGGAAGTCAAGCAGGCGAGGCAGAAGGCCGGCTTGGCTAGGCAGGGATCTTCTTCTAGAAATAAGGTGAAAAAAGGAAGTATATGGCCAGTGGAAGCAAGGCCAGGCGACATGGGAGGACTACAGAGATGCTGTTTGTCACTATAGGGAGGAAATTTGTGCAGCCAAAGCTCAATTAGAGTTGAAGCTGGCCAGTACTGTGAGGGACAATAAAAAGGGCTTTTTAAAATATGTTAATGGCAAAAGGCAGGCCAGAAGTAACATTGGTCCATTACTTGATGAGCATGGTTACCTCACAAACAGGGACATAGACAAAGTAGAGAAGTCTAATGTTTTCCTTGCCTTGGTCTTCAACACCAATGATGGGCTTGGGGAGCCTCCAGAGCTGGGCTAGAGAACCGTGACTGCAGGAATGATAAAATCCCAATGAACCCTGAACGTGTGAGGGGTGTGCTGCTCCAGCTGTATCCATATAAGTCAATGGGACCTGATGGAATTCATCTGAGGGTACCTAAAGAGCTGGCTGATGTCATAGCAAGACATCTCTCAATGATTTTTCAATGCTCTTGGGAATCTGGAGAGGTCCCAGTTGACTGGAAGCTGGCAAACATCCCAATCTTCAAGAAGGGCAACAGGGATGACCCCGGTAACTACAGGCCTGTCAGTTCACTTCTGTTCCTGGAAAAAATATGGAGAAGATTATTCTGGGAGTTATTGAAAAACACCTGAAAGACAACACAGTCATTGGTCCCAGCCAGCATGGGTTCATGCGAGGAAAGTCCTGCCTAACAAAAATAATTTCTTTCTATGACAAGGATACCCACCTAGTTGACCAAGGGAAGCCAGTCGATGTGATCTTTTTGGATTTCAGTAAAGCTTTCGATACTGTCTCTCACAGTCTTCTCCTGGACAAAATGTCCAGCACACAGCTGGATAAACATGTAATGCAATGGGTGAGCAATTGGATGATGGGTCTGGCTCAAAGGGTCAGAGTAAATGGGGTTACATCGGGCTGGCAAACTGTCACTAGTGGGGCTCCGCAGGGATCCATCTTAAGGGTCAGTACTCTTTAATGTCTTCATAAATGACTTGGATGCAGGATTGGAAGGAATACTAATTAAGTTTGCTGATGACACAAAATTGGGAGGAGCTGTTGACACTCTCGAGGGCAGAGAGGCCCTGCAGAGAGATCTAGACAAATTCGAGAGCTGGTCAGTCACCAACCGTATGAAGTTTAACAAGGACAAGTACCAGATTTTGCACCTGGGGCACGGCAGCCCTGGCTGTACAGACAGCCTGGGGAACGAGAGGCTGGAGAGCAGCTCTGCAGAGAGGGACCTGGGGGCTCTGCTCGATGGCAAGTTGATCATGAGCCAACAGCGTGCCCTGGCAGCCAAGAGGGCCAGCCGTGCCCTGGGGTGCATCAAGCACTGCATTGCAGCCGGTCGAGGGAGGGGATTGTCCCGCTCTGCTCCGCGCTGGGGCGGCCTCACCTCGAGCGCTGTGGGCAGTTTTGGGCGCTGCAGGACATCAAGGATATAAAGCTGCTATTGGAGAGTGTCCAGAGGAGGGCCATGAAGGTGGGGAAGGGTTTAGAAGGGAAGGCGTACGAGGAGCGGCTGAAGTCACTGGGTTTGTTCAGCCTGGAGAAGAGGAGGCTGAGGGCAGACCTCATCATGGTCTGCAGCTTCCTCACAAGGGGAGGAGGAGGAGGGGCAGGCGCTGATCTCTTCTCTCTGGTGACCAATGATAGGACCCGAGGGAATGGCAGGAATATGTGCCAGGGGAGGGTTAGGTTGGGTATTAGGAGAAGGCTTTTCCCACAGAGGGTGGTGGAGCACTGGAACAGGCTCCCCAGGGCACCAAGGCTGGCGACATTCAAGAAGCGCTTGGACAAGGCCCTCAGAGACATGGTGTGAATTTGGGGTTGTCCTGTGCAGGGAGAGGAGTTAGACTCGATGATCCTTGCTGGACCCTTCCAACACAGGACATTCCATGATTCTATATTTTTTATTATTATTTGGTTTTAAACTTAAGGGAGATAGAAAGAGAACCACTCTAAAACTAAAAAGGAAAGCTAAACCCTTTTTGCTCCCATATGCTTTTACTGTTCATTGATTTCCTACATCAAACTGGAGTCCCTACTGCTGTGCAGAGTTTTAGACACAGGAAAATCTCCAATAAACAGACCAATCTGGAGCTCAGGCTGTGTAGAAAAATGTACTCGCCATTTTTAAAGATGTTCTTCCACTTTGAAATGTGTCACAATTACATTTCTGAAAAAAAGATAGCAAAGAAGAAATGAATCATGAAAATTGCCAGGTTTCCTATTTGAAGTGCTGAGAGTTCAGGATCCTCTCTGAGATGAATGAAAGCAACCCATTTGTTGTATATTTTGAAAGAAAAGCAAAAGTATGTTCCTATTCAGGGGTATTTATCCAGTGTGATAAGAAATGACTTGGCAAAGAACAGGCTCTGCCTATCTAAAAAAATATTTATAGGCCATTTCAGAGAGATTAGGCTGTGGATGTGGTCTAATTGCTATAAAGTAACTTCCTTCTTTCCATTAAATATCAGGGGCTGTAAGATAAGGCTGCCAAATATTTTCCTAGAAATCTGATAGAGCCTGATAAGTGGACTTGGTCTCACAGATCGAACAACAGGTGCAATTCAGCTTTCAAGCTTTATTGAGATCTCTCATTTTGCAGCCCAGCTCCTAAATCCATCCTGAAGTGCCACAGAATTCCCACAGCTGTGTGCAGACATGAGGCCACCTTCCCACCAGACTTTACAAACAACAGAGACCTATTTCACAAATAATGGGTCAAAGACCAGCCTCCAAAATACAGTTGGATCTCCCTCCCGACCTCCCTTAATTCACAGGGGAGTGGGTCTCAGTGTTTACAAGTGTTTATAGGGAGCCACAGCAAACATGAGTAGATGTTTAAAGCAGATCACAGACACTCCTCCTACACCATCAGCCACAGAATGCCTGCTATCATCATAGGACAAACCTTAAGTCTCTCATAAAATCCTTTTCGTTCTTTTTTTTTTTTTTTTTTTTAAATTGTAGGCCTATCCTAAAGTCACATTTGAGGCAGGGAGAGACCTAGAGAGCTGCAGGTCTTGGTGATGGCTCTCTACAAGATGTAGAACCTCTGGAACATGAATGGTAATCCAAAAATCCAGACTACATCTTGCAGGGAAGTAAAAAGAAGGCAAAGGAATGGAACAAAAAAAACTACAAAAAAAAAAAGCAAACAAAACAAACAAAATAAAAACCAACCAACCAAAAAAAAACCCCAACCAATCAATTTTTACTGCCAATCCCATCTGGGAGAAAAAGCATTCTTGACTTCACATTGCTTATCGGCATGATGAGGAATGTGTAAGCAAAGAGCATTCATCAGGCACCTCAAGATGTAAATACCACTAAGTGTACCCTGTGTTTATCAGCAGTTCTTGGATGCTTCAGGGAAGAAAAAAAGAGGTCCTTCTCCTTTCAAACCAATACCCGTGAAGAGGATGCAAGTCCTCTTCTGCCTCCTGAAGGGAACTAGTGGAAGCTCAGAGGAATTAGTTTAATATGATAATCTATGTGATAAGTAAATGTGATCAACAAACAGCAATGATATCACTCTTCAAAATCTTCACCCAATCAGATGATTAAACACTCATATTACAAATATCGAATACCAAGATAATTCAGTGCCTTCCATAGAATTTTCACACTCCTTTTTAAAACATGTAGACACATTGTCCCTATAAATCCCCAGAACGTCACACTACTAATACCTGGAGGCTTAATTTCCAGTCTCAGTTTCTTCACAGTCAAGTCTGTTCCTTCCATCTACCCTGCCTGACGGCTTAACACCAGAGTCAGTGGGTCCAATGCCATAATTTCATCTGGGAATCACGAGTGTTTTAAAAACAAAACTCAATGCTCTGACTGTGGAGCTGAATCCTGATGCAGAAAGAAAGTCCCTTCATCAGTATTCACTTATTTTTTCATACAGACACTTGGGCAAATTGTCACGTCCCACACTGCCTGTTTGGGGGTGGCATGAACCTGATGGAGAACCACATGCTCCACTGAACAAGCACTAAAGGGGTCATTGCTTCTGGCACCATCGGGGCGCCGTGATCACACATTTTTGGGCAATTTCAGGTGCTCAGGTGAGCACCAACACTGATTAATTATACATGGAAAGACCCATGCACACGCCTTGCTCCAGCTTGTATGGTCATGGGCAGATTTTTTACTGAGCAGTTGACAAGGATGAAAGAAAGACAGTTTGCCCTTCTTTGCCTGTTAGGATTGAACCGGTGTGTGCCCCATAGTACTTAGACTCAACCACAGGAGAGAGGTCAGTGTTGTGACTGTAATTGTAAAGATCAAGGTACCTTTCTGCAAGGGAATGAATGGCCTTCATGCTAATCTGCTTGGGATGGAGCAGTGCTTTCTAAACAGAGCTGAATCAAGCTGAATTTCAGTTAGATGCCCTGGATGAAGTTGGGAAGTAAGAGGGTAAAGAAAATAAGAGGAAAGAGAAGAGTTTTTTGGATCCTTCTACTCATTCTAGGTTTGAATTACCAAAAAGAAGCGGGGAGGGAGTCAAAATTTTATTGTGTAAGAATTTCCTCAATCTGGCTGCTTTCTTTCAGATCAGCTGTCATGTGCAGAGATCTCTCATCTTCCACCCATAATGGTTTGGGTTTTTTTTCTCTCCATTCTCTAAATTTGAGGAGTGGAACTCAGTTTATTTAGTCCACTGAAGAACTATGCTGCTCTCTGCTTTCTCTCATGGGAGCTTAGACACCAGACTCATGTGATGATGCTGGTATGTAGACGCATACATCTAGTCTAGAGATGAATCCTGAGTGATTTTTTTTTATCCTTTTTCCACTTGTTTCCAAGATGAAGCATTGTATACCGAAGTCTCATCAAGCTCATCCATATGAGGTTGTCATGTAAACATGTGTGACAGCAGCTCTGGGCAAGAAGAGCTATTGCTCAGTCTAGACCCTGTGCTGACAGGCACTGCGGCACCCATCCCTTTTCTAAATCAGTCATGCTCCATTTTAACAGTACTCAGATTTTCTGCCCGTACAACACTATCTTACTTCAGCACAGGACTCATTTCCATGTAAGCAGGTGCTGCAGCAGCTGGGCTTGTGGTTTCAGCACTTGGGCTTTTCTCATTGGTGGATGGTACATGACCTCTTGCAAGCAAAATGGACTTTGCCAAGCAGAAAAACAAGCCATCATTGTTACCCAAGCAAAAATGAAAAACAAAACCTAAGCCGTCAAATTAATTCTTGTAAATCAAAGTGCCAGAACCATTGCAGCCTATTTTCAGGCAATACTTGCTTAAAAAAATCCTAAAGGAAAGCAAGAGGGTGAGTATAAAAATACCCAAAAGGCAAACAATCCCAGGCTCGTATATACTTGAGATATACTTTATTGCCAGGGTGGGAGAACTGGCAGGTGCTGTTGAACTAAGGTAACCATCACTTACATGACCCTAAGGGAGTCCTTTCAAATCCTTGCTGGGAGCCAAATAAAAGTCAGAATGAAGGTCGCAGCAAAGCAGAAATTCAATCTGTCTTGAGACCTACCTTGTGAAAGGGGCCATCTTGTTCCTGTCAGCACTAGCCATTTTGTGTCTGTGTGGTAAATCATGACCTTTTTTTTCTTTCCTGGAATAAATTTCAGTTGGATCTGCTTCCTCCTGTGGATCATGATCTAATACTGTTGTAAGACTAGCTGAAAAGAGCTGCTGAAAGTGAGAGGCTGCAGAGGGTGAGGAGTACTTTTGGGCTACTCCTTTCAGAAGTTCAGATTTGCATGAGATTATGGGCATCACTTTGCAGTGATGTTCACCAAGAACAGTATAATGAAACAAGCACTTCTCTTCTTGCCCAGAGGAACCATTTCACACACACACACACACACACACACACACACACACACACACAGAGGGAGCAACATTTGGATGGCCAGTCCATTTGGGTGAACCACAGTGGCTACGCGATCGTCCTCCAAACTCCACTTCTCCAGCAGCCTTGAATTTACCTGCAGATGGCAGGAAAAGAGCATAGCACTGTCCTGTTCTCAGAAAACAACAGTTAGTGGCATCACAGTCCTGTAGCCAGAATCTGGTTCATTTCAGACATGATTACTTTTATATCTAAACCACTTTGCAATGTATATCAATAAATGACTGTTAATTGATGGCAGATTTGCTAACATGTAAGGTACAATTATTAGGTATCCTGGTTGGGAACATGGCAAGGATATTCTTACTATTTTTGGGGACCACTGCAGCTTGCAAATAACCTTTGTAACCAAATACTCTGTGTGTGTCTGTGTGTGTGTGTGTGTTTCTACAAGACTGAGTCAAATGAACTACAAACCACTTGCTATTCCAGTCACTAATGAGTCCCTTGTATACTCAGATCCAGCCTGAGATACTAAGATAGACAGCTTTTTCAGTTATTCCCAGCATCCAGGTTCTCCTTAATGACATTGCTACTTTCTGAACCCTTCTCAATTGCTCAGTGGTGTTTTGGCTCCAGGAATCACAAAGATCAGCTACAGATGGATCACAGTCCTCTTACCCTGTAGCATGAGGATGCCCTGATGCACACAGCCCAGAATTGCCTTCATAAATTGTTCAATAAGACTTATCCAAGAGAATAATGATGATGATAATAATGATAATAATGATAATGATGATGATAATAATAATAGTAGCAATAGTAAATCTAAATTAGGTCCGTTGGGCTTTGCCAAGGATGAAGTATGCTAGACAAAGAAGAACAATGCTTATTGGGATTATGCGAAGCAGGCAGATAATTTAATACACATGTTCTGGGTTTCTGCCCTCTGGTCAGTGGTTTCTGGGACAGAGACGCAACAAGGAACACATTCTCAGAACTGACAGGGCAATGGTCTCCCAGTACTGGCTATTCAATTTATTTAATGAACTGGATGGCATAAGCATCATAAGGGAAGAGAAAAACAAAGACGTCACCAGGTTGAGATCAATAGCAGCTGATGAAGTGGCAATGATTCTTCTAAAAAAGATGCTGGCATGGAGGCTTTCCAGGTATGGGTTTATGGTAGAGGTTTGAAAAAGTTTTAAACAGCTGACTAGTTTAAAAGGGCAAGAGGGGTCTGAATTACAGTACAAGTGAAGCCAAACTATGTACTCGCTACTCTAAAATAAAAGTTGATGAAGCCTAAGTAGACATAAATCTTTGGACACTTTTTGGAAAACTCCTTTGTGCAGTAATAATGTTAGCACTTGTTACTAATACCTGGCTTTTCATCCGTAGAATTCAAAACACTTTACAAGGGAGTTCAGTGTCATTATCCTGTCTTTATAAATGAGGATTTTGAAATACAGGGCTAAGAAGTTACTGCTCAGAAGGCCAGAGGGAGAGGGGGGAAGAGGACCATCTGTGTCCCCATCCAACATGCTCAGAACTTGCTGTTTGTGTAAAGGCAGAGATCAAATTCTGGGTGGCTCCAGAAATATATCTGAGGACAAGCTTTATTTAATTACCAGTTATAGAACCAAGACATGAAAATCCTTCACTCCACCCTTCAATCTGGCCCTATCTTGACCCAGGAGACCAGAGCAAGATGCAGTTCTCAACACAGTATGTGAGTATTCAAAACAGTCACACATCTGTACAAGGTTGGCTCTCCCTCAGCTGATTTCACAAGACAGAGGCAAGCAAGAGCTGTTTTGACTCTTTAAATAACAATGGAAAAGTTGTGTCTTTTTGCAAAGTTTCCCCCAGATTCTTTTTTGGAGGGGGATGAAACACATGAGATCGAGGATGCAGCCCACATTGCAGCCCAAAATCCCCGGTCATCCGCACTGCCTGTCTGTTGACTCATTCCCCAACTCTGGTCTGGGGAAGCAAGCTGGCTTTGCAGGCTGCAAGCTGGTTTGCACTCAGGCTGGTTTTCCGCTCCATGCAATAAGGGTATAAGTGACAGTCGCTACTTGGATGTGGGAATTTGCCCCCAAATCAATCTGAGATACCAACGTAATGTTCATATCACCTCTGGTGTCATATCTGAGATGTTCCACTCTCTGGGTTTATGAACCTGCTCAAAGCTGAGTGTCTGGGTTTCTTGTGCAAAGCTTGATGGCTTAAATGGCCAATGTAAAAGACCCCTGTGCCAAAGGGGTAGAGATAAGAGGAAATTACATGCAAAGGACTTAGCTAAGATCCCATCACTCTCTGGGTCCTAAAGGCCTGAGCCAGAGTTATGTTGACAAATGTCTCTAATTAGAAACTAAAGGTTGAAGACCTCTCTTTAGACAAGGACTCTAAAACTTGCATTTCCAGGAATGTGAAGGACTTTCTGTTTACTTCTTTTAGGAGCACTGTCAGCATGGTAATACCATGTCATCACAGTGAGCACTTCCACCCAGGAGACATGTTACCCCAACGAGTGTCCTGCCAAGTACATTAAAACCCTGCTTACTCATACTCGTTCCCCTTCAGGCTTCATGAGTTGTCTGTTCTTTCCTACAGTCCCTACCAGGTTTGGCATATAGGGAAGAAGGCACTGCTGCACAGGAGAGCCTGGAGCCTGGAAGTTAAATTCCGCAAAAATTGAGAGGCTTGAATCCCTTTGACAGGAGGGTGGGCTAGTACCTCAAAGTCCCACTTTCTTTGTGGGAGCTCTAAACACCACCAGCAGTTTTCAGTCTTTCCAATTTTAAAACTTCCTAGGCTTTTTCCATGAGAAGAATGAAACCTAAACAGATAATCCAAGTCCATTAAGAACAGGATTTGCTTACGCTGATTCCTTAAAGGTAGTTCAGAGCTCACTGCAGATGTCCAGGCCGCTCTTGAAGACCACTCCATTAGCTTATTAATGAAGGTAGCTAGAGTTTTTGTGCTGGAGTTATTGCTGCTGAGTTATCCTGAGGTTGCTCCAAGTCCACCAACTACATTAGGTCCTCAGGAACATAGGCACATCTTCCTAGTTTCTGGCTGATGATGGGATGTAGGTGGGAAACAAGCTTTTAGCCACCCCAGTCAAGGAAAATAAAAAGGACTGAGAAAACATTCAGGCTACAAGTGGCAGAACTGAGTTAAGATCAAGGATGGCTGAGAAAGGGGTGGTGGAGCGTATGTGTAAACTATGGCAACTAAAACCTACCTGAGTCATATTTAAAGCTTTTTAACTCAGTAGAAGAGGAACCTGTATCTGAAAACTTCAGAATGTTTGCAGGAACTCTGGATTTAACGTTGAAAAATCTTTTCACACTCCTCACCAAGATAGACAAGTTGTTTTCTTGTGACATCTGCTGACTTAACTCTGGTATGTGGGTTCATGAAAGCAAAGGTTGCCATTCGAAGTGCCTGGGTACATATAGTGCCTGCAAGTAATAAGTAATGGATAGACTACAACTGCTAAGAACCTTTTGTAACAGAAAGTGCCATGTAGTTGTCTTGAGAACTGTAGCTGGTTTTACCTCCCAGGCTTTTTCATGTTTTCTAGACAGCTCAGCTTGAAAGGAATGTGCATCCTGGTGTGACATCAGCTCTCGGGCCTCCAGCAGGCAAATGGAAAACATCAGGTTGAACTGGGTGTCCATATCCATACCAAGCACTTTGCAGTGATATATGGATATGGAAATGCTTATATGAAAACATATCCATGCACAAAGATGAATCACTCAGAGAAAACAATTATAGAGAGAATCACTTTTTAAAAACTATATGGCTCATTGCCCAAGTGAGATAAATCTCAAAGTTTTCTACAAAGACCATGTGAAGCAAAGAGATTAGGAACTATTATCTAAGTTACTTCTGTTACCCTCACTCATGTAGTAACTGGGAAAAACGCTATATTTCTTAGGAGAATGGAAGAAACATCAGTTTGTTTAGTTCAGCAGAGGAAGGCTGAGGCAGGATGTAACTGCTCCCTGTATATTTATCAAAGAAAAAAACAAACACTAGACTAG
The DNA here is from genome assembly GCA_031468815.1 of Morus bassanus. Taxonomy (NCBI): domain Eukaryota; kingdom Metazoa; phylum Chordata; class Aves; order Suliformes; family Sulidae; genus Morus; species Morus bassanus. The sequence continues at coordinate 2,200,178 of CM062567.1, read as the reverse complement.
GAGGAGAGTTTTGTAAACTGAGACATACCATTGCCACAGAGAGAAGTAGGTATAACCTGGCATTTCATATCTACAAGCTGGAATTAGAAGATGACCACAAAAATGAGGTTCTAGTACAGGTTGTGTCATAGAAATATTTCTGTAATAGCCAGATATTTATTCAAGGTAGACCTAGATATGATTATACACAGGAGTAAATGGCATTACCAGCTCTGACATAGGCTTCTAGATTGGAGAGGTGGGACCTGCACTTAGTCACAAGACACGGGCCATCATAATCCCCAAAAAGACCCAACGCAGCCTAACCACTAGCCTAGCCTTTAGCCAGTGAAATTCTCCCTTGGTTTTACTTATTTGCCTGCTTAATCTCTCATTCCCAATCCCAGGTGACAGAAGATGAGGCAGTTGACTTGCTAAATCTTCGGTTAGACATTTAAGTCATGCGGATGTTTTGGCTGAAACCATCCATAAGCTCCTGAAAACAACACTGCAAAGAGTATCATATTTCAGAACTCTGACTTGTACTCTACTCAAAGGAGCAAAAATCTATATGTTCAAACTACTAAATTTACTCCAGATAAAATCAGGGAGGAAAAAACCCACATGTACTGTTGTTGAGTTCTGCTGCTAGCCATTAAATGTATAATCTTAAGTCAATACTACACATCTTTTTGAGATCCCCTGGTATGATTATAATCTTATATTTCTTCTCCCATGATTTCCTATAAAAATTCACCAAGGAGAAAAACCTGGAACCTCATAAGAGAATTTTGACTTTTCCTGGCTAATCTTATAGACTGAGTGAGCCAAAATTTCAGATTAATGAGTGGGAATGTAGTTTTGGAGGATGATAAAGAAAAAAGCCCATTCTAGCCTTAAATGATAACCACTTGGCTGATAATTGGCTGACAGTAAATGGCAGGAGGTGTAGAAGAGACACCTATAAATAACAAGACATCTAGGATTAAACTATCCAGGCAACAGTGCACATAACTTTCTGGTACATCCAAGGAAGTTCAAGAACTATGATATTATGATGTTGGTCAAGCTATAACTTATGTGGTCCCTAAATAGTAGGTTAAGTCATTCTCTAACAACAGAGTCCACACTAAATCTCAGGAGGAAGACAGGAATAGAATAATCACAAAAATTTAGGGCTGGAAGGGACATTCTAAAATAATCTCATCCAGGTTTATTCTCTGAGGCAGGATAATTACTTCTAACAGATGTGTCTCTGACCTGTCTTTAAATATTACCAGAAAAGGAGATTCCTGGACATAACTGAACTCAAGCATTTGTAATATCATCGCTAATTAAAGCCTTTTTTAACCACAAACCAAGTCTCTTGATGTTGTCTCAGGAGACACGCAAAAAAATTGACCTATTTAACTTCCACACCTGCATATGGGAGGATTTATTGTTTTTTATATTCAACAGATCTTTCAAGCTTGTAATGTGTACTACTCCCTGGCTTTTTGTATGTCCAGGATATAACACCTGATGATTACAACAGTACTTGAAAAGCAGAATTGTTCCATGGGTTACTCTTCTGCCTGCTAATGAACCCAAACTATCATTAACTCTAATTGATTCCAACTTGGACATATCCAGTCTCAGTCTTTTGTGGTTTTCTCCAGAATTACTTGACTCTTCCAATGTGATGTAAGGTCTTGAACAAGGGGTACTTACTAATCTCAAGGTTTCTTTTGAATTTGAGAACATAATACATTTTTCATTTGAGAAAGCAAGCCTACTGCCATCTAGAACCTCAAAACAACAAAATAGAGAAAAAAAACCCCAACAAAACCTCCTACCTTTACAGGGAATATCATCTGGGAAGCATAAGCAATTTTAGAGATTCCAGTCTACTGTGATTTCATGACATGACATCATGCTTTACTGGGCCAAAATAAATGTAATTTTTTTTAATGCTTTTGTAATGAGGTACAAACAGAAATTTACAGTCTTTAAAAAATGAATTTAAAGAATCCTTCACTCATGGGAACCCTGTGACAAAGTTGTTCTAGATGCTGATTTTATCAAGAAGATATGATTTTTTTCATTTCAAGAATCTCCTATCATTTAGCAATGACAACACAGAAGGGCTATTTGTTGTAGCTAGGAATATTATTTTAATATATTTTTTTGCTGCCTGGTGTCCCTTCCAGTAATACACAGACGGCTGGAGGAACAATGTCAGAGATCTAGTAAGGATACAGAGTCAATGTTAAACTTTTCACAATGGCACCTGCGGCTGGATTCAGCTTCAGATTCTGACATTTGAATTAAATTAAATTAACAAAAAAAAAAAAAAAAAAAGTAGCCAAAATGTCCATGTGTCTATGTGAGTTAAGAGAAGGGTTTGGTTACTTAAACAGAGGTGCCTGGTGCCATTTGAGATGACCCAGGGTGCCCTACCAGGACTGCAGCTGCCAGCCCAAAAGACCTGAGGTCTTCTGTAAGACCTGTGTCATATATTCCAGATCCATGCAGACATCTCATACACGTTGCATCGTCACTAGATGCCTTTCCATAGGCAAATAGAGAAAGGGAGGGAGAGGTATCCCTCTGTAGTACAGGAAAGAGTGCACAGTTGACATTTATTTTTCAAAATCATATCCTACTAAGCTTATGTGTAAGTACTCAAAGTACAGTGGGTTTTAAAGGCCTCTTCAATCTAGCAGAAAAAGTTCTAATAAATCCCAGCACTTGGAACGTGAAGCTAAATTAATTCATCTGTGAAATAGGGCACCTTTAAGAAATGATGGTGATTTACTACTGGAAAATCTGTTAAGGGAAAAGGCAGCTCCCCTGCTTCAGGACTGAATGACTTTCTGGAAGAAGTTCCTAAAGCAAACACTTGTTATTGGATGCAGGAGAAGGGACATAATTTTTATTTCTAGCCCATGCTTTTCATATCATATTTAAGACTTTTCTGGTCTTAGAACTTATAGCCTAGATACACACTCCAGCCGTCTAAGTCAGAAGACCCCTGACAAGATTGTTTAGGTATAGCAGTCAGTGGAGAGACGTACAGTGGAAAATCTGCAAAAAATAGAGAGCAAGATGGGGCTGGGAATCAGGGTCCTACAGTCTCTGTTACTTCTCTATCCAGTGGATTTGCAGAGTCTGTAGGCCAAAACTCTTGAAGTTTCTAGGATGTCCACAAGCTGGGATGTCAGGGAAATGTCCACATGACCAAGCCATCTGTTACATGGTGGCTCAGTAAAAAGACCTTGTTGTGTCATTGTAGTTACTCAGCTATGTCACTTATCAAACCAAAGGCTTCATGCACTGATTTAATTAGGCTCTACATTGTTCAGACCCAGGACCTCATGTAGCAAGTGAAGCAGAGGTCAGGGGTGACTATATGCATCTGCTAAAAGCTGCTCTGCAAGCAATCAGGTGTGAAAATAAAAAAAAAAAAAATCCCTCTGAGGACATGTTTTATTCAGCTCGAACATGGCTCAACAAGAGGACTAGAGCCTGGATTCGTGAAGGACTGTAAATTCCACAGAGGTATTTCCAGGATTGTTTCCTGAGGAGCCCATTTAAAGAAGAACATTAGTCAGGCTGCAGGGCTACTTCCATAATTTCTCATGACCTGGGGATAGAAGTCAATGTTTCAAGTAGCCCTGGGGGTGGTGATATAAGGTCTCTTAACTTACACTCAGATACGGGGTTACTTTGTTATAGATCTGTGCCATGTAATCTGCAATAGGAAAACTAAAAATCTGAAGAGTCTTGACGTATTTGCTGGGACTCACCTGTTCCAAAACAGGCACCTGCACAAGATCTAGTTGGTCAAGTTTTCTTTCAAATGGAAAAAGACAGAAAGGTAATTTCAGTGTGTGGCTTCATCCTGAAAGCAGAAGAGTCCTAACAGAGTGTAGTTAATCCTTCAGTGAGCTCTAAAAGTGCCTCTTTTTTCACCATTAGTTGCAAAAGAAAGTTAACCAGCCAGTTACCATGTGTCAGGCTAAGTCAGTTGAACTTGGCATCATAAATGAAGCGGGATGTCTAGATTTGGATAGAGGACTTTTGGTGGCTCTCAAGGCTAGGTCTGGGAGTGGTAAGTGTAACCATATAAAGATAATGATGAAAGGTTGTAACTTACAAGATTCAGATGCAATTTCCTGCACCGGCACAGGCTTTCTGTGCAGCTTTGAGGTAATGCAGCTGCCCACATGCAGGGTATCTTCCGTGGCCCCAGGTGCTACCATGGAAAGATGCAGGTCTCCTGCAAGCCTTCAGTCATATCTTCCATCCCATGTTGAAGTTGCCTCTAAGGCATCTCCAATGGCACAGGATTCCTATATATGCATAACTCAGTAGAGCCCTTAATTTTTGCATTTCCCTACTTGCAACAATAATCCACATCTTTCACGTGTCCTACAGGTTGGTAGGGAGAAGAGGGAACATGGTGAGGGTTCCTTGCAAAGATGCTAAAGGCAGTGACTCTGAGGCACTCAGGTATGTGAGGGATTTCAAGGTGAGACCTCTTGGCTGCTTCCCTATTCCTTCATCCAGGTATAGGCCATGATAAATTAGGGGCAACATGGAGTTAAGGTTCAGTGGTGTTCAGAAAGGAAATTTAAGAGTTCTTCCCAGATATAAGCTATGACACACTGAGATATCTCCCGTCCAGACAATCAGAGAATATCAGGACCCCAACAAAAAGCTCCAGATGCAGTTGTGTGTATCAGATGCCGAGGAAAGTGTGGGAAGAACGAGTCAGTGACATTGCTCTGAACCACTAGTCCCTCACCCCAGGAGGTGATAATCTGCAGCTGGCCTCCAGCTATGGACTTTGGTGGAACACCTGCAGTGACTTGGGCCTGGACTTCACCCACACTGCCTGTAAAAAGGCAATAAAAAACAGCAATCAAACAAAAAGCAGTATCTCTGCTGCACTGCACCAGTTTGCCTGATGAACCTGGAGCTCCAGATAACAATTCCACTTGAAATAGGTAATGATGGTTAACAAATAGCAGTCCAGTTACTCGAGACAATGCTGAGGGCGGCATGCGACTGAAGAAAACAGCCTGATCATGTTTCTCCTCTAACTTTTCCAGACCAGCTGCTGCCAAAGAAGAGAGAGAGAAAAAACAAGGGGAAAAAAAAGGTGGAGGGGAGAGAGAAATTAAAAAACAGGAGCTCTAAAATTGTTATACAGTGGAGAAGCAGAGGAAAACAATGTTTTCCCACATGGGCAAAGGTCTCTGCTCCTGTACCCGGTGGGTCAGATCCAAGCCTTGCTGGAGTCAATGGATAGACTCCCTTTGACTTAGTAGGCTCTGGATCAGACCCAATGTTTCCATAATGATGGCTAAGCCTGACCTGCCTACTGGGATGCCTTTAGACTTGACAGAGCCAACAAAAACCTTGTCCTCTCAAGAGCATTTTTGTTTTCATGAGGTTAGGCTAAAGTTAGCTGCTGGGAACCAACACAGCTTCTTCACATCTGGACTGATGTCCTTGCAGCCACAGGCTTTTTTGCCATGTGACAACCCCATAGGAGATTATTTCTGGACACCAGGATACATACAATTATTTCAGCATTAGGTGCCACATCAACACAACTGAATGTATGCCACAGCAGGAGATGCCCAGGCATCTCTAGGACAGATGCTGTCATCTAATCCTCCTTCCCTGAACCACACTAGTGGCAAAAAAAAAAGTGTCAAGAATGTAGCCGGACACACTCCGGTGGGTTATTTCCCCAAAGTATGTTATAATCTCCAGTTGCCCCCTCAGCAATATCCACTATTCCCACAATTTTAGCTGCTGAATTAGGGGCTGCTGTGCTCCTATCTGGAGTCCTATCATGGTGTCTAAACAACTTGAAGTTCAGCTGTTTCCAAAACACACAGTGGATCCTCAAACTACATCATCAGGCCACCTGCTGTTGCTGCAGTTAAAAATCAGGAGGTGGAAATACAAACCTAAACCCTTATATCACTTCTTGACTAAATCACCACAGAAGATGCTCTCAGCAATTAGCTCATGTGGAGACATTTACATTACAAAGATTCGCAGGAATTCCACCCACCCTGTCAGGAGATGTGGCAGTGGCTGCACCAGTCTGGCTTTGCAGCAATATGCTATGACCAATATCTGGGCAAACAAGCTTTCCAGTTCTTCAGTGGGAAAACAGGAACCTCCTGGCTGCTCTCAAAGTCGAACACATGTTTAGAGGTCACATAAAGTAGATCAGCCCTTGGGAAGTTTTTCTCTCCTTTTCCTTCACTACTGCTCACCAAGGTAAGGCGTCCTTCCCTACCTCCCAGCAATCATCTGTCAGCCTGACTAGATGGCCAAGGCTACTATTCATCTGGTCAAAGCAGGAAATTTGTCTGATTGTATTATATTCATTAAAATATCTGATAGGGAGGACAGCAAATGAGATTTTTCAACCTGTGCAGGGCAGCATTACTCCACTGAAACAGAGAGGGGGGGTGTCAGATTCCTATCTAATATAAATAAATGTAACTGCAGTGAAATCACTTATTCTGTAGGAACTGAGAGTTTCACCCTAAAGAGACCCCAGAGCCTACTGAGATCAATCAAGAATTTTCTATTTTGCTGCAGACTTTGGATCAGACCTTTACGTGAGTTAGAAAAAGTGGCTGTTAAGTGAAAGAGTCCCTGTTTTGGAATATTCATGACCATTTTATTCTTCTTTGTATACAAATAAACATGTCCCAATGTGTTTTGAACCATGAGATGTATCCTAGGAACTGTTTTGAACATTCTACCAGGGTTTAAGCCTTCAGGCCTTGAAAGTTCACTTTCATATGAATTGTCTCCTGCTGAAAAATAAAAGAAGGCTGTTATGGAGCCATGTCACTCAGCTGAGAAATGTGCAAATTGCAAGGATAATTGTGAAGAAAAACTTCAGTGCAATATTTTGGTGTTTTTACAATGGACATTTTGACAGTACTCATGAGCTTTCAGAAGGAAGTCAATTTTAAGACTACTTTAACTCTGGAGGATTCAGTCAAGTACATGAGATAGGATTGATTTGCAAGGGATCAAGTGCAACTAGTTCTTCGCTGTTTCCTTCAGCTCAGGAAGAAAGCTTTCAAACTGTATCCCTCCCTTCCTCAGCATTCTCAAAGTGACTTTTTTAACCAGTCCACCAATGGTCTTCATCCATAGTGGAAGCTGGTCATCCAGACACCAAGTTTATGAGCAGTTTGTCATCTCCAACTCCCTGTTTCTGCCAGAGGTTACAACAAGTCACTGCAGCAATGTGAGTATTCGGTAGACTGAAAACAAGATGGGATGTCACCCACAGCAAATTAGAGTTCAGATCACAGGATCCGCTTATGCAGTGCTTTCATGTTGAACAAAAGAACACAACCCTTGGTGACATTGTTAGAGCTACACAAAGTAAGTGACATGAATATGTTCCTCTCAGTGTTCAAAGCTTCTCTCAATGGGGTCTTCATTTTCAGCTGTTATTTCTTGATGCTAATGTGACCAGTAATAATGTAAAACTGCATTCCAAGCTTTGCCTTGAGTTTGAAAAAAAGGACAAACCTGAAGCAAAACACCATCTGCCAATTTTGTATGCTAGTGTGAGTGGTTTGGGGAGGAAGGCGGAGAAAGGGAGTATTATTACTATTACACTTTTTCTGAAGCAAGAATAGCTAAGATCATCTAGGAAATGAAAATAAATGAAAACAATTGAAATGGCTGGAGAAGCCATTGCAGTCAATTTTGCTGGGGGAGGGGAAGACAAACCAAAAATGCTTACTTGGCATACATGTGCGGTTTGAGGGCATTCTCTCTTGGTTGGTCCTAGCAAGAATATTTAGCTGAGTCAAATATGTGAAGGAAGTAACCAGCCAGCTGGGCTAGCACAGCTAAGGCACACCGAACTGCAGTGCCAGCGGCATGCGAGGCAAGGATGTGCCTGGCATCTGACCCAGCTACCTCTGATCCCTTGTAACAAATGACTACCTGTCACTGAGCCTGGTGGAGAGAAGAGCAATCGCAACCTTCAGCACAATTTCTGAGCCAAGCTGGAAGCTTCCAGATGAAAAATTGCTTTTCCTACGACCCTTTTCTTGTCTACCTGCAATCTTACCCTGTTTTCTCCAGGACAATAGCAGGCTGGGATGTTGACAGCCTTGTTGCATTTGGGTGCAACAGATGTTCTGAAACATCTTCCCAACACAGAAGGGACCTCTAAAGCTCCTAAGAATGGTAAGAGTTTGTCAGAAGTATCTTTTTTTATGCAAGTTTTATTCTACGCAATCCTTTCAGTGGCAACTTCCTGGCATTAGGATTTATTCTCATTCAATGAGCACAACCTTAAAAAAAAAAAAAAAAAAAAAAAGGTTGGGGCCAAGTCTTATAATGAAAAGGTCAAGTGCACAAAGGTGTGAAAGCTCCTGAGGGAGCCAAGGTGTTAGCGGGCCACAGCAGCTCAGTGAGCCAAACTTAAAACTAGCACGCAGACTTGACGTCATCCATTGACACCTGGTATTTGGGAGGGACAGGATGAGCTAAAGAAATTAGTCCTGTTTATTTCCCAGCCTGTAATTTATTAGGCTGCATCACAGCCACTCTGTACAGAGCTCATTTCAGAAAGAGAGCTGGAAAGCTGGTGTCTCTCTGGATGCTTAGGTTAGGAGTAGGGAATTAATACTACAGCTGAGCAATATTTCACTCCAAAAAATGTTTTCTGGTGGAAATGGAAGGCTAAGAAGGCAGAATATGCATCCTGAAGATTGCAGATTGGCATTTCCCAAACTAATGTTCATTTAGTTAATTGTTTCCTGGGGGTAGGAATGGCTTTCTGAGCAAAAATTCTGGAAAATGAGAATTATTTCTATTTTTTTTGTGTTTTTTTTTAAATGTCAAATGACATACTTAGTGATATTTAATGAAAAAGCCAAGTGCAAAAGAGTTCACAATGCTTTGCTTTGCCAAAGGCTATCTTCCCTGTCCTCTTACAGTCACAAATTTTTTTGCAAACTGTCAATGAGGAGAAAAAACATTTCCAAGAACTGTTCTGATCTTTGTTCTCCAGATTCCTGGTACAAACCTGTCTGAATCCTCCAGATCTGTGCAGGCTCCATCCCCCAATGATGCTTACGTAACATGGGGTGGAGTTCTGGCCAAAATCTTCAGCTATTTTGCTATAGTCCCAGGGAAATCAATTCACTTCATGTCCTAGATGCATGCTGAAGGCCAGCCTAACTCCTTCCAACTGGCGTCCTGGTAAGTGGGTTGTGTAGGCTGGAATGTCAAAGGGTAAGCAGATGGTCTATCCACATACACAGATCATATTTACCTGGCTGTACATCAGCATTAACCCCTGGGAAGTCATCACTAATTCTGATTTGGCTTACACCTAGGTGGGTAATATGGGCTTAATTGCAAAAGCTCTTCTGGAGTCAGTTGTGGCTTAGCTCAGCGTACTCCGTGTCAAAACCTGCTTCTGCAGAGGACTCTCACATTTCCACCTTGGATAGCTAACCTTAAATCAAAATAAATAATTCAGTTCCATTAAATCTCATTCTTTTCAATGGTTTGCTATATTCAATTTTTCTCTAGCTCTATCCAGAATTTCGTACTATAATATAGCAGTTTTTACACAGTTCCTTAATAACTCTTGATGTTTCCATATCACTTCTATTTCTTGGATTATTCTTTAAGTGAATGAGGGCATAGAAATCCAGATTTCAGATGCTTGGTTGACCTGGATTGCCCTGTCCGCACTGAGATCACCAAAAGCATGAAGAATATAGCTTACTGCAGAATTAAATATTCTGCATTGGGTTCCACTTGTTTCCAAAGGTGAGGAGTGATTTTCTTTTGTTTTGATGAAACTGAAGAAATCAGAAAGCTATTTCAAAAGATCAATCAACACTATTGAAAGGCTAGGACTCTTGTTGCCTGGCAGTGAAGTGCCAAAAAAGGCACCTAGATATATCTGAAATGCCCTAGTGCAGCTGAGGCACCTATACTACCCACTGAAAATATCTTCCAAATTGTTTTAACTCTCTTTCCTGTACTGGATCTGGCTGAGATGGAGTTAATATGGGCCCCATAGCAGCCCTCATAGTGCTGTGCTTTGTATTGGTAGCTAGAAAGGTGTTGATAACACACCACTGTTTTGGTTACTGCTTACACAGCATCAAGGCTGTCTCTCCAACATTTCCCCCCCTCACCAGTACGCTGGGGGTGGGCAAGGTCTTGGGAAGGGACATAGTCAGGACAGCTGACCTAAACTGACGAAAGGGATATTCTGTACCATATGATGCCCGCTCAGCAATAAAAGCTAAGAGAAAGGAGAAGGAAGGGGGAGCATCTGTTATTTACAGCATTTGTCTTCTGGAGCAACCACTATGCGTACTGACACCTTGCTTCCTGGGAAGTGGCTGGACATTGCCTGCTGATGGGAAATAGGGAATAAAATCATAGAATCATGGAATCATTAAGGTTGGAAAAGACTTCTAGGATCATCAAGTCCAACCGCCAACCCAACACTACCATGTTTCCTAAACCATGTCCTGAAGTGCCACGTCTACGTGTTTCTTGAACTCCTCCAGGGATGGCGACTCCACCACCTCTCTGGGCAGCCTCTATCAATGCCTGACCACTCTTGCAGTAAAGAAATGTTTCTTAATATCCATTCTAAACCTCCAATGGCACAGCTTTAAGCCATTTCCTCATGTCCTTTTGCTAGTACCTTGGGAGAAGAGACCAACACCCACCTCACCACAACTCCTTTCAGGTAGTTGTAGAAAGGTATATTGTCTCCCCTCAGCCTCCTCTTCTCCAGGCTAAACCCCCCCAGCTCCCTCAGCCGCTCCCCATCACACTTGTTCTCCAGACCCTTCCCCAGCTCCGTTGCCCTTCTCTGGACACGCTCCAGCACCTCCATGTCCTTCTTGTCCCGAGGGGCCCAAAACTGAACCCAGCATTGGAGGGGCGGCCTCACCAGTGCCGAGCACAGGGGCACCATCCCTGCCCTGCTCCTGCTGGCCACACTATTGCTGATACAAGCCAGGATGCTGTTGGCCTCCTTGGCCACCTGGGCACACTGCTGGCTCGTGTTCAGCCGGCTGTCAGCCAGCACCCCCAGGTCCTTCTCCACGGAGCAGCTTTCCAGCCACTCTTCCCCAAGCCTGTAGCGTTGCCTGGGGTTGTTGTGACCCAAGGGCAGGATGTGGCACTTGGCCTTGTTGAACCTCATACAATTGACCTCAGCCCATCGATCCAGCCTCTCCAGATCCCTCTGTAGAGCCTTCCTGCCCTCTAGCAGATCAAGAATCCCGCCCAATTTGGTGTCATCTGCAAACTTACTGAGGGTGCACTTGATCCCCTCATCCAGATCATTGATAAAGATATTAAACAGAACCGTCCCCAACACTGAGCCCTGGGGAACACCAATCGTGACCGGACGCCAATTGGATTTAGCTCCATTCCTTTTGCTTCCATGCGTGGCCTTTGCTTTTGCTTTTATTAAACTGCCTTTATCTTGACCCAGGATTTGTTGCGGTTTTTTCCATCTCATTTTCTCGCCCTCCATCCTGCTGAGGCGCGGAGTGATAGAGCAGCTTGATGCCACCTGGCATCCAGCCAAGGTCAACCCACCACACCAGTGAGTTCACTGTGCAGATGGATTGATCCTGGTTTTACACAGTTCACTTTTCATGAGTTTGTCAGCTCTGTATCCCCCCATAACCAAATCAGTTTTACTCGCAATTTGGAGAATGACCTTGGAACTCATCAGAAATGTTGGGTAAGTTGAAAAATCCCATTTCTTTTCTTTCCTCTGCACCTGTTTCATTTCTTTGTAAAGGAAATCTCTTCTTCATCTCTATACTGAAAGGACCAGGGCCCATATTTCAGACTGGTGCATAAAAACATGTGCAGATAGAACCACGTTTCCTCTGCACATGCTCTGAATTATCTGCTTATGAATCACGTGCCGATATCTTGGAGATTTGCGCGGCATTATTTTCTCTGTAGCTGAGTAGCTAAACCCTGACACCTGCAGAGGTATAGGGCCTGCTCTTTAAGATGCTCTGTGTTTCACACTGAGAATAAACTGCAAATGGTTAAATACTTACCTGATGTAACCTCCTCTTTGACAGGAATTCAGTCCAAGAAAAAATCTATTTTATTAGGGGTTATCCTTCATTATCTTATCATAAACTATATTTTTTTTAATCTCCAAAGAGCTTGCAGCAGTGTTACTTTTTTCAGTCACAGCTATTCTGGCTAGCAGATAGAAAGTATCTTACTCCTGTTTCACACCTGACATTTCTCACCCACACTGCTTTTTCTTTTATTCTCTTCCTTATTAATGTAACCACATAGCTGTAAATGTCAGCATGCTGAAGGCACGGTGAGCAGACACTCAGCTTATATAAGCAGCAGAGAGAAAATTTAGCATACTTTGTTCCTTCTCCAATTTCCCCACCACTTTGCCCTTTACAAGACCCTGTGTTTACTCCAACCAGCCTGTCCCATCCATTTCCATTGTGCACCTTAAGTTGTTATTAAATACTGGGGGCGGGGGGGGGGGGGGGGGGGGTGTCCATTGGACCCATCTTGGGGGCTTGTCCTTACCCTGTCATTGGCTTTTTAGGTTTCTCCATTTGTCAGGGAGTGTGTGTGCATGTGCACATGCATACATATGTGTGCTTAGCTCTTCTGTCATTCTCCACGGTGACACCTAGTTGTCTAATTCTGCTCTGACAAAGGTTAAAAGTTTTGACCTTAACCCCATTTAGGCCAACTCATAAGAGTCCATGGTTATGCTAGTAAATAATATTGGTCAGAGCCTGTTCTTGGACCCTGACTGATACAAATAAATTATCTCCCTCCCACACCCCCCCACACCCCCTAAAATAAGTAGCTACAGGCAATCTTCCCATTGGGAATTAGCTCGTTTTTGCTGTCCCCCAGCTGTGCTCAAGCATTGTCTGAGCATTTGCTCTTGGACGCAGGTCAAAGCTATGCCAGGAGCTATGCTAACAATGTAATGGTGTGGGCAGCTGTGGGACACTGCCCAGATCCCTGACTTGGCTCTGTTCAATTTACTGGTATAGACACATTGACTTCAACAAAAATAAAGTCTAACTCCACAATAATAACCTAGGTTAGTTGACCAGCTACGGTACAACTATCAGCCAAGCAGGAGTCCTGGAGAATATTTCCTTTTTCCTGATTCCATCAGGGTATTTTTCATAGATATAAGTGTTTACACTTTTTTTAAAGGACTTGAGTGAAAAACAGCTTGTAGAATTCAGGTTTTCTACATGTCTTTTCTGCTGTCTGATCAGTAATACTCTTAAATCTTCAGTCACACTACTGATATATTTAAAGGATTTATTCCTTCAGAAGTTTCTGGTGTGTCTGAAAAGGTTTAAAAAGCTTCGGTATCATAAGCTGTGATTTCTGTTACAGTTGGTATAACACAGTGATTTGTTGCCATTACGTAACTGCTAGTTTAGTTCCCAGCATCATACTGCATATTGCAAGGTCCCAATTCACAGAGCACTTGCTCAGGTTTAAGCAGAGATTATCCTGTTGGTTTTAACAAGCTTTGGCTGAATCTGGGGCATAGCCACACTATGTCTTTTATACAGAAAAATCTACGAAGAAGGCACAAGGGCCCAAATCTCACAGAGCAAGAACAGAGCAACCAGAATTCAGTATGAACTCCCTCTTGGTCTTAATGATGCAAAAACCTCTGAAGTTTAGTGAGCCTGTATATGTCGTTGAGTCTGAACATCAGGTTTCTCTTACAGGGAGAGTAAAGTGCTCCAAAAGGATGAGTGGAGCTGGCTCGCTGAGCTTCCAGCTAAGGTAGATCATCAGAAACATTGAGGGCCAGTGCTGATGTGAATCCTCAAAAGGTCTGAAAAAACACATTTTAGAATGGTGGAAAAACCCTCCTTCTGTATCAGATTTACACCTAGAAACAGTCTCCTGAATTTAGGTACCTAATGCAATCCAGCTGCATTCAGATAAAAACCAGACTGGGTTCCAGGACATGCTCCACTTGTCCCTCACTTAGACTTTTTGCCGAGACCAATGAATAAAAAGGTGTGGATTGTCCTTAGCCAGAAGAAAATACTTTCCAATAACTTGCATTTGCTGCTAAATATATTTAAAAAACCAAGGGAGAGATGGTGATAATTATCAATATTCAGCAATTAATACTGAAAACTTTCAGCTGCTCTCCCAAGTTTCCTTTCATAATCTATAGAGAGAAATGGGAAGTTCGGAGGGTAAGCCATCTCACTTGAGAGAGGCAGCTAAGTAAGATAAGCCATGCTCTGGAGACGGCTGCTTTTCTCCATCAGCTGTGAGGGGTCTCTAGAAGACAAGCTCAGGCTTAAATCTCTCCCTCTTAGGTTACGCCTACAGTGGAAAGAGTGTCTTGAAAGAAACGCTCAGTTTTAATACAACAAATTCACAATCAAGTGTCTATTGGTGGCATATTCAGATTAATCATATGTCTTCCTAGAAGTTGTTCACGGCTTAAAAGAAACCTAAAGTTTGATATAAGAATTGCTGGATGATGGGCTCTAAGGTGCGGAGGGTTTTTGTTTGTTTTGGAGGGGGGTGGGGTTTTTTTTGTTTACGGTTTGTTGTTTTAAAAATCAAAGTTCAGTATTCTTTGTCTCAGGCTTTAAAAAGTAGAATGGCTCTGTGTTTCTTTTTCCTAGAGAAGTGGACTATCTGAATGTGCATAAAAGATGTATCTATCATTTTCTTAAAAAACTCCAAAGCTGGAGGCTCCATTTCATCCCCAAGCAATCACTTTTAGCACTTCATTATTCTTTCTATTGGGAAGTTTATCATAATATCCAACCTAAATCTCCCTAGCTGCAATTTCAGTCCAGGACCTTCTGTTCTGTCCCCAGTGGACACAAAAAATAGCTTAATCCCTTGCAAAATGAACTGACCACAGCATAAAATAAAATCAGTTCAACCCATTGGCAAAAACCCTGAGGTGAAACACTGAAATTGTTTTACCATATTAGTGTCATTAAGTCCAAGTGGTGAGACAGAGAGCTATGATCGCAGGGAAAAAAGGTTAAGAAGGGTAAAAAAAAAAAAAAAAAAAAATAAAAAGGCACAGGCTAATGAAGTCCGCTTGTCTCTATCTGGTGAATGCTGTAAAACAAACAATTAAACCAGAAGCAGGGGGAGAAGGGCGGGAGGAAGACACACACCCCAAGCAATGCATGCTCTTTGATTCGGCGGTAAGGAAAAATTGTCTGCTAATGTGGAAACTGGCAAAAGCCTTTTTGTCCTCAGCAGAACTGCAATGTCTTACATCCACTACCAACCTGTTGTGAGAAGCAAAATCCTCATTGCTTTTGCCAATCAAAATCAGTAGGGATGCTGACAGAGCAGCGTGGGGCAGTGAGGAGCATGGTGGGTTGTGGTGCCCAGATCCCTGACAAATATGGGAAGTGTTCAGTACCAAATAGGGCAAGACTTTTCAGCTAATAGGTTGTGTCTCCTGAGAAGATATATGGTGTCATATTAGTAATTTATCTCATAGAATAACCAAAACTCACGGTATAGTAAAATCCCACCCTTCTGTTTTCCATGGGTTTTTAAGAGGGCAAGATAACCATAAAATATCTATGTTCATCATATCAATAAGCTTGGTGATTTGGGTGGTTGAGAACAGAATGGAATAGAGGTTTGCTTCTAATTGGCACAGAAATGTGACTTTTGGCATCTGGGAGAGGGAAATCCCCAGAAATGACGCAGAAAGGTGGAAGGACAGTGTACCAGATAGGGAAAGAAATGCCTGAGCAAAGGCAGAGCAGGAGAGGGAAAAGGTTTTCTGAGATAAAACAGGAAAGTCCCAGGGTTTCCAGTGAACATTACTGTAAACTCTTTTGTTGTGCTTTTAGGACAGTCATCACAGTGGCTGGCACAAGAAAGGTTGAGCTAGGGAAAGCCAGATTTCAGAGCACAAATAAATTCCAGATTTCAGTTATAGCTGAAACTATAGCTTCTTCCTTAAGATTATAAACAAATCAGGTAAAAGAAGTACATCAGGACCTGTACCATACACGCAGCATGGGTTATCCATGGGTTTGTTATCTGAAATGCATGTCCCCAAACTTCTACAGAGCTTCTGTCAAATTATTAATTGCTGTGGGGTACTTAGACTTGGAAACACATGCCAGGGTATGCATCTCAGCCTTGACCTTTTCCAAATTGTGTGCAATTACATTGCAAATGGTGACAAAATAGTCAATGTTACTTTGACGTTGCACCAGTAGCACTGATGCCCAGTGAAGCACTGTCAAAGGCAGTTGAAAGCTACAGATAACCTTCCAAGACTGTTTTCTTTGTTTTATTGGTTGGATTTTTTTTTTAAATGCAGTGATTTCCCTGGAACTACAGTCCATCTTCTGCCTGTTAAAGGAACTTATCAAACTTTTTATTGAAAATAATAAAACTTCTAAATACTCTAAAAATATGTTTTTTTAATGTCTGTATATTTCTCAGTTTGTCTTTTCCCAGCTTTTGGTGCCACTTGTTTCTTTTGCTGTCACTAGTAACATTCAGAGGATAAAAAAATGGAGAAAGGAGACACAAATGCAGAAGAAAAACTACATTTTTGCTTGTGTTCAAAAGAAACAAAGAAGGATATGAATAAAATAATGCTGAAATACTCCCTTTTGAAATAAGAGCATTTTCATTTTTGAAGTTGTTTGTAAGGAGAAAAACCATATTAACTCTGAGTGACAGAGTGAGTGACAGGCGTGTCCAAAACCAGTCTAAAACCAGTAGGTTAAAAACCTCAGACTCTGCTCAGGAGATCATAAATACAGAGTCTCTCAATCACACATGAACAATAGCATTAATCTTCCCGGAATGATATGCAGTTTGCAACCTGCTCTCTTCCACCTCCTGCTTTGATGGTCTATTTTGGATCTTGACAAGCTGCCTGTCTAGTCAATTTGTTCTTGAATTTCTCCATCCAGCACCTGTTCTGCATTAAAACACGAGACTCTACAAACAAGCATTCCCGGACCAGACATGAGGAAAACTCAGAACTGAAATGAACGTTCTGCTCCATTAACTTTCATAACTGGATGATGTCCTTTGTTTTTGAACATTGCTTTTAATGGCCCCTGTTAAAGATGGAACAACTTCGAGTTTAGCTGTTACTGGATCACCCTATAATTTGCGTCTATTAAGAAAATAAATAAAAAGCTATGGCTTTCTTCTGCTTTCTAGCTGCAAACTCAAGGCTGTCAAGTTACACCCTTGGAAACAAGGGGGATTTTTAATTGATGTTGCTTGCTCTAAAGGTACTTTTAGAGTTATTTTCCACCAGAAGAAATGAAGAAGCAAAATGTGGAAAAAAAAAATGCCCATAGAGAACATAAAACTCACTCAGCTGTGGGTAGTGGCACAGGGTTTTTGCTTTATCACATGCTTAAAAATAAGTGCTGAAGCACTACGCTGAATTTGAGTGACGTGGTAGCTCAGGCTTTAAGTTTGCGGTGTGGGAACCAAGCAATGCTCTGAGAAAGATTCCTGAGCACGTTTGTATGACTGCAAGTGCTCACGTTTTTAAGCAAGTTACACTTTAGCAATGTATCCTTTGTCACTGATCCGTGGTAAAAGGCATGCATGCTCTTAACCTGTACCAGCTCCAAAACAAAATGTCACCTGAGACACTATACTAGTGTCTATATTGGTGCCATGAAATTGCTTAAGTGAAGGCAATTTACCCAGATTCAGGGAGGTACAGTGTAAAAGTATGTCTCTTGTGGGATACTGCAGAACTTCTGAGAAATGTTAACCACATATACCAAATGATTGGCTGAGTTATGCAGAACTCAGGGTAGTTTCAGCTTGCAGATTCAAACTCAAGTTTTACATGAAAATACGCAAGTGTTTGTATGTGAAATGGTTGTATAAGGTCTCATTTCAATTAGTGGAAAAGAGTCAATGTACTCAGTAAAGGCATCTGAGATGCCTTTTGGTATCCAAGACATCCACGCAGGGGTGGTCAACATAGCACAGGGCCTGGTAGACACCCATCGAGCAGAGGGACACCAGATGGGATCCTGTTGAGCATCTCAAATGAGGCTTCTTTATATTGATGACTGAACTGAGCTCAAAATTTCCATAGGCTCGATGAGAGTTTCCACACCTAGCCCACTGGTTCCTCCCTATATGTGGGCACCTATAGATATATGTCTAAATTTTTAAGTTGAACTCCTGCCTGAAGGAGTAATTCAATTCCCTAAAATAAGGCATTTATTTCAACTGAAAATGCCTTAGGTTGTCTTGCCTGACTTCCAGCTGCTGTCTGAGAAAGACACAGCTCTCCTGTAGATCCTGTGTCATATCTGCCAGTCCAGCTTGGATGTCTCAGAAACCCTAGAATATTTGAAATTAACTAAAAACTAGTGTTTAAGCATTGAGTTAAATCTGCAATATCCATTGCAATCCTCCAAATTCTGTAAGATTTATCTCCTTTTTCAAGATTGTTGCCCAATGTCACTTACGAGAGCTTTTTGAGCTGCACTTAAAAACCTTCATAGCCAGTTATTCAAATATAGGCCATTAACCAAAAGGACTTGCACAGATCAGCATCTGTGACAACAGAAAAATAGAGAGCTGGAGTCTTGATGGAACAGCAATAAAACAAGCTGGGCTTTTGTATAAAAATGTCATTTGAGCATCCCTAGGGTATTCAAAGTGTAAACAACCAAAGAGATTCCAGCAACGCATGAGTAGGAAGAACCTCTATTAATTCACTGCACTGCGTTGACTCAGGATATTCATACTTTGCCTGATATCTCCCTAAAAAGTTTCTGGTAATTTGCCCAGAAGGAAATCCATAACATCTTTAAAAATTTTGCACAACTGCTTACCTAAATCTCAGCATTCAATACCAAAGCTTTCTTTTACTGTAAGAAATCCAATAACTTTTTTGCTTCACTCAGTGGACTCAGAGAACAGTTGATTCCTGAAACTTTTATAACAACTTCTTTACTGTATCTCAGAATATTCCTGTCCTTACTTATTTACCATTTGAACCTTTTCTTCTCCCTAAGATAGCAGAAGATATGTTCTTTGTGATGACTTTCTCGAGAGACCCTAAGTTCAAGACGCATTGTGTATTGTACAGGTTTATTTAATAACAGACACCAGTGGAACAGTTTGGGTATCTAAAAATCAGAGTCTAGTGCCATCTGAGGCACTCTGAGATACCCAAGACATCTGCAGAGGGCTGATAGATGTGACAGAAGACCAATGGGAAACCCATGATCATCTGAGTTTGAAACTGGAGACCTAGTGGAATAACTTTAGTCATCTAAAATGTAATGAGTTTTCTGAGACTAGATAGATGAGTCATCCCTGAGTAGAGGAAGTAATTTTTGTAGCCTGTGTTTTGCAGATGGAAAGGAAAGGCCAAGGGAAATGCCATATCCAGCATCAAAAATTAATTTTCTGGTAAAGTCAGGTGTCAAATGTAGAGCACTGCAGTCTCTCAGTTGTGGTTTGGCCAAGGTTTTGAAGCTGAATTGTACACCCCAAGCACAAAAAGTTGTACTCAGGTCATTGGCAATAGATTCTCATTCCTAGTCAGAAACAGGGTCGTGTTCAAGCCAGTTTTATAAGTGTCTTATGTCTCACCATGTTTTTCCTCTGTTGGTTATGCAGGGATCAGAGTCAGGGAAAGGCATCTTGAGATAAAACCATGAATCTCTATCCAAAATCTAAGATATTGTGACAGGTGCCTAATTTTACCTTGAGTATCATGGTGAGTAGTCTGAATAGGGATTATTGCTCACAGCCTGGCTAATACATCCCATATAAAGGTTTATTATCTCCTTTATGGACAAGTTCATGTGGTTCTCTACAATTTTGGGGTTAGCAATTAACCTTCCTCATGATATTGCCTGTAATTAGTATCAAATACAGGTTTAGCCTCAGGAATAGCTAGGAAACAATGCAGCCAGGGTAATTGCAAAGGCATTTGTAGAGGTTTTACTAGGGACCACTGTATAAAACTTCCCTCTGTTGTTGATTTTGGCATGCTGACCTATATTTTCTCAAGTCCTTTATAAAAAAAAGGTGTGCTAAATGGTTTATTTGCTGCCTTGTCTCTATTTCCTGATCTCTTCCTTATTAAAAAGCATAGCAAGGGGTCAGCTCTTAAAAGCTGAATTGATTTGTCTGCCTTGATGAGACTCAGGTCTTGCACAAGTTTAGTAAGGTTCTTGCATTAATGATTAGGTAAGGCATTAACCACCCAGCCAGACATTACCTATAAGCAATGAGATGTTGTTGTGACTTACTTACTATTTAGCATCTGTGGTTTTAATAGATGTGAGAGCCAAAGAGATATGGTGCAATAGAGAAGACAACAAATTGAACCTAAAATGTGCATATTCCAACTGTAGGTTGTCAGTAAAGTCTCAAACTGAGCTGCTCTGCAAAAATGTCCATTGGCATCATATAAACACACCATTCCTTCTCTTCTTCCATCCTTCTTAAACTTGCTCTAGGACAACAGTGCTGACTTCCCAGCTACAGCACAGGACATCCTACCAGCTGCCAAGAAGGGCTTGTGCTTTGCAGTGGGATTGGATATGGGGAGAGTGCTTTCATTTTCATAAAGGCTAATGTCTCCACTGCAGATTATAGTTGACAGGGATAGAGTTAGTACAGTTTAAACTGCTATAAAAAAAAAAGGCGAAGTCTTATGTTTCTTGCTAGAAGCCTTATCTGTTTTTATGTCATTCAGACCTATTAGTGTGGGAATGATTCTGAGATAACATAACTAACTGCATTTTTTTGGGGTGCAGATTAGTATCTCCTGAGAGCTCTGCAGTGTACTAGGGTTCTAGTTTGAGAGTCACTTCAGGGAGTCCTTATACTAATGACCAATAACCCACCAGTGTTCAGTGAAACCATCAAAGAGGCTCAGGATCATGCTGCTCCATTGTCCTCCCAGGTAAATCATGGCTTGGATCACCAGTAGAGCTACAAACAAGTTCTCTTCCTTCTCACTCTTAGGGGAACAGATGATATTCTGAGGGGGAGATTGGGACCTTGACAGGTCCAGGGGCTAGAGGGGGCAGGTATTGACACTACCTAACCCTAGCAGTGTCATTCACCTTGCAGATTCAGACCTCTGAATTCAAGTATCCATATGCAATGTGTGCATATGAATGGGGTATTTTAGTTATCATTACAGTTTATGTAGATCCGAGGCTAGTATAATTTGCCAAAACATAGACTCCTAGTGCCATTTCAGGCACCCCGAGTTACCTGAAATTTTCCCTTGGCCCTTGTCATTGGTCCTGTGGGAGGCAGGATACTTGGCCTAGGGGACCTCAAATAGCACCACATATCTCTGTTGAGGAAGTTGAACTGAGTCTTGGCTCTCTCTTGACTGTGATGGGACGTAAGACACCCAGTGCACAGACATTCACAGTTAGACACCTAAATGTGGGTGTCTAGATGTGGGTCTGGCTCTAAGTACCTACTTTAGGAAGCTAACCTTTCTGACTCCCTTCTGTAATTGATAGAGAAAGATTTCCTTGAGAGGGCAATTCAGAACAATGAATTGGATCCCTCCTCTAAATCACTCTTTGAAAGAACCTGTCTCTCTCCATTGACTATAAGGTAATATTGGGGTATCTAGACTGTTAGTGCTGGCCCTAACTTAGAAGTCTGAATTTTTGGGATCACTGCTACAGCAGTATATATCCCAAGTGATGCACATGTGCTTAGGAAAATCTCTACCAGCTTCTTTCCCTGGGGAATGGAAAGTTCTATTGTTATTTTAGTTTCATTCCCACCCACTGCAAGGATGGGATATAAAACTAAGTACATGTTTGGCTGTAACCTTTGTGCTGTCCAAGACTGATCCAAACCTCATCAATCTCTAAGGCAGATTTGCCCTGACTGGGGTGGCCCTTGAATCAGGCCTACAAGATCAAAGATAAAAAGGAAGAGAGCCAAAGACAGATTTAGAAATATAATCAGCTAGCCATAGTTACATTCTTAATTAAATTGCTACAGGCCAACAGCTGCTCTTTAGGGAGTCTCTAAACTCTAACACATGCCCCTATATTACAGTAGTAAAACCAAGGAATAATTTTGCTCAACAATGGCTTTCCTGTGTGCATTGAAATGGCCTAATATACTTTCGTGCCTGAACTTAGTGGTTTGAGGGTAAATATATAACTGTGAGGTTTTCTCGTTTTTCGGGGTTTTCTTCTCCCTGGTCCTCCAACCATGATGTCGAAGTAAGGGAAAATATTTTGTATAAAACCAAATTAACAAACCACAAGAAATCCATATGGCATTTCCCCTCATCCTCCCAACTGTCTAACTCGTGCAGCTGTGAAATCCAAAGTATACCTTTTCTCCACAAATACACCCCTCTGCAGACATCAGTACCATAGACCTTAAACCAAAGCTGATGGCAGAGGCGGAGAAGGCAGCAATGACCTCTTTTAGAAGGAGCTACCTATAAAGAGTCTTGAGTGTCCCATCCATTCAAAGGGTAAGGGACCACATTAGGGGAGATCAAGTGAGGGAAGGCCAAAGGAAAGGGTTCAGCATAAGACAGAAGATATCATTCAAGCCTTCTGAAGTGAGGCCCTGCTTCCCAGAAAGCAGCTGGACATTGCCTGCTGATGGGAAGAATAAATATTTTTGTTTTCCTTTGCTTCTGTACATGCCCTTTGCTTTTCTTTCTTAAATTGCCTTTATCTTGATCCATGAGTTTTCCATCGCATTTTCTGCCCCTGTCCTGTTGAGAAGGCAGAGTGATAGAGCAGCTTGTGGGCACATGGTGGCCCGCCGTGGTCAATCCACCACAACTGCGCAAAGCCTGACTCTTTCTTCTTGACAAGCTACTCACAGGTATCAGCAGGCTGCTCTTAGGTCCCCACAAAGCCCTGTCTTCTCCAGGCTGCACAAACCCAGTTCCCTCAGCCTCTCATCACAGGACAAGTGCTCCAGCTCCCAACCATCTTGGTGGCCCTCCACTGAACTTGCTCCAGTTTGTCAATGGTTTTGCTGTAACTGGGGCCCAAAACTGGGTGCAGTATTCTAGATGTGGTCTAAATTTTGATGCAAAACAACAGCCAATCATAAGTCTTTCTTTCACTTGATAGATACATGTCCCACAGACTACATTTTTCCAGAAAATACAAGAAAACCTAGGCCTGAGATTTACTTGACCTGACTTTAGGTGCCTGAGATATAGATGTCTAGTTAAAAAGCCTTCCTTCACTTACCTTTCTTTGCTACAGGTCCCTACCCTCCAGCCTCCTGAACTGTATCTGGATAGCTCTTAGGATAAGATGAATCAGGTTTAGGCAGATCATTTTTACTTGTCTGAAGTTACTAATTACAAAGCTCACCCATAGTATCCCAACCATCTATAGATATTTGGAACAAGTATTTTAGTGCCTTGCTGCAACAAATGTTCTAGTCTGCTTTAGAAGTTATGAAAATGTCTACAGATAATGCCATCCTGCATTCCCATGGCAAAATGAAAAGTCTGGGAACTTGCACATAAATACACTCAGAAGCCAACTGCATGCCAACTTTAAATGGAGTCTCAAATAAGCACTCAAATTCATGCCTGCCAACCTCTTCCCCTTACATGCTTTCCCACTCAACACCTTCTGTCAAAAGCAGAAAAGCTCATTGAAGAAAGGAGGTGAACTCCACCAAAGTAGCACAAAGGACATTTGAATTCTCCTTTATGAAAGAGCTGGTTATTTCATTTAGAGTTAAATAATGGAGGATTTGTATATCCCCCAGTCTCTCTCATCTCTGATTGGCTTCCTTCCTATTGACAAATTTGCCTTTTTGCAGATTGTACTGAAAATACATATGTGATGTATATGTGTGTGCACGTCAAATAATTTTAGGCTACGGTTAGTGTTTAAGAAAAGCAGAGTAAAATAGGAGAGTTATTTCTGGAGAGAAGCCAAAAGAGACTGAGAAAGTACTGGCATGCTCAGATGCAGAGGTTTTTCAAAGGTGAAGTAGGTGAGCGCTGAGTGGCCAAGGGCTGTGGAAAGGTCTCAGCAGCTAGGTTCAGCAAAGCATTTTGGTGGCTTACACACAGCCACATTGCTCTGCCTAGCTCGTGGGGTCACAGAGCCGAGAGAAGCAGCGACAGTGTGGTGCAGCGGCAGCAGGACAGAGTCCCATTACCCCTGCTGCCCCTGTCATCTCAGTCATACCAGGGATGTGGCCCAGTGGGCAGCACCACCAAAAATCAGGGGGAAAGCAATCTGAGAGGTCAGCATGAGCTAGCTGTAAATGACGACTTCTGGCTGCTACCTGTGGCTTTCTGCAACACAGACCTACACCAGCTGCCAAACCACCTGGCTTTTTGGGCAAAAATATGCCCACATTAAGCTCTTAAATAGCTGCAGATGGTAAATGGAGCCCTAGTGTCTGCGGTGTCAACACATACAGCTGAGTTAGTCTCCCTTCTCCCTCCTTACAGTCAGCAGATGGGAATAGGGATTTTAGGGAATAATTAATCTGATTTACCTTCAACACAAACTTTAGGATGAGAAGGACCACACTTCAGTTTATTAAATGTATTGAACACATCCTTGATGACAATTGAACTAATTCAGAGCATCTAGCTCAGGTGGAAATGTTGACTTTTAGTCATGTAAATCCTGTAGCCAATACTTCATGGCAGCTATTATATACTGCTGTCCTACAAGAGTCTGCCCAAGGACATTTATTCTGCACTTTGTCATCCTGTAGCAGATGTGAGAAATGAAATCTGCAGAGTATTAAAGGATATTATTCTCAGAAATTACCACTTTTTTGTGAGGAGAGTTTCATTCCCGCGTATGCAGCAGGCAGAGCAGTACCTCAGCGAGTCCTCATTACATCCACGTGGTTCAGCCAATTGTTTGCAAGGTGCTAATTACAATCATTGCCCACATCTTTCATTGTATAGAGGAAGGTAATCAGGAATCATAGAAAAATTATCAAGCCCCTAAATCAACCCACATCCTACAGGAACTCAGAGATGAGCACACCTGGAAAGAACATGGTAAGGGAGGACAGGAATAGAAACTGGCTTTCAGCAACACATGGCTGTGCTGGTTTCCCCCAGACTTATGTCAATATATGCCCTTCAATAAAGCCAGTAAGAAATCACCAGTTTCAATAGTACCAATTTACACTCACAGCTAAG
Source organism: Morus bassanus (assembly GCA_031468815.1). Taxonomy (NCBI): domain Eukaryota; kingdom Metazoa; phylum Chordata; class Aves; order Suliformes; family Sulidae; genus Morus; species Morus bassanus. Next base: position 2,174,947 of record CM062567.1, on the reverse strand, counting down.
TCAATAATTTTGTATATTTGGATTTTTATTTATATCACTGAGATGAAACCTTCAGTAGGCTTCATAGGTAGGAAGGGACTCTTATTGCAACTGGTTCCTGACCCAGCTCCAGATAACCACTCAGGTCATATTTAATTCAGATTCTGTGATACAAATACTCCCTCTGTCCGCATGCAGAAGTCAAAATATATCCCTCTTGACCAAATTCCTTTGTCAAATTCAGGATGCCTACAACCTCAAATCAAGAGCCTTGAAAAGAAAATGTACCATGAGTAGGAAATAGAAGGAAGCCTGGATATTGGCAATGTCAGAAGTCCCTGTAGGGGGTGGAAAATAAAAGAAAGAAAAGAAAACAGCAGGAAATTGTCTCTGAGGGACAGAGCTGAACTGCTGTCAGTTCAGTAGCAGGAATTTCCACTTCTGTCCCTGTATTTGGATCAGACTTAAGCACAAGAAATAGCCTTGCCTCAGACTGCCTTTCATTTAATGGAGGTAAAAACTCCTACTTTCCATCCTTCAGTGACAAACTATGGCACAGGCAGGCTCAGTGTCATGGCCAAGGCAAGATGCTCCACAGACCCCTCAGGTACCTTCTCCCTTGATGCACAAGACTGCCTGGAGGAAAGGATGCCCCAGTGTCCAGTCCTATACTGGAGCTCGACCTTCATGAAGGGCTCTGGGGAGATGGTGCCCACCAGTGTGTAAGTGGCTTCTTTGAAGCCCTTGAGCTCCACCAGCTCAGCCAGCTGCACCTACTGCTCAGAAACAATGGAGACACAGAGAGGGCCACAAGGGTATGAAAATCTGGCTGTGCGAAAGGTGAGAGATGAGCCTGCCATGCATGTTTTGGGTACTAAGGACATGACTGGCAAGCCTTTATAATTATTTGGCAAGCCAGGAGTAAAGTCTTGTCTGTAGGAGCTAAAACATAAGTTTGTGTGTGTGTGTTTATGCCACTGGAGCCCTGTACAGTGAGGGCTTTCAGTGTTTTTTGCAGCTGGGTAATATTTCCTGAGTAAAAAGAAGGCCAGAGGTATGACTGGGATTGCAAGAAGTCCCTCCAAGTCTGAAACAATTGCCCATCCTTGGGGAAAATTTGTGCTTGTCTGTCTGGTCATATCCCCACATCTTTTTCTTTTCTTTTTTTTTATTTTTATATTTTGTTTGTTTATTTCCTTTTCTCTTGGAGGGGTTTGTGAGAGAGCTCATCCCCCCCAAGAGGGGAGGGAGAGAGGGAGGGAGGCAGAAGAAGGGTCTGTCTTTTGTTTATGCAACGTCCAGGGAGGCTGGGGACAGGCTGAGCATCTTGCCCTCTTGCAAGAAAAACCCAGCCAAAATGGAGCCAACATATCTTTAATGGCAGCAGTGGGGAGGGGGTGGTGGAGCATTTATGGGTGTCTTCAGGAGCTGTTGTCTTTGGCTATGCTGCCCTGTCTCTAGACGCTTCCTGTCTTTCTGAGGTTTTGTTTATAGAGTATCTATGTCGGACTTGAGGTTCACCCGGGAAATTGGTTCTTGTTGTAGTCAGCAAAAGTGAGGAGAAAAAGACAGTCTCAGGTTCCCTGCCCAGCAGCCCGCCTCCCCGTGAAGGCTCCAGAGCACTGTTTCCCCAGAGCAGTTTCTGGAAGAGATGTGCTCTTACAGATTACAGGCGAGTTATTTCTATAGCTTTGTTTTAAAGAATTTTCCAATCCTAATCATGCAGACATCTTGGAGACCCAGCTCCCCTCTTTCCACCGCACACCTCATCTTTAGCAAGAGGGAAGCCTGAAATTTCCCTTTTATATTTCATCCTTCCTTATAGCTCAGCCAGTGCAGGACCGGACCAACTGTCTGTGAAACAGGAAAGGAGATCTGAGATGGGGTTCATGCTTTGCTAAACACCGTGGCTGGGCTGAATGCTTCCTATGACCTGATCCACCACCCTGTGTTTCAGACATCTTGTCTTGCTCAGGATGTATCTCAAGCATCTTATACCTGCACTAGCTCTACCACCTCTCACCAACCTTACCCTGTAAGCACAATTATGCCACACATTAGCAGGCTGTCACTCCTGCCTATATAAATGCAAAGGGAGGCACAGACCGCTCTACTATGACTATCTGGACTCAGGTACCTACATAGAAGCAGCCAGACAGACATACCTGTCACATCCCCTCCCTTCCCAAATATATTTTCAGCCATGGATGGGAACCGGACACAAACACAGGCACACTTTGACACAGACACATGCGAAATTGGTTGCAAAGCCACATGTTGTCATATACGTGTGAGCATCTAACTAAATACAAGATGTGTGAGTACTGGTATCCATAACAGGTGTTTCTACATCATCTCATTTTATTGATAATGTCTAAAAAGGGGTTGTCTAGAAAAGAGAATGATATGTTCATTGAAGAGAAATGTTTGATGCTAATGTCTGAGCTGTGATTAGAAACTGATCCCCCAAAACTTCCCATCAGGGAATTCCATTTCCTTTTCAGCCATCACAGGATGGCAGGCTGTAAATGCAGCCAGCTAGCAAAGTTTTCAATAAATTAACATGGGAAATGTCTGCTACGGGGTGACAAGGTACCTGATACAATCCCTCCCTCCCCACAGGGGGATGGCAGCAATGCCATCTCCATTTCCTTGTGACATTATTCCTGGGAGCAAAGCATCCTCTGATTTTGATTCTCCGCTTTATCCTGCACCTTTTCCCTGCAGGTTTCACGAGCAGGAGCAGCTCATTAGATCTCTGAGGTGATCTTAGTCGAAGCTGCTCTATACAAAACCATGTGGCTCAAATTATTCTGGTGTGTTCCCATAAATTGTGGCTGTATTTTCATCCTGAGAGATTTTTATTTAGTTTTCTAGACAGTTTCTGTATTTTAAGGTCTGTCCAGGAGCAGCATGAAATTGCCAACATAGCCTAGGGCACACACTTTGCCACCCACAGATCTGCATGCTATGAACCAAGTCTAACCTTGAAACTTCTTAAGACAGTATTTTTGACTTCTGCTAGAAATATAAACCAGTCCCCTGTGGCACATATTTCAGTCATCTTCTGGGGTTATACTTTTAAAATCTTTGCTTTTATGGCAAACTGGGCATTGGAGCAGAATTTGACATCTCTTTGTTATTTCTATATTATTTATTAATGTTTATCTGATTGCATTTTTTTGCAGTGCTTGTGTACAAAAAAACAAGGTCTGGACAGTAGTCAGCATTTCTTAAGTGTTTACCCTGGCTCTGAAACAGCCTCCAGCTTTGACCTTGGAAAGGATCACTTTAATCCATCACCCCTGTTCTAAATAGCAGCAATGGGAAGTTGGCTTCTGTATGTATGTGTCAGTGCCCTGTAGCAGATGCTCCTAGGATCCCAAAACCATTTATCATAAGCACTATATTGTTAGCTATGGATGAAGAGTCTCTTTTAACAGAAACAGCGTGTTTCTTTAGGATGAGGAGAACCTCAACATGGTTTCAGGTGTCCTATGACTCCCTGAGCAACTACAGCATCCTTCTAAACTCTGCAGCTGTGAGGCTAATTATTCTCCTCCCAGCAAAAGCCCCTTCAGATGATGAAACAGCACCAAGCTATGAGTTCATAACATGGGTGGCACACTAGTATCGGCATTTATTAATACTGGTCCTATCTGATATCACATGCTCTTAAGCCTGCAGTGCTGCATAGGTATCATTCCATGCACATCACTGCTCTACCCATGCACTCACTGCCATCTTCACTGACGCTGCTGTGAATAACTGAACTGTTATTTGCATTTGTAAAGGGAGCTAAAAGCATCTAGATGTGATGCCAGATGCATCATCCCCTCTGTGCACATGGCCAAAGACCTTGCTACTCCGCAAATTCACTAGCTTGGTACTTAATATGGATTTCATTCATGTCTGAAACGCTGCATCTCTCAGTTAAAGGAGGCTTATAGTAGGGGAGCTTTGATCAGGCAGCTTCACCACTAAGCACAGACCATACCAATAAAAAATAAGCAGTCTTGTCCGTGTAATTATCCTCACAGCTTCTGCTGGCAGAGCTGCACCAGACAACTGTCACACCTTTTCATGCTACTAAACAGCCCATATAAAGGGAGAAACATGAAGCGTAAACACAGTTTACTGCATCGACTCAAGGTTTGAATCCGTTCCCTTTAGCCCAGTGGTCATGCTCATTCTGGAGGGTAAAATTCTCCATTTTATCACCTGTACCAAGTGTGGAAACTGATCCCACCACTGTCTGCAGCGTACCCTGAAACAACAAACTAATGCATCCCTAAGGAATGGCATCAGAGAGCTTTGGAGCAGGGCAGTTGTCCTCTGGGAATGCCTCTAAACAGGGACTTTGAGCATGTAGTTGGAGAGACGATGCAGCTTCCAGGCTTTTGTGGCAACATTTCTTTGGGTGATGAAATGCTCACACAGCTGACATGCCCACACTTCGCTGCTGAGTGGGACGTGACAATGTGAGTCAGCTGTAATGTGAATGCAGGAGAGGTGCAAAGAAAAGTGTCAGAAAGCAAAACTCCAGCTTATGGGGGTGTTGATAACTTTTCCCAGATGAGAATTCAGCCCCATTCTCCAAAACAGAAATGTGAAAATACTCTGCCACTTTTCATTTACAGCGTGGCCCCAGAAAGTCATGGAAATTTGGGCTTTACTTTGAAGAATCTTCCTCTGCCATTTTTCATCCAGTTCCTGCACACTTTAGTGTTGCTTAAAATGGTATTTTTTTTGTCAGTTGCTCACTTTTCTGTTTGATGGTATCATGAATCACTGAGCAAACACTGTAAATATGCATTTTGATGAAAACAATGGATTTGAAAGAAACTAGACTGTAAATGGCACAGTGAAGCAATTCTTTTTGTTCTGTTTTGGTTTAGCATCAAGCACAGCATGATCCCAGTCAATGCCTGTCATCCTTTGCAAGAACAATGATTATTAGGCATTTATAAATTAATAGCAATTAATGATGAGTAGTAGTTACCAATAGTGCCTCTCTTCATTCTGGGCCTGTGGTACTGGAATGTATTAATGCAATATTTTGCATTTGCTAGCTGTCTCCCACATGCATGCATCAGCCTTCTCTTTCCACTTTCTATTTTTTTAAAATGTATGAGATTCCATTTTTGGAGTAGTAAAAGAGTCCCTCCAGCGACCTCCTAGGGGAATTTTGTATTGCTGAACGAGAGAAAAGAAATTAATCTTCTAAGAGGGCTTGATGGAGGCAGAGATCCCTACAGTCCACTGCCATGGTGTTTCTGCTACCTCATGTCCTTCCACTCCAATCTGCTGCCTTTGATGCTTGTGTCGGCATGTGTGTCCCAAATGACACAACCTGAAGGAAAGTTTTGGGACCTCCGTAGTCCAGCACTACGATCGCTTCAGTAAGACAGGGACATGCAGATATGTTTGCCTGGAGATGTTTTATTAATATGTTATTATTAGTGCTGATGCTTCAGAAATACCCATGAGCGATGAGTAGAATTCAATCCCATTGGGTTGTCCAAACGCTACTCAGTTTATCCCAAGATCCACTTCTATGCAAAGAATTATATTATTATTTTAAAATTTGCCTCCTAAAATTGCGTATATGTGCACACACACACCCCACCCCAAGGTGGACTCCCCACTCTGCAGCAAATGCCACACCAGATCCGACCCCACCATATCAAACAAGCATGTACTGTATCCACAAGGCCAAAAAAATCAGCAGAACATCATAGAAACCTCCAGGAGGTGGGTTTTTTGGGGTTTGGTGTTGGTTTTGGGTTTTTTTGTGGGAATATAGATGTTATATGTCTGGGACATTGGAGAGAACTTCATAAAATTTAGTCAAGGTCTGAATCTGGGCAGAAGTTTGTTTTGGATTGCCTTGCTATGGAGGCAATAGATTAACTGTACAGACTAAACCTGGATTTTGGCTTCTAAATGTAGTACTTGGAAATCCTCTCTCTTTCAGGCCATTTCCACTCATCGTATTACAGTGCAGGAGACATGTAAGTCAGAGCGAACACTCATCCCAAGCAGCTTCAGACATGAACTGAAGCTTCAGGCATTCAGCTCAGCAAAGGAACAATGTTCTGGGCAATAAAACAAAAACAAAATGTGGCGAACACATACCACGTTTTCAGGGACCTTTCTTTTCAGATTGAGGTAGCCAGAGTGAAAACCTGATCAAACATGGGCATCTAGAGAAGAGTCGTCCATCCAAGCTTTCTTCAATGGTAGCTGAGATATGGATAATATATTAAACGGAGTTCTAAGCAGGATGTATTTTATTCTACTGTTGATATCTAAAATAGAAGAGCTGAATCATGTCACAGGACTAAATATTTCCCCTTTCTGACTATGGTGGGTGTTCCAATCTATATGTCTATACTGTAGGTGTCTGAGTTACATGAGATCATTTCTGTCTCATTTGCACACTGGTGCTCTAACTGTCTTTACGGGGATTTAGCATCCAAAGCTATTTATGTGCTTTAGAAACATACCCGTACATACTTCCCTGGGAGAAGAGGGTGAACTGACCCACTACTATTAAAATCAGCAGTGACATTTCAGGCTTGGGTAACCTGTGAGAATAAATAATTCCCACTAACTAACAGCACAGAGACACAAGATGGACTGAGACAATCGAAAAGATAACTATATAGTTTCCTGCACACCATAAGCACTTCAAAAACATTTTCCTTCAAGAAAGACTTGATTCTCAAAGATAGGCTCTGCAAGGACTTACTCTGCAACTGTTTGTGATTTCTTGAAACATCCTGGCACATTCCAAATAGTTCTGTTCCCATTATTTACCAACTCTCAGCATTTACAAATGGCAGTGGGGAGGAATTAGTCGTGGGTTCAGCACCTGCTGGAAGGTGTTTTCTGCAGTCGCATTGACTGGGATAAAGGGGTTTTTATTTCTTTTTTTTTTAAAGGGTCCCTTTGGTGGGTGATATGCTAAAATACAGGCAGTGTGGCAGGAGGAAGACATGACTAAGCATCATCAGGCAGTATGCTCCTCAAAACTAAAATGATCAGCAGAAGCATCGCTCTCTAAGCTTTCAGGTTGCTCAGGTCTGATGAGATGAAACCTCTTCTGTACCAGAGCTGTGATTTTTCACACTCTGGAGGAAAGCAAGGATGGATCGAGGATGTATCTGCCTAGATCAGGACAGGAATCCCCAAGGCTGTTTTTTTTCCTTCACTCAGAAAATTACTATATGACAGACTTATACCCTCTTCTTCTGGCCCTAAAGCACATCTTTTTCACGTTTTCTACAATGGGAATCTTTTTTGCTCCTGCCTGGCGCTCCAGCACCAGGATGATGTGACCTGAGTGATGTCTCATCTGCCACCGTTAAGACACAGTTTGGTCCGTTCTGTGGACAAGTGCATCCTCATGCAGCTAGAAGGTTTGAAATGCAGGAAAAATGTGAAGAGGTATGTCACATATGCAAAAGGATTATCTAGTAGTGTCTCTGTTTTTATGTATCTGTGCATGTAATTTTGTCTGTGAGGGCCCTGGAAGGGGCTTACAGACAAACTTGCACGCACAGATTTTCAGCCAGACCAACCCTTAGTGTGCAACTGTGATACTGTCACTCTGTCTGGTGTGCATGGTACAGAGCGTGCGCTGAGTTTCTGCTCTTATACCTGCTTTACAGAAGCTACAGAAGGGTACTACTGATGTTTTATTTCTGACAAGCCAGCATGAAGTTAGAGTGGTAGACAAAGGTGATGCCCCGCAAGACTACCTAAACCAAGTGAAGTTCTTCAGAAGTTTTAAGCCTGTTTGAAGACACACAGTGAGTTTACACTGGAGAAGCACTTTGTGTTGCACGACCATGGGTTTTGGGGTTGTTTGTTTTTTGTTTGTTGTTTTGTTTTTTTTTTTTTAAATCTGTTACTAGGCTCCCAAAAGCCTATCATCAAACTAGAAACTTCATTCCAGAAAAGTCAAACCACCTCTTGAGAGGTTCTGTGTGAGTCTGTGTTATCTACGTGTTTGTGTGTTTATTGCTATGCACCCATTGATTCTTCCTGGTGGGAACAGAAGCACAGCTTCAAACGCTAGTGCTGTCCCAAATGACACAGTTGCTTCAATTCAGTATAGGTCTACCTACACACATATATACTTTTCTTTCTTCATTTCTCCTGTCTTTTATCTTTGGCATGCATCATAACTCTCCCGTGGCACTTTTATTACAGGAAAATGAAGGAATTCACAGAAAAGCTAGTTCAGAAACACAGGCATTTTCGGATTTATAAATGAAAACATTCATTTTGCTGTTCTGCTGGGCTTTTGACATATTTCAACAACTTCACCAGATAAATGGGAGAAGAAGGATAGATGGACACAAGCTACATAAGTAATTTTAGGGAATCCAAAGAATTTTCTATGTTAAATAAAACCAGAAAAAAATAACTACACTGTATCACAAGGCATCTGGTGAATTCATAGCTCACATTGTCTACATTGTGCAGTGTAGTTACATCTCTGCATAAACACTCATCTATGTATTTAAGATCAGTATCACATAATCAGATATTAATTCTACCAGTAAACATGAATTCACAGATATTTTCACATCATTACTCCTCCAAAAACACTGCTGCTACAATCAGATAAAGAAACCTATTTTACCTTGGGAGGGCTTTGTCTTGGTGGGGCAAGGAGGGGATGAAGAAGCACGCAGACAAGGTCTGTGAAGCAACAGTCTCTGTCTGTGGGCAGATCAGTCAAGCTTACAAGTTGAGTAGGATGAATCTCATCCATGAAAACTCAAAACAAGACTTGCAGAAGTTCCACATATTTCTGCGCAAAATGGGGCAATAGCCTAGCGCATTACAAATGACAAGACACTGTTTAGGCCACTGAATTGAGTTCAGAAAGCCTATTCCTGAGGCAGTTGTTTAGGGTCATTTTATTCTCAGTGAAGGGAAAAACCAGTGTTTCTAAGGGCCAATTAATCTCGAAGCAAAAGCTGTGAAAAACTAAATGGGTCAGCTGAGAAAAATTAATCCTGAAACCAGTTCTGGGAAAAACTGCATATTCTCTAGGGAATAGCGTTATGGAGGAAGTTCATGCTTAAAATCAGGTGTAATTTTGACAACAGGTTTGATTGAAAAAACTAATCCTGGTATTAGAGGAAAATGTTGAATATGTAAAAATGTTTCATTTAAAAATGATACAGATGGATGCATTTTGATTTTTCACTCCAAAGCAGTAATTAATTAGTTGAGGTTAAAAAAATAGCTTTTAGAGTGATGAATAAGTAAAAAAATGAGCTGGAATATATCAGTAGGGGGTGAAGTATTTTTAATTGACCTCCAGATTAAACTATTGATATATTTACTTGTTTATTTGTTTGTGGACATCACTAAAAAATATTACAGTATTCACTTTCCTTTTGGCTTCCAGATCAAAAAAAAATCCGCGCTTCACCCCCTGCTCTAATCCAGGCTTGGGTGGGTTTAAGGAGAGGGTAATGAAATGCCAGCCAATATTCTTGCTCCCTCTGAAACCCCTTCTGCATAACTGGGTGTCGCAATGCAATTTACTGCTGGAATGTACTATGTAATTCTGGCAAGAAGTCAATAGGCTCAAACTCCTCAAATAACCAAAGCATGGTACTAAGAAATCAGTGGAGCAGGCAGCAGCCCAGACGGCCAGTCCATTAGCAGCTTAACCACAGCAGATGTAAAGTCACCAACAAAACTCCCTACGGAGTCTCCCAAAGAGCCAGATGCTACTGCTATAAAAAGATCTTCTAGAAACTTGGCATGTCTCCTGCCCACATTTTTTTTAAAGAAACATTCTCTAGATGGGAGGTTATTTTTATTTAATTTGGGGTTAGGGGTAAGGGAGAGGAGGAGGATAAGGGAAGGGGGAGATATTGCTTATTTATTCCAGTTTGCTTGTGACTGTATCTTGTGCTCATAAAAACAAAATTCAGCGATAACATGTCCTGAGACACGGAAGGCAATAGGCACAATTCCAGCCTTCTCCCACACACAGTTTTGCTTATGCAGCTTGGACTGACCTACAGATCCTTCCTCAAAGAGCTCTGCCAATGCACTTGGGGTGAAACACCAGCTGTTATTTTATCCTGTTATGCTTCACTGGGCCACTGGTGAGCCCAACTTGCCCCGTGTGCTGCACTTTGGCAGTCTCCTTGCCTTGCACTCTTGGCTGGTGCACATCAACTCAAGTGCTTGTGCTTGGCTTGTTGGTCTTTGCCCCTCGTGTTGCTCTGTCCAAGGACTTGCTTGCTCACTTGCAGCACTACCAGCCCTTCAAGTTTTCCTGAAATAGCTGTGAGCCTCATGTAAGTCCCAGCTGCTGGATTCACATGATGAAGGTGTTTCAACTGTGATTTTAGTAACAATAACAACAAAACCAGTAACAAAATAAATAATAATATGTAATCCTCATGGAACAGATACCATCTCTGCATAAGCTAAGCATTGAAGCCTAGGACAGATGGAGACACGAACTCTACAGATATCTGCAGTTAGATGGGTGAAAGCCACACATATGCCCAGATGAAAGGCTCACCTGTATCTGTGGATGAGCATGGATGTTGTTTGGGGAATGTATGGTGAAATATTCTGCAAGATTTAGATATAATACCTCAGAGTAACCCCTTACTGGGAGTCTGAGTAGCTGCATAAAATGCTTTGTGTTTAGCAGTTGAGGAAGAAAGCAGCTGATGGCCCACAGGAGTGATTAGGATTTCTCCTCCACCTAACCTGCACCTGATGTGGTAACTAAATCTCTCTGAAAAGAAGTCAGAACAAACAATCGTGCTTTGATTTTGATGGAACTTTTGACAGGTTTGGCCCTAGACTAGGCTTTCTACAACTACCTGAAAGGAGGTGGTAGTGAGGTGGGTGTTGGTCTCTTCTCCCAAGTTACTAGTGATAGGATGAGAGGGAATGGCCTCAGGTTGCATCAGGGGAGGTTTAGATCAGATATTAGGAAAAATTTCTTTACTGAAAGGGTTGTCAAGTATTGGCAGGCTGCCCAGAGAGGTGGTGGAGTCACCATCCCTGGGGATGTTCAAAAAACAGGTAGATGTGGCACTTTGAGACATGGATTAGGAGCAATGGTGGAGTTGGGTTGATGGTTGGACTTGATGATCTTAGAGGTCTTTTCCAGCCTTAATGATTCTATGATTCTACGTAGGACTCATCGTGTGATCGCAATAGCCCAATTTAGAGATGAATTTTGGTGACAGAACAACAGGGTATGGAAGAAAAAGAGGAGATAATCAGATGGTACCTGCTAGCTGAGTGTTTTTGTGCTGAACCCTCACAGTGCTCCTCAGCTGTATGAGTCCTAGAGCTCAAGGGGTCTTTAAACTAGAGATACCCTTGTAAGAGTATCGCAGAAGACAGGAGGCATTCCCAAGTGATTCATTGCACCAGCAGAAAAGGGAGAAAGAACTGCATTTTCCAACTACTGTACACCTTTGATTCAAAGCTGTATTAAGCTATCATTAGGGTCCAAATATGTATTTACAAGACAGTGAAAGCAAGATGCCTGTGAAATGGTGTTTGCCCCAAGACAAACTACGTCCTAGGAGATCACAGGAGCCAATGCTGAGAATGGAAGTGGATGCCCACAAAGGGAGCCCTGACGAGGAGATGGACCACTGCTGGTTACTATCTCTAGTGTCCATCTCTGGCACACTAGAGCAGACCTAGTTGTTAATCTCATGGCCTCATCAATGGCCTGTTCAACACGTGGCTCTTTTCAGGATTGATGTTTCAGAGGTAGTTTCTTCAAAACCAGTGATTTATGGTGACAATTTTTATTTTTTGCCTCTTACTTGCACATTTGTGTACAGTTAACCCAAGCTGGATATAAGACATTCCTGTCATTATTAGCATCTTTCTACTCCTCCCGCTGCACTAGCCTTTTGAATTTCCCTTGGCATTTTGTTGCTATTACCATCAGCTTGATACTACATTTAGCTCTCTGACTGCTGATTTTCTATTATGGCTATTCAATGGTACATTTTGTTACAGCTCGTATATTCATGTAATTCGATTGTTTGTGTTCTCTTGTTCATAGCAATTCTTCTCTGCGGGGATGACCTATTCAGTCATTGCTATGCAGTTTGTATCCTGGTATTGCAATGTTCCACTGATTATCTTCCCTCCACTAAGTTTCCAAGTTGTCTGTTTTAACAATACCTCTTGCTTAAATGGAGTGTCACGTATTTAGATTCTTTGGTATTTCCTAACAAACTGTACCAGCCTATTGCGTCTTCTTTTTCTACCCCTAAAGGATATAGCTTTTTATTTTTTTTTTTACTTTTTAAATTATTATTCCCCAGAAAATGAGCCAACTTAATCCATGTACTTTTTCACGCTTCTCAGCTTTCCTTTGCCTCTACTGAGGTTTTTCTCAACAGCATTTATTTCCCATTTCCCCTTCCTCACACAGACACAGAAACAATGATGAAACCAGGTGACAAAGAATCCCAAGTTTTACTGCGAAAAGCTACAGGACCAAGATATGTATGAGAACAATTTCCAGTTTGCACTGGGAAAGATATTTTGCTTGTTTCATAGGCCAGACTGTTGGAATGGGAAGTAATCTTGGTGGAGAAGGGTTGCATTTTAGCAAACATTGTATACACCTCTGGTATGCTTTGTTTTTTTCCTTTACACCTTGTATGTTAAAGGTGGTATCTTCCAAAGCTGAGAAACATGTGAACAATGTTCAACAAATGCCATGCTGATTACTGGACATTCTACTTTTACTATTTTTCTTTAAAGATTAAGGGTATTCCTTGCATATATGAGATTTATACAACTGGCTTTGTTTCTTTTCTCCCTTACTCTCTTACAGCTACTTTTTTACAAATGCAATAAACACAAAGAGAAAGGTCCAGTTGTTTTGGGAGGAAGAGAGGAGGGGAGGGAAGGACATGGCTAAATGACAAATACTTTTTTTATTGATTTAGTCACGAAAAAAATTACTCCCCTTTTCTCCCCTCTCCCTTAACAATTTTGTATTGCTGTTTATGTTCGTATCAGAAAAAAAAAATGACAATGCCCAGGTATTCATAGTTCAGATTCCAGTTTCTTCAGTTTCCTGAGTGTATTGTATCTCCAGAGAGGCCACCCTCTTCCCATGAAGAAAAAAGACAAAACAAACAAAAAAACATTTATCTAAATAACTTTAGGAACAGCACATTTTGTAGCTCTGTAATGGGAATCTGGGCTGAAAAAATGAGAAGACATTCCATTACATCGAAATCCAAGGCCACCATCTGGGGTTCTCGGCGCCTATCTTGTCCTAAAAATAAAGTTATTTTTAAGCATTAGAGGAAGAAAGAAAAAACAAACAACGCCACCAAGAATCAGCCTCAGTCATCCTCATGCATCTGTACTCAGCTTATTGGCAGCAAGGTCTGCAGCTGAGTGTCTCTGCACTACGAAGATGCCAACTGACATCAGAGAGCAATTGCACAACATGACAAAATATTCTTAGTCAGTCCGAACCCCACAACCTTACACTCAACATGTAAATGATGGACAAAACATGGGAAACAGTGATATGGAGAGGCAATATAGCCATGTCAGACATGAAGCTAGGGTAAAGACTCAGCTTTCCAGAAAAACAGTCCAGTTCCTGAACCACTAGCCAGTTTCTCCTACTTGTGTTATCCCTCTCTTTTCTGTAGTCAGTTGCCCATCAGCAACATTTGAGCACAGGGATTTCTCTTAGCTAATGTCCAGGTTTCAGGAAGGTTTCAGTTCCTGAACCATAAGCAGCTGATATGATTTGAGAGACCCAAGGCATTCAGAACATTCCCATACGGATGGCAAATGTGACACAGTGTTCGTGGGAGATTTGTCCTCCTCAGCATTGGCAGCTGGACTCATTGCATCTATGTGCCTTCTTCAGATGAGGTGATTCACTCTGCATGCTCCATCTAACTCAACCTTCTTTAGGTCTGGAAACAAATTCACTGCTTTCATGTAGACACCTACTTTTAGGCATCTTAATCTGATGGGAGCTGAGGAAGACAATGTCAGCCAGTCAAATAGTGATGCCATATTCTAGGATTTCACCTACAGTCATATGAGTTCAAGCCACAGGGCTCAACTGACTTCCCCACACCTCAGCACCTAGAGGCACTTGAGATGTCCTACAGTACCCTGTCTGTCTGCCAACCGCCAGAAAGCACTAGTGTGACATGGGCTCTGCATCCCATCTGTGTGGCCATGGATATATGAAACACCTGGAGCATCTCAAACAACACCATGAACCTACATATGGGACACCCAATTGAGCCTCTGTGTACACACTATGCGCTCTCTCTCCAGCTGTACTGCTCTACTACTTGAGCTTATATGTTTAAAGTTAAATAGGGTGGTTTTGTAACACAAAGCTTTTGTTAGAGAAGTAGGTATCTGAACAACTTTGACAGCATCAAACTTGCTCCCAAAGATGTTCTTTCCCAGCATTTTGGGCTGTTTGATCAGCTCCCATGAATGGATATGCATCCAAGACATAGGCCATGAGGCAACATTGACTCTGCTAATCGCACATTCAGTCACATGGCAGAGGGAGAGTTACGTGCGTTGCCTTCACAGGGGGTCCATGTAGTCCACTGCACATATCCCACAGCCCTGCTCCACACTGCAGTGGTCACTGGGCCACAAGTAGGGTACAGTACTTTCTATCTACATGAGAAAGCTTAGTGTCTCCTGCTGCCTGTGTCTTTCCTGCTGAGTAGTGTAAGGAGTAGATGTGTAACCAATCTGGGAGTGTTTTCTACAGCAATGTCTGCTGTGAAGGAAGACTAGTTGGCTATAATCCTGCAGAACACTTGACCTGAGGGGACTGAAAAAAACAGTGGAAAAGTCACTAATTGAAGACATACTTGATTACTCTCTGTTATAAATAACATGTAGCACCTGGGGGCAAGCCAGTGGAGAGGCTGTATATAAGAAAAGTCAATACAGAGCAGTTACAACAACTATGCTCAGAAAATAAAGAAAGAGAAAAGGAAAGATACAGGTCAGTTCTTGTATTGGGATACAGCTCTAGCTTTCCTCCAGCATATGGGAATGACCAGTAAACATGAGCCACTATTTTATTTTTAGACTTGGATCCAGATTCCCACTGAGTTCAAATCCAGTGTTTTGGGATTTGTTGTTATATGCTCTAAGGCAAAGGGCCATCACCCTTTCAACGGTAAAGACTGCCTTTGTCTTTCCCTAAACATGCCAACAGCAACACAGCAGGGAGTAGAAGATGCCACCTCTGAATGACGTCAGTCATGGCTCATTGGCAAATCAGTGGCACATTGGTTCTTTGTGAGTCAGGAGCTCTCAGCTCCATAATAAGCAAAGACACTCTTGTTGGCCCCTGTGCTGTAGCTCCCAGCCCTGTGCCAGCTTTACACCCTACCACTGCTCATTTGTCTTCTTTGGTGGCTCACGTTGCTTTAGGTGACTAAAAAGACTTTTGCTCACTTGTCTTCTTTGGTGGCTGACGTTGCTTTAGGTGACTAAAAAGACTTTTGGCATCGGAATGGCCATTTCCCATGGCTGTGGATTTAGGATAGGACTAAGGATTGAAAACATCTCTAAACAACAAGTAAGGTTCACACTAGCTGTGGGATTACCCACTATGGCTATGGACCAGTCCAGATCTTTAGAATCAAAAACTGGGAGCCAGTGTTGGAAAACTAAGTGTATGTTCAGAGAAGATAAGTGCCTTTAAGAAAGAAAACTGGATGATTACAAGAAAAGAAATCCAGTCAACTTTTTTAGCCAGTTTACATTTTGTTCAATTATATCTTGGAATAAAAATCCCCCAAACCTGGATATGACTCCTACTTAACCCCCTCCCTGGGGTGCCAGTGAAATTAATCAAAAGTCACCATACAACAGACAGGTCTCGGTGGGCTGGGATAATATCAGCTCCAAAAGCAAAACAAAGCCAGGACTGGTCAGGACACAGTAGAAAAATAAACCAAAGCAGAAGGAAAAAAAAAAAAAAACCAAACCAAACCAAACCAAACAAACAAACAAAAAAAAAAACAAAAAAAAAAAAACAAAAACCAAAACAAACAAACAAACAAAAAAAAAAAAAAAAAACAAACAAACAAACAAAACCCAAAACAACCAGGAAAAATCTGAAAGAAGCCACTGATTTCCCCAGTTTATAAGATATTTTGCAGAATAGATGGAGTTGGTTAACTCTCAGGTCTGAGCTGAACAGAGACAAATAATGGTTAATGCCAGTTGAAAACAGTGGGCACCTTTTCCAGGAATACAAAAATAAAGAATGACCAGGAAATACTGGAAATAAAGTTCAGCTCATTTGCAATGGCGAGAACAGCGATCCCCTTAATGGTACTGTGGTTTGGAGAACAGTACTGAATAAAGCCAGAAGATGTGCTGGACAAAGCTGATGACTTTTCCTGGAAAACCAACCCATTTGCCAGATGATGTTGGGAGCCTGAGTTATGGAAGGCCAATAATTAGCCTCCAAGCATATGTTCAGCAACATAGGCATGCATTACTCCTTATCTACTTTTCATTGAAGTTTTTGCCCACTCCTTCTCTAGTCAGCTCAGTTGTATCTCCTTGCCTTTTTAGAAGTCTAGGAGCAGAGACTTGTAAGTGGACATGAAAAATGTGCATCCTTTGAAGTTTTCAGTCAATCATAAAGGAATGACACTTGCTCTTTGGAAATCAAATCCTTTTAGGATATATTATTTTGGACTTCTAAAAAAAGGCATCCAGATTTACCAGACAATTGCAGAAAGGTCACCAATTTTCTGTGCGCTTGATAGGATGAAGTTAACATTTTACTCTTTCTTGTCCTACTTCCTTGTAGAGCATGCTGCAAATATTCACTGTCCTTGATTAGTCGCCTATACATTCTTCAAGCCTATCTCAGACGCCAAAACCAAAAAAAAATAAGATATGCAAGGAGGACAGAAGAGACTCACCTGGCATTCAGTTAGCCATGATATGTTTCACAAAAGCTGGAAACAAGAAAAAGAGAAGGGTCATTTATCAATTCCCTTTCACTGAACTCAGCAACATTTGGGTTTCTCAGCTTGGTTGTTATTTAAATTCACTCTTCTTGCTTCCTCTGATGCAATGAAGACCACAACACTTTGTAAATAAGATTCCAGACACCAGCAGCTCAATGCTTTGTAAGTCCTTAAGATAATATATATACAGTGCAGTGTAGCCAGCAGCCTAGGTATGTAGTGGAAATGAGCACATGCATCAGTCAACCCATAGCTTACTTAATCCCTTACCCCTGGCTGCCATATGGAACTGGCTTTCCAAAGTATACAGCCATCGCAAACTCTGGGTCCTCATCTTGCTTTCAAGGCTTGCAAGGCTTCAGCACATTTGTACTAAGTCAGGGGGTACTGAAGGTGCCTCTGGAGTGAACCTCCAGAATCCACAGCAGGTCACCAAGTCAGGTATCGTGACTACACCTTTCCAGTGAACTCAGGTTTAGGAACAAACAAGGTATTTCAAAGTCAAATTAAGGTTTTGTTTCAAAAAGTTTTGGGTTCCATTTTTCTCCATTTAAGAAAACATTCATTACATATGATTTTTAAATTCAAAAGAAAAAGGAAAAATACATTTTGCAGTAAGGAAATATTTTTTCCTTCCTAATAAGGAAAGGAAATTCCCCTTTCTTATCATCCTAATCATTCCCCTGCTATGAATTTCCCTGAATTCAGCATAAGTTAATGAGTCATTTAGGTAGTCTAAATCGACAGATTTCTACCAATAAAACACCCATAAGAAATGTTTCCCTGAGCTCAAATCACTGGTGCAACATTTATAAGTAGGAGGAGACTACCAAAGCAAATGCTCATTAAAGGGTCAGTGAATATGACAGACCAGCTAAATCACCAAGATGACACAATCGTCAGTCACCAGTTAACTTTAAGAAGGACTCAGCTCTGTACAATAACATGTGTTCATGATCGCTGTTAGAATATTGTTTTATTGAACAGCCTGAAGCATGTAGGCTTGCAAGATGCAGGAGAGAACCATGGTCCACTTACTCATGACCAAATCCTTTTATTCTGGCTTTCTACAATAGCAATGAAATAAAATGGAAGGTCTTTGGAAGGTCTTGGAGGATTCTTAGGACACCAAAGCGGATGCTAAGGATAACATTTTTTGCTGAGGTTTTGTGGGAAAACTTAGTGATTTTCTGTAAAGAACTCTCAAAAGGGATGTGTATCTTTTTTGAGAGGACAAGAAACTGTGACAGCAGGTGAAAAAACAAATGCAATTTTTTTTTTTTTTTAAAGGTAAACAAGATAGGAATATACAGCCCCACTTCCTGAAACAGCCACGGCCATTCAACTATGGAAAATACAGATAAGCTTCAAAAGATAGGGTACCTCAGGTGAATTATAGAATCTTCATTGGTCTAAAATTTGGAAAAGTACACATCCTGATCTTTGGGAGCCAGATTTTCTACAGGTTTGAACTTTCTCAGGATAATTGCAACAAAGCCTTCAAGCACATGACCGCTGCTCAGACCAGAGTGGTCATACCTACCTTCATAGTTGATACAGCCATTGGCATCTTCCTGACCAGCCATTAGCTTATCAACTTCCTCTTCAGTCAACCTCTCACCTGGGTGGAAAGCAAAATGCCTGTTTAGTACCTGGACACTTTTTTAATAATTTACAAAGTACAGTTCAAAGAATCCAAGAATAAAAAAGAGAGTGAGAAAGAAGAAGGGAAGAATTTCTCTTCAGCTTAATTTGTGGTGCTGACTGCTAGGAAACCTACTTTTGAACTTGCAAGCTGAGAAAATTTGATCTGAAAACCAGAATGACAGAATAAATATGGAAACCCACATGATATTATGTTCACATATTCGTTCTTCTAAGAATAAGCTTTTTCTAAGTGCCAAATCTTGAAGGTTTTAGTCACTTTTTAACCAAGTCCTCACTAAGTAAACTCTTAGTAGAGTCATCGTCTAGTTTGTCTCTGAATTTGAGGTTCAGAAAGAATCTAAGAGTGAACTTAGTATCTCTGATTTGGATCAGTGATCCATTCCATTTAATTTCATTATCTAAATATTAAGTGCCTATGCACCTGTAAGGCTTCATTTTTGGCTAATCAACAATCACATCACCCCAATGCACCTCCTTATTCTGATATCAGCCATTGATTTTAAGATGAGATCAAATGAGTTCCAGAAATGTAAGGGAGAGATTTGAGGGGGGTTTCATAGAATCATAGAATAATCTAGGTTGAAAAAGAACTTTAAGATCATTGAGTCCAACTGTAAACCCAACACTGCCAGGTCCACCACTAAACCATGTCCCTCAGCACCACATCTACACATCTTTTAAGTACCTCCAGGGATGGTGACTCAACCACTTCCCTGGGCAGCCTGTTCCAATGCCTGACAACCCTTTCAGTGAAGATATTTTTCCTCATATCCCATCTAAACCTCCCCTGGTGCAACTTGAGGCCATTTCCTCACGTCCTTTCGCTTGTTACCTGGGAGAAGAGACCGACGCCCACCTCACCACAACCTCCTTTCAGGCAGTTGCAGAGAGCGATAAGGTCTCCCCTCAGCCTCCTCTTCTCCAGGCTAAACCCCCCCAGCTCCCTCAGCCGCTCCCCATCACACTTGCTCTCCAGACCCTTCCCCAGCTCCGTTGCCCTTCTCTGGACACGCTCCAGCACCTCCATGTCCTTCTTGTCCCGAGGGGCCCAAAACTGAACACAGCATTCGAGGGGTGGCCTCACCAGTGCCGAGCACAGGGGCACCATCCCTGCCCTGCTCCTGCTGGCCTCACTATTGCTGATACAAGCCAGGATGCTGTTGGCCTTCTTGGCCAGCTGGAATCATAGAAATGAAAATAAAATAAAATGCATTGGGTGTGCCCTGCTACTCATGTTGTTCCACTTTTCCATCACTGAGTTCTGGCACAGAGAAACAAGTCCTCAGCTGATGTGAACCTCTGAAAATTCAACCGAATATTTTGTAAATTGAACAGAAAAGCATTCTAATTTACATAACAATTGCCTGTGCCTAGGATTTTACCAGTATTTAGAGATGCCGCTCTAAACAGAACTGTTAATTCTTAAGATTTAAATACTTCCTATTGGTATCTGAAAGTTAGACATGGCCACGTTGTTCTGCCTTACCGGAAATAGAAGGGTAAGTGCGAAAGTATTTCTTGTAGGACTGTGAAACTCACAAAACTGCACAGAGTGGTTTCTTCGTCCCAGGCAAGGTTAGATAGGGCAACAATCCTGACCTTGTGGGGGTTTTTTTGTCATCACTGAATTTGGTCCCCAAACTGATGTGATAGCATCAATGATAAAAAGGAAAATAGCATTGCTTTCTTTTCTTATTCCCTGTGTCATTAATAAACATGGATGTGTCATTGAATGAAAGGCCCTGGGCATAAAATATTTGGCTTTTTGAATTGATAACCCAGGTCAAAACCCATCACTGGAATCCTTTGGTCTAAATCAAATCTCTTTTGTAAAGGCTCATCCCTTTTTAAAACAGTGGACAAACACAAGTAGAAAAAGCTGATCTTGAGAAATGCTTACTGGATTCAGATGACAACATGTCAGTGCCTTCTAATCCAGATTGGAAAGCTGTCATTAAGTTACAGCTGAATTTTCTGTCCTGCACTCATTCTGTTGTCATCACTTTCTGTGAAAAACTGAGCTTCTGAAGTCAAAATCTGAGAGGATGGAGAAGTATTGATCCCTACTGTAAAAACAGGAGCTTCCCACTTCAGAGACACTTCTGTTAAACAGATGACTGATAGGAAAGTGCTTCATCTTAAAACTTTTCTTGAAGGTGCAGAAAAATGGAGAAAAATATTGAAGGAACAGATGGTTTTTCCAAAGTTTGGATAATTTTATGGTGATAGAAATACAATATTTATTGGAGAAATAAAATAGTAGAACAAAGAAGGAAGGAAGGAAGGAAGGAAGGAAGGAAGGAAGGAAGGAAGGAAGGAAGGAAGGAAAGAAGGAAGGAAGGAAGGACGGTCAGTTATTTTTAGTTTCATTATTAAAGGACTTTTTTTGGTCTAACTGAGGACAACGTGATGGCCGAAGCCTTGTTCGCTCATTTTCTCCATAAAGGTTACCCAGAATGATACAAGCTGTATGGGAAAGACCTCAGTGAAGAAACTGCATGAGGAAAGGTTCGCCTTACCCAGCGTAGCCAAAACATGGCGGAGTTCAGCCCCCATCACTGTTCCATTTCCCTCCTTGTCGAACACGCGCAGACCCTCCACAAAGTCCTCATAGGTGCCTGTGTCTTTTGTCTTGGCGATATGCTGGAGCATGGGCAGGAAGGTCTCAAAGTCGATCATCTTGGAGTTCATTTCTACAAAGACACAGATGTAAATGGAAGTTTTGGTGAATTCCAGGAGAGTGGAGGACTAATCATGAGGCATCCACCATGGGTAGGTGGTGAGGGTAGAAGAACTGTGGCAATAAATGCCAGCTAAAGGGGAGAAATGAGCATAGAGATATTGTAAGTACAAAAGGAAGAAGGGATTAGAGTGGGAAAGAGGTTTGGCAAAGAGAGAAAGATGATTTTTAATAGATAGATAGATAGATAGATATGTCCTAGTATCTGACATATGCAAACATCAAGGAAAGAAACTACTGTTAGACTCCCAAGACTGTTTCATGCAACATAAAAGTATGAAACTAAACAGAAGACAGTAAGAGAAGCTCATTGCCAATAGGAAATCAGCTTTGTTTTGCAGCACTGTAACACAGAGATGTTTAAACCTATACTGGGAGAGGACCTTCAGAGGAAATAAGCAGGACCAGGGCTGTGTATCCCATTTTCCTGATTTTTTTGCCTTTCAAGAGCCTCAGAGGGCATTTTGTTCCCATACAACTCCTTGTCCCATCTGCTACTGCATCATTGCCATATCCTGACCTATCATAGTTGTTGAATGAGGGTCTAATTGTCAGTTCCATCTCAGTGGAAGGAAAGGACAGAGAAATAATCTAGAAAATGCCCGAATGTAGACACAGTCTGGGAGAGATTTCCTTTGCTTTGAAGAGATATCCAGTGTATGGTGAATGTTGAAGGGAGATACTACTGCAATCATTACAGACCCTCTAATATATACTTTTGTAGAACAAGCTACGTTCTCTCATTCAGTCTATCCCTTTGTTGCTTTGGATGTCTTCAAAATGTCTGCATTTTTAGTAAACACAAGTGAATGCCTGTCATCAAAGCAATTTTAAAAGGCAAACGGTTGTCATTGTAAAACACATTGACGCACAGGGCCATTAAATTAATTCATTCTCCTAAATTTGAGACAATTATATTGACTGCAGGATCATTTTTTCCCTCATTTACTTGCTAGCAATTTGCAGAGGCTGTTCCATATCCTTTGTTATTTCACAATTAATCTTTCCATCAGAAAATGGAGACCTCCTCTGCTTCACGAATAATTCTTGGAGTGATCTTTTTCAAAACAACCACAGAGAAGGACACCAACCTTCTGGTTTGGGTCTGCCAAGCACTTTCATGACCTCAGCCTGGGTTGGATTCTGCCCCAAAGCTCTCAAGACATCTCCGCATTGTGCATATGTGATTTTCATCTCAGATGTAGGAGTCCGGTCAAAGAGTGAGAACGCTTCCTTAAATTCTGGAGGACAAAAAGATAAGAAGAAATGCATGCCATGCTCCCTCAGATAAAGTCAAAGCAAACCTAGACCTTCCCCATAACTAACTCTGCCTGACCCTTTTATTTTGCACTTTGGGAACAAGTTTGATGAGCTTTGTTGTTGCTGTTATCTGCAGTGTTTGTGTTCCTCATCCCCTGCATTTTCCAGTTCAATCAGGGAATGGAATCAGAGAGGTCAAATGCTCTTCTCATGGTATTTCCGTCTCAGCTAATGTCAGGAAGTGCAGAAAACCTTATGGAAATTGTTGACCTTAAGAGCTTTCTAACTCATCAGGAGCACTCAGGATGGCACAGAATTCAATAGCAGTTCTGCTCATTAGCTAACTGGATGTTGTATCCAGCATTATACACTTAGAGAGCACTGACACAGCCCACTGAGATAAAGGAGCACCTCTATTACTGGGTAACAAGATATGCCATGATAACCTACAGAAATAATCACACAACAAGCCATCTATTGGTGAGGGAGGGTGAAGGTCTATGGAAAAGCTTATAATTGATCAATTGTTGTCTTTAACAGTGTCAATGAGCAGATCTAGAAGAATCCTCTGATTTTTCTTTTTTCTAACACCCAATCCAATTGCATCTGGAGAAGTCAGGTTTGGTATACCATCAGACACCAATGCCAGGCCACATCTCATGTGTGGAGATGCAGTCATTCCCTCCAGTGTTTCACATCTGCCTGCTTTCCCCTGTGTGCCCATGCAGAGCCCTTCCCCTTGCAAGATGGCCAGCTCCCCTCCACTACATCCCTGTAAACATATCCTTATGTCTTCCCTTTACTTCTGGCCAAAGAGGAAGTCCCTTCGAGGAGCACTACCTTGACATGAGCATTCCCATGGGAGAAGGTCCATGTTCTACCATTAATTAATGGGGTGAGTGCAGGATCCCAGGGGATACTTCCCTAGACACACTAGTTACTCAGGTTTGCCTCTCTCTATTGGAGTTGCAGACACTGCAGAGACAGGGGAGCATCTCAAGGCACAAGCACCAGTAACAGGCTGTTATCCTTTAATGAACACATTGCACAGTGCACAGTCTACAAGTGATCACAAATATCCCTTTGGCTTTAAAGGTGTGAATCCCTGAATCTGCCCCTGGCCCTGCTGTTACTCTTCTGTATATGTTTCCCTCCTACTCTCCAGACATGGTAAGGCTACCTTTTTTCCCTAGATCCTGACTGATTCAACCATTCAGCCATGCACTTGGCATGCCAGATTTTCTCCATCTTTCCTTTCCCAGTTTCTTCTCCTCCTCATTATTCCCCCTCCCTCTTTTTTCTTTCTTCTCCTTTGCTTATTTCCCTCTCTCCCTTCTTCCAGCGTTGCTGTGTTTGCCTCTCCTCCTTTCTCCCTCCCTTTTCATTTTTATCATTCCACTCATATCTTACTCATTTCCTTCTTCATCCAACACTTTCAAACAATGATCCATTTTCTCATTTCAGAGTAATTAACGCTCCCCTTGTTTTCTTTTTTGCATTCTTCACTTTTCTCTCTCTTTCTTTCTCTCCCTGCCTTTCTCTCCTGGATCTTTGCCTCTGTCACCGGCCGGAGCCCAGGTCCCATTGGCAGCCCTCACTCCAGCAGAGGGCAATAGTGGATTTTCATGGGCTCCTTGCTGACAGTGGAAGGGGGCCAGAGGCCCACTCCCGGCTCTGTCCTTTCCTGGATGTCTCAGCAGTTGAGGTGGATGAGAAATACACCTACTTCCCTGAGCTACTCATCCTCCTGCCGCTTACTGCCTGAGACCAATTGCCTGAGCACCCTTCGCACCACCTCCTAAAGGTTCACAATTCATCATAGTTACTGACAGCTCACATTCCCCTCTTTTTTTTTTTTCTTTTTAATTTAAATTCATATGTAACTGCCTCTCACCAGAGCATTGGCCTGTGGGTTTGGAAATCCCATTTTGTCAATATACAGAAGCAGCCTTTTTTTTTTTTTTTTTTTTTTTAATTTGCATTTGCATTTGCTGGCTTAATGCAAGTTTCCAACCAGCATGGCTATGGTCTCCTTTGTCCTCCTTCTAGCCATTAAACCACTGGCAGGAGCAGTGTGTATTTTCATATGCCTAATTGCTACCTATCTTCTCATCTTGAATAGCTCATGTTCTTCTCTTTTCAGCAATTTAGGGGGCTGAAGAGGCCAGAAATCCAGTTTCATAAATACACATTGCCACAACCAATGAATTTCACTTGCAGTGGAGGCAGGAGGACATGTAAAGATGGGTGTGTTACACATGGCTTCACCCACAGACCATTCTTCTCCTTCTGAGAGTAACATTTTGGGAGGTAACATAATAATGAGTCCTTGCACGGAAGTAAGTCTGGTGCAACAAAGTCTTTTTCTTAGCAAGAGGAAGAGTTCAGAGTGTCCTAGAAGACAGAGCTGGAAAAGACCTAGAGATACTGTGCTGTCTGTTTCTCCTCCACCACCTCAGTTCAAAATCAGCTGCCAGAGAATCAGCTGGGACAATGGTGATAGACTGATGGCCAATAATATCTAACACATAGGATGGACTTCCTATTGATGTAGTTTCAGCTGACAGATGGGGAAGCATCTAGTCTCACTGAGACTCCTAGGTCCTTATCTGGTCAACAGAGAGAGAGAAAGGGAAGTGATTATTATACATTAGAGGTCTATTCTTTTAAAAACACATATAAAGGTATGACAGGTGACCTTGACCTCCTGATGACTTCCTGAAAGAGGAAATTTGACAAAACTAACAGTGCAGCATGGAGCTAAAACTGAATGCGGAACAAAACAAGTGCAACTGAAACCCAGAAGAAAGGGAGAGCTGGCAACCTTGGAAGCTTGAGAGAGTGAGGAGAGAAAGGGAAGGAGAAAACAAATAAAAATTTGGTTTTGACATATTAATCTAGAGCTCCTGTGAGTCCTAACTCTCAAGTCATGCCAACAGCCAGTATAATAGCTATAAATCATGCCAAGTGGTGCTTGCTTTTGAACCTGTGCTTTTGACACAGAATAAAACAATCTCGAGCACTGGAATACTGATTGTCCACTTTCTTAAACTGGTGGCCCACTTCTTGGCAAGGTTTTGACATGTGCAAACTAGTATAGAGGACAGCACATGCCAGGGACAATCCAGAGACAACTGTGGACTATGCTGTAGATATAATTCTACATATGAAGCATCTAAGCTTTACCTAGGACTAAATATCTATCTAGCAACTATCATCTGTCTGCCTATCCATCTATGAACCTAGGAACCTTCTAAAGTTCAGGTGAAGGAGAGGAGAGAAAAAAAAAAGAACCAGAAGAGGCCAGAAGGAAAGAAATTGAGGAGCTGACTGATGAGCAGTGATCAGTCACCAGGTGATGTTCAGGCCATCAGACACTCATGGCAGAACCTATGAACCAACTGTGGGATTAACCCTGAGTGGGTTTAATGTTTCTCCCCAGTGCTAAGCACAGCATAACTCTGTTATGCTGTTGTAGCTGACATGGAGGTCTCATAGCCTTTCTCACACAGATGATGTTGTCTGCTTCCTGCCCCATGGCTTTCCTTTTGATAGTTCAAGGACATCCTATTTCACAAGTCCTGGATTCCCAGCTTTTCTCTGGGTATGCAGTGAGTACAGCTAGACCAGAAGGCAGCTGTGAGAAGAAAAGAAGAAAAGAAAGGTGCAAGTTTCTGTTTCTAGAGATGGTCTACATCTGCTCTAGACCTGCTACCTTTTATGGCAGCCCTAGGGTTCCTCCAAATTTGTCATTTCCTAGCCATTCCAATGGGCTGATGGCTAGACAAGGATCCCATTTTTTTCTGAATAAGTAATTTCTTTCCTCATTCTCTGATATAGTCTCTAGAGCTAGTTCTCCTCAGGGAGAGAGAAAACAAGGCATAGAAACTAGATAGGTCCTATCCAATCCCCAAAACATTAGCTGATGAGAGATCTAACTGTTGTGTGCTGCTGAAATAGTTCAAAGGTTTGTGGCTCAGAATTGTGCCTCTACTATGGTTCTCCCATGACTTTGGGACTAGGAAAGGGGCAGGTTTCCAGAAATTAACAGTTGTCTCCAATCATGAGTTACTTTTGACCTGTTGTTAGAAAATAGAAACTAAAGCCATTAAGGGGGGCTTGAAAATGCCAAGGTAATTTTGGAAGTCTGTGGAAAAGCCTCTGTTTCTAAAGTATTATGACATTTTTTTTTCCAGTTCAGAAAATCCTTCCTTCTGTATCTCTCCTCTCTGAATCAGCCTGACTGGATAGCCTGTGATTTTTTTTTTTTCCCCATCTGTTCTAATTAACCCATTTTCTGATACCATCTTTCATAGGCTCTACCAAGTTCTGCCAAGTGTTTAAAGACCAAAGAAAAATTCTGCCAGATGTTTGACTCCATCTATCAATTATCCCTTAAGTAAAAATCAGGCTGGTAGTTGAGGGAAAAGGGGACAGCTGCAATGGTAGTGTTCCCAGGACTTCATGCATGAGGTTTTAGTATCAGTTTCTTGGGCTGGGACGAAGGTTTCAGAAACGAATACTGATGTTTTGCTTTGAAAGAAAAAAATGCCATCACTGTCATTATGTGCTGGTTTCTGGAGAGCTGTCACAAAACTGTAACACATTAAATTCTGATTGAATACAGGGAAAAGTTCTCAAAAACAGAGTTGGGAGACTTTCTCTTGAAAGGACTGATATTTTGTCAGTGGGTTTTCTTAAAGAAAGAGCATATATTTAGACTGAGGTGGGGGGGGCAGTTCTTTTTTGGTTTTGCCTCATTGGCAGTGGAACTGATGTTTTCTTTACTAAACTAAATACCTACTCTCCATGGTGCATGACTTTCCCCCTTTTCTCTTGACCAACTCAACAGAGGATTGGGAGGAGGGACAGAGCAGGAGCAAAGCCATGAATTAAAACACAGCCTTCTCAAGGTAGCTCCAATACCACACCCATGTTCACCCCAGCACTCGCCAGCACCTCCCAGTGACAGTATTTACTGTGTACAGAAAAGGAAAAGTTCTTCCTCACCTTCGATCTGATCAGGGGTGAATTCAACCTGAAAGAGACAAAAAGTAACAGCCAGATGAAAAACAGGAAACTGAAACAAATCGGAAGAGCACTGGTTTAGTCTCTGTCTTATGTTTTGTGTTTGTGAGGTCCATGAAAGAAACTGACTCATAACTCCAAGAAAACAATATTTAGAGCCTGTAGATCCTTGCTCTTTCCTCCTGCACCTTCCCTATTCACCAGCCCCACTTTCAGGACCTCTGCCCTCACCACAAGGCTGCACATGCCCTTTGTCCATTCTTCTGCCGCTCCTGTGTTCCTGCTGTAGTCTCTTGCCCCTATCCCAAGTGACTCCCCACCACTGATGCCCTCTCCAGAGATTATGGTAGCGCCAGGGTAAATCCCAGGCTACTTCACTGAAAAGGTTTTATCTGTAGACAGATGGGGATCTGCTATCCATAGTCTTTTCCAGTGGAAGAACGAGGGGGTATCAAGTGAGGCTGGCATGAATCAGGCTCAAAGGAAAGTGAAGGAAGTGGTTCTTTCCTCTTACAGCTTGAACTGTAGGAAGCTGGTCATGGGATACTGTAGATGTTCACAGTCTACAAGTGTGTAAAGGGTCACAGGCCCATTTCCTGGAAAAGGAATCCATTTCTGTCCAGTACAAAATGTACAGAAATATTTAGCTTGAGGTTTAGGAGAGTATTTTGGAGAAGTTTTGCCCAGTTCTTGTACCTTTTCCTAAAGCATCCTCTAATAACCACTGCTGTACTGTATTGGACAACTCTCTGGACCTTCCTCTGACTCTGTTGTCTGTCTCTTGATTTCTCATCGCTTCATATTTCCTCCTGTTTCCTAAGTTTTATGGTTGTCCTGCTCCCTGTTTTTATATGGCACTGCCCTCTATCAGCTCTGGACTCCAAAAGTGCTACAAGATGCCAACAAGCTGCTGCTGAGTTCAGTTGCAAAAGAAGGAAACACAATGTCAGAATGTAAGGTCCAAGCTTCTGAATAAAGGGACGCAGGTCAGCAATGTGAATTTACACCAGAATTTGCACCTGCCTCTCACAGAGAACCAACAGGGTGGGTGTCTCTGCTGATGGGGGCGTTCCTGCAGTGCAGGAAGACTGGCAGATTGCCATATGGTGAAGGCATAAATAAAGAGAAACCATATTTTGATACGCGTAAACATGCAAATGCATACATGCAAAGTATGCGCTTGGGACAGACCTAACAGTACATGAATACACACCCTTGGAAGCATTCCTCTGTGGATGTGTATGAACCTTCCCCCTCCCAAACATACGTACAACCCCACACATTTTGGGTCAGATTTTCCTTATGAAGCTGACCACCTTTTATTGTTTAGTCTCGTATTTTGTTCCTTGGTAGCAAAGCAGCCAAGTGGAAAGAAGGCATAGCGAGAACCTCAAATGCAAAATCCCTGTTTCATTGTCTATTTGGGATTTTCGTAATATTGGAGAATGGAGCTGCTGCAACTCCCTGGCTGTCCAGCCAGGATGGCTGTGACATGGCAGAGCATGACAACACCAACCTCTTTATTCCACTCAGGCCACAGTGGACAGCTCCCAGATGCTTTTCTGTCTCCAGATACCCTGAGCAGCACAAGGAGCTCTAGCATTCATAGGACACAATGAGGGTCTACAGGGCAGATACAGACAGCCCAGAACTCATATTTCCTACCAGTGTCCTGCCTATCTCTCCCTTCCATAGTGGTTCTGAGCATCTGGCTTAGGAGAAAGAAGAACCAGAAAATATCTGCTGGACTTGCAAGGCAGGAATCAACACTAACCCTGCAATTGTTGAAAATAAGGCCACTATTTTTTCATCTGCCCTGTTCCATCCTTATCTGAACTAGCTCATTCAGGGGATTACCACTTCGTTTGCAATTCTCAGTAAGGATTTACCTTGAATGAAATCCAATTAATAAAATAGTTACCTAAGTGGCAGCCAGGACGCTGTCTGGAAGGAAGCATTTAAAGAATGTAAGAAAGGAGCCCCAAAAAGAATAGCAATGCTTTTCCCTTTCCTAACACATGGAGGGGTCCAAACACGTCATTGTCATGAAGATTATAATAATCTAGATTGTGTCCTATCCCAAAATCACATACTTTAGTTTAATTAGAAATAAACATCCATTGGGGAACACATTCATACAGGTGCATTGTCAGCAGCAACCTTATGCCCAGTGTGTCTAATTATGTCAAGCTTTGAGAATTTGACTGAAGCTAATTGCATATTGAGTTTATTCAGGCATCAATAGCCAGTGTGGGTGAAATGCGGCCAGAGCTGCTGGCAACTCATATTTAAAACACTATGATGGATTGCTCTTGGGGAAGAATTCATCTCAGCTACACTTAGATGTAGATATCCAGATGTGTCAGTGACCCCACATTTGCTCTATACCAGTAGAAGGGAATGAGCACTTCTAGGGTGTGTTTTGACTTGTTTTAAGTCTATACTTGGGAAGAAGATGAGTTACGCTCTCATTTTCATGGAGTGGATCAATCAAATCTACAACAATGATAAAAAGAGTGTGGACGACTAGCACAGATGCAGATGTCCTTTTCTGATCTGATGAGTTTCACCCAGAAGGCATGAGCTAGCTCTTTGGCAGACTGCAGATCAGGAGAAACTGTGCCAGAGCAAAAAAGGATGACTGCAAATTCCCACAGCTGGATCAAAGGGAAGGTTTGAGCTGAAGGGCTGACTGTGCCTCACCTCTAATCGTGGCCCCTGTAAAAACACCACCCAGAGCTGGAGGACCATGCACGACAACTGGCAAGGGGGTGGCAGACGGTTTGACCAGACCTACCACCCAGGCACAGCTTCCTCTCAGGAAAGCTGCAGAGATGTGTGGGTGGCGGCTGCTGCTATTTTCTCCCCTCTCAGCACATACCACCATGGAGTTGTAGGAAAAGGTGAGTCATCATTTACCCGGCCACAAGGTATCATTGCAGATGGATGGAATGAACTCTGGACTATGTTTAGACTGAAGATGGCTGGGGTTGGTTTTTTCCTCCCCTCTCCCACAGAACAATGTGGAGCACACAAAACCAAAGCCAGCTCCATGTACCAAGAGCAACGGTGGAGCTGTCCATAAGGACTGCTCCAGAGACCCCAGGCAGGAGGAATCCAGAGGACAGGCTGTAAAAATGGGGTCAGACTCAACTAAGCAGTGGCCAAATGAGTCCCAATGCATTGCAGCCACAAAGAGTGACCCTTACCGATGCTCTGAGGCAGCTCTGCATCTGCTGCTCTAATGCGACAGGCATCCAAGGGAGTGAAAGCCCCCAGTGGTATCTCTGATGCCCAGACCCACTCCTGTCCTCAGGTGCTTATACCACTGCACACCAGCATCACCCCACACTTCGAGCTCAGTCATCAGAGCAGCCCTCATTGCCCAAAGCTGGAGGCTGCAAAACCTACTCATAGGCTCAATGTGAATTTTCTTTCTCAGATATGGGTTTACATTCTCCAGTTCCTTGGAAGTAGACTAGGATGATTTCCCTTGGAGTTTTGTTTGTTTGTTTGTTTGTTTGTTTGTTTTAAATATACTGGCACTTCAAAATAATTGAGCTTCCTCTGGCATTTTTTCTGTTGGCAACTGAGGTTTTAAAGCAAGGACGTTCCTATGAGTGCCAAGCATCCACAATACCAAGGCTCACAGTGGTGGTATTTGGTACAAATCCATACGACAGACAGAGCTGCTGACTGCTAATCTCTTTCCAATTGTTTCCTGCCCTGATGTGTGGACTGTGCTGCATGTTCTTTAAAGACACCAGATGTCTGAATTAAAATCTTTCCATAACAAACGAAGTATTATGCCAGCTTTCCTGCTGTTTTAACAATCTTGGCTTTAGGAAATCATCACCTGGTCACTGGTGGCATCAGTTGTAGCCCTAATGCTACCGTCCTCTTTGCCTAAACGACGGCATTAAGCTGGTTTTGTCCCAGAGACACTGGGAGAGATACAAGCACCCCTTGGTGCTGTTAACGTCATTCACAGCTTCATATCTCAGGACACTTTTTATAAATCCATAGTATCTCCAATAAGCACATAACTCTGTGCATGATAAGTCAGACACAGTTAAGTCTGAAATAAGTCCTATTAATAAAACTGTTGCTAACCAGCAGTCAAGAGGTTATCTGGGGGGAAGCATTTAAACAATGCAAGCAAGCAGCCCCTCCAGAAAAGAAACAATATTCTTCTTGTTTCATAGTACACTGAGGAATCCTAATACAAACACCAAGGTTCTCACTTAGCCATGTCTGGGCTAGTTTTGGAGAAGAAGGTGGTTTTTTTTCTTTTTTTTTACTGTGCTCTTGGGAGACCGATTTAGGAGACAGAAATGCAGCAGATGGAAAGAGGCCCAGAAGGCCATCAAGATCAGTATCGTTGTGTTGGGGTTACATTTGTATTTCACAAGCATGTGATTTTTTTCCAAGACCTTTTTAAACCTATTAATACATGTCACCCCCACCATCCCCTCTCCCATCACTTTCTCCACAGAGCAATTATGATGTACATAAACTCCTCCACTGCCCATGGGCAAACCTTGACACGTGGTCAATTCTCCTACAGCTCCATCCCTTACTGTTGTTTGATAGTCACTCCTGATCTTTCATCTCCTCTTCCTTCTGAAACTCTTTTGGTACATCTACATTTAGCTCCCAGGGTTGCCCTAAGGACTCTCCTCATTATTTCTACTCAGCTCATGGTCTGATGGGAGGGAAGGCACCATACAACATACAGACACTTGGCTAGTATATTAGCTGTGACACATGACAGTGCAAGATGCTCCACCTGGTCTTCATGGGGAACAGCTCAAATATAATGAAGATTTTGCAGAATAGAAACCCAACCATAACACTCTACTGATACTCTGTGTTTTCAGTTTTATGTTTGGTCCCCAATGTTTTCAGAAGAAAAATTATTCCAAGTTGGACTGAAAGGACAGGTCATTTTGGAATGGCAAAAAATATATCATTTGGGGGTCAAATAGAGAACTGAATTGTTGACCTTTTACAATACCTAGCTATACAGATAATGA
Source organism: Morus bassanus (assembly GCA_031468815.1). Taxonomy (NCBI): domain Eukaryota; kingdom Metazoa; phylum Chordata; class Aves; order Suliformes; family Sulidae; genus Morus; species Morus bassanus. The sequence continues at coordinate 2,142,188 of CM062567.1, read as the reverse complement.
AAGTGAAGTGAAAATAGAAATCAACCATTAATTTCAGCTGAATTGGTGAAGCCTTTCATTAAAAAAGATATGTATTTCAAGATCAGGGAAATGAGGCAAAGTCTCTGTCAAGGTCATGCAGAGGATGCTGCTACATAAGGAAATACAGAAATACTTTTTCTCCAGCCTTCGTGCTTTCTCTCTAGAAGATGGTCACCTTGAATCTTTCTTTTATCTGGGTTTCCTGAGAGCTGAAAAATTACAACAATGTATCACCACTGCTCCTACTATAACTTCAGCAAACTTTATGGCTTCCAGGTCCCTACTTTATTTTGGAATAAGTCTGGATGAGGTCTGCCATGTTGTGGCTTTTGATTCACCTGGTCCCTCAAGAAGTGGATGAAAAAGCCTTCTGTGAAGAAATGGTGTCTGGTTTGGGGTTAGAAAGCACTGGTTTGGGTCTCAGAGTCACTCCATGGGATGCTACCAGGTGGTGACAGAGCTGGAGAGGGGGAGAGCTGAGGCAGGTGCCTAGCACTAAAGGTTACGGGGTGGTGAAGGACTGTGGAGAGACATGAGATCAGTGGTGCAGCCAGGTTGAGAAATCGATTTGGGGAACCCATGAGGTTCCTACCCCAAGGAAAAAAAAATACAACACACTCTTGAACCTCAGTGCCTCAGACTAAATGTGCTCAGCCATACCGTTGTGCTCTGAATCTCCACCGAGTGAGGAACCACAGCCTGACATGTCTACAGGGCTCAGGTTCAGTTTTGCACTTTGCAGGAAACTTGTCCAAGCACGTGGCAACTCTGAGCAGCCTCACCTTTGGTGCTGATGCTCTGCATCCTCAGCCTGAGCTAGAGCGCTGGGTGGCAGTCCCCTGGCAGGGTTTCACATCTCCTTGCTTCTTGCTTTCTTGTAAATACCTTTTGGGGGTTGAAGGAGCAGTGCGCTTTTCAATCACTGTGCTTTTCTAACTCTGGTAGTAGCCTATAAATTGATAGCTCCCTTTCTTGGATGGGGAATGTGTTGCCACAACTTCCCGGAGTGCAAAGGGAAATTCCAGAGCCTCAACAGGAGAATGACACAGCCGCTTTGGAGAATTGAGACAGCTGCTGGCAACGGTCAGCACCAGAAATATAAAACACTTTGTAGACTGACTGTTCTCCCTGTAGCAACACGGTTTTGGATTCTCCAGCCATTTATTGACGGCTGGCTTCCCACCTTCTCTGCAACTCCCCCCTTCACCAACCTCACCAGCAGAGGTTTGTTCAGATGTTCACAACCATGGAAGAAATTATAAAACCTAAAAAATACCCTCTGTTAAATCCTGGAGGGGAGCCTGGGGTGTAGGAGAGGTCAGACATTGCCTGTGCTGTCTGCCTGAAGTAGGCAATAGCTCATGGGTTGGGTCTCTAATGGAGAAGATCCCCAAGGATACAGCTTGTGAACCACAATGCAACACTTCCTAGGGGCTTCAGGCCCTCAAACCTCCTGGTAAGTAGGTGCTAAGAAGGAAAAAGGCCCATCTCACAATCAACATGCATGGGGACAGGTGGACTCCACTGTTCTACACATAATTATGGGACAGCATTGCACTTGTGCCCCTTGCAATATGATCATCTTAAGACGGAAGGTCTCAAATGGGACAGGGAAATTAGTCACCAGCTAATACATTTGATGGATACGATATGTTGGAAAGTGCCCAGGAAAAGTGAAACATTTCTGCATTTAATTTGGTAAACAGCTTGAGTAAGAAAAAAAAAAATTGAGGCATTATTATTATTATTATTGCACTTACTATTTTGACATAAAAGCCTTCCCCCTTGTCTTTCCTTTCCAAAATCAAATATTTTGTCTTGTAAATACTGGCAGCTTTTTCTTTTCTTTTCTTTTCTTTTAAATTCAAATATTTTTATATTGAAATGGCATATTTCATGTAAAATTGACTTAAAGAATCCCACCCCCCCACATTAGATCACTCGAAACCCTACCAAAACAATTCTTTTTGGGCTGAACAAATCCATTTCGAGTTGCCAAAAAAGAATTTTTGTGGCTTTTTTGTGTGTTGCTGAAACCTCCTCCTGAAAATTCAAGCTGTTTTCTTCTAATATTTTAATTCCCCCACCAAGCCTGAAAACAACCACCCTTTGCTGAACTAATTTTGCTCTCAGATGACATGATTGTGTAACTCCTCTAGGTTGCTGATTGACCTGCCAGTTATGCTAGTAGTGAATGAGACCATATGTGGCATTTAGTTGGTCTACGTGAAATGAGTTTGTTGGTTCTCAGGCAAGATGTAGCAGAAAGGCACCTGTAAAGCAAGAATCTCCTGGAAGCAAAGGAGTCGGTTTTGGATGTGGAAGCTGAAGCTCTTGCTCGTACATGGTGAGGTCCCCCAAGAAACAAAATTCCTTGGCAAAGTACCTCCACCAGCAGCTCCAGCCACCACAACCGTGCTCTTCTTCCTCCAAGGCCTAGTCTGACAGTGTTTTGCAGCCCCATGATACACACAAAAGAGCTTCAGTGTCCTGGGTAGAAAATATTAAGGTTTTCCCAGACTTACCCTGACACAACGTCACACTGTGCAATATGATGCAAACATCACTCTCTCCCAACTCTGTCCCAAAGGTGTTATTTTTCTCCGTCATTGGCATCACAGCAATCACCACCCCAAGCCCTCCCAGGGATGGGATGATGCCAACCGCCAACCCGAGCAAATCCAGTCGATCCTCCTGTACCTACAGCTCCTGCAAAATCAAACAGTAGCTGGACCCCCTTTAAAATGTCACACCCCTTGCCCTGCAATTGTCTTAAAAAAACCCCAGGATTAAGCTTCCAAAGGGTCACTGTGATAACGTGCTGGCAACGGGGAGAGCTCTGCTTTTGTTGTATGAAGCTGGCAGGCGTAGCGCACATGCCGCTCCCAAAATAATCACACTGTAACCCAGCCCCAGTTTCAAATGGGCCAAAACTTCCCCATAGAAAATCTATGAGCACAAACTAATATCTGCCATACTTCATACACTGGGGGTTGGTTTTGGTTGGTTTTTTTAAATTATTTTCCAAAGCAGGACGTTATTCATTGTGAGCTGAAAAACAGCGCACTCTGATCTCCCTATGTAACCGCAGCTGTACTGGATGTTCCTGCCCGTCCCCAGCATCACCAGCTCAAGTCCAAAAAGCTGATCCCCAGCTGGGAGGTTGGTCACAAGGACAGAAATTTTAAATTCTGCTCTTTTATCAAAAATTCAAATTCCGATAGAAAAAAGAAAGAAGAAGAAACAATTTCCCTCGCCCTGCCACCACCAAAAGTTTTTCCTTTCAGTTCAGCCTGCTGGGGTCCTTTACTTGATTTAGAGGTTTATTTATTTATGTAGAAAGAAGCCAAATCTGAAGTTTCCTACAACTGCAATTGGAGCTGATGTTTCAGAGTTTTGTTTTGGGTTTTTTTCAGCCCACTTACAATGGTGTCAATGTCCAAAACCTGACCATATTAACAAGTGCTCTGACCCGTGATGGTTTTCTCCAGGCTTTGCAGCGGAGCCTGCAAGGTGACACCGAAAACCAAATTTCTCCTGAGACCCACAAGGTCTGTGCATGTCCCCCAGCCTCAGACCCCAATGCCCTTTTGCACTCATTACAGCCAGCTCCTGCCATCATACGCAAGGATGTTGGAGGCAGATGCAGTCACCGTGTTTACAAAATGCTGTCACCAAACAGTACGGCATTCAATGACATTTCATTTCTGGATAGAGGGGGGTGCATTTGGCGGGGCAGGATTCTTTTTGCAACAATTAAATCAAAGAGAGAGAACATTTTTACCCCCTGCCAGGCTGTAATTGTTACCTACTAGTCAGTACTAACCACAAACACTGAAAAGTTTGAGCTATTTTTCTTACCAATATTTTTTTTTTCTTCTTCTTTGGTTTTTTTCTTCTGTTTTTTTTTCTTATTATTATTTTTTCTTTTTTTTCCCTAAGCGCTCAGCAGTTATTGTCAGGCTGCTCTTAACCAAAGCTGCGTTCTCAATGATGCCTTTTTTGTTTCCTTGCTCCCTGTTGCTGTTTTTTTAAGTCTGGGTGGGTTATAAACTGGTTTGTTTTTCTAAGATCATTCACAGGAGCAGACTTCTTGCAGCAGATTTTTCAGCCACGTCTGCCCAGTGGCTGCGATGTTCTGCTGCTTCCCAGAAAACACAATTGATGGATTGTCACTGTTTCTATTCTGGGCTTTGGATGCGTAAGTAAGTTTGCTGGAGCAGAGCAGTTTTTGCAGGCTGGAGGCTGGGTTGGCTCTGGCCGGGTCGCGGGCTGAGTGCCACCGTCCTTCCCGGAGCGATCCTGGCAGGACGGGCTGTGGGGTTCAGCTCTGCTGCACCTGTTGGAGGGCTGGGAGGGGGGCACTGGTCCCTGAGTTAGCCATCGAAGCACCTTGCATGGATACGGTATGTGCTTATACATGCACCGGGTATTTGGATAAAGAAAACAAGCTGCACAGGGGATGCATGCATGGGTATCAATGTTTGCTCCTCTATATATGTCTGTATACATGTGTGCATTGATTCATATTTACATGTGAATATGCATAAATGCACACTCACATTTCTTTCCTACACCCATGTCAATGCATACAGTATGTATTTATATATATATATGCTTACTTCTTAGATATATATCATAGAATCACAGAATGGTTTGGGTTGGAAGGGCCCTTAAAGATCACCTAGTTCCAACCCCTCTGCCATAGGCAGGGACACCTTCCACTGGATCAGGTTGCTCAAAGCCCCATCCAACCTGACCTTGAACACTTCCAGGGATGGGGCATTCTCTGGGCAACCTGTGCCAGTGCCTCACCATCCTCACACTAACGAATTTCTTGCTAATATATATTGTATGCACAACTTACATTCACAACCATATACACACACTCTAACCCCCAAGCCAGCCAGAGAAACCAGAAGTGAGAGATGATGGTTTATGAAGGACCAGTATAAATCTGCACTGCTCCTTTTAAATCTAGAGGCTGGGGTCTTTTGGATGCAGAGTACAGATTTTTGGAAAAGTAGGATGCAGGTATTCAGCTGGGATAAATCAGCATGGGTGCATGTGTGACTGGAGGGTGCTATGCTGATTGACCCCCTGCAGGGAATCAACCCATGAGATGGACAGCATTCAAGAGCAAAAGCCTCTAAAGCTCTCCTGATCCCTGTTATTAGTGGCAGCAACACCCGGTTCCCTGGCTATGGCTAGGATTCTGGGAAGCGGCCATCTCATCAAAGAGAGCTGGGCTGCAAGCTGACCGCACACCCTGAGCCTAGCACGATGATTTCAGTTTAAATTTAGTTGAGTCCTTCTTCACCCTGTCTGCTTTTTTAGGATTCAGATTACAGATAGGACAGGGGAGGGAACAATGCCATGTAAGATGCATACGTACAACGAGACATGAAATTAAACTTGAGAAGGAAATTTGCTTAGTAGGGAAAAAAAAAACATTCTGGAGATTATATTGGCATTGCCCCTCTACTAATATTACATCCATTTCCTTTCCCATATTTCTTTCCACTTCTTTCCACTGGCCAGCATATGATAACTTTATACATACATACATATATATATATGTATTAAATAGTTAGGAAATATGTTTTGACATTGCTTTGTTGTTGCTGTTTTTAATAATACCTGGGCTTTAAACAATCCTTTTGCCACTTGGAAATCTTACAACAAAGTCTAAGCAACCGACCAGTCCTTGGGCTGGGGGAGGAAAGAAGAGGAGGTGGAGGAGCTCGCTATTAGTCTCATGTCAGAAAGCCCCATAGTTTGAGACCATTCAGGGCCACTACAGCTTTAGGAGAGGCTGGGATGACTTTGGACCCAAAGTCCTAGACCCTGTGCAGCGAGGTGGGCAGGTCTCATCGGGTAGAGCCATACACATAGAGAGGCAGCAGGAGCTCTTCCCATGCTCCTGGTCTTGGTGAAGACCTAACTGGTTGCCCTGCTTTTGGCCAGCCCAGACCAGGTACCCACTGCATGCCTGTGGCTGAAAATCAGTGTAGATGCTTTCTGCCTTTTTCTGCTGTCAAGGGGAAGTGCTCTGTAGCAGGTTTTAGGTATTTATATCAGCCCTACTCTTCTAACCCGTCAAAACCCTTCATGAAAGCCTATCTCAGAGCTATAATTATCACTGTCTCCATTTTGCTGCTGGAGCATATAAGTACAGAGATTGGTCTTTACCCAAGGTAACTGCTCCCAATGTTACCATTGGGGCTTGCACAGGGAAGTTGAAGGGCTCGTTCACTTTGGAATGCTTTTCATATAGGGATGCATTGTCTTGGGCCAGCATGGCAAGGACTTGGTGACAGTCTGGCAACCAGCCTGCCCCTGAGAAGGGATGGGGTGTAGGGCCAGGAGGGAAGACAGCACATCATCATCTGGCTCTGAGTCACGTCCCGATCCAACTCACAACCTGTGTGACTCTGCTCCATGCAGTGAACACCCGCTAAGGCCTTTTTCCATCCTGTCAGCACAGATACCAGCAAAAAGTTCACCCAGACACCTCTGCCCAAACACCAACATCTTTGCAAAAGTTAGGGGAAACCCGAAGTTTCTGTTTCTATTAAAAGCCACTGTTCCTCTCCGCCCCCATCCCTCCTATAGCTATTCTCAGCACTTTTTTCCCCTTCTCCAAGTTAAGATTTAACTGGTTTACGAGAGGAATAAATACTCTCTCTCTACAGTCCAGTTTTCCAGCAATTTGCGAAAAGTTAGCACTTTGGCCAGGGCCTTCAGCATGCTCTGAGCTGTGCATTTAATTTAAATTTAATAGTTATTGCACGTTACACAAATGGCGATTAAAACCATATTGATTGAGGTTTAACAGCTATGTGAGAAATGCAGATCTTATTACAGAGCTGCTCCATATCCAGAGTGTGCTTTTAATAACTCCCTGCTCATCAAGGGGCAGATTGGAGAGAGGAAAAGGAAAAGGCAGGGCTGGGAGGCACTGGCTGGAGGGACGATGGTAAGGCTGCACATTGGGCAGCTCTCACTCGCTCCCCACCTCAGGCACACATACCCATAACACAAGATCTCCACATTGACATGTTGCTTACTTCCCCATCTATAAATCAAAGAAAACCTACCTTACACACTACTATAGACATGCAAACATGTCTACAGGGGCCAAATCCACACCACGTGCTGGAGAAGCAGAAAAATCTGTTGGCTGAGGTCTCAGAAGATAAATTTCCATGGCAGGATGTATTGCCATAAGGGCTTTCTGGGTCAGGACCTGCTGCAAGGCCACTTGAAAACGCCAGAAACTGAGAAAACAGGGCTTATTCGTTATTCTCTTATCCCCTCCTTTTTGAAAAGCTGCAAAGTTCATTCGGCGGCAAAGCAGAAATAAACAACCTCGTGTCTTAGTACGTCTGCGATGACTAAAAAGAAAAAACGAACCAGGAAAATAATAACTTCATTGAAATCACCCTGCTGAGAGCAGTGCAAACCCTTTCAAACCAACTCTCTGCTTTTGCACACTTCTTTACTTTGCACAGTTTGCATGATTTCCATGCTTTACACTGAAATGAAAAGCAGGCTGGGAACTACTGCAGAGACAAGGGGTGTATAAATATCAGGGGAGACAAATAAAGATGTGAAGCATGCAGGGTTACAAGGGGAAATGGAGATGGAGATTAGAAAAAACCCTAGACTTATTTGCAGAAAACCTTGCTTTGGATGATTTCAAATGACTTAGTAAAGCTGGGCTACCCTTGGGCGGGATTTACCTAGTGCCACAGCCTTTTCTTCTGTATTAGGGAACTAAAGTTGATGGTGTTTAAGACCCTCTATAGAAATCATCTTCTTTCCATGAGAGACTAAGGAAAGTCATGTTCAGAAAATCCCACTGCACTCCTGCCTCTCAGCAATACAGATATAGACTCAGAAAGCTGCACGTTTCACTTTAAATGTTCCAGGGCCTCAGGACTCAGCAATGCTGCAACTCTGAGTTATTTCAAATAAAAAAGAGCAGATGAAACTTGTCAGGTTTTCATCTCTACATCCCTCAGACCAAGCTGAGCTGTTTACAGGTTTGGTTTTATAAGTCCCTGTGCCACAGACATCAGACTTTGCAGAAAAGTTATTTTTTGGCAGCTGCATAACAAAGACTTGGAAGGGGAAACTGCCCAGAAAAAATTACTTAAAAAAAAAAATAAAATCATACTACTACGTATCTTAGGGTGCCACTGAGCAATTTCCAAATTTTTGGGGAAGAAGTAATTTTGATTAAGAATGAAAACAGGTTTGGGTTTTGTGTTCTACTTGATGACAGTTTTAGTTGGAAATGAGGGAGAAAAATTGTTCCAGATTGGTCAAAATGTTCTCTTTTGCCCAAATTGAAGTAATTTCAACCATTAAAAGTTTCTGGGTATTTTTTTATATAAGAAGGAAAGAACCCTCATAATTAATAGCTGCTTCAGATAAAAAAAAATCTAAACAGGGAATTAAATAAAAAAAGCTGAAACTGGTAATTTTTTTTATCCTCTTCAGATTTTTTTTGAACACTCTTTGAAAAATCTGTGTGTATTTGCAAAACATTCTGGTACCACCAAACTGTACTTTTCAAGTCTCCCCAAAAAGTATTTTTATGAGAAACATCACCCAGCTCTGCGAACAAGAGAGATATACAAAGATAGCCAGAGTTTCGTTGGCCCAGAAAATTCATCTGGAAAGCTCCTTTGATTTCCAGTGCTATTCGGTTTTGGCCCAAAGAATGAGTGGAATATACCACAAAGAAACCCTTTTGCTGTGTTTTAATGCATGCTTGTTCAACGTCTTACTATTTCTTTGCCACTCTTCATCTTGGCCTGCATCCCTTGGGGATCACTTCTTTTGGGGATGCTACAGCCCTGGGGACTTGAGTCATCCCACATCCTCTCTTCTGAGTCCTCTGGGTCTGGGCAACCCCCGATATCAATACAGGCTGGGGGATGGAGGGATTGAGAGCAGCCCTGCGGAGAAGGACTTGGGGGTGCTGGGGGATGAAAAGCTGGACATGAGCTGGCAATGTGCGCTTGCAGCCCAGAAAGCCAACCCTGTCCTGGGCTGCATCCCCAGCAGCGTGGGCAGCAGGGCGAGGGAGGGGATTCTGCCCCTCGGCTCCACTCTGGTGAGACCCCCCTGCAGTGCTGCGTCCAGCTCTGGGGTCCTCAGCACGGGATAGACATGGGCCTGTTGGAGCGGGGCCAGAGGAGGGCACAAAACTGACCCGAGGGCTGGAGCAGCTCTGCTGTGAGGGCAGGCTGAGAGAGTTGGGGTTGTTCAGCCTGGAGAAGAGAAGGCTGCGGGGAGACCTTATTGCGGCCTTTCAGTACTTAAAGGGGGACTATAGGAAGGATGGGGACAGTCTTTTTAGCAAGGCCTGTTGTGACAGGACAAGGGGGAACGGTTTGAAACTAAAGGAGGGGAGACTTAGGCTGGATATAATGAAAAAATTCTTTAACATGAAGGTGGTGAGGCACTGTCCCAGGTTGCCCAGAGAAGTGGGAAATGCCCCATCCCTGGAAACATTCCAGGTCTGGTTGGACGGGTCTCTGAGCATCCTGACTGAGTTGGGGATGTCCCTGCTTATGGCAGGGGAGTTGGACTGGATGGCCTTTAGAGGTCCCTTCCAACCCAAACCTCTCTACAATTCTATGATTCTATGATGAAATAATTTCACTGGGTGAAGGCTACACGTTGTTTCCTAACGCTGAAATAGCCTTTACGCTTTCAGTCACTGATTCATTTCTGTCAAGAAAGCTGCCAAATTCATGTCAACCTGGGGCCATCTGCTCTGAAGGAAGGGACAGGAGGGAGAAAGGTGCTCTCTTCACTATTAAAATCTGTCCCACAATGGCCGGCTTAGCTGGGAGCATCCTGTGCTTCAGAAGTGACATGGAGTGTGATAAATAAAGGAGAGAATAAAAGAGCAGAGCTGCCTTTAGAACTGTGCTATGGCAGCATGGCATTTTAATTATGCTTATCTCTGGGGTCCATCCAGAAGCACTGAAGAAAATTGCTAATGGGGCATTATAAGTTTGACCATCACCTGATTTTTATGTGCAAGGCAGCGTGTCTCAGCCACCAACTCCTGAGAAATACCTGTGGTAGCTGCTTACAACGGCCTCTCACAGGCGGGGAGGCTTTGGAGAGGGAACAGAGACTGTGCTGACAGCCCTGACAGCATCCTCCAGCTGAGCTTCCCCTTCCTGAGCACGCTTGTGTGTGTGCAACGTGTGTAACATCAGACCTCTGCACCCCCGGCTCCGCAGAGGGCATGAGGCAGGGCAGGAGAAAGCATCATTTATGGAGGAAAAGTGCCATGCCTCAGACTTCAGCTGTCCTGAATTCGGAGGGGGATCCCTCCAGGAGGATGATCCTCTTCCAGTTCCCACCCAAAGCAATTGCTGCCCACTATGACCTGAAATCCTCAGGTCGGGTTTTTCCTAGGAAGGACCACAGGCTACTGAAGTTGGATTCCCCCCAGCTTTGAGGGGATGACGGATGAGGACGATGCAGTATTTTCTTTCAGACGTGTTACAGATTGCTCGGGTTCATGATCCTGCAGGTTGGTTCTCTTCCATGGTCAGTCCAGAGCCAGGATTTTGGAGTAGGGCCATCATTTCTTTTAAAGTAGGGCCTCAGGCAGAACTGCTAACATTCAGCAGCCAATGTCTATATTGTGGAAAAGTCCCCAGACTCATAGAAATCCAAACCAGGGGAGCTATACAGCACCAGATAGTTTTACTGGCCTGCATCCAGGCACAGTCCAGCTCTGGCAGTGCTCTACCAGTGAGCACCAAATATTTACAGTTCCCATTACTTGGGGCACAAAAATGAGCTGCCAGGGCTCTTCACTAGATCCAGATCATGGCTTGAGTGTCCTTACTCTTCAATAGACCCTCTTCTCTACCACTGTTTTATTTGATTTACCTTATATGCTTATCTTCGGGTGAAATAAATGAACTTCTGAAGCGCCTGTTTCTTTAAAAACAATAATGGGAGCCTGAAGACACTAGTTCAGCCTTGAATATCTGACTTGTAGATGCTTGAAATACAGCAGTCAAATCCCACTTTTTTTTTCTTCCTTTCTTTTTTTCTCATCAGGCCCAAAATGCTTTTCCCTAACCAAAATCTTTAGGCTCAGTAGAGCTCATCTGGGTCAAAATCTGCATATAGGATGTCAGATTAACAGGCTTAAGATTTATAAAACAAGTACTTGCCACACTCAGTGACATGAAATGCTAATAGACCATGCAGGAGCCTTTGACCTTCTTTACTTATCCTCATAATTCTATTTGGAGTAGGCTGAGCAGGGCAGAGGACCCTGGTTATCCTGGTTATTCCAATAGAATGGAATTTCTCCTGTTTTATTCTTTTCTGGCTCTTCTCCTGTGCCCACCCCCAGGGTATCAGGGCACTTTGGTTCATCAGCTTTCTGGTGCAAGAGGGCAGTGCGTTGCGTGTTAATTAGTTGTGGAAACTTTTAAATAATGCAATCCAAATCTCCAGCGACTTTCTGCACTTATCTGCACGAAGACCCTGTGCTTGAGATAGCAACTCAAACTCGTGCAGCCAAAGGTTTCAGGGTGGAGCACCTTTTTCTTCACTATAACCAGCTGAGATAGACATCTTATCTAAGCTAAATATCTAGGTTCCCTCCAAAGAATGTCTAGGTTCCCTCTCTAGAAGCCAGGCTGGGCTTTTTCCACTTTCAGATAAAGATTCATCCCATCCTAAGAAAAATACATGGTATTTAAAATGATTGGCCTCTGAAATCTTCCTCTGGAGTTACAGCAGTTTGTACCATTATTATGCTGAAAGGGGTGTTGTCTCTGTGCATCTGAAGATATTTTGCCAGATCAATGCAACATTCGAGCACATACCTAAGAGGCATTCGTCGCTCACTAAATTAAAAATAAATCACAATAAGCTTACAAAAGTTCTTACACCTTGCCAGAGCACCGGTCATAGCAAGAACGGTGAGTCAGAGGCAAATCCCATAAAATGCAAAAGGAAAAATTTCCTACTGGGTCCCATGAGTTTGCAGTGGGGTCTCTTGTCTTCGCTAAACTTTTAGTCGTTTTGCCTGGGGCCTCCTCAAATTCGCTACTCAAATTTCTCCATGCTTGAAAGGCTCAGGAAGAAACCACTGAGAAAAAGAGGCCCAGCATGGGCTTGGTTTAGCCTGGCAGGTGTCTGCCCACTTCAGAAACCTGTGAGCACAGGAGGGAAATTGCTCTCTAAAAGTATTTCTTCCGAGATGCACTGTAGGCCAATAATAATAACGGTGATGACAATGGGAATTTGTAGCACCTGGAAGGAATGAAGCCAAGGGAAAAAATAGCTTGGAGAGAGAAAGATGAGAGTGTGTTGGGAGGTTGAACACATGCGGTGGCCACCTTCAGCTGTCTTGATGCCTGATCTTGGAGGCTCAGGTATACACATGTAAAAAGTTACCATGTCATTCTCAAGGAAGACTTGGCCAAACTCTCAGTGGGATCTAACAACCTGACAGGTTTCAAAGTGGGCAAAGACCTGCATCCCCCGTCTTACTAAAACATAATGTGTTTTCTTTTTCCAAGCTGGTTATATGTGTGCACTGCATGGGATATCCAGACAGGCTTTCTTCTGAATCAGACAAGCCCTTAGTAGTTTGGATGCCTTCAGCATGTCCCAGGTCATCACCTACTCAGAGACTCAAAGAAATGGTCCCCACACTGAGTACTGTGCTGCCCTGTGTGGGTGGCTCAGGCATAGCTCTGTACCACCTTCTACCTGATGCACTGTTGACATAGATGTGCTTTCCTGGTATAAAGCAAGGGTGAAACAGATTGGTGAATGGCTTTGAAGAAACCTGTTCCTGTTGTCTGCACCAGAGGGAAGAGGTTCTTCAATGCGCAGATTGAAATCGTGCCCATGCTGGGATGTCCTAACCTTGGCCCAGCAAACGGCTTTTTCTGGGAAGAAAAGCCCCCCTTTTCCCTATGCAGCCCATGTTGTGTCGTGCTTCCGGCAGGCCTATGTGGCAAAGGACTTTGCACTCCTACCACCAGCCACCTACAAGGTTATCCACTGCTGAGCCTCGCGTGCCAGAAGAGATGTGTGCCCATGAGCTCATACCCTGTTTGCCTCACACATCCAGATAAAATACTTCTTTTGGACACCCAAAATCTCTCTCAAGTGGGCCAGTACATCAGCTTTTTTACTCACAAAGAAGCCTTTTTGCCTACAAAACCCTTCACCCCTACACATACACACACACACACACACACTCTCCCCTTCTTCTTGCAGAAGCCAGGGATGTAGCTAAATTCCTCTCTCTGAATAAGAGGTACATTCAAAACATCTCACGCGGCTACAAAACTTCAAGAAATCAGGGCACACCCCCCATGGCTACTGATTGCATACAAAAACTCCTCAAAAAACATGACTACAAAACTTCTGTCTCACACATGTACCTCTTCACACACAAAGGCACAAAGGTGTCATATGCTGCTTCACGCTGTCTTGTACACACATTCATTTTTCCCATAAATTGAATTTCTTTAATACAGCCACATGTTTAATAGAGCATTTTTTTCCTCTCATGCACACCAATGCAACACATTTACCCAACAAACAAAATCCTTTTTATCCACAAAGTAAATCCTTATTTTTTCATTCCCCCATCTAAGCCCTTCTCACAGGTATGTCCACTAATAACTCACATACATTTCTCCCATGTTGAAGCTCACTCCGAAACAGTCATTTCAGTCACTTCAGCCCAGAATAAATTCTTCAGCAAGGCACCAAAATTGCTCTGACAATCTCACCTACCAGGACATTTGTTGTTGAAATGGCATTTCTCTCCTTGAAAATCAATCCATCTCCCCCAAGAGACGTTTGCTTCCCTTCCCCCAGACCGCAGCCGCCCTGACCTCTGCTCAGCCCCGCTTCACGCTGCGGCGGAGGCTCGCACGTGCACCCCTGCACGTCTGCCTGGCTACGACCCTGCCATCGCGCTGCGGCATGCTCGGTGCTTTGGAGCTGAACAGACAAGTCCTGCAAAGTCTCATCTTTGCTGGTGCTGCACGATGCCTGTGTGTTTCCTTCGTGGCTGCTCCCATCCTGGATGCTCTTACATTTTTTCTTGCAGAAAAAGGGAAAAAGCTTTTATTTTTTAGTATCCCTGCAGATGTTCAGAAGCCTGCAGGGCTTTTCAGGGAGAACAGGTTTCACATGGCTTCAAGATCAGAGCACTCCACAAAAATAAACAATGACTATTTTTTCCCCAGGCACCTGTATTACTGCATGCTGCCGCAACAAGCATATCAAGCAATGCCACGGTACAACGTGGTTATTAAGGATAACTCTATATGGTAAGCCGTGTCCCTTCCAGGCCCTCACATACACCAGCTGTCTCTCTGTGGCCTTTTTGTACCCAGGACTCAATGGACTTTGAGCACACGTCATCTCAGCTAACTTTAGCTGCTGAAATATTGGCACCCGAATACCTGTCTCATCTCCCTTTATCAACAGATCAGCATCTCCCAAGGGTGATTCAATCCATCCTGATACAGGTGTTTAGCACCGCTGCAAGGGATAAACTTCTAAAGAGGTTTCTTTTCTGCTGATTATATATGATCTGTTTGAGATCAATGATGAACTTTCCAATGGTTAAAGCTAGATGAGCCGATCACACTGTCTGTGTCCATAAAAAGAAAAGATGAATCCTGTTTTGCATCAGCTTTGCTACTTTTCAGGTGAGCAGAATATATTTCTGGCAAAATGTGCCCTCCTGCTACAAGACAGCATTCAGGTGGAAATGCATTAGATATGTGGAAAAGACAATCTTCTTGCTAAAAAATCTCTTCAGGGAAATATGTTCCCCAAAGTTAAAGAGGTTCAGGGGCCATTCAGGAGAAACACTTCCTTAAAAAAGACACTTCTTCGTGGACTCAGCTCTGAAGATTTCTGAATATTGGATCAAATTCTATAGGAATGTATATGTAAGTAACATTAAAACTTTAGAATAACTGCATTTACTTAAGGAGACTTACCTCACATTTAGGCTGCTATATCTGACATCCCAATACAGACCCAATAGAGATTGAGACCATGAAACAGCAAGAGAAAGACAATGGGAAAACCTAATATGATTCTGGAGTGCAAAATAAGGCTCTTAGACCATTACCAGGACAGCAGGCTATAACAGTCAGGAAAACAGAAATATTTTAGTTCTGATACTTTAAAAATTCCAAATACAGAATTGCACAATAAGGTCTGAGAATAAATATTGATAATTAGAGACATTCCCATCAAAAGATACATTCTGATCATTTTTAACATTTTGTTTTGATACAAGTTTGTTTTTTTCCCCTTTTTTTGACTATAGATTATCTTCTGCATGAAAACAAGAACCAGTTTCATCCTGGAATGCAGAAACGGGATGTTTGGAGAATTTCAAAACTCATTAAAGCATTTTTTCAAATGTTGTACAATGATCTAGGGAGGTATTCTGATCTACACCAGATGGCCTGAGCTCCACCAGAGCTAGGTTTATGGAACAGGAAGCCGTATATTTGCCAGACCCAGCCCTTGTGCACAAATAGCTTCAATTTTAACAAAAGCATTTCTGATGAAAAACATTTAATTGAAAAATTCCCAGGAAAACATCTTTAGAGAATATCATCTCCCCTTGCTACAAGTTTTGGAAAAGAAAAAAAAAAAAAAAAACAAACAAAAAAAACACAGACCCAAAACATGCATCCACCAATGCTTTCCATAGTCCAATTTTGTATATAGGAGATAATAGAATATTCTCTGCAAAGATGATGTTATCAAGGGAGTACTGGATTTACTTATTTTTTAGGAACTCAATACATATTTTTTAGCACTTTAAAGAACATGATAAGAGTCCATAATTGCAAATTGCACTGGAAGGAAAAATAAGAATTTTTATGAGTAAGTGTGCAGAGTGAGTAAGTTTTAAAAAAATGTAGAAATGAATTGCTTTCAAATCCTATTTCAATGAAAATGTATTTGATTATTTTGAAATTGTGGTGACTGCAAAGATGCACAACTATTTTTGAGTGGTAACAGTCTGGGGATTGTTTTGTCTTTTTTTTTTTAATTACAACTCCTCTCTCTGCTGGACATAGCTGCCCTTCATACCACAATGTCACCGTACCCCGGCTGAATATTACCACAATGTCATGGCATCCCAGCTGAAGGTATCTGTGCCCTCTAAGAGAAGTTATTACAATTGCCCCCTCCTCCTTTTACAGTACAGGAATGTTAAGCACAGAGATGTTAGCAGAAAGCTGGATCCCACCACGTACCACTTGCCCAAGGTCACAGTGGATGTCCTTCTCAGAGCACAGCATGAACTCTGGTGTCATTATTCTAAAAACTAGCTCAAAACCGAATTCTTTGCAGTTTGACTTCTTCTTGATATTGTTACAAATGATTGCTTTTTTTTCACCAGTATTTATACTGAAAGATTTTCAAGGTCTTTATGATTCAAGGAAGGACATGCCCACTTTCAGTGCTTCCTTTGTTAGAAATCCCCAGCTGCAGGATTCAGATCCATGTGGAAGAAGCAAATGGTTTCAGCAGCCCATGATTTACAAGCCACCCATGGAACCTGTTGCAGTGTGCTTAGGAGGCACACTGAAGAGACAGAGTAATTTATTCCCTTTCTCACATAGTTTCTGTGTTTTCCTGAGGAAGAAAATTTTTTTGAGCTAACAAGAGAGGGTCCCAGAGACATTCATCCCTTGCCTCAGCTCTGGGGAGCTGGTGCCATGGATGGCAGTGGAGCACTGTCCGTTTTCCTCTTTGACATCATCTAGTCTTGTCTCATGTCCTCTGGCTCACCTTAAACACAGGTGATCACCAGGACTCCCCTGTTTGTTGCTCAATTTCTTCTAAGAAACAGGAAAGAATCTGGCTGCTTTAAACTAATCAACAAAATAATGCTGATTTACACCCAGTCATTGTCTGATCCAAATCCCCATGAGAAAGAAACCTGTGAGGTGCTGCAAAGCTCCTCTTCTTTTCCCCAACGGCAATGCTTTTTCCCAAAGGACAATGCCTTGCAAAGAAATCCTGCTATGTCTTGCAGTGTCTATCCATCATGGGGTATTTACTGTGCAAACAATATGGGAGAGCTGTTCCTAAAGATGTGTCCAGGGGGCTCTGACGTTGCCTGTAAATGTGTGTGGTGCAGAAGGAGCAAAGGGGAACTAGTCATTTTTGCATCTTTATTTGCTTATTGCATTTTTATAAGTCAAGAGTTCACTCCTTGATAGTCCATTTCATGGTCATTTCCATAGGAATACATAATTTCTTTCTCCCTATCATTCTCTGAGAGAAATTTATTTTGAAATAAAAAAGTCACTCTCAGATATCTGCTGAAGGATCAATTCCCATGGAACAAAAGCATTTGAAAGGGAAACAGATCTCCAGCATCATTTCACTGGAATTACCTACTTCATGGCTTTAAAACCTTGAGAGTGTCCTAAACATTGGCAGTTCCCCGCCAATGGGGTGGTTCACTGAAAGAGCAACGTGATGCCAGTTAGGTATCTCAGGATTAGACTAGTGACCCCAAATTCTCTCAAAACCTATTTCTGAAATGGTCTTGGAAACATAATCTTGTCCTTACACATTTGAGAAAGAGTTCAGCAAACCCTGCTGAGATCAGCGGTGACTCTTTCAGGCAGAGACTTCTCTAAAGGAGAAGGAGGAGGAGAAGGCTCATGCCCTTTGGAGGAATCCTTGGGGCAGAACCTGAAAGCAGCAGGTCATTTAGGAAATCTGCATTTTTGCCCAAGTTTCTCTCTGCCTTCCAAAACGCACACATAAGCACACAGTTCCTTTACCATTCAGTTGGGGTTTTCTGGAAAACAACAGGGGGTGTCACTGGGTCATCTTAAGGAAGTCTCAGGCTGGTGATGTCTACCAAAGTGATGTATTTCAGGCAGAGAGAAATGAATTAATCCCATGCTCCAAGCCCGCTCCAAGCCTACAATCTAGCCTTAGCCATTGGTTAGTCAGTGGTCAGCCCTGAGTACAGTCAAGTCTTGCTGGCATCTACCTGCAATATTGCATGCAGAGGAGCAATCAGTTTCCCACTGAGGTCAGTGAAGCTTGCATGCAATAAAAATTGCTACTCTGGGGATAAGATGGGACAAACAGGTCTGAACATCATCAGATAAAATAAGATTCAGCTTTTAGCTTCTCTGTTTAGCAGAGCCCCCGGTGACCTTGCTCCCACTCTTACTCTACCTGTCGCAATTGCCTTTGCTGCTCACTTTCTGCTCAAAATCAAGAGCTACTTTTGGAGAATGTCATCTTGCAGCATTGAATACACCACCATCAGAACCACCACCAACACCAACCCCACCAGCCTGCTTCCTCCCATGCCAGGTCAAAAGATACATACTTTGATAGAAGCTGGGTTAAATTCAACTTCTTTTTTGGGTTCTGGTTCTGCTGGTTTTGGTGCTGGTTTGGGTTCTTCCTTCTTAGGTTCGGCCTTCTTAGGTTCGGGCTTCTTTGGAGGCATGTTGATTTGCTGGTGGTCTGCTTTAGAAAGGGAGAGAGGGAGACAGACAGACAGACAGGAAAGAGGTGGCTGCTGCAGGGTAAATCACCAGCGCACACAGGTCTTTATCCCTGTCCAGTCTCTTGAAGTCACACATTGTGTCACTCTCAGACCTGTCACATGCCAGAGCTTACAATAGGGCCACTGCTATAAAAGGACAAGACATTTACCCAGCTATTTTAGAGCCATCGGATACGGTGTTGTTACAAATTAGTGCTTAAATGGAAAGAGACTTTGGGGGTTTTAGGGCTGAGGTTGGCACTGGGTCAAACATTTTTGGTGTGCATGCTGTGCATGTCCAAGGGGAAGGCTGGCTTACAACCCAGGTCCCATCGATGGGGTTTATCCTCCCCAGAGCCATGCTGACACTTACCTTCTCAGCTCGCTTGCTGCAGAGCCTCTGTCAGGCTGCACAGCACCCCTGGCTTTTGTTGTACCACGGTTCATTAAAAGACAAGCACGGATTTATATTTAGACATGAAGATGGAGCTGTATGGGAGGTTGACCATCAACATGTCAGCTGGCGCAGGAGAGAATTCATGCCTCAGATCACACACTGGTCTTCTCCTGGGAAGGTGCAAAGAACCAGTGTTGCTTATAGCAGAATGGATCTAAAACACACACACACATGCACGGTCCAGGATAGCACTGGGTATCTGTAAGTACATCCTCATAGCTGAGATTTTCCAGACCGTTTTAGGGACTTGAATGCCAAATTCCTACTAAAATAACTAAGATAAAGGTATACATTTAAAGCTTTTTTAATCCCATCTTTACTTTGGTTTAAATAACCCCCTTTCAAAGCAAAATGGAGTTAACAATTTTCAGATCTGCATTTGCTTATGTCATTTTTCTAAATCAGGAGGTCACTCTTTGAGACACGGTCGCTTCCACATTGCCTAGATTTTTTTTTTTTTTTCTTTTTTCAAAAAAAATCATCCCCTGCAACAAGACAACCACCCACCAAAACACAATGTATTTGAAAAGGATACCGATGCTGGCATTTCAAATAAATATCAGTTGAATCATAAATCTGTTTGTTTTACTTACTATGATATCTGATAACCTACCATTCAAACCCCTTTGAGCCCAGCTTTTCCTGACACCGCTGTCAGCCTGACGCCCCAGTGCCTGCCTCTCTGCACTCCTCGATTCCCTGGGTGGCTTTGCTGGAAGAGCACTTGTATTTTATCCGGCCCAGCTGCTCTCATGGCACATCCATTACTGGCAGTACACAAGCAGCTTTGAAGTGCGACATGAATCCTACGCAGAAAGCTGGCCACCCTCGTTAAACTGCTGTCTCCACCATGGCTTCAGCAAGTGAAAACAGTTGGGGATCCTGGAGAGCCTGGAGGGGGAATGGGGAAGGGCTGAGCTTTGTGTCTGTACACCACAGCATGCAGGTCCATATCCTACCTGAATGAGAGCCTGCTTTTTGATTCCAGGTCTGAGGCAATGCCACAGTATTAGTAATAAATACATCACTACAATAACGTGATTACTGCAGTAATGGTAATTTGTGCTTTTTGGATCATGGGAAGCAAAGCTCACTCCTCTAACCAAAGAGGACACTTCAGGAGTATTGTCTATAACAGGAGCCATGAGCTGCTCTTGACCAAGCTGGTGAGGTATTTTGGTGTTTCGGTGTCACAGGGACAGCTGGGAGAATTTCATTTTTCCCTGCAGCCTGTCACCTTCCAGGAAACTTGATTCTGGTCCCCTCCACAGAGCTGGTAGTAGAGAAGGGATATGTCTCCCTGAGAAGTGGGGCAGATATCTGTCTGCTCACTCCAGCCAGACTAGACTTTAGTCGTCTTCAGTTCAACCACAGCCACAAATCCACCCTGATGGAGCCCACCAGTCCCCACCCACATGTTTGCATGTACATGTGAGGAAGAAGTTTCTGACAGCAACTTATCAACCTATTGATCTACTCACTATAATCAAAGCAGCCAGGGGAGCAGTTCAGCTTTCCTAAGGTAGAAAGCTACATATGGTCCCTGGGTTATAGGGTGGGATTCATTTGCATTGGAGATGCAACCGAGATGCACTAGATGATCCCACCTGGCTGTCAGCCGCTGTTGCAGAAGGGACTCAGTCTCCCATAGGGTCTGTGCCATAACTGCATACTCGCCTATCCCATACACATCTCAGGGTATCAGAAATGGCTCTAGAAACTCTTACATAGGCAAATTAATCCCATCCCCTGATTAAACTACAGGACACCCACACAGTTCTGGACAGACCGTTGTATTTCAGCAACTGAGTCAAGCCATAGATTCCTACAGCTGAAAGAGACACATAACCCTCACGCTGAATAAATTGACTAGATCTCTGTTGACTGTGATGGGAGCAGAGCCACACAGTTCACATAAAGATATTTACATTGTAGACACCTAAATTAAAGGAGATGAATCCTACCTGGGCTAAATTCTGCCTTTTGAGATTTCCTTCATATTGCAAAGCCCCAGAGTAGAAGTTTTTTTGCAGGTTTCTATTTCTCATTTGCCCATTTTCTGTCCAGGGCAAACAAGAATTAAGTGTGGAAAGTATGTGATGTACCCTGCTGATAAGAATAAGCAATCTCTGCAAACTTTGTAAACTGGAGACATTTCTGCAAAGAAATAATTCAAATCATACATTGTTTTCATGCCATGTAAGAAGTTTTGCTGCATTCATTTCTGCATTGAAATAAGTCATGGCCAGAGAATTGTAAGAGCTTTCTACCGACCCAAAGAAATGCCAGGGAGTAATTTCACCATGTTCCCCAACTACAGACTTCTCAGTTGACATCGCAGGAACCACCACAGACCCAGGAAATTATGAGTTCTGCTAATTCAAAGCAGCAATACTGAATGCAAATTAGCATGTGCTCTGAGAGCAGCCGTAACCACAAGGACAGCATCTGAGCAGGCATCAGCCTAAGCACATAAGTGTATTTTACACAAAATTTGAAAAAGCCACCAGGTCTTATTCCTGAACTGAAAACACCACTGGAAAATACCAGGCAATTAAGATGCCAGCAGCAGCTCAACAGCAGCTTGGGATCTTGTCACCTCCACCTCTGCGAGATAAGAAGAGACCAAAATAACAAGGAGAGTGATATTTCACTTCCCCTTCTGAATTCCACAAATCAGCCATGGTTGTGGGGTTTGTTGGTGTTTTTTTTCTTTTTTTCCCCCCAACTGTTCTCTAATAAAAAGACATTTGAGAAAAAATAGCAAAGACGATCCAGAAAGGTGGCTAAAAGCTCACCTCAGTCTGATTCTCAGCCAAAATTCAGTAGTCATACTGTCATACAAACATTGTCTCAATATGGTTTTTTATGTATTCATCATAAAGTATATTCACAATACAGCTGGTTGGCACAGTTCACAGAAAAGATCCTTTGCATTTCTGTCAAAATCCAAATGGTTGCAGTATCCTGCCACCTTTTGTAAATTGTCCGTTCTGCTTGGAGGACAGGCTTCTGGCAATGCCAAAAAAATATCTTTTAAATACTTCCGGATTTTATGCAGTCTCCTACCTGTCTGTTCCTCTTCTAGACGCATGGAACATCCCCTCCTGACATCTGTTTAGTTTATTTGTGTAGACCTATGAACGACCGAAATACCCTAATAGATCAGCCCTTTCTCACAGCTTCAGGTGGTTCTTCACTTTGCTTTTTCATCACAGTGTAGTGGAGATGGCAGGCAATAACCCCATCTATGTGATTACTACATATATGTATGATTATCTTTATTTAAATATACAATGTCAAGGTAAACAAGGGAGGTACATTATGACTTTTAAGTACCTGCAGGGCTGGCTAACCACTGTTGGATGTCTTGGATCAATTCCACAGATTAAAGATACTCCAATGCCCTGTAAATCCTTCTGCAAACAGCCAAACCAATGCAGCTAATCTTGCCCTAAATCCCCCATTCATCTCCTCCATGAGGATCCCCAGAGTCCCAGCAGCTGCAAAAAAAAACCTGACCAAAAATCCCTCTTCCTATTAATAGGTTTTGAAGGGCGGGGGGGGGCGGTTCTCTTCAATTTTCAGTCATGCTCACAACAGATGTTAGCAGCACATCTCAGTGCCAAAATGCTATTCCAGAGTCACCCTAGAGTCCTACATGAGAAGCTGGGCTGGCTTTGAATTTTCTAAAATTCTCTTGATCATTGGGGTATGATAAGTTTCTCCTGAGAGATGGAGTGGGATCATACTCAAAAAGAACAGAGCTCATCAAGATATTTCCCACAGAAAAAAAAAAAAAAAATGGATTGAAGAACCAGAAAAATAGAAGTGAAAACAAAATATTCTGGCCAAAATCTGAATCATTTAAATTTGGGAGTACTGCCACAGTGCCTTATGATTCTCTGGTCCTTGACAAGTCTGTCTGTCCAGCTTTACTGGAATCATAGAACAGCCCAGGTTGGAAAGGACCTCAAAAGACCATCTGGTCCAACATTTCATAGGACAGGGAGCCTAGATAAGATTATCTAGCAATCTTACTCCATTTACTGCAATTTGCCACACTCGCCCTCAGACCAAGTAGAGGAGACTGTATAGAGAATGTGAATCGCCTCTTTCTGAGGAAAATGATGATCTGAGAAAAGTTAACAATTTTCATGAAATAATGTTGTGGGATGTTTGAATTGAACTATTTGGATCCAAAATGTATCAGTTTTCAGATATTTGACTTCTCAAAGGACTAACACACACACACACCCTGCCAAGTAGGTTGGGGTTAAAAATAAAAATAAAATTAATCTTTGAATTTAAACTTCAATTCTCTCTTCAGAAACAGCCATTGATGGAAACTCTCCAGACATCTTTAAATGAGAGGTTGAGAGCACGTCAAAGATGTTCTCTCTCCAACCAAAAGTAGTTGTGCAACTTTTCCCAATAAGGAATGCAGTCCTTAGAGTTGTAAGATGGCTGCAGCTTGAGTGTCTTCCCCAGGGAACAGAGAATAAGTGTTTTTAGATTTGTAACCAGAAGATGATTTGTTTTTGTGCTCCCTCAGTCCCCAACACAGCAGATGTATTGTCAGCTGTGCGACAAAGAAAGAAAGCTGCAAACCACATCTGTTCATATGCTACTCAACTTCTGTACTTTAATATAACCAAGTTATAAAGAGAAAGTCAGATATTTTCAAACGACAATGGCATTTCAAAGATAGCTGATGAAAAAAAAAAAAAAAGAGGGGAAAAAAAGAAGAAGAAAAAGAAAAAGAAAACCAGATAGGGAACTTCCAAGAAATCTCCATTTCTCTCCCTATTTTTTGTCAACTGTAGAACTTGTCAGTTTTTCTATCCATACCTTAACACCTGAGCTGTTAAACAAGACAGGAAGATACTGGAAGGAAGAATTGAAGGGTCTGTATCCACATGGAGAGAGACAGACCTGGTGGGCCAACTGAGAGGGTGTTTATCTGATAGGAAGCTGCTGTGAGCAAAGGTGGAGGAGGACAGAAATAAAGGTAAAAATGAGAATTTTCTGTAAGATTACTGTTGCTGCTCCCAATTTCCATAGGGCGAATTGTGCGACCAATATTACCACTGCTCCCTATAGGAACATCAGCTCAAAAGAAGAGCAAACGCCTGCCTTTGGACCAACTTTTCAGCTGCTATAAATCAGTGAGTTCCACTAACTTCAATGGAACTGCGCTGATTTATACCAGCTGTGGATATGGACCAGAATAGTAGAATGTCTGGCAGTAACCATCATTTACTTTCTGACTATTAGGATCAGGAGAACACATGTTTACTGTTCATCAGGCCAGGGAGAGGGACGGGAAAAAAAGAAAAGAAAAAAAAAACAACCCTGAATTTACATAGAAAATGTAACACTGAAGATACCAAGCAGCAAAGCAGCACTGGTGACACAAAACTCAGTGGCAAAGTGCTCTTGCTACCTGTGGGATTTAGTAGAAAATTAGTATGTAATGGATCTTAAGACTATTTAGATACCACGGGACAAGAATCAGAAAAGAAATGCTTTGTGCGTTACAGCCTTAGCAAACTCTTAAACTCCTGTTGCAAATCCAGTAGAAGTCTGCAAAAATCAACAGGATCCTTCAGTTGGCTGTTGAGAGGAAAAAGTGCCAGATGACAATTAAAATGAGTAATTAACAGCTATTTTGCAGGCTTCATGATAGCCTACTTCTTTTAAGTATAGAATTCTCTTTTCTTCAGAAAATCATCTAGTTCCTGTTGGAAACGTCAGGGGACAGTGATGTCATTTAACTTTAGCATCGATGAAATGCCGAGCTTTTAGATGAGCGATCAGCTATGCCTTTTCTTTGTCAAAATGAAGAAACACTCCCAGATGGTCATTCTTTCCAAATTCTGGTCTTTATAACAGGTAGGGTGAATATCCTTCTAGACTTTTCTTTTGCTAAATATATTGGCAAAGGAAGTCCCAGCTGTTCACATTGGAGGCTTAACTTTCAGCTGCTTAAAGTAAGGAAATTCCACATTTCCATACTCATACAGCCCATTTCATCCCCACTAGGATATTTCAATTTTCTGTTCAGGAAAGGAATAAAATAATGCATTCCTTTATTTCCAAAAGGAGTATACCTACCCCCAGCTTCCATCCATCACAAGTTTTTATGCCTTTGTCTCTGGGACTCAACAGTCTGAGAATTCTTCTTCTTTGAATGCTTATGGGCTACAAGCAAGTCAACTCATGATCTTCTCAGGGACAAAATAAAATGATCAGCCTCAGCGACTGACAGGCTGACAACAGGTTACTACCCATACCCTGATCACTGGTTACTTAGCAGGCAAGTAAGTACTTCTTTTCAGGGTGACCTTGCAGATCCTAGAGTAGATGCTGAAGGCAAAAGTGGTAGATCCAAGTTGATTTCTCCAGAAGTCCCCACTACCGTCACCATTTCATCATCACCTTGTGTTTTCAACTTTATAAAGCCCATTATAAGGAAAACAAGATCCACACAGCTGATTTCCATGGGGCTGTGGCATTTTGCTCTCCTCCTTTCTGTTCCTGCGCTCTCTCTTTTTTGGTACTGTATGAGATCAGCAGCTCATATGGCACTGCAACTATTTTTACAGCCTTTGACTGTCCCCACTTGTACTGCAATGTGGCTGCTGTAAATTTCAAAGCTGAGTATTTCAAGTTGTTGCTAAACCACTACCAAAGACAGCTGCAGTGCAAGGGGTGGGCAAAGGTGGATTTCTTCTTTTCTTCCAAGCTGTGTTGTTAGCATTAACTGAAAAACAATCCCAGGGACTGTAAGTAACAGCTGCCCTCTTCTAGCAACTCACAGTGAATTCACAGAGATCTGGCTCTATACCAGGAAAATAACCCAAAGTGGGCCAGTGATGGACAAAAAACAAAACAAACAAAACAAAAAAAAAAAACCAAAACAAAACAAAACAAAAACAAACAAAAAAAAGAACACAATTTATCTGAATTCACAGTCTGAGAAGAGGACATGTCAGGAGCCTTCTCTGACCTGGTGCTGGACACAGGAGATAATTAATCATACAGCCTCTTTAATGGGATCATCTATAGAGTTGAACATCCCACGCCTCTCCGCACAGTCACATGCAAGCAAACCTGTAGCGTAAATTCTTGCCACTTAAATTAAACTAATGTACCACATACTGGATGGAATGTGGTAGGTATTTTGGGAAGCATCTTCACCCAGACCCATCATCAAACACTGATTTTTTTGTCCCAAACTAGATGAATCACAGTGGCAGGTCAGACCTCCTAAAGCAAAGTTTGTTCTGAAGTCCTCCAGAAACTGAAGTTTTCCAGTCACCTCCAGAGTCTGAGCACTGGCCACTGTTTAATACCACATGTAATTAAGACCCTTGCTTTCAACCTTAAAAAAAACTCTCCAGTCAGGGCCTGCAGTTGACTCTTTCCTCATCTGGACACCAAAAGGCAGCACATTAATGTGAAAGCCAAGTTTGCTCCCACACTGGATCTACATGTCATCCTTCCCTCTTTCCTCCCTCCCCCTAAATACACGTATTCTTTTGTATTATTGTCTGTTCAGGTTCCCTTTTAGGAACTAATAGAAAAACTTCCACAGAAAAAGGGCAATTTATCACACTCTCTTGGAAATCTGTCTCACTTGTTTTTCAAAGGCATCTGTATCACTCCACTTACCAGACAAGAAGCCTGGAAGACTAATCAGGATGGGTAGTTATATGAAATTAGCTCCAGCCAAATAGAACTGTATTTCAAGCTGTGAAGTTGTGATAACTGCTGCAGTATTGCATCTTTGGGGTTAGAAAATGTCCCAGACTGAGTCTGAGACCCCATCTCTTCTGTTCCAATGCTCTCAGAGTGATGTGCAAGAGAATTTTCTGGGTAGCTGTCTTTACCCCAGTCATTACCAAAGCCTGAGCCCAGAGTCCATCAGAGCAAGTTCCCAGGACATACACAACTATAGCATTAAGCAGAGCTTTGGGATGCTCTGAGCTTATGTTATCTCCTGATGTGATGGGAGATGAAGGCAGAAATCCCACATCGCAAGAAACAGCCTTCAGCAAGCCAGAACTCTGTTGGAACTTTCTGTTCAACAACAAAAATAGATGTACCCAGCTTCTTCCATTTCTGCTTCCTGTAGGCCAAGTCCTGCTTGCAGATGAGCACTAACAACTTTAAATGAAAAATAAAGACTCATGATCTGGCCCTGTTACTCATTTCTCTATTCCTTTTTTATTAACAGAGATATTTAAAATTCTAGGCCATAACAGTAATGGCAACTTTTGCAGTGATGATGAAAGTCAGTTACACCTTGCCATCATTTATCATTATCATTTTAGTCGCAGGATTATCTTGTGGTCCAAACAGAAACCATAATTCCAGCTTTCTAGTTACAGACATGAAGGAAAAAAATGTTTTTAAATTATGTAAAAAATAGAAATAAAATATAAAAAATTAGAATATACATACACGTGACAGGAGGAGAAAAAGGGAGTGGGGAGTGTTATCCTAAACCTTTTTTCTGTAGTGAGCAGATAGATGATTTTACCAAGGCCAGAGAGTCTGGCAGAATTAGGAAATAAATAAATTTCTCATAATGTTTCCACACTATACATCCAGGGAGCTGAACACAATTCCTGCAGAAGTCACACAGTGTATGTGATGGGAACACACTTGTGAAAACTTAAGGTTTCATGAAACCTTACAGCAATGTTTTAAGAGTGAATAATTTACTTGGTGTTGATGCTCCTTTAGTTTGTTTGTTTTCATAAGTAGAGGAGGTATCAGAAAGGACCATGAAGCCTTTTCTCGTGATGTCACACGTGTAACATTACTGCCACTTCCCAAAATACTTGTCTTCCTTTTTCATGCAGTGGAATTTCTGGCCTGGTTGTGAAACTCAACCCCGCCTGAGAAGGGCTGTAACCCAATCTGAATCAGCAGCTTGGGAACAATAGTCAAATAGAGTTGGCTGGCAGAGGAACGCCAGGAATGTCCTGGGCTGAAGGACTCAAGGGCTAGCTCCATTCCCTGCTCTTGAAACCCTGGGGACCCTCCACCAGGCACTGCTTGGCTGAAGAAGCCACGGAGGTGTGAAAAGAGAGTTGAGCTCCAGCAGCCGAGTTAGCATTCAAGTATGTGCAAAGCATGTGGAGATCTAGATCTGCCCATAGATCAGTTCATGATATACAGACACAATTCAGCCCACAAACGGGCAATATGATCCCATGCTAACCCTCCACATTCACACTCAGGACTTGCCCTTGAGTGTATTTCTAGTTACATTTCTTGCTCTGCCTTAGTTATCATCTTATCCTCTTATTTCTTATTTCTTCGTTGACCAGCTGGCACATTTCTGAAGGAGCTTGAGATCTTTTTAAAAAAAGTATCCACCGAACACATGGTTTTGGTCTTGACATCTAATTGAACTTTTGCTGTTCTTCGAAAATTGCGCTTTTCCCCTTTTTTGTTGTACTTTTCCCTCTCCTTCCCCTAACTTTTTAGTTGTGCCAAGAGAGAGTTCCCACATACAGACTCAAGAAGCTGGAATAAGATTTGGACAGATATCTAATGACTAAAGACTGCACGACCTCTATGATTTGTCAGCTGATCCACTGCTAACATTCACTGAATCTCATTTGAGATAAGAGAGGCACAGATTGTGGGACCTGGAAAGCTGTTTGACATGAGTCAGTTCTATTTAATATGCATTTTTCACTGGGAAAGCCAGTACATATCACTGACCTCTCAAGTGGTACTTTAGGCTGAAGTTTTTTCCTTTGACATGGTGCTCTGCTGATCACAGAAAGGGCTTATGATGGATACCCTTCCACATGGAGAATACGTCTGCAAGAATCTTTTCCCCTTTCACTATAATCCTCATATGCTTGTCCAAAAAGCCTTGAGTATGTTGACCTACCAGGTATCTGCCAAGCCTGCCTATCTGACTTTGCCAGAGACCAAGACTACTTTGCAGTGGGAAGACAAATGTAGGTGGATTGTATGTCGCAATGGTTCTGTGACTGGGTTATTAGAAGACACGTGGGAAACAGATAGATGTTCTGGTCTTAGATTTCCTTACTCATTCAGCTTTCTGTTTAAAGAGATTCCAAGGGTGTCTGGTCCTTACAGGGTTACGCTTTTTGTGTAGAATACATTAAAAGGTCGAACTCTCCCAGTAAGACACAGCCTACTCCAAGCATATCTAGTGAATAAATGTCAAAATTAAAACAAATAAGCCCACCCCAACAGAGAACACCTCAGATTTGTGTAGGAAACTTTGATATAAATAAATAAAAAGACATAAAATAAATAATAGCCTGGTCCTGCCTGGTTTCAGTCACAAGAGTTTCTCCAGATATGGTAGGTACAGAAGAAGGTCAAAAGATGTTTTGGGCTAAGGACATGGGAAATACAACATTGAACCTGCACTCCACTAAGCGTCCCTCGCTGTGCTGTGATACCCACAGGGGATATCAGTCTACTACAGAAGCAACTAATGAGTCATGTCCCGTGAGTGTTGTCTGCAGGATATCCTGCACACAGCACACAGAAAGGCAATCCCTTCTGCCTCCCAAAATAGCAATTTATTACCAGTGGTTAGCACTTGACAGCAGTTGAAGACGCGCTGGGTATCCCTTTCAAGATCCCAAAGGGGTGTCCGAGAGCACATCAAAACTTAACATACACTGGGACTGAGCTCACAAGTGGACCTTGGACTCCAGCTCATGGGATAAAAGACATGTGATCCCCAGTAGCTCAGGCCAGTCACATCTTGGTTTTACAGCACACCGCAAGGATGTAATAAAAGAGGACAGTTCCTGGAAAGAATGACTCCAATTCATACTCGTTGACGTCAACAAACCAGAGATATGCTTGACCATTTTAAAGTATTTCCCAAAACCCAAAAGTGGTGCTATAAGAATGTTCTGAGGTTCTGATAGCAGAGTGTATTTACTTGCTCTCTGGCTTGTTACACTGGCTTATCTGGAGCAGAAATACATATATATTTGTGTGTTTGCATTGCCCTAGCATGTCTATGAATATTTGTAGGTTACTGTTTAAATACATAAACATATAGCAGAAAATTAAAAATACAATGTATTTCAATTAATCTGTCAAGGAAATTTTGCATGTTTGAAGATACATATATGAATTTTTGTGTATCACATGATTATAATCATACTATGTGTGTAGTCAATATGAAAGCATTACTAACATTGTCATTTTAAAAAAGTATTCAAAATCTGCCTGTCACTTTTGCTCTTGAATGACCAGAGGGTTTTATGCTCCTTCCATATTTCTGACAGAAGCACTGGATAGACACAAGATTCCTGAAATTTGTCTGGAAACAGAGCTTTTCTGAGATTTGTGTGTTAGCTGAGGGTGATGATGATAATTTTTTAGTGTTCAGCTCAGACCTGAGGAGCTGTGCAGTCCCAGGCTGTCAACCTTGCAGCAGATCCTATATGGGGCAGAGAGAGACCTATTTGGTGAACAAGTCTCAGTCCCACAAGCATGAGTGAAAAGATGGATGCTATGATTGGTTCAGGTCTCCTCCAGTGTAAGAGCAATCATGATAAATTGTTCAGTGTGTCTTCAAAAAATAAGGAACTAAGACTGTTTTCTGGGATTCACTTAAGGGTGCAAAGTAAACCTAATGAAATGAATGCAGAGTAAGACATAGAAGTGGACATTGCTACATCCCGTTTCCCATCCTCAGCTGGTATAAACATCTGGAGAGAAAGAGAACCACTTACAACTGCTTATGGTTTTGAATTTTATGAACATTTTTCTGTCAATGTCAGCCTGCTGGGCATCTTTCCCCTTACACAGCCACTCAGTGTAGGAAAACTACAGAAAAAGAGTTTTAAGAAGAACAAACAGGTCAGATAGAGGACCTGCCAGGTGGGTTTTCCAAGTCTTGTAGAGTTTGATTTTGTCCCATTTGTGTCACGTTGAATGACAGCTGCAGAGTCATATTCACAACAGCACTGTGCAGTCTGAAACAAAGCAGATTGTCAACCTCGCTAACATCTGGACTGCCAAGAGGGAAAGATTAAGTGCAATCTGCTGACAGCATTGTTCTCCCCATTCTCGTAAAACACAGAGTCTACCAGATTTTCCCTTCTGGTTCATCAGCTGTGAAACGCATGGTTTCACAAAACATCAGATCCCCAGCCACCACTCACAAGGTGTTAGATGAAGAGATGGGCCTTGCTTGGATCCCAGGGTAATAGGAGCCATATGATCATCTGACTTGTTACAACACTAGCTCGGAAATTGATTTAAAGGGAGGGAGGAATGGAAGGAGCTTCCAGTTTTGTAAATCCTCGTCCAATGAGTACTGATTGGTACGGGGTGAGCGCCTATGCTTGTGAAGTGGGGATGGCCACGTGCTATGCAGCCCACCCATCTCACCCAAATGGCAACCCATCAAATCATGTAGACAGATAGAGACACAGGAGTAGGTTTGTTGTTTGTGTAGGGAGGGGAAGGGGGGACTTTTCTCAGATGCTGCCACACAACAGAGATCCAGATAATATGAACTGGGAGGACAGATTGAATGAACTGAAGTTGTCTGGGCTAAAAAGGCATGAGACGGGGGAGAGGAGAAAAGAAGGCAAGAAACTTATAACCTTCAAGAACATGAAAAAATGCTTCAGAGCATTCAAAACCACTCTGTTTTCAATGTCTGTGATAATCAAAAGCTTAAACTGCAGGACAGTTAATCTTTCTGCTTAAATGTTAGGAGAAACTCTGTTAGGAAGAATGCTGTGTGCTGAAATCTGTCTTATGGAAAACTTTTGCCTGCTGGAAATCTTTAAGGTGAGTTTAAATAAACTGCTGTCAGGAAGAGCATAGATGAAATTGTTCCTGCTTTGGGACTGGATGGTCTTTCAGGGTCTGCCAGGATGTTGGGATTCCCACTCGGAATCAGAAGTAATCCCACCCTTTCAATCACACAGGCATGACAATTAGCTGCTTTAGTTTCCAGTCACAACCCTACAACAAATAAATCTCGACAGCTCTACTGCCTATGGCCAGTTCACTGGTATATCGTGCCCTTCAGTTGGGTTTGCCCTTTTATCCAGCTCTTGTTCTCATTAGCTCTTCAACAACATGCTTGTTCTTGCTTGTTTAGAAATTCTTTACAGCCATATGGATTAAACAGAAGAAAAAAAGAAGCATCAAAACCCAAATAAATATCACTAAATATAGTTAAGACCAGCTGGTTTTAATTAGAATTGTCTCAAGGCGGCCATGCCAAAAGCAATCTGAGCAAAGTCTTATGGCATGATCTGTTGATCGGCCAACATCTTTCAGGGGTTTACTGTATCCCCTGCAGTGAAATCGCACCCCTGTGTAATACAATGACGGTGCATTCCAGACATATTTTTCTGCTGAGAGACAGTGTTTTGGATGCAGTGGGAGCAATTGCTGTCATGTGATCCTAGGGCTCTGTTTTGCATTTAAGGCATCACACTGAAACCTAGATGGGCTCAGCAACCAAGGTGACCTCATGGGAAGGAGCCATCACCATGGAGAGTCCCCCAGCGTGTTGGTGAGGATTATGTGTGTGAGGGTGAACCAGTCTTGGGACATGTGTTGAGCTCTTCCAGGCTCTTCCAGGCTCTTCCATTTTCTGACCACCCCAGTCATCGTGTAGAACACTGGGCCCAGTGTGTACCAATTATGCAGTCAGGTAGGCTGACAGTAGTCCAGGTTCCCCAGGAAGTTTTCATACAGATGGGATCCAGCTCTTCTTGTTAAACAGCCTTCCTGACCAGGGTAGCTATTAATAATTACACAGGCTATAAAAATGTGACAAAGCCCATGAGCAGAAGGACTCTTCTACCTGCACATCTTCTCTGTCCCAGCAGGGACAAAGGGAGTCAGATGAGTCTAGAGTAGGTTTTTTTCACTTAATCACTTGGAGAAGCAGAGGAGGAAGGAAAGGAGACCAAATCACTGCAGGGCCAGCCAGGCAGATATTAGAGCCTTAGACCTTTTGTTACCAGGCCTAGCAATATTCAGTCTCAGCTTCTTTCACCAACAGAGACAGATGGTAGATGGAGAAATGGTCTGCCATACCCTCCACTGGTCCATCATCTCAGAAGACTGTCTTAGAGCCAACCCCATTCTGCCTCAGGGTATGCATGTTGATTTGATTCATTCTCAAGGTTTCTCCCAGATCCAATTTGACGTGGTTTTACTGGTGGTTTTTCAGATGGGCCAATCCAAGATCTGCTGAAGTCAAAGGAGTTTTTCACTGTAAAGCCAAGCACAGAAAGCGAATAGCTGTTATATTTAGGTCGCATAGCTCTGCCTTTCTGAAAGGGATTTGAGATATCTCCATATTCAAAGGGCTGCAGTCTCATGTCAGATCACATTTCCTCATGGTCCTTCCTATACTGAACCATTTTTCATGTGCACATCTCAGTTCTTACATTTCATCACACAAACAGCCAGAGAATATTCAACACTAACAGAGAAAGAGAGCACTGGATAGCCATCATGCCCTGGGGACAGACCAGAGGTTCAACTGCCAGTGGACAGAGGACCTTTTCCAGACCTAGTTCTTCTGGATAAAAATGTTAGTGCGTTCAGTTGTCTGTCTCTATTCACCAGAGGGAGGTTTGATATTCCTGCAGCCTGCTAGCACACAGGACAATGTTGACATTCATTATGTACTCCAGGCAAAGTCATTAAGATTTGCTGATGAAGGCTTGGTTTTATATATAGCTGGTGTGGTTTCAGAGTCCCCACAATGTCTGTTCTTCCCTGTCCCCAGAAGAAACCTCAAGCCCTTGCAACCAGCCAAATTAGGGTAGGTGAAACTCTTTTTAATCCACTTCAGCACAAAGAGAGGTAAACTTGTGGTGAAAGGTTACAGCCGTATGAACTGCTCTAAAGCAAACTGTGAAGACAGTTAACCTCAAAGAAGGATCTGTAGCAAACAGCCAGCAGGAGATAGAAGGTGGAAGCAGGTAAAGAGCAAGAAATTTTTCAGTCTTCATGGTGCATGGTCAGAGAGAGACAAATCAGTCTCTGACTCCATCTGTCCTCTCTCCTTGCTCCCATGGAAGTTCCTTTGGCACTGCCCATTTTGTCATAGGAATTACACACTTACACAGTTGCAAAAACCACTTTTCTCCACTTTTCAGTATCATATTTGGCTCGTGTTATATCAGGTAAAAGGCAGATCATTGCACATACATAAATGCAGAAGACAAAGTGATTGTGTGCAATTAAAATGTGTTTATAAGACCTCATCTTTCCCCCAAAGAATGATAAAATCAATTTATTCTGTTTAGGTTTATTTCAAGCAATACTTCCTGAGAGTGTTCTTCCAACAGGAAACTCTTTGTTAGCATTACTTGACATATGGGAGAAAACTGGACGGAACCTGTCAAATAGCAAAGCTACCAGAGTCCCCTTTTGCTCCATTAGGCCTGATCCTAATCTTATTTATAAATCTTCATCCTAACAAGGCTTCATTTTCCTGCCTGCCAAAAAAAGCAAATGCAGAATTAAGAAAATATTTGCAAAACTAACCCTTTCTCTGCAATTGCGGAGCTGGTTGAAAACTCAGAAAATCATCTCACTCATGTTTCCTCTGCTGAGACAGGACTGAGTCTAACCTGTCATTCCCAGCAGGAATGTACCTAAAATCTGCAGGGATGGGAAATTCTCTGTCTTCCCAAGTAAAGCACAGAAGGTTTCTTTCCCCAAACCATTACACAGATTTTGGTGAATTTTTTGGTTTGTTTGTTTTTGTACAAATGCCTGAACTGATTCATCGTTGTTGCAATTTAACCCTCTGACTTTTTGGCCGATCTGGATTTGACGCTGAGAACTTGAAAATAACTTTTTAGCCCTTTCCTCACTATGTTATTTTTACACTGCAGATTCTCTTCATTTTTCTTGGGAACTTTCACCACTTCAAGTTTATACAGCACCAAGCCATATAGAGAATTCTTTCCATTGGTGTAGTACTGCAACAGTACAAAATATTAATATTAATAATCTTTTCCTCTACAGATTTGATTAGTATTAGTTTGAGGTTGAAAGGAAATGCAAGTCAGGAAATTACTGTGTTTGTGTGTGCTCCAAGCTTTGCTATGTAAAGCAGAATTCCTTTACTTCAATGCATCATGCTTGGCATTTGAAATAAATTGATGATGTTTGTCACAGGTAACCCATTAAGCTGAGATAATCAGACTATTTATAATTGTCCAATCTGACATCAGAATCACATGTATCAGTTTCATAGTAAACGTCCGCAAAGTTGAGGGAGAAAGAAGTGAAGTAAAAGAAAAGGAATTTATGCTAGCAACATAGTGTTCCTCTCTGCTTCCTCCTGCAGCTCTGCCCCATGCAGTGCAAATCTCAGTTGTGTGTTGAATGCTAATTTTTCAAATGCAGTGGTAACAGGAAAACTCTTCATCTGTTGCATATGAGCAGAGTCAGAAATGGATGTTTGCCATGTAGCCAGAGAGGCAAATTTTGCCCATCAGTTTATGCATATGTTTCATAAACAAAAAGGAAGTCTATGTTAGGGTGCTGGGGGAGTTGCTATAAAGTTTTTATTGCAACTTGTTTTTGTAAGTCTTGTCTAGCAAATCCATGTGGTTTCCCTCAAATTTTCAGTAATAAACATTTAACAGCATGTTCCACCATCCCACTTATATAGGAGATTTTGTTGGGTGAGTGAAAGAAATTGCTCAGAAGGAACAAGGATTCCTGTGTTGCAGTGTGACAACTGCATACTGTGGAGAGCCTGAGAGAGTCAGGCTTGTTGCCTCTGTGAGATGACCTGTGGATGTGGCATCTTTGTCCTGAGGCTGGGAGAGATCCTGGTTTTTTATACAAAGCAATAGGTACTACTGATCAAAAAATGTCAGATGGTCATGCAAAATCTTGAAAGTAGCAGGAAGACCTTTCAGAGGTCATCGTTGTCTCCTGCAAGACCTACACAATAATATTTCACCTTACTGTTCAACCCTGATCACTGCCCCACGGAATAGGGGTTGGTAATTCTCACAAGAGGATGTTTCCTCTACTGTGTACCAACTCTTGCTCCAAGAGGTAAAAAAGACATCACAGATTAATCAGATGCCATGGAAACCATGTTACGTCAACATGGCAAAACCTTTCCTTCCACCATGATGGGAGCTGTGTGGAAAATGGTGAACTGAAGCAGTGGACTGGACAGTTCAAAGAACAAAGGGGGCCTTCTGTATATCCCTGGTGGAGAAACTCAAGGATCATCACACGGGACCACTGCTGGGCATGAGGACCAAATTAACAGTCAAAGGCAGACCATGTGTAGTCTAGAAAACACAATCAGTTCTTTCTATGAGAAAAATAAGCATGAAACAGGCTAGTTATATCCGGAACAAGGAGAAAAGAGGTGAGATCCACAGCAACTGTCTTCAGCTGCCTAAATGTATGGAGTAGGAATTCATCTCACCTACCGTTGGTTGTGTGCCCCAGATGTCCGGGAAAGAAACAGAAGAGGAACAGAAACTTTGAGGTCACAACACACCTGGTCTGTAGAAGAGACAGAAGTTAGGATGAGATGTGTTGTCTGAAAAATATGCAGGAGAGAAATAGAAACTTTGCAGGTACAGTGTTGCTGGTCTATAGAAGAGACAGACTTCAACATGAGATGGATTGCGCTCTAAAAATGCCCTTTTCCTCTACAATGACTGGAGGAGGCTGTGAGTGACTAACTGCAGTGTAGAAGTCTACATTGTCATTATCTAACATCAGATAAGAACCCCATTCCTCATGTCCAGTAACAACTGATCCAGGCTTTCTCTCTAGCCATGACAACATATACATACTTCCAGAAGGTGATTCATCCCACTTGAAAAAAAAAAAAGAATATAAGAGGAACTGCAGTGGGTCAGACCTCCGATCCATCTAGCACAGTCTTGCTTGGAAATTGGCCAACAGTAAATGCCTGGGATTTAGAATATAAGATCAAAAGAAATATACATCCTCAAAATACATTCCAGAAATTTCCGCCTCAGGGACTTCCTGACCTGGAGTGGGTATCCTTATAGAGTAAACGTCGTGGTTTTTATCTGTCATTAACTCGTTCATATTTTGAATCCATGTAAACATTTAGCATCAGTAAACATGTGTCAACTCAAATGTCTAATCTAGGTGATTCGGTCCCTGAGAGTGCTCTGCCTCTCTAAGCAGCCTAGACAACTTGCCTAGACTAAGTGCTTAATTTTCAAGTGACATGAATCCTACTCCCAGCAATAAGGAAAATAGCAGGTATAACTATGTTCTGCAGCTGCCTGCATTCGTTTACCCCTCTCGTAGCAGCATCCAGAGACACTCAGTGCCTTGAACACTAGACATGCTCTGACAGAGTCCCTCAGGTCAGTAACTCCAAAATACCACATTCCCAGAAAAGAAATCCCATGTCCTTGGCACTGAGAACCTGGCACAAAAGTCCTCAAAGAAAAGGAAGAAAATTAAGAGCCAGCATAGTTCATAGGCATATAGAGTCAGTAGATAGCTGGAGAGAGATGGCTTCCTCTAAGACATATGATAGATAGAAATATGTGCAGAAAAATTCATTGTGAAAGTTGATCTAGGTAAGAAGGTCTCTTAGAGCAGTAATGGATAAATACCCCAAATCAGCTGGATGGCTTGGCTCACTGTAATTGACGTTACATTCTGGTTTTAAGATGAGGTGAATCATCTCTTAGAGGTACCTATTTTTCTTCATTAATTAAGAAGGGAGCTTAGCAAATACAAATAATTTCTACATGCTCCAACACACAGGGCATGCTGTTGCACATCAGAAAATCTGGGATATATTGAAAGCCTGATCCCTCCCCTCTGGAAACACTTAGTGTTTGGGGATATTGCATTCATTTGTTCTGCTTTCTGCTGTTAACAGCTGCACGTGAAATGTCCCTGGGCTATTATTGCATAGCATGTTTTACTTAAAGAATTTCATCCTTTCAGCTTGTGCTTGTCATCTCAAATAGTCCAAAGCACTGAGAAACGCACATGTTTGCACATAGAAGAATTTCAGATGTGCTAGGCATATTGCACACCCAACAGAAAATCATCAAGCTTGCGTGCTCACTGTAACTTTGTTCCGATAGCCAAGGCATGTTACAAAACACGCGTCCACCAGGATTCCTCTTTTCCATACCAAGAAAGCACTTAGCATAGTATAAATTCCCCAGAATCCAACGGAAGGAAATCCTAGAAGATGAAAAATGGTGAGGTAAGATGCAAACCCAGTTAGCCAATGCAATTTCATCTGTGTAATATCCCCAACTAGTACCTCATTAAAATAAAGTAGAAAAATAAACTTTAACAGTATTTATCTCAACCCACGAGTTTTCTCACTTTTTCCTCTTGTGATTCTCTCCCCCATCCCACTGGGGGGAAGTGAGTGAGCGGCTGTGTGGTGCTTAGTTGTCAGCTGGAATTAAACCACGACACTCAAGGTAATTTTTCCAGAATGTTTCCTGCTTTCTTGTTCTTCAATGTTTTCTTTAGCAGTTTTTGGAAATGAGCCTCTGATGGGTGCTACTGTAATCTAGCAAGTGTTTATTTAAATGGCAGTTAGCTTTTATAAGGTGCATTATTTCCATTGCAGGCAGCATCAGTTGTGCTCAAAGAAGCTCATAAGCCCCTTTCAACAGTGTAGTGACATTCTGCACCATAAAAGCAAATGCTGGAAAACGCAGGCAGCTCTAGCAGGACTGGCATTGCCACAAAGCACAAACCTCTCAGCCCTGATGTAAAGCCAGGCAGATGCAGCAGTGACTGAAAACTGCTATCTGCTGGATTATCCATCTCCCAGAGGAGAACAGCCACAGATATGAGTTCACGCACACACACACAAAGTTGGCAGTGGCATCAATGGTTCTGCTTACAGATACCATCTTTTAGCTTGCAATTGTAATTGGACACTACTGATTTTAATCCTGATTAAGATCTCCAAGTTTTTACATGTTTCCAGTTGTAATTTGGGCTGTACAAACCCAGAAGTTCTTTATTCAGGCAGATTGCAAAGCTGGAATCAATAAACATACAGTATTAACCCTAAAGGGGAAAGACTGCTGGAAATACTGATGGAGGATTGCTGGATTTTTGGACTTTACTGCATCATTAACTTACCACCTCACTCAGAAGTTGTGGTGTCATACAGCATCATAAGGAGTTTAGGAGGCATCTGATCTGTCATTAAGATGCACAGATGTGCCTATCTTGAGAACTTTGTTAGAACAAAAGTTTGAGGACAATTAATATTCATTCTGGAAAGATTTGAACAGATACCTTGGAGGGAAAGATGGAGGGATGAGCAGCATATAAGTGTTTCTGGGTAAAGAGCTTGAATGCTTGTGTTGCAAAGTGTCCTTGGCAGGAGTGCGCAAGAGCGCAAGGAGGAGGAAAGGTGAATTCATAAACATTTTGGTGGGCAACAGGAAGAATGTGGAAATTCAGGGTGTATCAGGTTGCTATTCAAGAATCAAAGCAGGGTTTGTGTCTGGAGATAGGGCAGTCCTGTCATAACATGAGGCTGAGCCAAACTAGTAACAGAGGCAAGAGAATATGCACAAGAGAAGGCCAGAAATGTGGTTTCTTTCTTACACAGAAACTAATTTTTCCTCCTTAAGCTGAGCCAAATCCTTCTCTTGATTTTCATCTGATAATTGTTATGTCCTATTCCTTCCCTTCCTTTTCTCACCACTCATCCCAGGCTGAATTCACTCCCTGCTGCTCCACAGTTAAGTTTTCATGACCTTCCCCTCCCTGGCTACTTGACCCATCCCATGTCTCCCATTGGTCTGGACTCATTTTCGCTGGGCTACTTCACCCCTTCTCCCGCTTCTTCCTGCCTCCCAGCCACAGGGTATGCAAAGTTATGAAGGCCAAGTATAAGCCATCCTGAATCTTAAAATGGCATGTCAGCTGCAAAAGCTTAAAAATACACTACTGATGGCAACTGGAACCTCTTGACTGCATACTTAGCCTGTGATAAAAGTAATTATCTAGTCTGGGAGTGTAGGAGGGAGAAGCCAGCAGGAAAAAGAAACACAGAGATGTAAAGAACATAATGAACTGTTTACAAGGGGATGCTGGCTTCATGTCCTTTATCTTAGGCTGCTGAATAGCTGACACTACCATGTAGATCACGTGGTGGTGCTCTGCTCCTGTTGCTATTCACAAATCTGCTTGACCCTCAGGGATTTGCCACTCTGTAATCCAGTCTGAGGTTTCAAGAAATAAACCTTAGTGGAGTCTCAGGCCAAGGAGAGAAGCAGACGGCTGTTCACTAAGATTAGCTTCTGATAAACACCAAACTTGGGGTAAAGCCCTTGGTGTTGGAAACAAACCTGGAAAGAGGGGGAATCAGCCCCTGCTTTCACCTTGAACCCACCGTGTCTTCTTTTCCTTGGGATCCCTCAGTCACACACCTACACTTTGGGTTAGTAGGGTCAGATAGCATCCCCACAGGTAGGCTTGCCACCCCATTCAGGATGCTACTTAGACATTTGAAGCAAACCCTAAAAAGGAATCAGTGGGGTGGAGGAGAAGGTCAAGGATGAAGCTGACCTCAAAATCTATGGAAATTAGGTTGGTAAAAAAATGTTGCTCAAGCTCTGAGAGCTCATGTTAATTTGCAAGTTGACTGCACTGTTCATGAGGGAATGGGGAGAGAGGGGAGACTTTTACATTTTGTTATATCTAGCCAGAAGTCATTACAGTTGGGTGAAAAATTTCCTCTATCTGCATTTCCTGTAAACATAACAAACTAATGAGCAGGGGAACTAAATTTCTTATCTGTGAAGAAAAGACAACAGCTGTTTTAATTAAAAGTTGGGGGTTTTTACATTATGAGGATGAAAGAGCACAGATAATATTGGAGTAAAAATTCTTGTTCCCATAATAACAGGGAGAAAGTGAGAAATCTTTGTTTATTGACCACTCTTCCATATGATAATACAAAGTTCTCAGAACTGGGACTGCCCTGGGGGTAAGACAATGTAAGAACTTTATGACCCTCACCCTTAAACATAATGGAGTGCCTAATTTGTATCAATATAAGTGGGAGCCAAAGGGTAAAACACCTTAAAATCTCAGGTGCTATCTGGTAAGGCAGTATTCACGGCGAGATCACTGTGCCTGTCTTACTGCCACTTTAGGGATCATTCTCACTCCATGAGGCACCAAATATTTCTGTATGGTGAGACAGATGTAACGCCTGAATCCCAAATACTGATGCCTGAGCACTTTCTTGACTGGCTACCAAGTCTTGATATGAAAAGTTCAGAGAATCTTCAAAGCAAAGCACGACCAGCTACCCAGTCTTTGGTTCACCCTTGCCTTAAAGATATTTACATGGGACAGCGAAAGGTCAGAGCTTATCTTTTCCAGTTTCAGTGTTGGCCCAGCGATACACATTTAAGTATAGAATTGCAAAAGAATCCTAGAATCACAGAATGGTTTGGGTTGGAAGGGACCTTTCATGGTCATCTAGTCCAACTCCCCTGCCATAAGCAGGGACATCCCCAACTCGATCAGGTTGCTCAGAGCCCTGTCCAACCTGACCTGGAATGTTTCCAGGGATGGGGCATCTACCACCTCTCTGGGCAACCTGGGACAGTGTTTCACCACTCTCATCGTAAAGAATTTCTTCCTTATATCTAGTTTAAACCTCCACTCTTTTAGTTTAAAACCATTCCCCCTTGTCCTATCACTACAGATCCTCCTAAAAAGTCTGCCCCCATCTTTCTGATAAGCCCCCTTTAGGTACTGAAAGGCGGCAATAAGTCTCCCTGGAAGCTTCTCTTCTCCAGGCTGAACAACCCAGACTCTCTCAGCCTGTCCTTGTAGCAGAGCTGCTCCAGCCCTCAGGTCAGTTTTGTGGCCCCCTCTGGACCCGCTCCAACAGTTCCATGTCTGTCCCATGCTAAGGACCCCAGAGCTGGACGCAGCACTGCAGGGGGATCTCACCCGAGCGGAGCCGAGGGGCAGAATCCCCTCCCTCGCCCTGCTGCCCACGCTGCTGGGGATGCAGCCCAGGACAGGGTTGGCTTTCTGGGCTGCAAGCGCACATTGCTGGCTCATGTCCAGCTTTTCATCCACCAGCACCCCCAAGTCCTTCTCTGCGGGGCTGCTCTCAATCCCTTCATCCCCCAGCCTGTATTGATATCAGGGATTGCCCTGACCCGGGTGCAGGACCTTGGAAAACGAAGTAGATCCTTGTTAATTCGCTGTCATTAACAATGTACACATTGCATTTTAATTAGATACCAGTGAAATTCCCAGTTGAGCTGTTATTTTCAGACCCACTCCAACAGATGTCAACCAACTGTTTTTGCATAATTTCAGTTCCTCAGCTTCTTTGGATTTTGATCAATGGATTTCTTTTCTTTTCTGCTGGTATGTGGAAAGAAGAGTGAGTTTTGTTTGTTTGCTCGCTTATTCCTTTGGCAGATTTGGTGTGAAAAGAGTTGGACATTTTTTGGTTGTCTGGCTGGGAGTGAGGGTGGGAAATGACACTGGTGCTTTAGCCTTTGATGTGATGAAACAAACTCCTTTTCTAGGTCATTAGATGATTGGAACCCAGTGCTCAGAAACTTTCTGCCATACTGAGTTAATTTCTGCCTTTGCCTATTCTGAATAGAAGTCTGAACGTTCAGATCCTGCATTATGATTAGGAATCATGTCCGGAAATTTTGCTTATCTAAAGCATCTATCACACAAAATTTGTCTAGGCTAATCCCTCAAATAGCTGAGATTCCAGCTGTCTAACATTGTGGTGGCTAAACTTAGATGAGATAAATACTATTCTATGTGTCTCAACAGCTGTAAAGCAATAAATAGAGCAGGGGACATACTTTCTAGTGACAGATAGAAAACCTTTCCTATTAAACTAGTTTCCCCTGCCACACTTCACTGACTTTTTTTATAAGATTGGTCTGAATGTACACATCTACAGAATATTATTTCTTTTAATGTCAAAGGATGTTTATGTTTTATGTGGCCAAACAGTTCACTGATATCTTCTTAATGGAAGTGAAATATACTTACCTGTTAAAATGTTAAGATCTACAAAACTACTGAACCTGCTTTCCATAGCATTGTGAATGAGACATTCTGAAAGATCAAAGCTTGATTTTCTGAATCATTCTATATTCCCTGCTTTTGCTCCTCTCCGTAACATAAAATTTATAGGATTAAGGTTAACATTGGGAAAAACGTGTTTGTTTCATTATACAGTGTGATCCAGAAGAGATATGAATTAAAGTACTGGCA
Organism: Morus bassanus; assembly: GCA_031468815.1. Classification (NCBI taxonomy): domain Eukaryota; kingdom Metazoa; phylum Chordata; class Aves; order Suliformes; family Sulidae; genus Morus; species Morus bassanus. Next base: position 2,098,806 of record CM062567.1, on the reverse strand, counting down.
AAGTATGATACTGAAATTATGTTGCTGGAAAAGTCAGTAGATCCCTTGATGTGTGCAGCTCAGCGACTAGAGGTAAGTATTCATGATTTCAAATCCAACTTGTCAAAATTCAACATATCCATTTTATGGGAAATTAACATTAAAAAGCAACAAATGAGCTTTTGAAGCTTCCCACAAACAGGGAAAGTGTCATACTGCCCCATTTTAACACAGAGAGAAGACACTTTGATTCAGAAATATAAGAATTTTTAATGAATACTAAGAAGTAGCTCTCCTATATTGTTTTGAAACAACAAATACTACATCTCAATCAAAAATAATGAGGTAATATTAATGACATTTCATTAAATATTTCAAAATTGAAGGAAAAATTAAAGAGTTCTACATGTTTGCAAAATTTTTTTCCCTTGTAATAGCTTAACAAAAGGGAATTTTCTGCAAAATATTTTCTCTTAATCAAAAATAGGCTTTCTCTGCAGAAAGATTTGCTCGCAGGGCCATCTTCAAGAAGAGGAGTTAGTCATGAGAGCTAGTAAAGCATCTCATGAAACTGTTCCCAGCTTCTGGAATAATGAGGCATTTTCAAAGATTATTTGAGAATATAAATATCTATATTTTCTGTATCCTGCCTAGGCTTAGAAACAGATCTCCTAATGTAGTCATTTGATTAAGAAAAAAAACAAAACAAAACAAAACAAAACAAAACCCCTCGTCACATCCTTCTGGTGAAGATAAGGACTTCACCATCAGAAATGTGCTCAGATGCCCTGTCATTCTCCAGCACTGAAAACCCCTTATTTCTGGGGGAACTGACACTCAGATTTCAATGCCTTTCCATCTTCTTCCCCCTCCCTCCCACTTTGATCATCTTCCCACCCTTAAAAAAAAATGCTAAAAACCTGACTTCTGAGAGTTCAACTGAACATCACAATTTAATGAAAAAAATGATGGGGGGTGGGCAGGGATAAAGGGCTGAAGCATAATTAAGTAAGGATCTTCTGCTCTGTGCTTTGTGTCACTGAAAAGAGTGCAAGTCCTCTGCTGATCCTGGGCTTGACTAACTCAAATGCAGAACTGTAAAATTAGCTGAAGTGAATCCCACCCCAGAAACAATCCATCAGCCTTGGTTGAATGTAAGTTGGCAGCAGCTCTGGCAATATTTCATCTGCATTAGCTGCTAATATCAACATTAGCACAGTATTCAATCATAGGAAGTCAAACAAATCTCAGAGCCTGATAGAAATATATACAGTGGGCAGAAAGATAGACTCCAGTTTTACTTCCACGTAAATCTGCTTCTTTTCTTGAAGCTGTTTCCGATTTACTGTGAGGTATGTGTGTGCAGGGTACAACTCAAGGAACACATCTGTATGATGATAATTTTCATACCAAAGATATGTTTGGAGCATTACAAATAAAGCAGTAATCCCCTCAATGATCTAGTTCAGACAAGAGCCAAACAGATCAGACGCAAGTATAAATAGCAAACCACAGGCCTGCTTTTCTATAACTGCCAATTTATTATTGCGAGTCTCTCTTTTTTTTTCCCCAATAGTTCCAGCTTCTGGATTCCTGAGAGTACTTAAAAATATCATGCTTCATTTAAAAAAAGCGGGGAGGGGAAGTCAGTTGGTTCTTATTCCATGATTGTGGGAAAACCCTAAAATGTGGCGTTTTAGCTGAAGGCGAATACAGGTAAACCTAATTAGGGATGTGAACCAGGGCTATTTGAAGACTAGCAACCCCAAATACCACGGGAGTGGAACATTTGTGAGTTTAATATAAAAATGTCTGAGCCAAAAAGTGTAAATAAGGTATCAATGTACAAACAGTCAGAAAAAAAGAGTTGAAAAGATTCACCAAATCTTTAAATGCAAAGTAGTATTTAATAAGCCAGGGATGTTAGCTGGTAAAGATCTCAGGATAAAATCCAGACAGTTTCCCATGGCCAAACCTATCCCCACATTAAAACCTCTATATTTCATGGCTGCCTGGCCTGAGGTTTGACTTTGTTCCCATCTCTAAATGCACTGAATCTGGATATTCTCCTGTATAACCTCTTTTATATATATATATGTATATATATAATTTTTTTTTTTTTCAGGCTGCTCTCAGTGAATTAACTCTGATCTGCCTTTGGGTAGGAAGGAAATAGATTCCAACACAAAGATGAGTTTCCTAGCAACAATCTGGTTTAAAGCAATGTCTTAAAGCATCAGCATTTTTAGCAGATGACTTTGGCGACTTCTCTGTCTCCTGCAGGCATGCCTGTGCTTGGGGATGGGGCAGGGGCTGCAGAGGGTGACGCCTGCCTCCCTGAGCTGCTGAGCAGAGCCAGCAAGGGCAGAACTGACAGCAGAGGCAAGCAGTCACACACAATTCATTCTTGACTCCAGATTTGCCTGTATACTGGCCAAGTTTGCCAGTTTAATACATCTTTGTCTGGAGGAGGGTGTAAGTTCTGCCCAGTAGTAGCAGATCACATAGCACTGGTCTGTTCAGCATCCTTAGCCACTACCCAACTGCTAGCCAAATTGTAGGTGTACGGATTACAAAGGGGAGGGATGGACATTAAGATGTGGATAACAGGTATCAGTAGTACCACAGACTCAAGGGAGTATGTAGGGAGATGTGTGGGAAGACGAGCCTGGATGACATACAAGAAAGATGAGGTATTTTGAGAATTGGAGGTCATGGAGAGGGCATGGTGATGATGCTGTAGGAGAGACAGTGAGGAGCTGGGGATATTGTAATGGTTGGGAGGTGGAGCCCATTAGTTCTTTAACTCACAGCTCCCAGGGTGATTCATTTAGGTTACACAAAATGTGCCATTCCATCAGGGTTTCTGCACCCTTAGCTCACTACTTGCACCCAGGCAGGCATGTGGTTTGGAGGCAGGTCCTGCTCCTGGGAGCTTGGTGTAGGTGGAGACACCAACACCAGATGGAGACAGGCTGAAAATAAAGCCAAAGCCCAAGAAAGCACAGAGATGAGGGGAAAAACCCAAGTGCTTCTGAAAAGTCTCGAGCCCCTGTGTAGCACACCCCAGGAGCCAGCCGGTTCTGCTCAGCTGGGATCTCTCCACCCACCCTCTCTGGGCTCCTTTCCCAACCTGTCATGGTGACTCTAACAAGAACCAGTTACAAAAACACAGATCTGGAACCAGTTCTGTCATGTTCATGAAATGCTAGAAAGGATGATACTGGGATTTTCTTAATGAACAATAGCATGAGGTGGGGAGGGTTGTAGAAACGAGGGAGGAGAAATGGAGGGGGTCTAGGCACTTTGGTGTCTAAAAAGGCTGATTTGCCCTTTGAAAATCCCAAACCACTGCTTCCTTTTCAGCAATTTCCAGTACCCTAGCTGGTCTGATGCCCACCCTGCAAGGTTAGCACAAATAACACATGAATGATCTTCCATAAGTGTTTTACAGCCTGAGCACAAAACCACTACTGCCACTGAGAACTTCCCTGCTAACACCAATAAGATTTGGACCAGGCCCATAAAATAAGCAGGTCACATTAAAAATGAACAGGTAAAAAAAGACTGAAGACAGAGGTGGGTCACTGCATGAGGGTGTTTGCTCTGGGATGGCAATGCTCAGCCTCTGGATCAGTTATGTGCTTCGGAGTCCACAATAGCTCTACCAAAAGTAATTTTTCTGAGCATGAATGAAATCCATCTTTGGCATGTGGACAGCTGGACTTTCTAGCACTCATAGGGTCAGCAGCCTCCACGTCAACCTGACATGGGTAGCAGACAGACTTGGTTGATATGGGTTCCTACTCATGATCTTAGCTCTTTGCTCCTCTTGCCATCAGGGCAGGAGGTAACAGCTCTTCTGGTGGTGGTGCAATTGTGGTCCTATGGAGATAGGCATTTATGGGGACTTCATCTCCTTAAAATCCCTGGTAAAACAGAAAGAAAGAAGTCAGAGATTTCTAAGAGAGTTATATTTTTCTACTACATTTTCTCTTTTTTTTTCTTTTTTTTCCCCTCAGTGTCACTTAAAAAAAAGAGTCCAGACTTTTATTTTCACTGTAAATCACTGTACAGATCTCTTGTAATAATGTACTTCACACCATGAGGAGATGGAGACGTAGAATCCAACCACAGTTAGGGACTTTGGAAGGAAGGGTGGTCTTTCACTCAAGCTGTTTTCTGCTTTCTTTACAGCCGTGCCCTAGACAACAGGGGCTTTTATAATAAATATTTATTTTATTAACACTATTATAAATCTAAACAATGGAAAATAAATAATCAACATGGCTTGGATAGTTAAGAAAGCACCATATATCAATGGGAGTTCACACGGACTTCACAAAGCCTGTTCTGCTAACAGATGGGCCAATGAAAACATTTTAAAGTGCTTACAGTTTTCAGGCAGAGAAAAACAATGCCCATGTATGAGAAGACAAGAAGTTTAGTACATCTCAAATGACTATTCAGCATTCTCTTTCTTTAGTAATGGCTAGCTGTTCTGGTAAAAAGTTGCCTGAAGCTGAACTGAGAAGTGAGGAGATAATTTGCCTGTGGAGTAAGTACTTCTTTTGACCAAAATCTGATCAGCTTTGTGAGAATAATATCTCTACCAAGGTAGAGCATTTTAAAAGAATAGAAATAATTTTCATGCTTGTGTCAAATGTGGATGATCATTTAAGCTGGAGAGAAAAAGGATAAAAATACTTTTTAAAGGATCAAAAATAATAAAATATAAGGGAAAGGCAAAACAATGCATTTGTCTTGTCATATCTTAAGCAAAAGGTTTTGATGGTTAAAAGCAATGTGCCTTTTTTCTTCTTCAAATGTAAAGTTGGAGAGAAGTGTTAACTATCTTGAGTGCTTAATGAAATGTCATTTCCCATTTACCTCATCTTTTTCCAGTATTTCTTTTTCTTCTAGGATATCCTTGCCAAAAAACCCTAAAACCAAAATTTTATTTCAGGTGAAGCCAAAATGATTCCCTTTTCCCTGCCATCCCCACATTTCTACTTCATCCACCAAGACAAAGAAAACTTATTCCCCCTGCTCTCCTCTTGACCCCATCAATTACAGTTGGCAGATATCCTAGAGTGTGAGGGTTTACATCCCATCCAAAAGTTTTAAGATCTGAGTATTTACTACTATGATTTGGGAATCTTCTTGCCATCTGTATAAACATCTCATCCCTTTAGTTACCTTTTTTTCATTAGAAATGATTGGGGTGGGCTTACTGCCAGGTAAACAATATAAATAGAGAAGATCTCTCTTTAAGCAATGTATCATTACTGCAAGGCCTAGACCATTATTTAATGAATGGGCTCAGTAACCATTGCAGAAAATGACTGAACTACAGTACAGAGTTCTGCGCGGCTGAATGTGCACATGTGAGCGCTGTGTTCACTGCAACAGTGATGGATGGGTGGATAATTACATCTACGGAGACGTTTGTTTCATAGGAACAAGGGGATACTGCAGAAATAGGTTCCCATTCTGACTGAAGTCTGGTGTTTCAAAGATGTGCTCAGCTGCACAATTAAAAGTGAATTAAAGGACATGAAATGGAGAAAAATACCCTTCATTTCCTCCTAGACAGTTGCACCTCTGGGATCTGGTTTACTTTTTCAGGAGGTACTCATGTATTAGGATAAGGTATAATGTCTTGGAAATCAGTTTCTTTCTCTCCCAGATAAAAATTTTACTCTTTCTCAAAGATGGAACTGGTGTTTCCAAATGTGAACAATTTCCAGTAAGACTGAAGCATTTGGTGAAACAAACGGCAGACATTCCTAGTGGAGAGCAAGGTCCTCGTTATTAACTCTGAAGGGTGTTAAGGTGGGTGTAATGAAATAGTAAAGGGGAGCCCACACAACTTGATGAAGAGACACTCAAGTTCTGAGGTTCTATCCAGCTGGGAAGCATCACCGCTCCAGAAGGTGGGTACCAAGGTCTTAGCACAACATTGGGTTCATCATGTCCGCAGGCCAGCATAACATAACTCAGCTGTAACGCTGGGCTCCTGTCCATCCTTAGGTCACTGCAACAACCTAAGACCTTGCTGAAACTGGATGGCCAGTACTAGACTAAAGCACTAAGGAGAACCTGCATGAAGAGTCTCACACAGCACTCCCCAGAAGAAGGCACCTCGGAATCTAATTAGCACCAAGGATGACAAGGTGCCACGCAGGCAACTGTGGCTGTCATCTCTTCCTCTGGCATGATATGTGCGCTGTGCTGGGCGATTGAAGAGGGCACAAGGAAGAAAAATTGCTTAGCTCCCTCCATAAATCCATGCCTGGTTGCAACGTGTTACTTCTAGGAACTGAATTCTTCTTTTGTGGTTCTAGTTCATGGGATGGAAGCATAACCAGAGGCTGACTGTATATCCATGTCATCTACTGGTAAATTCTGGCCACCACCAGTTAATTTAAAACACTATTAATTTCTGGCAAAGCAGAGGCTGTTGTTTAAACGAAGATCTTCCCAGTGCCCAAGAGAGGACATTGGGATGTTAGTTTTGCTTTTAGTTATTTCTGGCTTTGTGTGGGTCCAGGTGTCCAGAAAGTGCAACCCAAGCCGTTTGCTGCAGTTCTGTATCCTTTCTGCTCCTCCAACCCAGTAAAAAGGCAGGTGGACCAATTGCAGCCATTCAGAAAATCATTCCGTTCAGGCTGTGCTCTGTCCTCTGTACGGACATGGAGATTTGGCTAAGTCTGAGAGATCCTATGGCTCAGGAATTCAAGTGGATCCCAGCAGACCTGGATTCAGTTCTTGTCTGTGCATCTGACCTTGGACAAGTTACTAAGACTGCAGTGAGTCATATTGCTTTTGTGGGCAGAAGGGAGGTGAGAAGGGGGTAGCCTGAACACATAGTGTGCCTGTTGCCACATATAAGGACCTCACCCTGCCAGCATAAACCTTCCTAACCCAGTTGTGTCAAAATACTCTGGGTTCATTTAAATATTTTAATTAACTAGCTTCCCTCATCCAGGCAGCTATAACAAAATCAGCTAGGAAAAGCTAATGTGCAGTTGTGCTAGCAGATTTTGGAGGGGGTGAAACTTTTAAATGGAAAAGAAACTACCCTACCCGTTTCTGCACATGCAAGGTCTGGTAAGAGGAGGAGATCATAATTCAAAGGCAGACCAAATAAGACGTTGCCTATTAAACAAATGAACAAATATATGCCTAAAAATTACAGGTGTATGCATATACATAATAAGGATCATACATTTAAGTTCATTTAAAATTTATTATCTATATATAGGAAGAAATATTTATACGACTTTTTCTTTATTCATGATAATTAAGTGTCAACCTCATGGTATAACGAGTCAGTAAGAGATTTTTAATCTGGGGATAGCAGCACTGCATTGACAGGTGGAAGAACTGATGTCTTCAAAAGGCAAATCCCTCACTGAGGTGCTGAGACAAGAAACTGGGGACTCTCCATTCCAGCCTATTGGTTGTCAAGAGCTAGTTCAGAAAGCTGCCAGGGTGCAGGTGGAAAGTGGCTCCAGATGTGTTACTGCACACCGTTCTCCAAAACAATGACGGCAAACCACTGCACCAGCACCGATGGATACTGAAGCTGGTACCAGTGCCAATGAGCAGAGACGCTTTTAAGAGTATTTTTGGCACCATAAAGGCACCGTAAAGGAAATCGGCCACTGGCATTTGTTAAAAAACAAAGCAGGTTGCCCAGCTTTATGCTGCCCATGTGCAGGATGAAGGTGTCTACACATTAAAGCATGTGAGAAAGGCAGATATATATGGCAGCTGAAGACTTTGCTTTCTTGTAGGGCTCCTTGGAGTCCTGAGGAGAGCACATGTGATGGCATTGTCTCTCTTCCTCTCCAGATCCTCAAACACCAGGAAAGCAGATGACAAAGCAGGCTATGCAGCTGCAGCTGCCCCTTGGGTCCCAGAGAAGGAGCAAGTCCACAAACTCACAGATTACAAACTCGCAATGAGCTGAGGCAGGAATCAAATAAGAGAGAGTGAAAGAGCTGGAAACAGCCAGGACCAAAACTGTACAAAGGATGATATTGTAGGGCGAAATGCCTGGCAGCCTGCCTGCGTGGATCCCAAACTGGAGCTGGGAATTAGACCCTCTGCTCCACCAAAGAAGAAAGAGAAAATATTGACTTTCTAAGTGGTGCCAAGAAATGGACTAAGCTCCATCTCTTAATGGAGAAATCTGGTCTGAGCCTTCTGGTCCTTTCATATCCTTACAGAGTACAGTTAGGAAAAGCAGTATACATACAATAACTCTTTGGCTGCAAATGTTCTTTTCAAGCCATGTTAAAGCCAATTTCTCTCTCCTTTCTCTCTCTCTTTCTCTTTTAAAATAAAACAACAAACCATATAATAATAATAATGAAAAGATTTATCCTAACTTAAATGACTGGTTTTGGGGAATCAAGTTGCAGGACCAGAATCCATAACTCTGAGGGATTTACAGTCCCTTTTGTGGTGATAAAGGCAAAATTGTTCACAGTCCTTCCCTTAATATAAAAAGCCTGCCTTCTGCTGCTCGGCCAAGTCTCTTACCACCAAGAGACTGTGCTTTTGTTGGAAGGGCTGAGCACAAATGATGGCAAAGAGCCTCAAGGACAGGACTTCAAAACAGTCTGTGGTTGCCCCCATCATGGCAGTGGTGGGAGGAAGAAGAAAGTCCCTTCCATTTGTAATGCATGTTTCTCCCTGTACTGGTTTTGGCTGGGATAGAGTTAATTTTCTTCATAGTAGCTAGTATGGGGCTCCATTTTGGATTTGTGCTGGGAATGGTGTTGATAATACAGAGATGTTGTAGTTACTACTGAGCAGAGTTTGACTCTGTTTCTGCCTCTCACCCCACCCCAGCAGCGAGGAGGCTGGGGGTACACAAGAAGATGGGAGGGGACACAGTTGGGACAGCTGAACCCAACTGACCCAAGGGATGTCCCACACCATATGACGTCATGCTCAGCACATAGAGCTGGGGGAAGAAGAAGGAAGAGGGGGACATTAGGAGTGATGGCAATTGTCTTCCCAAGTCACCGTTATGTGTGATGGAGCCCTGCTTTCCTGGAGATGACTGAACACCTGCCTGCCCATGGGAAGTAGTGAATGAATTCCTTGCCTTGCTTTGCTTGTGTGCGCGGCTTCTGCATTAGCTATGAAACTGTCTTTATCTCAACCCACGAGTTTTCTCACTTTTACCCTTCCGATTCTCTCACCTATCCAACCAGTGGGGAGTGGGCGAGCGGCCGGGTGGGGTTTAGTTGCCAGCTGGGGTTAAACCATGACACTCCTTTTCCTTCATTTAGGAACCACAGTACCTTTCCTCCATTATCTCCCCCCAGGGTTGCACAGAAGCTAGATTTGCCACTAATCTTTATAAATGTTCTCCCAAAAACAAAATGGCTTGTTAACATGCAGCTAGACCCGAGTTTGCACCTAGTCCAGGTGCTGAGGCCATAAGGTGGGTAGTTCAGCCCTTTCACTGCCCTCCGCTGTCTTCTGTGCCACCAGCAGTGTCATATATGTGCTGAGCGTACGAGTCAGGATTTGCACCCACCTCCCACACAGTCAGGCCAGCATCTTCCATGTCTGGAGACCATCATCACAGATGTTTTCCTGTTCTGTGAATTAATTCAGTTGGTCTGCAGCTCTTTTAATCTTCCCATCATCTCTGCCTGCTCTAGAGGGCCTGTGGAGCAATGGGTGAACCCATGACTTTACACCCCAAAGAAGTAGGGTGTCATCTAGCAGTGCCCTACATTCCAACAATGCTGACAAAAAGACATTCATCTCACACACAGATGAACCCATAGTCCCCTTATGACCTAAGGCTGCATTATGTCCTGCACCAAAACAGGAAAAGCCTGAGCTGTACCTAGTAGCATCATTCAAACCACCTGCATGGAGATTTGATCCAAAATCCCAAGGGACCCACACTTTTTGGCTCTATCAGCAGAATTCTACAAAGATATAATGAACATATTACGGAGAAGATTATCCTGGGAATTATTGAAAAACACCTGAAAGACAGTGTAGTCATTGGTCCCAGCTAGCATGGGTTCACAAGGGGAAAGTCCTGCCTAACAAAAATAATTTCCTTCTATGACAAGGTTACCCACAGAGTTGACCAAGGGAAGCCAGTCGATGTGATCTTTTTGGATTTCAGTAAAGCCTTCGATACTGTCTCTCACAGTACCCTCCTGGACAAAATGTCCAGCACACAGCTGGATAAACACATAATGCAATGGGTGAGCAATTGGATGATGGGTCGGGCTCCAAGGGTCATAGTAAACGGGGTTACATTGGGCTGGCAACCAGTCGCTAGCAGGGTTCTGCAGGGATCCATCTTGGGGCCAGTACTCTTTAATCTCTTTGTAAATGACTTGGATGCAGGACTGGAAGGAATACTAATTAAGTTTGCTGATGACACAAAATTGGGAGGAGCTGTTGACATTCTCAAGGGCAGAGAGGCCCTGCAGAGAGATCTAGACAAATTCAAGAGCTGGTCAGTCACCAACCGTATGAAGTTTAACAAGGACAATTGCCAGATTTTGCACCTGGGGCACGGCAGCCCTGGCTGTACAGACAGCCTGGGGAACGAGAGGCTGGAGAGCAGCTCTGCAGAGAGGGACGTGGGGGCTCTGCTCAACGGCAAGTTGATCATGAGCCAACAGCGTGCCCTGGCAGCCAAGAGGGCCAGCCGTGCCCTGGGGTGCATCAAGCACTGCATTGCAGCCGCTCGAGGGAGGGGATTGTCCCGCTCTGCTCTGCGCTGGGGCGGCCTCACCTCGAGCGCTGTGGGCAGTTTTGGGCACTGCAGGACATCAAGGATATAAAGCTGCTACTGGAGAGTGTCCAGAGGAGGGCCATGAAGGTGGGGAAGGGTTTAGAGGGGAAGGCGTACGAGGAGTGGCTGAAGTCACTGGGTTTGTTCAGCCTGGAGAAGAGGAGGCTGAGGGCAGACCTCATGGCGGTCTGCAGCTTCCTCACAAGGGGAGGAGGAGGAGGGGGAGGCGCTGATCTCTTCTCTCTGGTGACCAACGACAGGACCCGAGGGAATGGCAGGAAGATGTGCCAGGGGAGGGTTAGGTTGGGTATTAGGAGAAGGTTCTTCCCCCAGAGGGTGGTGGAGCACTGGAACAGGCTCCCCAGGGAGGCAGTCACGACACCAAGGCTGGCGATAGTCAAGAAGCACTTGGACAAGGCCCTCAGAGACATGGTGTGAATTTGGGGTTGTCAGGGGCAGGGACAGGAGCTGGACTCAATGATCCTTGTGGGTCCCCCCCAACTCAGGACATTCCATGATTCTATGATTCTAACTATATGAGTTAATTCATCAACAGTGAATGTGGAGTCCCAAGACCTTGGAAATGTTTTTCCTAACTCAGTCCTTCCTCCTACAAAAGTTGTTTCTTGCCTTGGGTAATCCTTGCCACTCTCTCTGAACCTTTCCCTGTTCAGTTCCCTCTTTTTCTTTGGTTCTGAAGTGGTAGATCTGTTCATATGGTTGGTTTCTGTTAGGGCCATATTTCTTCGACACAGTCTTATCACAGCATTTTAAATGTATGTCTCGCATGAGCTTCCAAGACTACATGGGGGATGGAAATGATTCTTTTTTTCTGGAGGAGGTAACAGATCACAGCACATGGAATGAAGCTGAAGTGGTTCAACCTGGACCCTTCAGATCCATGCTGAGCAGCTGGGATTGGTACATCTGGTAGATCTACTCCTCCCTGGTTAAGGTACAAGGAATAGCAGGGACAGTGCCCACTCTCTCCAATCAGGCATCTATTTTCAAAGAACTAGGAAGAACTTCACAGATGGTAAGAAATTACCTTCAGATGCCTTTCTCTAGAGTATGCAGTGACTCTTATAGGCACAACTGACTATGTTTCACCCGCACTGATATGGTGCTGATGAGTAGATCTGCCTCTGGTTATGAGGCATAGATATGGTCATTGCCTACAACCCCTTGCCATCTCTGTAAGATGGTCTATGGCCAATGGGCATGGTAATTTGGGCCTCAATACCTTTGTATAAAGGAAGCTCTGCCCACTTCCCTGCCACAAATTCAAATAGGTCCCTCAAGTCCTCTTCTCAAGGCTCAGTCTTTGCAGGTTCTGGAAAATTATATACTACATGGAAACCAGAATTTTCAGTCCAAAATTTTCTAGGATTAAGATATGGCTTGGAAGTTCCCATGTTGCAACAAAATGATTCCTAGAACTCCAAAATATTTAACAAGGTTTTTTTTCTTACTGTGCCAAGAAATCCCATGAAAAAAGTAATTTTTGTTTTTCTCTGATCTCTGACTGTTCTTTTTTTTTTTTCATTTTTTTATTATTCATTCAGTGAACCAAAACCATAATATCCATTATTTATTACTTAAAAGTAGAATTTTGCTCCTATGCCCACAGCTTAACTTATCAAGCATTGCAGGAAATTCTTGTGAGATATGTCTTAGCTTATAAAGTTATAATGTCCCCAAACTGAAAAATTAGTTCACATAACCTCCTTTGAAATAACCTTTACCAGGGTCTTCACAGTGGCATTACAGAGCTGGCATTCAATCTTTAATTAAATGAGATGGTGTCCCTCCAGTGACTGGACCAAATGTAGGCTATAGGACACTACTGCTGCCAGAGTGGTTTCTGTTTTGTTCAGGGTTTTGGTTCCTACTTACAAGCAACATTAAGGCCTGTCATCAAGGAGCACAGCTACTGGAGTTCACGATAAATTTGGAATTCCCCCATTCCATCACCAATTAGAGGAAATTTGCTGCCAGTATTGCTGCAATTAAGCTCAACTCTGTGCTGGTGCGGCTGGGGGACAGGTATTTTGTTCATGAAACAGGTCTGTGGGAGTTGCCACTTTCTATGGGAGGTGAAAAGAAAGTAAGGATCCTAGAAGAGATGTTTTTAACCCTTCTTAAATGAATGAAAGTCTAAAGAATTCTGATGATAGAGCATATAATGGGGTAACTACTCCCAGAAGAAAAAACAGCATCCCTGGAGTGATCTCACCAGGACTGTCAGATGCTCAGTGAATCCCTTAGTGGACTTCTTATGTTGATAGGTTCTTTGGTAGGTAGCTGCTAGATTCAGCAGCCTGCAGTGTATACATAACACTGGGAAGATCTAGCCCCATTGCCAATCCAGACTTGAGGCTCAGTTTAATAACACATTTGGAACAAGTGCTCTGGGGGTTGTATAAGAAAACCTCCTCTCAGGTGGGACTCCTAGTATGTTGATTCACTTGAATGGGAGGAGGATTCATCCCAAAATTGCAATGCTGTTTGAATATGGTGCTTGAAAACCACCCATAAAATCTGTCAACAGCAAAGGGAAAAGAAGGAATGTAACTAAAGAATCTCCAGCCTTGCATTTAAATATTTCTACATCTCTTCAGACAAAGCACAAGCCTCTTTGAAGTGGTATTTTTTTCAAGCATCCCCTGTCAGACATGGCAACTGTATTTATGGTCCTATCAAAACAGACCCTCACTCCCAGCCATGGCTTATGACTCTGCCTCTCCGTTCAAACATCCTGGAATGGGTTGGAGAGATAAGATATGTCCTTGGTCTCGGGCATGGGAAAAGGACAACTTCTCATTGAGTATCAAGGCATCTTTCAGCTAGCAGAGAAAGTTAGTGTCATATTAAGAGTGAAATTATGTGTTTTGAGCTGACTAAATCTAACTTCAGGAAGCTCCAAAATAAACTCAGTCTTCTAGAGCTTTTGACACCCCCCCTGCCAGCTATTTTCCCCTTTCACAAACACATTTTTTACAAAGGAGACCTTTTTTTCCTGCTCTCTTTCTCTTTTCTTCCACCCCTCATATATGCTAACAAGGCTTGAATTGTGTTGCATGCTGTGGAGAACAGACCCCCTTCACCCAGGCAGAATAACCTGATGGCTTTTCAGAGCACTATATATAGAAATCCACTCTTTTCCACAGGCAGCTCTAAGGATTAGGGGAGGAATGCAATTTGGGTCAGGATGCTCATGTTTGGAACTACAAGGATGCCTGAAGGGTCAGACAGGGCATACCAGGAGGCTGTTAGCTGCACTGAAAGACACAATGCACTACAAAGTTTGGGTCAGGCCAAGCTGGTTCTGCACAGGAAGCATTCCTCACCTCCCAGCACTGGAGACTTTATGTGTCAGACCTGGGGAGAGAAGGATCCCTTAGCACAGCCACCTTTGCACATAGATGTGAGAGAGCATGAGTGACCGTGCGATGCTGCAACAGGACCTGCGTCATTTTCAGCTAGGGATAGTGCCTTCAAAGCTTTGAACGGTTTTCTAATGGAACACAGAGCCTATTAAGAGATCACATCTCTTTTCTTCCTGAGTCTTTTGATTTCCAGTCATCAGCTTCATTTCCAATAAAGGCTTTAATGAATTGCCTCTTATCTATCAAGACTGCAGGTTTCTCATAGTAGGGATGGCCCATGGCTTCCATGCATGAGATGCAAAGAAGAGTGGTGCATTACCTAAATATACATTAACACTTTCTGACATATAGTCACTATGGAATATACCCCATAATCTCGACGAGAGAGTTGCTTCTGTCCTTCAGAGAACAGACCTCTCTCTTGAGCTCCAAGCAAGAGTAGGCATCTAAACATTTCCCCCGAGCAGACCGGAGGAAGGAGATTGAAATCCAGGACTAAACAGACTGGAAACCTGACCTCTTTTAGGGGGACAAATATCACTCCCCCCCACCCCCAGTCCATGAAATGTGTCTTTTTTAATTTCCTATAATTTAATTAAGAGAGGAATTCACATTCGTTAAAAGTTTATCTGCTCAGTAGCTCTTTATGCAATCCAGTCAAAGAGAGTGAATGAAGGTTCTGTAAAGCTCTCCCGTCTATCCAAAATAACCTTTATTTCAGCCCCATCACCACATATTCCTAAACAAACAGCTGAAGCTGCATCTTTCATTTTTTAAACAAGGCATCCCTGCTTTCCTCCTCCAGCCATAGGCAGCCAAATTTCTCTCCCACTTGTGAGCAGGGGGGAGCAGGACGTGTGAGGGGGAGAAGCGTGTCTGGAGGGCTGATCCATAGGGCAATAGCTAATAAATTCTCAGTACTAAATTCTCAGTACTGTGGACAATAGGAGCCACATGCTGGGGTAATGCCTGGTGATTAACTGATTGATACCAAACACAAGCCAGAGATCTGCAGGAACACTGAACACTTCTGTTTCTGATGTGAAATGAGTATTAACTTCTCACCGCTACCTAACCTTACTTTTTGACCTACTTTTTTTAAAACTGGCCCACAAAGCAGTGGAAAAAAAAAAAAAAAAGCCCAAGGATGGATTTTATCCCTGAGGAAGAATCTGTAACATTCTTCCCAGCCCACCTTTGGCATTACCCACATGGAACACTCCATGCATACATGCCAGAGCCACGTAATACACGAACAAGGGCAGGCGTACGGGTTTGTCCCCAGTGACACGAGCTACATCTGTACTGGTGAATGAAACAGGGAACAATGCTGAGCACTGGCTTTCAACTGTCTACCAGCAGCCTCCTGGACAGTTCCTGGGCAATGTCTGGGATTATCAGGGCCAGGCGCCATTCCCCACAGGCATTTGGGATTTGGCCACTCTGTTGTGGGAGGTAGTGGAATTTGATGGTATGCACGTGATACTCCATGCCCATTGGCCTCTGGACCAGACAACGGTTCCAAGAACATTTAATTTACCATTAGTGATGTAGCCTCTGCAGCCTGAGAATCTGGAAGGTCAGAGTGATTGTCACTGGCTGGGTGGCTGGTGTTTCACAGCTCCAGGGTCCTGGTGAATGCTTCTAAGCTGCTGAATAGCTTACAACTTTAATTCATATAGATTCTTATCCTAAAGTCATCCATACCACATGGATGCAAGCTCATTTCCAGGATCTCTTTTGGCATGACTCCACCATTTCCCTTTAAGAGGAAACTCCAGTATTGTTCTTTACCTTCATACACCTCAACATAGACTTATTTCCCTTCCTACGCCATGCGGCACATGTACTTTACTTTCATTCTAGAAACACAGTGCTCTAGAGGGCTGTGACACAGTCCTCGGAAAAACCAATAATTTTGTCTTAGGATCATTATGTGAGGACCCGAAAGGCCCATGGCTAAGTGCTGTGGAGTTTGTACACAGTCAGCCTGCTACACATAGAGCTGACCTTGAACAGGGATCTGAGCTATTCCACATTCCTTACCTTGGACTTGATGTCTTCTGCAGTGTAGACATAACCTGATGATCTTGGAAAATAACTCAGTTCTTTTCTTTTTTTTTAAGGCTACTTTTTTCTTTTTTTACCTAGCTGACTCAGCCTTTCTGTTCTTCAGGAAATGGAGAGAGATAGTGGCATTACCTATCATTTATGATTCAATAAAAATAACCCCAGTTAGGGCAGAGAGTGCATGGGAGCTGAGTTAGTACCTAAGGTGGAAGGTATGCATAGGGCAGCTGCTTACCCCAAGGCATTACTTTTGGACTATGTGATTTAGGACATGGTCCACCCATGTTTCTCCCTGGAAAATTGGGCTTAATCACAGCTTGAGAAGAGCTCTCCAAGCAAAGTGGTATTCACGGTTTACACTCTATGCTGTCTGGATTCAGCCTGGAGGGGGACACTTCTGACTCCATTACCTCCTTCTTCCCCTGAGGTGTTGATTTTTCACAGGAGATATGAAACCAAGGGGCAGCCATCCATGGTTATTAAAACATACCTGGTGCCCTGTCATCAGTGGAAGATCACATACAACATAGGCTGGACATGTTCCTACATAAGAACTTATGTTCAGATATTGCAGCATCCTTAAGTCCTGTTATTTATATGGGCAATCATTGCATCTTTGCAAAGACTTTTGTTTCATAATCTAGACTGATAGGAGAGGAACAAAAGCACTAGATCACTCTGACTGAGACATGTCTATTTCCCTTGCTGATCAAATTATTTTTACGTTTTATGCCATTTTCACAAAATGACTGGGCATGAAATAGTTGTTTACGTGCACCATATCCAAAGGAGGGTAAGTGATATTTCTTGTTATGAAGTCCTTCTTCACTTTGTGTGTTACTCAGGTAGAAATTCCTCTGGAAGTGCCAGGAGTTTGATCTGAGCAGAGATTGAGCTAGTGCATTATGCAGGGGGGACAGACCTTGTCCCACAGCTGACCGCAACAGCCAGACTGAGGTCATGTGTGATCTGGTGTATGAATTACATGCAGCACCACTGATCTGGGCAAACAAACTCTCCACTAGCCAGTGGTCCAAAGTGTTGCCAAAAGGTGCAAGGGGACAAAGCCAGCATGGCCAATGCATCTAGCAAACACATCACACTGGTTCTTCTCCTGTAGTGGCTACATCCAGAGGTGAAGGATGGGGAGCCCTGGGTAAAGAGTTTAGGTTTAATCTTCATTTGATGCTAGGTGCAGCTATAGTATTAAGTGATTGATAGTGGAAATGGAGACATTAATTTTTGGGTCACATCACTAGCTTGATCCAGAGAGATGCACGAGAGCCCTGGCCCGCAGCAGGCAAATTCTCTATGCAGTGCCTTAATAAGTCGCCCTGTTATGGTCAGCAGAGTGATTCTTTTAAAGCAGTGTTACAGAAAGGTAAATAAAAGGAATTCTTAACTTGTCAATGCCTGAAATTTTTCCGTGTAAA
This sequence comes from Morus bassanus, assembly GCA_031468815.1. Taxonomy (NCBI): domain Eukaryota; kingdom Metazoa; phylum Chordata; class Aves; order Suliformes; family Sulidae; genus Morus; species Morus bassanus. Next base: position 2,081,143 of record CM062567.1, on the reverse strand, counting down.
AATCAAGCGTAAACCTGTTGCACCATTTTGTTGTTGCTGCGATGCTCATGCCCAGGGCTATGCAAAGTCCCGTGCACCAGCACTGCTCAGCTGCTGTGCCAGCATGCACCCCCCAAACCCACCCTCCCAAAGGAGTGTTCTTATACACCACTTCTTGCCCGACCTCCTCTCTCTCCTGCATGTCTTTGCGGGGTGGTGGCGGGAGGCAGACCCCCCCAGACCTTCCACCCCATCCTGGGAGGCACTGATGGTCCTTCTGTGCAACACCTCGGCACGGCACGACCTCTCGCCCAGGTGACCTCCCCCTGGAGCAGAGGCACCAATTCACACATACTCTTCCACCTTCAGCCTTGTGGATCTTTTCTCCTTATTTAATTTTTGGGGAATCAAAAGGTCTGTGTGTGCCTCCCACCCCAGCACGGTCTGCCTGCCTTTCTCCAGGCTCGCCTCAAACCACTCGCCTCTTCTTACAGCATGAGGTAAGTCGAGGCCCGCACGTTATTTTAGCACAAGCCAGGGTGCTTCCAAGGTATTCCAGAAATAGCACCGGGAAGGAACAGTACCTGCTCTTCAGAGCCAGTGAGGGGCCTTGCCTCCCCTTCCAGGTTGGGTAAACTTTGTCCTTACTCTGTGGTTACACACAGCAGAGTGACTCTCTTAAAAACAGCGTCGCATAAAGGTGAATTCAAAGGTTTTTTACCTGGCCTGGCCTGAGTTCCAAGTAGAGACGTGCCCAGCCAAAGCTCTGGGGAGACTGGGGAGGGTATTGCAGGAACCTCTTCTTGCATTTCACCTGTTTGTGCTCACTCAGGGCTGCGCAAAGACACACACACAATATGCACATGCATCATGCCTATCTCCAATACCCTAGCATACCTCTTTACTCACATCCCCCAGATTTTAGATGTTTCAGGTTTTCAGATGCCTCTACAAGTATTGAATAGTGCCCGTGGCTGGATCTCCTCTGATATCTTGCCAGCTGTTTGTAAGATTTATTGTATCACTGGAAATTTCTGGGAGGGCTGGTTTGAGGAACAGATAGCTTCTGGCCACTTTTCTTCAGAAATCCTTTGCATTTTTTTATGTGTCATCTTGAAGAGATTTTGAGGAGCTGAGGGAACAAAGAACCATCTGAGCAGGCCGCTAGTGCCAGCAGAAAGGCGCTAGAAAGAAAGACTGAACCACCATGAGTTTGCCTCCCACTCCAACATGCCGAGGGAAGGTTTCTGCTTTAAGCAGCACGCAGGGATGAGAGCTGGAGGCCCCATTTCTGCCTCTCCCCTTATGCACTCCCTTCAGTTTGGATTAGGCATTCAGATCTTGCACCCTCCAGGCATGCTGCTTCTTAGATTTCTCTCTTGACCAGGAGGTATGCTGTGGAAGCGACACCAGACAGCGGTCCCTCAGGAAGCAGGGACAGATTTGAAGATGAGCCTGGAGCTGAGATTATGTCAGAAAGCTGGCTTCCGCCATGCAGTCATCCTGATTCTCTGTACATCAAAGGACTATCAGTCTGCAAAGCCCCAGAGCACCCAACTCACTTTCTTATCTCCTGCCACCCTGAGCTGAGCTCTGGGCCATGAGAAATATCTCTTCCCTGTGACTCTGCCAGCCTCCCATTTCCCCTTTCCTTCATCTATTGCCTGACTGAATATGATTTAACCTCACCCCACCTGAAAAAATGACACCCCCCCTGAAAAAAAAAGTCCAAACCCCCCAAAAACCCAACCAAACATCCTATGGATAGGGAGGAGTGATTGGGCATGAATAAGAAGAGGAAGGCTGGAGACCAGGTCCTAAGTGGGGTTTGGGCAAATGCTCTCTGCAGGCAAGTGGCACAGCTCAGCAAGAAGGGAACATGGAAACTTTCTGCTAACATTGTCCTTGTGCCCCTTTTCTTTGTGTAGCACTGCACAAACAGGGACTTCCAGGCATGTGGCATGCTGCTGAAGAAGTTACTGCTGTGCATCCTGGAGTGTCATAGATGTCCCCTGCAGTTAGGCATAGAGGGCGGCACGCCTAAAAAAATATTGCAAACACCATTCTTGCAATAATTGCTGTTCAGGCAAAAATTCTTCTGGGGAAACTCATAGTGAATTGTAGGCTGCCTGAGCTGACAGCTTGAATTTGGAAAACAGTTAAAAATTTGAAGAGAAAAATGAAGAAGGGAGGGCCAAGGTAGTTTGTTCAAGGTTGTAGAGGTAGAGACATCTAGGGTATGATGATATAGCAAATCTCTGCCTCCATCTCCTTTTCCTTGCCCACAGGTGTGCTGCCTGCACAGCCATCCCTCCAGCATTTAGGGCATGAAGGAGGAAAGCTGGAGCAGAGATGTGTTCTCCTTTGTATCCCCCTGTCCTTCTTCCATTTTCCAAGAAATTGCTGGAGCACAGCAGAGCTTGTGGAGCTTGAGAAGAGTTGTAGTGGAATCAGGAGAAGAAGGGATGGATATTTCCAATGCTGTCTTGCCCTGTGGATCCCAGCAAAGCTTGAAGATCTTCCTTTTCCCCCACTCCCAAAGCAGGTCCCACTCACCTTCAGAAAGATCAGTGGATCACTGCCATCACCGATTCCCCTTATGATCTACAGGGTTTAACAATACCCCAACACTTTTTCTAGAAACAGAAATCAGAAATATGCAGAGCGTCTCCCATCATGTATAGTCCCTACTGATGCCCTTCTCTGTGGTTGGAGGGTGGGACGATATCTGTTAGCCCTTCTGCAGCTCACCAAAGCCTCAGTGTTTCACCCGTGCAAATAACCCCCATGCACCATCCCGTGGGACCAAGAGGACAAGTTAAAAATGGAGCATGCAATTTAGCTGCTGTACATCTGTATTCCAGGCAGCGGTGAAAGACAGAACAGTGGATCTCCAAAATAGTCTCCGCTTGGCTAAACAACCCTGCTGTCAACTGATGGCTGTTTGTCTGTTTTCATTTGTACAGCCCTCAAACCTAATAAACACCTCAGACATGAAAAGAAAACACAAGGAACAACGAGGGTAAGAAAAACCAGGCCATTGACTGCCTTTTTAAATAGATCAGCGTGGAGTTGAGTGGCCAGACCTCTTTCCAAGTACATTCCTGTGCTAACATGAATTCACAGACTACTCCTATGTGATCATCTGGCAGGGACGCAGTGCTGTCACTCTGCATCTATCTCTTTGCACGGCCAGTCCTGTCTGTGGTCTGTCCGGGAGCTGACAGCATCCACAGAATAATGCCACATTTGAATTTTCCAGACAACATTTATTTATTTTTATTATATGACTGATTCCGTTATTGCTGGATTTTAACTGAAGCCAGCCCATCATCATTGTTTCTTCGAAGAACTTACAGGATGAAAAATATTATACCTGGGCTAGGAATAAGGTTTTCCTTCGCTTTCCCTTCCTCCTCTCTCCACCTTACTGTCCGTATATTCTTCTTGCATCTTGCTGAAGTTGCCCTCTCCTTCTACAAAATCTCAGCTTTCATTAAACAGATTCTTTTTCTCCCATCAACCTGCCTAGTCCCTCTTTTGGCTCTGACACTTCTTCTGCCCACATGTCCTAAGGCAACAAGACCCACAGATGAATTTGCACAAGTGTCAACATGGAGTTATAGAGTGGGACAAAAGAAAAAGGTGTATAAGGAAAAAAGAGTGCTACTGAATTGTCTTGTTTAATGGCACATGTTGCCTAATACTCCTGAGAAGACCACTTAATGGTCTTGCTCCCCACCCTATCACTGTGGTCTTTCATTTCACCCACTTGAAAAACACTTAGTGCATAAGCAGAAAAGAAACTGCCCAAATTCCAGTAAGGAGGAAAGTGCTGTCAGAAATTTTAAGAAAGGAGGAAAGTGCTTTCAGTGCTTTCAGAAAGCACTGAAAATTAAAGTGAGAAATGATCAACTGCATTTGCAGGGTCCCCAGGGCAATTCTTTTTTCTATGGCTTCATGGTGTTTAGCACAGGTGTCTCTTTTCTCTTTTCTTGACTATACAGGTGCTGAAATCCTATAGGCCACCTCTTCCTTTTTAGTGGCTCTTTCAAATTCTGTGTCACTCTTCGTAGAGGTAATATTCCCTAGGTTATTCAGGGAGGATCAGAGTGGGAGGATCAGAGACTGACTGGCTTCATCTCACTGCGGCTTCTGGCAAAAGGAAAATTAGTTGTGACTTGAAAGTCCCAGTACTCTGCCTTGGTTTTGGAAGCACAGCCGCCATAATGAGAAATATGAGAAAATGCTCCAACAACCCCTTTTAAATAACATATGAAAAATTCTTGAAAAGCACTAGATTAGTGATGGAGCCTTAGGTCTTGGCAGAAGGTCGTCAAACAGCATGACCAGCGTCAAGGAGCAGGATCAAAGTCCCCTTTAGCTCCGTGTTTTGCCTTCAGCAGTGCCTACCATCCAATGCTAAAGGGGGGAGAAGAACGGGGGGAAAAAGAAAAAGAGGGGAAAAAAGGAAAAATACCTCCACACAGTTTGAACCTTTCCTAGTTTACCTTCCCATCTTCCAGCAGATCATGTTTGAAGGAGTTTACTCTTGCTCCCTGGATATTTTTCTGTTTGAAAACTGCAAAGGTATTTGAAGTCGTGTAAGACATCAGAATCTCAGATCACATCTGCAGATGTCTTCATAGCTCCACTGAGCATTACTAATATACTGTTCAGAATGAGGTGAAAAAGTCTAATATTTCCTTTTTGGGGAGACGAAAGCCTGGGGTTAGAGTGGGTTTCCCTGGGTAGCTAGAAACTAGGAGTTTCTTCATGGGTACGTGTCTCTATTTTTGCACGTCCTCAAGTATTTGAGCTGTTAATAAGTCAGAGAACAATCTCATTTTCCTGCGGTGCCGCATGTAGGCAATGCAAAGACACTTTTTAACCAGTTTCAGGTAACTGAGTGATTGGATCCTGTGTCCTTTGACCTCGTCGCCATTTGCACTAGCTAGCTCCAGTTAATATAGTTTTTCCATTTTCTTCTTTCGTCAAAAATAGGTAATGGATATCACCCAAAGGGATCATTTCATGTAATTATTAAGCCTCCACTTTCTATAAATAACTTTGAGCATGGTGGTCTGAATTTCCCAAACTGAAGCACACCCCTGGAAATTTCATTGTACCCCCACAGAGCTCAGGAGCAGGGCAATTTCACGGGTCAGGGGTTGGAGCCCAGAGAACCAAGGGGGAAAGAACAGAGGCGAGCACAGTGTCTGCTCTGACTCCAGTGCAGTGCTGCATAAATGAGATATGCAAGGCTCCAAATCTTCACAATATTTCTAACTGAGAGCCAGGCCTCTGCTGTGAAAAGCAGCTAAACCCTGGCTTATATCTGAGCATGGGAATAATCTCAGATCCTTTCAGCAAATATCTTAGACAAATTTCTTCTCTTCCCTGTGGCTTCATTTTGGTGATTTGGGCTCTCTAGGTTGCTTGGCCAGGCAGGGAGGGGAGCTGAGCCCTGTGCTGATATAGATAGAGCCAGTGAAGTTTTACAGTTAGCCCAACCACAACACTACTGAAATGCAAGGTGTTTCATCCATAGGAACTTGCCACATCTCTGCCCTATGAAGTGTGTGGGATGCCCAAGGACGGAAGACCTCTTCTTCAAGAAAGATGCTAAAAATCAAAGAGAAAGAAAGTATGTCTGCACAGACACTGGGAAAAAAATAAAAATGGACCTGTTCAAGATGCTACTGATTCCTAGGTTTTCTCTTCTACCTTACTGCTGGAGGTTAATACTTCTATACTAATTGTACCAGTGCCTCTGTGTGTGATATAAATGTCTGACCAAGTTTATCTGGCTTCACACTGAAGACAATGAGGAGTTTCCCACAGTCCTTTGCTAAGTGTTGGGAAATAGCCCCTCCAGCAGTAACAGCAACAAACAGGAATGGTAAAATCTTCTGAGACTACGGCTGAAGGGAGTTAGTCTTATAATGTACATATTTACTTGGGAATATCCTAGCAAAAGAAAAAAAAATCTCCCCATCCCAGAAAGCCCAGCCAGAGCTTTCAAAACACATCTGACAATTGTTTTCAGCACAGATATAGCTACATCTGGTAATGGCTTTCAGCTTGGGCAACAAAAAAAAAAAAAGGCTGTAAAGACTGTCCAGGAATTAAGGGAATACAGTTATTACCATCAACAGGGAAGTCAACATCTGGAAAAATTCTATAGCTGAGCAGGTGTGTGTGTGTGCTGCCTGGGCTGTCTGTGATTCAAGCAGGGCGATTTCTAGCTAGGAGATGGCCTCCAGAAACCACTTGAAAATAGAACAAACAGAAGCAGCTCTCCTTTCCATTAATATTAATGGCCCAGACATTACCCAATTTGAAGCGGAAGCCGGCTCTGATTAAGAAGGGCCTGATCACCAGAGCTCTAATGGAAAAAGATTAGAGCACAACCTCTCTGTGATCTGGGATTGGGAGACACCGAACCAGACTGGGGCAGCCGCGGTGAAGGGTGAAGCAGGTTTCTGCACTGGAAAGTTTTCTGCTTGGAAGCTCTATTGTCCAAATATTTTGCTACCGAATCATAACTAAGCTGCCTGCTGCCAAAATCATGTACGCTGATGTGAGCCATTCACAAATGACTAAATCAGGGAAAATGAGACAAATACACTGGGTGGGGGACTTGGGCACTTGGGGGCTGGTACCCAGTGGCTTCCCTGGGTGGCCTTGAGAATGTGTCTCCTCTGAAGTGATTCAGGAGGAAAATATTCCTCCTTAGTTTTTCCTGTGTTCAGAGAAATCTTTTCACTGTGTGCAGATCATCACCTAGCCCGTGTGCACATTTACACAACCAGGCACAAGGGACACTGGGGGCTGTTATTATTATATGGCTAGCAATATCCATTATCATTCAGGCACGAGCCAAATCTGGAAGCAGTGAAGTCCTGATTTAGAAGTTTCTGTAAAATAAGAACCTACCAGTTTCACCTGATCTTATCTGGACTCCCTGGTGACCACTAGATTAGCAATTAAACATGCAGTTGGAAAATGGACTTGGAGCCAACAGAAGGAAATGTCCTTCCTGGCTGAAGAGAACTGAATAATATTACTAAAGGTCCCAGAACACCCTTTGTGCTGTTTGTCACTCTTTTTTCATTTAATGAAAATTAAAAAGCGCACTCAAATATTTAGGCAGTTTCAAGTTAAATTCATTTTTGGGGCTCTCCAGTACCAAGGTGAGGTTATTAATTTTTAGCTGGCCATAGAAAGAAAAAAAGTAGTATAGGAGAATAAACAAACCAAAGTAAAACCAAACCAAAGAAGTTATCACATGGATGCTTCAAATTCTCTTTTTCTTCTCACTCTCACAGCACGTTCAGCACCCTGACAGCCCTTCCCCAGATCTGGCTCCCAACCCCATCTGCAGCCCCACAAACACCTCACACATCTATAACCCATCGTCTGCTTTGCCCTCTATCAGCAAAGTCAGCCTGTGAGCTCTGCCCCAGCCCTGCGTGTCACTCTGTGCCAGCCCAACACCAGGAGGACTTAAACATCCTTCTAAGGTTTTCAGACTTTGAAAACTTCGATTGCCTGACATTTTAAGGTGATATTCGGGATTCCAGTAAGAGGAAAAATGTTGATTTAAGATAGCTTTAGTCTTACAGTGAGGTAAAAGAATTGCAGGAATGTTTTCTGCTAAGACTATGACTGTTTCTGCTACTACTACTAATAATAACGTTAGCATTTTTATTTATAATCCCAGTGATTATGCCATAGATGTTATTTCTTTTGTTTAACTTTGTCTGGTGCATACATACTTGCTTTTGCTTTCACAGGATTATTTTCCAATCATGATTTCTTAAAACAGTTTTTCACTAAACTTATTCTGTTTTGGTTTTATGAATGGTACAAAAAAAGAGGCAGAAAAACTGGAAGAGGGAAAGTGCTCTGGAAGTATGACTTTGCAAAGAAATAAATTACAAGGCTGATGGGTACATCTGGAGCCACAAAACTTTCTACTTTCTTTTTCCTGTTCGTTTGTTCATTCTGTCTTTGTGGTTCACACAGCAGGAAGCTTGGTCTCCAAAGGCAATTAGGGAAGGCTCCTTTGCACTCACACTGCAGAAAGCAAAACCCTATGATCTGCAGGGAGGAGACCGTGGAACAAAGTCTCCAGGGGAGCTAATGTGCTTGCTCCAAAGGGAAGCTTGTGAGACACTTGAATGTAGTGTGGCAATAAACAGACATCTACATCAGTAGGTTAAACAGGGTCTAAGGGTGGTTCCAGGAGCTGGAACCTCATCATTTATACTGTCAAATTGTATAAGCAATTCCTGACATGGATCTGATGTGATCAGCCCCACCAACATGATCCTGAGCAGTGTTTTGGAGTTAGTGTGGTCCAGAGACCATTCTCAATATGCTTTTTGGATGTGGTCATCCTCTCCTGGAGGCTAAGGGAGTCTAATGGTATGGACATGGCCAGATCCCTCCAGTTGATCTCAATGTTAGAGAATCAGCCCCTGGCTCCTTTTGTTTGTAAGCACAGATCTGAATGACCCTGGAAGAAAATGGAAAGCAACCCAAATGGCTGTTTAGCCCACAGGAAGACACCCCAAATTTATGGTAATGTAAAAGGAGAACAGAAAGCACAGGCTTAATCCAGGCCATTGCACGCTGAACAGACAGGGAAACAGGCAGTTGCTGAGTACTTTTGCAAGACTGAATGAGTCCTTCCAGACAATTCCTTCTCCATGGGCTTTTGATATCCTGACTAAAAGCGTGGTAGGCAGACGGGATGTTTTATCCATAGGGTGTCCTGCATCCATCATGGCAGATCCCCAGCCCCAGGATGCAATATCTCAGGGCTTTTCAGCACAGCTACCAGTGGGAACGCCTGCCACTTCTGTGTTTGAAACAAAACTCCTTTTGCTTCATCCATCTTCATAGTGCTTATGTCTGCATCCTGCTGAAATGAGCAAGTGCCTCCAGAAACACTGTTCTTATTATAGCACTTGAACCAGATTCCCTGATAGAAGTTAATTCCCTGATAGTCTGTTAATTTTTATTTTATTTCAATTAATTCTATTTCATTCTATTCTAGTTCATTATCAGATGGAAAAGTGTGCATAAGCCTCTCAGGCTGGGACTGTTCTTTCTGCTGTTAACCTCTCCCCTTTCTGGCAAAACATCCGAGTTCACTGAAATGCTATTTGCCTCCTTTTCAGCAGCCTGCACTCCTAATAAATTCAGCTTTCTGCTGTGTGCTGCGGCTGTCTCCACCTCAGCCTTTTAGAGGACACTTCTGGAGACGCACTCTCAGCTCTCAGCTCCCTCTCTGAGCATGAAGCGTGGCCCCAAACCAAAGAACGATGTGGAATCAAAAAGGTTTACGCAAATTGGACTAGTCGCCAGAAAGCAATCCGAGGAAAAGTTGTTTTGCTTCTTTATTATTATTATTATGGTATTTTGGCAGTAAAATCAAAAGCAAGCAACCAAAAGTTAACTTACACTTCAAGAAGTAGAGCATAAACATTTTAATCTCTTGGGGCTGCTGGAGGTTTCACAATCTCCTCAGCAAACTCTAAACTTGTGCTGCTGATCCAATTTGTCTATCTACCTTTCAACAAATTAGGGATTTCTCCTAGGAGCCCAGGAATAAGCATGTGAGGAAAACAGCCCTGAAGTAATGCTTGGGTTTTGATTTCAGAAGCTGGGACAAATCTGAGAAGAAATAAAGGTGGTTTCCTGCCCCCAGATTTTCTTCCCAGTTTTTTGTTCTCTCTTTGATGTGTTTCCTGACTTTCAAGAGCCATGTATGAAAGAGTGAAGGTCTTGCTGTTGCCTCCATGAGGAGAAACTTTTCTTTGCTCTTCTGTGTCCCATTCACATGGTGTGACATGATGATGGCTCATCCTCGGCAGAGGTCACTCCTATTGCTTTGTCATTACCCTGTACCTTGTTCTGCCTTTCAATATTTAGGAGGTGGTCATGGTTGGAAGATTCTTCATTCAGTGACACCCTTCATTTAGGTACCTCTATGGGAGCTGAGCTTTAAAATTATGGCCATTTTAACTACCAAGGTCATTGAAACATGTGCTGTGTAGGATTTTCTGGAGTACCTCACAGTATATTTTTACACCACCTGGCCTGTGGCCACATCTGCTGCTTGGGCTGCCCCTCATCTGCTCTACGAGGTTATCACCACCAATCCTTTCCGAGCTGCCCACAGCCCTTTCCTCCTTCTCCTCACCAGAATTTGCTATGTCCTCAGATGTGCTGGCATAACTGTGCACTAATTGCTTCCAAACACAGTCCTGACAAAATTGCCTGGGTTTAAACCACAGCAAAAATAGCAAAATTCTCTTCTAAAGTTTCTAAGTTAACCTAGATAATTTTGGCATGACTGAGTAAGGGTCTGACCACATGTGCAGTTGTACCGGAAGATGTGAAGGACTAATGGCCATGACCCGGGAAAACTGATTTTTGCACCCATCTGAGCTGCAACCTCATTGCAACCTAATACAGTTGGAGTGTCTTGCAGTGGTGTCTGAGATCTAAGGTCTAAACCTAGGGCTGCTCAACTCCAGTCCCACTACTGTCAACAGAAGAACTGGTGCACCCACAGCTGGAAATGCCATTGCTTCCCTCCATAAACAGCAGAACTCTGGACTCCGCCTTCAAAAGCATCCTTAACATGAAGCTACAGGGGTTGTCTACACTCTTGTTCCAGCAGAAGTCTAAACTCATCTCCCAGAAAAGGCACAGACTATATTCAGAAACTACCTGGTACATCCAAAAGAAATGTTTAAATAAATTATAGGTAGTATAGCCTATGGTGCAGGTTCAGGTACTGGGAGGAACTGAAAATGTTTCCCACACGGCATCTGTCTGTTTACATGAAATGAATATTCAGTCATGTTCTTGGTAGGAAGCGGCCCATAACATGAACATCACCATTGCTATTTGAGCTCTGTGACAATATCACTGGGAGAAAAACAGAAAATGAGAAAGGAACTGTCATTTGCTTTACTGCCAGACCTGACCCCTTTCTCCTAATGAGATAAACCTCTCACAGCAGGGAGTTGTTTAAGTCACAAACTTTTGAAGGGTCTTTATAAACCGCACTGGATCTGCAGGAGAAATGGAGGAAGCCAGTCTTTGAAATTATTTAGTTTGTCTCTTTGCCTGGTCTTCAGCTTTAAAACATATCCAGACTTGCTAGTAATTGACTGAATGATTCCCCTCCTGACCTGAGGGCTACAGAGCTCATTGCACGTGCTTTTGGGTATCAAGTCAAAGCAGTGAATTCAGACAACATTTGCTTGGAAGGCTGACACGTCAGAGGTTCTCACAGAGATATTAGAAGTCGTCTGCAGTCTTTGAGGTACCAATAACCCACAGACTGGTCCAAATGATCATGTCCAAAGAATGACAATGGAAAAGTCAGATCAATCCAGGATAGAAACAAATGATGAGCAATAAATGATGATCCATGAGAATAATTAGTAATTAACCAATGTATTATCCTATGGACTCTATACACAGCTGAGTGACACAAGCAAAACTCCAGTACAGTCAATGGAGCTACACCAACGGTGAGTGTCTAGTTTCTCTCGTTGTATCTGGTTCAACAGGATTATTTTTAGCCTTTTGCTAATGTCCAGTAACCCCTGCTGACAATCTGCACTGCCACCTTGTGTGACTCTGGCTTTTACTCGGGCTTCCTTTGAAATCTTCACTCTCTCTTTCTGCTGAATATCCTTCCCTTCCAACCACAGATTGTTCATCTGATAATGAAATGATTTGGTTATGCCCAAAAACCTCATGCTATTCGCCCTTGCCTCAGTTTCCCAAATGGACAGCCCTACACAGTCAGGCTCTGATGTCATCCTCTCTTCTGCTGGGGGAAAACCCTTTGTCAGAGCACAGAGATTTCAGGCTCCCAGACATGGTTTTTACCAGAACTGGCATCCCATCTAGTTGTTCTGTCTTACACCCTCTGACCTGCAGACCTTGTCTTGCTCAGGAACGCAGGGCTTATCAGACCTGGCATGAAAAAGATTACAACTTTACGAGTCACTATGTCTTATGCCCTGAGCTCTCATCTCTCACTTGCCTGCCGCCTTGCCTGTGCACTTGCATCCCTGATAGCAGGTCAGGGTTGTCCATGTGCAGTGTGTAAACACGGGTGTGTGCACGCACGTGTGAACGTATGCAGAATCCAGGGGTGGGTGAGCATTGAGCAGTTCCAGAACCACACAGTCCAAATTCGTCACGTGTTTTGTTTTCGCTTCTGGAGGAAAGAAACCATGGAGGTGTAAGAGGAGAAGCAATCTTGCATGGGCACAGGGATTATTAATTTGTCGAGCAATCTAGTAACGTTTTCCCTCCTCTGGATTCCAAGCCTCTCTAACACCTCATTAGTGAGCTGTGTGTTGAATTCCAGGCACTCACTGGGCTTCCGTTCACCTCTCACTCCCAGGTCCTCCACCTTCTCTGTTTCCTTCTTCACTAGTCACTCTTTGAAAGGAAGGAGGGTGGTGGGTGGGAGGGAGAAAGAGACAAAAAACAAATCAAAGAATCCTCAAATCCCAAAACATGAGCCTGCATATTTTTCTCCTTTGTTGTTTTTTATTTTACTGGTATGAAAAGAATCCCAGCGTTGGCTCTGCAAAGAGACCAAGAAGACAGGTGAATGACCAGAGGTGGACGGCCAGTATGCTGCGTTTGAATGTCATTCGGAAAATTCATTGCCATTGTAGGAAACATGAAATATTCCTGCTTTCTTCAGTCATTGCTAAAGATCATGATCTTATGTCTTATTACGTTCATCATTATTGACATCACTAGGGTATGGCTCATCTATACACAAAACCACTCATGTTCTGGGAGAAGACAAATATCATATATTCACTCCCTTCAACAGATAAGGGCTATGGTACATGTCTTCAAAGATACACTTTGAGGAGCAAAGCTATATCATCATTCCTTTAAATTATGCCACCTTAACTGCAATGTAAAATATCGTTCTCTTTCCCAGTGTTCCCTCTTTTGCCCAGGCCACACCTGGGTCCCCAAGGACAAAGCCATTCTTCACTGGCATGGCCTGAATGTTGTTCATGGAAGGAGGTGGAGGCTTCAGCTTCCTTATTTGTTTTTCCATGAAATTTACCCTTAGGTATATAAACATGCTACTCTACATCCAAGCTAGTCTCTGGGTGGTGCCGCTGTAGTCGGTGAAGACCGCAGCAATAGAGAGCATTAACAGTCTTGGGGATGGCTCATCTCAGTCTAAATGATCTAGGATGGTCTAGACCAGGTCAGGTGAATCACACCTCAAAAGTTCCTATTATTCTTTTTCACCTACAAAGACAGTGTTAAGATGGCCATCTGAGACATTATTGGTGGTTGAAGGGAGGTAAAGGGAACCTCACCCTGTGTGACAAACCTAAGCCCTATCCAGAAATGTTTCTTCTCCTTTCTTCAAATAGACAACCTATGTTTGCACCAGTGTTTTGTTTTAGTGACATTTTGGTGCTGCTTTTGTCATCAAAAAGTACATGGTGAGGAAGAAAAGTTCAAGGTTCATCATGTTTCATGAGGGTAACAGGGAAACTTGTTCCACAACCCCCAGGTAGCCCATCTGTATGTCCCCAGTTTGTTGCTGACCCTCTCCTGTAGACCCTGTCATCTCCAGCAGCTGCAGCCAGACAGGTTTGAAAGGACTCCTGACAGGCAAAGCAATCACCTTGACTGTCTTTTTCCCCTTGGCATCCTGTTGTCCCCAGTGACTACCTGCTTTATCCACGCTAAAGCAGACTTTAAATGCCATGTTGCAGCAACAAAGCCAGCTACGGTGATCCCAAAGGACAGCTCAGTGTCTCAGAAGTCTCCCTACCTTGCACTTCTGGCCCTGGGAACATAGTAAGCTCTGTCCTTACTCCTGTGTTTGATTTTAAATCTATATATCCTGATTCCTAGCTATGAAGCTGAGATCAAGGCCCAGATTGTAATTCTGGTGTGTTTATAAAACAGTGAATTGAAACTGGTATGGAACAGAGTGTCATTGTTCTCAATCTAACTGAAACCTGGCTTGCAGCAATTTAGTTTAATGCAATAAGGTCTCAGCTAGAAGAACAGAAGCCTAATAAGAATCTAATTAAGGTGATCCTCACAGCACTTTCAAATGTGATTATAGGCGGAGCTGTGCTTTTTTGGATCTAGTGGGAGCATATGGCTACAGTACCACTCCCAGCTGTTCCCTATTATCTCCACTGCAAGGTACTGCCACAAAGCTGTCTTACATTAAAGGATCTACTCCACTGCCTAGCACACACCCAGTCCAATTTAAAGTAAAGCTGAATGTGAGACTTGATTGAGTTTGCATTGGCGTGGTTTGGAGGAGTTCACATACCTGGTTTAGATGCTGAAGCCGTAATAAGTAGGAGGAGATGTAATATCTGAGACGGGTAAAGAAGATTTAAAAGTGATCAAGAATGGGATCCCCTTAGATATCTCCACTTTATCCAGTTATCATAAGCCTCCCTATAGACAGTGAAGGTCTACTCAATCCAGGCAAGACATAATTCATCTCCTAAAGCAACTGCCCATCACAGGTCTGTTCTCTCATTGGAATTGTCCTTCTCCACTGGCTAGGAAAAGTTTGAGGGTAAATGACACATTGTGAGTTTGATTGCGTCCACATCCACACTGTCGATTATCTCCATCTGAGCTACAGAACTCAGGCTTCTTCACAGACAGTAGAGAAGAGGGCATTTTTGCATTATAGTTGGCCTGTCCTTTTGTAAATGTCCAGTTTAGGGCAAGAGAAACAGAGATAAAGACTCCAGGTGCTATAATGGGAGCCTGGTATGACTAAACCAGACATAACCCTCTGCATTTAGTAAGATGAGTTCCCTCTGTTAGCTGAACGGGACGTTTTCCACCAGCTTTAGAGGAGGCACATGAAGATCGACAAAGAGTTTGGTGACAGAAGTCACTCTTGTTCTGAAAGCCATTTGAAATGAACCATCTCCACATGTCCTCAGCTGGCTAAGGTAACTCAGCTAAGCTGTCCTGGTTATGACTACCAACCTCAGTGGGGATCCTGCTAACTGTAACCCTAAACACAGGGGCAAGATCTCAAACACTGAGTGCTGGAGAGGTGAGCAAGACCAATGAAGAATTACTATATGGAATGAAGACTTACTACATGGTGATACTACAGATGTAATTCTTCACTGTTATACCCTTCTTCACTGCATAACTGTGAAACATCCTTCATAGTGTAACACCACTCAGAATCTTGGGGATTAACCAGGTCCCCACAGTGCAATCTTCTTTATAAATAGAGAGCAAAAAGCAGCCACTGATCCTAAGAGCTTGTCATTTAAGTGAACACAAACCACAAGACAAGGGTTTATTTTGGCCTATGACTCTATTGTGAGGATCCGAATGTAGTAACTGACACTCAATTCAAATGAAAACAAAAAGGGGAAGAGTAGAGATGGAAGAATGGATGAAAGTAATTGAGAGTCTGGATGAGGGGAAAAAAACACAGAATTGCCAAGGTCTGGTGCAGCAGGGAAATTAAATCCATGTGTCTAAAAACAAATCCTGCAGCCTGACTGCCATGCAGAAGAGCTCTGATGAAAAAAAAAAAAAAAACAAAAACAAAAACAATGAACAAACCAAAACTCCCTTTCAGGAGGAGGCTGGGTTCTATGCATAGGGTGTTACACTGGTGTCTATGCTGGGGTTATATCATAGTATAACGTGCATTAGTATAGGTCTCTCACTAGAGAACTTACCTTGACTCTGCCCTGCCTTTCACAAGGAAACATCACATACAGTTAGGCAAGCCAGAAAAGAAGCTCTACCATACCAAAGACTCTTTCTTGCCAGGCCTAACATCTTCTACTTAAGATGGGAAGGGATACTCATTACCTTCCCACGGATTCCTGCAATCATGCAGGATTTTGGACATACTGAACAACTCATTCCACCCCTCAAGAGATTATAATCAAAGAGTTAGTCAGTCTTGGTATCAAAAGTGTGAAATAATCCCTTTTTCCTCATCTATGATAGAAGTGGAGCAGGTGTTGGAGATGGTGGAGATTGGCCCGTTGGAACAGAGATAATGAAGCAAGACACCTACCTGCTGTCCACTCTCTATTATGCAGGGAAACAGGTAAAGACTGTGTTAACACTCATAACAACTGCAAAGTGAATCTTTCTAATTCGCCATAATAATTCTTTGGTTCCTGTTGGTCAGCTGATGCATAGCAAGTCCTTAAGCTGTGGTAGGTGGTCACTGAAAGTTCTCTGTCGTACACCTCTGAGAGGTGTAGGTTATATTTTTTCCCACTAGATCCTTACAAACAAAATGTCAATCTCAGCAATCTATTGGCAGTGTCTTGGGTGTCAACCTCATTTAAACAGGCTGGAACAGAGTAGAAGATGGCATTTCAGCATAACCAGCAGCAACAGCTTCTCCAGTGTGCTGTAGCTATTTTGACTTTTGCCTTAAAACTAACCAGGAGCAGGTAAAGGTACAAACAAAGGTAACTGGTTTTGGTTACTGGAAGAAGTAGCTCCATTTCATCAATCTGGCTTTTGCTGCTGGCCTCCAGATTGGCTGCAAACTCCATTTCAGCCATGCAAAACCAGCAGCATCAGTCCGGTGCAAAACCATGCAGTGATAACCACCCCAGGAATAGACAGATTTTTGTATCAGTGGTCAAATGTTAGAATTAGTTGAGTACTCTGTTCACTTATGATTTCTTTTATTGCTGTTTACAGCCAGACTTACTTTAAGTCGTTTTCCCTGGCTACTCCCTTCTTCTTTTCCACCCAGTTGTGCTATTCAGATGGGATTTGAAGATATTTTCTCAGAAAGCTCAAATCTGTCCTGTACAAACCCGTTTTGCAGCACATACTTGTAAATGTAGAGAAGCCCTGCTTATGACTTTTTGAACGGCTGTGGCGTAGCAAAGGGGAATATTACAGACCCTGAAGGTTTCAGTAAGTTTAGCAGCACATACCAGTAAAGTGGAAACTCGTTCCAGGCAGTGTGCTAATTAAGCTACACATGAAATCTCTTGCATAAAAGAACAAAGTCAATTGTTTACACAACCAGTCACAAAATACCAGCTCAGAAGTTAGCATAAAAAGACTTTGACCAACACTAGAAGTTGAATAATCCATTGAAAACTGGATTTAGGCAAGCTACGTCTGCTTTAGTCTCTTCTGCACAGCAGTAGGCTGTATGCCTAACACAGGAATTTCCCTTGGCTCAGAGCTGAATTAATCAAAGATTCTAGATCAATTATTTGTTCTTGCCAAAGGAAATAGAAATTAGGAAAGAAGAGTCATGTACAAGTTTTCACTAGGTGCCAGTCATACAATCAAGATGTGAACCTACCAAGTGTTCCTTAGACATGATCCACAAGGACTCACCCACTCCTCTTTTAGCATCCTGATTTTTGTCTTTCCATCAAACAGTTCTTAGAGTCTTCACAGTGTTTAATGCCTGTATCGGGCAGAGAAGAGATGCAGAGTCACTGTATTGATTCTCCAGATGGAAACAATTTCTGCTACGAACTCTGAGTTATGATTTGTATTATAGAATAATCAAGGCATGTTATGTGCAAGGCTTATCCCCTATTTTGCTACATCAGTATTGCTTGTGTTTTATTAAAGCCTTAACAGTCTGTGATTACAAACAGGTAACCCAGACTGGAAACTGAACTGCTGTCTGCCTGTCACTGGAGGTTAATGTGTCCTGCCTCACACATTAATACTATGCCAGATATGCTTGATTACATATTATTGCTTCAAGCAGAAAAAAAATGTAGAACAAAGCAATTGTTTTAATCATCAGAAAGGTGGTTTGCATGTAAGGAAGGAAGACAAAAAAGCCTCATCATTTATTCAGAAGTAAATTTCCTCTTCAATGTCATTCTGGCTAAAGCTAAATGCTAATATGCTAAAGCTGAGGGACAGGGCTAGATCTTCACTGATACAGACCGGCATCTTTAGGGACCACTTCCATGTCCCTAATGAATCCCTAAAGAAGTTTCACAGACAGGAAAAGACCTGCCACAACAAATCTTTTGTCCTAGGTGGTTCCCAAGATGCCCTAGGAGATCAGACTGGGAGAAAATGCTTCTGCTTTGTTCTCATTTGGCCATTCACTTCAGAGCCCTTAAAGGGCTCCTTTTAACCACTGATTATCTGGTCTAGCTAAAATAAGCTCAAAAGAAGACCATGACGCAGTCCTTATCTTGAAGAGCACATGGCTGACATCTAAGGCAAGGCACTAAAACAAGGAGATAACATGGTTTAGCACATCAGAGCAGTTAATGGCCCAGTGACCAAACCGTTGCCAGACTCTTTCCTTCCTCCTTCTGCTCCACTCTTCCTAGACTTTGGACAAGAAGGGATTCATGGAGATTTCTCAATCATTAATGAGGTCAAGCATGAAGTCTAAGGCAAATGTGTTTACATATTCTTACCCAGCCATCCAATTCTACACATATTAAGGGCTTTTATTAACTAGTTGGCTTGAATCTAGTGAATGCAGAAGACCTAATGGGGCTGAAGGTAAAGACAAAGGTGTTTTCAATATGAAAAAAAGGCATTTCAGAGCAGACCTTTTGTAATCCCTCACTAAATATTTAAATGTTTATAATGCAGTACAAGGAGGGCAATGCAGCTGCTTTGCTCTGGGATTGCTGTCTGCTGGGTGCAAGGACCACAAAACCTCCTCACACCAATCTCGGGCACACAGAGATATCCACTCTGAACGTCCCTTTGCTCAACCGAATTTTTCCCGGAATGGCAGAGACCATTCTGTTTGGACAGAAAGCAGAGTGAAGGCAGAGTTGAAGAAAATATTCCTTTCCTGCATGAATTCACAAACAACCAAAGGGATTTAACAGAAAATACTCTGCAGTTGCATGACGCCCATGTTCAACCCCTCTTCCAACGAATGCTGGATTGTCTCCACTGAATCAATCCTTGCAGAAGGGAAGATTCGATAGTGTTCATAGTTTGGTTGAAACACTCACAAAAGCTATAAAAAGTGAACGGAGAGTTCATTCTATGTCTCCAAGATGTATGTGGGTTCCTTGATAACCAGCTACTGGCTGACAATGTTAATCTAATCTGCTTTTGCTTTCAAATTTCACCCCAAACTGAGAAAACTTTCCCTGCACCCTGTGGAAAGTTTGGAACAAGTATTCCAGGGTCACTAAAACAGTTGGTTTACATAAGTCAGCATCAGCCAGCCAAAAAAAAAAAAAAAAATTTTTTTTTTTTAAAATCTCAACCCTCCTTACAGTGGGGAATAAGGTACCATGCAGAGCTTCTAGAGACATTTAGTAAGGCTATGCCATAGAGACCTGCACTTTCCTGATAAAATTAATGGAAAGATTCACACTGCATTCAGCAAACGCCATATTATGCCATTAGGACAAGTTTATACCTCTGGCATGTGCAGAGAGCGCGATGCAGAGATGACTAAACTAGCAAGGACCCACACATCACAGCCTGGGACCATGCAAGCTAGCAAGCCTGGACCTAGAAATCTGGGGCCACATTCATGCCATGCTGTACCAGTTGGTTATATGGCTCCTGGAGCGATGCAATTGACTGCGGAGTCAGCACAGGCATCTCTAGACCAGTTCTAGAGCTCAGACACTTACAGGTGGCTCATTTAATTATACATTAATGGTATAAATGTGTCCTGAGTTCAAATGTGTCATAGGAATGACAAGCTGTGATGATTCCAACAACAATTTCATTACAAATCTAAGCTTTCTTTTATGTTCAAAGAGTAAGAAGCTTCTTAACTAAAATAACTCTGATACAAAGACTAGTAAAAAGAAACAAAATATATGTTTTTTTTAAATTATCAAGGAATACTGTGAAACTCATCCACTGTTTCTAGTGATCTAGAAAGAACATTGGAGTGAGTACTCAAGTGATTCCCTCCACAGACGCCAGAATCTATAATTATTCCTTGATCCCAGGCTTAAATCTGCATCCCCAGGTGTTCACTGAGGACAAATCCATAAGCTTATGCAATAAGGAAAACAAGAATAGTTCTTCATGGTTTATTTAACAATCACAGCAGCAGCAGGAGTCAAATTTCAACAGACTGCAATGACTACAGAGTAAACTTAGTATAACAAATAGATTGTCAGAAACCACAACCCACCCATTGATAGCAGAGGAAGAAAGAGTTCAGACAGATTTTCCAAAGTGATTACTCTTTCTTTTTGATGTTCAGATCGGCGACACTTGAAAGGCTTTTTAATTTTCTAATGACAGATTTTCAGAACTTTCTAAAAATCAGGTCTCATTAAACACCTTTAAATGATGATTTAGAAATAAGACCTAGGGGTTATTAATTCAGCTTGAGAAAGAAAATAAAATCTGTGTTAACCAGCTGCAATCACAGTCGATCCAAAATAACGTAACGCCACTTAATGCTGCTATACCAGTTAATGCCAGCTGCTAAGCAGTACACCATTCACATTACTTGCCCAGGACCAGGACTTACAGCTAGGATCTGGGAGCTGGGTACATAGCAAGTTTATTGGAATATTCTCCAGTTCACTATGTCAGCTATGATTAGCAGTCCAGGGTCTGAACTCCTCAATCCAGAGTTTTATGTTTTTAGCCATTGCCTGCACAATGCAGATAAGCTGTCCCTGCCGTTATTTATTTGTGACTGAAAACAAGGCATGGGAGAATGTGCCAGTGAGAATGCTTTGTTCCCACAGCCTTCTTGCGCAAATATTTCTCTTTTGTCAGCAGTAAAAGGTCTGGGATGCTGATGCAGAAGATAAGGGTGCAGTTGTGCCAGCTCTGCAGAGTTGAAGCAGATGGACTATGTGTGTGTGCTCAGTTCCACTAAAGCAGAAAGAGAGATATGGGAAAGAAGTGACTTCTACAAGTGCAAGTTGCACGTTGGAGCATTAGTTATTTCCCACTGGTTTTTGACAAGAAGCCTGGCCTCTCTTGCACTTCCAGGACCCAGTAAGTAATGCAATGTCCTCTTCTTAAAAAGGCCTGATGTGATTCAGCGCACTCGTTAAATGCCTTCCTCCATCCCAGAATGACACATCTGGAGCCATAGATGTTTAAGAGGGAGGAAAATGGCCTCCCCTTCCATAGGATGCTGATGATGGTAGAGGGCAGAAGGCCTCTCCAAAGCCTTGATTTGGTATTGTTATCAAGCCTGGAAGAGGTCTAAATCAGGACTCAGACTGTCTCACACCAGCTATTGCAGAGCTTCTTCCAGCTCCACTTGAAGTATGTGATGTTGATCTTCATGAGAGCCTGGATAATGGACTGGGAATTTGGTCCAGTCTTGCAGGTCCACAAAGACCTGCAGCCAGACAGGACTATCTTAACATGCCCCAAGATCCGCATGCAAGCACACCTAGCAAATGTGTATTTGCATGCACAGTAATGCCTGTTTTATTTAAATAGGTAGATGCATAAAAGAATGTACAGATTGGTGCAAGTACGTATTTATTTCTGTATGCAAATTTGTGGTTAATGTAATTATACCATGTTTGCTCAAGTGATACTGTACCTATTTATCCTGGTTTGTATAGTATGCCTAGTCTTACAATATATGTTTTACATTGCTTCTTATCATGGTGAGAACAAGTCTGGAGTTCATCTAGCTAAGTCTGCATACACAGGTATATACATGGATGAACACATGTATATACGCACATGTACATAGGTATATATTCCTGTGTAGCCAAGGGCATATGCTGGTCCTCTCACTGACAAACCATCTGTAGTTATCTATCAATATATGTGTACATTCTTATTGTCTACAGATACACACATAGATTTATGATGATTTTCTTCCTATGGGAATGAAAGCAGAGTCAATTTTAAAAAGGTGGAGCGGTATAAGATGATTGAGATTTTTAATTATAAAATTATCCTTCTTATATGCCTTTTCTATAAGGAAGTTTCCAGCCTTCATTCAATTATACAGTTGTCCATTTTTTTTCTGATATTTCTGAAGATTTCCCAAAGCTGACAATGAAAACAGATCTTACTTCTAGTCAATTCCACCCCATCTCTCTCATGCTCTGCATGGATCTTAATGGATATTTCAGTTACTAGTATCAGAAGGGACATAAGCTGCTTTGAAATAAATTTGCTCTTTCCACTATTTTTACATTAAAAAGAAAGAAAAAAAAGATAAAAGAACACTAGTTTTGCTCTTGATGACTGTTTGGCATATATAAGCTAATGAGATTTACACTATCTGGATATGTAGCAATTCAATTATGCCAAAGCCAAATATTATACTGCACCCTGCTTTCTTCATTGTCTATTGTCTCTGATGATTGATTGGAGAAAGGTATTTTTTTCATTGCTGCTATGGCTTTATTCTTCTGCAATGTACTGATGGGATATTGCTACATCTCGCAAAATGTAAGTAATATTTTTCCGGTTCCACTTTTTGTTTCTCAATATCCTCTAGCAGGTGTTGGGTTCATGAGAAACAGACTTGTTTTGATGTATTGACACAGCTGTTGACAAAAAAAAAAGATTTTAAAGTAAAATATGACTCATAGGAGCAAGATGCTGAGCCTTTGAAGCTGGATTCTTATCTTGTTGACATCTGTATAAATCCAGAATGCTTCTTTAGAGATGCACCAGGTCAACAGGAAGGTCCTTGGGACTTTTCCTCTCTGCTACTGTCTTTCTGGGTGATTCTTTATGCAAGACACTTTGTGTCTCTGATTCCCTTCCCAAACTCTATCTATTTTGGAGGTGTTATTCCAATGTCCATGCTGCTGGTCCAGAGGATACTATGTCCTATCTGATGGCTCTGTGCAGATGTCCTTGTTGCCCAGGAACATCATTAAAGGTTTTTCCATGAGCCATCTGAATGGAGATGGTTCACCTGAACGGAGATGTTTTATGTAGAAGAAGCAGTAACCCATACATGCAGTTTCTCCTGCTGTTCTTCTCTTTCATAATGTCTGATACAACAAGGTCATGCAAAGACCAGGAAGCCCCATGGCCTTCAGCAACATATCTCCCCCTTCCATATAGCAAGAGGAACCATGGATCTGTCCCTGCTCTCTCAAAATCCTGTGGGACCCTAGCTGATATTCTTATCCTCCACAAAGTAATTGTGTAGGACCTCAAAGCATCGCTCGCTATTACAGGGTGCTCACCATGAAACAGAAGTGGCTGAAATCCATGCAAAATAATCCCAAAGTGAGTTGAGACTGTAGACCAGCTATTAGCTTGCAGGCAACTGCTGAGCATCAAATCTCAAGTCATGGAAAAAGGGATTGAATCAGCATATGGCTTCCTTGTGTTTTCTCCATTCCTGGCTTTTTTGCATCTCCTTTGCTCAGCTAAGTCCTTCTTAGAGTTTTTCAATAAAGTCATCAGTGCATGAGAGTGGCTCACAACAGAGTCTGGATGTAGACTCAGAGCCAATCACTTCCCCTATCCTAACTCTTTTCTCCTATCTTCTACAGAGAATCAAACTTCCCTTCATGTTCACGTTTTGAGTAGTCAAGACTGCCCTACATATTTTTAAAAGAATAACCATGGTAGCTGGTTATCACACTAGTGGCTCTGGGAGAAGGTAAACAAATTAGCCTTAAAATAATTAAGAATCATATGGGCAGGTCCTCAGACTTTTCCACTGTTTATGAAAAGAAAATTGTTTTATCAATGCTCTTTTTAGGTAGTGTTCCTGCCTTTAACACAAAAATTAGATTTTTTTTTTCCCCCCAGACATTCAATTCATGAGAAAAGTAGTATTCAGGCCAAGCACCAATACAACTTTATGAAGAAAAGCTGTCACAGTCATTTCTGGGAATGGAAAATTGTCTTAGTTTCCTCAGCTGACAGCTCTCAAAGCTAAACTACATTTCCCAGGACTCAGCTGTCTTCATTTACATGCTTAGCTGTTGTGAATGATGGGAAATGCTGTCTATCCCATGTGTCCAGCCCATGGAAGAGAGTGGGAACATCTGAATTTCAGTGTCCCTCAGGCTCCGCAGCCACATTTGGCTCTTGGTTAGAGAATTTTGGTGTTTGAGTTTTTGGCAAACAAAACAAAATGCCATTCCCCTCCCATTTTCCTGAAGAAAAGGTCATTTGTTGTTGTTCTTAATAACTCTCTTTAAGTTTAAACAACTCTTTAAGAAATAAACTTCTTTCTTTTTCATTTTGCCTTACTCTTATCCAATTGAATAGCAAAATTCCTCAGCACAGACAGTGCCTCAGGACCAGAAGCCCTGAAATGACTGAAGGACAGCCCTTTCCTTCCTCACCACTTAAATTTGATCAGTTTCTCATGCAACACACCAAGCCTTTTTCTCCAGATCAGCTAAAGCTGAAATGTCCCTTCCATATGCCACAAGGAGTTTCTGGTCTCACAAGGAACCATGCAACCCAGTGACAAAATTAGAAGTCACAGAGGGAAAAAAATAACAGAGGAAAAGCATCCTCCAGCTCTGGCTGAGCTGGGAGAATTAATCTGCTGAAATTCTGCTGTTTACTCAGAAAAGGAACACAAGGCGCTTTTTTTTTTTTTTTCTTTTTTCCTGAGGAAACCAGAGAACAGTTTTAAAAACACCAAACCTTCAGCATTTTCACTTAATTACAGAGTAGGAGTTGGTGAGGGCACAGCATGGCTTCTTTTTTGTGCTGCTGGCTGCATTTTTTGGTGGCTGTTGTTTCATTTTAATGTTTTAGGCTCAGATTTTGTTTTGTTTTTTCTGGTTTGCCTTCTATTTTGGACATGTTCTACAGCAACTCTATCCTTCAGTTTGGGGAATTCTTGGGGCTTTCGTTCAAGTTTTGTGGAGACTGAATGTTGCATAGACCCAATCAACACAGCCTAGGCAGCAGCTGGAGTGTGCACAGGTATCAAAAACCAACTAGAATAGGGAGGGGAATGAGTAGAAACACTTAAAATAGATGGTTTTCCAATTCTTTATCTGATGCTTTTTTTTGTATAGGTGTAACTGCAAATAAATCCTTGTGCATGCAAACCTGTCTCGATGTCTTTCCTGCAAGACATGGCTGCATTTCACTAACCTGCAGCTGTGCAAAGCCGATAGAGAAGGAACTGCCCAGATGCCAGGGAACCAAATGCCAGAACAGAAACTGCAGCATCTGCTCAGTTTGGGTGCAGAGAGGCTGGGGAGACAATGGCAGCCTTTGATCTCATTTTTGGGCAGGATCTATAAAATTGCAGCAGCTCAGGAAATAATTCTGTACAAGTAGGCTTTGGACAACTAAGGCCTGGGGCACTAAGGAGCAGCTTGAAGTGGTAGCAATTGATTGGTGGTGTGGAAATCACTGGCAGTGGTGTGGAAATCAGTGGTGATGGTGTGGAAATCAGTGGTGGTGGTGTAGCCATACACATTATTCTCAAGTTTTGTAGGATCATCAGCGGAGCTTCCCATTAGCCTGGAGCAGAGATGGTTGCTCAGTTAGAATGAACTGCATTCAATATTCAATTTTCTCCAAAGCTGTTGCTTTCTTTTCCCTGTCTGTCCAACTCCAAAATAACAAAAATCACAGGGAATTCAACCAAAACCACCTACAACACCTACCCTAGATCCTTTCTCTTTGCCCTGCTCGTGTATATTTCACCAAGCATCAGAGTTCTGGCTTCCTCCCAGCAGGATGACCCCTGATATCCAAAACTTAAAATACTTTCTTAAAAAAATAACAATAAAAATATATTTGTGCAGGCTGCTTACATGCCCTGTAGAAGAAAATCCCTTCTTAGAGACTTTACTGTTGTCCAAGAGCTTTAGACTTTTATTTGCTTTTGCTCTTCAATAAAAAAGAAAGGGGAAGAATAAGAAAAAAAATCCAAAGGCTTTCGATCCCATCAGATGTTTTTGTTAAATATGGGGATGTTTTAAATGTCTTAATAGCACGTCTGCGTCTTGAATTCTTAGAGTCTTGAGGAAACTACCTAGCTAAGTGGAAATGTAAATAAAGGCCATTTGCAGCTAACCAAATGAATAATGGCATTTTGCATTACCCAGCAATCCCAAATAGCTAGGCCTGGCTATTACCACCGTCTTTGATTGCTCAGCCAGACCACAGAGTCCCCTGTGAGCCCAGAGCCATCCCCTCTACTGTGGTTACAACAACCTCCCAAAGATGATCGTAGCTGGCAGTTTATTTCACGCAGCCATTGAGTGCTCCAGTGACAAAATATAGCAGAGCCCCTACAGCTGGGCTTCAGATGAAAGAATCCCATAGTTACAGGATCTGCCTTTTGCCCGTTACTCCCTTTTGCAGTCCTATCACACCAACCACACTCCATACAGTTGCACTTATTTTTATCTTGTCCAGCAACAGCGTGAGAGGGAGAAAGGGGAAAGAAGAAGGAAAGGGGAACAGATCCACAGCATTTCTTTTCCTTTCTGTAAGGCTCATGGCTTCCAGCAATGAACATTAATGTAATAAGCAGCTCATGCAGGGCCCCAGTCAGTTCCCACAGCTCTTTCCAAACATCTTAGTTTGCTGACTTCAAAAGACAGACTGATAGTAGGCTCAAAGTGACAATAAGCATATTAATGTTTGTATTATGACTATTAATAATACTACTATTTTAGTTCTCCAAAGTTCAGAACCCATTTTGCCAGGCAACATAAAAGCTGTGAGGACCACATTCTGGTCATCTGCCCAACATACAACTTGGCTACTATAGCACCTAAGGTCAAGAGAGCAATGAATCATTCAGCCAGTGGGATGATTTTACCTAATTTCAGGCCACAGGCTATACTAACTCCTGATCAACAGTAGTAAACTGACATATCCAGGCGATGCTGCTGTGATGACTAGACAGAGTGGGATCCGTCAGTCTATGAAGCCCATCTACTCCTGTTGACTGCATCAAGAGTACCAGTAAATACCTGATATTGGACTCTTAATGTTTAGATAACTGAAGTTAGGTAAGATGAATCCCACCATTTCTATCCAAGACTGCCAGCCTCTGGCTTCTCCACAGTCACTGAAGAGGAATGGATGTGACCTCTGTTGCAGGTAGATTGATACAGCTGTAATGCAGTCCTAGAGAGCCTGCAGTCTCAGAAGACACAAAAAGCAAAAGGATGGAGAAGAAAGGGAGACGAGATTTTGCTTAAAGTCAGTGTGAAAGTTGAGACAGGATGAGAATTCAGATGAAAGCACATCAGACATTATAAAGAAAGTCAGTTTTCAGTAACTCCTGCAGAAAAATGTGCAAAATCCATAAATTCTTCTAAAGACATCTTCCACATAGAAAAAATATGTCAGTTATGCGGATGTCCAGGGAGGTGTTTGTTCTCATCCTTGGAAGGGCAATCTGAGAACATTCAGCTAAATTTTACCCTCCCATCCTAAGCACGCCCAGTGCCTTGAAAAGGGATTGTTTAGGCTGTGAATGAGGTCAGGATTTGTCCCATAACCCAGTCAAACCCAGGCAAACAGCATTGCCTGATGCATCAGGTATTCCTAATACTACACCCTCCAAAGGGGTTCTAGCCTAATTTTAGACACCTGCATGTTCTCACCTAATATAAACTATGCATCTCAGTGTCCCTTGCAATGAGCAGGGCCATACCCATGAGGCAATTCATCCCAGGAGAGTTGTTTAAGGTCAATGAGATGAGATGAATAACCTCCATAAGGAATCTCTTACTTCATTTACCCTAGAGGAGCCTGAATGATGAACTGGGGCTAGGGAAGTCCCTTTGTTAGATCAACAAGTATAACTGTGAACTACCTGCATCAGCACATTTTAATTGCACCATATGCACTCCCTGTTGTCTCTTCAACAGCTTCTCATACACCTGGAAAAAGTACTTCATGTCTCAAGACCTTGAAGGTAACCTCCTCATCTGACTGGCTTCACTTGTTCAACCTGAATGTCTGGAGGAACAAAAATAATGAGCAACATTCATTACTGTCCAAAGTTTCCCCAAGACATGGTAAAGCTGTTGATGGAAGTCCGCATCAGCTTGAAAGACTAGAAAACTGGGAGTTCAATACTGGTCAATAAAAAATGCCAAGACCTAACTGTCTAACCCATGCTGAACATCTGCATCAGTGAGACAGAAGGACCAAGACTGTCTGATGTAATTAAGTGTGTGTACCTGGAAACCTTAAAGCGTGACAAATAACTGGTTAGGAAAAGGGAGAACTGATGCATGGTTAAGAAAGGCAGATGAAGAGGGGGTGCAGGCTAGACAGAGGGTAGAATTGTGCTTCCTAATGGGCTGCCATAACATGATTCATGCAAAAGAATCAGTTGTTAAGGAAAACAAAAATCCATCCATTAGAAGAAGTAGTTCGTAACAAGTTTACCGCTTGATTACGCTGGGGGTTTTCTCACTACTTGCTGGTTTTCACCAAGAAAGAAATTTGAGTTGCAAATCACAAATTGAGCTGTGTGGCTGAACAATGCTGAGTTGAGGTCCTTTAAGAGATAGGATTAAAGCATCCTCTGAAGCAGTTGGTAAATGAATAACCATATAGTGCAGTACCAGAGATGCTGGTACTCAACTCGGTACAGATCAGTACCCTGATCCACTTGAAAGGTCAACAGTGAGCAGTGTCAACATCAGAGTTTTTGGGAGATAACCAATATTTTCACAAACCGTAGGGTTAACTAGACTAAAGCTTCTTGACAATGCAGAAGATAGGGACTTGAATTATGGGAGACTAAGCAATGGCTTGAAGTTCTGCCTCCCACAAAGGCTGGCAGGTAGCTGGCATATGTGAGATGGATGGGGTGAAGGTTACCGTGGTGCCAAAGGGAAGGCATGCCTTTCCTTCTGTAAAGCCTAAAAAGAGTAGAGCTCTTCTCCTACTCACTAAGCCAGACTCAGGAGGGAAAAAAAGAGGGGGAAGGGAAGGGAAGGGAAGGGAAGGGAAGGGAAGGGAAGGGAAGGGAAGGGAAGGGAAGGGAAGGGAAGGGAAGGGAAGGGAAGGGAAGGGAAGGGAAGGGAAGGGAAGGGAAGGGAAGGGAAGGGAAGGGAAGGGGAAAAAACCCACAAAACCAGCAGTACTACTTCACAGCTTCTGAGCTCGAGTCACCTAGTATCAGCTCGATCCACCATTACTGATTTAAGTCCTGCTGTTGATTTTCATGGATATTGATGACATCGTACTAGAGGAGAAACTCCCCTGTGATGAGGGATGTATCCACTTTAAGACAATGCAGTGCTTCATGGATTGCCTAGCAAACAGAACTAGACATCCACCTGAGGCACAGCCTTCTCTGTAGACATGATTGAGGTTTATCCAACGCAGCAGAAAAACAGAGGAGATAAAGATGATTTGGATGTCACAGTTCTGGCCTCCTGAGTGCCACTTAAGACAGCTTCAGTTTCTAGTGCCATAAACCAGACACCAGGCTTGCATTTTCTAGCACACACACATAAAACCACACTCCTAAAAGAGCCTGGGATTGTACATAATGTCATTACAGAAATTGCAGGCACAAAGAAGGGGCTTAAAGTATAGGTGGCTTTTTTTGCAGCATAGTAAACTGCTGGCCCTTCTAATTAAATATAATAAAAGCAGTCATTTGTGTGAGAAGATTTCTCAAAATTTAAGCCCTGAAATTCTCAGCTCCTAAACCAGTGTCACAGTGCCCCACATAGATTCCTAGTTCTTATAATTTCTAAATTTATGTTCTACCTTGGACTGTACAAATACAGAGTAAGGGGAAAAAGAAATGAGAGAGCTGTTTCCCACCCCCAAAGATCATCTAGATCCCAGGAAACTCTACCAGTAGCCAAGCTGTCCTCTTCTTAAACACTTCTAGATGGGTACCTCACAGCCCTGTCCACAGAAGGCTGAGACCAGGCTACCTACTCATACAGTATGGAAATACTGATATAAAGGGAACTACATGGATGGTAAAGGCCCATCTGGCAAGAGTACAAGGAGCAGAACTGAGCCCTTCAATGAGAATCCAGCCCAGATTAGACGCCTCAGTCTAAAAAAGTTGGGTAATAGTACTTGGAGGTCACTAAAGCAGT
Source organism: Morus bassanus (assembly GCA_031468815.1). Lineage (NCBI taxonomy): Eukaryota > Metazoa > Chordata > Aves > Suliformes > Sulidae > Morus > Morus bassanus. The sequence goes on along the minus strand of CM062567.1, from coordinate 2,051,132 downwards.
CAGAATTTAATTTGGCCTGGCAACTAATAACAGAATTCTGATAATACAGACATGAAATCAATAGCTCCCACCCCACCACCCTGCAGGAGGTTACCACTTACTCCTGACAGTATCCATATGCCATAAATGAGTCTAACTGCTCCCCCTAAAATCAGGTCCTCGACAATTGTGCCTTTGAGTCTAGTGGAGCTACTGCTGGAATAATATTTCTGCCAACATGGGACAGGACACTGGGTTCTGGTTTCAGTGCTGTTTGCTTTGTGAGGCTCTGCTGGGTGACTGGCCCCATTGTTCAATATTGAGGCGGATACTCTGAGTCACTTCTTGTAGAAAATCTGTTTTCTATAAAGAACTGACAACCCCATGAGTCATTTACCTTTGTTACCAGTTCGAACCAAAGGGATGATGGAGGACAGGATACTGAAAGCAGAAGCTGGCTTCCTCTGGGAGATAGTGAATTTGATCTTCAGCACAGCCCAAACCAAGAGGAGCTCCAGAAAGGACACACACAAGCCCTATGCTAATGGATCAGATTTGGGCTAGGAGTCTCTTCTGGCCCAGAAATAGAGGAGAACTATTATGAGTTGCTAGGGGAAAACAGGCCTCTGAGACAGCCCTAAAACACTAACCAGGCTATGGGTGTAACCCTGTTTCCTGTGGGGATTGGCTTGTATTTCTCACCTTCAATTACTCCATGGAGGTCACACTCAGAAGAACAGACTTCTTAAATGTCATGTATGATGTCATGTGTCCAGCATGATACTCTGAAGTGGCTCCTATCTCACTGTCTCCTCTAGCTAGTCTGGGACATCATATATTTCCAGGGCAGAACCGCAGTTTCTCTTCCACTCCATGGTCATATATGTCCAATTCCAATTTGATCTACTGGATCCAGTGCCTGAAGTCCTGGAATGGAGAAAGACCATGCCATTGCACAGTTGGCTTTGACCCACAGCCTGTCATCCGGCCTTCCTTGCATCTGCAGCCTGATTTTGCAAAGACCCTAAATCCTCCTATGACATGACCTAACATGGTGAACATGCCCCCAGCTCCCCAGACCTGTTCCTACCATGTGCTGTCCTACAAAGAATCTCACCGTAGGAGATCTGCTCTTTGAAAAGGGGCTCATGCCACAGCAATAATAAGTGATTACACCTTTGTTGACATATTGATCCAGCTGCTTTGGCCAAGATTTGAAGAAATGGTAAGCAAGGGCTGCCTGTTTTCCACTCTTCTTTGCTTAATCCTCACCTACCTGGTTGGATGTGAAGAGATCCAGAGCCTGCAAAGACCACTCTGGGTTGTTTGGACATTATCCTGTCTTCTTCCTCCAAATCATAGACATGCAGTCCAGGACAAAGTCTAACCTATTTCTGGCAACAAAAGGGATCTAAAAACATTCCTACTGCAACATCCTCTTGATTTCTTAGCTCTGCAGTGAGCTCTGGGAGAAATGTTGTCTGATTGCCTTAACATGGAAATGCCTGCATTCGCAATCTGGGTCTGGGTGGAATTCCCTGTTTGCCTTCAGAAAACCCCTGTCCAAGAAAAGATAATAACCGGAGAAGAGTCCAAGCCACAGAACTGGGATCTGGACTCATCTGTTTAGATCTGTTCATCTGCTCCCTCCTGCAGGAGGAAAACTGCTGCAAGGCACCTGCTGAATGAAACTGTTGCTTGGCATAGAGAGAAGCAGCCTTGCAATGATTAAAGCCAGTTGTGCTCAGCCACAGAGGAAATCAAACTGTGTCCATGGCCTTTTGGGGGTTGATTTCATATGACGTGAACTCTCAGCCTTGCTGAATTTGTTTTCCACCTGGTCTCCTAAGGACATGGGTGTATGTGCTCTGACTGTGACTTGATGCATGTAGGAACACCTCTCTGACCCCTTACTGCATCCCCTCACAGCTTTCACCCCATGTGCTAATGGCAGCTAAACTTAAGATAAACTCCCACAATTTTCTACAGGGCTTAATGAAAATCAGTATCCAAATAGAGCCAAGAGGCTTGACAACTTCTCCCATCTAGAGAAAAGCTGCCACGAGAGCTCCAACTTTACTAATGACCAGGGAGATCACATGGAGGAAGATTTATGAAGGTTCCAACTAAGATAAATTGGTCTTCTTGGTTGGAATAATCCACTCCCAGCCCCAGAGGAGCCTCTGGTGCTCTTTAAGATATAAGCTCACATGGTTCAGTGAAAATAATCAACTAGCCCTGAAACACACCAGAGAGCAGAGATCCCAGTTTCCACTGCACAGAAAATGGCTTTATTCTGTATGTGTGGAGCAATTTTTGGTCAGCTAGGGCTTTTGAGTTGTGAGACCACAAATGACATATTTTCAGGCATTTTTCTTGAATCTTTCAAAGGGGAAAGATCTTTTTAGCTTAAATAAGGCTTATTTTTAATAAAAGCAAACAGAAGGCAGAGGGAGAGATGAAGTGGCTATGTACTTATCTAAGTCCAGGGTCCAGGATTTGAAGAAACCTAGGATTAACCAGTTTGGTCTTAGTGACTTTCCGCCATTCACTGCCAATTCTGCCTTGAAATAAAGGTCATTACAAGCACTGACAAGTATGACCCTCTTCTCCCCAAAATAAGTATAACCGGATTTCTGTGGTGTACGCTTAGCACTCTGTGAGAAGACCAACTTCTGCAGAAAACATTAAAGAACCATCAAGGGCAAGAAATTCCTATAAACTTTTCCATAAAAATATTTCTCAGGATACGAGCCAATTGCAAAATTGAGCACTGAAGAGATAAATTTTTGACGATGTCAAATATGTTGTCCCCAGAAAGGAGATTTCATGTTCCTGATGATGACAACCTTTTGCTATCAGATGAGATAACTCCTCTGTGCCTGAGTCGTAGAAATTGTAGAAGAAGGATTAATAAGGGTTGACATTCATCATTAAAAGGGGAAGAAGTGCTTGGATGGTACAGCCATTTTCAGGCAGAGATAAAAGCTGGATTGTGAGTTATATGAGCAACACAGAATTATACACAACAGTATATACCAGAGAGTGGATTGTGTGTTCTTCTGTGTAATTGACTGCCATCTCATTGATGTGGTCAGATTGGAGTATTATTGCAGGCATATTACAAATCTTTGTTGGCTTTAAGGAAAGGAAACATTTACATTGGCCAGACATTTGGGATAATAAATCAAAAACTCAGCAATCCATTAAAACAATGTAGATAGGAACCTGAAGGCAGATTTCTGGACAAATTTCAGAGCCCCTGTTAGAGCGAAATTAAGCAACAGAAGGGCAGGGAACTTGAGATACTGATGGTGTTATTTCAAAGCCTTCTTTAATTGACAAAAAGGATCTTGTCTCGCTCTGGGTGGGTGCAGAGGCTGTCCTGTCGTCTGCTGAGTTTCTGTCATGCAAAACAACAAGGATGAGACCCCCCCCCAAATGGCAGAGAGTCTCTTTCACCCTCTTCCATGCTCTGCCCATTCCAGTGGGATCAAGGAGAGGTCAGGTCAACAGGGATTTCAGATCATCTAAGAGCCTTGTCATGAAATGGGGCGTCCACGTGGCCAGAAGGATTCAAGGAACATACAAGGGAGCTTTTGGCCATCATCTACATGGCCCACAGCATGCACCAGGTGTGCCATGACTACAGCAGAGACATCTGTCTGAAAGTCTTGAGTGAGATGGCCTTGAGGTGGGGGGAAAGGAAGCCCAGACTCCCACTAGGTGACCTGATAAAGACTAGCGTGTGCCAAAATGAACAGCCAAGCTAGGCCATTCAGAAGGGGACCTCTTCACTGCAGCTCTGATGAGACAGGAGAAGATGGAACAGCAGCTCTCCATGGCAGTGGTGTGATTGGGATTTTTGATCCAAAAAGCCAACGCTGCCTGCACCTGTGTCTGTGTAATCGGAAACTGTTCTGAGAGGGGATAGTGGTACAAGACAGCTTGTCCTTTTGAAGTCTGACCTTATAAATGATTTGCAATGAGCCTGGACCATTTTTACACCCTCCAGGCCAATATTTTGAGGCCCCAGGAACTGACAGTGGAAATTGCATGACTGATTGTTGGAGATTCTCATGGTCATTATTTTTAGATCATCTGTGTGTGGTGCAGTCTGTACCTCGGTTTAGTATGAGTCAGTTGGAATCAGCTATTCCATTATGTTATACAAAAGCTCTTATTTTCTCTCAAAACTCTGGCAATGAATGCACCAGAGCGCTGTCAGCTTCCTTGGCTCTAAGTGATAACTGAACTACATAGTGCCAGAAGTAAAATGCATTATGAAAATGTGCTCAGGGGAAGAAAGGAGCTATAAAAAGTTTTGTAGGTACAACACATGGCACTGCAGCAGACTGGAAATAGATAGGGCTTTTAAGCTGAACAGACTGACAGGAGCTACAGAGGTGCCAGAAACAGTGATGCTACTGTTAAAAGGAACCAAATGCCACATGCAGTTGAAGGTAAATGGTTAAAATTCAGTGTTTTCAATGCTGAGTTAAAATCAATAAGAGGAGTACATAAGGTAAATGCTTAAATCAGTTATAGACTGGATAACAGTACTTGAGGAATAACACTTACTAATAATCTGTTAAGCTCTTGATTTTCTCACAAAGGGTAATTATCAGAAGTGCAAAAAGATCAAAGCAATTGAGGAAGAAGTTGAGGATGTTTTCCTGAGAATAGAGAATTTCCCAATACGCTGTGGAATGCCACTTGATGATTGATGCTTTTTGAAGGGTTCCTATAACCAAAGGGTAGAGTTTAGAAGAGGAGTTTGATGACTTTGTTGCCCTGGGAATCACAGCAAGAACAGAAAAATCAACAGTGTTGATAAGATCACTGGTTCTTGCCAGGAGAAATAAAGAAGAATCAAAGAAAAAAGAAGGAAGGAAGGAAGGCAGGAAGGAAGGAAGGAAGGCAGGAAGAAAGAAAGAAAGAAAGAAAGAAAGAAAGAAAGAAAGAAAGAAAGAAAGAGAGAGATAAAGTGAGCTAGAACCTTGTGCTTATGGATAAGATCAAAGGAAGCTAAATAAATATCAATAAAGGGGGAAAAATCTATTATTTAGAGGAAAGGAAATTCTGGGAGAAAATGCTTCTCTTTTTTTATGCTTGATGTAGAACAAAACTCTGATCTGCATTTATCACTGTTGAATTGCAGAACGTTTCTACTGAAGTATGAAGTCTCTTGACATTTGTTCAAAAGAAAATGAGGGGGAAAACAGTGCTCTTAGAAAGTGATGGCAGGCTCACAGGGGACACACAGATGTACAGAGCAATACCTCCATGTATTTGAAGTCCTAGGGTCTGCCACTGCTTCACAGAGGCCACAGTGTGAAACAGCAGGAATATCTGTGATGTCCCATAAGACAGCCATCATAGCCACATGAAGACTTTTGCCATGGTAAAAGTAGGAAAAAATTTGGGTCCTCAGTGGACAAACTGGACAGAAAGCCTTTTAGCAGATGAAACAAAATAGGAGTTATTTTTTGACCAGGAAAAAATGTAAAAGCCAATAGAGCCTTTTGCTGTGGTGGAATGGGTTCAGGGCAGCTCTGGATGCTCTGGCGCTGGATGGTGTTGAATTTGTTGTGAGACGGAAATGAGCTTAGGCTGCCTTGACTTCAAAGACTTTGATGAAATATCAGGTAAGGCATTGAAATCCCAAAAGACATGACTGTAATGGTCTTATGTATATATGAGAGGCACAAATGTCAATAAATTGATGCTTAGCCAATACCAAGAGATAGTCTAATAACCTGCTAAATGAATGCAAAGGAATATGAAAATGCTTTGTAGTATAAAAAAAAACATATTGTAATAAGAGTGCTTTGTCATTCTCCTGGACACAATTCCTTTAACTCTTCTGACTGCTTGCTTCTGTTGGGAAAAGGAGGTTGGATGATGTAAAAATTAGATTGCCAGCAAGGCTTTTCCTCTTTATGACTATTTCTTTGCTTTTGCTCAAAATGAATATTAATTCCTGCTCTTCATTTCTGCTTAACTAAGTCCAGGTCTGTAATGCGTTCAATACCCAGAGTCAAATCTAAAAAAGGAAACCTCTCCCAGCCCCATGCAGGCATAGAATCGCTTCTTTTGCCCAGATAAAATTCATTCAAATGAAAACTAACATTTTTGAGTCCTGGGACCTGCTACAAAAAGCACTTACCATCACCAGACCAGAGCGCTCAAGGTGCCACAAGGGTGCTGCAAGAGGAGATACAGGTTGACATGACAGCCCATCACACCTCAGCAATTACCTGAACACTGAGCATTGCTAGTTACTTTAGTTAATGATATTGTCATAAGGAGCAGTAATTCTAAATCATATTAATTTGAATTGTCAGTTATTATTATGTCAGGCTGGAAAAGGCAGATGCGGGAAATTGTTCCTTTAACAGACTCTGGCATAATCCAGCTGGAATGACCTATTCCATTAGGCACAGCTCATGCTGTTGAACATGGAAGAGGTAAAACTCAGGCCAGTCAAGGTGACCTCTGCCAGACATTTTGGCTTTGTTCTTGGAATAAGTCAGATGAATGCATGTCTGAGAACAGAATTTCTACCTGCAAAAACAGTGCTTTGCATAGAATAAAAGATGAACCATTGGACTTAGTAGCAATGAACACCATTAACTCTTGCAAGACCACACATAAAATGGAACACGATTTCAGCGTGTAAGCAAGAGAGGATATTTTAACAGCCTGCTTCAGATTTGGAAATATCTTGGGACCTTTCTATTGGCTGGGAGGGAGCCTAGCTTAGACTTAATACTTATTTAGACCCTCCACATGGATCCTGAAAGATTTCCAGACACTTAAAGATTCAGGCTGTTCTCAACAGAAGACGAAAATGGAAAAAGTTCTGTGAGGACCTATCTTAAGAAGGGAGGGGTCATACCCAACTTCTAAGGAGCTAAAAAGTAAGAGAGAGAACTTTTGAAACTCCATGAATGCTTCCATCTTCAAGCCAAAAACATGGGCTCTTTAGGCTGTTGCATGGTCTTGCCACACCCTGAAAAGAGGCAAGATCTGCTGTACAAAATTAGACACCAGCCCTTTAATGATTTTCAAAGGGATACACTCACTCAAATAAGCCCTACTGAACTCATCACTAGGCCAGGACCTAGCAGTTTGGACCCAGGTGTATTGCAAAGCAGAGTACTTGCAGCGTGTCCAGGCTCCATGAACTGGCTTCTCTGTTTGCCAAAAACTGGGGATTGATTTAGTCTCTTTAACCATTCACACAGCAGTTCCTTTATTACTCCCCTGCTCCATTAAAAAAGAGGTGGTCCATATCTTTTTCCCCAAAAAGTTGCCCAAAACATGAGCTATTCGTTTCTAAGAAGAATAAACTCTCCCTGGACAGCTGTTAACAACCATCTCTTAGAGTGTCTGATGCTTTTTTTGTCCTCTTCCTTTAAGCCTTTGGGTTTGACCAACACTGCAGCCCAGTCTTGAAGCTGTTTCTTGTTTCCCATAACTCTTAAACAATATCTTATGACAGATTCTCAGCTAATCTAAACCAGTTTACCTCCATTGACCTCAGAAGGACTAAACTGATAGATACCAGCTGAACACCTCTATCTCATCCAAAAGGTTCTGCCGATTTACACCCACAAAGGTCTGAATCCGTATCTCTCAAATGCCTGCATTGCTTTTGTGATAGAACTTTGGCTGCTTTTAAAGTTCAGCATCCTCTACCCCTTTGCACTCCCCTTCTTAATTGGAGCACAGGTACAAAGTCCATTGGCTTTAGCAGGATCCTGTCTTGAAACCCTTGAAGTATCAGCCTTTTTTATTAATCCTGCCCAGCATCCATTTTCCCTCTTAATGCAAACCTGCATTGACTTAAGCATCTCAAAAACAAAAGCAAGCAAGGAATGGAGGGCTGAAGGGAGGGAAAAAGGGCAAAACACCAACAGATTTGCATCCCATTGGGCTTTGGTTTTGATGCTGCTATATTTGAAGTGTGAAATTATTTCTGAAGGTAATAGCATCTGTTTCTGTGGCACCTCTCTCTTATCCATGGCTGTTCTTCAATTCCACTCCAGTTTCACAGCAATGCCCCTATAGAAATGCATTCCTCTTTCTCCTGTTTGCTAATGACAGTGCTAAATAAATGAAGGAATACATCAATCACTGTGACCAGCTACTTGGACCAGTCATTCCAGTATCCTGCTTCAGCCATTCTCATACCAAGCACTTTATAACAAATATCCAGTTTGGCTGAAAGTCAGAATGTCTATCAGAAAAAAAATAAATGAAGCTACATTATGTTTTACCCAGAAGAGCCATGGATGTCACACAAAAGAAAAAAAATCCATCTTGATGTAAGATGCAGCTTGATAACTTCGTGGGGAAGTTTAAATTACAGGCTACAGTATAGTCTCTGAACTCAGTGAGCCAGGAAGCTCCTTCTAATCATGAGTTTGAAGCAGGTGAAAATCCCCACAGATCTTGGTGGCAGTCAATTTTATTTTACTGCAGGAAAAATGATTTCTGGCCTCATGCCAACCAAGCTCTGCAGCAGTACTCAAGTTTCTAAGGATTAAAATGTTCCTTTCTTTGCAACTGAAATCCTCTTAGAGAAGCAGAATGGCAGGGATGAGAAAGTAAAAGTATCCTACCCATTCCTCCACAAGGCCGTATCCTCATATCCTAGGCTTGAGACAAGAACTTGAGAGTGCAAGGTTTAAGGCTTGACCCTGCCAAAGACATGACCAAGGTCTGGAAGTTAATGAGAGTTAATCCCAGGACAAACCTGTCAGGTCCCAAGCTAGGAAGTGACATTTCCTCTACACAGTGTAGCTTTCATCCCTGCCAACAAATAATATGTGGGAAAGACATCAGCATCGGGGTACTTTGAGGGGTAGCTTTCTTTCTTTTATGAGGTCTCCTATTAGGACTTTGTCTCAGCTAAGACTGTGCCTGGGCCTCCTCGCTCAGCTGGTCATGCATCACACTGTGTTGACACATCAAGTCCAGGGAGGGATCACAAGGCAGAAGAAGGTCTGTGGTGCAACCTGTGAGACAGGAGTGAAATAGTATGAGTCCTGGGACAAGATGTCCTGAAGTCCAATACAGACCAGGCAAGTTTCTTCTCACTTAACTCCAATTTTTGGCACTGTAGAACCCTACAGCTATTCTGGGACAGAAATAGTCACTGTAAGTAATGATCCATTCAACCAAGAAGTGTCCAGTGATATTTTTAGGAATTGAGGGGCAGCTTGCCTGGCCTCGGTCTTCTGGTCCTGAAGGATTTCATCTCCTCCTTGTCTTCCACCTGCTAACCCAGTCTTGGATCCCACAGTGATCTCAGAGAGCACAAGGTTCCTACATATCATCAGTTCAGTCACCCTCTAGATGTCTGCATCAGATGAACTTCTCTCTAGAAAGCTCCATTTTTCTCCACTGACCACAAAAGAAAGGCAAGTGCAACTTGTTCAAATGGAGACATCTACTTTATAGGCATCTAACATTAGCTGTGAAGGATTTTAGGACTATCTTCAATGTAGTTTCCAAGGCCAGGAACTTATGAGCATTCAACCTGGGCCAGGTTCATTCAACTGCTGAAAAAAATGGTTTTACTTTCCCCCTGAGTGCTTATTCCTAGCCACAGTTCCCAGCCCTCTGCCTATGTTGTTATGCAATGATTCAGATGGAGAACTGATCTAACTGAAAGTGATTAGTAATTTGTGTGATCTCATAAGGGATGATTTGGAAATACATGGCTGGGGGTCGAAAGGAGGGCAGGACTGTTTTTTGCAGTAATTGCATGAGCAATTACTACAATAAAAAATAAAACTGCAAATAAAAATTTGCTCTGTAGCAAGTAAGAAAGCAGAGCTCAAGCGTGCACTGTTGGTTAAGATCAGTCTCTGAAGCCAATTCAATAGGATCATTTTCTGAGTTTCTGCTTGCACAAGGAATCACAGGATCTTCCCTTCCCTGTAGTTCACAGAGTGGCCTGTCTCCCAGCAGGTGGTAAAATAGCATTCCCTCTCTCCAAGCTCCTGAGATAGAGCAGGCCCCCTTGGCCGGTGATTCAACTCAGAGAGTTGCCAAGTAAGAGATAAGATGCAGGCAGGAGGGAAGGAAAGGGGGAGGAAGCTATGAGAAGGAAGAGATAAGAAAAGAGTAAGCAAATGCACTTCCCACACAGACCTTCTCGAGCACATCTACAGTACCAGAACTCCATGTCATGGGGCAAGGGGCATCTCCCAAGCAGAAGAGAATATGGGCAGACGTGGTGGCGAGAGGAGAGGTACACCGTAGCTGCATCTGACACCTGGGGCAGCATGCATCTTTCTTCAAGGCTTATATACAGAACGGCCCTCTCCACACAACTGCCTTTCTGTCTTCAGTTTATAAAGCACTTTCAGTTGGGGTAGGCCACAGAATACCCAGAGAGTTTAAAGTCAATAAAACCACTAGATCAACTCATCCAAACTCTTCATCACAAGCCACAGATGACAACACTATGGAAGAGCTGCAACAGTGTCAGATCAGCTTGAGTTTCACACTGAGCATGGCTACGGCACCCTTAGGTCTGCCATACCCCAACAGGAATAGACGGCAAACCTGTAAAAAATATTCAGCAACAGAGCCCCCTGCCACCTGAAATCCAAGGGAATGTCCAAGTGCTAATCAGTTGCTAATGATCTCTGTCCTAAGGCATGGAGCAGAGTGACAGGTTCCTTCTGAAAAAAAAGACTGTTGTTTGTTTCCATATCAAAAGAAGCCTGTTCAAAGAATGGTAAGAAGAGCAAGGGGACTCTCACCTAGGAAAAATCTTGAAAGGAAACACTGAAAGAATTAAGGCTATTTTGAAACACTCAGCTCTGTGTGAAAGGCCTCATTTTGGAGGCAGTGATACTGCTGGGGTACCCCAGCGACGTTGCTAGAGACTGGCATGGGAGGAGAGGAGGCAGCCCACTGTGCAAGATGTTTGCAACAACATGGAACAACCCAGATAAACTGTAAATGTGGGGTTCACATAAGCATCCATATAGTGAAGAAAAAAAAAGTGTTTATTTGAACATGCCCCCAGTTTTAAAACTAGTACCAGCTTGAAGAGGCATGAAACTGTGTTAAATGTTCTCTGACTGCATACAATGGACCACCAAGGTCTACATTATGGAGGATGTGGAATTTCTAGAGAAGTCACTTAATGTAAATCAACTCCATAAACTGAAAAAGAATAATATCTTATCTCTGACAATGGCCAGAAACAGAGGCCTGCAGGAAACTATAGAAATAAGGTGAGCACAAGATGAAAGTCTGCAGCTCAGGAGCATCTTAAGCTGGATGTAGTGTCCTATTTAACAGCCCTGCACGATTTTTACCTTTCCTAGATTTGTCTACCTGTTGAAACCCTTTAAACATTTAGCATCCATGCTGTCTTTGACAAGTTTCATAGCTTAGCTATGCTTTGTATGAAAAATTATCTCCTTTGCTTTCTTCTGAACCTGCTACCCAGCACTTCTATTTGATTGCAGAAGTGCTGGTAGTGCAAAAGACAATGAGGAATAGTGCCCTAGTCACCTTCCTCATGCCGTTCAGGATTTTATTAGCCTGCTGGAGCAGGGTCAAGCACAGTGCATTCCACACCTTGCCCAACTTTCCATCACCCAGCTGGCTCACAGGCAGGTTTTATGAGTATATTTCATGGTATTCTAATAAACCAGTCATACTCAGGTGCAAGGAAACCCCTAGTTCTCTGGAGGGCGCTTTCTAGCTGGGACTGAGGCTATGTTTGCAGAAATACAATATGGAAAGTCAGGAGACCAGAGCTTGAGAGCAGTTTTGGGTCTTGACTGTGAGAACAGAAATAGCCACGATTGGAAAAGGCAGGACAACTCATTTAAGGCTAGATCTTCATCTCTTTGAGCTCACCATAAAACTCCCACTGACCCGAGTGCTGAACAAAAGTAGTCTGAAGTTCAAAAGAGTGCATGGATTTGATTTAGAGCAGGAATTCTGTCCTTATAAAAAATTATGGCAATATCTCAAGTTCTTGCCTCCCTTTTCTGTGTTATCCTCACCACATCAGTGGCTGGACTGCAGGGTCTCACACCAGTGGGTGAGGTTATTTTTCAGATGTCAGATACATGAAAACTTCTCATCTTGTGCTATGAAATCAATGATGCGATAAATTAATTTAGACTCTTTCTGTGGCTGGAGGAAAGGAAACTGGATGAAAGAAGAAAACAGGACTCTCTGTTGTTGTTTTGTTTTGTGGTCATTGAGGTTTTTGTATTTGTTTTATACTACCCTTTAAGATTTTGATGCAAAAGGTTGAAATGTGGAGATAGTTCATACAAAGCACATGTTTACATAAAAGAACATACTGGATTTTTCTTTCCCCATCCTTAGTCTCTCTCCCTGCTGTGGAATGAGACAGTAAGAGCCAGAGGATATCAGTTAGTAGCACACCAATACACACACAAAGGCAGGGTAAAATGCTCACCCCTTTTTAACACCCCTTTCAATGCCTGAAGGTCAAATCCCACATTTCCAAACATGCAGAAATCTCACAGAGGCCCCTTCTTGTAGGAGCAAAGTTGGAGGAAGAATTTTGGCTTCAATCCTGTGTCCTGAAAAAGGAGCTGCCATTGGTTTAGTACTTTCTACAGGTCTTGAACAGAGTTCATGTCACCTAGGATAAGAAGAGTTCTGGATATCAGTTCTGGGACAATATAATCTCTTCTTCTGCCTGCTGGGTCCTATAGTTTCAGCAGAAGTTCATCAAACTTGAGAAGTTTGGAACAAACTATGCTGGACTCAGTGAATGAGCATGTCCCAGTGTAATGTTGCCTGGTTAGAAAATTTCTCTGTTTTTTCTATTCTCATTAGAACAGCCTTCCGCTGCCAAGCAAATACTGTGCATGGGAGGCTAGCTGCTCCTATATGGATGGTCTAGAAAAACTCCCCCTGTTTCTGTGACAGAACTAAACCTACAGCAAAGGGAAATTGCATAATAGCTGTAGGTCTATTGACAGGACAAGAACTGCCAAAGATATCCCTATCTAAAATCTTCAGAGTATGACAATTACCCACACTTGGCAGCCTAAGATGAAGAGATCATATTTCTTCCAGACCTCCCACTAAAATATGCAGCAACCCCACATGAGGCTGTGTTTTTTATTGGGAACCCTTTGAAGCCATTCATCTTGCTACATATGAACTCTGACATTATTATTCCTTGTAAAAGGACAGGGCAAGGAAGGCAAATATCTTCTGACAATGACAGTGTTTCTTTATATTTTGGCCTTATAAGCAACCCCGAGTACCAAAAAAGTCAATTACCACCACAGTTCAGCTGTAATCACTGCGGAAGGACCCTTTTGATAATCGTGACTATTATGGCAATGACACTGGGAAAGTCAAGCACTTCATGGTGCAGAGGGACCTCCAGGAGCAAACAGAAGACTCTCCACCCTGCTGTAGGTGCACAGTCAGAGTTGCTTACATCTCACCTCTTGGACTTCCTCTACAATCAACAGAAAAAAGTCAGATGAGTCCTTGATTTAAGTATCTGCTTTAGGATCACATGCCAAGGCTATACCAGCAACATTGACTGATACAGTTGCTTAGTCTTGGGAATGTAGTGATACTCAAGATGCTCCGGGGTATTCCACCCAAATTCCAGCTGCTGTTCCGAGAGGATGTAAGGCTTTCATACATACTGTACATACAGTACATACATATCTCCCAGTTCCATGTGGAGATCTCAGATTTCCTAGGAAGTGTCAAATGCCAAAAAAAAAAACAAACCCTGTGCTTAGGGAACTGTATTAAGTCCATTCACCATACAGTGACATCTACATCTGATCTCACTTTACACTGAATGGAAATTCAGCAAGCACTTAATGAAGTGAACAGTGAGAGTCTCTTATTCTACATATTAGAATTACGAATACTACATATTCTTATTCTAGCAGTTGTCCAAACCAATCAGATAAACTGAAGGCTGTCAGTAAAGAATGTGTAGTGTGAAACAACCTTACACTGGGAATGAAGACAAGAAAGCAAGGCTTCCAGTTCTCATTTTTTTTAATTAGATTTACATTAATCAATAACTAATGTTAGGCAGATTTCACACAAGGATAAAGGCTAGGATGCAAACTGTCAGTTCTTGGCACCAGTGTTGTTCCTCTCTACTGTTTAAAGAACCTTTGGGAATCAGTAGCTTCCTCTCACCTTTTCTGTGGGTTTATAATTTGGAAGCCACATCAGTCAAGATTAAAAAATGAACAGAAATACTCAGGCACTTATCTTTCCCTTAAAATAAGTAGGAACCCTGATTCTTTACTGAAGTGTCTTTGTGAACCCAGTCCAGATACACTTCAGTGCCTGATCTGTCTTGTTTCAGCCTAGACAGCTTCTCCCAGACCTGATTCTATAGACCTTCCAGCTAGTCAAAGCTAGAATGGGATCTTGGGGGGGAAGATGAAACAAAGGCTGTGTTTTGGACACCAAAGTGTTCTGGGGAATATCAGCTGAGTCTACTTGCAAACTTATCATCAAGTCGCTACCATGACATCCTTAATAAATGTGCCAGAGACCAAAAAGCTAACAAATACACAAATGTGACACCTCTGTGTCATCGACAGTATGTCTAATCATGTTTGAATGATTGGTTGTTCATTGCTGACCCCATGCTGTTTGCTTGTCCTAGGAGGGACTAGGAGATACTACTGAGCAAGTCCACAGCCTTTCTCTGTTCAAACTTGTCCTGAAAGGTCCAGCTTGCCCTTAGTTGAGTTGCCAATCTCCCACAAACACTGTGGAAGCCCAGGTTCATTCACTGACTGTTGCAATTATTGGTTTTCCGTTAAACCTTGTTTCAAAGACTTAAGCTACCATCTACTTAAAAGAATAGTGACTTAATCCCTTTGTGTTTCAAGTCCCCAGCTGGGGACTGAGGGTGATGCTACACTCACTGTTCAGGAATTCATCAGAGATTGTTTTTCTGAGCCCATGCTTTTGCAGCACCTGACTCAGCAAAGCCACCGGGTGCTAATATAATGCAAACAACTACTGGCAATAACGAATGATAAATAGTTTGTTGTCTTTCTTTCCCTTCCAAGAGCTGTTTATTCAATTCTGAATAGTTAAGTAAGAATACTTGAAAGAAAAAACAGACATACATTACAAGTCAGCCAGCCATTTCAACCAAAAGGATTAATGCCAAAGCTGAATCTGTCAGTCTATCATTATTTCTCACTTGATTAATCCAAACCCCATCAAAGCTTGTTCAAAGCCTCCCACTGACTTTCATGGGGTTTGGATCAGCTGTTTTGCAATTTTCCCAAAGCAAACAAAACCAGCATGATGAAAGAAATGTGAAGAGAAAGCAGAAGCATGGAGACCAAAGCTAGACATTGAGCATCTCCTAATCAGGAAGCAACTTTATCCCAAGGGATCCCAAAAAAAAAAAAACCAACTGTTTGGAGGTATGAACAAATTCCAGAAGACAGGATAGAGCCTGTTGACTCATAAGTGAGGAGGGCCTTGTGCATTTCTTTCCCGATGGTAAGCACAGGGTTGATTTTCCCTAAATGAAAGCCTGTGCTTAGAGGCAGTTACCAGGATCATCAGAGGAGCTCTTAGCTCTCAACTTCACTTGTTGTCCGGTGGCTTTGGTACAGATCTTCTGCAGGACCCTGGTCACATCTGCCAACCTTCTGTAGGCTTCTTGTATGCCTTGAGTATACGGATATACCTTGGGCATAGGGACACAGGATGCTAATTTGTGGGCAGCCAAATCACATGCCATATATGTCAGTGAGACGCATGGTAACTTCTCCTGTGTGTGTTTAAGACAACTGATTGGGGCTGTGATCCACCAGTTCAGGAACCACAGCCAAATGCACACACAGAGAATCAATCGCCTGCCTTTATAACAGCATAACACCTAAACTGAGTGAATGTATCAGCTGCTCTACACAGTCCTTAATGAAAGATGGAAACCCAGCTAAAACATCCTCAGAGTTTCTTCTGTCACTTTGTAGCATGAGAAGGTCACACACATAACACAAGCTGGTTATTTTGGAACTCATTACCTAATAAAGATGAATTACTCATGGAACTGGAATTTGGTGGTTTCTGAGGGGTCAGTGATCATAGCCTGATAACAGTCCTTGTAGGAAAATGGAAGGGTCTCAACCTATCATTTATATCCCTGGTACTTCTGAAAGGCCTCTTGTCTCTGGCCTGGAAAGATTAATGAGTAAAATAGATTCAGAGGAGAAAAAGCAGATAAAAAATGTACGTGAACTCTGGGAGTTTTTTATTAGATATCTAAAAAGGTGTGATTTTACAAGGACAGATGGTAAAGTAAAACCAGAAAGAGTCAGAAAATCAGTATAAAATAAATGAAAACAAAATCAAAACAAAGAACAGAAGTGGGAGATTTTGAGGTGCACAGAGGTAAATAATGGAATTTAAGAGCCTGGAGGATTCTTGTCTCCGAGGGCTTATTTGAAAGAGCTTTTAAAGTAAGTCTGAAGCAAAAAGTTTGGGGTAGAAGGAGTAAAACTATGCCTAATAATATAGAAAAGACAAAGCTGCTCAGTAGCACTGAGGAAGATGAATGACCACCTGGAGAAGAAGTAAGATCACAATATAATAGGGATTTAAAGTAACTACTCACACTTCCAGTGACCAGACGAAGGGAGTACATGCAATCAGTTGTGCTGACCCAGAGGAGCAGAGGCAATATGTTAAAATACATAATACCTTCATTTGCAGCAATCTGACAGTTTCCAGGGTCCCAGAGTAATACCTCACCAACTGGACCATCCTTCCCCTCTTCATCCATTAGTATCAATAAGCTTATCTGTCTCCCTTTTTTCTCCAGACCAGTTTTATTTGACATAGTATTTACATTTTCATCACAAACATTCTTTTCTCTTTAAGAAAGTACTTGCATTTTGTACCAAATTTTCCCTTTTCTTGCTGCACAGCAAAGAGCGGGAATGGAGCACAAGTCATATTTCACTTATGCAGATGTGCTGTCTGAAAATGAAAACCATCTCACAAATAATGGCACTTTTCAATCACAATGCATTTGCACATTGGGTAAGGAACAGAAGAGTGTAGAAATAAGCATAGAGGTTGCTTTCTGAGACCAAAACACTACAAAGTGCTTTTAAAAGTGAATCTAGCTAGAGTAGTGCTGCAGCAATCAAAAAACCAGAATTTGTTTCTGAAAAGGGCAAGGCTTAACAGAAAAAGCATACTTGTAGCTAAAGGGACTGAATCCATACTAGCTTTACATTAACTGGTGCAGATAGATCAGTGTCAATAGAGTGACCCAGATGCGATTCTGGATATGCTCTGGAAAGCATATGTGCATGGGTGTTGCACACCAAACATGCAAAAACGTCATGGGAGGCTGGTATTCCAGTAGGTAGCCAGTGCACCACCTCCACTGCAATTACCATTAGTACTAAGAGGCAGAATGGATCAAAACAAGCCACACTGCTGTAATACACTGGCTGAGTGAATGTATCTCCTTCCTTGGCCAGCTCTTCAGGTAAAGCTTGGCAAGGCTGGAAGGATATAGAGAAGAAGGAGTCACTAAATATGTGCTGGTGTTGTGGGATGATTCCCTAGAAGATAATTTTGCCATGCACTGAGAGAAGGATACTTGATGATGGTCTAAGTCATCGCTAGTGGCAGCTGAACCACTTGTGCCATAAGGTGAGGGAATGTAATCAAGTGCCCTGGAAGTGCCTCACCAGCTGAGGACTGAAGTGTATTGCTCTGCTGCCTGTGTAAGCATTACCCTCTGAGCAGTGAGAGTTCAGGCAGCAAACTGAGTATAAAAATAATACAAAGAAAGAGGATGTTGCAGCCAATGGTTTCAAGAGCTCTTTCTAAGTGATTTCATATTTGGACTTTCTGCCTAAGATGTTTTAATATCTTAGGGTGAAGTATCAGGCTAAGCAAGCCAGTGATCCAAATTCCTCCTAAGTCTGTGACTCAGTCTGCCCCGTGGACGACATACCTCCAAAGATGTAGAGCCAGACAGAGGGAAACACTAGGCGGAAGAATGTATGTGGACTTTTGGCTATTTGATTCTGGACCAAGGCACTGAAGAATTACCAATTCTTAAGCTTTCACAAGAGACAGTTCTCCCTACAACTTTTCTTAGAGAAGCAAAACTTTCTTTCATGTATTTCCTTCACACTGTAGATTCTTCCTGAATTGTGCTTTCTTTACCACTACCCTGGCTTGAAATCTGGCTTCAAAAAACTGAATAACTGATTATTAGTCTCCTTCTAATAATTGGAAAATGCTTGCTCCTTATTCAGGTTGAGCAGTAATGTGAATCCTGAGCATCATCAACAATGAGATGTTTTCAGAAGTTACCACCTGCCACGGCTATCCGTTGGTCGTTCGAAGTGCATTTACATTGGGCTAGGACCACACGTAAGTACACATCTGTTGCAAAACCTCAAAGGATGCTGGTAATCTCTCATTATGTGCTAATTCTATGCCTTTTGATCTTGTGGACATTTCTCTGCAGCTTCATGTTTTTGGTTATTCCTTTCTCACTGAAACAGTGTTTCACCTCATCAAATTCACCCTATTCATATGTTAAAACAAAATCTTTTTTTCTTTCCTACCCTTGAATAAATCACATAAGAAAAAGCCTTCAAAGAGAGTTCGGGATAGGAAAGATGAGTCCAAGATGGCCAGAGATTTCCAGAGCTACGATATTCCTATGAACATCTCTCATGGGTTAAAGAAAAAAGCTATTTAACACTGCTGTCAGAACATGAAAAAATGAAAGTTGTTGCAAATCACCTTGAAATCACATGAATCCTCCCAGGGAGTGAGGAGGCTGGAGCTAAGAAAGCATGACTATTTGTCCTGCCAGTGGGGGAGTCCGTGGTGTGGGTAGGAGCCACATTCAAAGCAGCTAGCGGAGACAGAGGAGTGTTTTCCTTCCTGAGCTCCTGGGACAATTCTTTGGAGGCCTTAAATGACTGGTACAAAGTGAGTGCTCTGGTCAGTGGGATTGCTGAGCTGTTTGGGTGTATTTATCCCACAGCCTGACCCTCTGCCAAGCTTTATCCCTTATTATGGCTAAGGCATAGCTGTGTAGTGAACCATGACCACATCCATACAGCCACAACTACCATCCAGGACTGAACTTAAGGTCTTTGAAACTGCAAACAGGCTCTCCTACCACTTGAGTTATGGAGCAACCAAAGGCAAATATATGTAGAGAAGATAGACTTGAGCACTTAGAATATAAATATTTTCTGTGCCAGACCCTGTAAATTCGTCAGAGTGAGGTGTTGCACCTATGTGTATTGCAGTCCGGAACAGGCTGAAATTGTGCCAGTTTGGAGTATTTGGAGAATAGTTCATATCTATCTTCACTCTTTGGGTTAACACAACCTAAGAAGAACCAATTTGATAAACAGATTCATGCAGAGATCCAACAGAAGCTGGTGGTGTTTAAGCACAGATGTGAAATCAAACAAATGCTTTGCTGAAGTGGAGTTTTTCTTCTGAGCAAGATGGTCATACAAACCTTAACAAAGTTTGGCAAGGTAGTCTCTTTGGACCACAGCTGAAGTTGCAAAGCTGTAGGGACATTTTCTACCAAAGCTGTTGAGGATGAATAAGCATGACTGAGTTGGGAAACCCACAGGACCAACAGGTCTTCCTGGATTTGACACCATTATGAGCACAAACAAGAACTAACATATGCCGACTTTTTACACAGCTTCCCTCACTCTCATAACTTCTGTTCCCACTATCCACAGGAAGCAAGACCAAACTCGACAATGTCTCTTGGTTTAAGCTAGGCATGTTTACAATTTCAGATGCAGCAAGATACGGCTTGACCTTAGGTTAACTTTAAATGAGTCTCCTACTATAGTAACATCTTTTTTTTTTTTTTTTTAAGTGCCCAAAAAGGAAGCAAACTCAACAAACTTCTAATACTTTGTCTTTTCCTGATGACGTTCAGTGCAAAGACAAATCAATGCAATGCCTATCACATGAGCCTATTATATGACCTGCAGATAGAAAAAAAAGGTTGAGGATACTGAGTGTTGCAAAAAAACCATCTGTCCCACGGTACTGGTTTCTTCTCCATTCCTCAGAGATTTTTTGTGGATGGAGAAAGCTCAGAAATCTTCATATTCAAGAAGGGACTCATTGATAACTTTTATATAGCCTAAATGTCTGCATGCACATTGCACTGCTCATCACATCAAGAGCAGTAAACACAACCTGCTTGAAAATGGACTGGTTTTTGTTTTGGCAGGAGAATAAGTTGGTTAGCATTCACTCTTGGGCAAGGGGAGAAAAGGGGTATGCAAGCAGGCTGTGATTTCAAACAACCTCAATGTGTCTGCAAAGTGATCCCATTGACGCAAATCCTGTGTTTTGCAGTGCAAGTGCCACTTCAGTCTATCAGACTGTATCAGAGTCCACCAGGCAAAACATGTTTGTTTCCCTATTCAACTGCTCGTTACTGGTCTGCAAACTGAAATTAGGAAAATCCAGTCAAGGCAAGAGATTGAGTTCAGTATCTCTCCTCTGACAGTGGGCAGTGAGGGAAGTGTGGAAGCAAAAAGACGAGGCTAGAGCTGCATTTCCCATGGCTGTACCCTACCAGTTTTGGGAGGTCAGGACCTTACGACTATCTAAGTCACTGGATTTATGTTCCAGGAGTTTCTCTAATCCCTTTTTAATCCCATTTATGAAGTTGCTTTCCATAACATTCTGCCTTCCAACTACACATCTGAAATACTGCAGATGTCCTTCCTGTCTTTTTCTGGGGACACTCTGAGCCCATTGGCTGCATTTTGCCTTCAGTCTTTAAAGAAGTCTTGCAGAGATCTTACCCTTTCGCCCTGGCTCTTGGCCTCCATCTATTTTTGTAAAGAGAAAGCCATTTATTTCCATTATTCTAAGATTGCAGTCTGACAAAAATTTGAAGTCCACACTGCTGCCAAAAGGAGTGGTCCTCTCTCCCCTTCTTGTGCCATCAGTATGACAATACAGTGAGCCAGATGAGGAGATTAGTCTGGCTGAAAATTAACCTACTAATTTAGTCCATCTCACTACACAGCATTGCCTGAACTGGTGAAGGTACAAGACAGAAGAGTGAGCGCACTTTGTTAAGAAGAGGAGAGAGGGTGGGATCATTTTTTCTTGAGTAAGAAGCAAGCCCTTCCATGATGAGACTGCATGCTGAATCCATCTCCCTGCCTCCAATACCTCTTTTCCATCATGACTTTTTTAGTAAGTCCAAAAGGACATGGAGTCCCAAGCCTTTCCCTCCTGGAAGCCATGAAACTACCAGCTGTCTGTAGCCTGAAGGTCAGTGTTCTCTAAACAAGATAGTTTTAGCTAGCAACTGGAAAACAGCCTTGTATCAAAAATTACTGTGGGAAGCTATCACTGCATTTGCAGTCTGACTTACTGCTCTATCCCCCAGCAACATCCCATCATTCATTTTTCTTTCAGTGCTAAAGAATGTGGTTGGCCCATGCCTTTACAGCTAAGATAGCCTTTTCTAGTTGCAACCCCTGCCTGCCTCAGCTGTCAGTCACTGCTGAAATCAGGGTGGTATTCTTTGGTAAGCCAAAGTTGTGCTTTCTTTCCTTTGTATGGAAGGGCACCTTGCCACCATTTTTATTTTTATTTTAGACAATGACTTCTTTCTGAGCACTTCAGCAGGAATCATCAGAAGGCACTGCCTCACACAAAAGAAGAACGTGGCCAGTCATTTTTTCCAGGAACCACAGAAGCCCAGATACCACCAGTGAACAGCCTCTGGGTGGAGAAGTGGCTCTCAGCTCCTGCAGAGCTCTGCACTCACTGGCTCTGTCTATGGTAGTAAGCTAAGTATTCACGGACCGTGCTCGGAGGCCAACTGGCAGTAATGGCTCTGTGTGAATATTATTAAGCTGTGTTACTCCCCCAAAAAGTGATTTCTGCTTCCAAACTGCCTTTTGGAAAGAGTTTCTGGCCCATGCACAACCTGGAGAATAGCATGGGCTAAAAGCTGTTCCCAATGTACATTTGCATGTACGTATGCAGGCAAGGCATCCCAACTGGAGGGGGAAAAACCTAGTGGTAGGACTCATGTCATGATGTTGCAGTTGCCTGCAGGGCCCCGAGACATTTTATATGCCAATTAATAGTAACTGAGAGCCAGAAAGTATCTCAGCTTTTCTGAGAGGGAGGAGGGACTGACTTACTGGAATTATTTACAGCACTTCAGCCCATTTTCCTGAGGTAAAGTACAGAAGGTGTTTCTTGTACTCCAGGAGTACAAGAAATCGAATTGATGTACCAAAGGACAACAGTTTACTCCCTGTCCGTGTTGTATCTTTCTCTCACATTGTTTTAAGGGACTGTCACATGCACCACCTGGAATAGTTCAATGACATGTACCTTCATGCACCATTTTGAGACACAGTATGCACATTCTAACAAGTGACTAGACACAAACTGGGAAGGCTATCCTTTGACCCAGTCTTAGCCATATAAAAGTTCAGGGTCCACCCCACCTTGTTGAATGCTCTCTTTCTAAAACAGTGGAAAAAGAAACCATTAGTTTAATATGCTTTTTCTCACCTGCCTTAGCTCCCTCTCTTAAAATAGCATGAAATTCCTTCCACACATTCATGCTATACTCCCTGTTCTAGCAGGAGAGCTTAGATGTTTCATTTAGATTAAACAATTAAGGTACAATTAATCTCTCTTAAGGTCAAAAGTCTAAAAGACAAGTTGTCCAGTCTTACGAGAGTCATCTAAGACTGGACAGGTTAATAATTGTCTTCTGAAGATGCCTATTTCCCTTTTTTTTATCATGAAGGGAGCCAAGGTGATGAACTTGGAATTAAATATCTAATGTCTGCATATCTACCTTAGGTAAATAGATCTCTGTGTGTATGCACAGTAGCTGGCATGATAAATCACAGCAGAGTCCTCATTTTTCCTATAAATTATTGAAATACTTACAAATACCAGGAACTGTGCACTTTGTAGTCCTTGGCTTGGGGATTTTGGCTGGCTTTGAGCCAAGTTTTCCCAAGTCTGGTGCAGCAGGACTGCGTAACTTCAACATAGTTCTGCTGGGCAATAAATGTCAAGGTGTGAGTGCTTGAGAAACGACCATGTATGATGAGAAAAGTAAAAACACAGACAAAAGTGTAATTCGGACCATAAGCAGCTTAAATTGAGATAAAATAAGGCAGGGTGAATCTCAGTTGATACATCCTATGAACAACGCAAGCCAGTTGAGCAACTTCATATCTTCTGTAACTTTCCCAGGCTAGGTGGGTGATTGAGTCCCCCACTAAGAGATGGCACAAACCAACTTTGCAGAACATATTTTTTCCTAGCATGTAAGACCTTTGCATTGGATAACCTGCCAGGGACTTTTACTGGGTGAATGAAGACACCTATGCTCATGCAGTAAGAAATGGCTTTTAGCTCTGGACAGCTATAGGGAGTGGGGATTATCTTTTCATGGGATCCCTTTCAACATGCATTCCTACTAAAGGACACTCTTATTTCCTTTCTCCCTCTGGCATGGTATTGCCTCCCTAACTCTGCAGTGCCATGGGTCAGTCAGGATTGGTTGGTGGAGCGCAGCCCAAGGAAAACAGCAGGAGATGTTCTGCACAGTTGCTCCAAGAACATAGGCAAACAGAATCACGTTGTGAATGCAAGAGACTCGGCAACTGTAATAAAACAGAGAAACATGCTCTGTTCCTCACCTGCAGCTATTTTCTTTGCTCCTGATGAGATTTCAGAAATTATTTTTTTGAATGCAGATATGTAATTTATATTAATAGCTACACTTGAGCTATTCACTTTTCCTATACCTTTCATAGTCCGTAGACAGAAATAGGCTTCTCAAAGACACAGAAGAAATATGTAAAATGAATCAGATTCCTACAGATCCTACAAATTCCTATTTCTAATCCTGCAAGTTCCTATTTCTCCCCACAGATTATAAAAAAGCCTTAGTCATTAGTCATTAGCTCAAATGGAGTGACACTGTAGATGTCTGAAGTTGGATTAAATTAATCCCACCTGTAGTCTCAACTGTGTAGCCACCCCTTAGCATCAAGAATGATCTCTACCAGGCAATTCACCTGAGCTGTCTTAAACATCTATCTTAGCACAGTATGAATACCCTTGAGAAGCACCTTCTACCTGTCCTGACTTTTAAGACATTTTCTGCAGCTAGATCTGGATAAACAACTGCTTGGACAGTTCTAGTTATGAACCTCCTGCCCGATGTACTTTTCCAGTCCTACCAATGCCACAATCAAGAAAGATGAAAAGATATAAAAATAGCTACATGAAAAAGCTCCTGGGATGACCGTGGGCAGGGATGGCCTGTTTTGTCAGGGGTGATTAATGCTATGAATATATTATCTTTGAGTGCATACTAATGATCGCCCTGTTCTTTCCATACCAAGGGGCATGGTTGGAATCTTAGGTTATAGTGTCCCAGCCAAAAAACTGGTTAGTCCCCTCAGAGAAAAACAGCATGCAAACTGCATGCACAACTAGGAGACAAGGACACAAGAGCAAAACAAAGGGTGTGCCAACATATCATGCTTAGTCCAGCAAAACAAATGTTGAGTGGGAATATAAATACATGAGAGAACTGCCACCAGGAAAGGAGTTATTCATTTACGCTGAAAGTCATTATTGGCACAGGAAGAGAGGTTAAAGATTGACCCAGCATAAACTTAGGCTGGAAATCCAAAGGCAATTTTGAGTGACTGGAGCAGTTTGGTTCCACTCTAGGTGATACTGAGTCACAATGTGACCAATGAATAACTTCCTTCATCTTAAATAGGGTCTTGAGCGCATTTGGCTGACATATGGGAAAGAGACAGATGTTATTTTGTTTGGATAAGACTTTTGGAGATCTGTAAATCAAAAATAACATCCATGTTATTTGAATTTGGTTAAGCAAATCTTGTGTTTAGTCATCAGGCAAACTAGATTTTGGTCAATCTCTGCCAGCTGCTTCACATCTTATTTTACCAACAGACCTGAAGAACAGTACAAATTTATGTGTCTTTAAGTACGTTCTTGCTCCCTGCAGTGGAAGGTACAGAAGAGTTCAGCCTCCAGCTCAGCAGACCCAGAAGTAAATCCCTGTCATGCCTCTGGATCCCTTTGTGTCCTTGACCAAGTCCCTTTCGTCTTTGATCAACCTTATCTACCTGTACAGACGCAGCCAGAAGAAAGGCACAGGTTAAAATTTTCTGAAGTGTTTGAAGCTTTCACACTATCATTGAAATAACAAGGCTATATCCTCAATTCTAGGGGACCTCAACATGTAACCGTCTTCGAGGATCTGTCTTCTCTCTGTTTCCATTTTGGCCATGTTTTTGCTGACAGAATTGAAAGTGGGAGCACACAAATCATAGAATCATAGAATTATTAAGTTTGGAAAAGACCTCTAAGATCATCAAGTCCAACCCCCAACCCAGCACCCCCAGGCCTCCTAAACCATGCCCTGAAGTGCCACATCGACACATTTTTTGAACATCCCCAGGGATGGTGACTCCACCACCTCTCTGGGCAGCCTCTGCCAATGCCTGACCACTCTTTCAGTGAAGACATCTTTTCTAATATCCAATCTAAACCTCCCCTGACACAGCTTGAGACCATTTCCTCTCATCCTATTGCTAGTAACTTGGGAGAAGAGACCAACACCCACCTTGCTACAACCTCCTTTCAACAACCTTCCTTGTACCTGCTCACATATGCCGGCTGCCAATCAGCCTACAACAGAGGAGTCTTGTGAAACCCAGTTTGTGATATTAGTGCGGTCTCAGCTGCATCCTATTCCTACCCCTTTTGCTACAAATTTCAGATTTTCCCAGGCATACAAAAATCTTGATAGCAGCCTGCTTACAATTACCTGTTCATTCTTCCAGTCATTCTCTACTTTGCCCCCTGTCTGTATTGTCCAGGACTAGAAATATGCCCAAAAGGGAAGACAAACCTGATGTTTTAAAGGACACTTGTGTATCACTGCAAAAGAACCTGGGGTGCATCTAAACGGTGGGCTCGAGGTACAAGAAGATCTGATGTGGCTGTATGCTACAGACAGCAAATAACAGCTCATTTCAGCTAATATGTTATACCGGAGCAGCTGCAAGTCGAAGACTAAATAAGAGTGTAGACATCCATTTTGTCCAAATCAATAGCTAAGATTCACCACATCTCACTTCAGACAGTGATGCTGGGATTCAGCTCCAGATTCATGCACCATGTTCAAGGCTCACTGTTACAGCTTTATATTGTCAGTGGTGGGAAATCAGCACTTCCAGGTGTCATTTATCTGACCTATCCTAGATGTCTACTTTATGAAGATAAAAGAAAAGAAAAAAAAAAACAAACCAATTTAAAACCCCCACTAGAACACATAAACGGATGGAGTCATGCTCAAGTAACTGAGCCAAGAGAAGGGACAAACTTATTACTGGGAATGTTCTGCTTGAAAGATTCTCTTCTCCCTATTACATTTAAAAATTATTACATTTTAAAATGTAATAATGAGTAATGAGAAGTTGAAGGAAGGGCAAAACTGTTGGTAGTTTTATGCATTAAGAAACCATGACTCACACGACATATGAGTTATATTTCATACTTATTCTGAGAATGGACCATTTTGTGATCCTGTGGCTGGTTCTGGGTCTTCTAGATGAATTCCTGACTAGGTTTTCACTTTACTGGATACCCATTAAAATAGCATTTATAGTTCAATTAAGAAAAAAAAACCCTCTCTATTAAATTTTAAACTACTTTCCACCACTCCCAATCCCTTCCAAGGATAGTTAAACTTTATCTGCGAAAGAGAACTGAACCACAGTTCATCTGTGAAAAGCCAAACATAAAATAAAATGCTGTAACAATTAATATGACACATTGTTTTTTAAGGTGTCTGGAGTTAGCAGTGCTTCTCTAGGTCAGATTATGCCAAGAGAGGGTCTTCAGAAGAACTGGTCTCGCTTTCAGTTGTGAGTTAATCAGGGTGGTTTAGAGGGATTTGATCCACTTCCATTCTACTTCTCTATGCCACAATTTGCTCATTCTGGAAAAATGTATTTGCTTGTGGCTTCTGAATATTCAGCAACACTGTCTGGATGTTCAGTCCACAGGACCATGGGTACTGGTCGCATGCAGTTGACCTACATGTACACAAGGCTCAACACATCAGCAGCCCCCCTGCACACTTGCTGGATGATGCATACACCTGTATTTCTGCAAAGATTTTCATAGATGTAAGTTACAGGAATCCTAAGTGTTCTTCCCAGCATCATGTGATGAGGACAGGGATGTATGGTTGCATATTCACCCCTTTCTTTAGATCAGGTGGCAACTGCGCCTGCTGTTCTGAAAAGCTGCAGCAGTAAAAGTTGATTGCACTTACCTTTAATTTCACACCATATATCTTTACCCAGTGCAGGTAAATGTGGGATTTATTGTACCTTCTTGTGAGCAATCTAAAAGTTAATTGTCCACCCTACCCGTGGCAAGTTCTGAAGTGAAGTTTGTGTTCATTTCAGTCCCTACCGATCATTTCTGTGATCCTCCAGTGAGCCAAACACTCAAAGAAAAACTGAAACTAGTGAGTCTCCCAATACACTCAAGTATTTGGGAAGCCCCAGTTTTCCTCAGACTTTTTACCCTTCTCCTCTAGCTGCCCAAGAGAACCCACTGTCTTTCAGTAAAGGCTTAGAATTTATGGGTGCACTTAGGTCTTCACTGAGCTTGCAGACAAGGCCAGGATCTGTAGAGGATCTCCTTCTTTTTCTTCTCTGTCTTTCCTTCTCATCTCTCTCTGTCTTCTTCTCTGGGTAATCCATTTATAAAAAAACTCTTTGCATATCGTTGAATTAATTGTCATTTTTGCTTTCTAAAAACACAGCAATTCCTTGAATTTTATGCAGCAAAAATTTGTCTATGATTCCCCCAGATTTCAATTCCAACTTCAACAGTACAGGAAAAAGGGCAGACACATCTGGTCACAAGAGGAAGACCAAAAGTTGTTGATGGATGAAGCAATCCTAGATTACCCTGGAGAAAACAAGGCATGGTGCTGAGACTGAAATAGACTGTGCTGAGCACGTCCTGCCAGGAAGAAAAAAACGCAAAGTACACTAGATCTGCAGGGTACTGAGTGTGTTTAGCTCTCACTGGAGGTACTGGGAAAGTAGATGTAGCTTTGCATCTCTTACAAATGGGCCTGACACAACCCTCTGCCAACAATAACTCAGCAAATACTTGTCATCTTGATTCAGTAGCTGTATGCACTTTCCAGCTAGTGTCTCTTCTGAGACATTATTCTGAAGCATGCATGCACTGTGATCGATCTACTGACTCCAATTTTATGTATGTGAAAATTAGAACAGAACCAGAATAAAACCTTTAGAAAAATCTTTCGAGCAGATGGTTCTGCTACTGGTCCCCCTTTCAAAGATCATGTCATTCTTGGGAAAATTCATCTTCTTGAAGGAATGTGCAACATTTAATTGTAGTCAAAAATGATGGAGCACATTACTCTGGACTTCTCAGGCCTTGCCTGGATTTCTCTGGGTTTGAACGCATTTTTGTCTTCATTTCACCTGTGCTTGCAAAATTATTTAAGAATCTTTTGCTGTGCTTGCAACTTGCTTTAGGTTCAAATGACCCTTGTCTAACTTGTCGTAAATGTAATAGGAAAATTATCCACTTGTCAGGTGTTCATTACCTACTCTGTGGTTTGAGGTTTGTTTTAGTAAATCATCTATTTTCAAGGTGGTTTTTAACCTAAAGTTTGCTTAGATTTGTGTATCTGTGTGGCTTTACTCTAAAAGAAACCATTCCACATACGTGGAAGAACAAATGAAAGCTAGCAATCATTCTGTAAATATTTTTAAGGCAATCAGAAAAAAGTGTTATCAATATACTTCTGGAAATATATAAAAAGCAGTCCTTAGTGGAGCCATGATTTGGGGGGAAGAAACCCACGCACTCAACATTGCACTCCTCCTAGTAAAGACATTGTCATGCTGATGGCTTGCTGTAATGGCACATGGAAAGGGTGAATATAGTTCTGGAAAAAGGGGTAAATAGTAGGAGGCTCGTATATAATAATATAATTGTGATTGCATTATAAATAGGAATTAGCAACAATTAGATAATTTTGACTGTGTCAGAATCATTGTAACAGCATAAAATAACTGCTTGTATTTTGATAAGACTGTTAAAACTCTGATCAGACTAACAACAACAACAATAAATTTTTTTAAAATTCATGCTTTTTTTGGTAGCTCATTACAAAACTGTGCCCATAGCAAAAGTGCAAATGGACACCAGGATGAGCAGGAGGGCATTTAACGAAGTCTGGATGGAGCTAACTAAGCTCAGGCTCTGCAGACTGTCTGGTGGGTGAAAAAAGAGTAGCTCAACAAAGACATCCAGCAAACTCCGACAGAGCCAGAGTCCTTGTTCATACACAGCCTGCCTCCACTGTGTTTAGAAAGAGTGGGAAACACTTCAGAATTGAGCTTTACTTCATGCTCTGTTTCTATGGCTTATTTTTAAAATCAGCCTACAATTAATGCAATTAGTGTAAGAGAGGAGGAGTTGTTTAGAAAAGTTGAAATAACCGAAGCCCACCAGATGGACTTCGACTCACTAGTGAATATGACAGAGGA
Organism: Morus bassanus; assembly: GCA_031468815.1. Lineage (NCBI taxonomy): Eukaryota > Metazoa > Chordata > Aves > Suliformes > Sulidae > Morus > Morus bassanus. The sequence continues at coordinate 2,021,424 of CM062567.1, read as the reverse complement.
AGTTTCCCTTTCTGTGATGCTAAAATGTTGAGATAAACATTTTCTTGTTTGACTTTCTGTATTTATTGCCTCCGGGGTGTTGGCATACATTTTAGAGTAGATTTCCAAAAGCTGGGTTATGCTACAGCAATTCCAATGGTTTGGTGTTTGTTAATGCTACTTAAAAGAATAAAGTATGATAGATAGCCTTCCCAAACATGGCAAGGTATTTTATTATCACAGTTGGTCAGAGTGCATTCTTTATGAGCCTACAATGTGCTTGACATTGTGCAAGGCGTATCTGCCAGCACAGTAACAGCTTATTACAATTAACAAATCACAGTTCAGCTCCAACAGTTGACCTCTATGTTTCAGGTCAAAGCATCTGAGATCACTTTCTGTAACAGCCTGTATTTTACATTACAAAAAAAAAAAAAAAAAACCCTAAAAAAATTACTGAGGAAGTTTGTCCTGATGTCTGACACATCTTTGAGAAAGAGGTTTGAAGCAAGTATAGACCCTGTAAAGACTTTAAGCAGGGAGGACCATGGTCTTATGTAACAGAGAAAGGAGGGTTAGTGGGAAACATGGAGCAAGGAGCTGAGTGCAGAGCTAAGCTGACCTTGTGTCCTCACTCCCCACCACCTCTATCCCATCCTCCAAGTGCTTCAGGAGAGAGAGAGTCCTCCTCCTCCCCCCAAATTGCAGCTATTGCGTTCATCCATACATTAGCTCATGCCCAGTACTGTTCATCCCCTTATCAAAGGTAAAAGGAGAAGGAGGCAAATATTCTTCCCAGCTTCCTCAGTAAATCTGTATATTTTGAGACCTACCAGGCCCTTGTAATGGTAGCTACCCTCCTCCAAAGGGAACCAGGAGCGGAGCCGCATGCAACTGGCCCATCCCTCCTGTGGGCTGTTGGGATCCTACAGCATCATTTAACCTCCTGCCTCAGGGCACAGGTTGCCAAGACAGAGCTCTTTGCAAATTAGAAGAAAATAGAAAAGCACTCTATTTTTAAAAGCTTTCAGAGAGAGATTTCCTCCACTCCCCTTCAATGGAGTTCTACTAAACCTTTGGGTGTTTTCTCCCTTGTCTGTGCAATCAGAGAAGGAGCATGGAGGAAAGTATTTCAGTTCTGCATGATTAGTTTCTGTTTAAAGAGAAAAAAAAATGTCCCTGGGGTATTAGCCTGTGCCATACTTATGGTAGGAGTTTGCTGACTGTTAACTGCTTCTTGCCTTTGGGACCGTTAGGTAATAACAGACCATCCATTCATTCATTTCTGATAAGGCATCTGTGCTTTCTTTTTCATCCTCAGCAGGGAAGGGGACGCCGTGGGCCATAAACTTCCTAGCATTTCACAAGCATCCTGGGATTTGAAAACTGCTTGTCATAATATTGTAACAGCTTTGCAGATACGGCAAGCTTGGCAGTAGTCACAACACTTCAGATGCTGGCCAGACAGAAACACATGCTTCATCGTAAAGGTCAAGCAACTTGTTGGTATATCACCTGAAACCGCAACCTGCAGGTATGGCTCTTTGCCTTAGAGCTAAGACATGTTATGACATGACAGCAAGGAGCATAGTTTGTGGCAGGAGCTGAAAAAAATCTTGCCAGTATTGGAGGAAAGAGCAAACTTAAGGAAACTTTGCAGGTTACATGCGACATTGTACAGATTAATTTGCAAACTTGCAGTGCAATTCCTAGAACAGGGGCAGGGGTGATTCTCAGTGACTGCAGGAGTCATGTCCCTAAACATTTTCTGCAACTCTATCCTTCAACTCATCGCAAGCAAATTTAGCATTTCACTTCAGACACAAGATCTGTGGGATCTGATCAGGGTACATGACCCACCTAACTGATAGTTCAGTTGCTGAGTACTCACAGACTCACAAAATGTCACAGACAAGTTATGGTGAATCTCACGGTGGTGCTACTGAAAGTAGTAACCACTTAAGTGTGTTCGCTCAGCCCCACTATGGATGCCAGAGGATGCAAATCAGCTTAGTTTTAGCACAAACTATGCTAGTTTGTACCATTTGCATTTGGCACGGGCAAAGAGCATGGACACCAACCATACTCCATTCATCTGATGTATGATAAAGAACTGCTCTAAGGTAAACTGACCACATATCTAATGGTTCAAGTAGTCTCCCACATCACTTACTTCAGAGAAAGTGCAACAGTCCTTGCATTTGGGCAGCTCTGGCATAATATCACTGAGAAAATCCAACCCCTTAACTGCTTAGAAAGGTCCCTTAAGTGCAGAGGCAGGAATAATTATTTCTTTCCCTAAAGTATGGGTCATTTCACTCCAGGTTACATTTTGCCCTTAATGCAAGCCCATATACTTTCAAATGATGTCACCAGCGCAGGTTCCTTGAAATCCAGACCAAGACATGCTTATCTGTGAACTCTCCTGCATTTGAACTCAATGAACCACAGTGGATGGAAAAGCAGTTTCTTTTTATCAGCTTTCAATGTCTGGCCGCCACAGCATTACCCTTAACCCTCGTCGTTACACAGGAAGCACAGGTGACGTAGGAGTGGGGTGAGGACGGACAAGGGTTGCTGTAATAAAGTCACGGGCCAATTTCTGTGATGGGTTCATCTCTGTATGTCTGCTGATGGCTTTCTCATAAAGTGAGCAAAGCAAATCTCAAAGGAGAATCACGTTTGAAGGTTTAAACCGGGGTTGCAGTCTGGTATATACCACCCTTTCTAGTGACTACCTCTGGTCTCTGCTTTCATCTCTTTTCAACAATCAGGGCTGAGTTTTCAAAAACTTGGCATTTTCTCAGGTTTGTTGGAGGCAGACTGGAGTAGCTTATTCAACACGAAGCCCTGGAGCACAACTCTGGTGATGGAAATATGGTGTCTGGTGCCATCTGAGATCCCCTTAAGTCTCAGCATGAGAAAATACTCCTGATAAGAACAAATCAGAATTCACCAAAGGAAAAAAAGTCCTACTAAGAAAGCCATAGAAGGTCTTCTAAGTCATTTCCAAAAGACTGAAAATCACAATTATTTTAATATTTCTTCTTGATATCCTTATGCAAAAAGCTTGTCATGTGATTTTGGACATACATATCTTTACCACAGTTTGTTGACTTGGAGACATTACCAGACCAGGACTCTTTTTTTCCCCTCAAGAAATATCAAATCCTGCTTCCTAGGTCAGAAGGGCCTCTCAGAAATCCCATGGTCATCACCAAATGAAGGCCAAGTCTGTTAAGCCCTTCCCACCATATCTGTCTGTCTGTCTGTTCCTACAAATCTCAGTGACAGAAGCCATGTGCTCCTCCCCAGGCAATTCATTTTATTTCATTAAGCTTTTTTTAGAAAGTTTTCCTGGTCTTGAATTCAAATCTCCTTTATTTCAGCTGAAGTCTATGGTCCTTTGTTCATGTTGAGAAACATGTTGATGGGACCATTTCAAACACATGATTTAAATATTTATGTGCTTCTTTGACTTGAGACAAAATGAGACTCACAAAAACCTTGCTCAGGACAAAAATGCAGTCAAGTTTTTTGATACGAAAGACATCACAGCAATACTATCTTTATTACAGAGAAAAATTCCCCTGAAATAATATCAACCTAGTGACCTTAAGAGTTCTAGGGTTAACCTCTAAGTATAATCTGGTAATATATAACATGTTGTATCATATCACCTAAACAACCTTAAGTCTGCCTTATATGAGCAGTAAGCATTTGTTTATGTTTAAGATGTGTTTCCAGAAAAGATAAAACAGACTTGGAAGTACACTTCAGGCTCCTCTTCTCTTCTCTTCTCTTCTCTTCTCTTCTCTTCTCTTCTCTTCTCTTCTCTTCTCTTCTCTTCTCTTCTCTTCTCTTCTCTTCTCTTCTCTTCTCTTCTCTTCTCTTCTCTTCTCTTCTTTCCTTTCCTTTCCTTTCCTTTCCTTTCCTTTCCTTTCCTTTCCTTTCCTTTCCTTTCCTTTAAGAGTACATTATCAGCATAATTTCCTGAAAAAATATTTTTTTTTTTTTTTAGCTGTTTCCCACTTCTCTGGAGGTTCCTTCCTTAATAATGCTGGAAACTTTGAGGCAATTTCAACTGAAATGGGGCTGGGAGTCTCAGGGATAATAAAGTCCTTACAAGATTCATGAAAATCAGTAGCTGAGCAGAGGAAAAAGGTACAAATCAGTTCCCAAGGCAAGATGGGCAGGTTGAATTCACTCATTATACATGTATTTAGTAGCAGCCATCTAGCTAATCAGGACATAGGTACTGCATTGCCAACTCCTACAGGCACACCATTCAGCATGGAAATGACCCACCACAGGCTGGCTCTTTCCTAATGAAAGGAGATTTGGAGGAATACCAGTGAGGGGACAGAAATTCTTAAAAAGGCAGTGTTGTTATATTCCCTGAAATGCCTTTTTTACCAGTGAAGAAACTTTGATGTCAGCAGTTTATCTCCTCTACCTCTAGTCATCAAAAAGTTAAACATGTTAATAAAGTTATAATTTCTATCAATGAAGAAAGAAGTCAACAATCCCAAAGAGCAAATCTTCCCATGTGAAATAAGTGTATGAGGTACTTGGGACAAATTGCACTCTAGTACATCCAGTAGCTGTTAAAGGAACTTGCATGACTAGATGCTAACCTTGTCAACAGCTGAAGTTAGATAAACCATTTGCCTAAGGCCTATAAAAATCCTATAGAAAATTAGCCTTTCCCTCACTCTTCACTACATCATGTTTGCCTTTCAATTAAGTGATGTTGACTCCTGTGCTTTTTCCCTGCCTTCTAACAACTGACATATAAGTAATCAAATTTAGCAAATAATTCTGGTTTTATACAAGTGATACAGACCCAGCCCCACAGCTCCTACTGCTTTGGCCTCTCAGAGCACAGAGGAATGGAAGGTCTTCTTTTTCTGGTCACTTGACGCTCACAGTGAGAAGGGTGGGATGACCAGGCACACACAAACCCCCCATATTCTTCAGTGTAACACAGCTTTTTTGTTTGTTCTTCAGTTAAAATTTTCTACTGAACATTATACAAATATTTGCACTTGTGGCTGCAACACAATCCCTAACTTTCTCTGCAGGTTGCAAAGCACTTATATTTATCAGCACAGACATGGGTATTTCATTGGCTATTGCTCCCCATCCTATTGAAGCATATATTACACCACTGCCAAAGAGGTTGTCTCACCTCCCTCTGCTCATCTGCCTGCTCATTTCTGACCTCCCATGCCGTATTTTAGTAAGTAATGCCACAGGCATTCCTGTAACCACCGTATAGGCTGGTTCAAGAAACCTCTTGGGTTAAAACTAACTCAACAGAAAAAGTAATTAGTTTTATTCCGGTTCAGCTTTCCATCCTGGTTCAAGAGAGCCTGCATGAATGTGAAGGCTTGGCCAAAAAGTTAGCTGAGAAAGGCTTGGAAGGGAGCAAGAGTTTAGAATTAAGCACTGAAGGCTTAACATGTAGGGACCTAACGTTAATTGAGAGGAATCTCATCTTCAGATATCTATTAAGGCATTAATAATTCAGCTGCAATAGGCTGTCCAACAGTGCCTATATAGTGAATGATATATAAAAAAAGCTTGCACTGGTGGCATGAAGTCACTCTAAGGCAAACATACAGGTTCCTTTTTGTGTGTACAACATTGTTCAAATCTTCTGAGTGCTTATTTGCAAACAGTCACTGAAGAAGCATCAGTCCAATCTTGATAGTCCCACCTTAAGATAGATCACTGAGCTAAGTGAAACAAAACATCTGGAGCTGCTAATTGCTCTTTGATGTGGGAAGAAGGAATCCAGATAACTGACTTAATCTTGACACGGTACTTGCACAGGGCTAAAATTCATTGACAACCTTATTCTAAGTCATCAGGCAAGGATTCAAGGGATTTGGGATTAATTCCCAGCTCTATACCAGTCTGCTTTTATAACCCCATCAAGTCACTTAATTTCTCCATGATTCTGCTCACCATCTGTGAGCAAGACATTTTTTGTCTGACTCATCTGCTAAGAAGCTAAAATCTTGGAGTAGGAGCCATAAATCTTACCATAACTACAGTGTTGAGCAAAACACATTGTTCTTGGTGAGGTGCTGTTGTAACATCCTTCTCAGCTTTGTTAGAGATTTCTCCAGCCTTTGTGAATTTACCAACATGAAGAACAAGGTGTCAACAGCACACCTGGTCATATCATGTGCTTCCTTCCCAGCCTCCAGTGTTATAATTGTCTATGTTGATTTCAAGACAGCAATAAAAAGATATTCTGATCAACATCAAGAAGATTGGATATAGTCTTGAAAGCTGTTTCTTCCCCTTTTCCCCCCTATCCTTTCCCTTTCCCTTCCCTTCCCTTCCCTTCCCTTCCCTTCCCTTCCCTTCCCTTCCCTTCCCTTCCCTTCCCTAACAATCTTCTTGCTAGTGAAACCTTTTACAGTTAGGTTTTCTCAAGAGTCTTCCAATAACATGTGCTCATAACTTCTGTCTGGGTGAACCTGAGTTGCTGATAGCAACGTTGCAAAAGTAGGTGACCACTAAAAAAAATACTAAAAATGTGTTTAAGCAAATCTCATTTTAGGACTGGGATTTTTGGGTTCTCTAGTTTTCCTTTATAGCATGGTTCTAAATTAGGCTTTGTCCACTCAAACTCCGCAGACCACAATGCAGTGACATGATTACAGCTTACTCATCCTTCAGAATAAATACATTTTATTTAACTTTGGGATGGATGTAGGGAAACAATTTCTGCTTTAACCAAAAGAGAAAGAAAAAGAAAAGCCGTTCAGTGAGCAGCAGAGCTTACAAACTTTTGGTTCCTGCAGCTCCATCCCATAGTTTCTTTGGTGACCGATTTCACATTGCAAAGTCTCTCTTGGGGGTGGTTCTTTTCTGGAATTTTTCCTCTCCACTCAGCAATGTGTTTTCACAAATCTTGCAGTAACTTAATATTTACAGGACTTTCATCCATCTGTTAAATTTATTTAAAACTGAGCAACAGGTTCAAAAGTTACTGGGTCAAGGGACAGAGAGACCTGACAAGCAGATAGACGGACAGGGTAAAACACATATGGAATAAAATTAAATAAGTGTAATGCTATAAAATAACTGTGATAAACTTGACTGTTTGGATGAGGAAGGTTAGAACTAAATATGACTGATACATATTTTTCTTGTATTCATGAATTCTCTAAGGAAATTTCCCTTTTTTTTTTTTCACCAGTCCTTGACATTTACCAGTCCTTGCCTCATTTCTTTGATCTATCAATAAAGTAATGGCAATAGGATTCTTTCATTAGTGCTTAAAGGTCCCCACCACCCTTGGGTTTCACTTATGGTACCTGTTTTTTCATAGCAGCCTCTCACCCAACCATATATAAAACACGACTGGAACTGCACAGCTTCCAAGACTGAATATTGCATTCTGCTGAGATAGTGAAATGCAATACCGACTGCTAGATAGAAAACAGAGATGTCAGGATTTGAATCACCTCATTTAGCTGTCTAGAAATTGCTACTCTAAAGCAGTCATCCAGGCTCCCTCTAGAGTTCATGAAGAGAGATTGGCTTCTCTAGAGAGCAGCTCAGCCTGGGCTAGGGTACATTTCCAAGGTGAATCAGTCTCTGGTACAATACTTACATGACTAGTGTAGACTAGATGTCAATATTTAAATGTTTAAATGTAAGTGAATTTAATCCCACTTACTGCAAGAGAAGGCTGTAAAACCCTATAAAGCAGGTGCATTGGAGATATTGTGAAACCTAAGGTCAAGAGATCAATGACCCGGCCAATCCGTTATCCAAGCCTCTTGGACTTGTACCTTACTCAGGCAAGGGGAGAGAAATGTTTGGCACAACTACTTTTGGTACCCAAGTAACCAGCTCAAATGTGAGACTCAGTGATGGATTTGGAGCATTTTCTGGGTTCAGGCCGGAGCCTTAATCACAAAGCCGTCCATCCTTAGGAAATTAAGAGTCATGGGAATTCCTCTAAAGTCATAGAGTGGATGAGCTTGTTTATTTAAAGAACAGGTTAAGAGTGACATCAGGACAGTATTCATGCCTTACTCAATCCTGCCAGTGTATTTCCTCTCAGAACAATGAGTCACTTTTGGGACGTGACCATAGATCTTCCTCTCAGGTAAGCTATAGAGAGTTGTCATGTTAGATATGCAGGAACCACAGTCCATCCAGAGTCTCCGGCACTAAAAATCCACCTTGGATGAGAAAGAAAATCTATCATTGGCCACTAGCACATAGTAGCCTCAGCTACAAGAAGGTTGGATGATTCCCACACGTTAGCTTACTGGGTAACAAAAGACAAAATGGGTGTTATGCTGGGATGGTCAACACAGATATTAGGGAATCGTGGGGGTTTTTCATAGGGTTTTCTACTACAGGGTCATTGCTTTAAGAAACCAGGCTAAAAGCTAGGGTAAATAAAAACTGGAATAAAACAAAACAGGTTTCACAGAAGGCTGCCACATGGGATTCACTGAACTGAACATTGGTTGTCTAAAATGTAAGCTTCTCCTCTCTGCAAGTTGTGCAGACTACATGCTCAAAGGCACCGCCGAAGGATGATGCCTCACCACGTCACCTTCTGGAAATGCCTGCCTCTCTCCACTGACTCAAGAGGGAGCCTAGACCACTCATTTTCACCAGACATGTAACTTTTAGACATGTAACTTAAGGTGAGATAGCCTAATCTTTGTTTTTAAGTAGCATCACATCAGTGAATGAAGACTAAAAAGACTCCTCACTTTGTTGTTTTTAATGCTCTTTGTGAACATAATGTCTCCTTTTCCACTTTCAGGAATGCTGTGGCTGTTGCAGGAGAAAGAGGAGAAAGTGCCTTTCATTTGTCGTTGACTCCATGTGAAGAAATTAACCTGTGTAGGGACTACACTTCCATTTTTAGATGTCTGAATCTCAGGTTGAATCTCGTCTCTAATTTTAGCTGTCTTAATACGCAAGTTGAATCCCACCTGAAGTAATTGGGTACAGGAAGTCTCACAGGAAGGGAGGTTCTTAGTTTTTTGGGTTTAAAGTCATTCAAGTCCTAAACAAGGGGCTTAATTTCTTGCCTGACCTTTGTGTCCTAGGAAGATAAATGACTTGACTAACCCTCCACACTCATTCAGTAAATTGGTGGCAAATCTCTGCACTCTCTGACCATAACCCAATCCAATACAAAAGAGCTTCTTCTTTACTATTTAATCCATATTCCCTCTCATTTCAGGAAAATCTGTTACATAATGCACAAGAAAATATATGTGGCTCTGTATTCAAGTAACAGTCTAAGCTTCTGCTCTCACTATGCCTAACAGAGTTAATTTGGGACCTGCTCCCCTTGAGTGGAGAGAGACCATCCTTTTCATTGCAGCCTGAACCTACTCAGGGCCAATTTATACTCACCCAGTGACGAAACTGTTCTTTAGCTCACACAGCACTTTTCCCTCCCCCCACCCCCCACTCACTCCCAGTGTTTCATCTCACACCCACAAAGGTTTATGGTCTAGCCTGAGATGTTCTGCTTGACAGCCACAGTTCCTGCACTCACCAGCTCAAACAGGTCTTTGGGGTCTGCCTCCTTGGATGCACTTGTGCGTGCCGGTGGACTCTACCCTCATGAAGGCAATGAAATGCAGATTTTTTTAGCAACCAGCACAGATTTTTAGCAACCAGCACTTGGGCAACTGGCTTAGTGAATTGCTAGACACTGATTCACTTCTTCTGGAAATGGATTAGTTCCAACTGGTTGAATATCTCCAGGCAAAGCTCAGTTAAATATTGCTGACATCTCACAGAAATGCTGGACCAACTTTCTATTTCAAGACTTTTCTGTCCATGTAGCAGCCCACTGCCTGCCTTCTGGTTTTTTTCAAGACTTTGCTGGGAGTAAGGTTTTTGATGCTTATCCTTTTCTGAAATCATAAATTCCTTCCTTTATTAGCTCACTAGAAACTCTCTTGGAGTTAACAACTATGCAGTGTCTTCAACTGGAGTCTGAGCAGCAACAGGGGATGGTCAGTAAAAATGGGATTAATTTCACCTAACTTCAGCCATTGAGTTGTTTAGCTGAAACTAATCCTCTAGGCTCCCCCTAGAGTCATTAGAGAAATAAGACAACACTGGCCTTCATTCCCACTCAAAGATAAGCATCTGAAATATCCTACAAGATACTTATCTTTAAATGGCTGAACTTAAGAAGATGAGTATTGCTGTCATGTTGGACAATCTTTATATTACTTACTGTACTCCAAGAGGTCTCTTACCTCTCAGCTAAAAATGTGCTCCTCTCTGAAATTTAGGCATGCAGCAATGAGCTCTTCCTTTTATCTTTGACACATCCCCACCACCACCACTCCCCAATTTCTGGCATGGTGATTTTTGGGTTTTCTCCCTACTCTTTGCTCCCTACTGATACTATTTGGCATAAACAAGGTTCTGTTTGTCTTTGTTATCTCCTTGCCACTGCACATACATGAGTGTATACAAACGCCTGTTCACATGCAATTGAAGTCTAGGCATGTGCATCTGGAATCTAGACATGATTCAGTTTATCACATTACTTGGCAAAAGAGGAGGGGAAGAGAAGAAATCCCAGAAAAGTATGTTCAGCCTTGTTCCAGTCTTCAAAAGCAACCCAAAACACCACCATTTAAAACTTTCCACTGAAAAATATCAGATGTGATGAATAAACAAAGCAATAAATGCAACTGCACAGCACATGGGGCAATGACATTGCTCTCGCACAAGGAGATATTTTGACATTTGTTTTCCTCTCAAACTGGAACAAAGTCAAAATATTTAAACTTTCCTGGAGGGAAACATTTCAGTTTAGAAAGGTCAACTTTTCATCTCAACACACAAGATTGACATCAACAGGAGACCGATGAAATGCTTCCCTTTCATTTAACGTTACCCATTGAGTCAAGCTAACACCACATGGAAGATGTCACTTTGGGTCTCTCTTTCTGCCATGATCCCTGTGGACCCAGTTCTTTGGCAGGGCTCCTCCTCCAATGATGCGTAGCATTTTTTTCTTTCCTTTCTTTGTTGCCCCAAATGGCCTGAGCTCAGACAATAGGACTGTGCTGCCAATACGATTAAACATTTTCTGTGACTTCGTGTATATAATAATGGGATACAGCACTGGCTTCTTCCCTAACTCTGACCATCCAGGCTCTTCTGCTACAAACAGCTGCCATCCCACTGAAGGACCAATATCCCAGTACCAGAGGGATTCAGTGGCTTGAACACAGATATCTACAACTGTAGTGCCACAGGGCATCTGCCTGGCCTCCAGCTGCTACTCCAGAAGGGCATGGGCCTCCCTTAAATCCAGTGTCCCATCTACCAATGTCACATGTATATGCTAGATAGCACAAGATACCTCAGAAAACAGCAAGTGTCTACATTTTGGAAAATGAATTCCACTCCTAGTGTGAATGGATATTATTTAGGATAAGCAATGAATAAGACCTGCTCTGGACAAGCAGAGAGAAAATTTGATTTAAAGGTGACAGAAAGTAATGCTTAAGCTGCAACTGTATGAATCTTTTGTAGACTGTTCCCTTCTTCACCATACTTCTACAAAACAGGTCATTTGTCTCTTTATTGACCCAGATGGCCAAGGACTCCATTTGTCTCACTGCTTCTGGCAGGGCAAGGCACACAAATCCTTCCTTTCTCAGCTGCTCTGGAATTAATGAGCATTGATTCATTTCCATTTATTGGGAGATAAGAGTTTAACTAGTTGGCTCATGAAGTCCCGCTTCCTGTGACACAGCTTGTTTCAGTTTCTCCTTCAACTCTTGCACCCACTTTCTGATACATGAAGTAATTAAAGTCTGAAAATGTGAAACCAGAAGAAATTTAACTGCTTAGTTCACTAGATCCAGACCAGGCACCATGTGGGTTACTACAAACAGGTTTTACTAGACTGGTTCAGCCTCTGGTCAATGCTGGGGATCCAGGCTCTTCCACAGACCTTCATGGACATGGCAGAGCATCACCTACAGGACTTCCTGCCACAAAAGAAGCTTTGAAGAAGATTAAATACTTTAAATAGCCTCCACTTCAGTGAAGCAAAACTGGGAATCTTTAATGACTTGCTCAAGTCCTGGGACAAGGAAAAAATCCATTATTTCCACACCCAAGCCTGCAAAAGCACAAACAAGCCAAATGAAAATGTAATCTACCAAGTAAAAACCCTATGGAGAGAGGAGGACATACCATTATGGAAATGGTCTCCCACTACAATGGTTGAATACTTTAATAAGTATACTTTTTAGTTAAATTCCACCCTAAGAACCAATCTGGAGCTCAGAGGAACTAATAAGTGTGTAAGCTGTATGACTGGCCACAGATGAGGTTCCCTGCCTGTGCTCCAACATCACTTCAGCATCATTGAATCATAGAAAAATAGATACAGAAGGGTCCTCAAGACTTCATCTGATCACCGCCCTGCCTCAAGCTAAGAACAACCCTACCTTAGCCATCCCCAAAGATATTTACTTAATTTTTTCTCCGTAACATCCAAAACTGAGATTACTACTTTGCCTTTAGGCAGAAGAGAATAAATTTCCACGAGGTGAGAATCTGGAAGACTGTCTCTCAACAAGGATCACATGGAGAAAACTGGAGATAAGAAGAGAGAAAGAATGAACCTCCACTAGTCCTCAACATGCTCAGTTATAGCATTAAGACTGATCCTTCCGATACAATACACAAATTTATTCTTTTCACAGTCCTGCACACTGAGAGAGAGCCCAGAACGCACTGCCAAAGGCATCTCTGTGAGAACCATTTCAATTCAAACATCTCATTTTTTCAAAAGATAGGACCTTGTTGTTTCTGACTGCACCAATGCTGAAAGAAGAGGGATCCCTGATTTGGAAATTTTATTATCAAACAAAATTTAATTTGTCACTCACTTCTGCTAAAGCAGCACTATTTATAACTAAGAAAAGGTTTTTAATAGAGAAGCTGGAAAATGTTCCTAAACTGAAAATACCTAAAATCCTGGCAGAAAATAAATGTTCCAAAGACTGGTGTGTTTCTTTTCTTTTCTTTCTTTTTTTTCCATTCTGCTCCCTTATTCTTATGCTTGGCTGAGTAACATTGTTGAAATGTGCAAGAGCCAACTTCCACCACTTCCTCATGCAGCAAAAAATGTTTATGGGGTGTAACCATACAGTATCCTGGTGTATTTTATAGATAGCCTTTAGATACACCATTCATGGAAGTGTAGAGCAAGCTAGAGGTGTATGAGGATGTCTCCAAGTTCTGTCTGAAGAAAGCATGTTTAAGGAAAATCCTAATTCACAACTGCCAGGTGTAAAAAAGTAGAATCTTTAAGGGAAGTATTAAAAACATTTGCAATGCATATATATTAAACAATGTTTTCTATTTCTCATTTATTATCTTGTAACATTTCTATTTCTGCTGAAGGGAAGGAAAAAATCCACAACTTTCTTATCAAAGTCTGTTTTTCATCCTACAAAGATTTTCAGGAATTGTATTGCAATCCAACTGCATTTTAATAAAATTTTTTAAAAGTAGTGAAAAACTTAAAAACAAGAACTCTAAGAACAATAGGAAATGCTGAATAACTTCCAGACTTCCATTTTAAAAAGGCACTTTTGCCAGCAAAAAATAATTTGTTTGTAATATCTTATCTTCCTGTTGACTAACTACTTGTATCTACTGAGGTGACGGATCCTTGGATCCTCGGATCCTCTAAAGGCTCATAGATTATAATGGGTACATGACTGGAGCTGTTTTGGAGCATTCCTAATAAAATCTTTGAAGTTTCTTTATTAAAAACAATATTGTCCTTCTGAAATGGAAGAAGTTGGTGCAAATATATCAATTTGGGGAAGGTGCTGCTGGATGGAGAGGTCATTTTGTTCAGAATCCATGACCTGAACACCTGATATAGTCAATCAAGGCACTCATGAGATGCTCAAGTTCAAATCCTTGTATTAAAGCAGAAAAAACCAGACTGAGCATGTTGCTCAGTGGCACTTCAGGGCATGGTTTAGGAGGCCTGGGGGTGTTGGGTTGGTGGTTGGACTTGATGATCCTAGAGGTCTTTTCCAACCTTAATGATTCGATGATTCTATGATTCTATGTAATCCTCTCTGGGTTGTTATTTATTGTGGGGAACGGAGTCTTCCTTGGTTTTTACCAAGAAATGTAACTCATCTTAGGTTCTGCACAGGTTCTGCACATATAGGAAGAAATGCACACACAGAGACACATATGAATATTTCCACTGCAGCTTTATGGGGCACCTAACTTCCACGGAAGTTGACTAAGAAGCTTGGCTTAATAATGTAGATGGTTAAAAACTTCATACATCCTCTTGAAATGTATTTTGCTGAATGCTCTCAGAAGGACTCCTCAGGTACAAATGGAAAAGCTATAAAAGGAATAAAATAGTATGTTGGCACGGACGGCGGTTGTTGAAGGCTGTGTTTGGTTTTTTTAGAAGAACTTACTTTTACTAGTCCCTGGCTCGAAACTACAGGAACAACTGAAAGACACAAAAGGCAAAGAACATAAGCCGCTCTCTAATTAACGGATGAAAACAACCTAGAAAGCTGTCCAGCAGATGCTCTCCTAACCACTTGAAGTCCTGAACAGATCAGAAAGGCACATGTAATTTCTCCTTTGGAAATTCCTACCCAGCTGGCAGGTGTGTGTCAGTACTTGTACAAAGGCAGAAAAACTTCTCAGCTTTTTCAATTAAGATATTCCCAATGAATGCTGTAACACAACAATTTTGTAATGATTATATTTCTTTTGGCTAAAGGAGGGCAGTAACTGAATTTCATTATCCATCACAATTCTTTCTTTTCCAACTAGCAGACAAAAAGGGAACACAAGATGAACCATTTCTCTATCTGTTTCTTAGGTTAAGCAGACCTCTGATTGAAAAAAGATGGAGAAACACTACTGTAAAGGATAAGCCATCAGAAATCCAAGAGGAATAGGTGGTGGTTTTCAGCTGGAGAATATAGCTTTACCAAAATTAATTGTTCCTCCCCAGCAACGCTGTGGAAAACCCCCAAAAAATGGATTTCCATTCCTGATGTACACCACCAGGTCACCTGGTTCTGGGTAACCTGGCTCTTGGCGCCTTTCTTGGTTACTAATGGCAAACCAAGAACCTACAAGGGCAAGTTCCCAGGCTGTGAAGTGCTCAGTCCAACAGATATCCTCAGAACATCTCAGCATTTATTAATTAATTTTCTGGGCACCACCACAATTCAATAAATAGCCTTTTCAAGAGGGATTGGAATCAGAAAGTTTAAGTTCTACATTAATAAAAGAAAAAAGAAAAAATTCTAACCTGCTCTATATAAAACGCAGAAGGTTAGGCAGCTTTGCTTGAAACTGGAAAAGAAAAAGCAAACGTCAACTCCATTTTCCTTCATAGAAGAGAATTGCCTTTCTGCCCCTCCTCAGGTCCAAAACTCCCTCTGGGAAACTTGAAGGACAACATCTCTGCAGCACTTAAATTTCTTTTAGCAATACTTAGTAAAGGGCTCCTTTCAGTCAACATTAAACTGATTAAAAGTTTGAGGTCTGATTTAAGTGAGTGATGCTGGTTCTTGGTTTAGCGGAGAGATATGGATATCTCTGAAAGGAGATTCATCTCAATAGAAAAGAAAGAAAGAAAGAAAGAAAGAAAGAAAGAAAGAAAGAAAGAAAGAAAGAAAGAAAGAAAGAAAGAAAGAAAGAAAGAAAGAAAGAAAGAAAGAAAGAAAGTCAAGGTCCAGCTACATTATATGGTCCCCCATGAAAGAAAAGTATATTTTGATATAGCATTCTTGACCAGGAACTGAAAAGGGCTGTTTGGAGGAAAGAAGAGCTTAAAAACTAGTTTCAAGAAAAAAATTAAACTGTTTGCATTGTTGGAGAACTGGGATGAGCTTCCAGAGGAAGGAGGAAGTGCCTGAGGTTTAAATGTTTTTTATTCTGATTACAAATATTAGTCTTCCAGGGAGATCTTGCTGAGTGTACAGGATTCCTCCACCACACATTATGGGAAGTAATAAAGCCGGTGTCTTAGATATTGCAGGTTCTCATCATGTTCCAGCAGAGAACAAAGGGTGACAGCATCTGGACACACAAATGCTATCTCAGTGAGAATAAAATGTAATAAGATACCTGAGAAAAAGGAAAGGGGAAGGGGAGGGAAAGGGGGAAGCACAAAGGGAAGCAGAAGGAGAGGGAAAGGGAAAGAGACAAAAAGTCCTGTGAGACTTAGATTCAGTCCTTTATGTTGGTGTATCTATGCAATGTTTAACAGATTCCCAGGCTGTTAAATATCATTACTGTTTTTCTTCCCATGTTTTCTCATTTCAAAATAAACATGTTAGATCTCTCTCTTTCGATTTTGCTCTGTGCTTCATCTTTGTCTTTGCCACTCCTGAATTTGATCTTGTTGCTTAGGCACAGTCCATCCAGGTGATGAATATTACACTGAATTCTCCTGTGAGTTCATCCCTTCCAAACTTGGTTTTGTACAAAATTTTAGAAATCTAAGCTGCTCAGAAAAATGCTAAATAGATCTCCATGGCAGAAAAAATATTTGGTCTTCTGTCCTGAGTGACAGCAAATCTGCATTAAGTCATCATGACAATTACCTTCACTACAGCGGGAATATTTAAGTGAAAAAAAAAAAAAAAAAAAAAGATTAACCATTGATTTAGACTCTGAGTAAGACTCATCTGCCCTGAGTGTCTAAAAGATAGATGAAAAACGCTGAGCCAGTAACCCTAGGTTGGCTTTACAGTCAGAGGAGAGAAATGGGCACCTGCAGAGTGCAGTTTTTTCCCATCTTAAGCTCAGTGTCTGAGAGGGGTGAGATTAATTATTTCTGAACACTTCTCTTTATCCACCTCGGGATGACTGGCTCAGAAACAGATACCCAGTGCATACCTAATACAGGGAAGATGAATACTACCTTAATATTTCTGAGTTTGCTTATGACAGTATTGCATGAGGCAGTGCCAAATGCTTTGTCAGAACCAAGACATAACATAGTCTCCTATTCCTCCCTGATCCCATTATCTTGTCAAAACTGAAAGTATATTAGTTTGACATGATATATTCTTGACAGATCCATAGTTGTCGTTTTTCATCACCGTATTAGTACTTCCAGGTGCTTATGAATTTATAATTAATTCATTCCAGTATCTTCCCAAGACCTGAAGTCAGGAAATGTCATTTACATGTTCCCCGATCCTCCTTTTTTCCTCTGTATGAAGATCAGTTGAGTCTCTGCTTTCCTCCAGTCAACCAAGATTTCCCTCTAATCTAATCTAATCTGCTGTAATCTACTCTAATGTAATCTATCAAGGTATTCTTCACCAAACTCTCTCCTTACCCTCTTCTATTCTTCCAGATCAAGTTTCGGTTTTTGAGGTATCCTATCAGAAAAATACTGGGCTTTTATGCAAATAAAATGCAAAGAAGCCTCAGAATACTCATTTCAATGGAGTAACAAGTTTATCCAAATTGCTTATTTTCTTATTTTTTACATATTCACAGATTCTCCTCTGTGAGAGAAAAAACAGTTTTCTTTTTGGGGGCATGGGGGGAGACACCATATAAGTAGTAATTCACTTTTCAGCTCTAGCATTCCCATTTGTATCCTAAAATGCTTGCATAACCCAATTACGTTCAATTTTGTACTTTTGTTCCCACTCCAAGCATCTCTGGAGACAATCTAATTCCCACACTAAAATGTTCCAAAGAAGAAGGAGAAGAAAGTATTTCAGCTAGAGACACAAACTCTCTAATGCCTCTCAGAACTTTTTTCATTGTCTTCAAACTGCCTCACATGAGAGCTGGCACCAGAGATTTGTAGACCTGTAAAAGAATCTAAAAACAATGTGGCAGATTTTGCACTGGACTCGTAATGAATTTTTGCTCATGATTCCACATCCAGATGATTTAATGAAACAAAAGAGTGCAACAGTAGATTTATATTACATTGGTATTTCAGGGTCCTGGCAGTCATATTACTAAGTATAGTGGGGATAGGCAGAAAGACACTTCCAACTTTAAATTACTTTTCTACTGCACAAGATCAAATCAGCTAGCATTCTCCCCAGCTTAACAATTTTGAGCTGAGGTACAGGAAATTCAAGTGTCTAACTGTAGGTATCTCTTTCCTGCTGTGAATGTCCTTCTCTGACTCCATTATGCAGTCCTGGAGAAGTCAGCTATTATTCCCCTGTAAATAAGAGTAGGCTGCTACTGTCTCCCAGTCTTGGGGAAAAAAAAAAAAAAAAAAAAAAAAAAAAATCTTTCACTTTCTCTTCCCAGACCATGTTTGAAATCTCTTCTGTTTTCTGCTGGCTTTCCTCCAGGCACTTTCCAGTTTGCCTGGGTGTTATTCTGCAATCTTTCCCTAAGAGCAGGCACTCTACTCAGATTGACTGTCAAAGACCCTTGGGACCAGCTTTAGTATCTCACTTAGCTAATGATAGCTTGCGGGGTGCTTCAGACAGTCCTAGTGTCTGCCCGACAGGTGGATGAACGAGGTGAGATGCTGCAGTGATAGCATGGCACCTCCTTCCAGCCCCGACTGCCAGGCTCATGTCAGATAATGAAAAGGAACAGCCATGTCTTATGCGTATATAGCAGGACTCAGAGCATCTACCGGAAGCCCAGAGCATCCAGGTGCCCCTTGAGACATTCTCAATGTGGTGCCACTTCTGTGCTGCTATGTTGGAAAAGGATCACCTTCTGGTTTTTAACCAGAAACCACACTCCAAAGTCTGACCTGCTAGGTTTCATGTAAAGAATGGCTCCCACCTCTCATTCCTGACTCCACACCACCCCATTCCCCTCCAGCCCATCCTGGATCTCACTTGCTGGAACATCTTTCTTCAACATCATGAACCCACATTCCTGCGGATATGGACTGGCCTTTTCCAAGAGTGATGGTCATGGAGAAGGAGAGACGATGCGGTGAAGAGCAATAGCAAGAGGGAAGAAAATGAGCAGAACCATATTTGAAAGCAGCGCTGCTACAAGGCATGTCCCTCTCTGCAGTGCTGTGGCTCTTCCCAGTGACACGGTATCCTTCCCCTGCAAAGTACAGGTCCCATTTATATGGTGGAAGAGGAGAAATTTAAGATACCAGTCCTATTGATCACTTCTAGGAAGTAACCAACTATTTCTCAATGAGGGACAGGTGATTTTTGTTTCAGCAGCAATGTCATATTCTGGTCATTACACTTGGCCTGGAGAAATGATGCTTCTTCACCAGTTGACATAATTCACTTTTAGAACTGCCTCTCAAGAAAGATAAGCAAATAAAGAACAGGGGGAGAAGAGCAGAAATCAGGCTTGCTGTGTTCTTATAGTTTTTAATTTCTTTTTTATGCATTTTATTTTTTTATATTTTAATTCCTTTATATATTTCTTTATATATTTAAATATATTTATAAATTTAAATATTTTTTTATATTTATATTTAAAAGTCCCATTTTATATATAAAAATCAGAACTGGGGAGATAATAAATTCCAGACCTTCCTTAGTATGTAGGGTTCATGTTCATCTTTCCTGATTTTAGAGGTAGAAGTAATTTCATGTAACCCTAGGGTCTTGAGTCAGTTGGTTCAACATAGGTGCCTAGTTACACCTGAGATGCCTTGGACACCAGTAACATTGGCAGATATGCCACTTTCTTAAGCAAAGCACATCCTTTTCTCAAAAGCTACAACGCTATCTCCATTCTGGACTGAATCTAGTTTTACCTGCCAGAGCAGCAAGTTTGGATTGATTCTTTTTTCTTTCCTAATGTTGACCAAACAAAGGCTATTTTCTTCCATACCAACATGTTTCAGAACAGTCTTTGACTGACTTGTCTTCTGACACTTATTAGAAGCAAGACTGCCAAGTGCCGGCTTTCTGAATGCTTTCAGGTTCGAGTTGGGGTGGGAGGGGAGGAGATGGGCTATTCTGGTTCCTCCCTGCAAAGTGCACCTTCAGCACAACAGCAAGCCAGCTTCCTCGTGAACCTAGTCCCAGCTGAGAGAATCGGTAACACTCTTCTTCTTTTGCCACTGTCATTTTCCAAGTTTCTTCATTTTTATTTAGGAGGAAAACCAGGGGAATGGAGAAGTTTGGGGTAGCTTTTAACAAAGATGCAAGAGGACCATCATTTATTGCATTGATCTTGCATGGGAAAAGAATCATGTTGCTTCATTAGCTAAGAAAATAAAAGCAGAGTTATTTATGATGAAAAAAAATGCACAGGATGGTGACCTAACCACAAAGTTTTTGTGTGGAAGGCTCAGTGACTTGGCAACATCCAATGAAGGGCAGGAATTCTCTGTCCCTGAACAGATCATGTTTACTACTTTGGAGAAACTGTCATCATATGCTCTTAAAACCATAGAGCTTTTCTGATAAATGGAAAAAGGGGATTTCTCTTATAAGACTATATGATATGAATGGAAACCCCAAAGGTTTTCAGCCCACAAGCACTGCTTTCAGCCTTGCTTTCCGAACACCTCCTTCCAGGCTTCTCTGTTAAAATATTTGCATGTTTTTCCAATCACATCAATGGTCTTTGAGAAGAGAGCATGCCCATCTAAAAATCTGTCTTATTTATAATCTTGAACCATCCCCCTTGCACTAGCCCTGCTACTGATTTTTGAGACAAAGTTCCTGTGGCTGTTGCAAGACTTCCCATGGCAAGTAGAATTGGTTTCCCATTAGTAGTTGGATGTGTGACTGGAAATGCGGTGACCTCTTCAGGTCTGGAAATCGGGTGGGAATGAGGTATAACCCAGGCAAGTGAGGAGGGTTTTCTACGGAAGAGAGGTGGGATATGGGACACTCACAAGCAGCATCATGGAAGCAGATTCTGTTGTACCAGAGCCAGCTGGTATTTGCTGTTTCACTGACCGAAAGGCTAAAGAAAAACTCAGGACTAAGAGCCCACAAAGCTGAAACTGTGTTCAGAGAGGGACATCATCCAAAAGGCCCCCCTTCCTTTTCCTCACCCTGGAGACACCACCACAAGGAGAGCTCATGATCTGGGACATGTCAATCCCAAGGAGCTGTACAGCTTGCCCAACTGAGGTATCCTTCCTGAGCCAAATCTGAGATTCATTCTCTGCAGGCAACGTTGGCATAGAGAGCTTGGACACGTGTCAGCCTTGTCCAGACAGCACTCAGAGCAACTTCCAGCAGCCTCTGGTGAACTGTGCAGATGGGGAATACAAAGGATACAGTGGTTTCTGATCATGTCCCGCTCCCCAGCTTTGACTTCCACCAAGCCCTATGGCAAGTCCTAGCTAAAAGGCAAAGTCAGTCCTACAGTCAAAGGGGAAATGGGACCTTATTTCACTCTGCCTGGATCCCCAGGACAACAACAGCAAAACAAAACAAAACCACACACACAAAGAAAAGAAGAGCTACTCATTAAAATTTACACAGATTTTACTGTGTAAATTATGTTTAAAAATCTGTCCCAAGTAGCTTGCGGCACTTCTTCCATGCCTTAGTTTCTTATTTTCATTTAAAATAAAATAGTTATATGAAGTGCTAACAAATCACAATGAGAGAAGGATATTATCTCCACTTCTGCAAGACCAGCTTGAATTTTACTCTGTTCCCCTGCCTCGCCACCAGCTCTGCAGGTTTCAGACCATCACCTTTGAACACTTATCAGAGCTGAAATGGACTGTGAACTCTGGGGAAAGCTCACCCCAAGGCTGTTCATGAGAGTCCCTCACATGCTCCCCACACACTCAGCCAAACAGGCTCATCAGAGATAAATAGATCTTTACGAGGGCAAGATGCTAAATACTGATTTATGGTCCCAGAGAACAGGTTACAAGCTCAGCAACTGTAAAAGGAAATATATCCCTCATCATTCCCCTATCTGACTCAGCAAGGATCTCTCTTACAGACAGTGATAAGGTGATTCCAGCTTCTTTCATCCCACTTGCACAGGCTTTTTGCACTTTGGCTCTGAGTACTTTACAGCCACTGCTCACTGCTGCACAGTCTGTTAGCTCAGTCTTGTATCTACAATAAAAAAAGAAGTATTACTTAATAAGAATGCCTTGTCCAGTAGCAATTGGACACAATCAAAGTTTAGAGAGTCCCTGCAGCTGTAGTATGCTGTGGTTTTGATGCTGTAGGAGTGGGAGAAGCTGTCCCATTCCGCAATATGCAGGCAGCTCTGTTTCAGGCTCTCTCATCCACAAGCTCTCGAAGAAGTTTGAGAAGTGAGTCCGACTCCCCGTTATAGCCAGACTTCTCCAGCTGTTGTAACTCTACAATGGTCCATCAAAGCTGCCTCAACCCATGCCAGCAAAGGATGTCGCCCACTTATTTACATGCATGACTCCGTGGTGCAGCTGGCAGCTGTGAAAGGGCTCACTTGGAAGGCAGCGTGGCTGGGATCAACATCACTTAAGTGATAATCTGCTAATCAGAGCTTCTTCTGTTGAAGTAATGCTTCCATCTCATCATTCCATGCTGGTAGTTTTCTTCTGCAAAGCTTGCCAAATTGTTTCAGCCCTTGGCAGTTTCAGAGGTGTTTCTATTGCTCACCTCCAAACTGCAGTTTGCTCTTGATTCTGACTGTGTGTTGGATGGCAACATGAAAAAAGGACAATTTGATCCAAGCCCAGAGACATCCAGTCTGTCACGCATGTGGCAGGGGAGGGGGAGAGGCAAAAATAATTTTTAAAACGAGTAAAAAAAAGACCTTGTGCATATGTAGAAAAGTATGTAGGCTCGAGATACTTGCTTCTCCCTCAGGGTGGGAATGAGATTGTTCAGCAGTGTGCAGAAATCACTGAAACCACTAAACTGGGATGAGCAGCAGGCAGGATAACTACATGTGAAATCTAGTGTAAAACCTCTCAATTCATGTTGCTGTTTTGAAAGATGGAGCTGGTAAATCACAAAAGACCCTCCCTAGGAAGGAAGAAAAAGAGAACAAGCCAGAAGTGGCATCAGTTGCTTCTCTGCAAGGAAGATAAAGCCGTGCTGAATGACCTGAAAGGCAAATCAGTCACCAGCATGGGGGGAACCTCATCTGATAAAGACAGGAGTTTCAGTGCTCACCCTGTTCCTTGTTGTGTTCACTTACCCACCAGTTTCTCCCCACAGCAGAGGGGTAAAGGAGTAGAACAGACAGTGCTGAATGTTGGATGACTTCTGCCCAGCCCTAAGACTGAGGGATCGACACAAGACACTGCAATTTAGAGCTGTATTTCCCAGTCCTATCCCTGCTCCAGAGCCCAGACTCTGATCTCTAACCTGCCCATGTCCACCCGGGCTCATAGCATCAGCTCACTTTGGGTCTACAGCAAGGAGAGCAACAGAAGGGGAGTAAAAGAGCCCAGGATGCTTTGCAGAGCATATCTGTCCCACCTGCTCATCAAGAGTTCACCAAACACTGGCATTTCCAGGGTTGCCTAGAAGACGAGGGGCTGGGAGACAGACACCCGTATCCCCTCATCATTACAAAAATGCAACTAAATGAAGGCCAAGATCCATTGCTTAGGAAGATGGTCCATGACCTACCTGCATGCCTTCAATCCTGTTTCACAGAAGTGCTCACAAAAGCTCAAAAAGGACTGAATCAAACCTGTTTCCTAATGAAAAATTGAAGAGTACAGCTTCATTTCAGCTGAAGGTCCCTGCCTGAAGCCACTGGCTATTATGTCTGCTGCTGGTTTCTTTGCTAGCCCAGCTGTTATTCACCTGGCTTGCTTAAGACAGAAGATGCCTCTGGATCTGACTGTTGTCAAGGCAGATCACTTATTCACCTCCAAGACTCCTTTGTCTGCCTTAAACCAAGCCCTCAACCCCACATGCTTCATCTCCCCCTTCTCCCAAACCAGAGTTTCAGCCCTGTGATCCTCCTTCTACTACACTTTCTGCGTCTTCTCATGCAGGGCACCCAACCCCATGGAGATGACTCACTCCCAGCTACCCAGACCAGGACACCATGGCACAACCCAGAAACCTCCTCTTTCAGCACTCCAGCTGCTGGTGGCTCTATGCACCACCTCCCAAGTCTGCCCAATTTCTATATGCACAGATAGAGGTACCCTGTTGACTGAAGATATTCAAGGTCTCAGGCATACAGTTCCCACTGGAAGGAGTTACCACTGACAATGAAGGTGATAGATGGAAGTCAACATAGATGCCTCATTCCGTGAATTGCAGGTTCATCAGACTTTTGTCCCATCTCATTGTCCTCCTGAATACAGCACACAAACCTTTTAGCATGTTTGTAGTCCGTGGATAATAGCTCAGGAACAGACACAGGCCTGAAAGAAGACACAAATGGTGGCTATGACACCTTGTAAACCATTACCACAAAGTGTTAGAAGAGTTGTACAGTCTCTTTAGTCCACCCCTGACTACAGATCACAAGCGGTCCTGCATACTCCTGCTTAGAGAGATAAAAAGCCTTTGCAGAGAGAAGTGAGCTACTTTTAAAATTTATTTTTAGATTTCTCCTATATATAAAAAATCTTTTTTTGACCAAGATTAATATTTCTGCTTAGGTTGATTTGCTATCACATGGAGGCAGGGAAGCAGGGTTTAGAAGGGATCAAAACAAAACAGAAAAAAAATCTGCTGAAAACCAAAATATTGTTCTAGGAAGTATTTTAAGAGTTTAGACTCTTGCCTTCAGTTCTTCATAAGGATTCATTGGTTGTTCACTCAGGCTGTATAGGAAAAACAAGTGTATTTTCCTTTTCTCACTCACTTGCGGGGCAGTCTTATTCTTTGACTGAAGACGTAATCTGCCATCCCTGGAAGCCTTGACACAAAGGTGCATTGGCTTTCTGGAGAATATCTCCCAGGCAAACCCTACTTTGAAGGCTGAGAGCAATGGTGACTGTCTGAAAGGTTGTGAGTAGAGCAGTAGGAAAGAGCAGGACAGAGATCCACTTAGGTCTAACAGCCTACTCATCCTGATATTCAGATGGATTCCTTTCTGCTTGACAAAAGAAGCCCAAATTTGTCTCACTTCATCTGACTGCATCATTCACATTGGTTATAGAATCATAGAAACAGAGAATCATTTAGATTGGAGAAGATCTTTAAGATCATTAAGTCCAACCATTAATCCAGTATTGCCAAGCCCACCACTAAACCATGGCCCTAAGTACCACAGCTACACATCTTTTAAATACCCCCAGGGAGGGTGACTCAACCACTTCGCTGGGCAGCCTGTTCCAGTGCCTGACAACCCTTTTGGGGAAGAAGTTTTTCCTAATATCCAATCTAAACCTTTCCTGGTGCAACTTGAGGCTGTTTCCTCTTGTCCCATCGCTGTGACTTGGGAGAAGAGACCAACCCCCACCTCACCACAACCTCCTTTCAGGCAGTTGCAGAGAGCGATAAGGTCTCCCCTCAGCCTCCTCTTCTCCAGGCTAAACACCCCCAGCTCCCTCAGCCGCTCCCCATCACACTTGCTCTCCAGACCCTTCCCCAGCTCCGTTGCCCTTCTCTGGACACGCTCCAGCACCTCAATGTCCTTCTTGTCCCGAGGGGCCCAAAACTGAACACAGCATTCAAGGGGAGGCCTCACCAATGCCAAGCACAGGGGCACCATCCCTGCCCTGCTCCTGCTGGCCACACTATTGCTGATACAAGCCAGGATGCTATTGGCCTCCTTGGCCGCCTGGGCACACTGCTGGCTCGTGTTCAGCTGGCTGTCAGCCAGCACCCCCAGGTCCTTCTCTGCCGGGCAGCTTTCCAGCCACTCTTCCCCAAGTCTGTAGCGTTGCATGGGCTTGTTGTGACCCAAGGGCAGGACCCGGCACTTGGCCTTGTTAAACCTCATACAGTTGGCCTCAGCCCATTGATCCAGCCTGTCCAGATCCCTCTGCAGAGCCTTCCTGCCTTCCAGCAGATCAACACTCCCACCCAATTTGGTGTCATCTGCAAACTTACTGAGGGTGCACTCGATCCCTTCATCCAGATCATTGATAAAGACATTAAACAGAATTGGCCCCAATACCGAGCCCTGGGGAACACCGCTCGTGACTGGCCGCCAACTGGATTTAACTCCATTCACCACAACTATAATAATGATGGGCAGATGCATGCCCGGTCTGTTGCAAAGCCAAATACTGCATATCTATCCAAGGCATAAGGAGCTTTGAAGCAGGACGGTCTCATCCAGGTCACAGAGGTGTTTGACAGCAAGGATGTGGAGGTCCTGACCTCCGCTGACAATAACAATACAGGCTGTTTGCTATGCTAGCACTGCACCACAGCTAAACTAAGGCACCAAAAACTAAACTATGGAGGGGCTCATGAATTACCCTCAGGACCCTCATCTGTATTTCCATTTTGCTTTGACAGAGCGTTTCACCTTGGATTTTGTCCATAAGACCCAGAGCAGCTGTTTCCCTTAAGAGCCAACAAAGAAGCCATCACATATCGCTTTCGCAGTCATTTCAGCCAACAGTTAGGACTTCAGCCTTGTGCAAACAGCATCAGGCCTGAAGTATCAGGCCTTCTTTTTACTCCTCTTCTCTGCTGACATTAAAAGAAAGTAATAACATCAAAACTCTATTCTTTGCAAAACATATAAAACATACAGCGAATATGGCCAGAAATCCACGATGGCCATTTGGCCCAATGCACAAACCTGACTTGGCCAAAGGTCCTTCTTGTATATTTTGGCCTTGACTTTGCATAAGAAACATGAGGAATAGCCAAGTGGAAACAGGGCAGGAAAGGCCATCTCACTCTCTGCGACACTCAGTCATTGGACGGACTTCTTAGACAATGAGGAATTTTTGCAGCGTGGCTGCCAGCGCCGTCCGTGTCAGACCTTCCCCCCCCAATCAATGACTTTGGCTGACGTAAGTTGTGATGTTTTACTGAACCTGAGTGACCCAGGAGAGAAAGGACAGGAGAGGTTTTTTTATCCAGGATGGGATTTCAGCTCCTGCAGAAGGGAAGTGTTCACCCAGCTGGGAAGAAAACAACCCAAGGAGAGGTTTATTATTCAGCTGTGTAAATGTTGGGTACAATACAAAGCCTATTCACAATAGCAATCATTTTGGGGCAAAACTTTAGCGAGTTTAAGTTGATTATGCTTTTTTTTTTTTTAATGCTCTTTTACATCAATAGAAGGATCTAAACATTTAGAGACATTTGTTGTAAGATGTTGGAGAAACTCATTTCAACCTGTGCCAGCCCCAAGGGTCTCCTTAAAATAGCAATATTACAAAGGCTTCTTTTGCTGCCGCAATTCCTTCTTGGTTCATTATATACACATCCGTGGATACAATCTGAAAGAAAAACAAAACAAAACTTAGATGTCCAAATTACCTTTGCCTTGATAGGAATATAAGCCTGGGACAGATCTGCTAAGAGAATGGAGTCCTCCGGTGGGAAGACTTCCAAGCAGGGACCTCACACACTCGCATGCATCATCCCAAACAAAAGTAGGCATCTGGCCATGCAGAATAATCCATCTCACCATCAAAAGTCTGTAGAGAGAGAAAGGATCCTCTTGCAACCAGGGCAGAGAGCACACACTGCGCTTGGGGATGATGGGAGATGACAAAAGCATTTTCCAGGAGCACCTGCTCAAGAATAAACTAGAGCAGTAGAGCTGTTTCTCGTCTGACCTTGCATAAATCACAATTTCCAAGGATGGTAGGGCCTAAAAGTGCAGGGCCTGATTGTCTGCACCCCACAAAGCAAGACAGAGACCCTTTTTATGTCGGGAAGGAACTGGACAGGTTGTTCTGGGGATACGTGAATGGTGAAAATGCTCACATGCCCACCTCAGGTACTGGGAGTTCCTGGACATGATTCACTGTGATTTTAGAAATCATCTGTATCAACCATCCATACCGTCCTACTCTTCAGCTGTGTCCTGCATTCCTGCTCTGCCCAGAGGATAGAGAAGATGGTGATGAGAAGAGCAGGGTGGCATCCAAGGAGGCCTCTCCTGTGGATCTGAGCTCATCCGCAACAGTGGCAAAAATCTACGTGAGTGATGCGAAGTTGTGAACTGAACTTTAGATTAATGCTTACGGCTGCGTCTGAGAGGGATGGGGTTGTGGGGCAGCACCTTGTCCATCCTCACTTGTGTCTTGCATTGAGTAGTTTGGGAGAAGGGTTACAGCTACCACTTGGGGAAACCCACCTTTAGACTTGGCTGCAGTGCGTTTGATGTTCATCCCTTCGAAGAATAGCTTTAGCCCTTGTACCTCCCATCCTCCCAGAAGGGAGCAAGCAGGGAGAAATGAATCATGCCCTGACTGCCATACCTGGCAAGGGGCTGACTGTGGATCTAGGGAGTCCTGAGGTGTGAGATTATTTTGCTTATGGATAAAAGGGATCCAGGAAAACATCCCTCATAGTCTTGGTGGCCACGAGAGTGAGACATGGCCAGAGTCAGATTTCCCCGCTGTGTTTCTTGGGCAAGCTTTAAACTGGGGCTGGATGGAAGGAACAATTTCCTTCTTGTGCAGCTTCAGCAGTTCAGTAGTACCTGCCTTTAATCATTAAATGGTTTGGGGGAGAAATAACAGCCCAGAGGCATCCCCAGTCCAGTCCTACACCCCACACATGGGGGACTGGATACAGACGGGGGACGAAAGCCTGGATATTGCCTAAATCATACTGGATCCAGGTTTACTTATACCACCTCCTCCTCCTTGTAGCAGCAGGAGGTGGGGGCATTTTAATATATGAGACTTTCCCCTGCTTCTCCCCTCGCTCCTAGGGAAAAAAAAAAAAAAAGCAAGGGAGCTGCGATGGGGCCCCTGAAACTTTGCAGTGGATTTTCGTTTCCCTCCTTCTCAGAAAGACTATAGAGCCCTGAGTACATATTTGCTCAGTTCGCCCCATACTTAAACACACACAGATGCTGGGCTCCCCTGGGGACAGGGGCTCTCCCCCCCACCCCCAGCCCCCCTTCAGTCGAGGGGGGGCCAGACCCCGTGAAACAAACCCCAGCAGAGATGGAAATACCTGCCCAGGGATTCCCCAAGGAACCCCTCTCAAACCGACACCCTCCCCTTCCTCCTTCTTGAGCCCCTCTCCCCAATAAATATCTTTTTAATCCCTGCTGCAAGAGCTTGAAAAACAGATTTGGGATTAGCCTGCAGATGGGAGAAAATGGGGTGGGGTGGGTATAGCTTCACTGCTTTTAAATCCCCCACCCTCAGCAACCCCCTCCCCATCTCCCCCCCCTCCTCCCCATCTCCCCCCTCCCCTCACGCACTGCCTAACTGGAGGCATGTGTCGGAGGGAAGGGGGTGGGACAGGGGTGGGACAGGGGGGGTGGGATGGGGTGGGAGGGATGCAGGACTGACCCCGTGCTTCCCAGCCCATCGGTCACAGGCTGGATACGACCAACCAATGGGGGCCGCGCCGGGGGGGTGCTTTTATACCTGCATCGCTCCCCCCGCGGCCGGGGAGATCCGCTGAGGCTGGCAGGGAGAGGCAGAGGGTTTGTAAGGAGGAGGAGGAGGAGGAGGAGGAGGAGGAGGAGGAGGAGGAGGAGGAGGAAAAGATTGCATCAAGAGCAGAACTTCCCCCCCCCCCCCCCTTACAGGAAGCCCTACTCTACCTTAGCCTTGGAAAGAGCCCCTTTTCATAAAATTAGCTGAAGGCACCTATTCACAGCCATGGGGCTGTGAAAAAAAAAAAAAAAAAAAAAAAAGCAAGCAACAAACCGACTGTAGAGTTTTGGATTTTTTTTTTTTCTCTCTCTCTCTTCTTTTTTTTTTTCTTCACTCCAAAAAATAAAACAGAAATGCACACAGCTCCACTCTGCGAAAACTTGATGTTTTTACCGTCTGCTCTGTGATAGATCTAGAGAGGAGGTTGGCTTTCTTTTTTTTTTTTCCTTTTCCCCTCCTTGCCGCCGTTCAGCTCCTTCTAAATGTCCTCTGCTTCTGCAAGGAAAAGAAAAAAAAAAAAAAACAGTAAAAAAAGGAAAAGAAACCCCACCACGACTTGATTCCCAAAGTCCCCCCAATGAGTCAGCCCTAAGCCCAGAGCCCTGTGTCCGCCTGTGTGTGTGTGTTTGCCCGCGTCTTGCATCCTTGTCATGATTTCTAGCCCCCTCCCCTCCTCTCTTCTCCTCCCACGTCGAAAAAATGATAAGGTGATGGTTGCTGGAGCCGGCTTTCGCTTCGTAAATAAAACCCCCAACAGATTGGCTTGGGGGGGGGGGGGGGAGACGCCTTTTTTTTCCCCCCTTTTTTTTTTCTTTTTCTTTTGGCTTTCTTTTTTGCCTTTTTTTTTTTTTTTTTTTTTTTTTTTTTGCCTCGTAGTTTTATGAATGAAACCACCCAGCTGAGCTGGGAGTAACATCCCTGCTCTGAAACTCCGAAAAAGTGGTGAAATCCAGGCAGGGATGAGGGGGGAAAGCAATGGGTTCTGGGCCCCCAGAGGGTCCCCCCGGGAGGGTCCCGAGTGAACCCCGGGAGGCTGCGAGCTCCCCTCCCCGGCTTTCGGGAGGTCCCTCCTGGACACAGAACGGAGAATTCTGTGCCCATGCGGGTGCACGAATGGAAAAAATTTAAAAAAAAAAAAAAATTAAAATAAAACACACCCCAAACCCCGAGGATTTCAGGACATTTCGCAGAGTAAGTGAAAAGTGTTTTTGCTGCGGGGGAAAAAAAAAAAATCTAAAATAAACTACTTAAAGGAGGGGGGGCGATCTTTCAGCCCCACGCTTTCACGCCGTACTCAATCGGCTTTTTCAAACTGCAGATCCTTTGAGACAGAGAGGGAGAGAGAAGCAAAAAATCCCTATTTGTAACTAAAACACACTGCAACCTGGAAGGCTGGCAGAATAAACCTATCGTGGAGCTGAAACGCACTGGGATATACAAGCAAAAATCCCCCAGAGTACCACTGTTTGCGAAAAGGTAATTGCTAAGTGAAAATATTTCCAAGTTTTTGCTTTTTTTAACTTTCGACTTTGGGATTTGTTTGCATGCCGAAAAGAGAAGACGGAAAAAAAAGCTTTTTTTTTTTTTTTTTTCCCCCAAACCCCTCTGAAACCTAAAAGATAAAATTACTGGATCTAAAAATAAAGCAGTGGTTAAAAGCCTCCCCCACCCTCTCCAATCTCCCACCCCTTCCACCCCTCTCTCGCCTTCTCCCTCCCTCCTTCCCTCCCTCCCTCTCTCTCCCTCTTTCTGTGTGTTTGCGTTTGACAAAGAAATTATTTGAACTTCCCACTGCCTCATAAAAAGGAAACAGAAGAGCAGTTTTGACATATGGATATGATTTTTTCTGCTCTGAGACAGATGCACACGGAAAACAAACAGCACCAGGGGCTGCAGCTCTGAAGGGAGCGAAGTTGCTCCGCTTCACATGGGCTCCTCGGCTGCATTTAGGGAGCTGCCCAGATCTCCAGCCATGAGAAAACGAAGCAAAGGACCGGGGTTTCTTGTCATGTGCCTTTCTGGCTAAAACTGTGGAAACAAACAAACAATCAAACAAATTCTGGAGGGGGGGGGGCGGGAGGGAAGGAGAAGGAGAAATCATCTGCAACCGGAGCGCTGGAAGACCTCTCGTCCTCCTACTTCCCTGAGCGAGCTTGGATGCTGGAAGAAGCCTCTTGGATATGGGATCATATCTGGTTTATCACAGTCTGGGTTTGATCCTCTGCTGCTCCGTACTGAGTTCAGTCTACGCTCTGGTGAGTCCCTCAATCTTTTCCCTTTGCATTCTTGAACGATCTGCACGGCTGTTTCCTTGATGAGTAATTTACTGTATCAAGGATTTAGAAGGCAGAGCGCTAGGGTTTTTTTTTCAGCCCAGTGGTTTGTTTCGCTGGCAGATAGTGTGTGCAGTTGGTCTCAAGAGTTGCTGCACCAGATGAAATTAAAATGTCTGTGCTTCCCAAAGAGTTTGAATCACTTTTAAACCCCTCCGGACAGGAACGCGTGCAGTTTGACAGGGGCTGGGGAAAGCGTCTGGGGGGTAATTTAAAAGACACCTATGGGTAAAGGACAACTTCTCCTTTTCTTTTTTTTTTCTTTTTTTTATCAACCCTGCTCCACAAAACAACAAATCTAATTTTAATTTAATCCCCTTAATCTGCAAATCTGCTTAATCTCAGTGAAACAGTGCTTTCCTCTTTGGGATTAAATTTGGAGGGGACCTTAGAGTGCAGGGCTTGCAGACAGTTTACACTCAGAAGCATGAAAGTAGTATTAACCCTTTACCTCCTGGCACTGTTTTCACCTGTTCC
Source organism: Morus bassanus (assembly GCA_031468815.1). Taxonomy (NCBI): domain Eukaryota; kingdom Metazoa; phylum Chordata; class Aves; order Suliformes; family Sulidae; genus Morus; species Morus bassanus. Next base: position 1,989,177 of record CM062567.1, on the reverse strand, counting down.
TGTGCACACTGAGGCAGAATATCTTTACAGAAGTAGCAAAAAGGGCTAAAGCCTGTCAAAACTGCCTTGATGGCGGTGATGGGGAATGGGCTAAGATCTACAGAACCCCTTCTGCAGCCCGAAGTGGTCTCCAAAGCCCTTCTGCAGCAGTGAAGGGAAATGTCATACAGAATTGGCCACCAGATATTAACCCACTGATGGGCATGCTGCTTTGACATGTGCTTTTCTTCCTTTCTCCATCCCTGGAATCACCACCACTCTCGGTCATTTCTCAATGCCTTCAGGTGTAGGAAGGGGCACGGCCACCACCTAAAGCGGTGTCCGCTTTTCATGAGGGATGGAGATGTGTTTCAAAGGGAGTGGGCTTACACTGACCCTGGCTCCAGCCAGGTCCTCCCTGATCCTCCAGGAACCATCACCCTGGACCCTGTCCCCTGGGTTTGGTAGGGACAGATTGGGACCTTGTGCAGGGTTGCTAGGGGGGTTATTTCCCCCACACGTCCAGCATTGTGCTGGCGGGAAACATCTCATCAATAAATGAGAAGAAACAGCCCCTTAGAAAACAATCATTGTTCCACTCCACCCCTGTCTTGCTCTATCTCTAAGCACAAATAAACCTTTCAAAACCCAAAGAAAATTGGAGAAATTGGGAGGACCACTTGTAGATTTGTTGAGGTTTTAGTGACGGTTGAGGTTTCCTCCCCTGTTCTGGAGTTGGATTAGCATCTCCGTGACCACGTCTGTCTTCAGGTCCGTACCATGACAGGGCAGGTCCTGTAGCACCTGCTACCCCGCGCCTCCACAGCCCTGCTGCCGCTGAAGTCAGCACCAAAATTCCTGCTAGCTTTGGTGTCTTTGTTGGTACCGCTAAGAATCGGGTTCATGAAACAGCCACATTGGAGCTCGGCAAACTTCAGGACCCAGAATAGACAGGCAAGGCTGCGGAATGCATCTCCAGTCCCATTCCCAGTTTACTCCCCTCTCCCAGTACATCCCAGCTCCTCCAGAAGGTGCAGAGGACCAGCCAGTGAACCAAGTGACAGCTGTCTCATGTTCCCAGTGGGTATTTCATCTTTGATAGCCCCATCACAACAGACAGTTTCCGAACACAAGCGATTTGCTCAGCAGCGCTGGCAGGCGACAGGCGCTCATGGTTGGAGCAGCTGAGCATGCCCCGTGCACCGGCTCAGGGCGAGCTGGACCTGGGCATAAATCAGGAATAGCTCTGCCAGAATCACAGAGGGGCAAGAAAGCAGGGAAATTTGCTGGGAAGGACTAGGTGAGGAATGCACAAGAGTATTTGCTCTGTGGCATTTCCAAAAGTCTGATCCCCTCCTGTACTGATTTAAGGTCCTGTCACTAGAAACCCCATTTGGTTTAATTAGGCCCAGGCTGAAGTACATGTTTCAGACGCCTCCCTTGCTTTTCAAACCCACTACTGACAGCTGAAGGAGTTGCCAGAAGGTTTGAAAAGTTGTCCTGACAATGCAGGGGCTGCAGAGATGTTGTGTGTCCCTTCTGGCATCCACTTAGACAGAATAAGAAGGTCAGCCCCATGTCATCCCACTGTACAACAACTTGCAAGGCAGGGAACAACTTGCAGGGTGCCTAGAGCCTGATTTTTTTTTTTTTTTTTTTTTTTTTTTGCTGCTGTTGTTTCTTTCCCAAACTAACTTGATTTTCAAATGAACTTTGAAAACATGGAATGGTATTGACTGCATGTTTCAGCACGGTGATATCAGTAGCTACACTGTAAGAAGGGTCCTATATATACTTGATATTTGGCTAGCGGGTCTGAGTGTGTTTTATGTGCTGCCATCAGTAGAAGTCACCAAATGCCTCTCTCTTAGAAGCAACAAGCAAAAATCAATGAGGTTAGCTGCAGAAGGATGGGGATGCAAGGACTTAATTTAGAGACAGGCTCCATGGCAGCTTTGGGCTAAGCTAAAAGTGGTACCCGATCTTTCACTCCCCCAGCAGAGCAATGCAAAGCTCTGTTGTGGGGTTTGAGTCAGGAGGATTCCCACAGACTGAGGCAGCCAACCGCTCAGGGCTTCAGGGCACAATTCATCCATCTGAGGCTGGAAGACTTGAGTCTTGAGAGCCGTGGCTCTAATTGCTGGGCTCTTTGCAGCTCAGTTGCTTTGCATCTGAGAGTTGGTGATGCTGACATCGGGCAGAGCACGATGCATCCTAAATCTGAAGCTGTCATTCCCGTTCTTCCTTTGGTTGGCAGGCAAAGATGACAATAAAGGCACTTTTTGCAGCAAGGGTGCTGAAGTAGGGATGGGAAATGGTTTCTTTGTCTGTGTCACTGGTATATCATGGGGCAGGACTCTGGCTGCTGAATCACGTCTCCGCAGCATGCAGCTGCATGTCCCTACATTAACCGTAAACCACAATGGGAAACTCAGCGCACGGAGAAATGCTGTGGGAGTGGGTCCTCTCGGAGTTAAATGTGTCTGTGCAGAAATCGTGGACCTCCTGTGAGCTTGCAGCCACGCAAAATCCATAGCAAGATCAGCATCCCTGCCTTGCGCTTTAGGGAGGCAGCTGAGAGGGACAGACGGCTGTCTTTGATGTGGGGTAAAGTATCGGGTGAAACTCTGCTGTCCTCCAACACCCCTGGAAATCCAGAAAAGTTCTCCCCCGGCATTTCACTGCGAATATTAACACCTGCCTAAACGCGAAGGGAATTTCGCTTGTTGATTGAGTGCTTTGTGCCTGAAATCTGGCAGGGCAAGGGCATAAATTTGGGTTAATTCTGCTATTTAGTCCAAGGGCCAGGGAAGAAAAACTGGCATGAGCCAGATAGCCCTGCAAACTTGGTCTTGAAAAGATGTGTGCGAAAGAAGCTTTAAAAGTAGGGTCTGAGATCAGCAGAGCACAGGAGAGTTTAAGATGAAGGCACTATGATTTTATCTGAAAGACGCTGCCAGAGCCTCTTGCAGAAAAACCTCCCCATGTCCCACCTCCCAGCAGAAAGCCCCATGGTTTGCTCTGCTGACCCCTTCAGTTTTCACTAGGTTTCCTTCTCTTGCCAGTCTCAGCCTGGCAGCCCCCAACCCAATTGTCACTGGAGGAGATATTCTGAATAATAATAATAATAATAATAATAGTAATAGTAATATTAATAGTAATAATAATAATAATGAAAGAAGAAGAAGAAGAAGAAGAAGAAGAAGAAGAAGAAGAAGAAGAAGAAGAAGCCACCAGCCTTCTGCAGGACTTTGGATCAGAATTGATCCATTTTGGGAACCGGGTATCAGCCTGAGCTGGTTGCAGTCAGCTCAGCTCAACACAACCCAGGGGAACAGGTCTATGTGGGGTATGAAATGCATAGCAAAAGGGATCTCCACTTTACTGTGGGGATCTTGCCTTTTAGCAGTGTTCGGTGCCTTGCAGAAGGTGCTGCACATTAGGGGGGTGCATTTTGGCAGCAGAATTGCCTCAGCCCCTTTCTGTTTGCTGCAGCTGGTCGTTCCCCAGCCCTGGCCCCACTCAGGCTGCTTGGGCAATGCTGAAGTTTCCCCCTGATTTTGCAGAGAAGCTGTAGCAATCCCCCAGAAATTCAAGAGGTGTCAGGAGGAGATTTGGAGCCCTTTCTTGCAGGCATAACCCAAAACAGGGACAAGTCTGACCAGGACACCTGCAGAAGGCTCCCAGCCGCTATTCCCAAGGGAGCTGCATCCACACCAGCATTGGTGTTAATCTCCAGTAGGAAGGTCCTCTATAAATTGGAAAAACTCTCTAGTTCACACCAAAGCGATTCTCAGGTCACCAACCAGCCGAGATCCTGGTGCTCAGGCAGCAAAACAGCTGGATTAAGGAGTTTTTTAACTGGTCGGTGTTTTGCTCTTTGACTTCTTGTTCCTCTGATCAGACCAACATCTTCATGGATCTGGAAAGGGGAAGGATTTGAAGTTGAGTAATTGATAGCTGGAAGAGAAAGATAATCATCATCTGCCTCAGAATACAGCCCATAATAAAAATAATAATAATAATAAAATAATCTTATATAGAGATCCTGCAAATCCCGACTAGCTGTCTAACTTCATTAAATAAAGACAGGCTCCAAGTGCAGGGAAACAATGTCTGAAATGTTCTTTTCTCCACACACACTTGGGAGTGTGCCCATCCCTGCCCCCCTGTATTTATGAAAGATATGATTTTTGTTATTGTACTTTGGGATTAGCAGATATCCCTGGACTATAAAATACTCAACCGCAAAATATAAAGCAAACAAGCCTCCACGTCAGGGTAATGCACGGGCTGTGATTTCATCCCATGCAAGCCAAAAAAAGTTCAGCTGCCCGGTGGCAAGTCTGACCTGAGCAGGCTGAGTTTGGTCTGAGTTCCTTGCATCAGGAAAAGGAAAAGCAACAGGGCAACTGTGCACACAGAGGGGTCAAGGCTGGAGGAAATAAAATCCGAGGTGAGTCTTTCAGGTCCAGGCAGTTGTTGTTTGGTTTCTGGCCTCTCGAAATAGCCCTGGAGCGGTGCTTTGAGACCAGTGGGATTATTCTGGCTAGGGCAGTGTGTCTGCAGTTCTTGCGAGGGGTAACCCCAGCCCAGACATCTCACGCAGAGACAGCTGCTGTCTCTGCCACCACCACCCTGTGCTCCCATGTCCCTTTGAAAAACGATGCTGAGAGTTGTCCCACAGCTGTGTGTCTCATGTTGTCTCATTTCCTGGGCTGGGTGTACCGATAAGGGACTCTCCTAGGGTGTAAAGGTGCTGGCTGGAGGATTTCCCTCTACTTGGGAAACACACTGCTCAGCCCCTTGATCAAATTTACTTGAAATCAGTCCCTGGTTTGGAGAGTTATTTGTGGCACAGACACCACACTCACCGCACTGAAACCCCTAAATCGCAGCTATTACCATGCAGCCTCCGACCAAGCAGTGTGGGGTGAGGTGGTAAAGCACCTCTCCTGGCACTGAGGTATAGGGCTGGGGAAATCCTGCTCCCTGGAGTCAGTAGCAGAGCTACGGCTACAGCTAAACCCTGCAGTCATTGAATTTTCTTTGTGCCTACAGATGAGGAGGAGGGAATAGCAGAGCCAGACTACAGCTGCCCCTGACTTAAGCCCTTCCCGGGAACTTGTCCTCATTGCTGCCAAGCACCTCAATCCTCATCCCGCACTGCTGGGAGAAGGCGATGAAGTCCAGTGTGTATTTAGGTACTCGTTAGACTGTGCAACTCTCCAGTCCCCATGGCTTTTGCTGGGTTTATCTCAGCCTTTTGAGCTCTGATCCCTCCAAACCTTCTCGCTCTCTGACTCTGTCCCATCAAAGGGAGAAGCCAGCAGGGATCCCCCACCCCTTCAGATGGGATGTTTCTCTGCAAAAGGGCAAGCTTAGAGGGGTTTCTCTGTTTGCTCAGCTCCTGCCGTAAGTGAAGCTTTAGCCTCTCTCAATAAGTTACCATTACAACCAAAAACTCCAAAGAAAATATGTTCCTTAGAGCAAGCCCTGACCAAAAGGAAGAACTCAACAGGATCAGCCTGTGTTAAAGATTAGACCATATCAAAGATATTTTGCCGTGACATGGAGAATTTGCTTTCTCCCTCTGCGTCCACTTGGCTGTTATAATATCATTTGGTGTTCTCAACCCATAACACCTCAAACTTCAGCTGGCCTTGCAAGACCTGGTGTACTAAAGATGATCTTTTTGTTGCGCCTTTCAAAATGAGGCAATAAAAAAATTACACTTGGGGCTGAAACTCAGCCAGCAGAATACCTGGTGGGTCAGACTGGGCTTTGCTGTCTTGTGTCATGGGAAGAAAACACCCAAATTCATGCTTGGTGTTCCTGGCTTGGCATTAACCCCTTTATTTCCACTGAGGCCAGGCTGACCCTTCCCAGTGATTAGAGTGGCTCTGTGTTTTAGGGTTTTCCTTTCCCTTCAGAGGCTTAGTTTGGATCGACTTCCAGAAATCTGATTTTCAAGAATGGGAAATTTTGGACTGATAGCTCCCTCTTATCAGGTCATACTTTGATCTTCCTGTAACACAAATTCCTGTGACAGCATTCATGTGATGGTTCGGTTGTTGAAATCTTCTGCAAGGCTGGCCTGTCTTTCTGGCCACAGGTTTCTCCCTTTACCCAGCAAAGCAGCAAGTGAACTTCTCTGTCCCTTTTCCCTCTCACCCCTCCAGCATCCCTGGTTCAAGGCATTTCAGCAGCACAGGGAGTGTGCTTCTGTCTGCCTCTTTCCCCCCCGACCATGTGCACCCCTCCATAAGCTGATTCAGCTCACTGAGCTGGCACCAAACTAACCCAAGATGGAAAAAAGAAAATAAATGTAGGAGAAGGTTTGTTGTTGGGTCAGTGAATGGCATCTGTACAGCAAAGGCTCGGATGGGTCCCCAAGACACATGAGGGAGAGATTGGGTCACAGAAGTGGGGACAAGAAGGGATGAGCGGCCAGCAATGTGTGCAGGTTCACCCTGACACCATGGTTGTACAGTCATGTTACTCTGGCATAAAGCCCCCCCAAATCCTCCTTTTGACAGATGCACACCCCATCCCAGGCCTGCTGTGCACCCTGTTGTACCTCCTGCTCCTTGGCAATAAACACGCATAGAGTAACGTGAGCCACGGGGCCGGCGGCTGAGCTCATCGTAGGCTCCATACTACCTCTGAACCTCCCCTCCATCAGCCACACCATCTGATCATTAGCACACTTCTTGGCAGAGTTTTTGTCTGAGCAGGTGAGTCCTGTAGATAGTGCCAAGTGATGGTTCAGGATAACACAGGTCAGGGGTGTTGGATGTGACCACACTCTTTTCTTGGGGAAAAAAATAAGTTTAGGCTTGTAGGCATGAGGTATGCTGTGCCGCTTGGCATCAGGGCCAGAGGATGGAACACAGACAATGTATTTAGCAATACAGACATAAATGGGGACTTCCAAGACTCAGAACTGGCCCAGAGAAGCGGAGATACAACACAGTTGGTACCTACGTACCTGCTTTCTGGTCCGTTGCTTACAGGGACAGTGAAATCGTCAGGTCAAACCATCCCCCCTACATCCTAGTCAAGGAAGGTGTTGAGCCAGGCAGGACTAGGCAACACAGCCATCCTGCCCTAGCCCAACTCTCTGACCCTATCAAAGTGCAGAACAAATGAGACTTCAAAGTCCAAAGGTGTTTGGTGTCATTGAGTCTTTCCACCGTAACGACCTCAAGTATCAGCCGTCTGTCAGATAAGGGTAGCTCGTCGAAAGGAGGCTTGGCCTCTCGAAAAAGACCTCCTCCTAGATCAGTGTCTGGGGCAAGGGCTGGAGACAGGAGTTGCTGTCTCAGCACCCAAGGCAGGCTGTAATCTCATTTTTCACATGGCAGCCCTGTTGCTAATCAGGGTTTCTTGATGTTATCTTTACTTCAGTCTCCCTTCCCCTCTCTCCAATCATTTCAGTGTATTTATCTGCTTGGTCTTGCCACACTGAGAGCAAGAAGCAGCCTCTTCCATCTGTAAAGGCAGGTTTGAAAGTCACTGGGTGTCCTTAGAAAACCTTCTCTTCCCTGCACTGAACTTTGACTTGGGACCTAAATGGGGTTTTTCTGCTGTATGTTTTAACAGAGAAGTAAGTGGTATGCAAAACCTAGCTCATGCTTGCTCTGGGTTAAGGGCTGAGGCACTTCGTAAGGAGCTGCAGATGGTAGGGAACTACCATCTCTTGGACACGTAGCAGAGGACAAAAGATCAATTAACTGAGACTCAGTGGTGCTTTGGGGGACTTTGCCACTGTTTAGGACCACTAGCAAGTTATTTAATCATCATCACATTGCCTTGATTTATTCACTTGGTTTATACTCCTTGAGCACTCGAGGGAGTGCAGCATCCCAGGAGAGCCCTGAGCCTACCCCGTACACCAAGCACAGGAATGGTGCTGGTAGCAGACATGCAGTGGGATGTTTCTTAGCTCAGGAGGAAAAGGAGCATTTCAGAAGCTGGAGGCACCCTGGCCCTGCTCTGCCCAGGAAGGCTGGGATTGCTAGACCGATGAGCATTGTTTGAACCTGATTTTGCTCACTCCAAGGCCTCCTGAGATGGCTCAGCTGTAGGAAACCATAGGCTGAGTCACAGAGTAATTAATTCATTGATCTTGTGGATTAAAACACGTTAGGCAATGCCTGATCTGCAGGAGCAAATAGCCAGTAGCCTCTTTTGGTTCACAAAGATACAAATCAAATTCCAAAATTCAGTGAAACCACTGCACTGATTTCCATGAACTTCACATGCTATTTCCATCTATCCCAATTTTATTGCCTAGACCCCTGCCTCACCTCAATGTTATCTTGACTTTCTTCTTGACTTCTATATCCCAAACCACTTCTCCTTTCAGACATTGAGCAATCAGAGTTGAAGTAGCTTTGAGACACCGGCTATGGCGAGTGGTTGCAAGGAAATGACCTGTTTCTCCTCACCGCACTCGAAGAGCAAGATCAATAAAGCAACATTACGTAGCGTATCTATTTTGTGGTTAGCAGTTTCACTCAGCTCAGTACAAATACAGCAAAAAAAATTTAAAATAAAATTGAAAGGGAGCTGATAAGAGGTGGGACTGCTAAGAGACAGCCAACATATAGAGCTTCAAAAGTCAGAATTGCTGGCTAATCGAGAGCCATCAGCTTACGAAGGCTTTTAATGTCTCAGAGTTGATATCCCTGAAATTTTCTCTGAGCTTGTATTTTCTTCCGGTGTCTTCAAGGTTACTCTCACTGACTTGCTTGCTCTAAAATGGCCTCTTCAGTAAGGAGAGGAGACCAGGAGTTGAGATTTAGCTCTCCCACTGACTTTCTGTGTGCTTTCAGGTATTTCTTGCTCTGTATGTGCAGCAAAGGCACAGAGGACTTGTGGGGAGTGACGGTGGACTCTGTTCGTTTGGAAACATGGTTTATTTTTATTGTTCTTCCCAGAAAAGGATAAAAGAGAGAGAGATGGCTCTACAGGCACTGAGGTGGAAAAGTTTTCCCAGTCTAAATAGCCGTGGTTACTAAAACACACACCAGTAGGCGGTCAGAGGGTCTGATGCACTGTATCTAATGCAGACATCGCTTGTTTTCACTTGTGCTGCATTACCAGGACTGTTCACTCAGGCTAGCCACTGGATGGGGACAAAGCAGAATAGGGCTGATTTCCCTTGCTAGGCTTTAGATGTCAGCAATGGGTGCTCGTGCATCTCAGAGCTGCCCCATATCCTCAAGGGACCCGTTTAGCTGCAGAGCATCCTGCCACAGACCATCTGCACCCCACAGAACCTGGGTGGGCCTCAAGGACTTATTTCCTGAGCTGACAAAGACACAGGATTTGGTACAAAACTGTTATGTATGCGTGTATATACAAGTGAGCGTGCGGGTATAACCGTACAGCTCTGACTCATGCCATAGCATTGTTAAACAGCCTCAGAGCATCCCACCATATGATCCCACTGCAGAGTACCAGCTTCATTTCCAATTCGTTTCCCACCATGACTGGTGTTTCTCCGTCAGCCTTTCACCACCACAATGAAGCATGTTTGTTGTTTTTTTTTGTTTCATTCCTGGGATCAGATTTTCTCTGTGATTTGGCTTAACCTCATCACAGAAACCACAAAGCTCAAGGGGCCAGAGCCTTCTGCTGGCGTAAATCAGTGGTGTTCCTGTGGAGTGCAGAAGGGCCAAGAGAGTCTCATCTGATGTCAATCAGTGTCACTGCAGGGAAATAAGGAGAGAGCCGGAAGGTGGGTTGGAGAAGCCTGACTGGCACATGCTGGTCCTGGTCTCCTGGCCCTGGGTTGCATCTGGACGGAAAGGGAGAAGATTCTGCAAATTGAGAGATCTGGGTCGGATGACAAGCCCATAGTTTCCAGATGCTTCTCCAAACCATGTTCGGCCATGCTTCAGTAGCTTCTTTTGTGGCTGGCTGCCTTGTGCAATGAATGCCTTCTTGAAAGCATTTAAACAAGAGCAATTTGGGGAGGCATCTGAAAGGGGGGAGTGTCACTCTTGTTTCTGGCTATGGTGGTGGTGGAGAAGGATGATAAACATGCTGGCAGGCTGGATTTTTCAAACCACAGGACAGGGCTGGATTCAGCTGTGGATTTGGGTCCATTCTTAAAGGATGCCAAATAATGATGTCTGAATCTAAGAGATTTGAGCAAATTTAGCATCAGTGTTTAAAGCAGATTGTGCAATAGATGATTGCTTTTTATTCTCTCCTACCCAAATTTCTATACTGACTTTGACCTTGCATCCCTTGGTGTCATTGACAATATCAGTGTGATCAACAAATTGAACTTTAAGTGCCTTTTGCACATATTTTGTAGGACTGGAACTGGGAAATCATGCCATTCAGAGTCACAGCTACTGTGTACTCCTAATTTACTCTGTCATCAGCAAAAGATGACTCAGGTTTATGGAGGAGCAGGGGAAGGGAAGAGTGCTTCAACTGGTGAAAACGGAACAGGGTCAGCCCTTGTTTTGCACCCAGGTAAGGATCCAGCCCTGGTTCTGTGCCAACAAGTCTGAACACAAAGAGGATCTCCGTAGAGGTCAATGCAGGCACATGCTTGGCTGGCCTGACTCAGCGTTTCCTGGGGCGATAAGGGCTTTGAGTTACCCAGATAAACAGAACCATGGCCAAACCAAAGGGTGAGCAGACTGCCGTCCCATGAACAGAGCTGTGTGGAGGAGAGGCCTGAAGGGGAGTAGGAGCAGACAGCCCAGCCCTTGCAACCTGCCTAGGTGGTTACCTGCATCCTTCCATTTGCCACTTTTCCTGTTTCTGCTGACATGCAGGTTAATCACCCAATCCTCCTGTAATTGCAGTGCAGCCAAATCTGCTGCATAACAGCCATCAGCATTGCTGCTGGGGGCATGCGTGGGTGAGAACCCATAGGGTGTGCACAGAGACCTGGTAGACCTGGGCATGCACTTCCTTTTCCAGCATGGTGTCTACTCTGCTGACAGTGCCAGCCTTCATTATCAGCGCTGTTAGTCCTCCAGAAGAACCAATTATGTGTAGTCTCACTGCTGTGGCAGTAGCTTTGCTTCTCTTCTGATCATCCTTATTCATCACTTTCCCCTTTGCCTCCTGGTAGCACCATTGTATCTTACCCAATGCTGGCCCTAAGCCCACAGCTTTCAAAATGGACACTTAAAATGAAATGGAAGGGAAGAATACTCCATTGAGAAGTACCTCATTAGAGTTCAGAGTTAACACCCTGTAGAAAGTGAACCAGGCAAAGATCTGTAGTTCATGCCTGCAAAAGAATCAGGTTGGGAAGCCTGTGTTTCCTGGGAAGCCTGCAGAAGAATGCAAAGCAGAATGAATTGGAAGAGAAGGCTGTTTGACCCATAAAATCCCAGCATTTTGTGTCTCCTCTTCCAGTCTGGTTGCTGTAAGGATGGGGAAAAGGAGTGTGACAGACACAGGAACAGGTCCCACACCTCCTACAAATCGCGCATTCCTGGCTGGAAAGAGATGTTGCCCAAGAAGGCAAAGCTGATAGCATAGAATCATAGAATGCTTTGCATTGGAAGGGACCTTTAGAGGTCATCTCTGAGGATATCTCTGGTTTGCTGGGATACAAAGAGAATATTTCTAATGAAGACAGATCATGAGATGGTAGGAGATAAGACCATTTTGGGGAGGGTCCAAGGCCTTAGCATAAAGCCTTGGGTTGGTATCTGAGCCCTGGTACAGGACAGGGGTATGTGTAAGCATACAGGGAGGGGACAGGTCCCATCCCAAGGGCTGGCAGTGTTTTGATGGGGCAAGAGGCTCTTTTTGAGCTGGCTGAGGAAGAGGAGATATTGAGGACCAGGGCTGTTCCTCCAGCCCAGGGAGAAGGATGGACAAGAGAGGAGAGACAAGGCTTTGGCACTGCCTGAAGAAACTCCCAGCTGACAGGGCTTTACCTTCAATAATAAGTGAAAACAGACAGGGCAGGTCCTGTGATCCTCCATGCTGTTTTAGAGCCGGCATGCTCTCTGGCCTGTCTTTGGCTCTTACCAGCTTGCACCACCCCAAATAATGCTTAGGCACATTTCAGGTGTACTGTGGGTTGTAGGAGGTGGTTTGGATGAGGCCACACTGCTTTGGGAAAAGCTATTGTAGACATATATATATGGGCATGGTCAAGGGGGACAGAGAACAGGACCCAGCTGATTTACTTTCTCACCAGGATTAGCTGATGCCTGTGGTCCCATGGGAGGGATCCCACACTGCGGCAGGTCCCACTCCATGGGTGCCTGGCTCGATCCCTGCTACCGTCACATCCGAGGCATCAACAGCCCCAAAACAGGGCTCTGTCGGGACTCCCACCACCAGCCACCACCCAGTACCCCTGGAGTGCAGAGATGCCTCTATCTCAACAGCAAGATGCCCATTGCAACATGCTCCAGGGTTGATTTGGCTTCTTGCAATGGGTCACAGCCTGTATTTTTTGCTCTGGGGACCGTTCCTCCTCCCTCCCCTCCATCTCCTGCCAGGGCATGCACAGCCACCGCAGCTTTTCTCCCCACCATGCCTTCCCCCATGGCTCTGAGGCCATGGCTGCCCTCAGCTCCAGGTGAGCAGCATGTCAGGCCCTCCAGTGTCTCCCCTCCATGCCCAGAAAAAGGGGGAGACAGGGGTGGGGATGCCGGAGCTGACTGGCTGGAGCAGGGAAGAACGTCATGCCCCAGAGCTGCCTGCACCGCACTGAGAGCTTAATGTGCCGTAATCACAGAGCTGGCCTTGTTGTAACGGCACCCCGACCATGCACAGCTCCCGGCCGCCGCTGGCAGCTCCCGCGCTCCCTGCCCGCGGTTGCTGCCGCGTGGTTTTTTTGGAATGGATCCCCGCCGCCCCCGACTCCTTGAGCAAAGGGAGAGGGGGTCTGCAGGGAGGAGAGGAGAGAGCAGGGAGTGGGGTGGTGTCCCATCTCGGCCACCGATGGTGCCAACCCTATCGGGTTGTGAATCAGGACATTAATCAGTGTTATGGGGCTTGGGACGGGGTCAGATACCTGTGGTTTGAGGCGTGCTGGCAGAGCTCAGCATCGCCGGAGTCATAATACCACACACTGCTCATGAAAGAGCGGAGCTGCGACGTTCCAGGAGGCATGGTGCCGGGAGGGACGGGGGACGGGCTGGGGAGGCGGCTGCTGATGGGGGCGGGAAAGGAAAGGCGAAGGGAAGAGGGAAAAAAATAGAAAGAAAGAAAGAAAGAAACCCTCACCGTGGGTTTTCTGGCTGCTCTGCTTACAGGAGTACGAGAGGAGAGGGCTGCCTGCTTTATAACCTGCTTGCTGAGCCTTTGCCTTGCCTCTTGCATCCTCTGTGCAGGGATTTCGCTGCACATCCCTTCCCACAAAGGCTGCCAAGAAAGTGAGGGTATGTGAGCATGAAAATTAATTACACCAACCAGGCAGGAGAAGTGGCAGAGGAGGGTGGGAAGGCAGGGCCCTAAAGGCTGGGCCAGGAGTTTCAGAGAGAAATAAATGGGATTCCTCTTCCTGGGAAAGGGTGACTAGAGGAGACAGGGGCCCTTCATTGTCCCTGTGATAGAGGCTGCTTTGCTTCCCAAGGCAGTGTGAAACAGGCTCTCAGCTGCATCCGGCTTTTAGATGATATTAGGCGTTATAAAGTCTAAGAAAAGCTGTCAGGAGTTTAGGTTTGTGTCCACCTGGGAAGTCTGCAGAGCTTTCCATGCTGGTTTCTCTCCGCACATCACAGGACACTATAGGTGAGCTCACAGGATGGGAGAAGGTCAGGGGATCTGCTATGGTAAGTCATATGAGGACAGAGGGGTACCATCCAGGGTGCAGCCACATCTGGGGCCTGCCCTCGGAGAAGCACGCTGTGGTCTCCAGCCTCAGAGCTCCCATCCACCCCTCTATCCTCCCAGACCCTGACGACACAAGCAGGAGAGCTGGCCCAGCCATGTCCAGCACAGGGTATCCCACGATGGGAATGGGACCATAACACCATGCTGCAAATGCACAAGGCTGAGGGAGTGGAGAGTGGAAGGAAAGAGAGGGGTCTGTGTTTGTGATCAAGACCTGAGCATGCTGTGAGGGATTCATGGGGACACCTTGGCTATGCAAAGTCGTGTTTTCTTTTCTATCTCTGCTGCCTGGAGGGAGGCAGGAGTCTCCATAGTAAGCATGGGGTTGACCAGGACACTGTCAGCTTTGCTTGGAACTCAGATGAGATGGATCTCACCTGCTTTTGGAGGCCACAGCCTCTCCATCTCCAAGGGAGGGAGGTAACCCAGTTTTCTTCTATAGGCAGCAAAGAAGCAGAAAGGAGAGAGATAAGGAGACAGCAGGCACCTAAAGGGCAGCAGATAAGACACGATGCCTGCTGATTTCTGCCCTACTCTTGAGAGAGCCTGGATGGTGAGCTCATGATACCGTGGACATCTGCAGTGAGGCAAGTGGAACCACTGGGTTGGACAGAGGCAGAGCAGCCCTCGGGAGACTCCGTGTCTGTCTACCAGATTCCATGAGTGCAGACTGACACAAGCTGCTTCTGCCTGTGGACTAGGCAGCCGTCAGCCACCTCCAAACAGGAGGTGCTAGGCCACCCTACAAGGCAAAGCCCAGGCCTGTTGGCTTAGCATTGCATCTTTCTCCTCTTTTTTTCTGTTCTTTACCTGTTTCTGGTTTTGTAGTTTTATTATTGCATCTTTTAACCACAGTGGGCTTTAGGCCATCCTCCCTGTTTTTAAGACAATAATGTTGCGTTTGTGGAATCGTGGTTAACGGCATCAGCAGGATGTTCTCAAAGGCTTCCCGGTTTCCGTGAACACTGTCTGCTCGGATTTTATTTTGCCAGATGACGCCAACAATTGACCTTGTAAGTCTTTTCCCCTCTGCCATGTAGAAAACAAATCTTCAGCCTCTGCAGTACAATGGGCATCTCTTTCTCCTAATGAAAGAGGGTTGCAGGTAGCACCCAGTGCTGCAGTGAAGGAGACCCTGCCTTAGCAACCCATTTGAATGATTACAGGTGGAAAATATTCCCAAAATTACGACAGTTGCTTAAAATACCATGAACTTTTCAAAAAGGGGAAGCTTTTATTTCTCTTCCTTTTTCTCTCCTTATTCTGACGCTCTGGAATTAATCATCTCCAGCTTCTTTCTGCTGCCATGGCAGGTAAATGTTTGCTTTTATTTTAAATGTGAGCTGTGTGTTCTCCAACACATGAAACTAAGGCTCAAAGAAAACCGGACTTAAAAAACACCAGATAAAGGAGTGAGAACTTGCAGTCCTGGTGCATGGCTGGCCATCCATGTCCTTAAAGGGTAGGGGAAAATGAGTAAGAAAATATTGTTATCTTCTTCCTGCGTGTCCTTCAGCAAGTCATCCTCTGGAAGGAGTTGACAAAGTAGATGTCTAAAGAGTTTGGGGGAGTTACTGAAAGTAAAAGCTCTTTTGCTGTTTTTCCCGTTCATCATCTAGCCAGTCACTGTGTGACAGAGGAAAGTGTCAGGGCAAATCAAAAGAAAACAATAATCTCCTGCATTTTTACTCCTCTGGGGATTACTGCTGTTTGTTTTGTTTGTATATGAATAGGTGTTCTTCTGCAAATGCCTCAAAAGAAAATTGCTTTCATTTGTTCCGTGTTTTGGGGATGATTTCGTCTTTTGTTGCATTTGTGATGTTCCGAGTTAGGAGATCTTGACGTTGAAGTTTTCATGTTTAGGTTTGGGAAATGTGCCTTTGGAAAGAGCAAACCACTGCATTTTGTGAATGAATTAATTATTTTTTTTAAAGAGTCTTGAATAAGACTAAAAAGGGAAAGTCACAGTAAGAATCCCAGAGCTAAAATTGGTCTCTGGGGAATGCAAAGACTGTCTTGGAGTGAGTGCAGGTATTGGAAGTAGCTGTGTGAGGATCTTACGGGGGATACTTAGTAAGCTGCTTTCTCCTCCAAGTGCTCCTGTTTCCTCTTGGCTGTGTTGAAGCTGGAAGCTTTTAGAGGTCTCATGCTCTGGTCCAGGTTCATCCCCCCTTCCCCTGGTCATCCTGAGCAGGAGAATCTTCTTGCCTGCTCTGAGATATTTCAGTGTCTACCTGGGCTTTGTGGTCTGAGCTTGTCCATGGAGCTCCAACCAGGACAGCAATGAGCCTGGGGAGGGATTCAGTTCACTCTACAGAGGCAATGAAGGCTCAATTCATTTGCTTCCATGTTGTCATCTAGAGGCACCCAGGGTGTCTGAGATATCTACCAAGGGCAGGTAGACATGGCACAGGACCAGCAGGAAGGCATGGAGCAGGAGCTGGAGGCCAAGTGAGTTACTGCAGGGCATCAAGTTGCACTCAACACCTTGTTTCTTGCCACTAAACAGCCTCTGTCAAAGCAAGATTTGGGATTTTCCTCTCTGTGGTCAGTGGAGTAAGACAGAAACCTGGAAAGGGTGCATCACCCCTCACAAGCAGAGTCTGTCTTTCTCTGTTGACTAAGCTGGAGGGACTCACCCTAGGACAGGTCACGTACATGTGGTGGATTTTGGCCTAAGTGATTATGCTGCAGTAATTTCTGGACAGTTCCTATTCCTGGTCAAAACCTGCAGCTGCTGTAGTAATGCAAGAGGTTGTATTCAATAAAAGTCCATCCAAGACTGCAGCAAATCTGATAATTTTCATCCTTCCTTTCTGTCCAGAATATTGGGCTTCAAACCTAACAGTGTTTTAAATAAAATGTTTAAATCCTTTTTGTTAAGAAAAAAAAAAGTCAGAAAACCGCCATTTATCTGGTTGTAAATAAACCTACTAATTTTAAAGACCAGAAGGAAAACATCCACTTGAGCGGGGACCTCTGAGGAAACCATGCCAAGTCCCTGTCCATGCCATCTTTCTGCATTTTCATGTAATGCTGTAGAGTGGCTGTTACAGTTACACCACAGACTCCCATCATCTTCAGAAACACCCTGAACAACAAGCAGTACTTGCTGTTTCAGGCTGTACCTCCCTGCTTTTGAGTCTGCAGTCTCCAGCTTCATTGGCAACGATGGACACTCCTGAGGGGTTTGTGAAAGGTGGATAAAAATCCCGAAGTTTAGCATTAATAGACATGCAGTTTGACACAAGGTCCACACCTCCACCAAGAAATGGTGAAGGGCTCACAAATGACAGAGAAAAGTTGGAAACCACTGCTCAATCAATAGTTTCCACATTTCTGTGACCAAGGAAACTTAGCTGCCAATATTTCCTTCAGACCACCATGATTTGAATCCTCTGATCTTTAATTAAAAATGCTAATGTTTAGTCTGGTTCTGTAGAGAAACTGGGGATCACTTGTCAAGACCTTGTTAGCCACTGGCCGTTGTGGACTGTGGCATGGGAACATGAGCCTGGATGGAGACTGTGCTGCTGGCTTCTGTTGAACCACAGACCAGCAAGTGGGATTAATCTCACCTTATCTAGTCTTTTAAAAATTATTTCTTGATGTTTCTTCTGTAGTCAGTATGTCAGTCAGACCTCTCCTCTCATCCCATGTAAGGTGGTTTGTATCGCCTGCTGGTTGTTCCTGCTTTGCTTTGTGGTCTATAGAAAGAGCCTTAAACAACACGCTAGGTTAGATGCTTAACCTTTATATGGCTGAGGATGGAGATGGCTCTGCACCAAAATAACCTGTGTGCTATTTCTGGCTCTGCCAATCACCCTGGGGTGACTTTGAGAATCCCCTTCCTTTTTTGGTTCTTCTATCCCCTGTCCAGCTTGCTTCTTTAGGTTTGGCTTTCAAAGCATCTAGGTACTAACTGAAATCTGAGGGAGTTATCATCAAAACAACTTTACACCCTAATTTCTGGGCCCTGAGCCATAAGTTCCTCAGAGGAGAGATGTGTTTTTCTGCAAGCCTGCATAAAGATAAGCATAACAGCAATGGATTCTTATCTGTGGCCTCAAAATATGTTTGTCCTACAAATACTGATGTAAATCTCCAGCCTGCACCTCCCACAGGAGTCACTAATACAGATCCATTGGCTTTAGAGTGGTGGCTGGTTTTGCTGTAGGCAGGCAGCCAAAAGGAACATCTTCCTGTCCTCCCCCTCCAAAATCTATTGTGTGAATCTAGTGTCTCATTTCAGATGAGGCTTCTTTATTTTCAGTTGCAAGGGATTCTTGGCATGGAGGGGAGCACATGTACAGAGATGTGCATCTCACAGGCTCTCTGGCTTTGCCAGCTCCTGTTCAAAGGTGTTTGACACCAGCAGAGCAATAGTGAACGATCTGGGGGTGAAACGAGGATGGGGGCTGGTGTTCTCTAGCATCTGCTTGCCCCTGTAGAGGATGGAGTCTGGCCAGAGAAGCTTTCTGCTTTCTCATTGTCTCTGCTGCAAATCAGCCCAGGATGGGGTGGGGGGGGTGGGGGTGTGTGTGTGTAAAAGAATCACAGTTAATGGATTTGAGAGATCATTACAGCGGGAACTGTGCACAACAGCATTGTGGTTTCAGCAGCCGCTCTGAAATAACTATCTTCCCTCTCTCCCTGCATCTGAGTGCTCATGGATATTGTTTCAGACTCCTGGTCAGCTGAGCAGGATAAGCTCAGTTTGTGCAGGGTACCAGCTCGTTTTCTCCAAAACTGTCTCCTGTCTTTTCTTATTTCTCATGAAAAAGTCTATGAGACTGTTGAATGTTTAGGAGGAGTAGCCTCTGGTAGCCTTTGGGTAAAAAGGTTTCCAACTGAACTAGTCTAGTCTAATCTAAAATATCCCTCCCTCGTGCTGTTTTTTTCCAATGCCAATTCATATTTAATCTGTGGAACTCTTTGCTGTAAGACTTCATTATGACCAGAGGTAGAGAAGAATTCAAGTATGGGCATAAAAATTGAGAGAAGTACCATTAATATATGACATTAATAACATTTTTGGGAAGTGATTTATACTGCAATGCTTCAGGACATACACCGGTCTGCTCTAAATAAAGGACAAGAAGAAGTTTCTTCCAATGGAAGACTATTTAATAGCTGCATATCAGAAAATTTCTTTCACCTTCGTCTGAAACAGGTGGTGCTGGCCAGAATCAAAGGCAGGATGCTAGAATTCAAGATCAAGGGTATCACAACCAAGCATGGTTTTGCAGCTCCTTCAGGCAGAGTTCGGAGACCTGCCAAGTCCCAGGCAACAAAGCAGAGTGTTTAATGCGATGTAGTCATGAGGGTTCAAAGACTCCAGCAAATTCCAGAACTTTTTAAAGAAGAAAAAAGCTTTGCCCACAGGAGAACATCAGAGACTAGTCCACTCCACTGGCACACTGATATTGTGAGCTAGTGTTGGGGTGTCTGCTTTGAATAAACCTCAGTGGATTGCTCTTCCATAAGAAACTCTGGTTCAGTCACACCTTCAATCTCTGCAAGTCTTTTGTGTCACAACATCTTGCAGTAATGAATCCCATGGATTAACAACAGGTTGCATGAGGAGCATCTCAAACCTGCCACCTCCTGACTTTAGCTGATGGCCCACAACTGTATTGTCACTCCACAGTTCTTGCAGCCAAACACTTCCAATGCTATTAAGAACCATCCTTCTCCCTTCCTGGAAAGACCCAGAGGATTTGACAGGGCTCCTCAGACCACACAGATGTGCTTAGCCTGTATTCACTTACCAAGGACCTGTCAGCACAGCCTCCATCAAGTTGTTTAGGACACATTAGAAGATTTTTGTCTCAGAGGTTATCCATCTGCCATAAGAATCACTTTGGTTCATTGTTTCTGAGCAATCTTGTCCCTTCTAGATATCAGAGTCCAGGAATAATGCTTTCTCATACATCCAGTGGAGGAGGTGACTTTGTCTCATTCTGCCAGACAATGACCCATTGCCACCTCTTGGTTGGGTTTCCACAGGTCCATGAAGCTACTGCAGCAGCCCTCAGGTCAGTGGGTTTCTTGTTCACAGTCCATAGCTGCCAGCCTATACACAGTATGGTGGAGAAACCCCTCCAGTACCTGCACGAGACCCCACAGTCTCGCTCTGAACATGGCAAGGCATGTCCTTAGTATCAAAGGCTAAATCACGGATCCTCTGCTTTTTACACTGCCTGCCTGGATTCAAGGTTGAGACCTTGATCCCTTCCTTATAGACGCTCCAGGTGCTACATCCAGGATATGGGAGAAACCTTTAACTTTGATTGCAGACATTAATAATAACAGCATTCTCTGATTGGCATAAAACTCCTAGCAAGTGCAAAGGTCATCTGTGCAGACACACAGCTGTGTCCTGAGATGGTCCAAGAGTGACAGAGAACTCATGATCTGTGAGGCTGAGGAGAGAAGACGTCTAGTCTAGAGAAGATCAAGGAGACACATGATTACAGCCTTCCAACACATAAAAGGCTTCTGCACAGAGGAAGGAAGAGAAAAAAAAGTTCTTCATGACCCTCAGGGGTAGGAGGTAATGACCTTAGATTACAGCAAAGGAAATCACATTAAATGTCAGGAGAAACTTCTAAAAGAGGATAGTAGGGCAAGGGAGCAGACTGCCTCGTGAAGGGAGAGAGACTGTTTATCAGTGAGTGTTTCTTAAACAGCTCCAGCACCTCACCAAAGCAATTACAACAGAGCTTATTCAGTATTTGATTAAGAAAATGGACACAGTCCTGCCCTCCAGACCTGTCTTTCTAACAGTTGAGCAGTGACATGATTTTCCCAAAGACCACCCAGCCCACCACCTACACCTTCCTCTCCATACCCAAGACCTGTTTAGTTTTACATTCCTTCTGTAAGGCAACTTCCCCACAATGGACAGATTAAACAAACCCAATCAGGATCTTTGAAAACCCCAAGACAATCCCCTCTGCACGCAATTGTCTTTCAGGGAAGGAGAGGAGGAAGCAAACAGCATATCCTAAATGAATCACTACATTTTTAATGTGCTCTTGGAAGTCTTTTCATGATGGTGGTGACTGGAGAACGAGATGAGCTGACTTGCTATTTTAATGGCCCCAGCCCAGAATGGCAGCCCTCTAGGACAGGGAAGCCCATCAGCCTGGCTAGAGCTACCTAATGCAGTAAGAGACTGTTGTGGGACTCTTTCTAATTCTTCCTGTCTGAAAGCAGATATCTGGGCTGTCAACAAAACCTTCCTTTCTCAAGCAGAACAAAAGCAATTTGCCTCCAGTGAGGCTGGGTTTCCTTTGTTATGTAACTGTCAGTGGTCTCCTAGTTTAACTGTGTAATTACATTCTCCACAGCTGGCTTCTGTTCAATGGGTTTCTTATTCACAGCGTAGCTCTCAGGCACTTGCGCAGCATGCCAATATCTTGAAGACATCTTTCAGTGTCCCCAGTACGTGTATGTGCATCGAGGGTGCAATCCATGGAGCAGATTCCCAAGTATGCCCAGCCCCAAGTGCAAGGCTGAGCTAATACGAGACAGTTGTTCACGGGAATGACCAAGCTGACAGCTGCTTTGCATCACCGGAGCCCTGCAAAACAGCTAATGCAGGCCAGCCGAATCACTCCCTGTAATCTTCACTATGTTTACTGTATTGGTTGTGGTTTACGGCGTGTTTACATACGCTTCATGTTCCGATGTTATGGGTAGGGTAGGCACATAATGTCACTGTAGAGCATCAGTGCATGGGAGTCGGGTGCATGAGCACAGCAAGGACCCAGACCAGCCTCTGTTTGCGCTCAAGGCAGGTGATCCGTGAGGAAATCTGTATCCTCTGCATCTGGACCTGATTTCCAGGTCTTGCTGATCTGCGTTCTCCAGACATACACATGGATCTGCAGACTCGAGCCCTCTAAAAGTGCTGCAAGTTCAGACCCCCAAAACATTAGATATTTTCTAAAAACTCTGGGCCATTATCACTTGTGTATGAGTCTACATGACTGAGCCACTGGAATTGAACTGGTGCCAGTTCTGCTCCCTCGGTCACCAGTGCTTTTTGGAAATATCACCTGCCATGCATCTGGGTAGTCCTATGTACCATCTGTCTGACTAGCTACTAAATAAGTATATAGGCAGTGCAACCTGTGCATCTTTTCAGTGTAATTAATGCTCCCACACTTCTTTTCCTCCTTTTTAAGGGCTATTATTTCTCCTTCCTGCTGTCCTACCCAGGAAATGTTGGGATGCTGCCTTTCACAGAGCTCCCAGGAGGTAGAGCAGATCAATTTTTAATTCAATTTCCTTTCCTTCTACCGTGGGTTTATCTAATAGTGCAAAGCACCTAAAAGAGGCAGAAGACTGAAAAGAGGCAGACTCATTTGCTAATACCCAGAAGGGTCGGAAGTAAAGGCAGGCCTGATACCATATATTTCTGTCTGCCTTGCAGGAAAAGAGCGTATTATTTTCCTGTAAAAGTTATCAGGTTGTAAATGAAATTGGCTTTGCAGCAGTGGTATTTTTGTGCTACGCTCTTTAAAATTCAGACTCACACCAGCTCTGCACATGGCCTCTGGCAGCTGCAGGAAGAAGTGGGGCAATTGCTGTCCCAGTGAGCCTGCATCTTTCAATAACTGATGGTCACCCAGACACCTTTGGGTTTTCCTGCTCACAAAGTGCTTATGGAGCGATTTACCATCACGCAAAGCAGGTCTGCCACAAGAGGTATTGCGTGCTTGTACACAGCATGCACCCCAACAGCCCCTCATCAGTGCTCAGCCCATGTGGCGTAACTGGCATTCAGGAAGGATCGGGGAAATAAGTGTGCTCAGCAAACACAGAATATTACAGTCTCAAGCTTGTGCAGAGTTTCAGCAGTCCCAGAACTCAAAATGTCCTGTGATGGGCTCAGTAGGAAAGGCTTAGTTTGACAGGTTTTTTGCTCCCAGCTGTATCTTTTCCTCCTCATCTTAGAGCCTGCTCCAAAGACAAGGGCAATGATCCTCCTACGTCATTGAGAAAGCTGGAGTAAAAGCTAAGAGAGGGCTCTTAGCCTTATGGTTGTAAGCCAATGGAAAAAAACACGACTGCTCTTAGTGGGAGATCAGATCTGGCCCCCAGTGGGCCAGAGATGGAAGAAGAAATTTGGTCCATGGTGACAGGACTCCAACTTGGGAGATGCAGCTCATGCAAGTTCCCTCCCTCTCACATATGAGGGGACATGAACAGAACAAGTCCAAGGCATGTCTAGGGTATCAGCCACCTCTGCAGAGGAGGATGTTGTTGGGAGGCTGAACCCTTCAACAGAAAGCTCCAGGATGAATGCAATTGCCCCAACCTGAAGCTATGCCTCTGCCTGCTCCTTCCTTCTCTATTTACACCTGCCATGTGGGGAACGTCCAGGCTCCCCTGGAGGCAGCAACTGGAGAAAGGATAGAGAGATGCTCTGAAGCTCTTACACCCCTCTCAAGTGATGAGAGGTGGAGGACACACAGCATCAATTGGATGGACAGCCTCCCTGCACACTTCCCCATAGGCTCTTCATGTTTTCCCCTATCAACAGAAAGGAGCTGGGATAAATCTCCTGAGGAAGGGCCAAGGGACCACGTTAGAAGAGGGTCCCCTGGCCCCCTCAGCAGCGACCCCCCTCTCCGCACTGTAACAAATAGGCACAGAGTCACTGGCACAGAGATGCCGTCTCTTGCTCTCCTGGTGGGATCCCAGGGGCTTAGTCTGGGTATCACTCTGATGGCACAACATCATTGTCTGGCGACAGGATTCTGATCTGTAGCAAAGAGTCTCTTCTGTGCATATTTAGGTATTCAGTAAAATATTTATGAAGCAGGATTGTTCTGCTCTGTGGGCCCTCTGAGGGCAGGGACGGCAGGGAAGAAGAAGGAAGCAGAGGGAATACTACAATTGCAGAGGCTGCTATGGTTTCTAGCTGAAATACACCTTCAAACCCTCCATGAAATATTTTCTTTAAACAGGAACGCTCCCACATGCACACAGGCTGCCCAGACACTAGAACAAATTTAACGGTTCAAACCAAACCCAGCTCAGAGGACAGATCCACTGTGCATCTGGTACGTGGTTAGATAAGGGGTACACATGTCAGTAATCACCCCAGACAGTGGTGTGGGGACCTCCAGCACCAGCCTACCAGAGCAGGTCGAATCAGTAGCCATGGCAGGGAACATGCAAGACCATGAGGACCACTCCAGGCTTGTGTCTGCTGGGCATCCCATCTCTCTTTTCATTGCAAAATGATTTGGTCCTTTCACCCTGCCTCCTCTTTTCTCATCCTGCAATCCACCGTACAACCCTCTGCCATACCAGAAGCTCCCTGGGTCTCTCCACACCACCATGTCTCTCCTGTGAAATGGTAGGAGGTCCTTCAGTCTGCACGAGGTCCTGATTTGGACAGGCACGTGCACCGGGGTCTGCCCATCAGTCTGTTGTTCAGCCCTGGGCATGGGGGCTTTCCTCCAGAGGGGAAAGGAGGTGGAAAGGGCTGTGTTGTCTTTCAAGATGAGGCTCTTCTACTTTCTCTAGATATCAAAAAGATGAACATTTCTGTCTGAGCTGGTCACCCCAGCCCACACATATATAGGGTATGGAGGGAATACCCAGCTGTCAAAATCTCTCCTAAACTGAGCTGTCCTCATCCAGGACTGATTTCTCTCAGCTAGCCAAAAGCAGCCTGCAGAAGTTAGCTCAGTCGAAACATCTAACTTTCAGATACTTTCCGTTTCTGAAGTAGGACGGAGGAACCCCTACTCAGGCCCTCACTGTGTTCACACAGCATTCAGCACAACAGCACTCAATCCTTCCTGGGGGTCTCCCAAAATACACAGAAAACACAATAATTGCCCACCCTGCTCGGTGCAATACTCCAGATACATTTGCTCCCAGTCTCTGGAGAGGGAAAACTCACACCCGAGAGAGCAGCTGCAAAAAGACTAATCTGCACAGCTTTTCTACAGAGAGCAGCCCTACAGCTCAGCATATGTTCCTGAGTCTCTTCTCTGTAGGTGGCCAAAAGCAGATGGCTTTGGAAACATATAACAGGTCAAGCATAATGCAATGCTTCCTTTCAATACCCAAACCATACAAAGTTCAGGGACTTCCTGAGCAAGATCTCTTTCCCATGGACCCATCGGACCTGAGTGGCTTTTATTTGTTTGTTTGTTTTTTGATCTGTCCAGCATTCCACAGTATTTTGCATCAAGAAATTTTCCGACTTTACTAGAACTCATGCAGGGCTTTGCTGATCATCAAGTCAGGCTGGTGGGATAAGATGGAGAAAGCTGATTTCTATACCTGGTTTTGCCACAGATCTACTGGGAGCTTTTGCACACACACACACACTTCTTTTCCCTAGGCAGCCAGGGCCTCTCTGTGTTCAAAGTCACATCTGGGCTCTGGAAGCATCCTGCCTGCCAGCTGTCTAGATGGTCCTTTAGAGTCATGCCATTCCTCACCACGTTCCCTGCTGAGCCCAGATCTGTCACTGAGCTCCATTTGACTTTCTGAACTAAAGAGCCCAAACTCGTGTCACCTGGAATGAAGAATGTGACTGAGCTGAGTTAGCAATCTGGGTACACTGGGATGCCTCATAAATCAGAGCAGAGAGAAGGCATCAACAAACCATCTTTCAGCTCCTCTAATGTCTGAGGCATGGGTAGACATCGCTCTCCTGCCCCACAGCAATGGTTTGAAGCTGGGCATGCAGCAGTTCACATGGCAGGTAATGATGTGTGGGACTCATTGCCATGGGATGCTCTGAAGAGGGCTTCATGGTCCTGTGGAAGAGCCCATCTCTCCCCACCAGCTACGTTCTTGATACAGACTTCCCCATGGGGTGGACTGAACTGGAAGGAGATGGTGTTTCCCTTAGGCTGTGGAAGTAACCCTGCCACCCCATCTTGGTTTCAGTTTCTCTAATTTCTGAGGTTGAACAGAATGGTGCCCACACCAGACACACTGGCTCCAGGAGACCCAGCCAAACCGTGGACCATAGAGCTCATTTACATGCTTTGCCCCACAAGTCCCTCAGATGTCAGAGGGTCACGGGGCCATGGGACCTGGGTTTGGGAAGGGGAAAGGGAGGAAGGGAACAGAGGAAGAGGGGCTGGCCTAGAGGTCCTCTGCTATGGCCAAACCGGCTGTCACAATAGCAGCACTGTTGCCTAGTAGGCTGGCTGGGTGATGGGATTTCGCAGGGCTGTAAATCACTTTCCTGGCGGCCACGTTCTCCTGCCCGTGTTGAAAAGGCTTAGGTTTCCCTCCCACAGAAGTGATGGCAAGCTTGGGGAAGGAGGCGGAGGCCAGGTGCTGGAAACATTCAGTGGGGGCATCCCCAATCGCATACCTCTGAAATCTGACCCTGGCAGGGAAGTCGATGCGGTTCAACTGACTTCAGGACCTCGCTGCGCTGGTGCCAGAACAAACAGCTGCATTGAGGATTCCTGGGCCATTAGCAGTGGCCATCCACACTGGGAATGCTTTCTCCTCCCTCGCCAGGAAGGAGGGAGGGAGGCACCACACGCTCGCTTGTGCAGATCCCAGATGCTCACAGGCAGCCCCACGCTCGCACAGCATGTGCGTGCACAGTGGCACTTGCACCAGGAACTTGTTTGAGGCATGGGGGGATGCAAACACCCTGAGTGATGCATGGATGCAGGCAGGCTAACACATGTCCAGACACTAAGGCACAGAGTGAGCAGGACATTGAAACCCTCTCGGACGAGCACCCAGCAGTATGGGCACACAGCTCTGCAAAGTCCCTAGTGTGTGAAAAGCAGGTATGTGATGGAGAACGCTTTCCACCTGTTGGGAACAGCTGTACAACATAGCTGCAGTGCAGGTGGGAGTGTCTTCTGGAGGGACCTCCCGCCATGCCTAAGTATCTGTGTCCTAATCCATGAGTCCGTGATTTGAACCCCGTCCATCCCAGGGATCCTCTGACTTAGCTGCTCTAAGTACTTGGGAACAGGATGCAACACTGAGAGGCGGCAGCTCTGAGAGAGAGGAGGGTCAAACAGCCCTGAGGGCATAAATATCTTCCTGTTAAGTTAGGCTGTGTTATTAGCTTCCTCCGATGGCTCTTGGGCAAGAAGGAAGGAAAGAGGATGGAGGCCAAAAGCATAAGGCACCCAGTGCTTCAAGTTTCTGCCTTGCAATGAATGGGAGAGAGCATTCACACCCCAAGCATAGCCCAGCCCAAAAGGAGCTTGGGACAGAAATCTGCATGGGGATGAAATGGCTCACTGAAAGAGGAAAATGAATTTGATCTGTTGAGTGATGGTGATACTTGTATGGTGTTAAGAAATATGTTGAAGTCCGTCAGTTGAGTTTCTGTTTTCTGTAGGATACTTTGATGCAACTTACAGTTGCGTTCTTATTGGACTGGCATAGTCAAGGAGAAGACCATGCCCTTGGGAAGTCAGATGCATTGCCTGGGCTCTCACAGGGGCTGAAGAAGAGCCCTCACTCACAGCATGGAAGATCTTTGTCTCTCATCACCCATCAGCCCATTGTCTCCCAGTTAGCCTTGCATGCACTGAGCCCAGGTGCACTCAGTGATGGTATCTCAGGCGGAAGCTAGAAAGTCCGCAGTGATTCCAGTTGTGCTGCACACAAAGTGCATTTGCTGGTAGAACAGCTCAGGTGTGTTTCTAGCAACCCTACAAACAAGCCCATGTTGTGTGCTCAAACACGTTTTTTACCCCACATACAGGTATATGGACATGTTATCTATGCACAGTGCTCACTGCGCAAATCATAGAATCATGGGATGTCCTGAGTTGGGGGGGACCCACAAGGATCATCGAGCCCAACTCCTGGCCCTGCACAGGACAACCCCAAATTCACACCATGTCTCTGAGGGCATTGTCCAAGGGTTTCTTGAATATTGTCAGGCTTGGCACCGTGACTGCCTCCCTGGGGAGCCTGTTCCAGTGCTCCACCACCCTCTGGGGGAAGAGCCTTCTCCTAATACCCAACCTAACCCTCCCCTGGCACATCTTCCTGCCATTCCCTCAGGTCCTGTCGTTGGTCACCAGAGAGAAGAGATCAGTGCCTGCCCTTCCTCCTCCTCCCCTTGTGAGGAAGCTGCAGACCGCCATGAGGTCTGCCCTCAGCCTCCTCTTCTCCAGGCTGAACAAACCCAGTGACTTCAGCCGCTCCTCGTACGCCTTCCCCTCTAAACCCTTCCCCACCTTCATGGCCCTCCTCTGGACACTCTCCAGTAGCAGCTTTATATCCTTGATGTCCTGCAGCGCCCAAAACTGCCCACAGCACTCGAGGTGAGGCCGCCCCAGCGCAGAGCAGAGCGGGACAATCCCCTCCCTCGACCGGCTGCAATGCAGTGCTTGATGCACCCCAGGGCACGGCTGGCCCTCTTGGCTGCCAGGGCACGCTGTTGGCTCATGTTCAACTTGCCGTCAAGCAGAGCCCCCAGGTCCCTCTCTGCAGAGCTGCTCTCCAGCCTCTCGTTCCCCAGGCTGTCTGTACAGCCAGGGCTGCCGTGCCCCAGGTGCAAAATCCGGCACTTGCCCTTGATAAACTTCATACGGTTGGTGACTGACCAGCTCTTGAATTTGTCTAGATCTCTCTGCAGGGCCTCTCTGCCCTCGAGAGTAATAGTAGATCAAAGGAATCCTGTCCTAAAAGTGTTTTCCCCACCCGAATGTCTCTAGTTAGTGTGGTGAAGATCCCACCCAGTGAGTGTCTCTCCTGTGCTGATGCCATGTGTCATCCTTGAGGCTCCCCTATACCAGCCCAGAGGGTGAAGGGCTGCCTGCACGGTGTGTGCTCACCGAAATACCCTTTGTATCAGACATATGACGCAACACAGACTTTGTTCCTCCATGGGTTTTGCATTAGGCAGGGTGGATTAATGTTTCCACACTTTGTGCAGCGGTGAAAGGACATGGTTTCATGGTGTCTCAGCCACCAGCAGTGATCCCCCCTGGGCTCTCAGTCCCTGGAGCAGATATATTCATGCAGCCCTCAGCTCCCATGCCCAGTCATGGAGCAGAAAGCAGGTCTTTGGCATGTGAGATCATGTTGTCAGGGGAGGGGAGTGGGGCAGGAATTAATGCAATGGGGTTGTCTAGGGAAAATGTTTTCCAGGGAGCAAGGTCCAACCTGCCGTCAAACCCCAGTACTGGCTGAAATGTGGCATGGTGACTCTCAGGCCCCATGCAGTCAGGAGAGACATGGGCCAAGAATTGGTGAGAAATGCACGGGAGACCTGACATTTTATGTCACATATATTGGGAAATACAGATTACACAAAGGCCTTCCCAGTAGGATAGGATGTGGATGGTGGGCTTCAACACAACAGGACACCTCCTTCATCTTGTGGTTCAGAAAGGGGGGTTTTCTTGGTCGCTGGGGCAATGATGATGCTCTTATTTACCTCATGTTATTGCTTTATCATAAGCTGCCTGTGGTATCTTGGGCAGATCCACAACATTATGAGGATCACTTGCTTCTCTGAGTTTCAGTAGACATCAAACCTTCAGCAAGCTGCATCTGGCACGTGGGGCTGTGGGGAGGAAGAGGAGTTTCAACTCCGTACTTTGATTCGGGATATACAGCCTAGGGTTCAGAGGGGCCTTGCTAGAAGATCCAGATCCCCAATGGTCCCAGTCTGTGACTCAGATGCACATCCCATTCCCCAGTGCCTGGCTGTGTCCACCGTGTTGGAAGAGAAAACCCTTGAGGAATGACTTTTTGTCCCCCTTTTTGTTGCACAGGTCAAAGGAGAAGGAAAAACTTGCTAAAGGGCTGCTGCAAAGCTGCAAACTGTTCTGAACAACCAGCCCTCTCCTAGTTATCCCAGAATCATTAAAACTGTGCCTGTGACCTGTGACATCCCAAAAAAGCAGGGGCAGATCAAGCACCTGCATTTCTGTAGCTTTAGCCAGGACACAGAAAACAGGATTGTGCTACAACAGTGGCTGCAGCTGATCTGGTAGGAAACCAAAGAGGGTGTAGAGACGATGCATGATCTGGTGCCAAGCCTGCCAGGACAAAATCACCACCTTCAAACCTTTCATGTACATTTGAAATAACTCTCTGAGGTTTGGAGGATGCTGATGCAATGGCAGTCCCAAAATCAGAGTTGTATGTTCTCCAGGCATCTGCTCTGGAGACACCCGGGTGTAAAAGGGTGTAAAAGGGAAAAGAGAGAGAAACAACACCAAGAGGAAGGGGCATAAATGGCTACCAGAGGCATTCTGCACTGGAAAGGACAAGCATGTGTGTGGAAGTGTGTGTGTTGCTCCTATAGGCTGAAGGAAATGCCTGGCAGATGTGCAGCATCATTCGCAGCCCCCAGACTATCACAAATAGTTCCTGTCTGTCTTGTCTCTGCACTTAATAGCTGTTATTGGTCTGAGTCAAATGACTGGCAGAACCCTGATCTCCTGTGGATCCCAGGACAGAAGCTTTTCATAACACAGCTGTGCTGGGAAAGGATTGCTATAAAGTCCCTTTCAGACAGCACCTCCCTGCCTCCCTGCACCCATCCCCATGGCCAGCCCTGGCCCCCACGGGAGAGAAGCACCCCTGTGGAGACACAGTGTTGAGGCAAGTCCAGTCTGCAGCCAGACCCCAGCTCTCTACCTGCTTTTGCATTATTTATTATTGGCCATAGATGGCAGCAAATGTCTCAAAGCATCCCGCTGTGTTGGCTGCCTGCAGCTGGGAGCTGTAGAAACAGAGGCACAAGCCAGAGAAATTCCTCCATCCCTTTGCTGTACAGGCATGGTCCCTTCTCCAAAGGGAGAGAGAAGCAGTGGTGCAGGTCACCAGCTGGCTCCCATCCAGGGCTCTCCAGCAGAGCAGGTCTAGTGGCCACTAGCAAGCAAGCCCTGGATCTCCTCCAGGCCCACATGGTCCAGGGTGCTGGGATGAACTGGAGGACCATGGATGGAGCCAGGACTGGTGAGACCCTCAGCGTAGCTCACCAGGAATGGTCATGGAGATGACCAGAGCCTGTAGTGACACGATAAGGAGCAATGTTTTTGAATTGAAAGAGGGTAGATTTAGATTGGACGTAAGGAAGTAACGTTTTACGATGAGGATGGTGAGACACCAGAACAGGTTGCCCAGGGAATTTGTGGATGCCCCATCCTTAGAAGTGTTCAAAGTCAGGTTGGATAGGGCTTTGAGCAACCTGATCTAATGAAACATGTCCCTGTCCATGGCAGCAGTGTGGAGAATAACAGCCCCAGGATGGGGAAGGTCCTGCAACAGAGCACGAGGGACAGCAACAGAGAAAGGGCTCTGATTTGTTTCATTTTGCCAGTGTAAATGCAACTGTTGTGCCCAGATATAGAAAAAGGAGACAAAACTGAAGGCTTTCCACCTGTAGATCTACACACCTACCTCTATATCAAGGCCACTTTGACTTTACCAACCCCGTTTTCCAGCAAGACCACAATCATTCCTGCTCTACAGGAACTTAAGAAAAGCCAGACAGGATCAGGCCAAAAGTCTATCCAGCCCCAGACCCTGTTTCCCATAAACAGTAGTTGCAGGTGCTTGGGAAAAGGAATAACAGACAGAGTTGTTGGGAGTGATCCTTCCCCTTCTCCTGCCCCAGCTGCCGCTTTAAGGCCCCCAGCTCTGGAGGATTCACGAAGGCTTATGGTGTTTCACAGCCGTTCCTCCGTTCAGTTATTATTTTAGCAGGAGTTTCATGTGTCCTGTTTTCAGAGTGGAGCCATCCTTTTCCATCAAGTCTCATACAACCCAGCCTGGTGAAGACCCCTTTTCTCCTCTGCAGTCTCAAGGAGGGAACTCAGGATAGACCTGAAGCCCACCTGTCTATCTCCCTGTACCCCATGCAGGTGCTGGACTTGCTGGGGGAGGTCATGTTTGGATATGGGTTAAGGCTCCTGCCTTGGCCAGGTTTGCTGGATAGCGTCGGTGGTATCTCTTAGCCTCCCTCTGCATCTCCGTTCCTTCACTGTAAGAAAGAGGGTCCTAATCCTGCTTTACCTCCAGCAGCAGCTTTGCCGGGGTTAGGGGTATCTGTGCATCTCACTGCCCCTGGTGTTTCAAGCTACATTATCTGAGCAGAGAAGCGAACACCTTCCCAATCACTTCACCACCAAGGAGAAAGTGTTGCAAGACCCGTTGTTTCTCACTTTGCCTCGAGTTTGCTGGATTGCTGGATTACTGGATTCCCTCCCTCCAGCTCTTTGTTCTGCATTTTGTTAGCCAGACTCCAGACCCATGGCTCTTCTCCAGAGCCTGGAACGCTGTTTCTCTGCCAGGTCCCCTTCTCTCTGCAATCCTTTAATTATCATTTCAGGAGCATAATCACCCAGGGGAGAGAGAGAAATCGCAACTGAGAGGGATGGAGTGAGCAGGAACGTGAGTTCCCCCATATGTTTCCCCCAGAAGCGAAGAAGAGGAATGCTGTGGTTCTATAGGTTGGCTCCTGCAATTAGCACAGCCTGTGTAATTAGACCAAGATAGATGGTGCTGGCAAGGAAACACCTCATCAGTCTAATTTCAAACTGTTATAAAACCAGTGAATGGAAAACAGAGAACGTCCATTTGTTTCCAATTGAGAAAAGTGCAGGGTTAAGGTTGGTCCGCAGCTCCACCTCTTGCACACACGCGCGCTCACACGTGGCTAAATGAAACCAGAAGGGAGCAGTGAATATACAGCTGTGACAAATCCTTTGCCTTCTCAGGACACAGAGGTACTGAGGATTCAGGGCGTAGTGTCAAAACCCAAATCAAAACTGCCTTTGCCACACCCCTTGTTTATTTGGCTACGGTCTTTGTTTATTTACTTATTTTCCTTTTCCACATCTCCTCCTGATTAGCATTTCCAAAGGAGGTTGAGCTCCCCCGTGCTGGCCAATTTTACATGCTCTTCTTACTCCAGAGAATTTACAGTCTGAAGAGTGAAGGAACGTGCCCATGGTCACACCATGAGTCTGTGTCAGAGGAGAGAAGAGATTCAGGTTCCTAGCTGTTCTCCTGAGCTGCAGGTCTACACAGTATTCATCTTCCCCTGATCCATTGATCTGTCTTCTTTAAATTAATCTCTTTCCCAGCTTTATGGCTTTTCTCCCTTCTGCCAGTGCTCCTCATCATCACTCCCCTCTCTCCTCTCCCACCAAGCTTTTCCTTTTCACCCTTTTTCTGTCCCCAGCTACATCAGGGGCTGGACAGTCTCTTACACTGCCTGGGAGTGCTGCTCTGTTCATGTCCTGCGATGGGATAAGGGTGGCTGTCTCTGCGACTAGTGCATGGCTCAGGATGGGGAGGGGCTGCAAATTATGTGTCCCAAAATTACATTCCCCCCCTTTCCCTAGAAAACAACACTGTGATTGTCTCAGCCTTGATTTTTGCTTCTGGGTAGACCGCAGACCCCTGTGCTGACTAAGACTCGTACATGCCAGGGCCAAAGGCAAGACTCTGAGGTTGTGTAGTTCAAGTAAGATGTTGCCCTTTAAAGCACAGGAATCAGCTTTGCACTGAAATGCCTCCAGCTCAGCAGGACATCTTCCCAGAATCAGGCGAGACACTCAGTGTCCTGTCCCAGCATCAGCGAACCGTATGCAGCCTTTTGGAACAAAATCCCACCCGGGCAGCTCGCTCGTCTTTAAGTTTTGTTGCAAACTCCAAATTCCCCCCAGGTCCAAGTTCACACGTGCCAAGTTCACTTAACCTTTCGTGCTCACCAGGAGACAACACGTGGGAGGATAGGGAATGGGCAGCATCTTTTTAAATAGCTTGTAGCTACGGCACTTGCCATCCTCTCTTTTAGAAGGCCCTGGAGAACAGTGTGGAAAAGCAGTGTGCATGTCTGGGCCTGGCAGGTTGGTGCAAAGGGAGCAGGCAAGTCTATTTGGGACCCAGATGAGTCTGTGCAGTTGCTTCATGTTATTTCTGTCACGGGAAAAGCAAAAACCAAAATGGGTGGATGCCATTTGGTGTCTCCTTGAGGATTCCTTCCTAATCCAGGCAAGACATGAGCTCATGATCTCCAGGCTGGTTCCCCCCACTCCAGTAGTGACGGACTGAACTGCATGCCCAGAAGGTCTGGCTGGGGATGCTTCTGTCTGTGTTTTTCTAGAAGCTATTGACTTTGACCCCAAATACCAGCAGAAAGGCCAAAGATGAAAAGGAAAGTTCATATCTGCCCTTGGGGAGAAAACCATCAAGATTCGAATAGTGGACACTATCTCAGTGTCCCCATTGCTGGGAATAGTTGGGATCGTTTTGCCACAGCACTAGTCAGGAACACGTCAGTAATGATCCGTAGATATCTGCTGTCCATTCTGGATGCAGAGAGGAGGGTAAGGGATCATCGGCTTATTTTCAGCTGAGAATTTCTGGAATGAAAATTGCATGGGTTCTGGGGTTTGCTAGCATATATTTTTGCATACATATAAACCCACACCCAGGCATTGCAGTCCTTGGAGCACTTTCTTCACTGTGAAAAGGCTGAACAAGTTGTTGGTTAGCAAGGATACCCATTAGTGGGAGGCATGCTCAAGAATATGTTTTCTTGAGGGCAGTTTATCACCAGATGTCACCCTTGGCCATTGAATTGCTGTCTTTCTTGACAAGGGACTGCATCATTTTGTCCTCCATCTGGCCAACCTTCTGAACTGGGAGACATTGGGATACACCAAAGAATGCCAGTGGTGTTTTACTAAGGAAGGCTTTTCCATCTAAGCCAACAGCTTGAAGGTTATTTGTAGACATGGAGACATGCTCCCCCACAATGTGGAGAGGTACCAAGAGGCCTAAGTCAAGATCTAGTCAGCTGAGCTTTTCCCAGTAGTCAGTGTAGGCTCCTCCAACAGGAGTCATGATTTAGGATGGGCTGAATCATCCTCCAGAGCCCATCCCTTGCCTTTTGTGGTGGATGGGGGCTGCCACAAAACTCTGCTCCTAATTTAGGTGCTGTAGTAGGTAAAGTTAGATGAGAAGCATCTGAGTTGTGGCAATGGTGTTTTTAGAAGGAAACATAAATCCTACATCTCAATGGTTTGTCATTAAAGTTACATGAAAGCCAAAAGACCCAATTTACTCAGAATTATGTTCCGCATCAGTAAATCTTTCCTGGTTCCTCAAGGCATTGGATTATTCTTTCTCATCTCCTGAGCTATATGCTGCACAGCATGGTCCCAGATTTCCCCCCACACATCCACAGCATCCACATGACATCAGTCTTCTGCCATTCAAATTGTTTAGAAAGTCTTACAAAGTGCCTCAGCTGAAAGTAGCTCACTCAGGAACCTGCTCATTAGCATGGTGCATGCCAGCCTGATGGACTGAGACCATCAGCAACAATGATCTCCTGGCCGTGATTCTCTTCTGGGGCTTCAAGAGAAGCCCAGATCCTTCAGCATGTATTGAATCACCATCACATTTGGTGTGAGGAAGCAAAGTCCCCATGGACCACTGCCTGAAGTGAATAATGTTGCTACCAATATTCCTTCTCAGTTCCCACTGAAAAGGAAAAGTTAGGACCAAAGGGTGGGTGAAGGGTTGGGGGGAGAGAGAAGTGGGACAGGAAACATGGCCATCCTCTGCTCAGGTACCATGCAAACATAACAAGATCCTGAGCAAACGTTCACCATGCGCCTCCTGTGTCTCTGGAAACGTGAGATGCATCCTCTCCAGCATGAGGAGTGAAAGCTGTTCCATTTTGATTTCATCCCTCCTCCATCTGTTTTACTAAGTTCGGCCCTGCTTATAACTAAAGACATTTGGCTTCTGTCTCGGGCTGTCGACCGTGTTGATAGAAGTGGTTTCCTGTTGCAGGTCTTTGTTTTTGAGTGACCAGCTTTCCAGATGGCAGAGGCCACATTTCCCCTTCTCTCCTTCCGAGGCCTGTTTCCCTTCTCGTTACCTGCCAATTAGGACTTATTACCCACTGGGGAGAGCTGCTTTGGGAGTTAGGAGACCGTGACTGCAGGGCTGAGTATCTTGTGGCAGTAATTGTGGGACGTCATTGCTCTTGCTGTGCAGTTCTTGCAAGGAAAACAGAGGGCTTGCTCAGCTGAACCCAGCTGGGGTCTTTTTACCCCAGTTCCTTCTCTAAAGTGGCCAAAACCCAGACATTTTAGAAGAAGTGGAAGAAACACCATTGTAAATATATGTGGTGTAATATCCCTCCCTCTCCCCCATCCAGGTTTATTTTCTAATCTCTGACTCCTGAATAAAAGCCGGAATCTTGAAGGGTGTCTAAGCTGTCCAAAAGTGCTTTTTTTTTTTTTTAATTTGATCCTCTAAAGAAACAAAATTTATTTGGTTATGTATCTACATGTGTGTGCACTTGCACGTATTTACCTTTGCACCTGTAACTTTCAAGGAATTTTGAATCTTTAGGAAAACTTTAAACAAATCTAACTTTTGGTTGAGGTTTTAAAGCCAGCCAGTGCCTGCAAACCCTGTAAAAATCAGCCATCAGTTAGAGAAAAGCAACTGAACCAGTTGGTGACCTTGCAAAATTAAAACTGAGACTCGCCTTCAGCCTTATTAGCCAAGAGGGCATCCAGAGTCCCTGAAATACCAGAAAGCTAGCATTCACTACATCCACTATTTATTTGATGAGCTCTTAGGATGGGCTATTCCTAGATATGAAAGCCAGAAGGCTTTTCTGTATAACTCAAGACAGAATTTCACTCTGTTATTCCAGCACAAAGCCCATTTCTCGCAGTCGAGGTGGGGTGTCTCTTTTTCAGGAGGCATCCAATCTGCTTTTTCAGATGGAGAATAGTCTGCGCCCTGTGCTAAATTTAAGGTGCAGACACATTTATATACATCAGCAAAAAGTCACAGGACTGGGTGTGCACCAAAATGCCCACTGCTCCTCTGAGTATTTCTAACCAGGGAAACAGTAATTTGATATTTGCACGTGCTGATAGCCATATCTGTCTAGATGTTAGTGGATACAAATCATATATTGTGATTGTGAGAGCCCTGGTATTCTGAACCAGCCTCTCAGTAAGAGATCCTACCCCAGCATAGTCCAGCTGACGTCAGTGGGGTGGCTCGATTTACATCGGCCGGAATTCTGGGTCCATTTGTTGCGTCTTGGTCAGTTCATTGGGGCTGCCGATGGTGGGAGAATTTGTGTCATTCAGCTGTGGAAGGCATTGAAATATAGCATGAAGGACTCCAAAGAAAATGCAGCACTGGTTTGCCCAGCTTCAGGATGAGAAGCAGCAAAGAGATGTAAAGGGATGATGTTGTGCTCTTATGAGCCCTATACCTGCTTGGGTTTGGGTAGCTCTAGAAGGAATTTCCAGGGTAGCCCTGGAAATGCGATGCATAAACATCCTTTTTTCCCTGATGTGTGACAGGCAGTCCAACTTCAGGTGTGCCGGAGATGACTATATTGGGGTCAGCTTGCTCTGTGTATGACCAATGGGTTGAGGGGCACCTCCAGTTCTTAAGTGGTGGCTGGCTGGAAGGTCTCTTCCCCCCCAGTGATGGGATCAGCCTGGGGAGACAAACTGATTGTCACAGTGTCTCTTATGTGTCTGGAGGTAGGTGTGATGAACCCAAGCTCAGCAACAACCATGAAAGTTCAGCAGGACCATGGGGCCACATCTTTGGCATCAGTGCTGACACAGCCAGGTCTAAAGTGCCAAACAACACAGACAGAAGTTGAAGGTTGGGATCACAGAAGATTGCATATGGCCACTGCAGAGTAGGGTTCCTAGCAAACAAGATCACCCCAAACAGAGGTTGAGTGGGTCACCTAGTGATTGCTGGGAAAGCAGTCAAACGCAGGACACTTAGTCAGTAAAGCCAAAAACGGAGAGAATAAGGTCTCAGTATAGTGATGACAAGTTGCATGCATCCTGTTTCCAAAAAAAAGGAGCAATGGCCTTTTTCAGTGCAATACTGAACCCAGAGCTCCTGGCAGCATCTTTAGAGAAATGTCCAAAATTCACCATCGGGAATATTCCCTGATGGCAGAGATGGAGGATTTCCCAAGCCAGAAAAACCTGCTCCTTTTGTCTCTCATAGCTAAGTTTCCCTTCCCTTGTCTTCCCAACAATAATGCCAGTTCACCTGCAGAGTATAAATGCAGGCTGAACCTGCCTGCCTTCAGTTCTTCACAGTTTTGTTTTCCATTTGCAGATAATCATGACCCCAGAGCAGTGCTTCAGCCTCACCTTTCCACTCTGTCTCACAGCTCTCCATCATCCTCCTGATTCCAATGAAATTCTTTCCCTTCTACTTCTTGTTGACATACAAGTTTAGCTTCCAAATCAGGTTGTGAGCAGGCACTGTTTGTCATAATCCCTCCACCAACCTCACCCCAACAAGAATCTGTTTTTAAACAGACAAAAACTCATTAGCTGTTTCATAGGCTTGTTGATGCACACTGATGGCTGACTTGTTTCTGAAACCAAAGTGAATTTCTGGAAAAGCTTTCAACTGTAGGGAACTGGGGAAGTTAAATACAGTGAGATATTTTTAGGGTTGTTGGGTTTTTTTTTTTTTCTTCTCATAAATAATTATAATCTGCCTTTGTACATGCTAAAAAGATCAAGTGTAGCAGGGAGGCTTGGCTGTGATGGAGAGATCAGCAAGTCATTTGTCCTGGGGTGTCAAGTGGAGGGGTCACCATCATTTACAGGAGAGCCTGGCAATTAGCGAATTGGATTTTGCACAGAGCAAGCAGCAGCAGAAAAAAAATCTCAGATCCAGCCAGGTGATCTGCTATTCCCTACGGCAGAGCTCTGGCTCTGGCAGAAAGAGTACTGGAAGGAAAACTTTGTTGAAACACTTGTTAAGGAGGCTGTTGACTTTATAAACTCTGAGAGCGGTGGTTAACAAAAAAAAAAAAAAAAAAGAAAGGGATTGGTATTTAAAACAGTTATTCTGAGACAGACACATGGAGAGGATGCAGAGGTGCAGGAGGAAGGAGAGAAATTCACCCACCTCACTTTCAGTGACAAGGGTGGGAACCACTCCCTCTGAGCTCATATCCCAGGCTCCCTTTATAGTCGCTGAGGAAAAACAGGCACTTTTAAGGCATGATTCATGTGCCCTGTTTACGTGTCTACTTTAGGAGGAGATAAATCATGCCTGGCACTCCAGTCAACGCAACGACGGCTCTAGTAAACTAAACACTGCCAGTGCCCGGACACCAGTTGGGACTTTTCCTTAGTATTAAATTCTTCTCACCTCCAGGATAGGGTGGCCCCATCCCAGCAGTATATCAGGGATGGTGCTTATCCTACTGCTGACCCATGCCCAGGAACAATCTGAGCCAAAGGTGTGCCAGGGAGAGGGCAGACCATTGCTCCGCTGCCTGCTCCAGGGCCAGAGGGGTTCCCCAGCAATAATTCATTCACTAACAAACACAAATACCATCTATTTTAAGCAGATCTCCCTGGCGCTGAAGAGAGCCCAAGGTGACTAGTTCCAGTGGAGACATCTGCATTTAGTCAGCCGAATCCTTCCTAAATGTTATTTTAAAAGGCTGCTGGCAATTTATACTTGTCTGATTTTTTTCTTTTTTTTCTTTTTTTTTTTTTTTTTTTTTCCAAAGCATGGTAACAACTGTGAAGACAAGTGTGAAAGCAAATAGAGGAAAATAATACATGCACACACACACAGAGATACACACATTCTCCTATGGTATGGGTGTTTTGCATCCCCAAAGGCACTTTTAGGTAGATTACTTTTAAAACCATCAGGCCGGATTATCCAGATAAAATTATTCTGATTTTTCAAGGGATCTTTAAGACCCGGCTTTCAGAAGAGCTTTGCCTTTGTCTCAGCATCTCAGTAAGATTTGAAAAAGCTATTAACATGCAGTGAGCCCCGATGCAGGATCCCTGGCTGGCTTTTCCCAAGCTATTCAGCTATTCCCAGGCATTCAGTGAGCTAAGCTTGTTTTAAATCACAGGTGCTCAAGCTGACTTGGTGCAAGGAGGCTGAGCATCCTGTCCCAGCACTGCACAACTATGCTATCCCACAGCCCAGGATTGTAAGCTCGACCCTGGCTATGCCATACCAGGGACACTGGCATCCCTTCTTGTTCCACATCATCGACATGCCCAGGACAGCCAAGACCCCCTTCACAGACCCCTCTGAGTCCAGCAATGCCCTTCCCAAACTAGAGGGATGTAGATAGTGCCCCCAAAGGTCTGGCCTACTGATCCCCAGACATCAATAAACTACAGGTTGTTGATACCAGGACAAACAACTGAAATGAGCAGGATAACGTTAGGCTGGAAATTAGAAGGGGGGCTCCTAAGAAAGGGACAAAGTTCCTGAACAGCCTTCCGTTCAAGATTCACAGGGAAGAAGAAGCCTGAAATAGAGTGTAACTGCTCTATACAGACAAATCCACAGACATTTGGCACCACTTGTACCGAAGGGCAGGAGGACCCAGTGTAGGGTCCTGCCCCTGGGGAGGAACAACCCCACGCACCAGTACAGGTTGGGGGCTGACCTGCTGGAAAGGGGCTCTGCTGAGAAGGCCCTGGCAGTGCTGGTGGGCAGCAGGGTGACCATGAGCCAGCAACGTGCCCTCATGGCCAAGAAGGCCAATGGTGTCCTGGGGTGCATTGAAAGGAGTGTGGCCAGCAGGTCGAGGGAGGTTATCCTCCCCCTCTACTGTGCCCCAGTGAGGCCACATCTGGAGTGCTGCGTCCAGTTCTGGGCTCCCCACTTCAAGAAGGACAGGGAACAGCTCGAGCAAGTCCAGCAGAGAGCTGCCAAGATGCTCAGGGGCCTGGAGCATCTCCCTTATGAGGAAAGGCTGAGAGACCTGGGTTTGTTCAGCCGGGAGAAGGGAAGACTGAGGGGGGATCTCAGCAATGCTTATAAATATCTGAAGGGTGGATGTCAAGAGGACGGGGCCGGACTCTTTTCAGTGGTGCCCAACCACAGGCCAAGGGGCAATGGGCACAAGTTGGAACACAGGAAGTTCCACCTGAACATGAGAAGAACCTTCTTTCCCGTGAGGGTGCCAGAGCAGTGGAACAGGCTGCCCAGAGAGGCTGTGGAGTCTCCTTCCCTGGAGACATTCAAACCCTGCCTGGACGCGGTGCTGTGCCCCCTGCTCTGGGGGTGCCTGCTCGAGCAGGGGGGTTGCACGGGATGATCTCCAGAGGTCCCTTCCAACCCCTGCCATTCTGCGGTTCTGTGACCAGCTCTCAGGGTGCATATTGCGATAGGGATGGGAGCCAGGATGCAGCCGACACCATGATCCCACAACCTGGAAATTACCATGGCTCTAGCTGCTCCTTCAGTAAAAACCTCTAATGCACCTCCTTTTTGTGAGAGAGATCGTTGAGGAGCTCCAGGTGACCCTGGGTGTGGTGAGTTCCCATAATTATTATTGCTGCCTCGCAAAATGAGGGCAACCAGCGAGCAGAGGGGACTCCAGCTTGAATTTAGTTGAGCTGATAGTGATCTAAAGCTGGAGAACTTCTATAATTCTCTGCTCAGGAAATTATAGCCTCCATCTCCCCTATCAACATTTTAGACCAGAATAGATGGATTTAGTTTGTGTTGAGAATTTTTGCTCAGTATTTTTATTTTATTGTGGCTGAAGTGGAAACTAAACCCCTTTTGAACCGCTTGATTTATCACTGATGAAATCCAGGATTTCACTGTGCGCATTTCTGTTAAGCACCAACACAGACAGATGTGGATGAAATATTTTTAAATAGCTCTGGTACTGAGCTCTACCAAGCTAGAGATGCTTTCCCATGCTACTTTCAGGAAAACCTGAGTATTTTTATGCACCTAGACTGACACAGAGTAATTTAAGGCTTACTCTTGATTTCAGGGGCAGGATTGGACCACCCATCACGTTGTACCATTCAACCATTGACCTATCACTGTGAAAAAGAAAATACCAGTCATTTCTTTAAGTCCAGGAGGGGTGCTGTGACTCTTTGTTGTATTTGAACAAGCACCTCTTGAAATTTCCAGTGTCTTGGGATAAGTGATGTGGGCCAGGCTGAGATGGGTTTTTTAGCTGAATTTGTTTGCATTTAGGGTTTTACCCTGTGACAATTATGTATTGCTTCTCACCCTGATTTCTCTATTAATTTGAATTTTTCCCCCCATGCGGTTCAGCCCTTTTTACCCAGGTGTTGCTTACCTTGGTAATAAGTAATTTCCACATCTGAAGTATCTAAAGCATTTACGCATTCAATCATACCAAACTCTGTTCAGCCACCTTTCTGCTCTGGGCTGTGAGATGCAACCCGTTGGCCAACTGTCAGCTATGGTGGCCTTGACGCTTGGGAAGAGCCAAGTCCAGCTATGAAGTTACAGCAGTGATGGTCCTTCTCCCTACCACATCATGCCATGGAAACACTACTCTGCCCCCATTTCAGAAGCTCTGCCAGGTGGAAGAGAGCATGAAAAAGCAATCTGCCTCTTCACTACTTGATTTCTTCTTCACACTCAGCACTGCTGCGCTGTTGATCAAAAGACCATCTTTGGTCACTGTGATTAAAGGGGTTTGCAGATCTCAAGAGGCTGCTAAACCCCAGTGAGACACAGAAGCAACAGAAGAAACTAGCATCCAACAGGCAGTTGGAATAATCATTTACCAGCATTTCACATCAGAGAATCGCACAGCACATTACTACCCTAACCACTAATTAAAATTGCAAGCACCCCACTGAGGTGGCAAGATGCATTGTAGCAGCTGGTCAGAATGTTTCCCTCAGCATTTTTTTTCCCAATGGAAAATGGCTTCTTGATGAAATGGGAATGTTCATTGAAAAGCTTTTTTCAAAGGAAAAAAACCATCTTTTTTTTCTGTTTTTCTGGAAAAGCATAAAATCTGTCTTCACCCTTCACACAGAGCAAAAATTTAGGACTAGGAAAAAAATCAGCTATTCAGGGCAAACATATTTGTCTAATATTTGGATGTGTATATTTATTTTTTCTAATAAAAACCTACAACAGTACAAAGAAACAGCAACATTCCTAATGGTGCCAATTTCTTTTGTTGCAGAACTAATTGCTCTTCAACTAGCTCTGTGCCTTTTTCCTTACAGCCAAAAACCACAGCCCCACCACCAAGGGAAAAGAAAGGAGGACCCCAGAGTCCTGGCAGCAAGTACTGTGTACATTAAAGCATTTTACCTAGATCCAAACCAGTGATTCCCTGTGAATCGGCCTTGCAGCTCCTAGGAATGACATAATACTTTGGCATCCTTTTGGTTGGGTTTTCTCCTGGGAATCTATTTCTAAAGTTGCCATCTTTTAGTGCTCAGAATTGCTGCTGAATGTGAAAGAACATGCCAACGTTAATATTGTTATTGACATTTTTGTGAAGAAAAGAGGCTGAGGGTGCAAAGAATATGAGAAATACTCAGCACAGGTTTCATGTAGACACTGCAGTGCAGGTATTTTTCTGTATCCTTATAGATAATGGAGATCTTATTCATGCTGTCAATGTACATGAGGCATTTATTTAGGTTCACCTAAAAGTAGACATTTAAAATAGAGTTGATCAACCACAGCTATAAAGTGCCTGTTTCTCCTCATTGGCTACAAAAGGTGTGCAGAGCTCAAATGTAGACATCTGAGCTGTAGGTGCTCAAAGTCACATGGTGCAAACCCCTGTAACACCCTAGAAAGACCTATAGCTCAGAATATCTACCTTCCTTTTCATGTTGCATCCCACCAGGTGCTGTTGCATACCCAGCAGCTTCAGTTTCTTCATACCGCTTCATGCAAAGGTGCTTCTGGTGTGAGGAGGAAGAGGGCTTTGCTCAGATCCCGACTTCTATCACCAGCTTGTTTCCCAAGTCGCTTACACCCTTTTTGGAAACCCAGCCCCTTATCTATGCCTACTTGCATTGCTCCAACTTACGTCTACTGTGTAATTTATCCCATTGCTTACTTGACATGAGAATTTGGCCTCTGGAGATCCACCATATTTACCCCATTGGGCTTAAACAGTAGGGTGTATTATTTCTTCTGATAATCTGCTTTACCCCACTTCTTGTGCTTTTCATGGAAACCTGCCTAAGCCTGATTTTGCCTCTGTTTATGGTTAGTCTGGAACAGCACTCTCCACTGACATCAGTCATTTGGGTCATAGATGGGTCAAATGAGTATTGACTCATGGAGCAAAGGCATCACACAATCTGCAGCTAGGGCTGAGAAAGGACACACCTATGATGAAAAGGTGCCCAGAGACATCTGTCTTGTGTCTCATAGCAAAAGATCAAGGGGATTTTCTGAGCAAATTCAACAGGGAGACAAAATAAGACATAGAAAAACCTTCACAGGTTTACCAGACTAATGAATTTGTTGTTACAAGAGAGGTATGGAAACCAAAAGCTGCAGTCACATCCAGGGGACTGGACTTTTGAAGAGACAACAACCAGGCTTACAACTACAAAAAGTGAGTTGGAGGAGAGGAAAGGGAGTTAGGGCTGGAGGGAATCTATAACCTCAGCCTGAAAGTTTCTAATGATGAGTGGTCAGTAACCACCTCTTGAAAATGGTTATCCCAGAATGTCTTCCATCTCTCAGCTTTCCCAAGGCATCTGCAGGTGGCTTCCAGTATTAACTGCTCTTCAGTGACTTCTACACTCTTGACAGTCCTGGTTGACCTTGCTGTAGTGCAAGGCTGAAAGGTGCCTGGGTTAACAAAGGGTCCATCACATCCAGCCTGCTCCCCTGATCCAGCCTATCTGGGTAGACTTCTGTGAAGCAGCTGGCAAACTGCAAAAAAAAAAGAGCTTTTTGGCCCCAGAGCAGGGAGAGGAAAGGCTCGTGCTCTTCCCCAGAGGGCAGTGAGCCAGGCAACTGTCTGACTGTCACAAATCACTATTGCCAAGTAAACAGTGTCACATTTTAGTCCAGTAAAGGAGGGTACACAAGCCCAGGCATTACTGAGCCCCCAATTTAGGATGCCGTTCAATGAAAACAGGCCTGATGGCTCAGCGCCTGCATCCACCAGTGGGTGGTGGGAGCATGGCAATGTCTCAGAGGGGGAACAATGCATCGGAGCTGCAGCGGGGCTGGGAAACAGGGTGGGGAAACCC
This sequence comes from Morus bassanus, assembly GCA_031468815.1. NCBI lineage: Eukaryota > Metazoa > Chordata > Aves > Suliformes > Sulidae > Morus > Morus bassanus. The sequence goes on along the minus strand of CM062567.1, from coordinate 1,944,313 downwards.
AGGAGGGCAAGTCATGTCAAGGCCGTGATAGCAATAATATGTTTTTCCTCTATGATCTATTTAAACTCTATTTTCTGCTGCCCTGCCAGCCTGTTTGCAGGACCCGCAAGGGGGTGCAGATTGAGTCACTACATCCTTGTCCACACTACCCCAGAGTGAGTAAATGCTGTGGGTCTCACCAAGGTGAGGGAGAGTCTAGGAGCAGGGGAAGAAACAGCCTCCTTGGAAGGAAAATAATCAATATCCGTAGGAAGCAGGAGCCTGAGCCACACTTGCAGGGAAAGTTGAGTTGGCACCCAGCCATCAGCCAAGGTTTTACCAGTGTACACACAAATGGAGGGATGCCTTTTATTTACCCCAAGCCCTTTGTGAGGGAAGAGACCTTGGCACAAGCTGGGAGATTTTTTCTGCAGCATCTGGTGTACAGGTTGGACCCATTATGCTGTAGGCTGCTCTGCTGGGAGATGTCCCAAGTTGGCTCCACATAGGCATAGCGTGGACATTTTAGGCTGGAGCTGCAGCGGGGTTGGCAGCCAGACAATGCCTGGGGTCGTATGACCACTTACGGGCTTGATCTTCATGCCATGATGTAGAAAGACCCATAGGATGCACCATAAGCACTTCCACCCCACCCACTTTATTTTTGGCCTCAAACTGGGCTCACCAGAAGATGTTGAATAAGCTCAGTTTTTTTTTTTCTTTTCTGAAAATCAGTTGTTATGGAGTGATTCTTTAGATAGGACAAGACCCTGTGGCCTTCAGAGTACAGGATTTGTTGAGTGCCCTTGTTTTGTTCCCACCCATCGGATATCCATGGAATTAAGCCGGGGGATATTCATTACCCTGAGCTCAGACTGACCCACTGGATGCTGTTGCAGAGGCTTGTTAGGTTCCTGGTCCCACTGCTGGCTGAAGGGCTGCTGTCGATGTGACAGGCTTTTACTGACATTACTTCTGATGTCCTATGGAGAAAAAACACCTTCAAAATAAAAACAGGTATTTGGGTTGATTTGTTTTGTTGTTGCTAGTAGAAACTACTTTGATTTGCAGGGGTTTTACCGACACAGTGGTTTCAGTTAATATAGTGGACACAGACATCATAGTCAAGAGAAACCTGGTTTTCCTGGAAAGCTTAATACCACGAGAGTGCTCTGCGGCTGCTCTCCAGGAATGGCAGTTTGCTGGTGTCAGCTCCCTCTGGCACAACAGCTATAGGACCCGTAGGGCTCTGACTGCCTGAGCTGTTGTATTTTGCTGCTTGTGCTTATCGCACTGACTCAGAGCAAGCAGGATCAGCCCATCACTGTCTTCTCCAGCAGGTGGTTATCCACATGCAAAAGGCATGAGCCTGGTCTAATGGATCAGCTGAATATTTGAAAATTCCTGGGCAAGCATCTAGGCTTCCAGACAAAGGGGGAGAAATTTCCTTCAGGAACAAAATGTGAAGTCACATCTGCAGAAACCCAAATGCGGGCTGGAATGTTTCCTCTGTTCCTGCAGAGCCTTTCTCCTGCCATCCCAGGACTGGGACCTAGAATGGAGCCATGCTCCCGTGACCTCCTTGGGTCCTAAGGAAATCTATACTCCTGCAGTCACAGAGCTGTTTCCAACTGTCTCTTTTCAGGTCTCAGACATTTGAGAGACATGCTGAGCTGTATTTCTTTGTTGGCTGCGTCTTTTTTGCTTGGGAGCACCCTTGCTCCCAAGGATGCTAACAGGAGATATTGTCATGCATTGTGAGAGGCAGTCCGTTAGTCATCTGGGTAAAACTCTGGCACACACAGTAATTTCAGTATGAGATCTCCCTTTCCATTACAGCAGATGGTCTTTGTGGCCCATCTTAGGCAGAGGAGATATAGACCTGTTAATTATCGTAAAGCCTTCAGGAATCCACTAAGATAAAACGCTTCACATTGCACAGGCACTAAATGATTTGCCTAAGGCCAAAAAAGAAGAAAGTGTCAGAGAAGGGATTTCATCCCTGCTGTACCAGTGGGGAAAACAGGGGAAGCTCACCCAGCATAGCAAGGAATAGAAACCACGTTTCTGGTGATCTAGTGTAGGATGGGTCCTTAATCAATGGGCCTAATCCACCCTGTGCACATCTGCTCTGATGCACTCAGTAGCAGCGATGAAGGGAAAGGGGGCTGGTGCACTGCAATGGCACGTGGGTTGACTCCCCCAAGGGCCTCCCACGTCCTGCACTGTCCGCAAAGCCTCCTGTGGACAATGAAGCAGATGATGTATTACTACAGCAAAAGCCGGGAAGACCTGAGAGTGCCTCTAATGCGATCCCGGAGGGGAGCCAACTCCTTGTGTACTCAGCACGGCTTTCCTGGCACCGGCCGAGGAATGCTGGCACGCCGGCTCCTCCAGAGCTATTAGTGGTGCTGCACACTCCAGGGCTGCAGAGAATACGTGCTCTGTGTTGCAGCCGCCCTGGAGATCCCACCAGGCCACGCTCTTCCATGCCGCCCACCGCAGAGCTCCACCGCACCAGGGCAGGGCTCTGGGTTTCAGTCCTGGGACTGGGAGGGTTCTGACAGGCCAGAAATTCAGGTCCTCCCCAATTCTTGCTACCCCCACCCCCCCGCATCCACCTCCCTTTCCTGCTCTGAAGGTTTGTTTGCGCTTGCCTACGTGCAGCTGAGGAGAAGTTCAGACTAGCATCGAAGCAATGGGATTATGTGCAACCTGTCTCAGACAGCTGGCCACCCCAAATACCCTGCACAAGCCACAGTAGTTTGCATATCCTCTCCTGCCAGGAGTCTGTAGCTTGTACTGACTGTCCCCAAAGCCATTTGGATACTGGACCTGGATCCACAACACTATTAGTCTCTCAGCACTCATCTACATACCTCCAGATCTCAGTTCCCCAGGTGGCTCTGAACCTGTATCTTGCTGTAAGAACTCAAAGTGAAGAGTAAGTCTCCATGCACCAACGATATTTTCCACAGAGACCAAACCAGCCTAGTCCAGACCCTCTCTTTCACAGTTTCTTCCTTTTGGACCCTCCAGTTCTGATTTCAGCCCTGGAAAAACAGTGAGAGAGACTCAGTGACTACTGCTATAAGTTATATATAAACTGGAAAGGTTCCTGGCTCTGGGTTCATGACTATCTCAGACATTAAATGCCAACCATGATGCCTTGGATGCTTTTCACCTGAGTGAAAGAGTCCTCTCCCTAGCTCAGTCATTGTGCTTCAGGCACCATTCCCACATGACAGTTCGGATGCAGCCACCCTCTTTTAGAAGGGCGCAAGAGTTTGACAGCGAGAATGTGGATTGTCCCCTGCCCCTCAGGAGAGAGAACAGTGACAGACAGTTTGATTCACCCATGAAGGTAAGCGTGAGTCTCTGTCACTCAGCTGGAAGAACACTTTCTGCCCTGGGCAATGTCCATAACCAATATCCTTCTTGAGGTTGCAGAGATGCTCAGACACAGTTGGATAGCCAATGGCCGGTGCAGACAAACAGGCCTTATTTGGGTGATATCTAGTTCAGGAGGTGATCCTTTGCACCAGGGAAATGCTTATTTCTCTGCACTGACCTCTAAACTTAGGTGATACGAATCCCACTTACCTGCATTTCTGGACACACGATAGTCACAGCAGCCTGACCCCCACCATGGCAGCTACGCCCACTGAGGGACTATTTTCCTGACCAAACCCATGCTGGCATCTGTCCTTGCTGTGCCCTAACCCCACGTTGCCATCTGTCACTTGTACCCAACCTCAGCTACAGGACATGCTGCTCAGCATGTCCCACACAGGAGGGGACATGGAGGTGCACCCCCAGAGTGAACAGATATTGCCACTGTGCTGAGTTATCTGAGCCACCGAGTTTTCTCTGCCTTCAGCTGTGGCTGCTGGCGCACTCAGTGCAGAGGGGGAGATGGCGCTCAGCCCATACCTGCCTGGCCCACAGCCTTGGCACAGAGTGCACAGGGCATGAATTCCTCGTCTCCCTGCAGTCCATATGCGGTAGCATCCCACCAGCAGACGTGACCTGGCGTGAGTAAATCCCAAACCCTAGTACTGGGACAGCAGGCTGAGGGATGTGGGAGGGATCATTTGCAGCAGAAACATCTCAGGAGCATCCACCAAGCCCCTTTAATCACATCAAAGATGGGAAGAATTAATTTAGCTTCCAGGTGACTTCTTCCTCACTTAGGAGAGACAAACGGAGGGCTGCACCAAGCCAGTTCACTGTTGTGTCTCTGTTAGTTCTGTGTGTGTCTCTGGCTGAGGAATTGCTGGGACTGGAGGCTGGACCCATCTGGATGTCTGGCACTGAGAGAGAAAAATGCACAGAGGGCTCTGGAAAGGAGCAGGTTAGCCTGACCTAAAGGCTTTGTGGTGTCCCACGTCTCCAAGCTGCAGCAGGGAAGACATGCCAAGACTTTGCCTCCCTCGCCAAATTCATGGGCTGCGTGGGGTCACGGTGTGATCTTGTGTTTGATCACTGATCAGGGCTCAGCAGCCTGCTGTAAGATGAAGAGTTGATGTTTTGGAAGGAGGAAAAAAAAAAAAAAGAAAGAAAAAAAAAGAAAAATTTAAAAAAAAAAGGCAAAAAAAGAAAACAATTGTACTACAGCCTGGAGCAGCTGCATTGGAAATTTAGTCAAGCCATCAAACAAAAAGGCTGATGATTTGCCAATGCAAAGGCGGAGGAGCAGCAATTAGGGCTGAAGGAGCTGTTTCCTCATTCCCATTGCAAGCAGAGCTCCCCCTGACACCAATGGCAGAGAGCTTAATGCTTCTGCAGCTCATTACTGCTCATTGTAGCTGTCTGCTCCAAAATCTGTCTTTTCCTCTCCTCCCACCACTCCCTCTCCCGGTGACAAATATACACACAAAAAAATTTAGAGGTAGTCAAAAGAGATAAGGCATGGAAAGGTGAGAAGGTTTGCTGTGCCTGGGGGAAACCGAGGCAGAAAGGCCGTCACCTGCACTCACTTTTCAGACTCCCAGCGATACAGATGTAGCTACCTAGAAAGCTTAGATTTGCAAAGGTATGTAGGTACCTGAACATCTTCTGAGTTCAACACCAAATTAGTAAGGCAAGATCACCCTGAACTCCCAGCTGAGGCTGTTTTGCCTCTTGGCAAACGCTCTGCCCTGCGGGTGCCAAGTTGTAGCTCATTAGCTGAACCAGGGAGCTGAAGCTGGCACTGCAGGGTCATGCCTATGCCAGTCAGTGCCAGGAGCTGCCTGACACTGCACGTGCCGCCAAGTCCTGGCCCTACTCTTTTAAGTGCCTTTATGGGCTGCCTGAACTTGGGGTCACCTCCACATCTTACCTCCCTTTTGGCTGGAAATATTGGGCCATGTTAGGCTTGAGAAGTATAAGGAACGTGCCATATCTGCAAGGGCAGGTGGGATATAAGCGGATTCAGATGATGAAGTGGAGATGTCCTCAGTGTAGTACCTTTATATGGAGATCTGTAATATAGAATCTTTATATGGATTCTGTAAGAGAATCTAGTCCATGAAGTCAGTGGATCCTAGAACATCCTACCTCTTTTGTCCAGATCAACTTCCCTCCTTTCTAGATGCTCCTCAGCTATGCCTTGAGTTTTTCAGTCATCCAAGGGTGATGCTTTGGTTGAGGCATGCCAAGGATGATGCTACACAAAAGCATCTCCAGCTGGCCTTTTCCCTTCCCTTGAGTTGAGCAGCAGCCTACACAAAATTGTCTCTTGAGAAGTCCTCAGAAGTCTCTGGCATAACCATTCAATCTCATCAGCAAATTGAAATCTCAGAGGGTAAAAAACAATGGCAAGTCCAAAGCCTGGGAGCCAGGATCCTGTACAGCAGAGCTGGAAAAGTCCTTTCCAGCTAGGATTGACTGACAAGCTCAGGGCTGGTAAATCTATAACACATACAGGGCCATTCACCTCACATCCAGAGTTTCAGGTCCTTTGCTGACAGAGGTTGCTCCCTGGCTGCTTTACATGCATGTGGTTGCACCAAGAAAGGCAATCTGATTTTTTATCTACAGCTAGGGAGACGCTGAACTGGTATCTTAATAGGGTTGCTTCCCACCTCTGGGAATCCATAAAAGACAGAGGCAGCTGATACGCCACTGTCTGGCCTCCACCTGAAAGCCAAGCCCAGCAGCCAGCAACAGCTGGGCCTTGAAATGTCTGACCGTGAGTTTGTTTGATGAACGTATTAAAAAAAGAGAAGATTTTGTGTTGTCAGGGCTGTCTTTCAAGCAGGACCTGACCTCACTGCTAAAATAGCGCCAAGGCTTGGATCATGCATGCCAAAGAGGATGCTCTGGTTGGCATCTGACCGCTCAGCTGGCCTTGGGGATTCAGCGGCTGCTGTTAGCACAATTGCTGCAAGTCACGATTGGCACTGTGGATGGGGTGTTGGGGGTGATAGGAGCCTCCAATCTCTCCCCAGTGCTTCGCAAGTATTTCCTTGGTCTCTGTTCATAGCTTAGCAAAAAGCATAGCAGTTTGGGATTACTGCTGGTGATGGTGGGTTACTGTCCACCTCATTTCCCTCTGGGACTGGTCCAAAGTCCCAGTGCTTCCTGTGACAAGGACAAGGACATTTATTTTGGAAACTGGAATTGCTTGTCCTGGAGAGACATATGCTTTGGTATTAGTTTCCTGCACATGCAGCACTGGGGCCTCCCTTGCTGGGGTCTTGGGTCATGCAGCTGGGCCATCACAGAAGGAGAAGGGGGGACCAGCAGTGACAGCCCTATTCAGGTGTAGAGGACTTAGGCACCATGTTCTCTGGGATGTTGGCTTTGTACTATGTTTTTTTCCATGACCTGCCTGCAAATCCTACATCTTGGGTAGCTGTAACCATTGTCTTTTGGTCAAGATGACAGCAAAATGCTTTAGTTCGTGAGCTATTGCTTTGATAGGCACCCTCAGGTAGCATGAAGGGCTTCTTTACCCCTAGGGTTTATCCATGGGGTCACAGAGTCACCCAAGAAAACAGGCTATTGCATCTGCTTATCTCCTTTCACTGCAGTACAGACCCCTCTGAAGGACCTGTAACAGCAGTATGTCCCTGACCATCAGTACTTTGAGCCCAGGGGAATGCAGCTCCTAGCCCCACACACTACCCATCGCACTCTCTGTCCCCCATAGCATTATATCCCTCACCACTGAAATTCATCTTGATCGGTCCCATGGCTGATGTCAGTCAGCTAGGATCTGCTGAAACTGGGGACAGGGGGCTATTTTGGCTTTGGGCTGCATTTCTCACTTCAAGCCAGGAGGACTGGCCCCACTGTAAGGGCAGTGTTCTCCTCCCTACCGTGACACCCCAAAACCATCCAGCATTATTTAGGCAACAAAGGCTTTCAAGTACTTAATTGCTCTGTAGGTAACAAATTGCCTCTCTCGCTCTCTGAGTTCAGACTGAGGATAGATCTGACTCAGGTGCCAAGGAGGGTATTACAGCCTCCAGCTTTTGGGAGATTTTTCGCAAGTCACACATACACACACACACACACACACACACACACACACACACACGTGCACACAGACACTCTTCTTTGCCAGATAACACCTCCTGGACACTCAGCCAACCACTGAGCTCTCGTCTGTTTTGCCCAGGTCTAGGCAGCATGATGTTCTCATGGAAATCTAAGGCTGCTACTTGCTCACCTCAAAGGAAAGCGATAAGACCTCTGTTCATAATAAAAAGACATCACTTCTCATAGTTGTGGACTAAGAAAAAAGAGACATGTTGACAATTTATGCCTCCTGATACCATGGCAGATCATAAGTGCAGAGAAGTGAGAAGAAAATGGTTAGGCAATTAGAGATGAATACAGAAGAAATCAAGTGAAAGGAGGAGGAGGAGGAGGAGGAGGAGGAGGAAGGGGGAGGCTCAGAGACTGGAGCAAGTGTTGAACTCTTCATTTTGCTTCTTTTTCAACTCTGGATGACAGCCTTGTCGATGCTACTTGAATAACAAGGACAGCAGCCCTGCACGCTGCTTCCAGGAGATTGCATTAATCAAGCATACTTGTGATGTTGCATTTATCAGCCATGTGAACTCCAATAGGCCCCATACAGCTGAACAATATCATCATCAAAAGCCTACGGGAGGTTGAAACTGAGGCAGGAAAAAGGGATTTCCCTAACTGAACCTCATTAGCAGAAGGGTCTGGTTTTCCTAGACGATGACACCAGCTCTTCCAGATCAGTCACCTGAAGGGTTCAGCCCACCTAAATGGACATGACCACAAGCTGATGCTGAAGGGGTTATCTCCCTGCCCACCCCCTCTTCTTCTGCATTGTGTGCTTGCAGTGTAATTTATTTGAAGATCTGGCTGCAGAAATCATGGTTATCCAATCTCATTGCTTACCCTGCTTTGAGCAGTAGTTTGAACTAGTTGAGGTCCTGAGGTCCCTTCCAACCTGAATTGTTGGAACTTATGCTCTAACAAGAAATAACCAATCCCTTTCCCAAAAATAAGATCTTTCCATAAGAGCAAACTGCTATTCTAACTCACCCCATGGCCATGCAGTCACCAGGTACAATGCAGGGGATGGGGGACCAAACGGTCCCTTTCAGCGTGGTCACCTCAGATGAACTGTGGCATCAGCTCACTCCTTGAATCTCAAAGCAATTGGCATGAAGAGAGGGATCTGATTGCTTGGGATGCTGCCCTCTCTTCGTTATTCTGCAAGCTTGGGAGCCTTGGCAAGATGAGTGCAACGCTACCATCACTTACTGACAGTAGTACTGAAATTGCCCTTAAAGGATCTCTTGTATATGGCAACCCGTGATGGTAGCTGCTGTACACATACAAGGAAAATTGATGGTTGAAACAGATGACACAGGTGAACCGAAATCCCTCCTCCAGACTGTGCTGCGAGTGACAACCGTTGTTACTGAAAGCAGAATAATGTTACCTTTGCAAAATGACACTGCAGAGCTGGCCACACTGTTGGCTCCGGAGCATAATCATTGTGGAAACAAGCAGAGAGGTTGTACAGAGGATGAGACCTGACTTGCCACAATACTCCATGAGGTTACTAACTGGTCTCCAGATGCAGTCTGGATGCCATCAGTCCTGCAGGATGGGCACAGTGCAAAGGGCCATGTGCCACCTGCCATTGCCAGTAACACCATACTGGTCAGGTTGATTTACCCCACTAACCTGGCCATTACAGCAGACAGCTCAGGGCTGCTTGGTGAGCTTCATCCAGCCCCGGAAGGGAGGGGGTCATGAGAGAAGAGGTGTCTGCACTATTAAAGGTCCAAGCTCAAACCCTGGCATGCTGCATGGTCCTTGCATGATCAGTGGTGGCAGACAGTGAAGTGGGGACAGATGTGACTTACATCAAGTCCATGTAGAGGACATGGGTTGGCTTCTTCAGGCTGAATTCACCCCAGGCTTCTTGTACAGTCAGTGGAAACATAACCAATACAGCTAACAGAGTCCAGAGCATGATTCGTCTCATCCTACTGTCAAAGTCCTAATGCAGAGCAGAACAGCAGCTCCCTGAAAGTGTTTATTTCTCTTCTAAAGAGACCCTGAGTGTCAAATCCCGATGAGACATCTGGATTTTAGACGCTTAAGGTTAGATGAGATGTCACCAGCCCTTATCATTGTGTGCCTCAGTTCCAAGCAGTTGGTGGTCGAAGGGGTACTGCTCTACCATAAACGAATGCAGAGCAGCTCAGAGATGTTCTTATCAAGACCTTTTTCATCAGTCATTGATCAAAAAACTTTACCCTGAAATACCAATTCTGGCACACTCTTGGCAAAGGAGAGTAGCTGTGCCTTTGGGCATGGCCAGAGAGCCAGAGCAGCCTGACACCGGGACCATCCATGCGTCTTGCTGGGAAAACAAAGTGTGGTTCATTGGGGATATCTGATATTCTTACCTCTGCACTGCTCAGAAAAATTGGGATTCTTGTCACTTGTGTGGCAAATAATAGGAAGAATAAGATTTTCCCTCTACAGCTGCACCTGGGGGGAATTTAATGATGTTATAGGCAACATTTTAATGACTATTTCACAAGCAATATAGGAAAAGCTTGTTTTGGCTTGATTTGAAAGAAAAACAAAGATATTTGTATGTCCAGGGTTGGACAAATATATACAATATTTGTTATTCCTATATATTAATCTGTGTTTTGTCTAATTTTGAGCATCTAAAGACTGCTGAGGTGTGACAGTGTCACACCTATTATTAGTACTCATAGACCAAAGTCACCAGAATGTTTTTTCCTAGTATTACAACTTAATAACAGGGAATTAATTCTTACTACTTAATAGCAGGTGCTTACTCGTAGAGCTTTCTTTTAATTGTTGTCTTAAATGGCTTTCAATTAGACACTCCACTGGGAGTCTCATTCATAAGTATTAACGGTATTGACCTAGTTTCACACAAGCAGTGGTGGTTAGTTGTGAAATGGAGAGAATCCCATTTCTGTGCAGTTTGGAGACCTGAGTAAAGGCTGTTGTCACCACCCCCCCCAAGCACACTCCCACGGGGCATATTGTGCTTTATAACGCCCAGCTCTTTTGCTGCTGGTATGAGAAATAAAAGTAAAAAGTACTCTTCTTCTAGAGCTCTAATCTCGTGATTTGATATAGATCTTTTCGCTTTACTTCTTATCAGTACTTTGCACCGTGGGAGGAAAACAAGGGAATATGTGTCAGAGTGCGTTAAGACAGCTCTGTGTGCATCCTTGGCTCAGCTGACTGTAACCATGTGTCTTGTCTGGGGACAATTCTGAGTACTCAAGTAAAAGACTGAACTCCAACTCCCTCCTCCAGGGAGGTTATTCCTAGAAAAGATTTAAAAAAAAATCAGTGCCAGAAGCTTTGAGAACCAAGAGGCAAAATTAAAAAAGGGAGTTGGTTTTGAGAGATGCAAGAGAACTGGGGAGACAAAAGGGAAGGAGTTGGACTTTCCCATGAAGAATCAAGAAAAATACATCCCTTCTGTTGCTCTGTCCAAGTGACATTATCTGTCTCATAACTGCAACAGACTTTCCTTAAAAAATTTTGGGACTACAGGGTCTGTACTCAGATGATCCTCCTTGCATCGGTGGTAGGAGCATGGGAAGGAGGAAAGAGGTGTCCATTTTTACAATAGAACCCCTTCCATGGCTTTTCGGACTCTTGTTTTGAAAGACAAAATAAAATGCAAAAGGAAAAAGAAGTAGCAGAAATCAAGCATCGTAGCCCTTATAGTTGTGAAACAGTCATTGTAGACAGCAAAGTATGAAACCAAAACAAACCATCTGCTTTCAAAGAATGAGGGGAAAAGAGAAAGAGAGAAGTCAGCGTTGTAGCTAGGCTTGCACGCTGAGAAATGGGGAGGGTCTTACAGCACGCTTCTTTGTATCATCCTTTGAAGATGAGAGAAAGGTACGGGTGTGAGCCAAGACAAATCAAAACAACGTCAGAGTGACCTCTATTTTCTTTTACAGCTCTCCCGATATTTCAACCGGTGGGGCACATATACAGGGCTCCATCAGCAACAAACAAGGGGACCCCAAGTTACAGGAGGGTGGGGCATCATTTTCAGCTGTCAAGTAGGCACCAAGGAGCAATCTTGCATCCCTCTGGCAGCTCAGAGAGCACAGAACTGCTTTTCTAGCTTGGGTTTAAGCCTGCGGCCCCTGCCATGGTCTAGACAGAGAGGACAGTCCTCGGATTGTGTTGATCTCAAGCTTGGACACCCAGCTGAGACATTCATGCTAGGGTTTGTCACATCTCACATAAGAGAGATGGAGATGTGGATGCCTACAGCTGAGCAAGTCCTTCTCTGGACCCAATGTAGTCGGATGGGAGAACTGGCATTTTCAGGGTGTGATTCATCTGAATATTTTAGACATTAGCTTTAGGTTGGGATTAATCATTCCTGACTACAGTAATCCTGTTGCACAAGTGCGGAGTGTGTTGTGTGTTATTTATGATCCAAGAATATAACTCAAATCAGTACTGATTGCTGCTGGCCTCTCTACTCCTGCTCCATCTTCTAATTACTGGGAAGACCACCTCTGCTTGGGCAGCACTGATAAGCAGTTGTGGTGAATTTTCTTCTTGCTTGGAAGGATGTTTTTTCATAGCTCAGCCTCTAGGATTACACCTCATTTGTTCTGGGGGTGTAAAGCAGGAAAGCAGGCAATCATTTTGGTGAGACAGATGTTCTCCTAAAACTCCAAGTCCTGGAAATGCACCATAAATGTCAGTTCTCCTTGATAAATGATATATGCTGACTGTAAATCATAAGATCACTTAGTAATAGAGGCATTAGCATGCCAGGACAGCTAAGGAAGGAGACTCATACAGGTGATTAATTTGATGAGTTTGGAAGTGACAAGGATGATAAAGGTCCTCTTCTATTGCTGTCATGGTATCACTCCATCCCAAAGAAATTTTTTGCCATATGGTCATAAATGCAGTGGACATCCTTGTTCAAATCAGTTAATTTCCTTTGGCATGAGTTACCATGAGTCTGCAAGTTGTGCTTTTTCTAGGCAGATTTTCTTCCCACTCTTCTTGTGTTGCTTGATGGATGAGGCTTCCCCCAGGCAAAGTGAGAGCAAATGAGATTGTAAGGGCATCAAAGAGACCAGCTCAGCCTGTACTATTTCCAAAGAAACAGCGACAGAATGCAATATTCCCAATTCTGCCCAGCATCTTTCCGTGCCGACATGTCCTCTTTCCAGTCGCCGGCATTTTTCTTATTACAGCACTCATGGGAGAACCATGCTGAGACCTGGACACTATTATACGTGTGCAGAGAGGATGGATTTATGACTGAGAGTAGGAGTGTGTCCTTCTCCTCACAGGGCAATGAGGCACTGAGAAACAGGAAGGCAAGCTCCTCAAAAGCATGTAAACACCTCCTAGACATGGGAGATCTAGGTCTGAGGGTAGGATGAAGAGCAGGGACCAGCCAGCCTGGCAAGACAGCCCTGAATACAGTGTGAGGTTATTCAGCTTTCTGTAGCTGCAGTGCAGGGTCCCCAAGCATGGCTAGCCGGAGCAGAGATGTCCTGCTGTTCCGGAGCAGGCAGTGGTTTGGGTGATGTGATCAAGGGATTAAGGCAAAATCACCAACTTCATTTACCTTCTGGGAGGCTGGGAAAAGCAGGTAGAGGGCAGAGAAGCTCGTGCACTAACCTCTCAGTGCTTCCCCATCTTGTGGCTAGAGTCCTGTTTCATCAGGATCCAACCAGCTCTTCCTTCACATCAACTCTTTTTTCCCCACCCCCTTCTTGATCTGGGTGCCTCTTGGGTCTCCTCCTCCTTTCACCCTTCTGTCTTCACACCCTCTTGATTTGATTGTCCCATTCTGGTGTTTATAAGCTCTCTCTCTTTAAAAGGAGTAAGACATCTCATGAGGTTGATTCCCATCCTCTGTAAGTGGAATGCGGTGAGGGACAGACACACACATTGCTTCACGGGCAGGACAGCAATGCAGAGAGTTGAGCTCAGCACCCACCTACCTGACCTCAAATCTGAATCCCTGCCATTGTTGCAACATCACTATGGGTGATATTTGGCAAGGGGAGGGAGAGATGGATGCTTGTCCATCATGGGGCACAGCAGAGCTCAGGGGTAAGAACAGGAGCTCTTGCTAGGCTCATGTCTGATCCCACGACAGGTGGGTAGAACTGATGCTTAGCCCCACCGCGACTCACATGTTGCTGCTGTTGTATGTCCCCCCCGGTTTGCATGCACTGAGCAAAGCATCTGGAGCCAGCCCACATGAGCTGCAGACCTAGCAGCAGAGAGGGCTTCAAATTTGCTTTCTCGTGCCTGGACCTGGCCTGTCCATGAGTCCAGGGTCTCCTGCTATGAAACAACCTCCCTTCTCCCATCCTCTTCACCACTCCGGTGTCCTGAGCAAACCACAGCTCCATAGCTTTTGCGATTAGCTGCTGGCAGTGGATTGTGCCTCTGCTGCTTTTGCTACTGTATCTCTGGCTACGCCAACTGGCACTTTGGCTTTATTTATTTTTAAATCTTTCCAGCATTAACCTGAAAGGAAATAGGATTCAAACCACATTTTTTTCCCTAATGTTGGAAATAATGCCTATTCAGTTAAATTAAATCCCTCAGGGCAGAACAAGTCTGCTCTCCCCCCATCCCAGTTAGCTCCTCTTTGCAACAAATTGCCCCCAATGAATTTTGTTGTTGTTGGTTTTGTATGGTTTTTATGCCAAGGCATTGATAACGTCCAGGCAGGCAGAGGGTAAGAAGCACAGAGGTAGCAGGAAATTAAGAAAGGGAATTAGATTATTTGGGCAGTGGGCAAATCCAACATTACCCGAATTAGAAGAGAATAAACACCATTTATCTGTATTTACTCTGCTGTCTCTCCATGAGGGAGATGCTGTAAGGTGTCACTGACATATGAAGTGCCGGACCCTCACGGTCCAAGCACAAGTCCAGAGCAGCTTTTAGGGGGGTGAGGGATGTATTTTGTCTGAAGTGCCAGCTTCCAGAGTCAAGTGGTGGGATCACGATCTCCTTCTGAACCCAAGGAGTTTTGCTTGCCAGGGAGCATGTACCCTGAGTGACCGCAAAAGTCAGCGTGCAAATCCAGCAAATCGCAAACATACCTGTATTTCTTCTGTGAAATACAGCCAGATATGGGGCACGGTTAATCACTGGTTGAGTTGCAGCCAGGCAAATCCGACTTTGCTATAGGACTGGCAGCAGATCCAGTAACAGAGATTGCACAGGGTACATTTTGTCCAAGACAGCACATACAAATCCCTGGTCCTTCCATACTTGCCAGGATTCATCTGGACCTGAGTAAACCAGCAGGGCCCAGTGGCCAGGAGATGTAGGGCTTGTACAAACACTCACTTTTGAAAGTGTAGGAAAACAGAGAAGACAAACTAGATGTCTAAACTCAGTAACAAAATAATCGAGGGAATCCATCCTCTCTCATCTAAAGTAAGGCAATTCCATTTATAAAAAACAGGGGTCAGGATCTTAATTCTGCACCACCCCATGACTGACTTCATGCAATGTATTCCCAACCACCTCCACCCTGCCACCTTTTCCTGCTTCTGAGCAATTTCCCATCGCCATGAGTTCCTGACTGGCCCAGTTTTGGCTCAAACCATGGGGAAGGCTACATCAGCTCCTGCCAAAGGCAGCTGAATCCACTTGCCAAGCCACTCTCAATCATCTTTGAAAGGTCATGGAAAGCAGGAGAGGTGCCCAAGGACTGCAGGGTAGCCAATGTTACTCCAATCTTCAAAAAGGGCAAGAAGGAGGACCTGGGAAACTATAGGCCAGTCAGCCTCACCTCCATCCCCAGAAAGGTGATGGAACAGTTCATCCTGGAGGTCATCTCCAGGCATGTAGAGGAAAAGAAGGTTATCAGAAGTAGTCAATATGGATTCACCAAGGGAAGATCATGCTTGACCAACCTGATAGCCTTCTGTGAGGGCATGACTGGCTGGGTAGGTGAAGGGAGAGCAGTGGATGCTGTTTATCTCGACTTCAGCAAGGCGTTCAACACTGTCTCCCATAACATCCTCACAGACAAGCTAAGGAAGCGTGGGTTAGATGAGAGGACAGTGAGGTGGACTGAGAAGTGGCTGAATGGCAGAGCTCAGAGGGTCATGATCAACAGGGCAGAGTCTGGTTGGAGTCCTGTAACTAGCGGTGTTCCCCAGGGGTCTGTGCTGGGTCCAGTCCTGTTCAATATATTCATCAGTGACCTGGACGAAGGGACAGACTGTGCCCTCAGCAAGTTAGCTGGTGATACCAAGCTGGGAGGAGTGGCTGATACACCAGAAGGCTGTGCTGCCATCCAGCGAGACCTGGACAGGCTGGAGAGCTGGGCCCAGGGGAACCTCATGGAACTCAACAAGAGCAAGTGTAGGGTCCTGCCCCTGGGGAGGAACAACCCCACGCACCAGTACAGGCTGGGGGCTGACCTGCTGGAAGGGGGCTCTGCTGAGAAGGCCCTGGCAGTGCTGGTGGGCAGCAGGGTGACCATGAGCCAGCAACGTGCCCTCGTGGGCAAGAAGGCCAACGGTGTCCTGGGGTGCATTGAGAGGAGTGTGGCCAGCAGATCGAGGGAGTTTATCCTCCCCCTCTACTCTGCCCCAGTGAGGCCACATCTGGAGTGCTGCGTCCAGTTCTGGGCTCCCCAGTTCAAGAAGGACAGGGAACTGCTCGAGCAAGTCCAGCAGAGAGCTGCCAAGATGCTCAGGGGCCTGGAGCATCTCCCTTATGAGGAAAGGCTGAGAGACCTGGGTTTGTTCAGCCAGGAGAAGGGAAGACTGAGGGGGGATCTCATCAATGCTTATAAATATCTGAAGGGTGGATGTCAAGAGGACGGGGCCGGACTCTTTTCAGTGGTGCCCAACAACAAGACAAGGGGCAATGGGCACAAGTTGGAACACAGCAAGTTCCACCTGAACATGAGAAGAACCTTCTTTCCTGTGAGGGTGCCAGAGCAGTGGAACAGGCTGCCCAGAGAGGCTGTGGAGTCTCCTTCCCTGGAGACATTCAAACCCTGCCTGGACGCGGTGCTGTGCCCCCTGCTCTGGGTGTGCCTGCTCAAGCAGGGGGGTTGGAAGGGATGATCTCCAGAGGTCCCTTCCAACCCCTGCCATTCTGCGGTTCTGTGATTCTGTGAATCCCTACTCTGTGGCGTTATTTAGTTGTGCCACTCTTGTCTGCATGCCCAGCCTGATGCTCTGATATCGGTAGAGGTATGCTCACCTGTGGAAGTTGCAGGTTTGATGTTAGGTTAGACTTGGTTAATCTCCTAATTCTAACAGCTATCTTGACCCTTACAGAGTTTAGGAGAGGGCTTGCTCCATCATCAAGGCTAGAATGAAGCTCTAATTTCACTTCCTTCCTGCTCATGCCCTCAGCTCAATTGCAGCCTCTGTTGCAAAAAAAGGACTTGGTTTATGACCTTATATTGCTTGGTTTGGTGTTTCAGTTAGACCCTTCACCCAGCTCACAAGGCACTGTTAAAGGAAAACCTTAACATTTTGTCACACTCCCCAAAGCTGAGTAACTGGTGGTCTCTGTGTCCCCACCCCAGTCCATTAAGTTCACTCCTCACAAAAAGACATCACTATGATCACTCTTCCAGAGGTCATCACCAAAATCAGCAGGGCTGGTTTAGGGTGCGACCTGCATGGCAAACTCCACCTATGTCCCACCTTGTTCCCACACCCTTGGGACCCTTTTCCCTCCATATCATCAGCACTAATGCTTTCATTTTCACATTTCCCTTCTTCCTCCTGAGCCTCCCTCCTGCCTGCACCCCGTTTCTTCTTCACACCAGTGATTAACTGGTCTACTGCTGTCCAAGATGGTGATCACCAGCAGTCCCTTGCCTTGGGCCCATCGAGCGGCTGTGATGCTCTCAACCCTGACCAAGGAATTTGTTTGCCTTTAGCTATTTTTTGAGCTACTGCCAGGGAAGTTTCACAAAAAGGATAGTGTTATTTCTGAAAATGAGTCCCATAAACAAGGATGAATATGACCTCCCCGTTGAGATTTGGGGTTTACTTTAGTGGCTGGGAGATCAGCCAATGAAATGGAAATACCAGAAAACATTATCATAATTACCCGATGGCCTCCTCTGGGGGCAAGGGAGAGGGGAAAAAAAAAGCTGAACCAAAACTGATTTAACAGCCTCTGGATAGCATTGTCATTTCACCCTTCCCTGCTTGGCCTGTCTCCTGCTCTGCATTTCTGCTTTCTCTGAACAGGGGGGAGAAAAAAAACATTCCTAGATCTTTTCCCCACAAGGAACTTTTTTTTTTTTTCTGGCAAAAAACAGTGCTGGGAAGCCAAGAGGTGATAAATCGCGAAAGAGTAGCAGATGGGTTTTGACTGCAAAACTGGGGAGGCCAGGGAGGAGTCCCCATCCCTTCCAGCTGCACCTAGTCTGTAACAGCAGGAGTGACAGGCAAAGCTGTCCTCCTGCACCTACCTGTGTAGTACCCAGCCTGTCTGCATCCCTTGAGCTTGTATAAATTTGATGCCAAGTAAGCTCAGTGCAGGAATTTATGCCGAAGCAAGTTAGGGAGGGCTCATGAAAAGGGATTTGCTGTCAGCTCTTTTAGAGTGATTAACTTCAGCAGGGGCACAATGACCTCATACTTCCAAATAGTCAGGATCTGGGAGATGAACCTGTCTGTGACACTATTTCTGAGATCCCTCAGATGCTTCTTTTGGCCCCAGAGCTCATGCCAGCAAAAGCTCTGCTCCTAAACTCCACAGATTTTCTCAGTGCTGCTAACGTGACTAATTACTGCGGTCACCAGCTGCCCAAAGGAAAAAGAAAGGGGGGAAAAAAAATCCCCACAGCTGATCTGATCTATTTTAGGTGGTGGTTTGAGGATGAAATGATTTTCAGCTGATCTTTGTATGTGACTATAAAGGGAACTCTGGGTGAATACCTTAGACTGGTAAATCTTATCCTGGATGTCCCTAGTTAGCCAGCAAAGTAGGTATTATGTTGGCAAATACATATGATGCTTGTTCCTTTCTGTTGGCTGATGAGCGTCTACAGGATGAGAGGTGTTGGGCTGCAAATGGGTGGACTTATAGCAGAGGTTTTTGGTGAAAGACAAGTGAAATGTTGAATATGCAAATCTTGGTGAGTTGTGGCTGCAGTGCTTCTAGCACTTCTTATCTACTTTTCATGGTTCTGAACAGCAGGTGCAGAGAATATACAGATTGCATTGAGCATGTCAAACTGGGGCATACCCTGAATGTACATGTATGATCCTGGATGCTCAGCGGGGCACAAGGTTTCTGTGGCCTTAGAAAAATAGAGGGCCTATAGATATACAGGAAAATAGCCTTTTTCAGTCAATCTTCTGTCCTAACAGACCATCCCCAGGAGCTGCCAGTTTAGGATGCTTGGAGAAAGAGGCAGCTCTTATGGTTGTCACTTTCTAGCTTTTGGTGATCAGCAGTCTAAGACCTCCCTGCATCAGAAACTTGCATCTAGGCTACAGTCTTTAACAGCTACTGATGGATTTGTCCTTTATTAATTTGTCTAATCCTGTTTTCAAGCCCCTGATGTGATTTGCTTACAGGCATTGTCCTGTTTCTTTTAGACCTTGTTCTCTTCATCCTGTGCCTCCCAGGTCTCAAATTCTGCAAAACTGACTAATTAGCCCCCTTTCTCTGCACCACCCAGTATCTTACAGACATCTCTCCTACCACTATCTCCAGCCCTATCTCTCTCCCAACTCAAGGGATCCAAATCCACTCCAAAGCACTGGCTGCTTCACCAGCAGTAGCTCTCACCTGTTATGAACTCCTGCAGCCCATACCTCAGCAATTCTGAAAATGAAGCCACTTATTTTGCTGCCTAGGGATATTTAGATTCCAGAAGTTGGCATATGCAACCGCTAATGATTTTAGCAAGGCTGTCCCACAGTATTTTTGGATCAGTGTTTGAGATTTTTTGTCAAAGAGAAAGTTTTGCCAAACCAGACCCAAATATGTTTAATATTGTGAGTGTATCTATGTTGCAAAGAAAATGTTCCTGTGGATTTCTTTAAACCTTTGACAGCTAGGATGGAAAGACGAGTAGGGCAGCATTGTCTTAAGATCAGAAGACCCAGAGCAAGAAAATTGGATGCACAGCAAAAAGTGGTATTGAACAGTTAAATGTGCTCCAGCAGCTGACAGGTCCAAAGTGGCTCTACAGTTTCCAGCCATGGGTGTCTGCCCTGTCCTACCTACTGTTCCTTGAACCCAAGGCTGAGCCATTTCAGTGTCTGATCCAGCAGCATACTGTTCAATCCTCTGTCCCTGGAGAGGTTTCAGACTGGCTGACACATTGAAATATATCAGCAAGGGGTTTGACAAGGGACAGACGCAAGGGCTGGAAAGCAGGCTTGGGACAGGAGGGGGTGACAAGTTCAGTGCCACCAGATATGAGCGCGGCTTTACTTAGGTGTTTAATGTGAGTTATTCACAGCAGCAAAGGAGCAGCATTGCCAGACTGCGTAGTTTTCCTACAAGTCTCTTGAGAATAGGTGTCTCCTTCAAGCCACAGGGTTTAATGAAAATTTCTATTCTTATTCAAATATGTTTTTAAGTATGTGTTTCAGCCTCCTTGACTAAGGAGAAACACAGAAAGACATGTCCTAAACATATTTCTTCGCATTTAAGCCAGTTTTGGGGAAGGGGAAAGAATGGGGAGTTGGTGGGGTTTTTTTTAAAGATCTGGCAGGTTTTGGAAATTTAAGACCAGCAACCAGGGTTCAGGAAAGCTGTAAACCTGGGTTGAGTTCAGAGCTCTGCCCCAGCCCTTCTGCCCAGCCCTGGGCACAGCACTCAGTGGCTTATCTCCCTTTCTGGGAAGTAAAATTTATTTTCTGTGCCTGGAGACCGTACGTCCCACTGGCTGGGAGCTGCCCTACTCTCAGAGCACAGCCAAAGGAGCCTGAGGACTAAGCGTGCAAGGGCTGAATCATTTGAAATGCCTGAAGTCAGATTCTACTCTGGCCACTATAAATCCAGACTAACTCCTCCAGCTTTGGTCAAATCACTCAGGGTTTTTGCAGATATAAAGGACAGCAGGATTTGACCCACAGGTTTTATGTTTCCAGGGAAAGAGTTGAAATGTGGGATGTTGCCTTAAATGTGGACAGGCCAAATATCTGGAAAGGGATGGCTTTGTTTCACATTAACGTTAATGTGGTTTTGAAACCAACTCCCGCTTCTGAAGGCTTTTTAGCATGGATTTTTTCCTAGGACATGAAAAACTAACTTCTGTTTTACTCAGAATCCCCTTATCAGATCTAGCTATCCATCTGTGTGTCTGTTACCACACCAGCTGCTCAAACATCCACTGTTCCTTTCCGTAGGAGCACACTGGGAAATTGAATCTGAGTTTACTTTTAAGCCTGGATTTCATTAACCCTCATTATGTCATTTGTAGTAAGCCTTGCTTGAGAACTGATTGGCCTTCAGCTGGTTTATCTTATTTGCTTTCCAAAATGAATTAACTTAAAATGAGTGAAGGAACCTTAATTCTGAAGAGCAGTGGTTTTGGGGAGTAAAATGAAATGTCATAACCCCCCTTCAGTCTGTGCTTCAGAGGGATTGAAATGAGCAGCCACCTCCACGGGCAGGCTCTACAACCTATTGACAAGTTTTCCTCTCATCTGCAAATCACTACTGGCTTCACAAGGTTTTGTATTCTTTCCTTTGCCTGCCTGTACTATGCATTGAGGTTTAGGTCTGCTCCATCCATCAGGATGTGGAGTGCTACCCATCTATGGCTATTTATCCCAACTTACTACATCACTTAATTCTCTCAGGCTAGTACCTTACCAACATCCTTACTTCAGGAGCTCTATAAGGCATTACTTGTGGCTCTTCTGTGCTTTGACCCACCTCAGGGGTGATCTTGTGGATGAGGAACCCTCCCAGTCCTGACCTCCCAGAGACTCTTCTGCCATGACTGGCAGAGTACAAAGGATGGACCCAAACCTCAAAGGTTTCACAGGAGTGGTCAGCTCCTGTGGGTCAGACCCTGCAAGGGAGGCTTGCCAGTAGAGGGACGTAGTCCACAACTTTCCTCACCCCCTTCTATGCTCTAAATCACAAAGCACCCACAGGGTATGATCTGCATCACCCATTCAAACCTAAGGCAGAAAATGAATGTAGGAGAAGGTTACGTAAACTGTTCTTTTAGAGGGGGGGAAAAGCAGGAAAGAACAAAGGCAGTATCATCCCCATGTAGCTGAGATGGGTACAGTGAAATTTCCATCCATTCCTGCCAAACTGACCTGGGAGAAAGTTCTTCCTAATCTCAGGCTTTATCTGGCAGTGGGACTGGTCCTGGATGTTTGAGCAGGACACACAACCTAACTACCCAAGAGTCACAGCAGAAAATTAAAGCAGCCATATTGCATCAGATCAAAGCTCTATGCGCTGCGACAACAAAAGCATTCATAGAACAAGCCTTCCCCACTGCTGTACCCATAGATTCCCAAGGCCAGCCATGCCTGACGGGAACATGCCAGCTTCATGAAGCAAGAGTTTTCTTTTTTTATCACCAGCAAGTGCCTTTGAGGGCTGAGTATCACCACATATCAGCAAGCAGAGAGGGTAAATGAGGCTCTGGGTAAAGCACTCTCCCTGTCCCCACTCTTCTTGTCCCTTGACCTTTGGAGACATTACAGGAGGAGAAATCTGATCTTCCCAGGATGATGCTCATGGACTCTTTTCCCTAAGCCTTCAGTCTTTGGGGGGCAGATGCTGTCAGCTCACAGCCCTGCCTAAGGCAGCCCCCTCTGCACATGTTCTTGGATTTAGGTAGGGTGTTTATAGAGCCTGATGCCATGTGCCTGAAGGTCTGCATGCAGAGGTGGAAATAGCACTGCATTGATCACAGCAGGTTGCAATTCTTAAGAGGAGAGGACTCCTTGATACAATATTATTTACTAGGATTTTTTCTATTCCTGCAAGCTGGGGCACACCATCCCAGAAATTGCTACCTTTCTGTGTGTGCATGTGTATGATGTGAGCAACTGCAGTGCGCGCTTCCTTTGCCATGTACGCAGACGATTCCATGTGGCATCTTGTAAGAGGTGTTGCTTGGGACACTAATTGCTGAGCAAACTGAGATACACAGAGCAAGGCTGGTGGAGGAAACTGCTGATGCAAAGGATATTTTGCATTCGGATCACCTGCATTATCTAGGAAGTTTGTGTCCTGCTGCTCTTCTTATGCTGAGGTTTAACCTCATTTCTCCCCATTGCTGCAGGTGGATGCTGATGATGTCATCACCAAAGAGGAGCAGATCTTCTTACTGCTAAAAGCCAAGGCTAAGTGCGAGCGACACCTGAAAGCCAAGGTGCCCAAGGTGCATGGTGAGTGTTCCCACAGCAACCCAGACTGCATGGCTGGGGCTGGGCCCCTGCCTGCTCAACCCCAGCCCTTCCCCTCAGCCCCATAGGCAGAGCTCAGAGCATGTGAGGGAGGCAGCTGAAGCAGGCCCAACATATCTTTTTTTCGGGTTAGGCAATGGGGAAGAGCTTTCAGCACAAGGTATTGAAAAGCAAATTTGTCACAGCCTCTTCCTCCTGCTCCAGAACTCTGGATGCTAAGGGGTCAGGAGGATGCAAGAGTCATGGTGGTGGGCTTACAGCCCTTATCACTATACCCAAAGCCCAGGCAATGCATGGGAGATAAGCATCAACCATCAGCTCTCCCAAGATCCTTTGCGGCAAGACACCAATGGTATGGGAAACAAAGCACCCTTCCAACACCCCTCCTCTGTTTCCCTGTGACATACTCTTGGTATATTCTCCTGAAATGGGTCCAAGCTCAGCTAAGCCTCTTTCTTCCACTTCCTTTCTATTTTGGGCTGCAAAATCACTACCAGATGTAGGGTTGGAGGGAGAAGGAAGGGAGAAAGCTCTCATGTGGGTAGCAAAGTAATCATCCTCCATTGGTTTCTTTCATCAGTTTCACATGTGTTAATTATTGGCACTGGGGCTGTATGTTGAGGCACCCTGCACCCACCCAGCTAGTCCTGGGTGGGCGTCCTGTCCCATCTCCCTCTATTGCCTGAGAGAAGGGGACAAGCCAGAATGCTTCCCACCTTAACCATTTTGTCTTGGAGGTCTCTCTTCCCACAGCCAGCACTGTGGGAGTACCCGGAGGCATCACCAGCAGAGGGAAAGGTCCCCAAAGCCAGCTGTGTTTTTTAGAGCAGAGTTGCCTGACCACCTGGTGTCCCTGTCTCCTCTTGGAAATGACAGCAAGGGGCCATAAAAACCCAGCTTTCATTTCATTCCAGGCCTCTGGTTTTACATCAGCCAAAACCTCAAGCCACATCCTCTGTTGCTTCTTTGTCCTGTTCACCCAATGCCCAATTAACACCTCATTAAAAAATATATGTGCAAAGGCATTTCCTTCTGTTGTACTATAGACCACCTGCCTACCTTGGGATGTGGTGATACCAACCAGATGGTCTTGCTTTCACACCCTATTTTCTAACTCTTCTCTATGAGACTGTCAGCATTTAGTATTGATCTCTCTCCTTATTTGGCAGGACCAGTGTTGGTAGGGCAGGGAAGATGCATATGACTGACAAGCAAACTTGAGGCTCTTTACCATGGCGAGTTTGGTAGAGCAAAAGAATCAAATCACATGGCTTTGCAGACATGCCCTTCATCCTGTTTTGAGACCTGGTTCTGGGACTGAGGCCAGCATTAGCTCTGCCGTTGAGTGGAACAGAAAGAAATCTAATACCCTGTCATTTAGATATCTCATGGACCCAAGTCCTGGCTTTGGAAAAAGCTATTTTGAGCTTCTTGGGGCGATAAAACTCAGGCTTGCTGCTCCATCCTCTATAAAATATCTCTGTCCAATCCCAAATAGTACAGCCAAGAGGAGGAATCATCTTGATGTCAGTACTCACAGCAGTATATTCAAGGCTTTAAAGACTCAAAGCAATCATTAGCAATAGGTAGTTAGATCAAATTAATCCGCAGGAGGTCCACTAATCCAAGGCAGAATGAATTCTGATTTAACCTTTCCCAAGAAACATTTTCTTAAGATGCTCTGAAAGAACCTCCAGTGGCAGCACCTCCGTAACACCCCAGAAATTCACCCTAGCACTTCACAAACAAGGCAGCCAGTTGCCAGACCACCTCTGAGTGGTCAAAAGAGTTGATGATTGCAGACAGAGGATTTTGCAATTTGGAAAAGATCTTCCCACTTTTCAGAAGAGCTGCTATCCAGATTTTTAGAATACAGATGCCCTTGGACACATGAAATGATCTTACGGGGTATTTGCGAACAGACTAACTCAATCTTCATTTTGCAGTGTGTCTGCTCCTTCATGCTGCAGGAGTTGAAGGAGATAAATAGTTTTAGATCCTCTTGTGGGGTGAGGGGTGACAGAACGAAAGGCTGTAATCTGCACTGTTAGCTTTAATGCAATTAATTGCTTGGCTAAGGCTCAGAAGTTTAGTTTTTGCACAAAGGCTTCAGAACCCAGGGTTAAAAGCAGTTAGGTCCAGTCTTTTCTTCCTTTGATGATATGGAAACTGGAGCCTGGTTTCTATTTGTGCTAATCACCCAAGGACATATGGGTCTGTCCCCTTCCCAGCCAGATGCAGGACCTCATCCCATTGCCTCTTCCTTCACTATAGACCCAAAATAAAAAGCCTAGGAAGGGTAACATGGTCTTCACAAGTAAGGTGCACCAGCCCCCACTTGCAGACAGTATTTATGGGGGGAAAATGGTTGTGACTTGAAGCAATATAAATCCTGGGTGGCCACGCCAAGCCTTCAGGCAGTCTCCTGTGATATCACTCAGAGTATTTTTGAGGAGCACCCACCTCGGTAGCAGGAGGACTCTTCTAACTGCCATGGAGAACTTGGGTTTTGTTACCACCCTGCCAGGTCCCCTATCTGTCTTGTCTTTGTATTTTTAGTGGTGTAGGACAGAGTTGTCCTTCATGATGCATTTGTACTTTGGCTCTGCAAGACCTACTCTTTCCTGGAAGGAAAACAAGTGACTCTGCAGGTGGGCAGAGAGCTGTGCCCAGGTCCGTTTGACCCTCTGTTTGATAATAATGGCAGTCCATGGTGTTGATGTGCCACTATATCTATACCGCGTCTATCTGCTGGCAACACAGACTGATGGTCCCTATGCCAGATGCACAAAGGACCTCATCTCTTTGCAGGATGTCCCCCATGGCAGCCAGCCATGCTCCTTCCTGTCCTGACAGCTCCCAGTGCCTCCTGAAAATAAGGCTGGAGACTCAACCTCTGCCCCTGGATTTTATTATTCTTTTCAGCAGTGTGATGAATAGGTCTTACTCCAAAGGCTGCTTCTGCCAGTGTAGAACAGACTTATTTTATATTAGAGGTGGGGCAAGCCCTGCTGAGAAGTATGTTTGCAGATCACAGGGAGCAGTGCACCCCTTTGCCTGAAATGATTTATTGATCTGGCTGGTATTCAAAGGGCAAAAGGGAACAGGCACAGTCTAGACCCTTTAAAATATATTTAGAAAAAAAAAAAAAAGACAAAACAAAACAAACAAAAAAAAAAAAAAAACAGAAGAAAACAAAACAAAAAAAGAATAAAAAAAAAAAACAAACAAACAAACAAAAAAAACCCCAAACCAACCAAAAAACAACAACAATGAAAGTGACCACAAAGAGAAACAGCTCAGCCCAGGCTCAAGGTATGCAATGCAGGAGGCAGCATACACTCCTTGTTCAATCTGCCTGTGTTACATTTATTTTCTGGAAGTCTTCTAAATGGGACAAACTGTCCCCATGTGGTCGATAAATGGCCATAAGAATCATACATAAAACCCTGGAAAGCTTACAAAATCTGCCCTCTCTGTCCGTAACAAACCAGTGCTACTCCCCGGCATCCTGGAGGATTTCAAGGTCAAATAATCTGCCTTGCAAAAGGGGGCAAGGGAGTATGATTTCACCTGATGTAAGTGACAATGGCACAGTGAACTTCAGCTGAAGAAGTCACCCATAAAGGAAAAGTTGTAGTCATTGGGGCCATTATGAATTTGAGCCAAAGTTGTCACAGCGTTGGTGATAGTTGTGTGCAGCAGGGGTGGATTCCTCATGACCTTGAATATCTGAGCTCCTTCTGGAGTTGGTGGACAGAAAAGAAAATCTTTTGGGGTGGCATCTGTCTCCCACCTGTCTCCAGATGTTGATCACAGACTAAATCTGGGATTGCTGATTTAGATGGACCACTTAACACTTACGCTGCAGTATGATATTGTTACAAATAATGACGGTGTGTTCCCTAGGAAGGTAGCCTAGCACTAAGATAGCTTACCTGAACATGTGGTGGGATCTCCATCTTCAGAGGTTTTCTGGAGTTGGCTAGACAAAGCCATGACTGACCTGGCCTCATGCTGGTTTTGAAGGCTGGACAAGAGATGTTTAGAGGTCCCTTCCAACAAACATTTCTATGATTAGTCCTGCCCAGGGGAGTTAGGATCACAAGCCAACAGCATTGAGGCTCCTTGGAAGGCTTGTTTCCTCCCTGTAGACTTCAAGACTTAGTTATCAAAGATTGGTGAGGGCCTAACTACAATGCAGCAGGTACAGAGCTCAACAAGGAGGGAAGGGGAGGTCTGGGTAATTCATCTGGTTTATATTGGAAAAGAAGAGGAGCTTTGCATGCTCTCTCTTTTTCTTCCCTTTTTTCTTTTTTTTGGTGTGTTGTTTCCAGTTATTTTGCGTGTTCAAGTCTGTACTTGGTTTGTCATTTCATTGAAGGAAAAAGGACAAGCCCACAATGAGGCAGCAGTTTTGGAGAGATCATAAGAAAAGCACATCATACAGTCATCAAAGGATGAGACTTCTTCAGCCTTTCTTACATAGTTGTTTGTGGTGAGGGAAAAGATTCACATTCAGCTCTGCTTCAAGGAATCTAAATCTATTGTATTACTTCCCAGAAACAATGCTTTACTACCTAGTGTGTCAAAGGTGAAAAAGGAGATTGAAATCACTTCCATTAGTTCTGCTTCACTATGTCTGAAAGTACCAATAAGCACTGGTGCAAGAGCTGGACCTCGGCTGCCCAACCTCATGATCTGCTTGTAGAGCCAGTATCCTTCTGGGACCATAGTAGCAGCTTTCAGCATAAAGCAAAGAGTTGCTGTGGGCAACCCTGCAGACAGCCCGGTGGTGTAGGATGTTTTGGAAAGGAAAAAGTCCCTGCTTAAAAACCCTGGTCCAAGTCAACAAGGAGTGGCTTTGGACTTGAGATCCCCATCTCTCTAGGGAAACCCTTAACCACAAAGGTCATAGGAAAAGAGGCCTTTGACCCCATGGCTGTTTTAGAGCTGGTTTGCACTGGGTACTTAATGCAAGCTCTGCAACAAGTGAAGACTGCTCTGCACACTGAGGTCTGGCTTTCACATCTCTGCTCTGGGGTTTTGTACTGCACCCCTCTGCATTCAATGTTATACTTTGTGGATGGAGTTAGAAGAAGACTTGGAGAGATGCATCCATTGCTATGGGCACATAAGGGATACTTCTCTCTCATGGCTTTCTAAGCCATGAGAAATTGGGTGTGCACTTCTGCAGAAAGCCTCTGCTTCTCCAAGGAGCCTTCTGAGGACCTCTTCCTGCAAACCTGCTCTCATCAACACTTCGAGTTCATACCTGGATTTGAATCAGATTGAATGAAGCACTGTTTTTCTGCCAGCCCAGAGGCAGCCAGATAGAAGGTGTAAGGAGGCAGCAGTAATGACTCTTCCCTTAGACAAGGAGAAGGTGAAGTCCCATGGACTCCTAACTGCATGACATGTCTTGAACTGGTCCTACAGGGCATCTCTGTGACAAAGGGAAGGAGTGACTTCAGCATAAGCCTATATCCTTGATAAGACAGCTTGGTTAACAAGGGTCGAGCACAACTCATTTATGGTGACAGAGGTGCTAAGGACCTGTGTGTGTACACAAGGTACAGTTTTCTTATCACCAAAAAGCATGACTTCATTTGCTTTTTCAGATTCCCTTTAGCATGCAAGTATGGGCAGGGCCAATGGTGCAACTGATTGACCTTAGAAAGAGCCTTTCTGGAGGAGGTTTGTTTTTCAGCTGGATCAGCTTCCTGATCTGGTCCATTGTGCAGTCACATAAATAAGACAGCCATCGCAAGGAAAGGAGCAGTGCCAGGAAAGAAAGGTGTTGCTGTAGGCAGTACTGCATTGAGCATTACCTGCTGAACATCTGAGGTTTTGAAAACCCAAGCTGACTTACCCCCCATTGCCTTTTCTCCTTGCTCCCATGCAGCCCCACTTCACATCAAGGGGTGTATGCATCCACTTAGCGCTGTCAGACCCTGTCCTGCAATCACCCTTGACCCATGCCTATCCCTGTTCATCAGAAGTTGCCAGATACCACCTGGCAGAGAGCTGCTTGGATCCTGCCTCTGCCTGGGTGTGATTGCAGCCCAGTGTTGTGATTTACTCCACTGCATAATAGTCAACAATCTGTGTTTTCGGAAGCAGTGAGGGAATTTGGGATACCTTGATTTTTTTTTTTTTTATTTTTTTAGATAGAAAGAAATATCACGTAAGCTGGCATGAAAGTTTGGTAGGGCTGCTGTCCTCATTCTTGGGAGCTGACACACAGGCATATTCAACTCCTCGCCTCTGATCTCAAAGGAGAGTCTGTGGCAGAGCCAAGATTTGGATTCTCATCTCCTTACTCTGCAGCCAGGGCACAAGCCACAAACCACATTTCCTTTTGTCCTGGAATTCAAGGTGAGGCTACAAAGATTCAAATCCAGGTGGACAGAAACTGGTGAAAATCTTTGGACAAATCCCACTTGACTGAAACCCAAAATTCTCATCATCGCTCTTGCTTTAAAGCCTCCGGTTTTGTTTTGAAATGAGAAAAACACATTTAAAATTTCCTGTAGTTCAGTGAGTACCTGGGTTCTCCTCCTCTTTTGCCTCTCTGAGTGTATTTCATGAGCCAGTCCTTTTCCCGATATAAACTGGCAGATTCCCATTCAGTTTAGTGAGGGCGTTGATTTATTGCAGATTCGTTGATTTCTCCCTCAGTTCAGCATTGCAACTTACTTTTTTTCCCCCTCTGACAGTTATTCAACCAACATTTTAAACAGGGAAAAATCCAAGCTTCAGACACATCCATGGGTCTTGAGAGATGAGACGTAGCCTGGGTCAGCATCGACCTTGATTTTGGGCTGAATCTTGCTGTTCCCTCTCTCACCTTGCAGCCACCCACTCCTAATGCATTTACTTGGTAATCGCAGGCTAGAAATGGCTACACAGGTTAACGCAAGTGAAGAAGATGCACTATGGGAGGGATCTGTGAGTCCAGCACCACTGCTTGCCCCCAAGTGGGGAAATTAGATTTTGAGGAGCAGGTTTCTGTGCAACATTCTTCCAGCACAGACTTGGATTCGACATGGAGACGTGCACCAGAACTGGCTCTTTGAGTGGAAAAGGTGATCGTGCCTGTGCATGGACTTCATGAGCTCTTCCCCAGGAAGCAGCCAGCCCAGAAGAGATAAGTACCTTGAATCACTCTCCACTGTCCTCTGGAAGCAGGAAGACCTTGGTCTCCCATCTGTTCCACTTAGCATTGTCCTTTTCCCTTTGCTGGTTTTTCCTGTCTCAGCTTTATTAAATCCACAGTTTTCTTTTCTTCAGCTTGCATGATTATTAGCAAGTGTCACGTGCCTCATGGTGCAGTGCCAAAAGGCAGTAGTTTCCAGAGCAGCTCCTATCAAAGTGGCCTGTGAGCTGTTTCATTGTTCTCCCAACCAACCTGCATCCTCACAAGCCTGGCCAACACTGGCTTTGTCTTTGTGCCAAAGGGCTGATCTTAATGTAGCTCCAGCTACTAAAAATGGCCATACAAACCAGTATAGCAGGCCTAAAACTTGAACTGCATGTTGTGAAAAAAGTAAAGAGTCAGTGGGAGTGTGGAGAGTAGTGGTGTCCACCCATCTTGTAGAGACTGGAAGGAGATGTTCATTGGAAGGAGACTTCCAGAGGCTGGAAAGGATGTTCACTGTCTTTCTTGGTTTTAACTTTCATCTGATTCCTGGCCCATGCCCTGAAAGATCAGGCAATTAGCTGTCAAGTGGAGTATTCAAATATGTTATCTGCTACCATGGTTCAGCAATATCTTGTTCAGTTGAAATAAACCAGATGCAATTTAATTAGATCTGTGTCTAAGCCTCATTTCAAGAGTTGAGTTAGGGACTAAGGAACATCAGGGTGAACAATAGACATGCCAAGTATTTCTGGAGAGTAGGAACATGTGGCTGTTACTTGTGTGATTGCTAGCAGGGCTGATAGTCCGAAGGAAAGTCCTAGCAAAAAAAAGGTAAGAAATTGATAAAATTCTAAACTTTCTTCAGCAATAATGAATGACTGTTTATGTGTAAAAACTCTAAATTCCCTTTTTTCCATCTAAAAAGGTTAACTTTTAGTTTTATGCTAGCTAGTGGAGGGTGAGCCTTCTCCTGTCCTCCTAGGACAGATCACGTAGACAGTGCCATCTGCCCCCTGGCCGCCTCCCAGGTGCATCTCTGAGGCCGAGGACCTGCCATGGACTCTGATCCATGGGGTGAAATGGGCACAGCCACACATGGACCTGTGCCACGGGGAGACAGGGCTGAGCCAGTCCGGTGTGCTTCCACACAGGCCTGCCTCAGGATATGTGCGTCATCTGCCACTTCTGGCTAAGGCATTGAGGGACGGAGACCCAAAATATTAAAACAAACAAACAAACAAAGATAAACAACCCAAAAACCTGTCCCCACAAGCATTTGGCTTCCTTTCTTCTTTTCTCTCTTTTTTTTTCTCCCCCTTTTTTCTTTAAATTTAGTCTCTAGATGAAAGCCTTTCGGAAAGAACAGGAAACCCTAAAATTTCTCTTCTACATGCACAAATATTACATTTCAGCCATGGTGGGCAGCCTGATGCCACCCCAAAGTTAAACCTGGAAGGGGATGAAGTGAAATTCCCAGCCATAAGCCATCAGACCTAATTTTTTTTTTTCTTTTTTTTTTTTTTTTTTTTTTCACCCATGAATTAAAAGCCTGTCTTTCCCTGGTTTGGAAAAGGAGATGGGACATTTTGTGGGGGAAGAGAGATTTTTATGCAAACTTGTTATTAGGAAGGGCCATCAGCAATCCTTTCTCAGAGTCCTAGGTGTTGCAGCTTGCCTCAAAATGGCTTGTTTTTTTAATAAATAAACCTATTTGCTAGGGAAAGGAGTTATTTTTAGTTGAGAAGCTGTGTGTATTTACCCAAGGTGTGTGGGTTGCGCATCTGAGTTTACGGCTCCATTGTCCCTAAAGGACCTATACCCAAGCCCAGGCTCTCTCTGGGCTTGCAGAAAGCCCAGGATCTCCTGGTTTTCTCTCCAGAGGCTTAAGCACCATCCCCTGATCATCCAGCCTGCCAGGGTCTCCTCAGAGGTTGTAAGTAGCCTCAGGTGCCTTAGAAGTTAAGGGAGACAAAGACATCCAGGGTACTCAGGATTTGCCCTCAACACCCCAGACCTCTGTAAACCCATATCTTGTCCTGCTCTTTCTATCTTCTCCCTGTTTCTGTTCTCAGTCCTTGTGGCTTAACGACACAGGGCCAGAACATTGGCCCAAATACTGCCCTGCAAACAACCAAACCAACCCTTGTTAGCATGCTCCCAGGAGGGTTTTGGCCTGGGACAGCTGTCACTGCCCCAGTGGACACCATCTGGGGGCCAGCATGGACCAGGAGACCTTTCAAGATGGCAGCATAGACAAGACTGTTCTTCTGGAGTGTGCACAAAGGGGAGTTCTGGTTTGTGCATATGAGCCATGCTGGACTTGAAGGGCCTGAAAATGGGCTATGGTCTGTTGTAGTGACTAGTATAGATAGAGTCAGTAAGTCTTGGTCGAGCCTGTGTTTTCTTATTGCATCTGTGGTTCTAGAATGGGTCAAAAGAGCATTGAAACCCTGCAGAGAGATGTCATCTGCCACCCAACCCATCTACCACAGCTATCATTCAAGTCAGCAGACTGTGATGGGTTTTCAGCTCTTCACAGGTGGCTACTTACCAGTTGTGCCTGAATTAAAGCTAGTAAGAGATAGGAAATACCAACAGCATGGCCTCTGCCTGCAAAGGTTTATGGGCCAAGGGCTTCCAATCCCATTGAGAAATGTCTGCTGAGCAGCTATATAGGTCTTGCAATGCACAGGAGGAATAGGTCTCAGGAGTCAGGATAGGCATAAATGGTCCATGTGTTAGATTTGTAAAGTAACATGGAGAAAGGGTGAAAAATAGTACATAGGATGGCTAAACTGCAATACTAATTATCAACCCTATTTCTACGCTTATTTTAACGTTTGATATGACCAACACTATTCCCTCTTAGAGGGAGATTTGGAGGGGTTGGGAAGGACTAGACTTACTGGAATGAGGAAAGAAGGATGCCTGGACTGAGCCAGGCCAGTAGTGGCAGGTCGGGTGTTATCAGATGGGACACTGAAGGTGATATTTCTTCTTTCGGGTTGTGAACAGGCAGCATGTGAAATGGGCTAGTGATGTCAGAGTAGCCAGCTCTCTGGAGCTGTGTCATGCTAGGAATTGTCTAGTATCACTCATAACTTTGTGACTTTCCCATTCTGCCTTGCAGTGAGTAAAGACACATTGTGACTTGGAACAGCCCGTGGCCGATGCATCCTTCCCCTCTAAAGTCCAGTTCCTCCAGGGCTGAGTATGCAAGGGGTGTTTTGCCCACTAAACACTGGTGTGCAGGCCAGCAAAGGTCTCCGAGTAGTAACAGGCAGAACCTACATCCATCCCTTCTCCTCACCCTCCCCTCATGCTGGCCAGCACACAGTACCCATACACACACAGAGATGTTCAGAGTCGCATGCGCTGGGACAGGACACACTGCACACAACTCAACTGAGAGACGCTGAAGCACTGTGTCCCCAGCTACCCATGCAAATGCCCTTGGATGCATGCAGAGCATCTTCCTCCACAGATACATGCTTCCTCTGCATTGCACAACACAGGTCAACAACAATACATACATCTTCCTACAAACATACCCACCTATAGATCTATACATACACATATGCAGGTACTCATACACACACGCTCTGACAGCCAGGTTTGAAATTCATCTGCAACACCAAACACCCCATACAGAGGCACTGGCCTTCCAAGCCTCCCTTTCTCCCCTTCCTGTCCCCAGATGCTGGGTCATTTTTTCGGTTGCTCCTCCCTGCCTGTTTCCAATCCACCAAATGTCATTCCCGTAATAGAGTGACCACAATTGCACACCGTATTCCAAATGTGGTCTCCCTAGTGCCTTGCACAGTGCCAGAATAAGTCGGGCTGATTTATATTCCATACCCCTAGATAAACACCTCGAGACCGTGTTTGCATTTATCCAGCTGCCAAGCAGCCTCGCAGATAGTTTTAATGTGTTCTCCACATGCATGTACCACTTGCACAGGAACTGGAATTGAGGCTGGGGGGAAGGAAAGGAGGGAGGAGGCAAGGGAAAAGTAGCAGGCAGGAGAGAATAGCCTTCATTGCACCCTGGGGATACAGTCTGAGCAGGCATGGCCCAAAAATGCAGCCTCTTTCCTCTCTCTTCCACCAAAGCAACCTGCAGCATGCTGGGATTTCTGACTAGGCCCAGGGGGGCAAGCAGAAACAAAGAAAGAGCAAAATGAGATGCATGTGGCACAGCCCTTTCATAAAGCACTCTGTGACTGGCCTTTCTGGCTTCAAAAGGCAAGTCCCGCAGCAACGACATCAAACAGAGCGTTTGCTTGCTCCATCCTGAACACCATATTGGCTTGTGATAATGACTACAATTTCCATGCCCCAAGATTTCAGCCCTCAAGGGCTAAGGAGAGCTGCAAGGCACATCTGTTCTAAAACTCCGGTAATCTGTGCTACTATAACTACTCTGTAGTATGGTACTACTATAAGGGAGTATTCATGACAGTCCAAGCAACGGTGAGATGAATGGGTACACTATAATAGTAACCTTCAGATGCCTCAGGCACTGAGACACACACCCTGCCTGGAGGATTTACAGTCTAGCCTTAGAAGATGGGCAAAGGTGGTCTGTGATAAAACGGCATGCAGATGTAGAGAAGTAAATCAGATTTTCTGACTTACATGTGGCAGGTATATACCTGTCCTATTGTGATTGATATTAGAGGAACATGTCTTTTGGTGCATTTTAATGAGGTGCTGGTAACTTCTAGTTAGATGGTGAACGGACACGTTTCCACGTGCCTCGTCTTCTCACAGTGCTTATTTTGTGGTGGTGGTATGTCCTCTGCAGAGCTGGATGAGGAGGAGCTGTCTGCTGGTGACCTGAGTCCCTGCCCCAGCACAGCCCTGGGAAGGCATTGGGTGAAAGTACCATTTAGCACCATCTCTCCCAACACATGTCACTCAGACTGAAGTCTGTATTTCAATGAAAGCTTTGTTGCCTGAAGCTTTGGGACTGCCTTCAGCTGAAGCTGAGGACTTGAGTGAGCTGGATTGATGGGCTGAGAAGTCAAAAAGAGCCTTATAGGAACTGCATCAGGAAACTAGAGGAGGTGACCCTTGCTGGTGCAGGGATGTAGTGGTGGAAAGAGAGGCTGAGCTCTGCTGAGGCTTAGCTTGTCTTGAGGAGGTGATGAGCTGGGTGTCTCAAGACTAAGATATGAGACCACAGTTACATACAGGAGCTGTATTGGCATCTTTGTACCTAGGAAGGAAGGAAGGAAGGGGTAATCTGGACAGGTTTGGAATTTCTCTTGTCCTTGGAAGTGATTGCCTCCAGCATAAGAATGGTGATATCTGAGATCCCAAGTGGAGGTAGGTAGCCAGCTGGAAAACTGAGGTGTCTTTGGGAAGCACAAGTGACTCTGCTGACCATAAGACAGCAGCATACCGGATATTGAAGTAGGATGAAGATGCACCGACCTGTCCGAGCGCAAGGAC
Organism: Morus bassanus; assembly: GCA_031468815.1. Taxonomy (NCBI): domain Eukaryota; kingdom Metazoa; phylum Chordata; class Aves; order Suliformes; family Sulidae; genus Morus; species Morus bassanus. Next base: position 1,908,844 of record CM062567.1, on the reverse strand, counting down.
GGCAGCAGAGTTCAAGAGTGTTGCACGCAGAGGAAGCTGTGAGTGACATGGTGCTCTCCTCCTAGCCGCATTAATGCCGCAGCCTCCATTTGCTCTAATGATACCATCTTAAAATCACTCAGGGACATGAAACTTACTGACTTCATCCCAAACATGGCTCATCTGAAGGATAGAAGCTCTCTCTCAATTTCCAGTATAAGCTTTGTTTGCTGCCAGTTTACACCTGTTTAGATTTGCATCATTTTCCAATTTGTAGCTCATGTCCATTCATAGTGCTTACCAATAGAATGAGGAAAACCTTTCTTTCTCATTCTCGCTTGTTGGATGAAGCAGACCAAGCCTTTTATTCTCCTCCAGGGCCACCAATGAAGTCTTCCCACCCTACCAGTCCTTCCCTATTGCTGGAAGATTTTTTCTTTCTGTTCCTTTTCAACAAAGGAACTTAAGAGCTTTTCCCCAAAGAGGTTATATTTTGTTTGACCAGTAGCTCTAGGACCTCTGAAGCTTCTTCTAACAAACTACTAGGGATGAAGAAACAAGATAAGTCTTAGAAGACAAAGCTTCAATTCCTGCCTCAGCAGTTGACTTTTGCCATCCTCGCTTACCTGCCTCTGTTAGGTTTGTAGTCAGGGAGTGTGGTAGTCAATGTTCCTCACTTTCTCCACAAGTACAATCGCCTTGTCTCCTTGAAATCATATCAAACTACGGAGACAGAAAGGAAGACAACAGGATGAGGCATCTGTCAAGTCTCTGGAGAAGAAAAAGATCTTGCCTCACTTCCAGCTACTCATGTTGTCCCACAAGATTAATTTCTTCAGCACTGAAGTGGTTGGTGATGTCCTCCAAGCATGAGAAACTCCAGTGCAATTCCCACCTTCCCTGTCTCCATCCATGAGAGTTATGGCTCTGAATTTGGAGGAGATTCACCCACATACATTCATGCCTGGGAGAGAAGCAATATCATCCATTCGGCATTGCCTCAATGACTGATACACATCCAAGACACTTAGGATGTGGGATACGTATGAGATTTACTTGTTTTCTTAAAAGTTTATGAATTCCTTTTGACTTACATCTTCAGTGAATCCTACTATTTCTTCTAAGGAAAGAAATGTTTTTCATTCCGAGTTCACTTGGAACATGCAACTTCATGTCCTGAACCTACCCACCTGTATCAATCCAAATAGCATATTTGAACCTTCGAACTATTTTCACCAAAAAAATAAATTTTTTAAGAGCTTTTCAATCAACATTTAGAACGAACTGGATCTCTTCTGATTATCTGTGTTTCTAAATATTGTTAACAGTATCTCATGAGGCTGTCATTTTTAGCATGTCAAAAGCACACTACTTGCAGGTGGTGGATATTTTTTTTCTAATGACAGCTTATAAAAAGGTTGTAAAAATAGGTTTTATTTTTTATTTTAAAGTACAGCCATCAGGAAAAATTGTCAGCTTGTGAATTTTTTTTATTGTTTTCCTGAAACTCCTCACCATTTTTCAGGTTTCTTCTTGTAATTCAGTGTGAATCTCTTTTGAGAAATGACCAGGAGAAAAGGAAAACAACAGAGAGAAGCCAAGTTGTTAGTACTGTTAATATTTTTATAAACCAAGAAAAAAATGTTTGGAGGAAATATTTGGGCAAACAAACAAAAAGAAAAGTCTTGTTTGGATTCCAGCGCAATACCGATGGAATATACGGTAATTTTCCTCCCCATTTTATCATCAGCTCAGTTGTAAAGTGACCTCTACAGTGAGTAAAATAGGAGAAAGTTGGAGGCAGAAGGTGCAGAATTTGGTCCCAGTTATCACATCGGTGATCTTAAGCTGGTGAAATTAATGGTGAAGGTGCCACGTGGCTGTGCAGACCCAAGGAGACAGGGAGTGGAGTGAGGGAGAAAGGAAGGGATGGGGGGAATCATAGAATCATAGAAATGGTTGGGTTGGAAGGGACCTGTAAAGGCCATCCAGTCCAACCCCCTGCCATGAGCAGGGACATCCCCAACTCGATCAGGTTGCTCAGAGCCCTGTCCAACCTAACCTGGAATGCTTCCATGGATGGGGCATCTCCCACCTCTCTGGGCAACCTGTGCCAGTGTTTCATCAACCTCAGCATAAAAAATTTCTTCCTTATATCTAGTCTGAATCTACCCCCTTTTAGTCTAAAGCCATTATCCCTTGTCCTATCAGAAGGTCGATGGTTTGTCTCCTTAGATGGGAGGAATGGAGGTATTAGAGATAGTGAGAGAAGGATGATGGAGCTCCTGTCTGGGACAACAGGCATGACACAGAGGAGAGAAACAGCTTTTGGCTGCATTAAAACCCAGGAATGTGGATCCAACAGTCACAAAGTGTGCCTGGTCCTAACATCACTCAATATTTCCTTTTGGAAAATGTTTTCCAAGAGTTTCAGTCAATGTAGGAACTTCTCAATTCGTTCTGCAATCAGGAGGTCCAGAGGCACTTGGCTTGACCTGTGGATGTCCCCCCCAGCTTTCCCCTACCACAAACTAATAACTGCTATCCCTCTTCCCCACCCAGTTCCTCTCCCTTTGCCCCATGGTGCCTTGGATTGGCCAGAAACAGCCATGCTGTGCTTAATTTTAAGCTATGCCTGTGCCAGTTGGCTGGTCAGTCAGCAAAGGTTGGTTGGCCAGGTGGCAGCTGCCAAATGTTCACCTGCCCTTCCCTCTACTAATCATCAATCACCATGAAATCTGCAGGAAGGAAATCATGACTGAGATGTCTTACCTCTCCTTCAAATTTGGCTGAAATGGGTTTTCCAAGCACGGAGTGAGGAGAGAGAGGCAGGGGATGATGGAGAGATGGAGAGGAGGTTAAAGAGGTTTCTCTGTCATGTGACAGTTCATGATAACGATGACAGATTCATTTGCATCTTTTCTTGGGAGACTCAGATGCTTTCTGAAGATCGAGTCCCACCAGATCCTTATCAGCTTTTATGAATCAATTCCATGGGTCAATACACAGAGGCACAAAAATATTTCAGATGCAGTGAGAGGCAGCAAAGACGATCTTTTTTTCAGACTTCTGGGGCAGCTGATGGCTCCCCAAATTGTCCACATGATAAAGCAGCAGTCCGGAGGTGTCCCAACAGCAGTTTGCACTATATTTCCTGCACAGAGCCTTCAACCCTCTGTTTTTTGGGAGGACTGTGGGGACCAAAGTACCCAAAAAGAAATAACTGCATATTCTGTTATCCAGAAAGCATCAGTTTTCTTTTGAATAAGTCCACTGCAAATGTGTGTGTGTGTATGTTTACAGCATGAGGAGCGTGTCCCACTATTCCACATTAGTATTTTCTGGACAAATGTTGCAGTCTGATACTAAATGAAACTACTTACAAGTGAAGGCTGACCTTTGCAAGTCATTCTGAAGATCTTAGAAAAGTGGAAGGTTTTTCTCTCAGCATTTCAGAGCATGACAGTCAGATGAATTTATTTCTCCTCAGTGTTGTTTCTCCACAGCATTCGTTTTAAAGTTTACCAAAATTTATTTATGTTTTTAAAAGAATTGGTTTTATTTTAAGTAAGACCACTCTGAGGGCTAAATGAAATCTTTATTTACTTTCTTGTCGGCAAAAAAACCTCAGAGACAATAACATTTTGTCCTAATCCAAATTTTGTGGGACACTTTTGTTTTTCTTTTTCTTTTGATCCTTCCAGAGAACTGAAAAATAAATAAACTGTTTTTCACAGTGTAAGTAATCCTGCAACATACTGAGCCAAAGGGAAGGGCTTTCCCAGTTTTCATGAATAGGAATTCTAGTATTATTCTTCTTCTAATATGACTGGAAGCAGAGAAAATGCAATAAACTTCTTCCTCCCTTGTATTACACTGATACTGAGAAATTTTAGCTCCTCTACCCTCGCTCCCAGCTAATGCTGTAGAAGATAGGCAGTGATTAGTCTGGTTCTTTTCATCAGCACCAACTTAAAGATAGGAAATCAGCTGTTAAACGATGAGTTTTTCTGTTGTTTTTCATGTCCTAAAATACTAGCAAACTGAATTGATCACTGTCAGCTCCGACCCTGGAGGGCACCATACCAGCCAAAGGTCTTTAAAGCAATCCCGGATTCTTATTTAATCTTGTGAAAGCACATTCATTATAAAGGATAAATTACTGATTGGTTGAAAGATTGCTAAGGCACTAGCTTTGATATTAATGAAACATGCTGAGATCTTGGCTGTGTTTATCATTTCTTTACTAGTGGAGCTCTTTTGCAGATAAGAGCAGGCTTTTCCATTTTATTTTGATTCACATGTAACTCCTCCCTGTCAGACACTTTATATGCTGTTGATAAACTCCTTCACGGGCTGCTATTGGTGTGGAGGGCAGATGCTGCTCTGAAGGTGGAGCTGGGGCAGATTTACCGGTTTTTGCTTTTCACTTCAAATACTCTACTGCAGCTGGATTTTAACTGATGGGTGCAGTTAATACAGCCCAATACAAAGGCGTATGTAAGCACCAGGTTAGATTGGGGTGTATAGTCCTTCCTCAGAGACTGGAAATGCAGTCCACGTTGAACATTCACATCTGAATGGGAACTTGCTTCCTTGTGGGACTGGGAACTTACGGATCAAAAGCTGCAGAAATGGGTGGTTGACAAGCTGGAAGGATGTCAGAGGTGGGGAACAAGGTTTGACTTCCATCTTTTTAAAGCAGTGTTGAAAATTAGGTCAATTCCCACAGCTTTCAAGAAGCCTGGAGGATTTCTTAGCCCTTTTAAATATGGATAAGTTCTGGCTTTGTCCCTCGCAGACTGAATGAACAGACAATGAGGAAGATGAGACTGCCAGGAGGGTGGGCAGCCCGTCTCCCAGGGCAGTCTGCCTCTGTCGCTGGTATCTCAGCTTCTTCACAGGCTGGTGGCAAACCCTGTGGGCTGCAGAGCTCCTTTGTGACCCTCTTACCCTACATGCTCATGTAGAACATGATGCTGGAGCCCTTGAGTGATTGGCTGGTACCTTTGGTTGTGAAAAGAGAAGTGAAGCTTCTTATAATTATAAGTTGATAGAAGACCTGCTTAATTACTTCTCAAGTTCTGGAGAATTGCACAATGACAATTAAAGAACTTTAAATATATACTTATATACTTGCCAATTTAAAAAAAAAAAAAAAAGTTTGGGGAAAAAAAGCAGACAGAAAATGTGGGAAAGGACTTTTTCTGCGGTTTGTATATCTCTGCTTTCCTTCCTCTAAGCACATAAATCACAGATATCTACAAATAAGCTAACGTACACAGAGGGAAGGGGGTGACCTGTGTATGGGGGAGGCAGGATTTCTCCTTCAGGGCTATTTTAGCTTTCTTCAATGAACAAAAAGGGAGAGCAAGGACAATTTAAAGAAAAATCCTGTAACAAGCACCCCACCACTCCCTTCTCAAAAGGTTAGGAAGTAGCAGTGAGCCTAGCAAAGCTGTACAACAGAGAGAGATAAACAGTTCCCAAGATATTTGCATTCCTAAGGCAATGGGGCTCATGTGATTTCTCCACCTGCCCATTCTCTTTTTGCTGCTTTTCTGAAAACCTGTGACTGAGCGAAGGGCAGAAATCCAAAACAGTGAGTAAGCAGGGGGAAAAGCTGGGAAAACTCAACCATTATACGCTGTGCTTGGCAGAAGGCAACTGGTCAATTGGCATGTGTGCGCTGCTAGCCAATTAACATGGGCAAGGCTCCAAATCAATCAGTGCATGAACTGCATCTTGTCCCATGATGACATCACAGGGAAACAGGGGGAAAGGGAAGGTGAGACTAGTGAAGTCATAGGCAAAAACGATGTCAGATGGGAAAGGATGCAAAACTTTAACAGATTTTGCATCATTTCACTCCTTAAGAAGCAAGGTAATGAAATATTCTCTATTTACCATTAGAAATATTGCCACAGACACCTCTCTATAGATTCTTGCTAGTCTTAGTGTTACTTAAAAGCGCACCCAAATTCAGGCACACAAGCACATCTGAGAAAGCAGCAAAGCATCACAGTATAGCATAGCACTGGCTCATGTAAATAATTACTTAAAATTACAGCTAAGTTTAGATTCATGGTCTGTAAGCATTAAATCATAGAATCATAGAATCATTAAGGTTGGAAAAGACCTCTAGGATCATCAAGTCCAACCATCAACCCAACACTACCCTGCCTCCTAAACCATGCCCTGAAGTGCCACGACTACGATCGTAGCCAGTCTGCTCTGTGGGCATAAGTACCTTTCAGGGAAGCCTGAACTGGTAGCTTTGAGCCTCACAGTAACGTAGCCACAGCATAATCTAGTTCTTTGGTAGCCTAAGCTCAAATCCATGTTACCATATCAAGGCTATACCCAGCCAAGCTCCCTTTGACATCTCCAGGTTGCCTGCCAGCCTACAGAGTCCTGAATGCTCAAGTCCACTCTGCTCTCCTGTCCCATTTTCATTTCTTCCAGCCCAAAAGTGAAAGCAACCTTCCAGAATCATTGACTCCTCTCAGAGAATGCTCAGCTATTATTCCATGTCTGACCACATCCTTCTGAAATAAAACTTCAGAGAGGTTGCACCTTCTGGAGCTAAACACTAAGAAGAAAATTGCAATGATGCTAAGAACAGCTTTCCCTAATTGAGTGACAGTGTTGCCTTTTTCATGGAGAACCCTCTCCAAATGGTGGGGCATTACTGTCACCTCTGCAGGTCCAGTGACTCCTCTTTATCTTTGTGTCTCTTCCACAGATGGCTTTTGTCTTCCTGAGTGGGATGGTATTGTCTGCTGGCCTGAAGGTGTGCCAGGCAAAGTGGTGGCTATGCCATGTCCAGAGTACATCTATGACTTCAACCACAAAGGTAGGTGTTGTCGTCGGTGTCAGCAGAGCCTGGTAAGCTGCACCAAGGAGAGGCCTGGGAGTCGGAATATTAGAAATCCTCTTTAGCATCTCTTTTTTATTATGTGATGACTCCCTTCCAAGCAGAAGTAAAGCCAGGGAAAAGGAAGTAAAGAAACAGCCACTATTTTTTTATGCTAAAAGAAAAGCTCTGTTTTAACCTAAGCAATGACAAATTTCCCACCTGCCCCCCCCCCCCCCAGACTGTAACGGGGCATTAGAAGTACCAGTTACATGCTTACGACTGGGTAGTCTTGCAGCGTTACAAACCTGTATTTGTTTGACACCACAAACTTTGCGTAGCAATAGAAACCCACAAGATATTCTTCCAATTTATATTCTTCACTTCATGGGTTTGTTAATTCTAGCCCCTGATCTCTGCCCAGACCCCTATCTTGGGTATCAAAGAACAGTGCTGGTAACCAGAACATGTGAATTCCTCCCTATCTCACTTTCCCTCAAGCAGCACATTTCTTGGTTTGCTTGTGGTGCCACAAAGTCTGTGCATGTTTTTAGAAGCAATTGAAGTACACTCACTCCTTAGTGTATTTTCAAAGCTAAGGCATTCTCTTTTCTCAGGCAAAGCTGTGCACCCAAAGACTGAAAAATTAGGGAATTAAGACTATGCGTTCCCAGCAGAGCATTGATGTTGTTTTCAGAAAACAAGTAATGATATTCCAGTGCACCCTGGTTGCAAATAGTCTGTCCTGTCTTTTTCTATAAGGGACTGTGAGCTGAGCCAGTTTGACCCCTGGCTGATGACCTCTCACGGAGACCCCTGCACATGCACTTCACATTAGAGGCCAGGAGGAACAGGCAATCCATCCCTTTTTTCTCCATAACCCAGCATGGCACAGATTCCCACCTCACTGATGTCCACTGGTCAAGTCAGCTAAGGTGGGAGTCAGATTAAGACCCTTAGATGAAAAGGTGTCTATAAGCTCTCCCTCTGTAGGCACAAGACAGATAGATCTGTTGACTGGTTTCAGCCCTATGTAATGGGACTGTTTACACACAGCTCATGCAACGATACCCCCACACAGATATTTGAACATGGATGTTTTCATCTGCCAGCTGATTCCTGAGATGAAACCTTGCCTTCTTTCTTCATCATCATGAGGAGGGTAGCCACAGAAAAATCTATCTTGAGATTCACTGAATCTCTAAACAAAGAGCTGCATAATATAGATTTATTTTAATAGGGAGAGCCGCAACTCTGAGGATGATTCTATGCTCTGGGACTTTTCAGAGCTTCTCTCCTTGGTTTGTAGACCCAATACCTTAACCTAAACTAAGTGCAACTTGTTATTAGCTCTCTGGTGTTTCTCAGCTAGAAAACTGTTAAAGTTGCTAAAGAGATGGAAATTGTGTTCTTGCAGCTGAGCTTCAAAGCAGGCAGGAGGCATCAGGGTTGATGGGATCCAGTCTTGGAAGAAGTTTCTCCTGTTCCACCAGGTCCAGTCCCATTTACTCTATCTCTCGTTTCTCTTCCTCAGGCCATGCTTATCGCCGGTGTGACCTGAATGGGAGCTGGGAGTTGGTCCCAGGCAACAACCGCACCTGGGCGAACTACAGCGAATGTGCCAAGTTCCTCACCAATGAGACGAGGGAAAGGGTAGGCAATCGCATTTGTGCATGGAGCATGAAGTGTTGGCCTCAGCCAAGGCTAACCTAAGGAGCACTGTCTCATTTAAAACCCTTGATAAGCTCTAGTTTGCGGCCTTCTCTTGGAAACTATGTCCAAGCTTGCCAAAGCCACATCTTTGTTTTGAGGGGGAATTATTTGAATTTGAAATTGTCCTCAAAGCCAGAAACGATTCCTCCAGCTGCCATGATCCCATTTGTAAAGAGATCTTAGGGAAACCTAAAGCAGGCTCAGGGACACTAAGAAGTGGTTGGAAGTTGTTCCATGCCATTGAGACTCCCTCTTCCCCACCAGGCGATAATTTTGCTACCAGGTTGTTACCAATAATTCCAATGTTTATGTGCTTGTCTGTGCTAGAGGATGTACAAACACAGAGCTAAAAGATGTGTCAATCAAACCAGTAGCAACCCTGCTTCTGTAGGTGATTAGCAGAGAACCTTTTGGTTGAGAGGTATAAATTAGAGATCAGAGGTTTTACGTGGTCTGTTCATTGGAGCTGGGTGGGGAGAAAGTCCTTTGCTAAAGCAAATTATCATGTAAGAACAGATCTTGGACTAATTCTGGTGTAGCCACAATTTTGAAACAGGGACACCGGTCCAAAGTCAGAAAAGGGATTCATAGTACATGGACAGGGTTTGGTATGCTCCTGGGGGGGGAAGGTTTCTATCTATACATCAGATCTATGGGCCTTATTTATACACAAATTCAGGTGATTGGCAAAACAGTAGCTGGCAGAAATTTCCTACGTCTTTGTGTGGGTCTGAGCCCAGCTGGGGCTCTGTAGCGCTTCTGAATGTCTCCCAAGCTGAGTGCATCACAGAAGCAATTCTGTGCTAACGTGACAGCAAAGCTGTCAGTGGAGTCACCTGAGAGGATGTGACCTTCTTGTTTCGCAGAGAAAGACATTTCCACCCACACGCGGTTGCTGTTCTATTTCTGTAATTTGCAAAGAATTCAGCAGAAAACCCTGGTTTCTCAGTGGTACTTGGAAGACGTCCTCCTTGGATATGGGGTATGGCATTAGGGACTGATCATTTGCAGCAAGGGTTATTTTCAGACAGCTGGAGATAAAGATCTAACCACAAGCCTCACGGTGGGGAGCAGGCTTGAAGATGATACACAGTCCCTTTGGGAGAATGTTCTTAATTTTAAATCTAACCACAGCATAGTTTTTTGTTTTTTTGGGTTTGTTTTTTTTTTTTCTCAACGGTGAAGCAACATATGAATGAAGTTGTTTAGTGAGGAAAGATGTTATGTGAGCATCTGCATGCACTACATCATGCAGTCAAAGAACAGACAAGGTTGTATACACCAGGTACTGCTCCAGCTACCTAATAGCAAAGCTACCTAATAGGTGTCAGTGCTGGATGACATTGACTTCTAGAACAAGTTTGGTGGGACTCATCTTTTCCCAGTCCATATAGTGGAAAGAACTGTTTTAGCCCCAGAGGTTTCTGGAGTACGTGTTGGAGTCATTGAGCATCTTGTTCACACTGAGAGTTTTACTAAGTTGCACAACTTGACCTCTCTGAAGTCATTGTCTCCCCTGTCCCACCTCTCTCAGTCATGTCCTGAGGTGGGAATCATCGACTGTAGACCTCTCCATCTGAACAAGCCTAGATTTCCCCTAGGGAAAGGAGGTCCTTTCTTTTGAACCTCCATGCTGGCAGCTAGGACTTGATCAAGGTAAATCAGTAGGGGAAGGGTACAAAGAAGAAGAGAGTTGTCCATTTGTTACCAGCACAAGGAAGAAACAGAGACCTTCCACCCCCAGGCTGGTAAAAAAGGCTGAAAGCAAAGTCTGTTGTCCTGGATTTCACGTATCTGTCTTTGTGTCCCCTGAGTGTACAGGTGGTCACTGCACAGTCAGGGGACTTGGACTGTGCTTCCTAATGGAGAAACATTAGATGAGGTGTCATGATGCAGAAGATTTCATTTTTATTCTCAACCTCTGCTCTTACTTGGAAAATTACTTCCTGTCATGACCTCTCCCTTTAAGAGCTGTTTTAATAAGCCATCCCAATATTATCATCCTCATTGTTCTGCATACAAGGCTTAGTCATCTTTTGCTATGAGTTTTCTGTTCTAGCTACACAGAGGTGAATTTAATGATATTTAATGGTAAGACAAATTAGACCATCATCATTGTTCAGACTAAATGGCCATCATGGTATTGCCACTGTGATGCCTGCCCAGTGCAAAGAACATTAGAAAAAATGGAAGTTTCCCCCAGCTTCGGAATTGTATCTTGATTAACAAACACTTTTCAACAGCATCTCTTACTTAGTAGTAGTAGTAGTAGTAGTAGTAGTAGTAGTAGTAGTAGTAGTAGTAGTAGTAGTAGTAGTAGTAACCTTGTATTTGCAAGAGGTTGCTTGCCTCAGTCCAGCCCTGCACTCACCTCATAGTGATGCTGCATGCCGTCATGTAGTTGCCTTCTTTTACTGTAGAGGTGGCTGCATTTTAGTGACAAGTGAAACAATGAATATACATCCACTGTGGGTCTCTTGGGCCTTCTGGTATGAAAAGCACTCTGGAAATAAAAGAGAAAAGGAATGACCTTTTTTTTCTCAGCTGGGTGATGACTTTCAGAGAGCTAGGAAGACCTCTTGTCTTTCACACCCAAGCATGGCTCTGAAGCGCTGGTATTAATAAACCTTCCTTTGATTTTTTTTCTTGAAGTAAATATGTCAAGAGATGTCAGAATCAGGGAATTTGGCAAGATAGACTAGTTGTCTTTAGAGAGAGATTGTTTTCTATTATTATTTCCCCCCCTGGGGAATGGCATCTTTGCGTCACCAGTAACAGCTGCATTTAACCAACATTTTGAAAGGAGAACGTGGGCTGACTCTGAGTAGGACAGCATCTGAGCAGATGTAACCAGAGGAACTTTTAAGAAACTATGCATTAGAAAGCATTAGGAAAAAAATGTATGTCTGTGACTATATATATATATCTGCATTGCTATCTCTAGAAATAGGCCTACATCTATAGACAGCTATATATACAGATACACACACCTAAATAAACACCCACGTCCATGTGCACACACACACACACATATATATATGTCCATGTATGTTTGCTTAGGTGTGTAGTTTTCTCATTTTAGCCACTGTGGGATAATTATAAGATTGACCAAAGCAGCAAACAGAGGGCCCCAGAGAAAGTTTGTGTCTTTCGCTACCTTGTCCTGAACCATATAAATAAGATTATTTCACACAGAGCAGCACGGAAACCGCTTTCTGAAATTAGGAAAGTATGCTAAAGCCATCAGAGCCAGGAGAATTAACAGCTCATAACTGCCCAGTGAGCAATTGCTCTTGGGCTGTTTTCTAAGGGAAAATTAGCACTGCTGAAGGACGCTGGATTGACAGCCCTGAAGACTGATGTCCTCCCTTTAGCCAGGAGAGCAGGTAGGCTGCAGCTAGCTATTAAAGTGTGTTTCCCCAAGTACCTTGCAGATACCATTAATCTTGCCATAAACAACCGTGTCTCAGACTGGGTCTGTAGAAGATAACTCTTTAGCAAGGGGTAGGAAGTTTTGTGGAAAGGAGTCTTAGCAGCACATCATGGGAAGATAAGACAGTTTTCTTTGTGCCTTCGGGCAATGCTGAAAGCCACTGCTACACCACAGTCTATATATATTCTCTCATATTCTGCTTTTAAGATAAGAAGATCTCTCAGTGCAGCAGATATGGTGGAAAATCTTGTCCTCTCACTCCTTCCCCATGAGACGTCCATGAGCATCCTCCATCCCAGTTGCACCCTGGCTCTTCAGAAAGTCTCCCTGCCTCTGAACAGATAAGCTGAGAGATCTGTGGCTTCCCACCCCAGCACCCTGATCAGGGAGCTCTGCTTTTTTTATTTTCCATCTGGTGTTTAAAGAGAGACAGTAGGACAAGGGAAGGAAGGGGAATGGACTGGCCAATGTTCGCTCTTTGAGGAAGGCAATGTGGTTAAACACCAGCTGTTTATCTGTCTGCTGCGTGTTTCGCATCGCTGAACCACAAGCTGCTGAACACTGGGAGATGGTACGCAGCAGTGCTACATAACCGCTAGATGGTAGACACATAGGGGGGTATATATATTTATTCTATATTTGTTCTGTTCTTACACTCTTCCCTAAGCATCTGTTCCTAGGCATGTAGGAGACAAGGAGCAGGGCTAAAAGGACCTTTGGTCTGGCCCAGATTGGCCATTCTCCTTGCAACTTTCTTAAGATTCTCTTAAAATTGGGAGTCAGGGCGACCTGTCTTCTTGCAGCTCCTCAATCTTTGGATAAAACATAACACACATGAGAAGTCCCCTGATGTACCCCTGGCATTAGTAGGCAGCATTTTAGGCAATTTCCCTCCAAAAACCATAGTAGCCCTTTGATCATGGACCCTTTCACAGAGCCAGCCAATAGCAGCACCTTCAGCATGGTCGTTTTTCTGGTCACCTTTTCAGACGCTGGCAGGAGTAATGACATATTTTGCTCAATAAGCAGAAATTTCCTTCATTCCCACCTCCCCAAAAACAACACTAATGCCAAACACGTCTTTTTTTAAAGCAGGTCAAACCCATCCTGTTTTCAAGGATGAGCTTAAGGGTAAATGTGACCTACATCTACTGAAATCACGGGGAAGGGGAATATGAGCCAGCAACTTGGGAGGTTAGCTTAGCTTGGAAACCACCAGCCTAGCAAGATGGACCATCCTAAGATCTAACCTCAGCCCACCAATCCTGTCTTCATCTGCTACTGCTTGTTTATGTCATGGTGGTTTTACCGCTTCCAGAGAAATCAGAGAGACCTCGAGAATCCATCACATACCAAACACAATGGGAAAGGCACAGCGTGTTGAAGGGCTGCTTTATCTAAACTCCATTGTTCAAACCAAAAATCTTCTATGCCTGGCCTGTGTCCTTGGAGCTCTCTGGGGTCCTTTTGAAAGCCAACAGCTTTGTGTACCCTCAAACTGATGGCATAAAACATGTTTACTCAGTCTACACTGAGTTATACAGATAAAATGCCATCAGAGTGTCATACATTCACATCATAAAAGATGGGCAGATGTTTTAAAATATGCATAGGAATAAAAAAAATGCACCACTGAGATGTGTTCTTCATTTTTGCAAGCAACCCTGTCATGCAGTCCTCATTTCATGCCCATAGGTTAGGTCTAGTGGGTTCCTGTAAATGCTGTAGCACCTTTTAGTGTAGTGCTGCTGATAATAGTTTATGCTTAGAGTCTGCTGGGAAAGTCTGACGGTTTATAACAGCAACATAACAATACTTCACATGAAAACACAAGGGTTCTCACAACACAACACACAAATGTAGTCCCCTTGTACCCCAAATCTAACCATTGCTGGCCCATAGTAGATGCTTAAGGACAGTTTATGAAAGCTGGCAAGCAAAGAGTGTTCTTGTCCCCACTTATTGCCCTCTAGAAGCCTGCAGCTGTGTGTCATACTCAGCGTGTGGCTGTACCATAGGATTTGGAGAACTTTTTTTCTGTTAATGTGACCACCAGATTTGGGGCACATTTTGTCTGCAGCCTCCTGGATGTCCTGTGGCTATGAATACTGCAGATAAACTGGGCATGACATGGAGAAACGATATCTTTCATGAATACACCTATGGGGCACCCAAAGCCCTCAGCTGGCTTCTGAGACATGGCTCTACTCTCAGCCTTTTCCTTTTTCTTTTTTTTTTTTTTTTTTTTTTTTTTTTTTGTGGATTCTTCCACAGAGCTCTGCTGATTGCAGTTAAAGGGTCCAATTTTTTTTGCCTATGCTTAGACACCTGGCACCACTGGAGATGTATTACAACCTACAGTATTAGCACAAGACTGGCAGATGTGTATGAGACCCATGCTTTTCTGGAACAGCATCTGGGGTCCACATGGCTACTTACAGGCGTCTCACACAGCACTTAGTGCTTAGGTGTAGGCAACTGAATCTGAAGATTTCTCCTTGTTGACTATCATGCGAACATAGACACTCAACACACATGGAGATGCACATTTACACATCTAAATTGGGGTGTCTTAGTCTGAGAGCTGACTCTAGTTGCTATCCAGATGGTGGGGATCTGGTGCCTGTCACCTCTATAGATGAGGGGAACAGAATTCTGTAGCAAAAAGTCATGTTCAACACTCAGCAATTTCCCTTAGGCTTGGGAAATCAGTGACTGTTTTGTGCCTTTTGCAAATATTCCCTCCTCCCTGCCATTAAGCTTTTTTTAGTCACATCTTTTATTTAAAAAAAAAAAAGACAAGAAAAGCAGTGAGTAGAGCTAGTGACAGAGGCTTTCTGGCATTGCTTATCATTCAGAGCAGTAAAATACTTCCCCTGCTAATTTCGAACATATCATTAGCAACATCTGAATCAGCAGCTTTGAGAAACTTTGCAGATACTTGATCTGGAAAGCCCTTACATATGCTTCCATCCTCATATACTGCTAATCCCACCCTTCAACATAGCCTGCCAGTCCCTCAAAAGACCACTGGATCCATTTCAGCTTCAAGCCTTAAATGTTGCAGAGTCTTGCCATCGTCTTACAAAAAGGGAAATAAAAAGGTTGCAAGGAGAAAGTTGGATACAGGGCACAGTGCAATGATACTTAGAATGGGGTTTGCCACCAGTCCCCTAGAAAATACCTGTCCCAGTCACCCACATCCCTGCCTGTGACACTGGAAGGAAACAGGACACATGAATACCAAAGCCCTGAAGGTTTCATCCAGGTGTTGAATCATGGGTTATGTTTATGCCCGGAGCCATATGAGATGTCCTAGGTTGCATAAGACAACTGCATGGGAACTGCAGATACAACATGGGACCTACAGGAAACTCATTCTCTTCTGTAAAAGCAGCTTGAAGGCAGATAGAACACTTAGGTGTCTAAAATTATGAGACACATATAAGGACAGCTGTATTGAGTCCTACCAGGCATCTTACCTGAGACTCAAATGGATGGGAATCACTACATAACTGCAAACACCTTGGTTTGAACTAGTCACCCTGGACTCCTCTTGTGACAACCCAGTCAATGCAGCTGGTGGCTGGGGGCACCATCTTGTGATTAAAATAGGTGAATTGCAGTCTAAAACACCATTTCTTGCTGCTGGAACCTCGGGTAGCCAGCTCTGATGGAGCCATCCATGCCACAGACATCTAAATTAGAGGACCACATCCACTATGACAAACTCCATGTACCCATAATAGAGTTTGAGGGAGCAGAAATGCTCTTCACACAGACTGTCCTACAGCTGGCTGCAATGCAAGAGTGAAAGCACAGCCGTGGTTTTGCAATGGATAGGGCCTCGAAACGCCACGCCTGGTGCTCTGATGTAGCTCTGAGCTCTCCTGCAGAGGAAATCAGTCTTCCTCTGAATTCAGATTAATGCAAATTATCTCCCCATTGGTGGAAGTGGACAAATTAGGAGTTGGGTTAAGCCTTGAGCACAGTACGAAAACGTAACAGCCAATTGCTCTGAGGGTCACACACCTGGAAGGCATCCAAACCGCAGGGAGTGGGGAATGCAGGGACCCTTGTGGGAGGGGGGCACATCCAGCCCGTGGATGCCCGTGGTGGCTAGGTTTTGTTTATTTTGTTTTTTCCATGCACTCTCTGAGTTCATGCAGGAGCCATCTCCAGCTCTGTTTTGGTTTCGCGTTCTCCCAAAGCCACCAGGTTGCTGTGAAGTTTTTACCCTGAGGTCAGGCTGGTGGAAAGCTGAGATGCAAAGGGGAGCAGAGAGGAAGTCTCCCACCAAACCAAGAGACAGGGGGAAAGGGAGATCTTGTTACGCGTTCAGCACGCAATACATCTGAAATAGTGCTTACATTTTTTGTGGTTCAGTCTATTGTCAGTGTCTGAGTTATAGCTGGAGTGAGGTCGGGAAGGCAGGATCAGGTGGGCTAGCTCACTGCGGAGAGATCATTTCACCTGGCTGTACAAGATAGATGGCTGTGGTTTGGTGGGGCTTTGCAATGTGTGGCCAGAGAGGATGGGGGAAAGGAAGTGCCCTGAGGCTGTGCATTGCCTGAGAGCACAACAGAGCATGCCCTAAAGAGGATGCATGGTGTATGACTTGATGGGAAGTCATTTCACCAACCCCCAAACCAGCTCAGCCACATTGAGGTGGGGGGTCATGCTCATTCTGCCCCGCACCCTCCAGGAGCAACCATGACTGGCTCAGCTATGTGAAGGGAAGGCCTCCAGAGCATTCTTCTGCAGGCCCTGTTGACAGGGGAAGGGGACAAGTTGAGTACTCCTTAGGGAGATGGCAGATGCAAAAAGCACAGGAAAGCTCTAAGAGATGGGAAGAAAAGGAAGTTTAGATCCATCCTGCACCTTCCCCATCATTATCTCATCCCAGCAGGGCATGGGATGGAGTGGGCAGAGGGCAACATTCAAGTACACCAGTTTTGAAACTGATGTTCCCTAATCTTGGTTCTCTACTGCGAGTTTTACAATATTTTGCTGATATGGCAATCATATCAGCATTGATATGTTGATGGTTTGATGCAAATTTGCTGGAATCAGCATTTATATGGATGACATGAAAAGAAGGACAAAACCTGGAATCACAGATATTGAGGTTTTGCCCTTCTGTTTTTCTTCTAGCTTTTTTTCAGCTTTTCTTTTTTTTCAGTGCACATGTGTCAACAGTTGAAACAGTGAAGGATTACTGCAGGAGTCAAATTAAATGACACTGGTTAAAGTATCACACCTTTTAAACCAGGGTCTTATGGTGTAGCAAGGCCAGATTTTTGAAGGGTGGGTTGCCTCTTCCAACACGTCAGTGGATGACCAGCGACTGTCAGCCTGTCTTCGGGGTGGATTTATAAGAGACATCAGGTAGAGCTCCTGCTGTAGCAGGATGGTCTAGTAGGTAGTGTGCTGTCTTGAAGATATGGAGGTCCAGGTTGTGTCCGTGGCTTGGCCATGCATGACCTTTGTGGTCTTCTGTGAATTATTTAAACTCCCACCCATCTCAGCCCCAAAGAGAGGGTTCTCAAACCACGGAGTTGGTCGTTTCAGCTGGCAGATGACTCAATATTTTGTTACCTGGAGGACCTTTCCTGATTCAGCATTGAGGTTTCCACTAAGCTGGGACCTCCCTTGTGCTAGGAGATGAGTGAGACCTGGAACTGCCTTTAGAGCTTTTTTTGTTTTTTCCTCCTGGGTAAATCCAGGTCTCACCATTCCTGAGGAGAAACACCCCTGGGAACTAGCAAGCATGAGCTGCCCTCCCAAGGGCTGCCCCATGCAGCCTTTTGAAGGACCTCAACCTTTTGCTCTTGAGTCTTTCGCCAAGGACCTAAGCACCCCATCCAAAAAATCACCTTCCCTGAAGGCTCGCCATCATGACACCGAGTAAGATTTGTGGCACCTATGTCTGCAAGCAGGCACACCAGCGTGCATGCATGCATGCATGTGTATGTCTTGGCAGTTCTGACTCAACACCCTTTCAAAAAGAGGCCCTGTGGTTAATCGGAGGAATTAACCACAGCCTCCGAAAATGTCCTGCCAGCCAATCAGCAGGTCCTTCCCAAGGCCATTGCTGCTACAACGTTGGCGTTGTCCGATAGGAACGTGGATCTTTCCGGTTAAATTTCTGAATGGGGCTCAGGGATGCTTTTGTTCAGCCAGGCATAGTAACACCTCACAACTGCCGAATTACCAAGAATCCTAAACTTGGAGTAGGATTTTTTTTTTTTTAAATTTTCACCATGGAGGCAAATGTTTTCCAGTTCAAAGAGGATTCCAGCTTGGCAGTGGGAAAAGTGCACCAGGCTTTGAAGGGAAAGAGCTTTTTTTTTCCACCCTAAAGCCCTCAAATCTGCTCACATCGGCTTTTTAGTGCTTGCTGCCTCCACAGATATATATATATATATATATATAAAAATACGCACATACACACACGCTAGATTAATATTGGCAAGCGCACCACTCTACCAATGGAAACCGCAAAGAAACATTCACATATCTGGGGATTCTGATGTAATAGGGCTGAGGTTTCGCATTCCAGGACAGCATTTCTAGCCTCAAATCGAAATCAGAGCTGTCATTCAGAGCCCAGTGTTACTAATGTTATTGCAACCCAGCGGGTGGGGTAAGGGAAAGGCAGGAGGCAGGGGCGGAGGGAGCGAGGAGAAAGATGCTGAATTAGTTGGTTTCTTCGGGGTTTATTTCTAATTTCAGACGAAGAAAGGCAGTACAAGCTAGGATTGTAGCAGGCATTTTAACCCTTTTCAGGCAGATCTTCAGTAATTCCTGAGTCAAGCTGCATGCCCCAGCACAGGATGAAGAAAAGCATCTCAATATTTAATGGAAAGCTCAGGGTATCTAAGCCCAACTTTAAAATATAGAGGGACAAGAGAACTAAAACCTACTACAGGATTAATTACTATGAGCTCTCCTGTGACAGGACCTTTTCCAATGGGACTTTGGCAACATAAAGTTGTGTCTGGATTGGATAACCACAGTCATAGGCTGCTTTTAATTTTAAAAAAGAAAAATAAATGCAGGTGATTTCTTCTCATATCCCACAGCCAAAGTATATCTTCCCCACGTTTTCTGTGGTGGGTTGACACTCCACCAGCCTGGACATCAGTCATTCAGCAATGGTATGGCATAGCCTTATGGCTAAATTTTACAGTTCCAGCAAAAATCCCAGGTCAGTGGGCATTTTGTTGAAGCAAAAGTTGCCAAGTGATCTCTGGATTTGGCTGAGAGTTTGTAAAGCGCTTTGGGTTCCTTTGGGATGAAAATGCTGCAAAACTCCCAGGCATGGGATTAACGCAACTCCATCACTAGTCCCTTGCAAAAATCCCAGCTCCCCGCCCCCCCCCAAGTCATTAGGAAAGATGAATACCGGTTTCCAAGCTGCTCTTATGTCAAAAAGACAACATCAAGTGTGATTGCTAAAGGTTTCCCAGACCCAGAGCTGTACACCCCCAGCCTGAATCTCTGTGCTGCTACCACGGTTGTGTTACGATGCAGTAGGACGCGTTCTAATGTGACGCTATTTTTTCCATCATTTGTACTGCAGGAGGTCTTTGATCGCCTCTATTTGATTTATACTGTTGGATACTCCATCTCTCTGGGATCCCTCACAGTTGCTGTCCTTATCCTGGGATACTTCAGGTAGGCGGCTCTGTTTCTACCTAAGCAAGTTGTCACTAGACTGGAAAAGCCTCAGGCTTTCCTGAAGGATAAAACTGGGGTGGCATGTGCTCATTCAGCAAGCCACAAGAGGTTGCATCTGTGCTTTGGGCTGTTCTAGTGTCACTTAGGTCAAACTTCTTGGGGGATGGTGGGTGGGAGATGTTTGAACTTCTTCCGCTTGCCTGCAATGGAGTTTTCTAGACCCTCTTTGTAGCAAACGGGAAGAGAGGCATCTCCAGGAAGAGGTTTGTCTCCCTTGGAAGACTATCTAAGGCTTTCTGTCTGCTGCAGATGACTGGCTTAGATTTAGATGGCTACTTTTTAGATAGCTAAGGTTTCATAAGGCAAATTCCACTGCTCTAAACCCAAATATTCATGAAGGACAAACCAGTTGAAGGGACCTCAGCCATGTAAAAGTGCCAGACTGACTCATCCAATCTCTCCATGCTGTTGCTGTACTTATGGTGCCAAAAAAGACCGCTCACCCTCCTCACTCTGATTTTCTGTCCTCCCTTTCCACCAGCCCTGCCAAGGGATGTAGACCCCTAAATAGCATTTTGAACCCGCGTCATCCAGCCCTCAGACCTGGCTGTTGCATCTCCTTGCTGCTGCAGAGAGCAGGGGAGGGGAGGGATGAAAGGTCTCACTCACAGCTAGAAATTTGTCCTTTGGGAAACCATACCTGGTGAGCTGCAGGTGGAGCTGGGTCCTCAATCCCGATCCCCTGAGCCCCAGATTTGCCTCCCTTTGGTGGTTGGCAGTGACTTCTCCTAGCAGACAACAGGACCCAGACAACAGCTGTAGAGGGAAATTCTCCACACAGCAAACAGCCACATGGTGTCTGCAGATGAACTCAGCAGCTCCCACTGTGCAAGCTCAAGCTAAGCCCCAGACACATACCACTGGGAATAAAATGTGTGGCCTTTGGCTCTAAAAGTGCTCAGACCTCTCTGCAGCAAGGAAAAGGTCAGGGGGATTTGCTTGGATAGCAGAGCATCCCAGCGCCTGAACCTGTGACACACACAAACCAAAGGGGACTGCAGACCCCTCCTGGAGGCACTTCACGTGATGTAGTCCCAGAACTCATTCCTGCCACCACCCTCCTGTCCTCTCAACTCTTACCCCCCCGTTTCATTTCCTGCTGGACACTGGCGAGGTTGTTAAAATATTTAATGTCTCTGTATGCAAGTGTATTTCTAGTTTCAGGAGACATGCTCTTGCTTTCATCACGTAGTCAGAGCACCTCACTTACAGCTCAGACTACGTGGACAACTATGCTAGAGCATCTTTGTCCCAAGAATCAAAGCAGCAACAGGGACCAAGCCAGAATTTATTCCAGAAAACACATAATCCAGAGATTCACCAACTACTTTTCAAATGCAGGGAGCAAAGCCCATCTTCATTTATACCTGAGCAGTTCCATTTGGTGTAATGTGTTATAGTAGGACAGGAAACAACTGTTATTACTGTGACAACCTCCCCCAAAGGAGAAAAAATATCCACACCTATTATTTTTTATTTCCATTATTGGATCTGGGGATTTAAGACTATAAACCCATTAATAGATTCATGCATGGCTAGCCAGACAACAGAGCTACAGAGGACAGAAGGGGACCCCAGCAGATCAGTTAGTTCCTTCTTCTCCCCAAAGGCAGGATCACTGTTTCTAAAACACACCTCACGGGTCTAATCCATTCACATTTTACCATCCAGCTTTTCCCCCAAAAGGATCTTAAAGCGCTTTACAATCAGCATTTGTGGGGTCATTGCTGCCATTGCTGGGGTGGAGCCCAGAAACTGCTCGACATGACCAAGCGATGGACAGTGTCTCTAATGGCAGAGAAAACAGCCCAGCCCACTACAGTTACTACTATAGTTAACGCTAAATTTGCAGTGGGCACAAAGATTAGCAGTTTATAAGAACCTATGCAAGGTTTTTAGTGGTCACAACTTCTGTAGCCTTTGTAGTCCATTTCCTCTGCGCAAAGTGCAGACAAATGTGAAGTCTTTAAATGACGGGTTTGTCTCTGAGAGGGGTAGATTTGTTGGAGGGATGGATTTAGCAGTGAAAGGGACACATAGAGGATACACGCTTTAGTATCAGTGAGCACTGTGCACGTATCCTGCCTACTGTCTGTACATCTTGGAAAATGACTGCGCGTCTGATGCACACTCATTGCATGTGCACTGAACACTGGGGATGTGTTCAGCATGCACACACTGCACACAGGAATGCACGTGCCTCTCACTGCACACACACTGCACACCAGATGTACATTCCCTGAATGTACGCCGCACACTAGATGCACGCTCACGGCACACACCCTGCACATTGGCTGCGCATTCAGCCCGTATTTCAGATATGCACACGCTCCACACGTGCTTCATACTGAATGCACCTCCTACTGCTTCCAGATGCATGTGCACTGCACACACGGTGTCCTGCATGTGCAGACTCATCACACGTGTACTGCACGCACACTGCATGCACACTGCACTCCGGATTTGCACACGCTGAGCATGGACTGTGTATCACATACCCTCCTCTGGCCGCACATGCGTTTCATGCACACCATCCTCCAGATGTAGACTCACTGCCCACTGCATGCATGCCCACTACCCATGCCCGGTACAGGCAAAATGCATCCCTAATTCTTTCCAAGATTTCCCAGTCAGAAATAAAGGAGCTAATGAGTACAGGCACAACATTGTCCTAATGCAAAGTCAGCAGCAGTGTGCTGTGATAAAACCCCTGGAATAGGTATTAATTCATTTACCAACGCCATGGGCAAACCAGGAGCACAGGGCAGCAGTGGCACTTGCACTGCTTCCCCGTGGTGGCAGAGTGCTGATGAGAGGAGCTGGGGTTCTTCAGAAGCAGAGGTGACCCTGAGTCTGTCCAACAGATGGGCTAAACTACTCCAATCCCTCTCTGTCTCCTCCTCCAGGCGTTTGCACTGCACTAGAAACTACATCCACATGCATCTGTTTGTCTCCTTCATGCTGAGAGCCGTGAGCATCTTCGTGAAGGACGCAGTCTTGTACTCCGGGTCAGCTTTGGAGGAGATGGAACGGATCTCAGAGGAAGACTTGAAATCCATTACTGAAGCACCTCCAGCAGATAAATCACAGTTTGTGAGTATCACCAGAGCAACCGGCCCCTCCGGGCTTCATGCCTCTGTCCTCTCTGTTTAACACCTCACCTCTTTCAGGTGGATTTTCCAACC
Organism: Morus bassanus; assembly: GCA_031468815.1. Taxonomy (NCBI): domain Eukaryota; kingdom Metazoa; phylum Chordata; class Aves; order Suliformes; family Sulidae; genus Morus; species Morus bassanus. The sequence continues at coordinate 1,885,935 of CM062567.1, read as the reverse complement.
TATGAAGGGACACCAGCTCCTCCCCATTCTTCACCCTCTACAGCCTCTCCCCATCCCTCCCCAGCCCCTCTCAATCCACTGGCCCAGAGGGACTGCCCGGCCCCAGAGCTAAGGAAGAGCTGATCCACCATGGCATTCAAAGTTAAAGCCAGGGTTGAGGTTTTGGTTCCCATCTACAGCTATTATTTTAAACAGCTCCCCTGATGCCTCCTAAAGTGTATGGCTCTGGAACTCACCTAGCTATCCCAGCACAAGGCATATCAGTGCCTGCGTTTCACAGCGTCTACTTTTCCCACCACAATGTGCAGTTGGCTGATTTTCCACCTGCAGCTCCCCTCTCTATGACCCATGGAGGCATTACTGTGCTGTAACATCTGTGCCATCAGACTGACAGCCCAGATGTAGCAAAGCCAGGGTTCAATGTGTCGTAGGAGACTCTCAGCCCTAACTCCAGAGCCAGAGCAGAGGTAGCTTGTGAGAAAGAAGGTCAGCAGTAGACATCTCACCTCACTGTAATTTTGCGGCAAGCCATAGCTGGTTTCTCCTGATGTGATTTATCATAGAATCATAAAATCATAAAATCATAGAATGGTTTGGGTTGGAAGGGACCTTAAAGATCATCTGGTTCCAATCCCCCTGCCATGGGCAGGGACACCTTCCACTAAACCAGGTTGCTCAAAGCCTCGTCCAACCTGGCCTTGAACACTTCCAGGGTTGGGGCATCCACAACTTCTCTAGGCAACCTGTACCAGTGTCTCACCACCCTCATAGTAAAGAACTTCTTCCTTAAATCTAATCTAAATCTACCTTCTTTCAGTTTAAAGCCATTACCCCTTGTCCTGTTACTACATGCCCTTGTAAAAAGTCCCTCTCCAGCTTTCCTGTAGGGCCCCTTCAGGTACTGGTAGGCTGCAATACGATCTCCCCGCAGCCTTCTCTTCTCCAGGCTGAACAACCCCAACTCTCTCAGCCTGCCCTCACAGCGGAGCTGCTCCAGCCCTCAGATCATCTTCATGGCCCTCCTCTGGCCCCACTCCAACAGGTCCGTGTCTGTCCCGAGCTGAGGACCCCAGAGCTGGACGCAGCACTGCAGGGGGATCTCACCAGAACAGAGCCGAGGGGTGGAATCCCCTCCCTCGCCCTGCTGCCCACGCTGCTGGGGATGCAGCCCAGGGCACGGTTGGCTTTTGGGGCTGCGAGTGCATGTTGCTGGCTCATGTTGAGCTTCTCATCAACCAACACCCCCAAGTCCTTCTCCGCAGGGCTGCTCTCAATCCATTCTCCACACAGCCCGTATTTGTGCTTGGGATTGCCCCGACCCATGCCCCAACTTTGCACTTGGTCTTGTTGAACTTCATGAGGTTCGCATCACTCATGAATTATCACTCCTATCTCTGAAAAAAGACATTTTAGAAGGGACAATGGAGGGATTATGAGCTATTATAAGAAAGGGCAGGGTTCATCTGCAAAAAACCAGATGTCTATAAGGGAGACACCTTCATTCAATTTAGTGACCTCAGGTTCTATCTATGGTCAGCTGAGTCAGTATGGTCAACACAGCCAATCAATTCAAGGGTAAGATACACCACATCCTAAAATAAAAATTGAAGTGTGGTCAGGTGAAATTGTCTCCAGAAGCATATGCTTCTTTTCACTGTATAGAAAGCTCAGATGGAGACATCTGCATTTCCATGTGCTGGGGGGAGATGAAGCCCATCCTCAGGTTTCAAAGTTGTCCGTACTCGGTGAAGGTGTCTGCTGTCCTTGTCATTGGTCTCATCAAAGATTTCCCATGGTGGATCCTAGGTATGATAGCTCATCATCCATGAAATGCTGGATGCTGCAGAGACAGACGAGGTGCATTTTAGTATCTAAGACCAAGGGTTACCTTCCATGTACGCAAAAAATCTGAGCTAGCTCAGACATCCTAGTGGAGTGACTCTCTCAGTGTGGCAACAAACTTTCTGCCTGTGTATTCATTCAGTTTCTAAAGTCTTTCACAGCTTGTGCTGCTACCAGGGACCTGGCCACCAACACCCCTGCATAGAATCAGTACATATGAAGTGTCCCACCATGCATCTAAGTCCCCCCAAATGGAAATATGTTATTATGTTTCCTTCCCATTTCAGAGATCCATTTCATTAATTTGGTGAGTGGCTGGAGCACTCAGCATACTTCAAAACACTCCCTTTTTGGAAAGAATACAAAATGTTTTACTGCATTGTCTTCTGTTTCTCCTTGGGCTGGACTCATTATAAGGAATAATTGGGATAACATATTGCATTCTTTGAATATTAGCAATTTAATGGCATTTCGCATTCTGCCAAATTGAAAGGCAAACAAGTGATGAAGGTGACAATTAATGTATTTCTTTTGTTTCCAAGTGAAGTGGGAGCTTTTCAATTATTGCATGATGCTCCCTGTGTGTAGGTAGGTGGTCATTTTTTGTAAATATAAAAATTATTATTAAACCTGGATGGGGATTTTTTAATTAATCTTCCTTCCATTTTAAATCACTTTGTCTGTAAAACAGAATGGGTATAAATGTGTCCATATTTTATATATGTACATATATGTGTATATAATATGTGCATATTCATTTCGATTGGCAAAGGATTAGTGTAAGAGCTGGGCCAGAATAAAAAATTCTCTTTGTATTTACAAGGTACTTAGTATTGACATTTTCTGCAAGTTGCTTGTATTCCTCTCAAAGTAAGGGGCAGCACAGAGACATGCTGCTGCTGCGTGATGTGTTTGGTAGTCAGAAGTTTCCTGTGAAATCAGACTATCCAGAGTCCTAGCATTTCCACATTGACAAGAGATAGCATTATGTGTCCCTTTGTACCAAGTAACCCCGTGCAGCATCCTCACTTTGCAGCCTTTCTCTACTAGGGATGAGAAATGTTGGAACAAGGATAGCTTTGCCCCACTCTGCCAGAAGGGCAGCGGAACATTGAGTCGCAGTTAGGGTTTTCTTCTCAAGAAAGCAAAGGATTGCAGGTCAGTGTGAGAGTTCATCTAGTGTGCCCATTTAAAATCAGCGTGTTCTGGAAGCCTCTACCAGGTCTCCCACCTTGCAGCTCAGGTCTGTTCAGAAAACACCTTGACATTGTGGGTGAAATCTTCCATCTTCAGTTTGTTCTTGGAGGACCAGTCGCCAAAGCCTACAGCAACCATCTAGGGTGTCTTCACACTCGTTGAGGAAAGACAGGCAGCCCTGGAGGACCCTGTCTCGGGCATCCATGACAGGATGGGGTGACTCATCCTCAGCACGGTGCCCATATCTCTCCACGAACTGAGGAGGGAGTTGTACTTCCAAGTGATGTAACTTGCACCACGTCACCCAGACTTGGCCACAGCCCTTTGTCCTCTAACGCGGACAACATTCACAGGGAAAAAGATGACACACAGCTGTCCTAGAAAGTTTGTGAGCCCCTCATCAGTGGGGTTGGGGGAGAGTAGCATTGGGTCAGCATCTCTCCACATGCGCCCTGTCCTCCCACACCTCCCAACTCACCTGCTATTGGAGACACGATGTCAGGCTGGGGGGAAGATTTCTTCTCAATTGTTCAGCTCTTCTGTTCTTGCACTGATTTTCCCCCTTGTAAACGCCCTGCAACAGAACTCTCTGATTTATTTTTTTCCTTTCTCCATCTTGTTTTCCAGCCCATCTTGGTAAATTATGGCTTTATGCAGAACACGAATTTCACACCACGTTCCTCACATAACCCTGTCTTTCTGTGGTCATTGCAGGTGGGCTGTAAAGTAGCAGTTACCTTCTTCCTCTACTTCCTGGCAACCAATTACTACTGGATTCTGGTGGAAGGGCTCTATCTCCACAGCCTCATCTTCATGGCATTTTTCTCAGAGAAGAAGTATCTTTGGGGATTCACATTATTTGGCTGGGGTAAGTCATGGCTGCTCCTGTAATAAGCCTGTTGGAGGCAGTCTTTGAAGCAGATAGTGCATATACATAAATATAAGGAGAGGGGACAGAGGCAGGGTGAGCATCAGAGACACAGTGACTCTTGCAAGGACTGGTTAGCTCTCTTGTGAAGCCTTTATTATTTCTAAATTGTGGTATTTATACTGCGGCACTTCCAGGATCTCTGGAAGGACCAGCCCAGCCTTGGAGAGACAGCACATCTTGCCATCCTTCCAGGGCAGCAGATGTGTGCGTGTGATAGCTGATTTTAGTGCACCCTCTGAGTTATCCCCACCTCTGCCAAGTGCCTCCTGCTGAGACACAGGCATTGGGCTGGAGGGGCGGAAAGTTGCGTGAGGCTGTGAGCATCTGCTCCCAACGGCAGACCTAAGCTCTGATTTCCTACCTCAGATTTCACTTGCTTTAAAAAGCTTCTGAAGTTTCATGAGTGTTGGAGCACCAGTAAAAACCTGCAATTTGTGGGGAAGCCTTTCTTTTTTCTTTTTCTCTTAACTTGGGCATCTTTTCCTGGAGTAAGGAGAAAGGAGCGGCATGTGGGTGCAGGGAGGGTGCTCATTAGTGGAAGGCGTTGTGGGCACACACATTTCAGACAAGAATGTGCTTTCTGTTCACTTCTGGCATTAGCTTTGGCTTGCAAGGAGTTATGAGGTGCTGGTAGGATGAGGACAATAAAACAACTGCCCACAGTTGTCTGAAGCATGTGGACTGTAAGGGAGAACAGGAAACCCATTAGATGATCCTCGAGGACGTAACTAAGAATAATGGGGTGTAGGTCTACAAAGGAGCTTACAGCAGGAAAAACCTGTTCAGAGGTGTCTATGGCTACTAGTTTCCAGGTCCAAAATGCACCTGGCCACATCCTGACTGCATTTTAAGACAAGATTAACATATGCACTACACCATTCCCATTCCAGCACGTGATTTCTTCTGGAAGAAAACTGCTGTCTCTAACCGTGGAGTTCTGAGCAAGCCAGTAGTGCAGAACCGAGTTTATGGAGGACTGCAAGTTTTTGCTTTGTGAGAGCAAGCAAGGCATTCGGTAACCCAGGGCAGCCCAGCCCCCAGGACTCGCTACAGCCTTCCTCCTTCCCAAACGTGATATGGGGGAGAAGGGGAGCACAAGCTCCTTGCTAACCTCATGTTCAGCTGGTGCATAGGTCAGAAACTGCTGGTGCTGTCATATGATAAAGATGGGAGGTGTAAATATGAGTCCCAAAGTGGGCATCCATGTCTCAGGCAAAGTCTAGTCCCAGCCAGCTGGTAGGTTTCGGGGAAAAGAAATAAATAAAGAGAGATATTTTGGGGACAGGGTATTTCTTACCTCAGCTGCTGTGAGACAGAGAGGACTTTAGATGTTACCTCTTTTTTAAAACAAATGAACAAAACCAAACACAAACAAGCAAACAAAAAACCCTAAACCCCCGCCCTTTTCCAAACCTTCAAGCTACATAAAATTTGCTTCTCAGAAAACGGCACTAAACTGTACAGAGCAGACTTAAAGAAGCAATTCCCTAGAGCAAATTCTGGAAGAGAAGGAAGCAGTTGAAAAATAATGCCGTATGTTTAACAAGAAAAACCAACTTGATGCTGCTCGTAATGCAGCCAAAGGAAAACAGTCTAACAGGCATGGGTTCCTCTCATTAATTCTTCCAACCACTGCCAGAGTATAATCATTTTATCAGAACAACCACAAAGCTGAAGTCACACCTGTCACAACACCAGTCATCTATGTGCTTCCAAAAGTTTGAGGCTGCTCAATTTAAATTCCTCTGGAATGAGAACATAGGATCCCTCCGGTTGCATTTGTTTTTGCTTTGTTTTGATTAGCATGATAATGTACACACACACCCCCACACAGACGTATTGTTTTGATAGCTTTTGGGCACTGGAAAGGGCAACCCAATCCAAGACCCACTGGAGTCAGTGGAAAAACTCCAGTTCCCTGCAGTGGGCACTGGATCCTGCCCATACCACAGCAACGAATGACAGGGAATCAGTGATAAATAATTATGACATTCCACATAGGTAGAGAAAAGACAAGTTTGCCCCAAAAGCTGGGATATTTTTGTGCTTGTTTAACAATAAACAGCGGTGCATTTATCCCGCTTGGAAATTTCCAAGGTGGGGACGGGGAGCAAAAATCGCCCTACAACATCTTGTTTCCAGACTACTGAAGAAACCAGAACGTATAGCTCCTCTTTGATGTGAGACCCAAAGACTTCTGTCAAGTCTTTTCAGTCCACATCCTCACTGGCACAAGGGAGCACAGCTCTGTGAAAGTCTGCAGTGCCCTTCTTGCAAAGTAGACACTGATGACAGAAAGGAACTTGTTCCTTGCCAGCACCCAACAAAAATAAATAAATAATGATATTATGGGCAACAATAAATTCCCTAGCAGACTTCAAGTTCCCTGCAGCTGTTTTATGAAGGAAGTCTAAGAAGCATGACCAATAGCTAGAAAACCCAAGCTGATTCCACTGGCATTTTTCCTTCACACCATGTTAATTCCCCCCCCTCCACCAGCTGGGCTGCACTGGCTTTTAGCTACGGTGCAAATGAGGATTGCAGGGAGACCTGGAAAAGACAAATAGATCGATGTGTTACTGTTAGAGGTGCTCAGGTCCAAAAACTCGTGTTGGTGAGCCCTGCATGTTTATCTAAGCAGAAATCATCCTTGCTTGAAAGTATTCGTACCTAACAGGACAAGAAGCACAAGAGGGTATTATTAGCCCTATTTAGTATTAGGAAACTGTGACACAGAGGGACTGAAAAAACACACTTATTGTTCCTCAGAGAGGTTTTCAAATAGCAGGGAACTGAGACCAGATTTCTCCAGACCTACATAAGGTCTTTATTCATAAGCTTTCTTCTCCTAGCAGTCGCTTTGCAACCGCCTCTTACTCACAGCTTTGACACATGCATGAAAGCCATTTTTCCAACTGCTAGGAGACACGTACACAAGAAAAGTGACAGAGGAGATCAAGGGGGTTGGGGTGGTCACCAGACTTTGCCCAGCTTGAGGTTTGCACTTTTTCCAGCTGATGGGGAGATACCTGACTTTATAGCACCTGCATTGTACACACTGTGTGTATTGACTGGAAATGCACAGCGCATACAATGTGGATTCTGTAGAAGTCACTCACGGCATCACCACCCGGTGGCGTTCATCCTGCGTCACACCGGTCGTGCACATGGGGTACCTACACGCAAGGGAGAGGACATGCATGCATCCATCCATGCCTGCATCTGTCTGTGCTCACAGCCATCCAGGAGATCACAGGCTTTTTGGAGACTCACTTTCCTTTCCTTGGTGGATTGGCCAGATGCCAGAAAGACATGGACCTGCTTGAGCAGGTTCAGAGGAGGACCATGAAGATGATCCAAGGGCTGGAGCACCTCCCTTATGAGGACAGGCTGAGAGAGTTGGGGTTGTTCAGCCTGGAGAAGAGCAGGTTCCAGGGAGACCTTACAACGGCCTTCCAGTACTTCAAGGGGGCCTATAAGAAAGATAGGGAGGGACTCTTTATCAGAAAGTGTAGTGATAGGACAAGGGGTAATGGCTTTAAACTGAAAGAAGGTAGATTTAGATTAGATTTAAGGAAGAAGTTCTTCACTATGAGGGTGGTGAGACACTGGTACAGGCTGCCCAGAGAAGTTGTGTGTGCCCCATCCCTGAAATGGTTCAGGTTGGACGGGGCTCTGAGCAACCTGGTCTAGTGGAAGGTGTCCCTGCTCATGGCAGGGGGTTGGAACTAGATGATCTTTAAGGTCCTTCCCAACCCAAACCATTCTGTGATTTTATGATGCTTCTAATCACATGTGACTTTCACAGAGCTGCGTCCTTTTGGGTATCTTGCTGTTTGTGGATTTGTGGATATCTTTAGATGTCAAACTTTGAGGACATCAGTCCTGAATTTCTGGCTAGTGGGACTACTATCAGTGGGCGCTGAGAGTGCTCAGCAGGAGGGATTGTCAGTCTTGGGGCATCACAGACCAGGACTTCCAAGTGGAGACATCAAAAAGTCACCCTCTGAATATAAAAGAGAAGCTGGAGGCAAAGCTCAGCCTTCTGACTCTCCAAGTTGGAAGACTAGCTTACCAAAGTGGGAGGAAAAGATTGAACTCTAGGAATTACCTGATGGCCCAAACACTCCATGTTACATTGATGTAGAGAAAATCTAAAAATGGGGCAGAGGAAAGGGAGGGGGAAGATTCATACCACTTTTTGAAAATTTAAGAATGTTTACGATTGTTCGCATTGCAAAAAAAGAACAATGTAAGAGATGCAGAAAGACAAATGTAGCAATAAAACTGGTGCCAGGAATTTGCTTTGTGTGTTTTGCAGAAAATGTCAAAGATCCTTTTCCTAAGCTTGCCTGAACGGAGTGAGGCAGCAGTGCACAGGGCACAATAAATCCACACACAGGGATATTTTAGGTATAATTATTTTCTCCTGTATATTTTATTGTTGCTAGAAACCTTGAACACAGCACAGGATTAGTATGAATGGGAACAGTGTCTCTTCTGAAGTGCAAGACAGGCTAGAGGGAAGCAAGCACGTGTCAAATGCATATAAACCTCTGGAACAATCCCTCTTTCAAACTTAGAGCTTCATAATAGTGGGTGAACATCTACCATCTCGCAGGCAGGAATGTCAGCCTCTCAACACGGCCAGTTTCTCAGTTGATATAAACTGCAATATAACCAATGATATCAACAAAGTTATATGCATTTAAGCCTTTGATACCTCGGAGCATTTTTCATAGATAGGTGATTAACAGTGAGGAGGAAATAGACGGTGCTTGCTACGATAAATCATGACCTTCCCCAAGCCCTCAGCTTCAACACGTTCATGGGTTCCCAGTGCAATAGGTTAAGTATTTTCTTTCCAGTGCCAGCCATCACAGGGGATTGTAAAGCAGGGTGCATTCCTTATAAATGTATCTTTGTAGGCAGCACTGCTGCACTGGTCCTGAGTGAGGCTCTGTGTTTAATTATTTATGCTTTCTTATATTACCATGGCATTTAAAGGTTCCAGCCAAGATAACGGCCCCGTTGTCCATGTGTGTATGAGACAGGCGTCCCTGCTCCACACCCCAGCTCAGGAAAGCGTCCGTGGTCAAGAAAGCCTTTAAGCGCTCTAATGAGACTTAAGTGCATGCTGAAAGTTAAGCGTGTGCTTATGCATGCCGAGCCCCAATAAGCCTAGACTGTGAACAGCATATTTACAGTCATCGGTGATAAATGTCACCTTTATTTATTTTTTAATTTTTTTTTTCACCTGAAAGGGGCTATTCTTCTTGAATTTGTGGAAGCTACTGTGGATTTAGACCTGCCTTTTAAGGGAAGCCAGTAGGGGACTCAGTCATACAAATAAAGCAGAACTGGACCCTAAAAAATAAACAGAAGATTGCACTTGGATATTGGTGATTCTTTTACTTTTCACAGGGAAAAGATGATGCCCAGTGTAACTGTGCTGAAATGAGGATGGTTCGTTTGGGAGTGAACCTTTGGCTAGAGTATTTTGCAAGTGTTACCCTAAATTCTAGCATTTATCTGCTTCATGCAGCAAGTCTCTCACACTTAAAGAGCTTCTAATCCATCCAGCCCTGTGCTTGGAGATATGGTCTGAGCCTGACTCCAGATCCACCTTTCCTTAACGTCAGGGGAAGGGAACAAATGTCTTGGGAAAGGTGTGCTGCAGGAAACCCTTCTCCGCTCAAAACCAAATCAGTTGGCTAGAGCAGGTATCAGTCACCCAGGTTCAAGCACTACAGGCTATGTCTCTCTAAAGTAGTGCTAGAGGACAGGCATGGGAACTTGATTTATCCTGCCAAGTCCATGACCCATCTCAGGCCCAGACCTGAGCATCTCCCAAGCATGAACCAGGAGGTAGCTTAAGCCTGGACCACTCCTTGCCAGCAAATTGGGAAAGCAAGCTGCTCCATTTTTGAAGCCAGGGGAGTTTACTAGGTTGGACATGTCCAGACCATGACACTTGTCTTCCAGAAAATGCTCCCTGCCACTGTTTGGTTTATCATTTGGACTACAGAAGAGATGTGAGACCGAGATCAGGCTTTCCTAGTCTAAATTATGCTTAAATATTTAAAAAAACTGCTTCTTCCACCTTCCTCTAGCCCACTCCACCTGGGATTAAGGTAACGGCGCCTTCTAATCACCCTACTCACCCTGTTTGACCTGTGTTTTTTTGCAGGACTCCCTGCTGTATTTGTTACAGCGTGGGCCAGCGTGAGAGCCACTCTAGCTGACACAGAGTAAGTCTCACTGGATTTTCTTTTCTCCCTTTTATGTGTGATGCTTTTGTGGGGCTTTTGCCAATGCTGACTTTATGGGTGAATCGAAAGGAAAAAAAAGGAACCAGGCAAAGCCAGAAGTGATTTCTACTATGAAGTTAGCAAACTTTTGAGGAGGGTGTGGCAGGGAAGGATAAGGTGGGTGCAACTTTCCTAGCTTTCCTTTCATTTTGCAGAACTTGATAAATGTGAACACCTCCAGCCGTTATCCCTGGGGCTAAAGGGGACTGCTCAGAGCTAGGCAGGGACAGGACAGGGATCTTTAAAATTCTGAATGAATGGGAATAAAGTTGGGAAATAGCAGGTTCAGCACAGTCAAAGGGGGCGTTTGGGAGCTGATGAGGTGGTGAAGCTGTACCCCCTCACTGCAGGAGGTATGGATGCCAGCATGTCCTTAGGTTTAAAAAGCATTTGTACAAATTCATGGAAGATAAATTCCTCCAGAAGTATTAAATACTCAGTGATGTTCTGGCTCAGGAAGCCATCCTGAACTGCAGATTGCTGGAAGAATATTCTAGAAAAATATCACTACCTTCTTGCCTGTTCCACATTAAGTATCAGCTTCTGGCTACTCTCAGAAACAAGATACTGGATCAGTTGCTCCTTTGGTCCTACACATGCACCCTCAGGTCCTCATATTTTTACAGTATGCTGAATGAAGGATCCATAGCATCCAGTCTTCAAACCCCAAAGCAATCACATTTTCCCCCAATAATGCACAGGCTTGACCACACAATGGGTTTCATCTGCCCACGATTTGCCAGCAAAAGCGTGGGGGTCCCCAGGCAACTTTTCAAATGGGTTTGGCTGGGAGGAGACTGCTTTCCAAATGGGATTTCAGCTCCAGGCTTGGAAGGGTGGAGTAGCACAGCTACTGGAGTGTGACGCATCTGCATTGGCACAGGCTCATCCTCGTAGATCCTTTCAGTCAGCACCAGTGGTTTCTCTGCTCCTGCCTCTCGCTTTCCTTGAATAGCTGCCTGGGCAGCATTTGGCCTGTGGAATGAAAACTGCAGCTGCCATGTGGGGGCTGTCTGGCTCAGATAAAGAAAAGCCTGTGGCACTCCTCTCTCTGTGGCTGGAGAGAATTCAAACAGAGTAATTAACACTGAGTGACCTTATTCAATGGCTGCTGGAAACGCCTGGGAGGAAACAGTGTTCAGCCCCTTCTTGGCAGACAGAGGACCATAGCCCAACATCCACACCACCAACAGTTTGCCCTTCCAGTCCTCACTTGGATGAGAGCTGAAAATGAAAAGGGGATAAAGACTTTTGTGAGGCATGGCTGGGTCTCGCTGCAAGAGCAGGGCTGAAGGAAGCACAGGAACTGAATGTAGAACCACAGTATTGTCCCCATCACCATGTCTTCAGACAGGACCTGTCCCCATGCAAAGTCATGTGGGTTTATTCCAAGGAGTAATATTAGGCCATTTCAGCCTCCCTTGTTTTCATGACAACTGGATTACTCTTAGTGTAGTTTTTTTCTGGTAAGAATGTGAAGAAGAAGTGGAAAAGGGTGGGTTCCTGCCCAGAAGGGACAAGTCTTGATGACTGTGGAAGGAGCTGTTCCACCATCTGGAGAGCATAACTTTAAATGCATTTAGTAGTGGTTTCAGTTTTGAATAACATAACAGCAGGAGAAGGGCTATTTTGAAGCCATACTGACTGAAGGCAGGGTTAGAGCTAGGTCCTTCCACCGCACCAGGCTTTGGAGGAGCCCATTCTTCCAGGGTGGATTTATCCAACAAGACACTTGAGTCTGTTGCTCTTTGTAACCAATGATTTCCTGATGGGATGTCGATCTCTCCTCAGGTGTTGGGACTTGAGTGCTGGCAATTTAAAATGGATTGTTCAGGTGCCCATCCTGGCAGCTATTGTGGTGAGTACTGGCTGATTGCAAGGGGTGGGAGGCAGTGCCTTTGGCTGACGCAGGCTCAGTGGGAAGAACTGAGACAGGCTGCCCTGTTCCAATCACCCTGTTAACACAGCTCCTGCCTTAATAGCGTGGAGTCTCTATCTATCCAGTTCAAGGGCCTTATATTTGACCTGCCTGTAAGTTTGATAGCTGCATATGGCAGAGGGATTTATGAGCAACTTCAAGTTTTGCTTAGGAGAGAAAAATGACACAGGGGTAAGACCCTAAAATCATTAATGAAACAAACATTCAAGCCAATATTTCCAACCCATTTGATACTGGAAACCCTCAGGGGTCATAACACGTTCTCACAGGCATCTCCAGTAGGAGGAACCAGAATCTGGGTTCTGTAGCTGGACCAAACCTTTTCCCCATGCATGCTTCAGTGTCATCAGATTGTTTCAGACTCATCTTTCTGAACTGAAAAAAACTTGGGATACCTCAAAGGTGGAGACAAAAGTTAAACCATGCCAGCTATGATTGAACATGATGTTAATCACTGATGGAGGATTACTTCAGCCCCCAACCAGGAGCCAGAGGGGACAGAAAGGATATAAGTGACATTAGCCAGACACAAGACTGAGCGCTTACAAGCTGGAGAGGTCATAATAAGGTGCAATTGCCTTTACAAGGGGAATTCAATGAGCAATTATATGTCTGCTTGAGCAGGGTCCTAATCGGCTAGAGAACCTGCTTTCACAGTTTTCATGAATTACCCTCTTTCCTCCCTCTGTTTTTCTCTGTGGTTCTCTGTTACTCCGTCTTCTGATGGTTAGATGAGTGCATGCAAAAGAACTTGTCCGCTACCACACATCCTAGTCCCCCTTGACATTCATCCACGAATAGCTGAGTGGAGTCAGTACGAATCTCTCTCTAGTCTTCAGAGGGTTTTGCATCAAGCTCTATACACTTCCTTCTGACTCACAAATCAGGAGGCCTTGGAAGATGATCAGTGTGGATGAGAAGAAAATCAGGTGAGCATGCTCATATGTGCAATTAGGTGAGCTGCTTTGGACTTGGGGGGCTTTTTTCTTCATCAGAATTTCCTTTTGGTGGAAATTCTCCACCTGGCTCTAGCAATTAGTTCTGCACCTTGGAAGAAACGAATCACCAAGCCCACATCGTGGTCATTGGAAACGAAATAGTAAGATGGAGAAGAAAGTTCAGATAGTTCAACTAGGTGAATGCCAGCAACCCCAATGCATTTAATTTAAAGCCCAATTAACAGAGGAGAAAGAGCTCAATTGAGGCTCGTCCTTGTAAAAATAATGTTTCTCCATGAGGCTCTGCTGTGCTTGTACCCTGGCTATTTGCAAATGCAACTATTTATAATGCAAAAATATTCTGTGGGTTGTTTCTGTGGGTAATTTCTGTGGGTTCATATTGTTCACTTGGCTGCCTTTTCAATTCCCACACTGGCTGGTCGTATGTTGCTGGACTAAGTTATGCATTTTCTGGATGTACTTGCAGAGACTTTGGAGGCTGAGGGGCTCAAAATCCCTCCGCTCTGCTGCTAGCTTTGATGTTGTTCAGTTGTCTGGATTTCTTTTAAAACTTAGCACATGTTTCAGGAAGTCAGTAGAGTTTCCCTCCTGACTGATAAGATTGGACATCTTCCATTTAGCTGACAAATGCAAAACAAGATCCCACTTTTGAGCCTTTGAAGCTAGCAAAACTCATATGAGAAAAAAAGCCTGCTTTTTTTTTTTTCCTTTCGGATTGGTTTCCAATGAAGATTAATTATATGCCCCTAGACTCTGTGCTTCTCTGCCTGTTGGTCTATCCATCCCTCCCTCATAACTTTTGTGCCAGTCAGTAAATTCCAACTAAATGTAACTAAGGGAATGGGATTGCATGGATGTGAAATTCCCACAAACCTCATGAAAACAGTCAAATAGATACAGGAGAGAAAATCTACTAATGCCCCTTCAGGGGAAAGGATGTAGTACGACCTTACCCCCTTTTTAACACAGAGGAGAGCTGTTCAAAATGAACTTGCACCTCGTTAAAGGAAAAGGAATCCAACCACAGAAGACAAAGCCATAGCAAACCAGGCCATGTTCATTCAGTGGCTCAGGGAACTACTTGTTTTAACAGTGAGGATAATTAACCGTTGGAACAACTTACCAATGGTTGTGGTAGGATCTCCGTCATGGAAACACTGAAACCCAGATCTGCTATAGCTCAAGCAAAAATGAATACAAGGAGGTCTTATGGATTGCTTTTTGCAGGAGACCAAACTAGAGGTTCACAATGGTCCCTTCTGGTGTAAAACTATGAGCCTGTGTGTGGCACGGTAATTTGTTTCCTTGAAATGCTGCTATACTGGCATCTGAGAAGTCAAATGACTGCTGCAAGCCTCCAGAGAAACCCATAGGCATCAGCATTAGCCCAGCAACATGGATCTACCCAATGCAGACAGTTGCAGAGTGATTCTGCTTGTGGCCTTGCTATAGTCCCAGGAAAGGGTTTGTCTGGGGCGGCAGCAGGTGTAATCTGAGCCACAGTGAAACTAATCTCTGAAGAGCTCCAAAAAGCTGAGAATCCCTCAAACATCTCCCCATCTTTGATTTCTGATAAGTTGCAGTGTAGCCATGAGATGTTGTCATTACCTTTTGCTGCATGGGTCACCATAAGCATGTTCCTGAAGGACTAGATTAGCTTGATTGAGCAGCTGGCCACAAGATGGGTTCATAGATGTGTCTCCCTGCGTAGGAAGTAGATATTACTTCCTTACTGTCCTTATCTGGTCCATACTAAACACTCCTCCAGAGGCAGAGTTAGCAGTAGACATACAACAGAAGTTTTACAGCTATATTGCCCTTCTGCATTCTTGATCTGTCATCTCTAGTTAGGTCTACTCTGTGTCTTCGTCGTGGTGTAGTTTGCTTGCTCTTCTTTCCCTTTGCACGTGGAAATATGGAAAGGCATCACACTAATGCTTCTTTTAGCCTGAGGAGATCTTAATCCTGGGTGGGCTGCAGGAGACAAATATCACCTAATTGCGCTCTGCTCCCTAGACATTGAAGTAAGTTTGAGAGGCTTGTGAGGCCGTGAAAATGACCCAATATCACTGTATGGTGTTTTTAAAACAAGATTATGTGAAAAATATTGAGAGTTGTCTCTAGTCCGTACCTCAAAATGCCTGGTAAGCACTGCCTTATATATTGATATCATAGCCAGTTATTAGGTGTCTGCTGGGCAGGCTAGCTCAGATGTAGGTGTTTCCATGTGAGACACCCACATTTTGTCAGAGAAAGCCATTCCCTTCTCTCTCTCAACCAGTCAGGTTAAACACAGCTGACCAGATCCCAGCAAACACTGGGTCTTCCCTGGGGAGCTCATCCCTTCTACAGGACAAGCTCTCCCAGGAGGAGCTTCATACACAGCATGATCAGGTCACTGCCAGAGCCCCTTGACTCATCCTGGGGAAAGCATTGACTAATCAACACTGTCATCATCTGGATCTGTTTTAATAGTTATCCTTTCATTGATGGTTTTTTTTTTCCCACCTCTTCCAGGTAAATTTTATTCTTTTTATCAATATTATCAGAGTCCTAGCAACCAAGCTACGAGAGACGAATGCAGGGAGGTGTGACTCAAGGCAACAATACAGGTAAGTCACATGCCCTCTCCACTTTTTGGGAGATGTCAAAGTCCTTGTTTCACCCCCTTGACTACAGAGGGAGCCCAGGGTAACTAGTTCATGGTGTCTACATTGTAGACACCTAGAATAAGGTGAGAAGAATGCTGTCTTCCAAGTCTGGTAATGCAGAATGAATGAACAGCAGTTTAAACATCTCCTAAACCTTTCAAATCCAACCTCAGGGACCTGCCTCATAGGTTAAAGAGAGGAATTCGGTCTCTTCAGCCAGTTTGGAAGTGACTGTGCTGGCCTTGAACCCAGAGCACAAAAATAGAAGCATTGCTTCTGCTGCTGAAGCCCCTAACACTTGTACCAATTTATTTATTTCTATTTATTTCCCTCCTGTGCTTTGTAAAACTTGGTCTCTTTGTTAAATCTGCCCTTCAGCGGGTGTTTCAGTGCTTTTGCTGAAAAGCAAAAAGATTGCTGACGCTGGAAATCTGACGTCTCCTTGTTTGTTTTGTTTTCCTTTGTTCTGCCAGCTCTTCTCTCTTGATAATTTAGTATATTTGTAGCATGGTCAAAACTGGACAGAAAAAGCAGATTGCTAAGACACCTCAGCTGCTCGAGAGCTCCCAAAGCTTCTCATAATTTCCTGAGCTGGACTGACCAGCACGACACATGCAGAGGAGGGACAGCAGAATGGTTTGGGCTGCAAACCATGAGCTCATTGCTACCAACTCACTCTCCAAACACAAGATGTTTCATTTGAAGCAGGAATGAGATTTGGCAGGAAAAACACCTCTCCATTTTTCTTTGCTGCCCTGTCAGGGCTCTGATTTATCTATTTGTTTATTTCTCCCTGGCTGCAGCTTGCTATTAATTATGGTTTGGATGGGGCCTTCTCCTTTTAATGTGTTAAATTCCCTCAGTGGTTTCCAGTTGCTGGACAGAGGAGGTACCAGGTATTTCTGGTAGTGATGTGTGCCCTTCTCAATAATTACCTGAACTTGGTGACTTGCTGTAACTCTTGGCAGAAGGTTTAATCCTTCAATTAGCATCACTTCCAGGCAAAGCTGGTTCCCTCAGGAGCAAACCCAGCCAAGTACTAGGGGTTGTCTTGAACCTCCCCCCAGTCCCCCACATATGTCCTATGCTGAGATGGAGCTGCTTCTTTAAAAAGGGGCTTTCCAAGTGATACTGCAGTCCAAAGCACCTCCTAAAAGTGTTCACCTCCTGCTTACCCCATAGTGCACCATCCTCTTCCCCTTGGTATCTGGAGTAATTCTGTTCCTGGATGCTCTTCCCTCTCCAGCAGCCCTGCTCATTGCACAGGAGGCACTGACCCACGGTGGACCTTCGTGTCTTGCCTCAATAAGCAGACGGAATCACAGAATCACAGAATGGTTGAGGTTGGAAGGGACCTCTGGAGATCATGTAGTCCAACCCCCCCTACTCAAGCAATGTCAGCTACTGTAGGTTGTATAAGACTGTGTCCAATCATTGTCATCTGAAGCAGAACCATCCTTTAGGGACAAGGGGATTTAATGCCAGTCGGAGGCTTGGGGCTGAAAGCAGCAGTGCCCATTTCTTTCCAGTCACCTTTCCACCCTCTTCTCATGATCCTGACCCAAAGCTGGGGATGGTCTGAGGCTGAAAAAGATGTCTTAGTGTCTTCATCTCCAGTACCTACAGCAGCTTCACATGGGGACATGCATGTGGAGAAGGTTAGACTACCACATCAAGACATACTGGAGGATGGACTGGGTTGTGTCACATGCCATAAGAGAAGCAACAGTTTGAAACTGCAGGTGGACACGGTGCCTGTGTAAATGTAAGATATCCAAGCCTAGCCAAGGGGACATGCGAGCAAGAACAAAATTACACAAAACTTGTGCCCAAGGTATAAGGTGGAGGAGCCTGGCTGGGAGGTTGATTCCATCCACTAATTTCCTCTGTGTCTTTCTCTTTCCTTATTGCTACAGGAAGCTGCTGAAATCTACCCTCGTCCTTATGCCTCTGTTTGGCGTTCACTATATTGTTTTCATGGCTATGCCATACACAGACGTGTCAGGGATTCTTTGGCAAGTTCAAATGCACTATGAAATGCTGTTCAACTCTTTCCAGGTATTATAACTGTTAAAATCTGGGGGAAAATTATGAGAATTTCAATGGGGAGAGGAGGGAAATGAGAGTGCAAGGTTGTCTTTGGAAGCAGGGCTGTTTTTACAATACACCAGATTTCATTCACAGGACAATTTGACAGTATTTTAACATCAAGTATCTTTTATATTTACAAAACACTGAGCCCTTATACATTGTGGATGGTTCGCTCACATCTGAATTCCTTTGCTGATCCTGCTCAGCCAGTACTGCTGCATGCACGTGCTGCTCCGCTTGCAGCCAGAGCTGGAAAAATCCCATCAGGGTTAACTTCCACCCTCCCATCCTGCAGCAGGATCAGCTACATGTAAAACAGTGGAAACGTTTATCCAATATGTACATAAACACCTTCAGTGAGGGAGACCCCACCACATTCCCAGGCACCCGTCACCATCTCAGAAACTTTGCAAAAGATCTGGGGGTGAAAATAGACCTATTAGCTAAACCATGACCCAGAGAGCTTATAAAGTCTACCTACTTTGTCAATAGTCTGCAGGGAAATGGCTGTGTTTATGACTCTTATGCTACTGAACAATGCAAGGTTTCTTATGTATATTATATAGAGCATATTATGAATGCCATCGATTTCAGAGGAACACAGGGACAGCGGGCAGCACTAGCAGGAAAGAGATCCTCACATGTAGCAAGATTAACATTAATATGTCGTTTCTTCTTCCTTCTAGGGATTTTTTGTTGCCATCATATACTGTTTTTGCAATGGAGAGGTAAGTCACCAGCTTCTTCATTATTTCCCTCCTTTGTTAGGTTAGTTCCACACACAGATGGTAAAGTGGATGCACATCAGCACATTCCCACTTATTCTTGAGAGGCAACCCTGTTTTGCACTCAGTAAAAGGTCTGTCAGTCCACATAGAAGGTTCATACCCTCATTTTTGGTCATGAAAGACATCCAGGTCAATATGTCACCAATAAATGAGCTACGGGAAGTAGTTAATGGAGAAAAAAAAGTGTTTTTTCTCTTTTCCCAGCACAAGTGCTGTTTAGTGTTGCTTAATTTCAGGTCTGTGGCAGGTAGAAAAGTGGATTGATAGAGTAGCTGCCTAACCAGCAAGCTCTTTTGATTGTCCAGACTTTATCGAACTTCTTTTTCTGTTTCCAGAGTGATATGCTTTAATGTCTTTGTTTCCATTAATTCCCGCTATGGGTGAAAACTAAGAAATTAGATGGTGAGTGGATGCACACCAGGAAAGCTACTTTCAAGGCCCAGCATAAGGCTGGTTTGGCCTAAGTTTATGGACTTTAAGGGGAAATACAACTACAAATATGCTGCTTATGTTCTATAGCATAAAACTAAGATGAAATCCATACCATAAGGGGAATTAATCTTATCCTAACTTTAACACACTCAGTCTAAAGTAGTGAGCTAACTCCTTTCTAGAGGAAATTTCTAGAGACTCAGGCACCTCCAAAGGTGGTTCATACTTCATACTCATGGTACATTGAGATTACTTACTGCCGGGTGTGCTGCTCAGTCTCCTTTAACCCTGGGAAAGAGTTAACCCGTATTTTCAGTTAGAATTTTTCACACATTCAAGCTCCCTGATATCAAATATTTCATTTGTAAAGGGCAGATTTAATGTGAATTCACTGTTCCTTCCGATTTCATGCTCCAGAGAGTTCCTCACCCATTCTGTCTGTGGATACTGCCCACTTCTGATGACTCTTTACCCCTCTCTCCTCCCACTCATGCTTTTTTTCTCCCCTTGTCTCTCAGGTCCAAGCAGAAATAAAGAAGTCATGGAGTAGGTGGACATTAGCACTTGACTTTAAAAGGAAAGCACGAAGTGGGAGCACAACCTACAGCTATGGACCAATGGTTTCCCACACCAGCATCACAAATGTAGCCACAAGAGGGGCACTTGCCCTCCATCTCAATACGAGACTTATACCAGGGACCCTCAATGGACACCGGAATTTGCCAGGTTATGTAAAAAATGGCTCAATTTCTGAAAACTCCATGCCTTCTTCTGGACCAGAGCAGTACAACAAAGATGAGGAGTACCTGAATGGCTCTGGGCTTTACGATGGAGACAGACCCACAGTACTTGTTGAAGAAGAAAGAGAGACAGTCATGTAAAGAGAGGAGGAGAAAAAAGAAGCAAAAGGATGAAAAAGGTTCCTGGAGAGCGTTTAGTGGGCAAAAGAACATCAGGCCACGCATCGGATGCCAAGGGTTTCCATACAGTTTCTCTGTTCTGTGGAACGAGAGGTTAAGTTATATGGGAAAAAAAAAGTGAGCCACCAATGTGGCCAGCTGTCGATCACATACATATACTCAGTGATCTAAGTCTCCCTGGTGTTAACGGAGGCAGGGCTATCCAGACCTGCGGGCCTTGCTACCTGCCGAACAACAGAGATACTGAGAGTTCGCAAGGGAAGGTTGCAAAGCAGCACATGGTCCTCGGACCTCTTGGAGAGTGTGGGCAGCCAAGGACGACAGGAGTCTCACCCAGTAAAGCAAGAGTCTTGCGGGGAGTGTACAGTGCCATCTTCTTGCGAGGGTACATGCCACCCTGGGCATCAGCGTCTTCAGTTTGGTTTGCTCTTTCCCTGTAAAGTCTGCCTGGTAACACACACAACACTGATCAAGACCCCTTGGGGGTCATAGCTGCCCGGTCTTGCAGACAAGCACTCAATGTGGACAGCTCGGTACAACCAGTCACATGTTCTTCCCTTGGGCAATCTCACTCCTTGGCAAAATGCTCCTCTGGGGTGGGCAGTGTTAACAGCTCATGGTTGCCGGATGCAGGCAGAAAACTCTATTCTCCTTTCCCTGACCTGAGTCCCAGCAGCAAGCCAGAAACCAGTGCAATTTTAGGATGGAAAATGTGGTTATCAGAATGTGCGATATTTTTGTTCTTCCAGATGCAGCAGTGGAGAGGGGCCCACCAAGTGGGTTGAGGCAGGGCGGGGGATTTGCAGATCCTGGGTATGTGTGCCTGTGTGTGTGTGGCTAAAATCAATTCAGAGGGTAGCTAACTCAGCCCTCCCTTTTTGTGGATGCTTATGGCAACAGACTTCGGTCTTGTTTTAAACCTTTGAATTGCTTCTCATTCTCCTCTCTGAATTTTCTGCTTTCCACTCATCCAAACCCTCATGAGGAGAAGGACTCCATCAACAGTCTGCCTGTATCACCCAGAAGCACAAGCTGCTGGATACAGCCAGACAAACCTACCTTCATGAGATCTGAAGGCAAAATTTGCTGGATAAAAACACAGGGATTGCTCGTGGATGGTCTCCCTCTGAACAACTTCTGAACTTTCCTATTCTTTGTGGTTTGGTCACACACGCACATATGCACACCGGGTCAGACCCTTAGCTGGTGTAAACAAGCATAACTTCAAACATAGTCATTGAGTTTGCCCAGAGATGCTCAGATGAGGAAATGTTATTGCTTTGCCTCCGAAGGGAAGAGCACAAGGAAATGCCTCCTTCCTACAGGAAAGAGAGACCAGGGAGATTTTGTCACTATGCAGAGTTTTCCTTGCTGGTGTTTTTTGCAAGGTGTGCCAAAAGGTCATTTTCTGACACACCTCACATCTTCAGCAGCGATGAAGAGGTACCATCCTTGTTGGCCAACAGCACACTGTGCTGGGGTCTTTTCACACCAGCTGAGCATCTGGTGAAGGGTCTCTGCCAGTTTCCAAGCATGACTGAGAATTGCCCAGAAGTGGGAAATTAGAAACAGTGACCAAACTTCCTATTAAAGCACGTGCTTCCCCAGAGGAAGCGCTCTGGCTGAGCCAGCCTGGACTCTCTCTTCAGCCCCTGTCATGACATCGCTACTCCCTTGCTGCAGTCTAGGAGTGAGCTCCTCATGGTGCTTTTTATTCCTATTTCTTTTTTTTCCTTCTTGGCAAGTTTCTAGTACCTGAAGTATTTTGACCTCACCTGGCTGTTACTAAAATGAAATAGGAAAGAGGTATTGGGCAAGTTTGCAGAAGTCCTTTAGGATACAGGTGGTACCCATGGGATAATCTACTCTCTATCCTGATCCTTTAGATACAGCTGCTGGGTCACATCAACAAGCACTTCTGAGATGCAACCAGTCACTGCAATCAGCTGGTCTTCTGAGGGCAAATTAAGGACTAACTTCCCCAAAACTCTGAAGAAGGTCAGGAAGAGCAGTTGGGATCTTGACTCTGTGTCCCACGTCTTTTTTAAACAACCTCCCAGGTTAGGACCTGGTCCAAAGCCCAGCGACATCAAGGGAAAAACCTCCTCCCCTTGACATCTCTGAGTTTTGGATTCAGACCTGGTAGGGGATGTGGTGGCTGAGAGGCAGTCCTCTGTCAGGCACTGAAGCACCTCTCCACCAGTTGTAGACACACATGGGGAGGTCTTGAAAAGTCAGTATTTATTTGTGTTGTTCTTTTTTTTTGTTTTGTATCATTAGAACAAGTCAAAATTCATCATAACCATTTACCACCAAATGGCAGCTATTGAAACGTCAGGTTTTCAAAGAATAATCTTTTTCCATGCTCTCTTATTGTTGTTGTTGTTGTTGTTATTCATATAACAATACTAACAATAATATTATAGAGAAGTTAAGTAATCTTGCAAGAGAACTCAACTCTAGTGAAAGTTTGGCATGGAGAGCTAACCAGCTCTGCAAAAATCTGGGTCAGCCCAGACACACTCACTGCTCGCCTTCTCCTCACAGAGGCTGGTATGGCTTCTGGAGGCAACCAAAGGGGGCAGCTGGCTGTCAAAGTGTGTACAGCTGCATTATTTACCATCCCATGTGGCTGAACAACCGATGAGAGGGAAGAACACTGAATATGCTGGCTCTGGCTTTCCACTCTTCCAGAAGTGCGTTGTCCTTAAATCCTGCCAAGTAGATGCAATGATCCTTCTGATTTTCTCACTCAAGAAATTTCTTAGTGTATCATTTCACTGCTGGAACAAAGCAAAAAAAAAAAAAAAGACCAAAAAAAAACCTCGCCAGTGACTCACTATTTGCTTGTGTTTGTTACTGAGAACTCAAGATTAATAACATGTTTGACAATCACTTAGTGAAGTTCAAGGAATTAGCAAAAGCCATAAAATTATTTATAAATAAATACAACACCCCTCATAAGATTCAGGCCTCACTGAAATGCATTCATCCCTGGATTATTTAGAATAAATATCTAAAACCTGTTGTTAAACGTAGATAAAAATTACATGCACAAGGGTTGTACAGGGAAAGGAATCTTTTCTTAATCCTTTCAATTACAAATCATACATAATAGATTTTTTTTTCTGGGTGTTCACATGCATGAACAATATTTATGCAAAAATTGGGAAAATGCTGATACCAAAACAGGGGAATAACGCTGCCATTAAGGCACGGCAGACTGTATGTTTGTCAAAGCTTGTTCCTATCTTTCCTGGGCTGATCAGAAACTCTTAATTAAGTGTGTAGGCCACAATCTATTAGCTAGAGATCCAGAGATATCCTCCATTGATTGTAGTAAGGAAGGGATCAGACTTGTGATGTCTAGAAACTGAGGAGGAACCACAATTTGCGGTTGTAATTTGCCCCGGAAGGGCAAGCAGAATGGTCCTGCTGGCACTTAGCCAGAGCCTCTGTCTTCAGAGTGGGGTCACCTTTGCTTTCTCCATCACCAAGAGATGCAGGGACTTCTCAAGGACAGTTTATCCCCATCCAAAAGTCTGAGTCCACCCGGGGTGACAGTTCCTCTCCTGTCTGATTTACTAGTGCAGACATAGCCCCAAAGACCACAGAAAAGTGGTGAGGTGAGGATGCATTTGTCTGTGATTCATCTAGTGACCACTGCAAACCCTGCAGGCAGGACAGGGTTTGTGCCTATCCTGCTTCAGGTCCAACACAGGATGGTGGATCAGAGAGGTTGACTGTATTTTTCTAGTTTTCCCTCCTCCATGGTGTCAGCTTTGTGCCTCTTTTCTTCCCATCCTTGTAAAGCAGCTGGCAACACTCAGGAATCCTATTGACCCTCTCACTTCTCTAAGCCGTGCACTGCAATATCCCAGCTGACTGGCTCACATGGGGAGGAATCTCCTTGCCCACCTTTTGGATGGGTGTCCTTTTCCCCAGTGCCACAGAGATGCTGGGCTTGGGCAGGGAATCTCACCCCCTGGCAGGTTCATCTCATGGTACCAGCCCAGCACCTCTTCTATTCCCATCCACAGCACCGCAGTCTACTTTTCCTCATGAGTCCTTCCTACTTGATCTACCTCTTTTCTAGATGGACACAGAGCTGTTAAGTGTTCCTCAGCCTTGTGTTTCTTTGGGCAGCAGCCTTGTCATTTCTGCTTTGCCTGGATATGTACAGATGAGTGTTTTTACACCTTCTATATACTGCTTGGTCTTGGTTCAGATGAGATCATGTCTTGTCCTATTCCTCATCATTCCTCAACTCTGCTTCTTCTTGTCTGATACATATTAGAGCCAAATCAGTTCACAAAGATGTCCCAAAATTGAACTTGTCAGCCAGGGATTGGCTTCATTTATCTGTTTATGGTCAATTGGCTGAAAATCATAGAACATCCACAGTGCTAGTAAGAATTTTCCATTTTTTTTAAGCTGTGAAAATACATTGAGAGGGAAGATCTCATATTTTTATTCCTGTTTATTGTTTTGACAAATTCAATGGCTGGCTTGGAAGTTTTCAAATTTCAGATTCTGATGTTTCAAAAAGTTAGGAAGCCTCATTTATAGGTTGGGTTCCGGCTGATTTTTCTGCACACCTTCCACCTAGAAAGCTTCAAGCAGAATTACTGACAATGAGGAGAGTGATTAGTATATCCTTTAACTCACCTGAATCTCTCACTATGGTCAATGACTCTTTCACGTGAGATAGGACTGCATGAAATGAGAGAAAGCACTTTAAGAATTGACCTTTAAGGGAGAGGTTATATGAACCTGTGAAGTCTTTTAATGTGCACCATTGCTTCTTATTGGTGTATGTGCTTTTTTCCACTTGTTGGTGCCCGTGAGCTTGCTGAAAACCAATCTGAGCCTTGTCATGGAAAGTTACGCAGCAGTAATGTGGTTTACAGCCTCTCTTTCTGGCCTTGTCTGAATCAGCAGGTGAGGAAGCTTTGTTTTAACACCATGGACAGGTTAATGTAGACCTTCACCATGCCACCTCCCTTCAGACACCACCTGCTAGGAAGAGATCATGTTGCACCCTCAGGCAGGTCTAGGAAAATCAGCTTTTTTCAACAAGCTTTATGCTGGAAGAGGTTTCCTGTTTGATTTTTTTGTTATTATTATTTTTACTGCTATTGCTGATGGGCTGCCACGTTCTGCAGAGTAAACAGAGGACATATATGATACCCCTGGCCAGCTACAGAGCATTTCAAGCATTCAGTGTGCTTCTCTAGACAGAGCAGATTTTAAACCCATTCCTCTAGGGTGTCTTGAAATGAGAAAAATATTAAATTGTAAAGCAAATAAGTTTGTGAAAGACCCTATAAATAAATTTCCATCATGATTGGCCATGGCTGTCTGGATTTGCCTAGAAAACATAATAGTTAATAAATTGTATAAGTAAAATAAAAAGCATGTCCATCTCTGTGGACATTCATTGGAAGGCAGTTCTCCTGTTTTTGCCCATGGAAGCGGAAGATTGAACCTGCCGGACAGCAAATACTGTCGGCCTAAAGGAATGTTTTGTTTTGAGGCAGCAAATCCTGCTATCTGTATAAAAATTATTGGACTTACCCTGTTCCACCCAAACTATTTTTGTAGCCTCTCATAAAATCAAAACTCAAGCTTATCTCTTAGCTAAAGATGGGAGAGCAAAAGAAAGCAGAGGTGAATTGTTGTAAAGACACATAATTAACTGAACAATATTAAAACATAACTCCACCACTTTGATTAAAAAAAAAAATAGCTCGGGAAATGCAGATTGAATTTGCTTTAATTCAGGAAAAAGACAAAAGGGATAAGAAAAACAAAAAATGCAGGTTGACATTTCTTTTTTCCCAATAATGCTCAATTGGCCAGAAAGTTTGAGCCAGAAATCTGGTCTCCTTGGTGTTTCCATGTCCTCCTTGGCCTCTCTGTAGGAAATCTTCCACAGGCCATTGTGAAGGAGTTGGGTTGGAGAGAGATGCATGGACATGCGATTCAGAACCCACCTTCATCTATAACCAGCTACTGGTCATTTAAAGCTCAGAGACATCAAGCAATCTTGTACTGAAACAGAAATATTGTTAATGTGCTTCATTTAGTGGTTAACGCCAAATTAATTTACTCTCTATATATCAAGCCTTGTAACAGGCAAAGGGTCTCCTAATCAGGGTGCTTCTTTACTCAGTGCTAATAGACATCTTCACTGGCTGCTCTTTGGTCTGTAGGAGGTTTTGGAGGTTTTAGAGCAGGTATCTTCTACTCAGTCCAGCAGTTGAAGCTGGGACTGAGACACGATCTTTTGGCAGTGCTAGCAGACTCCCATGTACCTGCTTCACCTGTAGCATTAGGCTGGTGGTGGACCATCAACCGTTTTAGACCTTTGAGGCTGCTTGTCCCTAGTGGGTAGAGAAGCCCACAAAAAGGACACCAGTGGGGTGGCCACCTCTACCCTCTGTATCGATCCCAAATTCAGATTGATTGGAGTCCTTCTCTACACTTTTTACTTCTTTTTTCCAAACAGGCCCTACAAAACAATACCCAAAAACTTTTTTTAAAGAATGTGGTTAAGCATTTCATTTTCCATTTTAACTGAATGCAAATTCAGGGCGGGGGGGGGGGGGGGGGAGGGGGGTATGGCTAGAAGCCAATCTCAGCTTTCAGTTTCAAAACCAGTCCAGAGCATGATTTGCTCAGATCAGCTGCACAGTGCCCTAGTCTCATCGTACCCATCACACCGGATTCAGAACACAGGTACCCTGGCAGAGGTGGACAGTTGCTCTGTCAAACTAGTCTTTTGTTCTTGGTGAATTTATAAGAAAAGGGAACAGAGAGCAAGAAAAAGACTCACTGTCTTTACACCACAGTTAAGAAGGATTACAAACAATAAAATAGTAATTATAAGTTAGCCTTTGTTTATTTTATCAGGTTCTGTTGAGTGTTCTGATGGGGTCTGTGCAATGTCTGGCTTTCTGGCTTCTCCCAAGTGGACAGAGTTCTCTGTGGTGGACAGAATAGCTATAATGAGCGGACAGAGTCATCCAAAGCCTGTCTCTAGGGCAGGACAGTTAGACCTGATGTTGATTTTATATTTGTTGGCAGAAGGCAGGAGCTACTCCACTGAAGCTAATCGAGTTAACTCAGTCTAATGCCAAGGCAAAACAGATATGAATCTAGACCACAGTTCAAGACTCATGTACAATTTGCATAATGGAATTAAAATAAAGCTTCCAACTCTAGCTACAGAAATACTCTGCTGAGAATTAGAGACCAGGCTTGCTGTTTGGGATTAAATAAATGGACACCCAAGGCATCAGCTGTCACATAAAACAATCCTGTTTCATCTGTTCCTGTCCAGATCAGCCTGTTCTCCCCACTGCCATGCACTGTGGTCACTTAGCCACACTCAGCTGTTTTAATTGGTAGGGATTTTTCTTAGCCCCTTCTTTCTTTTCTTTTCTATCCTACTTGCATGTGAACTCAGATCCTCCAATTTTTCATGCTAGCCCCGCAATATACAAAGTTCAAGACAATGTCAACATTTTGCTGAGGTTTGGGAGGCAAGTGGGGAAAAGAATGTCACGGGGGAGCATTAAAAGAAATATTAAATAAGGTTCCTCTGAAACCTTTCCCACGAACCAGGGAAAGGTTTGCAAACCTTGGCACAGCATTTCATCCTCCATCTGAACTCGCTCATGTTTTGCTCACATAGAAGATCTCGAGCCATTCAGTATGACCTGCAAAGCTCACACAATGTCTTTCCACTGTCTTCAGAGGGCTTGGAGTTAGAGCTCATACACTGCTATTAAATATTCTTGTTTAATTTAAGTCTCATATTCTGATCTGCTCATGTGGTTTTTGCATCCTTCTCTAGGTTGGTACATCAGTGCTGCTTCGGGGCACACTTGCAGAACTGTCCCTTGAACAGCCTTTGCATCTGTGGCATGTAGTAAATACTACACCTATCTGGGCCCATCTCCTCTCTGACCGTGTCTCTTGATGGCATTCAGTACTGATGGGCAGCAATGCTGCTTTGTAAGGAAGCCAAAGGCAATGTCTGCAAGAACAGAGTGCAACAAAGTTTGTCCTAATTCCGAATGGATTTGCAAGAATCCAGTGAGGCAGGGCAGGGCTGGAAATCAGCTCAGAGTCTGGCAGGGGCCAGGAACAGAAGAAAAAGTTATGGAAGAGCTGACGCAGATGATCATAAGTAATTAGGAAGTCTTATAAATCTGGCTTCTTCAGGCAGACCTCCCTATCCAGCACAGATCTGACAGAGGTAGACGACTGCACAATTACGCTTTCTCCTAAACAGGGGCTATCTTGAAAGAGCAAAAGGGTACATGTAACAAAGTCAGTGCAACTTTCTCTTCTTCTTCATTCTTACTGGCACTTTTCCCTTCTTTTTTCACTGGTAAAAAGGGGTACGTTAGAACAACCTCAACATGAGAACCTGGAATTCAGACCTGTTTCTCCTGGGTCCTGAATAACTTCTCCCTGTGACCATAGCAATTGTTTTCCTGGCACATTAGCTAAGTAATCTGATGGTATTTAATTATCTTCCTCAGACTGAGGGTTAATGATCCTGGGCTAGCGATGTGGTGTGCAATGACACAGATGCGCTGACATCAATTTGGGGTGAAATTCTGACCCCATAAAAATCGACACCAAACTCTCTGTTGATTTCCATGGAGTTTCCATGGGTTTCACGCATAAATTCTGAAGAGGAAAAGGGTAATAATTGAAATAAATTACCTCCCCTGTTCCCAAAACTTTACTTGCCACCCATATTTCCTGGTGTCTTTTTGCTTTAGATCAATAGCACTACAAGACCAGAAAGCTGACATTCAAGAGGTAGAAGATGGTCTGAGTGGCAGTCTTCTCTCCTGAAATGCTTCACGAGTGACAACATTAGGCTATTGTATTGGTATCAGCTTCTACATGTGGGGATTTAGAATGTGGTAGATATTTGGCTACAAAAAGGCATGGGATTAAAATGTTTGAGATAGATGGGATTAGTGTGCACTGGGTTTCCAAAATGCCTGGGCCTACATCCTCTGAAATAGAGACACAATATCCACTTGAAAGGCTGCTTAAAACAAGCTTGAATGAAGGGTGTTCTCCAAAAAGGCAGACCTTGGGTACCTAAAACAGAAGTCAAAACAATGACTTCACCAGAGAAGAAGCATCTATTTAAACCAGAGCATTACGACAGGCATGAGCCCTTCTAAATATAGAGCTGGGTGCCTCTCGCCAGGCCAAGATTTTACCTTTTTATTTTTCTCTAAATTAATCGTTCTTCCTTGAAAGCTGCAGGGAAGGATGAACAGGAAGCCATTTGTTGTTAGAGGGGAAATGTTTTAAAGGACAGCTTGTACGAGGTAGAGCTGGTGGGAGAGGAAAGTCAGTTGGTGGCAGAAGAGAAAGGACGGGCAGAGCCAAGCACCATCACCCAAACCCATCCCCTCGGTCCATCCCCATGTTCAGAGACACTGTGTCAATCTCTTGCCATCTGAGTGAGCTGGGGCATGCACGAATAGACAGACCTGCTGCTAAAACTCATTGCTTCGTCTCAGCAACCAGCCATGGCAGTCACCAGAAGTGATGGGGTCTGGGCATTAGGAAAAGGACTCAGCCATTCCCAGCAGTCTGCCAGGCTTTGCCTGCAGAGTCTGTTTTCAAGACATTGGCTCCTTTTTTCTAGTCTGAGCAGGAGGGAAGGGAGCTGGGGTGTGTTCTTCCCCCTCTAACACAAGCGCTTTCACTGAAGTGGTTTTTAAGACCTTGTTTCACTTCAGAAGAGGGACAAAACTGAAAAACTAAAGGACAAAACTGTGATTTCTTTCTATGTGTTACAAGGACGTTGCCTTGTGTGTGTTGTCAGGCAGGCATTTGGTTTACATTCCTCCACTTCTGCTTTCTGTACGGACCAAAGTAACAAGCGGAAAATGACAAACCACAGGTGTATGTAAAAGGGAATTAAAATAAAAAGAAACCTTTATTGATTCTCATGAAATATTTCTCCTGTGTCTTTTCCTGCCTATAGGACTCAGAGCCTCGAAAATCCTTCAGGGGAACCCTTAGATGGACATGGGTTAGGTATTTCTCTGGGTTCATGAGGAAGGAACTCCATGACCTCCTCCAGTTCATTAAGGATACAGAAAGATGGAAGTGAGCTACGTCTCTGGAAACCCTTTGGGTAAACCTCACACTGGGTGGCTTAAATACCCGCTTAAGCTTGTGGTTTTCAGGAGCACTAGGAACAAACGTGGTCAGCTCCCATCCATGCTTCCTGCTGGGCAGCAGCTTCTGGAGGTATACCAATTCAACTGCTGACAACCTTCTTCTTATGCATGGTTTAGCTCTAACAGCTTCTAAATAAGAAAGCGGATGTACTGAAGCTGAAATTGAAGGCTTTTCCTCCCAGAGCTTAGCCACAGCATTTCTTTTGGTGCAAGAGTGTGCTTTGCACAGGAGGAACAATTGGGCAAAAGCACTCATGCCCCAACATTTAGCACATCGCATACACTCTGTGGGCTGTGTGCCACCACTCCAGCAGCAGTCACATTTCAGCAATATTTGCAGGAAAGCCGGCCAATGACTACAGGTGAAAACAGGGAGTAAAAGTTTTCTGCTCTTTTAAATGGATAAACTTTGAATGATTGGCCTGATTTCAAAAAACAATCAGGTCCCAGCAGCAAGGGGCCTGCTGATGAAAGGCAGTTGCACAAACGCTTGCTCCAGATGGAGCTCTGCAGGCTTTGGCTGAGAATGAGGTGGGCTACTGTATAGATTGAGTGTCTTGACCTTATTCACTGACTTCAATATCAACATCAGCTAACATCCAGGAGAGAGAACAAACACACTGCGGAAGGTGTTCACCCTTACAGAACTCCTCACACTTATCCCAGGAGGGTGTCTACAAGGCCACTTAGGTGTGATGCAGAAGTAGGTCTGACTCCCACCGCATTCCCATTGTTTACAAACAAGCAAGCTTTATGCACAGTTTCTAACCTGAACTCTGGATCTTGCTAGAGAGAGGCCAAGTATAGTCCAAATCTTTGCTTTCAGCCAGGCTTTCTTTCACCTGAATGGAGAGGAACAGGACAGAGCACACTGCAGCCCATCCACCTCCAGGTGTCCTGGTCTCAGTTCTTCCCAAGCACAGCATGGATGACTTCAGACCCAATACAAGCTAGTAAATGACCAACCATGTGTCTAACAGTTACTTGGGTGATGCAGTTCAGTAAGTCTGAGCCTTCCCCTCATCTCACATTAAGACTGTTTCCTGCATCATTTGCATTAACTTTCACTGGAGTAAAAGGCTACATGGCGTCTCTCTGGCTGTGGCCCTAAGTATCAGCTGGAGAATGCAGTAGAAAATTGCAGAACAAAAATAAAGCAGTAGCAAAAGGCAAATTGGACAAATCACCCTTTCCTCTCCCCCTCGTCCCAAAGCACGGTGCCTTTTAGCTCTATTGCTCTAATGTGGTTGCAGTGGCTATTTTGAAGGATGCTCTCATGCCACCTGATACACTCACGGCATCAGTGTCATGAGGGGCGCTTCGTTCCATTCACAGCTACGTGATGCCTTCATCCAGCACGGCACAAACAATGCAGGGTGGTTCCCTGGAGCAGTGCCCTCGCAGAGAGAGAAGGCTGTAACTGGGCACAAGAAAATGCTGCTCCTCGTGAGTATGAAATATAATCACAGTAAAACCTAAGTGGTGGAGACCTGCACAGAATGCCATCCCCACTGGCTAGACTGCTCAGTACTTTCAAGCACTCTTTGGAACTCATTCCTCTTGTAACCTTTTCCCTCACATTTAGCCATTCCAAAACTAAATGGTTTCAGAGTCCACAACTAAGCACTCAATTTTTGTTATGCATGAGGCCCATATTAGTGGTGACTCTTGCTTCACACACTCCTACATAAGACTGGATCCCTTCTATGCTCTACAAACAAACGGTGGATTAAACCAGTTGATGCCAACTGCGCACACCCTGCATTGCTGGTTCCACAGCACCCAGCTCCTTTCTTCCCAGGCATCACCAATCAGAGAAAATGTGACTTTATGCACCATACCATTCTGCAATAGCTTTGGTAGCAGATTCACAATGCTGGGCCATTTATGGGCACAGGTGAAGCAAGAGCAGCTCCTATGTTGATCATATGCAGAATTTCTAATTAGGCAGAATCATTTTACCTGTGAAGCAGAAAGGAAGATAACATTCTATGATTCTATGATTCTATGACTGTCAAAGTATGGTTTTTTTTCCTGCAGTGGACTTGTGGCACAAAGAGCTGGCAGAACAAAGGTGGGCTGCGTGCATTCTGCCGGGAGTTGGGCTGAACCACAAATGTAACCCTCTCTCAGTGAGCACCTAGGCATATTGTAGAATCATAGAATGTCCTGAGTTAGAAGGAACCCGCAAGGATCATCGAGTCTAACTCCTCTCCCTGCACAGGACAACCCCAAATTCACACCATGTCTCTGAGGGCCTTGTCCAAGGGCTTCTTGAGCGTCACCAGCCTTGGCGCCATGACTGCCTCCATGGGGAGCCTGTTCCAGTGCTCCACCACCCTCTCGGGGAAGAACCTTCTCCTAATACCCAACCTAACCCTCCCCTGGCACATATTCCTGCCATTCCCTCGGGTCCTATCGTTGGGCACCAGAGAGAAGAGATCAGCGCCTGCCCCTCCTCCTCCTCCCCTTGTGAGGAAGCTGCAGACCGCCATGAGGTCTGCCCTCAGCCTCCTCTTCTCCAAGCTGAACAAACCCAGTGACTTTAACCACTCCTCATACATTTTCTCCTCTAAACCCTGCACCAACCTCGTGGCCCTTCTCAGGACACTCTCTAGATACTTAGCCATTCTACTCCCACTCATGCTGCCAGAAGTCTCACTGTTAAGATGGTTTCTCTCCAACTCTTCTCTGCACTTTAAGCCAACAGTTCAACCCAACTAGGGGCAGATGAGAGCTAAGTGCCCTTTAGATGCAACCTAGTTGAACCTCGAAAAGGAGGTAGTGATGCTGAATCACAGACAGATAAACAAGCCAGATCTAGGTTGACATAAAAGCATGCATATTTTTCCCCCATGAGAAACAGAAGTCTCAGTTTGCTGCTGGCTGAGCAATTGGCAGTTCCAAATCTCTTCAGTTCTCTCTCGAAGAACAAAAACTTTGCAAAGAATTTTCCATTTCTCCGTGCTCCACCGAATGCCACAAAGATTAACAAGTAATATTAGCTCTGCTGAAGTACCTTCATCTGCCCATGGAAAATAGAGGACATCTAAGCAGCCAAACTTTAAGCAAGAAAAAGAAATTAAATCCAAACTATGTCTGTTTGGAAGAAATACCCCTTTGGAGAAGAGAAGGATTGATATCTGCCAGAGTGCTAACAGCTGGTTTTTATATGCAGTACTGTATAAATTTTCTGTAGGAGGAACACTGGATATAAGAATGGTGAATGATTTATCTGAAGCAGCAGGTGTATTGCAAAACACGTTTCAAGCTGTTTTGTGCGTGTGTGTGGTGAGGGAGGAGGGCTTCATCGAGTGGTAAATTGCGGCCACCTATGCAGTAGGATGTGAGCCAACTAGGCTACTCTGTGAGTATATCTATCAGTTCCAGCATCAAAATAGCTCATGTAATACTTGTTGAATGTGCTTTATAGCCTGCTTGGGAGATAGCAAAGTAGCGAAATCACTATTATAAAACAGGAACCTGTAACTGATTTTTAAAGGCTGCTCATTCCTACTTGGTGCACAGCTCCTACTAGTTTGAGAAGGAATTAAATAGACGGTCCTGTCCAACCTTAAATTTCAAGCTTGAATTTGCAAGGTTTCTATCCAGGTGTCCCCAAATATTGCTGCAGTCCTTCCTCTCTCCTGAAGGAATAAGCAATCCTGGAGGTCATCTTAGCTCACCAGAAGTTGAACCCTCTGAACAGCCCTCATTAACCTTTTTGAAGGAACCACAGCATCATTCTAGATACAAAGCCAGTCTCTTAAGCAATGAAATCTCCAGTGGGCTGAACTGCCCCTTTTGGGGGGTCATGAGCTGAAAGGCTCATCCGGCACATGAGATCCCCCACTGTGGGAGAGCCCAGGAGTTAGGCTGTAGTTGGGAAATCATTCCTACCCAACTGTAGGAATTACTTTTTACCCATGACAGCTCCAGAAAAGACAAGCCCAAGCCTCTCTCCCATACCATGACCTTGTAATCTAGATCTGAGTCGTCAGCAGTAAATATCAACAATTTCCATCAGGCACTGGGGTCACAGAACAGGAAAGAAACCCTGATACTGAAAATACACAAGATACTGGACTTCCAAATAGAAAGGAGGGAGCCATGTCTGAATAGGAGAGATATCATTGACCAGATGCAAACCTAACTCTTCCCCTTGGCTTGGTTCCTACCTAAGAGTAGGGAATTGCAGATACACTGAGAGTTCAGTTAGAAAACAATATCTGCAGAGAAAGTGCTGAAAGAACGTGAAAGGGGACCAAGAAATATTCAGCTCACATGTGAAGTAAAATCTCTGAATATGAGAGTCCCGGAAGCATTATAGATCCAAGGTGAGATGAAGGGAGCAGAAGAAAGCATGCAGAGGAACTAAGTGAATAAACGACCAGGGTGAGTCTGCTGGAACAAGAAATGTTTTTAGCGAACATGAGCTTCTCCAAAATGTCAAGCATCATTTATTCACTTATGTGTAAGCCTGAGGAACATCTTGTTTAAATCACACACAATGGCATGGCCAGAGCCTGCACGCAAGTAAATCAGCACAATGTCACTGAGCTCCAAGGGATGATGTTGATTCACACAGGCATATCACAACCTTAGTTGGTAGGGAGATATTTAGGCTACCAGCCAGGATATGGCGTAGGAAAAGAGGGAGAAGATTTAAAGTGGAAAAGATCTGTGGCATGAAGCAAGATCCTTGCCGGTGAACGTAATCATGGTAAAAGAGGGTAAAGCAAAGTCTTGCTGAAACACTTCCCTCCTGCTTTTGCTATGGTCAGCACATGATCAGCTCCCGAATGCACTCTGGGGATCTGTCTCCCATTTTGGAACATGGAAGAGGTGCCTCCCTGCCCCAAAGCTCTTCTGCTGCCCACAAAGGAAGATTGCAATGGGACAGATATACCTGGAGGCTAATCAAGTGAAGGCACTCCCAGGAGGTACACCTGGTAGCTAGAGCTCAAGGGTATCAGTGAGTTTCATAGCCCTCGGAAGGGTTTTCCTTTGTTTTTCCCTCCTCATTTTTCTAGACTTACATCCTAGAGGTGCAGCTGGACTAGGCATGGTCTGAAATTCCACCACCTTTTGTTTTCAATCTGCACCTTCATATTGATGCTTGAGCTCCTGCGACTTTAGTACTAGGAGAGGCAGGTGCAGGTCTTCCATGTACTCCTCCACACCGATGGTCTTCACCACACGCTCCACTTTGTTCCCTTCCCAAACAAAATCCAAGACCTTATCCTCCCTCTCCTGAATGAACCAGGCAAAGGTGGTTGTACAGCTGCCTGCTCTGCATGGGGGAGTGTTTGGAGAAATAAACAGAGGATATTTGGGATTGCTGTAGGTGTCCCTGATGTGTAAATTTGCTCACAAACTCATCAAACACTGCTTAAAAATTAGCCAGCTTGCCTGTGCTCTTGATAACTGCTTTGGATCAACAATCCAGAGTCAAGTCTATAAAACATGATCTCGTATTTTGCTTTTGGGAAGAAAAAGATCATATTATATTTGACTTCAGGTTAGACTTGAGCCATGTTTAGTTTTTCTCTGCAGCCATGAGGACTGGAAATTTAATTTTGGTTTTGAAAGAAAGCTAGCTTCTCTGGTAACCACAGGACTTTCTTTAGGAGTGGAGTCCTGAGAGGAAAATGCCAGCTCTTGGGAAACCTGCAATAAACTCACAAGAGCCAGCAATACCATTTGAAGAGGAGCAAGAGTTATTTGGGGGAGTGTCTGGCAAGAAAAAGCTGAAGGAAAAGAAGACATGAGTCTAATCCAGAGGGATTCATCCAATCCAACACAATTATTCTTGTTTATTATTGTGCACATTTTTCTGGTCAGCTCCTATCTGCCGGCTCGATGCCACTGAGTCCTAATTTGCACAGTGAGGAAAACAGGTCTTTGTTGCGTTCTGAATCATTTCCCTAGAGAAAAGTATCTGGGGGTTTTGGGGAATGGGGTCTTAAGTTTCTGCAAAGAAATCAAAAGTTAAATATCTAGAATGCTGCAAAAGGCTTGCTGAAAATATATCTTTCCCTCAGTTACCCAGCTAATTACAGTGATGGTCAGAGGTTTTGCCTTCTCTTGGATGTAGCTCAGTTGTGCCTTGTTCATTCATCCTGCCACCAACATCTTCCCTGATCTTGTTATGGTTTTGGGGTAAAGGTAATTTCATAAACCTTCACATGCATCTGAGATCTTCCTTGCATTCAGCCTAACAGTAGAAATTGACCCAAAATTCATTCCACGCTGACAAATACCCACGGGGCCCCAGCGGCAGAAAGGTCTACGTTATCTTGAGTGCTTCCCCAAAATCCATTGGCTGGGCCAGGGGTAAACCCTGGTTAGGGGGGTTAGGTAGCAATGCAGGTGTTCAGGAGGTCCATATTTTGTGACTAAATCATCCCTTGACAATACTGGAAATTTTTAAGTAGGATGGAGAAACATCACATCTTCTCTCCAGAATACAAGGCTGGGTGACTTCAAGCAAGCTGCCTCATTGATTTGTCCTGGGCAGCCAGAGTCCATCACATCCCCACTATGCTTATTTTTAGCCCTGGTGCTTTACACAAGAAATAACTTTTGATAGAGAAAGGAGTGCCTCTGGAAATTTCAGTGTGACACTAACAGCTGGTTATTATGCCAAGTAGGCAGTTCCCTTGGACTCATAAGCCACAGATAAAGATAAGCAGCCAACATGAGGAAAGGAGTGATTTACACATGGGTAATGAGATTGCAGGGTCTCATTCACTGGGAGAATAAATTGGTTGTTTTGTAGAGATGTGAGACTGAGACAAGCTGGCTTCAGCTTAGAATTTTCTTTTTGTCTCCCCATTCCTCTCCCCTCAAAGTGTCACGATCAATCCCATTTTTCAAAAGACCTGCAATGGGACTTGCATGGAGCAGCAGGACTGGGAATATCTGGAAATGCATTTTGGCATAAAAAGAATCCCCTAGGTATAATCTAGGGACTTCTAAAAACATCAGAATGACCAAATTCGTGGCCAAGGCTTTTGTGGTAGTCCAGTAGCTAAGCCATCTGACAAACACCAGCGTCACTCTGTACATCTTCCCTCCATATATCTTCCTTTCTCTACATGTATAAATATAAATATATTTGTGCATACATGTGTGTATGTATAGGAAAACACATATATACACATCCCTCCATATATCTTCTTAGACTTTGCATTCCACGTATGTCCATATTGTTGGATTTGGCATTACTTCCCAATACAGAGATATTTGGGTGTGCAGCGGTCCCCACTACTCCATCTCAAACTGGAAACAACAGTCGTCTCCAAGAAGACCCAGGCCCAGACAACCAAGAGAACATGATAACAGGGTACATGGTGGCAAATCTGGAAGAAGCCTGTTATAGGGTTATTACATTTCTGTAGAATAATTTAAGTTGGAAAGGCCCTCTGGAGGTCATCTGGTCCAACACCCTGCTCTAAGCAGGGCCAACTTTAACATCAGATCCATCCTCAAAGTGCGTTCAGGGCCACATTCTCTTGAGTTTTGAGTATCTCCGGGAATGAGAATTCTACAACCTCTGGGCCCTTGTTTTGTTTTCTGACCACTGTCACTGTAATTTTTTTATTTTTCTGGTATCTAATCAGAAATTTCTTGCAACTTAAATCGATTGTACCTCATCCTTCTGCTCCCCTTCAATTTTCAGTCTTTCTTCTTCATTTTGACAGGGATCTGTTAAGAATAGACATTGTCTGTTGAAAGGAGATTACATGAGAGGTTTTCAGCGCACCAGGACATCAATATCCAGTTCAAATAATTAGAGGGGTCTCATACATAGGGTGCTTAAAATGCTCTTATCATAATGCATATTAAGTCTGATCGGTAGAATTACTATTATTATTGTGTAATCATCTGCTTCCTCTGTGTCACAGTGAAGACACAAGAGGAACAGTCTGACACAGAGAAAGAGAGGAAAACAAGCTCAGGGGAGGAATTATTTAGGAAAAGCTTTAGATGGGAAGCAAGGGGGACAGAGAAGGTACCCCTGCTTTACAATCAAGCTCCCTGCTTTTAGCCATCAGAAAAAGATGCCACCCAAAATGAGTCCCTCAGGGACCCTCCCTGGGTTTGTCACTGCTCCAGAGCTTTACCTCTGTGAGCTCAAGTGCCTTGAAGGATCTCACTAGACTTCTACGGATTTTTTTCTTCATGGGGGCACTCAGATCTCAGGCCAATTAGTGTCTCAGTGTACTGAGGGTATCAGGAACAGAAGAGAGTCCTGGAGACTCAAGTCATTGCTGACTTTTGCACTTGAAGCACATTGTGATTACAAAAGCCAGCTTCACTTAGCATAGACCATCCTGTCTCTGGTTCCTCTCCTGCAAACACAAATATAAGAACCAGCCAGTCTCACAGGGTTAACAATTTTAGGTCAGCCAGCTTTTCTGAGTGTTGTCCCTTGAGTAAGGCCATTTCTCCTCATAGGCAAGTTTTCCAGACAGTATCCCGTCACTTCTTTTGACTCAAACCACACTAACCCTCTCTTGTGGTTGTTCCTGGCTGGCTAAATCCCCTTGTACAGGATGTTACAGCTCATGCTCATATCTGTACTATCTCTGCAGTTTCACACTCTTATCTATGTTGTTATTGGTTTCCTTGCCACTGCTGAGTCTGGTTTTCAGCTCCCTTTGACTTAATGCTATTGTTTTGCTCTTGGTACTGTCTATGCTTTTGCCCACAATTCTGTGTGGGGTGAGTTTCCAAAAATGCCTCTCAGGATATTGAAACAAAGAGTGTTGTCACTCCAGATATACAACGCAGACCTCAAAAACATAATCCCCTCATCTCCACATTGCCTTTGAGACGCCGAAGAAAGAGTTTGCTATGCTGACACATGCACCACCCCAGCTTTACATTAAAGCATTGCTGAGATGAATGGGGTGATCTGCCCCTCACCACACTTCTGTCGCAAGCCCTCTGCAAATTCTGGCATGGAGCTGGATGAATAATGGGAGTTTTGATTCACTGGCTGGGTTGAAAACTAAGAAAAAAGGCGAAGGAGGAGGGAGGAAAGAATTCAGCAGAGAAGATAAAAATGCTTTTTGACAATTACTTCTTTCTGAACTTTCCATTTTGGATCAATCTGAGAAATTTTATTTGACAAAAAACTCAGTATTTCATTTAATCCTGGAGTTATTTAGCCCTGCTGTTGATGCTTCAACTTCAAATTTAAAGTCACTTTATAACAGAGCATTCTATAAGGCAAAAGCTGAAAAGTTTTATTTTCAAATGTGAAAGCTACACAGCAGTTTGTTCTCAACCCCATGTGGTGTCTCTGTGGCCCTAAGACATTTTTATTCATGTGTGCATGGGTTTGTTTTTTTTTTTTTGCTCAGGGTGCCTGATACAGTGGGAAGGCTGTCCCACCATCTGCAAGAGCAATATGTTTATAGTGTGAACCTGTGGGTGGGTTTTTCATGACTTGCAAATAAAGCATGAGCTTGTGTGGGCACACAATTCCTGCCGAGACAGCACTGCAGGACTGTGCCAACTCTGTGCACTCAGCTGGCACTTTGCAAGACAGACAACGCATACAGAGCTGAGATGCAGAAACATGTTCCATGTCTCCTACACATGCAAATTATCTCCCAGAAAGTGGTCCACAGCAGCTTAAGATGTAAGTGGTGCACTTCATTACCGGTACCGACCAGACTCAGATGTGCACAGGTAGCCTGTGATGCATCATCAAGGCCATTCCCACTTGCACCAGTGCTGAACTGGCCTCTGGTGGATCAATGGAGATCCTATTCACTGGGAACTCAACCCTATGGGTCTCATGGGGAGCTCAGGGACCCAGACTTCCAATCCTGTTTTGGGTTCAGCTCAAACATGCATTAATTACCCCATTTCTCTAGTAATGCCAGCCCAGGAGACAAGAGGGATGCAGAAAACCACACTGAAATACAATTCTGCACTTCCCTGTGAGGGAGCCCTACATAGCCTCTCTTCATCATCCACATGACTCCAGTTATCTAATGTCCCATATCCCTATGTGACAACCTTATTGCACAATCCCAAAAAAGCAACAAAAATAAAAATAAAATTTAAAAAAAAAAAAAAAGAGCCAAATCTATTCTTTTCCCTGTCCATGAACCTTTTTCTGGTCAAGTGAACACTCTAATGAAAGTTCACTTGCCTGAATGCTGTTCACAGACTGGTGAGCAGTATAGGGTCTGGAGATGGTAGTCATGAATTTCACATGGATTTGCTGGTTTATAGACCAGAGTAAGTGGAAAATGCCAGGAAGCTTCCAATATGCTGTCTGCAGAGGACAGGAATATTTGGGAGGGATTTCTTCCACCAGCCGTGCAAATTGCATGAGCACATGCTGCAATGCCCTGGGTTCTGGAATACTTTCCTACCTCCTATGTCAATTCCTTCCACTCTGTTTGTCCCTCAAGCTTCATCCTTTTCTGCATTCATATCCCATTTCTTTTGCTTCTAGGTAAACCCTGGATCCCCAACAAAAAAAGCTATCCCAAGATTATTGCTCTCTAGGAAGAGAAATATCTGGTTACTGAAAAAAAAAAGTTCTATGCCCTCACACATTTCAACATCCCTTTGAGACAGCGCAGTCTGTTTTTTCATTTTTCAGAAGAGCTCAAAAGCATTTCTTAAACAGTTTAACACCCAAAAAAAATTCTCTCTCAATACTGATGGTTAAACTACTTCAGATAAACCAAAATATTCCACAGATTTCTTTTTGCTCTTTCATCCCTCAACTGCTTTTGTTTTATAGTCTCTGTAAAGAGAATTAACATCAAGATGAGGAAATGTATATCTTTCTTGTATTAGTTCAGAACTACTCGGCTTTGGAGCATACGATACTGCTGGGTGGGAAGGTGAACCCTGGGGAACTGGGATTGCTCAGCCTACAGTCCTCAGCACTTTTATATCAATGGGAGGAAAAGTACTTCCGAGGAAACTTGCCTGAATGATCTGAATGTGCTTTACAAGCTCTTCCAACACAGACAAGCAGCCATGTAGGCTGCGATAAACAGTATGTCACTTGTTGTGCCATACCTTTGGCACAACATCAAGAAAATTGTCAAGAAAGAATGAAGTTGAGATGCCCAGATGCAAGTCTGTAGGAGCTGAACTACCTTCCTCGTCCTGTCATGGCCCCTGTGGGTGACCCCTGCATCTCCTGGACCTTGGCTCCTCAGCAGTGAATGAGGCTCCTGAGCAGCCAGGCTCGGGAGAGGCAAGAGGTTAATGGTGCAAGAACCATCTCCAAATTGTTTATTGGGTACTTAGCACCGGTGAATCCAAATTCTGATAGATGCTGGCAAGTGGAAGAGAAACCAGGCTTAATCTCTTACAGAAAGCAACAAACTAGGCCTCCATTTTTTGAAGTTCCTTCAAAATGACCTTTACAGAGTAATGAACTTAATTTACCTCAGAAGGATGAGCTGTTTCTAGTGTGATTCAAAGCTACAACCACAGGGATTACTGCCAAGGCAACTGCATGCATGGGTAATACAGTAATTCCCTCCACAGCCTGCCTGTGAGCTAAGTCTATGTGAAGACGCTGAATGCCACCGAGGTGTGCAGCGTTGCGGACTAATAGCATATTTTATGATACCACTCACCTACTAAAGGTGCCAGGTCCAAGCAACGGAGAGAATTCAACAGGTCTCAGTGTGATGTTAAAAAATATAGCAGCTTTATTGAATGCATCCAGCTTGGGATCAGGGGTTAATGAAAGTCAGATGAAGATGCCAGACCTTTCACGTGCTGCTGGCTGGGAGGTGGCTTCTCAATCAAAATCCTAGGGAGTGTCACAAAACAGGGGGTTTTTGCAAGATGCAAAAAGCTGCAAGCAACTGCAAGTCCCACTGGTTTGCAAAAACAATTTGATCAGAAAATAAGGCTTGTGTTTCTTCCAGTCTCTAAACTGACCACAGAGAGTGCACTTAGTTAGAAGCCAGGATGATTCCTAACAGACGTTCATTTTTAATGATCTCATAGAGTACTATAAAAAATTGAGAAACAATTTTTATTATTATCATTATTATTACTTTAAGTATGGTGTCAAACTCTCCATGACTCTAAATCAGTGCAATTCTGGGAACTTTAGCTACAGAATTGACTCACAGATTTTAATAAGACTTGATACTCTTCCAAAAGATTTATTGTCATCAAACCCAATGTAATAGAGTCAGCGCAGAGATGACTGTGAAACTGGAAGGACAATGGCATACATGAGGTCAGATATGAAGATCTCATTATCCCATCTTGCTTTAAACCCTACAAATCTATAAGAGGATATTTGGAGGTTCTTATTATAGAGACATAACACTATTTCTTTCTTTATTCTCTGCCCAAACAACTCTTTTACAACAGGTGATAAACAAACAGCCTTCATTACCATGTGATTGCATTACCCTTTGGATCAAATCCAATTATATGAGCATCTTCCTTCTCCAAACATCTCTGATTAGTTTATATCCTCTGAAATTATTCATTTCCTCAACTAATGTCCTCTTCCCTGGTAAATAGTATCTATTTACATACATCTTCAGCCCCATTAGCCTTGCACAGGCCAGAAGACACTTGTCCACCACCCAGATTTAAGCAGATGCCAAGAGATTGCTCTCTGCAGCAAAGTGAAATGATTTTGTCATGATTCTCAATGTTTTGTATACCCAAATATCTTTCTAAACAGCTCCCTCTGTATACCTTTCTTTGTGGTTTTGCTAATGAGTGCATTTTTCTGTCCTTGCCGTGTTTATATCAAGCCTGTTCCATAGGGGAGATTTCCAAAAACCTGGAAACAGTTAAAGACCTAAATCCTTATGAAAGCCTGTAGAAATTATTGCTTACTTTGTACTGCTGAAATTTCTCCAGAAGAAGTTTTTACTGATGACATTCCCCCAGGTCCTCTTTCTCCTCACATACATCAACCTGCCAAGCTGCTTGCATGATCACCATCTACTTTTGTTTCCATCAGGACACACCAGGTTAGCTTAAACAGGTGAATCAAACCCAATCGAAGTTTAGTTTATTATCTCTTCTCAGCCAGGAACTGAACCTGGAAAATGCCCTGGGTCTGATCTCTATATGACAGAGGTTAAAGAGTCTTTGTTCCTCCATCTCATTTCGACTCAACCTCCCTCTAAGTCTGAAAGCTGCCCAGGTGTCATCACCAAGCAAACAACCAAAGTTGAGACACCAGGAGCCAAGTGTGTGTGGTTGGTGTGGATTTGTCCAGGATGGAAGAACCCCAGCAGGACATCCAGGTGTCCCTCAGCTGAGCTTTCAATGGATTTTTCTCTGAAGGAGGTCACCAGTCCGGCCAGAGGCATGACTCTGTTTCTCCCCTGTGGTGGGAAAAGCACACCAAGGTCAGAGGAGTACGACTGAGGATTGGATCAAGCCCAGTGTTCTGGTGGCACCTGAGTGAGCAATTGCCCATATATTAGCAATGCCCAGCATGGTTTATACACTGCCTGCAAAACCTTTACTATCACCCTGGGGCTACCC
Source organism: Morus bassanus (assembly GCA_031468815.1). Lineage (NCBI taxonomy): Eukaryota > Metazoa > Chordata > Aves > Suliformes > Sulidae > Morus > Morus bassanus. The sequence continues at coordinate 1,842,118 of CM062567.1, read as the reverse complement.
AGCCCCAAGCTCTACTGTCATAGCTGTCAACCTGTCATAGCTCCACATTCATTTACAAGTGCCTTCCTCTCTCCTGGCTGCAGCTATCACCAGAGGGAAAGGCCTTTTCTTGCAGATGTCCCACTTCTGTCTTGTCTTTCTAGATGTAAACCAGGGAGGTAGAAAATCCTCCCATAGCCTCCAGCCTTGAGCTGTAAAACAAACACACAATGCTCATTTTCTAAAGAAGCTCAGATTCAAAGCCCTGCAAGGGAAGTTTGGTGGACATCATGGCTGCACATGGAGCAACCTCTCCCCTGGGGTGCACAAGCATTGGAGACTCCAGAGACCTCTGGGGTAGTGTTGGAGGACTGTGGAAGGAGTCAAACCTGATGCAGATCTGGCCATATTGCCCTGGGGAACGATTGCCCAGAACAGCATTTTTGCATGTTCTGGGACAGTGCTAACTGGCCTGGGCCAAAACCATGCCAGGTCATGCCAATTGTGTAATATAGATGACAGTGGGACAATGCTCAGGACCCTGTTATGGCTTTGCTTCACCAGCATTAAATGCAGCCAAATCAGCCAGGAGTGCAATTTTGCCTGTGCTGACCAAAGCAGCAGGTTAGGAATCACAACATCTTCCCTTGTGTAACTTGCAGTCACTCTTTAAGGCAGTAAGTCTGATGTGTACAGCAAAGCACTGTGCAAACAGCTAATGGAAAGTGCTACGGAAGAGCAGAATAGCTTAAGGACTCATGCAGGAAGCTCAGTAATATCTCAGCTTATAACAGCCAGGAATAACACTCTTCTTTTTCCCCAAAGGGGGAAATTCTAATGCTCTTTCATTATAAAATATTAATTACATGGTTCTGTGTAGTTGGGGAATTTTCAGATAAAGAACAGAGAAAAATATTCGGAGCAAATGAAGAGCCGATTAATGGCTAAATTGTTTGTATCATTTAGCAAGCCCTGCTGAGCACCTGGGGGATGCTATTGCAAAGGAAGCCAGGGACTAGTCCTCACAGATTTAAGCAGACTATCTTTCCTTTGTCTAAACCTCATGCATTTTGCATTGCTCCGCAGGAGGAGAGATCACAGGTTCATGTCCCTAACTTCACCTTGCCTGACTGAACTTCTTCATCCGTCAGGAGGCAAAGGAAAAGAGGACTGTTTGTTAAGTATGGCCAGTCTCCCACTGAGATCCTGGGATTCATCCTGGGGTTGGATTCTCCCCCGCACACAAAGCCAGACAGGAGGAAGTCATCCTACCTTCCTTACATCCAGGGGGTAGGTGCCAGGCACTTCTGTCTTCTCCATCCCTCTCCATCATATCTCCATTTGTATACCGTATACATCAATGTTCTTATACCTATCAGCCCCAAGATAGCCCTTCTGCCTGAGCCATCTGTTCTCCTCATAGTTTGTTCTTCAAGGCATGAAAGTGCTCTCTTTTAATTGAATAATTGTTCTTTCTTTTTTCTGTCCTGAAGCCCCAGGCATAATCTGGATCCTTCATGTTCTCCCACACATGGTGTACTAGATTCTGTATGAACCCAAAGAAGAAAGACACCACTTCGCCCAGAGATGCTGAGCTCCAACAGCCTAACACATTGGTGACAATACAATGACTGCAAATAGGAACGTGGGTATTATAACCACCAGCCTCTCATTTTTCCACCCTAGTGATAAGCCCCTATCATAAGGACTCTTGGCTTTTTGCAAATATATGCATTTCTTCTCCTAGTAAATTACTCTTTCTCAGGCCCCTTTCATGGTGACAAATTGCATGAAGCCCCATAGGCACGTTCTCTTGTTTAATCAGAAGACTAAGTGGACGCAGACAGTTGGCCTGAACTCAAGTATAATGCCCGTCAGCAGTTGATGTGCGTCTTTCCTGACAGTCAGCTCTCCCTTTTTGACACATTGCCAGAGCCTGGTAAAGCAGCAGTGCTTCCTGAAAACGTTTGTTACACCCCCAGCAAGAAGCACCCTGAAGTGACAAGCATGAGTCGTTAGATGTAAGACCAGCAGCCAGAAATGAATGCCTCTTTCTCAGCGAAAAAGAGCATTGAAACAAAAGAGAATGAATAAAAATGAAAAGCAGGGATCTAATGTACTCACCGAGTAATTATAGTGACAAAAGCATGCACCAAGCTGAGAGCTTCCATGGAAGAAAAAGCTGAATACCGAGGAAAGCAGATTTCACGCCTATTTGCTGCAGATCTCGATTCTGCTCCATTTCCATGCAGGGTATGTAACCTTCCCAGAACTCCCCAGGTAAGAAGAAACCACGTACAAGCAAATCTCTTGCATTTCTCTAGAGCCCTGAGAAACCATTCAGATCCCCAAAATATGGGCTGGCTGGTTGCTTTCTGCACTCTACCTCCAGCCCAATGTCCACCCACAGCAGGGTATGAGGGCACGTAGACAGAGGGAACTGTGCAGGCACCGTTTGCAATTTCACCTCCAGATTCATCACCTCACTCAGATTGCCATTCTTCACTTGCAAATCTCACCTTCACGGATGAATTTCCTCTGCTTTGATGATGCTATATGCATCCACCTGGATATATGAGTTGCAATTTGGGAAGCATAGTGTTACTAATCCAGTGAATATAATCCCTTTCCTTTAAATCCCCCCTGGATGAATAATCATGGAACAGAAAAAAGATAAGAAGGTGAATGGATCTTTCTTTTGGTGTAGTTATAAAACAGAATTTCTGGCTATTAAATGTTCTACTACTACTTTTTTCTTTTGTTGCAAAATTCACTGCCTGTCTTTATACTAGCTTTCTTAAGGACAGCCTAAAATAACCTCAAAGGTGAAGAAGTTATATTAGTTGCTATCAGTTCCTCTTTGCCACTATTGTGTTATGTTGCTATGCACTGTGAAACACCAAATTTCACCCCAAAATTCCTGCCAGTTTTCAAAAAGCTGCCATGTCTCTAAAAAAGCCCTCATCATCTGAGCTTCCTACTAGCTCAAGTCAATTAAGCAATTAAGCCTTTTTTTTTTTTTTTTTGACAGGTATCCCATGTGTCAGATTATTCAAGAGAAGTGTCAGCCTTTATTTCGAATCAGTTTAACATTTCAAGAAAACTTCTGCAGCCAAACTGAAATTCACTCAGGTGTTTTACTTGTATGGAAAATAAGCTAGCTGACTTCATCTCAGGAAGAAGCCGTGGTGCTGGAGCACGTCCATGTGGACCAGGGCACATCATTACCTGATCAATTGCTAGAAAATGACATCATGCAGAGCTAGTGCTGGAATCTCTGCTGAGCTCCAGGGTGTTCATCTGCTGGGTTTCCCTTTCATCTGGGAGCAGTCCATAAGTTGCCCTTGGGGAGAGCCTTTCCACCAGCTTCAACAAGCAACGTGTCCAGCCTTGCCCAGTAGAGCCAGGCTCAGATGAAAAACCCCAGACATGTGTTTTGTGCCACGCAGAGAGCATCCAGGACAACTGTGGATGAATGTCCCTGCTTTCAGGATCTCCAGCTCTTGGACTTGCAGCGCTAGCCAGGGTGATGGGATGAGAAGTGGTGAAAAGCAGGGAGAGAGGAAGGGGCATCCCACAGTGGCCCAGGATACCCAATTAGCAAAAATACTGCTGTCCCACCAGTTCCTTAACCATACCAGAAATAATTTAGTTATGTGGAATGGGACAGACCAAGTTGATTCTTGGAGAGCTGAAGAAAGCAAGTGAGGTTTTGTCAAGGGAAGAAAGGAAGACAGAGGTGGTCGATGGGGCTGTGGCACAGCACGGCACCATGGAAGAGAGAACCATGATCAGAGGGAGGGAGCTTCAGGGGACTGAGAGACAATGACCATTAAATCTTTCTCCTTGGGACTCGGTGATTTTATTCATCCTACCAGGAAGGGAGCAGGAGAGCATCAGCTTTTGGGGTGGAGTGAGACACATCTAGCTGAGGACCATGAGAATTAGCTTAGAAAATATGACTTTGAAAGGATATTTGAAAAAAAGTCAAATGTCTGCATTCATAAAGTGCAAGAGAGCTTGGAAGAAAGGCAAGTGCAGAAACCAATTTGTTAGAGGGAAACCAATGTTAAAAGGTATCACTTGCTCTGATTTTGAAGCAAAGTCTCTGTTTCCATGTCTTTGCAAGAGATCAAGGGGTCTGTGCCCCACTACTCCATTTCCAGCCTGACATCTTAGCTCATCTGATGGCTAAAACAAAGATACTGACGTGACCTGAGATGCTTTGGCTGCAGGTTCAAGTGACATCCTGGCTAAAGTCCTACAGGCATAGTAATCCAGGAGAGGGCTTTATGGGTCAGTAGTCTCCTGAACCTTCAGAGTTTCATCCTCTAGAAACTCTGTGTCTCTGCCACAAATTACATCAGCGACATCACTTCAGATTTAATGGAGCCTCTCTGTGTAAGAAGCTTTCAGCTATAGAAGTACAGCTAAAGGGTGGCAACGCTGCTCTTGTACAAAACAAAACAAAACAAAACAAAACAAAACAAAAAAAAAACACTATATTTTATTAGACTCCAGTTGTATCTTCAGGGTAAAAACATACCTTGTGAAATTGAAGGGAACCTATTTGATGTAAAAATCTAGTGGAGGCAACTTATTGTAGCTTTTCCCTGAGGGTGCTGTGTCCAGCCTCAGGCAACTTCATCTCAGATACTGTAAAGTGAAAAGCAACCTGTGTCTCTCCTTCAGGGCTTCAGAGTAAGAAAGAAAACTTTGTTCAAAATATGTTGCCATTTCTGCAATAATCTCTAATTTCCAGCACTGCCCTTATTGTGATTGCCATATTTGGTGTATGCATAGCATTGTTTTGAAATGAGAGTGCTTTCTAATTCAGTTCGTTTATGTTTGCATGTGAATGCAGACTAAGAAAATTCACAAATGAGACATGCCATATCTGTTCTAGGAAAGAATGCACATGCAAAAATTTTTATGATGGAGAAAAGAGACTTTCAGATTGATTAAAAGCAATCCTTAATATACAAAACAGTCTCATTTAAGAATGAGCTCCTTTCAGGCAATTAGCCCCACAAAAACATTAAAAAAAAAAAAAAAGAAAAACACTCTTGCATTCACCACTCATTTAATTGGGAGCTTTTTTTAAATGCAAGCTGTTTTGCTGCTATGCATTCTAGATCTAAGACTTCTGATTATCTGCAATTACATACAATTACTTGATTAGATGTGAGGCGGACCTAGCCTTTTACTGGAATCACAGCTCTCATGATTCACACGGTTAAAATGAGTATTGCAAGTTAAACAGCATTAATCACTTCAGACTAGATACTCAGAGCAGGAAAAATTGACCAAGTTACTTTGACTTTGGTAAAGCTGCACTGGTTTATACTGGGCTGAGAATCCAGTACCAGTATGATAGCATAATTTAAAATTGTGTGATACTTAACAAATCAGAGGCTCTTTGGACTTCTCTGTTTAGCCTTTGCCTCCCTTGAGTTTGTCTCTGTTGTGGTTTAACCCAGCTGCCAACTCAGCCCCACCCAGCCGCTCACTCGCCCCCACCCCCCACCCCCCCCACCCCAGTGGGATGAGGGAGAGAATCAGAAGGGTAACAGTGAGAAAACTTGTGAGTTGAGATAAAGACAGTTTAGCAGGTAAAGCAGAAGCCGCTCACGCAAGCAAAGCAAAACAAGGAATTCATTCACTCCTTCCCACGGGCAGGCAGGTGTTCAGCCATCCCCAGGAAAGCAGGGCTCCATCACGCGTAACGGTGACTTGGGAACACAAAGTGTGATCACTCTGAACATGCCCCCTTCCTCCTTCTCCCCCCAGTTTTATATGCTGAGCATGACGCCATATGGTGTGGGATATCCCTTGAGTCAGTTGGGGTCAGCTGTCCCAGCTGTGTCTCCTCCAGCTTCTTGTGCTCACTGGTGGGATGGAGTGAGAATCAGAAAAGGCCTTGACTCTGTGTAAGCCCTGCTCAGCAGTAACTAAAACATCCCTGTGTTATCAACACTGTTCCCAGCACAAATCCCAAACATAACCCCATACTAGCTATTACAGAGAAAATTAACTCTGTCCCAGACTTATTGTTTATTATCAGAATAATATAATTAAGATTATTGGATTACCAGATAAAGTCCTCTTTTGCAATGAGCTGTAATAGCTAAACCATCTGTCTGTTAGTATTAAATAAGTGTGCTGAGTCATTAATCTGCATTTGAGCATCCAGGCCATTACAGAGACATTACAAGATCTCCTTTAACCTTTCCACTGATTTAAGATTTGTTGTTCTTTAGTCATGGTGCTCATAAGACAAAAAAAGCCTTCCCTGAGGCCAGAGAGAGAAGCCCAGGTGATGGGAGTATAAACAGCACATTTCCATGACTAAACCTCACCCATCCATTGCTGGAGACACCCCAGGTTGTGGTGGCACCCACACCAGTTTGGTGTGGTGGCACCCACACAAAGTGGTGTCTCATTTACCCCATGAATTCCACTGCACTTGCTGTCTAAACATCTCCAGAGAGTAATTCAGGGTAGGAACCTAGCATTCATGTTCTGGTTTGTCTCATGAAGAGTCCTACCTGTCTGTCCAGGTGTCATTCTGCTGAGAGAGGAGTCCAGCCTGGACTGGAGGAATAAATGGGCATTTCTACAGCCATGTCATTATCATCTCACCAGCTACTGAAAGGCAGCCACCTCTGGAGGGGGAAAAATACAACTAGTTCAATCATCCACAACCAATTCACTCAGGGCTTTGGGTGGGGGATCAAAATGAAGTGAGAAGCTGTGAAATACTGACGAAAAATGTAAGAGGAAATTGTACTCAGGGGGAAATATAACTCTTGCTTTCAGATGGACTTGCTGGAATAAATGAGCCGGGAAAATTTAGCCTTCCCTGTACCTTGTTTATACTAATGAGGTACTCAAACTCTTTCTGTTTGTGTTTTAGGGATGTCTTTTTTGAAGTCAGTTTCTGGAGGCCTTTTACCATGGGGTTCCTGAGTTCTTTAGCTCTTTGCTAGTGTTTATGCTTGTCTTAGTCAAAGGGACTTCTCAATCTCCTACACATTGTTTTCCCACAGAAAGGAAAGAAAGGACCAACCAGCCTACAAGGTCCAGTCCCTCCTGCCACAAGCAAAAGCACCCACCATCCTTTCCAAAACTGATTGAACTCCATGTGACAAGTGGCCACGATCTGTCCTTGGTTGCTTCTCACTGAACCTGTTCCAAAACATCCATTTTCTACCTTTTTTAGACCTTCTAATTTCCCCTCTGAATTGAGCTGTGCCTAGTTTATCTTCACTTGCTTTTGTTTTGACGTTGTCCTCGAGCTTAAATAACTCTTCTTTCTCACTGACCTTTGTATTGAAAACCACAGCAGATATATCCCCACTCTGCGCTGGTTTTGCTACTCAAAACTGATGTCTTCTGCAGTTTTGACCTTTCCTCTTTTGCCAGATTGTATATTGTCAATTCTGTGCACCATTCCCACTTCAAAGGCATCTTCCTTGACCACAGAAGACAACGAGGACAAGTCACAGAAGTCCCAAACACTTCCTTCTCATACAAGACATGTCTTCAACAGAAGGATGCAGTCCACCAATTACTAGATTATGTGGATTGCCTCGGAACCTCTGAGGATCCAGGGGCCCCACACAGAAAACAAGCATACTCAAGATCTATCAAGCTGTATTTTAATTTAAGCAGGCAAGATCTTCTCAGCTCCTTCCAAATTGGATCACACCACACTTCATTCCTCCCTCCTGGGCAGCTCTGGCTCTCTCCCTTTTTCTTTCTCTCTCCTTTGCCTCACATTCTCTGCAGAAGGGAAGAAACATCTGCTCCTCCCCTGTTTACAGCTTCAGCGACACTCTGCTTCATGCTTTTCTCTTGGCCAAACCTACACCACACCATAAAAAAAAAAGAAAAATACGGTAAAGCATGTTTTTCTAAACAGGATAAAAAGTACAAATCCTGTCCTTGGAGACACACAAGCACATAAAAACACTAAAGAAGGTCAGTTGTTAATCCCGTAATTACCCATCCTGATCCTTAAGAGCATCATTGTCTTCGAATTCACCAGGGATGGGAGCTGTGGCTGGGGAGATGTTAGCATGAGTTGGAAGTCAGCTGTGAGGAATTAAAAGGCAGCAGAGGCAAGAAGATCTAATAAGCTTTCCCACAGAGGTCTTGTGGTTTTAGGCACTGGGCCCCAATTCAGCTCAGCACATGCTGTGCTCAGCACGTGCTTTGCTGCAAAGCAGAGGAGTTTGGGACATTTAACTGAACGTATCATGATTTCTGCAAGCACTTTGCAGACATGCCATCTCTGACACTTTGTGTATGACACTCCCAGACCTGTCTTTTGCCTCTCTCCCATTTCACAGCCAGATCATTGCTTCAGATATAGACAACAAGCTCTACGTCCTCTCTTAGTCCACAACGCAGCTGGCCAGTTTGGTGTGGGATAACCAAGCCCTCATACCGGCAGCAAGGGGTCCAGGTCATGGTGAGGAGCTGTCACCAAGTGAGAGCTGTGGTAGAGAGGAGCAGATATGCACAGCAACTCCATGGTCTGAAACATCAGGGAGAGTCCTTGGTCAAGCCCATAGCGGTCAGGGAGCTTTTCCACATCTTCTTTCAGGTGCTGCCTAGACCTGCTGGTACCAAAAGACCATCTCCATTGAACTGCAAAACCAAGGATGTGCCCTGAATCTTTTGCCCCAACATCCACTGGCAGATATTACTCATAGGTCCGAATCAGAGTCCAAATGTACAACCTATCTTCCCTCAGCTATGCTGAAGTGCCCACCCATGGATATCCAAAAGGCCGCAGCAACTTACCTTGGGCTCCCTCGAGATTTGAGGGGGCACGCCTGTTTAAGTGAGGTCCAGAGAAGAATTTGCAGTAGTAAAAAGTCCCCATTCGTCAGGGTGCAGGGATTTGTCCGTGCTAGGACTTCCTCCAAGGCACTCTTTTAAAACTGCTTACCCTGCAGGAAGCAAATACTTTTTAGCAGTCCTTTCTTTCTCCTGGCTCATTTTCCTTCACAATTTCTCTTGCATGAACAACTAACTGGAACAAATTAATAGACCTTTTTTTTTTATAAGGCAACAAGGGACCATTAGATCATTTGAGATTGATTTCCCATATAACACAGTGTCACAATACAGGGCTGTCCTTCAGCAATCAGTTGGCTCCCTCCTATCCATTTCTCATCAGAGGGGCACTGCTTAATGCTTCCTGGGAGAACTTCTTTCTTTTTCCTAGTATTTGACATATCTAATCTCTTTGGTAATCCTTGCAGATGACTCTGAAACAGACTACTCTGCTTCCCAAACTTGTTTGTGCTTCTGGAGCCCCAAAGGTTGTTTCTGTAGTGCTGAGGACTTGGCAGCTCTGTGAAAGAGAGGTGCAGTTCAGATTCGCTGAATTTGGTGCATGTGCTGGGCAAGCACAGGATGGAAACAAGAAGTTTTACGTGGGCAAAGTAGAAGGCTGTGTTCCTGGTCACAAAAAGGGAGACACGCAAGAGAAAAAAAGGGCTGAAATCCAAAGAACTCAGCCTAAAACTGTTCCTGTCATTAATTTAATGTTCCAGCTGCTGCTTTCAGCAGCTTTCAGGCCTGGGAAGATAAGGACAACGTTCAGCAGTCTCTCACCACCATTCATAACAGGGATCACATCGCTGACCTTGGCATCTAACTTGGCATTGGCTGCAGCTGAACTAACCAGCCCCTGTGCTGAGTTTAACAGCCTTGGTTCCTTAGTTTAGTCCTAGCCACATCTTGTTATTAGATCACTTTTTATACCCTAATAATACTGTGTTGGGAATGCAGTGGGATGTGCCTTGTTTCCCACAGGAATTGGAATTTGTGGATGAGCAGCTACAGAGGGGTCACTCAGTAGATCAACATCCATACTCATCCTCACCACTATACACAAGCCAAAGGGGCTCTAGCAGTTGTCAAAATCCTTCTGGTTCAGCTGTGCTGCTTTTACAAGAGCATCTTTAGTGCATTGCAGAGTTATGTCTTGGCCATTAAATGCTTTCCAAGTTTCACAAACTTTTAGTTTGTGTCCACATTGTAAACCCACTCCTTGTGCATAGCTGTCCCAGAGAACTCAAAAGATCAGTGACCAGGTTCCCAGGAAGACTGCCAAGCAGCCTTCCTCCCTGCTGCACATCCACTGCCTTTTTATTGGACATAGGGACCACTGTAAGCAAGCACAATAAAGCAGATTCTGAACCTGCTGGCCCGAAGACCCTCCACAAATATCTTGTAAGGGTACTACAGTGCAAAACCTCCGTTTGGAAATCAAACCAATGGGAGAGGCAGTTGGATGGTGTAGTTGGAACAGGGTTTGTGGGGTCTTTCTCTAAACCCATGCTGAGCATAATGTGAAAGTCCAGTTTTCTATGGACTTTCAAACACAAAGTGCTGCTCCAGTGTAAAAGAGAAAGGATGGGTTTGTGGTCAAAGCACTGGCCTGAGGTGAGAATCATAGAATCATAGAATGTCCTGAGTTGGAAGGGACCCACAAGGATCATGTAGGACACAGCTGTATAGATTATAGAGCAAGAAGATGTCTGGTCTTACGTCCTGCATAACGCTGTCTGCTACAGACCCAAATTCTGTATATGGCTTTTTCCAAAACACATTTGCAAAACCTATCTTGCTTAAAAAAAACCCAGTGTTTAGGGACAGAGGCTCTGTCACAAGCCTCGGTAAACTAACTGAATAGTTAAATGCACTTATGTTGAAATCTGCTCCTTCTTCCTAGCCAGGAATGTCTTCCAGCAAAGGGAAGAAACAAAAGTCCCTGTGTTGGTAGTCACACTGAGGGGCTATTCTCAGTCCTTCCCCAGTCTCGCCAGGTGGTTTAAGTGATCTAGGACAGGTTACCTGATCCCTGTGTGCTTCAGCTGTCCCACCTGCAAAGTCCTCACTCACTGACCTGCCTCATCTTGTTGTTACTCCCTTTTTGCACTTTCCCACATAGAAACTGCCTCCCCTCAGCCCAGACCTTTCCCAGTTTCCGCTCCTTTCTGGTCAGGAGTGATGCCTCATAGCAGTGAAGTGAGTCCTTCTCCATGTTGTTGGCTCTTGGCATCAGTTTGGGTGCCAAGCATCATTGTTCCCTAGCCACCTGCCAAGAAAGGGATCTGTAGAGGGATAAACTGAGTCCCATGCATCAAAGGCAAGTCCCTGACTCCCACCTCCCATGCCACAGCAGATTCCAAAGAGGCCATTCTCCTGCAATAAGCGGGTGTTGGAGCTTGTGCCCACGATGTCCAGACTTGGGCTAAACTGGACTCCTCTCACCCAGATTGCTCTATGCTTCCTGTTCCTGCCGCTCCTCCAGCCCCATGCACCGATGCACCATGTCAGGATAGACCCTTCTGAGTTATTCCCAGTTTAGGGGACTCGGGGCTGGGTCCACCCATCCTCAGGATGAGGGCCAGGTTTAGGCAGCCCTGTGCAGCCCTTGGCCATACGCCCAGCGGTGACAAACTTGGCAGGGTTAGACACCTCCTACTCCCCCAATGGCACCCTGACAAGTGCTTCTGCACACAGCTTGTGCAAGCAAAACAAATCCTGCTACTTAGCTTTTAAGGGTGGGATTTTTGCAGGAGCAAATTAGACCCTTTTCCAATCATACCCTTTTTAAGACATGCTTCTAGGTCTAGCAGGCACGCAGACATACATGCACACATATGTGCTTGCAAACACATATCTGTAAATAGTGCGTACATGTACATATATAGGTCCACACACGTCTCACACTGAAACCCTCCTGTCAGGTCCCCTTCTGAAAGCTTATTTGGTTATTTCAAAGTCTGGATGCCCCCTTCTCATAAAAAAACCCTGCGATAACAAACCAGGAGTGGGGATGTGACTTCATCTCCCTCCACTTTTGAGCTGTTTGCAGTGAACTATGTTTGTTTGTTTGTTTGTTTGTTTTACTATCTTGAGTGCACGTTAGGGCTGTTTTTTCAGAGGGTGGGATTTCAACAGATCCTCCTTTAAAACCAGACCATTAGTTCCCTCCCAACTTCCCACCCCCCAGCCTCCCCAGCAGAATATAAATATATAAATAAATACAAAATATAAACAAATATGCTTGTTATTCTGGTTTAAACTCTTGAGGGATCTGTTAAATTCCTCACGCGCAGTGCAAGCAGCAGCCTGATTAATGCTGCGCACACATTCACCTCAGGGGTTTTCCTCTTGCGGTCATCATGATGTCACATGTGGGTTTTGATGCATGCTCACGAAGAATAAGGGGGCAAAGGGGTGTGTGCGTGGGGCTGTGGGTGAAGAAGAGAGCGCAAAAATAACCCATGTTCACCTGTGGCGCAATAAAAAGGCTGAGGCACAGTCAGAAAATCCCTTTTTAGAGGCTTGGCGTGGGCAGCAGAGAGAAGCCCCCAAAGGTCTGATCCAGTCCTTGCTACCAGCAAAGCAAAAGTCGCCCTTTGAATTCAGTGAACTCCAAAGCAAGCTCTCAGGACATGGTCCACAGGCCAGAAAAAGTGGGAAGCAACTTGGAAGAACTAAAAAAAAGAGGGGGTAAAGAAAAAAACCAAAACCCCAATCACCAGCTTGAAGCTTGTTTATATGCAATACCTTAGTGCCCCCAGATCATTGCCTCTGGGCTCAGTCCTTCCCTGGTCACACTGAACATGCCTGGATGTCAATACACACAGACCCTGTCCCCTCTGCCTTAACCCCCAACCCATGTTGTGTCTACCTGCATCCTCATCCATGCCCATCCTCAGTGGTCCCCCACCTACGGCTTGGCCAAGTGAGGACCAGAACACGGCCATGTCCTCAGATGAGCACTAGAAAATGTCTTGCAGGTGCAGAACAACTCCTCTTCCCCTGCTACCCCTCTCTCCAAGGGACTTTCTCATAACCTGCACCCCCTCTGTACATTTTTTGTTCCCTTCAAGAGAGAAAATACCTTCCCTCCTCCAGCTTTGAGAATCATTCAAGTGTCAGTTTAGATCTTCTTTGGGAAGTGAAGCATCAGAGTTCAGACTCCTGTTGGAAAAGGGGCTGAGCAATACCGGAAAAGTCAGGAACGAAAATAATTCTGCAAGGATTTGGATGAATTCCTGTGAATTTCTTTCTTATCTGCATAACAAATCAATTCCCACAGGCATGACTGTTCTCCCAAAACACCTAGCACCATGGGGTTGTGCCTTCTGGAAACAAGCAGTAAATTACCTCAACATCCAACTTCACATTTCCTCAGTCCATGGAAGAGAGGCTGCCAAGGAAAACTAAGGTACGGTGGTGCAGTCTGACAGATGCTGTTTGCCCCCTGGGCTGAGCATGGGGTGTCATGGTGGGCTCCAGTCCATCAGAGATCCTTCTGCTGCCAAAAACACGGTCCTGGTACCTCTACCTTTTCTCCATCCACTGCCGTGTGCTCCCAGCCTCTCGGTTGCTTCAGCTCTGGCATTTGCGGTAGCCTTATGTTGTATCACGTCAGTTGCTGGTCTGAAAGAAAGGTAAGTGGAAGGAAAAAACCCTCAGCAGAGCTAATTGCTGAAGTGATTCACCCACTGATTTGCCCAAATCTTCCAGAAACAGGGACAAGAACAGTGCCTGGGGAGGACAAGTCCAGGTCTTTTGGTATAAGCCTGCCAGTGGGCCACCTTCAGACTGCATCATTCAACTAACACCTGCATCTTTGTCCTCGGACAATAGGGCGGCACCTTCTGTGCACAGCCAATTTGAAGTGATATGATTTATCATTAGTGACCGGAGCAGTGGAAGGAGAAGGGATGGGACCTGGTCATGTGCTGGTTGTTAAGTGGGTAAATATCTTCTGTCCAAAAGGGCAATGAACACCTGGGGCAGCAGCCCCAGTGTGAGGCAGAAGTCCTGACTGCCCAAAGGCACCTAACAGAGGATCCTCAAAGGCTGGTCTTGCCCAGGCTGGGACCAGGGCATACTCTCCTCTTCCCTTCTTCAGTTAAGAAGGAGCTGGCTCTTCCCAGGCCATCCCCACACAGGCCCTAGTTCCTAAAATGGAGGTTACTCTGAGGACAAAGCCCACCTGAGGTCTACATTTCAGCTAATGAGATATTGAGCCTTTGGAAAGTGTATTCAAGAACCAAAATAAGGCTCTGTCTACTCTGCGAGGAAAAAGTGGATTCAAACATCCACCAAGCCCCATAACCATGCCAGCCCCACTGCAGCTCAGGTTCAAACTGTGTCCCATTGAGAAGGAGCCCAAAGCTCAAGGCTTGAGAAGGGCTCCAGCTGCCCTGTGCAGATGGCATGGCAAAGAGCAGAGCCTCTCTCTACCATGCTCCCTCTTACAGGAGGGACACAGCAGAAGCCATGGTCTCCTTCTTCCCCTGGAAGGAAGATGGGAAGACAACTTCTTCCCAGCCTTAGACATCTTGACTTTCTCGGCCACCATCCCAGAAAGCCCCCTTCCCGGCAACAGTCTCTGCCCACCAAGGAGTGCCAGGATAATGATTAATCAATCACCACACTTCATGACTGTGAATGGTGTGAATCCTGTGAGTTTGCAGCTCTTTGCTTACATTTCCTTATGATCCTCGAATTCAAGATCATCCATGAGTCTCTGGGAAAGAAACAAAACACCTAAACAATCTCCCCTCAGACAGGGTAGCCCCCTTTCTTGATGGTTTTCCATTCATTCCCTTTTTAACTGCCTTCTGCCTCATGATCCTGAGTATCCAGTAACTGAGGAAGATGGATGAAGATTTACCTGCACCTCTACTGCTCCTCCACCACCCATCCCCTCTGAAAAAGCCCCTTGTCCCACATTAACTGCCCTGTGCTGAGTAGCGCGAGCTGATGGGGAAAGCCAGAGCAGACAGTACTCAGTGCTCACAGGGTGACATGCACTGGTGCAGCAGGAGGTAGATGTGGGCTCCTGACCCAGACAGGCAGCAGTTCAGCCAGGTTAATTTCTCTATAAACACTTCTGTTTATGCAGTGATTTCACCTAAAAGGCCCAATTTTATAGGTATGTTTGTGGATTGGTAATTATATCTATGTAAAATCTATTGAAAGAAGTGTAGTGTTTTTCTCCTCAAAAAAAATAAAATTAGATGAAGTGACCTTCAGTGCTGTCCAGGATCTAATTGCAACGGCCTTGCTGTGTCCCCAGCTCTGCTCAGACAGCCTCGCCTGCAGCAGAGCAGAGCCATTCAGGGCTTTCAGCCCATCTCAGTTGCCGTCTCAGATCTGCTTCTGCCTTACGGCAGGCAGCACACCTCTCCTTGGTGTGGTAACCTGGAGCTCCATCCACCCTTGAGACAACCTGGGGTCTGCCACAGCCAAGGGAGAATGCCCCCACCCTAGTCCAAGGTTCATGGTCATATGCCCCAACTTTCTCAATGCAGAATAATTTCAGGAATACAAACAGGTCAGTTGTCTCCTCTTGGACCTTTTGTTTCAGCTTCTCTGCACACTCAGGTTGGTGCCTCAGGCCCAATTTTAGAAGGAAATCTGAGCTGGATCCTCTCCAAGTAATTTCTAACCTGGGAGTCTCATGCTGGACCACCTCCCTAGGACTATTCATTGTGTTTACTGGTAGCAGCCCATGTTTTAAACATCGAGGAGGAAAGAAAAGAAAAATGACCAAATGACAACGGAAGTTAGTCTTTAAAATCTATCTGCAGGGTGGAGCTGTGGAAACTAGAGATGGATAAATCATTTTACTACAGTGAAATCATGCAACCAATAAGACAAGGAGTAACTTACCCAAGGAAGCTGCTGGAGCAGAATTGACAGTCTGAAGTAGGGTGTGTACTGATGGAAAGTACTGCAGAATGTGTGTGCCTCACATCATTAGCCCTCCAGTCCCCCTAGAATGGAAGCCTAAAGATGAATCTTTGCCCCCAGAGTCAGTGAACTGCAATATTAACTGAATTTAGGTGTTTACTCACACCAGTTCTGAGTGGCTGGCAGTGCTTCCAGACTGGTCCAGCATGAAGAACAGCTTAGTCCTAAAGGCTGCTGCATTGCCTTTTGAAGCTCCCCAGATGGAAATATCTGTGTGCACAGTTAAGTGCATCACTTATCACTTTTGAGACCTGCAGGACTTTCTGTGCAAGCTCTGAGCAAGTACCTGGTGAATGCCTGGTTGGTTAAGCCAATGCTTCTCCAAAGAAGAGACTATATCTGAAGAGAAAAAGAGGACACAGCAAAGAAAATCAATATGCAGGGTAATCTTACCTCTTCTGCAGCCTGGGAGCACCATCAGGAGAGCGCAAATGGCTTTCTAGGCAGAAAAATGCCCTTCCACTTGTTTCTGAGGGGTTTTCTTCCTAATTGTTTGCCAAGAAAAGCACTTTTCCAATGGAGAAGACAGGGCTCACCTGGTCAAATGTAGACATCTCTATGAGACCTGGTTGCCTTGCGCTCCCCATTTCTACTGAAATGATGTTTACTCAGCCATGGCTGTGATTCATCTGCCCCAAAGAAGATATTGAAAACAGGTCAAATGTATGGTGTCCTAAGAGTTTCTGTATTTCTTTATTGCCTATAGAAGGAGTCCAGGTTGACAAGCTCCGCTGGAAATGTCTAGACTGAGATGAGATCAAACTGATCCCCAGCCATCAAGTTCCACCAACACTTTGGCTTACGTGGGCTGTGTCCCCGAGGCAGCTGGAGGGCACAGCAGATCTGCTGAGGTCTTTGCAGCCTCACACCTTTGAAAGCCTTTGTTCTGTGCCAACTGAAGAACCTTCCACTCCAGGTTTGCAGGTGAGTTCAGACTGATCAAAACTCATTCCCTTGGAGCAGCTTTTGAAGAGAAGCAAACTGCCAGCATCCAGTCCTTTGCCTATCAAATGGCAAGGTATCCAGCAGATAAAAGGACTCTTTTTTTATTGTTCCAAGGCACACCAAATAAACCTGGTGAGATGATCACCTCCTGACCTCTGGAGGTTGTTCCTGCAAGCAAGAGCCTTTTTAAGGCTGGAGGATTTTTGCTAGTGGTGTTGGAAGGGAGGATTTGAACACTGACCTAGCAGAAAAAGAGCCATTATTATTCCCACATATCCTTCAATGCTATATAAAGTTTATAGTTTTAAAGCTGGAACCCAGGGAGGCTGAAGGCTAAACGTGCCTCTTCTCAGTAGACACAAACTGAAGAAAAGAGAGGAAAACCTGAGGTGGAAAGAAGGAATTGCCACAGTTTTGTGAAACTGAGCTTTTTTTTTTTTTTCTCTCGTCTTACTAAATTTGGTGTGAAGTGAAATAGAATTACTTGGCTCTACTGCTGTTCCGGCCAGTTTATTTATTTTTTTAAACCTAATATGAAACCCAAGTCCAATTATAACCTCCTTCCCTGCGCTCTCCCCCCAGCCTCCACCCAGAATAAATCACAGTCCTGGTCTTTAACAAGAATGTGAAACCACAACTCTGTTCCCCTAAACTGAAAAAACAAAACAAAACAAAACAAAAATTAAAAAGCTGACATGAGCCAATTGGGCAGGGGGAAAAATACTGACAAAATTAGCACAAATGGTACCAATTACCACCTCCAGCCTTTGCCAACCACTAAATCATCCATAGAAACCAACTTCACACCTCATCTTGCTGCTGGGGATGTAAATGCAAGTCCAGCGTGCTAGCTGGAGTCCCAGCAACTCCAATTTTCCCCTTTCCAGGTCTAGCAAGTGATCTGCACGTCTGCTCGCTGGGAAGCAACAATCTCTCCCCTTCCAGCACACTCCAGAAAAGTGCTGATCCTCTCCTACAGCATCATTAACACTTCACCTTGGATCCTGAAAACCTTTCCATGCAAGTGCTGGTGAGCCTGTGTACACATGAGGTGCTCCACATCTGTGAAGGGACTAAAGGAAATCAAACGCCCAGTGAATGGACCGAAATATAGCTGTGTGAAAGCATGAAGGACACAGGCCAAGGAGGTTTTTAATAGACTTTTAGTGAACTGAACTTCCACTGAGCTTGGCAGGGTGCAAATACAGATCAGAAGGACGGGCTCTGCAAAAGGCAAATGCATCAAAGAAACTACAAGAAGTTATCAGTCAGCATCAAAAGCAGTTTTTAGCCTCATATGCCAGAAACCCAGCTGCTGTCTGTCTGCTGGATCGAGGCAAAGGAGAATTTTGAGGATTATTTTGATGAAACGGGTGCGAAACACTTGCAGGGCAAGGAATTCAGGCACAGAGCAAACCTGCAGAGAGAATCAAAGAAATCTACAGTTACCAAATATCTTCGGTTACCAAAGGTGAGCTGTTCCACAGTATCTGCGTAAGCAGTGATATCCCCCTTTAGCAGACACAAAGCAATTCAGTGCACATCCTTTTTCACAGAAGGAGTGAGAAATTACCCCATCTTCTCCGTACATGCCAGGAGAAGGGATCATCCATGATGGAGGTCATTTCAAAGCAGCAGATGTGTGGAAACTTTTTAAGCCCAAGGTAAAGCGTGTCTGGAGCAACACCCATACACATAGTATTCTATCACATTAGGAGCAATGTTCTCAGACACCATCCTGGGAATTCCCTTCTGACTGTTAATGTTGTGTGGAAGATCCTCAGGTCAAAAATCAGAGGGAAAGCATAAAGTCATGAAGATATGGTATAAAGCCAAGGATCAACAAGATAGGGTTAATGGAGCATGAGAGAAAAATGATACTGGAAAACCAGCTATCTGACCAGCTAGGCACTTTCCAGCTTAGAGCTGAACCAAGCCAAGATGTTTTCTTGCATGCATTTCTACAGAAGCTGTCCTGTTTTTTTCTTCTCCCACGTCTTTCAAGTGACACATGAAAAATGGAGAGCCTGACCACAGTGGAAATCTCCTGGCATTATTTTTTTTTTGTAGAAGAGGTGTTAACCCCACTCTCCTGGCCAAGTTCCAGTTTGAGCAACTTCATTCATCCTGTTAAAATCCCCCATCCATTTCATGGGAATAAGGTGTCCTCCCAGGGCTGTAGATAACTCACCACTTGGAGAGCTGCCCTCACACTCAGTTGCTCTGTAGCACCTACTGATGCTGTGTTATCTAAATTTTGCAAAGTTGGCCATAGGTCTCTTCTGTAGCTGGGAGCTAGAGACTGAGCATTGGGTTTATTGTAACTAACTCAAACTTTCTAAAAGAGAGGCTCATGGGCTGAGATTCAGTTCACCATTTCAGATCTCTCAGCTTAGAGACTGCATGGACATGCCTACAGGTGTTACATTACCCGAGGGAGTCTCAAATGGCACTGAGAAACTGTGTTTTGGCAGCTGAATTACAGCCTGATAATCTAAATTCCTTTTCCAGTCGATGAAAAGCAAAGGTACAATACAGTTCATCCAGGCAGAAGTGTCTCATGCGTTGGTCCTCTCTATCTGCCAGGATACAGGACCCTAAAGCATCTCGGATGACATTAGCCATCAATGCTTAGGAGCTGAATCATTAATTGTCACTAATATCACTGATATTGTCACTAATTTTCACTTATATCCTATGCACAAGTAGACGCTTTTGCTGCTGCCATCTAAAATCGGCTCTTTGCAACTGGAGATTAATCCCACCTGGGTCAAAGCCAGACCTTTAGGCTTCCTGCAGAGTCAGCAAAGACGGAGAGGTACTTCCAGGAGGTGTTTTGTGCACCACTTAAGGTTCCAAGTCAGATGTATTGGCTGAAACCACCTTTGTGGGCGTTTAAGCTAAGCTGGCTGACTGCACTGAAGGTGTGAGGAGCAATCACGTGGCCCACAAATGCTGCTCAGCTCTGAGGCAGCAACCATGAGGAGATGCAGCCAGGCAGCGAGCTATTCTTGCTGGACTGACAAGAGGATATCTGACCATGTCCTAATATACAAGGGCTACATAATATCCCTCACCCTTATCCTGGAGAAAAATTGCAAGATTTTGTTTTCTGTTGTTGGCTCAAAGAGGAAAGAAAAAGTCAACAATTCACTGCGAGAAGGGGAATATGCAGGAAGTATTCCACTGCATTAATGCGCAGAGGTTTGGTTTAACTGCTGTTTCAAAGCAGATATAGCTTTTATAGGACAAAACACCCAAAACAAGGTGGAAATGGAAGATTTTCAGCTTTAGCAGACTGAAACTTTCCATGCATTGCCAACACATCCTCCTCGAGCACGAGAAACCCATTTGCGGTGGCAAAACCTTTCAGTGATGGGCCACATAACTCATTCATGCCGGGCCACACACACGTGAAGGCCAACCCCACCCAGTGCACCCCCCCGACAGATTTCCTATTGTTTGAGGCAGCTCTGTCCTTTGGTGAGGTGAGGGCTGAAGAAGTAAGCCAGCGGCTGCTCCATAAGCAAATACCGTAACTTTCTTTATGAGGCCCCTTGGGGTTCATAACCACGGCATTTCCTCTCCCCTCCCCATACCAGCCCTGCACCGGCCTCAGGGGACAAAGCCAAACTGTTCCCTGGGAGAATATCACAGCAGGTTGTTGAAATGAAGAAAAATAAATGCTGGCACTTTTTGTATTTTATTATTCATTTTCTTTCTGTTTGTGTCCCGGCAAATGCTTAATTTACAGCCTGGTATGCTGAGAGGTCTCTGCTTAGAAATCCAGTTTGGGTCCCTTTGCCAGTGAAAGAAAGCACTTGTCATTCTCCTTCCTGGGACTATTCAAAGATGCTGCTTTGCAGGGCTGCAGCCTGGACTGCCGTGACTTCTTGAGTGAGGAAAGGAGAGAAAAGGCAATAAAACAGATGACGGCATCACTTTTTAAAGCAATTCAGGATGGTAGTCATGATGGTGTTAGGCAGTTTGTTGGAGACACAATGAACGGTTCAAAGCCGCCTTCCACCTATGCTTGACGGGACCAAGGCTGATGGTCCCTGTCTCCCTCTCCCAGTCAACAGACATTGGCAGGTTTGTGCCTGACTTTTTCATAGCAAAACAGAAGAGGCATATGTGAAATATTAAAAGACCATGACCTCCCTCAAGGGTCCCTGGCACATGTTAAAATTTTAATTTTCTCCTTTTGTTTGAAAGCTGAAGCCTTCAAAAGCCTGGCAAGGGGGGGGGGGGATAAAAAAAAGGACCTTTTAGACTCCCCCTAAATGTACTTACTATTACCAATAACACAAGGGCTTGGACCCTGAGGCCAAGGAACGGTAAGTGTATCAGAAACAGCAATTACATTTCTCATACTACTTGGAGGCAGATCTTCTGTTTCAGCTGTTCATCTGGACTTTCTAACCTACAGAGGACCTTGTGATCTTCCACCAGCTTCTGTGCCTGTCACCTCCCTGTCCTGCACAAGCACACACATACACTTTCAGGTGAGATAAGGAAATGCCTTGTGTAGACAGGGAATTAAGGCATAAATGTTGGGATTTATCAGCTATCTAAATGCAACCAGCGCAACAGTCTCCAGCTGAACTCATCACATAAGTTCCCTTTAGAACTGTTAGAAAGAAGCAAGTGCTGGTGGTGGTCTTCAAAAAATGATGGTCATCAGCTTTACAATAAGATGAATTGCACCCACAAACTGGATTGACCCTAGTGCCCGTGTTCTATAGGGAAACCTAGGGTTATTGATGCAGATAGAGGTGTCTCCATGGTAAGCTCCTACACTCAAGCCAAGTAACCCATGGAGCTTCTAACCTACTCACTTTCACTCAGTGACAGACCACATGCAATTAAAGGACATTGCATCTGTGCTGTGCTGACAAAGGCCCTGTTGCAGGTTGCTTCTGGAGCAGGCAGGCCATCCTGCAGGAAAACTTTCTGCTTTTCCTGAGCTGCACGCACCCAGCCTAGGGCTGAGACCATGCAAGCCCCCTTTCATGAGTGCCATCTGACACAAGCCTGAGTGCACCTACATGGACCCTGGAGAAGGTGCTGAGCTTGCTTCAGCTCTCTGCATGCCCAAGGGCTTAAGGAAATGTGGAGAATGAGGGGTCAGTTCCTGAAGCGTGACTTAAAATACAAGCCCCCTCCCCTTTCTGCATGCCCATGGTCCCACAGTAACCTAGACTTGCCTATGCTTATGGCTATAGGCTTCTGCAGGTGCGATTACTGTGAAGTAGAGCCAGGGTGGTAGAATATAACATCTTTCAAATCCTGGTTTGCACCTCAACCCTCAGGGCTTATTTTTCTTTGGACAGTAACAGAAAAGAAAACTGAATCATAAAATCATAGAATCATGGAATGTCCTGAGTTGGGAGGGACCTGCAAGGATCATCAAGTCCAACTCCTGTCCTTGCACAGGACAACCCCAAATTCACACCATGTCTCTGAGGGCCTTGTCCAAGGGCTTCTTGACTATCGCCAGCCTTGGTGCCGTGACCGCCTCCCTAAGGAGCCTGTTCCAGTGCTCCACCACCCTCTGGGGGAAGAACCTTCTCCTAATACCCAACCTAAACCTCCCCTGGCACATCTTCCTGCCATTCCCTCGGGTCCTGTCGTTGGTCACCAGAGAGAAGAGATCAGCGTCTGCCCTTCCTCCTCCTCCCCTTGTGAGGAAGCTGCAGACCGCCATGAGGTCTGCCCTCAGCCTCCTCTTCTCCAGGCTGAACAAACCCAGTGACTTCAGCCGTTCCTCATACGCCTTCCCCTCTAAACCCTTCCCCACCTTCATGGCCCTCCTCTGGACACTCTCCAGTAGCAGCTTTATATCCTTAATGTCCTGCAGCGCCCAAAACTGCCCACAGCGCTCGAGGTGAGGCCGCCCCAGCGCAGAGCAGAGCGGGACAATCCCCTCCCTCGACCGGCTGCAATGCAGTGCTTGATGCACCCCAGGGCACGGCTGGCCCTCTTGGCTGCCAGGGCACGCTGTTGGCTCATGATCAACTTGCCGTCGAGCAGAGCCCCCAGGTCCCTCTCTGCAGAGCTGCTCTCCAGCCTCTCGTTCCCCAGGCTGTCTGTACAGCCAGGGCTGCCGTGCCCCAGGTGCAAAATCTGGCAATTGCCCTTGATAAACTTCAAACAGTTGGTGATCACATATCTCTGGGACTGGGCCAAGGCTTCTAGATCCTTTTGCTTGTACCTCATGTTGCATGCATTTGTGTAGAAACACTTCAAGTGCAGTGGAGCAGTCTGAAGAATGTCACTAGCCCGCAGTTCCTCGAACTTTGGCATTCCATCCCAAGCTGAGGTGTGGAGAAGTTCAGTTAAATACTTATCTCTCACGTGAGCCAAGACACCCGGCTTTGCAAAATTCATCCTAGCCTCAAGATCCCACTGGTTCCCCCAAAACAGCATATTTCTAGCTGTCTGGTTTGTCAGCAGTCTGGAGGGTCACCTCATGCCAACAGCTCTCTACAAGGCTAGTTTAGCAGTCTCCAAAGCAACAGGTCTACATTTCCTCACAGCCCCATGCACTTGGTATTGCTGTGCCAGAGACCAACCACTCTGGGCAACCTAGACTAGAGCTTTCCACACCCCCTCTTTGCCAAGGAGCAATGACTATTTGCCAGACACATCATCAGTAAATGCTACCCAGTGTCTACTTCAGCCTTGCTGATTTCTGTATGATTGCACTGATGTGAATTCAATTCTCTTTAATAAAAATTTCTTTGTGAACACTGTCCCATCCCTAAACATTTCTGGGGGCTGCTGCACACCCAAGTGTGTTCTGCAAGAGAAGAGCTCGTAGCCCAGAGGAGACCTGTATAGTACAAAATCTGGGACAAGGGGAGAAAGGATGAGACACTGACCAGGGGGATGAAGGGCAAGATAAATGGTGAAGAGGATTTTACTGCCAGAGTGAGAGAAATAAGGGCTCTGGGATATATTCTTACAGCAAGTGATGATACCTGACAATACCAAGCTGGGAGGAGTGGCTGATACACCAGAAGGCTGTGCTGCCATCCAGTGAGACCTGGACAGGCTGGAGAGCTGGGCCCAGGGGAACCTCATGGAACTCAACAAGAGCAAGTGTAGGGTCCTGCCCCTGGGGAGGAACAACCCCACGCACTAGTACAGGTTGGGGGCTGACCTGCTGGAAAGGGGCTCTGCTGAGAAGACCCTGGCAGTGCTGGTGGGCAGTGAGGTGACCATGAGCCAGCAACGTGCCCTCATGGCCAAGAAGGCCAACGGTGTCCTGGGGTGCATTGAAAGGAGTGCGGCCAGCAGATCGAGGGAGGTTATCCTCCCCCTCTACTGTGCCCCAGTGAGGCTACATCTGGAGTGCTGCGTCCAGTTTTGGGCTCCTCTTGTGGTTTAACCCCAGTCAGCAACTAAGCACCACACAGCCGCTCGCTCACTCCCCCCACCCCTGTGGCATGGGGGAGAGAATCAGAAGGGCCAAAGTAAGGAAACTCGTGGGTTGAGATAAGAACAGTTTAATACTTAAAATAAAACAGCAATAATAATAATAATAATATAATGAAAAGGAAAATAATGAGCGAGAGAGAGATAAAACCTTGGAAGAAGAGAAAAAAAAACAAAACTAAACAAGTGCTGCAACCGCTCACCACCCGCCAACTGACGCTGCCGGTCCCCGAGCCATGATCGCTGCTTCCCCCGGCCAACTCCCCCCAGTTAATGTACTGGGCATGACGTCACATGATATGGAATACCCTTTGGGCAATTCGGATCAGCTTTCCTGGTTGTATCCCCTCCCCTCCCGGCCTCTTGTGCACCCAGCAGAGCATGGGAAGCTAGAAAGTCCTTGACTAGTGTAAACACTACCCAGCAACAACTAAAACATTAGTGTGTTATCAACATTATTTTCATACTAAGTCTAAAACACAGCACTATACTAGCTACAGTGAAGAAAATTAACAATCCCAGCTAAAACCGTGACAGCTCCCCAGTTCAAGAAGGACAGGGAACTGCTCGAGCAAGTCCAGGGGAGAGCTGCCAAGATGCTCAGGAGCCTGGAGCATCTCCCTTATGAGGAAAGGCTGAGAGACCTGGGTTTGTTCAGCCGGGAGAAGAGAAGACTGAGGGGGGATCTCAGCAATGCTTATAAATATCTGAAGGGCGGGTGTCAAGAGGATGGGGTCGGACTCTTTTCAGTGGTGCCCAACGACAGGCCAAGGGACAATGGGCACAAGTTGGAACACAGGAAGTTCCACCTGAACATGAGAAGAACCTTCTTTCCCGTGAGGGTGCCAGAGCAGTGGAACAGGCTGCCCAGAGAGGCTGTGGAGTCTCCTTCCCTGGAGACATTCAAACCCCGCCTGGACGCGGTGCTGTGCCCCCTGCTCTGGGTGTGCCTGCTCGAGCAGGGGGGTTGGACGAGGTGATCTCCAGAGGTCCCTTCCAACCCCTACCATTAAAAATAAAATAAAAATAAAATAAAAATAAAATTAAAATAAGTGCAGCTTCCAGTTTTACCCACAGGGAGAGACTAAAGAGCCAAAGTTTCAGTGGTCTGGAAAGAATCACGTGCCCTCCTGCAACGTTGCCTTTGGCGCTGTGTCCAACTGGCCAGGGAAATCAGAGAGCATTTTCAGAAGGAAAACTAACCACACCAGCCTTCTATATCTCCCAAAATGAGCAAAACCTTCTTTTCACAATTCAGCAGCTTTAGACCATCATGTGTCTCGCCCAGCACTGAGGTTCAGGCAGTAGCCTGGGACCCTTCCGTTGCATGGGGCTTCATTTTTTGTCTAGTTACCTGTACAATGAAACAAAACATTTTCAGAAACTGGAGGGACATGGACTTTCTGCTGTCCTCCTAAAACACTACTGTTTAATGCATTTGCTTCTGATGAAGAAAACAAGTCTGTAAATTAGTGGCACAGGAGGGCAAGTTTGTGAATCAGTGGGTCAGAATGCAGTCTCCTTTCCTAGAGTTCAGGCAACGCTATCAATTAAACCTCAGTGCAAGGTGTGTCCTGTGAGCTGTAATAATTACAGAAGGCTACCTGCTCCACAATCTCATCTGTATGGAGAAAAAAGAAAAAGAAAAGCATTTGTCTTGTGGCTGTATCCATAGCTGGCTGCAAGGTTGCTGCAGCCATTAGGGGAGCTTGTGACATGGGGCTTTCTCAGGATGTGGCTGGACCAGGATGGGGCCGGAGGACAGATTCCTGGATGAGAGGAGCCTGAGACCAGTGAGTCCATTTTGCTGTTGGTAGAGACCTGTAACAGGTACTGTGGGGCCAGTGATGCTGTTCTCAGTTAGCTCACTTGTGCCTCCTCCCACAGGTCCTTCCAGTCCCACCATCCTTTCCATTTGTCACGCACTCCTACATTTACAGGCAGGTCACATTTATATGGTTCCTACTGCACTACCCCTAATGTGACCCATATTTCTCCATACCCAGGCTTCATCCCATACCTAACCTCCCTTCCCACCATTCCCTCCGTACTCCATCCCCAGCCTACTTCCTGCATTTCCCTCCTTTTGCATGCTCCCACTGCCTCAAACCCCTGCCTATGTTGCCTCCACCTTCCTACCCATCCTTCTGAGCAAGGACCTCAAGCCCATGCAGTCAGACTGGAGGTTCAGAATGGTCCCTTCCAGCCTGAAATCTTGTTAGAGTGGGGTTTGTCTCACCTTTATCATAGAATCATAGGATCATTTAGGTTGGAAAAGACCCTTAAGATCATCAAGTCCAACTGTAAACCTAACGCTGCCAAGTTCTACTAAATCATGTCCCTAAGTGCCACTTCTACGTATTTTTTAAATACCTCCAGGGGCAGTGACTCAATCACTTCTCTGGACAGCCTGTTCCAGCTTGATAACCCTTACAGTGAAGAACTTTCTCCTACCATCCAATCTAAACCTCTGCTGACACAACTTGAGGCCATTTCCTCTCGTCCTATCGCTTGTTCCTTGGGAGAAGAGACCAACCCCCACCTCACTACAACCTCCTTTCAGGCAGTTGCAGAGAGTGAGAAGGTCTCCCCTCAGCCTCCTCTTCTCCAGACTAAACAGCGCTGGTTCCCTAGCCACTCCACATCAGACTTGCTCTCTAGACCCTTCTAGATCTTCCAGAAGAAACATCTGGATTCAAGGTGGTCAACCCAGGCTGTCTTGCAGCAATAGGGTGTTTTTAAGATGAGATTCCTCCAATGCATTTGAAGATGAAGCAAATTGTTATTTTCATTGCTCTATGGAGTGACCAAAACTGGGAAAGACCCCAACACTTCCAGGTATCTCATGTATCCAACATTTCCCTCATGGATTCCCACTGGGTGACACAGTCATTCCACAACAAGCAAGAGGCAGGAATACATCAAATAAAAGCCTGGCCTGGGACCTTCTGGATTTTATATGAACTTTCTAATCAGGCAGGAGAGAGGGGTTTTTCCCTCTAGGGGAATCTTCCTCCCCAGTGCTAAAACTGTGCTGCAACAGGTTTATAAAAGGAGTTGAGAGTAATGGAATGGGGAGGTCCCTCTAGGAGCCTTTTAATTGGGAGGAAGGTCTCATTAAAATCTTTCCATAACTTCACTGGTGTTGAGCTGGTGCCCACTCCCACACACTAAGAGGCAACAGTCTGTCTTGTGTCTTCCTCTTCCCTCTTCCCTTCTGCCAAGGAGAATGAGTCCAGGAGATCTTCAGGCATACTCCATGATGTCAGGAAGGGACAGAAAAAGCCATTTCCCCCAGCAATGGTGAAATTCCTATTAAACCTTCTCCCCACGGAAGTCCTTCAGGGACCTGAAGTCTGGATAAAGGGAGGTCTCCTGCAATGACCAAGATTTGCTCAAAAGCTCTGCTATCAGCCCCCATACATAAATGTGCAAGCTCAGCACCAGGAGGTTTACCCTGTCTGTATAACATTTAGATGCATCTTGATGTATAGGATAGTGGCATCATCACTGCAGCCACTGAGAAAGATCATATTTTTTCATTCAGGAGTCATCATCTTCCATAAAGGGAGGCAGCATAGGGTACAACACTCGACAGATTTCCCCATGTGACCCAAAACAAGCAGAGGGACACAGATGAAAGTGGGGGAAAAAATCAAGCCATTATTTTGCTTTCCAGAAAACTCCAATATTGCTGAATTCTGACACTTTTCTTGGATAAAAATCTCCAAATCTAGAAATTTTCTGCAAAATTATAACCTGCTTCCAGAGGACTTTATATAGTCAGCAGCCCTACAGACTCTGAGGATGACGGATGCAAAGACAAACAGCAAAGCCAGCCCATTCATCAGCAAACTTACTTTGCAGGAAAAGCAGTCAAAACTTATGCATCAGCAAAGCTGGAGGAAGAGCTGTGTCACCTAAATTTTGCTGACCAGTATTTCTTACAAGTACAGCTTAAACCAAATGGCTGCTACTGAATCCTTTTCATGCTCCAGTGAAAAAGATCTACACGCAAGCAATTACCGGCCAACTTGACTGAATAAAACAAGGACCTGCAAGAAAATTGTTTACAGGCAGGAAGGGCAGCAAAATTTGCCTGTAAATTTTTCCTGAGCCTTACTTGGCCTCTTAATGTTTTTTCCTGATGCTTGTCAGTTCACTAAAGTTACCAAATCCACACAAAAATAGGCTACTTCCAGATGTGAAACTGCACCTCAGGAATTCCCACCTAGCTGTCTTGCAGTGACACAACTCGCTCAAGGACATCAGTTGTCCAAACTAGGCAGAGCACTGGTTCAAGGACTGTCCCACAACTGTCCTCTTTAAGTCTTATCACAGACCCTGGCACAGTTTTTGCCCAAGCTGTTGAGGACAGGATTGCACAGGCCAAGGATTGTGCCCCGTTGAGAGTGGGGATGAGGCTGTCTTGTTTCATGGGAGGGAAGATGTTATCATAGAATCATAGAACGGTTTGGGTTGAAAGGGACCTTTCAAGGCCATCCAGTCCAACCCCCTGCCATGAGCAGGGACATCCCCAACTCAATCAGGTTGCTCAGAGCCCCATCCAACCTGACCTGGAATGTTTCCAGGGATGGGGCATCTACCACGTCTCTGGGCAACCTGGGACAGTGCTTCACCACCCTCATCATAAAAAATTTCTTCCTTATATCTAGTCTGAATATTCCCTCTTTCAGTTTAAAACCATTCCACCTTGTCCTGTCGCTACAGGCCCTGCTAAAAAGTCTGTCCCCATCTTTCTTTTAAGACCCCTTCAAGTATTGAAAGGCCACAATAAGGTCTCCCTGGAGCTTTCTCTTCTCCAGGCTGAACAACCCCAACTCTCTCAGCAGAGAGTTTCCTCATAGCAGAGGTGTTCCACCCCCTCATCATCTTTGTGGCCTGCTCTGGACCTGCTCCAACAGGTCCGTGTCTGTCCCGTGCTGAGGACCCCAGAGCTGGACGCAGCACTGCAGGGGGGTCTCACCCGAGCGGAGCCGAGGGGCAGAATCCCCTCCCTCGCCCTGCTGCCCACGCTGCTGGGATGCAGCCCAGGACACGGTTGGCTTTCTGGGCTGTGAGCACACATTGCCGGCTCATGTCCAGCTTTTCATCCCCCAGCACCCCCAAGTCCTTCTCTGCGGGTCTGCAGAGCTGTTGGCTGTTTCAATATGAATTATACTGTGCTACAAAGCCCCAGAGTCAGGAAGAGGTCCTGTTTAGTTTCCAGTGTAGATGCAGCTTGCATGCACATATTTAAGCACACTTAAGAGCCTGGACTAGATGGTTTCTCAAGGCCCACTTGAACCACATTCCTATAATTTTACTGTGGACTTTTCTTGTCAGCAGCCTGTCCCCTGTCATCAGAGCAGATTAGTCAGCTCAGTGTCCCGTCAATCAAGTAGCCACAAACAACTCATATAATTGCTACATTCTGATGTAGCTTGAGTGAAAATACCCTTTGAGACATTCAGCATTCTCCAGCCAGCCTGTTGTGTTTCTTTTCTCCTATAATGGACCTTATTAAGTCAATGCATTATGTTATAAATGATGGAGCTCTTCCACAATCGGTATCTCATAGGAATTGACCCTACTCCACGTAACCTGCAAGAGTTCTTTTAGCTCAGAGATGAAGAACAGCGCTACTTGGGAAAAGAGATTGCAATTAGGACTACATTATTTGTAAGAAAACTGGTACCCAATGGGGCTAGCTCAGTAATAAAATAAACCAAGAGAGATGCAAATAGAAACATGAGAAATCAAACTCCTCTTTTTCAGCATGGAAGCCCAGACCCTTATGGTCAACTGCCTTATTAACTGTCCATAGCCAGAACACATATTCTTGGCTGATCCTAGGTTGCTACATGTCACTATTCTTGAGCTGCTATTTCAACGAACAAAACCAGGACTGTGGCATTTATAAGCCTCCCAGGGTATTCACAGTCCAGTAGTTGCTGTAAGAAGCTTGAAACAGGCCAGCTGAAATGTCTGCTGCATCTTATTTTGCATCTGTGTTATCCTTTGAGATTTGCTGTGAAAACTCCAATGCTCTCAGCAGAGTAGACTCAGCTTCTGCAGACACCGTGACTTATGTTTGCTCAACAAATCCTAACTACCCAGTGCTGTGGGGACATGAACTTCTTAGATTCATAGAGTAATATAGGCTGGAAGGGCTCTGGATGCTTCTGGTCCAACCTCTGCCCGAAATAGAGCACTTTGCTCAGGACTTTGAAGCTGAGTGTTAGATACCTCCAAGGAAGGAGATCCCAGAAAACTCTCTGGGTTCCTGTTCCAGTATTTGACCGCTATTGTGGTGTAAAGTATTTTCCCAATATCTAATCTGAATTTTCCTTCTTGCAACTTGAGTCTGTGGCTCCTTGTCCATCTACTATATTCTTCCCAGAAGAGTCTGGCTCTGTCTCTACAGCATCAAGTAATCATTAGGACACAAGCATCTCTGTCCTGTGACTTCTCTTCTCCAGGCAGAACAAACCCAGGTCCCTCAGCCTCCTCTCATATATGCAGTGCACCAGCCCTCCAATCATCCTCGTAGCCCTTCGGTGGGCTTGCTCCAGTACATCCATGTCTTTCTTGTACTGGGGAGCCCCAAACTGGGCAGTGCTCCAGGTTTGGTCTCACAAGTGCCAAACAGAGAAAGGATCACTTCCCTGCAGCTGCTGGATGCAGTCTTGCTGGTGCAGCACGGCATGGGGTTAGCCTTCTTTGCCCCAAGGGCACTGCTGACACACATTCACCTTCTTTTCCACCAAGACCCCCTCATCCATTTCAATAAATCTGTTTTCCAGCTCACCTGGCACCCAGTCTGTGGTTTTTGGTATTACAAATAGTATAATTACTTATTCCAGTTTTTTCTCAGACAACTTAGTTAAATTGACTCATCAATAGCCCCTTCCTTCATCTTTCTCTCGCTTTTTTACTGCATTACACCTTTTCCTGTATTCAAGTACCTTATCCTTCTTCCATGTGCTCACTAGAATAATCATTACAAGCTCTGCAATTCCACTGTCTGTGTCTTAAAATATTTAAGGATTAAGCGAGGGCAGCCAATTTTAAATTCTCTTATGTGTTTGAGCGTTGAAACTGGCTCCTTCCCTATTCTAGACCACGATTTCACTCCCTTATGCCTGGCGTTAATGTTGCTGTTTGGTCACAGCTGGTATTTTTAGGACAGACTGCACAAAAAGGGTACTTCAGCCTTCTCAGCAACATCCACCTATCTCTCTTCTGCACCACTGGATAAAGAAACAGCTTTCTGTCAGATCTTTGCTTTATTACAGCAGAACATACAGAACCATAAAAGCAGGTATAAAAATGCATGTTTGTGGTGTTCCTTTGGGGGAGACACATGTCCCTTGACTTCATGAGGTGTTCTGCTTTCTGAATTCATCCCTACACATTCACGCAACACATGCTGGAGAGATGTTCTCAGCCAGTGCTGCACCAAATGCTTGTGGTTGAAAGAGGCTGTGCTCTCAGTCTCTGTGACAGATGCGACACAGATTTAAAGTATCCAGATTTAAAGTACCAAGCTTTCACTGAATTCTTTTGTTTGTTTTCTTCCCCCTCCCTCTTCCCCAGAGTGGAGATATAATTTAATAACTCCGTATGTAACTAGTAACACGGCTAAGGAGATTTTGGTTATACAAGCTGCATCATGGTGATGTTCCCTTGAGCAGAGCTCCTACCATCCCTTTCAAATCCAATTGCTTCATCCCCACCTTGGTTATTCACACGGCTTTGGAAATTCCCATGACTCTGGTCACCAAACTGCACAACTTCGCAGAAAGCTTCTGGAGCAGGTCCCACCATTCTGTTTGCCCATGCATTGCAAAGGTCCCCATGCTGCCAGCGAGCATTAAGTTGTCAATCCTGAATTTATTCTTGGTCTGCCTGCCAGTGGGGAAAGAGCCTGGCATGCCCATGTGTACACAGACAAAACTGAAATGCATGGGACAACACAGTGCTCAGAAAAGTCCTTTCTGAAAGCAGAGGAGCCTCAGAGGAGCAAGCTAGAAGCACGTCCGCCCCAGGGCAGCACAGTGAGTTACCAACCTGCAACATGTCAGAGCTTCCACGGTGAACCTCAGCAGAGACAAACTTTTAGGCATGGCCCCCACACTTTCCACCCCAAGACCCTTCATAAGAAAGAGACCTCTTTGCAGTGAAAACTCATTATTGGCTGCCACCCAGGAAAAGACTTCTTCTTCAACTAATTACCTCTAATTGCAATGTTCCTGATTCTGCTTCTCACTCTATGATGCCCTAATACAGATGCATGGAGTGAGATAGAGATGTTTTCCACTACATTTCTATGCACACGCAAAGGCTAGGGTGTCTCCACACACAGAGATGTTCAGCAGCCCCCAAGGAGCTGTTAGGAGATTTCCAGAACTCAACAAGCAATCTGGGTCTGTGACTCAGGACTTCTCTTCTGCCAGAGCTTGACTGTTGAATAAAGGACTCTAAACTTAAAGAGATCACTAAAACTCAACTGCTCGAAGAAAATGAGAAAATTGAGCTAATGGTTTTAGTGCTTAATAAGCTATTTTTCTCCTCTCACAAACAAGAATTCATCATTTCAGGAAAAGTCAGTATTTGTATCAGAAAGAAGAAACATCCTTCTCTTACAGCAAATCCAGCTCAGGCATTGGGATTCCCAAGTCTTACTGGATAAGCTGCTAATGATTTGGTGTGAGTGTGGGCCAGCCTCTCCTTTCTTTGCACTAACCTATACCCACACCCACACACACATATGCGTGTACTGACTCAGCACCACAGTGGGTGGGCTCTTACAGACCCAGAAGATGAATGCAGCGAGCCAGACCTCAAAACAAGGCCTGCGTTCTACCAATCTGTGTGTCTCCCAGGAAAAATACCGTGCGACTCTTGATCTAGCAACAAGATTTTGTCTCTCTCTCTCCTCACCTTCCCAACTGGCTATTGTAAAGCAGAAACCTGAGCCAACCTCTTTGTGCTCCTCTAAATTTACTTGTGCTTGTCCTCTTCTTTTCCTTGAAACCTGTATCTCAGATGCCCTTGCAAGAGATGTGCTGGGGTGCCCAGCTCTCTGGGTGCTGGGCCTGGTGTACTGGATGTAAAATGTGATTGCTTTCCAAAATCAAATGTACAGCAGCCTTGCGGTTGCTCTACAGCACATCAAACTGACTGCATTTACCAGACACACATCTAGTGCCATCTGACATACCTTAGTACGTCCTCTTTGTCCTCCAGCCACCTCTATAAAAGGGCACAGATCTCTCAAACATCCTGTGTCATATTTGCTGGGCCCATATGGATGTCTAAGACACCTCAGGGCATCTTAAATTGCCTCCTGTTGCCCTTGTGTGGGCAACAGAAGTGAGCCCTGAAGCTCTGCCAGCAAAAGACACCTTGCTGTCTACTGGCAGTGGGAGGTTGGCTTCCATGTGGTGTCTGAAGCAGGAGCTGAAACCCACCCTCCCTGACTGCTACTCTCCACAGTCTGTTTACCCCTGTTCACTCTTGTTAAATGTGCTACAGGTCAGATAAATCCTGGTGACTTCTGACTTCCAATGGTTTGCACCCAGAGACTGCCCCACTGCTGCATTGACTTTAATTGCTTTAGAATACACTATGTTCACTCAATTAGAGATTTATCTACTTTCACGCCACAGTGACTAAGCACAGAAATTGGTCTACTGCTTCCGCTGTTGCTCAGATGATGCATACCCCTAATAAAACCAGTCACTAAGAGTTTTGACACAGAACCAGGGAGGGCATAGTCAAATCCGATGTTATTTACTGTGAAAGGAAAACGATTTCATGCAGCTCCAATTAAGCTGTCATAGTCATGGGAAAAAAGACTCATGTTCTGCTCCAAGTCAGAGACAAAATCTTCAAGCACTGTCATCAGCAACAGAGCAAACTGGGAATCGTTTTTCCCTTCCGCTGGCTCCTCTTTGATGCTTTCATGAGACAGCAGTGTGGAAGTCTGGTGGAAACCTCTCTTCTTGCTGCAGATGGTAAATCAAATACCTTAAAACTGCAGCTGGAGTTGCAAATATGGGATAGCCTGACTGCATTTTGATTATGTCAAATTGTATTTGTCACTCTTTAATATCCCAGGATTATTCCCTTCCAGGCTTGAGCTGGCTGCTTTATCAGCCACTGCAGACAACGCATTAGCAAGTTTTAACTGCAGTTGCTTTCAGTTTGGGAATTTCCTTCTGTGAGGGATAATGAAAATATATTTATAGTAACAGAGTGTCAGATGGTACAACCAGGCTCACATCTGCAGAAGACCGAGTCCACTTTACCCTGTGGACATCTATTCCTCCTTACAGTATTGTGAGTACTTTTCTCCCCTTCAATTAAAATGTTAAGAATTGATAATTCCAGTTCGACTACCCTTCCCTGTCAGTGATGTCTTTACTGTCAGCAGTGTGGTTTTGACCATTAGGACAGTGAGGTATTGGAAAAGGGTGCCCAGACGGGTTGTGCAATCTCCATCCTTGCAGGTTTTCAAGACCCAACTGGACAAAGCCCTGAGCAACCTGGTCTGACCTCAGAGCTGACCCTGCATTGAGCAGGAGGTTGGACTAGACACCTCCTTTCTGAAGTATTTTCCAGCCTGAATTATTCCGTGATCCCTATGCCCTTGTTTTGTGAATGGTGTCCTGGAGCAACCTCCACCCAATCACTTCTCCCAACATCTCCAGACCTCCCTTTCCCATTTCTCTCCCCCATGTAAGAGTAGCACACCTGAAGGGCCAGTGCCACATTGCCTTACAAGGGCTAGTACCTGAGGAGAAAGAGCCTTAGTGCCTGCCCTGGAGAACTGCCCCTTTTTTTCAAACATTGGAGGCGACATTTTTGTCCCAAATAGCCAGGATTCGAGACCTTTCTGAAGCAGGCAACGGGTGAGTGCAACCAGACTGGGTTCACCTGCAGGATGAGAAAGTAGACACTCTCCTGAGGTCCCTCCTGTCCCAGTGATTATCTTCCACTCAAGCACAGGCTTAATTTTAAGCACACAGGGAGCTTCAAAGCAAGGACGTTTTCCTAATGCCTCGCTTTTAGTGCAACATCAGTAAGAGACCAATAACTGAAATTGCTCGGCAGCCACTGGGTCAGCTCATCAGCTCTTTATGGGCCTAGCTGTGACATCTTTAATAGTCAGATTGACCAGCCAGGGTGGCATCTACCTGTAGAATCAGCATCTCTCATGTCGTCACTCTGCGCCCGAGTGGAACAGTAGCTGGAGAGTTTCTGGGTGGTCCCTCCTATAGGACACAGTAACTGATAGGAGGAAAAGCTGCCAAGCTCTGGGAAAGCACAGACCCTGCAGGAAGCTGTTGAAGCCTCTGTGGTAAATACACATGCCAGCTGAATTTATGTCCTGGGTGGATGGGATTTATTACAGGAGTGGTACTGATTAGGTTCAGAAAAAGTCAGTGGTGCAACTCACACGCCTCCTTCACGGAGGAGGGGAAGGACCAACGCGCCTCACTCGACGTCCAGTATCCAAGGGAAAGCAGTTGGATAAGGAACTTGAAGTGAATGAAAAACTGTGAAGCACGCCTTGGACTGCAGCTCTTCACCCTACCCTTCACAGTCTGTCCCCGGAGATGTCTCAAACCTCAGCAGTATCCCACAAGGCCTGCACATGAGGTGGGGTTTCCATAGCCAGCTCTATCATCATCTCATCTCACTGAGTGATAAACCACCTCTCTGTAGAGATGAAGAGGTTATTGCAGGGACTTGCTGGTGGCAAAGTTAACAGATCACACAGAGCCAGGGTGCTGGAACACCCTCCCATTCCTGTGCTGCACCATGCTACCTGGCTTCTGCACAGGCAACGGGCAAGTTGCAGCCACATCAGAGAAGCTGCAGCCACATCAGAGCTAACCACAAGCCAGACCACTCACAGAGTACTGTTTTTGATGTGTGTTCCTCTCCATTCTGGTTTTCCTTGTCTGAAATAGTGATGAATATGGACTTGCCTGATGTTCAGAGTTTCCCAGGACTCAGCTCTTCTGCAATAGGGTGGCCCTGGGAACCCTCCACACTAGGAACATCACATCCTATTTTGTATCTTATCTGTTATGTGCCTGTTCACACTGCCAGCTACATGCTGGTCCAAGCTGGACCTCTTTCTTGATGTATCTGCGCCGTACCCAGTGCCTAAAGGCCAGCTAAGCCCATGCCACAGAGCTTACAAGACACTTGCAAGAGGAACAGCATCAGCAGTCACTGAAGCTTTTTTCCACTCATCCAGCTGCATCCATCCTGTGCCCTGTGATGCTCATCACATTACTATCTGGAGCTATTTGTTCACCCTGCACTCCATGCTTCATGTCTTCCCTCCAGTGAGCTGTCACTCTCAGGCTGCCTCCGAAACAAGGCTGTGAAGCAAGAGGCACCCAGCTTTGCCCTCGTGGCTTCATTCTGCTTTGACATCTATTTTACTTATTTGCCTTTAGCATCACATCATGTAACAACAAGCAATGTATAGCCTGTTATCGGAGGGAGAGGGGAGATCACTCAATACCCTCCTCTTTCGTTTTGCTCCAACTGAAAGCCACCCATGTGGATTTTAAGACTGCTAATTTCCGTTCAGCTCTGCAAGCTATCAATCGCCTATGCCCATATGAATATTGTTTTCTCTCTCAAAGAGGGAAATAATTGAAACAGAGGGGGAAAAAGAAAAGAAAGAAAGACTGAAGGGAGAACTACACAGTCTCAAAGGGATTCACTTGAGAACAGGCATCCCCCTCCAGGGCTTGGACCCCATCCCAGACACGAGAGCAGGGCCTGGAAGCCTACCACCCAACAGGACAGTGGCCTGGGTTTTGCAGCACCCTAGGAGGGATGCCGTGACTCTTGGTGAGGTTTGTTCTGAGATCCCAGGCTGCACCCCGAGGCATGGGAAGGGGGAAGACACAGGATGATGGGGAAGGAATCAGATTTTAAGCCAGAGAAAGCAAGAGAAGTGGGAAGTTCTGTGTTGCCTAATGTAGGAGGCTCAAAGAGTCCCTATCAAAGACAGCACAGCCACAACCTCAGATGTTCATTAACATATTCTGCTAAATCATCAGCACATGCTAACTGCCAGTAAAAGCACATAACATGCTATGCACCAGGAAAATAAATGGGTTGCTCAGCAGCTTCTTTTGCCTCATCTTCCTCCAAGCCCACAGATACAGCAATGATGTTGGGATATCTCATCCCTGTATGGTCTTGCCCCAAGGTAGTCTGCTCTGTTTAATCTCTCCATTTGCTGCTTCCTCCACTGAATGACCAACAGTCTGTGCCTGACTTGGAATTACTTCTTCAACCCTAGCTGGATTTCTGTGGAGCTCCCACAATAGATACAACCTGCTTCTGCTTGTTCCTGCCTGTGGCAATCCCAGCACCCATTGTCCAGTCAGGAGTTTCTGCTATGACCAAAGGGGTGAGCAAACATCTGGTAAGGATCACATTTGCTGTTGGTGGAGCATCATGCCTGTGTGTTCTGGGCAGTCACACAAGACTTCCCTCACCCAGAGGATGCGGCCATCCAGAAGGCAGGAGCTGGTACTCACCCAGAACAACATTCCTTACCCTGAAATACTTAGAAAGTGGGATTTGCTTTGTCTGCCTTTAAGGGAAGAATGTAATTGTCTAAATAGGCACATAGTGCCAGTTGTGACATGTTGGGGTGTTTGCAACATCTACATTGGACTGTAGATATGGCTTAAGACCAAAGGAGACCACTGCCCTTTCGGAGCCACAGCTGAGGATCAGGATGGGTAAGGTACATGGATACCTCGAATGGTTCTAGATGCCTTGTTTTGGCAACTGAATCAAGCCCTGCATGTCTATGAGGTGACATCTTTCTCTCTGCCAGTCAAGCTGGCTTCACCCTAAAGTCAGGGGAGGAAAACAGGTACTTTTAGAGTGTGATTAATTAGTCCTATTTCCAGACATTGACATTAGGATGAGACAAATCGTATTCTCCACTCTATGATCCTACTGACTCAAACTCTGGTAACTAGAAAGGGAGTGGGGCTCATCATCACTGATGGAAAGGTCTCTATTGCACATGTCTTCCTTTACTCCAACAAATACCAACCCCGACTTCTCAAACCAAGTCCTTAAGGAGAACCCCTTTTGCCATAAATTTCTGTGTTATCCTACACAGCACACAGCTACTGCTTCAGGACAGGTTTAATTTTCAGTGGTGATGGGGTAGATGGTGACCAGAGTGATGGTCAGATTTTCTCTACCCCAATCAGCACCTTCTTTGCAAACCTCCACAGAAATCTATTTTTGGTTTACAATGGTCCCAAATGTCATGATTCATTTTAGGATGAAGAAAATGCGGGTTTTTTCAGGATTGTGATTGGGAAAGGATAGGAGAAAGGGAGGATTAAAATGCTGTTTGTCTGGGGGTTTGTTTCTGCCACCAGAAATTCTGAATTTAGGTCAACATGAGTCCCTTTTCCAGCTGAAATCATGTTTGCAACCTGAGGAGTTCTTGAGCAGATCAAGCAGTTCGTGTAGCCTGGTCCATCTGGCATTTTATCATGGCCGAAGTCAATGGCTGGCATATCTGGTGCTAAGACAGAAAAGCCTGTTGCCAGGAATGTGCATGAAGAGATTTTTGTTCCTTGTAATAAAAATTAAAAAAAAAAAAAACCAAACCTCCAAAACTTCTCAAATATCAGCTCCACGGTAGAGGCTGCTGTACCACCGTAAAACAGAGCAGGCTTCTCAGGAGATGGAAAACAATCAAAAGCAGGAGAAGTACATTTTGCTCTCTCTCACCAAAGGAAAATAATCTCAGCCTACAACAGATTTATTTTGGCAAACTGTTGCACAGGGGGAAAAAAAAGAAGAAAAAAAGGGTAGAAGTGGGACAATATACAGAGAAGACTTAAGTGTTTCTGAACAGTTCTGCTTTCACTTTAGCCACTGCCTTCATGATGCTGGAAACCTGGAGTGCATCCCTCTCTCTTTTCTCCTCTCCAGACTGAAGAGTCCCAGACTATTTTAGTCTCTCTTCATGGAGAAATGCATGCATCCTCTTGATCACTGTAGCTCTCTTGTTTGTTCTTCTTGCTTCACTGCATGTGGATACGCTCTGGTCCACGTGTGGAGACCAGAACTGTGCACAATAACAGTGGCAGGACATCTCGTAGTAGTAATTGAGGACATATAATCCACCTTCTACTTTATATTCCTCTCTCATCCCCCTAACATGGTCATGAAAGCCTCCAACGATGGAGGTTTCTCTGTTTCCCCAGCTAGTCAGTTTAAGGTTTCACCTATTTATTACTATGAAGTGTTTGCTAGAGGCTGCCTGGTATCTTCTCCGCTACAGTTTTGGACCATCACTTACCAGGAGACATGAGTAACTATTCATTCCTTCCATCTCTGCAGCTGCCTCCTAGGTGTTTGAAGACCATTTCCATGTCTCATCTCCATGTCATCCTTTCTATACGAACCAGCCCTTCAGCTTTTACTCCTCCTTCAAGTTTTCTCTTCTTTGGGATCCTTCCTGGAGCAGGATGCTTCACAACTTTGCAGCACTGTGTATTCCATATATTGCCATATATTCCATATATTCTGTGTGGTTTTGCATTTTAAGTGTTCATTTCCCCCAGGATGAAAATGGACTAAAATTACAGTAACCCAAATAATTTTCCAGAATAATAGTGATTGATATAGGGCAGTGAAGAAACCAGAGACATAGGGCCAACAGGCAGGAGGAAAAGTAACTCCATTAACCAGCTAGTTCAGCCTTGG
Source organism: Morus bassanus (assembly GCA_031468815.1). Taxonomy (NCBI): domain Eukaryota; kingdom Metazoa; phylum Chordata; class Aves; order Suliformes; family Sulidae; genus Morus; species Morus bassanus. Next base: position 1,802,158 of record CM062567.1, on the reverse strand, counting down.
GTGCCGCGCTTAGGGCAGGGATTTTCATTGCTTCAGGCTCCATACCTCCACTGGAAAACTATGGTCCCAGTCCCTTCAGTGACCCAGTGTGCAGAAAACACCATGTCACCCTACTCCACCACCTAAGGAACAGAGACAGCCAAACACAGCAGCCCAGCTGAGAGAGAATAGCTTTGCTGATTAGACCACAGGACTAGGAAAATGGCAGAGGCTAATGATGTATTGTTATTTCAGCATCTGCTGACTTCAGAAAGAAAATTACCCATTTCCCTTTCATCATCAGACTTTGGGAGTGTTTTCGCATCATCTCCCTGTTGAGTCTCCCTCGTTTCCTGAAGAATCCACAACAGTAATAATTTATTTTGTTTCAAGCTGTTTTAAGGCTAGGAGCTTTCTGATGCATTTAATTTTTTATCTTGTAAATAAGGCACTTGGCAGCAAGAAAAGATCTACAGCAGCCCATTTAAAAACAAAGCAAGACCAGCACGTCTTACACATGGGTGCAACGGTTTTAGACCTTTCTGCATCACCACTGGCCAACGTGGCTCAAAAAAAAAGGGCTGTCACTACACGCGGCAGCACTGGCACTCAGCCCAGATCAGCATCACCCCTGCAGAGGAGCGTTAAGGCATAAGACTCTCTGGTCCACACGAACACAGCCTCAAAAGCACTTCTGAACCGCACGCAGCCCATGAGTGTGATCCACCCTTGCCAGTGTGGGTCATTACAGTGATTGCAGGGTGAAGTCAACCTAAAAGGTCCTTCCAAGAGCAGGTGCCTGCCTGTGGGAGATAGAAGTGCTAATTCTCTCAGCAGGTTGGAAGTATCACAGGCGGCAGCTTTTGCAGCAAATCTGTTCTCCTGAAACAGTTCCTCGCTGGGTTCAGGGGGGCTGTTTCTCCTCCTGCCTGACTGGTATAAATCTGGAGAAGTTCTGCTGGGTCAGGGAAGTTATATGCGTGCACCAGCAAAACCACAGGCTGAGCTTGCAGGACAGCTGCCTGGGTGAGGCTGCCAGACAAAGGGAGAGCTGGGGACATGACCTGGCACACTGTTTAAGGGGATGCAAGAGAAAGAGCAGGAAGAGGTTCTTGCTTTTCACTTTGCTGAGATGGAGGTTTCCCTCCCATCATTCCCCTGCTATCTGCAAAAGCAGGTGACATTCTTGGAGAGGCGTCCAGAAGGATGCCCCTGCGTGCATCCAGAAGGCGGCTTAGGCAGCTGCGACTGGAGTCACTTCACCAGAAACTGAGCTCAGAGGGCTCTTCACCTTTAGGTAAAACCATTTGCAGACATGCACACACACCCCTGACTGCAATGCAGCTTCTCCTCCACGCTGCGCTGCCAAAGGAGTGCTGGTTGCAAAGACCCATATTGTGTCTTTTCAAGGGATCAATAGACAGATTCAAGCAACTGTGTTAGGGAAGCTGTTGCTTTGTGAGCTGGGAGTGAGTTTGCTACTAATAAACAAGCACCAGACACAGAGGTTAACTTCTTCCCTCAGCTACTTTTCCTAGTGCAGAATAAAAAATAAAAAAAGTGCATTTGAACCAAGGCAACACAGAGAAACTGCCTCCTAAGGCTCTGGACCAGAAGCCTGCATGGACTCATCTGACTCCCATTACCTGGTTCTTCATCCCCTTCTACAGAAAACCAAACTAAAGGGCACCCTTTGTAACTATTAAAGAAAACTACCCCTGTGCATGAAGAGCACCTGGAACATGCAATGGGCCTGGAGCCCAGCACAGGAACTATGGGGATATATTCTCTCACCACCTCTAAAGAGAGCCTGGAACATTTGGCTAGCCCTTTAGATGGCCAAGAAAGAAGGAATGAGAAATACTAAGAGAGGAAAATAGGAAAAGTTTCTTCCAAAGGAAGGGACGGTGATATAAATTTCTTTTTTTTATTCTGCCCCAGATTCTCAGCCTATTATTTTGTATTTTTATAGCAATTCCTTTTTTCCCATGATTAGAGATATATTAATTAATAGTGAATGAGCCAATAGAGTAGGGACATCTAAGCAACTAAGAACATATTGGGGAAGGTGACGGAGTTTGGTGGTGTGCTTAAATTTTGCAGTAGCTTTCAAGTGGTCTCTTGTGCCGCATCCTCTGCTGGAGGGCTGAGGAAGGACTCAGTTTTGCATCAAAGTCTTCAGGAGTTGGGGATAGCAGAGAAAATCCCCCTTATCAAGCCATAGTCAATTACAATTCTCTAAGCACTGAGTTCAGCTCTCCATTCCCTGTCATGGTTACTCTGATGCATCAAGACAAGTAGCACAATGACAGCTGCAAGGTCCAAGGTGACCACAGATTTGTTACAATAATCACTGGTTTAATCGCAGTTTGTAGGATCCTTGAATTACTTGATGGCTGCTGTCATCAGGTCCCATCACCTTCCCAGAGCTCTTCAAAGACGACACAAGTGTTAGACTCTGCATGTAAAGGTCCAGACACAGAGTGTCTGTAACAAATATCAACCATTACAAATGAACATTTATCTGAAATAAATATATACCCAACCAAGTAAAGACAGACTATTTATTTGGAAGATTTAATCTCTTTTCCCATAGACAAACTGTCAGGCAGTACATCAAACTCTCTACCAGTTCATCTGTTATTCATAAAACAATTTATGAGAACAGGACTCTCATCTAGAGAGTGCTTTTTTATTGCCACTTCATGAGAAGTATTCAGCATTTGACCTGTTTTGACTGGCAGTATTGACCCCATCCTATCAACCCTGCTCTTGCCATAAGTGAGCGTTAATATTTAGACTCTGATGAGATTGTAATGGCTGTCCATTAAACCTTAGCAACCAGTTGAGGCTCTGTCCTGCCAGCATTGAAAGAAACTGCAGAAAAATATTTGTATTTTAACTCTTTTTATTGCCCCAAGTTCAGATTGCTGCATTTTGAGTGTGTCTTCTACCACGTTGTGACCCCCATTTAATCAGAAACTTAGAAGAAAAAGTTGAGCCTTTAACACATTTCTTCATAGTGAAGAGTATTTTTTTCCCCATGGTGGCCCACTGAAGTTAGCGCAGCTGGTTCTGGAGGGAGGATGTCAGAACCTGGTGCAATATGGTTATATAATCAGTTATATTCACAGTGAACCACATTCAACCCAGATGAAAGTCAATAACATTACTTCAGAGATACATGAGTTCTCAGAGAACAGCCTAGGATCTGCACATAGATGAAGACCTGGCCAGGCAACATCTGTAATATAGAACAGCTGTTCTAAAAAAATGATTTGCTTGAAAGCAAGTGACGGAGCAACAAGTGAATGCATTGAGCAGAGCCTGACTTGAAGTTGCTGTATTCATCTACACAGAAGCCAAAAATCTTTCAAAATCGGTCTTGATGGGGAAACCACTGAACATTTTCACTCATTCATAAAATGAACAAATTTCTTTTGGGCTTGGGACCCTCTGACAAATGGTTTCTCCTGTTCCAAGCACTGACTTCATTCTCTACAAGCAATTATAGTAATACAGCAGTTAAAAACACACAGATCAGTCAAGTTTGAATGAAAGTATGTTAGTCCCGCTATGGTACGCATCCAGGCTGTTCTGAACAGACCCAGAAATCAGCACTTATTCCTCTAATTCTTTGGCCCCAATGTCATTGCAATCACAGGAGACAATAAAGGTTGATAATGGATAGATGCATATCTCTAGGGCACATTCTCCATGTCCACTCAGACAAAACAAAACTTAACAAAAAGCAAATGAAAAAAAAGCTAATTTTAAAAATACTCACGTGAAACAAGACAGTTTAGATATCTTGCTACATAACACCCTTTCTGGCTACACATTTACCATTCTGTGCACTTTTTCTCCATCCAGCATCCTTGCACCCATTATTGTCAGTAAGAGAAGGGCCGCATTTCCCGTTGTAGTGAACTGGGAGGTGAGCAGACAAAAGCCCTACTCGGAGAGCTGGGCCCTCCAGTGGCCTTTGTTAACCCGTGAAGGGTTAATGCTCTTGCACAAGGCATGGGTGAGATCTTGCATGGGATCAAGAGCACAGTCATCTCTCCCCTGTGCACCAGCAGCACTCTCAGGAGCTAACCCTGCTGCCAAAATAACTTCTCAAATCCACAGGTTCCCTGCATTCATGGGCAAAGAAATTCCTCAGGAGGGATCATGACATACAGAACTGGCACCATGAGACCCATCGATTCCTCATTTTTGACGTATGGGGAGGACCAAGGAGTCCCTTCATCCCTCATCCTGTCTCCATGTGGGTTTGTGCTTTGGGTTTTCTCTTTTCTAGGGTCAATAGGTTGGAAGAATTCAAGTCATCCAGGCAGTCACAACTTCATGGGGCTGTTAAATGATGAAGTTGTCAAGGCAGAAACAAGCTGGATTCAGTGCTCAGCCTCTCAACAGGCTGAGACCACAACAGAGATGTTATCCTGGATGGAGGAGAAAGCAGTGGATAAGTTGCTCCCAGGAGTGACCGTGAAGGAGCAAACTCAAGGATTGTACATGACAGGTCCATTCTCCCTCCCAGTATTAGCCTTTTCTACACATTTTTCCAAACCCAAATGGACATAAAACTGGAAGAACACAACTTCTGTGAGACCTCAGTGTCTGAATGTTTCTCGAAGTTGATCTCGGTCACCCCACACATCTCACATGGTTGCTGGATCAGGCTCTTAATGCCCTTAACGTAGACAGAGGAGGGGCCAGAGCAGAAAAATGCAGCTGCAGCCCAGTGCCTCAGTGTTACATGCACACTGGCTGTGTCTGTAATAGCAAACAAAGCAAGGCACAGGCTTGAATGCTCTCTCACACGCCTCTGTACTGCTTAACCGGCCACCCTGAGACCCCAAATTATGTCTGGAATTGTCTGCTAAAATGATAGCTAAATAAAACAATAAAACCGTACCAATAAAACCATACCACGGACATGCTTTTTTTTTTTTTGTAAGAAGAATATTAACAATTTAGTAACAATCACCGCAGGTCAGGAGTGGAGCCCATGGGTTTTTACCACCATAGACGCAGCTTTGGAGAGGCAAACAGCAACTTAGGCTGCGCTGGAGCTTCCCCCTTTGACAAGCTCTTCAAAAACAGCCGGGAAGACGCCCCAGGAGACGGGAAACAAGGACCCACAATTGCAATAGAGGCAACAGAGTAAAGAGCTGCAGAGCCATTTCAATCTAATTTCCACCCCGAACATCCCTGCTGCCCACGGTCAGCAGTCACAGCAGCGAGGACATGTTTTGCAGCTTTCCCACTTGGTGAAGCAGACCAGGGAGGCACTTTATGAAAATCTCCTGACATTGTGCCTCTCCATCACCCATCTTCAACAGATCGTTGGAGAGAAATAATCCATGGAAACAGCTGGTGCCTACTCTTTAAACCAACCAAGACAAATAATGTGCATTTATTTCTGGTATTGTTTGGCTTTTATTGCCTCCTCTATTAAAAATCTCTTGACTCTGTATTGGATTTGTGACTTAAGACATCCCCATGATCAGCTGTTTGGACTGTGAATTTATATCCCATGGCAGAATCACTGTCTAGAGAGAGAACAGATAGGTAAAAAATATTTACTCATGAGTACAATGACGTATTAAAGAATATTGTAAGCTGACACAAAAACCTTCTGCAGGTAGTAGCCAAACTTTAGCTGTGGGGTTTGATGGTTTTTTGCATGATCCACCAGGCAAGCAAAAGTTCAAAATAAAGTGTAATAAATTTTGCACCGTTAGCTCTGAACACAATTAACTCTTTCCCTGCCTTTCTTATGTCTTCATTTACAGATGGAGATGCTGAGATTCAAAAAGCAAAGTGATGTTTCCCTCACTGGCACAGAACTGAATTCAACCACCATGACTCCTCAGGCCAGAGTCATTTAGCAAAGCTGTGAAGCGCTGCTCTTTTAGAGCATGGGGCTGCTGAGTCAGCACCTCTTAGAAAGATTTAGTGTAATTATTAAGCAGGTTCCTGGAGAGGAGGTGATGACCCGCTCATCCAGAGCTCAAAGTGAGAGGTTTCTATTATGGAAAAAGAACATAAGGAAAAATATCCCAGAGCATCCTTTCCAGTGCATTAAATCCATAGCATAGCAAAGAACTAAATGGTAGTACAATTCTGCCCACTAAGTCCTGTTTTTAGACAACTTGGGGGTCATCAGCAGACCTGTGCGCTCATTTAATGCACCAAAGTGACAAAAGAAGAAGTGTTTGGCTCTGTCCCAGTTCCCATCTGGTGCCACTGCTGCAGGGGTGGGGATGAGCGTAGAGACTAGCAAGCCCAGACTGCAGTGGCCAAGGAAGACATCTGGAGGGCTGCCATCAGCCTCTCCCTGTCTGCTGGTAGCTGATAGCAGAGATCCCGGCACTCCTGCTGCTGGAGACACCCTTGGGGCATTCTGATGAGCTCTCAAATTGTTTTCTTCCCCTCCAATTAATTAAACAGCTATCTATGGCATCCAGAGCAGCAACATTTTTAATCTAGCATGTCAAGGCAGCCATCTGTCCTTCCTCCCTGAAGCTATAGGAACTTGCCCTGTTACAGATAGGGTAATGCAATCACAGAGAGACGGTATCAATTGGATGAACACGTTGCTGCCATGTGTTTTGGCTCTTCTCTCCCTCCTTCCTGCTCTCTCAGTCCCTTCTGCCCATTCTACAAGATTTCTCCTTACTCTAATTGCTTTTCCAGGTTTCTCTGCTTTCTCTCCTCTCCTTTCATTTTCCTTATTCACTTCTTCCCCAGTTTGTTAAGGCATTTCAGCCTACTCTCTTCTAGTTCCCAACGGCACTTCCCAATTCTTGTCCACAGTCAATGCACATCTCTGCACTCCCAGCACCTCTTTTCCCTACTCAGCTTCTCTGGGCAATTTCCCGCCCCATATTCCTCGAGTCACAATGTGCAATGTCCAAGGGGTTCCTCCTCTCCCTGGCAAGAGGGGGCAACTGTTACTATATGGAGCAAAGCAGAAAGCATGAGAACCTGGGTGACTGTAGGCAAGGGTCTTCACTGCCTATAGGAAGGGTCTAGTACTAATCTAGATGACCTGGGGTGTCCTCCCTTTTTTGCATCTCCTGCTGCAGAAAGGAGTTTCCCCTAAGTACTGCCTGATGGTGTTTTATTTCAGCTGATCTTGTGTCTGAAGATCAAGACTAAAATTAGGAATATTCAGGTTCCTGTCATGGTTCATTTCTATCTTTGTCCATTTCACCTCAGGTGCTTGAAAGGCTGACAAGCATTATTATTATTATGAGTTACGCAGTCAGAAAGATTAATGTTCCCATATCACATACTATTATCCCCAACACAAGCCTACTGAGAGCTCTCCCAAAGACCTAATTTCTGGCATCGCTGACTACATGACTACATGAACATTTCTTTTTCTTACATCAGAGCCTCCTGTCACTTTTAAGGGTATTTTTTATCCTCATTCACATGCTAAAATGCTTAAAACCAGGTATCCTACAAGAGTAATATCCATCAGATAGATTAAGAATATCATTCACAGATGTTATTCAAATATCAAGGGATGAGAGAAGACCTGACTCAAGAGTCTTTAAACATCAGTACTAACAGCCTGGGTTTATTCACATCCTTCTCTCTGAGCAAGTGGTGGCTTTGGAAAAGGGTCTCAGGTATCTAATCTCTCCCATGGTGAGTTAGTGACGTCTTGAGGGTGCTTTTGAAACCATGAAGTTGTATATAAATATGACACATTGCTAAGAAGGGTGTGAAGGGGAGGCTAAAAGACTGGAGAGGATGTATAGATGGACAACATCCTTCCAAGGCTGATTCATCAGCACAGCCTAATTAAGGCAAGTGTTCAAAAGAGCTCAGCTCACAGCAAACGTGCACAGAGTTCAGTACATCCTCACTTAGTGAGTCAAATGGCCCTTTCCATCTTGTTCTTTTACATTAACACTGTGTTTATTTATATGTCTTATAGTAAAGCTTAAACTGTCCAGTACAATGAGACCATCAATATTCCTAAAATCCAGTAGAGACAGGAACACCAGCAGAGGGGTCCTGTGCTCCCCATGTCAGATGAAATGATCAGTACGCTGAAAGCTTTAACAAAAACCAAAACACAGCCTGAGTCAGGCCAACCAAATTTTTTTTAGTCCCAGAAAGAGAAGAGATCCTGAGAAATTAAAGAGATGTTTCAATGAAGCTTTCCCTTTGGGCAAATTCCTCCACATCCTGACCCTTTTCTTAGACACATTTCAACCAATTTGCAGCTTCTGATGTAAAATTCGGCTTGGAATTTCCCCCCACAGGTCTAATAGGGAGAGACATTCTCCAGCCAACTGGTGGAAAGGCAGTAACATCCCCTCCATTTTATACATTAAGAATACAGAAAAGGGGTGATTAAATCTGTGTTTACTTTGCCTGTTAAGGCTAGTCTTGATTTTGACGTGGGGAGTGTATGGACTCACTGCTGTGGGTTTCTACTCAGGTGGGTGTCTGGGCTGGTAACAACAGTAAAACCATAAAACTGCTGGGAAACTTCTGCCTGACTCCTCCAGCCTCCAGGAAAAAACCCATCTGCATTACAGGTAGACAGACCCAAAATAGTCTTTGCCTCTCTAGGCCAGCTCTAATGGATCTGAAAGCTTTTGGAGTCAGACCGAGCTGGCACTCAGGCCTGAATTTAGAGTTTTAACAATTTAGAATCAGGGGAAGACAATTTCAACATGTGTTTCAGAGGGGGTTAGTGTTCCCCCACCCTTATGCTATCAGTTTTCTCAGCTACTGTAACAGCAAAAATCATATCCAGACTGCAGAGGAAATCACACTGATCTTTGTATGCTTCACACAAAGTGTGAAGTTAGGTGCGGAAAGATGGTCATGAACTTCATTTCTCAGGAAGCAAGGAAAATAATTCTGGAAAAATATTGATAATGGGAAAAGAAAGGAGAGAAAGTTGGAACAGGAAGGAAAGGGAGGACTTGGAGAAGGAAGGTGAAACATGATCAATTAAAATTTCCCCTGAGAGCCCCAACTACTCTTTCCCTGGAGTAGAAATTGGAGCTAGAGGCTGCATTTTAGCTTGCAAGCCTTGGCTTTCCTTCAGCTCCCTCTATGCAGCCCTTGTCCAATTTATTACACTTGTGGAACTGATTAGTCCAGAGAGGAACAACCGTCTTGAAAAGGGTTATTTGAAACTCCAGCAATAATCACTTTATTCTGAATTCCTCTATGACTCCAAGAGGGCAATTGCAGGTCTCAGCGTAGGGAAGGAGCATTGCATATAGTAATAGCATCCACACAAAGCAGTCTCACCAGGTAATACGGTTCAGTGGTTTGGGCACATGGAAGGAAAAAGGTCAGTCATTCTACTAGAAATAAGACTGGGGGTGTGGGAGTATGATAAGTACATATACAGCTTTAAAAACATAACCCAGTGCTTCTGCTGAAACCAAGTCTTGCCTCTAGAGCTTGGGCTGTTAGTGACACACACAGGTGACACTGCACATGTACCATCACGTTGGAGTTGCAAATCCCAGGTGTCATGAAATACACCTCTTTTCCTTTGTTGTGAAGAGTCCTGGTATTGAAAACCCTGAGAACAAAAAGGGCAAAGGAAATACAGACAAGCCAAAAGACTCCAGCAGACAGACCTTTCATAGTCCATGGGCAGCACTGCACAGAGTATCTCACAGCCAGCAGTAGCTCTGGGGACCACAAACAGACCACCTATAGCCACCCAACTTTGTCTGACAATGTGGACTACATCTAAGGTGTGGGGAGCCAGGGACAATTCTGGTCACCTCCTATCTACATCTGCTGGGTCCTGACTCTCCACACCATTTCAGAAAATAGCTAAAACCCATGAATAAGGATGCTATGATAGATGATTCAAATATAGCCTGGCTCTTTAGTTGTTCTGGTGTGAACATCAGTCTCTGCAGGATTCAGTCAGAAGGTTTTCCTTCTCTGTGGTATTTCTCCATGTTCACTGTCAGCATGCCCTCTGTAAAACTATTTATATTCCAGTACGAGAAACATGCCTGTAGCCAAAGCTAGAAATTATCATTTTACTTCCTTCACTGAAGGGAAAGCAGAGGTGAGAGAGCTCTGGCCCTCATTGCTATTGGCAGACAGGGTGTTGCTCTGAGTATCGAAATTCAGTATAAAAGCAAAATTAAAAGTGTGGAAAAAAGGAAAGGGAGAGAGAAAAAAATGCCCATGACTGACTGAAGTGATAAAAATCAGCCCAGGTTAATTTGAAACTTGGCCTGCCTTCATGTCATGCCTGCTCAGAAATTCATCCTGGATTCACTCCAGATCCAGCCCAGGTTTGTTTGAAGTGCAACCCAGTCCTGCCCAGGACTTCACCAGATTAATGTGGAACAGCACAAATTGGCCCTGGACCACTCGGGTTTTGGCCCAGCTTCCACTTGAAAGCAACTCCCATCTCCAAGGTCTTGGGGGAGGCTGTTGGGGAGGGAGGAGCTCAGAGAGGAGGCATCAGGTTCACCTAATGCTAGCCAAAACAATGAGCCCCATCCAGTTTTATTTTCATCAAGTGGGTAACGGAGGCTTTTTTCTTATTTTTTTTATGAAGGATGAAGGGAAGGGAGTCGGTTTCAATCCCCACACGGCAAAACGACGACAAACTCCTTTACAAGAAGTTAATTATTTTCACAAAGCCTCACATGCTTTCCATTGGCACTGCTCTGGGCTCTGCCCTTCTGCTCTTTGAATTGCCATACCTCCTTGATTAATTCTGTCACAAGAGCGAGCGCAGCTCCAAGCAGGGGAAGTTAAACCGGCTGGATTTCATAAACACTTTCGCAGGCCCACAAATCTTTCGCCGGAGCTCAAAGGGAAATTAATTTGTTACATAAATCTTCAGATAAACGTCATGTTTGGGAGGCTTCCTGGTTTCGTTTTATGAAACAGGGCTGGGCAGAGTCACAGGTTGGTCTCGTGGGACAAAGGCTTGTTGTGGAAACCCATAAGCCATTCTAATTGCATTAAAACACCTGCCTTCAAAAAAGATCAGAGCTGCAGGATCAGGCACTTAAAATTTAGGAAATGCCAGAACTAAGGTTGCCGTGCAATAATGCTGGGCAAATAGGGATATTTTTTTTTTTTTGTTTGCTTGCCAAAGCTAAAAAAATTATTAGCTTCAAATGAAAACAGGTTATTTGTTTGACTGGGGGAAGGGATTAGAATCAATCCCTTGAAATGAAATGGATTAATGAGATTAAAAATAAAAGTCTTAACAACATCATTTGGGATCAGCTTAGAACAAAAATGAATATATTGCAGTCATCACATCCTCTCAAAATTATGTCTAGATTCAGCTTTGAGACAGAAGCATTGCTTCCCTCTGACATTTTCTGTTTGAAACGGCTGAAAAATCTTCAGAATCTTTATTTATCCAGCGCAAGTGCCATGCCCCATCTTCCATTCACTTACATACACTCATACAGACTGCAGTTTCCAAGCAATTTGCTATTTACATCCCAAAGACATGTGGTTTTAATTGCCAACATCTATCTTCTGTGCAAGCATGCATCACAGCTTAACCAAGTAAGATGATTGTATCTTCCTCTGGCCTAACATTTGGGTCTCATCACCTATTTTTGGCATAGGATGGATGGGGCTTGCTAGAGAAGGAACTGTCAGAAGTGAGCTTTCTTCTCCTTGTTTGCTGTTGTGACCCATATTTTTGCCACTGACCCACTCCTACTCTGAAGATTGAATAGTTTGTTTTTCCTGGCATCCCCGCAGCATTTTTTACACTGATGCCAGGGCACTTTCAAAACAGGAATCCATCATCGCAACACTCAGGAGAAGAAAGGATGCCACTGCAGCATCCTACAAAACCAATGTCAATACAGTAAGCCTGAAAGTATCTGCTAGCTTTCAGCAGATGGGAAAGAGAAATCTACAGGTGCTTCAGGAGGGATTTCTCTCTCTGAAATTTAGATACCTTGAAATTAGCCATCAAATCAGTCCTTACAGACCCCCTCTGCAATCAGTCATCTATTCCAGAAAACAATCTTACCATTCCCATGAGAAATATACCCTATGATGAGAAGAAAGACCTCAGGAAATGTCACTTTTCTCCAGTAACATGGTCAGAACAGGCCTGGCTCAGACTCAGATGTCCAGGATAGGGAAGATGAATATCCTCCCCCAGGGTCTTTTATTTCAGAGCACTTAGCTCTGTGTAATGCTTTTTGATGTTCAAGGCATAGCACCCATCAGCTGCAGCTGTGAGCCCTTGGCATATTTGCAAACCGGCCCCTGTTATTTCAGATCAGGCATTTGGATTTCTTAGCTGCCATGGTTAAGTGCTTAAAATCAGGTGAAAGGATCAGGCAGAACTTAGTGTCCATTTAACAACTGTCTATGGTTAGAGGGCACAGACGTGGGAATATTCAGCATAACGCAGGATCATCTCTCCTTTTGCGGCAAGCTTTTGCCTTGTCCATCCATCCCTTCCATCTCCTGTAACAAACAGGGCAGAGGTGATGGGGTAACAGCCCCTCCCCTGCCCAAATGCCTAGTGTGATCAGTATTTTCCAGATGTCTACAGGGCAATCAGCACCTGAATCCATGACTTTCCTGATCTTTGGATATGCACAGTAAGTCCTTCCATCTTCCACCTCCTTGCCCTGATCCCCAAGAGAGACCTATAAAGACTTCCTTAAAATGAGCCTTGGAGCTTAAATTCATAAGCCTATTAAGTATAACAAGCATATACCCATACATATTTGTATACATGTACATTAATATCAGTTTAGGGAAAGGTTTCATCATATCCTTGTTTCATATTGACTCAGTCCCTAGTAAGACCAGATCCCTGTTGCATTAAAAGATGTCAATATGTAGCCTAGAATCACAGAATAATTTAAATTTGAAAGGAGCCGTGGAGGCCATCTAATCCAACCCCTTGCCCAGAGCTGGACATGCTATCAAAGATCCCTTAGGTAGCAGTTCTTGCTTCAAAGAGTCTATGTAGTGAGAACAAGAGGGAAAGGGAGTATCCTCCCGTATACGCAGAACAGAAACATAGGTGAACACTGTGACCTGCCTGCGGGTCCACTGCCCATCTGGAGGGGCAATGCCAGTGCATCATCTTAGTTATAAAGTTCTCCCTTTACCATGCAGGAGCTACAAGGCTGGAACACAGCCAGACTGCCTGCCTTTCATTACATAGGCAAGGACAGCTTAGGAGGTAAAAATTATATATTTTATTAGACCTGATAATAAGGCTGGGGAAAAAAGTGAATGTACATATAAAAGAAGCCTTTTTTAGATCTGGAAAAGTAGCAAATGCCACAGCTAAATTCAAGTTGGCAGCTTGGCTTAATGAGCTATGGATCCCTTAGACCATCTGACAGAAAAGATAGTACCTGCTAAGAAGAAGGGCAGGGAACATGATGGGGAGAGGTGGCAGCTGATTATCTTCCTTGAGGAAGGAAGACACAAGGAATTCATCACACATGGAGTAAAGAGCATTTAATGGAGGAGGAAGGAGATTATATTTCGGATCGTAAACTTTGTGTCCAGATTCTTCGTGAAAAGATGTTTTAAATCAAGACTCAGGAGAGAGGTCAGACCCCATGCATTCTTGCATGAGAGATGTTCCTTCAAAGGTCAGGGGTCGTTTCTGTCCCCTTTTGATGGAGTTGGCTTATTTTCCTGCCTGTCACCACACATGCTCCAAAGGCATTCTGCCTTCAAATGACTGTTCTGGCTCCCTTCAGACCATGGCCTTGTGCCGTCTATATGGTCATTAGGATTTGGCATTTGGTCCCATGCACTTCACAGTACCATTTCTCCAGATGGCCAAGGCAGAAAGATTCTGGTGGTTCCACTGCTTTTTTGACATTGGTGGGAGCTGGTGACCTTTAGGGAGGTGTCTTCCCTACAGCAGGACATGATGGAGGTCATCAGAAAGCTTAGATCACTACTTGAAAGAAATTCAGCCTCTTGGCAGGGGGGTTTCCTTCCAGGCATGGACGATAAATATTTTTACAGCTACAATACATTGAATGACTCCAACCGGAAGAGACCATGTGATCTTCTAAGCAGACCCAAACAAGTGAATAGTCATCTTTTTAGAGAACAAAAGGTCGAAGGAAGGCAGGGTTGTGAGATCTTAGCCTGGAAAAACAGACTCTTCATCATGAAAGAGTCGCGGCAGCGCACACTAAAACATCACATGCATTGGGAGGGAACGAGCCTTTCCGACACGAAAAGTAATGTTCTCTATCACATGGAAACAATAGCTCAGTCCCATGTGAAGGCATCTGTTTCAGTTCATGGGAACTGGATTTTTCTCACTCTCCGTGGGTTCAACACATAACTGCTCTGGGGGTCTTTGATTTTTTGCATGTTTCTTTGCTGGTGAGAGCATCCTGCAACGCACACACAGCTACCCACATCGCATACCTGAAAGGGATGCTCCAGCAGCAACCGGGATCCAGCCTTTGATTTAGAAAGTCTTGAACTTCCTGTCACACCCCAGCTCTCCACACGCCCTTGTCTAGTCCTGGGAAATCCAGGTCCCCACCTGCTAGCAGATTTCTCCCTTCTCCAGGAAATAAAACCTAAAACCAAGCAAAATAGGTTTTTTGCATTGATGCAATGAACCTTGCAACGATTCCCCCATTTTTAGCAAGTTTAATAATAACATTTCCTGGCAATCATGTGAGACATCTGGAACAAGAGACACCTCATAACCAGAAAGCTGAGGTCAGCTTGATTGTCTGTTTGCTATTAAGCTTTTATTTTTTGCTTTACAAGGAAGGGTGGGGATAGGAATGCTGTATTTATCAGCAGGCTGATGGCCCTGGCTTGGATTGCTTGCCTCCCACATGCTTCACACTTCAGCAGATGGTGAAATGTCTCAATCATGTACCTGTTTCCTTTTACAATACCTTCAGCAGGGAAAGCATTATGACATGGTGTTATCTTGGACACACACAGCTAGCAGCATGTCTGGTGTTCCCACAAAAATAGCTGCTGCCAGTGATGGCAGTGACAGCCCTGATGTCCCCCCAGTCTGCTAGCAAGGAGGATTTGGCTTGGCTGAAGCAGATTTCAGGAGCTACAGCTGTCTCCTTTCTTCCCACTGCTGGGATTCAAGTACACCAAGACACCCTTCATCCAGTAGCTCCACATGATGTAATGAAGCCCATGAGCTGAGCTCATGAGAAAAATTGCATCAAGCACCACAGTCTGGCATCCTTTTTTATCAGAGGGCAGCAGAAAGTTCTTATCCCCAGAGGTGTGTGATGAGGGAGAGGAGTGTAGGCGAGGAGAGAAATAAAGCCCGTAATGTTGGCTGATCTCAATTTCCCTTCATGTGTATGCGCAGCAATCTGCTAATTCTGGAAGAGGTTACACAAAGGGGTCTGGTGCTGGGTTTCTGTCTTGCCATGACATCCTCACCTTTCCCAGCTCTGGATTTGTCCCACCCGCTACACACCCACCAGATGAGCCGAGGTCAGAGCAGCCCTTAGGAGAGCAGAGCAGTCAGTTCACACAGTGGTTGAAAGTACATTTAGAGGGCAACTGACTGCTCAATTGTGTCAGCTCAAGATATGCTAAAGCATCCTTCATTACAGGGAATAAACTTCCTCAGATATTCAGTCCTGGGGGGAATACCTTTTTCTGGATCCAAGCAAGACCTTGACAGCCTCTTTCCAGGCATGTTGCACAACCACACGAAAATAAAAAGAAAAATACATGTCCAAAGGAGCTCTGGAGATGGGCCCCTAGCTGGATATAGCAATGCAATTCCAGCCTGTGTTTATAAAGTCAATGGTGTTTGTAAAGCAAACACTAACCACATGGTTCAAGGAGAGCGTAATGAACTCATTCATGTAGTAAAGCCACCCATTGGGACAGATAAATGTCAACACCAGCTAGAGAAACAAAGACACAGGAGTTAACGAAAGAAGCTACATCTGGGTTGCAATCCTGGTTGTGGGCACCATCTCCCCATCTCCAGCAAAGTTTGCAGGCTTCTCTGCTGGATGTTTTTCCCTTTGGGCTGGGACTCTCCAGGCAGCCCAAGGGTATGTGTGGGTTTCCTGCACTCGCCACAACCCTTCTGCTCATCCCAGGTTTAAGCATTTAGGCTGTGATCTGCTTTGTTTTCTTCTAGAAGGAGGTGAAGAGAAAAAAGGGGAGAGATTAGCACACCCATTGTGAAATACTGAGATACTAACTCAAAAGCAATACCAGTGAGGGAGCCAGATGAAGGAGAGAAGGAACTGTATTATTACAACTCATAAGATGCTTTGGCCTCGCAGGAAAGCGGCGTAATGACATCACATCCCACGAATTCCTTCTTGCTGATTATTTATTTGCAAACACATTTTTCTGGCCAAGATAAAGCTGGGTGACAAATGGAATCAATACTCTGACCCCAAATGACTCAGAAATATGTGGGTAAAAATACAGCTACATTTAAAAACAACTGCATTTATTTTGGGAGAGTGGCTGTCATGTTGAACAGCACTGAGGGTTTCACAACACAGACAAGCAGAGCAGCCATATGTTAATAATAACCATTAACTCTATAGAGCTTTGTTCAGTCCACAAAGTAGCCCGGAGGAAGACATGTAGCATGTGAGAGACCATGCAACTGAGGCACAGAGTGGGAAAGCAGTTTGCCCAAAACCACACAGTCTGGAAATAGTCACTTCTCTGCCCTCCAGGACAAGTGGTTGACTGCTGAAGCAGAATTCAACCAGTAGTGATTGCTTATGAAAATCCCATTTTTAATTAAAAGCAGGCACAAATTTGCTGTTGATATTTTTATTAGCTCTGTTGTTCCAGCTGTGATGATCCAGAAATACAGTGCGTGGCAAGCTTTGATCAGCAAGGTACTTGCTTTTGTCAGACAGAAGTCAGGTAAACTTCCCTGCCTGTGAGTGTTTCTCTCCACCTTGGTGAATAATCCCACGGAACATACCTATTTCAATCAAAACTGGCTTTTGTTTCTTTTCCACCAAAAGCTTCACAAGTGAAATCTTCTCATCGATGCAGCTGGAAACCAAAACTTTTTTTAGCCAAAAGTGGAGGGAAAAAGAGACCAGGGGAGGGTGGAGAGGGTCTAACTGACAAGTTGAAATTTTCCGCTGAGTGTCTTGCCAAAGAGGAATGTTTCATTTCTGTTTAAAAGCCTTCCAGGCAGGTCTGCTCTTAATATATACAGCTTCTAGTGTGCCCCACAGAACTAATTTTTATGCCAGTGCTCCTCTTCTCGCAACATCTGCTCACAATGTCCCAGCTGCGTCAAGGAGCTATGAGGCTCATCTTTTCAGAAAACCATCATGCAGCATGTGTTTTCCTGGTTGTGACTTATGCCAGCTGGGAGGCAGGGACTGGCGGCAGAGACACAGGACTGAGAGGAGGAAGATCTGGTGATCCATATGTCCTTTCTCTGAAGGGCTGTGAGAGTTGATTGCAACTTGTGAAGGTCCAAGCAGAGCAGGAAAACAAGATCAGGTCAAGTATCATTGACTCACTGGAGCTCTCCTGGTGATTAATTTGTCTGGGGATGATGCTCCAGCCTTCCCAGCATCTTCCTTCTCTGTTAGCACCATATTCTTGAAAGATACTACAACTAGGACAGGCATTTCAGCTTTCCTTCACTATCAAACTAGTCCTTCAAGGTCGTTTAGACCAGCCTAATTGGAAGCCCATTCAGGAAACTGCATGTCCTTTCGGGACCTCTCCAAATAACAAATTGAGTCCAGATTTGAGCTCACCCATTATCCGTGTTGTTTATACAGGTGGTCATTGTCAGGCACAGGGTTAGCTTGAACCCTCTGGCAGGGAGGGAGCAAGAACTCACTCATCACCTTGCCAAAAGTTCTCCAAAAATGCTCAGTGCAGCCAGGATGATTCAGTTACAGGAGGAACTCACCCTGTCACATCCTAGTCCATGACCTGAGCACATCATGGACACCCCAGGATGCATTCAGCTCCAAATGTCTCCAGGGTAGATGCTAAGTGCACAGTTCCCATGGAGAGAAGCCGGAAATGTTAGGGGCTAATTCATATGTCCTACTTGAAGCGCCTGTGCTGGGTTCAAAGAAATCACACCCTTGGCTTCATTAAATATATTGATTAAATGTCAGTAAAGGGATTCCAGGGTGGCTCGCTCAGGCGGAGGCATCCGTCTTGTCAACATCCAGCTTTAGTGAGGATGGATCCCACCCATTGTGTGCAATCTACAGGGCCAACGGTGCAGGCAGAAAACATATAGACTGCAGGACTCAGCAAGCCTATACTCACTCTCCAGCCTGCTATTCACTTTGTGGTGTAGACATTCCTCCCATCTGGCATTTGAGAGGAGGAGGGGGCGTCGAGACAGGGAAAGCAGAGCAGTCCCGGGCACCACCCATGAGGTCCTGTTCCAACAGTACACGGAGTCTGTCACGCAGGAGGCAATCGCCAGCCTCAGTTATCACTCACACACACTCATCACTCCTCATCTTTGCAAGTCATAGAGCACCAAGTAGGGAACACATCTTGCCTCCAAATTTTTTGTGCTAGAACCAGGGTACATCACATCCAACGCAGATGTCTCTTCAGAAATGAAAATCTGCTGCAGTTGGAGGACTCTGCTCCACTCTTCCAGCCTGCTTCTATTATCAGATTCGAAGTCCTCTCCTTTATTGTCGGTTTTGGATGCAAGCAGGATCTGAGATCAAATGCAACTGGTCCAGAACTGTGTTCTTCCTATTCCACCAATTTCTTTGTGTTTGGCAAAGGCAATTGGCAAAATCACTCACACTGATGGCATGAGAGCTGTCCATCAGAAAATACTGCATCTTAAAAAGAGGGATGGGGATGAACAGGTACCACAGCCATGTCCCAGTGAGGCAGGCATTGGCATGGACCTTCCAGTTATGTCACCTATGGTCTTGCACCTGCTCATTTGTAATTATCCAAATCCAACCGGGAAGCATCAACCAAACAAGCTATGTTAAATCCAGTACAGTTACAGACACTAATTGGCAACTCTGGAATAAGCACTAATAGGATGTTTCGGGCAGGCCCTCTCTCGTAAAGACTAACCACAGTTCCTTTACTTCCATGTGCTTTTTTATGTTCCCCTGCCTTCAGTTGGCTCAGTTGGAAGATTCGCACCTGAACTATTGGTCTGGATCCCTTTTCTGCCAGAGCTTGCCCACATGGATTCAGACAAGTCTTTGAGCATTCATTTTTCAATTACAGGTACCTAAAGAGTCAGATGCATGTCTACTGGGGTCAACACATGCTTAAGTGGTTTAATTCATTTCTTCTTTCTCCTTTGGCTGAGTTAAGATAATTTCAGTTATCTAAATATTAAGGGTGAAACCACTGTAGTCTAGGGGAGATTTTCAAAAGGTAAATGCTCCCAGCTGACCTTGTTTAAACTCCCTTTTTGGTCAGTAGAGAGCAGAAGCACTTTTCACAGAATCATAGAATCATTAAGGTTGGAAAAGACCTCTAGGATCATCAAGTCAAACCATCAACCCACACCCCCAGGCCTCCTAAACCGTGTCGCCAAGTGCCACATCTACACATTCTTTGAACTCCTCCAGGGATGGTGACTCCACCACCTCTCTGGGCAGCCTGTTCCAGTGCCTGACCACTCTTTCAGTGAAGACATTTTCCCTCATATCCAATCTAAACCTCCCCTGGTGCAGCTTGAGGCCATTTCCTCTTGTCCTATTGCTTGTTCTTTGGGAGAAGAGACCAACCCCCACCTCACCACAACCTCCTTTCAGGCAGTTGCAGAGAGCGATAAGGTCTCCCCTCAGCCTCCTCTTCTCCAGGCTAAACACCCCCAGCTCTCTCAGCCACTCCTTATAAGACCTCTTCTCCAGACCTGATCCTACCAACCTGGTCTTTCTGGTCCCCAGGTATCTGCCCTGACCTCTGGTCTTCCCACAGCATCTGCTGCTGACCAGGCCATAGAAGATCCTGGTCAAGGGAGCATTTGGGGTGACTTCGTGCAAACCCTTTCAGCTCCCTGAAATAGAGAGGTGCCTCTTCTGGCATTGGCTGGAGAATGAACCTGCTCAGACTGCACACCCAGCTTTTAGCTGAGGAAATGGGAAAGAGCTCAGCTATTACAGACAGCTGATGGGTGTCACAGCTACTTATTTTTTCAACATTGCCATTCGTGGGAGATACTTAAGATTTCTGCATGGAATATAGAAAAAAGAAAAAAGAAAAAACAGATAAAAGAAAAAAGGAAAAAGAAAAAAGAAAAAAGAGAAAAAAGGAAAAAGAAAGAGAAAAAGAAAAAAATAAAAAGAAAAAATAAAAGGAGGAAAAGAAGAAGAAAAAGAAAGAGAAAAACAAAGAAGAAAAAGAAAAAAAAAAGAAAAGGGAGGGAAGAAAGAAAAAAAAAAGAAAAATCTCTACTACCTCCTTAGATCCACAGGCAAAAACAAGACTGCATTTAGTCTACCATTCAAAGAATAGCAGCAGGGAGAGAGAGGGAGGAAACAAGACTTATGTGGGAAGCATGAGGGCCTTTTCAAACCACATAGCTCCCTCCTAGAGTTTGACTTTCAGGAGGATGCATGTTTTGCCCTTCTCATTGTTAGCAGCAGCACCACATATTTTCCACAGATGTTCATGCCGAAGCATGGAAGAGCTTTGACAAAGACTATCGCTTGCCTGACACAGTCAGGGAAATCTCCCTGTGACAGATTAATTGACTCAGTGATTGATAGAAGAAAACACAGTCAAAGAACAAAGTAAAAAAAATGATTGGCTGGCCTGCATGAATCAGCCCGATGGATTGTTTATTCCAAGTTTAAATGTGGCAAAATCTGCCTCAATCTGCTTGCTCTCGAAACCCAGCATTGATATAATCTTTGCAACCGCCTGTATCAAACCACCATGCGTCCAAAATAACCTGGAGACCAGTCCAAGCCCACTTCCCGTTGAGACACAGACCAAGTCCTTTCAGGGTTTGCCAGACTATAATACTATATAATTTCCCATAGCTATAATAATAATCCAGCATCTGAGCAAGGTCTCTGAGGATTCCTACTTTTGAAGCTATAACATCTTCCAAAAACATGCTAATGTGAGAGGAGATGGACCCTGCTCCACCAACCCACCGGTCAGACTCCTCATGCACTTGGCAAGTCATAGATTCAAGATAATTCGATTACATAAACCGATTTTAATTTCATAAACTCCCTAATTTTCCCCCTGGAAAGCATCCTTAAGAACATTGGACATACCACATATTGACACCCCGCCTCTCCCCTGCCAGCTCAAAGACCAGAGAAATAAGGATTTTTATGACATTACCACAAAAGTAATAGGAAGTTACTCAGCTCAGTGCCTAACAGGACCGAGCCCTCTCCACGCAACAAGAAATTAAATCATAAGTAACCACAGGCAGACCTTTACACTGCCTGCCACAAAAGACTTTCCTGATTTATTTTTTGGTGGTGGTGGTTGATTTTGTATTTTTTTTCCTCCCCAGAAAGAGGTTACTTTTGACTCAAACCCATGAATCACGACCAGAGTGCATTTTTTGGGTGAGAAAGTGATTGCCTTAAGACGATACAGCAAACACTGATATGCAAATCCCACCCTCATCCGTAATCAGCTCATCTGCCTGTAAAGAGTTCAGGACCTTGTAATTATCCTTCTGGTCACTCAACTTGGTCTCTTTTGTCAAGGGTGGAGAAACACTGATCATCTCCATTCCAGCTGCATTTCTGTATCTGATCAAGCTGTCATTTTTCGTGATATTTGGCTACCTTCTCGTAAGCTAACTGCATGCTCTGGAAAAAGAGTGATATTAAAACAATAACGTGGCATCAAAGCAGGGTGGTGGTGTCACTTCATGACTTCAGCTTCTGTAACACGGTCACTTTTCACTATCCTGGCAAACAGCACTTGAAGACTTCACTAGATTTTTTTTTTCCCCCTCTCTGCTTGTTTGAAGAGTGGACATCCCCTAGCTTCAGTGCCCACTTTGAGTAGTCAGGACTGTTCATCTCCAAACTGACATGACATTTCATTTATCTGGGTTTTTTTCCAAGACTTGAAAGTCAATGTGATGCAGATATGTTGCCTGGTGCTACAAAGAAGCTTCTCCCTGATGAAGTCACTGATATTTACTCTGAGCAGCTTTGGTGGAGCCCACCCTGGTGATATCAGAGACCAGACAGGTTTATGGCACATGGAGGGGTTACAAAGGAGTCCAAGGTCCTTGGGTGGCTGTTCCTTGAAGCCCTGGGCTCAAATATTAGGATTCCACATTTTGCATCCTCCAGCAGAAAAAAATTACTGGAAAGGTTCTTGTACTCTTCTGACCCAACCATGGCCTAGAAAAAGGAAGCTGTCCAAGAGGTTTTAGCTTACTCCTCCCTTTCACAAGCCAGGTGGGTACACAGAGCATGGGAGTCCATGTCACACAAGGCTGTCTTCATGCCACAGTACAAAGGACCATGATGGAAATATGTGGTCAATACTGGTGGTGGAAACCAGCCTCTGGAGATCCTGGCTGTACCTCCATGGTGCCATGGCAATAAATGGCAGTCATTTGGTAGTCATTTAGGAGAAGCAGCAGATGAAGGAAGCAAAGCCAAGACAGAGCACCAGCTGTCCCTCAGCTGTGCTCACACAACCAAGCTGGAGACCAGATCAGGGACCGGTCTGTCATTTCACCCTGAGGTGATGCACCATGTGATCCCACCAGCACATCAGCACAGCCAAAAGGCTGATGTTTGCAAGGCAGAGCGAAGAGCAGGAGTAATGAAAGCCTGGAATAAGAATACAGGCTCATGGGGGATCCCTCAAGCCAACAATTCATATCATTGACTTCAAATATAGGCACTCTCTGGTGCCAGGGGTTTTTTTCTCAAGATCTTCATAGTTGTTGCTGCTGATTTTTTAAATTATTATTATTAAAATAAACTTTTTAACAAACATTTTCCCTTTTAAAGAAAATTCCAAGTTTTCCAACAAGAATAATGTAAATCAAAAGCAGCAATTTTTGTTCTGCTGGACAAACACTTTCCCTGTCTTTTGCCAGTGTAAGAAAATGAAAACATTTTTCTCCAAACACATTTGGAGGAAGAGGGGACTTGGGATTAAATTCATAGGCACGCTTTAAGAAAGCCCAAATGATTCCATGGAAAAATGCTAAATTATATGAAAAAAGGCATTCCTTTCAAACTGCTTCAGGAAATAAGCTTATCTTTCTTAGAGCACATTTTGCTAGTTAGCAACAGAGTGGCTAATATTTCTGTCATCACGGCAATGGCTTTAGGGAAAATGTCTGTGTCAAATTATGAATTTAATTTTACTTTATGAACATTGTTTATGATTGCCACCTTCCTTCTGGAGGAGAAGCTTCCATTTTCTAGCCAAGGAGAGTGACAAAGAAACCATATTTATTTCCAGAAAGAGATGACATGGAAGATTTTACACTTCTACTGAACCCAAACAGAGGAGATTAACTGTGAAACAGAAATTCAAGGAATAAAGCATACAAGCACTGCATAGGACAACTTGCATTTTTATTTAAAAAAAAAAAAAAAAAAAAAAAAAAACCCACCAACTGTGACCTGGACTTAGATGACAAGTTTTAGACAAATAAAAGTCCACTAGAAAAGATGGAGGCAAAGATGTAAGAGAAAGCCCCGGTGAGAGATTCCTGGAAAACTAAGAACTAGGTGCTGAAGCAATTACAACTTTCAAGCAACACCTTCACACAGGCTTCCTTGTTCCTGCAAAGTGGGCAGCATCACAGTGTGATAAACAATAGAAAGATCTCAAAATACTCCAAAAAGGGAGAAAGAGAAAAAAGGAGAGGAAACCAAGTGTGTGCACATAAGTACAAAACCCACATGCAGTGGCTACCAACACAGCCCAAGAGAGTGTCCAGTGCTGTCAACAAGATGACAATGATACTATCAGACATTAGGAGACAGGCAAACACAGTATTGGTGCTTATGTCCTCCGCAGTTTCATTTACTGAAGGCTTTTTTAAAACGGATTGTTTTAACTTCTGCCAGAAATTATTTAGGTGGAGCTGGTCCATGGATGGATGACCTAATTTCTCAAGGATCCTCCCAGCCCCATTTCAGTGATTACTTCTCCAAGGAAGCACCATGCAGAGCAACTGAGTGGAGTCCAACGTGAAAGCAAATAGGACATTTGAACCTGTATCCTTCTTCCTTAATTTGGATTCATTTTTAATTAATTTAATTAATTAATTAACAGTGGAGAATAATAGTGTCAGCCAGTCGTTTAGGCTCTCTCAGTAGTCCTGGGTAGAGACCAACAAATAAAAGCAGTATTCTCCTGTGTTTCTTAGACAACTCTTGTGGGACTCAGATGGTTAGAGAGCAGGCATCTTGTTCAGACCTCCAGACACAGTGAATCGATGTTGGTACCTCCAGATGGTGACTCAACCAGTTGAGGACGGACATTTACGATGGTCTTTTAAGAGAAATGAATGACACTTATTAGGAGGTTACGCTTATATGTTTGCAACTGCCTTTCTTATTACCATTGATTATTAATTAGCTTTATTGAAGTGTAGCAATCATGGGACAAGTATACTATGATTTGCCTTTGAGTGTCTCCACTTAAAGGCTCGGTACGACACTGACAGCTCAAACTGTGGATGAATCATGCATTTTGACTTAAAATTGTTTCTGGCCTGTGCAGGGTATGCATGAAAAAGAGGATGAGAGGCAAGGGCAGAAAAGAAGCATTTTATCCAGGGAAAGAAAATGAACATGCAAACACATGGTGAAGGGTGAGACAGATTTACACCGGCTGCCCTGCAAACTCCATTAGAAGTCCTGGAGGCTGCCAGAAGAGAAGTAACTTTGCCTTGACTTGACAGCAAGACTATGCAGCATCTCCTAAATTGTATCTAATACCAAGAATCATTTTCATGTGCTCCTCAGTATGAGCCTGTTTCTGATTATAGTAAGGAGAATTGAATTGTTGCAATGCTAGTGGGAGAAAAGTGGAATGGATGGGAGCAATTCCACCAGCGGGAGTTGTGCTAATGGCAGGGAAACATCAGCTGGTGTGTTTAATGCATCTTCCCTACTTAATGGGACTGGAGATAATAGAGAACAAGAGCGGGTTCAAATAATATCATTTTGAAAGATAATGGGAACAATAATGTTATTATCAATGAAGTCTAAAATGGCACAGTGTTGTTAAGGGAATCTGAAATGCAAGTTGCAATCCTTCATATCTCAATTCACTGTGACAATTTATCTGAAGGTTAACAATTACAGGCTCCCGTTGCTCATCAGTTATAATAACAGGCAGAGCTCGTGCAAATTTGTGGTGGGCAGAACACATCCCAAACCACTTTACCAAGATCAGAAATGCAGCTAAGAGTTTTTGTTTCCTTTTAACTTTCCAAAAGATTAGAACAAGTGATAGGAATAAGGTAAAGACCCAGAATGGATGTGAATTAAGGACATATATTTACTCTGACTGTGAACCACCTCTCTAATACATGTAAATAAGGACTTAATCCCCATTTAAAATTGGGTTCAGTACGCTACTGAGTGTACAACTAATAATCCACTGAGGAGTGAGTATCGGTGAAGTGTCTAGAGACAGCTCCATGTAAATGCAAAATTAAGCAAACAGACACACAGATTTCCCTGACTAAATACTGTCCTTACAGGGCTGACAAACATTTTCACAAGTATCAGCAATCCTGCAAATATTTGCAAGCCATGAAGGGTAAATCACCATATAATGTTCCTGAGTCAGTTCATCAGGATTATACATTCATAATTCTGCTTTTGCACCATTACAACAACTCTGCTGTTTGGCACCAAGTTTTCATAAAGGTAAAGCCAGGAATCAGCAGAATTAATAGAAGCGGTGATCATGGATCACTAGATGTGTGTTAATTTGTCAACCAGCAATAACTTTGTTATTTGTGTCCAAACCCTAAAAAGCAGGTGTTTGAAACTGGCTCTAGAAAACTCCCAGCAAACCATATATAATCTTTGTAAAGCTTTTCTGGGGCTGTGGAGTGGCACCCAAACTTACCTGTCACAAAAAGAGAACCCTTGTGGAAATATTTTGAAGAGCATCCCCATAAACCTGGAGGTAGTTCACCATCTGCCAAAACCCAGTGCAAGTCTATTGGCTTCCAAGGAGTATTTGCAGTTTCTCATAAAGGAAGATGCCCACGGATGTTCCACTTGCACTCCTAGACTAGATCTAACCAGTTGAGAAATGAGAAGTTGATGGACCTCTCCATAGGGTCCTGAGTGGCGAGGGACCAGCTGGAGATTATTGGTGACCGGTGCTGGCTCTCTGCACCTCTGTGGATGTCCAGACCACTCGTCGATCAGATTTACCAGGCACAGTTGAGTAGACAATAACTATTAAGGCCAAAAAAGATGGCTGGCCAGGCTGAAACAGTGCTCTATACACCCAGCCCTCAAAAGTTGCTTGATAAGCAGCAGAGATGTTCATCAGCCTACATGTGGAAGAAAACCAGAGGCAGCTCCAGAGACAATAGGAACTTCTCAAGGATAAGTCCTTTCAGCCTAAGTTAAGTGACAAAGGATGAGATTTCCCAACACAGCCCAGCCAAATCTAACAACACGCTAAAGCCAAAGGCATGGTCCCTCTCTCCACCTTCCCCTTCTCCCATCGATTCCTTATGCTGGATCTAGGAATCACGCAATCAAAAATGCTCAGCTAGCTGACTTGGAAGAAAATTAAGGAAAAAAGAGAAAGAAAAGTTGTCCACCAAGTCAACCAGATGAACTAATTCAGCCCATGGACACACTAACATTAGCTCCAGCACATGGGCTGGGAAGTACATAACTGGAAAACAAAGGAGGCAATCATCCCTTCATCCATCAACTAACTCAGGCGTAGCTGTCAACTGAAACAACACATTTTGTTAGGTAAGATGAGGTGCCCAGATACCCTGTCAGATGTGGAAATGTATGACTGAATGAAATAGGATATTGGAATCTGGGAATCCCAGAAAGGGGAAAAGATGTATTTCCAGAAGAGTTTTGAAGTGGGGTGAAGACCATAGGAGATGGACAGATAAAAGTAATTGCTTAAGCAGACAAATGCTGTCAAAGAGAAACATGCCTTCATTGGCTGGGCAGAACTGTAGTCACTGCCAGGCAAGGGGAAACAAAAATACCAGCTATACGTCCTAGCAATATTCCCATTGCTGCACAGAAATCCTCCAACAGCCAGATCAGAGATGTGGCCTTTGTACTTGGTGCAACATTTTTCACCAGAATGAATAGATCAATAGAGGACCATCCTACAGTACTGCAAATTGACATCTCTGTATGGGCAGAAGGCGACTAAAAGAGGTCCCACAGCTGAGGCTCTTCCCCCAAATACGTGTGCAGACATAACACTGTTGTGTTCCAGTTCCTTCTGCATTCCCAAGTCCTACTTCTCTAACTGAATTTCAGAGAGGAAATCCTATGGATAGGAAAAAAATAATCAAAACAACACAAAGCCTGTTTTGGGGGGAGGAGGGGTAGTCGCCATGTTCAGCTGCTCTTGGAAGGTAATCAATCATGTCCTTACACAGGGACTTTATGTAGCAAACTTTCCTTACAGGTATGACCCACTTAATAGAGGTCAATGATAATTTATGCCTTGGCAGCTACAGAGAAGCCAACAGCATCTTCTGGAAACTACCTTTTTTTTTCGGGTCTGTTCTACATCTCTCTAAAAGCTGGGTCTGGGGGATTTTACAGGGTTCTTTATTTTTGTTATTTTTATTGGTCTTTATGACTGTAGGATCTTTCTTTAAAGAGCCATTGTGTCCTCATTTTATCTTTTCTCAAGCTAGGAAAGCAAATCGTCATGAGGATGGGGTTCACCTTACCCTGTGTGAGACCTCTCTATGACAAACCCTATCTTTGTTAGTTAAGGGGGTCCTCCAGAGCCAGTGGGGAGGTAAAGACGGACAATGCATTCCTCTAGGAGCAATCATTATCTACCCAATGGTTTGCTCCAAGACAAACCATGGGAAAAAATACTTAGGAGGAGAATTATACCCTAGAAAACCTGTCCTTTCTGGGACATTTTGAATAAACAAGGCAAATAAAGGGTGGAAGAGGGAAAAGAGGAGTAAATAGGATTCTGCTGTCATTACTGCAGTCATCCACATTGCAGCAACACACCCCAGCATTTCTTTGTAGAGACACGGGCACTGCTGAGATGCAATCTATGCAACCCATTTTACACTTCTGCTCTAGGATGAAATAAGCTCCTCTCCAGACGGTGCAGGGGACACAAGCTGACAAGCCCCAGTGCAGACATCTGCTTTATAAGTGTTTCCATTTCAGTGAGATGAAGGTCACTGGAGATTTTCCCATGGTCAGGCAAGCTGCACCAGTGGAAACCTCTATATCCAGAGGTAATGAGAGAGAGTTGGACTACAGGTGGCCTTTCTTCACCGCAGACTCTTGCTCCCAATGCATGGATGTGGTACTGGGGACATGATAGTCCTACCATGACTGATGGCATGAAGAGAGAGAGGAAGCAACACCAGACTCTCTCCAGGGAATTTCCCATGACATGTAGGTGCAGTGGCACAGGGTGGGAGGAGATAAACAAGCTGGTGTCACTCTAAGTGCATGTTTCTTGGCAGGTTTAAAAAAACAGCTGAGATATTTGCAAAGTGAAATCTGATCTAGAAGCACACACAGAGACAAAATTAACAGGGTATCCCATGATGTCATTCTGAACAACCACTTTCCTGGCTGAGACAGAAGCAGACAATTCCCCAAGTCCAAGTCTGCACACGAAACCTCACCGAGGCATCTGCTGTTATTGCCTTGCTCTCTTGTCCTTCCCTCCATTATGGCAGCTTTGCCCAGGTCCTATAAAAATCCCGGCAGCAATCAATGAGGTGTGAATATTTAGATTATAAAGTTGCTCAAGTGTGATGGATATCCATTCAAAGAGGTTGGGAAAGCAGTAGTGGAAAGTTATTTCCAGGTTTACTGTCACTGTGTTGCTGCTCTTTTGGATGCTCCTGAACTGAATCGATGCACCCAATTAGTCAAAGAAGTCATGTATGGGCTCTGAACTGAAGGCTCGCCAGATACCCTGCACTGGGCATGAACCCCTGTGCTTGGAAAGCAAAAATTACATTCATCATTGGATTTTTCTCCGTGCACTTGGAAGTGCTTCACATACTGCGAGCAGTTTGGAAACTTCTGGTGTTACTCAGCCTGAACTAGGAGGTCGAGCTACCCATGGCCATGTCTGTACTAGTAAATGAGATGTACTGGGGCAATCTTTGGTCCTCTATGCCCTCCATCACAGCCGTCAGCTGGTACAACACATCCTGCACCCCTATTATTACCCTATTTTCATGCTCAGAGCATGGTAGCCACATGCTGACTGCCCACTGGAAGTCGTTCTTCAGCCACATGAACCTCCCAACTATGTCTGGGAGTTGCCTGGGAAAACTGTACTTGACCTGAGCCAAAACCAAACCAGATGCTGCTGTGGCAATTTAGCAATGTAGACAGTTGTAGCCCTGATGTCAAGTGATGTAGTATGGCTGATATCGGCACAGCCAAACTCTCTTTTCCCTAAAAAAAGTTGGCTTCCTCTACATAGCATAGGAGAGGATGTTCTTGGTACATGCTATGTCCTTCTAGATATGCAGGCAATTAACGGGATATGTCTAGGACATCACAGTTGGCATGTATCAAAGCTGTGCTGCAGAGCATGCTAACTATTAAACAGCACCAATGGGCAAGTTCCAGTTCTTGAGCCTTGGTTTTGTCTGGTTTACAAGTATTTGCTAGAAGCTGTTGCTACCAAAAGATTTTATACTTGATTATGTCAATAGTCCTAGTGAATTCCCCAGAGCTTCTTACAGAGTCTAAAGCCAAAGAAGCCAACAAATGCTGAAGAAAGACTTTGCTCATGGTGCGTTGTGCTGTGTTTAGTGGTTTCTGTCTAGGCTGTTTGGAATGGGAAACCTCCAGTTAAAGAAAAAAAAAAAATCTAAGTTTGAAATATTACCATGTTTTGCAGAAGCAGAGGGGAGAGGAAGGTTATGATATGTTGCCGCCAAAGAGGTGAATTTTGGGAGATATCTCCAGTCCTGTCCCCAGTATCAGATCAGCACTACTAACACGGGTAAAACTGGCAGTAGGAAGAAAATTAATATTGGCATCCACAAACAGAGGCTGGATCTAGAAAGAACAGGATTCATCCTGGGCAGTTTTAGCCATCAAAAGGTAGCATATTCTCTAAGCTCATTATCTAGCGCCTCTCCAAGAATGAGAAATCGCCTTTAGAAGGCAATCTAGGCTGTCTTTGCTGCGCACCAATCTCAGGGCAGAACAAGCCATCCTCTGCAGTCCCTGATCTCTCTCTATTGACTTCAGAGGGAGCCTAAAGAGCTGCTGTTGACTGGATGCCCCATATTTAGGCAGCTGCAGTTAATGGAGATAAATCCCACCCATAGAGACCAACCAGCTTGCTCCTTCTGCAGGGTCTCTCACCACTTCTGTTGAGTCCTCTCTCAGCCGCATCTCAGTCACGGACATAACCCAACATCTCAGCTGGAGGTTACTCCTTGCTGGAGAACCACAGAATAGCAGGCCACAGGGGGTTGGCATGTGGATGCCAGAGCCTGCAGTGCCATGAGATCACTCCAGAGGGCAAAGCGGGGTCATGCCATGGATAGTCTGAACCACCCAAAATCTAAATCTAGCATTTTCCGTTGTTCCCTTTGCTAAGCCTGCAGAGTCTGAAGACAGGAGGGGAAAGGTAGAATAATGCAGCGGCTGGTCCATCACCCCACACAGCTCGGCCCAAGCCCCATGGGAGGAACTGGAAGGGATTCCCAGGGCAGGATGGCACCCTTTGGATGAGGGCTGGTTCTCAGAAATCCTGAAAGACAAGGAGAGAGGAGGAAGGACTTAAATGAAAGCATGATCCTGTCTGCACCTAGGACTAAACATGTGCTGTTCTTGGCTGTAGCTGTTCTCGAGCTGTCAGCACCCTGACAAGGCATCTCTGTAACCTCTGGGATGATATATCCCTGAGGGGTATGTTTATGATATTCGGGCTATATGTACATCTGCTTTTACTTGCATCAAGGAGCCTTTATGCCAGTCTGGACTGAAGAAGGTGGGAAGGTTTGTCTGTATTGAAGCAACAAGCCCCATTTGAAACAGTGCCTGTCTCATCTTACTCAGGACTGCAGACAATTACACAGGCTCTTTGCAAACCATTCCTGCAATGTTTTGCTCTTGGCAGCAGAGGTCTGACTCTTTTGGCAGCAGGAACACACTCTGTTCCCCTATCTTCAGGGATGAACATTTCCAAGGTAAAATCAAATCTGAGAAGTGTGGTTCCTCGAACCACAGAATAAGCCAGGCAATTTGGGGCAGAAAAAGCACTTCTATAGGAAAAGGCTTCATTTTTCTCACAAAAATTCCTGCCACACTTTACCATCCCATGCCTTTGGAAAGCCAGTGAACATGAGTGCGCAAATAGCAGAGGGCAGAGGAGAGAAGAGGCCCAGAAAGCTGTTCCTGGGAGCTATAGGACTTGACGAAGGCTGGGAGCTCTGGAAGGTTTCAGGAGTGTCCTCTCCTTCAGAAGCAGCTGGTTGGCCTTACTGAAATTACAGTTTATATTGTGGGAGCACCAAAAGTCCCACAGCAAGATGAGGAAGGAAAAGGGGAGCACATTGCATTAGCCCACAGGCATTTGAGGTCTGATGCAAGGAAAGCAAAGGAAGAATTTTTGTCCTCTCTATATAGATTTGGGAATTAAAGTCCAGAGAGGGATTAAACTATTTCCCTGGTGGGTAATGATCACAAATTGAATCCCCATCACCTGAAATTTTTTCAGTGCCTTTATCAGAAATACTGTTTCCTCCTCATCAATGGCTATTAAAAGAGGAAAAAGATGAATGCAGTAAGAATCTCCCTCCAAAGGCAAAAAAAAAAAAATCTTTTTAAAGCTGTCAGGCTGGGGTTAACTTTGTTCACCTTTTCTTTAGAGTGGGATGCAACTCCACACCAGGGCTGTACTGGATTTGCTTTGTCCAGTTCAGCAGAACCTGCTGTGTCTGAAATCACAAACAGATCCTGAAGTGATAATTAAAAGTCACTTTCAACATGCTTTGCTGCCTGTAATTGCTGTTCCCTTCTTCAGAAACCTCTCCCTTGATAGGAGCAAGTCCACTCCCCTTCTAATCGGGTTTAAACACAGCACTCTCCATCACATTGGGGTCTGCAAAGGACTTACATCGCATAGCCATCCAGACTATTTAATTGCTAACAATCTCCATGGTCCTGCTAATAAGGGCCCTCCAAGGAAACACTGTTCAAGAGTATAAACTGTTCCCGGTAGACAGTATGAACTAGACAACCTTATCTGGGTGTGTGTTTTGGGAGGGGAGTCTACAAGAGAGTCTACTAGCATGGGCAGGAGCTGTGTCATGGTATAGACATCAGCCCAGGTGTCAACACAAGCATGTGCCTATACACATATATGCATACACTCACACATGCACACGCACGTATGCCTGCACATAAATTTTGGCACACTACACTTTTCAGCTCATTGGCACAAAACAGCCCTGGAGAATATATCCAGAGGAACCTTTCTGCAGGGATACCTGCTTCCTGCTCTCTGAGCTGAAGGAAAAGCCCTGGGAGATGCAGCCTTACCAAAGAAGCCTACCCGCAAGGAAGGGTAGCAACAATAGACAACCACACTAACAATTCAGTAAATCACCTGAGAAACATATCAAAAGGGAGATCTTCATTTTTTTCTTACAAATTGGGCTTTTCACAGTGAAAAGCAGATGTGTTTGGAAAGCATTATCCACAAAGATCCCAATTTTGCATCGAAAATATCCAATGGTGGCTGTGTGTCCAACGTTGAGTACATGAAGATTACCATCTCCTTCACCAGTCTGATAACAAAGAAGTGAAAACCCTTAATGAACCAGGATGTAAGAGGAGATATCAGACTAGATATAAGGAAGACATTTTTTTCTATGAGGGTGGTGAAACCCTGGCACAGGTTCCCCAGAAAGGTTATGGATGCCCCATCCCTGGAAAAATTCAAGGTCAGGTTGGACTAAGCAACGTGGTCTAGTTGAAGATGTCATAGAATCATAGAATTACTAAGGTTGGAAAAGACCGACCCCCACCTCGCTACAACCTCCTTTCAGGTAGTTGCAGAGAGTGATAAGGTCTCCCCTCAGCCTCCTCTTCTCCAGGCTAAACACCCCCAGCTCCCTCAGCCGCTCCCCATCACACTTGCTCTCCAGACCCTTCCCCAGCTCCGTTGCCCTTCTCTGGACACGCTCCAGCACCTCCATGTCCTTCTTGTCCTGACGGGCCCAAAACTGAACACGGCATTCGAGGGGCGGCCTCACCAGTGCCGAGCACAGGGGCACCATCCCTGCCCTGCTCCCGCTGGCCACACTATGGCTGATACAAGCCAGGAGGCTGTTGGCCTCCTTGGCCACCTGGGCACACTGCTGGCTCGTGTCCAGCCGGCTGTCAGCCAGCACCGCCAGGTCCTTCTCCACCGGGCAGCTTTCCAGCCACTCTTCCCCAAGCCTGGAGCGTTGCCTGGGGTTGTTGTGACCCAAGGGCAGGACCCGGCACCTGGCCTTGTTAAACCTCATACAATTGACCTCAGCCCATCGATCCAGCCTGCCCAGATCCCTCTGCAGAGCCTTCCTGCCCTCCAGCAGATCAACACTCCCACCCAGCTTGGTGTCATCTGCAAACTTATTGAGGGTGCACTCGATCCCCTCATCCAGATCATTGATAAAGATATTAAACAAGACTGGCCCCAACACTGAGCCCTGGGGAACACCGCTCGTGATTGGCCGCCAACTGGATTTAGCTCCATTCACCACAACGCCCTGGGCTCGGCCATCCATCGGTTTTTAACCCAGCCAAGAGTCCACCTGTCTGAGCCATGAGCTGCCAGCTTCTCTAGGAGGTTGCTCTGGGAGACAGTGTCAAAGGCTTTGCTACAGCCCAGGTAGACAACGTGGACAGCCTTTCCCTCATCCACTCGGCGGGTCACCTGGCCATAGAAGGAGATCAGGGTGGTCAGGCAGGACCTGCCTTTCATGAAGCCGTGCTGGCTGGGCCTGATCCCCTGGTTGTCCTGCACTTGCCTGGTGTGCTCACTCAGGATGAACCGCTCCATAACCTTCCCCGGTACCGAGGTCAGCCTGACTGGCTGTAGTTCCCTGGATCCTCCTTCCAGCCCTTCTTCTAGATGGGCATCACATTGGCAAGCCTCCAGTCACCTGGGACCTCCCCTGTTAACCACGACTGCTGATAAATGATGGAGAGTGCCTTGGCGAGCTCCTGCGCCAGGTCCCTCAGTGCTCTCGGGTGGATCCCATCTGGCCCCACGGGCTTTTGAGTGTCCAGGCAGTTCAGCAGGTCGTAAACTGCTTCCTCCTGGATTGTGGGGGGTTTATTGCTCATTGCAGGAGGCTTGGACTAGATCACCTTTGAAGGTCATTTCCAACCCAAACCATTGTATGATTCTATGAGGAGGACCTGTGGAAGGAAGATGGGGATGCAGGAACATCCCACTCGATGCAAGCACTACAGATGCAAGCCACTTGCCTTTGCTTTTGTTATCAACCAGCCAAGGGTGCAGTTGTGTAAAATGGCATAAACCAGAGCAGACTCAGCCTGTAGTTACACTGGACTGTGGCTGTTGCTTAACTCTTCAGTCTCACCTCCAGCTACTGGGCCTCATTATCTTCTCTTGTTGCTATAATTCAAGGATACTTCCAGGGAAGTTCAACAGAGACTCAGCTATGGGAAGCTGTTGGAGACTGACCAGGGTCATTCCTGAAGTCCCTTGCTACAGAAACGGTGTAGCATTTCTTTAGCTTCAAGTCTAGACCTTTTCTATTTCTGCTGTGTTGTTTTGAACATAAAACCAGAGTGCAACAGTCAAGGGAAGACTATACTGTCCTGTTTTACATTTATGGTCTGCTGGCCACCAGCCAAGTAAGGACAAATATGTCTGATCTCAGAATAACCCTCTGCCAGCTCCTACTTTATTTTTTATGACCATTGAACATTGAGCAGATGACTTCATTGATTTGAACACATTTGACCAAATAAACAGAGATAACAAATAACTGAGCAAAGCCTTGTTGAAAGCAAGTGAATCAGTCATGCATGGCATGATGGAATTTGAGACAGAAGATGATGCAAAATGCTGTGGAGGATCACACCATGCTGAAGATAAAAGAGAGCCCTCTCGGGTCGCATACTTATCGTGACATGGACAAGATTCCTGGAGAAGCAGTTCAATCATAGTTTACACAAATCTGCAGCAGGAAGATTTGCAATAAAAAGGCAGAAGCAAGCTCCAGCAGTGTGTTGAAGTGGAAGATTAATTTAGACACATTTAAAGTAGCTATTCAGTGCACCTTTTTCATAGTGATAGCAAATAATCCTCTGGAAATGGGGCAGGTTATCCCTAGAAATGTGGGCTTTGGGTGTCTTTTTTCATTTCCTCTAAGTCCTTTTTTAAATACTGATACTGGGAAAGAAATGAGAATTACGTCCTTGAAACCAAGGGTCCCCAGATTATACAGTCTGGTGTCGGACTCACTGGATGACATCTCCAGCTTATATTCTGCAGCAGTCCGGATCATCCTATGGGTTATTTATGATCGTGCTCACCAAAGTCAACAGATACAAAATGTTGATTATCTGCTGTTTTCTGTTTGCGCAGAGAGGATGAGAATTGTTTCTACCACTAGCATCATACATTTTTTGCTCTCCTTGTAAAAATGTAAGTTATTACAAAGAGCAAATCTTGTGCTGCCTCTCTGCTCTGTAACTGATCTCCCTTAGACAGTGCTTTATATACAGTATTTCATAAAGGTAGGTTTCCTAAAGGGGTTTATGCCTCCACTGGAAAGTTCCTTCTGGTGATGAGATCCAAACACCCTGACGCATATATGATATGCTTGAATAACTGGAAGTTGTTGGGACATTGATAGGAGCAGAGAAGTCTGGAAACAACAGACATACAGGAAGAGGTAAAGAAGACAGGAAAAAAGAAGGGGAAACAGATTTAATATAGAGACTAATCTTCCTTTCACATCCAATGTGAAAAAAACCTGGGGAATGTAAGGTTTTCAACATGCATTTAAAAAACAACATGGGCTGCAAGTGAAAACCTGGAGAATGCCAGGGAAAAAGTAAAGGAGAAGAGAAAACAGAGTGTGAGAACTGCTCCAGCTCTTCCTGAACACTGGGGGATTCAGAAAGGGCTGAAACCACAGCAAAGAGCCAAAGATGAGGAAAGCCACAAGCACGTTTTGAGCACGGCCAGCTCCACTCGAAGCAGATTAGCAGCACCAATAGATAATTGCAGAGTGAAATGCCTGCCATGTGCCACAAGACTCAAGCTTCCCACTGGGGCCTTTTCCAAAAAAAATGCAAACAAGATGATCATGCACAACTATAACAACCTGAGCAGGGAAAGAAAATGAATTGAGTCAGACCTCAGACCCCCGCTAAGCCAAGAGGATGAACAGTCCACACTGAAGAAGGTCATCGGAGCTGAATGTTGAACAACATATGAAAAAAGGGCTGGGAGGAAAGAGGCAGGAAAAAAACTTCAGCAAAATTTGTGCCAAGGTAGCAAAGTCTGGAGAGGAGAGAAGGTCTTTCCACCAAGTTTTGCTAGCTGCAGGATTCGGGTTTAAGTCCTTACTCTGTTTGACCTGGTGCAAGCCAAAGATGATCAGATATCAACAACAAAAAAAGTATTTCTTTAATTTTAGTGTTAATCCTTCATTTACATTTCCTGAAGCTTTCCCTTTCACAGTCTCCAAGAAGTAGATGAAAGTCTTGTAGCTTGCTTAGCCTCTGAAGTTGATGAAAACGTCCTTTAAACAATCCAAGGAAGAATCTTACATGGAAAAAAAAGGCATTGAACTGGGCAAATACACAAGCATACTTAGATTAGGATTGCTGTGGACTTCTGTGAGATTTCATACATGCTTGGGAGCTCATTTTGAACACTTTCCTCCAAGAATAAACCTCCCCTGGCCCACCACTGGCTCATGTCAACCTCCAAAAGATAATTAGGACTGAAAGGCAGGCTCTGTGGGAAGGGTGATGTGCTCTGCAGTGATGCCTTGCTCAGCAATCCAGCTGCTATGCTTTCACCAGCTCAAGGTGCCAAACGGCTTTAGAAGGCTGGA
Organism: Morus bassanus; assembly: GCA_031468815.1. Taxonomy (NCBI): domain Eukaryota; kingdom Metazoa; phylum Chordata; class Aves; order Suliformes; family Sulidae; genus Morus; species Morus bassanus. The sequence continues at coordinate 1,764,912 of CM062567.1, read as the reverse complement.
AGGATCTTCTGCAGAGAAAGTTTCACTGCATTGCATGTTTGGGATGTGAGTGTTCATTTCCCAGCTGTGCCAGAGTCTCCATCTGGGACCTTGGGGGCTGGCTATAAAACTAAATTCTGCACAAGCAGGTTTTCTGCACAAGCACATCTTTGGGTACCTCCAGAGGGTAAGAGTCAAAGCCAACACATTGTTTCAGTCAGTACCCCAATCACAGCTATTTCTGAGCACACAGGATGCTTCCATCAATGACCAAATAAGTGAAAAGTGCCCAGGACAGGCAAATGGCCCTCTAAAACCTATATAGGAGCCATCTCCTTGCCTTGCCTGGAGAATAGGCTCAAATGCTGTCCCAAAGACTTAATAGAGCAGGACTCATTCATTCTGAGGTCTTTAAACCATGCACAAAGTCTTTCTGTGTATCACTAACCCATACCCTAATCCCTTCCTCCTTCATTTGTATGTCAGTGGTTTGAGTCATTTTTTTATGGTTGATTTCAGCTGAGGCACCCGTTGCAAATGTCAAGTGTATCTGAACAGAAAGTTTTTCTCTGATCTGATATGTGAGACAAATACTAAAAATATTGCAAGTAAACATACAGTTAATGTTTCAAAACATGCAAATAATCATAACTTCAGGTTCTTTCCATAAAGACCTGAACAGCCTTAGCAAGTTTCTATATTTAATAACAATAGAGCTGAAATTATCGATGGCCGATAGAGTTAATGGCATCATTGCTGGAGGTCTCAAGAACACGCTAAAGAGAGATCTGTCAGAAGTGGTTCACAGAGCTCTCACCCTGTCTTGAGGTCACAAGTTGACTCACACAGTTGCTGAAGGTCCCTCCCAGTCCTGTTTTCTCTGAGTCTACAAAGTATTTGCAAAACAGCCTCTGTTCTGACACCCGTAATTTTTTCTTTTTTTTTCTTAAAGAAAAATGGAATTCAGCCTGAAACAATTCCCTTGCTGGTAGGACTCACAGCAAGCATTATATCTCAATTAAGGAATAGAAAAACGTGACTCTATCGAATTTTGGACAGGGTGGATTTTGGGTTTCTCCATTAAAATCCTCCCACTGCTTGAGCTGTCCTTCTACATATGAAATTCTTTGGCAGCAATATATGGTCCATTTAAAACATGTGCCAGTCCACCAAAAGCTGTCTTTGCTCACTGTGCTTTTACTGCTACTTTCCTTTTTTTTTGCTCTGTTTATATTTCCTGTAGCAATTTAAGACTTCATGAGGTGAAGGAATGACAGAACAGTGATTTTTAATTACATCCCTCTTTCTGCTTTCCTCTGTTTCTCTTTATATTTTACTTGCCTCTAGCCATTGGATATTTTTTATGTCTGACGAAACTGAAAAAATGGAAAACCAAGAAACAGAATTTCTTAGAAAAAAAGTATTTTAAAACCCAATCTATTTTTAAAGGAACTCTATAAAATCATCTATGAAAATAAGCTGAGATATGTAATGGAAATAACTTCTAGACTTGCCACAAAATGAAGTTACATGGAAATTAGTGAAGGTTGTCCACAATGCATGAGGCACAACTTGACATCATTAATAATTACTCCTCTGAGTATTCAGACAGCTGCGCTGTCTCACAGGAAGACACACGATGCTGCCTGGAGCTCAGGTAGTCCTCCAAATGGTGTGACTGGTCAGGGACAACATCAGACTCATCAGGATGGATCCACCAGATGGGCTGGACCCACCTAAAGAAGACATGGGATGGCTTGTCCCTCCTCCTGCCAAGGTGCTTGAGCTATTTCTTTTCTTCCAGAGGGTTGCCATACTACAACCATCTCCGCTTGTGTCCCTGCTCCTCAGCCTGCCACAGAGACACATGCCCAGTGGTGTCAGATAGACACACCAGCTTCATTTCATGGTCCCTGAGACACCCCAAGATACAGCCACCACCGCTGCAAGCCAAGATCCTGTACCTGAGGTGGGCTATTCTGCCTCTCCAGCAAGAAGAGGAGAAGCCATTTTCAGACAGGGCTACATTTTCCTGGTTTAGGCCAAACTTGGAAGGCTTTGAAGAAGGGGATAAGGTCCTTTCCTTTCATGTATTGAGATCTTCAACAGGAAGGGTCATAAGAAAGCATAAAATAGGCTTGTTATGACTCAATCAATACACAAATACCTTCCTCTTTAAAAAGGAGGATCTTCAATAAAGCCAAACCTTCTTTCCAGAAACTAATTTCAACCTTGGTCCGGGAAGAGAGAGACAGAGAACAAAAGGGAATCAATACTTATCTCACAGGCCACAAAGCAAGTAAGCAGTTAATTTACATTATTTTTTAAGTGCAACTGCATGAGTCAGGGCTCTGAACTGTCCTTATAGCATCAGCACCCAGCTCCCTTTCTCCAGTGGAAAAATCCCACCACCAGCAAATGCTCTGCTGCAGCCGTGGCACCTGGGGACCAAAGCAAGAAATGAATGGGACCATCAAAGAAAGGTCAGGAGGACTGCAATGGTGGAGATCAATGAGGAGCCCAAGTAGGAGTGACGAGGAGGACATAGCTACTGATCAAAGACACCTTCCACCGTGGGGAGGATGGAGTTAGCTGGAAAGTCAGGGATGGCTTGGGAACAGGCAGCTCTGTCCTGGCTCCTGATAGCAATGTGCACATAAATACAACAGGGGTATTATTCCGACCAGGGAAAAAGAGAGAGAGAGAAATAAAAATAAATGTGTTTGTTTTCCATGACACTCTTAAAATGAGAAACACCAGTCATTTCTTATTCTAAGTGCAGGGTGTTGCTGTCTGTGGTGTAATACCTCCATGCCACAAAGTGCTAACTCTTGTTTTATTAGGAGCCACTACATACCGACAGTCTCCTTAGGATGTTATAGATAGAGGTTTTAAAAAAGATACCCTGTGCAAAAAGCAAGTTTGCTTGGCTAAGCACCGAAAAGTCAGGAAATGCTGTGGGCATGGTTATTGCTGTTTCTAAAGTAGCAGGACCACAAGCCTCAGCCAACATGTCCTTTATCTGTCCAGGATAAGTCTTGCAGGGCCTGGAGGTGAAGATGGCATTAGCTCGAAGCAATAAGTCCGTAATGTCTTGGCAAAGGGAAATTCATTTCACATCCATGACACTGCAGCTGCAGCATACACACATGCTGCAGAACCCTGTGCCCTGGCTCCCAGTCCCTAACCCCCACTCCCAGGGGCTGATGAGCCATATCTGCTGTTCACCAGCCACTTTGGCTCCATGCAAGGAAGGAATACCAGTCTAGGAAAGAGGTGATGGCTGCAGTACTGGGTATTGCAGTGCTCAGCCCAGCCTGCAAGCATTTCCAAGGCATGGTCCAGAAGGCCAGCTCCACTTGCAGCCCCGCTGTGTGAGGTGCAAACCCCATCACAGGAGCTAGGTCAGTGCTTCTTTTTGCAGCGTGGGGTCAAAATGATTCCAAGTCCCTTCAAGCACCTTCCCAAGGCACCAGTCTAAGGCCCTAGTCACGCTCACTGCCTGCAAGAGTCAGGACGGAGCCACAAGCAAAAAGCAGGAGGTGAATCACCTTCTCCATTGCCCATGGAGAGGACTTGCAGTGAGTACAGCCCCTCTTTGACAACTTAAATCAGAGGATGTGAAGCCACAAATCTGGGCCTTGACACATTAAAATCATCCCCTGCTGAACATCATGCACCAGTTTCACTTTTGATTTTCATCACCATAATGAAACTCAATCAAACCTCCAAACTATATCAGACATGGGAGGGACTGGCAGGCATATGATAACCAGAGCCACCATCAACGCAGGACTCCTGAGTGGGAGGAACTTGGCAAAGAAGAATGCAAAATCCAGTGTCAGACTTTAAGCCAATTCCAGGATATTAAAATAGAAATAGTAACACACCTAAATTTAGCTTTCCGTCTCCAAATATTGAAGTTATAGGGCCTGATGGAACAATATAGGCTGTAATGGTGCACCTCAGAGGGATAAGTTTTTGGCTGGCTTTTAAGAAAAAGAACTTTATTTCATCATGTGTATTTCTGTCTGTGCTACCCACTGGCCAGTTCCAGCTGTGTTCAAAGGCAGGGCTGAAGCTCTCAAAGATATTGGCTTCCTGAAACACTCCTGAAAACAAGTGGTCAGGTCAAGGAGAAAGAAAATTGCAGCCCCCCCAGGAGGGAAGTCTGCAGTAGGGCTCAGCCTGGATTAAACATCAGGACACAGGGATTTTGAACATGCAATTCAAGTCCGCAACAAACCAGGCAGTTTGGGTTTTGCTGTTGGTGGAGCTATTTTCTTTAAAAAAAAAACCAAAAAGACAGCGGCAAATGGCCATGCAGGAGATGTCATACAGAAACACCTGCAGCTAAGATAAACAGAGATTTCCAGCACCAGCAGGGAGCAATTTTGGCTGGGATGCCAACACAGAGTTGGGTAATTGAAGAGAAAAGTCTGGGACAGCTCGTGCAGGACTGCATGAGGGTGTCTTCACCATCCTGCTCTGGCAGATACCTGTATTTCTGGTCCAACACTCTTCCCAGAGCTTCACAATGCAGGTCTTTTGCTGGAGCCATTGCACGTAACAGGGTGGCAGGGCCAAATCCACAGCCATGGGAGGGATGGGGAGACACAGGGGAGCCTGAATCCAGCAGGATGTTAAGCCCACCCACAAAATCTGCCTCCGGTGGGTACCAACATATAGACCAAATTGCCACGAGAGGAGGTCTAGAGACTGACAGCTTCACCATAGGGATGCCCACGCCAGGGGAGGTGCCAGCATTGCCACCCCTTTCCTAGGACAACCACAACCCCGCATCTGCCATGCCCAGGATGCCCAGCCAGCACAGTCCCCGTCCGCTCCCAGCCCGCCTGCTCCCTGCCTGATATATGGCTGCTCCCTTGCTACAGTGGGTGAATCCCTCCTCTTGCTGCCCAGAGCTTGCAAACTCGGCCATAGGACCCAGCATCCTCGGATCTAGGGTAAAACAGGTTTATGTATGCAACTTGATAGATAAACCACCAACTTCGTAAAAGCCCTGGAGAGCCAAAAGGAAATAGCAAAGGGAGGAAATTGCTGAGTAGATATCCTAATTAGGTAAAAGTGTCATTGCCACACAGAAATAATGTCAGGTCTATGGAAGATAGAAAGGTGCCCCAGAGATTAGAGTATTTAGGGCAAACCGCATCAGGGGCTGTGAGAAGTTCTAGAGCAGAGTACCAGGCTTATCAGAGAAAAATGTGCAAGAAAGCAAAAAACACTTTAATTAAAATGTCAGCGTTGGACAGGTTGATCACAGCAAAGCCAGCTCATGAAGGTTGGCTATCCCCAGGGTTGGCCCTGCTCTCCTTAAATCTGATTGCTTCTTGCAGGTGTTCATGGGAGAGGAAAGATGCTGGGGGGGAGATGGGGGTGACCTTTTGCAGTCGGTCACCCTGGACAGGGCTGGGGTTTGCGCACGGTGGGTGCTTCAAGAAGCAAACCAAACCCTCACACGATGCTCTGACTCCGCACCGCTCCCCTGGGTAAAGTGAGAGTGGTATAAAAACATTTGCGACTGATGAAAACAAAAGCTGAAATCTCCTACTAGGGCGAAGCGGTCTTAGAGTGCCTGTTGCATCTCAACCATCATCTGTCGCCAAAGCAGTCTGTCCCAAAATATACCCAAATCACTACGAAGCAGGGGGAAGCTGAAATCTCCTTATCTTTTTTCTTTTTTTTCTGACATGAAGGTCAGCATCAATCACAGAGACAAGGCTGCTGTAAACAACTTCTCTCACGGTGCAGTTATTTACAAGCCATGTACTCTAAATAGCAGGCAGGTATTTAGGCAGGAGGTCTGTCAAAGCCATCTCTACATTTTTAAGATTTCTGGGAGCACGCAGCATCCTCAGACTGTGGTTTCTTCATACACAGAGCATCACAAGACCTTGGCTCCTGGAAGGGGTTGGAGAGGTGGCGGAGGTGTTGCTTGAGAAGGAATAACAAGGACACGTGTGCGTTTTGTGCTTAGCAAAGGATTATATTCAGCGCTGAGCAGAGCCCTGGGCTCGCTGTTGGGGCTATCTTCAACAGCATCCACGGACTGTTTTTCTGGCTCACGTTACAAATACATTCATGCCGTGCCACAGCTTTACAGGCAGGAAAATTGATCCCCCCTTCCCAGTACAGTGGCAACCGAGTCCTGCTGGCTTAACCCTTGAAGCACCTTGGGAGTGCTTGAGCAGGAAAAAGCACTCTTGCCAGAAGGGCCGAACCCTGAACCTGGTGAGGTGGACAGGAAACTTTCCCTGAGCTTCGGTGGAGCGTGGTTGAGTAGGGGTGACCCCCCACCAGCTTGGAGACTGACAGTAAGTGGAAAGATCATTTGGGTGATTTTGATGATGAGGAAGGCGAGGCAAATTGTCCCTGTTGTTACCAGACAGGAGAACTGCAGATGGAGGATGGTCAGAGCAAGCCCATAGAAAGAGGTCTCCAAAGACAGAAGGAGGAGTCCTGGTGTGAAAAAGGCTGCAGCTTACAAAGCTCTTGTCAGGTACAGCTGTTTGTATCTCTGCAAACAGGAGCTGGTTTTTGTCACCTTCTCATCTCATGGTGGCCCTCAACTCTGTGAGCACATTGATACCAAATCATACACTGAGCAGTCCTGGTCTCATGGCCTCCCAGACCAGGGGCACTCCTGGCACCTTACTACATTGTCCAAGCATAGCCAGGGGCAGCGATCGCAGGGCAGGGCACAGCACAAGGCTAAAAAAACACCAGCCAGTGAGCAGTTTAAAGAGGTAGACATTTAGAAACAATCTTCCCAAAACCCTTCGCCACCCCAGGTACCTGTGTAAGCCAAGCAATGGTCTGTCATGTGCACAGCCAAGGCAGGGTGGAATGTGAGCTTCTCAAAAGGGATTTGCTGTGGAAAGAGCAAACATCAGCGTCCATCCCCAGGAAGATGTCTTGGCATCATGACACAGAGTCAACCAGTTATTACACAGTGTAAAGGGGGAGACAGGATAGGAGTCGGATTAACATAAGTAATTAGTCACCTACATCAGACTCAATGAAGTCTTGGGGACATCACCCCCCACTGATTTCAAGCAAGTCTGAGGTAGCATTCATCTTCTCCAAGCACTATGTGTCTAGAGGTTTGGCACTGACATCTGAGCCAGATGGGAACTCTTTATAGCTACTGATGTCTCCGAAGAGAAACTGGTCCAACCTATCTTAGATATATATCCTACAACGGAGTGAACTGCTTTCTGGAAGTACCCATTTCTGCCCAAAGCCTGTAAGGGAGTAATGAACTCTGTCTCACCCTTAGCTGTCAAAAAGCTATCAATGCCTAAATGGACCTGTGAATTTTGCCGAGTCCTGCTTTCAAGGCCATGGGATGCAAAGGAACCTATAGACCCAGGGCATGACTTCATCCAACTACATGAAGATCTAAGTCTGGAGTCTTTTTCCTCTCCCTGTGCACCAAGTAGAGAAAGAAAGTCACCTCCAGGTAGTAATGCAAGGTCCCCATCCCTTTTGGTCTCTCCTTTGACCAGAGGGACGGACGGTGTTGGAAATGGTTCAGCAGGTGTTATAATTTCAGCCTGTTCTGCCTGAGAGAGAAGAGATTCTTGCAGGGGAGCACAGGCAAATATATGTTCTTCATTAAATTTCTTCCACCCTTTGATTCCTCAGCTCTGTAACATGGTAGCTCATCTCTATGACTCCCACAATACTACGAGGTTTTCTTTATGTGCCTGCTGACTAAGAGAGAAGCTTATCTCGGTCTTGTGTCAGCTGCTTTTGCTCTGAAATCATAACTAGAAACTGCAATCACATTGTGTTCTTTTTCCATTTTTTGAAGGTAAACCTATAAATCAAGTGAGGAACACCTATCACTGGGCACTGGCTTGCTTGAATCATTTGCGAACCATTAAAGACCACTTTGACCTATTGGGGCTTTGCAACAGGGGACAGCCTTCCTTGTGCTATTGGGGTTTGGATACCTGCCAAGATCCAAGCTGAGCACATTGAGGAGTTCAAACGTGGTAGAGAAGGTTAAAAGACGATCATGTCCCAGATGAGAAAGATATACAATGGCAGAAGGTATCTTTTTCAGAGACTTTTTGATGTGAGAGGCAACAACAGGACAAACCCCTAACAGTAGTGAAAACCAGAAAGGTCCAAAGTTGTAACTATGCACAGAAATATTTTTTAATGGCAAGCATAATTCAATCAATGGTACAACTTCACTAAGGAAATACAGAGTCTCCATCGAGAAGATTTATCCTGGAGATGAAAGAGGATGTAATAATCTCCTTCACTCCCATTCAGCTGCCACCACATGGCATGACATATGGTCTTTGTCATATGATGGGAGATTAGTTATGGGTGGGTTCAGCTGCTATCCAAAACATGGCCTTGCTTACATTCTCTAAATCAGGGTCAGATGCTTTTTTTCTGGAGATATGCTGTGGCCTAGCTAGTTATGGAGTTGGATATCATAGTATCACAGAATAACTCAGGTTGGAAGGGACTTCAGGAGGTCTCTAGTACAATCTCCTGCTCAAAGCAGGGTCAGCTTTGAGATCACATTGGGTTATTCACAGCTTTGTACAGTTGGGTCTTGAAAACCTCCGGAGATGGAGACTACAGAACTTCTCTTGGCAACCTGTTCCACTGCTTGACTGATATATAGAAAACTGTAGGGTGAAATTCAAAGGGTTTTTTCCTTCCACCTCCCTGAATCCCAGCTTTGCTGAAACAAGCGTTCTAAATTTGGTAGACAAATAGCAGTAGCAGCTTCCTATGCAGGAGGGCAGGCTGTTGTTCTTCATGAATCCTACCATGCTTGCCAGCAGGTTGTTTATCTGTCGTCTCTGTGGTGCCTCCCTGATCTTAAAACTAAATCCACAGAGGCCACCAGTGAATACTTGAAGATCCCAATAGATCCCACCATAGTTAACAAGGTCACGTATATTTAGAGATCTACAGTTTATTGGGAGAGGTAATTTCTTTATTAGACTTGATGATATGAAAAGCCTCCAAGCACATAATCCCTTTATCAGGTCTGACAAAGAAGGCAGAGTCTAAATGAAAAACAGGTGATAAACAGTAGCTCTATGTTTGACCTTATTATTTTAATCACTTTGAAAACAAGTGGAAAAAGGATAGCAAGAAGTGTGGAGAGGAAAGGGGTGTTAACAGGCAGGCAATTGGCAGTTCATTCACCTTGGGAGGTTGCTATTCCATCACATTCAGGGCTTATTACAAACCACGTCCTTCACAGCCTTACCCTTAGTCACCCATCACTCCAAAATCTTATTTATTTGCTCTTGCTTCTGCAGTAAGTGGCCAAGGAGACTCAATCATTTGGGTGAGAGCTTCTTTTGAAACCATTTGTGGCTGTGGACAACATTATTACTACCTACATATGTCTATTCTCCCTGAATATGGGACATAGTTCAGAGTAAAACCTTTTAAGTGTTATTGCTCCTACAAAAAATGGTCTACTGATTGTACTAGGATGTCCTACCTCTTGTGTTCAGTGAAATGTAATGCACTGCCACAGTGCAGTTAGAGGATGTGCTTTATAAAACACTCATCACGGGAGAAGTGGGACACTGGAAAAGATGGTGGAAGTCTAGTTGTCAGACATGGACAACGGGCTTCAGAGAGATACAAGTTTTGCCAGTGAGAAAATACCATTTATTGTTGTCTCTGGCTGCAGGATGAGGTGTGACTCATTCCTCTTTACTCCTGACATCTCATCTAGAAAAGTCTTCAAGCTGAGATGGTCATCCCAGACTCCCTTACAGGTGAGAAACAGGCTGGGGTGTGATTCAGCTGGCTGGTCTTCGACATTCACTTAAGGGTGAGATGGGTTGTAGCCTAAGCTCCATTGGTGATGTCAGCTGGACCCATTGACAGGGACAGCCCAGGTTAACTGGTTCAGAGGCTGGTGTGTGTCATGTAGACACCTCTGTTTAGTCAGTTGAATCCAGCTTGAGATCAACCAGAGATCAAAAAAGTCCCTGAGGCAGGAATTCATCACTCTCCAATCTTAAATCTGAAGGATATACTCCAGTGAACACTGGAGTGAACACAAGGTTTCAAAAACACTTTGTTTTCTGCATGAAATTTCTCAAAATCATACCAATGCTCATCTCACACTTTGCAGACCAGCAGGTCATCTGGGAGTTACTACAGCTGGGCTTGTGCCCCAGAGACATGCCAGTATTGCCTTGTTTGGCAAGATGTGGAAGGACTAGCACACCTCAAATAACTCCACCAACAAAACTCCTGTTGGGAATCGAACAACGCTGGCAGAAAAGAGCTTTTGATGTCTATCTGTGCCTTCTCAGGAAAGTGATGAAGCATTGCTGCCAGCTGCTTTTTTATCATTATTCATGGCCCTTTTTCTCCATTGGGGCAGGGGCTCTGTAGAAATCCAGTTCATCCTACCAAACTGTGGATGCACTCCCCCGGTGTATCTCATGTGCCTCTCACGTGCCTCTCACGTGCCAATGTTCATAGGTCCCTACTTCCTTTCAAGAAACCCATATCTATTGCACTTTCTTTCAGAAGGTGGCCACTGCAGAAAAAGAGCAAATACAGAAAGACCTAAAAATTTTCCTTTTCCAGGAGGACACTACCGATATCAACCAAAATGATTTTTTCCTGTTAACGTCAAAGCCACAGTAGGAAGGTTTACTGGTATGCAAAGTTCAGTAATGAAGATTTTACCATACACAGTAACATTAGTATCATAGCAATCTGAAGCACCAGTCATGGGCCACAGCTCCGTATCTTTAAATATTATCCTTGTCCCAGTTTGAGAGAAGATGACAGCCAAATGATGGCTGGCTAAGCTGCCTAGCCAGCAGATTGTGAGCCCTTTGTAGACCTTGCAGGCAGAGGAGATATTTAAAAGCTTCAAAGGTGAACAATAAAGCAGATCTGCAAATCCAGGGAGGGAGGATGAATACAAGGAAAACTAATGCCATAATATTTCTGCTTGCCTCAAAAGCAAAGAAAATGAAGGAATGGCACAAAGAGGTTCAAACTCTTGGGCAGCCTCCTCTGAATCCAGTGTCCCACGGATAATTCTCAGTCAGCCAGACCTGCCTTTCTCTGTTGATTAATCCCAGCAGCACTCTGCTTAAAATGCGTGAAGATTTCTTTAACTGGCATCAGACCCTCATTAAGAGCCTGGGGCCTGAGGCTGAAGGATGGCACCTACTGACTTCTTCCCTGCTGCTACCATGACAGATTTTAAATTACAAACTATTACACATTTTTAGCAAGAAAAGGGAAAACATGCCGCATAAAAATTTTGAAACGATTGGGAGCTTATTGGGATAATGAGGGACAATGCATTTAGTTTTGCCACTGAGAATCAGTGACGAAATGCAGAAGTGAAAAAATGCAAAAGCCACTTCTATTTTCCATTGACAGGTTGCAGCCTGATTCATCTGAGACTGATTTCCTTTAGTGGCAAAGCCACCGTCTCCTGCCTGGGAAGGGTAAATTATTGTCATCTTTGCTCTAAAGGTGTTTCTCAAGTGTAGGGTAGGTTTAAGTAGCTGTACAGCTAAACAAAAGAGAGGACTGGTGAGAAACTATGCTTGAAAGTCTGTATGCCCAGCTGTCTCCTTTGCAGCACTTTACAACAACGTAATCAGAAAGCTCAATAGTGTCAGGATTAGGGCTCCTGGCTGATAGAGAAACAAAGAGAAAATGGGAGAAATACAGAAAGAAAAGGCTTGAAAAAACAGCTTAAATGCAACTGATTCTGATTCAAGGCTAGCATTGCCTAGACTTGCTCTCAACTGATTAACCAATGCAAAGTCATAGCAAAGATAAAGCCATCCACTTGTCTTCCTGGATAGTCAGAAGGTCCAGGTAAAAGCTCCTTTTCTCCATAGTCTTCACCCAGCCCCACTTGCTCCTCCAAAAGCCACAAGCTACTACAAGGAGGGAGCTGCAGGGAAGAAGATTCAAAATGAAGAGCAAGAGAAAGGACTGATGACCGAAAGCTCAGAGCATGGCTTTCTCACTAAGGACGTACGTGGTGTTAGACCCGTCTTGCATGACCACACTCATAAATATCCCTTTTCATCCTGGCCTGGAAAGCCATGGTAGACCCAGTCCATCTCCAAGGGGCCAGGGCGGGCAGCGAGCATTGGTATGAAGCACAAAGGTTTGCCAAGGAGTGTGGGATTTGTGGGGAGCAGGCAGTGGAAAAGAAGATGAGATAGCCTTGCGCAAGAGGAAGAAGAATATCATTAAGAAATAAAGGGCCACCAATGGAAGTAGAGGGGAATGTTTAAAAAAAAAAAAGGGAGGGGAAAAATAATCAAAAGGCCTAAACATCCCCGGTTTGGTTGAGAAACTCAGCATAAAGACAGCCTTTTTGGAAAAGAAAGACAAAGCGCTACCTTTTCTGGAATTCAGGGATACAGACGTCTCTTTTTGGGAATTGTTTACACCTGGACACCAGGGAGTGGACTGAACAGCCAAAAAAGACTGAGGTAACTTTGAAAAAATCCGTGTTGGGACTGTGGGTTTTGTTTTATATTATTTGTTTATTTAAATACTTTTTTTTCAAATGAAGCAGCCAGTGTTTGAAGAGATTGAGCTTGGTGGGATCAAGGTACATTTTTAGGTTAGTGGTAGTGCTATTTATCATTTTTAAGACAAATTTGATTACCCTGTTGGGAATTCATGTCTTCAGGGAAAGCTGCCCAGTTGTCATATTAATCATTGCTTTTAGTGTTTTCATTAGGGTTTTGGTTTTTGGTTTAGTATGGGATATTCATTTTTTTCCCCCTTTTAATTTAGTTTTCAGTTGCCCCAGGACTTTGGCCCGGTAACCTTTGCAGAGTGCTTTTCCTTCAGTCCCTTTCCAACCTATGAATTTTATGAAGGCTGTTAATTCGTAGTATTGCCGTTGCTAAAGATCTGTCACTCCTTCCACTGATGGGGAACTGGAGTTCAAAGGATTCTTTCTTGCAAGAAGAAGAAATAAAGAAAAAAAATCACAGACTAAAACCAAACATTTACAGTTCCAACTACAGAGCATATCATGTTGATGTTCTTCCAAAGTCTTTATGGGTCACTGTTGCTATTTTCTTTTATTATGGTAACACCTCAATACCTATGTCACGTCCCAAGACTGCCCTGTGCTTGGCAAAGAAACCCTGAGTATTTCTTAGTCCAACCAGTTTGCTCAGGTTCCTCTGAGGCTCATGGAAGTAGGTGCATCGGTGAGGTTCACAGATTACTGAAAGGGGTGAAGATAGTCCAGTCTGAGCTCAGGGAAGTTATAGGCTTCCAGCCAGTGACTCCTTCATTCAAAACCAAATCCTACTGGTGAAAGTACTCAATCTGTGGGACGGCACATGGTGGGACATCATGTATAATCCATCCCAGCAAGACTGTTGGTGGGTTCAGATGTGCGTTTCCTAGCTGTGCTGTAGTTCAGCTGGGAGGTGTTGGTCCTGCTGCAGCCTTGCTGTGTCCTGCTGTTGTTCAAAAGTCAGAGGAGAGAATCACTCTGGTCCAGCCCATAAAATGTGATCATCTTCAGGTGATCTAACCCAGTAACATCAGTAAGACATGGTCACCCAGGCAAACTGAGGCAGCTGTAGAAAAGAAGGGTCAGGTGATTCATCCCAGATAGCCAAACACCATCTTAGGATGAGATGAATCAATGGAGGATCCTGTCTCTTTCCCCTGGTGTTTGAAGGTGCCCAGACCATTCAGTTGGAAAAGAAGTCTATGTTTTAGACAATGAAAGGAAGATGAAACCCCAACTTAAATTAGTTATGGGACATTCCTACAGTGGGCCACCCTCCCTGAGAAATATGTTAGATCTAAGCAGTAAGGAAGTTTTAGATAACAGTTTTACAGCTGGAGCAGCAGTTTTATTGAAATCACAAGATATTGCAGGAAGGATGGAAAATATCACTGAGAAAATGCTGAAACAGATCACTTCTGTTTTCCCGTTTTTGTTTCAATGATGATGAAATACTTCCTTTTGATAAAGACAATGCATCTATCCCCTTTATCATTGCGATTGACTCAGCTTTGACTTGTATTTTACAAGCTGCTGCTTTCAAAACGATGCTACATTTCTTATATTTCACTTTATCACAAATTATTTTGTTGTGGCATTTTCAAAACACAGCCATTCTGTATTGCCAAAGTGAAGCAATTCAACATTATCACAACAGACTAGGTCAGCATTATCAAAATTAAATACTTAGATACTCTTGGAGATCAGCATTTTGTAATTTCTTTTCTGTAAGAAATGTTCCTCTTTGGAATACAAACCAGTGGTAAAAATGTTTAAATACCCAATAAATACAAAATTTTCTTTCTCACTTAGGTCTAGTAAGTAACTAATGGCAATTTGGGGGAATATAGGGCAATTGCAACAGTGTAGATGAGGGGAGAAAAGGAAGTAAGAAATCTGCCATAATGGCCTCAATTCTCATTAATATCTGAAATACAAGAAATAGTTAAGATCTTCTGTAGTCAATAACAGCTGAGCCCCATCCTGCCTCCGTGTTTTTAAGGACCCCAGGAAGACCTATAATCATCCTCCTCCACTAAAACAAAATACCAATTTGGTGTGTTAAGTCTGGGAGGTAGCTGGCTTCAGGTCTCTGCAGGGATAGGAAAGGAGCTTCTGTGCTGGGGGGATTCCTCTCCCCTTGCCCTGTTCTCCCTACAGTAGAGTCAGCCCCACAGGAAGGGCAGACCCAGACCCGGATCCAGCACCAGACAAAGGGCTGGAAGGAGTGACAGTTCTCCAGCACTGCCCATTGTGACCCCTTCCCCCCATGACCCCAACCCTGGAGCATAAAACTGAAGAGCTGCCGAGAAAATCATGGTCCTGAACTGGGGATGCAAAAACCTCAGCACTGGGCAGGGACTGGGTCAAGGGAGGAGGAGAGCAGAGGACACCAAAACCTCAGCACGCTCCAGTACATCCCTATGGTCTATGCAGAGAGGCACACACCTAGGGGTGAATCAGACTTTAGGATAAAGGGAATCACCCTTTTTGGAGGAGCTGAATCCTCTGTCATGACGGCAGAAGGAATCTGGGTTATGCAGGTTTCTGTCTTGGGTATCTCCATTAAGTGGCTACCAGTGATAAGAAAACCAGGAGATGAACATCCAGCTGCAGCAGGAGGTACCAACAGTGCCACGGTGTGAGCTGGTCCATTCCCCCGTGCTTCACCCCTGCTCCCTGAAATAAGAACAGGAAAACAGTCAGTAAAAGTTAACTAGTGGACATATTTAAAAGAAATTAGAGGAAATGGACCCACATCCTGTGGAATTCACCCCTGCCAAAGTCTGCAAAGTCGAGTCCTGTGGCCAGATTTAGAAAGGGAGCGGAGAATTTAATGGCCAATAACATAGTTAAGCAAAAACGCCAGTGCACGCCCCACAGTCCACAATAGTGAGGCTTATGTTTCTGCTTGAATAGCTGAAAGCGCCTCTGTGACACAGGGCAGGAATGCACAAGGCATCCCCCTAAATGTCTCAGTTACATTTTCAGACATGCAAATATTATTAGCACTACAAGTATAGCAACAAGGGCACCCAGGAGACCCAGGGCTGGGCAACCCATCCAAGGCTTTAGAGAGGTAAAATCTGTCACCCCCCACTAAAGCTGCCTAAAGTCTAAATAATCTAAATTATATTCTCAGTCCAGCCCATTTTGCAAGAGGTCCCAGAGAAGCAAATTAGGAGAAGTTTCTACACCTGTATGCTGAAATAAAGACTTGAATAAAGCCTTTGACACTGTCTGCCACAGCATCCTCCTAGAGAAGCTGGCGGCTCATGGCTTGGACAGCTATAATCTTCGTTGGGTAAAAAACTGGCTGGATGGCCAAGCCCAGAGAGTTGTGGTGAACAGAGCTAAATCCAGTTGGCGGCCAATCATGAGCGGTGTTCCCCAGGGCTCAGTGTTGGGGCCAGTCTTGTTTAATATCTTTATCAATGATCTGGATGAGGGGATCAAGTGCGCCCTCAGTAAGTTTGTAGATGATACCAAATTGGGTGGGAGTGTCGATCTGCTGGAGGGCAGGAAGGCTCTGCAGAGGGATCTGGGCAGGCTGGATCAATGGGCTGAGGCCAATTGTATGAGGTTTAACAAGGCCAAGTGCCGGGTCCTGCCCTTGGGTCACAACAACCCCAGGCTGGAGAAGAGGAGACTGAGGGGAGACCTTATCGCTCTCTACAACTACCTGAAAGGAGGTTGTAGCAAGGTGGGGGTTGGTCTCTTCTCCCAAGAAACTGGTGATAGGATGAAAGGAAACAGCCTGAAGCTGTGCCAGGGGAAGTTTAGATTGGGTATTAGGAAATATTACTTCACTGAACGTATTACCAAGCATTGGAACAGGCTGCCCAGGGAAGTGGTGGAGTCACCATCCCTGGAGGTATTTAAAAGATGTTTGGATGTGGCACTTGGGGACATGGATTAGTGGTGAAGTGGTATTGTTAGGTTTACAGTAGGACTCGATGATCTTAAAGGTCTTTTCCAACCTATACAATTCTGTGCATTCTGTGATATATGAAATAGTGCCTTCATGCAACAAAGAGCCCAAGGGAACAAAGAGTGTGAACATAAGCCTCCTAGTTACAGCATTTGCTTGAGAAGAGTTTTGGGGATGGTCCCAATTTCCAAAATGTTTCTGAGAGCCATCTAAGTGGTAATAACCACTCTGCAGCTCTGCCCCCTTCATGGTCCAAGTGCTGGGATGTCTGATGGCTTCTCTCATGAGCAAGGTTCAAATTCAGCCCACAGCAGAGAACTGCTGCTGAAAAAAAGTTGATGGTTTCAGTCCAGTAGTTACAGGAATCATAGCAGGCAGTAAAACCTTAAGCTGAGAAAGGCAGCTTGTCTCAGTAAGCCTGAGCCTGGGACCTCAGATACCTGGCTCCTCTTCCTAGTGCCTTTCCCAGCCTGTGGACCAGCCACATCACCACCTCATCCCTCCATCTCCTCACTCAAGCTTAAAAAGCCTGTGCAACACATTTGCAGATATGAGTTACCTGTCAGTGAGATGCTCAAGCTATTTTTCATGACTTGGATGAAGTCTCAAAGCAGTCCTCCCTTCTCAAGAGGTTCTTCTATCATTAGACAAAATATTTGCACTTTCAAGTGCAGCAGCAGCATCTGCCACCCACAGCAAAATCCCTATTAACTGGCATAACTAGGTGGTGTCCATAAGGGACATTGCTGAAAAAATTCAAGAGAACTCGAATTTCTAAACCCATAGGCATGAAAACATTGTACAGCCAGTCCTTTCTGGGGTAGCTTCAGAGACTCTAGTAATGCTGGAACAAAACTGGTGATACAAAAAGATGGTTTTTCTATCCTCTGACCCCTTGGTTTGAAATCCTGGCATGGATTTAGAAGAGTAACAGCAAGAAAAAAGCAAGAAGGAAGTTTTCAGTAAATACTCCCATATAACACCAGGCAGTAGATTCCACACCCTGCTGTTAGCTGTATGGTTTTCCCTTCCATTTCTTCTCACTGAAGCTGCCCATAGGTCTGAGACATGCTTCATCAGCTGCAAGCATCTGTTATCACCATGCCGCTGGCTAAATCAAATTACGTTCTCCAGTTTTTATTGTGAGAACAGCAAAATTTGTCCTGCTTTCACCTATTCTTCAAGTTCCAAGTCCTGGTTTTAGAAGAGCCGGGCTCTGAAGTTCAGAGCAGGGCCATGAGGATGGTCAGTGGTGTAAAGCAGATCCCAGATGGGGAACGACTGCATGGGCTGGCACTCTTCAGCCCACAAAACTGATGATTTATAGGGGACATGAAGATGTCTACAAAATCACAGTGGTGCAGAAAGAGTGTCTGCTCTTTGTCCCTTCTAGAAGAAGCCATCTACCCCAGTGCTTCACTATTTTTAGGACAGGAAAACCCCTTTAGGATGGATTTCTCAGTGGTAGACTTGAAGCCCCTCATTGCAAGGAAGGCTGTGACTTCCTACCGTCATGAGTGGGGCCATGATTTTTTTCAGATTGCTCAAAGTGTGAACTAGAAAGAAACTGAATCTCCACCTATACACTGGGATTCCAAAAACATCCAGAAATAAAACCAAAGGGGGAGCTCAGTAAAAGCCCTGGGCCATATTGTCATGTGCTGTAATTTTTAGCTCCAGCAGAGTTACTGGAGTCCCATCAGTCAGCACCACCGGGGAATTTGACCCAACACAGAGCCCAGATGTTATCCCTCTTGCCCAACGACCAACGTAGGAGGAGGACATAAAACTGGATGGCTTGGGCTCTTTCAGACAGATTTCCAACCAAACCTTAGTGACCCTGCTTTCGGGATCGAGCCCATACTGGAGCAGGGAGAGAGATTATCTAACCATGGAAAATTTTCCTATTTCCAGAACATAATATCATATAAAATGATGACATTCAGAATGAGGTCTGGTTGTTTAAAGTCTGTTCTGTCAATGCTGGACCAGAGGCTTCTTATAAGATCTAGATACTACCCACACCTTGCTTAAGGTTTATGTGCAACTTAAATGATCTGTGTGTTTCAGACAAGCAGATGCATTTCTAATATCACTAATTTGCATGTTCTGGCATGTTCCACGTCAGATATCTGGGCTGTTTTTATTAGCTGCATGCTCGTGAAAGTGAGGTCAGAGATTGAAATGTCATCTGCTACTTGATACTGATTACCAACTTTCTTGACATATATTTTCCTCTTAATATATTTCATACGGCTATGAAAAATTGCAAGAAAGCATCCACAGTGTTGTTTAATAAACTGAACAGCTTTGTTATTTTCATTTTTCCAAAGGACTGAGGTAGTCCTTTCAGCAACTTCTCCAGTGCTTTTTCCATGGTTTCCTTCCAAATTGCTGACACTTTGCTGGTATCAGGATGACCACACATCTTTTTTCCTACCGTGGATTTGCCTGGTGAGACTCCTTGCTCCGCAGTGTTGGTATGTATATGAACTCCAAAATTCCCCTGAATTTTATGGCTTACATGGTAGTGTTGCATCTAATAAATCATGCATCACCTCATCTGGCATTTCTGCTTTCTAGAGTGCTTCACAACTCAGGGGACCAAGAATGATGGCTCATCAGGATCTGAAAAGGTGCTGACGGGACTGCTCAGAGCCTGAGACCCGCAGACTTGGTTCCCAAATTTTCCAAACAAGCTCACAGAGAGCAAGGTGTCCAGGAACCTCCTGTCCTGACAGAGACGAGATACCGCAGGAATGTGCGTCTCACTGTCCTTCCCACAGCACAGACGTAGGCTGAGAATACACACTTCTTGCATAACATGGATCTAAATAGCTCAAAACCAAAAGGTGAGGGACATAGCTCCCACCTGGTGTTCAGATGCAGGGTCTGAATATTGGGCATGGCCCATAAGCATTACTACAGCCATAATCAGAGGCCTCCTGTCCAAAGACCACGCTTTGATGCAGACATTTTGCATGCAGTAGCATTCAACATATTGCCCCAAAGCTGGTGATTCCTGCCTCAGTGTCCTGCTCAAAACCAGAGGTGATCACACAGTGATGCCCTGCTCAGTTGTGAGCCATGCACACCCTCCAGCCTTCATGGTACTCCCCACGGGGCTGTGAGGCAGCTGGGACTCGGAGCACGTCAGCCTCATGGTTGGTCCTCCAGATTTGTAGCACCCAAAGCCACTGATTGAAAGGAGCAAAGTCTGAGCAAGAGGAGCAGAGGAATCCAAGATGATCCTGATCCTCAGAGAGTCCCAAAGGAAAAAAAGAAAGTTGGAAAGAAGCTAGCAATAAAAAATAATAGTCACAAAAAACATTCCTTTAGCCCCTGTGTGGAGGTTGTTAAAGTACAGCCAAACCTACTGTCACTGAAGATTTGCAGATCCCTAAACAAAAAGAAAGCTAAAAGGCAAATAAATACATCAGCAGAATATTTAAATGGCATATTCTTTCAAGCCAAAGGACTATCCCAGAGTGTCCATGTTAGCCAAGCGACGTCAACAGAAAGCAGATAAAGTATCACATGAAAACAGGCTGCAGGAGTAATTTAAAGAACAGCCAAGGCACGAAGGCAACCAGCAAAAAAAGGTGCATATTGCAAAGAGAAAACCAACAGATTGGGAAAAAAGAAAAAGAAGAGAAACCTCACAAAGTCACCAGAACTGTAATATCTCAGTGTTTTCATTAGAAGACTAGGGTGTGCTCTGCCTCAGAAGGCCTATGGAGAGATGTCTGAGTGGACTGGTCCTCCACTGGTGTCACTGGCTGCAGCTCTCGCTACGACAGGGAAGAGGTTCTGAGAGGTGACAAAGGCAAAACCATGGCCCACAGTTGAGCACAGGCCACATCATGCAAGCCAGGGTGCAAAGGCAGCTCATACTGCTTTACTATCAGTAGGTCTGCTCTCAGCACAGTAGCTCTGTGGAAGAGCTCAGAGCTTGTACCATGAGTGGCCACCTCCTCCACTCCATACCAAAGTCCTCGTATGGCCAAGAGACCCCCGCATATCTCGGCTGGGCTAGCAGTGATCCTGCAGACATGCGGTGATGGCAACCCAAGCCCCCCTACATGGACCATTCCACTGTCAGTCACATAAATGCAAGACATCCGCCTCAAGACCATCAGTTAAACACTTCTGCTTTACTGCAATCGAGTCTCCACCAATGAAATACAAGAAAAATGACCCAAAAGCTGGATCAGAATCAGAAAAAACATTTGAAGCTTATGAGAGTCCTTGTCATCCTGAATGTATACAAGAAACAGAGATCATCTTATTTTTATTCGTCTGACAGCAAGTAATTTTTTCCAAATGGATGATTTTGAAGTAGCTGTCACAATCCCAAATTAACTCACAACGCATGATCCATAAAACTGGGCAGATAAATCATTCAAGAATGCCAGCCACAGTCTCAATGGAAAGAGAAATGAATCCACAATATTTTTTCATCGATGAGTTCTGAGATCCGGTGAGATGAGGGGTAGCCAAAAAAACCACCATCCTGACAGCTAAATAAATATATTCTTCCTTTTCCAGTTACCAAAATTCAGATGGGGTTTTGTTTTCCTTTGTAACCTTGTTAATTTACCATAAGAAATCACTGCCAATCATGAAAATATCATGCAAAGTCTGAACTGATAGGATTTGAAAGGATCTCAAAATCAGAGACATTTACAATGTGCTGGAATGAAGCCCACTTTACAAAGTTAAAGAAAGCACTCACCACTGAGATTTTACTATTTTTATGAGTGTATAGCTGATGGGAGGTACAGGAGGTAGTAACGCTGTGGATCATCCCTTAATGATGATCAGTCCCTTAATACCGAGGATGAGGGTGACGTGATGAGTTGCTGAGAGGTTTCAGTGCGCGCTCTCTCAGCACAGACCCTAAAGGATGCAGATCCAAAGCTGCCTTCCCAGGATCTGATCCAAGTCCTTACCCAGCTGGCAATCTGGGACTCGGGATGGTTGCATGGTACATCCCAGACTGGTCTCTCTGAGCCGTTGAGTGATGGCTGTGGAAATCAGAATGGCCAAATTCAGTTCTTACGGTGTTTGTTCCTGTCTCAGCAGGAGGAGGAGTTTAAATGTTGCAGTTTTCCATTCCTGAAGAGGTCAAAAACCTCTGCTGAGACATCTGAGCAGTGTTGTTTTAAGGGGAAAACCATAATTATCTGGATCAGCCTGAATTCCTGGTGTAAAAGATAGGTCTTGTGCTTCACAAACCCTGGGGGCCATCTTCTCCCTCGAGGACAAGAGAGTTCAGGTTGAGTTGTCTTGGCTTTTTGTCATTGTCATTCCAGTCATGAATTATGGCGTCTCAGCCAGAGAAGAGACCGCAGTGCATCACAGATGACGTAGTCTAGTCAGGGCCCATCCAAAACAGGGGATGAGCCATGGAAGTGACAGCTCCAAGAAGCATCAATGCAGATTGACCCAAAAATGTATCACTTTGCTTCCCAGAGGCGATTTGGAAAGGGCAAATGGATTTGGTGAAAACAGCGTTTCATCAAAATATGTTTTGATAGAAAATATCCAGTGTTTGTGTGTGATCGGCAATATCCATGCAGACACTTGTCCCAGTGTTGGGATGAAATGCTTGTCGCTGCCTGCTGAAGGCCAATTAAAACGGAGGTGCAGAGCTTCAGTTCTGATGTTTCAGAAATATGGGCCAACAGTCAAAACCAGTCCTGGTCACTCTCATTATGCTGCAGCCATATAAAAAGTAGCCAGAAATTTAGTAGCAAGCAGGAACAATTTTTTTCTCATGTGTTTGTCTTTTTGGATGAGAAAATCAATCCAGGAAATCAGACTTGTGCAAAGAAACCATGTTATTCCCAGACACCCCCTTCCTTCTTCTGTCCAACCATATGAGTGATCTGAATCCCCAGGTTCACATCCAGAAGTTTTCCAGAGCTCCACCTAGCCAGGAGTGTCAAGTCAAGGAGGTGGTGGGGTCCCAGCTGCAGCCCTGGAGCAGAGCAAGGCCCTGGGCAGTGGTGAAGGCAGGTAACATGAAGAAGCAGTGATGCTGCTTGCATCCAGCCCTCACTACTTTCTGCTCTCCAGAATTTGCAGAAGGAGAACACCAGGCATGAGAGCCTGGATGAGCCTGGAGAGAGGATGGGATTCCTCAGGTAAAAGGTAGATGTCTTACCTGAGCAGGTTTTTC
The DNA here is from genome assembly GCA_031468815.1 of Morus bassanus. Taxonomy (NCBI): domain Eukaryota; kingdom Metazoa; phylum Chordata; class Aves; order Suliformes; family Sulidae; genus Morus; species Morus bassanus. Next base: position 1,742,265 of record CM062567.1, on the reverse strand, counting down.
ATTGATTATGAAGTCCCCAGTACAACTCGTCTCACCTAAACAAAGCTCCAAGTTAGGTCAAGCTTTTTAAAGACCCTGTTCCTCTTCACTGAATAAAAAAAAGGGTGCATGAGGGGAGGCAAAGACTAGCTTCATGGAAACATAAACAGGTCTCTACACTTAGGGGAGATTCCCACACATCTCCCCAAACAACAGCACTTTCCAGGGCCAAATCAGGACCAACAACTGACAAAAAACTCATTGCATTACAGTTCAAAACTGGACATCATCATCCCAGACTGTTGATCTGTTCAGGAGACAGAGCCCACCTTTTCCTCAATGTAACTGGCCCATTCCAGCACTTCCCTCTGATTTATCTGCTGTAAACCCAGTAGTTTTCTTCTAGTTCAGCACACTGAATGCTTGTCCCTATGCTTTTATATTCTAGCACAGTAAAGGAAAGGAAAATGTAGATACCTCTGCAGTAAGGGCACTGCAAAGTAACTTCCTCAATAACTCTGCCAAGATCTATGTATGAAGAATGTCATCTCCATGGGAGAAGAGAGTGGGCTTTGGCCCTTGTGCAGCAAATCTCACCTGGGAAAGAAATTGGTTTGCACTGGGTTGGATGGAAGGTGCCCATTCCTCCCCATCTTGTCTTCCTCTTTGTACAAGTCTGGAGCACTGGCAATTTGGATTACAAGGGAGGGATAGTCCAGGGTGCTAGCCCAGATCCCAGCTCTGCCAGAGGTTTCCTGGCTGATCTCAGGCCAATTTCATGTCAATGTGTCTTCACTCAAGGAGGGATGAGCCTGATGCAATAAGTCACAGGAGCAAGAATATCCTTTTTGATGGAGTTTTCTGGGTAAAGAGTCTCACTACAGGAGCCATCTCCTGCACCAGCAAACCCCACAGCTTTTGAGGCTGCCTGAAATCGCCTCTGTGGGATCCCAAAGGTCTGTCTTCAGCTGTCAACTGTAATGAAAGACAGAATTATGAGACAGAGTTTTGCTAAGCCAAAATGGAGCCAAACCTGTTATTGGATTCACCTTTCAGGTCAAGGCACAGAACTGGAAGAAGCAGAGACAATAGCTCAGCAGCAGCTTGAGCGATCAAGAGTCATAAACAGCAGAAGCTCAGATGATGGTCATACACATAAACCACTTACAGCTAAGCAGCGGCTGCCACGTGACTTTTCCAACACAGATGTATACCTGTTGAACCTGAGAAGCAAAAGACTGACCTATCTGCACCATACGTCATCAGTGCATCTCTGAGCAGGCGAGAAGTATTACTGTTAATACCATAGCACAGACCCAGGGCAAAGTTTCTTGTCTAACTGCCATTAGAACTACGGCCTGCAGTAATGAGATAATTCAAGGGTTTAATCGGGTAGTGGTTTCTAACCATTGACCTAAAAGTGTTTTTAATAACCTTTGGATCCACCTACAAACTTTTCAGAGTATTAAGATGACAAGCAGTCATACTGCATAGTTCCAAAAGCCTGTCGAGCTGAGTGTCTTGTCTTCAGTAGTTACCAACAGCAGTCAGAGACCAAATTTAAATTAGACCTAATTATACAGAACCTCATGCAGGGATCCCATTATCCAGCCAACCTGGAGCAAGCCCAGGGGTCCTCCAGCAAGAGAGAGGTCACAGTGGTGTGTCTTAAATGAACGTGATCCAAGCCCAAGAGCTGGGATGCTCCAGACAGTCCCTCCAGCCATGAAACCATTTGGGAATTTCCCCTGCCTGATCTGGCCAAAAATGCTCTGGATGCTGAGAAAGGGGCAAAAGCTTTACTCATCTTCCACCTATGGTAAGGAGAGAGAGACCAGGTGCAACTCCTCTTGTATGTCCTTCCTGCAGTGAATGCAAAGGGAATCACTACTGGCAAGGAAATTTCACCTCACCAGGGCTGCCCTTTCCTGCCTGCCTGCACAAATTGCAAGGGAATAGAAGAGAGAGGGCGAATTTCAGAGCATTTGCAGTCCAAGCGTTTGGTGCCCCGCTCCACCAGGACCTCGCCGCTTGTCCGAGGCCATCAGCAACACAGGTAGCAAGGCAGCTGGAGCCCCTCGCTCCAGCCTTGCAAACAGAGTTTTTGAATCCCAACATGGAATGAAGGGGAGGAGGGAAGTGGAACAAAAATAAATAATTTCTGGCTCCTCTGAATCAAAGCCTGTTACAATCAAAACAGCCCTCCGTCTGCAGCCAATGCCCTGGGGCCTCGTTCGTCAAAAATTATACGTCTGCTAGAAGCCACAGGGAAAGTCTCTTCGACAGAGAAGACCCTCCTGGTGTCAAAGGGAGCTGGGGAATGCTTTTAATCCTCTATCTCTGTCCCAGGCTCTCCTGGAGCTTGTGTGGACTCTTTGTCCAGTGTCCAACCCAGAGTGGGTTAATCCCCAGCTTTTGCTGCAGAGCTCATAGCAGACCCTGCCCATGGGACTGACGGGCTGCCCGAAGGGAAAGGAGTATAAGGAAATGAGAATTTGGGGGATAAATTGAAATGGGAAGTGGACAAGAGAGCATTGAAGGGGGCTGGCTGGAGAAACCCTCTGCACAAATGCAGGCAAGGAGCCCTGATTTGGGTTTCACTTAGAGTGGCTCAGCGCTACCGATTTCAGGGGAATTATTCCTGATTTACAGCAATATAAATGAGATCTGAAGCAAGTCCTCTGCTTTCAGGAAGCTTATGCACTTAATGTTGTCCATCAGCCTCCGTTTGTGTGTGTGTGTGCGTGTACGTGTAAACACACATGTACGTATGCACAAGAATACAGCAGTTAAAATGAGAAATCAGAAGTCCCAGTATGAGAGGGTGAAGATGTCTGGGATCACACCCCCAAAAGGCACTGATTTATGCTTAATATCTAGCCTAGATGCTTTCCTCTTTTCAAGATACCGGCTTGCAAGCTCCACTTTTCCTTGAAGTCATCTAGCAGCTGTCTGCTCAGGGTTGCTTTTATTGTACAGGTATTTGTGAGTGACGGTGTAACACTGCCTCTTGTAGCAGGGACGTCATTTTGAGTAAAAGCTGTGTCTTGGTGCTCCAGGGGATCTCAAGAGCAGGTCCTTTGCCACTGTGTGCCAGGGCTAGTGGGGAATCTGCATGGAAAGTCACTCCACAAGGATAGAGCAGCAATTTTGCTAATGCCAGACAACGCCCGGTGCAGCCAGCCCTCCAGAAATTTCAGGCAAACCTCCTTGACATGTTGGCTTTGCTAAGAGGTTGGAGCAGAGAAAATACATAGATGAGACTCAGCTACCTGGTATTTCAATTTCCCTTTTAATTCATATCTTATGTTGCTCATATAAAGACACAATTTCTTTGAGCCTGGATATAGCCAAGGTCATATCACCTTCTGTATATAGAGTTTGTTTTGCTTCAATGGGCAAGTCATATTCTGCATCCTCTTCCTCTTTCTTAGCCCTCACATAACCCTACAAAGAGATGCAAATTCAGTCAGACCCCTAATTACGGTGGAGGGGATAGTGTAGGAAAAGAAGTGTGAGACAATGAGTAGGGAGACAGATCCAACGCCATCCAGAGGTGCCTTCCAACCCCAGCTGGCCTGTGATTTTACATCAATGTAAAAAAAAAGCCACGAGTGATCCCACAGTGCCCAAGACACAGGCATCGCTTGTGCAGAATCTCTCAGGGAAGTAGAAATGAACAAAAAACATTTTCTCTTAGATTATCCAGCAACAAGGAGACTTAAATAGAGTCAATTGGCTGTTAATATTGCGATCTGGAAGCAAAAATGCAATAAAAAGAGAAGCTGAGAAAAAGCAAGGTGAGAACTGGAGGCTGAATAACCTTTAAGTCAGTTACAATGGTCCCCCTTTTCTTGCAGCTGGAGTCTGGCCAGCGAGGTCATGAACAAGAAACTGCTCATTCCCTGTGTGACATATATCATTTCATTACTTGGTTTTATTTAATGTGGCAAAAAATTCATGTATCCTACATGACTGGAATGGTCTGGGGTCTTGCTTATTAATACTGCCTGACCACCTAAAATTGCTGGTGCAAAGTGAAGAATCAGCTATAGCCAGATGTCTCACCATCTAGTCAATAGAGACAGACACATTCAAAAGATGATCCAGCCCAATGAAGGTATGAAATTCTTACAAGGTGAAACTCTCCATGGATTACAAAGAGACCCCAAGACTGTTCTTCATTAAAATTATGAGTGGTACTCAGGACAATTAGTCCTCTGGTCTGCTACATCGCCACATTTGTCTCAAGTCTGCCCTGGTGAGTGCAGGTTGCCATGCCTTGCCCAATCCTGCATGCAGATAGTCTTATCTGAAGACAATGAAGGAAATTTGACTTTGCAGTCGGTAAAATTCAAAGCATTTTAAGTCACACTAATAGGATTTAGGGTATGTACTGTAGAGGATTCGTGTTCATTGATACAACTGTTCAACACTCTCCAATTTTTCTGTGGTATCTCAATAGGTGCAGGGCTCTCAAAGCTTGGCATAGGTCATGTTAGATTGGATAATACCAGCCCCAACAGCTTTGAGCCACCTCAGCCCCAAGACTGAGCTAGAGCGTGAAGGCACAGCGCGTGGGAAGACTGCTGTGCTGTACGTGTCCAGATGCCTATGCATGCCTCAGCGCTACCAAGCTTTCCTATCTGTCAACGCTGCAGAGCCAACTTTTCTTGGAAACAAACGGATTTGGGTGAGTTACTGCTGGGAAGGAGGGAACAGTTACTGCCAGAGAGGGTTAAAAGTTATGAGTTTGAGCTCATCTAACTTTCAACGTCTGTAACATGGTTATTGTTGAGGCAGCAGAGGGAGCAGGCTGAGAGGACCCTGGCTTGATGTGGTGAGCACCTCTGTGCTGAAACCAGCATGTCCTACTGGTCCTGGGTCCTGGGTTTGGGAAGGAATTGGGCAGGGGGGAGCAGGAAATTACCCCAGAGCATAGGCTATTTGGCCACTTGTGAATTTAAGGATAATAATATAAACCAAGCAAGAAATCTGGTCCAGAAGTCAGGGTAATGCTCTGAGAGACCCAGGGCTTCTACCACTTGCCTGTTGCATGCCCACAAAAGCTCAGGTCACCTCTCAGTTCTTCAGTTTCACTCCCAGCCTTTACTCCCCTTTTCCTGCTCAGATTGTATCTCGCTTTAGGCTGTTGCATTACAGTAACAACAGCCTCCCATCTTGTTTGGAGACCCCTCCTGTCAGCTGTAATTCTAATGAGGTGTATATATATCCTTACAATAATATCGCATAACGTAATACATCATTATATATTATACCATTATTCTAAAAATAATAATATACTGTGCAAGGCATGCAGCACAGTGCCAAACTGCTGGCTTTTGGGTTTCCCACAGCACTTTAACGACACACTGAGTCACACTGGTGTTTCAGCTCAAGCCAGTGAGCTTATTTTACCAATTGCATTATTAGTGCACATTGTCTTCTTCTCACTTACTAAGTAGAGCTGTCACAACACTTTGAGCTCAACATCCTTTTGTCCTGAAGCATAACTGGGTTTTAGCACAGGGAGCCATTCCTGGCAAGTGTTTGTGCTCAAGCTTTGCTTTGCTTTTTCTGCTTTTCCAAGTGAAACTTAATCTACGATCTTCTCTGCTACTTGTAGGATATTATTTGGTGGATGCGGTTTCCAATGTATAGTTCAGTGCATGATTTAGGACCTGATCCAAAAGGCAGTAAAAGCCACAGAAAAACTCCTATAAACAACTTCAGCAAGCTTGGAGCAAGTCTGTGGATTGAAAAGGAAAACCTTTCTGGGTGTTGCTGCAACATCCCATCCTCCAAGAGTAGCCACAGTCTTTCACTCCCACTGACCAGATTAGAGAGAACGAAATACCTTGCAGAAACTATTTAAAAACCTTTGCGTGATAGGAGAGAGGCAGTATTTTCTTGCATTTTCCAACTCCAGACTCGTCTGCCACAAAGACCCACTCCAAATAGAAAGAGGAGCCGCCAGCTCTATCTTGGAGTCAGCAGTCCATTGCAAGCACAAGGGAAGGTCAGATTATTTTGGTCCCCCTCTGCCTCTGTAGTCACATACTAGCACGCACATTCTTCATTTTGCAGATATCTGGGTTATGTATGCAGAGACAGACTGGCAGTAGTGACATCTGGGACCAATTTTTGGTGGTCTTACAGCATAATGGAGATCCTTCCAACCTGCCAGCTTCAACGTGGGTGAAAGTGAAGTTCTGACTTCGGAGATGAGTGCTTAACCACATGTATTTTGTCTTTGCTTATCCCAAGATATAATACAGAATAGTTCTACCTGGACCTATGCTGGCACAGGCAGAAATGGGATTCATCCATTTAAATATACACCCAGGTTTGCACGGACTCATCATTGTCAAAGGAGTAGAAAGAAAAAAGTGATCTAAGCCACTAGTCCCTTGCAAAAGGGTCATTAAAATTAAATTGGTGTCAAAACATTGCTGAGGTGCTTCAGGGGTCTAGCTGCACCTCCTAACACATTTCATAGACCTCTAAAAGCCTGAGAGGATTTCCACAAGAACAGGATGCATACAACGAGGGAAAAGACGGACCAAACTGGTATTTGTCCCACTCTCTGGCTAAATAAAATGTGCAAGCAAATGCTTTTGGGAGCTGCAAGATTACACTGAGCATGCTCATACTGCAGATTGCAGCATTAGCAAACGCAAACCTTTCCCTTCGCTCATGGACTGATGGTCTCCAGAGACATTGTCGTTTCATGGTGAAGTTCTCCACGGTGCAGACAAAAGACGGATACAGCCGTGGCTGTTGAACATGATGGTCTGATGCATCTCACAGCCCCAGGACCCTTATCCTACCTCATTGCTGGTGGGGTAGTTTGGGAACCCTGTACTCCTCCAGCCTCTTATTTCTGCTCCCACTGCCAGTGGTGGGTTACTGATTCGTGGGGCACCCCAGCCTGATCCGCTGAGGCCACTGAAGTGTTGTGTTGTGTCCCTCAGTGATGTTCTGCTCTGTTCTCATCCATCGCAGGGTTGCACTCATGTCCTCCAGGGATATTTGGACACCTGGCTGGACCAGGCCATTCACTCCTTTGAAGTTCTTCAAGAAGGATTTTTCTGGCAGCTGAAGAGCTCTTCACCTAATTGTCAATAAAGGTGTAATCCAGTTGCTGTAACATAGGTTTCTTGTGCCACTTGAGACCCTCTGGTACCCAACCATCATAACAAAGACAGCTGATATGACACAGGAGACCTACTACGCTCTGAACAGGGAGCTGGAGGCTGGGGGAGACACTCCAGCATGTCTCAAATGCCTCTGGACATCCATGCTGAGACAACTGAACCCCATCTCTGAAGTCTGGCTTAAATCGCCTTACTGCAATTCAGTCCATGGCTTCTTGTCTAACATTTCCCATATTCTCATACCAAACAATATTGGTATAGTAGCACTGAAGTTCAGGGCAGGTAGATCACAGCCTTTGCAGAAAGGCTGAGTGGCTTTCTCATAAAAAGAAAAGCTATATTTGGAACTCCGTTTAGTAAAAAGGTCATGCCAATGTCTTCATCCCTTGTGTTTTCAGCAATTTTGCCAACACTCGCTTGCTGACAGGGTCCTGTTATGGCAGGATGATTGCAACACACTGGCAAAAACAAGATCTTCCTCCCATTTCCTGCAGCAAAGTTCTCACCACAACATGACCACATAGGGCTGCAGTACCTACCAGAGGGACAGAAAGCTGACAAAAGATCTGGAGTACTGCAGTGACCAGTTCTGCCCAAGCGTGTCTGGCCTCAGCAGCCAGCACTGGACTATAGGGATGTTCAAGCAACACTAGGATTGAAAACATGTAGGCACAGGCAAGCCAAATCTGGTCTGGCATCAGTTTTGCCCTGTGAGTGGAGGGATGCCCTTAAGGCTGTCATGGATTTCGTATCAGTGTCCTGCTTCACAGTCCTCTGCTGCTGAAGGAGAGGGAGATCATCCACACAGGTCATCTGCCCTCATTTTGCTTCATGCTAGCTGCTGTGCTGGCCCAGTCTAGGCTCATTTTGATGAATAAGATGGGATTTAGCATTGGTAGACATCCCAGTACCTGTCAGTACTCTGGGCCTTCTCTACAGCCAACAGAGATGTAGAGTCAAGTCAGCAGGATTCCTGAAATAACTCATCCCTCTTCAGACTGATGTCTAAAATAGGTTAGATGAATCACACCTTCAAATTGCTTGTTTTTCTTTGTGGAGTATAAACAGAGCCCAGGGCGACACCTCAGCTGGACATATCTGCCTGTGGACAACTCCGGAGAGGTGATGTGGGTTGCACACAGACTGTCACACATGATTTACACAAGCCATTTCCTTCAGAAGAACCATATTTTTATTTTTTTTCCATACCAGACTGAGAGGCACACCAAGTAAGGGTGAGCACGCTGGAAGAGATGTAATACTTCATGCTTCAGAGCTTGCATCAGCCTTTGACTTTTGGAAGGATGAAATTTAATCCAGGATGCAAATTATTTTGCTGCTTTTTCTTCCAGTGCCTCATGTCCTGTCAGAGATAGAAGCCTGAAAACACAGGTTAGATCCACAATGGTTTTTCCTCTCTCATCCCAGGTAAATCAAAGTGCTTCACGTTGAAAGCCCTGAGCTGATCTGGGGAACGGAAAAATCCTGACGATGCCCAGAGCTGTAACTGGTTTGTGCATGTGATGGGTCTGGTTCCTTCTGGTTTTCCCCCTCCGCAGGACCACTTGCCATGGGTGACAATATCTGAAACTTCACAGGTCTCCAGACGCAAGGCCTCACACTTTTTAAGTGGCAGCACCAGACATAGACTCTGCGTGAAGGGTTCTCAGGTCTCTGTTTTAATCAAGCTCTTCTGCATTCCTGGAAAACGTATTCCTACTCCAAGAGGAATACAGGATTTATTTGCCTAACACCCAAAGGTACAATTCAGTGTTGAACTATTGCTTACAACATTTCAATTTAACAAGATGCTGCAGCAGTTTGAGCAGCAGAGCAAAGAGAAAGAAGAAATCCAGCCTTTAATAATACTCCGTTTGACTGTGGTAATCTTGTAATGTGGGACAATTAAAAGTGAGGCATGTTGGAGACCGGCGATCTACTGAGGGGATTATCAGAATCGGGAATATACATCCTTAAAACCTGTTTTCCAGCTCTATTTGATGCAGGGTCAGCTTGAGCAGCAATGATGCTTCTCTTCTGTCCTGCACGCAGTGGTGTCCTCATGCGTGAGCTACTCTTTTCCAGCACATTAAGATAATAAAGATGGACATTTGCTGATGCTGTTTTTCACCCACACCTTGGAGATGGCAGATCCATACAGCAAGGCAGCATGCAGCAGGAGGCCGTGGCGCTGGTGTCTGCAAAGTCATTATTAGGCTGTCTCTCGCCGTGCCGTTCCTAATGTCCGCTTAACACCTCCGACTGCAGAGTCACCTGCGGAAGTGGGACATCCAACTACCAGTCACTTCTGGAAACCTCAGCTCCCAGCCAACACACCCGCCCAAGCAGCTCTGACCTGAAGGTCTCATTACACTTGTGCCCAAGGATCTCAGGTGGGATGGGGAGGTTACCACGCTGGGCACAGTGCTGGTGCCTACAGTAGCATCCAGCCCCTCCCAGCCATGCTGTCTCTACACCTTCTGCACTCAGACTATTCCTCCTCTGCCTCTGCAAGCATTTTCAGCCTATTTTACTCAATAAGAAGGTTTTCCTGGGAAATCATTCTACCGTAGCATCAACATCCCAGAGCCACGCTCACCCCTTAGCTTCTGTTTCACCCCAAGTCCCAGCTGCACTTAGAAATATTGGTTTGAATGCATTTTAAACTACTTTTCTCCCTCTTTTCATCTGGAGGCCCTGACAGGACACCTTTCCCCATACCTGAAGTCAGATACAAGCACAAAGAATCATAGAATCATTAGGGTTGGAAAAGACCTCTAGGATCAAGTCCAACCGCCAATCCAACACCCCCAGGCCTCCTAAACCATGGCCCTAGGTGCCACGGCTACACATTGTTTGAACACCCCCAGGGATGGTGACTCCACCACCTCTCTGGGCAGCCTGTTCCAGTGCCTGACCACTCCTGCAGTGAAGACATTTTCCCTCATATCCAATCTAAACCTCCCATGAGCAGCTTGAGGCCATTTCCTCTTGTCCTATCACTTGTTCCTTGGGAGAAGAGACCAACCCCCACCTCACTACAACCTCCTTTCAGGCGGTTGCAGAGAGTGATAAGGTCTCCCCTCAGCCTCCTCTTCTCCAGGCTAAACACCCCCAGCTCCCTCAGCCGCTCCCCATCACACTTGCTCTCCAGACCCTTCCCCAGCTCCGTTGCCCTTCTCTGGACACGCTCCAGCACCTCAATGTCCTTCTTGTCCTGACGGGCCCAAAACTGAACACGGCATTCGAGGGGCGGCCTCACCAGTGCCGAGCACAGGGGCACCATCCCTGCCCTGCTCCTGCTGGCCACACTATGGCTGATACAAGCCAGGATGCCATTGGCCTCCTTGGCCACCTGGGCACACTGCTGGCTCGTGTTCAGCCGGCTGTCAGCCAGCACCCCCAGGTCCTTCTCCACCGGGCAGCTTTCCAGCCACTCTTCCCCAAGCCTGGAGCGTTGCCTGGGGTTGTTGTGACCCAAGGGCAGGACCCGGCACTTGGCCTTGTTAAACCTCATACAATTGACCTCAGCCCATCGATCCAGCCTGCCCAGATCCCTCTGCAGAGCCTTCCTGCCCTCCAGCAGATCAACACTCCCACCCAGCTTGGTGTCATCTACAAACTTACTGAGGGTGCATTCGATCCCCTCATCCAGGTCATTGATAAAGATATTAAACAAGACCAGCCCCAACACTGAGCCCTGGGGAACACCGCTCGTGACCAGCTGCCAACTGGATTTAGCTCCATTCACCACAACGCCCTGGGCTCGGCCATCCATCGGTTTTTAACCCAGCCAAGAGTCCACCTGTCTGAGCCATGAGCTGCCAGCTTCTCTAGGAGGTTGCTCTGGGAGACAGTGTCAAAGGCTTTGCTAAAGCCCAGGTAGACAACATGGACAGCCTTTCCCTCATCCACTCGGCGGGTCACCTGGCCATAGAAGGAGATCAGGGTGGTCAGGCAGGACCTGCCTTTCATGAAGCTGTGCTGGCTGGGCCTGATCCCCTGGTTGTCCTGCACTTGCCCAGTGAGCTCACTCAAGATGTATCACTCCATAATCTTCCCCGGTACCGAGGTCAGCCTGACTGGCTGTAGTTCCCTGGATTCTCCTTCCAGCCCTTCTTCTAGATGGGCATCACATCGGCAAGCCTCCAGTCACCTGGGACCTCCCCTGTTAACCACGACTGCTGATAAATGATGGAGAGTGCCTTGGCGAGCTCCTGCGCCAGGTCCCTCAGTGCTCTCGGGTGGATCCCATCTGGCCCCAGAGACTTTTGAGTGTCCAGGCAGTTCAGCAGGTCATAAACTGCTTCCTCCTGGATTATGGGGTGGTTTCTTCTACTCCCCATCCCTGTCTTCCAGCTCAGGGGTCTGAATAACCCGAGGATAACTGGTCTGAGGAGGGGAGGGAGGGCACCAAACGACTGCATCACCAGTGGACGCTGAATGGGGTCATTTTCTCATGGGGGCCAGAAACCCCCTTCTCCCTCTGCAATGTGTCGTGCCCCCATATTGATTAGCCTCATGGACCAGACAAGCCACCCAAAAGCAATGGCCCAGAGTCAGCCACAGGACCATGATTCAGACAAACCACCCAGAGCGCATTCAGTCGTCCAGAGCCTCCCACCACACCTCTCAGTGTCGCATGGGAAACATCCGTCAAAGGGAAGAACTGATCCACGTAATCACCCGACCAGATTCCTGCTTTCCATCCTGCTCCATCCCCAGTACATCACCAGGTCACATTTGTCCTCCCCATCCCTCCAACTCAGACTCCGTGCTCTTGCTGCTGAGGTCTGGGCCACGTAGGAGCATTTGCAGAAGCTTTGCACAGTGAGGTACATCTCAGTGGCTTTAAGAAAATCCTGTTTATGGTATTAAGTGTTTATCAATGACTTCTATCTACTGCCCACACAAAAGTCTCCAAACTTGTACAGAAGACGACAATACAGCACCATTCAGAAACTGAAATTGCAGCCCGCTAGAGTAAAGGAATAGCCCCAATATTGAAAGACTTGGTAAAAACATATCTGGGGTGCGCTGCAGAGGGTACAAATAAATACCTGCAACATCCTATGATCAACAGGTCCATCACTGACCTGGAGCCAGCTTGGCCCAATCACCCACAGCCTGGATGAGCTGCCTGCACATGACCAAGAGCTGGCTGTAAAAACAGAAAAGGATTTAACCACTTTTTCTGGAGTTTTTCTGCACCATCCCCACCTGCCTCACTCTGCAAGGCTCGCACCATCAGCGAGCAGCGCTGGGTTCTGGCTGCTGCCACCCCGCACCCCATCCGGGCCCTGAAACTGGGAGTAAGACAAGAAACCAGCTCCTTCAGCAGCTCCATTTGCTGGGACCCTTCTCCTCATCAGCTCCTCTCCAATGTGAGAGGGAGATGGGAAAAAAAAAAAAAAACAGCCAGAAGGAAAACAGCATTATCTCCTGGGTGCCAGCTCCGGCCTGTACAAATGAACATGATGTACCTTTCAAATGGTCTCCTTCTCCCTAATAGGAAATGTCTCTTTCTCCAAATAGGAAACCATTCGCTGCATGCAAATTCCTCTCCCAAGGGAGGATACCTGATTGCAAGGAGTGCAGAGCCAGCCTGAAAATTACCAGAAGGTTTCTCCCTTTCGCTGGCAGGGAGAGGTTGCTTGCTGCCCTCTCTTGGCTTCAGGTGGCTTTCATGTATCCCACAGAAAAATCTCAGCTTTCTACCTATGCAAGCCTTTCCAGAAAAGGTGTAACAGGTCTATGGGACAATAAAGACTCAGGAAAGCATCTGGCTCTCTCCCACACCTTCTGCAGATCCCAGGACTTGATTTCTGATACAGGACATGAGGAGAGCATGCCTGAGGAGGAGCTGGTCATGTTTGCATGGGTACAGGAGGTTTTTCATCTAAACCAGACACAGGGAGCTGATGATTGACCCCAAAGAGAGCTGGTTCGCTGCACTGGGCTAGCTAGATTCTTCAGCTGGGCTACCTAGTTTCTTCTGCTGGACTATAAGAGAAAACATGGGAGGGAGTCTCCCTTGGCATGGCTGCGGGAACCATTACCCCATGGATGGCAAGACTATCCTACACTGAAGTAATCTCTTCTGCAGCCTTCCCAGGCTCCTTTTCAAGAGACCTGGGTGATATTTTCCAGAGAGTCCTAAATTTGTCCAAAATGGGGAAACTCTGGTGGACTGGCTTGAATTTGTTGAATGATTTAGCTTAAAAAACAGCATGCAGAACCCTGAAAATGTCAAAATATCTTATTTCTAAAAGGCAAATTTTTGCTTAAAGAATTTTGATACAGCAGTTTCCAATTTCTGTTTCTGAAATGGTATTTATTTAGATTTTTTTAAATCAGAGTTAGTTCAGAATTAGTTCAGATTTTCAGCCTGAGTTCAGAAAGCCTCCTAAATTGAACCCAGCTACTAGTAGTTTTATTCATTTGGAAAATCCAGGAAAGAAGTGGCTAGGACAGAGACCTTGTTTCTTCTGGGGCCATTGGTCTGTGGCCTCACAGGTGGACCACAGGAGCACTCTTGGGTCTTCTCCATCACTGCAGCAACCCCACAGACTCATGGCAGTGACAACTGTGCAGTTTGGTTGGAAAGATGTTGGTTATGGGTCTCGCTACCCAGAGACACCCAAGAATGTGAGCTCCTACAGCAGATTGGCTATGGGGCACTCAGCCTTCGAAAGGGCATTCACTGAGAATCAAAAGCCATTTGAAACCAATTAACTTCTGATGCGAAGTTAAGCTAAACCTAATTTAAAGGGGCTTTGACTCCAGACAGGACCATCCAGCCTGATCTGATGTAACTTAAATAATTCACTTTACTTCCATGCCTCCCGTGAATTTGCAGCAGCTTTCCCAAGCATCCCCACACAGACGGGCTCTGCATTAGACCGCAGGTCACAGAGCGGAGAAGGAGAACAGAGGGGAGATTCAATGGCAAGGGGAAGGGGGCAAGATCTTGTGGAGACCAGGTGGAGGAGACAGCTATCCAAGCAAGAGCAAGAACTGACCCAGGTCTGGAGGAAGAGGAGGGCTCAGGGAACCATGAGGCATGCAAGGAGATGAGAGAGCCACCTCAGCCAAGGAGGAGGCCATCAAAACCATGTGAGGGTCCTAGAAGAGAGGTTGTCGAAGCCCCATCCCTGGAAACATTCAAGGCCAGGTTGGACGGGGCTCTGAGCAACCTGATCTAGTGGAAGGTGTCCCTGCTCATGGCAGGGGGTTGGACTGGATGGCCTTTAGAGGTCCCTTCCAACACAAACATTTCTATGATTCTATGATTCTAAGAAGGCACGGTGTCAGAAAAGATGCATCCTCCCAGGTTCAGTCCTTTGTCAGCTCCTTTCAACACTTGCAAGGAAATATAAGTGGGATATTTCACAGGGACAGGACAGGAGGCTTCATTTCATATCCTCTAAACGTATTTGAAACACCTCTTTTTAATTATAGTCAGCACATAATCAGGAGTCAAAGGCATTAGATTTATTATTGAATGCACTGTATTTATATATATGCATATATGTTATCAAGACATTAGGAAGAATAAAAATGTAAGAGGAGCTGGAGTGCTTCAGAGCCTGGAAGTCAAAGTACAGCAAGCACATGAATCAGAGAGCAAGAGAAAGCACGAAGCACCAGGTGTATTTATTGCTCGCCTGGTCTCTGCTTTTAAGAATCAAGGGAAATGTCTGTTATGCCCCAAAGTTTGCCCTACCCCAGGACACTGAGGAGTTTTGTAACCCACCACTGAGATCAAGTTTCATAAAAATATACCCGAACATTGCCTTTCTCGTGGGACTGAGGAATGATGCCGGATGGCTTTCCTTAACCCCACAGGCAAGGCAGACTCTCTGCAGAAGGATTCAGGCAGCAAAGTGCTCACAGTGGGCTCTGAGCCTGGGAAAAAAATCAGGATTCAGCCTTTTCATCCCTCAGTGGCGTATCAGGGTCCGTTATCCCTGCAGATCCAGTCATGCCCTAATGCAGGAGATGCTCAAGTGATCCCATGGCAGAGGCTGGTGGGACCTCAGTGCACTGAAAAGTCTTCGGAAGCAGGACTATTTGATTGGGTTCTTTTCTGGTGTGTCTTCATGCAGGATGAAGGCCTGATCTGATCCTATTTCCAGGTTTTATTCTCCCTTTCATGCACTTTACCAGCCCTGCCTAGACAGGCTGTGTGTCCCCGGCGGGGTGTCTCACCATCGGCATGCACAGCGTCTGGCAGAACAGCCCTTCCCTCTCCCTCCAGGTTTCTGAATGTTACAGAAATATAATTACAGGCACTTGGCAGCTCCTATCCTGACTCCTCAGGGGTCTTTTTATCAGACCAGTGCAGGGCTGATGGGTTGCAACGTATCTACAAGTTCAACCGGCCCCGGCTCTGCCGGCACAGCCCCGGCACAGCCGGCTGCTTCTTGGGACGTGCAGCATCGCTGCACTCACAGCAGATTGACGGGGGTTTATATTTCAACCATAAAACTTTTGTGGGCATTTCCCCCCTCCCCTCCGAACCTCCACCAACCATAGATTGAGAAGTGCAGCATGTAATATTCTCTCTGATGCTAATTCCATGGTGAAGATGGAAAATTCAATAACTTCTGCATGCTGTAAATTCAGCTAAACATATTCCACATTCCAGCCGCAGGGAGGAAAGCTCCCTGCCTCCCACCACCCCCCTCTCCTCTCCTTTCTTGCTCTCCTTCTTTCTCTCCCTTCAGCTTAGCTCCAGTCTACCCCACTCCCCCTCTGCAACCGAAACAGCTCCGTCTGCAGGGATCCGATAGGCAGAATTGATTTAACAGATAATCTAATCAGAGATTATTTTTATTTACTAAAAAATGAGCTGAGAGGATAAAAGAATCGCTATATCCCAAGATGCCCCTGCATTAAATCTAAGGGTGGATTCATCCCTGTTGCCAAAGGCAGCGCAGTTGGTGCACCCAAGGTCTGCCTGTTTCATCCTCTTTTTATAGTTGTGATAAGTGTTAGGAAATGGGGTTGTTTTGGTTTTCTGAAGTCTTCTTCATCCTTTTTTGCATGTTTTCAGCAGGCTTTGCCATGCACAGGGTGGACTTTCTGGGGGTGGATGGCTCTGCCATCGAGCAGGATCTGCAAAAATGTACTTCCCTGAAGTACATACTTTCCCAGGCCAGAAAACATGAAAGAGAATCCCCTTTTTCTCCCCTTCTTCCTGCAAAAAAAAAAAAATTTGGACAAAAAAGAAATAGAGAAAGCTTCACCATATCAAAACCAGAAAAAATCCCTGGACTTCTAAACTCTTTCCTTTAGCTCAGCATTTGATGCTTGCTTGGCTTTCTGTGGCTAACCTGTTCAGAGCGAAGTTCAATCATTCACTGAAAGCAGCTGGCTTTCACCTTAGATGGCCAATTGTTATTTCTCCTCATCGATACCAAAGTTGTTGAGAGCTGATGCCTCGTACAAAGGCTGTTTGAAGCTCTGCAAGCCTTGGACTAGCTGGAGCATGCCTGCACCTGGGTCACTGGGTAAGGGGCTTCACAGACTTCCTAATAATGTCTTTGCCACAGCACATGCAAATGACTAATATCGTATTTTCCACTAATTCCCTCAGCATTGCAAATAGGGGGACCCAATGTTTGTCTCTCTTTTCATTGCATTCATCCAAAGCTTTGCATCTGTCCTCACCCTCCTCCACCTGAAGGTGTTCCGGAGCTTTATCAAACCAATCGTCACGGAAGAGGTTGCTTTCCTGTCATTTTTGTTGCTTCAAAAGACAGGGGAATCTGCTCAGCCAGCACTTTGGGACTAAAGTCTGAACACATAAAGAGCAAGGATGGGACGATGCTGTCAGCACTAGGGACTTTATTCATTGCAGTGGAAGCCTCAGGTGTGGACCTGAAGCAAGCACTATCAGCTGTCACAGTCTCTAAATGAGTGAGAAGGTGTGTCCAAAAGACACTAATGCTAAAATGCAAATTTTTTAAAAATCCTTTCAGCAATTATTTACTAAATATATTAATATTTGTAGTTCCAGGCTCAGAATTTTTGTCTTCCAAGCTTGGCAATACCACAGCTGAAATATATATCAAAATACAATCTGCTTTTCTTCACTTAGGCCATTTATTTCCTCTTTACACTTCACGTGGGCACAAACCAGCAAGACTCGCCTTGTGTTGGGATTTGTCACTTCAGGAGGGAACCATAGGAGAGAAAAAAGCTGCTTCCATAGAGAAGGGAAAATCAAACTGGAGTCATTTCTCTCCATCTCAGCCCACCATAATTACACGTGGGGCAATGACTGATTACTGGTTTCACTGGTGGACTTGACAAGTACAGACTCACCTAACAGGAGCACACGGGCTCGTGTTAAGCAGCCTTTATCACTACAAAAAAATAAATTTTCCTCCTAGACAAATCAATTCTTCTAATAAATTTAACTTTTCTACATCCATGGATATTTTTTTCCCCATGACTAGCCCC
Source organism: Morus bassanus (assembly GCA_031468815.1). Taxonomy (NCBI): domain Eukaryota; kingdom Metazoa; phylum Chordata; class Aves; order Suliformes; family Sulidae; genus Morus; species Morus bassanus. Next base: position 1,724,659 of record CM062567.1, on the reverse strand, counting down.
AAGTACTTCAGTCATCTCATCCACAGACTAGCACGAGCCACGGGAACTGACCTTGCCTTCTCCCACGCAGCTCATCACTAACGTCTGAGCCTCAGCACATCTTTCTTGGCCGCTTTTAAAGCATACTCCAATATTTAGTGCTAATGTTTCACTTGCATATTAATGCCTCAAATTTTATTACCCCATGATCATAAAACCCCAGCTGCTGATCACAGCCCCAGCCTTTGTTATTTTACCCTGTTGAATTCCTGGGACTAAGTCCAGCATTGCTTAGTATAGCTAGTCACTCAGTCGGCGTGTGGAGACAGCCCTCTACAGCTTGTTGGCTAAATTCATTTACTCACATGAAGTATTTCACTCAGTTGCCAGCAAGCTCTTTTTCTTCCTGCAGCCGAAATCTCCAGGGCAGCTGGGAAGGCAGCGTGGTCAGAGGCCAGGACATAGGGATCAGATGTGCCTACAGCCAGGCCAGCCTTTGACTACAAGTTTGCAAGCCTTGTTTTATTTGGGGCACAGGATTTCTCCTTTCTCTGCCCCTTTTACTGCTCTTGCTGAGCAGGAGAGACCTTACAACACGATGCCTTAGGAGCAAGAGGGGAAGAGCAGGGACCAAGTCCAGTCCTAGGGTGTCCTGAAGATTCTTCTAATTTTGGCGTAGATGCACCAGCATTTGGCAGAGTTTCCCTTACATCCTGCCCTTCTGTTCTTCCTGTCCTTTTAATTAGACATAATGTGCCCCCGCCCAGGGACTCCCCCACCTGCAGGGTGACCTGTCCCTGCGCTCTGATGCAGACAGCCCGGCTCCACCTCAAGGATGGCGACGGTTCCGCAGCAGGGGAGGGATCAGGCACCAAGAGAACAGGGAAGAGCCCCTTGTATTCATTGCATTTGCTGGTTCAATCCCCAATAGCAATCAGACCGGTGCAAAGATTGGCATTTCAAGGCAGTTGCAACCATGGAAGGAAAGAAATGCAGCCTTTTGCCCCCATTAAAGTGCTAATTCTTCATAAACCCTTTATCCAGATCTATATAAGTTACTGCACCTGCTAATCAGTTAATTATAAATTCAACGGACTGTAAATTGAGTTGTCCTGCAGCTAACAAGAAATGACAAATATGGTGTTTGTTATTGAGTTAGAGCTGAATCACTTAGGATGGGGCAGTGCAGGCTGGTGACAAGAGTTTGTGGTGGGGACCATCTGGGGACAATCAATGAAGAGGTGGTAGAGGCCAAGGGGAAAACCCAGGTGACATAAAAAGAAAGGTCTTTGGAGCCTGAAGGGAGATGTGGTGGGAACGTGCTGCACCCCATCTCTGTACTGGGATGCTGGATGACCCCACACAATCTGCCTCATCTCCCAGTGCTTACAGATCTATGGACCAAAGCCCCTCAGGATGGCCCAAGGGACATGTGCCCTTGACAGCTCAGCCCTTCCCGTAACACCAGCTGGCATTAGATGGGCAGTGATAGACAAAAGTATGGGACCACTCCTCTATCGCCTGCTTGCTGGGTCACCTCGAGCAAGCTGCCAGGTTACTGGAGACCTCCTGCAACCCGCTCACAGCTTTTGCCTTGAGGTTGGGCAGCTCCATGCGAATCATAACTCAAACTTTGCTACCATGGAGCAGGGTGGTGACCACGGGTTGGTGATGTGAATCCAAGCTCTATCACCATCCCTGACGTGCTGCAGAGATCCTAAACAGGCCAGACAATGAAATCCCCTCTTCGTCCTTTCACCCCATCGCTCTTTGCTCTCCTCACCCAAAGAGCACCCTGGTACTGGTGATCCCCAGGGGAATCCTAGGTGCAGAACCATTCTGTTGCATGCAGCAATCTCAGATGTCCCCCACACTGGTCCTTCAGTCCTCTTGCTGGTCCCTGAGGGATGTAGCACTTACCAGATCAACAGAGGGTGCCTGAGCTGCTTTGTACTGACTCCATGAAAGGTCTTGATGTGGTGGGAGATGCTTATGCAGCTGACTGTGGTCCAGCAGTGTGGCTTCTCGTTCATCAGACTGAGGTCAAGCCATCGACTAAACAAGCCACAGGAATGAGTGGGGGAAGATATAGCTGCCGCCAGCTCAGGCTGTGGTAGGAGGTATGACCCAGAGGCAGGATGGGCTGGTGGTCAGGACATTAAGATGGGACTCTGGAGACTTTCTTTGAATTCACCAGTCTGCCACTAACCCTCTTATGTGACAAGACAGATCCTTGGAGATAAGGGGGTGCCAACCTCCCACTAAAGCCCACAGAAATTGGGCCCCAGGATGCCTGAGCTGGCCCAGCTCCCCCTGCCAGCTCACCATCTCCAAAAAGGAGGTCAGACAACACCTTGACTTGGAAGAGGCACCTGGAGGTCAAAGCATTAAGCCTTGGGAGGGAATATGGTACATAAACTGGTGGAGAAACAACAAGGGTCAGCAAGCTACTCAGAAAGCAGTTTCTTCTGCAGTTCACGGCTCCCTCCTTCTGGGTATGGATAAATGTTGGCTCTGATTACTGCAACTGCTGTTTCTGATCCATTTCTCTGATAGCTTGGCACACATCTAATTAAAACACAGAGCTGATACTCAGCTTTTTCACACTGCCAGTTTTAGTGAAGAAGGGTGATTCAGGCACATCGAAGCATGAGCCAGCCAGGAAATACAAGCTGCATCCTGGAAAGAAAGTGGCCAGGGAACTGAAGGAGGTGTTGTCTTCAGGTGGGACCCAAGGGGGACAGACTGAGCAGTGTAAGAGCAAGATATACCAGAACTTGCTGGCGGGTGTATCTTGCCACTGGAGGCCCATCTGAGGAAGGTGCAGCCCTGGGGCTAAATGGCGTGTGCTTGCTTTTGTGGATTTTCAAGAACGTGCCACTTTTGCAGCACTTTCCTTATGCAGGAATCTGAGCTTCAAAGGCAGCCTCCCGAGCTCCTCCCACGTGTCAAAGGCACAGCAGGTGCCCTTGGGGCAGTAAGAAAATGCATGAAAGATCACGGCACGTAGGGAAGAAGGGAAGGGAAGGGAAGGGAAGGGAAGGGAAGGGAAGGGAAGGGAAGGGAAGGGAAGGGAAGGGAAGGGAAGGGAAGGGAAGGGAAGGGAAGGGAAGGGAAGGGAAGGGAAGGGAAGGGAAGGGAAGGGAGAAGAAAGAAAGAGAAAGAGAAAGAGAAAGAGAGAGAAGAGAAGAGAGAAGAGAAGAGAAGAGAAGAGAAGAGAAGAGAAGAGAAGAGAAGAGAAGAGAAGAGAAGAGAAGAGAAGAGAAGAGAAGAGAAGAGAAGAGAAGAGAAGAGAAGAGAAGAGAAGAGAAGAGAAGAGAAGAGAAGAGAAGAGAAGAGAAGAGAAGAGAAGAGAAGAGAAGAGAAGAGAAGAGAAGAGAAAGCATGAAGGTCTCATCATATTCTGCCTCCCAGCCTTTCCACTCCCTGGTGCTGGTGCACTGTTGTAGTTTCTCTGAGAGCTTGTGGAGGGAGAGTTATTTCACACCAGCGACACAGAGGGCTTTTACACACTGGAGCTGAGACCCCGACCAGCAGTCCCCATTCAGTAGGGAGACAATACAGACAGTGGAGCGGCTGGAGGATCTCTGCATGGGGACATGGGTGATTTCGCTCTTCTTTTTGTTGCTGGGACATTGTGAATGCATTTCTAGATGCATTCAGTCTTCAGTAGCTTGTAGACTGGTGTTCATTGCTCATACCTGGGGTGAAGTGAGATGGAGTGGGTCTAATTTCCAAGTTAGAAGCAGATCAGTAGGTGAACTCTTTCGTTTCCTGACTGTTGCATAATCACTGTTTAGAGGCTTAATTTCATCAAGGGTTCAAATGAAACCCCAAACCCAGGAACGAACAAAAACTCTGCAGGAACATACTAAAGGCAGGAAGTTCTTCAAACCCCACTTCTTCTCTGTACCAGCATCATTTCTGACACGCCAAGGCCTGTGAGTCTCACCGCTGCTACTGAGCAAAGGAAAGCCAAAAGATTGTTATTTATATCAGAATTTTTAAAAGATTGCTTTCCTTCCCCTTCTGTCTCTTCAGCTGTCCCTACAGCTCCAACCAGGTGCCCTATAATAACAGAGGAGGCTTTGAGACTGGAAGATTTGCTAAGCAGAAAGTCTGGCTGACTGTCTTTTGTTCCCATGAAAAACTGAAGTGAAAAAAAGGGAAAGCGGTTTAATTTTCATTGAATTTCTTGCTTCTGAATTTTATCAGAGAAATTCATTGTAAAAACCATGTGTGAGTCAATGGATCAAACTGACTGTTCTCTGGTTTTTCTTTTTCTCTCGATTGCTGAAAAGATTAAAAATACCAGTTTCAGCTCACTTCTTTTGATTTCAGCCGGACGGGAAAAACAAAGAAAAAAATTAGCCAGCATAAAAACAATCTCCCTTGTAAAGAACAAGCATGCCACAGACATTTCCATTTTGAAGCAAAAGATTTTGTATCAATAATAGGCACTTTTGTGGTATTGCAGCCTTAGCCAAGGTGTATCTTGTCTTGGCTTCTCAATGAGCTTCCTTCCCACAGAGGAGCAAAAAGGTCAGGGGCTGCTGATGTTCCTCGCCCCTCTGGCCATGTCCCAGCCATCTGTGAGAACTTCCCCAAGACCCAGGGTGCCCACCTGGGTCTCTGGGACTTAATATGGATGCTGGGAGGGAATATGGGAAGGTTGTCCCGAGGAGGGACAAGAAGTGGACACCAATCAGGAATGGAAAACTTTAGGCTGGACAGGAAGACAAGGGTTTGAGCTTTCAGAGAAGTAAAGGTCTGCAACATTTTCCCAGTGGGGATGGGTTTGCAGGTAGGATTTCAGATGTTTGCTCAAGGGTTTGCAGGACTTGTCACCAACAACCTCTATTCCTACGGAAAAGGAGAACAAGAAGTCTGATACACTGGGGATGGTAACTAACAATTAGTATGGAACTGATTAATAGCAAAGAGTCTGGGGCCAGGTAGGAAAGATTAATAGCTGTGTTCATTAAGATTATTTCTGCTGATGTTAATTAAAATGACAGAAGCGGAACGAGAACTTCAGTTACTTCATTAGGTCAGCTTCTCTTTGGCAGACAAGATCTCGAACACAGGGCATGGCTCTTAATTGTTTAATACGTCTATGGGTGCCTGGAAGACTCTGCGGGGATCTACAAGGAATTAATTTCAAAGGGAGGACTCTACGGTTTGACCCTTGTTGGTAGAATTCTGCCATTACATTGTATTAATAATAAATAGAGATTAAGTCAGTCTCCTCCTGCCAAAGCATTCAGCAGGGTGAAGAACAGCTGAAACTTCTGAGTCCAGATAAAGCCCAGAAGAAAGAATGGGCAGAACACTCACCCTAAAATACTGCTCTCCTCCCCAGAAATCCACCATTACATAGGCTTCTGTAGCCAGCTCACTACGTTCTCAATTCAATTAGCAACATGAAAATACAATTCTCAGCTGAGTACAAGAAAAATTCAAGGGCACTTGATATTTTCTTTATATAGTGCTTTATATCACCGTAAAAAATGACATTACACTCCTACTGAGTGTTTTACACTTGGCTAATGTTCAGTTGTCACTGAAGGTCATTTTTAATGGACTCATTTTGATTTGATAGGAACCTCGGTGTTGCCACCCCTATTAAGGAGGGTTATCCAAAAGGCTGATGGGGAGAGCACAGGGGTTGCTTGGAACTAGAATCATTAAAGTCAGGTAGAAAAAAAATAGGAAACAAATAAAATTAGCTCAGCAGCCAACATGCCTTCCACCGGGAGAAGTATGGAGACTTCATGTTGCACAAAAGAAGAACATTCAATGGGCAAATTTTGCAAGAGAAGAGGAAAGAAAAAGGGCTTGTTGGGACACAGGTCAGAGGTGCTGGCAGGAGGAGTGGGTCTTGGTTTCATTTTGCATAAGAAAACTGGAGATATTCCAGCTTCATTCCCTCCTCGTGCTGCTCACAGACCTTATTCCCCTCTTCTGCACCTCAGGGCCTCTTCCATGACCTTCTTCTGCCCTGGGACAAGGGAGGGCAAGGGGAGAGGAAGAGGATCCCCGTCTTTCTCTTCTTTTTAGCCATCTGGCAACAAAATCAGGACACTGCTGGGTTAATTTAATCATTTTGGCAAGTGTGGGTCACCTACCAGTGGTGGGGCTCAGAACGGAGCCGGGGAGCAGAGCCATCCCTTCCATTGGGTAGTGGAAAATTTACCTGGTTTGTAACCAATATGCCAGTATCTCGTGTCATATAACAGGGCAAGCTACACATGATGGGGGCAAGAAAGATTGAATTTTAGTCACATCAGAGCCCCACACAGATTTTTGTGGTGAGATGCTTTCCACCCAGTCACTTGACAGGCCACGTCCCTGTGACAGGGCAAGACACACAAGCATACCATGGCCCCAAACATATTTGGACAGTGTTGAGAGGCTCCTGCTCCCACTCAGTGTTGAGGTGCAATGTGCCCACGCTGGTGCAAAAATGTACAGCCCTGTGCTTCACACTCGGTGCATCATGCACATTACATACAGCACAGCACACTGCACGTAGCTCAGGACATCACACAAAGCCTGGGGCATCAAACTCACCCCAGCACATTGAGCACAGCCCACGGCATCGTGCAGAGCCCCGTGCATCACACACAGCCCGCTGCATTACGCACAGCTCAAGGCATGGCGCACAGCTCAGTGCATTACATACAGCACGTCGCATGCAGTGCATCGTGTATGGCCTGCTGCATCACGCACAGCCTCGTGTGTCGCACACAGCTTGGCACATGGTGCACGACCCAACGCATCATGAACAGCCTGCTGCAGCACCCACAGTTTGGTACATCACATACAGCTCAATGCATCATGCATAGCTCAGCACATTGCATACAGCATAGCATTTGCCCACAGCTCAGGGCATCATGCGTGACCCACTGCGGCACACACGGCCTGGTGTGTCACACACAGCCTGGCACGTTGCATATAGCCCAATGCATCGTGCACAGGCCAGTGCATCCCACACAGCCTGCTGCATCACGCACAGCTCTGTAGACCCCACATGGCTCAATGTGTGCACAGCCCGTACAGCTCGGTGCATCATGCATAACTCAGCACGTTGCACACAGCACGGCAAATTGCACGCAGCCTAGTGCATCACACACAGCCCACTGCATCCTGCACAGCCTGGTGTGTCACACACAGCCTGGCACGTTGCACGCGGCTCAATGCGTTGTGCACGGGCCAGTGCATCACACGCAACCTGCTGCGTCACGCACAGCTTGGTAGATCCCACATGGCTCAGTGCATCACGCATAGCTCAGCACCTTACACACAGCACGGCATATTACGCACAGCTCAGAGCATCACGCACAGCCTGGTGTGTCACACACAGTCCACTGCATCACGCACAGCTTGGTACATCCTGCTCAGCTCGGGGCATGGTGCATAGCTCAGTGCATTACGCACAGAATCACAGAACCCCAGAATGGTAGGGGTTGGAAGGGACCTCTGGAGATCATCCCATCCAACCCCCCTGCTCGAGCAGGCACCCCCAGAGCAGGGGGCACAGCACCGCGTCCAGGCGGGGTTTGAATGTCTCCAGGGAAGGAGACTCCACAGCCTCTCTGGGCAGCCTGTTCCACTGCTCTGGCACCCTCACGGGAAAGAAGGTTCTTCTCATGTTCAGGTGGAACTTCCTGTGTTCCAACTTGTGCCCATTGTCCCTTGGCCTGTCGTTGGGCACCACTGAAAAGAGTCCGGCCCCGTCCTCTTGACACCCACCCTTCAGATATTTATAAGCATTGCTGAGATCCCCCCTCAGTCTTCTCTTCTCCCGGCTGAACAAACCCAGGTCTCTCAGCCTTTCCTCATAAGGGAGATGCTCCAGGCCCCTGAGCATCTTGGCAGCTCTCCCCTGGACTTGCTCGAGCAGTTCCCTGTCCTCCTTGAACTGGGGAGCCCAGAACTGGACGCAGCACTCCAGATGTGGCCTCACTAGGGCACAGTAGAGGGGGAGGATAACCTCCCTCGACCTGCTGGCCACACTCCTTTCAATGCACCCCAGGACACCGCTGGCCTCCTTGCCCACACGGGCACAGAGCCCATTGCATCCCGCGCAGCCCGGCGTGTCGCACGCAGCCTGGCACGTGCTGCACAGCCCAATGCATCGCGTACAGCCCGTTGCATCACCCACAGCCCCAGGCATCGTGCCCGGCCCAGAGCATCACACCCCACCCGGCACCTCATGGTGGGTCACACCCCACCCCACACATCATGCCCCACCCACTGCCCCACCCATCGCCCCGCCCCACGGTGCAATCTGGGGTGCTGAAATGCCGGGGGCTCTGCAGGTAGCTCCAAGCAAACCCCCCCAGAACAAGCCAGACTGGGTGCTGAAGAACCCGCGGGCAGAGAGCTGCCCTGCCTGGCATCCCCATGCACGCCCCTACACACAGACAGGCCTCGTGTCGTTTTAGGCAGATGGCACAGATTCTTAAAACAGGACCTAAGCTGCACCAGACTTGGGCTGTGAAGTGGCTGAGAGTTTCTTGATGGAGGGAGAAAGATGTCTCAAGGGGAAATACAGATCTCAGATAAACCTTTCCCCCTCCTCTTCCTGTTAATCGCAGGGTTTCAAGGGCTTACTCCCCCATACTGGGATGTCTCTCGTATCTGAAGATGCGCAAGGCGGATCCAGGCCCTGTTTTGCCAAATACTGTTGGCTTCCATCAGTGGAAACTCAATTAAAACAGGAGAAAGGGATTATGTATGCTTCAGTTTAATTAAAACCTCTTTGTGCAGCACACTACCTTCTCCTAAGGAAGCAGTGAAATGATTTGGGGGAAAAAAAAAAAATAAAAACAGGACAACTTGTAGGTGTTTAAATTACAACCACTTATCTCATCGTCTCTCTAGAGACAATGTCTCTAGAGAGCCTCACAGACAAATTAGTTCAAGCCTTGCTGCTGAAAAGCCAGCCTTTACAGACTTCAAAGGGCTGGCTCCTGGCTGGGTAGCTCCGCAGGGGCACTTGCTGCTGCAAAGCGACGCCAGGCAGGGAACAGCCCGTTCAATGGCAGCTCCCCCCCTTGTTAGCACCAACCAACCCTCGACGGCTCTGCTGCCGGCTCAGCGGGCACATCGCCGAGCCAGCAGGAGCCACGCTTCCACGCTGCACGGCCAACCATAGTCAAAAGGAAGCTGGAGCGAGATAAATTGTCCCATTGAAATGGATTCAGTGGCATCCCTTGGAGAGTCCAGACATCAGAGGCAGTCTCAAGTCAAGCTGACGGCTCCAGCTGGAGACCAGGAGCTGCTGTAGACAAACCAGAGAGAGGAGGAGCCACCACCGTGGGAAGGTGGGGGATGCTGGGGCTCACACCTGGCAGAACATGGCCCAACCCTGCCCTGAATAAAAACCAGTAGGCACAAGAGCTGGATCAGGCCCTCTAGGCATCCTCTGCAGGAGGCTGCTGAGCTCTCCTCTGACAATGAAGACGAGCTGCGGGTGAGGAGCTTGCAATGGTCATGACTCTGAGCAGAACAACAGGCAGAGTAACGAGCTTTGGGGGACACCACTCGGGAGGTGGGGAGAGAAGTCTCTAAAAGTGCCTGGCACCATCTGAGATGTCTGAGGATAGCTGGGGTTGGATTAGACGACCTAAAGAAGACTTTTTCAATCTAAATTATTCTCCAACTCTATCCCACCTGGCTTCCAAGAACCATCCAGAGATGAGGGGGTCTCCAGAGGTCCCGGGTCCTGTGTCACCACATGGTCTGGAAGTCTCAGATACTCTCAAGCATCTCGGATGGCACTGAGTGTCTGTGTGTGGGCATCTGAATCATGCCCCACATCTCTGGCTCAAATTTGTGTCATACACGTAGGCCGTAGGGAGTTGAAGACATTTCTGCAGGGGTGGCTGGCAGGTATGTCCCAAACCCTACAGGAGACCTACACCTTTCTGGAGCAGCAGCCACTGTCCCCCACCCCAACTATCTCAAGCCTTGGGGCACTTCTCTATCACTGAATATGTGCCACTGAGAGCAGGAAATCCAGGACACCCTGGGTTTTGGTAGGCATGGAGCAGAAAGAAAGACCTGACAGAGGTAAGGAGGAGATCATGGAGAAGACTGGACCAGTGAGGAGGATTTGGTGGCTGGGAAGAAAAGATATTCCAGCCGCATGTTTATCAGGGTGACAATGGCAGGAAGAAAGACATGAGTGGCAAAAATAAGAGACTTCCTTGAGGAGAGAGCTAAATAGATATCCAGAATATTGGAGAGGGTTTTGCTAAAGTCTGGGTACAGCCTGGGTACACCCTACCCTGTGGGATGCTATTTCGGCTGAAAAAGCAAATCACAGAAAAGTCACCACTTCTAAAAACATTACAACAGATGGGAGATAGACACCAGGCGAGGACCCAGGTGGTCCAGCTTGATTTCTACCGCCAGCACTTAACATCTCCATGAACCTCAGGACCTTGTTATTGGCCAAGACCTCCCACCCGCTATACATCAGCCTTTAGGACTCTCTGGAATGAAAAGTAGTCCCTTGCTCTCCTGGTGAAGCTGTGCTTGGAAAGCTTTGGGCTTGATTGTGCAGAAAAGCATTTGGGATTGATTGGGCTGGAGTAGCAGAGGACAACTCTGCAGCTGAGCAGCTACAACATTGAGCTGGCAGCAGGAAGAACTGTAAACTCATCCTGTGCTTAACTTAATGTGAGAGAAAAGCTGCAGTAATTCAGGGGCATAGAGAGCTTCCAAAGGTAGCAGCTGGCTGACAAAGAGGGATGATGAAACACTGAGGCTGACCTCGGTCTTCTACAGAGCCAGATGGATGCCTGCAGCCAAGTGTCGCCAGGAGCAAGGCAGAGCAGAGTGACAGCATCTCCTGTGGAGTGGCTTCCCCTGAGTGCTGCAGAGGAGGTTACACCACAGACAAGACAGAGCACCAAATGCAAGAACATTTCCAACTCCCCCAGTAGCTCACAAACTGGTGATTTAGCTCCACAAGGAAGGGAGAAGTTCCAGTGGAGACGTGAATTGAATCTCCATCCCCAGCACCCCTCGGCAAACAGCCCCTGCTCTAGACTGTGTCTCCCTGCTGTGGTTTCGCATGAAAATGCTTTTACACGGCAGGTCAGCTGTGCAGAATGAGGGAGATGTGTTAGGAACTCTGGTCATGCCAAGGGAACGGGGTTGCTCAGGCTGAGAAACGCCACCAGAAGGGTCCCATTCCTCATTAGAAGTCACTAATGAGGTGCCAAGGTCTGGCAGGACCCAGGAAGTGTTGCAGGCTACCAGTGAGCTGGAGATTTTCTTGCAGAGCTGGAGATTAGGCATATTCCACCCAAATCCCCACTTCAGACAGTTCAGCATGTCAGTAGATCTGTACCCCTGTGACTGGCGTCACTGGCTGGCACCCAGGCCAAGACTTTATCCACTGAATCACAGAATGGTTTGGGTTGGAAGGGACCTTTAAAGGTCATCTAGTCCAACCTCCTTGCAATGAGCAGGGACATCTTCTACTAGAACATGTTGCTTAGCAGCCTTTCATTCTGTACCACTCCCAAGACTTAACAAGGATGACAATGAAGATGTTGACTCCTTCCCACCTCACCCTTACTGACCCTCCAACCTAAACCTCCAAGCCTACCAAGGTTCCTTTGCCTCTTCTCATGACACACTTGTCCTGCAAACCAGCCCCTTCCCGCTGCTACCTCCTGGCTCCAAAGGTGAGTCATGGGCTCAGAAGCACAGAGGGAGATTTTTTTGGCATGGAATACGACTCTGTGCCTTGTGCTTGCATTGTACCCAGGACCAAGGGGAAACAGGACTTGCTCCAGGACTTCCTTAACTCTTGTTTTCTCGTTATGCAAAGGTTAAGCTACAGCAAAGAGGACAGGAGCCACATCCCACGCTGCCTTGCAGCTCTTTGGGGAATCCAAGCTTAAAGTTTCTGTCCATTGCAATGCAGCTAGCTCTGGAATCTTCTGCTTTTCCAGTATACACAGAGTGACTGTGGGGAGGCGGGAAATTAGGCTGAAATAAATAAATTAAAGCCAGCAGGAGGGGATCGGCATGCTGCTTGAATTAGTGTGGAGGGTAATTGTAAACAACTGGGGAAATGTGCCTTAAATTAATTTTTAGGACCTAATGGGATTTTGCTTGGACTATAGTCAAGAATGAAAAGCCTTCAATGGCAAAACAAGGCACTTTGCATAAATTAGCAGTTATGACATTAGTGGAGCTGGTTCTTTTTGGCCAGCAACTGAGAGTATGTGTGCGTATGTGCACGCCTGCATGGAGGACTTGGGATTTGTTTTATTTATTATCTAGAGCTTGTTTAAAGAAGTTATAACAGGAAGGGGAGAATCTTGACGCAGACACTTAAAAGCCAGGACTCCTGGGCCCTGTCTGGCACGCCGTGGCGGGGAGCATGGGGGGAGAGAGAAGGACAAGTCACTGACCTCTTTGTATTGCCATGTATTGAACTGGAGTGAAATTATTCTTCTGTAGAGAGGTATGTTGGGACTCCCCAGGACAGAAAGACTTCTCTGGAAGAAGGGAAGAGGTGTTCTGGGAAGCAAAATGATCTGAAATGACAGCCATGGAATCCAAGAGAACAATTAATATCATCTTTAGAATTAGTTTTTAGTCAAAGACCATAAAAAACTCTCCCTGGGAAATATACAGATTGCCCATAACACCCATTGCAAGCAGCAGGCCGGAGCCAAAATCATAGGATCATAGAATCATAGAAAGGTTTGGGTTGGAAGGGACCTCTAAAGGCCATCCAGTCCAACCCCCTGCCATGAGCAGGGACACCTTCCACTAGATCAGGTTGCTCAGAGACCCGTCCAACCTGACCTGGAATGTTTCCAGGGATGGGGCATCTCCCACCTCTCTGGGAAGCCTGTGCCAGTGCCTCACCACCCTCTTAATAAAAAGATTCTTCTTTATATCTAGTTTGAATCTCCCGTCTTTTAGTTTAAAACCATTCCCCCTTGTCCTGTCACTACAGGCCCTGCTAAAAAGTCTGTCCTCATGGTGGACAGACAAAATCAAAACTGGTTTGTAGCCACTGCATTTTGGCTCCGGTGGCACTGAAGGTTACACACCCTATATCTGGGGCCCATCTCCAATGCTGCTGATGGTTATGCTGTATGAGGGCCTTTCTTATTTCAGTATTTTAATTGCAGCACTGCAAAAGCGTCAATGTTTTCCAAATGCTGGTTGCAGAAGAAAACTGGCTTTTGCTTGGGAAACTTAAATTTTTCACTACATTCTTATGTTATCTTCATGAGTAACACTTTTCTTTTTTACTGTTTAGGTTTTTTATTTACCTTATCTGCAAACCATAATGAGGTTCAAAACACTGTTATGCTGTCTGCTGGATTAAAGTAAAGGAAATCTGCACCTACTTTACCCAAACCCAGCATAAATGCCATCGGCCACTAAGGACTTCCCATGATCCATTAGCTGTGAAACTGATTTATTTTAAAGTGGTATAAAATAAAATGAAATGTTTTGGTTTTGCTCTCACTTTATACGCTCACATAAATTGGAAATATGTCCACTAACCTCAGTGTCCACCATTTCTGGAGCGTTGGAGGCCTCGTCTTTCTGAAAGCAGTTCTGTTTTGTGAAGTTTGGTGGACCTCTATCCTCTGGGCAATCCCAGCAGGAGAGTACATTCAGGTCCCCCAGAATCTCAGCTTTCATTGATGTTTATCTGGGTTGATTTTGAGGGAAAGCCCAGAAACAAAATCCCTGTGTAACAAATGTCAAAATAACTCTAAGACAGAGACTAGAACATGAACTTGGAGCTTGACAAGGGATGGACTTCTGCTTTCTTATCAAGAAGAGGTTAGGGTTAGATGCCCCAAACTTATGGTAGCTCATCTGTTAATATCTTTGAAAGTGCCTCTAAGATTCCATTTTAATAGAGCCATGGGCTTCATCATGCCCAAAGATCACACTCAGTCATAAACTAAATACCTGCACAGTCTAAAAGCATCAGACTTCTGTAACCAGAGCTTATGAAGGCTCCAGCAATCCTGTTTCTCCCAATCTTGGCTACTCAATCACATAAGAAGTTGGTAATACCCATGTATTAAAAATGGACCTTTCCCTTTACTCATTCCACATTGATTAAGCTGTATTTTAAAGTCAGTTTGCTATTAGGTTAATTTACCTTCCACCCCAGTTCTCGCTCTGCTTGGAAATGGGATCCAGATGGACAACATTTCAGAGTTTAATTCAAACTCATTAAAGTCAGTGGAAGTTTTTTTTCCATGAATTTCAAAAGGCTCTGGCTCTGGCCTCTTTATCACTTTGCAGCAAGATGCCTGGCCGCAGTCTCCATCTCTGAAATGCCAATAGCAATTAAAAAAGCTGCAAGAAGGTTAATATTCCTTCTGCTTTTATTATTCCCACAGAATGAAAACAGATTCGTATCCTCACTGGAGGCAATAAAGCCATCCACATTTGATCATTGGGCCATATGAATGTTCAAACGCCGCCTCCTGCCAAACTTGAAGGTCCTTCATCAGCCAAACTCCTACTGACTTCGGCAAGACTTAGCCAGCACACAAAAAAAGGAGAGCAGCATCTTCATGGGGTTTAAGTATGAAACTGCCTTCCCGTATGACCTCCGTAGCATTCAGAGGAACCATCCAAATTACTTTAACACAGGCCTAATGCCCAGATACCTGCCCCACTTCTGCCCGTTGTGAGTAGATGCACCCCCAGATGTCCCGGGTTAACGTAGAAAGAAAAGCATTTAGTACTATTTCAGGCCTCCCTAAGACTTTCATGCATTTCCATTAATAAACTTTCTGGACTGCCTTTTTATTTGGCATGATTCAATCACAATTCCAATGGAGATCAACTGAAAAGCTTTTCTCTTTCTTAAACCGAAGTGTTGACAGGCATGGGAAGACCCCTATCCTTACATCTCCAAATGTTTGCCAGAAGGTTTTTGGCACTCCAGAGAGTTATGCTTCATGCAGAGAGAGGGACAGGTCCTTAAGAAATTCTGCACATTAGCTGTTCTTCAGTTTTCTGAAGGACAAAGTCCCAGTAGCACCAACGCCTCAAGCAACCATTTTGCAAAACGTCAAGCCATGATAACTTCTGCCAAGCACTCCCAGGACATGAACCACCCTCAGCTTTACAAACATGCCATAATTCTCCATTAAATACAGATGAACAGTAAGTCCTTCTCTCTTCTTTTTCTCTGTCATTATTTTAGTGAACAATAGGTCAATAGCCAGGCCGTTGCAAATGAAACACTCTTGGGAAAAACCATGTCAAACCTTTCCTGGTGGTACCTAGGTGGAATGATCTCATCCGACCTTTGGTTTTCCTCAGTCCTTCAGATACCCCAGAGGAAAAAGTCATTAATAACAGCATGGCTTTTCTATTATTAGTTACATTTACAATATCCAAATGCCTGCAAGATGTTGTTTTATTTAATACAGCTTCATCTACCGCAGATAGAGTCTATGAAGAGCTGTGGTAGGTTAGTCTGTTGTTGAAAACTGCTTTTTACTGGACATTTTCTGCTCTCTAACAATCACATAATAAATTCAGCAGGAGTTTTATTAGAACTCTTGGGGTATTTTTCTTTCAAATATCATAACATGAAGGAAAAAAAGTCATACAAAGCTTGAAGCAATTCCTGGCTGTCTTGTTTTAACAGTTTTTGAAAGGGAGAGCCATTCAGAAACGGCAAGATGACAAGCGCTGTTTAGGAACAGTCTCGCTGGGCCAAGTGAAACGGGTTTGGTTTTCTGTAGTAAAGTCTTCTGCTGGAGAGGGATATTGAGGGAGGTGATTCTGCCCCTCGGCTCCGCTCTGGTGAGACCCCGCTGCAATGCTGTGTCCAGCTCTGGGGTCCTCAGCACGGGACAGACATGGGCCTGTTGGAGCGGGTCCAGAGGAGGCCACAAAACTGATCCGAGGGCTGGAGCAGCTCTGCTGTGAGGGCAGGCTGAGAGAGTTGGGGTTGTGCAGCCGGGAGAAGAGAGGGGTCCGGACAGACCTTACCGTGGCCTTTCAGTACTTGAAGAGGGCTTATAAGAAAGATGGGGACAGACTTTTTAGCAGGGCCTGTAGTGACAGGACAAGGGGGAATGGTTTTAAACTAAAAGACGGCAGATTCAAACTAGATATAAAGAAGAATTTTTTTATTAAGAGGGTGGTGAGGCACTGGCACAGGCTTCCCAGAGAGGTGGGAGATGCCCCATCCCTGGAAACATTCCAGGTCAGGTTGGACGGGTCTCTGAGCAACCTGAACTAGTTGGGGATGTCCCTGCTCATGGCAGGGGGTTGGACTGGATGGCCTTTAGAGGTCCCTTCCAACCCAAACCTTTCTATGATTCTATGATTTCCTTTCCACAAGTATTTCCAGGATTTTACTCTACGCTGCCTGATTTTGTGGGACACATTTCTAGGTAAGGATCTGAGTAACTGAAAATGACCTTGGCAAAAAATACAGGCAAAAATGAGATCTTGGAGGTTCAGGTCCAAAGAAACTGAATGGAGAGGCAGTGTTGATTCTGCATGGCACTCATTAAATGGTTACAGAAGGCTAATTCCCATACCGTCCACACTGAAAATCCTGTCCTCGTGGACCTGGTGAGCTCATAGAAGAAACTGGCTTCCTCCTCCCTCCCTTCTGCAGCATGGAGATGCTGCAGCACTTGGTGGGGTGAGGGTTATCTTATTTTTGTCCCAAGACTTTAAAACAAAGCAACGCTGTTGTCCATCTGGTGCATAACTAACCAAGCCACAGAAGACTGAAGGAATGCAGTCATGGGAGTATGCTGATGAGATATGTTCATGGAGGAGACATGGCCTCTAAGCACAGTGGTCCAGATGTAACTTCAGACCCAGGTACATCATCTCTTACTGCCTATCAAAAGCTGTGAGGGTAGAGGATTACCTTATATTTGCCCATGCTGTACTTATCGTTGAATATCAGCAACTTGCCATTGGTTAAAATAGGATACTTGGCTGGAAGGGATGATTTTCTGACTGCATGGGGACATTTTTATGTTCTTAAGTCCTCCAGATGCTTGGGAAACTCTGAGGAACGACTCTCAGATGCATCAGCCAGTGCTGGGTAACTTTGAAGTCACAAAAACATTACCATCCAGTAAGCATTGCAATTCATTAATCCTCTTTAAAAGTCCTAACTCATCTGCGTGGTTCATGGTGCAGCAGGAGAGTGTACAAGGGCCCTACCAAAGAGGAGCAGGATGTAGTCATATTTCACAATTATACTGGTGTGCAACACCCCAAAGGAGAGGGAGATCATCTCTTGGATTCTTTCACCCCTGACTTCCATGAAACCAGACACAATGTCCAGCTCCCATCTCACCATTCACCAGCTGACCACCAGCAGCTGACCATGAGTCACCACAGGGATGAGAGAATGACCAAGAGCATGGAGTAGCCCGGTCTCCTCCAGTCACTTGGATTTTTTCTTTCTCATCCTAAATTATATGTCAAAAACTGGAGCGGTTAGAGACAGAGACCCAGACTTTCAGCTGGCACAAATCAACGCAGCATCCTTTCAGTAGACCAAGACTGTCTGGTACCACATATGGATCTGGGGCAGACAGGACACTAAATAAAAGTCTTCTGAACTGAAGCTCCTCATCTTACCCCCAGAAAAAAGAGCTGAGAACTTCTTTAACTGTTCAGTGGCCCCAGAATGCTCTTCTTACCAAAGTCAGGGACATTTGCTATTGATGTACTACAGAAAAATTTCTCTCCAGGACACACATTTACGAGAGCAAACCTCTGACCAGGTGATGCCTCTTGGTGCTGTTCCTGAATTTCATTTTACCTCCAAATTAGTGGGAGGAAATGTAAATAGATGCACAAATAAATTTACACACGTAGCTATAAAATAAAAAGAAATATACATACTTGGCAGCATCCACAGATCACATGCAAAACCTTCCATGCCACAGGACTTTTGACTTCACTGCAAGGTGGGGAAAAATTCAAGATTCAGGGAGTCCTTTGGTCCTTGCAGACTTTGCTGCTGGAAAGGCTCTATATCTGCTCCCAACCCAGGGGATGGAAATGCGACATCTGGAAAGGCCAAGGAGGGAAGAAAGAGGAAGACCACGCCATTCTCACCTTCCAGCAACTCTGTGTCCTTTGGTCCAGAGAACGGGAATGATGGACAACCCATGGATGGATGGATGAATGGGTGGACGACAAGCTTCTCATTATTTCTTGATCTAACAGGCAAGTTAAAAACTGATGGGTCAGCCACCATCCAGGGGAGTCTAAGCACCACCCAAGGGGGCAATGCCTTACGTTATACTGTTCCAAGTTTCAACATATTTCACTTTATTCTAAAAGGTCCATCCTTACAATCATGTGGTTACATGAAAAATTTCTGGTTTTCTTTAAGCATAGTTCCAGCTCTCAAGGTTTGGGGGGAAGCTTAAGAACCAGGAATAAAATAAGAGCACATGCATACTTATTGTTCAAAATGTGATGTGCCCATCCCATCCCGTCTGTGCTGCAAATCCAGAGTAACTCAACCTCTGCCTGCTGTGACCTCCTGGCTCACACCATAACCCCCTTCCCAAGCATCACTCACAAGGAAGATGGGGAAATGGGAACCAAAATAAACCAATGGATCAGGTGAGCTCCTTTTTAAGTGGTTTTGCTCCATGTGCTCTCTCTAGCTCTTAAGACTGGGTTAGCTGCTCCAGAGGCTGCCAGGGAAATCATGGGCAGCCCCAGGAGGAGCCTCCTGTCTCCTAGTCCTCAGCACAGCTGCCAGCCACCTCCTTAAGGAACTGAGCAGTGACCCTGCACCACACCTATTGGTAATTTGGGCCACTGAATTACCCTGCCACTTAGATCTGGTCACTCACAGATTGCCAGGGCCAGAAAACAGCCCAAAATCTGGTGGTGCTCTCTGAAGTCCTGCTGGGGTGGAGAGCAGGCTGGCCACCTTCCCCAACCACCATGAGGAGGTCCTGAGCCACCTCCAAACACATCACATGGCCCCTTTTCAGATTCATGACTCCTAAACCAATATGCTCTGGTTTGTTTGGCCTTTTTTTCCAAAGCTTTTCATCCACTTTCGGGGTTTTGGAGGCCTTCTGGATTTGTATTTGTGAGTCTCTGAACTCTCCACGAGGGCACTTCTTCACTTTTTCTGAGTGATAGCCAAGCTTTTTGTGTGATGGCAGAAAGGACAGCTTGGAGCAAACGCCCCCTCATCCCCAAGACCCCTGACAAAAAGTCGCGAGGGTTGGCGAGAGCAAGAACCAGCACTCGGAAATTTTCTCTATCCTCCTTTCTCCAGGCTGCATTACCCTTGGAAAGGGATGGGACAGAGAAGGGGGAAGAAAATTAATGCCAGCTGTAAAAGTAAAGCTCAATTTCTGCTAATGCATCTTCGTCCTGAGCTGCGACCTTCCCCATCTAGCCCCAGCCTTGCATTCGCAGTGACTCCCAGAGCTCCTCTGCAAAGCCCTTGGCTCCGATCACCGTCCAACTGTGCCTGAAACACCTTCAACACATAGCTGGCACCTCGGCGTGGTGTGATGGAAATAAGTCCAGCAGCTGCAGCAAGCTACCACATGCTAATGAACTTCCCTACAGCAAAATTATATTGGGACTTTGCCATCCTTTTTTTCTCCTGCCCCATTCTTTTATTGTTTGCCCCTTCCAGCCAAAATTGCAGGAATTGCCTTGGCAAGTTTTCACATGCCTGTGCCAGTAGGAAGTGGAAAATCACAGTGGTGGAGCATCGCACTGGGGGCTCTGCTGTGCGCGGCCCATGGGAATCGCCCCAGCACCTGCTCCAAATTCCCAGTCAACGAGCCCCAGGCAGGGGAGGACATAGCCCTGCTGAGATCAGAGGCTGATCAAAAGGCAAGTCCTGCATGCAGAGCTGCTTCCCGCTGCCTGTGTCCCCCCCAGCTCCTTTTTGGCTTCTGGTAACCCCATTAAAGCCCCAGAGAAATACATTAGTTAGAGCTGGGGCAAGTGGGGCAGGTGTCCTCTTCTCTGCTTGTGCCATGTCTGTAATTAATGCTCAGTGAGTGTGGGGCTCATGTCTCTTTAGCCATTGTAAGATCATAGAATCATAGAAAGGTTTGGGTTGGAAGGGACCTCTAAAGGCCATCCAGTCCAACCCCCTGCCATGAGCAGGGACATCCCCAACTAGATCAGGTAGCTCAGAGACCCATCCAACCAGATCTGGAATGTTTCCAGGGATGGGGCATCTCCCACCTCTCTGGGAAGCCTGTGCCAGTGCCTCACCACCCTCAGCATAAAGAATTTCTTCCTTATATCTAGTTTGAATCTCCCCTCTTTTAGTTTAAAATGATTCCCCCTTGTTGTATCACAACAGGTCCTATTAAAAAGTCTGTCCCCATCTTTCTTATAAGCCCTCTTCAAGTACAGAATGGCCACAATAAGGTCTGTCCGGACCCCTCTCTTCTCCCGGCTGCACAACCCCAACTCTCTCAGCCTGCCCTCGTAGCAGAGCTGCTCCAGCCCTCGGATCATCTTTGTGTCCTCCTCTGGCCCCGCTCCAACAGGCCCATGTCTGTCCCGTGCTGAGGACCCCAGAGCTGGACGCAGCACTGCAGGGGGGTCTCACCAGAGCAGAGCCGAGGGGCAGAATCACCTGCTGGCCACAAGATGGTGGGAGCCAGCCCCCAGCACATCCTAGGACAGAGCCTTCACACCATGAAGAGGTCATGATTTTAGCAGTAACCAAGGGAGCCTTTTTCCCATTTTTGAAAGTGCTTGTGCTAAGTCCTGCCAAAAAAAATATGAAATCAGATCAAAAGGTGCATGACCCTTGATTGCTTTGGCCCAGTTCCTCAAAGGCACGTGGGCACCTGAGCCCATTTCAGCACAATGGCATTAATGTGGGCTGAAATCAGTAGGACTTGCCACATTCATGTCAGTAAGGCCCGGCACCACATCCCTCATACAAGGACAGAGCTGGTGATTTTGCAAAGGGCTGCAGCTCCCCTGGCTGCTGGTTATACCCACAGAAACATGGCCAGAGGCCAGATGTCAGTGCTGAAACTCTCCTGAAAACACAGGCTTTAGGCACTCTTGAAATCATCAGCCCCAGCTTTGCAAGTCATCTCTTTTGAAGGTACCAAAGAGCCATAAGACCCTCCTGATAGGTCATCTCAAATGTAGGTACCATGTGTAAACACCCAATTCAGTTGCCCACACCTAAGTATCCTGTGCCATATGAAATACCCTGCGGAATCCCTTCACACCTCCACTTGCCATTGCAGAGCATCACCTGCCATTGCCACAGGTCTCCCAGATGTCCCAAACCCCATCTGTAAGCCACATCCAGAGCATCTCAGATGATCCTTGGAAACACCCAAGCATTTCCTAAGCATTTAAGAAGCGAAATTCTGCCCTACAGTCTCTGCTCACTTTTGTAAGATAATATTGCAGAAGAAAATTTTGCAGAAACCTGCTTTGAAGGCTTGGAGACCTGTCGCGTCATGACGGCAGCCCAGAAGAGAGGTTTTTTTGTTTCTTTACCAGAAGCAACAATGGTCCTAATTCTCCAGGGAGATCAGCTCATGGGACAGGCAGCAGAAGCTCTCAACTTGGGAAAAGTCTGGCCAGGGACATCACAAAAGGATTTTTCAGCAGCTGTCAAAAAATGGGCATTTCCTTTCATGTTTCTGCAGCAGCCGGACACTTGAAAGCCTGACCTTGTCCATGGGTGTGGACCACTGCAGAAACATGGCCCGAAGGGCTGAGGACTTGGGATGAAGCCTCCCCTCCATCATCCCAGCAGGTAGGACCCTGGGATCTGCTGGCTCGGGAATCCCACACTAGCGCAATTGCTCCGGCACACCAGGGTCGCTCCTGCTTCGTGTCACGCAGCTGTCAAAGTCTCCTTCAAAATCCGGCCCACCCTGCTGTCTTTTATTCTGACTGAGTGCATGTTATGCTCAGTTTCTTATAAG
The DNA here is from genome assembly GCA_031468815.1 of Morus bassanus. Taxonomy (NCBI): domain Eukaryota; kingdom Metazoa; phylum Chordata; class Aves; order Suliformes; family Sulidae; genus Morus; species Morus bassanus. The sequence goes on along the minus strand of CM062567.1, from coordinate 1,702,703 downwards.
ACAAACAGAGGGGTGTCAAGACAACTGTCTGCTAAGGCACTCTCCAACGCCGGAGTGCAAAGAGCACAGAAGGGAATCCAATTAAAAGATGCAGGAGGTGGCATTTCTAACAAGAGGAGAAAGAAACATCATAATTTTTAAAAGGCCATCATATTGGCTGAGGATAAACCAGATCAAGTGACCAGGAGAGTCCTGCAGGGATGTATTTGACATTGTTGTCAATTTTGTAACATATCAGCGCTTTCTACACTTGACGGTTAAAGGCACTGAAGCTATCACACTCCGAATCAACCAAAGAAAAGCAGACTGTTGTACAGATGCAAGTTATTAAAGTGAAAGGTTGGGAGAGCAGCAGCAACAGCAGATGGTATTTGCAAAGGAGACAGATTTGCCTGACACGAGGCAGAAAAAGGATGGAGAACATGGAGACAGCAGGAATAGGACAAGGCATGGGCTGGTTGGGCTTTGTTTCATTTTTTAACCAGTAAATATGCAGTATCCCACCAGCTGTCTGCAAAAAGCCCAGCAGCAACTCGAAGCACATAATGGTTCATACCAAATAAACAGGCATTTATCTACTCATCATCTCCCCTCTGAGCAAGGAAGGAAGGTGGATGACCCAGCACCACCTTACCCACCCCGTCCAGCTCTCCCAAAATTATGCTCATACGCCAGGAGTCTTCACACTGTGACCTCCAGGCTGCCATCACCTCCTGCATGCAGGACAGCGGGACCTCCAGGCATTCAACCATTTTCCACTTGATGATGGACCTAGAAAGACCCTAGAACTGAGGTGTGGAGGATTTCAAGGCAGGGGAAGAGGACTCGCATCAAGAAGTTGTTATTCAGTGCTTCACTGATGTTTCCTGTGTTCAGCCTTTGTCTCTGGTCCCTCAGCACCAGGCAGCTGATATTTGAGGCTGCGGTTAGCCAAGCAGTGTTGCTGTCAAGGCCCAGTATCATTCATGGACAACCGCCAGGAAACTGCAGAAGCAAGACGAAGTCCAAGGGTGAAGACACCAACCCCATGTTGGGCCATTGGTGAGTTGGTTACCCCCAGCCTCAACTCCCCTTCCTGCACAGCATATGTTGCCCATGAGCCCTCCCCAGCCCAGCAGCCGACTGTGAGAGGGTCCTCAGTGTGGGTGATTCTCAAGGAGTCCCTTCTATACCAGTATTTCTAGTGTCACTGGCAATGAGCAGTTGGGTTAGGTCATTGGTCAGCATAGGACATGGTTTCTGGATTAGTTACTGTAAACCGTGCTTCCAGCTGTGCTGCAATTAGTCGAGCATAGGGAAGAGCAGCACGATTGTCCTAGGATTTATCTCATGTAGTGATTCCTCCCATTTCCTCTCAAGTCTCATGGCCAGCAGAATTCCTGCAATGACCTCACCCTCCTCTATCAGGGCCATGATCCAGCTCCCAGCAGCATGGAGGCACCCTACGAGGTGTGATCCTCAGGGTGGGCCAGGGATGAGGTCTTTGAGAGGGAAAGCTCCTTAAGCATCCCCAGCATCCATGGCTCCAAGACCCAATCCTACTATCACGAGCTACAGCCAAGGCTGGCTGCGCAAGGCTGATATACAAAGGACACAAGGCCATGACCCCAAAGCAGGTCCCAGAGCGTATCAAGGCATTGCATTCCCCAATGAATTTCCCTGTATTGGGAAAGCATGACTTGCTCTGCTCACCTGCACACATCACCGGGAACTTATCTGATCAGAGAGTTTGTGTTCTGGACCCAAGACCACAGCTGTTGGTTTTTCCCATGTCTCCAGGATGAACAGATGCACCTCCAACCTCTGAGTGGAAAGCAGATCATTATAAAGGATTTCTCTGCCTTTTGCATGGAAGGTGCTTGTTGTACTAGCCCCTTGTGGCCAAGAAAATCATAGAATCATAGAATGGTTTGGGTTGGAAGGGACCTCTAAAGGCCATCCAGTCCAACCCCCTGCCATGAGCAGGGACATCCCCAACTAGGTCAGGTTGCTCAGAGCCCGTCCAACCTGGCCTTGGATGTTTCCAGGGATGGGGCGTCTCCCACCTCTCTGGGCAGCCTGTGCCAGTGTTTCATCACCCTCGTAAAAAACTTCTTCCTTATATCCTTCTCCCAACCGTCTGTTGTGTCTTTTTCCTTGAAGTTTCTACAGTTTACCTGAATCCCATCCCAGACTGCAGCAGGAGAGGAGATTTCAGCCCAAAGGCAGCTTGAATACAACCTTTCCTGTGTCCTCAGTGCACTCATTCTATATATTTATCTATAGACAGATGGGTTGGAAATAGATAGGCAGCTCTGCACGCTGTCCTTGGTTCACAAAAACATATAACTCAGCCCAAGTAAGAATTACACCCTTTATTCCTCATCGTATTAACACCAATAATAAATGCTAAGGCTACTGCTCAGCCAAATCCAAAAGGAGGAGGACTTCTCATTCACGCACAAGAACAATTTCCCAGTTCATGGTCCTGACTGCAGCAGAGACTTCTTCCACATCAATTAGGACTGTCCTAATGATGTTCCCAATGGATGACACCGAACCTGCTGCTCCTTCTCCCTGTTTTGTTCACATGCCACTTCCAGCTGCTTGGAAAGCTGGAAAGCAAGCCATGCTACTAACCAGCTATTCACCAGGATGGAATAGCAGCCAAGCAAAACATGAACAGAAATAGGAAGGTTTAAAATGTATTTTTTCAAATCCTTCGGCATTTTACTGAATTTCCATGCATATATAATCAAGCTATTGGCAAAATGCCACTTTATATCTCAGCAGCTGAAATACACACTCCTGAATCCAGTCCACTCCATCTCATTAATCATTTGACAAACATTTCTCTCTAATCACGTTTTGTTATTAGCAGATGATGGCCTGGGCCATGAGGCTGAGCGTCATGGTCTCCCAGGACCATGAAGCCCATCTGACTACATGCAGATGTGCCCAACACATCTCCAGCTGAACTAATTACTGTTGGGGTCTTTGACAGTCAGTGGAGATCAAGTCAATCAAGTTCCTCCTTTCACTCCAGTTCACACTAAAATAGACATTTTGAGCAAGCCAGAGGCCTCATGCCCTAGAAGTTCTTCTTTCTGTCCTTCAACACATAGAGGGAGCCCAGAGTGATTTGTTGGGTTGGGGACACCCACCCTGACGATGACCAATGTGAATTGAGAGCCACTCCACACTATTCAACATTACAGTGGTATGCATCAAAATTCACGTAGCTCTTCAGAGGCACTTGATTAGACCAGTGCTTTTCACAGCCTTATCCTACAAAGGGGCAAGCATTTCACCACCCATGGCAAACCAAGGTGCTTGTTCCCTGGCCCAAAGCTGAGCTGCACCTCAGAGCCAGTGTCAACACACTTAAACCAATTCCACCACAAAATAAATGGGCAAATTGGGTCTGGTCCTTGGCCTGTGCCACCCCTGAACTTTGCCGGGACATTGTTTGGGATTGTTTCTTCTCACAGCCCAAACCCACGCTGGGTGCATGCTAGCCGTGAAGCAGTCTGGGCAATCATCTGAGCTTGGGGCCATCCCTATTTAATTTAGTAATGTCTGCACAGGTTCCTAAACTGGAGCCATCTCTGACTAGTGGTCAGAAGGGGAAGAGCCAAGGCTTTACAGTCAGGCTGCGGATGAGACCAGAGGATGGCCCCGAAGGAGCCGTTCAGTCTTCTCAGAGCACCATGACCCAAAGATACAGCATTATTTTTATTATTATTGGTCTTGTGAGACATCACATCAGCAAGGGCAGAGCCCCTAGGTGTCATTCTGTGACTTTCTGTCCAGCCTTGGTCTTGCTCAGGACCAGGTCTTTTTAGGCTGCTTCCTTCCCCTGAGCCTGCCCAGCCCATCCCTGCTCCTCCTCTGCCCTTCACCTCCATAGCTGCTCTCTGGGTGGTACCACTCCAGCACAGCCTCTTTCAAGACATTTACAAGCCACCACAGCCATCTTCCTTGACTATCCTGTAACCTCTGTCATTTCCCGATCCCTCCTTTTTGCATCCTCCGAAAACCCCAACGCTCTCCCGCGATTCCCATCTCTACCACTCCTCCCTGCAAACCCAGCGCTCGTATTTACACAGGGCACCTTCCGCAAAGCCCATGCTTTCCATTTTTCAAGGCAGTGCCTGCAGATTTCCAGATGTCACAGGTCCATCCAACCACACCAGCAGCCAGGAAAGCTTTCCCCACTTCTCCTGGGCCCCATCCCACCTCGCTCAGGGACACACAACGCTTTGGTCCCAGCGCTTGGCTCAACAAAGCAGGGTTGGGTAGAAATCTGACCTCAGAGATATCCACACTCATGAAAGATTGGTGCAAATCACCTCAAGGTGTGCATCGAGGCAATCCAGTCTAAACCACATTAATCCCCCACTCCGGCCCATAAGTCCAAAGAGCTGTAATTTGATTTCCATCTAATAAATTAACCTAAAACAAATTCAGACCGCTTTGATTCTGAGGGCTCATCTACTCAGAGACACTGATTTAAAGTCCGCAGTGGATTAGTTAAACTGCATTAAAACCCTGTGAGGACATTCTTATTCAGAACTAAAGCGGCTTAATTTGATTTAGCTAAATTCACTTCCAAAGCTTATAACAACTGCATGGGCAGTAAATCAAGATGCGCTTAATTACGCATAGAGTGCTGGTGCAGCTAACTAGTGATGCTCCTAAGGTGTGCGGGGAGGTAAGCTGATGCGGACCATCGTCCAACGTAAGGTCATTTCTCAGGCCCTCTAGTCAGCCAAGGTGTGAGATAAAAGTACAGACAACTCAAGGTGCCTTGCGAACGGGCAGTTTTCAGCCCCAGCAAGCTGTGATGCCCTCGGAGGGCTCTGCAATCAGCTCTGTACGGCCCAGAGCTCAAGGACCTTAACCAAAACAAGATGTCCCCAAATAAATCACAGAGAGGAGGCAGAGCGAATGCAATAAATATCCCAGGAAATGAAAGAGCAGTCCCCCACCGAGCAGGCAGCTGCACTCCCCACCGCCGACCGGGAGCATCCTCCTCCCACTGGGAACAGCAGCCCACCACTGCTAGAGAGGAGGTCGATGGGTCTTTCCTGTCCTCCTGCTCCACTCGGGGAAAATCCTACAGCAGCTCCTCCTTCCCCAGGGGAGACCTCACTCATGGGGTGCCAACCTCAAGGTGTGCAGGGCCCAATTGCCCCCCAAAAGGCCATGGGTTGGAGTCCGGCTCCTTCATGACGTAGGGAAGCCAGTGCCTTGCCTTTGGACAGCAGCTCTCTTGATGGTTCACCCTTGCTCTCCTGAGGCTTAGAGCATCCTTCTCCTTGCACCCAGTGTGCAATCCTGGGCTGGTCAAGATGGCTAATGCCAACCCTGGAAAAACTCCTTTGTTTCTCAAACACGGCCCTTGGCCAAGATAGTCTGCAAAGTGAGGAAACCCCCAATACACTGGAACGATGTCCTCCAGCGTCCTTCATATCACAAGGTACAAACACGCAGGATTATCATCAGTCAAGCATGAGCCGTGGGATCCTTCCCCTTTCCTTCATGTCTCAGTCACCCCGGACTGCCTTTGAAATGCCTAATTTCTCCCAGCCCCTGGGCACCACGAACACAACTCGAGTTCAAACACGGCTCTCAAAGATGGACAAGTCCTCAAATGAAACCACAGAGGAAGGGGGGTTTGTGAAAATGAAATGGGAAAAACTCACACACACAGACAGACACACAAAGAACCCTTTAATAAATAACACAAGCACATGCCACAAACAGAGAAGCAGGGGAAGGGACACTGGTGACCAACCAGACTCCATCCATATGGTAGAACTTCCCTGATTCATAACCCCAGACCCATTTTACCGTCAAAGTAGCCCACGACTGGGACCTAGACATACCTCTGCATATGAGGCATGGACACCGGGACAGCAGAGTCCACCACAGAGAGCCACTTTTTTTTTTTTTTTCTTTCTGTTTCTTAGGATGTAGAGGAGTAAGAATGACGTTTCCCCAGTCATAGGAAGGATCTGCAGCTATTTCTATAATGATTTTCAGGTAGAGATTGTAACCTGGTGGGGAAAAAAAAAATATGTTGTACCTAGCAAGTCATGACAAGGTAAATAAGTCAAAAACTGCTTAATTATTGAAGAAAAAATGCCCCATTTGGGAGAGTAACATTTCATAGACTGGGTACCCTTAATCAGAGGGGTAAACAGCTCCTCAGTGATGGAGGAAACAGAAACATTACTTCCAAGAGAAATAAGCAGGATTTGAAAAATATTAATATATTCTTTTCTGTTATTTTGTGACCTGTAAAGATGAAAAGCCTTCTGCAAGTGAAACAGAAAGCAGGCAACAAGGGCAATGAGCCAGCCAGCACCGGGGAAGAATTGATGCTCTTTTGCTCCTGCTACTGCTAAAACAACCCTCCATAAAATGAGTGCTGGGGTGTCAGGCAATCTCCCCATGACCACGGACCAGGCATTTCATAAATCGCTTAGCACCCAGGACCCCATCACCCTCCCTGGACACAAGTGAGACAACACTGGACATCACCACGGGGCCTCGGCCAGCTGGCCCCTCTGGCATGGTCCCTCATCAGGGCTGGGGGATGCGCGGCCACACACCTATCGGAAGCAGCATTCGACCCCAGATTTGCAAGTCCCCACATGCACAACTTGAAAAAAGGTCTCCCTCAACTCACAGCAGAAGCTAGTGGTCATCCAGGGCAAGCATCTGGCTGATGTCCCATGAACATCCTCCTCTAAAATGAGTTTGCCACCTTGGCTCAGGCCAAACACTGCATAAGCGTAATTCACACTTAATTCTCCTGTCGTTGCATATTGGCTCTGCAGAGAGCATTGTTTGGATTGCACCTTAAAAAAAAGTCATTATCTCAAGTTTCTAACCCCTAATTCTGTCTCCTCTTTGATTTTGGCATTGGTCTCCTTGTTAGAGTGCTGCTAGAGCAGGCAGGGTGGTGGTCACTGAGGGTTTTCAAAAGAAACAGCAAATCAGGCACTTAAAATATTCATGAAGACTGCAGTGGACACAGACTGCTGTCAGAAATAGCCTTCATCTTCTCATCATCCTGCAGAGGATTTGCAGTCTTGGATTTGCCCTCCAATACAAGGGCATGAAGACGGAAGGGAGCTGAGAGCACAAGGCAGGGATGTGTCGGCTAATTCTCCTGGGTGCATCAACAACACCACCCAGAGTCCTTCCAGCAGAAGCCGATGGTGGTGATTCCACAGTCCACCATGGACCAATTGACTCCCAGCACTGGGAAAAGGATATCTCAGAAGACCCTCAATAGCTTCTGGAAAAAAGCAAAAACTGAAGGAAGCATTTTAACAGAGATGACTTATAGCATTAGCAAATCACAGAATGTGCATCTCTCCTTCAAAATGGCATTTTGATTGGCCCAACATGATTTTTTAATTTTATTTCATCTTGCAGAGAGCTTTGAATTCAGTTTGGTTTGGAGAAAAGAATCCAAAATCATGAAATTTCCCACAAAACAAAAAAAAAAAAAATGTTTCCTACCCACTTTATTATTTAGCCATGAAAGACTGTTTTTGAAGGATCCCAGGCTCGCTTGAAAATTTGCCCATAAAATATTCACAGCTTATTTGAAAACAGGCTCTTGTTGAAAGAATAGGGCAGAAATGTGACATCCGAAACGGCCTGCAAGCCGCAAGCACTTTGTGGGTGAATATTCACACCGAACCCACAGTTCTGCACTGTGAGCACACGAGACGCCAAACATTGTCCCATGGCCAGAGCAAGGTCCTCCAGAAAGGTCACCCTCTGCAGAAAAGGGCAGTTCCCACAGCAGGGCACGTTGCAAGGCCACCCTATGAAAATATTATGTCAATATTAAAGAGTTTTGCACAGTTTGGCATGTGCTATTAGAGAACACGCGAGGTGTTTGGTCTCAGAGTATGCGCCAACCTCCAGACCCAAGCCACCGGTCTGCTTTCCATGGGCAACACTTCTATTCATAGAATCACAGAATAGAATCACAGAATGGGTTCATCTGGATGGGACCTCTAAAGACCATCTAGTCCAACCCCCCTGCCATGGGCAGGGACACCTTCCACTAGATCGGTTTGCCCAAAGCCCCGTCCAACCTGAACACTTCTAGGGATGGGGCGTCCACAACTTCTCTGGGCCACCTCCATGGTAAAAAATTTCTTCCTTATATCCAGTCTAAATCTATCCCCTGTCAGTTTAAAACCATTGGCCCTCATCCTGTCGCTACAGGTCTTGGTAAAAAGTCTCTCTCCATCTTTCTTATAAGCCCCATTTGTATATTGAAAGGTCGCAATAAGGTCTCCCCGCAGCCTTCTCTCCTCCAGGCTGAACAACCCCAACTCTCTCAGCCTGCCCTCACAGCAGAGCTGCTCCAGCCCTTGGATCATTTCTGTGGCCTCCTCTGGACCCGTTCCAACAGGTCCATGTCTGTCCTGTGCTGAGGACCCCAGAGCTGGACGCAGCATTGCAGGGGGGTCTCACCAGAGCGGAGCCGAGGGGCAGAATCCTCTCCCTCACCCTGCTGCCCACGCTGCTGGGGATGCAGCCCAGGAGATGGTTGGCTTTTGGGGCTGCGAGCGCATGTGGCTGGCTCATGTCAAATTTTTCATCCACCGGTACAACCAAGTCCTTCTCCTTGGCTGTACCAGAGGATGGGTCCATGAGCGGGAACTCAGTCCCACTATTCAGGAAAAGGCACACTCCCCCTCTGTGTCTCAAAATGAGTCCTTTCACCCTCTTGTGTTAAAATTTAATCTCCAAGACCTTGCGTTTGCCACATTTTTGAGCAAGTTTGGAGCTAGAAGCCACTAGGGTGGGGAGGCATGACAGATAAGGCTTCATTCTCATGCTGGCATGGGACATCGCATCAGCTGACGGTGGCCCAAATAACTGCCAAGGTATCTGGGCCATTTAATGTCATGTAAGCCCAAGAGCCCGCAGGTGGAGCAACCTTAAAACACTCATCTCTCCCCATGCGCTCTCCCCTTCTGTCCCAGCTCCACTTGTATCTTGCTCAACCTCTAGCCAGAGTTTGCATCCAAGCGTCTCACCAGTGGGCAAGAGCAATGTGGTGGGATCGTGTTCATGGAAACAAGTTACCAAAGAAGCTAACCAATGGTTAGCCGATGGTTTTGCTGAGCTGCACAGAGTGGGACTCCCTCTGCCTCCAAACACTCCATCTGGCACTACCAAAGGTGCCAGGCAGCAAACACTGAGTCCTCAAGGGTCAACCAAGATCATGAGAAGGGGCCAGGAGAAGATAAACAGGGACAGACATAACCCGAAACCATAGCACATACAAGGAGTGGAACTGGAGAGAGAAGGGCTGGATTTCCAGGGGGAAATTCAACACGTTGTCAAGAAGAGATGAGCACAACCAAGACAAACACAAGCCTCTCCAGACCCAAGAGCTAGGTCTTGCTCTGAGACCTGTGCCTGCTGCTATAGTTAATAAAATCTTTGCAAATAAGAAGATAATTTATGTATATAATATATGTGTGTGTGTGTATACACACAAACACACACAAATACATATATAACACAAAACATCAACAACTAGAAAATAAACTTTGAGGAATATTCCAGTGTAGTGAACTTGGGTGGCCAAAAATCCATGCCAGGGAGAAAAAAGAGAGGTAAAACCTGGGGAGAATTAGGACCCCACTAAGGTGGACACCCATGAAGGGACCTTTACTTTGGCCTTGCACTGGTAGAGAACACAACCATTTCATGCTGCCGAGGCTCAGCTCAGCATCAGGATGCGAGGAATGGCCTCTGAACGGCCCCATGCTCCAGAGCTGCCAGCGTGGAGCTCAGGATGCTTCTCCCCAGCTACATCTGTATTCAGGGCTTGTTCATTTGTTTTTCAGGAATATATGCAAAGATATATGTGGCCTATAAAATACTAAGTCATAATTAAGATAGCCCGCTAACAGAAAGAGCCTGGGTGGCTGAATTTCAGTGCATTAACAGATGTGTTCAGTTCCAGATCTGGGATGCTAGGAACTCTATTTTTCTTTCTCTTTCAGCATCCCCAGCTCAGAAATTCAATTTTCCTCCAGGCTATTCACAGACGGATGCTGAGATTGATGTTTGTGTGCCTGATTGACTCCTGTTGACTTCAAGAGATATTCCATGATATTCCAGAGCTGCTATCATGAGCTTCAGGCTGACACTTTCCAGCCAACAGTAGCAGGGAAGAGGAGCATGAGATGTTCAAACCACACCTCTTGGAGGAGGCAGGCAGCAAGGGGTGGATGCCCAGCCCTCTAAACAATGGAAAGAAGAGGTGAGAGCATCTTGGAAAGCCAAGATAGTCACCCTTTGGAGACTATGTCAGGACCTTTCTTCATCAACTAGCTCTGTCCTGTCAGTCTCAGGGCTCTGCCCCAGCTCTGTCACTTGCGTTGAAGCTTCCTCAAGCCCCACTTAGACCCTTTGGTCTGTGAAACACCCCCAACCTGTGGGTGGGTCTTCTTGATGCCTCCCCACTCCCAAAGGAGACATTTTTGGCAGAGTTCAGCTTCAAGGAAGCATTGTATAGCCCCTGGCATTGTCCCAATCAGCTCCATCCTCACCCGTGTCTCTTTGATCCCCTCCACAGACCTGAGACCTCAGCAAAGGGCAAAGCCATGTCCCAGGTGCAGATCCAGCCTGGGCTGCCCTTGGTCCCTAATGACATTTTCAGGGTATTTTGTGGCAAACGCACAGTTCCAGCTCATTCTGCCAAAGCCATGGTGGTCTCACTCTGGGTTAGCTAACAGCTGAGCTTACTGGGTCCGGCCCTGGGAGCAGCAGCTCCATTGTCCAGCACTTTGCTTCCTCATCAGACACATGAATTTATTCAAAACGCAGCTGGACACAGTCCTGGGCAACCTGCTCCAGCTGACACTGCTTGAGCAACGGTTGGACTTGAGCATCTCCAGAGGTGCCTCCAACCTCTATGGACAACACATGGGACCATGGGCCATGCCATCAGGCCCAGCTAAGGCACTGCAGACTTCTAGCTTCATTTTTCCTTGCATCTCCCCACGTAGCCACCCCGTCAGCATGAGTTACAAGTTATGAATTATTAGCAGCTCTGCTAGGTGCGGGTGTCTTCCAGAAATTGGTCTTGGTTTGGGGGAACTGCTGCAGGTTGCAGCACTCTCAACCCAAAGGAGGCAACGGCTGGGTCAAGGTCTCTCATCAGGACAGCAGATCCCAAGCCATTTGGGAGGGACAGACAGAGGACAGATGTCGTGCCGTTGTTCACTACTGGAACCTGTAAAAGGGAGAGGCAGGGCTGGGCAGTTGGACTGGCCTGCAAAGAGCTGGGACCTACTCTGACTGCTCCTGGGGAGGCAGGAGGAGAAGATGCAATAGATCAAATTCACCACGTCCACCCCAAAACACCCAGAGGTCTCCAGAAGGACCAGCTCTCACCTGCAGACTCCCATGGGCCACTGCTTTCCTTATTTCCAAAAGGCTGGCATGAAAAGCATCCCTGTCCAGAAGAGCCCAACGATGAGGTGCCTCCTCTGGTATCTGGTGGTATGGAGGGAACATCAGCTCAGTAATCCGGAGAAATCCCCCAAGAGGCACAGGGTAAATGTTAAGCCTTTGATTTCCCTGGAGTTGATGGGATTATCTCACTGGGTTATTTATTTACCGTTCTCCCCTGGCCTTTCTGATCTGCTTTCCTTGAGAAATTGTTAATTCTGGTCTCACTGCCGACTTTGCAAACAACCTCTAGCAAAAGTACCTCCCCATCCTTGGGGCTCTCCTGTGTCTCATCCTCCTCTTCCAGCCTGGCTCTCAGAGGAGCTCCCCTCATCTAGGGAAACCGGGGCAAAGCAAACCAGGGCTGTTTCTCTGAGTGTTTCTGCCACAGCAGCATCCTGAGGATACAGGCAAGGGATGAGCACAGAGCACTGCACTGTCCCAGGGGGATTCAGGTGGGTCCCTGGGACACCTGCAATGCAAAAAAAAAACCCCCACAGTCCAGTTAAAAATGTTTCTGGGCCATGAGAAGAAGTGTTTGGGATTTTAAAGAGTCTAGAAGATAAACACAAGCTTAGGGCACAACCTTCGAAAGGGAGAAGATCCCTCACCGTCTGGCCACACAGCCAGGGAATAAATTAAATCCATGGGATGCAGAGTTTGGTGTTACATCCCAAATGTCCCTGTTCTGCCACCCCTTCCCCACATGCTCCTCTTTCCCCTGGGCTGGGGAAGGGAATGCTCCATGGAAGGGGGAATTAGTCCCCAAGCACCTGCGTGTTAGGCCCCAGGGTTGTCACATGCTGGGCCCCTGGTCCTATGCCAGGACCCCGGTCCCATGCCAGGACCCCGGTCCCATGCCGGGATACATGAACCATGTCGGGATCCTTGTCCCATGCCGGGATCCATGACCCATGTCGGGATCCTTGTCCCATGCTGGGATCCCTGCCCCATGCCGGGATCCCTGTCCCATGCTAGGGCTCCAGTCCCACCCCAGGACCCATGCCTCACAATGGCGCCCCAATCCTCTGCCAGGATAAGCAATGCTTCACTGCGAGGCCCCGCTGGAGAGGGAAATGGGCCTGATCCTGCCCTTCCTGCCCACCACCCCGCTCCCAGTACAAGCCCAGCCCCTCGTGTCCTGGAAGGATGGCTCTGCTCCGGGTGATGCAGACGGAGGACAGGTTTGTTCTACGAAGGGTGGCCCTTGCAACCTGAGGCAGTTTAAAGGCAATTTATGTCCCTTTAAAGTCAACAAGGGAAAACTTCCTTCTGCTACACACCGTTGCGTGGGGTGTTCGTATTTATATTTGATCCATGTTGCAAAGCAGAGGCCATCAGTCCAGCTCCAGCCGGGGAGGGAAGGGCAGCGCAGGTACCACGCAGCCGGGCAGATGGAGGAGTGTGGCAGCATCCCACCCAGAGCAGCTGCCGGGGGTGCAAAGCTCGGCTTTGTGCAGGGTCCAGCTGCTGGGACTAGCCGGACGCGGTGTGGTTTTTGTGCACGGAGATTTGCTGACATCTACAGGGCACTTCACGGAGAAGAGGCCGTGGCTCCACAGGGGACGTGTGTTCACGCTCCCCTAATTCGCTTCCCAACAAAGAAATGCACATTAAGGTGTGTGACAGCCCAGGTCATTAATAACTAACCACAAATACACCCGTGTGGTGGAGCGATTGCTGAACACTCATCTCGATCATTGGCAGCTCCGCTCTGGTGCCGGAGAAGCCATCACTGTCATGAGTTGGGGGGGGTCATTTTCATTTTTAAGCATCCTCAAAGCATCACCACGTACTCTGCCTGGTGCCGAGGACATCCCCGTCCAGATCTACCCCCACGTTCCATGACGGACCCACAGGGCAGCGTTACCTGATGGCCAAGAGCACCCACAACAAGCAGCACCCACGTGCCCCTGTGGCATGGGGTGCACGGGTGGCACCTTCACACTGGTGACAGATCTTGGTTTTCTTGCCCAGAAACAGTCTGATCCAGGACAAGAGCGAGGGGCACTAGGGCTGCCTCCTGCCTGGGGAAGAATAGGGTAAAACAATAAAAATAACCAAAAAGTTACCCCTGGGAAGGTTTCACCCCAGATGCTTTTCCACTAGAGAGCCCAGAGGGAGTCCACAGCCACGCACCAACGTTGGAGCCTGGTGCTGGATCACCACAGGGGGGTACGGGTCTCCCCTCGTTCCACGGGAAGTCTGTCTCCTTGTTGGCCCCACATACCTGGGAAAGGGCCCCTCTAAGGGGTGACAAGCACCAGCCCGAGGGGAGAACGGAGCAGGGATGGCTGTAAACACCAGGAACAGGCAGCGAAGGGAGAGGGGAGCTAGGCATGGAGGGATTTAAGCAGCTGTTTGTGCACGGAAGCTGGAAGAACGAGAAGGCATTTCACCAGATCTCTGCTCCTAGCCCATCACCTGGAAGCAGGAACAGGGCTCCGGCAGATGGAATGGTGCTCGGGTGTCCTCACCACATGCAAACACAGAGCGGTGGGCAGTCACAGCAGATCCTGGCAGAGGGACAAGCGTTCATCAGTCTGTATTTAGCACAGCTGGGACTGATCTTGTCCTGCATGGGGACCTGGTCTAGCTGGGGACAATCTGAGATGGCAGCTGCAGGCACCGAGGCTCCAGCAGGCATGAGGCCCCAAACGCCACCCCCTCCAAGGCAGGCTGCTGCTGCCTGAAGGACTTCTCCCTCCAAGCAGCTCTTTTCAACAGGCTTGCAGCAGGATGCGTGCATTAACAGGAACAGCTATTTTTATCACAGGTAAACTCTTCTGTAAATACCACTGTCAAAACCATACGCACCAGATGTTTTACCTCAGGACAAAAACACTTTTGAATCAGACACAGAGGATTCAGGAGCCCATACGATCAGACCTGGCCAAGGCACCCATCCTGCAAGATCTCCAAGAGCCACAGCAAAGGTTCCCAGGGAAGATGTAGGGTCACCTCTGCAGCATCCCACCCGCTCACTTCTTCCAGCAGCATGGGGTTGGCGTCACCCCAGGAGTTGTGCTTGACCTGCTGTAGCTACAGCTCGGCCACCTCAAACGTCCATGAACTGAAGCCTGCTGCTCCCCGTCCCAGGGAAACGAAGGGGACAGGGACCAGCAAGCAGTGGTCTGAAGTCCCCACAGACATCAGGGAGATGGAAGTGAGCTGCCTCCACCCAGCCCTCTGCAGAACAAGCGACAATTTCTTCCGCAGCGGGACTGTTTTATTATGAAAAGATTTGTTAACAACAAACTTTGTCAATTATAAAACATACAGAGGAGCGGTACACGCTGCACAGCTTGGAGGGTCGGGAAACTTCAGGGAACAGAACAAACCCCACGTTAACCTCAGCTGGATGCAGAGCAGCCAACAGGTCCTGAGCCACACAGCCACTTCCAGCAGAATTATTCTGCACGTGCTGGGTCTGACCACGGATGTTCCCAAAGACTCACAGCCAGCTCTCCAGAGCGAGAGCCCCCGTTGTCCCCCGCGTGGCAGGTACACCAGCTCTTCTGCAGAAAGGAGTGCCCTGAGAGAGGCGTCTCTGAGCAGGAACAGGAGCATCAGTCCCCAGGGAAATGGCAGCACCTCACTAAGGGCTGCTGTAGGCTGTGTCGGCATCTTCTTGCTCACCCATCAAGTGAGAGGAGAGTTAGCTTGAATTTACCTTCTCCAGCACTTGCCCTTTTGCCCACACCTTCCTTGCTCCAAGTCCTGGCAGCCTAGGTTCAAGTTAACGTGGGTGTCTGTCCTGGTCCCATCAGCCCCCATGGTCCCAAAAAGCTATCTGTGAAATGTTCCTCAATGGAGGAACAGCCATAGTCTGAGAGAGGGCAGCAGGGCTCCTTGGATCTGTCCCTCTCCTTCAGGCAAGGTAGGATTCACAGGCTCCTGGCAAAGCGTTGGTGAGCAGCGCATCCCAGAGAGGTGCCTCTACCTGAGAGCAATGGGATCGGTGGTGCTGGCAGAGGCAGATCTGCAGAGCCCGTGCCCGAGGCTGCTGGACAGACCTCCTCAGTCGGAGTCGCTCCCCTCCTGCTTTGCTGACCCAACAGCGGACGCCAGCTCCTCCTCCTGCCCTTTCAACCGCTCTCCTGCAAGCGAGAAACAGCAGCGGCTTAGAGATACTGGGGAACCCACACGGTGCAGGACCTAAACTGCAGCCCCCCAACCCACAAACCATCCTTCCCTGCAGCGCAAGCCAAGCATGCGTGCAGCCTTGGGGGAGCTACTTGGGACCGACAGCTTCACAGACCCTTTTGGGAAGGGGATCGAGCTCCGCCAGTCCCTCCCTGGCCTAACAGCAAGGCACCAAGCTCCCAGTAAGGATCGTGTAATCCCTCTGGAACAAGCGGTGACCCCATACGCCATCCCTGCGGCACCATAACGCACTTATCAATTCAGCGATGGCTCTCTGCGTCCTCTTCTCCAGCTTCTCCAGTTTCTTGGCTACATCTCGCTTCAAATCCCTGGGGAAGAGTGTCAATGTCAGAACAAATCCTCGCCCCAGGCAGACGTGAATGCAGAGACCACGTTACACCTTTCCCAGTGGAAGAGAAACTCCTCTCTCCTATAAGCAGCACGGAGCAGAGTGCGTGTCTGCCACCAAGGCAGCTCATGGGCAAACCAACCCGATGTCCAGAGCATCCCCTGTTACCGAGGCCACCATGGTGACAAGCACCGCAAAGGGATCAGTGGGGTCACTCAGCGTAGGCAGCAAGAGGGAGGACAGCCCCGTGCTTTGCATCTCGCTCAACAGCAGGGCAGCGTTTCCCATTTCTAGCACTTTTAACCCAACCTGGACAACCTCGAGGTGACGGTAACCCACCGCTGATGCCAGCACCCCTTTCCCAGGAGCAGGGCTCTGCAGGCACTCACCAGTCTGGCTTCCTGGGGGCCAGGTTTGCCAGATCCTAGGGAGGAAGAGGAGACACCCAGTGAGAGCTGCAGGCAAGGTTCAAGCCTGGACACAGACAGATGCACAGAGCGGCTCTCAATATACGTACCACCTCGTCGATGATGGGCTCCGGCTTGGCGGCCTCCAGCTGGTCCTTCACCTTGTCTTCCACTAGATGGGGGAACAGGACCAGCATCAGAGCAGGGCGCAGCAGCACACCAAAGGGACAAGGCATAGGGGAACCCACCAGAGCTCTAGGCTTGGTTCACAAAAGCTTTTATAAAAGCCCATTTGAATGTCTTTGCCTTAAGAGCTCGGTAAAGAGTACATGTGGGTACACACATTCCCCCAGCACCCAAACCCTTTCAGAGACTGCTAAAAATCGCCTGAAAACAATACAAACCCAACAACCATTTAACACCATGAAGAGCAACAGCAGCAAGAATTCTGCTGGGTTCAAGTCCCCTTTTCATAAGACCTGCAGGGATCAGCTGCTCCACAGGTGTTTAAACTGGAATTTGACTCACTGTGACTCATTTACAAGGCCACTACCTGAGACATCTTGGAGGAATCAAGCTCCAGCCCAGACCTTACGTAAAGGTCTGCAGATCCTAAGGATAATGGCAAAGCACGTGCGGAAAACAGCCCTCCATCCTTCAACTCGGGCCTCTGTGCATGGAGGGTGTGCGGGTACCAGGGAGCACATCCCTGAAGGATGAGTCCTGCTCCAGTGGACGGATATGCCCAAGGCACATTTAATATTAATCCACTCTGAGTCCCAGCTCCTCTGTCCTCCTCCATCCCCAGCCTCTGCACAAAGTGCCCGAGGACGGACAGGTTACTCCAGACACGGGAACCGCAGCCGACGGGCACTGCAGCTCCAAAGAAGGGCTGGCAGAGAGCATGAGTTTTACTGGAAACAGTCAAAATTGCTGTTCCCAATTCCAAACCACACACCCGGGAAGAGTCAGAGGAAGTTTTAAACTTTTACAAAAGGATGAAGAAAGCACAGCATCAGCATTCCGACCTACCAGATCTCTGCCGTGCTCCCAAAGGCAGCCTTTTTATTTAAGGCATTTTTAAGGAGATCTATTCCAGGAGGACTCAGTGTTTCAAGATCAAGGGAACTTTTACCCTTCGCCTCCCTCTCAAGAGTTGCGTGGAGGTTCAGTGCTAGGAAATAGCAGACTAAACGCCCTGGACTCATGACTAATATTTGTTTAAAGGTAATTCAAACAAAAAACAGCCTGAATCTCCTTGAGAATCCTCAGCTCCTCTGAGTATCAACCCTTTGGTTTGGGGCTGGACTCGGTGTGCTCAGACACACGCCCCACTTGTGCAATGCAGGGTGTGCAGTCCCCACGGGCAAGAGGGGACGATGAAGCAACAGGGCCGGCAAACATCACGCTCACCCAGCTCCCACCACGGCTGCTCAGACACGCCAGCACCCTCCAGAGCTGCAGACACTCATCTCCTAGGACCTACCACCCTCACACCAGCAAGCTGCTACCAGAATACATCCCAGTGGCTTTTCCACTATGGGCTGGAGCGAGCAGGAACACAGAGATTTCCAAGCCACCTGATTTTTGGAAAGAAAAGATATAACCCATCCATTTTACAGCATGCTGGCTCAATGCAGACTCCCATGCCGTTTTATTTATCCTCACAACCACAAGTGCTGCTTCATTCCCTCACCACAGGCACCAGCACCACCATTGGCAACGCTTCTGCTTTCGCGCTCCCTCGTTTCGCCTCCCATGCTCCCGCTTGCACCCACCTGAGGCTGGCTTGGCCTGGGGCACCTTCCTCTTCTTCAGCTCCTCATCTTCGGGTTCGTAGTTTCGCAGTTTGAGCTCCCTGAGGAGGAAGGGGAAGAGCACAGAGCAGTCAGACAGGTCCACGCCATCCCAGACTGTGGGCTCTCGCCAGTGAGGGGCATCACCGGCTGCAGGCAGGGGCCGGCAGCAACCCACGCAGTTCAGAAAAGGCAGCGTCAACCAGGAGCTTGGCACGATAAAGGCGACGTCTTGGCAAGCCAAGCAGAGGCAGCTAGTAATGGACCCAAGCTGCCTTGCAAAGCTCTGAACTTCAGCCCAGCTCCCTTTTAAGTCTCAGCCCAGGATGGAAACACCAAAGATCCACAGTCAGGGAAAAAAATGATCCCAGGAGGGTATATGGGAAGGACAGGGGAAAAAATGTATTTAGGGTACAAGGTGGCTACCCAGTCACCAGAGACACTTCTGGAAGTGCTACAAACAGGGGTGCGGGTCAGCCACGTGGTGCAAATAAGGGGAGCAAATTCAGGTTCCTGAGCAAACGGGTGGTGGAGCTGGCAGCAACAGGGACGGCGATATCCAAAGGACTCCCAGAAGTTCACCCATCCTTTCACCTCCCTCCAGGACAGCTCAAGAGCCAGCAGTCAACCCTCTCCCCAGTGCACACACCTCCCAGATATTCAGATGCTAATTCTCCCGCTTTCCAAGGCTGTTCTTTTTTTACACCTCTCCCAAATAATTTGGGCCCCAAATGGACAACCATTAGACAACCTCAGTCATGTGCACCCCCAGGCTGATTCCTCCCCACAGTCAAACCCTACAAGCTTCAAGCAGAGGCATCTCTAAAACCAGAGCCCTGAAAATCAAGCTCGCAGGACCCCATCCTACCTCCAGCTGCTTACGCATGCCTACAGCGTGCTCTGCAGGCTGCCAGATCTATGTAACAGTAGACTAGCCCACAGGGCAAATTAAGTAGATTAAACTCATTTAACACTGTCGATGGGCTTAATCAGTTTAAATAGAAACTGAGGCACTTGCTGCCCAGCCATGCTCCTGCCCCAGCTGTCAAGCAAAGCCTTCGACAGCGGTGAGGGTGGCTGTGCCGCTGCGGAGGAGGACGCAGAGAGCCCCGATGCAGACACAGGAGAGGGCACTTTTATCAGGCAGAAGAATCAACGGTTGAGCATCACCATTTTTCCTCCCAGCAGGTAGCTGATACCTGGGGCCCCTTCCCTGCTAGACTTTACTGATGGAGAAGCAAGTGAGATACAACCCATCCCAAGGGCTGACAGTCAAAGCAAAGAGAGGCAAAAAAAGGCGACGAAGCCACAGCCCAGGAGAGGCAAGACGAGGAAGGTCAGTGGTCAGATGGCCACGCTCATCTGGGAAGCACAAAAAAACCCAACTTTGGAGGTCCCTGGAGCACAGCGGCAAGGTCCTACACCCTTCCCACGCCATCTCGTCCCCTCTCAGCTGAACGTACTTGCAAAGAGTCTGACCCACACCATGGCTGGTGCCACGGAGGTGGTAGGAGCACATGGCTGGAGCTCAGCAAGACCTAACTGAGACAAATGCGACCAGCAGACTGGAAACCAGGGCCCAGGCAGATTAAGAGACTTGCAAACATTTCTCGTGTAATCAAGCCCAGGTCCCCCGAGCCCTTACATCAGTGCAACACCGTGAAACAGGAACAACGTTCCCCAGCGCTGGGAAAAAGGATGTTTAAAAGAAACACAGCAAAGATTAGCATGTAGCTGCAATACCTCCCCCAGGCCAAGAGCAGCTTCACCCCACAAAGACAAGCTGCTGTGCACAGTTTTACGTGTATTTTTACGCACACATGCCCTGGGAGGAGGGATTTATTAAATTAACCTGTACTGATCACTACCAAACCCCAGCCAGAAAGGCAGTTCTTTTCAGGAAGGCTGATCTTAGAGGATCAAGTGATTATTTTTTTGCAGAAGGAGATGCCATCTCCAGGCACACAGAAACCACCGTTATTGCGTGATTTTACGGACTATCCCCACTTAGCAGGATTTTGTTGCTAACCTGGGAGGCTGGGGAGGAAGAGGAGCAGCTATTTCATTCAGGAGGTAACAGGATGTCAAGCTGCGATGTCTAACATCTGGCCACAGGCTGGCTCACGCTCGCTGGAGAGGATTTATCTGACAAAGCGGCAGACCCTGCAGAACGCGAACTTTCAATATCTCCCAGACTTTCTGGTCTCCTTAGCTCACATTTGGAAGGATTTACTTGCAGCTGAAAGGGAACCAAACACAGACTCCCTAGGGTCAGATCACCTAAAACAAGAGAGCTACGAGCTAAGCAAGCTGTTTCTTTCAGTCCAGCAAGATGTTACCATTACACCTTGACAAGCAATATTTTAAAATCATCGTTTTGCACATGCAAAGGGAGCTGCAGCTGCTCGGCCACAGCCAAACCAGCAGAGAGGCAAGAGGTCTTCGTTTTGCAGCAGAAGCTCCCGGATCCCACGTTTCAAGGGGCACACACTCCGGAGGTGTGGTTCCTGCTACAAGAAGGGTGTCTAGACCTTCCTTACATTGCTGCAGGGCTTTGGCACCACTTGGGGAACACACAAGGAAGAGGGATTGGAGTTTAAACCTGCTTCCCAACACTCTTCCCACCCAGAGAAGCCCCATTTCAGCCTGCAAACAAAAGCCTCGCAGTCCAGCACTGCTCGTGCTCGCTGGAGGTTTATCCACGAGATTAAAAAAACAAAACCACAAGGCACAACTTGGCAGGTTCTGCTGCAGATGGGATGAGCGGCGGCGGCGCGGGTCTGGCAGAAGGGGAAGCAGCTGATGTGCGGGGGTGAAGAAAAGCGCTGCGAGATGATCCCCCGCCCCGCGCCTGGCACCAGTGCTTTCAGATCCTTATTAAACCTATGCACAACTGCAAGCGCCAGGAGAAAACAAACAAAAATTGATCCCTTTAATTAACTGTGCAAGGCGAGAGCAGCTCTCGCACCTGCCTCCAGTAATTCTTGGTGCCCAGTGCTCCCCGCAGCCGTCTCCTCGGGGGGCTCGGGGATTTCACCACGCTCAAGCCCCAGCAGTGCCACGCTCGCCAGGAACAGAAGACATCTCCCCTTTTTTCTGTGCACGAGCGTATCTGTAAAGACAGAGAGACAAGCAGCAGAGTGGTGCTATCCCAACTAACTCGAAGGCAGGCAAGGGTTAAGAATATATATATATAATATATATATTTAGAAGTTGTTACTGGTCTTCCACAGAGGTGGGTTAAATAAAGGTCAGGTGCCCGTGGTTCCTCTAGTCCTGCGTTCCAAAAAGACAGCCCGGTGCACTTTACAAGTGATTAATTATCCAAGTTCCCATGAAAACAAAAAAACAACCAAACCCAGAGCTAACAAACAGGCAGAACTGGCACGTAGGAGCCAGATTAGGGAGTGCAGCTCCCGAGGGCGGAGGGCACGCCACCGCGATACAGGGCACTAACGTGAGTGCTTAACGCTCCTGGGGAAGGACTGA
This sequence comes from Morus bassanus, assembly GCA_031468815.1. Taxonomy (NCBI): domain Eukaryota; kingdom Metazoa; phylum Chordata; class Aves; order Suliformes; family Sulidae; genus Morus; species Morus bassanus. The sequence goes on along the minus strand of CM062567.1, from coordinate 1,681,026 downwards.
GCACCCGGACAAGAGCTGGGTTTGAACCATTTGGCTTTAGGGCGGGATCTAGCTCATACACGGTCACTAGCAGATTTTATCAGCATCTTCTTATACCCAGGAGATGCTCTCCTGTCCCTTCGAGCACCTTGTGCAGTGCTTCCCAGCCCATTTCAGCCCAAAGGAGCCAGGACTGCTAGGGATGGAGGCGGTTAACGCCTTACAGCCGGCAGTGGGTGCAGCTCTGTGCTGGAAGCTGCTAGGATCGCCTGAGGATTTGGGTAGGTGCAGTGATTACAGAGGGAAGTGATGGACACAGCTTTCCAGCACCTCTTAAAAGCCTGTCAGGGGTGGCAGGTTCCCAGTTTTCAGTCAGGAATGCCTCAAATCTGCTTTCCACTGTGGGCCCAGAGCTCCTCCCCGGGGAAGAAGAAGGGATGTCAGTCTTTCTTTGAAGCAGGCGGGTTGGAAATGGCATGCAGGGTATGTGCAGAATGCAAAGAGCTATCTCAATGCAAAACACAGAGTACTCAAAGCTGTCTGCGAGGTTGTTTTTTGCTTTACTCCTCCAGCCCCAAGGGCTTTATGGAGCAAACACCGGTTTGCAATTGATGAATGGGTCTTTCAAAGCCTTCTGGTGAAGCACCCACACCCTGATGTCCTTGCGTCAGGAGTGCGGGGAATGGGTTTGCCAAGAAACCCCATCATGGCGATTTCTTCACATGTCACAGCGTCCCCGCTCACGTAGTTACTATCACAAAACAGCCACTTGGAGCTGCACCGACTAGACTGCTTCAAGAGCACCTTCCTATTTTTACCTCTCTGAGGGTAAGGGCCGAAGAAAGCTGGCTAGGACATCTCAATACAGTTTTCTTAATGCTTCTGGAAGTGAAAGAGGCAAGCAAACCTCAGCAGGAGAGATACTAGCAGAAGGCAGAAGTCCAGTGGCGTCTGCAGACCCTGCTTATTCTGCCCAGGATCAGAGGTGGGTGTCCTCCATGGCCCTTCACCTCTTGGTCTCCCTCAAGCCCTTCACGTTGCTCTGCTTAAACATCTCTTGTGCTCCTCAGCGTCAGTTCAAGGCACCTGATGAAGCTAGGAAAAAAAAAAAAAGATGCTTCCTCTGCTGCATCATCAAAACAAAGTGGTTTCAAACACCTGGATCCCAGACGACTATTTTTGAAGTACTGTGGCAGAGCCTTTCCATTCTTTAGAAGCAGTTTAGGGAAGTCCTGGGTGTTCTCAACCCTATGTCAGCCATTTCAGGCAACTTCTTTTCCAAAGCCCCGAAGAAATACCATCTGGTTTGAGAATTTGCTGCCCTTTGACCTACCCAAGCTGCCCCAGAGCCCCTGTTTTCAGAACCTTCCATTTTTGTGACAGCCACCCCAATTTGCTTGAAACCAAATGTCCTGGGCAACCATTTCCACATTGCCCTTTAAAGAGGAACCTGCACAAAAATTTCATTTTATTTCTCTGCACCTCCAAAATTCACTTACTTCTGAGTGGTCCTGGGAAGCCACATTCAAACATGTAAAGAAATTACTGCTCCAGAAGATACAAGGGAGGTCTCAAATCCTTGAAGGAGCGGTGGTTTGGTAAACCTCCCTCTGCTCCATCACGTGCTCCGTGAGTGCAAGAAGGTTTGAAGGAGCAGAGACAAGGCAGCCAGACAACAAAGGACAGCAAAGCAGGAAACTTCAGCAGCAATCCAGGAGGTTTTGGGTGCACGTTGCAGGGAGCTGGGCTCTGGCCAAGCTACTGAAGAACCCGAAAGGAGCGGGGACGCTGGGGTACCTGCGGGGCCACGAGGTGAAGGTGTCCCCTGGGGCAGCACTCAGATGCTTTTCAGTGGCAGCAAACACCTCTCCTTAAAGTGCCTCTTCCCTTTTCTGTCCCCAATTGCAAACCACAGAGCAGAAGTCATTTTCAAGCATTTTCTGCAGGTCCCCTAATTTTTTGCCAGGGAAAAGTCACCATATGGCGAGTTTAACTGACTGACAAGCTTACTCTCTTTCCTACCATCTGCAGACCCCATGGAAAGAACAGGATTAAGAGCATCTGGGCAGAAATTTCAGGCTTAGACTCTTTGCTCCCCTCAGTCACCCCACCACCGACCTGCTGCACTTCTCTGCAAAGCCGCCTAGCAGGTACAGGGTGCTGTGCTATCACCCATGGGAGCTGAGGGAACTCTACAGCACCATCGCCCTCCAGGGCACCGCGAGATTTGCTACACAACACCCATCGATCCTGGCGCAGACTTAATTTCACAACCCCCATTTTTTGCACTTCACTCTCCTATCCAGCCTGTTCCCTTGCAGACAGCTTTGACGTCTGCTCTTTGACATCTGGGTGCACCACCTCCTGCTGCAGCCCTCCTAGAGACTGCCCGACAGCTGGGCTGGCTCAAAAGCATGGTCCATACATCTCCAGACTGCCTCACCGCACGTAGTGACCTTTCCAGCAACCAAGATACACACTGAGATGATCTGTGTCTGCTCCAACTTAGAAATGAAGAAATTACTTTCACGTCCCGAACGCACACCACATTAGTCAAGGCTCTCCTCGCACCCTCTCTTGCAGTAGGATAAAGACATCTCTGATGCAGAGGTCCAGAGCTGTTGTTTGATCAAGAGGACAAATTTGTTGCCGTGGTTCCTGGATTCCTCGCCCAAGGCAGAAAAGGAACAAGCAACAAGCAGAGGCAGAGACCCATCAGCACCCACCCTGCAAGGAGCAATCTCTTTTCGCTGGGAGAGGGCTGCTCCTGCTCAAATAGCTGAGCATGTCGGAGCACATCCTTCTCCCCGAGTGGCTGCCGAAAGGCACTCGAGGAATGCCAAAAAAACAAACTCCTCTATTAACACCCCCAGTCCCCAAAGCCTGCCGAGGCAGCTGGTTTCTCAGGATGTGCTTCTTAGGGGAGCACAGATGGGGAGAGACGTATCCCCAGGTGTTGCAGGAGGAGGGCTGCAGGAGAAGCTCTTCAAATGCAGGCAGGTGCCATGAGGTTGTCTGGCCTCCCACACTGCTTCACCAGGCAGCTGAGGGCTTTCCAGGCAGACACAAGCAACTACAACATCAGTAAATACAACCAGGACAAAACCCACGCTCCATCTGCAGCGCAGGACCCAGCCTGGTGATGCAGCACCAGGAGCTGACTGATTTGCAAAGCCTGACCCTGCCCGCAGCACCCAGCCACGCTCCTCTGCATGCCGGCACAAGAGCATGCCGTGCCCACGCTCTTATGATGTTTCTCCAGCTCCTTTGGCTGGTGGTGGGTCAGAAATGATCTGCCACCCCCGAGGCTCAAGCCAAAAAAGGGGCCCTGAAGGTACCTTGGTAGCATCTAGATGACCAGAGGACCTCAACATCTCCCTAGCTGGCCTTAAAACTGTACCAAGCACAACTTTGCTGCAGCTCTACACTTCCATAACCACGCTTGGATCCGCTGCCTCAGCACAGAGCCAGCACAAGGTCTGCGAACAAGAAGATGCTCAGGATTACGTACACCCTTGCCCCCCCACACCACACCAAAAGCTCTCCCACAGGCAGGTCAGAGGGAGGTCTAAGCACCCAAAAATCAACACCCAAAATGCTGTGGTTTGGTTACAGCAGGGATGCGTCCCCAGCAGTGACTACTGAAAAAGAGTGGACTGCTGGGAAGATACTGGGAACTCATAGCCACAGGTTGGGTAGGAGGGACCGAGGTTTCACCTTTGGCTGCTCACCCTTGCACCCCGCTGCTTGGGAAACAGGCAGAGGGACACCCAGCCTGTCCGAGGCAAAGCCGGGATCACCAGGCACCCATTGAACACATCAGGAACCTCTGTTAGGAGGCTGCAGCCAGGCTTCAGACCAGCGGGAGCTCCATTGGGCCTTCCCTGCGAATGCAGATCATCTCCCAGATATCTCCTCCAGAGTGAAACAGGCACAGCTCTAACCGGAGGGAAGGTCCACAGCATCCTCACAGCTCTGGAGGGGACAAGGGCTCTGCACTGCATCAAAATGGGGCCAAGCATCTTCAGGATGGAGCCAAGACTCTGTCAGCTCCTAAATCTCCCCAGCCAGTACCCCACCAGTTACTGGCCAGGTGGATTCATCCATCTAACCTCCTGTTCTCCCTTCTCCCAGCCCAGCCTTGCCCCTGCCCACCTCCTCGTGCCACGAGCCAAGCACTTCCCCAACGGAGGGGACACGCGCTCGGTCCCTGGAGATGGGGGGTGGTGATGGAGCCTGACTCATTGCACGGCCTCCATCAGGACAAGCCACCCGTGGTAACAGGCTCAGCTGTCCACGCAGACATCGATCAAACACGCCATGGGTACTCAGCTCAGCCTACACATAAATACTACTCTCCCCCATATTTGATTTTTTTTTTATTCATTTTATTTTTTTTTTTTTAAACTCTTCATTAAGCTCTCCACGCTACAGGATGTAAGGAAGCACGTCCGCACAGCAGTTATCCTTGCTACTGCCTTGGCTGTCCTGCCAAGCTGAAGCCAACACTGAGCAGACTCGCTGCTGTATTTTTCTGTGCAGGGATTAAAAAAAAAAAAAAAAAGAAAGAAAAAAAACCACCAGTATAAAAGTGGTTTTGACCTGCCCCGTGACATTCTTCCCACTGCGAGGGGAGAGATCGCATTTCCCAACCCCTGCCTCCCCCAGCTCCTCCCAGAAATTCATCTCTGCAAGCGGCACAGCACAAAGCTGTAATTTTAAAAGGATGACTAAGTGCCAAAACACCAGCAGCTGATTAACAGCAGCTCACCAAAGCTTAATTTCTAGTTAAGTTGAAGACTTGAAGATAATTTCCGCCCCCCCCCAAGCCCTACCTTGGATTTTTATTTACACTTTTAACACCCCCGATGAGCTCTGCTTGCAGAACTGCAGCCTAACTTCAAAGCTCACCGCCCCTCTGCTCCCTGCAGGGTGGCAATGCCAGCCTCCAGCCAGCCCTGCCTTTACGCAGCGCTCGCCCTGCAGATCCCCGAGCCCCAGACCGACTCCTTTTCCCAGCGGGAACCAGTCGGAAGGGCCGAAGTCCACCCACACCCTGTTCCTTGCAAAGGCAGATTGCAGGCTGCGCCGTGGCGGGAGGTGTTTCCTGGTCAGTGGGTTAAGTATAACTGGTTAAAAATAAATTAATAAATAAATAACCCGAGCTCTTTGCAATTACAGATATAAACTCCCCTGAGAGCTCAGATCAGAGATGGCCCGAGCTGAAATTGCTGCGAGCGTATCAGGGTTTTCGCGGAGGGCTTCGTCAGCACTTGTTCCTGCGGTGGTAGCTTGCAGCGTGAAAGATAAAAACAAGGAACAAAAAAAAAAAAAAAAAAAAAAAAAAAAAAAGAGAGAAAAAAAAGGGGGGTGGGGGTGGGGAGATTTGAGTTGATCAGAAAAAAAAACAGGAAGCTGCCAAAAAGCGTGTCGTCACACAGGCAGTGAGAAAATATTAGCAAAGCCAGCACCCGGCAGTTCTGTCCTTCTTATAGGGTGTAAAGGATGGTCTCGGGTGCGGGCTGGTGCAAACGGTGCAGGGATGGAGGAGGAACCAGCCTGCAGTGAAAGCCCAGGGCGCTGCCTGTTTTTCGGGGTGGTCAGTGCACCTAAACCCTGCATACAGGCCACAGGATTATTTAATGAACCGCTAGATTTCCCTCCCCACCTTGTGCTCTTGGTGGTTTTCAGGTTGAGAAAGCAGCACAGCTATTGAGGCACTTGTTTGGGGTGAGGGAGTGGTTTGCAGGGAAGGCAGACTTCAGTTACCAGGACCTCTCGTTTCCCAAATTCAGGGTAAATGCCAGCGGATTATCTCAGCTTACCTTTCACCACCAGCCAACATGGCATTAGTGCACAGCAGTTCCCTTTTTCAAAGGGCTGAGAAGGTTCAGCTACACTATTGGGAAATAAAAATCTAAGACAAAATCAAGTTATCGGCTCACCAGCCTTCTAGGGCTTGTTAAAAACACACATCCAATTCCGGAGACAGAAAAAGGACATTCAACAAGTAAAGCAAAAGCTAAGAATCAGCTCAGCCAAATTTGTGATTCGAACATTTCCTGCAGAGCAGATCTTGCTCTAATTTGCCTTGCAAAGTTATGTTTGGATCCCGACAAAACATGCCGTGGTTGGACAGACAAAGAGCTACAGAATCCTGCAGGAAAAAAAAAAATAATCTACCTGGAAAGCAAACTTTTTACCCCAAAAGCTGTCTCCCCAAAGACATCACTCCCACGTATTTCAGGAGAAGCCCCGTGCCTGCATCTGCAGGGAGTTTCATGCACCAGTACAGAGCTGGCTGGAAACGGGAGTTCCTACTCAACACCTTTGACCTCTACATGTAACCTCAGTGAAGTTTCAAGGGCATCCATCACCCACAGGCAGGTGAAGGCTTTTTGCTGAACTTGCCACAAGATGAGAGCTCAAGACCAAGCGCTCGTGGAAAAAGTGATTTGCCAACTTGACAGTAGTGACGCCGAAGACTTGGTACGAAACCACATCACCTCTGATACGCTCCAGGCTGCTCAGCAGCAGTTAAAAAGAAGCAATCCCCATCAGTTGGAGTAGAAAAAGAGATTTTTTCATAGATTTAACAGACCAATTCAGAATTCCAGTTTGGGAGTGGGAGTGCACTGCTGCTAGCCCAACGATGCCAGCTCATTGCGCAGTAAAGACAGCCCAGGCCTGATATTCCTCATCAGCAGGCCACCGCACGCTGCGTCACCTCGCCACGCAGCGTATCAAGTGGCAGGGCTGAAAAGCAAGAGCTGTTTATTCATTATTCATCATCGTTTCCAAGATCTCTAGGTCCTGTTTCAGCTTTGGCCCAGACCTCGTGCCTCTTCCGACACGAAACCCAACCACGGCGCCTACAAAGTTCAGCGTCGGTGATGGTTCTCCAGAACCACACCCGGCCCCAAATCCACGTGGGCAGTTCTCAAGAAGGGATTTATTTTCTGCCGGGAGTTACTCCCGAGAAGCAGCAAGGATTGTGCTCTAGTTTCTCAGCAGAGCACATGTGCTAATCTGCAGCAGCATCTCTGATGCACGCCTCCCACAGAGGAGGTTTCTAGCTGGTAAAACGATGAGAAAAGGTCATGTCCCGCATCTTCAAACCAAACTTCACTCCCCGTCGTCTCCAAAGGAAACCTGACGGCGTTTTTACCGGCAGGAAACCAACTGCACAGTCAGCTGGTCCTGCCAGGAGTGACCCCCTGCCTCGGTTAGCTTTGTGCTCACATTTTCCAGTGACAAGAGAGAACAGCGGTGGGCCACAGTTAAACAGCCACGTGTACCCCCACGGGCCTCTGTTCACAGAAAAAAAAAAAAAATCCGCATTTAAAATGACACACGTGCAGGGGACTGAGACGCAGAATGGCTGTTGAATTCAAGGGAGCCTAAAGCAAGGCAGCCTAAATGCTCCCGACACCTCTGATGGCACCACCTTCCCCCGGCTACCCCCAGAAAGGCTGCAAGTCGGCCCCAGGCTTTCTCTCTTTATTCCCCCATCTCAGATCGTTTACACCATGAGATCAAATTCACGCTAGAAAAAGAAAAATAAATTGCATTTTAGAAGCCAAGGAAAGATCCTCATTAGCAAACACAAGAGCTTCGCCTGAACAATACCATAGAAGGAGACAAGTGGGAATAAATAAATAATTACTTGTGCTTGATGGTCTCCTCTTCATCATCTTCTCTGAACTGCTTGTTCTCGCGTTCGCCGCCATCCTTATTCTGGAAGAAAGAGAAGTTGATCTGTCAGGCCCTGGCCTCTCTGGAAATGCCAGAGAGCAAACAGCAGCCCAGAAACCCTCCCAGAGGGCACAGGGCAGTCAAAGGAAATGACTTTTAAATTATGACACCTTTAAATTAAGCCTGATTTCCTTCTTCTCCCTTTAGGATTCTGCTTGTCCAGATAGCACGACAAACAAATGTAAGAACGGGCAAGGAAAACTTAATCTTCCTCTCGGAGGCGACCACGCCACTCAGCGCTGATGTCCCCCTTATTACTGGTAACTGCATCGATTCAGAGAGCAAAGAGCGAGTTGCAATCAGTACCAGAGCTCAGAAACCTCGTCCCGTGTTTGAATTCCCACCTCGCATTAAATGGCAGAGCAAAAGGAGATCGGCACACCGAGCAAAACAGAGGAGTGCCAGCAGCCACCGTGTACGCCTTCACCGTGTCGCTGCGGCAGGGACCTGAAGTTAAATCCCGTGCTCCCAGATCCAGAAGAAAGGATGGATATTATTGTGGCAGTTGAAGGGAACTGCAGGCAGACAGAAGAGACAGTAAAAGTTTAGGAAGTGAGCAAGCCCACGCTCGGCTGGCCCGCGACACAGCAGATCACCGGCAGAAGTCCAGGGAGCACATGTCGGCAGGCTTCGTGCAGGTCCCTTTTCTTTCTCCTAAGTAAATCATTTCGGATGTTTTAACGGCTTGCAAAACAAGGCGGCAGAAATCAAGCAGCGATCAGCACAACAAAGGGTATAATTTCAGCTCCCAGAAACACCATGTAGTAACATAAATCAAATTTCTCCTGAACAGGGTGTTCAGTATGGTAAAGAGGCTCATTTTGCATCATCCAGACACTGGCACGTACAGCTTATTAGTCAAGTTACCAATTATATTTATTACCCAGACAGGCACAGATATCGAAACATTAACAATAATGAGCTGGAAAGGGGTTTGTTTGGTTCTCACACTTATTAACTAATTTCATTCAACCACCGAACAAAGTATGCTCTGTGACAAACACATCTGCCCTTATTTTGCAGAGTATATTGTTACAGCAAACGCAATGAATGAACGACTTCCTTGGAAGCTCTTGCTTTTCTGACTGAACTCCCCCATCATCCTCCAAATGAAAAGCAAAATGTGGCAGCTCTAGCAGACAGCAGATTAAGTCTTTATTTCTGTGAGCGTGGCCAGTTCCAGGAGGAGTATTACCCAAGTTATCTAGTAATAAATACACAGAATGTGTAATATCTACGATTCACGTTGCCACAAACACACGGGGGCTGTTGTGCCAACATTCACCTCTGCCTTTTGACAGGAACAGCTCAGAGACCAGAAATTATTTTCCAGAAATGTCCTTTCATCACACCACAAAGGTTACTGGTCCTTTTCACCTAATTCAAAGAGATTAAGTCCTCTAGGTCAGCCTGTTCACAGCCTTTTTTCAACCCTGAAATAGGTGCACAGCTTGCTTTGGAAAACTGCAAGGAAAAATTGGTTATAGCCAGAACACGACCAGCATCACTTTCAGATCAGAGATTACTTTGAGTAGTCACTTGCTCTGTACAAAGCTTCGCTGGAGAGTTCAGACATCTAATAGCCAACCTCAGGATACCAAAACTATTTACCAGATAAACGTATTCCTAACCTCTGAAAGGACCAGAAAGGTTTCCCTAGTCAACAGCTTACTTATCATGTCCATCTTGACTATATGAACTTTAAAACTCTATTCTGTGACCTGGGTTAAAAATTAGATTGCATGCAAACAGGAAGGCGAGCCAGGAAATAGGTCAGTTCTGGTTCAGGCTCATCAGTGACTGACTTGTTCAGGTTCAGCTCAAAGGGCAAGAAAAACGGTCCTGTCTTTTTAGAAAGAAAAAAAAATCATTCCTAAAACCAATATTTGGTACAGTTTTAACTCCCTGCTTGTGATTTTATTTTTAAGTCCATAGCAACCTTGTGATATTTGCACAGACATTTCTTGCTCAATAAAGACTGTGAGCTTGGCTCACATGAGCAGGCGCAGCCCGCTGTAACCTTCTGGTGTGAGCTTAGTGCTAGGTGATATTTAGACCGCCTTCAGCCCACGTTATTTAAAGCTGTGGGAAGCACCTTCTTACACTCTTAGGTCCTTTCTCATTCTTTTTATCTCTTCATACTCCTAGTGCATGTGCATAGAGCTGACATTCCCCTCATTCTTGCTAGAATTTTATCTGGGAGGGTTATAAGCAGGTTCTGAAATCCTAAAGAGATATCTGGCAAAAATATTCCCATCAAGCCATGGCTGTTCTTCCCACCACGAGCCCGTGCTCCTTGCAGCCCTGCAAATCTTTCTTTTCCCTGTACACTGGAATAATTTGATATGGAAATCCTACCACTCTTCTAGAGCTTGCCCAAAATCCCCAATTCCAATTTATTCCCCGTTACCACCCAAATATTTTCTAAAGTCCTGGTGATATTCCTAGAAAAATGGAGCACACCACCAGCGAATGCAACTTCATGCAACAAGTCCTGTAGTGCCTTCAACCAGGGACTTTTTCTCTGCTACATCTCTCCTCATAGTGCCTTCTCGGACGGCATGAAGCAGGTGTGCTGCCCTTTGGCAACATGAGAACGGGTGCAGGACTCTCCCTGGGGATGTCCTGAGCTGGAAGGAACAAGATACGGTCCCTCCTGTACTTCAGCAGAAGGGAACACAGGATAATGAGTATTGCAGCACAGTTCAAGGAGGCGGCGTAAGTGCATGTAACCATTTCCAGCCTGCTCATCACCCACACGAATGCCCTCTAAATTATACTCCGTGCCATCACCCGCCGCTAATCAGGCTCCGTCACACAGATCAGCGTGCAAGGGGAACACAAACCAGGTCTGAAATGGATGTCTGAAGCCAGGCTTCCCCCCTACCCGCCCTCCAGCAAGAGAAATTAATGCTGGTTCCCTGTTTGCAAAACGGTCTGTAAAGAAGATTTCGGTTTCATTAGCAGAGTGGTGAAAACCCCCAGCCACAGGGCAGAGGCGACACGCGGCGAAGAGGCCATAAACCTCCAGCAGCGTGGGGAACGGTCGCGGCTCTGCAAAGGGGCAGCTCATCTCCGACTCTACAAAAAAAAAAAGGGGGGGGGGGGTTCTAAAGCAATATTTGATGGATGCGGCAGAGGAGGATCGCTGCTCCTCTTCCAATTGCCAAGTTTTTTGCTTGCATTTCCAGCCAGGCTGCGCTGCCTTCCCCTTGCACACACTTCCTACCCACAATTTACCACGAGGGCTTCCTGTGCTGCCTTCAAGCGCTTGAATTCACGCAAACTGAAAAGAGGCAGCTTTAGAAAATGACAGTGGCTTACTCTAGATGCTGTGTGGAAGGAGCCGTCATGGGTTTCTAAATATACGTACAAACTGCAGCTGATTCAAAGCGCTTCTTGATGGTTTTACACTGGAGCTGGCAGCAAGCGGGGTGCATGGCTAGCAGCACCCAGCCAGGGAGGCTTGGGAGAAGATCCCTCCTCTGCTTTCCACGCTTCCTCACCCAAAATGCTAGGGTTTCCCGTTGTATGAGAAAGCTGGAATTTAAAGTACGCCGGCAGAAAGAGGCAATTAAAGTGTCTGCAGCCTTAGAGACTGACTGTGCACATCGGCAGCAGGACGTGGTAAGGAAAGGACTGATTCGGTGCTCGCAGCAGCTTGATCTGTTAGATACCCTAACAGATTTAATTTATTCCCCACTACCACCATAATATTTTCTAAAGTCATGGTGAAATTCCTAGAAAAAACTCTGTTAGATGCCCTTAGAGATGATTCCTCCTCCACAAAAACCAGAGATGAACCCCATTGCTTGGCAGCGCCCGTAGCTTTGGCTAGCGATACAAAAGCTTTACCGTAGCAAGCTTTACCTGCGTCCCCTGCGCTCTCCAGGTAGTTACTCAGAACATACCCTGAAATTATATTCAAAACTAACACTAACACTTTAGTCTGAACAAATACAGCCAAATTCTTCAGGGCATACCTATCTGAAGTCCCTGGGGTATCAACAAAGAACTGGGGCAGAGCTGAAATGCTGTACGACACTACTGTCCTCACGTGCAGGCGCAGCACGTCTGCAGAAGGACTGTGTGCAGGCTCCTCCGCTCCAGTGCGACGGCAGCCGGAGCAGCTCACGCTGCACCCATCAGCTCCATAAATTAACCTGGCTAAGATACAAAACCTCCTTGTTTGCATCCCCTTGCCTGAGCATAGCTGAGACGGTGGTATCAAGAGAGCCATTAAAATAAGTAGACAGAAAGCAGGGGAAATAACGTTCCCTTGATATTCTGCTTAGTGCAGAAGTGGATGACTAACTGCCCTTGCAGAGAAGCAATGGGGGATTGCAACCAACATCTCCTTCCTCCTGTGCACAAGCAGCTGTGCAGACTACGGCTGCAGGAACGTGGAGGAGCTTCCCTCTCCAGCCACTCCTGCAGGTGCAGAACCTGAAACCACACGCAAGATACGGAGCCTGCGGCGAGGACGCTGGGCCTCCTCGGGAGCAAAGGGTTGTAGAAAGGCAGATCCCATTACTGTGATCATTTATTGATACGGAGACGGCCTCTCAAACACACAACTTATCTTAGAGCTCCATGTTTTACCGCTGCCCCATCTCTCTCTTCTTTCTTCTCTGCTCATACTGGATTTATCCGATCCCTCAGGACTTCAACACAGCAGCGATGTCTTGGGGTTCTCTGCTTTGCACCGAATTTTTGTCTTAAGATCTGCCCCTTCATCATCCTCTTCGAGTATCTCTGTTCAACAGCTGTGTCACAACTTTCATTTCTTAACTCAGGAAAGGAAGTATTCCTCCCCAAAACAGCGTTTGCCCTAATTACCGATTCGTCCTTCAAGTGTTTTAATGCATTTCGCTTTGCTTGCTGGTGGCCACTTCCCACAGGTGCGCAGCAGCAATTCAACTCTCACTACTTTTCGGTTCAACTTCATTTTCTCACATTTCAAACCTTAATGCCACAAACGGAGCCGAAAATAACCCCTCTGCCATTCTACTCTCGCTCTAGCGATTCCTCTTTTCAAGGCACCCTGTGGCGAGGTGTTTCTTTTTAGCTGTAAGTCGTAAGATTGGAGACACACGCACACACAAGTCTACAAGACCATTCACCAACCGCCTGCAAACAAAGTCATTCCCATCCTTCAGTCTCTGGAAGAAGGCACTCCAAAGATAAATTTCCAATATTAAAAAGCTTGCTCGCTTGTAGTCTCCTAGCCATTTTAATTTGCAGATGTCACAACTGGCAACCCTTGGCTTGTAGCTACCAACACAAAGACTTTTGCTCCACGGACTCCCACTCTTCACAAAAAGGCCTGAGAGGAAAAGAGTCTAATCCACTGCACGTTCGAGGTGTAAATCCAAGAAAATTTGCATCAGGTTGTTCAAAGGGTGTCAGCTGCCTTTCTGCAACACCCGCAAGGCCCATAGCAAGCTTTACATGGGATTGTTTAATAGCTTGTGCTCCAGGCTGAACATATATGGGAAACTGGATGATGTCTGCAACAATCGAACCTGGGTCCTGCAAACCTGGGATGTAAACCACGTTATTCGGTCAGCATTAATTGCATTAGCTTGCTTTCCTCCTAGCCAGCACCGGGCAGAGAGAAGACTATATCTGACAGTTCGATATTCAGAGACAGACAGTGACAACTTGGTAAGAACACTTTGTAAGCACAGCCAATAATTTACACGTAGCAGGAGGGCAGTGAAGACGACAACTTCTGGGTCATTACGAGGGAGGTGAGTCCATCTCTTGTCACCACCCACAACCTACAGTCCTGCCAGGCAGAAGTTTTATTTGCCTGCTGAAGAACAACTGGATTTTATTGAGCTTCCACTGCAAAATATCAGGCTCTTCCAGCATTTTGGGGAAAGCACCAGCTTGCATGTTTCTCCCACTTCCTGGACTTCAGGCGAGTTGTATCACAGAGGAGGTAAGCCTTGATAATCAGCAGAGAGGAATGCGGTCGCGGAAGGCATTTCTATCATCTCCTCTCCTGGTGCACAGCCGAACTTTGCATATGAAATTACAAAACATGAGACTTACTTTTCCTCCAAGTAAAGTGAACTCTCCTACCATTCGTGTGCTTCCCTGCGCGCGGAGCAGGTCTTGGCTACCTGCAAGAAGCATCTGCTCCAGGGAAAACAACATTTTGAGGAATATGAAACTTTCCTCTGGGCTTCAGCACATTATCATGATTTTTCCTTGCTGGTAGGAGCCTGCCCGGCTGTTTGGTGCCTTCCACTGCAGTAACAAGGAAAGCAGCTCACTTTGCATCGCATTCAAAGATTTAAGGCCAAAAGGGATGTTTAAATCACCTCACCTGACTTTTAAAATGCCTCCCATCTGGGAAGTCTCAGCCAGTTATCCCTACACCGCGGCAATCCGCATCCGAGTAAAGCATCTTTTCCAAGGAAAGGGAAAGGACACAACCTTGCTGTGCAGACAGGAGGTGGAGGAGCCACTCCTTTCTTTGGCAGCTTCTCTTAAAGCCCGTACCATGCTATAGCTTATTTCCAGGGGTTGCTTCCTGCCATCACTCACTTCCAAAGAGCATTTTGTACCCGATGTGTTTAAAGGGTACAAGCACTTGTGCGCTACGATCGAGGACGCTCCTTGAAACTTTTGATTAACGCGGCGCTCTCTTCCTACCCCCACCCCATCACTGACTTTTTAAGATGTCACCAAATGCCCACACTGGACCACGTGAACCAGGACAACACAGAGGCGACACCATCCCTCACCTGACACACAAACCCAAGAAACACCATCCTTCTCAACGCCGCTGGTTTCCCGGAGATGAACCCATTTTATGGGTAAGCCCTGTAGTTTCCCCACACAGGTGTACAGAGCACACATCCGCGTGTCCTGCAACCCCTTTTTGCTCAAAAGGGCTCTTACTTAATATAAAGAGATGACAATCGCTGCTCGGACCTCACCAGCCTTCGGATTTTGAGTCAGCTGCCATTAAGCCAGCAGAAAATGTACACGTATTTCCAAGTGACTAATGGAAATACTGGGTGCACAGGCCCCAAAAAGCAACATTTCGGCCAGATGATGATTCCTCGCTGACAGCTCTTAAACTATCGGTTACCCATTTCAGAGCTGTGATTTTTAACCAGCATGTTGTGCAACACTAACCCTTCACTAAATCAAATTTACATGACAAAAATGACAGTCCCTTTTTCTCACTCCATTAAAAGAATTGCAAATCAGGCTTGCTTTTCATCGTTCTGCTCCACACCAATGGCAGTCGAACTGGCTTCACCCAAGTTACCCCTCTTGCCTTTATTTTTAAATCGTGGTGTTTTATTAGCACTTTTCCAGTCCTTTGGAATTTATCCAGTATTCAGAAAAAGATTTACATCAAAACGCAGCAGGCTAACAATCTCTTCAGCTGATTATTTTAGGACTCCTAGGTGCAAGTTACCTACAACTGCTGATTTTAAGTGTTTTTGCTAGATGTCTAATATCCTCTCATCACCATCGGTCTGGAAAGCAGCTCATCATTCCCACACAACGCAAGTGTGTCACTTAACTCCTTCCCAAATACGCTTTATAAACCGAACCTTATATTTGTTTCCTTCTCTTCACCTTCTTTTAAAAATTTCTGTCCGAAGAACTGCTTCACCCTCTCATGAGGGTTGGCCTTTACCCAAAGTTAGAACAACCAAAGTGCCGTGTTTTGATATCTGCCTAAATCTACCCACTTGCATTTCCATTCCTCCCCAGCTTTAGCAGAGCTGCTTTTTCGAATCCCTCAGGCTACTCAGTTGGCCCCACGTGCCCGTATTAAATGCAACCCAGCCAAGGCTAGCCATCCCCTGGCAACTCCTAAAAGTCAACAAAATGACCTGACAGCTTCTCCTCTTCCCAGGAACTAATACAGACTTATTTTCCTTGGGGATTGACCAGAATACTGAAGATCTCCTTATCTTTCATTTAAAGCTTGGAGGATGGTCACATTACCAGTCAAGTGCTTCTTTGGCACAAATAACTGTCTCTTTTTGAGGAGTTAAAAAGAGGTCAGTGCTAGAACGAAGCAAGTTTGATCTCTCAAGCTATTCTCTGCCAGCCAAGCTGTAGCTGCTCCTATTCCCACTTACTGGCTGCCAAGAGCCAGCCCCGGGGAGCCCATGCAAGGCAAAGTGCTATCGTTCAAATCAGCAAGAAGAGCAGCCCATCCAACAGCCCGTCCTCCTATCTCTGACAACTGGGAAGCTCCCAGGTCACGTAGCCTGATTTTCTGCACAACAAGCAGACAACTTGATCCAGGTAACGAGCATTCATCTTGTGCAGTGGTTACGTTCACCATTTTTCTTTGGTGTTTCTTTTTATTAAAGCATACGTGGCGGTCAGGTCAGCTACAAGGTGAGCACAGAGTTACGGTGCCTTGATCCGAGCATGGCACGTATTAGTGGTGCTTTTTGCTTCCCGCTTGTCTAAGATTTAAGCTTAGATGTCCTTGAAGTCTGGCAAAGCACCACCGTGCTGCCCTGCTCTCACCTCGCTGGTCTTTCGAGACGTTTAATGCCAGAATGCAAAAAGCTAAGTCATGAAATATCACCGAGTACTGAAAGGTTTCAATTAGCAATAAAGCATGTTCTAAAACCAGTAGAGTTTCAATTCTCTAAGTAGCCAAAAAAAAAAAAACGGACCTCATAATAAAATTTTACAGCAAAAGGTTCTGAACACAAAAACGTCATTAAAGTATACTCAGTACCCGAGATCCACCGATACTTTTCAAAAGCTGTTTAGAATCCATTTGCTCATAGCAACCCTTGCGGTAATTGTGTAAAAACGTGATTTTTAAGAGCCGGAGTTTCTGTGTCCCTGCTGCTTATTCCTTATTGAAGTCCTAATCCTGGTTCAGTCATAGCTGGTTACTATGGAAATGGTTAAATCAGAGCCCGAACAGTGTGACTTCCCGTAAGAAACAAACACAAGGAACAAAAACCGCCTCTGAAAATTAAACACCTTGGTTTATGTCCCTGTCTCCAAAAAATAACTTCACGTTTCCAAAATGAAAGGTATTTTTAATACTATCTTTTTTTAATAATTATGTTGTTTATAGAGTAAACAAGCACAAATATTTCTTCCCTTCAAATAACCCAAAATGACTCCTAAGTGGCTGTGGTTTGCTGGTTTAAATATACCCGTTATCACAATTTCAGAACCCGCGTGTTTGCGACGCAAACACTGCTGTTAAACAGCAAAGACTGGAGAATGTTTCTGGCAGCAAGCTGCTGTGCCCCGGTGAAATTAGTGGCACAAATATTCCCCTGAGATCAGAACTACAAACTTTTTGTTGAAGAAACTGCATACGTGAAAACGCATGAGTTTCAGTGAGATGCAGAAAGTTTGAGGGGGAAGAAGTAAGCACGTCTGAGCTGCAAAAACAAGACATTTCAAAGCCAGAACACTTTTTCAGGCAACAAAGAGCAGAAAAAGCCACGAATAAGCTTCTCCATCCCAATACGGTAGAAACATCACTGACTCCTTTCCACGTAGGGCATTGTCAAAGCAAAATCTAAGCTACACAGAACAAGAGCACTGGGCGAAGCAGGCTGAACCCCTGCGCACATGTAGTCTACTGGTTCCCTCTAACAGCTTTGCCCAACAGACTTAAAGAACACCGTTTCATGCCAAATTTCCTTGGCATCACCCATTTCAGACAAATCCTTACCACTCTTCTCCAGGCCTTGAGAAAGTTAAAATTATATTTCATTCTCCATCCTCACCCCAGAATTTTTCATGACGCTGATCCAATCGGGTCATTGCAGTTCGCATCAGCGCAAGATGCTACTCCAGCGCCATTTCCAACTTCGTTAACGATGGACACGTGCATGCATTGGTGGCGCTCACACTAGGTGGTTATTAGAGGCGCTCTTGATGGTTGTTTGAGATGCTCTGCCACTGCCCTCAAATCTGGTGTGTATGACAACATCTCCCAACCCTATGACAATCTCTCCCAACCCCTGGGCCAAGGATCTCCAGTAATCCTCCCTATTAATGCAAAAAGGTTAGCACAAAGCTTGCCTTCACGTGAACTCACCCTCCGCAGCGAAGCCGCGGCCCTGGTGCGAAGACACAGCACGCTGCTAAGAAATACCACTGCAACCCACCGGTGGGAAGCAGCGGGGAGCCCCACCGCGCTGGCAGGGAAAGGCTCGCACGTTGAGGGCGAAAGGATGGAGCCGCCGATTTGCAAAGGCATCAAATAATTAACACTTGAGAGATAAAGTGGTGCTTTTGTGAGGTCTGAGTCTAAAAATGGCTTCTCCAAAGGGAACAGCACAACCAGAGCCACCACCTTAAATGGAGCAAATGCCCGTTAGGGACTACTTAACTCCTAATCTGCAGAGGTGCAGGAGGACCATCCATCCTTGAAATGGCAGGGCGAACGCATTTGAAGATGGGCAGTAAAAGCACCACTCCCCAACACCCACTAATACAAGTACCAGTATCAGCAATGGAAAGTTTTATGGGTTTTGTAGGCTGCGTTCGGAGCCCTGACACATGTCAGGAGGTAAAGCCAGCCCTTCTGAAAAAGCCGTGCTGGCAGAGCAGACCATTACAGCTTGTTCTACCGACCACAAAACTTCTTTATTTGAATTTGACAGGTTAATGTGCTCGCAGGAGTCATCCCATCCTCCAATAAAAGCTGTTGATTTACAGGACACAACACTCAGGAATCAGCTGAATTTCTACCCAAAAAGGGGTTTTAACTCAAGAATTAATTCTGTCTGTGCCAGAGAAACAGTGTGCCTGTTTTAACCCCCATCACATCTTCGCTAAGTCACATAATTCCTTTCTACTATCCACGAAAAAAAAAAACCACACCTTAAAAACCCTCCTGTTAGTCATATTCAAGCCAAGAAGCCACCACTGCCTTTAGCTGACGGGGACGATGTTCCAGTTACCTTCTTGTTCTCCTCCGGGCTGGGAGGGAAGAGATGGCCAGGCTGGCTTGGTTGGATTTTAGAGGCATTTCAGTGAGTTAATATGTCACCTCTGTTGCTCTCAGATAAAAGTAGAAATAAAACCAAATGCTACACATGGCCAGTTTCATTTCTCCAAGGAAGAAAAAAAAAAAAGGGGGGGGGGGGGGGGGAAATGAGACTACAACCAGGTTTGCGTTTACACACCAAGACCTTGCTGAAATGTTAAAGGTTTGCTGTAGCCAAGAATCCTCCCAATCCCGTATTTATGTAAAAGAAAGTTAGATCAACTACCCAGAGTTTCACAAATGTAAATCTCAGCCTCGCACGCGCTAATTAAGCAGTGCCACTTGAGTGCAAGACAAACCCAACTCTGCATTTTTGCAGCTGATGATTAACCTATTTTCTGGAGGTCTCTTTTTCCTCTTCATAAATTAAACAAAAAAGCCCGTTGAAAAGCAACGCCAGCTGGCCATGCAGCGACACAGCCGCCACTCCCCAGCTACCCTGCCATGGATTTTCCTTTGCTTTTTTGCATTTGACTTTGTTCTCCCAGGCAGAAAGATGCTGGGGAAACTTGCTTACTGACGGAGATCACCGGAACCATCCCATCTTCATTAGGATTATAAATGATTTGCTTGGAGGCTACAAGGGAACTAAACTTTAAGAGAAAATTCCTCTATAACTAACAGCAACCTTACGCTCGCGTAGCGAAAGGATGGCCCGGCAACACAGAGCCACTTGGTCAGGCTGTTTATGACACGTTATTTCAGCAACAAGATTTTAATTTCCCCAACCGTGAAATTGTGATGGCTCAAAACCACCCAAGAGAGATGCTGTGTGGTTAAATGAACACACGGGCTTGGCAAATAACTCAACAATTTCATAGATGGTGCAACCCAGGTATTTATAATCCAGCATTGAAAAACAAAATAGCTCCTCGCAGAAATACAGACACAAAGCCTCCTTTGAACCTTTCCTTCTCCATATGCCACAACCCTCCGCCGGGCTGTGGTGGATGGCAGGAGAGGGGCAGTGCCGAGCCACCAATACCCACCACAAAGCATCGACCGAGCCTCAGCTAACATTTCAGGGTTGGGTTGAAAATTCAGTTCAGGGCCTCATGTTTTTTGGATAAGGAACGAATATTTTCACTCAAACTTCCTATCTTTTGTTCATCAAACTGGGCAATAACCACAGTCTTCACCCAGTGCTCAGACCCCAAGTCCTGAGCTGCTTCAGACTTGTTTTACAGCGTAATATTCACTTTTGCAAAGAGCCTGAAACATACGGAAGATGACAGAATAAAGTGCTCAAAAGCTGAGCGTTGCATTGTTGTTTTCAAAAAGCACCCAATATGAGTGGTCCCCTATATCAGTGTGTCTCCAATTTATTTTTTTTTTTAAGAGTCTGACAACCTTTATGAACGTTTAATTGTTCAGTGCAGGCACCAGGTGAGATGCTGCAACCCCTGCAGTATCGTAGCAGCACACCAACAATTCAGACAATGGAGCCAGCAGCGAATACAGCCCCGAGCAAACAGCATGGAAATTTAGCATAAGTACCTTATGTGGAAAATGGGCAAAACAAAGTAGACGGGAGAGAGCATTAAGGGCTCTTCAACAAGAGATCAGCAAGAACCTCGGCTACTTGTCTCCTTGGGAAATTGCTTGGAGAAAGGCTGAATTCCCCAGCGCCGCAGGGGGAACTGCTGCAGGTACCTCCAGGGAAGAGCACTGTGGTCTGAACGCTCCCACGGCAACGTCCCCATCGGGAAGAGAAGCAGCGGTGCCTCACCCTATGGAGCAGGATGAGCTCAGATGTACCCACAAGGATGCATGCCTCAGCTCCAACAAGCGTGTTTTCCCGTAGTTGGGTCTAATTTCTACCTCTCTGCAACAGCTCTGAGGCAGGAAGGAGAATAACGTTGTTTTATGGGGGGGGGGGGGGGGGGGGGGAACACAAGCCCCGCATGTTCCCTCGAAAAAAGGTGAAATGCAGCTTTTGCTGGCCTTGTCTCCAAATTCCTTGCATGACCACAACCAACCAGAAATTAGATGGGAAGAGAGAAAGGCTCCTCTTCCACCTGCATCGAAGTGTGAGACTGAAGGAGGGAACGAGCACACAGGGATTCCTGAACCAAGCACAGCCCGATTAACACTCAAATCGTGCGGAACAAAATGTTTTACCCATCCATCTGCTCTACAACTGTGCCGAGTAATCCCGAACGCACGACACTGGATGGATTTTGCTGACGAAGTCAATTATGTCATTCTCTCACCACCATCTTTTGGAGAGGCGAGAGTGAGAGATTGAAAAGCTTTTGTGCCACTGTTACTAATTGCTGCTGGTTTCAGGACGGGAGGGATTCCCTCAGCTTCCCCAGGTCTCAGCAGCTCTGCAGATCCCTGCCCAACTCGTAGCGGGTCGCCAACCTCCGTGCTGCACTTGATCCATCTGCAACCAACAGCAAGACCGGCCACCCCTTTAGAGCTGAGGGTCTGGAGCCGGGTCGGAGCAATGCAGGTGGGTGCACTGAAGAAAAGGAACTTTGGGGGAAATCCAGCATCTCCCAAGGATGAACAAGAGCACTGCGCCACAGAGAGCGCTTGCTGGAAAACCTCAGTCTCGAGTGCCTTTGAAATTCATTAAATCAATTATCCCAGTTGCCTCTGTGCCAGCTCTGTGCGTTGTTTCTCAAAATAATCCCATCACGCCCCATTATTTATACCTGGGCACTGGCTGTCATGGGCTTAAACAGAAATATATCTCACCTAGCTTCCCAGTTTGTCAGCCCTAGCCCTGCTCAGTGAGAAGCCCACTTTTACGCCGGCCTCACTGGCACTGCCATCACGCAGCCTGTCCCCTGTCCCTCCAAGGCGGCTGTGCCAGAGCCCCGCTGCGTCCCCGGCCTCCATCCATCCCCACCAGCCGCACCTTCCCATCGCTGGTGCTCTCCTCGCCCCGTGGGAAACCACTTCAAGGACTTACCCTCCCACAAAAATTAAACCAAACCAACCAACCAAAAGGGAAAAAAAAAAAAATAAAAATAAAAGCCAGTTAGCTTCCTGAACCAGTTCACAGAGGGGTCAAGAACATGCCAGCACAGGCAGCTACAAGCAGGATGCGGCCGCAGTAGGATCAACTCAGACAGGTGTGAAAGGTTGTTAAACTCCAGCCTACAGCCACAGTTTCACAGACACACGAAAGTCAGCGCTTAAAAACAAAGGTCTGGCCATCCTCCTCCCCACCCCTCCTGTTTGCAAGGTCCTCCCATGAACCAGATCCAGGAATTAAAGCAGAGAGAAACCAAGCATTTCCTTTTTCCTGCTGGGTTAGTTTTAACCTGGCTCGGCTTGGTTTAATCTCCACTCACTGGAAGGAGGGCAGCAAAAGCAGGGAACAAGCAGGACCACTTTAGTCCCCGGTACTGCTGGCTGCACGGCAGCATCTCAAACTACGGCAAAATGCTTGTATTTATTTGGCTCCCTTGCACAAAACCTGTCAAACAGTGCACAGAGGAGAGAGCTGTGACTGCTGTTTCCAGTGATTATGGCAAGGAGCTGTGAATAAGCAGTTGTGAATTTGAGTCTTGCCTCTAACCGCCAGCCTTATACATCCTTAAGGGAAACAAAGAGACCCACCATCCTACAAAGGCAAGCATAGCTCCGTATTTCACAGGACTGTCATCAGCAATGCAGACGAAACACTATTCACCTGCAAGCTTTTACTTCCCACCCTTTGTGTTGTGTACAGCGCCGTTTTAAGCAATTATATATCGGCACGCCTCTACTCCCAGACCTTATTTCCCAGCCTTTCCTAACCACAGGATCGCAAAAGGTTTCCAGAGCTTAAAAAAAAAAAAAAAAATATATCACACAATCGGCTTCCAAGCCAGAGCTGCCCACAAGACAAACAAAAATGAGTGTTCAAGAATATATTGCTTTTCGGGTTTCACTATCAACAGTTCTCCCTGCGGATACCAATCAAGCAGCACCACACGGGAACCCAAGTGAGGCCACGGGCCTCACTGCAGACACCAAGAACCACCTGAGACTTCCAGCAAACTCCAGATCCAAATTAACACCCGAGCCCCCTTGACCCCACCTTCCCCATCACTCCAGGGACGCCCAAACCCCATCACCCAGACCCCGGGGTCCACCGACACGGCTCTGGAGGAACCTCTCGTCTCAAAATCAACAACGTTCGTGGGGTGGCACCGTAGAGAAGCGCCTCAAAGAACGTTTCCCAAGGTTAGATGACCGACCTCTCTTGGCCACCCACCACGCGTGTATTTGTGCCTTGCTGGTGGAAGCACAATCATTTTGTCTGCAGGCTTCCATCTCCAGCCATTTGAGCATTGCTGCGATAGTTTATTACTTTCCTAATAAAGCCTGAATAGAAATGAAGCCTTTGTAGCCCTAAGTGTGCGTTTTATTCTCGCTGTAATAACTTTACTACGCTCTGTTTCCACAGCAACTGTTTTCTCAGCCGTTTGGTACTTTGCTTTCAGGAACGCAAGGCTGCTTTGCTCCGCCAAAATAAAAACTAAGCAGAAAACACGCATCCGAGGACGGCAGCGAGCCAAGCTGCCGTGCCACACACTGGCCTTCAGATGGAGAAACGGTTTGGTTGCTTCGGTCAGAGTCTGGCAGCATTTGCAGATTGACCGACTCTTCGGGACAGCCGGGAAAACGGGCAGAAAGGCTCCTCATCTGCGGCAATGGCAGGAAAACGCGGTGCAGAGCTACGCTGCAAAGGAAACGAGCAGCACCGTGACCTTCCTCCCCCTCCTACCTCTCTTGCCAGCACGGGCAGGCGTGGAGGAGCAGGGAAGCGATGTGGCTGCAAAGCGAAAGCAACGTTAAACAAAAGGTTGGTCTACGGCCAAAGCAGTTTTTACCGACGTGATGCATGACACAGCTGCGAAAGCTTTAGTGCCGGCGCAGGGATGCAGAGCGAAGGAGCAGGCGGGAGACCCTTCTTCCCCGCACCGGCACAGCCAAAAGGTCGTACAGCCTCGGAGGGAAGGCTCCTGCTTTTTTTTTGCCTCGTTCAAGGCTTTTTGGCCAACAGAGCAGGAGAAACAGCTATGCGGCTATTGCGCTCGTTAGGTTATCGCATTACGAAGGCTCGGTGCAGAGAAAGGCAGCTCCTCTGCTCAGGTGAGGCCACACGACGGCCAAGCAGGGGCTGAGCCATGCCGCTCCAGCCTCTCCCCCACCTCCCGCACAATGATCTCCACCTTGGTTTTGCTGACAGACACTTTTGGAAAACGAGCAGCATCCCATTGATCTGCCAGATATTGTTGTAAAAGGAGAGGAATACCCACGTCTCTAAATAACAGTGGATCCTGTTATTTAGCTACAGCAATCAAACACTGTCCCAGAATTTAACAGCAGCAAAGCCAAGTGCAAAAGGAAAAAGAAAGCCTGTAGATCCAGAAGACGCCTGCACAATAAGGTCTGTCTACGATTGTAAATGCTAAATACTACTTTCACAGCAAAGACTTTTCTCCATACTAATGTTGCTCCCTGAGTTACAGACAAAGTACCTACACCACCCACTTTGCAAGTGAAGAAAGCGAGGGAAGGCTGCAAGGAAGGTGGAATCTGAATGCAGGAACTCATATATATATATAAGCACTTATAGTATATGGACAATACTGAAATACATGCCTACAACAAGCATTTCCACAGAAGCCAACAGCACAACCGTCTGCTTTACTCCCTTGGAAATTCAAACACTACAGAGAAAGGATGCTTATTGAGCTGCTTGATTCTTTGCTGTGCCGGTTTCATGGTATTTCAAAGTAGAGATCACATTATTTGTTTTATTTATTATTCTCTCATATTATTTTTTACGCCTAGATACAACTAAACATTTTTGGAGAGCTCTCCTCAAGCTGATCTGACAGAAAACCTGAGCAGGCATCCACTTTTTGCCTCTTTTCAGTGCCCCCAACACATACCTCGGCACAAAATCCCCAGCAGTCCCAAGCAACCTGGATTTTTACAGCCCAGGCAAGGATGTAACCCGGGGCCAAACACCAGTTTCTCCACGGACCCACGGGCATTCCTGTTGTTCACCTCTGTGCCTCGTTTCGCACAAAGCCACGGGAATAACCTGAAGCTGCCACATTTTCGGCACAAAGCCATCCGCATCACAAGAGACACAGGAACGACAGCAAAATTAAAGGAAGAGCAGTGTGCCCTGGCGTAAGGGCTGCACAAGCTCAAACAATCTGCGTTAGCTGCAAGAAATGGGTGAAATGTGGATATCTACAGAATAGATTTTCTTATTTCAGCTTGTCCCTAATTTTTGGCAAACAACCTCCAGTCTTAGATGCTTCACATCATCTTCACCACCTTCAAGGTGCTTCGCTGCCCTTTGCTGCCTCCCATCACGCTACTAAAGGTCACTGATTCTTGCTTATTAACAATATCCTTTGTAGCTGTCCTAAATCCACTCAGGAATGCGTTCTCTGCTTAGATCAGCTTTGGATTCCCCGTTTCTGCATCATGTTTGCAGCTTAAGGAGTGAGTCTGGAAGTTCACATATACACTACTTTTCCCTGTCGGCATTTGTATTTCAAATTACTTTCTTCCAGATGAAAATACATTACCCTTGAAGTGTTCGTGCTTTACACTAGACGGTCTGAGGAGCGGGCTGATTTGCATTTGCTGTATTTATGGAACTAAGGGCATCAGGAAAATATATGTCGATCCCTAGTTAAAAAAAAAAAAGATGCTGTGAGCTGTCAAAGGAAATAGAACCAAATCTGAATAAAGGCAAAGCTTTTAAAAGCTTCAAAAAGAAAATCTGAAAGGGAATCAACCACTTACACGGGCAGAAAAAGCTTCAAACTGACCTTTAACTACATTGCTCTTGTTTGACAAACACCTCCTTGAATTTAACCACAATTTACAAAGCCAAAGAGCTCAGGACCACGCTGATGTTGCCTTCCCAGCAATAACCATTGTGCATCGCCTTCAAGAAGAGATGCCAAGTGAAATTCCTGCAGGCATCATTGTAGGTTCAGGCCTGCTTTCCTATCGATTTGACTCCTGGGTATGTTCTCCAAGGTTTAATAAAGCAGGAGCTCCAGTCAAAACATTTTCCACAGTCAAACTGCACAACAAATCTCCCACATCGGTTCCCTGATAGCTGGTAACAACGGAGCTCACACCGAATCTTTCAGTAGGGTGGTAAAAAACAAACAAAAAAAAAGTCTCCTTCTGTATCCAACCTCTTTTCCTGAAGCTTGTAGGGGCCTCGTAGCTACAGAGTGCCCACCCTCCATCACCCCGGCATGAAACCGGTCAACGAGGCCAGCAGCTAGGGCGGACAGACACAATCCCACCAGCCTTGCATCCTTGGGAAAACAGGGTTTCTCTGTTAAAAAATTAAAAGCTACCCACAATAGGTAGTTTAAATAACCTAAAGATCAAGTAGTTACAGAGACAAGTTTATCCTTTTGAAGGCTAAATGAGACTTCCCCAAGGGAGAGCTTACACGCCGTCCATATCTCCTGTCACTACCGCAACGCATCCCTCTGATTCTGCGTTACCCTTTGGAGCTCCTACTCACTCGGCACGAGCACCTTATCGGCGACGGATGAAAAGAGGCTTCGTATTTCCATGGAGCCCATTCAAAAGCTCCAGTAAAAAGGCAACCCAGACGGCACAGCTGGGACTACTGAGCGGTAGATTAAAGGAGCCAAGGTTTTAGCACTGTCTAGTTTGGGTTGAAAAGAAGCACTTAATCTTTTTTTATGGGTACAGATGAAAAGAGAAAAATTATGTAAAAACCCTCTGTCCATTACCATGGCGATGCAAAAGTAAGTCAAGATTAATGAGCATCAGGAAAATCAGATCTCAAACTTTCTGCTGGTTTCTCCTAGGAAAGTTAACCCTCCATTCGCAAGATACGCGTGGGGCTCCTGACAGGGTTTATTAGATCGCTGTGGTTTCATACTAAAAAAGAGGGAAAACATCCACATGGTCTTTTCAAAGATTTTGCCTCCAAGTACCAGCTTCTGCTGGGCTGCTCCACTCAGGGTCTGACAAGGTAGCAACGGCGCCTGCTGCGAACGGCAAAAAGCAGGATGAAAAAGAGGGTCTAAGTCTGGCTCTGCCTAATGCATCTGCTTGTGCTAGCCTTGGCCTAAGGAGCAGCATCTCAAACATCCCGGGAGCAGCCCCGGCAGTTCAGAAGCACATGCGGTGGGCGAGGGATGGGGAAATGATAGTCACGCTGGAGAGGAAAGGACGTCACGGCTCAAATGAGAGGACTTCTGGTCCTTATCATGCCCGCATTGCACCACAAGCTTCTCGCCCTTCCATTGAGTCAGTCCGATCTGCTTTCCATCTCCCCACGGATCATCCTTTCCCACTCTCTGCCACGTCTCCTTGCCACTTCGAGCACGCTGGCCCATCCTTCCTGAACTGCTGCGCCTCAGGCAGGACCCAGCAGCCCATCAAAGAGCCAAACGAAATGGCAAAGGATTGCTACACGTGTCTTCCTAGCACAGAGCTGCTCCATCAGATGAGTCCAACGCTGCCGGCTACCCTTCCATCCCCAACCCACTGCCATCCAAATCCTCCCCACACACAGTGGACTTTGCTGCCTCTTTGTCTTTACAAGGGACACAAGCTGTATTTTAGAAACGAGGGGGAAAAAAATCACCCTGAAACCCTAGAAACTAGCAGGGAAAGGGCAGAGGTGGAACCAAAGCTCCTCTCAACACTTTAATTGCATTCAGCGTATGACAGTCTGACCCAGGGCGCCTTAAACCTCTCTGCTCGCAGCCTCACAAAGCCAAATTCGGGAAGTTTCCTCTCCCTTGTCATCCAAACTAACCCAGCAGCAACGTGCCACAGCCCCACCGCACCACCGGCGGCCATGAAGTATTTCCTCTCATTTCAATAGCAGCCACGCACAAGATTATTTCAACAGCTGGATCAAAGGAG
This sequence comes from Morus bassanus, assembly GCA_031468815.1. Taxonomy (NCBI): domain Eukaryota; kingdom Metazoa; phylum Chordata; class Aves; order Suliformes; family Sulidae; genus Morus; species Morus bassanus. The sequence continues at coordinate 1,653,365 of CM062567.1, read as the reverse complement.
CAGACCCACGTTACAAGCAGCATCCGAGACGACGGTTCCTCTACTTGGATATCTATTCTAAAAATAAGTAGCTGTGGGAAAAGTACTTAGCTCCTTGCAAGAAAGATAACGTACGTACTTCTTTATTTCACTACTACTTTGCTTCTCTGGTGCTATCCAGAGGAAAAGCCTATCAAACCCTTTACTAAATATACATACACATATTTTTAACTAAAATAAAACTCCTCGCTAAGGCAAAAGCATTTGTGGGTGACACACGCTATATTGGGATACCCAAACCAACTAAAGGGCCCGTGACCTTCCCCTCTCCCCCCCTTTTTTACCAGCACGGTTTTCCTTATCACGGATGGATCCCCAAATCAGCTTAGCTTTTGCAGAGACCTCATTATTTTTAAGATGCAAGCTCCGATTTACAAGGTGTAGCTCTTACAGACGCATCACAGGACGGGCCTGCTGGAAGAACTGACATTACGTGGTGATTTTAACGGGGTTTGAAGCAGGGTAAACTTTGGTGCACGCCGCACCCGAGCAAAGCCTTCGTCTAACTCCAAACCAGGCAAATCTGAACGCATCAGAGAACCGGTTTCAAGGACAACCTGCAGACAAGCATTTCATAAATACAAGTAACTAGAGTTAATTATCAACTTGCTCAGCAAAAAGCTGTGGCTACGGAAATACAGCTTCTTGCGTATTAAGGAGAGGACCTGCGGCAGAACTCAAGTTTTCAGATAGGCAGGGACGACAGCTCCCCTTAAACCAGCCAGTGGTGACCAACAGAGCTATCTCCTGACTTCTTATCTAGAACAAGGACTTGCTTCCTGCTCCAAATGCCATTTTGGACTGAACCCTCCATTACGCAGACAAAGCTCCCCAAAAGCTTCAGTCCCATCTGTAACACAACGATTTTAGAGTCGAGGCGGTGCAAGTGCTTTCAGCTTTTCATGGGAAGCGCCGCGCCGCTGCGCTCCTTTTTTAATCTGGAAAATTGCAAAGCGCTATTGAAACTCAGCCCATAAGGTCTCCATCCTGAAAATACCCGTAGTTTTGCATATCTCACTGCTGGTCAAACTGCTCCAGCTTGCTCCAGCAAGCACTTGCAGGACCTCGGTGTGTGCAAACACAGAGTCACCTCCAGCCAGGTAGCTTTAAACAGATTCGGGAGACCTTGCCCTCACATTTTGCTTCAATATTTATAGGTAGGTAATAGTCAGGAACAGTTAAACTAAAGACACTAAATACAGTCGTGCTAAGCTAAAGCTTAAATTGAGCAAAAGGTTTTCTTCAGCTAAAGAAAAGTCTTCCTGAAAAACGCAAACAGAACGTTTTAATCTGATTTTCAGCCATTAGGCAAGGGAAAAAAAGAAAGACATAGCAGATAATCAGGGCTTTTTCGCATGATACTGCAAGGATAAAGCCTCAGCTCGGTCATGAGCATCGGCACAATGAGCCTTGGGCAAAGATAGTGCTACGGACCAGTCCAACACTCAGGACCAGTCCAACACTCAGGACCAGTCCAACACTCAGGCAGCTTTTACTGTCCCTACTCAGCCATTTGAAAAATAAAAGCCATGGAAAGAATCCCGTCCCTGAGCCCTTAATCCCACAAACGTCTTCCTTTAGGCAAGGTCTGCAATACACGGTACAGTGAGTGTATTTAGGAAGAGGCTGTCCCCGCTTTCCCCTTGCTGCAGGATCTCGGGAGCTGGAACCGTTTGCTACTTAAAACAAAACAAAAACAAACCAACCTTAAACTTGAAAAGACCTACGTCACCGCGTGACCTTTCACAAGGCTCCCTGCAAAAACCTGGTGGAGTTTTCCTGTTAATTGAATGTGGCAGCGAAAACATGAGCTAAGCGGCAGTTATATAAGCGACCAGCTTCAGAAAGACTTTTTTTAAAATGTCGTAAGCTGGCAGAAAACGTGCACAGCCCAGGTAAAGACTACGGTACTTCCCTGTGCGTTTCCTCTCCTCCAGCACAGCAGAAAGCTTACCTTCCAGGCTGCTCCCACCACCTTTTCACTGGACTCTCCAATGGCTTCTGGATAACAGGATACCATGGGGGTTTTTTGGGTCCTTAGTTTGAGATTTTTGGGGGTATAAAACAGGGAGAGATGATCTTTCAATTTGCAGGACTCACAGAAACGGTAACAACGCTCGTACAAAGCAAAAAAGGCTCTGCTACCCGTCCTGGCTGAGCCTGCGCGGATCAGACTTATCCCAAGGAAGTAAAAACCATCTCAAATAATAACCCGATGCCCCCCAGTTGCTCAGAAACACCAAGCGAAGCCTGAGCGGGTCAGACTAAAAGATGGGGTTTGGGCACTTCAGCGACACGTTGGCAATTCACAGGTGAGCAGCCACGACAGAGAAGGCTGTGCAGAAACCCTCAGGGCTTGTAAGCTTAGTAAGCAACGGCTGCAAGATATTTTGATTTGGTTTGCTTAGGAAAAATAAAAAGGAAAAGAAGAGAAAAGAGGAAAGCTTGCAAACTAAGATTACAGTCACACAACTCAAAACTACACTTTTTGCCAGAACAGGAAGTAAAATTCAATATGCCGACAAGTCAGAGTCCACAATTTGATCGCTTGCTGCTGAAAGACAATTTTATTTAAATTTAGGAGGGAAATGGCTTCTCTAACACCGTACCCAATCCTCGACATTGCAAACTCTGCTGATGCCAAGGCCGTACATTGAGGCTGGGAATCCAACATCAGCTTGCATACTATTTTAAGCATATTTGTGTAAGTGGTGACTCGCATTTCTCAAACATAAATTATGCCCAGAACTCAAACACACACACACTTTTTATTGAGTAAAAGCCCCATTTGCTGTCGATCAATAAAAGGCGGTGCAACAGGTCGGGTGAGCACAGCACAAGATCATCCGCTGAGGTTTTTTTTATGGCTGGGTATGACCTCACTTGTTGCCTCACCAATGGGGAACAGATGAGCATCGCTTTCCCCGCAAAAACTGAGGGCATGGTGCAATTTGCGGAGTAGTCCTGAACTGAAGGAGGCTCCTCGCTGGATCTTAAGTACCCGTTCCCTAAACGTACAGGAACGCAGCAGAAAGTGCAGCACCTGCTCTCCTGCAAACCCCAGCAGCGTCTTTTCACAGCAGCAGGCAAGGATTGGCAGGTCCCCTCTTCTTCTCCATTCCCCACATCCTCCGCCAGGGTTTGGGCTGTTGCAAGCACCGCAAAAGACTTGGGAAAGACCTGGCTAGTTAGATGGCAGCGTTTGTAGGTGAGATCACTCACAAGAAAATCCAACGACGTCTGCAGGAAGGGTTGTAAAATCACGCCTAACTGAGCAATGAGACAACAGGTGAAATTCAGAGCTTGATGTAAAGCAACACATGTGGAAGGGGGAATAATTCTGGCTACGCGTGCACAGGGAGCGAGCTCCCGATGAGCTCTGCTGCTGGGGAACGGTCACGGTTGAGACCGATAGTACCGGGAAAAACAGACAAGCTTTGACGGTTGAAGACAGGCTCATGTGGCCAAAGTGAGAATATAGAAAAGAAAACCCAACAGGAAATCATGTGCCAGCGCTGTAAGCCCACGAGTGCCCCACAGCCTGAGCCAGGCACGCAGTCCTAGATCCCCTCTCGGCAAAAGGGCACCCCAGCACTCAGGGAGGTGCCAGGGAAAGTCACTGAGGTGATTCAGAGAGATCTGTATACAGAGACAGGCTTCAGAGACCACAGCTTGAACCTGGAAGAGAGGCCGAGCGCGCTATAAAGTCATAAACACAAACACAGAACAATTATTTTGTGTTTCTCACAGGGCTGTGTGAGAGAGCACCCAAGGCAACTTTTATTTAATGGGTTTAAAACCAAAGGAGGTAATTTTGTCATTAAACGGTGGAACTCTGTCTCGGGAGGCTGCAAAAGCCAAAAATAAAAAGGGGTTTAGAAAGGCTTGGACAAACTTACCAAGACAGGTCTACCAGGAGCCATCGTGGACTACCAGGCATTACCCTCGAAGGCGCAGTACACTGGTACCGCGTGTGAGATACCACTCGTGGAAAAGAAGTGAGAACAGCTTGAGTCCTCACAGGGACCGAGTCAGAAAATCTCACCCCAAAATATAAAAAAAACGCAGCAATAAAGCAGATGAGAACACCACCCCATGTGCTACACCCTCCACAACCGCTCCATCTCGCTCCCTCTAAATTTACAAGACAGGACAGAAAAGAAAGGAAAGAGCTTTTCTTTTGGAAGGAGCTTTTCTTTTCAACTGCTTCTCTTCTCGGTAAGGCTGGGCACGAGGCTGTATCCCACTTTCCCCTTTCAGAAGGCTCAGCTCTCTGAAAATAACGAACATCTCAAGGCAAGAGACACAGCAGAACGTGCTTGGCCTGCCCACCAAAGTCACGGCTCCCGTTAATAACCCCAAGAGAAGGTCCCTCAGTGGAAGGACAGAACATCTTCCCACGTTACCGGACCGCACTAACCTGGATCAACAAATTCAGGATGACGTGGCGGAAGGAGAGCAGAGCTAGCGCCGCCTTACTAGCCCAAAAGAGGAGAATTAAGCGACATCAGGACATGTCGAGACACGCTGAAGAGCGGCTGCCTTCCTCAGTAGGCACTGCCGAGATATTAATTGCCAAGTTTCTCAAGTTTAATCCATCCTTCTTTCACCCCCAATAAAAGAAGAAGTCTCGATTTCAATATTCTACGCTCAGCATTTGCGGTTGCAACAAGGACAGGCAGGTAAAATAATTGGAGTTTTCTGGGTGAGGATTTAACCCATCACAAAACTTTTCAGATAAACTCCTTAAGAACCAATCCTGGCTATTTTGTTGCCGGCAGCACTTCCACAACATAAGATTTCCAATAACCACAGTGAATTCCCCCAAGGCTGCACGAGGAGCCTGCCGCACCATCCGCAGTGCACACATCCGACAAGAAAATCCCAATTTACGGACCCGCTTGGCCCTGGGTTTGGTCTGGCAACGTAACCGGTTCCTCAGTATCCTCAAGCCCGCACTAAAGGCAGTCAGGTCTCAACGTCTCTACGGAAGAGTTTAAGGCCCAGAAAGCACCGAAGATATGTAACATGTTATTAATTAACCCCAGGGCGAATCTCTGTTTTCATCCTCACCACCAAACCCAGGTTGCGGCCTGGATTTCAGATGTGATGCAAACACAGTGAGCTGGGGGGATACCGTGGAAAAAAAATCAAGAGGCTTCATCACACGAGGGGAGGGTTTAGCAAAGACCAGGGGCAGCACGGCAAAGGCAGAATAGAAAAGCAAGAGGAAGCGTGAGGCCAGACAGGCCACAGGGTCTTACGGAGCCAGCACGGACCCCGCACACGGGACCAAAGAGACGCAGTCCCATCACCGGGGCATCACCCAAATCCTAAGCCTCCTCCTCCAGTGCTTGCACCCCTGCCTTTTTTTACGCCCCTCTTACCCCACATCCCCTTCCCCACAGCGGGGGACTCCCCGCCACACTCCTCTCTGCTTTTCCTCTCTCCCACCCCACAAACACCTCAGCCATGCCTCTCCTGCCCACTCCCCCGTGTCCCCCAACACCGCACACCAGCCATCCTTCCCCCCAACCCCTATTAACCCCCAACGCCCCACAACCTGAAGCCTTGGCCATGCTCAGCACCCCCCACCGCTCAGCCCCACCAGCCTGGTAGCCCCAGACCCCTCAAGCCTTCCCCAAGCACCCCTGAACCCCCACCTCACCCTCAGCACCAGCTCCCGACCCTCATGGCCCTCCCAGTCCCCCCAAAGACCCCTTTACCCCCCACCCTCTGCCCTAAACCCCTCCCTACCCCCAGGACCCCCCTCCAACCGTCTCCAAGCCTCACTACCTGCTGTTCCTTGCCCTCCTGGTCCTCCTACCCCACACTCTTGTCCCCCAACTTCTCCTAAACCACCCCCTCTATCCACAGCCCCCCCAATATCCCCAGTGCCCCCCAACCCCCCTGCTCCCCAGTCTCTCCTACACCTCTGCCCCCCCCCACATCCCCAATAACCGCAGGCCCACCTCAAACCCTTCGCTCCCCACATCCCCAATAACCGCAAGCCCGCCTCAGCCCCTCTGCCCCCCATATCACATCCCCAGAAACCGCAGGCCCACCTCAGACCCTCCGCTCCCCACACCCTCAGGCCCACCTCAGACCCTCCTAACCCCTCTACCGCCCACCCCACACACCCCACACCGCCACAACCCCACCGACCTGAAGCGTGCGCTGCCGCAAAGCCCTCAACCTCTCCCTCCGCCTCCTCGCCTCCTCCTCCAGCTTCCCCAAAGCCGGACCCGCCGCCGCCTCCTCCACCTCCACCCCGCCACCGGGCGCCGCCATCTTCCTCCCTCTGCCCCGCGCTCCGTACAACGCGCACTGCGCATGCGGAGCAGGTGCACAGCATCGAGCGCCGAGCTCATCGATGGGGAAAAAAAGCGCGGCGGCGGGGGGGGGGCGCAATGAGGATGCGACGGGGGGGGGGGGCGTTAAAAAAAATTCAAAATAAATTTTAAAAAATTTTTAAAAGGCAAAATAACCCTAAATCCTCCTCCTCTACTTTGCCACGCTTATTCCCCCGCCCTCCCAGAACGCGCAAGTTTAATTGGAGGTGATAATTATTGGGGGGGGGAGCATTTTACCTCTCCCACCTCCCTTTTTACCTTCCCCCCCCCCGGCAGCCCGGGGGCTGCCGGGGGGGGGGAAGGTAAAAAGGGAGGTGGGAGAGGTCCCCCCCTTCCCCAGCAGCAGGTACCCGGTACCGGGGGGGGCCCTGTCACCGCCCCCCCCGTACCTGGGGGAGGGCCCGGCGATGGGGGGGGGCGGAGCTGCCCGCCGTGCCGTGCCGTACCGAGCCGTGCCGGCCCGGCATGGCTTCCCGGGAGCGGCTCTACGAGCTTTGGATGCTCTACTTCGCTAAGGTGAGCTCGGCACCGGAGACACCCCCCCCGGCTTTATTCCTGGGGGGGGCAGCACCCCTTTACCCCCATCACCCCCCCCCGCCTGCATCCCCCCCCGTCTGCACCCACCCCCCTGGAATGGGGGGGGGGGTGTCCCCCCACCTTGGGCTTATCGCACCACTCGGGGGGGGCTCCCCACTTGGGGGGGGGCACCGCCTTGCTCCCCCCCGCACCCTACTGCTATGTCCCTTCACCCCCCCATGTTGCCTATTTGGGGGGGCACCGCGTCGCCCCTGCACCCCACTGCCGCATCCTGGGGTCCGCGACACACCCCCCCACCGTGTGACCCCCATGGGGGGGGCACCGCGACCCCCCCCCCCGCCCCGGACCCCACCGAAGTCCGCGCCCCCCCGTTTGGGGGGTACCGCACCCCCTGGACCCCCCCACCTCATCCCACCCCTCCCGGGGGGGCCACACCCCCCTTTACACCCCGTGGGGGTATGTGGGGGGGGTCCGTGCCCCCCCCCCCGGGTCCTCGCAGGTGCGACCGTGGTGACATTGGAGCAGCGTTGGGAGCGATGGGGGGGGGGGTCCTGTTCAGGGGGACCCCCCCAGCCCCACCTTGGCACCGCCGCCTCCCCCCCACGTCATATTTCCCTCTGCTCGAGTGGCTCCGATCGGACCAGGTCCCATGGCGGGGGGTCCTCAGGGAATTGGGGGGGTCCCCTGCTGGCAGCATATGGGGACCCCCCCCGTCCTACCCCGAGAGTCCCTGGCACTTCGTTTTCCCTTTAATTATCCCCTCTCCCAGGGCGTGGAGGCCAGATCCTGGAGGACAAGAGACACCCCCCCCCCCCCCGTGTCCCCCCCGGCTCCTGCACCCACGGGTTAGGGCGACCAGCCGGGGTTTTGGGGTGAAGGGCGTTATTCCTACCCCCAAACCCTGCTGTGTCTCCGGACCGTGGCCGGCCACGCCAGGAGGGATGGGGACCGTGGTCCCAGCTGGGGATGGGGACAGCCGTTGCGTCTGTCCCCTCGTCCAGCCCCGCGACATTCCCTGGGACCCACCAGCTCTTCTGCACCCCAAAACAAAGCCACCCCCCACCCCCCTTTTTGCTCATTCCCGGGAAAAGGGGTTGGAGCACCTTCAGGGTCGCTTCGGTGATGGATGCTGCCACCCCCAAACGACCCCAGGCCCATTTTGGCCCCGGTGGCATGAAATTAAAAACAAAATAAACCATTAAATGGTGGATGCAGGTGCCGGGAGACGGCCCCGGATTGAGGGGGACTGCAGGGAACCGGGCCGGAGCGCGGCGGTGCCGGCACCGCGGTTGGGGTTACTCACCGCCGGGGATGGGGCCGGGTGGGAAAAACCCCGAAATCCTCGCTGCGGGGTGCTGGTGAGAGATGGCTGCGGTGGGACGGGTCCTGGGGGGCTTGTACGAAGGCTGCGTGGCACGCCGCGGGGTGGGCAGGGTGGTACGAGGGACGCGTGGCATGCCGTGGGGTGGGCACGGTGGTACAAGGGACGCGTGGCATGCCGTGGGGTGGGCACGGTGGTACAGGGATATGTGCCACGCCGCAGGGTGGGCACGGTAGTACGAGGGACACGTGGCCCGTCACGGGGTGGGCACAGTGGTACAGGGACATGTGCCACGCCGCAGGGTGGGCACGGTGGTACGAGGGACGCGTGGCACGCCACGGTGTGGGCACAGTGGTACAGGGACGCGTGGCATGCCGCGGGGCGGGCACGGTGGTACGAGGGACGCGTGGCACGCCACGGTGTGGGCACAGTGGTACAGGGACGCGTGGCATGCCGCGGGGCGGGCACGGTGGTACGAGGGACGCGTGGCGCGCCACGGGGTGGGCACGGTGGTACAGGGACATGTGCCACGCCACGGGGTGGGCAGGGTGGTACGAGGGACGCGTGGCACACCGCAGGGCAGGCAGGGTGGTACGAGGGACGCATGGCACGCCACGGAGCGGGCAGGGTGGTACAGGGACATGTGCCACGCCACGGTGTGGGCACGGTGGTACAAGGGACGCATGGCACACCACGGGGTGGGCAGGGTGGTACAGGGACATGTGCCACGCTGCGGGGTGGGCACGGTGGTACGAGGGACGCATGGCGTGCCGCGGGGTGAGCACGGTGGTATGATGGACGCGTGGTACGCCGCGGGGCGGGCAGGGTGTTACAGGGACATGTGCCACGCCGTGGTGTGGGCAGGGTGGTACGAGGGACACGTGGCGCGCCACGGGGCGGGCAGGGTGGTACAAGGGACGTGTGCCACGCTGTTTTGGTGTTCACAGTCACAGAGGGACAGGTGCTGCACCATCAGGTGTCCGTGGTCGTATGGGGACACGTGTCATGTTGTGGAGGTGTCCGTGGGTGCATGGGGACACGTGCCACGCCGTGGAGGTGTCCACGGTCGGATGGGGACACGTGCCACGGCGTGGAGGGGTCCACAGTCGTACGGGGACATGTGCCACGCCGTGGAGGGGCCCACGGTCATATGGGGACACGTGCCATGCCGTGGAGGTGTCCACGGTCATATAGGGACACGTGCCACACCATGGAGGTGTCCGTGGTCGCATGGGGACACGTGTCACACTGTTGGGGTGTGCAGAGTTGTACGGGGACACACGCCACGCTGTTGGGGTATGCATGCTCATACAGGGGACACGTGCCACACCATCGCGTGTCCGTGGTTGTAGAAGGACACGTGCCATGCCGTCAAGGTGTGCATGGTCATATGGGGACACGTGCCACGCCGTCGGGGTGTTCACACTCGCACAGGGACAGGTGCTGCGCCATCGGGGTGTGCATGGTGGTACGGGGGGGGACACGGGCCGTGCCATCGGGGCGCGCAGGCTCGCACAGGGACACATCCCATGCCATCAGTGTGTGCACGCTCCCCCTGGGGACACGTGCTGCACCACCAGGCCGTGTGCTCCCGCACGGGGACATGTGCCACGCCGTCGGGGTGTACCTGCTCGCCGTGCCGCACCGACGGGGTGGCTGTGCCACCTCTGAGAGGCACCAGGGCCGAGGCAGGACCTCAGTGTCACCTCCCCAGCCGTGTCACGCTGCAAAACCACGCTGGCCTTCTCCGCGGTGATGTCCCCAAGCACCCGGTGAGGCCACGGCTGCCGGGACGCGTCCCTGGACCGTGTCAACCTTTTACCATCCCACTACCGGGCTTGTTTTGAGGCTTGAATCCAGGGCAGCGGGTGATGCCACCGGTCTGAGTGTCACCTCGATGGCAGTGTCCCCTGTCATCATACCCCTCCTCAGCTGGTGAGGTCTGACGAGGGCCGCGTGCCGGGAGCAGACACATTATCTCTCATGGCTGTAAAATAGGGCAGAGCTCGCATCACCGTCCCACTGGCGCTGACAGGGGACAGGGCTGTCCCCAGGGGTGGCCGTGCCATGGCGTGGATGGTGCCAGCCATGTTGTCCCATGCCAGCCGGGGGGGACCGGCAGGGTGGCAGGGACCCCGGTGGGATCCCACCGCCGCGACCCTCAGTGTCACCCCATGGGGTTCAATGGCAGGGAGGTGACACGCCGGTGGCTTTGCCACTGTCACTTTTGGGGGGGTCCGGAGCTCTCGGCAGCGCCGGCGAGGGATGGAGGTGCCGGCACAACGTTCCCAGGCGGCACCGCGCCGCCTGAGCCCAGAAGCCACCCAACAGGCTCTGCCAGCTGGCAACCGGCTGGGACGGGCACCGGCGGGGGCGGCCGCCGGCACCGGCCCAGTGAGCGCTGCGCCGGGATGGGACGCCGGCACCGGGTGGGTGCAAGGGGCAATATTGGGTGGGGAGGAGGGATGCTGAGAACTGGCAAACTCAATACACCCCAGCTTTGGTTGCACCCATGTTGGGGGGGGCAGGTGATGGCAGGATTTGGCTCCTGTTTTCGGCACAATCCGGTTATCTCTGGTGTTTGAAACCATCCGGAGCTTTGCGTCCGTGCTGTGCCGTGTGCCGGCTCCGGCGGTGATGCCCATCGTCCCGCGTGTCCCGTCGCCACCATCACGACCTTGTCCACGTCCCAGAGCTGTTGGGTGGGCACGCGGGGCTGGGGGCAACCGGCGGCACCCCAAAACATTGCTGGGCGGCCGGGCGCGGTGGGAGGAAGCGCCGTTGGGGCGACGGGTGACTTGGCATTTCCTGACGCTCGAGTGGTTTGTTGGTTTTTTTTTTGGGTTTGTTTTTTTTTTTTTTTTTGGTGGCTTTGCACAAGAGCAAAGCGAAGCGGTAACGAGAAAAAGACGGGGGGACATAAAATAACATCAACAATCCCCCCAGCCCGGCCCGGCTGCACCGGTGTGCTTCACCGTGCACCGGGGTCATGGACGACCCCGGTCACCCCGCCGGCCAGGTAACGGGGAGTCTGGGTGGGGGGTACATGGGGGGACCCCCTGGCTCGCCCCGCCGGATGCTGGTGCTTGCAGTTGAGCAGCACCCAGTGGTAAATGGGGGAGCGGGGAGGGGAGGAAGGGTTTTGGGGGGGAACTGGGTGACACGGGGGAAGCGGCGGCTCGTGGGGGGGTTTGGGTGGTCCTGGACTGGGGTTGGTATTGGGGGGATGCTTCTGGGAGGGGCGTGAGGTGCCTGCGCGGTCTCCTCCGTTGCAGCGGTGCTGTGGGTGCCTGGGGGAGCGATCGGGCCCCCCGTGTCCCCAGGGGGTTGGGGATGGGGGGGGCAGGTCCCTGCGGGGAGCGGGGTGGCCCCAGGGGGGGTGGGCCCTGCCTGGGCTGGGGTCACCCCAGGGTGCCCTATTGGGGTGCTCGGGGCCGTGGGTCACCCCACGGTGCCGTATTTGGGTGCTCGGGGCCGTGGGTCGCCCCAGGGTGCGGTATTGGGGTGCTCGGGGCCGTGGGTCACCCCATGGTGCCGTACTGGGGTGCTCGGGGCCGTGGGTCGCCCCACGGTGCTGTATGTGGGTGCTCGGGGCCGTGGGTCACCCCACGGTTCCGTACTGGGGTGCTCGGGGCCGTGGGTCGCCCCACGGTGCTGTATGTGGGTGCTCGGGGCCGTGGGTCGCCCCACGGTGTGCCGGGTCGGGGTGCCGGCCCCGGGGCGCGGTGCCAGCCCGGGGTGAATCACGCCGTTGCACAACCGCCGGGCTGGGGGTTGTGACAGGCGGCGCCAGCGGCCCGCGCCCGGCTCTGCCTGCTGATTGGCTGGCAGCTGCCTGTAGGGGCAGGTGCCCTGGGTGCTGATTGGTCAACGGCTCTACAGGTTGTGTGTCTTTGGATGCTGATTGGTCAGGAGCTCTACAAGATGTGCTGATTGGTCAGTGCCTCCACAGGTTGTGCTGCTCTGGGTGCTGATTGGTCAGTGCCTCCACAGGTTGTGCTGCTCTGGGTGCTGATTGGCCAGTGGTTCTACAGGTTGTACTGCTCTGGCTGCTGATTGGTCAGCAGCTCCACAGGTTGTGCTGCTGTGGGTGCTGATTGGTCAGCACTTCTACAGGTTGTGCTGCTCTGGGTGCTGATTGGCCAGTTGTTTTACAGGTCATGCTCCTCTGGGTGCTGATTGGTCAGTGCCTCCACAGGTTGTGCTGCTCTGGGTGCTGGTTGGCCAGTGCCTCCACAGGTTGTGCTGCTCTGGGTGCTGATTGGCCAGTGGTTTTACAGGTCGTGCTCCTCTGGGTGCTGATTGGTCAGCAGCTGCACAGGTTGTGCTGCTCTGATTGCCCATTGGCCCGTGGCTCCCAGAGGTGTGCTCACATCCCCAGTGCCAATTGACCAGTGGCTCCTGGTAAGGTGGGGGGGGGGGGGGGGGGGGGGAGGGTCTTGACTTCTCTGGCTGCTGATTGGCTGATACCTCTGTGGCGGTGATCACTGTGGGATGTGATTGGCCAGCGGCTCCAGCCTCGCCCCTCACCCTTGCAGAAGGACCTCTCCTACCTGCAGCAGTGGCTGGAAGCCTTCGTCATGAACTTCGAGAAGATCATTGCCCTGCCCTCCCTGGAGCCCCGGAGGTGAGGAGCACCCCAGCACCCATGGGTGCTGCAAGGCTGACACCCACAGCTAAATTTGGGGTTTGCCGCCACGGCTCATCCGCTCTCCGTGGTTTTAAACCATCCGGTCTGAAGCTTGGAAGGAGGTTGATGGTGGGGAGGGTTGCACGGGGTGGGTCGCATCCTGCCACCCTTGTTTTGCCCGTGGCAGGCCGGAGGAGTCGGTGTCGGAGATCCCGGTGCTGCCGCGGGAGGTGCTGCAGGTGCTGAGCCAGCGGCTGGGGCAGTGCGTCGCCCAGATCCTGCGGGAGGAGGGCGGCGGGGCCAGCCTGGGGCAGGCGCTGCTCCTCCTCAAGTTCTTCATCATCATCTGCAGGTGGGTGACACCCCACCACCCCCACCCCGGGGTGTGGGGAGGGTCCTTGCTTCCCTCCGTGTCCCCCCCACCCATGGCTGTTCCTGGTTTTGGTCCTCCCGGTGCTGCAGGATCGGGCCCAAATGCAGCCCAGCTCCGCACCCAGGTGCTGGGGGGGGGCACTGAGGGGACACCCCCCCCCCCCCCCATCTCTGGGTCTTGTGCCCTCCCGCCCCAAGTCTTTGCTGAAAGGACTGAACTGGTATCCTGGTATCGCCCTGGTCCCAAACCACAACAGTGCCTTCCTGGATGTGCGTCCGCCCCCCCACCCCAAAAGCATATCATGCCCCCCCCCCCAATGAGGCACATCACCCCCCCCAAAGTGCATCACCCCTCCCAAAACACAGCAACCCCCCCACTGAAGTGCATCACCCCCCCGAAGCACATCACCCCCCGCAAAGTACAGCACATCACCCCAAAAAACAGTATTTATGCCCCCCTCCCCCGAGTGCATCCCACCCCCCTTGGCCCTGCCACCTCCTGCCAGCCGATATAGGGTGACCCCCAGCAGCAGCGTCCCCACGAAGCCACCACCTCCATGTCCCCGGGAAGGGGGGGACACACACCATCCATGTCCGTCCCCCCCTGTTTCCCAGCCACAGGCGGGGTTCAGCTGAGGACCTGCCCTGGTTTGCACCAGCTGCGGCATTATCCCCCCGCCATGCTTTAACCACCCCCCACGATACAATAACCCCCCATGATGCAATAACCCCCCACGATGCAATACCCCCCCCCCCGCCCCGATATATTATCCCCCCTCCCCGCAGGAACCTGGAAAACATCCAAGCGGACAAAACCCCCGGCTTCATCCCAGAGGTGCTGAAGCTCCTGCGGGTCTGCGGAAGCAAGGTGAGCGCGCGGGGAGAATCCCTGCCCCAATTTTGAGGGGGGGCTCAGCCAGAGGAGGATTTTTTTGGGGAATGGGGGTGGGGGTGTTAATCCCACCCCGCTTTTCCGGCAGCTGAAGAGTATCCGGGAGGATGAGCGAAGCAGGATGCAGCTGGAGAGTGGGATGCTCTATGCCCTGCATCTCTGCGAGTGCCTCTTCGATCCCTACCAGACCTGGCGGCGGCAGCTGAGTGGGTGAGCAGGGACCCCCTCCCTGTACCCCAAAATCCCCCCCCCCGCCCCATGTCCCCCGCCCCCACTTCACCCCTCTCTTTCCAGGGAAATCATCAGCGCGAAGGAGAAGAGTAAATACAAGTTCTTCCCGGCCCCTTTGCCCGCCGAGTTTGGCGCCTTCTTCCAAGGTAAAGTGGGGGGTCCAGACACCCCCATCGCCTGCCGGAGCCGGGCTTGGGCTCCGGCAATGGGATCCAGAGCCACGCACAGGGTCAGTATGGGATCCATGGGTGCACAGAGCATCCAGGGCAGGTAGAAGATGCTGGGGTGGGGATGGGATCCAGGAGCACATATAGGATCCGTGGAGGCATATAGTATTCAGGGAAGGTATATGATTTGAGGGCAGATATAGGATTCCATACCTGCCCCTGGTTATCCTATACCTACCCCTGCAAATATAGGATCCTATACCTCCCCCAGGGCATCCCGTACCTGCCCCTGCAAATGTAGGAGCCTATAACTTTCCCAGGGTCAGCATATGATTTGCGGGCAAATATAGGATCCTATATCTGCCCCAGGACCTCGTATGTGCCCGTAGGGGAGGGCAAATATAGGATCCTATACCTGCCCCAGGTTATCCTATACACGTGTCTGCAAATATAGGAGCCTATACCTGCCCCAGGGCACCCCCTACCTGCCTGTGCAAATATAGGAGCCTATACCTGCCCCAGGATCACTATATGATTCAAGGGCAAATACAGGATCCTATATCTACCCCACAATCACTATATGATTCCAGGGAAAATACAGGATCCTATACCTGCCCCCGGGACCCCCGTACGTGCCCATATGGGTATGGGGTCCTGGGGGCAAGTGTAGGATCCGGAAGCAGGGATTAAGTCCTGCACGTCCTGGGGAGCCTGCAAAAATCGATGCAAAGGGGATTTTTTTTCGGGGGAAGCCCCCAAAAACCCCGTTCCGTTGCAAAAAAACAAAAATCACCTAAAACTCCCAACGCACCCAACCACCTGTAAATCCCTAAACTGAACCCTATTTTTGAACAAAACCCCATTTTTTTTAGGACAGAAAAAACCTCCCCTGGCGCAACCAGAGCTGCAAAAAAATTGAGCATCCTCATCCCCTCCATCATCAACAGGGGCTGGTTTTTGGGGTGGATTTGGGTGGAAAAGGGAATTTTTCCCTATTTTTTTTCCTTACCGTTTACTCCCTGAAGTAAATCTTTCCCTCCTCATCCTCGCAGAGAGTTTCCAAGCCGGAGGGCAGCTTCCCGAAACACTCCAGCTCCGACTTATCCATCTTTTTGGGGCCATCCTCTCCGGATCCAAGGTAGCGTTGGGAAGGGGATGGGGGAGAACTTGGAATCATCATCCAAGTGATAAACCCCAAAGCTTTATTTATTCCAAGTGAGATAAACGCTGGAATTAAACCGCTTAATTTTCAAAAGCCTTTAAAAATCATATTTAAACTTCCAGCCCTAAATTCGGTGGGTTTTACCTTAAAAGAAATAATTAAATTAAAGAGGGGGTTGAGCTGAAGCTGCTGTTTCACCGCCGGTTTGGCTCTGGGATGGCGGATGAGAACTTCTTGTCTGAATAAATTTGAGCGGAAGTAGGTTTTAATTAACCCAATGCTTAAAAATCAGGATTTAATGAATAGCTCTGAAATTTGTTTTAAATTCATTTGCACGCACCCAGGAGCAGGGTGCAGTGAGATGGGTAAAACCTGCAGGGCTGGAGACATCGGGCTCAGCATTAATAGCTTAAATAAAGGTTTTATATCGCGATAGGCGACATAAAAGCCTGTCTCCCCCCATCATCCTGACAGCCCAACGCGCTGCGGGCCATCACGCCGGCGGCGGTGGAGGTGCTGCTGGGGGTGCTGCGGCGGGGAGGCGAGGGGACCCCTCCGGTCCCCGGGTTGCTGGAGCTGGCGCTACGCGGCGTGGTGGCCGTGGTCCACGTGCTGCACGGCGGCAGTCCCGGCACCGGCCCCATGCCGTTGCGCGTCCTCCTGGATGGTTACTTCAGGGTGCTCAATTCGGACCTGCCCGTCGCTTCCTTGGCGCCGGAGGCGGCCAGGGGCCTCATCGCTCTCCGTGTCCTCATGCTGGGTAGGTGGTTGGGGACGGGGACGGGGACAGGGACGTGGGATGGGTGCTGAGCCATCTCCGTCTCACCGTAGATGCCATCCCGGCCATGCTGAACTGTGAGGACCGGCCGGTCCTCCAAGCCGTCTTTCTCAGCAACAACTGCTTCGAGCACATCATCCGCCTCCTCCAAAACAGCAAGGTACCGGGGTGGCCACATTGCTGCCCCCCCTTGATGACACTGGGGTTGGGCACTCTTATCTCTATCCTCACCCTTCCTGGCTCTAAACAATGCTGGCATGGGGTGGCCGCGGTGCAGCAGCGTCCCCAGGGTGGGGACCCTCTGTAACCCCCTTCCCTCTTCCTCCCACCCCATACTGGGTGCCGTTCCCCAGGGCTGACACCCACCCCGTGTCCCACAGCTCTACCTCAGCAGCTCGCGGGAGGCGGGCGAAGACCGGAATGAGGTCCCCACGTGGCCACCAGACAGGGACGGGCTCCAACAGGTATCGTGTGGGGCCACTCCATAACCAAGTGGGTCCATCTCATAACCAAACCTCCAGCCATGGTTGGGCTGTGTCCCCTCAAGCACATGGCTCAGCAGACCCACCACCCCCATGTCTCTGTAGGTCTTCGACAGCAGCTCCGATGCCATCGCAGTCCACGCCGTCGGAGTGCTCACCGCCATCATGAGCAACTCACCCTCAGCCAAGGTGGGCAACAGACCAGAGGCAGGGAGGACACCCCAAAAGTGGATGGGTTTGGGCATTTTCACCTTGCGAGGTGGGCTGGGGTTGAAAGCAGCATGTGGTGGGGCTCAGCATGGGATCCCATGTGCCTGGGTGCTTGCAGGAGGTGTTCAAGGAGCGCATCGGCTATGCCCACCTCTATGAGGTCTTGAGGAGCCAAGGCCAGCCCACCCAACGCCTGCTCCAGGAGCTCCTCAACATGGTGAGCATGCCCACTTCTCCTCCACACTGAGCAAAGCCCTCAGCGCCGGTGGTTCTTGGCCACCGGCAGCCCCATTCCTCGCCTCCCAGTCCTCTCTACCCTTCTAGTTTCCCATCAGCTTCCCCCCAAGGGGTCCTGGGGCCATCTTTAGCTTGGGGTCATGCTCAGCTTTGGGGAGTTTTGAGCCCTTTCTGATGTGGTACTGCTTGCTCTGGTACTACTAGATGTGGCGGGGTCTCCAAGACACTTGATGTGTGGGGGTCTCCAAGGTGCTTGATGCACGAGGGTCTCCAAGGCACACGGGGGTCCCTGACGTGCTTGATGCACAGGGGTTTCTAAAATGCTTGATGAATGGGGCTCTCCAGGGCGCTTGATGCACAGCGATCTCTGAAATGCTTGATGCACGAGGGTCTCCAAACTCTTAATGCTCGAGGGTCTCCAAGGGGCTTGATGCACGAGGTCTCTGCTGCCAGCCTAGTGTGGCCAGGGGGAGGATCCATCCCTCTCCACGGAGTCAGGGCTGCACCAACCAGCTCTTGTGTTTTGGCAGGCAGTGGAGGGCGACCACAGCTCCTTCCCGGTGCGCCCCATCCGCAATGAGCAACCCCTGCTCATCCTGCTGGCCTGGCTGCCGGCACTGGCATGCCGGGAGCTGCAGGTCTTCCTCTCAGGCTGGCTGCGGCGGCTCTGCGAAGCCTCCCTGCCCAGCCGCCTCACCTGCGTCAAGGCAGGCATGGTGGGCTGCCTGCTGGGTGCCCTGGCCACCGAGCCGGCGCTGCCAGCTGCCTGCTCTGAAAATTTACTGGAGCTGCTGCGGGCGTTGGGCAGTCTCTCCATCCGCCCTGGGGAGCTGCGGCAGCTGCTGCGGCTGCTGCGGCACGAGCGGGGTCAGGGACCGCATTCCTACGTGGCACCCGTCATCCGGGCGCTCTCGGGGATGGCACGGGTCGAGGGACCCCCCCGGGCGCTGCAGTGCTTCGACCTGACACCCGGCATGGCGGGGATCATGGTGCCTGCCATTCAGAAGTGGCCCGGTGGTGCCTTCGCCTTCCACGCCTGGTTGTGCCTGAGCGAGGAGGAGCCCGAACCACCGTCGAGGCCGAAGAGGAGGCAGCTGTACAGGTGATGCTCAAAGAAGGGACCAGAGGGGCTGAGGTGAGGATGAGGCGGGGCAGCACCACCATCCCCACCATGCTTCTCCTCCACCAGCTTCTTCACGGCCGGTGGAACAGGCTTCGAGGCGTTCTTCACTGCCGGCGGCGTGTTGGTGGTGGCCGTCTGCACCAAGAAGGACTACATGACGGTGGCGTTGCCAGAGTTTGCCTTCAATGACTCGGCTTGGGTGAGCATCATCCCCATCCCTGTCCCCAACCTCATCCCCATCACGGGGGGGCAATGAGGACACCAGGATGCCTGACACCCCCTCCCTGTCCCTGCAGCACTGCGTTGACATTGTCCACGTCGCTGGCCGCCGACCCTTTGGTCAGAACATCGTCAGCATCTACACCGATGGGCACCTGCGGAAGACCGCGCAGCTCCGCTTCCCCTCCCTCCACGAGGTGAGGGACCCCCCCCGGCGCCCAGCTGGACCCCTCCCCATGGCACGGGGCTGGGTGCCGAGCACAACTCCGTCTCCCTTCCAGTCCTTCACCTCCTGCTGCATCGGCTCCGCGGGCCACCGGACCACCACCACTACCGCCACCGCTGCCAGCCACCCACCAGCATCCCATGGGCCAGAGCTGGTCTTCCCCCCACGCCCCGCGCTTGGCCGCTCTCAGTCCGTCCCCGCCGCCCTGGGCCCCCACGCTTGGACCCCCACTCAGCCCCCCACGGAGGGGGTGGTTGCCACCACAGCGGCCGGCAGCCAGGACACCGAGTGGGGCAGCCCCACCTCCCTGGAGGGTCACCTCGGCTCTGTGGCCATCTTCTGCGAGGCTCTGCAGCAAGCCCAGGTCAAGGCGCTCTTCTGTGCGGGTATGTCAGGGTGGGACGTGGGGGACATCCACGGGGGTGCTGGTGGCAACCAGGGTCTCCTCCACCATGCCTCAGCTCACCCCAATCCTCTTCCCTCAGGGCCAAACGTCACATCACCATTTACACTGGAAGGTGACTTGGTGGAGCTCGGCAGCAAGCTCTTGCTGTACTACACCCCACAGGTGAGGAGAGCCACTCCCCTGGTGGTGGGGACAGCACTGGTAGACCCTCTGCCATAGGTGACATCTCCAGGAGCATGAAGATGCTCCCATGGTGCTCTCTTCTAGGCCTGCAGGAACAACATCTGCCTGGACCTCTCTCCCAGCCACGGCTTGGATGGGAGGCTGACGGGGCACAAGGTGGTCAACTGGGACATCAAGGTACGCTGGGCGCTGGGCGGTCCATCCTGGCCCGTTGGCCCCATGGCGTGGAAGCAGCTGGACCCCTCCTGGGGTACGGCAAAGGGGCAGGACCCCCAAGGGGTGTTGGATGGCCATGGTGATTCCTACAGGGACTCTGCTACGTGGTATTGGGTGCACCAAGGACCTGCATGCCCCATGGGTCCCCTAAGGACCTGTCTGCCCCATAGGTCCTCAGTGTCCAGGGTGGGCACTGTGGGGGGTGCAAGGGAATGGGTGCTTTTTGGGGAGTGTTTCAGGTGTGTGCTGTAGGATGGGTCAGGGCACACCCTGATCTTTGCTAGCCACAGGGCCTGGCTCTCCCCGGCTTAGGCTGAGCCCGTGAGCGGGCAGGGTGGACCCCGGGTGCACGTGCAACCTTCTCCTCTACGCTGCCATCACTGTGCAGCACCCAGCAAAGCTTCTCGCCTCCCTCTGGCAGGACGTGGTCAACTGCCTGGGTGGGATGGGCGTGCTGCTGCCCCTGCTTGAGCAAGTGGTGTCCAAGAAGGAGGAGCCCGAGGATGAGCAGGAGACCAACGACCTGGTGGGGCCAGAGCTGACGTCCTCCAGGAACGCCCAGGGCATGCTCATCCCACTGGGCAAGTCCTCAGGTGAGGACCTCGGGGGACGTGGAGTGGCAACCGTCCTATTCGGGTGGCTGGAGGTAACCCTGCTGCCGCATGGGTGCTGCCTGCAGCAGGCTGGTGTCTACCGTGGGCATGAGAGATCTTGCCTGGGGCACCAAGAGTTATGGGCAAACCATTGACATCTTTCAATATTGTTATAACCTAGTTAGTCATAAACAAGCAGTTCTGGGAAGATGTAGGTGGCTCCAGCCTGCTTACCTCTGGCTTGCCTTTGTGTGGAGTCTCTGATGTCTTATAGTAGGGCTGGGTTCATGCAGAAGCCTTCTCCTGCACAGGCGAAATGGGCTTTTTCCTGATCCCCAGCTGCCTATTTCCAAGACACGCAGAACAACGGAGGTTTCCACTAACTTAAATCTGGGAGGATCATAGAATCATAGAATGTCCTGAGTTGGGAGGGACCTGCAAGGATCATCAAGTCCAACTCCTGTCCCTGCACAGGACAACCCCAAATTCACACCATGTCTCTGAGGGCCTTGTCCAAGTGCTTCTTGAATGTCGTCAGGCTTGGTGCCGTGACCGCCTCCCTGGGGAGCCTGTTCCAGTGCTCCACCACCCTCTGGGGGAAGAATCTTCTCCTAATACCCAACCTAACCCTCCCCTGGCACATCTTCCTGCCATTCCCTCGGGTCCTAAATAGGTCGGAAATGGGAGACCAGGCTGAAAAGTTTGCAGAGAAAAGTTGGTGGTGGGGTCTCCAGGATGCCCTTTGCAGGCAGATGCAGGCAGCACTGTGGGAAGGTGTTTGGGTGGGCACAGGGCTCACAGCTACCGGTGGGGCTCTGCCCTGTGCCTTGCAGAGAGCAGGCTGGAGAGGAACAGCGTGGCTGCCTTCCTGCTGCTGGTGAAGAACTTCATCCAGAACCACCCAGTGAACCAGGAGAGCCTGGTGCAGTGCCACGGGCCGGCCATCATCGGGGCGCTGCTGCAGAAGGTGGGGGTGCTACCAAAGGCTCCATCCCGCAGTCCTCGGGGCCATTCCCCAAGGGGGACGCCGGGGTTGCAAGCCTCCCCTCTCACCCATGGCAGGTCTCCGGTCCACTGCTGGACATGAGCACGTTGATGGCCTCACAGATCCTCATGGAGCAGGTGGCCTCTGAGGGCAGCGGGCTCCTGCTCCACCTCCTCTACCAGCATCTCCTCTTCGACTTCCGCATCTGGAGCAACAGCGACTTCGCTGTCCGCTTAGGTGGGAACTGGGGGTGCTTGGGGGTGTTCTCCATCCCGACTGGCTTCCATAGCTACTCACACCTTCTCCCTGCAGGTCATATCCAGTATCTGGCCAACGTCATCAAGGACCACAAGCAGCGCATCTGCAAGAAGTATGGGGTGCAGTACATCCTTGACTCCATCCGGACGTACTACAGGTGAGCTGCCACTTGTAGTTGGGACCCCCCAAAGCTGGTGTGGTGGTGGGCTTCACCCCTTGGAGCTACGGTTTGGGGTAGACACCACTTGCTTGGGGCAACATCCCCCCTGCAAGCACCTCATGGGATAATATTCCAGTGTGGGAGCATGGTGGTGGGTGCAGGAGCTTCTACTTCCCATGGCCATGCCCCATCCCCAAGCCTGCACCCAGAGCTGTGCCCGGTCAGCCCCAAAATCCACCCCCAGCATCTCTCCAGCAGCAAGCAAGAGCATGGTGGTTTCTGCAACAAGCTGATGCCCTTTTCTTTTCTGATCCAATGCGTTTCTGCATGCCCATGATACTGGGGTGCTCACACCTTCAGAGACCCAAATGCATGGGGTGGACATTTCCCAGTGGCCAGGGTTGGCCAGAAGGGATGTCCACACCAGGCTGCCCCAGACCTCCTCAGGCTTCATGGTGGGATTTGGGATCGTGCTGGCAAAGGGTGACAAGGGGCAGGAGGGTGGCTGTGCACATCCCCAGAGGGAATGCCCATGCATGTCTGTCCATCAGCACCTCCAGGGAGAAGACCACGGCCACCGATGACATCAAGACAGTGCAGACATCCCTCTTCAGCTTGGTGAAGGATTTCTTCTGCAGGAGCTTCTCTGGGGAAGAGATGCAGAGCTTGCTGAGCTACGCGGCTGGGGCACAGGACGAGCAGCAGGTACAGCACCGAGCCACCTGGTTCCCCAAACACCTCAGTGTGCTGTGGGCTGGCCCAGCGCTTGGCAGCAGGAGGGGAGAAGCTGCTGAGGTCCTGGTGGGGCACCTGGAGGGCAGTGGACAACCAGCCCCATGTCCTGTAGGTCTGTGGGGCGCTGGAGGTGATCCACAGCCTGCTGAAGGGCTCGCCTGCCCAGGAGCAGCTCTTCGCCTTCCTCTTTGAGCCGGGCCATGTGGAGGTCCTCTTCTCACTGCTGGTGCAGAAGAAGTTCTCGGATGAAGTGCGGGAGAGGGTCTTCAAGGTAAGGCAGGTCCCCAATGCCAACCTCTTGCCACCCCCAGCGGCTGGGGGCTTTCCCACAGCGGGGTAGCCACCTCTTTCTGTCTCACCAGATCCTCTACAAGATGCTGAAGTACGATAAGGTCCCTGAGCGCAGCAAGAACCGCCTGAAGCTGAAGGACATCGGGTACCAGGGGCTCGTTGCCTGCCTCACTGACATCCCCGGCTCCATGCTGCTCTTCCGCTGCCTCTCAGAGCAGGTCCTCGGGGCAGGTACCATGTGCCCTGCTGAAACCAGGCTGGCCCTGGCCACCCATCCCGAACACGTGCAATGGGGTCATCGCTGGTAGCTTGGTCTTGGGGCTGGGGGTCTTTGGTGGCTTTTGGGAACAGAAGGAGGTATCCCACCACCATACTGTCTCTCTGTCCATAGACCCTCCCAACTACAAGGACCTGGTGGCCGTGGTTTACCTCTCCCACCGGGCCAAGCTGACCGTCCGGCTCGATATCTGCCGCAAGGTGAGCGGGGCCATGGGCTCAAGGGCCTGTGACCGAGATGTCACCCTGGGGCTGAGCTCCCTGGAGCCACCCATGGACACCCGGCCGTACCTGAACGCAGGGGCCATGGGGATGGTGGTAACACCCCATGCACAGGGCTGCTGGCACGTGGATGTGCCAGCATAGAGGTGGTGCAACCCCAGCACTTCATGATGGTTATGGAGGATCTGGGGTGTTCAAGCATCCTGCCCCTCAGAGAGGCCAACCCCCCAAGAGGCTACCAGGAGCTGGGGCAACATCATCTGGTCTCCCCCCGGCTTTCTCTTGCAGCTCTTCCACTTGATCTATGCGCAGCAGGACATGGTGAAGCAGCTGGCGAGGTTGGCCGGCTGGCAGGACACGCTCACCAAGCTCTACGTCAAAGAGTCCTACGAGTCCCGCCAGCACAGCCTGAGCATCGCGGGCAACGGGGGCTGCCTGGAGCTCCTCCGCCTCTCAGATACCTCCAGCAAAGAGGGGATGAGCCCGCCACCAGCCGAGCTGCAGGATCTGGATGTCTTCCTGCCGCTGGGCTATGAGGCCTCAGACCAGGAGCTCTCCGAGGGCTTCTCCGACCACTCCATCTCCCCGAGAGGCCGCACCAAGTCCTTCCACTCCTACAACTTCAAGTCTTTTGACTCCTCCGACCGGGCTAGCCACTCGTCCTCCAACCCCGGTGATGGTCCGCCCTTCGATGGCGTCTACCACCCACTCTCGCCCTTCTCCACCTCACCCTTCGATCTGGGGCTCGAGCTGGCCAGCACCAGCTCCATCGCCACGGCTGAGAGCGGCACGCAGACCCCCGCCAGCGGCCCCGGCACCCCCTCGCCCCTGGAGAGCTTCAAGCCCTTCCCAGGGATGCGAGCACGCAAGAGCTCCAGCCTCTCAAACGTCCTGGATGAGAGCAGCTACCAGGACACGCTGCCCAGTGATAACGTTTCCAACACCAGCAACCCGCAGGTGAGCCCCAAACCGTCATGCCCACCACTCTGGGCTCTGCTGGACACCAAACCTCTCATCCTTCTTCCCCATTGGCAGCAAACGCCTGAGGAGGAGCTGTGCAACCTCCTGACCAACATCGTCTTCTCGGTGACCTGGCGCGGGGTGGAGGGTTGGGACGACGCGGCATGGAGGGAACGCGGGCAGGTCTTCTCCGTCCTCACCAAGCTGGGGACGGCATGCGAGCTGGTGCGGCCCCCCGATGAGATCAAGCGCAGGTGAGTCCTGCCCAAGTCTGGTGCGAGGTCCAGAGGGTGGACTCCAAGGGAGGATCACCCTACGGAGCTGCCTGCTCTCCTGCAGCCTGCTGGAGATGATGCTGGAGTCGGCGCTGACGGACCTCAAGGAGTCGGGGCCAGCCGCCCTGCCCGGTCTCACCCACAACGCCCTCAAGCTGCTGCGGCTGCTCCAGGACTTCTTGTTCTCTGAGGGACACAACAACCAGGCCCTGTGGAGTGAGAAGGTGGATGGGCACAAGCAAGGGATCCCGGTCCCAAACCCGAGCTCTGAACCCTAATGCTAACCCTGATGTTAGCCCTGCCCCTAAGCCCTGCCCCCACCTGCAGCCCTTGAACTTAACCTTAGAAAATAACCTGTACCTTAATTCTAAACCATAACCCTAACCCATAACCTGCAAATCCAGCCCTAACCTCTAAACCTAACCCTAAACCTTAGCCCTAGCCCTACACTCTGCCATAAACCCCAACTCTAACCCTAAGCCTTAACCCTTGCTGTGAAGCCCAATCCTGTATGCTAGCTCTAATCTAACCTTAACCCTTGCTGTAAACCCTAACCCTAATCCTAAACTTTAACCTTAACCCTACATCCTTACCATAAACCCAACACCCTAGCCCTATACCCTAAACCCTAACCCTAAACTGTAAATCTAACTGTACCGCCTAAATCCAATTCCTAAACCTTAACCCCACATCCTTGCCGTAAACCTCAACCCTAACCCCAGTCCTATACCCTAGCCCTAACCCCAGTCCTAACCCTTAACCCTAACCCTACACCCTTACCATAAACCCAACCCTATACTCTAGCCCTGTACACTAAGATATAACCCTAAACCCTATCCCTAACTCATAACCTCTAAATCTAACTTTAACCTTTGCTGTAAACCCTAACCCTACACTCTTGCTGTAAAACCTAACCCTGATCCTAAATCATAATCCTAAACTTTAACTTCAACTCCACATCCCTACTGTAAACCCAAACCCTAGCCCTGTACCCTAAGCTGTACCCCTAAACCATAACCCCAACTCATAACCATACCTCCTAAACCCTAATCCTAAACCTTAGCTCTTCATTCTTGCCATAAACTTTAACCCTAACCCCAATTCTATACCCTAGCCCTAACCCCAATCCCAACCCTTAACCTTAACCCTACAACCTTACTGTAAACCAAAATCCTAATCCTATACCCTAAGACCTAACCTTAACTCATAATTTATAAATCTAACCGTACCTCCTAAATCCTAATCCTAAACCTTAACCGTACATCCTTGCCATAAACTTCAACTCTAACCACAATCCGATACCCTAGCCCTAACTCCAGTCCTAAGCCTTAACCCTAACCCTCCACCCTTACCAAAAACCCATACCTTAAGCCCCAACCCCTAAACCCTAATCCTAACTCCTACCCATAATCCAAACCCATGTCAAGCAAAGCCGAGGGTGGCTGGGTGATGGGGACAGACCTGGTGGCTTTGCACCCGGCTGGCCAGAGAGGCAGGGGTGCGTGGCTGGGCAGGGGGCTTACTGTGCCCCCCCAGATCTACGAGGGGGTGAGCAGTCTGCTGGACAAGCTGGGCGTCTGGTACCACCTGGCCAACGGCACCTCCGACCTCAAGGAGATGGCCCAGACGGGTCTACGCATCCTCGTGGGCTACATCATGCTGCAGGACCCCCAGGTGGGTCAACTCTTCCTGGGGCTCAGGGTGAGACCCCAGCCCTTGGGCAGAGCAGGTGGCCCCATCTGATGTCCCGTTTCCACCCCAGCTGCACTCACTGGCGTACGTGAAGCTGCACAGCCTGCTGCAGACCGCCTCAGCCCCCAAAAAGGATGAGGCTTGCTACCTTCTGGGCAAGCTGGAGACCCCACTGCGACGTTCGCTGGACACCAAGTCGGAGACCTTCTCCTGGTTGGTGCCCATCGTCCGGACGCTGATGGACCAGTGCTACGAGACCCTGCAGCTGCAGGTCTTCCTGCCCTCGCTGCCTCCCACCAATGGCAGCCTCACTTTCTACGAGGACTTCCAGCTCTTCTGCACCACCCCGGAGTGGAGGGGCTTCATCGAGAAGCACGTGGGTGCCATGGGGCATGGGGTGGCATTGCTGTTGGGGAAAAACCTTCCCAGGCTTAGAGATGGGTCCATGCTGCAGCGGGGTCCCCGTGTCACCACCCGGTTGGGACAGCCTGCAGGAGTGACCTCCAGGGCAGGGTGCTCATAGCCTGGATGATGGTTGGTGGTTGCCAAGCCCTGCAAACACCTCCCCTCTTGTCCCGGTTCTCTTGGTAGGTGCAGCCCACCATGGCCCAGTTTGAGATGGACACCTTTGCCAAGAGCCATGACCACATGTCCAATTTCTGGAACGCTTGCTACGATGCCATGATGAGCAGCTCCCAGCGGCGGGAGCGGGAGAAGGCGGCCAGCCGCAAGATGTTCCAGGTACTGCCTGCTCCTTGCCCCTTAGACATCAGCATGGGGGTGTGCTCCTCATCCTGGGGACATGCTCCTCACCCCAAGGATGTCATCCAAGGGATGTGCTCCTCCTTCTGGGGATGTCATCCTAGGGATGTGCTCCGCTCCCTGGGGATATTAATCCTGGGGATGTGCTCCTCATCCCGAGGATGTCACCCTGGGGACATCCTCTTCACCCTGGGGACATGGTCCTCAGGATGTGCTCCTCATCCTGGGGACATCATCCTGAGGATGTGCTCATCAACCCAGGGGCATTGTTTCAGGGATGTGCTCCTCATCCTGGGTATGTGCTCCTCACCCCAGGGATATCATCTGAGGGTCATGGGGATGTGCTACTCACCCCATGGATGTCATCCCAGGGACATCCTCCTTGTTTTGGGGATGTCACCCCGGGGACGTGCTCCTCACCCCGAGGACGTGCTCCTCGCCCTGGGAAAGTGCTCTTCATCCTGGGGATGTCATCCTGGGGATATCCTCCTCACTCTGGGGACATCATCCCCAGGCTGTGCTCCTCATCCTGGGGACATCGTTATGGGGACATGCTCCTCACCCTGGGGACATTAATCCTGGGGATGTGCTCCTTTCCCTGGGTACATGCTCCTCACCCCAGGGACATCACCCAGGGACATCCTCCTGGGGACATGCTCCTTGCTCTGGGGATGTCATCCTAGGGACATGCTCCTCACCCTGGGGACATTAATCCTGGGGATGTGCTCTTCATCCCAGGGATGTCATCCTGGGGACATGTTCCTTACCCTGGGGACATTGCCCTCAGGATGTGCTCCTCATCCTGGGGACATTGTTCTAGGGATGTGCTCCTCATCCCAGGAACATCAGCCCGGGCATGTGCTCATCATCCCAGGGACATCATCCCAGGGATGTGCTCCTCACCCCAAGTATATCATCCTGGGGACGTTCTCCTTGCCCTGGGGACGTCGTCCTATGGATGTGCTCCTCGCCTCAGGGATGTCCCCAAGCCCCAGCCCTGCTGTCACTTCAGTCTTCTACTCCCTTGGCAGGAGCTGGTGCTGGAGCCAGCGGCGAAGCGCGCCAAGGCGGAAAATGCCCGGCATGCCAATGTGCTCAAGCAGGCCAACAACCATCATGGCACCGTACTGAAGCAGTGGCGGTCCCTGTGCCGCCTCCTCACCTCACCCCGCTCCACCTGGGCTGACCGGTGAGCCCCCACCTCGGTCCCCAGGGAGGGCGTCACGGCTGGGAGTCCCCAGGCTGTCTAACGCCCACCTGCCCCCCAGGAACCCACCAGAGGTTCGCTGGAAGCTGTCAAGCGCCGAGACCTACTCCCGGATGAGGCTGAAGCTGGTGCCCAACCTGAATTTTGACCAGCACTTGGAGGCCAGTGCCCTACGGGACAACCTGGGTGAGGCTGATGGGAGTGGGGCACCCAGGCGTCTCCCCGTGCTGCGGGCAAGGCGGGGTGCCACCGTTTGGATGCATGTGGTGGGGTTGAGCTGGGAGCTGTCATGGACCCCATTGGGGTTGGGTGGTGGGATGGGGAACCCTCGCAGGACTCATCCCCCAGCCGTGGGTGGC
This sequence comes from Morus bassanus, assembly GCA_031468815.1. NCBI lineage: Eukaryota > Metazoa > Chordata > Aves > Suliformes > Sulidae > Morus > Morus bassanus. The sequence continues at coordinate 1,624,806 of CM062567.1, read as the reverse complement.
TGGGTGTGTCTGCTGACCCCCTCCTCTTTTCAGGAGCTGACCACCTCCACAACCCCACCGAGTCCCTACCGCTCGCCATGGCCAAGGAGGCCAAGGTGAGCGAGCTGGAGGATGACCAGCTGGCTGAGGAGGACCTCCCCGTCCTGGACAACCAGTGAGTGTCCCCATCCCCTGCCGTGGCGCTGGCTCACCCAGGCTGGGGGTGTCACCGGGGTCTCCTCACCCCCGCTGTCACCCAGGACTGAGCCCAAGGAGCAGAACCAGCGGGAGAAGCTGGTGGTCTCGGAGGACTGCGAGCTCATCACGACGGTGGCCGTTGTCCCTGGCCGCCTGGAGGTGACGACCCAGCACGTCTACTTCTACGATGGCAGCAGCGAGAAGGAGGAGACGGAAGGAGGTAACGGCACGTGCTCCTTGTGGGGTGTCCCTGCAGCAAGGTGGGGTGAGGAACCCCCCCAACCAATCCCATCTCCTCCAGAAGCCCATCGTGCCGGGTGCTGGCCATTTTGGGGATGGGCTCTTCCCAGCTCCAGGGGGATGCTGGCCTCCATCCCTGCCTCGGGAATTGGGGTCTGGGTGGACAGTGATGCCCGCGGGGCTCTGTACACCCCCATTTCGGCAGGGATCGGATATGACTTCAAGCGCCCCTTGTCCCACCTGCGCGAGGTCCACCTGCGCCGCTACAACCTGCGCCGCTCCGCGCTCGAGCTCTTCTTCATCGACCAGGCCAACTACTTCCTCAACTTCAAAAAAAAGGTGGTGGCACCCTTCCCCCTTCCAAACCCCTTCCAGGGCCGTGGCACTGCCCAGGCTCTGGCCACTCTACATCCTACCTGTGTCCCCCCAGGTGAGAAACAAGGTGTACTCCTGCATCCTTGGCCTGCGTCCCCCCAACCAGATCTACTTCGGCAGCCGGTCACCTCAGGAGCTGCTGAAAGCCTCAGGGCTTACCCAGGTACTGGCCCCACCTTGCCCCTCTCCTTCCTGGAAGGCAAAGGGGAGGGTGCCAGCATGGGGCCAGGAATGGCCATGGGGCCAGGGATGGCTGTGGGTTGGAGATGGCCATGGGGCCAGGGGTAGTCATGGGAAGGGGATGGCCATGGCACCAGGGACGGCCGTGGGAACAGGGATGTCCGTGGGGCCAGGGATGGCCATGGAATGGGGATGGCCATGGGACCAGGGATGGCTGTGGGACAGGGACAGCCATGGGGTGGGGGTGTCTGTCCCCCCAGCCCATCTCAACCACCCTCCCTTCACTCCAGAAATGGGTCCTGCGGGAGATCTCCAACTTTGAGTACCTCATGCAGCTGAACACAATTGCGGGGCGCACCTACAACGACCTCTCCCAGTACCCTGTGGTGAGCCCCCGTGTGTGTCCCCGTCCCCCCAGCAAGCCCAGGCCCCCCCCCAGCCTCACCCACCTCCCGCCCCCACCCAGTTCCCCTGGATCCTGCGGGATTACGTCTCAGAGACCCTCGACCTCACCGACCCAGCCGTGTTTCGGGACCTGTCCAAGCCCATCGGGGTGGCCAATGAGCGGCATGCCCGGGACGTGAAGGAGAAGTGAGTGCTCCCAAAAAAGGAGGGATGGGGACATGGGGACCACCTGGCCGGCTCCTGGTGGACCCCCCACCTCGCCCCCAGGTACGAGAGCTTCGAGGACCCCACGGGCACCGTGGACAAGTTCCACTATGGCACGCACTACTCCAACGCGGCAGGCGTCATGCACTACCTGATCCGCACCGAGCCCTTCACTACCCTCCACATCCAGCTGCAGAGCGGCAGGTGGGCACCTGGCGGGGGGACCATGGGGAGGGGACATAGTAGGGGATGAGCAGGCTCCGACCAGATGTCCTGTGCCACCAGGTTTGACTGCTCGGACCGGCAGTTCCATTCGGTGCCGGCGGCATGGCAAGCCCGCATGGAGAACCCCGTGGACGTCAAGGAGCTCATCCCCGAGTTCTTCTACTTCCCTGAGTTCCTGGAGAACCAGAATGGTAAGGGGCACCCATCATGGGGACAGCACCCATGGGACCACAGCAGGGGTCGGTGTCCCTCACTCCCTGCCTGCCCTGCCTGCAGGCTTCGACCTGGGCTGCCTGCAGCTCTCCAACGAAAAGGTGGGCGACGTGGTGCTGCCCCGGTGGGCACGCTCCCGCGAGGACTTCATCTACCAGCACCGCAAAGCCTTGGTGAGATGACGGAGCCCATCCCAATCCCTCCTGCACTCCAACCCCTGGCGGGGGTTGTTACAAGGGGGTGGTGGACATTCCCGGCCCACCCTGATGCCCCATCCTTGGACAGGAGTCAGAGTATGTCTCAGCCCACCTCCACGAGTGGATCGACCTCATTTTTGGGTACAAGCAACGAGGTCCGGCCGCTGTGGAGGCCCTCAACGTCTTCTACTACTGCACCTATGAGGGTGAGCCGTGGGACGGGAAGGTGGGGGGGGGAACCTGCCAGGTGGCCCCCCATGACCATCCCCATCGCCAGGGGCCGTGGACCTGGACGCCATCGCTGACGAGACGCAGAGGAAGGCTCTGGAGGGCATCATCAGCAACTTTGGGCAGACGCCCTGCCAGCTGCTCAAGGTAGCTCATACCCTTCCCCTCCCCAAAAAATAGCCCCTTTTGGGGGGCCACCCCCCTTCTCATGGTTTCCCTTGCCCCCCAAGGAGCCCCATCCTGCCCGAATGTCGGCAGAGAGCGCTGCCCGGAGGCTGGCCCGCCTCGACACCCACTCACCCAACGTCTTCGAGAACCTGGACCAGCTCAAGTCCTTCTTTGTGGAGGTGAGGACCACCCTGGGGGGTCCATGGCCAGGACTCGGTGGGGGGGGTGGTGGCCAGGAAGGTGCCCACCGGTTGCTGTCTCCCCACAGGGCATCAGCGATGGGGTGGCCCTGGTGCAAGCCGTGGTCCCCAAGAACCAGGCACACTCCTTCATCACTCAGGGATCACCCGACATCCTGGTGAGTGTGGGGATACTGAGGCACGGGTGCGTGCTGCTGACCATGGGGGACCGGGGCCGGACCCCAGGAGGGCTCCAGTGGTAGGAACTGCGTCACCTCCATCTCCATCTCTGCCCAGGTCACCGTGAGTGCTAACGGCTTGTTGGGGACCCACAACTGGCTACCCTATGACAAGAACATCTCCAACTACTTCAGCTTCACCAAAGACCCCACTGTCTCCAATGCAAAGTGAGTCACCGCATGGTCCCTGGGGATGGTCCCCAAAGGTGCCACCAGCCCACCCATGGCTCTGCCACCATCCCGTGTCCCTCCCCACCAGGACCCAGCGCTTCCTGCAGGGCCCCTTCGCCCCCGGCGCGGACCTGTGCTCCCACACGCTGGCCGTGTCCCCCGACGGCAAGCTGCTCTTCAGCGGGGGACATTGGGACAACAGCCTCCGTGTCACCTCGCTGGCCAAAGGGAAGGTCATTGGGCACATCACCCGGCACATAGGTACGTCCTGCTCCGACGATGGAGGTCCAATGATGCCCTGATGGGTTTGTAGGGGGGAGGCAGGGGACGTGGGAGCGGGCAGAGGACATCTCCCAGTGTCCCCCATCTTCTGGGGACAGTCCAGGCTCCATCGCAGAGCCAGGCTGGGGTTAGTGTTAGCAGCATCTCCACGCCCCAAAACACGTCTTGGTGCCATCCCACGGGGTTGGGGTACCAAGCGCAGTGGGATGGGACCAGCAGCTCATGGTGTCCCTCTGGGTGTCACAGATGTTGTCACCTGCCTGGCGCTTGACCTCTGCGGCATCTACCTCATTTCTGGGTCCCGGGACACCACCTGCATGGTGTGGCAGGTCCTACAGCAGGTAGGGGGTTGACCCTTACCCCCACGCTCCGGATGGGGTGGCTTGCAGTGGGCACTGCCACCAGGTCACTGAGGTCCCCATGTCCCCAATGCCAGGGTGGGTTTTCCAGCGGCTTGGCTCCCAAACCCGTCCAGGTCCTGTACGGCCACGACGCCGAGGTGACATGCGTGGCCATCAGCACCGAGCTGGACATGGCAGTGTCAGGCTCCAAGGTGAGCTGGGCTGGTGGGGTGGGCAGCGGGGTGGGCAGTGCCACCATCATCACGCCGTGTCCCCTTCCTCCCATAGGATGGCACCATCATCATCCACACCATCCGCCGGGGTCTCTTCATCCGGTCCCTGCGGCCGCCCGGCGAGAGCTCACCACCTGCCATCCTCTCCCACCTGGCCGTGGGGCCAGAGGGGCAGGTGGTCGCCCAGACCGCCGTGGGTCAACGAGCCTGCTTGAAGGTATGGCCGGGTGTCCCTGTGTCCTCCCCATTGTCACCGTCAGCGTGTGTGTTCCCCCCGTCTTTGCTCTGTCTTTCAGGACAGGTTTGCGCTGCACCTCTACTCGGTGAACGGGAAACACCTCTCCTCCGTCCCGCTGGACGAGGAGGTGACGGCCATGTGCCTGACGGAGGAGTTCGTGGTGCTGGGGACCATGCAGTGCGGGCTGGAGATCCGTGACCTCCAGAGGTGAGGGCTACCACCCACCTTGTCGCACCCCAACCACCCCCTTGGGGTGCCTGTGGGGCTCGAGGGGTCCCATCCCACCACTCGTCTTCTCACAGCCTCAGGGTGGCCGTGTCCCCCATGCCCATGCGGGTGCCCATCCACAGCGTGTCTGTCACCAAGGAGAAGAGTCACATCTTGGTGGGCTTGGAGGATGGCAAGCTCATCGTGGTGGGGGCTGGGCAGCCTGCTGAGGTGAGCATGGACCCCTACCCCAGGTGGTGGTGGGGCTGGGAGGGGTCATGCCTCGGTGTCCACTGGGTGCTGCTGGGCTGGGGACCTCTGCCTGTCCTCCTTGCTCTCCAGAGAAGAGGGGGACAGAGGTGGGGTGAGGTGGGATAGGGGAGATATGGGAAGGGGATATGGGAAAAGGAGGGGGTGGAGGTGGGGATGGAGGCGGAGATGGAGGTGGAGTTGGAGAAGGTGATGGAGATGGAGGTGGAGGTGGAGATCAAGGTGCAGATCAAGGTGGAGGTGGAGAAGGGGATGCAGATGGAAGTGGAGAAGGGGATGGAGATGGAGGTGGAGGTGGAGAAGGGGATGGAGGTGGAGGTGGGGGGTGGAGGTGGAGGTGGAGAAGGGGATGGAGATGGAGGTGGATGGCAATGAGGATGGGGTTGGGAAATGGGTGAGGGTGCGGATGGGGAAGGGGATGGTGATGAGGAAGGGGCTGGGGGTGATGGATAGTGGAAGCGGATGGGGGTGGAGAAGGGGATGAGGATGGGGATTTGGAAGGGAAAGGGAGGTGGAGAAGTTGATGAGGGTGGGGTTGGAGAAGTAGATGGACATTTGGGAGGCGATGGGGAGGGAGAAGGGGATGAGGAATAGGGATGGAGCTGGATAAAGGGTTTGGGGATCCAGAAGGGGATGGGGAAGGGGACAGGGACATGGGGTGGGCACTCATCCCTCCTCGCCCAGGTGCGGCCAGGCCAGTTCCACCGGCGGCTGTGGCGCTCCACACGGCGCATCTCCCAGGTCTCGGCCGGCGAGACAGAGTACAACCCCGCCGAGGGCAAGTCCTAGGCTGGCACCCACCACCCACCCACCCACCCAGGGTGCCCCACTCCCCCCCTCGGCACAGAGAGAGGGGGGGACCCCCGCGCCCCGCAAAGCCGGTGGGGTCGGAGAGCCCCGTGCTGCCTGCAGGCTGCCTGCTCAGCCCATCGCCCATGGCCTTATCCAGCCCACCGTGGGGTGGGGGGCGCAGAATCGTGTGTGTGTGTCCCCAAGTCACAGGGGGACATGTCCCCCCTTCCCGTGGAGGGATGGGGGAGAGGAGGAGGCGGGGACCTCTCGCTGGGAAGGGGGGTGCCACGTCCCCCCTCCGCCGTGCCCGCTGGCCAGGAGCCGGCCGGTGTGTGTTCCCTTCCCCCGCTATTTTCTATCAATTTTTAGATCTTTTACAGAAAAAAAAAATAATAATAATATATCTATGGGAAATAGATGAGTAAAGGCCTGTGTCACGAGTGCGGGGGGTCTCAGCAGCCATCCAACCATGTGTCACAAGTCGGGGGGGGGGGGGGGTCGCAGCAGCCGTGCATCCACGTTTCATGAGTGTGGGGGGTCTCAGCAGCCATGCACCCACATGTCACGAGCCTGGGGGGGTCTCTGCAGCCATGCAACCACGTGTCACGAGCCGGGGGGGGGGGGGGGTCTCAGCAGCTCTGTAGCCATGTGTCACAAGACTGGGGGGGCCTCAAGAGCCATGCAGCCTCATGTCATCACCATGGGAGGTCTCAGCAGCCGTGCACCCACATGTCACGAGTGTGGGGGGGGCCTCAGTAGCCCTGTACCCATATGTCCTGAGCACGGGGGGTCTCAGCAGCCATCCAACCGTATATCACGAGTGTTGGGAGGTCTCAGCAGCCGTGTATCCATGTGTCACGAGCGTGGGGGATCTCAGCTGCTGTGCACCCCCATGCCACCAGCACAGGGCTCTCAGCAGCCGTGTGCGCACGTGTCATGAGCACGTGCGGCCTCAGCCACCCTGTGCCCACGTGTCATGAACGTGCCAGGTCTCAGCAGCCATGCACCCACATGTCATGAGCACGGGGGGGGTCTCAGCAGCCCCGTGCACATGTAGCATGAGCACGCAAGGTCTCAGCCGTCCTTCCTCATCCCTCCATGGGCACAGAGCTCCGTAGCCAGCCGCTGTCCCCAGGGAGCTGGCAGGCTGTCCCTGTGCTGTCTCGGGGAGGCTGAGTGTCCCCGGCCGCAGTGCCTGTGTCCTCCCCTGCCCCTGCCACCCCCGGGGGGGCCCCACGGCCGGCAGCGACCTCTGTTCCCGGCCAAGGCTGGCTGCGGGTGCCCACGGCGTCACGTGCAGCGGGCACCAGCGGGGCCACCAGAGCCACCGGAGCTCAGCCGGCAGCAGCCGCAGCACCAGACGGACGGATGGATGGACGGATGGACAGGTGGGCAGGGGGAGGAATGGGTGCTCAGGGTGCCACCAGGACCTTTACCCCGGACAGCCTTGCAGTCGGTGCCCCAGGTGTCCCCATCCCACCTGGACAGATGTCCCTGTTCCTGCATTCTGGGCCCATGTGGCCCAGTCCCAGGTGGTCATTTCTACTGTCCCAGTCTCAGGCATCCCTGTCCCAAGGGTCCCTGTCCCAGCTGTCCCTGTTCCCAGTGTCCCAAGCCCAGGTGACCCAGGTGTTCCAGTCCCGGATTTCCCAGTCCCATATGTCCCTGTTCCCGGTGTCCCTGACCCATATGTTCCAATCCCAGGTGACCCAGGTTTCCCAGTCCCATATGTCTCAGTCCCAAGTGTCCCAGTCCCAGTTTCCCAGTCCCACTTGTCCCTGTTCCCAGTGTCCCAAGCTCAGGTGACCCAGTCGCAGGTTTCCCATTCCCATAGGTCCCAGTCCCAAATGTCCCTGTTCCCAGTGTCCCTGACCCATATATTCCAGTCCCAGGTGCCCCAGTCCCAGGTGCCCCAGTCCCAGGTGTCTCAGTCCCACTTGTCCCTGTTCCCAGTGTCCCAAGCTCAGGTGACCCAGTCCCAGGTTTCCCATTCCCATAGGTCCCAGTCCCACTTGTCCCTGTTCCCAGTATCCCTGTCCCAGGTGTCCCAGTCCTAAGTGTCCCTGTCCCAGGTGTCTCAGTTCCAGTTTCCCAGTCCCACTTGTCCCTGTTCCCAGTGTCCCTGGCCGCAGTGACCCAGGTGTCCCACTCCCTGGTTTCCCAGTCCCATATGTCCCAGTCCCAGGTGTCCCAGTGACCAGCTGAGACCAAGGGAACCCCTGGGTCTGTGCCCAGCGGAGGAGGGGAGACACTCCCGGGCTGCCCCACACCACCCCCACCCAAACCACCCCTCGGTGCCGGGTCCCGTGGGAGGGGCTCAACCCACTGGCCCCCAGCCCCCAATCCCCACCCAGGGGGCAGGGACCCACAGCAGCCACCTCTGTGCCCACAGGGGTGGGGTGGGTGCAGGTGTGGGTGCAGGGGAAGTTTTTTTTGGGGGATGCATGGTGGATACAGGTTTGGGGGGGCATTGGGTGCAGGGCTGGGTGCAGGGCAGGTTTCCCCCTGCCTCCCCATAGCACCAGTATGTGGCTGGGAGCCCCCCTGGAGCAGCTGCCCACCCCGGCGCTGACCCTGGACCAGGCAACGATGCGGCGCAACGCCGAGCGCATGCGGGAGCGCTGCCAGGCCCTCGGCCTCCGCCTGCGCCCCCACGTCAAAACCCACAAGACGCTGTGAGTGTGGTCCCCCAGCGTGCTCCCCGACACCCACCCAGTGTCCCCCCTACATCCCCCCTGCTATCCCCCCACATACCCCCACCATCCCCCTATCTTCCCCCCCCAAAAATCCACCTCCAGCATCCCCCCAACATCCCTTCCAGCAATCCCCCACCTTCCCCATGCAGCAACCCCACCATCATCCCTCCAGCATCCTCCCAGCATCCCTCACCTTCCCCCCCAGTATCCCCGCAGCACCCTCCCCCCCAGAATCCCCCCAACATCCCCCCACCTTCCTCCCCAGCACCTCTACTTGCCCCCAGTATCCCCCCAGTGCCCTCCCCAGCACCCCCATCCTCTCTCCCAGCATCCCCCAGCATCTCCCCAGCGTCTCCCCATCCTCTCCCCCAAAAATCCACCCCAACATCCCTCCTAGCAATATCCCAACTTCCCCACCCAGCATCCTCCCAGTATCCCCCCCAGCATCCCCCCTTCTCCCCCTCAGCAACCCCCAGTATCCCCCCAGCATCCTCCCTAGCACCTTCCCATCCTTCCCTCTAGCATCCTCCCCAGCATCCCCCCACCTTCCTTCCTAGCACCCCCCACTTGCCCCCCAGTATCCCCCCAGCACCCTCCCCAGCACCCCCCATCCTTCCTCCCAGCATCCCTCCACCTTCCTCCCCAGCATCCCCCTAGCATTTCCCCAGCATCTCCCCATCCTCTCCCTCCAAAAATCTGCCCCAAGCATCCCCCCAACTTCCCCACCCAGCACCCCCTCATCTTCCCCCCCAGCATCTCCCCACCTTCCTCCCCATCATCCCCCCCAATCTCCCCCCAGCAACCCCTCAGTATCCTCCCAGCACCCCTCCACCTTCCCCTCCTGCATCTCCCCCAACATCCCTACCTTCCCCCCAACTCTACCCCCAGCATCTCCCCACTATCCCCCCACCTTCCCCCCCCATCACCCCCTCACCCCCACCACTCCCCCAGAGAAGGTGCAGAGCTGGCGACGGGCGGCACCCGCCGGGGCATCGTGGTCTCCACCTTGGCCGAAGCTCGGTTCTTCGCGGCGGGGGGCTTCGATGACATCCTCTACGCCTACCCGCTGCCGGGGGGGCGGCTGGAGGAGTGCGTCGCGCTGGCCCAGCACCTCCAAGCCTTCCAGCTCCTCCTCGACACCCCCCAGGCCTTGGCCCTCCTGCGCCAGCGCCCGCTGCCTGCCGGCAAGCGCTGGCTCGTTTGGCTCAAGCTCGACTGCGGGAATGGCAGGGGTAGGTGACACACACCCCCCATACTCCGAGAGCAGCCCCTCCGCGCCCCAAAAATCCCACCAGTGCTTGGGGGGATGCAGAGATGGGGCATCATGCCCCTTCTCCAAGGGTGTTTTCATCCACCCACCCCTAAGATCTTTACTGGGGTGGGATGCTCCATGTCATCCCCCCAGCCCCAGCAGCTCAACCAGGATGGGGTATTTAACCCCCCCCAAAAAAAAAATCATTATTTGAGGATGCTCCACTGGGAAGGATGCTCCATGCCCCACCAACCCCCAGAACTACCAGCTCAACCAGGATGGGGCGTTTAAGACCCCCCCAAAGTCATTATTCAAGGATGCTCCATGGGGCAGTAGTGCCCTGTAAGCCCCCAAGATGGGGTATGTAAGCCCCCCCCAGCCTCTACCAGATCAACCAGGATGAGACAGTTAAGACCCCCACCCCAAAAAAAACCATTATTCAAGGATGTTCCATGGGGCAGAGGAGCCCCATAAGCCCTCAGCCCCCAGGATGGCATATTTAAGCCCCCCCTCCCCTGCAAACCCCATCTTCACCCACGTACCACGGGGATGCTCTGTGGCGGGGGGTGGGGGGCGATGCCCCATGTCCCCCCCAGCTCCTCCAGCTCAACCAGGATGGGGCATTTAAGACATACGTCGCCCCCCCAAAAACAGCCATTGTTCAGGGATGTGCCATGGGGCAGAGGTGGCCCGAAGCCCCCGCGACGGGACATTTCAGCCCCCCTACCCCCCCCCAAAACCCCACCTTCACCCACCCACCCCCAGGATGGCCCATGTGCCCCCCCATACCCCCCATCTCACCCAATATGGGGCAATAAAGCCCCCCCCACACGCCACTCTTGCACCCTCCTCCCGGCTGGCAGCCGGCGTGCGGCCCACGGACCCCAGCGCCATGTCCCTGGCTCGGGCCATCGCCGAGGAGGCGCCGGAGGAGGTGACGCTGGTGGGGGTCTACGCTCACTGCGGGGACACCTACGGCTGCCGCGATGTCCCCGCCATCCAAGCCATCGCCCGGGCCACCACCGCCGCCGTGCTCGACTTTGTCACCGCGTGAGTGTCCCAAACCCAGGGATGGGCAGAGTTAAGGCAATTTTTTTTTTTTTTTTTTTGGGGGGGGGACGGAATCCATGCTGGCCACCATGGCGTGTGTCCCCCCCATAAAACCCCAGCAGCTGGCTGTAAATGCAAATGACCCCCATAAAAGGGGGTCCTACAAAGCCCCCCCAGGGAGCCGGAGGAGGATGCTGGCAGCTCCGGTCACCTTTGATGTAGCTTTGGTGGCGGGTTGTGACCTGTGTCATTGTCCCCGTCCCCCCCCACACCTCCTCTTGTCACCCTTTTGTCCCAGCAGGGTTTTGCATCCTGGAGGGAATTGCTGCCGGATGGTTCCCGCTGGGATGGCAGGGGTGGGGGGGGTGTCAGCGGGATCCCCCGCGACCCCCATCCCCTGTGCATGGGGACATCCTCCCCTGGGGACCCGTCCTGGGGGGTCACCGGTCCCACCGCAGCTGGTTGTGGCACCGTTTTGCAGTGGGGAAACTGAGGCACACGGGGAAACCTGCTGCCCCCCCAGCTCCCCCCCCAAAATTTGGGGGGCTGCTCCGCTCTCCCCTCGCACCCCAATGTACCCCAGGGTCCCAGGGGGGGCCAGGGAGAGAGGGGTAGGGGTGTGACCGTCCCCCAGCTGCCACCCCGGCGCTGTGGGGACATGGCACCCCCTTGCCACGTGGCCCTTGAATGTATGGGGGGGGAGCGACACATCTAGACTGCTCAGGCACATCTGGGAGGATCTTGAGCACATCTGGAGGTGCCCTGGAACATCTCGGGGGGTCCCCAGCACAGCTAGAGGTGCTCTGGCACAGCTGGGGGCTCCCGGACACATCTGAGGCTGGTCCCAAGCACATCTGGCGGGTGCTTTGGCACATCTGGGAAGGGTTGCAGGCATATTTGGGGGTGCTCTGACATACTTAGGTGGGCGCTCGAGCACATCTAAGGGCTCCTGCGCACATCTGTGGGTGCTCTGACACATCAGAGAGGGGCCCTGGAACATGTGGGGATGTTTTGACACACCTGGAGAGATCTCAGCTCATATGGGTGGATCTCGGACACATCTGGGGGAGCCCTGGCACATCTGGGGGGCTCTGGCATACTGGGGGGATCCCAGGCCCATCTGGGGGGGATCTCTGGCACATCTGGGGATGTCCTGGTACATCTGGGGAGGGGTCCCAGGTACAGCTGGGGGGGGGCAGGCACATCTGAAGGGTTCCCATACACATCTGGATGGATCTCCAGCACAACTGGGTCCTCCTGGGCACATCTGGTGGCACCCTGGCACATCTTAGGGGTCTCCAGAATATCTGGAGGGGGTCTCTTGTGCATCAGAGGACTCCCGTAAATATCTGTGGGCTCCCAGAACCATCTGGAACAGTCTCCAACACATCTGGGGTGCTGCAGCACATCTGTGGGCTCCCAGACGTATCTGGGGGTGCTTTAAAACATCTGGGGGATCTCCAGCTCATATGGGTGCCTCTCAGGCACATTTGGGGATGCCTGGGCACATCTGGGGGGTGGTCCCAGGCACATCTGGAGGAGTGCTCTGGCATATCTGGGGGTGCAACCTGCCTTGAGTGTTGGGGGGGGGCTCTATTGCATATGGGGCTCTCTGGCACATCTGGCTAGCTCCTTGGCACATCTTGGGGGCCTCCTGGCACACCGTGGCAAGGGGATGCTCTGCCACATCTGGCTGGCTCCCTTGAACATTTGGGGGGGGGGGCTCCCTGGGGCATTACTAGCTCCAGTCCCCCCCTCCTGGGGTGCCCGGGGGTGAGGGACCCAACTCTGGTCCCACTCCCATGGCAGCCGGGGGGTGATGGACCCACATCTGGTCCTGCTCCTGTGGCACCCAGGGGTGACGGACCCAGCTCCGGTCCTGCTCCTGTGGCACCCAGGGGTGATGGTCCCACCCCTGCTCCCACTCCCACGGTGCCTGGGGGTGCTGTTCCCCCCGCCCCGGCCGCTCAGAGGGTCCCGTGTGCCGGCAGGCTGCGGCAGGCGGGTGTGCCATGTCCCCAGGCCAGCGTTGGCTCCACGCCGTCCTGCAGCCACCCGGTGCCAGAGATGGCCCAGCTCACCGAGCTCCACCCGGGCAACTACCTCTTCTATGGTGAGTGGGTCGGGGACCCCCCACCCAACCCTGGTGTGACCCTCAGGGTGGGATGCACCCCAACCTGGGCTGGGTACCCTCTTCTCCCAGACCTTCAGCAGACCCTGCTGGGTTCCTGTCACCCGGAGGAGGTGGCCATCCGTGTCCTCACCAGGGTCATCGGTCACTACCCCCACCGTAACCAGCTGCTGGTGGACTGCGGGTGGGCCGCCCTCAGCCTGCATGGCTGGGACAAGGCACCCATGGGCTGCGCCGCCATCGAGGGGCACCCTCAGCTCAGGTGAGCGCCGTGGGTGCCGTGGTGGGGGACGACACACACACACACGGGTGGGGACGTGATGGCGTGTCCCTGCAGGCTGGTGGGGCTGACGCAGGAGCACGGGCAGGTGGAAGCCGTCGATGGACAGTTGGATTTTGAGCGCTTCCCATTGGGCAGCATCCTGGCTCTCATCCCCTTCCATGTGAGTATCCACCCCGCCACGCCCCGCCACGCCCAGCCACGCCCGGCTCAGCATCCCTACCCACCGCAGGCCTGCGCCACCGCTGCCATGCACCCCGTCTACTATGTCCACGCCGAGGGGAAGGTGGTGGAGCTCTGGCGCCCTGTCCGCGGCTGGTAGGGAGGAGAGCAGGGAGCTGCCGGGGTGCTGCGCCCACGCCGGGGTGCTGCAGCTATGCCAAGACCCTGCACCCACGCCGAGGCTGTGCACCCACACCAAGACTCTGCACCCTTGCCGGGGTGCTGCACCCGCACCAAGGCCATGTTCCCACATCAAGATGCTGTACCTGTGCTGGGGTGCTGCACCCACGCCAAGGTCTTGCATCCATGCCAAGACCCTGCACCCACACCAGGGTACTTGCACCCATGCTAGCATTCTGCAACCACACCAGGGTGCTGCACCCACACCGAGGGGTTGCACCCATTCTGGGGTTCTGCACCCATGCCAAGGCCATGCACTCATGCCAGGGTGATGCACCCGCACCAAGATCCTGCACCCATACTGGGACCGTGTACCCATGCCAAGACTCAGCACCCACACCAAGACTCCGCACCCTTGCCGAGCCTGTGCACCCACACCAAGACCCTTGCACCTGCACCACGGTGCTGCATCTGCACCAGCGTGTTGCACCCATGCTGCGACACTGTACCCGTGCCAAGACCCTGCACCCACACTGAGGCCTTGCATCCATGCCAGGGTGCTGCACCCACGCCGAAACCCTGCACGCATGCCACGGTCCTGCACCCATGCTGGAGCCCCGCACCCACGCCGAGACCCCGCACCCACGCGGGGGTGCTGCACCCACGCCAAGACCCCGCACCCACGCCGGGGTGCTGCACCCACGCCGAGACCCCGCACCCACGCGGGGGTGCTGCACCCACGCCGAGACCCCGCACCCACGCCGGGGTGCTGCACCCACGCCGAGACCCCGCACCCACGCGGGGGTGCTGCGCCCCCTCCCCAGACCGGGGCCAATAAAGCTGCTTTCCCTGTTTCCAGGCGCTTTAGCCCCCGGGGCAGGGAGGGGCCGGGCCGTGGGGAGGGGGCGGGGGGGGACACACCGTCCCCCCGGTAACCCCGGTCCCAGCGTGACCAGGCGACAGCGGCGGGCTCCGGCCCAGTTTGGACCAGTCCGGTCCCAGCGGGGCCGGTGGCCGCCGGGCCGACCCGGGGCAGGACCCGAACCCGGGGCCGGACCGAAGCGGACGCCCTCCCGCCAAACCCAGCCCCGAAGGGGCGGAGCCCCGCGCGGAGCCCCGCCCCTCCTCGCCGCCCGCAGCCAATAGCGAAGCGTTCCGCCCTAGCCGGCCCGGGGCCGCGCCGAGCCCGGCCGAGCGGAGCCGAGCGGAGCCGAACCGGGACGGAGCGGAGCCGAGCGGGGCCGGGGCGGCTCGGAGGAGTTCGGAGGCGTTCGGAGGCGTTCGGAGGAGTTCGGAGCGGCTCGGAGCGGAGGGAGCGGGTCCCGGGCCGGGCCCGGCTCTCGGCGATGCGGCGGGGCCGGGCGGTGCTGCGGCTCCTCCCGCTGCCGCCGCCGCCGGTGCCGCCGGTGCCGCCGGTGCCGCCGGTGCCGCTGGTGCTGCTGGTGCTGCTGGTGCTGCTGGTGCTCTGCCCGGTGCGGGCGGGGCGGGGCCGGGGGGGCGGGGGGGAGCGGGGGGGGCTCCCGCCGCCGCCCCGGGCTGCTCCGTCCCGCTTCACGTCTTTGTGTTGCGTTGCTTTTTGGTTGGTTTTGGTTGATTTGATTTTATTTCCTTTCCTTTTTTTTTTTTTTACTTAATTTTATTTTTTTTACTTTATTTCATACTTCTCCCTTTATCTCCCTTTATTTTGCTTTATTTTCCTTTAGTATTTCACATTGTTTCACTTTATTTTACTTTATTTCACTTTATTATTTCACTTTGTTTCACTTTATTTCACTTTATTTCACCTTGTTTCACCTTATTTCCCTTTATTTCACTTTATTTCCCTTTAGTATTTCACCTTATTTCATTTTATTTCACTCTATTATTTCCCTTCATTTCATTTCATTTCAGTTTATTCCGTTTTCCTTCTTTTCTGTTACTTTCACGTCAATGTATTTTATTTCCCACCTATTTCTGTTTTCCCTTTGATTTATTTACTTCTAGTTTCATTCTTTGTGTTCTCATTTTTCCGATTTTATTTATTTTAGTTTATTATTTCTTTATCATCTTTTTTAGTTCATTATTCTCTCATCCCACCCCACTCCATTTCATTCCCCCCCAGGGTGGGACCAGGGGGTGCTCGGGGACCCCACAGCAGGGGGTTGGGGGGGGGGGTCATGGTCACCCCACCCCACCCCCCTCGGGGAGCAGCACTGAGGGGAAACTGAGGCAGGACCCCCCCCCCCCGTGTCCGCAGGTGCCGGGGTGGGGCGGGGGGTGCGGGAGGACGACCACGGGGGAGGGGTGCTGCACCCCCTGTCCCCCCGGTTTCGGCGGCACCGAGCTCTGTGGCCCCACCGACACCCGCTGCCAGCCCTGCAACCCTGGTGAGTGACCCCCCACCAACCCCCCCCCCCCCCAGCACCCCCTCCCCCAGCACCCTTCACCCCCCCCCACAGGCAGGGGGTGTTTCCCCCCCCATGGCGGGGAGTCTGGGGTGCTGTGTATCATGGGGGGGGCAGAGGAAATTGGGGTGAATTGGGGGGGCAGCATTGCAGCACCCAACATATTTGGGGTCCCCTCCACCCCACAAGCCACCCATGGGTGCCAGTTCCCCCGCAAGGGGAAACTGAGGCGGGATGGCGGGGGTGGACTGGGGCTCCCCTAACCTTTGCGGGGGCCACCCCCCATCCCCATAGATGAGGACGTGGAGTGCACGGACGGGGGGACCCCCGGGGAGCAGGTGACGGGGGACCCCTCGCCCACCACCCCCGAATTCGTGCCGCCACCGCCCGAGGCCACCGGCAAGGACATCATCCCCGTCTACTGCTCCCTCCTGGCCGCCGTGGTGGTGGGGCTCCTCGCCTACGTGGCCTTCAAGTGGTAGGTTTTTTTGGGGGGAGGGGGACACACACAAGTTCGGGACACGGCGAGGGGGTGCAGGACCCCAGCACCCAGGGTGACCCCCCGCCCCGTTTCTCCGCGGGCAGCTGGCACACGTGCAGGCAGAAGCAGCAGCTGGCCAAGGCGCGGGCAGGGGACTTGGGGACGTCACCCGACGGGGAGAAGCTGCACAGCGACAGCGGGGTCTTCCTCGACACCCACAGCCTACAGGAGCCCCACCAGCCCGGCAAGGGTGAGCACCCACCGCCCAGCAACAGGGTTTTGGGGGGGGGTGGGGGTGAGGGGGGGCACCCATCCCAGGTTGGGGTCCTGGGCGGGTATTTTGTCCCCCGATGTCATCAGGATGGGGTTGGGGAGCACCCATGTTCGTAGGTGGGTGGGGGTCAGCAAGCATCTGTCCCCTGGGAGCAGCCGGACTTTGGGGAGCATCTGGATGGGGTTGGGGTGCCCCCGTGGTCTGGGGAGCACCCATATGGGGTTGGGGGTGCACCTGCATCCCAGGAAGCATCCAGATGGGTTGGGGAGCACCCAGATGGGGGCCAGGGAGCACCCAAACGGGATTGGGGAGCACCCGTGCCCCAGACAGCACCCAGATGGGGTTGGGTGGCACCCAAATGGGGGGGGTCAGGAGGCACCCGAACTGGGTAGGGGAGCACCCTTGCCTAGGTGGCACCCAAAGAGGGCTCAGGGAGTACATGGATGGGCTTGGGGAGCACCCAAATGGGGGTCAGGAAGCATAGGGATGTGGTTGGGGAGCACCCATGCCTGAGGGAGCACCCAAATGGGGTCGGGGAGCACCTGGATGGGGAGCACCCGTGCCCCAGAGAGCACCCAGATGGAGCTGGGGAGCACCCAAAGGGGGTTGGGGGCACTCATGCCCGGGGAGCACCCAAACAGGGGTCAGGGAGCACATGGATGGGGTTGGGGGGCACCCATGCCCCAGATAGCACCCAAATGGGGTCAAGGAGCACCCAAATGGCGTTGGGGAGCACCCGTACCCCGGTAAGGCTCGGGAGCCAGCGACACCCCTGGCACAGAAATACCGCCGGGCGCCGGGCAGTGATTTCGGGTGCCGACTCTGACCCCCAACCCTCCCCACCCGCAGCCCCCCGCCCGGAGGGGCACCCGTTCAGCGCGGTGCCGCCGCAGCGGCAGGAGGAGCTGGAGCGGCTGCTGGAGAGCGGGGGTCCCGGGGGGGACTGGCGCAGCCTGGCCACCCGCCTCGGCTTCAGCCCCGACGCCATCGGCACCTTCGGCCGGGGCCGGGCACCCGCCCGCACCCTGCTCAGCGCCTGGGCCGGCGCCGAGGGGGCCACGCTGGAGACCCTCTGCCAGGCGCTGGCCGCCATCGGCCGGCAGGATGTGGCCCGATGCTTGGTGGGACTGGGGGACGCCACCTCCGCGGTGTGACCGGGGCTCCCCGAGGCCCGCCGGGACGTGCCGCGGACACCGGGTGGGCTCGGCGGGTGCTCCTCGCTTTCTCCTGCCAAAAATCCTGTTTTTTTTAAAAGTGTACTTTTTTTAATACTTTTTTAGTGGGGGGGGGGGAATGTAATTTGGTGGTCCCAGTGTGGGGGCGGTGACAGAGGGTGGGAGACGCAGGGACGCCGCTGGTCCCTGGCTGGGCGCATTAAACATGTCACTTGTGTGTCACCGGGATGTGTGTCCTCAGGCGTCCGTGTGTCCACTCAAGCGCAGGTCACCGGGACACGTGTCCCCACAAACGTGTGTCACTGGGGGATGTGTGTCCGCCCCCCCCCCCCCCCAAAGGCACTTGTCACCAGGATGTGTGGCAAGTGTCCAGGTGGCCCCCAGGATGTGTGTCCTCCCCAAGTGCATGTCACCAGGATGTGTCCGTGTGTCCTCAGGCATCCATGTGTCCCCCCCCCAAGCGTGTGTCCCCAGGATGCGTGTCCTTGGGTGTCCATGTGTCGTCGTTCCCCCCCCGCAAGCACGTGTCACCAGGATGTGTGTCCTCGGGCGTCCATTTGTCTTCAGGCATCCATATGTGTCCTCAAGCATGTGTCACCAGGTGTCCGTGTGTCCCCAGGATGTGTCCTCGGGTGTCCGTGTGTCCTCAGGCATCCATGTGTCCCCCCAAGCGTGTGTCACCAGGATGTGTCCCCTCAGGCGTCCGTGTGTCCCCCCAAGCATGTGTCACCAGGTGTCCGTGTTTCCCCCCCGAGCACGTGTCACCAGGATGTGGCCTTGGGTGTCCATGTGTCCCCCCCAGGCATGTGTCACCAGGTGTCCGTGTGTCCCCAGGATGTGTCCTCGGGTGTCCGTGTGTCCTCAGGCATCCATGTGTCCCCCCAAGCGTGTGTCACCAGGATGTGTCCCCTCAGGCGTCCGTGTGTCCCCCCAAGCATGTGTCACCAGGTGTCCGTGTTTCCCCCCCGAGCACGTGTCACCAGGATGTGGCCTTGGGTGTCCATGTGTCCCCCCCAGGCATGTGTCACCAGCTGTCCGTGTGCCCCCAGGATGTGTGTCCTCGGGCGTCCGTGTGTCCCACACCCGTCCCCATAAGGACAGCAGGGGGGGACGGGATGACGACACCCCCAAAGAGCCCAAGGCAGGCGGCACCGGGGGACGCCGCGTGACAGAAAAGAGCCATTTTTAACACCAAAATGCACACAGGCACCCCCCGCCCTGCCACAGGGGTTGGGGCCTCACGGGGACGCTGAGGGTGACGGGGGGGGGTCCCTGAGCGAGAGCGAACGGAGCCAGGCCACCGTGTCCCCACCGGTGCCATCGCCAGGTCCCCCCAGCCGCCCCCCTCCAGCCGTGCCAAACCTCTTTCGGGGCCGGGTTCGGTGTCAATTTTTTGTCATTTTTCTTTTATTTTTTTTTTTTTTAATTTTTTTTACATAAAAAGTTCCGTAAAAATTGAATAAAGTAAAATGATTTAAGCAGTAAAATCAATCTTATCAACATAGCACGAGGCCTGCCAGAAATCCGGGGGCAGCCCCGCTCTGCAATATTTACAGGAAAACAGATTAAACCTCGCAGAACCAAAAATAAAACCAAGGAAACAACAAAAAAAAAAAAAACAAAACAAAACAAAACAAAAAAAAACAAAACCCAAAACCCCCGAAACTATCCTTACAAAGTGTTCCCGTGGTATCGGCACATCTTGGGCTAAAAGCAAAAAAAAAAAAAAACCCAAAAATTATCAATATATTCACATATACGTTAAAATATAATACAGAGCTCGGTGACGCACGGGTGTGTGCGTCCAACAGCACCGCCGGGGTGGGGGAACAGGCAAAGCCCAGCTTAGCAAAGCCCGGCTTTTCCTCCGCGTCGCCCTGGCAGCACAAACCGCCTTACGTCGTAGGGAACGAAGTTTATTTTCTTTTTTTTTTTTTTTTCTTAAAAAAAATAAGAATAAATTCACAGGTTGGTGGTTTAAAACCGCGAATCCTGGCAGAATCGGGTATTCCGAGGTTTGGCTGCGTCCGGCATCGATGGGGTGGTGGAGGTGGAGGTGGTGGTTACTCCAGTTCCGTGTCCTCTTTGGGTTTGTAGATGGCCCCAAATTTCTGCATATATTTCTTGATGTATTCCTTCGTCTTGTGTTTCACGTTCTCGTTGCACTCCAGATCCTCCGGGTTCTTGCAGTATTTCAGCTCCTTGTTCATGACACCGTGAGTCAGCTGCGGGGGAGAGACAGGGCCGGCATAGCCGCCGTTATTCCCAATAATCCATGTCTTGGGGATTCCCCAAGCTATTTTGCTATTAATCCTCAAATATTGGCATTATTCCCCAAACAGTCCCCAAATATTTCCCATTATTCCCCAAATATTAGCATTATTCCCCAAATATTTTCTATTATTCCCTAAATATTGGCCATTATTCCCCAAACAGTCCCAAATGTTTCCTATTATTTCCCAAACTATTTTGCTATCATTCCCCAAATATTCCCCAAATATTTGCTATTATTCCCCAAATAGTCCCAATATTTCCTGTTATTCCCCAAATAGTCCCCAAATATTGGCCGTTATTCCCTAAATATTCCCCAAATATTTCCTTATATTCCCCAAGTATTTGCTATTATTTCCCAAATAGTCCCCAAATATTGGCATTTTTCCCCAAATATTTGCTATTATTCCCCAAATAGTCCCAATATTTCCTGTTATTCCCCAAATATTGGCATTTTTCCCCAAATATTTGCTATTATTCCCCAAATATTGGCATTATTCCCCAAATACTGGCTATTATTCCCCAAATAGTCCCAATATTTCCTATTATTCCCCAAATATTGGCATTATTCCCCAAATATTCCCCAAATACTAGCTATTATTCCCCAAATATCGGCACTATCCCCCAAATAGTGGCTATTGCTCCCCACAGACCCCCCAGTACCGCCACCTTCCTCCCTCCCCGCCGAGCGGAGCGGGCGAAGGGGCGATGTGACCCGCGGCCCCGCGCCGTCACCTTTCGCGCCAGGTGTTTGAAGTCCTCGGTGGTGGTGATCCGCCCCACCTTGCAGTCGGGTTTGCGGTAGGGGTTCAGGCACTGCACGATGAACTGCGACATCTGCGGGAGAGGAGACCTGGAGCCCTGCCCTCGCTCACCATCCCCATCCCCGGGGTGACGTGTCCCCACGGATCCGGTGACCCCCAGCCCCAACCGTCGGGGGACGCCGACGTCCCCGAGCAGCGGGGATCTCCCGCTCCAGCGTCACATCACCTGCGTGGGACGGTGAACCCCAGGACCCACCCCCCCTCCAGCGTCCCCATGGGTCACGTCACCGGCGTGGGACGGTGACAAACCCCCCGGGGCGCTGGGGACGCTCACTTCTTTCCTGAACACCTCCTTGCTCTTCTTGGCCAGCTCACTCGACGTGTCCGCTTCCGCCGTCTTGGGCTTCTTGGAAGACTGGAAAGGGGGAAATCAAAGGATGTTAGATGCTGCCCGAGGCGAGCAGGGCTCTCCCTGTCCCCGTCCCCACCCTGGGGACAGTGCTCCTGCTGCCCACCCCAGCCCCCCAGCCAGGTGCTTCCCAGCCCATTCCCAGCACGCTTCCCAGCCCCGTCCCAGTGCACATCCCAGCCCAGTGCCGGCACGCTCCCCACCCCAAACCAGGCGCGCTTCCCAGCCTGGACCTGGGGAACACACCGGCCCGGTCCCAGCGTGCTCCCTAACCCAGTCCCAACGCGCTTCCCAGCCCAGTGCCAATGAGATTCCCAGCCCAGTGCCGGTAAGATTCCCATCCAGCGCCAGTGAGATTCCCAGCCCAGTGCCAGTGAGATTCCCATCCAGCGCCAGTGAGATTCCCAGCCCAGTGCCGGCATGCTCCCCAACGCGATCCAGGCACGCTTCCCAGCCCAGTGCCGGCACGCTCCCCACCCTGATCCTGGCACACTTCCTAGCCCAGTCCCAGGGTGCTCCCTGGCCTGATCCCGGCACACTCTCCAGGCCGGTGCTGGTGCATTTCCCAGCATGATCCCACCCTATTCCCCAGCCCAATTCCAGAGTGCTTCCCAGCCTGGTCCCAGCACACTCCCCAGCCCAGTCCCGGCATGCTTCCCACCGTGCTCCGGCCACACTGCTGGGCTGGGAGCACGGGGGCCGCTCCTCGCTCTTCTTTGGGGAAAAAAAGCTGGAAAAAGGGCACGAGCTGGTCCTGGGGGAGTCGGGCTGGTTTTGGGGTGGGGGGGAGCACTTTAGCTGGAGGTGAGGGAGAAGGAAAGCAGCTGATCACCACCACACCACACCACCCCCCCCACCCCCCCAATTTATTTCTTACATGTTAAAGCCTAATTACCGGCACAACGATGATTTGCAGGGATGAATCCGGCATGGCCGGACAGCCAGGCGGCGGGGGGGTGGGAAACACCATCCTAACCTCACTCGGGGGGCTGTTGGAGCAACGCTGGCTTATTCAGCCCCTTAATCAAAGCCAGGAGGTCGGTGGCAGCTATCGGTGACGGCAGAACCATCCCCGCCGGCGAGGCGTGCCGGCACGCCGCCAGCCCTCGTGCCGAAATCGCTGCGAGGGCTGGGACCCCAGCGATGAGCGCTTGCAGCGTTTACAGCACGTTAGCTTTAGTTATAGACAATCGCAGAAGGATAAAGTGAATTTTATAGGAATTTCTGGCTGTTCCCCCGAGTACTAATCCCAGACAGCACAACCACCGGCGGATTTAATTTGCTGCCTGTTATTAACGGTGTCGAAACTGCATCCCGGCGAGCATCCCTTCACCACCAGCTCAACACCCGCCTCCCCACGCACACCCATCCCTGCGGGCTTTGCCTTCGAGCCCCGCAACCTCCTCGGTGTCTTAAGAGAGCGAAAAGCAGCGACTCCCCTCCGGCGCTGGTTTTTGAGAGAGGTTTGGGTACCGCGGGTTATCCCGACTCAGATTTTAAGGATGGAGAGAGCAAAAGGGTTCGTTAAAGGCTTGCAAAGCCGAGGGAGGTTTGCTTTCTCCTTCTGCTCTTTGAAGGTGCCCTGCTATTTCTTTTAATAAAAAAAACCAAACAATTTTTTGAAGTATTTAACACTGAGAAAAGCAGGAGCCATCCCATCCCTTTCAAACCCCAAAGACGCGCCTGGCTGAGGCTGGAGGGCAGAGCTGCAAAATCCCGTAAGCAAACGGACGTGGGTCTTAAATCAACCCTTGACGGGGAAGTTTTATGGCCGAGGGCCGTCCCGAGCGAGCGCTGGTGCGTCTCTGGGCTGGCCACACATCAAAGCTCGCCGCTCCCTGCCCGCGGCTCCATTACTGACATCAAAGGGTGGGTAATGGGGAGCAGACGGCTCCCTGCCGGCTCCCGGCGTGGCGCGGCACCGGCACGGTGGCGTCACCGAGCCCTGCCACCTCCCGTCACCAAGCCCTGCACCATCACCAAGCCCCAGGTTCACCAGCACGCCCAAATTTCTCTTAATTCCCTGAGCCAGCACAAGGAAGGAGTTATTTTCTATGTGGGTCACTTTGGTAACGACGGGATTTTAATTTAGCCCTCAAAGGATGTTATAAATTATCAGTGCTAATTAACTTGCTCTAGTAGAGCCAGAGGATGGGTTTGGAGAAGCTTGCAGGGAAGCGCTGCAAATAAAGACGCGCGTAAATAAATGTGTAAAGAAAGTAAATGCAAAAATAAAGCCTGGCCTGGTTGGATTAAGCCTGGGACTAAACGCTCCTGGGATTTTGAGCTGTGGAAAAGCTCCGTTGCTTCCCATCACAACCGTGGGATCTGGGGGTGATCTGGAAGGGGAAAATAGCACTTTCTGGGGACTGGAGCGGGGAGGAGAAGCCAAAGCCCAGCTGCCCACCAAGCCCGATGGATGGGAAAGCCGTGAGGCGATGCTCGGCTGCTGTCCCTGCCCCGGCGCAGGCGGCGCTGCCCACGTCAGGCAGCCAGCGCGGTCCAGCAGCAGAGGCGAAACCCTGCTCCCCTTGGCCGGAGCACGCGGGATGGGGGGAAGAATCAGTGCCAAAATATTGGGGGGCATGAGGAGGAGAAACAGAAACTATATTTCTAAGCTACTTCTTGCACAAAGGAGTTAATTTCTCCTTTGGCTAAATTTAATCTGTACTTTAACACTAAAACCTCCTTATTGAAGGACTTTAGCCTGCCTTGTCATGACCGTGGTGCTTCCCCAACAGCCCCTCCAAAGCGCTCCCGTAACCCAAAGCCGTGCCAGCCGCCAGGAAAACTGTAACGCAGGAAGAGACCCCCAAAATGGCGGTATTCACATGTAGCCGCCTTGCTGCTTTATGCAAAATCCCCTCCAGAGGAGAGGTGGGGACGGAGAAGTGGGCAAAGACGCTGGTAAGAGAAAACCAGCCTGGGATGGGGTGACGGTGGGAGGGGAGCAAGAAGCCAAATGTGCTGGGAAATTTGCACAACGCTCTTCTCCGGGATAAGGCTGCTGGGATCTGCTCCGCTGACACCGACCTTCCCGTGCTCTTTGGGAGGTACTGATGGGCAGAGACACAAACACAATAACACAGCAATAAATCCAGGCTTTTTCCATCTTAAAAGGATGCAGAAACTTCGGCATCCAGCCCCGTGTCGTCGCCAGCCTCCCCGAGGCCACCCTCTCATGAAACCCCTCTTTTCCAGGGGAAATAGCCGGTTTTAAAATGTGCTTTAAAAAGGGAAATAGCGAGCGTGGCTTCGCGCGCCTCTTGCGCCTTTCCATCAAAATCACCATAGCGGCGTGCGAGCCCCAGGCGAGCTCCCCCGCTGCTGACACCAGCTGCGGTAGCACCGGCCGCGTCGGGGCTTTGCGGGTATCAAGAAGGGAGCAGATGATGCTTGGGAGTGCGTTGAACATGCTCCGGAGGAAATAAAATACCCCGGTTGCCGCCATCGCATGTGTTTCGCCAGGGCGAGTGGTGCCCCGCGGCGGGGGGACACCAGGAATAGCAGCAGCAGCTGTCGGATGGCCGGAGTCGGGATGCCGGTGGGTTTAATCCCTCTTGGAAAAGGTGCGGGGTGGGGAGGAGGGTAAAAAAATCCAAGGAATGTGGTTGCAATTTCAGGGTGGAAGCATCGTTACGGAGGCGGCGGTGAACAAGCTACGACCATGTGGGAATTCAGGATTAATTCCAAGACCAGGAAAAGCCCAACCTTCAGGCGATCCTGGCCAAGAAGAAAAAGATTTAAAGCTCTAAAGTGAGTAAGAAGCACAGCGCCGTGAGGTCAGCCAAAGCTGCGTGGCCGATGTTAATTTAGGAACGAGGCATTGACGGCTTCAGAGAAGTTTTGCACCTGAAAACAGGGATTTTGGGGTTTGAGCAAGCCGCAAAAACTCCGGGCGGAAGCAGCCAGCTCATGTCTGCCCCGAGGTGAAGCCCTTCGAGCATCGCCCCAGTCCTCAGCACCCTTTTTATCCCAAAGGTTTTAAATCTGGCTGCATTTCCAGAAGCATCTTTCCTTGCTGCTCCTTTTGCAGTCACAGGCACTGCCAAGACCCTCAAAAGTCAGGAGGGAAAAGACTCCTGAGCTGCAAAGCAACAGCACAACTATATTTTCTCGCTCAGAAGAGCCCAACCTTCTTCTCAGCACCTCGTTCTCATCACAGGGATGTTCCCCAATATCTCCAGGCTCGTCCACACCATTCAGCATTCGCTCATACAGCTAGAGCAGCAAATCTCCCCCTGGGGATGCAGTTTACGGCTATTCCAGCTTAATAAAACCTCGCCTCAAAGCCTAAAATGAAGGTCTGTTTGATAAATAGGTTCTCGTGTCTCGCTTTGCATGCCAATATCCTTCAACAGCAATTTGAAACCCAACACCGAAGCAAGAGGCAAGCGCAGGTAAACTGGGGTCGACCCGAGGCGAGCACACGGAAAACTCTTCCCATCAAAGAGAAACGCGCTGTAGAAAACAGGCAAATTAGGAACATTTGTTGTTCTTCCAGCCAGAGTCATCCGGAGAGTTCATAAAGCTGCATGAGCTCAGTTTTTGATGCTTTTGCTGAGCACGATAAAGTGAGGTATCAGCCAGAGCAGTGCAGCGCAAGGCCACTGCACGCTACCGAACCCGAAGCTCACCTAATGGATCCAGCAAGCCCCAGCGATCGCCGCACACTCGCATGTTTGTGAATCCTCCCCAGTGCCGTGACTATTTATTTGCTCCTTCGCCCGCCGAGGTTCCCAGAACGGCAGGACACGCCGGGAGGGTACGCGTGATGCCGACCCAGGGACAAAAATCATTTTAAAGGCTTTTCTGGATTCCTCTGCACAAGTAAGGGCTCCGCGGCCAAGCAGCGTGTTCTTAGTATATTTTCTAATTAACTTTTTTACTGGGAGATAAATA
The DNA here is from genome assembly GCA_031468815.1 of Morus bassanus. NCBI lineage: Eukaryota > Metazoa > Chordata > Aves > Suliformes > Sulidae > Morus > Morus bassanus. The sequence continues at coordinate 1,598,831 of CM062567.1, read as the reverse complement.
TTCGTCAATAACGTAGTCTAAATGAACTCGCCAGGAATCACAGCTGAAGTACTTGGAAGCGTTACGGGGATTGGGTTACCCCTTCGGATCCCGGCAGCACATGGGAAAGGCGACGGCAGCAGAGCGGGATGTTCCTGGGCTTTGTAGGATGGACGGTGCCGTCAGTACCTACAGCAAAATCAGTCCTGGGTCTGTGGGTATCACCGGAGCATAAAGAGAATTGCTCCCTGAGAGTTATAACCCGACAAACCTTTCTTTCCACAGCTCTTCTCTCTTTTTTTTAGGGGATCAGAAAGGTATATCAGCTGATTTATCTGCATGGGCTCAGCAACTGCTGCTCACACTCTGCCCTCCCTGCTTTGCGAGGGCTGGCAGAGCTGGAAACCCGCACCGACGGCAGACGTGTCCTCCAAGGAGGCTCAGCCACGTCCCCTCCCACCGAGCACTGGGGCAGATGTGGCCGCAGAGGGACCTAACTGGACATCAAGTTCCATTTGGCGAGCAGCTCCGTCCTCTCAGGTGTTACCTTTGACAGCAGGAGCGACAGAGATGCGGCAGCATTCAGCAGCAAAGCAGAAAGACAGCCGGTGGTGGGGGCAACACAGAGCTCCCAGCTCCTCTCCTTCTGCTGCTGCACCATTAGTTTTTCCTATTTCAGCATCATCCCTCCCTGTGCCCCTTTTTTTGGCCAGTTAGGAGGTCTTTTCCACACATGAGGTTGCACCAACACTTGGCATCCAGGGCAGAACGTCAGCCGCCCCCCAGAAATCCTGCGTTCACCCAAGCCACGGTCGGCACAGCCCAAGAGGTGAGCAAAGGAGCACCGGGGTTCTTTACCAAACCCGCACCCAGAAGGATGAGGAGGTGAAAGCACCAAGAAAATCTCTGCTCGACTATTTGTCACCAGGGCAAAATCTGGCAGCAACAAGGGGAAGCTGCTCTTCAGCGGCTACCAGGCAGCCCAGCATATTTCATCAGGTGTTTCAGAGTGGCAAGAAAAGAACAACTTAACTCCATTAATCCTCTACCACTATTTTAAAGCAAAAAAACCAGTGGTCCTACGGTCAGTATAGCCACTACGCCTTGTCTTGCGTCACTTCTGTCCCTCCGTCATCCCCCAAACTCAGCAACACCCCAAGCATTTGCCGCTCCTGCTCCGCAGGACAGGATTATCCCCACTGTCTGTCACAGAGATGTTAACACCGAATCTCCCTCGCTGACCCCGCGCTTACCTTCATGGGGTTTTCGTCATACGTCGGGGTCCCGAGGTCCATTTCAGCTTCGTGTTCAAGGCTGGTGTCATCCCCCGGGCTGTCCCAGGTAGGAGGGTCCCACTGGGTTTGCCTGGAGGAAGACAGAGAGACAGAAAGACGACCGTCACCCTCTTAAAAGTAACTGGTACCTGATTGTCCCATCAACTGGGACTTCTGGTCTCCATCAGTCATCCAAACTCTTAACGTGGGTGTAACACATGGGCCCTATCTTGCTATTAACGGTGAGTTTGAGTAGGCTTCTAAGTTGGAGAAGGCTAAAGCCAAGCAAGAACTTAAAAAAGGGAATTTGCATGATTTTCTAGCACTGGTGATACTCAAGGAGGGATCAAGGGAAGTTTGTCACAGGCATGAAATAAAGAAGGTTGGTGATTCTGGCATGGAAAGACGGGACACATCACAACGGAGACCTCGGGGAAGGCACTCCTGCAGAGCAAGGGTCAGCCCTTGGCACCTCAAGCCAAGTGTTCAGCCACAGGTATCTCATCGTGGAAAGGCCATAGACCAAAGGTCTTGAGAAAGGCCGCAGGAATGAGCAGGAGCTTGAAAGGATGGATGGGCAGATGACCCGACGCTCATCCATAGGCCAGAAGAGGCTCTCCTTGGCTCACCGCATATGGGAAGCACCATTTTGGCAGAAACATCTCGGCTGAGATGGAAGAAGCCATCAGAGCCTGCTTGGGCTCGTCAGGCCACGAGCGGGGAAGAGCCCCACCACGCTCACACCAGGGAATGATGGAGAGAACTGCTCTGGATTTCCTCACGGTGGGGAAGAGGGAAGGGGACAGCCGTCAGCATCCGAGAGCAGATAGAGGACAGCGCCAGGGAGGAAAACCACAGACCAGGGGAGGAAGATAACCAGGAGAAATGGGGGCCAGCAGGACAGACGGCTGTCTTTGCAGGACTAGGGCAAGTACGGGACTCTCCATCAGGTGAGAGGACTCACTCACAAGCAGACTGGACAAGAGGGATGCAAAGGACAGATCTCCAGCAGCCCACGTTAGGTCCAGAGGTGACACAACATGGCAACTATTTTCCATCTCTAAACTCTGTGTGAAGCCAGGACACGCACTCTTGAGTACAATAGAAAAAAACAAACCTGAAAGCCTGCTTCAAAAGGGGCTGCTGTTTTGAGTTTCTCAAGGTTTCTGTATCAGAAATGTCCCACTTCAAGGCTTTTTACTTTTCAGAAGACACTGGGGGAAACGTGTAAGCCTTGTTTCAACCAGCCCCCACGTGCTCCACCATGCGACTTAATTCTCCAAGTACTGCTGAATATCCCTGACCTCAGACCACTACTGAGTTGATTGCTACATAAGATGAAATACTAAAATAAGAAAGCGTATTGAGAAATAAGATTTCCTTTCCTCTACTGGCCTCGTCCTGTCAGAAGATAGACAGTTAAAAGAAGGATTGAAAGAAACGTTCCAGCATGTGTTCCTCGAGAAAGTACAAGATTAATTATACTCAGTTAGTGGCTTCTCGTGTAGCTGCAGAAGATGCACGGAGGAGGCATTCCTCGCCAAGGGGGAAGGCTCAGTTGGATCTCCTCATCTCACTGCAAGACTTCCAAACCACGGCACAAATCACAAATTCCTGCTCGACCGTTTTCTTTTCCTTCCTGGGTTTGAAGGTCTCCTGCTCTGCTGTCGGTGCAACCCTTGGTGTGTAAGGTAGGAAGGAGTCCAAACAGGAGACTGAAAAGGTCGATCGATGCAGTGAAATGTGTGCAAGTACCAATAACTGACATCAAAACAGACAGCACACATAAGAAAATACTCAGGCTTAACCCTTTTACCTTTATTTTATAAGAAAATAAAGGCTTAACCCTTTAGAGAGGTGGATCCCCATACAGACCTCACATGGAGCTTGAAATTTTAAAAAAATCCTTTTCAGAAGTCTAAAATTCATGACACTCAATTTAGGTAAGTTCACAGGTATTGATCCAAAAACCTGGTACCTTCCAAAACCGATCGCAGAAGTGTGGGGAAAACACTGGGAAACTCTATTTCTTGCTCCAGAATAGACCGGAGGCTTGAAGATGGAAAAAATGAGGGTGAGAAAACAAAGCCTTTGATGCCGCACGCCATGGATCACGGCTGATCCCTGAGCCACCAAAGACCTCCTGTTCATGCAGCACACCCACCGCAACGCTCGCACGCGCATCAAAGCCTCCACGGACCGGGGTTATTTGCCTGGCACCGCTGCCAGAGCCGCAGGGGTGTTTCAGAGCACGAGGGGCAGACAAGGTCTCTCTCTACCTGTTAATTCCGCTGCCATTTCAGCACCACGTGGGGCACCTCATATTCTGGAAGAGAGATGGGAACCAACGACGTTTCAAAAGAACTAAATCCAACTTGACCGAGATGCTGGGAAGAAAGATGTTGCTCTGATGGGATTTTTTGTTTGCAGCCAGATGTCAGAAGCGGAGCTCCTCACCACCACGTTAGCACACCAGGTTACAACTCAATGCACGGCTGGAGTTATCGCTTGCAAGGAAATCGTTTGCCATCATCACACTTCTGCTCGCAGAAAACAGGGCTCTATCCCCAGGCCATATTTATGGGCGTGAAGGAAAGGTTTTGAGCGATCTCAGCATCCCAGCCACCCAGCAGCACCCCGCCGGGTGCCTGAGGAGACACCGAGGGCCAAACATCCATTTCTCTTCCACCCAATTCCTTCGCTGGAGCCACCAAACTCCAGCCCCGAAGCAGCCATCACGCTCACCTCGTTATCACGCTCACCTTGTTACCACGTGGTAGTAGTAGATCTTCCCCTCTGGATCTCGGGCTGTTTTCCAGTTGGGCGGGAGGACGATCGTTTTGGGTTTTGGAGGGGATGGTGGAGGCAGGTCCAGGAGGTTATTGGTCACCACAAGCTCTGGCTGAAAACAGCACAAAAAGGGTGAAGAGAAAGACGTGAGCAGCTGCGAGCGTGATCAGAGCAGCCCTCACAGCTCATTCCCCCACGACAAAGACTTTGTTGAAGGTAAAACTTAAAAACGATATTAGTGTTGGCCCAAGAAGTGACAAGGACAATATCTTTCCCTAGTTCTTCATCAGACGCCCCAAGCACCCACTCAATCACATCCCGAGCTTATCATACAGCCACTTTGCCACTCACGCTCTTAAATCCTCCGCAGTTGATGCCGAAACCATTGTTTCTGATGGAGGAGCTTCAGTGGTCAAAGCAGCTCATGGAGCTCCCATGTACCCACGCATACACAGCCTTCTCGGATGTGCTAGCAGAAAGCTTGAACACAACAGGATCTGGGCTCAAAACCCCCAAAAACATGTCTGATGCTCACATCCAGCCTGGAGAGCAGCAGCCCGAAGGGTGCCAGCATGCTGCTGCATGGGAAACTCCTCTGGCTGGTACCACCACCGCTTTCACAGCATCCAGAAGCCACGGGGAATCACGCAAACCCAAAGCAGATGTAGATAAACGCTCCCCATCCCTTCTGACCCGCCAAGCCTTACCTGCTGGATGGGCTGAGGCTGCCCGGCTGCGACGATCGTAGTTACCGCTGTCGGTGGCTGCACTATGACTCCCTGCGGATGAGCCGTGTAAATCTGCTGGCCCTGGATGTACTGGAGACCTGGCTGGGCATAACTCTGAAACGGAGCACGGGGAATCACAAGTCAGCTTCCTTTACCAAAAAACCTTTTACTGGAGGACACAGTACAGCTTCCCTTACTGGGAATCGAATAGTGGAGGCAAGAAGAGGATAATAGTCCTCAAGGACTAGTGGAAGACAACATCCAAACCAAACAGCAATAACCAGTGACTGAGGCAGGGTTCAAGCAAATGATCTTCACATACGATTGGCCTATTTGCTATCCCAGGAGTCATACAATTGCCTACGTCTTGCTTTTAGGAAGAACTAGGCATTGGCAAGATGCTGAACGCCAATACCCTTGTTAACAAAGACGAAGTAGAAGGAGACAGCAATTCAGCACGGTCATCCGGAGCTCAAGGCTGAGCCTGATGGAAAGGGACGTGTAATTCAGAGAAAACAGATAAAGAAGGTTGATCTGGTGGGTTTTTTGTTTGGTTTAAGTCATACAGGAGCTGGTAGCTCCAGACCCTGCTTCTGAAAGTCACGTTTTACTGCTTACCTGGTCAGTGACAGTGGGAGCTCTTACCCAGAAATATCCGTTCACCAGAATCAAGGATCAAAAAAACAACATAACTTCTATAAACAGGCTAAAAAAAAATCTCTGCAAGCTGTAAACTCCTGCTTGCCCCCTCAACAGCTACGATATATGGCGTTTGTACATGGAAAATACCCTGCCTAAATGTGCTTTTCTCAATCTCTTGGATGGGAAGTTATCAGAGAAGTGCTACTGCAGCTTAATATTGGAGCAAAGTAGGATGCTCTGATATTAAGAACACTAGTAAAGAGTGAGCAAATAAAGTGTACCAGGCTGGTACCCTTCGTGTGGTGGATGTTTTGTGCTACGCTGTGTCTGAAATGGAAATTACCTGTACAATTGGTGGGGTCGTCTGCGAGTAGGGGGATGTCACACCATAAACAGTCTGACAGGTCTGTCCTTGGTAATATATGGCTGGTTGGGACTGGGCTGGCGAGTACTGCTGTTGCACAGCTACAGTCTGCTGGCTGGAATCCCAGACCCCATAGCTCTGGCTCTGCACCGGTCCCGGCGCGGCCACGGGCAGGACGGCCACATTGGGTTCTTGATGGACCACAGCGTCGCTTTGTGCTACATACTGCGGAGTTGTAACCTCCATCGTCGTTGCTACATGTTGGACTACTGGTACCGGCTGAGGAGTAGTTAGGGTTGGTTCCACCGTGTGCCCAACCAAAGTCTGTGGGTGCTCGTACGTCGCCGGCGAGCACATCGAATCCATGGTGGGTGTGGGAAGCAGCACCTTGCCAGCGTTGGGGTTGCTGGGGTCTACGTAGGCTTGCATGGGGTAGCCAGGTGGGTAGCCGATAAAGCTGTGGTGGGGCGTGCCGTAACCCATGGAGTCGTAGGGCAGGGGGGATGTCATCCCCAGGTTCTGCAGCTGCTGTTGCTGTTTCTGGGCTTCCCGCTGGGCGACCTCCTGCTCAAACAGCTTCCTGCGCTCCTCCGTAGACAGCTTGTTGCGATCCTTAAGCCGGACTTTCTTCTTTGAAGACGCTGGTGTGTCATACCTGGGAGAGAAAGAAAAGAAAAGGCTTTGTGAAACCTCGGAAACCTGCAGGTCCAAGGCTCCAGCAGCAAAAAGGCCACCACCGACAGTGGCAGACCCAGGGGGACCCAAATGCCCAACAGCAACATCAATTCCTAAAAACATTCATTTGTCTTCCGCTACTTGACCAACTGTGGCAACTCATAGAGAGGAGAAAGATCCACTGGTCCAGTTCATCCACGAGCAAGGAGCCAGGATAGAGGATGAGCTGAGTCCCACTGGATTTACCGACTTCAGTTCAGTGCTGAAGCTAATGGAGATGCAAAGATGCCGCAGAAGTAGTCTGGAAGACCTGCTAGGCAGCAGCGAGATACCCGCAGAGGGCAGGCAATGTCTCCAGGGCCAACAGAGGACCGGAGGAGAGGGCAGAATAAGCAGGGTGCCCCCTGAACAGGCTGGGTACCCAGGCTGGAGACCCTCTGCCACGGTTTCCCAAAGCAGGACCAACAAAGAAGGGTTTTGGAAGAGGCTCTCTGAACAGAAGGTGCAGCTCACACCACAGCATCTTCACCCCCCTGAAGACCAGGGCAGCTCAGCAATGGGGAAAGCACCCCGTCTTCCTTGTCTAAGGACCCCCCCACACCAGCGGAGCTGCAGACACTGCGCGTTTGCAGACATGACAAAGAACAAGGGAATTACAAACAGCACATTTCTGTTTAGAGTTATGCTATTTCCTAGACCACAGATTCAGCTTAAAAAATAATAAAGTGTGGATGGATTTTTTTTTTTTTTAATTCTTTTTTACGAATAAGAATTTTCATCCCGAGACGCAGAGCAGCTGGAGGGATTTTTCCAAGGAGTTAAAGAAGGGAAAAAAAAAAAGCCTAAGGACTTTGATCAGACCTCAGCCATGGAAAATTTCAGATCAAAGGTGGATATTTTGAGAAGTTATGAGTGTGGTAAAACTGGGATTACAAGCAAAAATGCTTTGCAGCCCTAATATAATGGATTCTACAAAGCATCCAGTGTATTCTCTATATACTCACTTTATGTTCATGCATTCCATTTACATATCAAAAGCACATTGCTACCAACAGATACACTTAAGATGTTTCCTCGCATTCCCAGAGTAGCTGCAAGGATCTGTTAATGCGAACCTTATTGACGTGAAGAGTTCAATTTCAGTAATTAAAGTCTTTCCTGGCACTGCCTGGAGAGTTTACACGAGAGGCAGTCAGCGTGAAGGCATGGGCAGAAGTAAAACAAGGGTTTAGCATCGAGAAAGCCAGTGATGCTCTTGTATTTACTCTGCTCCCCCCTCCACCTATTTTATTATTTTATCTTATTAAATCCATCATTTAACAAGTACAAAGGGGGACAGTCAGAGCAGGGAGAGCATCCCCAGAGAAGGACGCCGGCACCCCGGTCCTTTTCCCAGCGAGCGCCGCTCACCGACAAGGACACCAGCCGCAGGAGGGAAGAGCCAGAGCAGGTGACTCTGTGCCCACAAAAGAGTTTGTTTGATTTAAAATAACACAAAAAATAGGCTTTTTATTCCATCCTTCTTCATATCTCGACAGACTGCCATTGCTAAGCTCCACTTTCACCCCCAGACCTCAGTGATGTTTCCATCCTCCAAGTGGCTAATTAGAGTATTATTGATTTACATCTTATTTTTTATCCAGATGTTTTAAACTTTCCCAGCAGAGCTCACTACGAGGACAAAAGTTTCCTCGTCTGGCTGACTCACCACCAATTGTTCCCTAATTACTAAGTGGCTTTAGATGCTATTTAAGAGGGACAACAGAAAACTGACTTCTTTAAAGGAAATTCCTTGTATTCTTATTGCCTTTAACATGATCTGAAGTCTCCCTGAAAAGCAAGACCCATAATATTTTCCTTTTCTTAATTAAGGAGCAACTTTCGAGGGAGGAAAACAAGCATCTGGTACCAAACAGCTGCTGATTCACACACTGCCTTGGACCAACCTTGCCATCACCATCACCCTCTATTGCTCCTCCAGCCCCCGGGAGGGTTTGGCTGTGCCTGGCCGCACACTCACGGGGTGCTTGGGAATGACCCCGGGAGCCAGCGCAGGCTCGGCTGCTCTAACAGCGACGGTCTGATTCTATAGGAAAAGGAAAGGGCAGCTTTGGGTGGCTGCCAAGGTCATTGCACTGATCCAATTCTCACTTAAAATCTGGGAGAACGGCTAATAATGAAAAGTATTTTCTCTTTCTGCTTGTTCCTTCAACTGGCCAACTCATCAAGACAAAAGACGTCTACTTTTCAGTTATCTAGCCCTTATCTTTACTCTCCTAAACATCCATCCCACCAGCCCTGGTCAGCCGAAGTATTTCACACAGAGGAGCACAACTCGTGCTACTGCAACACAAATTGGTTGCTTTTATTTTCTACTTTAGCTTCAGCAGCTGTGCACACTGTAATTTAAAGTATTTTATACTTCCACTGGAGCTTATAGACTTCATGCCTTGTTCCCCTAGACAACCTGTGTTTAAAAATCCCTTTGTTTGTAAGATATAAGTAAATTTGAAGTCCCCACGCTCCCTTGTGTTCATCACTTGCAAAACATATGCAGGGGAGGTGGGAATCCATCGGGCAACGGAGCGCCCACAAAAAAGAAACACAAAGTAAAACCACCGCAAGGTCTTTAAAACTGAAGAGACGCCTTCTCAGGCGAGGCAGCGTGACGCCGCCATTCCCAGAGGAAGGCAGGAGACACGGCACCAGCTCGGCGGGGTCACACCTGCTTGGACCGCTTTCCTTGCGCTCAACGCTTTTTGGGGGATGTTCACTTGGTCAAGAAGTTGTTTTGCGTTAGAAATCCTGTTTGGCTTGGATACTACTAGCTCTTGTACAGGCTTGCTCTAAGTTTAAGTTTAGGCTAATCCCCAAATGCACTAGGGATAGGTGGAGTAGAAGAAGGGAATGGGTTTTGAAGGACTCAGAAGACCCCTTTGCATTAGGAGGTCTGCGCAAGAGCTGGATATAGCTTCCCTCGTCACCTATCTAATTCCCAAAACGCATCTGAAGATGAAGGTGTAGGTTATCTGAAGATGAAGGCGTTGGTTATCCGAGAGGAGAAGCCACCTAACACCAAGGAGCCACCCAACTCTGGCCAGGGAATGCATCTCGCCATGCACAAAGGATTTCTCCAGAAGCAAATATCCTTCCCCATCCCTGGGTGTTTTCAAAAACAACCAGGACCATTCTTCCCAGCATTTTTACCCAGGACTACCGCAGATCTGACACCCCCAGCCCCGCAGACAGATCCTCAGCCCTGCCTCCAGTGCCGCCAGGCAACTTGCCTGTCCTCCGGCCTCTTCGTTCCTCGCTCGTACGCCGAGGATGGAGGGGACAATGAGTCTCTCCGTCTCTTCTTCTCTTTACTCTGGCTCTGCCTCTCAGGATCCCGCTCTCTGCTCAGGATGGGGTTCTTCGGAGTAGGAGTCTGATCCCTGTGGCTGGCTGTCTCTCTCCCACGGTCGGCTGTTGGGGAAAACGCGTAAAAAGAGAGAATTTTTATAATTCAGTGTATTTCTAGCTCTCCCCTCCTGCAGTTTCTGTAGCTTCTGTTATTTAACAGTGTCTCCATTCAAACAAGTTATAAGTTGCCCTGTATCAGCCTCAGGGCTACATTTCCCGTCTCCCACTGCCTAGATTATCTTCCCTATCTACAGGAGCTGTTTTCAAGGAGTAGGAACGCCAAGCTATGAAGGCAGAACATCTCTTGACATCCCAGACTAGGGAAATCAAGTGGTTTCATAGGAGCGTAGCGATGCATGGGAAAATGCAAGTACATACCACTGTTCTCCTTTTCTGCTTGACTCTTCTTCGGGATGCGGTACACCTCCTGCAAAGCAAGTCAGAAGCAGGGTCAGAGTTTCAGCTACTCACAAGAACAACCCCAATATCTATGGGGCTGCAAGAATCATAACACGGCACTAATAATTTAATAATTCAACCATAATTTTAAAACAAACAAAAAAAAAGGTGTCTCTTGAAGCAAAGTTCTGGGTTTAGGCAAATTATTGTGGTGCTTTCATATATTGCCTCTGAACAGCATTTCACGTTTAGTGAGTTTAGATGGCTTTTTGGGCCAAGTGCTATGGGCCGCGCTGCAGGATCTAAGCTGGCCACCCTACCCACATGCTACGAGCACCTGAACTTGCAGCTCTACTGGAATAGCAAAAAAAAAAAAAAAATTATTTTTGCAATTAAATAAGCCACGCTCTGGGTGCAAAATTGTGCTTTTCTACGTCTTATTTTGTCAGCCCTGGTGTTCCCAAGTGACCAGCACAGATCCCAGCTGAGTCTGGATTTGTCGGGGTGTCTAAGGCCACTGACCCCTGCCCTGGGAAACAGAGCTGAACACAGGCATCTGACCTGTCCTCTAACGACACCGTGGTGACGTCCCCGTCTACCACCAGCACCTGAAGACCTCCCGCTGTACCCACCCTGCTCTTCAAGGCAGTTTTAGGTAGCCCTGCAAGGAGCAGGGAGTTGAACTTGATGATCCTTATTGGTCCCTTCCAACTTGAGATATTCTATGATTCTATGACAGCCGCAGTTTCACCATGTTGGAGAAGTAGAGACCGCGCTGGTTGCCATCATCTGCTCACCCTTCTCATGGGCTCCCATGGACCATCCCTGGGCTTCTCCCAGCACCCACCAGCCTCATCAGGGACAGGGTCCACCATGTTTCCCATGATGTTCCCCAGATCTGACACTTGACATCGGAGCACCCCAAGGGGAACGAGCTGGAGGCCATCTCCCAGGTCTGAGTAAACCACTTCGACCAAGCACCTCTTGAAGGCTGCTGAGATCAGCAACCAACACCCACCACCCCTTTTCCTATGGCAGCCAACTCCACACCCTGCTTCTTATCCAGCTCTGGGACCCTCAGTACAAGAAAGACACGGACCTGTTGGAGCAGGTCCAGAGCAGGCCACAAAGATGATGAGAGGGCTGGAGCACCTCTGCTGTGAGGAAAAGCTGAGAGAGTTGGGGTTGTTCAGCCTGGAGAAGAGAAGGCTGTGGGGAGACCTTATTGCGGCCTTTCAGTACTTAAAGCGGGCTTAGGAAGATGGGGACAGACATTTAGCAGGGCCTGTAGTGACAGGACACAGGGTAATGGTTTTAAACTAAAAGAGGGGACATTCAGACTAGATATAATGAAGAAATTCTTTACACTGAGGATGATGAAACCCTGGTGCAGGTTGCCCAGAGAGGTGGGAGATGCCCCATCCCTGGAAACATTCCAGGTCAGGTTGGACGGGGCTCTGAGCAACCTGATCTAGTTGGGGACGTCCCTGCTCATGGCAGGGGGTTGGACTGGATGGCCTTGAAAGGTCCCTTCCAACCCAAACCTTTCTACCATTCTATGATTCTATGATTCGTTTTTATATCAACCCCTATCACTCGGCTGAGCATCAGGCACAGGGACAGCCCTTGGAAGAAGCGTCACGTCCCAGATAACCTGCAAGTACCAAAGAAATTCACTTTTCCCACGCATTAAGCAGCTCCCCTGCACTCAGCGGCTTTTTATATCCACATTTCAGCTAAGAAAAATATATTTATATTTTTTATATATATATATATATAAGAAAAATATATTCTTAGCCCCATGTTTCAGGCTAAGAAAATATATTTTCCTTTGGTGAAATAAATGAAAGTCTAAGCAATCCTGTTGTGGTCTGTTCACAAGACACAACCACTTCAAAAGTGCTGCTGAAGGTTAAAAAAGAAGTGACTTTGGCCAAGTTTGTTGTTTTTTTTTTAATATTTTTGCTTCTCCGTGGAGACTGAACACAACGCAGCAAACACGTGCAGTTTGAAACATCTGTGAATACACCACCACGTGTGCTGTGACCTCTTCCAGTGATGAGAGGACCCTTTTCTAATTGTTCTTATTTATTTACACGTTTGCTATGGATCAAAAGAGGCAGGAGCAGGAAAAGCAGATCAGGAGAGACAAGAGAAGAAAGGCGAGAGGCAGAAGCATTGTCAGTGCTCCCCTTTCCCAATCCCTCTCCTTCCGGAGTCCAGGCGTGCTGCCCGTGCCCATCCAGCTCAACTCAAGCCATGCCAACCTGGAGAACTCTCCTGTGACCATGGGGCAGCAGATCCACAGGGACCAGGGCAGGGAGGAGGACCTGCAGCGGGATTGAGACCCCAGCCACTGCCTTAATGCTGGGTGGGGACCGAGGGCTCAAAGCAAAGCAGGTTATGATGCACACCCAATGCACCTCCGCATCTCCAAGACGTCCAAGCCCAGCCCTTGCTGTGCCACCAAGCTCCTGCCTGATTTTGGTCCCCTTCATATCCCATGCCACCCGCAGCACCGAGGGAATTCCCCGTCAAACACACTCAGGCTGTTACTCATCGCTTGTAGCAATTTTGACTTTCTAATATCCAAATGCTAGCACAACTCCTGGTACTAAGTCATGTATTTCAAACAAACCCATGTTTCTTCTGTCCGTGTTTCAAGGCAGGTCATGGTTCAGAAGCCTGAGCAGCACCCAGCTTAGCTCCATGCCTGCTGGCAGAGTAAACTGGAGCAGTTTTCTGCTGACCTGCAGGGCTTATGTTACGCAGCTGCTTCTTTAACTATGTTTTGTTTGCCTTGCAAGGGTCTTTAGGGCATCCTCTGATCATCTCCTTTAATTATCCTGTCTGATCTTTAAGCATATGGCATTAAACTCTGCCCCACACTTCCTTTCCATCATTACTATTTGCACTAACAACCTCTCAGCTGCACCCACACAACCCCTTGCCTGCACCACTGTCCCCCAAGATTTCTGCCCACGCTGGCTCGATCCCCAGATGCCACCAACTCGTCACCTGCGCTGGCCTCCTGGGCAAAAGCAGGACCTCAGCCCAGGACAACTAGGGGTTGCAGTCACCGCTGAACGAAAGGTGCTGCTCTGCAACGGGAAATTACAAGAGGTGTTATAGTGCTTTTAATTATTTATTGCTTTCCTGACCCACTGGCAGCCCTGGGGTTATGCCACTTGCTCCATGCCTTGTTTGCAACTCCAGACAGAGATGGCACCGCAGGGAGCAAGGGAAGAGGAGAAGCCTCAAAGAAAGCAAGCGCCGAAAAGCACGCTTTGCTAATGCATTTTGCTAAGGCGATAGGTAATTCTTTGCAACTTCAAATTATTTGAGCCAGAAACCGTTTCTCATATATATACAGACAGCACACTACACGTTGCTAGACCCCAAAACCCATGTGAGCAGGAATAACTCGTCAATACCGTCCCATTAACTTAACAAAATGGGACAGGATTTGGGAATGAAGATTCAAACTTCCCTAGGGTCCTGGTCTTGCAAATGCTGGGACTGGGACGCAGTTTAGCGCAGCATCCTTGTTGAATGCCACAGCATCAGGCAGCAACGATTATTTCGATGCCGTGTTAAACAGCCGTGTATCGCTACAGATTATGAAATAAATTTTATTAGTGCCACCGTGTTTTCGATTGTATTTTTAATTTAAATATTCTGGCACTCAAAGTGTAAATGAAACTTTATCATATCAGTGATGATAATGATCCTACAGCACTTATAGAGACATTTTACAGCATTAACGACCATCCAAATTCTGGCAGCTTGGGGAAAAAAGCTTGTTTTCTTTTAATTCCTGTTTGTAGCAAGCCCTTGCTCTGTTCCCTTCCTGAAGTAATACAGTCGTTCACAAGAACATCCGGTTATTTGAAGCAGAATGTGATGAACCAGCTATTTTCTGGCTGAATACGATCGCTATGGTTAGGTGAAAGGAAATAATACCAAAGAAACACCAGGGACCTTCCCTAGAGCACCAAAATATCCTTTAACTTAGCGCATGGATGAGGCAGATGGGAGAAAAAGATGCATAAAACTGTTACTGGGGGAGCAAAGGCTGCTTCTAGCTGGGTATTTAAAGCTTCCCTATGCTCAGAAATACAGAGCTTTAGCTCGACTTGACTCTCAACCTTACATTAATGTTCATTTTCTAAATAAAATCCCACTTGATTTTTTTAAAGCTGGCTGGAAATTAATTGACCGCCGTCTCCGCTGGGCTGCCCGGTTGCACCAGATTGCATCACTCGTTAGCAATGTGTCTACCTCCAGCGCTGGATTTAACGAGAGAGCCCAGGTTTGAGAATCACACTTTTATTGTATTAGGAAAAAACCTATGTGCCCCGTGGGCTAAAAAAAATATATTTTCCTTTGGTGAAATAAATGAAAGTATAAGAAACCCTGTTGTGATCTGTTCACGAGACAAAACCACTTCAAAAGCGCTGCTGAAGGTTAAAGAAAAAAAGTGATTTTGGCCAGGATTTTTATTTTTTAAAATACCTATTTTGCTTTTCTGTGGAGCCTGGACACAACGCAGCAAACACGTGCAGTTTGAAGTGTCTGCAAATCCTCTCACATATGCCGTGATGAGAGGCATTAAGGGTCTGTAAATACGCCCTTTTTTAATTGTTCTGATTTATTTACTCGCTTGCTAGGGATCAAAAGACCCCAAATCCAGCATGTTTCTAACTAAATGCAAAGACACAAGGCAGCAGCTCACCATTTGGGGTGCGGAGGGATGCAGAAGAAGCCGGCTGGGATACTAAAGCCCATATCACACTATTTACTCGCCGTCCAGTGGCAGGGATGATTTTCCCTCTTACTGCCTCGTGTGGGAAGGAGCATTCCACAAGGGCAGCTTCTGCACACCCCAAAACACCCACCAGCAAGAGGTTTTCTCTATTTATTTTCTTTCTTCTGCTTCATCCCCCCAAAAAGCTCCTTCTAAGACACACCGCAGAGCAGCACGGTCAAAAAACCACCCCACATCTGGCCCGAGCGGCATTCCCAGCAGCAGGAAAGAAGGTGTGATGAGGAGGCATCAAGCCATGAGATGGTGAATGAACCAGCCAGGACAGCTAAAGGACAATGCAGCAGGCGAGTGGAGGGAAGACCTAAGCTAGAGCAACCTCCCCAGCTCCTAAAAAGATTTGTCCCATTAAACAGCAGGACATGCAATGGGAAACTACTGGAAAAAAGGGTCAATCGAAACAGGAGGTGGCCAGGGGCCACCTTGAGTAAGCGGACTTGGCAGACAAGGCACCGCTTGCTCCTGCCACACGTTGCTTTAGGTTCACCATGATGTTGAAAGCGCAGCTGATGAAGCTAAGAAATACAGCGATTTCAACTCAACAGAGAAAACTGAGCCTAAGCTTCGAGGTCAAAGATGGCTGAACATGCAAGGGGCAAGAAAGCATCTTCCTCTGAAAGACACGGCTGTGACCACAGCAACGGGAGGCACTGGAGGGGGAAAATGGGTGAACCCATGGCAGGACCCGTCCTGTCAAATCAGACTGCCCTAACAAAGGTCCAGGTGGCTCAAAATACAAGATAATTATGAATCGGGGAGCGAGCTACGTCTTGCTGGAGAGCAGCTACAGATCTACCCAACGGGCTACAGAGCAGCCAGCATTGGTCTGGTGAAGATGGAGGCAGCCGAGCCTTTGAACCAGCAACAAACAGAGGAATATTGCAAAATTGCTCCATGAAAACCAGATGGTGGTCAAAACAGACGCGAGCCAGGGGGAACTCCGAAGAAAAGCCTATTTTATTTTTGGAAACGGAAGCTGCTGGCTTTGAGCGTGCATAACTGCTAAATCAATGCAACCACCGCTAACAGAGTCCAAATGGCTCTCGACCTTCCAGAACAATTTTTAATGAGCTGCACAGAAAATTAAACACAGAAAGAAAAGTGATACAAGTCTGTTACAAACAAAAGAAAAGAAAAAAAAAAAACAGGACTGAGGCTGTCCAGCTGCAGACACAAACCATCCTTGGCTTGGGAGAGGCAAGAGAGCTGCAGAGCGGTCTCAAGACTTGAAGGATGCAGCAGTAGGAAAGGAAGAGCACGCTTAATGAAACTCTCCAGAAATCTGTCCCTTAGCTGCCAATTATTTCTGATTTAATGGGACTAAACTGGAGAAGACCAATGGACCCCAGTGATGGGCGTAGGGAAACGACAGCACAACTGGGTAGAGGCTCATCTTTTGTTCATACCAACACAAGCACAAAAGGGGTGACCGCTCTTCTACGCTGACCTGTGCCAACCCAGCCATGCACCCGCGCTTCAAAACCTCTGCCACCGAACCAGGGACCTGGCACGTTTCTCCTGGGGCCGAGGGGATGAATCCCATGCCTGGACATAGAGCTGGAATGGCACCTGCAGCCCTCCAGAGCTCGCGGCGCTTGGCAGGGCTTAGGCGCTCAATGCCAAGACAATGTGCAGACCTAACTCTGCTCTGGAGTACTCTGAACTTATGTTCTCCATTCGTTGAAGAAACACCACGCAACCGAATGCATCCCCTACCAGGCTGGATACCCAATGCTCAACCAGCCAGGGCTGGATCTCCTCCTCCTTGCTTTCCTCCCTCCAGCGATGCTCCTTTCTTCTCTCCCCTCTGCAGCTCCCCATCCCCTTTGCACGAGCATGAAGGTCCGGCACGATGCCAAGGGATGGAAGAGAGCAAGAGAAAGGACTAATGCCACGACATCCCTGCTTGAAGGCCAAAAAACCCCACCACAGACAACAGCCTGGCCGCTCACCAGTGCCTATTGTTTTCACAAACTACTTCTTGCTGTAAGTTATAAAAAATTATAAGCCTCCTAATTAAAGCATGCAACATGCGTGCCGGAGCGAGAACCAGTCACTCCAAGGCGGCTTGTCTGGGAACAGGACAGGCAAGAGCAGCTTCACAGGGCTGTCCTATCAAGATGCATCAGACGTGATTTGGAAAGACTATCTCAGGGGAAGATGAAAGCTCAGTTTGCCTGGGTCACCGGTTCTGCTATCCCTATTCAGGCTGATAATTAAGCTCACAGAACAGGTGTTTTCATTGCAAAAGAGAAAGTCTACCTTGGCCAAAGTTGGGGTAACATCTGAGCCTTCAACTCCAAGTCACTGCTAAATACTTGTGAGGCCAGAAGTGTCCAACTAAAGCCTTTTAAACGCAGGACACTTGGCTCTTTCAAAGGTTTTTCTTAAAAACATAAAACCAAAAAACCAAAATCTCGTAAGGGCAAGATCCTGACAGCTACAACTCCTACCTGCCCCCTCCCCAGAAGGTGAGAGCATCATCTGCCCACCCAGGGGTGGAAGAAGATGTCAAAAGCTCAGTCCCACCTGCAGCAGAGCAGCACCCAAAACCACGCTAGCAAGGCGGGCCATTCTGCAGCAGCCAGCGCTGCCGTGCCCGTTGTGTTCACATGGCATTAGTCAGTCGGCAGAACACACAGGTTCACCACGGGACGGATTTTAGACGTGTAACGGGTCATCACAAGAAGCCTACAGCTTGGGTATTGGAGCTGCAGGACCTCAAGGCGTGGTGTAAACAGCAAGGAAACCCCAACGGCCAGACCACCCTGAAACACCAACGCTATTAAAGCACATCCTACGCTTGAAGCCAAACGCACTCTCCTTCCCCTCAGCCTCAGCTACTGAAACGTAAGCCATCAAAAGGACGGTGAGAAAAGCTTGCCACACTTAGCGGTGCTGACCCTACTGCTTGCTCCTGTTATGCCAAGGGGGTAGACTACCAGGTTTGTTGGCAATCACGTCGCATGTCGCCTCCATCATGGGTTTGGCTAGACGGATCAGTCCACAGAGCCTTACCTGAGCGAAATCCTCCAGCTGGAGAGGGCTAAGACGCCTGGAAGAACCACGTGGACCCACCACCTGCACCCTGCTGGGTGTCCACCAACCAGCCTTTGCCACCCGGAGTGAGTTTTCAGCATGGGGGAAGGTATGCACCGCTTCCTCAGAGAGCAGGAACGGCGTGCACAAGCCCAGGCTGAAAACTTACCCCACTGGGGAGTGTGAGTGTGTGGTGCGATGGGTATGTAGCAGTGGCCAACACTCCTCGCAGGTTAAGGAGTCGGAGTGTATGAGCCCTGTAAGCCGAGGACTTACAAGTCCTGTGTATAGAGGTATAGAAAAAGATAGCTCACTTAATCCTTTCATGCCAGGAGTTGGGATTTTCCCGGAGCGACGTCCATTGCCGGCAATGGACGCACCAAAATAACGTCGGCATCAATGAGTTAACCACCTCTGTCCTCTTTTCACCTATTATATTGCTCATGCATCATCCAGCTTCCCAACCATCTTCCCGTTTCTTCACCGTATGCACGCTATGTCCTCTCCCTTCTTCAGCACGGAGTTGAAAATGGAGTTGAGAAAAGGAGACACATGGTCAGCTCCTTGCTGCCCTGAGAAGCTAGATGGAAATGGTTGAAATTACAAGGGGGTCATCAGCAAGACTGGAGAGGACATAGCTTAAGTTACGAGGTTTCAGACCCTCCCGCCCCCCCATCCAATGCAGATGTTTGACCACTCAAAGCAAAACCAGCTTTTAAAAAGCTTGGAAGTGCTGGAAAAGGCACCTTGGCTCTCTTGCCACTGGGGTGACCAGGTTTTCCACAGTGACTATCCATCCCCCTTCCATCTAAAGCATTGCCCTGCCAGCTTAGTCTTTTAGACATCGGCCACCTCCGGGCTGGGCTATGGCGGCACCTGGCATCGTAACAGGTGAGAGTCGGACAGAAGCAGTTAACTCTTAGTGCCATGATAAAATCCAGGACAGAACGCATCCCCAAGTCACAGTTTCCCCTTGAATGCTTTACAGAAGAAAAATGAATTTTCACAGACCCATGGCATGATTCTGCTCTTTTGGGTTGGATTTGTTGGAATTACTACAAAGCTAGGGCTTGTGAGAAGCACCCCCATCCCTATGACCAGAAACACATGCTGCATCAGGCAATCAGCATCCTTGCAACGACCCAAAGCTAATTAATAAGTACACAGAGAGGATGTGAATCCACATCTTAAATAGCAACTGTGATGGGTCGTGACTCCACAGCCTGACCACAGGCTTCTGCAAAAGTCTCTAGATACCCAAGGCTGAGCTCCTCCAAGCGCAAAAGAAAACACGAGCCTTGGTGATAAAATGACACTGTCAGATCAAATTTGGACTCAAACCAACGTTTTGGAGGAGTCACTCGTTTTGTGAAACTTCACACATTTCCTTAGTGTTTTTCAACGTTTTTTCTGTGGTGTTTCAAGTTTCAACACCGCAGCACATGATCCTGGAAGTGGACACATCTGGTTGCAAATGGAAAACTGAGTCTGGGTAGTCTGAAGCAAGTCCATCTCCAAAGCAGTGTAGGACTAAGACTTGGCTTAGCTTTCAGTTTAAACAATCCCAGGTATTAGCAATGGATGGAAAAGGACTTTGTTTCAATTTTGCCATAAATTCAACCTGACAGTGTCGCTTCAATAAAGAAAATCATGAGGCTCACACAAATTTTAAGAGTCTGCAAACTGAAATGTAGTAAACGATCGGATCCACTTGGTAGCGAGGGGAGGGAAGAAAAAAAGAAGAAACACAACCTAACTTCTCTATAGAAATGTATTTTAGTTGTTTGTGAAGTCTCACCTCTTCTCCCACTAAGATCTATGGCATAAATGATTATGCTCAAATTCTGCAAATGTTCAAGAGTACCTGATTCTTCTGAAAAATTCAGAGATTGAGGTAAGATTTCTCCTAAGTCTTATGTAAATCTCTAGATACGTTTTATAAATGCTTACGTTTGTAGCTACGGTCGCTGAACAGTGCAAGCAAAGGTTCACAGACTCAAAGCTTGCTGCGGTCTCCTCCATCTGTGCGTGGCGCTGCAGTATGTGTAACACCCAGTATTTTTATCAGCCTCTTCTAAATCATTACTCATTATCAAACTCAATGGGTAAATCAACTCTTTAGCTATATGGTGCATCGTAAAACATAAATTTGCTTTAATTATAGCCAATAATTAAAACTGGGCAGACGCTTGATTAAGAGAAGGGCGGAAGACCCTCAACGACCTTTTCCACCAAGCCCACACCATGCCAGAAGCTTGGCAGCACCTTCGATTCCTTTGCTGGATCCTTAGCAAATGCTGAGGCTTAAGGGTTCCCACCCCTCTTGTGCTCGAATATAATATAAGGAATATAATATAAGGAATATCATCCTACAGAAGCACCAGGTGGGCGAGGAGTTTCCAAAGACCTAAAGAAACCCCAGGAAGGGCCTGAAGTGTTGAGTGGCGACTTACTGGAACACCATCCTATGTCCCATCAAAAAAAGCTGCCGGCTGAAGATCGAGTGGCCAAGTTGGCCAGCTAGGCTGCGTGGGGACAGGGGCCTGGTTCTGGAGGAGCGAAGGCAGCCTGCAGCCACCAAGCCCTTCTCTTAAGGAGGTTATCTGCTCGAGGAAGACCTTGATGGGAGTGAAACCATGAGCAGCTGCATACTCTAGCAGTCTTTAAAGGCTCAAATAACACCCACAAATCTGAGTATTTACCTGATCTAAACACCAACTGCAAACACCCAGAGGTTAACCCAGCACTACTACAATCGAGAGAACACAATAGGGCCAACAGAGCGGTTTCTGGAGGCTCTATACGTTGCAGATGAAAAGCAGATGTTAACAGGACAGGAAAT
Source organism: Morus bassanus (assembly GCA_031468815.1). Lineage (NCBI taxonomy): Eukaryota > Metazoa > Chordata > Aves > Suliformes > Sulidae > Morus > Morus bassanus. The sequence goes on along the minus strand of CM062567.1, from coordinate 1,577,869 downwards.
GCTGACGAAGTTGTGATAACTGAATTTAGGAGCAGACCATCCGTCAATTTGTTTCAACGCTGACGGTTACTGGGCTACTTCAGCCAAAAATGCTTGTGGCGCTGTCGCTAGCCTCTTTTTCTGAACGGTTGAGAAGGGAATCTCAATCCCTTAAAGCTGCCCTCCCCGTGAACAGCCTAAAAAAATAACTGGATGACTAAGGTGTCTTTGTGGTGCCCAAACTGAATTATCTGCATTTTTCAGCATGCAACACACCGACACCTGGAAATCTACTGTAAGTCACATAGAGAGCAGTTTGCAATGAAAGGATATATATAGAGAGCACCTGGAGAAGCCCTTTTGCATAGAAAAGGCAATCTCAGTTGTCAAACATTTCCCAACAGGACAATAACTTCGCCCCATTTGTACTGAACCGCAAACAACTCTGCATTTTCCTTAGGAAGAGCAGAGGTGGTGTAGCTGCAGGTAGGTGCCTCTTACCTTGAGCTCCTTCCAGCTGTCAAGCAGCCTGGTAGCCAAATCGCTCACATCCACAATTTTGTCCGTTTGTTCTTGGCTCCTCTCGCTCTCAACATCGGATACGCCTTCCTCTTCGTCTTGAGATGGCGTTTCCATCATAATGGGCTCGTCCAGCTTCGCACCGTTGCTCTCTTTGACCTCTGCTTCGGGCTCAGCCTCCAGCTCCGCAGCTTGGGGTTTGCTGCTCTCCACCGGCGCATCAACGGCAGCTTTGATCTCCTGCTGCTGCTGCTCCTCTGACACCTCCATCGGGGCACCCTCCAGCTGGTCCAGGTCCTCTTTACCTTCCTTCCCTTCCAGCTCACTGGTTGTATCAGAGATGGCACTGTCCATGCTGTTTTCACTTATAATTTTCAGCCTTCGAAATACCAGCTTCTTAGGGGTGTCCGTGTCACCTTCCACGCTCTGCTTGGTGGAAAGATCTGGCGTGTTGAGTGGCGTGTGAGCTCGCGAGGTGTTCTCGCTCGAGTAGCCGTCCCCTTCGCTGAGCTGTGGGACAGCAGTCTTGGTCTGAGCCCAGCGCTGAATAATAGGAAGCACTTTGCTCTCCTCCAGCATGTTCTTGGTAGGTATAGGCAGGAGCTCTAGTGTCTTCATAATCTAATCGCAAAGACAAAAATCACATTGTTAGAGCCATCAGAATTTAAAGCTGTCTCCAACCTGGAACAATTTCCTTTTCTCAACAAGGGGTAACTCTGAAATATCAATATGATGGTGACAGGTCATGGGTCAGGGATAGCGGCATCCCTGCTCAAGGCTGAACTGCAGCAGTGAACTTCTGCTGAGAGCAAATAAACCGTGGGTGGAAAACAGTGAGCACAAGCATTTAGCAATTAAACTAATTTAGCAATTACTTGCAGTTAAACTGAGTTCAAAGAGCTCAGACGCTTACGGCTGGCCATACCCATTCCTAGGACAATCAATACAACAATACAGCAGTTAGATAAGCCACATGAAAGAAAACCTGATCAGGAATGTCAAGATGTATCAGCAGTCACAGCAGAAGAGACTGACCCAAAAAAGTTTGCAAACTAATACCAGGAAAGCTTTTTCCTCGCTTGACAGAGGTGCCCCCTGTGCTGCAGCAGAAGCTGGAGCATTATCAGCATTAGCGGGAGGGCAACACTCCGCTGCTTGTGGAGCTAAACCTTAGGCACAAAGGGATACAGACAATTAGGGGTCTTCCTTCAGTCCTCCAACCATGAGACAAGGCAAGCATCTCGGATACTGGTGGCACTTCCAGCTGATTTAATCTTGCCAGAAAATGAGGCTGCCGCTAGCTCCTGCACTCCCAGTACCACAACACGCTTCCAGCACCCAACAAGGCAGACCCAGCAACCAGTATCCTCCTTTAGACACTGGGAAACACCGGGAGGTAGCAGGTGATGAAGCCAACACAGTGTCAGAGACCACAGCACAGCTCATGCTATAGCGCTTTCCCCTAGACACCAGCCAAAAAGCTTGGCCTCAACTGGGTTGTGTCCAAAGCCCAAGATGAGAAACAAGTTATTGAAAAGATCTTCAAAATCCTTTTATAAAACCTGTCAGTGGGAACAGGGGTCACAGGCACAGAAGGAAGCACCAGATGTTAAATGAGCACAACCTTGTCAGGATCCAGCAAGCCACTTCAGCAGCTTCTCTCCCAAGACCAGACCCCAAATCCCCGTTTTTGAAGCAAGAGATAGCCAGCCCTTCTACAGGACTTTTCAACTTGTTCACTTTCAAAACCTGCCCTCCAGAAGTGGACAGAAGACGGTTTTATGGCATTACGCTAATTTCTGCCATGGGCATCTGATGGCCAAAAGACCACTTCTCTTAAAACAATGACAGTTTTAAACAAAGGGGACAAAAAGCAAAGGGTGATCTGGCCCCTATCCCAAGCCCCACTTCCAACTCAGTGAAGTATTACGTGGATTTTGAAAGAAAATATCCAATCCACAAAACCCCATCAAAGCTGACAGGTATTGTGACGAGATGCATCGAGAGAAGAGACGAAGCCACCACTCATCGACGGTGGTGCTCGATTCTCATGCATCAACTCAGTTTCCCTCTTAAAGCTTACAGGTAGCTGCTCTGGGTTTGAGATCAACGAGGTGGAATGCCTGAATCTATTCCAGGAGAAAACCAGAGTCTAACCTGACCATTGATTTCTCCACAGCTCAAGGTCGAAGGTGAGTTGGAGGCGAGCTACCTAGCAGCTCTGCAATGCCATGGCACCTCTGTACGTCAGGGAGCAAGGAAGGTAGGCACTACGTGTACAAAAATCCAGACTTGAGACTCCCTTGGAGCAACAGCTTCAACATGTATAAAGCGGGATGGATCCTAGCTACCCCAAAGAAGAAAATACTGCAGTCCCAAAGGGGAATAGCTCAGCTCCCTCCTAAGAGCAGTTACTGCAACGGATTAACTCACTCCCTGTAGATTTGGTCTCAAAAGATCTTTTTGTAGCCCCGTGAGCAGCGCCTCCCCAGACAACAACACAGGGTGATGCACTGCGGCGAGAGGAACGTTGACTCAGCAGCTGTCAAGCTCTTCTGCTTTGGCTATTAGTACTGAAAAGCCACATCACATCAGGAGGAGAGAAAACTTAAGGCACCCTCTGAATCCGTGCCTCGTACACAACGTACATGGCCCATCAGCAGCAACATGCTCTGTACAGCACAAGGCTGATGAAGTATGGGTAGGTCTACTCAAACCCTACAAGTCAGCAAGTCTAGCTTAATGTCAGAGACCCCTAACCCAACAGCACTGAAGCATTCCAGGTATTTACAGCCAAAACTTTGTCTAAGGAAGGACAGATGAGGACTAGGTGGTGGAAACAGTGGCCTTGCCATGGGACACGCTGCAGAGCGGACATATCTGCTGTCCCTCTCACCACCAGTGACACAGGTGCTTCAAGAGAAGCACAGAAGCCATCTTATTAGGCCAGATATCGAGCTGGGCTCCGAAAACCTTCAGGTATCCTCATCCCACCCCAAGAGCTGAAGGCTCACAAAAGCACACAGAGGCAGCACTTCATCTTCTGATACCAACAGTACCCGTTTCTCAGAGGGAACACCTGAATTCACGGTGTTAAAGAGGAGAAAGGCACGAGCAGGACATGACTCATTCAGAAACGTTAAGGACCAACTTGGAGAAAAACCGTGCTGAGCTAAGGAAGCAGGTTTGGGCAGGATTGTCACCGCTTCTGAAAAACAAAGGAGAAGTCAACAGAAGAGGTGCCGTGAGCTCTAGAGCTCACGTGGCTTCTGCCTTGCTCGGGATTGAGGACTGCGTGCGCCTCTCCAAACTGCAAAGCAACCTTCTTGTAGAAGCATCTTTAATAAAGGAACTTCCAGATGTCCTTCTGCATGCAATGCTGAAACGCATATAGAAAACAGAACTATTCAAGTTCCACTTCAGACCGTCAGTACCTCCAATTCCCTGTGTGGTTCAGTACGGAATAAACAGCCACAGCAATGATCTTATAAAGTCTGGCTCATGTCACTAACTCAGAAATCTAAGAAAAACCACAAGAGCAAATTCTTTCCACATATTAAGGATCTCCCTTAAAGCAGAACTCTTATGCTGTAGTTTTAAGGACACCTGCAGTTTGTTTGCAGGAACACTTGGCATATAATACGTATATTTAAAAAAAAGAAAAATAAAATCATCGTGCTTCTGAGCGATTAGCAATGCTGCTAGGAAAGCTTCAACCCCGAGGGAATTACTGACCTCCAGCTGCAATTTCAGGTTGTTAGCGGTGCTTCCTCTGCCATCGCCCAGCTCCGTCATCCAAATCCAGAGGAGAGATAAGCCGTGACACTCTAGGAAGGACTTCAGGCAGGACTGCGAGTGCGTGTTCTGGATGAGCCAAAGTTACAGAGAGTCCGTGGGAATGGTCAGAGACTTACAGGCAAAAACCCCTTTGATCTCCAGAGGCTAACATGGCTAACTGCTCAACTGGGCTTACGTTACCTGTCAAACCCATCGCAGAAGCCAGAACTAGGTACCTGCCAAGATCAGCGCAGGTCTGACGTAATTTAAGTGGCCCTAACTGCTGGGTTTGGAGCAATAACGCATGCAGCAGGACCGTTATAACCGTTACCTGGTGGACAGCTCGTACTGTGGAATAAAACGGGATAATGGGTTGCACAGAAAACTGGCTGCAACTCTTCTGCACTCACTCAGAGGTAAAAATGCAGGATAATCTTGGAGATTAAGACAGCTATGATTTTAAGCCAACAAACTACTCATTTACAGTCTAAATCCCTCACGTACTAATTGCTTCTAGAAACGGGCATTTTGCATCACCACCCAAGTTCTACCAAATACAAAAGGAGCAGAGGGTGGAGATTAAACGCCATCCATAACCTAAGCAGAACCCCTCGGCTCACGCATGGGATGCTGGCATAAGTCCAAGGCCTTTCTCCCAGCTTCCCCCTCTTCCTCTAACGACAGCTCCAAGGACGTTGCTTTAACAGGACATGGTTTCCTCCCCTTCAGCTGGGACCTCCTCACCTGTATGAGTTTGAGGCAGGTGAGCTTCTGCTCCAGAGTTTCAATCCGAACCATCAGCCGGGATAAGCTGAGAACTTGGTTCTTATCGGAGAGACCCTCTCCGTTCTCCAGCAGCGCTTCCAGCTCCCCATCCACCTACCACAGCCAAAGAAAAACAACTCTCAGGTCGTGCCAGGCTCATGCCACTCTACGTGACGGCAGAAGTAATCCGCTCCTTGGCTTTGAGAGCCAGGAGAAGCCTGTCCCGAGCAGTTTGCTCATACGCAAAAGCAGCCTGGCTTTAATTTGACTTAGCATGGTTGGGTTTCTTTTATCTGGCCTGTTATTGGGTTTTTTTAAGACCTTAAATCCCGTACAAGAGCACACTGTTCCCACCAGTTCTGTGTATACTGGGGACAGAGGGCAGCCAGTTGCACTCCTGCCTGACGCACACACAACAGGCAGGAATCCCCCAACTCTAACATCCATTTCTCCTAACAGATGGCACGTTTTAGACGTATCCAGCTGACAACGCGTGGAGGAAATTCCAGGTGTGTGCACCAGAACACCCCCAGTCGCAAGTTTATCTTTTCACACAGGAAGACAGATGTGCGCTAAGAGATTACCTTTAATTGCAGCTACATTTACTTCTTTAAATACCTAACTGGTATTTATAATCTTTACAACCAGAGGTGCATTCCTTTCTGTGTGGACACTGAAACATCAACGCGCATAGTTTAGCCTATCACCACCAATTAGCATTTTAAAACCACTTATAAATGGCTTCTAAATAATTTCTTGGCTTCCTGACTGTCTGATACAGTAAATAAAAATTAAGTTGGCATTTTCAAAGGTAGCTTCTCCCAAAAGAGCAGATAACAAATCTTATTCATAGGAGTAGAGATGTGTATCTTCAAGGAGAGAACAATTACATCTCGTAGGAAGCAAAAAGAGCCCGTCCAGGTTCTTGCAGCAGTCTGCACCCAGAAGGAACTCCTTTTGGCTGCTTTGCTCAGAGTTCTCTGCAGTTTCCTACATCTACCACGTGAACCCATCCCTGCAATTCAATGTGGGGAGGAGGTTCATAGAAGAGGATTACATGCATGAAAAGCTATAAAAAGACTGAAAAAAAGGTCTGGATTTAAGTTACATATTTCATTCAGGTCCATCTGCAAACACAACTGTAACTGAAGTCAGCACAAACACGACACATGTTTGTACAAGTTCCACCTGGAAGCTGACTTGCCTCTAGGCCAAAGCAATTAAGAGATTCAAATTTCACATCCCAGCCCAGAGATGGCAAACATCTGCGTCCTTTCAGCTGTCAAATTTCAGGTAATGTCCTGAACGGTAAAGCCGGTATTGCCCATCTTTCACTGACGTTTAAAAATCACGCAACCCAAACCAAATTTTTAAAACCACGTAGGATTTAGTATGCTTTTTAGAAGCACGCGGTATTGATGACCAGGTATTGTACGTGCGGAAGCCCCTCTCTGGTGGGATTGGGCTAAGTAACCCAGAGAAAGGAAATACAGATTTAACTAAAGCTCCAAGAAAACACAAGTATTGAGGGCCTCTGTGGAAATAAAATGATACAAATATATCCATGGAAAAGGCTGAACCTTGAGGCCATCATCAGTCATTGATCACAAAAGACGACTGTAGAGGTGACCTGAAGGCTCACAGGGAGAGGATCAAGCCCAGGGTCAGCCCTCGGTCGCTGCTACTCTTCGAAAGAAATAAAAACACACGTACAAGGGAGAGTCAGACTCACCGAGTCCTTCTTACGGGAGCGCTCCTTTTTCATTTTCCCTCCGGCTGCTCGGATGCTGACCCTGTTCTCTCCTCCCAGGTAACCCCGGCAGTTGGCCGAGCCGCAGAAACATTTCTGAGCCTCTTTGCTGTCGGTGGGCACAAGCAACAGAGCACTTTAATAACAGATCCAACTCCATCCACAGCGAGTTGTTTTACCTTACTCGTAAGTGCATCCTCAGAAGAAAGGGACAGGAACTTCTTGGCATGGCAAGGCCTTTCTGGCCACTGAGAATTCAAACAAAGTCTTTATTTCTTACACAGCCTCCGTGATCCCACGTTGTCTCAGCTGGAAACCAAAGCCTGCTTCGCTTCCAGGCTCTTTGTAGGTCAAGAACCAAGAACCAGAAAGGAAAAGGTGGAAGTGCTGCATCTGCTAACTTCTGACCACACCTTGCAATTAATATATTAATTTTCCTAATGAATGTATAATTAAGATTCTATATCTTAATTAAGATGATATAATAATATATTAATAATTAAGATTATATATTCATTAGGGAAAAGGCTTGCATTTTATTGCTCGAACAGACTAAAGAACGGGCTGAGGGTTTGTGAAAATACTAAGATTCAATGCGGAAGATGGTTTTTTGCATGGATGTACAGCAGAAGAGATACAAATTATATTATCTTCAGGCAGTATTTCTACAAAGCCTCCATATTTTCTACTTGACAGACCACAAATTCTAAACTATATGCCACCACTGCTTGGGAGAACAGTTTGGGTTTGGTTTTTTTTTAAAATGTGCATAATCCATTGGAGGAACGTGGCTCTGCAGTATGAGAGGCAAGAACCGGGGAAGCTCAACTGCAGGATCCTCTGCAAAGCAGAACCTGAGCGCAGGAAGGACAACCAAGAGATCAGAGCTGGGAAACTCCAGCGAGACGAGACCAGATTCTCTGAACTCAAACATGCAAGACCTCAAAGTGAGCCAATATAGCAAAATGATTCTCCAACAGAGAGGCCCCAACAGGGTCACAATACTAATACCTTAACGATTCTGACTAAGCTATACACAGACGAAAATAAAATTATGGGTGTATAGACTGTACATGACGTGACCTTCCCCAGCTTTAGAGATATTTCCCATGTGCCTAGAAATCAAGCAGGCCTTGCCACAAGGGCATCCAGAAAGGCTGAGGCTAAGTTTGCCTTCCATCCTGCAAGTTTGCACCAGGAACGGAAAACTACACAACAGCATCTGACGCTTTAGCACGAATAATTTTATAACGCAACTAAAAATTCCTTTTTGGTGCTTATGCATACAGAAAGAGCCATAGCAGTGCATAAGGCCAGATCCAGGAGGAAAAGGAAGAGATGCTCTTTAAATAATTGTATTCAGTAAAAAAACCTAGGGATTATAAAATGGATCTAAAATTAATCTCATAATTACATATTGCTTCAAGCCTGTCAGACGCTATTTTGCACTAATCACATTAAAGAGAGTGAAATACTTTGCCATACACCTGGACAAGCAGTAATATAAAAATATTAGGCTCAGGTTTAGAGAAGGGAGCCAAAGCCCATGCTGGAGCCTGCACACCTGCACTTCTGGGGTCGGACAGGAAGAGGGAACGTGCTATCTATTGGGGTTTTACAGCTCTGCAAGTATTTGCAAAGTTGTAAAACAGGGGTGGGTGGAAGAGTATTGCAAAGTCTGGAGCTTGGGTAATTAATAATTAGACAGAGGAAAGAAACAGTCAAGATAATTATCTGCGAAATTTCCATTGGGGAGAGATGGTATGAAGTGGAACAAAAAAAGCAATGAAGTGACGCTGGAAAAGACGTATTAAATCAATGGGAAATTCCTCTCCCAGTCTCTCATGTTAAGAAATGGAAGAAACTTTATCCTGGTAGCTTTTTATACAGTTGAATTCTAGTTCATTTAGAACCGCTCTGTTAGACAAGGCTTTGCAATGGTTTGTTTCGGAGCAGGATTTTTTTTTTCATTGCAACAACACTCACAAAACCCCATTTCCAGCAGCTTAAGGAGAGAGAGCCGAAACGTACCCGTATCTCTGGAACTGGTAATCAAATGTCAGCTCTGAGCCCGACGGGACTAGTTTGGTGGTGAAAAATCCAACTCGGAGCTGCCCATTCACAGTCCACTAAGGCAAGGAAAAAACAAGATGACAACAGTTATTACAAAAGCCAGGCTTGACTCTGGTTTTGCTTTAAATTAACAAGACTAATCCTTCAAACAGCATCACTGATAAATTTAAAATTTGCTAACTGCATCGGCAGTACTTGCCTGTTTCACTAATGGGCAGCTGTTCCCGTTTCAGTAAGTTACAACAACAACAACAAAACCAAAACAGAGACATAAAGATAAAGGAGAAATGCTTTTCACTCCGAGCTTGCTAAGTCGCAAGGCAGTGGAAGCGAGAAGCCGGCAGCTTTGATCCAGCAGTTTACCTTTTGTGTCTCGCAGTTTGGTTCACAGCTGTGGTTCATAAAACGAGAGCAGTTTCCTTTCTGGGTAGCATCAATTATCTGAAAAGAAAAGAAACAAATAGAGCAAAACAGCCTCCCTCCCTCTGCACCAGGCAGAAATACGAAGCAGTATAGCTACTAATACCGCGTGTTTGAACACAATTCATGTAGAAGTCATCACCTGCTCCAGCTATCACCTTTATTTGGTTTGGAGAACGGGTTTTATAATGATATTAAGTGCCCCCAGAAAAGAAGAGCACTAAGCAACTGGCACATGGTTCTCAGTTTTCACTGGAGGTTAATACAGAGTTCTTCAGTCGGGCGGGGATCCTGAAGTTTTAGTATCTGTTTCTGACCCTCTCGTATGTGGTACGATGACCATGAGGGCTGGGGAAGCCAAACATCTCTGCCACATGCATCATACTCAGATAGAAAGGTCATCTCCTGGATCACTGCTTTCTCCCTTTTATAACTGGAAACACTCTTCTGTGCCCCCTTGTGATCACATAATAATCCCACGGCAGCTACAAAAATTGCTTACTTTGGGGGGAAAAAAGGAGGAAAAAAGCACTCTGAGTATTTTTAGCTCATTTACTGTAAAGCTACCTAGACCCAAAAAGTCTTGACAGAAGAGACAAGCAGAATATGACATGAAATTTCTATTTATACACTTTGCTCTCAGCAAGGGAGGGCCTGCTGCCCAAGGTAAGCAAGGCTGCGCTCTCTGTGTCGCAGGTCCATGATCCCATAGAGCTGAAGCAAAGATAAATAATTAAGAACTTCTGGTATATAAATATTTCATTGACAGTAATGCTGCATGTAGAGACTCCACCCACTAGAAGTGTCCCAATTTAATGTAGTTCTGCGAGCAAGGGAAGAAAGGAAACGTAGTTTCTTGGTGTGTCTTCTAGACCGGTTTACTTGGGCATCCAAAAAGGTTGAGTGTGGCTTGATGCATCTCCCCAAGCTGGGACACAGACACGGTTTCTCTCCCACAGAGGTTTGCTCGTGCGGAGGGGATGGGCCATATTCCATCCTTTCCCTTGGAAGGACAATTTCTCCTTTCCAAGGACACTGGGATAAGAGTTAAGCTACCAGACTTCTGTTAAACCAAGCTGAAACTGAGCAATGGGTTAAAAAAAAAAAATTAAGGTATGACAACACAAAGCCAGCCAAAGCTCCCTTTCCTTAGGAAAACATTTCTAATAGATTCAGGGGGTTGCTTCGTGCGTTCACAGGGAGTCGGCAGTGTACGGAACCAGGGCTAAGCCCAGCCAGCCTCCCCCGAAGCCAAGCACAGCAATCACACCGCTCACCTCGTCATTCTTCAGGGCCATGAAATAATAGTGAATATTCTTGTTCCGGGCATATTCCTTCACACGGGCCTTGAACTCTTTGTGATCCAGCACTTCTCCACAGTACTCTAAGACAAAAGTGTTGCTGCAAAGCCCAAGAGGAAAAAAAAGCATCACTCCACTTAGCCGTAAGCAAGAAACACCATGGAAGGGAAAATAACTGCTGCTGGGATGGGCTGTCTGAAAACAGCTTGCAGCCTGGTCATCCTGGTGGTGTAACTACGATTATTATACACCTTAACCTCAAGCAATTCTGATTAATTTTTTTTTTTTTTTTTTTTTTTTTACACTATCACATGGGTAGGTATATCACAGCAAAAAGCCCAGACAGAAGAATAAAGCTCCCCTTCAAGCAGGGTTTATTCTGTGAAAGAACAAGACCTTGTGGGCGATGGGAAGAGGAAAATAAGGAGTATTAAGAGAAGGTGCTGGCACGTCGTTTTCCTCAGTTGAAATGGAAAGCCCGTCTGCACCCTGCTGGTCCGGTGGGTGGAATGAGGGGTCAATAAAACAGCCTTTTTAACCACAGGAAAGGTGAATTTAAAAGCAGAGATGGAAGAGAACTAGTTACCCCTACACTCAGGCACAAACCTCACAGATCGCATTCTGCAGCACGGCCAGGCTTTAAACCCTCCAGTCTACCAAGATGCATTGTGAAACAGCTCTTCTTGATATCTATCTTAAGTTTTCCCTTGCTTAATATCACCCTGAACCCTTTAACTCCTTCCTTGTCCTTAAGCAGGAGAGCACCAGGAAAGCAAAAGCTCCTGCCCAGCTCTACCCGGACCAAGCACTCAGTGTTTTGGGCAGGTATCACTCATCCCATTTCCTTCCCACCATTAACAGCCCCTCGCACAGTACCGTGGTGGCCTTCCAGCCCACACATACAAATCATGCCCCTTCCCCTTCCTCTGTGTCCACTCAAAATAAAGGTTCTGGTACACTAATCTGCTCCTTCAGCTCATAACTCAGCTGTATCTTTCCCCCAGATGGCTCCCCAGCCTGCAGATACCAACATGAAGGTATCACCAATGGTCTTCTGATGATCTGCTGCTCAGTTGGGTTAGCTCCCCTCAAAGTCCCAACCGCAAAACTCCAAGCCTGGGAGACAGGCGCAGTGGCAGCACAGCAAGGAGAGGCAGGCTAGAAATATCTTTGAACAAACCCATAACAGGTGGGATGGGTCATCTCCTGGGTGAACAACCTCTCCACCCTTCACTGGATTTGTGACAGTCCACAGGCTGTCTTCTGGTGGGATGACTACCAAGAGAAGGTTATCTTCTCCCAAGACAAGCTTTAGCTCCACAGCAACATTCTGCCGGCCTGCAAAACTCCCTCCAAATCTGACAATGCAATGTGAGAATCTCCAAATGCAAATCTGACAGCTTTTCCAATAGCACACACAGAAACAAAAGCAATATTCCAGCCCGCCCCAGACTTAAGTCGCCATATCAAGTATCAAGGAACCATATCCAAATCCCTTGATACACATAGGCCAGTTGCAGTAGATACTTTTGCTGCTCTTGTTGATTTATTTACCCTCTTACCCAAGACGGTCTTCACACAGTTATCTCCTTCCCATCTTTCTCAATGTTCCTGATCCTAGCACGCCTAGCAGACACGATGCTTGAGCTGTTCACTATCAGCCATATCTTTACTATGACCTCCATACCTTGTCTTCAAAAGAAATTCCTAACACTTTAAATAAAATTGGACCTGGTATTTCCATACGGGGCAGCAGCACTGCTTCACTCCCCATCACTACTGCTTCCCTGCGCACGCGTTATTCCAAAACCAACAGGACCCTGCTCTTGCAAAGGTTAGGTCTGGCAGCACCAGGGACTCCTCAGGTTATCTGGAAAATCAGGAGACAGAAAATGCCACGATGCTCACCCTCTTCTTCGATGCAGTTGCTGTGCAACAGAACAGTGATGGAGAGTGCTCACTTGTTTTAACAATCACTTCACGCTCTTATCTTTTACATAAACACAGTGTGAAGGCGCTCTCGGTTAAGCGTATTGGGTTGAAAACGCAGAATTGTTTTCACTGTATTTTACCCAACTTGGCATACTTCTCTACAGCAATCAAAACTCTTCCCCGTATCTTCCTGTGAATTAGTCTCAAGCAGTGAAAAACTCTGCTGTAAGACCTACAGCTTTCTTAAGTGTCAGAAACATTGCTGGATTTCTCAGAACTCTTCAACAGAAACAAAAAAAAATAAAATAAAATAAAATCAGAGTTTCCACAGAAACTTACTGAAATATCCAGAGCTACAGAAAATCTTTGCGCAATTAAGTTCTAGGCAGATTGTCTTGAAGCTCAGTCTCTGGTGCACTGGAGACTGAACAGACTCATCATGCCCATCCCACAGCCTTTTTGAGGTGAAAATCGGAGCCTGGGGAAACTCTGAGTGAACAGCACTGCTTCTCCACGGCAGGATGCTCCAGCAATTCCTTCTACAAAGTCTGTTATTCATCTGCGGAGCAGCACGACTGATTTCTGCTCCCCCTGCGTGGATCTGAGAGGACGCCCACGCCCACACGACCTGCACACAAATGGTGAGGTCTGAACCTGGGGGAGAAAAATCCACCTGGGTTTTGCTAGCCATAGGAGCGTGGCAGTTCACCACAGCCTCTTTCACCAGGAGAAACCTCCCGCCTTGCTCCCTTCTCCTAGCAAACCCCATTTTTGCCTCCTGCTCGTCCTGCTCCTCCTGCTGCACCTTGTGCTTCTGGCCCCAGCAGCTCTTTGAATGCCCTTGCTCCTCTCGCTTCTCTCATGGCCTCACCTAACGCTCTTTTTACTCGTGGGAACATGAGAAACGCCAGCTCGGCAAGGCAGAAGGCAACTCCTTAACTCACCCCACCTAGCGGGGAGGCATTCCTGTCTCAGACCTGCTCCTTGCACACAGCTAGAGAGCAAAACATACCCGGCACTATTTTCTTCCCAGCCACACTCACTTTTTGAGTACGACAGTTCCCAAACAGGGCTGTAATCCCAAAAATATCGACAGAACCTGCTGCCAACAGGTTCAAGCACCATGCAACCCTTGCGTTCCAGTCCCACCAGCTCCTTTGTGCCAGATGCTGTCAATAAAGGCACTGATCCAGGCACAACGGGCAAATAACTCCTGGCTTTAGTGAAAGAGAGATGAGTCAAACACAGAGTTGGATCTGTAAGCATGGCTGATGTCAAATCAGCACTTGGAACCATAGCCGTTAACTAACAACAGGCTAACGGGGGAGGAAAGATCCCAACGGGATCCTCATGTAGTCCGAAGGGGAGGAGGACTCAAGAAGAGGGTAAGTTTTGCAGAAGAGGGAAGAGAAGAAGAGCGTGTGCTCTTCTGACGTCATGCAGTGGGGACCAAGAAAGACGGGAAGATGGATTAAACACAAGAAGAAGTCACAGCAAGACTGTCAGAAACCCTAATGAGAAGAGAGCAAAACCAGAGTGGGAGATCTAACACGCAATTAGTCGATACGTGCTGATAACCGAGGGACACCTGACAGAGGACAAAGGACAGTATATAAAACTGGAAGAACCTCAGCAAATCTACAATGTCAATGAAACTAAGAAAACGCAAGCAACTTATTTTCCCTTCATGAGGGAACGTCATTCGAAGAGCAAAGGCTTACGATGGCAGATCTTTGGCAGCTCTCAGCCCCCAGCCTTTCTTCTCAGTGAGGATCACTTCAACATCTGCATGCTGTTTCTTCTGGAAGCGCCTGTTGGAGCAGTAGTCGCCGTTTGGGCACCTGGAAGAACTAAGGGAAGGAAATGGAACAAATCAATTCCCAGCAGAATGACAGCGATAACAGAAACGGCTCAGATGGGAAATAGATACCAAGGAACCATAATAAATTCAGTGTAAAACCTTCAAACGTGTTTTGCTATAAAAAGCATAACCATCTGACTGTCAACATGCAAATGCAGACAATTTATTTCTGGAAGGAAGATAAAAACATATGGAATGCAAAAGCCACTGAGCTTCAGTGTCATACAATCAAAATGGGATGAACTGGCCTCTTCTCCCCACGTTTTTACGGGTTCTTCCCACAAGATATCCCCTTCCCCTACATCTACTGCCTGGGCTATGAAATAAAAAAAAAAAAAAAAAAAAAAAAAAAGGCAGAAAAGGGCAGGGCTTCTGCCAGGTAATTCCTCTCCTTCCACCCCAGCTGGTGACAATCCTCGTGCCAGGGGGTGAGTCTTACCATGCACCCCGTCCCCTGCCTCCCGCTCACAACAGAGCTCCCCCTTCTCCTAACCTCTTCCAGGAGGGAAAAGGAAACAAGAGCCATAGCCTGGTGAGGCTCTGGGGAGAGGATGCAAAAGGAGAAATGAAAGGAACTAAGGATCTCAAGTAGCGCTACATTTGCATTTCTCACTCCCTCCAACCACGCTTATGATGGAGTAGAGTTAAGGCTGAAGACTCGGGGCATTTCTAGCAGGTTTTAACAGGAAGTTGCTAAGGGCTAGCTTCCTGCAGAAGATCGAAGGTCAGATGCTGGTATGCAGGCTCTGAAGATCACTCCACACCAGCCAGTGAAAATGAGAGTGTACAGACAGCTCATTGCCACTGCCCAGGAAAGTCTGAATTCCTTTAGGGGCTCCCAAGTCATCTCGTGGACAACAACTGCCCAACTCTGGCAACTCACGGAACACTACTTACCACTCTATCATGAGCAGGCGATTGAGACAGTCTTCTCCACAAGCAACCTCCCCCTGAGCTCGCTCTTCTTTGGAGAGAGGAGGGCATTCGCACAGCATTCGCTTTATATCCCGGTGAGATTTGTTCTTCTTCCTATTGAAGACAAGTCATTGAAATACAGGTTAGAAAGCAGCTGGGTAGAGAAATTACTCCTCAGTTAGTTGTTACTGGAGGAAATTAATTTATTCTCTAAGAACTGGGCATATGGACTGATTACCTTCAGACAACCACAAGAAGGTAATCAAGGACACTCCGTTTGTTTTGAGCAGGAGGTGATGACTTTCTGATCACAAAAGATGATTTCTCAGAAAGACATCCCAGGATATTGAACTTTTTTTCCTTCTCCTCAATGTCCACAATGCAATTCTACTTTCAGTGTAGGTGTGCACATGCAGTACTGATTTTTCTAGACAGAGGATTTCTCACCCCATAGCACAAGTTCTAAGGTTTAAACTAAAAGGATAAACTCTGATTAGCCTCTCATGAAATACTATATGCCATAATCGTATATAAATACTACGGAGACAATCTCCAGAGATCCCTTCCAACCTCAGCTGTTCTGTAACAGTCCACTTGGTTTCACTGATCCAGAGGCCAGGAGAAAACCTATATTCTAAAATATTAACATACAAACCATTAGTTGAGCGCACGTACCATTTTAAAATAGCATTCTTTTAATAAAGCAAATTGGAGGGTTTAGTTAATTAAACGTCTGTTTTACTGTCAGATAAGATCATGAAAAAGAAAGCAAGAAAACCATAGTTACAGGAAAGGTAGGCTATCAAAGGCATCTACTAATTGATATTTTAGTTGCCATGAGATGATTAGGGAAATGCTGTGGAACATAGATCTCAACGAGACAAAAAAAGGCAGAAGAAGAAAAAACTTGGATTGAAATAAATAGCAGGTTTTATCTGCAGATAAGTGGTTGGTATTCAGACTCTGAATCATTAATATCTTTTAAAACACATTTATAGAAAAAAAAAGCCATTTTAGTGAACAAAAGACATGGCAAAGTCTTGCGTGTTAAGACCCCAACACATGAAGACCAACATGGGTCTAAATTGGCCCGTGTGAAGCGTCCCCCCGCACTGGTGCTGGGCCTGGTGCCCTTGTCACTGGCGAGCGCCGGTGCTTGGCACCCAACGGTTTGGCAGGAACACCGGTACTCAACCACCCTTGAGGAATCATGAGATGAAAAAGGACCACGAAGTTTAATGAAATGGCAAGATTTTAAATAGGCATAAATCATCAGAAGGCTTTACCATCGTCTGTGCCAGGAATAAGAATTGGTTACAAGCTCATAAGGAGCTCTCACCTACACGTTAAAGCCAGAGCGAGTATTTTTTTGGCAAGGACCAAGGTAGCTGAGCCCTGAAGCAATACACTTACTAAGCATCCCTAAAGCTCAGAAATAGATGATTTTATTTTCCAGGGATCATATCCGGTTCAACATCCCCATGCAAAAGGGAAAAGGATAATCTGCACCCAACAGCTACCCTCTGATATTTCAAATTAGGTCTGTTAGATCTAAAATAACTCATATGAGATGACAAATAATTACACGCAACCAAAGCCTTTGGAAACACACATTGTTTGTCCAAAACCTTTCCCACATCCAGACAGATTTCCCTGTGTCTTCAGAGAGGGAGCGAGCTGGCGTTTGGGGACACTAAACAGACCAGATCTGGCAAGCCCCAGAGGTTATGCTGCTATACTGCTCTGGGCTCTAACGGAGCTGCACCAAGTTCAGAAGAACGGTGAATTGTAAATTAAATTTAAAAAAAATTAATTACTCTTACAAACTACCATGGGTACAAGAATAACATGTTTACTCGGTGCTGATGCCTGTAATCCCACATACGCAAGTCCTGCCCGATACTCAGATCAACATTAGACAAAGGGGATGCTGCAAGATGACCAAGAAGAAGGTATAAATAAATCATCCTCCCCCCCATACCCTCCAATCTTCCACCTCTTCTCATGACCAGGGTCTGTCTGGGCCCAACCAGGGTTTTCTGTTTAGGAGAAGAGACCCAGGGGGGTTAAACACTTGCCCAGCATCGTCTCCTCTATGAGCAGCTTTGCCAGACATAGGGAATGTGACATCCCTCCCCCTCCCTCCAAATTATGCCAATTTGGCCATAAAAAAAAGCTATCATGGGATAAATATAAGTTGAAATCTAAAACTGTTATAGGCAAGGGAAAAAAAGAAAAAGGTAAAAAAATCAGTTACCTTTCTGTCAAGTACACATTCTCCTCAATAAGGTCGAAGTAACAGGGCATCTTTCCTTGCTTGGCAAATTCCTTCCAGCGCTGGGGGTCTCTGAAGTCATCCATGATACACAACCGACCGACCATGGAGGAGTCCTGCAGCGCCGACTCCACTTGCTCCCCCTCCAGTTTCACCTTCTTCTTCTCCCTCGAGTCCACATCGCTCTCAGAGTCGCTCTCCAACTCCGGGCGTCTTTTTTTTGGTGGACCTCGCTCTTTTGCATCATTTTTTTCAAAAACCTTCACCTCCTCCTTCTTCTCCCCGCCAGGCACCGGCTCCTTGGTCGAATTGCTGCTGATCTCATGTGCCTGCACTGAGCCTTTTTCTTTCTGCCCGGGCACCTGGCATTTACTCGAGGGGCTGGGGAAACGAGGCTTGCAGTCATCATCCCAACGGTCATCCTCTTCGTACTCCTCGTGATCCTCCGTTAGAGAATCCGGTACTTGCCCTTGAATTCGTTCGTAATTAACTGCAGAAGGTCTGCTAGCGGACCTCGCATCCCAATAACCGTTGCCTTGCCAGTAACTCTGAGACCCACTGTACACTCCCGAGCCCGGCTGGTAAACGTAGCCCAAGTAGACCCCAAAGCTGCTATCCGGCTGCTGGTACGTGCTACTGGGCTTCTCTGGCTGGGAAAAGTCCCAGCCCAAACCACCCAGATCCTCCGTCGTATGAAAACCATCCAGCCTGGAGAAGTCTCCAAGGCCAGACTGGTTAAGCCCACCCTTCCCTTGCCTACTGTCTGGCTTGGAAGAGCTCATCTGGTGTCGGGATTTATCGGCGCTTTCAAAACTCTCCGACAGACAAAACGGCTGCTCATCTTGTCGGCCCATCGGTCTACCAATGGACATCAGCTCCTTCAACATTATTCTCTCATCCGGGTTGGGTTTGCCGTGGGAGTCTGCTGTCAGGTCTGCCTGACTCGTACTGTCAACACCGTCGCTCTGAGGCTGGCACGGATCCGGCCGCAGCTCCTCCATCTCCTTCCTGCTGAGCTCGGTAGAAGTTGCCGGACTCTTCTCCATCCCCCTAGGAGAACATCTGCTCTCTACTTGTGGCCCACCTTTACTCGCCATATTCTCCGATCTCTCTTCGTAGTAGGGTCTACTGGGCTCTGGTCGCTCATCGTCCCAGTGGTCAGAGAAGCGCCGGTTGCCCTGGCTGCTCCGTGAGGAGCCAGGGCTGCTCTCCTCCATCGCGATGGTCGAGTTCTTTGGAACTACCACAACAGACTGGAGCCGTTTCCGTGGCATGCCATCATCAGACTCCGAGTCCTCCGTGTCACTGTCTTCACTGCCCCCCTCGCTGTCGCTTTCCCCCGTGTCGGAGTAATCGTCGTGGCCAGCTGGAACAAATTCAGCAGCGTTGCCACTGCTGTCGCACGTCGGGGCTTGAGTTACCGTCTCCATTTCTTCTGCAGTGACAACGATGTCGCAAGAGGGAAACAAGGCATCTGGAAAAGCCGAAGCCACCAAAGGCTCGTTTCCCTTGTCCTTCTCAGCCAATAGGCCAGGACACCGAACTCTCAAATCATCCGGCCCAACTCCCTCGGTGGAAACAGCACTTTCTTCCACGACCTCTCTGCTGCGGTGCTCCAGCGGCACTTCAGAATAGTACGAATGTTCATCATGGAACGACGGCTTGCCTTTTGCCGAACCAAGATCAATGCGCTGAGTATCCAACTCGAGCATCTCTTCGGCTTCCGAATGCTGCAGCACCTCCTGGCGTCCATCCGGTGGTGGCACGTCCCATTTGGAAGAGATGCTTTCTTCCGGCACGGGATGGTCCGACCTGAGCCTCAGGGAACAGCCATCCTGGGAGGGATCCCTGCTCGAGCTCTCCACTGCCAGGCTAATTTTATGGGAAGGATGACCGTACTCATCGTCACAGGGAGGCTTTGAGTGGTGATCCTCTGTGCTCTCATAATCGCATGTAACAGTCTGTGGCTCTACCTGCATGTCCAGGAAAGTCTCGGATGTAACTTTTAAATCTGCTGGTTCTGCTTCGATTTCAACTTCTGAATGATACAAAGCAGGGGTGGCATCGTCTGAAATGTAGCAAAAAACTGGTTCTTTGGTTTTGTCACATGGAGTCACCTGATCATCCAGCTTCTTAAGGACAGTTTTAGTATGATCTACATTCACGATGGGCAAAGGGAGAGCTTCCCCTTGCTGCTGCGGGACCGGAGCCTCCGCTTGCCTAAACAGACTGTAGCACTCACTGGACTGGACCCGAGAATCATCCGGCTCTTGCTCTTGAGATGCATATGTGCTCTCAAACCCATTAGATGGCAACGGATATGATGGACTCGTCTTCACGACAGGCGACGCTTCTGACTGACACAGGCTGTCACCAGAAGATGCAGCAACATCCTCTGTTTTGGAGGCACTGGAAGTAGCCAAACCATCAGCCCTACCCTCTGGGGACCCATTAACACTCAACTCCATGGGGAAACATGTTCTTAACTGATCGTGCTTTATCTTTAATAAAGTTTCTTGTTCCTTAACACTGTCGTGGCATTCGTTTCCTGTAAGCTCCTCAGACTCTGAGTTAGCAAAACCCGCTTTCAATTCGTCTGCCTTTTTAAAAGTGGGCAAATCGTTTAACTGATTTAATGGAGAAAGTGTCTTTTCCCTTTCAAACTTTTTTGCAATGGACACCCTGATCTCATTGCTTTTTAGACAAGAGGTCTCTAAATCTAGAGAATTAGACTGCTGTTTTATTTCTTCGATCGATTCTGTACAACAGAAAGAACTCTTAAATTTATCAGGCTTTGGTGCGGGGGTCTTTGAAGGGGTGGACTTATAACGGGAGGAATTCACATTACTGTCAGGCTTAGAATGGGATGTCCCCTTTCGATAGCCTAGCTCATCAAGGGGAGAGCACCTTTTGGTTACTTCACTTTCTGAAGTCCTTTTTGAATCTCTATCCGCTTTCGAAGACGACCTTCCTCTCCTCTCCATGTCGGCATGAGACGACTCTACTTTGCTGTCCCTGTCCGACTTAGAGTAAGAAGTCCTCGAGTCTCTGTAGGAGGAAGAGGAGTGGGACGACGTACGCCTCGAGTCACTCGATCTGGAATGTGTCCTCCTGTACTCGTCCTCTGAGTCCGAGCTCTCTCGCGCCCTGCTGTCTGCATACGAACGGGAATACCTCGATCTTTCCCTGTACGGGGAGCTCCGATGGTATCTGCGGTCAGATTCGTAGTAATGTGAACGTTCCGACCTCGAGTAGGAAGAGCTGGTTCGGGAGCCCCGATCGGATCGGGAACGGGAATGAGACCGGCTTCGCCTTCTCTCTCTGTCTGATCGAGAGCGGGAGGACACATACCGCGAATCTCTCTCTGATTTTGAATAGCTCGAGTACTTCTCATCCCTGTCCGACTTGGAGCGCGAGGAGGACTTCCCCAAATCGTCACCTCTGAGGGACGCAGAGCTTCTTCTGGGATCTCTCTCCTTTTCCGTACTGGATATTTTCAGCTCGTGTGACCGCTGGCTGGAGGAGGTCCTCACCGAATCTTCATCGGATTCGGAGCCCTGTAGCGTGCCGTCAGACTGGGAGAACTTCCTCTTTGACCCCTGCCTCCGGGAGCCATGGGGAGCACCCTTCAAGCTGTCGGAAACCTCATCCTCTTTCCCAATATGGGAATCTTCCTTCTGCGGAATTATTTCCGTCTGCTCGGGCGTGTTTTGAGTTACACGTTCTTCTGAACTGCGCGATACCGCATCCTGCCTGACGTCCAGCTCCAAAGCCTCCTTAGGTACTGCGTGGCACGGCTCCTTTGAAGCTGGGACTTCAGCTTCCACAGGCGGCGACAGCAACAGCGTCGACATCAGCGTTACGGGCAGTTGTGGCAAGGCTGCCGCTGCAGGAACCGGCATCGATGCTGCTGGTGATACTGGCGGCGGCGGGGGAGGCGGGAGAGGGGGTGGCGTTGAGGGAAAGTCCGCGGCCAATGCCACCGGTTCCGTTACCGGTGCCACAGCCGGCGGCGGTGGTGGTAGTGTTGCTGCTGTAGCTGGTGGCGGTTTTGCTGTGACATTAAGTAAATGTTTTTTAAAATGGATCTTCCCTAATTCTACCTTCGGTTTTGGAGGTGAAGACTCCTCAGCTGAACCAGCGGCATCCCCCAGGTCCATTTTACTTTTGGGGTTAAAGTCAGTCTGATGGGGTACTGCTGGGGAGTTCTGAGTTTCATTTTGTTTCTCGTTTCCGAGAGCAGTCAGAAATCTATTCGGTAAGGTTTTCTTGGTTAAACTAAAGCTGAAAGACACCTTTTGTCTTCCTTGCTCCTCAAGGTTAACCTTTGTTTTGGTGCCTTTGGGCAAAAAGCGACTCGAAGCAATGCCTTTGAACACCGGGCCTTTGATAAAGCCGGCTTTCTGCACGGTTTCAGGCTTGCCCTACAGAAGAAAAAGAAGGTGCAGTTAGAGGAACTGGGTTTTGGGGGTTTTAACTCTGTTCTACAGGTACACTGAACAATCTTCTTTTACCTGGTGAATTTTCATGATGATGAAATAGAAATTGATACCCTGGGCTGGAGTCTGGGATAGCACAGCTGCGCTGCCTTCTGCGCCTGGCTCTCTCTTGAAAAAAATCAATTACCCAGTCATTTCCAGTTTGGAGCAAAGCCTCCTTTGGGGTTTGGACTGAGGCTTTTTAACTGACTTATTAATGACAAAACTGGAAGTCCTTTTTAAATTTAATTCTTAGGGTTTTTTTAAAAAGGGATAGGGTTCAACATATAAAGTTAATTGAAGAGATAGCACCACTCTATTTGTGCTGTTTCTGTGGTCCCAGGCTACAAAATACCCTGCGTTTTCAAGCTTTAAGTGTGCTTGTTTTCACGTCCCAGGAGACTGCACCTGGACTCGTTTGGTTTCAGCATGAATTAGACTAGCCAGAATTACAGCAGCAGTTTTAAGCCCTGTCCTTTCCCACCTCCTGCCAACAGCCTTATCTCAATCATTAGTAATTCCTAGTAAGTCTCCAGGCTCAGGCATGGATCAGTATTAATATAACAACCTCCAAGAATTCCCATCAGGACCCAGTTGTGCGTGACGACTCTGTCGCCTCCAGGCCAACTGACTGTAATAGGCTCCATGTGCATCTCACCAGAAGCTACCTGCTCTCTCCTGCCTAGGATCTCACTCGCCACCTTGCAGTGAGGTCCGTGCTACAGCAAGTCCGTTTGTTTTCGATGCTAACGAGCTGAAAGTCATCTTCTCTATGACACTAAGAGCTCAGGATCTTCACCAAGAAAGCTGCCGTGACAGCTGAATCCTGGCTTTGGAAACGGAGCAAGTCTAGAGCAACAAAGCTCCTTCAACATGGGAGCCTCTTACCTTACAGGATGCATCTACCCAAGCCCCAGATTCGCAATTTTCAGAGCATAAAGCACTGTATGTATGTTTACACGTCTTAGATTTCTCCAACTATTTTAAAGCTTAGGGCTTGTCTGCGCAAAAGCTGTGTCACAAGAGCGCAATCCCTAAAGATGAATGTTGCCACACGGTGGTGAAGGGTGTTATTGTCACTAATCTTTATCCCCACAAATCCAAATTGCATTAATGTAACTACATTTTGTGTGAGAAGCATAACTCCAATGGAAACAGTTGTAGCAGTAGAAAAACTGCAAAGAGCTGGGTTTTACTCCCATAACTGTTGCATGAACACATCTTTGGCAGCAGCAGCGGTTTCCTGCAACCCACTGTGAATTATTACGCATTTTGTTATCCTTTAACTTCTGTAAAACAATGCGGAGCTGCTCAAGCTAAAGGCACCGTAGTAAATTATTAAATAAGACACTGGTGGAATGGAAACCCCATCTCATTCTATTCGCACCCTTGAACATCATATATACAAAAGTATCCTCGTTTTTGATGAAGCATATGGGGTTTTATTTTCATTGTGAAAACCATGTCACGGTCTCCACATGACTGGTCTTGGCCACCCAACCCAGCACCACACACAACGTTTGATCTTCACCAGCAGATGATTAGGTGCATTCTGGAAAAAATGGGTGCAAAAAATAAAAAGCACTCCTTTTAAATGGGTGCTATTTGTATGGGTGCCATTTCATGGATGCTTTTAAACAAGTGCCATGGCTAAAAGGGCACCCAAACAGTGACCTTGAAAAAAAGGGCATGTCCACACACTTGCCCAGCTCTGAAACACGCTCCTCTCTCCACGACTGTCTCACAACAATCTCCAGAATGTCATGCTGAAAATACTATCCTCGTTTTCAACAGAATCCACACATCAGAAGTAATCCAGAGACTAATACACAACTGTATATGAACTAATTCATGGAAGAATAAAGGACAAAATCAAGTGTCCAGCCCATTTGGTAGGAGTTTTTACATGTCTGAATGCTACTGAGACCACCCTCCTGTAGGACGCCAGGCTCAGCCTCCCGAAGAGCAAGGAAACATTGTTTTGTGGGTTTGCTGGGTCAATTATTATTTCTGTGGCCAGAAAGTCACACCTTTTTACCTCTGCCCTTGGGACAATGAAAAAGTAAGAGATCAGGTTCCTATCTTCATCCATACCCTGATGTCTAATGGAAGGAGTCTCCACAAATGTGAATCCAAATTCTTATCAGACACTGGATTCACCTACTATGCCAATTATATATAAAAATATAATTTGTATATATATATAAAAATATAGTAAAAATACAGTAAATACAGCGCATCAGCATTCAAGAGTTTTCTTTCTCGCTAGAAATTTTGCGAAATTATTTTATGTGCAAAATCCACGGTTATGGAAACGTGTCGATGTTTTGATCAAAAATCTTTCTAACTTCAAGCTCAACAGATCTGAAATCCAAGCTCACACATGAATAACAGGGTTTGGATACACCCACCTTTACACAAAACACAGGACCTGAAGGCAAAAAAGGAGCTGCGAAGCTTCTATTCCTCCCCTTTTTGCAGTCTATTCAGCAGCGATGACACGTTTCAGAAAAAATATTTTACCCCCATGTGCTCACCCTTCCAGGGATTTTTTTTCTTAAATAACACCAAGTTTAACAAAACATGACTTACAGAATTTTAAACATACTCCACAGGTAGCTTTTGAAATGTAATAGGTAGCAATTACTGGCAAAAGCTGTCTAACAGAAGAGGAGTTCTCCTTCCTTTAATATTTCACAGAAAGGGAACGTTCCCCAAAACGTTGCTGTGGGTATTTCGCAGAAAGAAAAAAGGCGATAGAAGCTCTCTCTGCATATTCAGCAGAGATACATGATTACTAGCAGCAGTGCTCCCACAGCTCTCAGTTCACTGGGAACACAGGGAGGACACACAGTATGCTCACCAGCACAAGCAGAGCAGATAGGGTCCTACAGCACCAAAAATCATTAGCAACAGTCGTTCCTATGCCAGGATATTATAAACTCTTCCAATTCCTCCAAGTTTTCTCCTCTCCCCTTAAATTCACTAAGCCATATACAGCAAAACTAATTTTTTTCACAGATTAGGTCCTTAAATAATCATCTTCTCATGGTGCAGAAAGCAGCATCTACCTACACCAAATGACTCAAGGGCATCGCTGCACCCTGCTATCGCATCCCTGTGTGTAGATGGCAGAAGTGGTACCGAAGGCGGTTCCCTTCTTTCTTGAATTTAACCACTGAACTAGAGGCACCCCAGAGTAACATCAGTTTGCTTTATCTGGACCCTCAGTCTCTCTCGACTCAAGAAATCTATAGGTCAAACTAACCCGGTTGGGTTAACACGTCTCGGGAGCTACATCAAGAAAGGAATCCGTTTTACTCACCTCATTTTCTTCTTCTCTATTGCAATCCAGCCAAGAAAACATGCAAGAGAAAACATAAAAAGAAGGTGTAAACAATCAGGCAGAAACAAGAAACATAACGTTAGATCTCTGGCACCGCAAACGGGACGGACCCGGGGACACAGAGGGAGGCTAACACCAACCCTACAAATATTCCCACTGCAAGATATGTCCCTACCAACATCACCCGACGGTCAAGCAGACACGCCAACCACCTCTGAAGGGAAGCACGGCATAGCTTTGCATTTCAATAATTTCAACGCTGAAAATTCTGCATGGACTTTGACAGAGCAAACATTTTTTGAGCAAACTGCTGCCCTGCTGCTGTCTTCTGAGGGTCTGCAAACCAGCCAGAACCTGATTTCAACAGACACTGCAGAGGTAACGCAGCTATGAAAATCATGAAAATGAGATGTAGGAAGCTGAATTTTGTTTTCTTTCAATTTTAGTATTTTCCTGAGCAGCCCAGAAACAGTGAAAGTAACTGCCTCTCTCATCGCCAGAAATTAAAGATACTGCTGAACACCTTATTGCGGTACAACCTGCTATGGATCTGCAGCCCTGACTATGTACCATGATGCTGAGAATTAATTAACTGGTACTCTGGAAGCTAGCTGCTCGACAATGAACTAATCTGGAGCGTTACCTTGATCCCAACCCAACCTGCCAATGCTGAGCCAAGGGGAAAGCCCAACTTTGCTTCCCCAAGTTCTTCACTCTGATACCATGAGCAGTTTCTCCTACAAGGAAGGAGAAGGAACAAGAACACGACTACTCTCTTCTTGCTCTGCCCGATACCTGGGAGAGCTTCAGCGAGTTTCTTGGCCCCTAAAGGAAAAATACAGAAGCAGATGTAGAAGTTTCAGTGGTTACCGATACACCTTAACCGAGATGTCAACAGCTCATCTGTTTGATCTGTTATTTCCCCTCCTAGAAGTCTAAAAGCATTCTCCAGAGCTCTAACCTTTACGTTTGCCTGCAGACGACCTCTTCCCTATCTACCTTACAGATACAGGGGAAGTCTTCATCTGGACCTTTCCTAAATTTTGTCAGGTTTTGAGCCATAATTTGCCGCTGTTGTGGTGGCACGGTGAAAGACTTCTTGCAGAAAAGGTTCACAGATTTCACTTCAAATGTCAGCCAGTTGAGAAGTATCAGTTTCTGGAAAAGAAAGCCAAAACTCTCAGTTTCTGCGTAACCCAGGCAGGGACCCGACGTGGTGACGGCAAAGCAATAACCACCTATTTTCAACAGAGAATTAGGAGAAACCTGCTGAAAGACCTATCACTAGCAGTAATATGCTCCCGCCTCTACGAAGGCTCACGTCAAATTGATAAAGCTTATTAATAGGCTATAAATCATCCTTAGAGCAGCAAGAACAGGGCTTGTTTTCATTGAGGAAACATGAGCCATGAGTTTAAGCAAGCTGTGGAGTACACGAGGGCATGTATGAGATTTAGTGGGGTTAAGCAAGCCATGAATTCAAAACACTGCTGATGCAGAGGGGGAGCAGAAGCCCTCTAAGAACAGCACTTTGACATGAATTAGTGCCTAAAAAGGAGGTTTCATTTTTAGGATTACAGAAAGTGGAGGTTTAGACGTCCAGGTCACCGACGTTGTTGACAGTCGCATATTTTGAGTGTTAAACGCAAGCGTTTACAAGGGGTGAGAACAGTACTGAGGTCTAGTGAAGCCAAGATCCAACAAGACCCAACGCGAACATTGGACTCAATGATCTTAAGAGTCTTTTCCAACCTAAATGATTCCACGATTCTATGATGATTTTCAAGACATCCATAACCAGACGTTTTGTGATACAGCACAGAATAACAGCCAACAGATGAAAGCTGGTGGTCCTAAACCAAAAAGAAATAGCTGTCTCTTTATACGTAAGAACACAGATTTAAGTAGCTATATATTGGGAGACTGGTAATGAAGTTTAGTATTTATAATTAATAATCTGTTGTAAGAGTAAAGGAAGTAACTAATTCCTCTTAACAATCCATTTTTGCTCTTGTTGCTGAAACATTGCATAAAACCAGTTTTAAGCTAAAATGCTGGCAAGTACCCAAAGCAGAGGTCTCCAAAAATCTGAAAGCCAAGACGAAAACTTTCCCTTCCAAGAGGGCATGCCTACAAAACAGCAGGAATCACAGCACGATCCGGGCCGGCTCTAAGCTCACGTCCTGCTCAAAACTTGCAGCCACAGCAGCAGATTTTCTGGACAAGACGCTATGTTGGTAGAAGCAGCCTGAGCATCTGCCACCTTAAAACAGCCGCTCCACGAAGACAGACGGCAGAGCATCAGCTTCTGAATAGGGTGGGGGGCAAAGCAGGGAAGAAAACTGCAATACACTGAAAGGGAAAACGGCTAGTTGAAACCCTTCAAAACCCGGAGAAAATCTTGCGGGAGAAAAGCAGCTGCATTAGGAAATGGATGATCTTGCTGCTCTAAAATGATACAATCATAGAATTATTAAGATTGGAAAAGACCTCTAGGATCATCAAGTCCAACCCCCAACCCAACACCCCCAGGCCTCCTGCACCATGGCCCCAGGTGTCACATCTGCACGGTGTTTGAACACCCCCAGGGATGGTGACTCCACCGCCTCTCTGGGCAGCCTGTTCCAGTGCCTGACCGCTCTTGCAGTAAAGACATTTTTCCTAATATCCAATCTAAACCTCCCCTGGCACAGCTTGAGGCCATTTCCTCTCATCCTATCACTAAAATAAAATATGTAAGAACGAAGTAGGTATGACATTACTGATAATGTCTCTTGTATAGCCCTAGATGTCCAGACAAGCAATTTAATTTCTACTGGACAGAGAAGTATTTCTTCTCAGAGAGGAAATAGTAGCATTCAAATAGTAGCATTCCCTCTCTGCAGCAGTGTTTCAGCCACGTATGCCCAAGTGCTTGTCCCTCCTGAATTACCCCTCCACCACCAGCTAAAGCAGCCGTCAGCACCAGAAAGTCGTCACACCTTGCTACAGCTGCCCTCACGCAGGTTAACCTTAACAGAGGAGGTAACTGGCTTGGGTTATGGATCACATTTCCATTTACAGCCTCTTCCTTCACCCCAGATAAAAAAAAAAAAATATATATATATATATAAATAGATTTCCAAAATTACTGAACGCATTGCTGTTCGCTCAAAAACCTTTTGCCAAATTCCTCCCACACTGGGTTTGAAGTTACATAAAATCCCCACGCTACAAGCCTGAGGAAGGAGCTGGCACGCAGAAGACCCAGCACAACAAGAGCGTACGCGAGCTGGGGATCCATCCAAACACACAACCCGTAGGTTTTCCAGCAGGTTTCCAGCCCCAGAGGTTTAGAGCAATCCCACTTGTTCCCCTCCAGCTGCACCTTGCTATCTGCAGGTACATAAAAAGAATATTGTTATTAAATTAGCATGGAATTCCTGCACTTAGTGGCTCATTTCTGTGAATGTCAAGAGAAAAGGCTTGTTAAAACTCAAAGCAAAACTGAAGACCTCTACAAACAAGTGGTTAATAAATTAAAAAAAAAAAAACAAAAAAACAAAACAGGGAACTGTACCATCTTTTATTTATCTACAGCAGCCCTACCTATTAGTATTAAAAAAAAAAAATCAGTCTGCTCCTAAAGTAAAATTTAAAAGAACAATTTTGCTGTCAGATCTGATTAACTAACGACAGATATTGGTCAGGTAACAGCAAGATGTGCTCGCACCCACCCCACAAATGCACAACTGCACCGAAGAGCAACCACGGCAGCAAATCCCCATGCCGTACGGAGAAGTTCGTATTCGCAGGGAAGGTTTTTTTAAGGCTATGGACCCCCATTTCTACCAAAATCCTCTATATAAATTTCTGAACGGCCTGATATAGCATTATTTTTCCATAGTTTTATTCCTTCAGTTTTCCTACTCATGGAAACATCCCAAGTTTGTCATGTTAATAAAAAAATAAAGTTGTATTTTAATTCTGAGGTTCAGCAGCTCCAGCATTTCTTAGATGATTAAACAGCTTGACACAATGAGACTTCTCTCTTTTTTAAGATGTGATCCACATTGTAATCTGAACTATACGAAGGCTTTGCTTATGCTAAAAAGGCAAACAAGAAAAAATGCCTTCAGGCTTACGAAGTCTAAATGACAAATGCTGGTCTGCATTAAGACAAAACTTGAAGAGCCTCACCTCCCATATGTCCTCCTTTTTTTTTTTTTTTCATTTTCTTCTTCTTTAGAGAGAAAAATCTAGAAGCCTAAAGCTCCTCTTATCTAAGCATCTCCAAGACTAACAACCCTGCAAGCCTAAAAAGCACACCTTGCTTTAAGCTGAGGACGGGGTATTGTGCAGGCATTAGCATAGCTCCATCTGAAAGCCTACCTGCCTCAGCAATTACCTTTCTTTCTGAAGAAAGGAAACAAAATGCAAAGCCTCAGGCTCAGCTGGAGGCAATCCCAACCTCCAGACTGTTTTTGCTAACGCCAGGTTAGCCAGAAATGTCCTGCCAGCATGGGGATGCAGAGGGACTGCTCCATAACTGCTCATGGATCCACCGACCTTCATCCGCAACACCAGGCCTAAGCAAACCAGAAGGCAACACAACAAATTAACACCTCGGGGGAAAATTTGCAGTTCCAGCAAGATCCTAAAGCCAAAAAGGAAATATCTAGGCAGATTTCACCGCTGCCCGGCTGGCGATGGAGGGCTGCACCTCCGGGTGCACCGTGATGCTGTAGATGAAGTTCACTCGCTGCTGCTCTCATTCAGCTCCTGCCATCCTCCAAACTGAACCATTTGATAAAACACTCACAGGTCTGACCTGCTGTTGCCCACTCGGTTTATTAGTCTCTAACATGGCCGGCTAGAGATAAAAAACAAGGACAAATGTGCAGCGGGTCCCTATGATTAACTGAAGTACGGTGCTAAATTGCGGTGAAATCTTTTGTACAGAGCACTGTGCTTGTAATACTCAGATGTGTCCCTGCTCCCAAAAACACTCCACCACAACCGGATAATGTACAACCAGAAAAAAAAGCAGGGAAGTTAATAGACAATCCTGCTCCTTCCCCCAAAAAGCAACGGACAGGCTAAAGCACACCCAAGAGGCAGGGGGAGGGCGGGGGGGTGGTGAATCACTAACAGTATCAAACATCTTATTTAAACAGAAGCTTGAAACCAAGCCAAACTCTCCATGAAATGAGGTCAAGGTAGCTGTAAGCATATACCTGTCCCTGCAGCACATCCCCCAAATCCAGCTCTCCCATGCCCTGCTTTCCTACATCAGCGTTTGCTGGTTTACACAACAGTTCCTCCGGGTTTGGAGTTTTAAGTCTGGAGCAGGAAAAGAGACACCATCTCTCCTGTGCTGAAATATGAAAGAACAGAGAGGACTGAACACGCCAAGAAAACAAGTAGCTGAATATGCTGAAAATAAGTATTTCTTCTTTCATTTACAAAAATGCTAAGGGCTGAGTGACATCCCGCATAGTCACAAGTATGCCGGAAAGGGATTTTTCTTTTAACACAGATTATGGGTTACTGGTCTATGGAGTCACCTGTAATCATCGGTGAACGTTCCCTCCTCATACACCCCCCTGAAATGAACTTTATAAATCAAGAAAAAACCTGGACACAAGCTATTTCAACAGCAGGCATGAAGAAGATTAAGAAATTCAACTGCTGTAGCTTCTACTTCAGGCCAGCCCAGGGTCCCGTTTCTCACTGGGCTGGAGGAGAGCCTCCGAGAGCAGGTTCAAGAGGCATTACAGCACAATACGGAAAACTTACAGCGCTATAATTTTTTACTATGAGCATTTACACTCTGTTCTCCACAGCTGGGGAAAATATAGGCTAAAAAAAAAAAAAAATGGCACGAGCTAAAAAGCCTGTTCTTTGCCAGCTGGCAGCACCAGCGGAGGGACTTCTGCCCAAGCTATGAATTAAGCCCTGCGTCCAGCGGAGCCCGTGCAGACCCTTCTCGACAGCGACCAAACCCTAAAGAAAAGGTGAAGAAATAAAGGGGGAAAAGGATGATTTTTAAAAACAATTTGCTTTTGCTGCTGCTCCTCTTGCAAAGGAAAGGGGGTCAGAGAAAACAGACATTGACAGGAGCATGTGAAAAGCCACAGGTTGAGGTTTTGGGGGGTTTTTTGGCCAAAGCTTCATTTACAAACTATTTAGCTATCTTTGTGTTAATAACACTAGCGTTTCAGAGAAGCTAGGACCTTCTGCTTCAGGAGAAAGACCTGGTTAAGAAGAAAACGATTTGCAGTGGTCTCCAGTCTTCTGCTCCAATAAAAGCATCACAGGACCCTGCTCCTTCCCCGAAACCGCCCAGGAACTCCCCAAACTCACCACCACGCACATGGCTCCCGCTCTCCCCTTTCTGCTCAGTGCCAGGGCACACCTAAAGAAGAAATCAAGTTTGAAATCGTGACAGCAATCGTCATAAGCAATGCTGTTCCCATGGCAGCTGGGCAAGGGATTTACTGACAGAGCACCGTCACAGCGAGGGAAAGGACGAGGACAGGCCGGGGGCACGACAGAAGAGCGACGGTGCCAAAAAGAGAGGGCACAAACCCACAGCTTAACTCGGAACCACAGCTTCTGGCTCAGTACCATGGGAGCATCAGTCCTTGGGGAGCCTCCTCCTCCGCCTCCTCCTCCTCTTGGAGCAGGGAAGGAACTATTTCATCAGCAGCTTTTAGACTTAGCATCTGTCCCATCAACAACATTTAAATGGGATCACTTTTCAGGTAATCCCCGCCTCAAAATCACCTCCTTTCAACATGATCAGGCACAAACAGCAACAAAGGGAAATGTTTCACACACACCAGGCCCTCTTAAACCGCATCTTCCCTACCTGATGCAATTAACTCCTAAAATGCATGCACACACATCCCCCCACCCAGGGCTGCAGCCGCCCCTGGGGAAGGATGAGGCTGGATCTAACACAAACACAGTTTATCACCGCCAGCACGCAAGCAGGGGAAGAGGCAGGATGGTTTGGCATCGCTCTCTCCCCATGGGTACCACTGGCAGGATGGACAGAGGGGAGTTGCACAAAGAAACCCCCAAAACGGCGTTAAAACCAACAGTCCGCGGCAGCTTTACAAGGGCACCCCCAGCATCGGAGCACACCGCTGCGTGTTGCGTGCTTGCAGCGTGCAAGGCAAGGTCATTATTTCACTGATCATCGTCACCACCTCATTGAACAATTTCTAACAATTCAAAAGGCTAAAATTAAAACCTCCTTCCTAAGGCCAGGGTTAGGCCAGGCTTAAAAGCTCGGGGTTGGCTCCTAGCTCTGCAACAGTCTGTGTGCAACATGAACAAGTCACTAAGGTGGTTATCTCCGTTCCCAACTTCTTTTTATCTGCCCCCCCACCCATCCCACCTTTATTTATTTCCAGGTTTTTCAGGCCATGGACATTTTAAAACAACGTTTGCAGCAGCAAGACCCTGACGCCGGTTTAAGCGGAGGCACTACCACGACAAAACCAAGCCTTGCGACGCAACCGAGCCTTGCGTTATGCATCCCAGCTACCCCCACCGCACGCCCCGGGGGATACCGACCCTGCAAGCCGAAATTGCTTGCCACCACGAGAAGCAGCAAATGTCTTCTAACGCTCTGCTGCAGATTTCCAGTAAATACCCTCCGAGTTCATTAACAAAAGCAGAGAAAGCAAGTGCCAGCCTTTTGCAAAGCTCCCTCTCGCGTACGGCGTCTGCCGTCGTAATCCGGCGGGGACGGTCACGTTTGACTCGACTGCTGCGGCACAGCTTCTGCAGGCACTGCCAGGTTATACGCTGGTAACATTTCTAGGCTCGGAGGGAAAAGGAATTAGTGGAATTAGCAGGAAAAAACAGTTCGTTTTCTAATTTTGCTCAAATCCCCATCCCGTGCAATCACCAGGCTGCAGAGAAAAGTTCAGCATGTGTTGAACTAAACTGCTCTAATTAAGTTAAAAGATGTTCGAAACCAGGAAAAAAAAAGTCAGTATTTAAATCCTGCTAAAAAGCAAGTGGCTACACCCAGCTTCCATGAAATAAGAGTCTCAGGTTATACCAACGCTTCTCTAAAGCACTCCTCTGCAGCGACAGGGGAAGCACAGCAAGGCGAGGGACCGGAAAGCATAGTGAATTTAAAAAAAAAAAAATAATAATCAGAAATATCTAAGCTGACTTACGATCATTACTACCGGCGACCAGCACAGGGCTTCACTCTTAGCAGAGAAGTCAGCAGCTCGGGCCGCCGTGTATCCGCTGGACACGCAGAGGCTTTGGGGCTTCATCTGACCTGAGCAATGGCTCTGGGTAATGAGGTCTGTGAGCTAAAAAAAGGAGGGGGGGGGGGAACCCACAGAGCAGAAAGGCAAGGCACCTCCTTCGGAGGGCAGGCACAAGTGGGGGAAGGACTTGCTCCCCAGGGCTAAGCGGGACCCCTGGGGCAGCCCCCAGGCCACACCGCATCTTCTGCAGCCGCCTTGTTGCCCGCTGTATTTCTGGATTGGGTAAAAACATGAGGGTTTTCTACCCCTCCTTCACCTCCTGTGCCCAGCAGCAGGAACAGACCTTCAGCAGGTATCACCGTCCCGCTTCACCCGCCGGATTTTCCATGCGTGGGCAAGCAAATTCCTAACCCGACCTTATCAAGGCATCGCCAAGCCTGCACGATAAATCCCCCCCGCCTCGGCGCTGCAGGTCATCTTTATCCCCTAAATTCCCAAATAAGGCCATCTCCCTGAGCAGGCTGGGTTTGCAGAAGCCTACCTGCTTCAGGAGAAGGCTAACCACCCCGGTGGCCCAGCCTTGGGGAGGTCTCCCACGAGCCCAGTGAAACTGGGTGAGGTGGAAACGTCTGCACTGCCCGCGCTGGGACGCAGTCGGACGCGTGCCACCCGCAACGCCCTACGAGGAGGAGTGTCACCTTAGCGGTCCCCGGCATCCCCTTCTCCCCAAAACAGAAAGCAGGCAGGACAGTCCTGTCCCCCGCACCCCAAACAGGAGAGGTTCTTGAAAGATATATCCTACAAGCTTCACTGGGAGGTAAAAACATTCCATTTTAGCATACTTTTTCACCTTGAGTCACCCTACCGAGGTCACCTTATAATTCACAGACATGCATATAACACCAAACGCTTCCACAACCCGCCGTACTGAACTCTGCGTTCACAAAACGTCCCGTCCTTACCCCAAACTCACCCCAAGTTTAACAAGAAGATACTTTCCCATAATGAGGCGTCCCTAAATTCAAGGGACTTCAAGGGACTTCAAGGGGTAGAAACCGCAAGGCGCACCGTGCACTGCGAAAAACTTTGTTGTCTCAGCACCGTAAATAAAATGCTGCAACACCCGAGCCAAGCTTAAGGTTGCTGCTTTAATATAAAATCCTTAACATATTTATTTCTTACGCGATTATAGATGAAGTTTAATCTTCTATTACAAAACCTGCCTGGCAGGTTAAGTCAGCAGCAGGAGACATCTTGGGAGCCGCTCTCAATTCAATAGAAGAAAAAAACCCCAAGCTTCCTGCAACACCAACTCCTGGAGAATCGAGTGCTTTAAATCAAAGTATTTTAGGGAGATTAAACCCAGCCTAACACGGCAAGAAGAAATGAGAGCTAATGAGCAAAAACCTGCACCCCACTATCACTCTGCAACGTCGCGGCCGGTTGCTGTGGCAATGCTAAACACAAGGTGATACCAGGCAGGAAGATTTCTGTAGGAACAGATAAATTCAACCCCCTTCCTCTGCCTTTATACCTTTATTTGCAATAAAGGTGAAAGTTGGGAATGGGCCGTGCAAGGAAACTCCAAGCACTAGGCTCCGGAGTGGTTTCGGTCGGAGAGCGATGCCACAGAAGGCTGCAAATGGTAAAAATAATTGTTTTCTGCTCACTCAGAACGACAGGGTTTTTATTCCTAGCTGCAAAACCTCCGCTGATGCATTTCCAATAGAAAGGCAATAATAGAATTACAATGTGATGCTGCGGAAACTGTAAAATCTTTCAGTGACGGTGGGTAAAGCCGGCAGGAATCTGCGTTTGGACCTGAAAATGGTGTTTACGGTCGAGCATTGCTCAAGCTCCAGCTCCTTCCCCAGAACCAGCCCGACGCCTCTTCCACCCACATCAGTATTTCGGGTCAAATACTGACTCCTGGCCCACGTTCCTCTGGAATTGCACGTCCTGCTCCACATCAGCCCCCCAGGGCTTTCAGGGAGATGCTCTGGGATGAATCGCGAAAGGCTGAAGCTCGCTGGAGAGGGGCAGCTGCAGGGATGGAGCATTTTTACGGAAGTTTACCAAAAAAAAAAATTGGACAAGTCAGGAAAAAAGTCCGGGGAAAAAAAAAAAATCTTTTTCAGCAAGCGTCCTACCAAACCTAGAGCAACCAGAGCCACACTTCGACTTTCTCGAGACATTTTCTCAATGAATCCTACCAGTTCTGGCAAGGAAAACCGAAAATGAAGCGTAGCCCGGGTTGCTGTAAAATGTAGGGAGCATCACCGTTCCCGACGGCCCAGCCTGCCGGCGCCTGCGGCCGTGCCGACGCGGGCGTTAAACCACCAGCGATGATCCAAGCCTTCGGACAGCAGCATTTCAGCTCCTAATCGCCTCCTGCAACGCCGAGGAAGTCGCACCAAAGCAGCCTGCACGGCTCCACCGGTACATCGCGGCTCGCCTTTATAATAAATCTATATAATCACCTAAATTACAAAATGCAGCCAGTCTGTTAATTGGGACAAAGGTCAAATACCTGTGGCAAACATATTAATTTTTCTTTATGTTTCTACGTCTATTAAAAATAGGTGTTTATAAATCCTCTCTCCCTCCTTGTCTAAATATACACACAACCAAATTATATTTAGAATTACGTCAGCAGATCTCTAATACAGGATGTCGAAAGAAGGCCACCACCTATCCATTTTAAGCCCACTTTGAGCCATTGCAAGGAAAATATTAAATTGCAGAGGGAAAATTAGAAACATTTAAGACAAGAGAACCATCTGGAAGCCTTCTCCTTTCAAAAACCAGGGATTTCTCCATCTCTTTTCCGAGCGATCACTGAACCGTAGAATTTAGGAGAGCTGAGTTTATATATTAGCTGCTCTTGCATACTAAGTGTGGAGCGTGTAATTACCTGTGCACGCGTCCGGGTGACTAAAGGTACACGGAACGACTTGGAACTCAAAATATATTGCCTGGGTAGCCTACAGCTGCTAAATTTCCTCATTTTTGAGAAACCTAACTGCTCGAGCACACCCTCCCAGCGAGGCATCCCGAGGCCGTGGCTTTCCCTGTCCCGTTCGCACACATCATTCCATCCTTAGTCGCTCCACCGTAGAGGAGCACCACCGATCCACAGACCTAAAACTTCAAAAACCAAAGGAGAAAAGTATTCCCAGCATGCTGATACACGGCCAGCTCCCGGAAAAAGGCACGGTTTTCTGATTTATATGCATCCGAGTTGGCAGAAACCACAGGACCTCAACTGCTCGAAGCCAAAATGTGGACCTATTTTTTTTTCTCCTCCCTTTTTTAATTCCCCCTGAAGCTAAACAGTGCAGATCTACCCTGCCTTTGCTGCACGCCGCGTTTCTGGACCACGAGCAGATAGAGAAGGAGGAACGACGGGGTGGCAGAGCGGCTGCACAAGAATCCAGGGCAGAAGGACAAGCCGAGAGGTCCTCCTCCCTCAAAACCCAACAACGATAAGACGACCCAAAGTTGGGTACCAAAACCTAAGGAGAAGACGACTTCTCCCAGAGCAAAGCTACAAACCTCAGGCTTCGTTTTTAAGAGAACTGGGCAACGGTACCAAAAACACGCTGTGGATGGAGCAGGAAAAAGGCAAGAGAAGAGCGGAGCGGGCAGCGCTGCACGGCGTCCACATCTCCTTCCTGGAGACACCCAACCCAATGACCTCATTTAATTCAGCTCCACTGCAAGCAACCAGCCTCAGAAAGTCTGGGTCCAGCTGGGAATTGTCCTGGAGACGTCAAAAATAACGCACCTGAGTGAGACATTTGTCCGATAACTTACTTACTGGCCAGCCAAACGAGCAGGTGAAGGACTCGTCCCGCAACCGAGACAAATTCAGGCGCATAAAGAGCATTTTTCTTTAAATAAACTGACTTTTCAGAGACGTTAAGGCTTAAGCGCGGAGCTGAAAAACCCTCACCTACGCTCAGGCAGCGAGAGCCAAGTTTCTCCCTTACTACTGTCAATTTTGCACCCCGTGGGACCATCATTAGTCTCCTTAATAAAGGGGAGGAGCGTTGAAAGGGAAATGCAGGTGAGAAACGGAGCCTTTCCCTTCCATTAGCATCTCCCCGATGGATTAAACAACATACTCAAGGACCCGAATTTGAGTATTTAACCATAGCACGCCTGCCAGGAGCTTCTGCCTTGTGCTGAGGGCACCAATATTACTGATCATTTTCCCTAGAGAAAAGCAGAAAATAGAATCCAGATGCCTACCAGAAGCAAAAAATAATCAAGTCCCGAAGCGGCACGAACACCAAACTGTCCATGAGTCTCCACAGCTGCAACACACATTAAAAAAAACCCGTAGTAATAGCCACAACCAAAAACCTGACGTTTTAGACGTTTTGAATCCATACCAAGTCACATGAACAAAATCATCGGGCCCTAAACCCCGACCCCACCAAACCACCCATGCGTACCACCAAGCCCCGCCAGCGTCAGCGGCCTGCGGAGATGCAGGACAACAAGAGGACCGTCTTCCCCCAAAATGGAGCTAAATTCAAGTCGAGCAGGTCTACCTGCAGCAGTGCGCAGAAGAAGCAGCGGATAAACACATTTCAGCCATAGGGCGGGCAAAGGAACCTGCTGCAGCACCTTCGGTTTCCATCCTGACACGGAGACGCCAGCTGAAGACATCCCCGGGAGCCTCGACCCAATCCACCCCGCCCCGTGCAACCACCCCACCAACGCGCCCCTTGTTTAAGAGGGTCCTCCGCCGTCGGTACGCAGCGGCCGGGGCGATCTCGGTGCCTTTTCAAAGGAAGCGCTCGCTTGTCCCACGTTTGCCTGTATCGATTGCATCGCTACAGCTCTCCTAAAGGCACGGAGATGAAGTTTCTTCTGCTCGCAGCCTACGATACAAAAATCCATCGAGCAGGTCCAGGTCGGCGTCGGGCAGCTCCACAGAGAAGCTACAGACCTCGCGTGGAGCTTGGCGGCGACTCTGAGCTCAAGGAGCCAGGCTGGCCCCAGTGTGAGCACCCAAAGAGGCGAGGAGAGCTGGTTTTGCTGGACACTGAAGTTCTCAAGAACCTGAGCTCTGGCTGCCAAGTGGGACGCGGAGAGCAACCGACCAGGCGAAAGCTGGCCGGAATTTCTTTGCTAGTAGGAAAACTCCAGTAAACGCCATCAGCACGTACTCAAGTCGCCTGTAGTCCAGCTCCCCGACTCGGTATCCCACCTCCTACGGCCAGCGCAGAGCTCCACCTCAGCACCAACGACACCCATCCCTGGAAGCATTCAAGGTCAGGTTAGACGGGGCTTTGAGCAACCTGGTCTAGTGGAAGATGTCCCTGCTCATGGCAGGGGGATGGACTGGATGATCTTTGAAGGTCCCTCCTGACCCAAACCATTCTGTGAATAATTCCCACGAAAAATCAAGCTGAGCTTGCCGATTTACCGGGCTCCGCTTGCGTCCAATGCTCTCCAAGCCCCCGCGTCTCGCAGCAGCACAACTCCAACGCTACGAGCTACAAAACCAACTCCTCCAAAAAATGAACCATGCGCACCCCTCTTCATCACCCCCCACAGTGGGTATGTGAGCGGGGGAAGCCACCGTCTCCAGCAGCAGCAAACATCCCACAGCCGTCAACAGTTTGTCTTTGATCACACTCTCCACCGTAGCGGCCAACCGCGCTTTGGAAATACCCAACCGGTTCCCAGGACGTGCCGTACGGCACATTTCTAATATCGCAACATTCGAGAGTGAGGATGGAGACGATGAACCTCGAGGTAACCCCCGCTTCTGAAGAAAACCATCGCTGAGAGACTGCAAATCATCCTTTTCTCAAGCTAAAAGCACATGCGCTGGGAAGAGCACGTCCTGAATAAGACACACCATTAACGAAGCAGCGAACGCGACTCCCGGGTTTCGAGGCAAGCACAAGGGGAAACAAGGCTCCTAAAAACATCCGAACGCCTCCTGACAGCTTTCACAGTCCCAACCCAGGACGCACGCCCCAAGAAAACCCCAAAGTCAGACCAATAAATTAGCATTTCTTTTAAAAACTCGTCAGAGAAACCGCTCCAGCTCCTTTCGAAAGCCCAGGTTTGTGACGCTCGAAAATGTTTTAGACAACAAGTGGCAGCGTGATATAAACCGTACGCTTTTAACGGCCAAGCTCAGCGCGACGCTTGGTTTGACACCAAATGTCACACGCCACCCCAGCCCCCGGGGACAGGATCCCTCACGCTCTGAGCCAAAAAGGTGAAATACCTAAGCCAGGCTAAAACTTTTTGGACGATGAGTAGAGTTGTTTGAACCCGGAGCGTTGCTCAGGACGGGACCGTCGCTCCCCGCTGGGGTTAAGCTCACGTAAATCAGGTGCAGGGCTTGCTCCAGGTTCTCCCGTCCCGGGAGAAAGGCAGGAGCCCCATCTAGCAAAACACAACCTGGATTCAAAATGAAATCCTTCGTGTCTCACTAATTTTAGAAGGCTCGGCTGCAGTCATCATTTCAGCTGAAACAGATCCTCAGCTGCTCCAGGTGGGCACAGCCAGAACTCGTAGCATTCGCTCAAAAAGGTTTGCTCTGCTGTCCTTGCTCAAAACGCGCCATTTTTAGCTTTGCCTCCGATCCAACCATTGCACAGAGGTGTACGACATGCCAGGTGTCTGCCTCCTTCCACCCCAGAGACGGCCACACGTCGGGGATGCCGCACGCGCAAAGTTTACGAAGCACCCGAATCCTTCGCGAAGAAAGTCTAAAAAATGTAAAAATAGCGTTCAGAACCAACAAGGGGGGGGGGGGTAAGAAACCCCACCGCTACCAGCAGGAACTGAATGGCTTGCTCAGAAGAAGCAATAAAGCTGGCGGCCCTGGTGTGATGTCGGGGGCGGGTAGTGAAAATCCCCAGCGGAGAGGAGAACCAGAGTTCACCAGCCATTAGGCTGCTCTTCCCCCCTTTTGCCCGGCTCCTTCCTCCTGTCAGAAAATGGGGTCAGGGCAGGGGACGAGCCGGGACTGTCGGAGGGAGGATTCAAAGGGCAAAATAAAGACGAGACTCGGTAACTCCTCCGCACACCGGGGGGAGGGAAAAAAAATTAGTAATAATAATAATAAAGGTGCGGAAAAATGGCCCCCCGGGGAGGCCGGGACACGTCCGCACTCACCGCCCGGCCTCCCTCGGCGGGGCGGGCGGCACCGCCGGGCCGGGGTCCCGG
Source organism: Morus bassanus (assembly GCA_031468815.1). NCBI lineage: Eukaryota > Metazoa > Chordata > Aves > Suliformes > Sulidae > Morus > Morus bassanus. The sequence goes on along the minus strand of CM062567.1, from coordinate 1,537,053 downwards.
TCCCCGCCGCCCCCGGGGCCGGGGAGCGAGGGGAGGGCAGGGGCGGACCCCCGGCACCCCCGGCCGCCCCGCTCCCACCCGTCACACCCACACCCCCACCCCCCCCCACCGCGCCACCCGCCCTCCGCCCGCCGGCGCCCGGCCGCGGCGCTCACGCAAGGCCGGGGATGCGCGGCCTACCCCCGCCGCCCGCCCGCCCGCCCGCCGCGCCCCGGCACGGAGGGAGGGAGGGAGGGAAGGAGGGAAGGGGCAGCGGCGGCGGCGGCCCGGCCGCCCCCCGGCCCCGGCCCCGGCGGCTCCCGGCGGGGCGGCGCGGCTCGGCTCGGCTCGGCCGGGCCCGGCAAGGCCTTAGGCCGCGGCGCGGGGAGCGGCGGGTGCGGGCGGCGGCGCGGCCCGCGCTTACTCCGGGGTGGGGTGCTCCGGGTCGTAGAAGTCCCCCATGGTCGGGCGGGCGCTGTCGGGGGCAGGCGCGGCCCCTCGGGCGGGCAGGGCCGGGCCGGACCGGGCCGGGCCGCGCCGCGGGGGAGGCCCCTCTCCGCCCTCCGAGCCCGGCGGGGGCTCGGCTCCGCCGCCGCCGCCTCACATCGTCCGCCGGGCCCCGCGCTGCAGCGGCCGCCGGCGGGGCCCCGCCATCCGCGCCGTGCCCTGCCCTGCCCTGCCCGCCGCCCGCCGCCGAGTCCGCCCCGGCCGCCCGGCTCCTCCCCGCCGCGACGCCGCGACGCCGCTGCCGGCCCCGCTCCGCTCCCGCCGCCGCTCCGCTCCCCCCGGGCGGGCGGCGGCGCCGCCGGCCACGGGCCGGGACCAGCCGCGGGATCCCCGGGATCTCACCGGGATCGGGCGGGGGATCGACGGGGCCGCGCCGGGATCTCCTCGGCATCACCCCCGGCATCACCCCCGGCATCACCGGGGCCGCACCAGGCTCCGAGACCGCAGCGGGACCACACCGGGATCGGCCGCGGGATCACCGGGATCTCCCCGGGATCCCTGGGATCACACCAGGATCAGACACGGGACCACTGGCATCTCCCTGGGATCACTGGGACCACACCGGGATCAGCCGCGGGATTACGGGGGTCTCCCCAGCATCACTGAGACCGCACCAGGATCTGCTGCAGGATCACCAGGATCTCCCCGGGATCACCGGGACCACACTGGGATCAGCCATGGGATCACCAGGATCTCCCCCGGATCACCGGAACCACACCAGCATCAGACACAGGATCACCGGGATCTCCCCGGGATCACCGGGACCACACCAGCGTCATACACAGGATCACCGAGGACTCCCCAGGATCACTGGGACCACACCAGGATCACCTCTGGGATCAGCAGCACCGCGGATCACCCACAGCACACCAGGATCACCCCCAGGATACCAGCACCCCCGGGATGTCCTGTACCCCAGGACACCAACACCCCAGGATCAAATGCAGCCCAGGACATCAGCACACCTGGGATCACTGGCACTCCTGGATCTCCCCCAGGATCACCAACACCCCCAAGATCTCCCCCAGGATCCCACTCCGGACAGCCCTGGGATCACAGCCTGGACACTGGCACCCCCCGGGCCCCCGCCAGCCGCCCAGACCTGCTCTCCTGTGCCCACCCGGGTCCCCTGCCCTAAGGAGGCACCAGGGTCTCCGCGCCCTGGGGCGGTGCCTGTCCCCAGGCCGGGTTCCAGAGACAAATGGCACAAAAATCACTAAAAACTGCCCTTGTCCTTTCAAAGGTGGTTTTATTTCACCAACTTCCCAAACCCCAGGGAGAGCTCCTCCGGTGAGGCGGTGCCAGAGCACCCCAGGACACCCACCCTCTTTTGGGGTGTGGTACGGACCTTCCTGCTCACGTGGGAGCCTCAAAACAATATCTGCAGCATCCAAAACCGAGATTTCTTGCTGTTTTTCCCCAGATTTGGGACCACGGCATGGGTAGCAGCAGCACAGGGACCTGCGGGGACAGGGTGGGTGGCACGGAGCAGCACCCACACGGAAGCATGAGAGGGAAGCAAAGGGCGGGTGGATGGAGGAGAAGGTCGAAGGAAGGCTTAGCTCAGTTCATGGGGAAGCGTTTTCTTGGGAAATTCAGCCTGGGCTGAATTTCCAGCAGCTTTATAAGCCTTTGGAAATTGATAATTACAAAGAAAAGGTGATTTCTAGGCTGTTACCCACAGCACTTCTGGGAAGGAGGCGCTGTTACGGTAACAAAAGTGAGCTGCAACAAATTAAACCGAACCAAACAGCTTGGACTAATTAATTTTCCCAGTGTTTCATGTAAATGGGGGCGGCCTTCAGAAAACCTCTGACCCGGGATGCTTGAATTCAGGGATGCTCCTGCCATTGCTGGTGCCAGTTTTGGCAGCGGGTGCTGTTCGTCCCCCATCCTGTCACTCGGCAGGGCCCAGCCGGCATTGCCCCGTAAAGCTCCAGCCGGTGGGTTTTCCAGTAACCCCAGTGACGTGCCAGCAGGTTTTCCAGTAACCCCAGTGATTCCCCAGGCTTTGGCCAGGGTGTTCCCGATGGCCATGGAGCACAGGTGCTGCATTTTGGGGCTTTCAGCATTATTATTCCAGCCCCCCAAATAATTTCGAAGCTCCCAGGGCTCCACAATGTCCCGGAGGGATGAAGAAGTGACTCCTGCCCACAGCGGTGCCGTCAGCGGTTAGAGCAGCTCTGAACGCAGGCCAGACCCTGCGCGTTCACCGCTCGGGTGAGCGGCACCCACCGGCTGCAGTGACAGAGGGCAAACGCCGAGGGCCACCCGAAATGCGTAGTAGACCCAAAAATCATGGCTGACACTTTTATTCCCTGCAGAGATAAGAAGCAGAAACCCCAAGGAGGAGCCGAACCCCAAGAGCTCCTTTAAGCCAAGCTTACAGCATGACCAGCACGTATATATGTACATATATACAGGCCCACATCCATACGTGGCTCCGAGGAGCCACAGCTGTGGTCCAGGCGGAGGGGAGCAATGGGGGAGCCAACACTGACAGCAGGTGAGGCTTGAGGAAATGCCTGTCATCACCAGAGCGGCCCAAGAGGGCACACGCTGCCGTCATTGCCCAGGCGGGTATTAAATTAATTTTTGTTGTTTCGTTACCTTCTCCAGGCAGATCCGTATGCTCAGACATCAGGGTGCCCAGCAGTGCGGCGAACCCATGTGCGTGACTTGCCCTGCACGCTGGGTGAGCAGGTTGTTGGAGGGACCCCTGCGAGATCTCGCGTCTCTCATCATTTTGGGTAAATTGCAGGACCGGCCCAGCTCAGCCCTGGCAAGACTGATGCGGTCGTGAACCATTTACGGCAGTAGGAGGAGATGGGACTCTCTTGGCTGGATATTTGGTATACAAACTTCCCTGGCACGTGCCAAGCTGGAGTCAGCCTCCCACCTCCACCAGCACTGGAGGAGGAGGAGGAGGAGGACTTCCAGCAGGCCTTCAGCACACTCCGCTCAGCGGGCAAAGATAACAGCAGCCTGGCGAAGCAGCATGGTATCCTCTGGAGCTTTCCAGTTGCTGGGCACCGTGATCTCACCCTGGATCTGAACTGCCTTCCCGGAAAGCAGCGGGCAAAAACTGCCCTATTCCTGCTGCGCTGGGGTGGGGACGCTGCCATAAATCAATGCGGCCGCAGCTAACGCCGGGCAGCTGATGGACACGCTTCTCCGCTGCATGCGCCTCTCCAGCCCCTTCCTCTCTCCAGGAGAGCAAACAAATGCCCCGAGGTTGCTTCAATCCAAGGGAGGACTCGCTCTCATCCAGACCTGGCTCCTCAGGATCCACCTTGAGAGCATCAAACTAGCAATGATGTGCCGTGACACTCTGCCGAGAACAAGCCCAGGAGGCCCTTGCCTCAGCGCCGGGAAGGAGGGAGGCAGAAGCAGCCTAGGCCGTCCACAACACACCTCTTTGTCGTGACGCTGTGTTTTCCAGAAACACTCAGAAAAACAAGCGTTGCTATTTGAACTCCCTGGCTTGCTTCCTGTCTAAACAGTGGGTTTGATTACCAATAACTGTCAGTCTGGCTGCACAAAAGTTGGGGTTTTTTTTCCACTTACTATTTATTTGTGATAAATCTATTGTGGACATGACCGTGAGGCGCTTTCTGAGGTGACATTGCTTATTGAATGCTGGGTTCCAGGCTGAGCCCAAATCTGCTATGTGACATACAGAAACGACAGGGGTTTATTCTTCCCAGCAGCTGTGATGAGCCCGGGTTTCTTACGCATTTGCTCGAGGGACGACATGGTTCTGGCGTATGTGCGCTGGCAGCAGAAAACAAAAAAGGATCTTTAACGTGAGCTCAGTTTTCAGAGCAGAATTCTAACCTGTAAAAGCTTTTTTTCCTGAAAAATAAAACAAAACAAAACCACCTTCCCCAAGTGGTGCTGGAAAAAGCTGCCCAAATAAGCCCCATCACACCAGAGTTGTTCTGCCGGTGGCAGATCCCAGCAGGCTTGAAGGAGGGCACAAGAAGCCCTGGGAAATTCTCCTCCCAAGCACTGAAGAGCTGGTTTTGTGATGTTTTCCTTAACAATGCTTACTGATAAGAGATGTGCAGCCCTGTAACTCTCATAAACACCCAATCTTTTTGAAGTCCTGCTAAGCTCAGGGCCTTGGTGGTATCTTAATGCGAGCCCTTGCCAGGAAGTAGAAGGGAGAAGTGCTGAGATTGGGTTTTAGCAGAAAACCAGCACATGATGGGGCCTTTACATCAGCCAGAGACAAAGAACATTTCAAAGAGCTTAGCTGTGCTACAGAACCAAACCAGCATCTTTCAAAAGGCTACAGCCAAAACAGCATCTGTTCCTGAAGAGTCCTACACCCCACCTGGCAGCGAGGTGCAGAATCGCTCTCCCAATGCGCATTGGCAGGGATACGTGGAACTGGGCCCAGCTGAAGTTACCTTTTGATCAGTCTTCATTTTTGCCTTGTAGAACGAGACTGAAGCTGGGCAGGCTGGCAGCATTGTCTCCTGCATCCGCTCAAACCTCTCCTGCTCGTCTTCCTCCTGCCAGCAGAAAGACAGACCCCACTCCATGTGAAAAACACACGTCTGGAGACACGGAGGTCAACTGATCCCGTTTGCCGCATTGAATGCTGATTCAACAATCTCTCCGAAGCCTCGGAAGCGAGAGGTCTTGCCTTAAGCGAGCAGATTTGGGCAGGACTTTGGGCAAAATCCATCTGCAAGTGTAAAGCCCCAAAGGGACTTCCCTTAGCTGTCTCCTCATGGCCATGCTCTACCCATAACTACCCACAGGACAGTCCCTCTTCCACTGCAAGATAATGTCACGGCTTGAAGGAGGTCTGAGCTGCAGCGTGGTCCCTGCTGAGCCCAGCTAGCTGACATCCATGCCCACACTTCTCCAGGAAACCATCTGGAAGGCGTGAGCGCACTGAAGAGGAACATGGGTTGAATGGAAGTCTGACTTTTTAAGATACCAGCTTGTGTATAAAATTCTCATGCCAGATTTGAGGATGGCTCTAGTAGATTCTTAGGTTGCCTTCTGTGGTGGTTCATGACTAGCCTGGAGAAGGTGACAGTGAAATTCTGGTGTGATAAAAGGCAGGTGGCCAAACCGAATCGAGCCAAGAGTAAAAGATGGACACCCTGGAGAAAGGGGTTAAACAGGAAATGAAGAGCCAGTCTGGTAAAAGGGAAAATGGTTGTAAGTAGGAAACAAACCTCCAGAGAAAAATGAAGTGGTTCCCTCCCAGACCCAGGATGGGCCTCAGCACGGCCAGTGATGCTGACTGGGAAGCTGCAGTGAACCGCCCAGGTGAAAGGAACAAGAGAAGAAACCAGCACTGAGCAAAGTTACCAGGGACACTGTTTATCTTCCGCCTGAAGATTTCTGCCTGTAACATCAACAGCTTGACACAGCTGCACAGCACTGCTAAAAGGCATGTTTCATTCAGCTTTGGGGTTATAACTGATGTGATGACAAGAAATCCAGGGATGGAAACCATTAAGGGAGTTTCTAAGAATACGTTGAAGAACTTGGGTTAGTAAAAGTGACTAGTGATGGATTTCCTCTTTTCCCCAAAGAGTGACATCCTGGACCCTGTCAGGGTTTTCCTGTTGACCTCATCAGGTGCATCGCTTTATCCAAAGGGGCTTGGGCTGGGTTGGGTTTTTTTGCTCTTTCCCATAGAGGTCTGTATCTGAAATCTTCCACACTCTGGTAGATCACAACATTCTGTTTAAACATAAACTCACAACATTTTTTTGTTTTTTTTACTCACATCGTGTTTGTTATTCATACTCTCAAGGGAACTAATTCAGTAGGATGGGAAGAACCTGTCTCTGATCAGCTTTAAAACCCTTCACATGCCTTTCCAGAAGTGAGTGAAGAAAATGCTTCACTGAGATTTACAGTCAAAATAATCAAACACCTAGAGACAAAAGAGTTCCTTCTCTGTTTTCCTTCTACAGCGCTAAAGCCATCCTGTCCTCCACTACATGTTGGCTAGAAACAGGGCTGTGCATTTAGGAAAGGGGTCACACAGCTCACACCCTGCTTATTCTCTTCCCCAAACACCTGTGGGCGTCCCCTGCTCCTGGTAGGGACAGGTTCCTGGGAGAGATGGACTTAGGACCTCTCCCCACAAGCTGTTCTCTTCAATCTGCAGAGGTTAAGCAGCAATAATGGAGATGTGTTGCACCTACAAACAAAGGGCTGATTCCACCTTGCAGCCAGGGTGGGATCTCCCTCCTTGCCATGCATCACTTTGTCGTGTCAGACAGAGCAGAAGCACTGCCACCGCATTCCTATCAAACAGCATGAAGGTTTTGAGTCTGAAATTTAGCAGTGAAGGACAAATCCTGGAATGACTTCAGAGGAGAATAATGCAAAGAAGTCTGGTAAATGAGAAGCTTAAGAGAAATGTGTTTTGTCAGGAATGACAAAAGACCCCGCTACCCGAAGGTGGTGGTTTCTAAACAGAGGGCTGGCTGAGTACCAGTTGCCACAACAGGAAACACGATAGTTTAGCTGTAAACATTATAGATCATACAGACTGGAAACAAGCCTCCCAACTACTCCCCGCACCTCTGGGCAATCTGCCTGATTCCTGATACTCAGCAGATGACTGGGTACTTCAATCACTCTGTCCTATTTTAGCCTCCTAATGGTTAAGCTACTGTGAAAGCAAGATGTATCTGCAGATAGTTGCTCTCTGCATCACAGCAGATAGCATTTCAATGCCAGCCACTCTGCTTAGAGAAAGGGGCAGATTTGCCGTTGCCCTCCTCCTCCTCCTCCTCCTCCCGGCTTAGTTGTGCCCTCATTAACATGCCACGTGTGACTATCAAGGAGACTAAGCAGAGCTGCCAGGACAACTCACCAGGCACATGACTCTGTTTATGGGAATCATTCCAGGTCTGATGTTGCCACCGGGCTTCAGAGCTTCCTGCACATCCTTGGGGATAAGGAAGGACTCGCTGTACCAGATCTCAAACTCTGCAAAGCAAAGTGGGAGGCAGTAAACAGGGTTGTAATGACCGAAGAGACAAGGGTGGGTTGCTTCTGGCTTCCTGCCTGTGGACCAGACAGGACCTCAGTGCTCTTAAACCCTCAGACAGGACCTCGGAACTCCAAGCTCTTGAGTTTCAAACTATTAGAAAAGTTAGTTAAAAGGGACAGGGCACCGTCAGCTGGCATCGGCCGTGCTGAGGCAGGCTGCTTGCTGCCTGGCCTTGCTGCTTGCGAGGTGGCTGGGACATGGTGGCTGGCCCTGGGGACAGTGCCCTGGGCTTGTGCAGCCCGAAAGGTGGCTGGCCACGAGGTGGCACTGCTCCTGCGTCCCGCAGCACCGAGCCATCCAGCTTGGAGCTAGCCATTTTGAGTGGTCAGCACATTTAGAGGTCAGATTTCAATTCCAAATGCTAAAGAAGGACAGCCACCTTCCATCCCGTAATAGCCAGTGATAACACACAGCAGGTGCTGCGATGCAGCCAGAATTCTGTCCTTATTAATACTGGGCATTTCCCAGATGCCTGCTGCAGAGTGGCTGTGCTCTGCCTCGTTCCTCTGGCACGTTTCCCCATGGAGTGGGAGAGCCCACAGCTCCTGCAGAAGGCTGTGCTGCCGAGGAGGGACCACAGGAACTGAGCTGCTTTCTCTCGTGGGAGGCATGAAGCACAAACAAGGTTAAACACAGAGCCCTGCTCTTGCTAGGCACTGTGGGCATAATGCAACACCACTGACTTTTTACCCTGTGTTTAGCTCTGAGATGACCTCTTTGCTCTGGGATGACGCAGATATTGAGTCAGTCCATGCCTGTATGTTTAAACAAACAGCAAACACCTGGAGCACCCAAAAAATATGAAACTCAGATCCAATGGAAACCAGCGGCAAAGTTTCTGCACAATTATGATTTGGCCTTGTGTATCTCCTGGAACAAGCCATGCATTTCTTTCAGTGTGGGATGCACTGATGGATACAAGTAGTGCTCTGGCAGGTTTGAGCAAATAAAGTGTTGCCATGTGCACAGCATCCAAATGTTTGGGACTCTGGCATTCGTACACCTCTGTCTTCCACCACACAGGACAAACCTGGAGATACAGCAGGAGTGCACTCCCTTTACCACAGACTCAAACTGAGGAGCTTGCAGCAGAGCGCACCACAAATTTGCACAGATCACCCTGAGCAGAGGTGTGGGCGATCACTCATCGCCACAAGGGTGTTGCTTGTGAAGAACACGCTAAAATGACCAAGCTCTGCTTCCTGCCAAGGCGCCCGTGCTGCAACACTGGAACGTGAATCTCACAGGGGTACAGAGGAGGCACCTGTAGTTCAGAGCCAAAGCCCTGGCCCAGTGCAGTTCCTTAGCCACCACCTCTTTGAAATGTAATAAAGGGTGAGAACCAGGGCCATCAGTGGGTGGCTTTTACCCACAGCATTGCATCAAGGAGTGGTATGTCGTTATCTTTGAGAGAGAATCTGCAGCAATTCAGTGTAATGTCAAAAAACCCACCCAATCATCAATAAAAGACAAGTCTGGAAGGCAACAAGAAAAATAACAACAGAGGATGATGGACTTGGCTTATACGCAACACGTCTGTGAAATGCTTCAGTACTGAGCTGCTATCAAGGATCCTAGCTAAACTGGAGGCTGTTCAGAAACTGCCCTGGTGAACCAGTACCTGAGACAAGTTTGTTCCGGCACTGGTCCACCAGATGCTGGCAGTACTGGATTTCGGCCTTCAGGTCCTGCAGTTCAGCATAACCAGACCTGTACTCTTCCTTCAGGTCCTTCAGCTTCATGATGAGTAAAAACTCCTTCTCATCAATTATGATCTGTCCTTTCTCATCAACATACTCTCCTGGAGGGTAAGAAAAGGAAATGAAGGTTTCTCATGAGGGTGGAGAGGGACGAAGAACAGTCATTATACTTGGAACCACACGGTAGTTACCCAGTTATACTGAGGTTAACCACACAATTGACATTTCCTTAGACATGCTGTCTACAAATACAGTGTTGGAGTGGTGTGGGGCAGAAATCACTGCTGAACTCCTGAACCCGCTCAGACATCAGTGCTCCCCAAACTGGGACATGTGCAGATGAAGAGGAGGGACCAGGCTCCGCAGAAGGACACCCACGCGGCAGCCTGCTGGAGGGTATCACTTAGGGCGTTTATGGCTCCTACTGAAAAACTCCCTGGGCAGCCATGGTAAGGGTTTTTGAGATAAAGGGCTGGTCAGCCCTTTGGGGACAGTTATGCTAGTGCTACTTCGCCGTGATAAATATCTCTTGTTCTTGGTTTCCCTCAAATCAGTTTATTCCTGTGGTTTCCAGCATCCACAATAAACCACCAGCTGGTAGATGTCATCATAAAGAGCAAAGGTCCAAAAGAAGCTATGAGTCCGTGAAAAGACAGACCCTCACTTTGATATGGATTCAAGCTGATTTGCTCATCATTTAGCCAAAAGAGCTCTGCATCTTGCAGGATCAGACCCTATGGGAAAAGGCCCCTTGCAAAGCATGGTCATAAAAGTCTCTCTGTAGGAAGAGGAATGGAAACCAGTAGAGCAGCATTCACTCTGGGTCTGACTCTCTGGCCCTCATTCACTAGTCAGGGCCTGCCTGCTGGTGACCATTCTCTTTCTCTCTCACTCCCTCTCATTTCCAGCTAATTGCCTGGCAATAGTTAAGGCTGTAGTTTCACAGAGCTGAGTTGTTTTGCTGTCTTCCCTGTGTGCGAGGAACAGCACTGCTACTTCCTCGCCATCACATGCAGAGCACTCTAGACCACTCTGCTATTAAAGCCATTTGTTTCAGATTTCTCTCCTTGACCAGAGGCGTTTCTTCTCCGCTCCTCTGCAGAACGCAACAGCACTGACTCTTGGGAGCCCTGCTACAGGGAGCACAAAACCTGACACACTTCCTCATCTCATCCAGGCATACCTAACAAGCATCTTGTCACAGCAAAGCAGGAAGGCACTTACCCCATTTTTTCCTCTAGTACCTTGCGGTTTGGGATTTTGACTTTGATAAACCAGACTCTAATCTACATGAAATCGAGTTGTAGGAGATGCAGTACATCACCACAGTAAGGGCCAACCTGCTACCCGTGATTTCTGCAGTGTACTGACCTGCATTTGTCAGCAGTACAGTGCCTAATCCATCAGAGCGTGGGGTGAGGAATCAACCCGACTGCAGCTCACCTTACTAGCGTAAAGCCTGAGTAGCACAAGTCAATGAGGCTGAAGTGTGGAGGACTCAGGTGGAGCAATCGGGTGGCAAACCACAAGGCCAGCTGCAGAGCTAGGGCATAAAGCCGGGCCTGCCCCACTGCCCTGGCATGCAGGAGTGGTAGTCTAGTGGTCTCACCGCCGGAACGGCTTTGGAACCAGCGGCTCCCCTCTTCTGTCAGATTCTCGCTGGCCATTCTCCACACAGTGACTTACCCTGCTGCCACCGCTCCTGCTTCTGAGCCTCCAGAGCCTTTTTGATACCCTCCATCTCATGTTTGATGAAGTTGATCCTCTGCGCTACTGTACTGCTTCTCTTCTTCCTGGCAAGGAGGATGCTTTTGTTCTCTTTGAAGATCCGGCTGATCTCACTTCCGCACTCCTCCTTAAACTGCTCAAATGCCACTGGTTTGGATGGAGGGGAGCTGCAACAGAATTCCAAGAAAACACACACAGCCATGGGGAGGTCAATTTGTTCTGCCCTGCGGCATGACAGAGTTCATGGGTTTGTGGATGGTATTTCAATGGGCTCTTTGAGTATCTTGCTGTGCTAGCTGCACCCTGGTACCATCTGTGTGCCAACCTTCATATCGCCTTCCCCGCCCTCCTTAATACTCCCAGCAGAAAGAGATATTTACACAGAAACCACATTCCTCAGGAGATGTCTCAGAACTGAGTCTTCCCTGGAAAGTGGACCTTTAATAGTCTGAATTTTCAGAAAAATAATGAATACTGTTCCTCCCTATTGTTAAACAGAAATGCCTTTGCTCTTTCCTCGCTGGATTCCCAGCACAGACCAGTCACCTCTGCCAAAAACCCCATAGCTGCGTGCATTGGCCGGCTTTACAATGCTGCCGCCCATGGCATTTAAGTCTTGCCTATTTAGAGAGGCTGAATTCAAAGTAGCAGGTGTCAGTCCTGACTTTTGTATAAATTACTTTGATGTAGATGTGCCCCCATGAACACCAGCTCTTACTTCAACACAAGCCACACTGGGCAAAAGCAGAGTCCCTCAGGAGAACGTCACACACCCATGGATGCTGCTCTGTGCTGCATAAGGTTGTTCGTGGTGGGCAGGCTGGATCTGGTAGCAGAAGGCAGCTAGAAGTCTCCACATTCCTCAGTCCACACTGGTCAAAGTGAAACTCTCACTAATGCCTTCCCCTGATTGACCTCTTAAGGGCATTTTTCAGACTCCTCAAAGGCTGCTGGCAAAGAGCTGTAAACAGTGGCCACTGGGCACACTGCCACAGCCTCAGCTTTGACAGCCAGCTATGAAGCGGCTAAGCACTCTGGGTTGTGCCTTATGCAGCTGCAGCAGCAGCCTTCCCTGCCAGCCACAGGACTTTTACAAGAATACTAAAATGCATGCAGAGGACATGGAGGAGCACGATAATGTGTTAAGGTGCTTCAGGAGTAAATTATCCTGGGGAAGCTTCACTGCGATGCTCTCTCTGGGAGCAGGAACAAGCAAGGACTGGTCGTTCACAACACAGGCAATGGAGGTGCTCCTAAGACTTCAGAGCTGCGGCGCTTGCAGCTTGAGAGCTCTCAGCAAGAAAAGATGGCTGGTGATGGGAAAAATGGTGTCCAGACTGGTTTGTGTGGGGTCCTGGCTGAGCTTCTGTGAGTTGAACAGCTTCATGCTGTTGAGAGCATCCTCCTGGAAAGAGTCCTCGGTCTTGGTAGCCTTAGCGTTCTTTACCCCATCAACTCCATCCAAAATGAAATGCAATTCAGTGCTGCTCTCCCATGTTAAATCCTTGTGGTGGTACAAGCAGATGACTGGCACATTGCTATGTTTCTGACCATTCTCCACTCTTCTGTCTTGATACAGCACCTCCTGCCGTGATCTTGTGCAGCTATTGACTCATTTTCACGGGTGTGGGGGGTTTTGTGGCTAGATACGAGGTCTCTCTGGGCTTTTACTACTAACCAAAGGGTGAAGAGTGCTGCAATTTTCAGAGACTTCACACTTAATAGAGCAACTGATCAGGACTGAGCTCAAAGCAGATGGAGAAGATCACCACCAACAACATACTTTGGTACATAGGATATCCATACAACCACTGCTGTCCTACAGTGCATTTCTGCATCTCTGAATCTCCGATCTCTGAATCTCTCCTCTTTACTCTGAAGCAGGTAGTTGTACTGGGGGAACACAACACAATCACTCCGGTGTAAACCACCCTCTGGCAAAGGGGATATACTCCCTTACAGGGAAAGTTACCTGGGCTGCTGGGAATCCTCCACGGGAGCTGGCTTTGAGAGCTCTGCATCAATATTTGCTGTATCCTGGTTCCTTGCTCCCTCTTTCACATCCAGATCCTTGGTGGAAGTTATTACCTGGCTTTTTGATGGTAAAAAACCATCCAGTTCTCTCCCAGAATAAGAGCTCCCAATTCCTTCCTTCCTGACAGGGAGAAAAGGATGAACCAGAGTAATTTCTCCGTAACAGGAAACTGGAACCAAAACATGCTGCAGGTGCTAGCTTTGCTGATTCAAAAACTAGCAGTCTGACATTGCAATGGAATATCTACTGATGAGGAATAAGATCAGCCTTGTTCTCACAAATCCTCACTTCCTAGAGCAGAGGGACTGCCTTGTGTAGTAAATACTATAGAACATAGCCCAGACTGGCCTAGCTCTCTTGAGAAGGATCACAAGGACAACAGTCCCACCCTGTCTGGATTGAGGCACACCTGCGGACAGAATAACCCTCTTTACCTTCAGAGGAACCTACAAACTAAATCCCCTAGGATTTTACCTAACCCCACATCTAAATCAAGAGCAGCTCTCTGTTCTTCTCCCTCAGCTCACCTCCACAAACACCAGCCTTGTCTGCAGGGGATAGTGTGACTTGAAAGAGATACAGAAAAGTGCTTGCCAAATCTCCTTGCATCTCCCTAAAAAAAAGAACTGCACCAAGGAGTCCCCCGTGTCATGTGGATACAAAAGCCTTGGTGGTTCCTCTCCTGTCTAACACAAGGACTTGTCAGGGAGGAACCAAGCAGATGCTCTCAGCCACAGAAGTACTTGTAGAAACTGCCAACGCAGGGACCTCACTTCTCTAAATTGGAGGATCTTTCTGTGCTCAGTACTGATTGCTGGTTCCCCCTTCCTTCTGAAAACCTCTTCTCCTTATCTGCTCCTCTGTCCACTGTCCCTTCCTTCCTTTCCACTTAGCAGATCTCCTTCTACCCAACACTTTAAAGAAAAACTGCAGGTTTAACATGTCTTCTGACGCCATCACAGCACTGTTTCCCTGCCTGCGTGTTCAACTCTCCACCTCTCATCTCAGGCTAACCCTGTCTGTGCTGGCTGCAAGCTCTTCAGCTCAAAGCCTGTCCACCCTCTGTGTCCACAGCCCACACCCCGCACAGCGCTCCGTCGTCCTGGTTCATGTGTACCAGATGAACTGTTCGCAGTAAAGCTTCCCCATAACAGAGGACTACCCTACCACAGGCTGTGCCTGCCGGCCACACGCATTCCCCTAACATCCTCCTAATGGCGCAGCTGGTCACCATGAGGACACCACAAACACTTACAGCACTATGCTGGAATGTCATCCTTGAGGAAATAAAAAACTTCCACACACCCGTTAAGCCAACTTCGTTTCTGCCTTCCTCTGTGGGCTACCCATCGCACCTTGACCAGATCCGGTCACTGCGATGACACATTATCAGAGAAAAGGGAGAGCTTTCTGGCTACTAAACTCACTTGGGCTGCTCATTGCTTTTCCTGGATTTCTTCTTCACACCACACCTGGATGAAAAAGGAGCAGTTCTAGTCCCAAAATCCTGCCCATCCTCTTCCAGCACCAAATGGCCATCCACATCAACCGCACCTGCCTGGAAACAGGAAGAAATAAAACATGGACCAGGAAGCATTAGATCTGTAGCTGCCTAGATCACAAAAGCTATACAGCCCTTGCCCAGCAGCTCTTCCATCCTGTTGTACAATCTGACCCAGAAATCTGTATTCGCTACCAAGTATTTCAGAGAAACACATCTATAAGAATGAAGTGTAAACTAAAATAGGGCCAAAATTATCCTCAAATTCATATGCCGAATGTTTCGGCCACTTAGGGGGAGAATAACTTGAGTCTAGTGTCACAGAAGTAAAAGCACCCTCAGAAGTCTTCATTTAATGAAGATATGCAAGATCACTGTTTCTTACACGATTTCTCATGTTGCCTCAACTATAAAACAGAGGGGCCATTAAGCACTAAAATCTACCTAAGTCAGGTTTCAGTTTTGTTTTCTTTAAATAAAGACTTGAAAGGCCTGTTAGAGATGATGTGCTTCTCTGTTATACAAATATTTTGCATTTTCCCTTATGCCTTTCCTAAAAAAATTCAAAACATCTTCAGTTAAGCCACAGGACAAGTATATGGCTCCATATAACAGATAATGATTATTTTATCTGCCTTACTGGGTAAAACCAAGGCAAGGAAATACCACTTCAGAGTGAAAATATTTCACAGATGGAAATAAATAATGAAAAATAGATTATAAACTGTAAGCTAGAGCCCACATCTGAATTTGTGGCTTGCGAACAATACATTTACTTTGTTCCAGAAATTTAAGGATTAAAAATGGGACCTCAGAAAGGCAGGTGATCTCACCCTGCCTTCTACGACTGACAGACAGGTCACCTTCTACTTTATATTTTCTTCATTCCCATTTAATAAATTATTCTGTCCAGATAATGAGCCTAATCCTCTGCTGATATGAATGCCACTTTGTTAACTGCTGCACCTCTGCTCTGTGCAAGATTCCTGACACGTTCATCCCGTTAATATTTCCAACCTTCAGATTTCAATGGGGAAAAGCTGAGAACTTGAGGCACTTCAAGGTTCAGCAGCAAAGGAGCCAATTCTAAGGTGGATTCTGGGCAGGGCTCAAGCACCAGGCATTACCTTCTGAACAGCAGCAACAACAGCAAAGTCATTTTTGTCTATCAGAGCATACTTGCTTCGTAATCTGGCCTCCACTTCATGCTCCTGTTGACTAGGGGAGAAAACAGCCCCTTACCATTGTGTTCGAGGGGTACTATTTCATATGTCAAAACCTGGAAATCTGTTATTGGCAGATATTACAAAGAAAGCCATCTTTTACCTGTGATCTCATTCCCAAACACCCCACCTTGCTCCTTCTATTCTTCCCCATAACTGTTGTAACCTTTTCCCATTCTCCTCTTCCTTTCTTTTTCTACAATGTCCCTTTAGACCTCTTAGATATGGAAGCTTTTTGATGGCTATTTTAATACTTAGCATAACCTTTGAACGGTTCAGATCAAATATTACCTCTGTTCAGTTCCATCACCTTACTTTAACCTAGTGATTTTCAAACTGAGTGATTTTTCACTGAAAGAGAACAAGTAAAGCATCGCCAGTAGGCTTAAATACTCTATACAAGACTGAAAATCGTTAGAGAATCTGGAAGTTAGACCAAAGCCCACTGTTTCAGAACAGTAAAGGAGTCCCAAGTTAAAAAAATAATAATCAAGCAAAATTTTACCGTGAAACCCATTTGGGTCTTGGGTCCCAGCAAAGCCTGACTGCCCAGTCTGATGACGTACACAGACACTCGTGTTTGCGCAAGTTTCTCGAGGGCGCAGATTTTCTACAGCAATATCCCAATGTCACTCTTGTGAGTAGCAACCTCTACTGCCTAGCCAGACCATTGCTGCAAAGGCTGGGGCAGGGAGTGGGTGGGTTGCCCTAACACCCTTAGTCGTCTTTGTTCTCTTCTATTTCATGACATGGAAGCTGCTTGTCCTTGTTTTTAGGATTTGTTTCCAGCCTGTCATTCACCTTCCCTCCTTCAGCCCAAAAAACCAACATTCATCATCCACTGGTGACAGTTTTTGCCACTTTCATGCTTTCTCCCATCCCACACCATGCATCAGAGAGCGCCTCCCCGGAAACAGCCACAGAGCCTTCTTATCATGCTCCTCCAAATTGCTTTATGACCTTCCTTTGCCATGATCAGGGAAAAAAAAAAAAGGAAATCTGATGACTTTTAGATGCTGGTGTGGTGAGACCACTTCATATTGCATCCTACAGAGTTAGATTTCTCTTTTGACCTGTTGGCAGTCTGCCTTGCACTATGGAGATACGCTCCATGACTAGGGATTCTGCACAGTTTATGCTCAGTGAGGGTATATTTGCCAAGCAGACTTTTGAACCAGTGAAGTTTACCATCAAGAGCCCTTGCGCATGACTTACGAACACTGGAATGTTAGAGACAATTGTCTTCTTGTGCAAAGGCCAGTAGAATTTGTCCAGAATTGTGTTTTCAGTTACAAGTTATTCCCTGTACTTCATAATGATTCGTCACCAATGTCATGGTAAGTGTGATATCACAGACAAAAGCTCGGTGGAGTTTCTAAACCTTACTATGAAATGCATCAGCCTTGGATGTCTTACCTTACAATCAGTTTGAACTGCTTAAATACCTCCTGGACTTGCCTGACGTTCACTATCTGAGGAAGAGAGGTATACAGTGAAGATACAGGTAAGCGTTTCGATGCTGTGGACAGCTGTACTCATTCAAATATTTCAGATTGTGAGGACTCTGCTTTCCACTTGCTGGGTATCCACACTCAAGGAGAGTTACCTTTATCCTGCACTTGAGAGTCAGGCTGGAGGTGGATACATTGCTCACTCCGAGGAGAGTTTTAAAGAGAGAGGAGTCTGGTAGACTGTGGTAAATTCCATGGAGCACGCAGCTATGAAGGTAATGAATGATTTACAATAATTTTACAAGTAACATAGATGGCGTCTACTGACCCTGCGGATTGTGATGCTACTTCTCTTTTCACTGCTATCCGAGACTGCCTGAGTACTTGGAACTGCCAGAGCACTATCTTGCGTCCTCTAACCCATGATAAGAAATCAGTGCAGTCAAGCTGTGCCATTATCTCTGTTTTGGAGATGATGAACAGAGGCATGGACAGATAAGTAATGGCCAGTCTGTAGCTGAGCAGGAATCTGCACTCAGCTCTCCCAAGGTCCAAGAGACTGGACCAAG
Source organism: Morus bassanus (assembly GCA_031468815.1). Classification (NCBI taxonomy): domain Eukaryota; kingdom Metazoa; phylum Chordata; class Aves; order Suliformes; family Sulidae; genus Morus; species Morus bassanus. The sequence goes on along the minus strand of CM062567.1, from coordinate 1,519,321 downwards.
ACACGAAATGCACTGTCTCCGTTCTCGACCCTCTCTCTAAAAGACCCTTCAGTGCCACTGCAGACATCCTTCCCTGTATGAAACTCCTCAGTCCTCCTCTACCTTCCCCGCGCCACACCCACCCACGTCACGTTTTGCAAGCCAGGTAACACACACCCTCACGCAAACCCTTATTCCGCTCCACTCCTGACTGCTGGGGGAGAAACAGGGACTTTGAGAGAAGATAACAATTAAATGAAGTAAGAGGGAGTGTCTCAAGTGTTTCCTTTAAACGAAAGGGTTATCTAACTGTTTGGAAAACAGTCTTCCAGCAACTTCTGCTCTGTTGTCACAGTGGCTTCTGTTCAGAACCAGACAAAACCTTACAGTAACTCTGAGGATGCATTTATAACTTTCATTTTCTTACATGTTGTTTGGTTTCCTGTTTGCCCCCACAGGAATATTTGTGTACACAGGACTCTTGCTGTTTCTTTTCACAATCATTTGGCAGTCAATGGGTAGTTTCAAGTTGAGGAACCCTGCCATAATGAACCTGTCTGTAAGAGACTGGATGTATTTTGGCAACACACCTTGCAAAGATTTAATTTGACATTGGCAGGGCAAAATTTTGACACTAATTCTTTAAGAAGTTCTAAAGAAACCAATTCAAAGGGTTTCAGGACTGAGAAAAAGTCTCCTCAAGCTTCCAAAAAAGAAAAAATGGCATGAAAACAAGGAGACAGTCCTTAACATGCAACAAAATTAAATTAAAATTCTGTAGCGCTTTTTGGGTTAAAGACAGCCTCTTCGGAAGACATTTTCCTTGCTTCTGTCTTGGAGTAAAATGGGATGGAAACAGTATATAAGTCCTTCTCCACTAGAAAGCTACTTACATCAATTTCATCAATGGCTCCTTTTAGGTATTTATGGACTTGAGACTTAATCTCTGCTATCTGGATGTCAGTCAGAGGGTCATAAGTCACCAAAGAACGATTTACCTAAGAAAAAAGGTGAACAACTGAATATCAGTGAATTATGAAAAGCTAAGCAAGTACTAGTCTGGTGAGCACCTGACATTACTGTGCCGAGGGACGCCTTATGTTTAATTTCTGATTGCGACTTCTCATTGTCTGAGTTGACAGGACATGGGACTTGGGAGCATGCTGAAATCAATGTATCCCTGTCACATTTCAACCAAATAACAGAAAGGCTTCAAGAGTCTGAAAAAAAACATCTACAGTGGGTGGGGACTGAAGCTACAACACAGTCTCACTGCATGGGATCTTCAGAACTTTGCCTAAACCCCGGAAAGACAGTGCTGGAAGCAGAAGGAAGAATATGGTCACACTGGACACTGAGTTAACTGATCCTGCTGCAAAACAAAGATCATGGCAAAGCCTTAACTAGGTCCCGCCTAAGACGGTGCAGCCTATTCCTTACCAAGCTGTCATGCATGGCCAGTTCCTGCTTCAGAAGAATAATCTCCTTCTCCAAAGCCTTCACTGTCCCCTAGCAGGAAGACAAAAGGGTAAGCAAATGACCAAATGCTATTGGAGAAAAAAACTGCTGAAAAGCAGCATTAAACAGGCTGCTGGAGAACATCACAGCTGTGTGCCAGCTCCCCCGGGGTTTGCTGTCAGGTTTGCTTCAGTGAAGTAGCAAGTCTGGAAATCACTTTGCCTTTGATTAGCTTCCAACAGGACAGCTTCTGTTTGTGTCCTGGGTGTACTGCCTGCAGAGTCAGCCTAAGCTGCCAAAAGAAGGGCCACCTGTTTTTTAATTTGATGCTTTCCTGATCCGGCACTGTAGGGGCCTTCAAGTTCTGGACTATGAGATATTATCTTGAAAGCAAAGAAGGATGCAGGTTTCCACTCTGACCCTTACTGAACTCAGTAGGAGTTCTGACATTAACTTTAATAGAGGAGGGAGTCTCCTGTGGTGTATTTCATTGAATTTCTCTATAATGTGGAATGTCTTCAAGCATTCACTGTTCAGAATGCGTTTCCAGAAACGTGTGGGTACACAAACCTCCTTGGGATTCAGTGAGAATTGGATACTGAGCTGCTTTTAAAGTGACCTGGTGAGCATCAGATCACAATGGCTTCCTTAACCACTACTCTTTTGGCTACTCTTTTCCACTCCACACATCTCAACAAAAATGAAAGGGACTGAGGAGGAAAAGGCAGTTTGTTGCGCAGCTGCTTCTGGAAGCTGTTGGAGGAAACTCTCCAGCTGTTTCCCTGCTTGCCAGTGAGTCCAGAGCATGAAATACAGCAGGGTTCTCGCACACCATGTGTTACAGATCACATAATTCTCAACTTGTTCTTTGGGCTATCAGTAATACATAGGGCATTTACTGCTGCCAGCTCTGTTTCAGCTGTGAAAGTGCACTCAGGACATCTAAAATACTATGATCATTTTCTTTAAATTATTTCCTTGTTTAAACAAGTTTTGTAATTGTAGCAAAAACATTACGTTACCAGCAGCACTGGAGATAATGCTGTGTAAAGCTGCAGGTAGGACTGGACATGATTTCCCCACATACCAGGGAGAAGTCCACAACATAATATCTCTGCTAAGAGGTGAATCTTATCAGAAAAATCAAGGGCTCCTACATATGCAGTTGAAAGAACTACCAAGTGTCAGGGAAGATGTGACCATCTGCGTGACTGTATCCTGTAGCAGATTCAAGGTAACCATAATTAAATACCAATGGAAAAGGTTTAATACTAATCCATTTTATCTTATACCTAAATTCAGCAAGTGTCAGCTTGGCTGATGAGTGGCAATTCATTAAACTACTGAATTTCCCTCTGTTTTTTAAGGTCGTCATCCTAAAGATTAACGAACCTGAGAAAACATGCCTTCTTCCGTTCCACTTCCCTACATACCTCTCGGTCATATGTCTCATTGATGACTGGCTCTGTTGTGATCCATTTCATTCTGGTAGCAAAACGAAGAGAGGACAACTGAAAAACATGTTTTTTATGTAACTGAAAAAGATATTGGCAAGGATATAATTTTCATAATCGGTTACTACTTCATCATATCAGATCCCAGAACACAGAAATACAAAAGCTATTTAACTGCAGGGAGCAGTACAGGATTTCTCATTCCAGGAGCGTGTCTCCTAGTACCCACTGGCTTCTACGTGATTAGCCAGCTTCAGATGATGTGTTTGTCTCTTCTGTTCTGCATGTGGACAGCTCTTTGTGTACCAGAGCTGTGAGCTCAAAAATACCCACTCCCATTTCTGATCAAAATAACTCTTGCATCCTAAAACCTCCAAATCACACATCAATGGCCTTCAAGCTTAATTCCTGCAGTTGTGTTATCTTGAGAGTAAGGCCCTGCAGCCTGAAAATCCTCCTCTTGATGCAAAGTATAGCAGCTGTCTCCTCAGTAATATCACAAGTTTCTAGACGCTATCAGAACACAAGGAGATGATAGAAACACGCTCTGCCTTGAAGACAACTGCATAAAAGGTGCCTGTGTTTATATATTTTTGCTACATAAAACTTTCTTGGCAAGGAGCAAGGTGGTTCCCTTCTCTGTGTTACAGACGTGGTTAAGTTGATCCAGTTCTTACAGTGAGAGTTTCACCAATTTCGTTATTTCACAGGTTAAAAACACCTTACTGTTATGGGGTTACTCCTGATTCCTGAACCAGCCAGCTCAGCTCTGATGTGAACCGGTGCAATTCCATTGACCTCATGATGTGATGGACCATTCAAACACATTCGTAGCGTTGAACCGACACTAATAATTAGCACTATCCAGTGCGCTCAGATTTTAGCTGCTTGTGCCTGCTCTATTTCAAGCTCTCATTTTCCCCCCTGGGCCAGTTACCACTCAACCGTTTGCATCACAAAGCAGATTGTCAAGAGCAATCTGTGTTTCCAAGCCTTTGAGATAAGATGAGCCAGCCAATGTTTGTGATGAATTAGGCAGGATGTTTCTCTGGGACTCCTGCCATAGCCCTCCAGAGACTTATTCTTTAAACTGAGCTATGGCCAATTGCAACAGTAGCAGGAACAAGCTTTAATTCTGCAGAAATCAGTTCAACTTACAGTCTCTTCCACATGCACAGCTTCCCCACAGATATTTGCCACTAAGACAGTATTGCAGTTTCCCCCTGGGGAAAAATAACAAAAGAAAAAAAAGCTAATAATATAATTTGGGTTTTTTTTTGTTGTTTCCTTTTCTGGAATGTATTATATTATGTGCTGACTAAAATAGAAAAAAAGAAGCAGCAAAGAACACAGCCAGTTTGTAACTGTCCCTCTAAAGTTCCCATGGGTACAGAAACACAGTGGCACAGAACAGCTTAAGAATAAAGGTAAAATGTGTTTCTCATGTGGCGATGATGCAGTAAGAGGATGGGAATACGAACTGTGAAAGCCTGAAATCAGGAAAAACGGAGCAGAGGATTTTAAAAGCCCTTGGCCTAAATCTAATAGCAGGGAACCTGGCTCTCATAGTCATTGCCTTTCCTAAAAGCAACACAAGGCTTGAGCTCAGAACGCCTCAAACATCACTCTCATTTCTGATGACTTCAGTTACTCCACGCAAATGCCTACAGCCTCTTTTCAGCTGCTCTCTCCTCCCATGTCTCCAGCCCGCATTCCAAGAGCGTAAGCCTTTCCTGTGGATTCACGATGCACCACGGCTTTGGGTTTAGCATCTATAGCCTGATGCTAAAGCAGGAGCATCTGAAAAGGCTTGTAACATGCTGGTTTTTTTTTTTGCTGGTAGCTTTTTAAAGTATTCTAACTAAGGTTTTGTGAATTGCTACTGGCTTGATCAGTGTGGGCTTTGTACTGTCCCCTGTGCCTGCTGTTTTATTTCACCGAATCCCAGAACCCCAGAATGGCAGGGGTTGGAAGGGACCTCTGGAGATCATCCCGTCCAACCCCCCTGCTCGAGCAGGCACACCCAGAGCAGGGGGCACAGCACCGCGTCCAGGCAGGGTTTGAATGTCTCCAGGGAAGGAGACTCCACAGCCTCTCTGGGCAGCCTGTTCCACTGCTCTGGCACCCTCACAGGAAAGAAGGTTCTTCTCATGTTCAGGTGGAACTTCCTGTGTTCCAACTTGTGCCCATTGCCCCTTGTCTTGTTGTTGGGCACCACTGAAAAGAGTCTGGCCCCGTCCTCTTGACACCCACCCTTCAGATATTTATAAGCATTGCTGAGATCCCCCCTCAGTCTTCCCTTCTCCCGGCTGAACAAACCCAGGTGTCTCAGCCTTTCCTCATAAGGGAGATGCTCCAGGCCCCTGAGCATCTTGGTAGCTCTCCGCTGGACTTTTATTTGATGAGGAAAACCAGATATCCTTTGAATAACGAATTAGTTCCATGCGTTTATACGTTATGGCCTTAGGACTCGCTATGCTCATTGAAACAACATTGTTTTCTAGGAACTCTTTGGGCCTGCTGTAATCCACAGCTCTTACCTAGTGAGTCCTTGAGAACATGAGTAAGCTTGCTCTGCCGGAAGGGGATGTGGTCCCTCTTAGGATCAGCCAGGGCAATGACGAGTTGCTCAAGGAATGACAGAGACTTGTTGATGTACATGGCTTCTTTCAGAACGTTTCCTTCAGACTGTAACAAAGATCAAAAGGCAAAGCTTCCACAGCACGAGTTTCTGGCTGAACCGTAGAAGAAAGCATATTCCTTACTGAGGGTACTACTCTGCTCAACTGCGAGGGTAAGGATCTAATTCAGACCCAATAAATTAATGACCTAGAACTTTCTTCAGTTTGAAAACAAGTTTTCAGACACCTCAATTTTTCATTACAAGTCTACCAGGACCACTGGCTTTCCTTCCCAAAGGGTAAATAACCTATTTGTCACAGAGCTGATGCAATTTCTATTCTGATCAATACAGAATGTCCCATGGGACTGGAGGAGCTTTCAGTTGTTGAGCCCTAATGCTCTAAGAAAGTGTCAACAGTTTGCCTGCTGTGACCAGAAGTGGGGGATTTGCAGTGTCACTCATGGAATGAAGAGGAAAATCAGATGTTCTTTGTCTTCAGAGTTGATGGCTCTGGCCCCTTCTTTTGCAGAGAAATGATAGAGCCAGATAAACTGAATCTGGGTCAGGTTGGAAGGCACGTGCAGGATGGTAGTCACATAAACGGGGACTTAGAAATGATACACAGCAGCTGCAAACAACTTAGCACCCTCTGATATGTTAATGTGACTTTCAGTTTCTCCTATTTATCACAGGCTGAATTCTGTTGTGGGGAAACCCCATAATTTCACCTCCACCGTGTTGATTACTGGACTCTTCACCACAGACTGAAATATTTCTTCCATTACTTACTCCAGTCTTGCTCAGTCTCTCTGATCCTGCCAGATCTATTAAGTTGATTTTCGAGTTAACGCATTTAACATCTGAGAAAACTCTGAAACGAGACTGAGGGGGAAAAGAATAGAAACTGGACTTAACAGTAGACAAAACTGAAATACAGTAAAAACCAGACATGTAAAGATCCTCAGCCATTTGAGTCCCTAGAAAAACTGCTGGAGCTCTTACCTCAATATAAATAGTAAAGATGCAGTGGGATCTGGATGACTTTTTATTCAGTGTGTGCTCTGCTATCACTCTGTTGGTCTCACCCTGCACATGAAGTCAAAAATGAAGACAGTGTTTTTAACCTTCTGCGTTGGTAGAATAAAGGAAAATTAGAAATACACGCAGTTAAACAGAGCAGTTCAATCCTCACTCTGCAGAGCCTGTAACACCAATTGGTTGGTTAGGGCAGTCAGACCAGAAGCTCACTGTATTTGCCTCGTTTTCTTACTCAAAGGCCTCTCAAAGCATTTCACGGCGCGGTTGGTAAAGGTTGCTGTTTACTGTAATAATGCCTTTTACTGGAGACCACATTATCTATATTTCCACTTTCAAGGCTAAGCTCACAGATCTGTGGCTTTCTAAGGTACAGTCAGGCAAGCCTTGTTCAGAGGCAATACCTCCCTGGCTGTTTCAGTTTCTTGATGACTAGAAAACCAAAGAGCTCTCCAAGCTTTCAATGTCATAGAAAACTCACACATATGTGATAGCCACAAATTTGTAATGCCCACTTACAGGAAAAGAAAGCAACATTGAAAATGATGTTGCAACTGCTTGTTGGGAATGCCAGTCTATCACAGAGCTGTGCTGCCAGGCTGGCAAGGCAGAAAAGGAAATGGAAGGGTCTACAGCATAGAAATGCACTTGTCAACAAGTTTCACAGCCAACTGGTCTGCCTCGGTCTCAAAAGGACAACGACCTTTGTGAGCTGGAAGGTCAGTGACCGGCTCCACACTAGGGAGGGTAAATCCAAGAGCAAGAATGAAGGTGAAGTTCTCTAGGTAAATATTATGAACCCCACTCCACAGATGAAGAAACAGAGTCACAGCATAGTGGGCAGCCTCCTCAAAGCCTGAAGCTTTCTCTCTGAACCTAGAACCAGAGGCAGAACTCATCTAAGGACCTGAACGGATCCCCAGGCATCACTTGCACTTCTTGTGTCAACAGATCTCAAGTTAAGCTGCATTATCATCATCCTTCTACTCTTTAAAAAGAAAATGGGAGCTCTTACAAATCACAGAGGCTGGCTTAGGACGCCACAGTCTCGCTATTAAAAAGGTAAGTGAAAGATTTTAAGGACACCAGATGGCTCCTGGTAAGAACACACTTCCTGCATACAAAACCAATTATTTTTTCATGTTTTCCATTAACTAAAGCACCCACAAGTAAAAGAAAGATGCAGACATAAGTAAGCAAACTCCCTTCACAAAGCTAAAGCACTGTGCGAATGTCCCTGCTGTAAAATCTGGCTAATGGTACCTGTGCCATGGTCATCCCAAACTATCTGCCAAAGACGTCACTGGTGAGACTTTTCTTGGAGCACTGACATAGCTGGGACAGGCAGGTGTGTTTTGCTGGAAGAAATTCCAGTGTATGTCAGCTGGTGGGTCTAAAAGGATCCCAAATGTCATACGCCTTATACTAAGTCACTCACCGACACCCTTATGTGATAACCAGGTTAATGAAAACAAGTCGTTTTGGCTGTCCGGGATCTCGGTCTGCTGAAGAGGCCAGTGAGGTGGCCGGTGAGATAAGCCTTTTGAAATGAAGGCAGATTCTCTGGCTGCCTTCACTACTTTGATGCTGCCTGGAACCTCCAATGCTACTACATTCTGTGGTCTCACCCCAACATATTTCCTTCATCGCTTTTCTTGCTCTGGCATACGCTAAAAACAGGGTTTCTCCATGGAAATCTTCCAGAATCCCTGTGCCAGGGACATTTTCCTTGCGAGACCGTGACCACAAAGAGTTACCGATTCTTCTACCCACAATAAAGAGAACAAAGAGGGTTGAACCTCCCTCTAGATGTCCTGACGCCCACCTCCTGCTTTACTGCCTCCTCCCTCAGCTAAGCCAATAAATATAACAACCAGATGAAGTGTAATATTTGTTTTTTCTTGCCTCAAAAAGGAGATTTAGTGCATCTTCCTCGTGGCTAACTGAATGTATAGATAAGCCCTTCACATAAACGCCCTGTGGGCAATCCACTACAGCCATCTGCGCGTCACTGGTCCCGTTGCTTGTCGTGGTGGAGAGAAGGTCAAACAAGGTCTCATTGTAGATTTCCAGGTAGGATATTCGGACAGTGACAAACGGATCAACGGAATGTGCAGTTGCTTTGAAGACCTATACAAAGACAAAGAGTTTGTCAGTGGCGGTGATAGCTCACCAACAGAATTATTAGCTATTTATGGCTTTCCAGAGAAGCTATTTATAACTTTCTGAGCAGCTAAATGTGCATCTGCGTGTCTGTAGCTAATTCTGCACTGTGGTTGCCTGAGAGCTTCCAGGGCTGAGTCCACGGTTTTAATATGATTTCTTAAAATGATAGTTTTGAAAACAACACTTTGGAAGGCCTGCTTACATTTGGGAAGCAGAAAACACTTTATGTGAGCTAGTAAAATTAAATGGGAACAACTTCTGCAAATGCCAATAAAGCATAACTTCAGAATTCCTCCCGTCTCTGTTTCAGGTTGCGTGCGTTATGGCAGCTCCACACCGTGCGTGTCAGTTGTCTTTGTGGGAGCGGAGAGCATTCTGCAGTATCGCTGCCTAAAGATAAGCAGACTTGGCCCCTCAGAGCGGTGGGAAACACATGCCTCTGGACAGGGATGTGTTTCTGCAGCAACGGGACCGACAAATCAGCATGTTTCAAGCCAACACCATCCCAATGCTCTGAAACGTCACCGTTATCAGTGCGCAAGTGTAGTAAAACAAAGGTACAAAGTAACTATGTTTTACAGGCTCCCTTATTTCTTTAGTGATCATCACCTGGATAAAATGGGGAAAAAAAATGACTGGTGGAGATAAAAACATAAAACATAGTCACCGTGTTACAACACTTCCATGAGTATCAGCGATAGCCGATACAAGAGATGTCTGTTATTTCTTCCAGCCTCTTTCCCACTCAGATCCAGTACCTGCTGTATAGCTCGGGGTATGATTCCTCGATGCTTGTACTCAGCAGTTGTTCCCGTCATGGTGTAAGTTTTACCAGCCCCCGTTTGCCCATAGCACATTATCGTGCCTAGAAAAGATTCAAAAGCAAAAGAATAAACTCAGGAGGGAACTTCTGCATTTCTCAAACAGAACACGAGAAGGATCTCTCCCTCAGATCAAATCTCCACTTATTGTCAAAGTAATAAAAAGACCAACAAATTACCATTACAGCCAATTAAAGCTTCGGACACCACTTTCTTAGCCACAGTCTCATAAGCCAGTTCCTGGGAGGTATTGTGAAGGACGCCGTCCAGTCTAAAGGACCAGTCAGTCTGCCTGTTATTCACAACTCCTTTCCTGGCATCTTTCTTGATGTATATATCTATGCTCTGAAACCCAAAAAGAGGTGAAGATAACTTCAATAGTCAGGAAGAGTTTCAGCAGTTATTGTCTGAAAAAAAACACTGAAGACCTGAAGGTAAGTAGAAAACGGAGCACAAATAACGGTATTGTTTTACTGACCGCGATGGTATTTTCTGCTAACAGATATTCTAAGAAACAGGAAACGTGGCTAAGCTCAACTCTTTACCTTTCAGTGATGCATTTGATTTTGTGTCCCAGGGAAATTATTAAGCAAGAGAAGGTGAAGGGAGGAACAGCGATAAGGGGGGACAGAAATAGACTGTACCACAGGGAGACCTCTTATGTTGAAACCATGGTTACCGCTGGGAATTCCTCAAGTATCAGTCAGAGTCCCAGTCCTTTTGAGGATTTTCTCTAGTGACTGCATCACAAGTATGTTTTCCATAGTCACACTTCCTGATACAAAACCAGAGAACAGCAAGCAGGAACACACGAATCAACGTGCACCAAAATGTTTTGCATGGCCTGAAGGAATGGAAGAATTCCACATTGCTGTGGGCAAAACTGAAATCAAATTCCAAACCTTTCGCACTTGCAATCTCTTTTTCTCTACCTTATTGTCTGGCCCAAACTTGATCATATCTTGAGCAAAATCAGCTGTTGGCTTGACTCGCACAAACGTATGGACTCTCTTTTCTACTGCATCCATTCTAACTAGAGAGGAAAAAAAAGGAAAAATCAACAACGTTGCGTTCCCTAAAATGAAACGTAATGTTATTTGTCGTGAAAAGGCAAGCTACGGAGTAGTCAAGTTTAAAAATAGTGTTGACAAATGTTCAGCTGCAGTTTCTATTCCTTATTAAAAGCAACTGTGGGCAAACTGATGTTGAAAATTCTTTCTAGTATTGTTCTGCTCAGAAAACTGAGCACGTAAAAAAAGAAGGGTCTTACTGATCATGATTTCCTCTTGTGTATCAGGCACATTAGTGTTTGACACCACAAGCTTTTCATCCTCTTAGCCTTGCAAAGCAAAATAATTGCAGGAATATGAGACAGATTTTCTTGTGTCTAGTGTTTTCTGTGTGTGAAGGTGCACACAGCCTCCTGTTTTGGAATGTCAGTTCATCCAGCACTGTATGTCCAGCTTCTGAGGCTTTAAGTAAGATGTGTTATAGGTGAAACCAAGCCTAAAGGAGCTTGACAGCACTGCAAAAGGGTGGGCAGTCAGTTGGTATGCCAACATTTCCACGCTCCGAGCAGCAATTGCCTTGTTTATAGTCTGTATTGAATACGCATTTCCCATATCTTTGTAACCCCTTCTTCATACTGATACACAAAAACATTTTTAAGTTCCTAATGAAGACCTGATCTTAAAGTTTCCAGAAAAAAATAAAAAGTCCTGGTGAAATTCTTGTGTTGTTCTTCTAGTCAAAGCAAATTCAGTAAGTGGCTGTCAGTACCCAGCAAGGCTAGAGAATCTGCTGACTAAAATCTACTGGAGGAGGGTGCAGGGGATACATCCAGCTGCTAAAGCCCCACCTGAGAAACACAGACTGACTTTTTAAATCCCTGGAACATGCAGATCCTATGTTTTCTCTCAACTGTTTGCTACAGACAGCCTGTGCTCAATAGTTGGGTAATATCTAGCGACAACTTCTAGTTTCAGACTAGATCTTTAGTATCCCTTGAATATTCAGTATTTTTATTTACCTTATCTGCTGTGACTGGTCTAAAAAGAAACATAGAGATGTGAGCTAAACCAAGACTTCTCTTTATTTATAACAGAGGTCAGCATTTGAATGACTACCTGGTAAAGGTACTGTGGGCGCCTTGTCCTTCTCCTAAACTACCGCAGCAATGCCAACACAACGCCCGCTGTAGAATCCAAAACGGCGCTAGCTTACCGTGACCATAATCTCTTCAGTATCAGGGAGAGTCTTCAAATAAATGATCTGTGAAAAAGCACGGTGGTAAAGAAGCGCACAGACATCACGATGAGGATTGCCACTAAGTGACACGCACAGAAAGCTGCCAAAATACTTGCTGGTGCTGCATAAGTAAAGGCAGGAGCAGCACAGGTAAGAGTGAAATGGAGACAAGACACAGATTTTTCAAGTTGGTAACCAGTGTGGAAACGCTACACATCTGGTTATCGGGATTGTTAGGGATCACAAAACTCTGCTACGCAAATATAACCCAGTGTTGGAGGGGTATGTGCTTTATTTGGAATCATAGAATCATTTAGGTTGGAAAAGACCCTTAAAATCGAGTCCAACCATTAACGTAATTTCTGCAAAGCTGCAGCAAGAAGCACGGCAGGAAAAAGGAGCAAGGGAAAATTTTAGGCAAAATCTCTAATACAAATCAGAGAGAGACAGAACACATTCAGAACGAGGGGAATTTTCCTTGCTGCAACAATGCCCGTTGTTCAGTGTTAGGACAAAAGCAATTCTTCCTGGGAGCATTTACTAACATTAAAAGATGGGAAGGAAACAGGGGAACACCGCTCTGGCAGGCTCCTAAGCAACAGCGCAGAGACCAAAAGCTCTCCAGCTCATTAGCAATACCCCAAGCATCCAACCAATCTGATTTTTAATTGGTTTTTTGTCTGCAGCAGAATTTTTATTGATGTACTACAAAGAAAAACTACATGTTTATTGGTCAGCTAACCAAAAACGCTTCTGGCTGTTTCACTGCTAAATCATCGTCCCTCAGTTCAAACAATAAATGTTGAAAGGATGAGAGTGAAACTCGCCGTTACCTTCCCTCATCATTCAGCAACTCTAACATAAACCAAGCAAGCAAAGCAAATCACAAGTCACAACTCGGCCATTGGTTTTGAAGCTCTTTAGGACAAAGTGCCAAACCCAAGTCCCTTGGTCCTTCCTCATACAGCAGCTGAAGCCAGCAGGACTCCCCCATTAGTTAGTCTCAGGACTAATAGATTATTTATGCTCAGAATTAAAGGAAACGCGGTTATCTCTGCAACGGAGGCAGGCGCCAATGTGCCCAGACAAAGATTAGTGCCAAAGGGAAATTCTAGATGGCGATTTTGGGGCTCGTTGCCACAGAAACGTGTACCCAGAGCAGTGGAGTGTGGTTTTTGGTTCTTCCTGAGAGACCTGAGCTTATCCACCATGGACGCACAAAAGCTTGGGACAAATCATAGAATAGAATTATAAAAAGGTTTGCATTGGAAGGGACCTCTAAAGGCCATCCAGTCCAACCCCCCTGCCATGGGCAAGGACATCCCCAACTAGATCGGGTTGCTCAGAGCCCCGTCCAACCTGACCTGGAATGTTTCCAGGGATGGGGCATCTCCCACCTCTCTGAGCAACCTGCACCAGTGCCTCACCACCCTCAGCATAAAGAATTTCTTCCTTATATCCCCTCTTTTAGTTTAAAACCATTCCCCCTTGTCCTAAACAAACAAGTTTGCAGATGACACCAAGCTGAATGGTGCAGTTGACACAGCAGAAGGACGGGATGTCATCCAAAGAGACCTGGACAAGCTAGAGAGGTGGGCCTGTGAGAACCTCATGAGGTTCAACAAGGCCAAGTGCAAGGTCCTGCACCTGGGTCAGGGCAACCCCTGATACCAACACAGGCTGGGGGATGAAGGGATGGAGAGCAGCCCTGCGGAGAAGGACTTGCAGGTGCTGGGCGATGAAAAGCTGCACATGAGCCAGCAATGCACGCTCACAGCCCAGAAAGCCAACCCTGTCCTGGGCTGCATCCCCAGCAGCGTGGGCAGCAGGGCGAGGGAGGGGATTCTGCCCCTCGGCTCCGCTCTGGTGAGACCCCCCTGCAGTGCTGCGTCCAGCTCTGGGGTCCTCAGCACGGGACAGACATGGGCCTGTTGGAGCGGGGCCAGAGGAGGCCACAAAACTGATCCGAGGGCTGGAGCAGCTCTGCTGTGAGGGCAGGCTGAGAGAGTTGGGGTTGTTCAGCCTGGAGAAGAGAAGGCTGTGGGGAGACCTTATTGCGGCCTTTCGGTACTTAAAGGGGGACTATAGGAAGGATGGGGACAGTCTCTTTAGCAAGGCCTGTTGTGACAGGACAAGGGGGAATCGTTTTAAACTAAAGGAGGGGAGATTTAGACTGGATATAAGGAAGAACTTCTTTACACTGAGGGTGGTGAGGCACTGGTGCAGGTTGCCCAGAGAGGTGGGAGATGCCCCATCCCTGGAAACATTCAAGGTCAGGCTAGACAAGGCTCTGAGCAACCTGATTGAGTTGGGGATGTCCTGCCCATGGCAGGGGGTTGGGACTGGATGGTCTTTAGAGGTCCCTTCCAACCCAAACCATTCTGTGATTCTATGATTCTAAACATGAGAGGCAAAGCTGCTTTGGGGAGGTGATCATGAGGCAGCCCCTAGAATTTAAACTCCTGTGATGCTTTGAGAGTTGAATCCACCCAGTTGGACACCAAAAGTTCTGCACCAGCTCCCCAGGCCATCAGCACGCCCAGGGCAAAATCCTCAGCCGGGCCACCTCCACCCCGAAGAGAACAGGGGAGAGAACAGCTGCAAATTACCTGCTGCCTTCACAGCTGAGTGCAAACCAATCAGAGGGTGCGGGATGTGAGGTGGCTGGTGACACGGCTGCACTGATAACAGGGGCCTAGGAGAGATGACAGAAGAGGTGGGATGAGGGCATGAGGATAGCTGGGATAACAGGGAACATGGGGAGTGTCTTCTCTGGAGCGTGTCCAGAGAAGGGCAACGGAGCTGGGGAAGGGTCTGGAGAGCAAGTGTGATGGGGAGCGGCTGAGGGAGCTGGGGGTGTTTAGCCTGGAGAAGAGGAGGCTGAGGGGAGACCTTATCACTCTCTGCAACTACCTGAAAGGAGGTTGTGGTGAGGTGGGGGTTGGTCTCTTCTCCCAAGGAACAAGCGATAGGATGAGAGGAAATGGCCTCAAGGTGCGTCTGGGAAGGTTTAGATTGGATATGAGGGAAAATGTCTTCACTGCAGGAGTGGTCAGGCACTGGAACAGGCTGCCCAGAGAGGTGGTGGAGTCACCATCCCTGGGGGTGTTCAAACAACATGTAGACATAGCACCTGGGGACATGGTTTAGGAGGCCTGGGGGTGTTGGGTTGGGGGTTAGACTTGATGATCCTAGAGGTCTTTTCCAATCTTAACGATTCTATGCTTTGGACAGCCATGCCCACAGCACTGCTTGCTGGGGACAAGGGCAAAGGAGGGTGATCTGAGAGGGGGCTGGGGTGGAGGGTGGCTGCAGGGACAGGGAAAGCCTCATCTATGTTTTAGCAGACCTTGGTGGGGTGGAGGTGGTGGGGAGACAGGTACTGAGGAGGGAAAGAACCTCTTGAGGACGTGAGGCTGGTGGCATGGCGAGGGGGAGAGTGAGGGCCACGGAGACATCACCTGAGGTGGGGGGAACAAAGCCTGGGGGAAGAGCGGGACAAGGCCTTGGGGAGGGGGACAAGACCTTGGGGAGGGGACAAGGCCCTGGGGAGGGGGATGAGGCTTTGGGGAGGGGAACAAAGCCTGTGGGGCTGCTGCGGCCTGTGGGGCTAACAGTGCGGGGGAGGCGCAGCCCCCGGCGGCAGCCCCCGGCCCTCACCTACCTGCGCCCCCTCCTCAGCCGGGCCCAGGCGCAGGGAGGCCGCGGCGGCCGCGGGGCTGTGTACGCCGTTGCCATGGCGCCCGCCATTTCCGGCCTTCCCCGGAAGCGGAGTGAGGCGGAAGTTGGGCGGGGGGTGGCGGGGGGTGGGTGGAGGCCGTGCTACGGTAGCCGGGCGTGGACAAGGCGCGGGGGAGGCGAAGCCAGGCGGTGTGCGGCGAGAGCGGCTGGGAAGATGCTGGAGGCGGCGGCGGCGGAGCCGGAGCTGGACCCCGAGGACTTGGTGCATTTCTCGGTGGGCGATTTGCCCAGCCGGGGCTATGGCGTGATGGGCGAGATCCGGCGGCAGGGCAAGCTCTGCGACGTGACCCTCAAGGTGCGGCCCGGGGCGGGGGGCGGCCTGGGGGACTCCCCTGGTTCCTGAGGGGGGGTCTGAGGGATCCTCCGGTCCCTTTGCCGGGGAGAAGGGGGCAGCCAGGGTCTCCTCGGGTGGCTTTGGTGGGGAGGCAAGGCGAGGAGCTGAGGGTCCCTTGGGGGGGGACAGGAAGGGGAGCTGAGGGTGCCTTTGGTGGGGGCCGGAGGGGGGGCCTGAGGGTGCCTTTGGTGGGGGCAGGAGGAGGGGGCTGAGGGTCCCTTTGGGGGGGCAGGAGGGGGGCCTGAGAGTGCTTGGGGGGGGCAGGAAGGGGGAGGGCTGAGGGTCCCTTGGGGGGGGCAGGAGGGGGAGCTGAGGGTGCCTTTGGTGGGGGGCAGGAAGGGAAGCTGAGGGTCCCTTTGGTGGGGGGCAAGAAGGGGGGGGCTGAGGGTCCCTTTGTGGGGGGCAAGAAGAGGGGGGCTGAGGGTCCCTTTGGGGGGCAGGAGGGGGGGCTGAGGGTCCCTTTGGGGGGGGCAGGAGGGGGGGCTGATGCCCCCCCCAACCTCTGTGGTGGGGAGAAGGGGGACCTGAGGGTCCCCCCTTCCCATGGCTTTTGGCAGCGGAGAAAGGCGCTGCTGAGACCCCCCAAGCTCCCTTGGTGGGGTATTGGGGGTCATTGGGCCTCCCCAGCCCTGGGTGGGGGCCTCTGTGAGGGCCCCTTGGGGGTGAGGGGGTGCTGAGCACCCCGACACCACGCCTTATCCTGGGCACAGGGTGGGAGATAGAGCCACCATCTCTTGGGACCGTCGTGTTTTTCCCAGCAGCCAGGCAGAGCGATTTGAGAAAATATCTCATTTTGGGAGGAAACGGGATGCCCCAGACTCCCCCCGCCACGTTTTGGTGGTGGCCCTGGCACCAAGGAGTGGTTTGGGATCCACTATGGATGGGGTCGGTGCGAGCTTATGGACCAACCTCTCCTCCTACGCATGGGAGAAGAGTTCTTTTCCCTAGGAAACCTTTATCTTTTAAGCACATTGCTTTCTTACGTTGAAGAAATAACCTGTAACCTTGGTAAATCCTCAGGATCGTGCTCCTGGCTCTGTGAGGGTAGGCTCTAAGGGCTTTGAGAGTGGCCCGTGGCCAGTGCCGGGCGGGAGATGCTGGAGTCCTTCGGACCAGGAGCTCACAGGCAGAGGAGTTTGTTGTGGGGTGGGTGCGACGTGTAACTCCTAGGATAGGTTGAGTCATCCCAGAATTTACTCTCAAGTTTAATTAAACGTGAAGGTGTTTCCCAGCCTACTCATGCTGAAACCCTTCACCTACCTCCCGCCACCGAAGGAGCCGGCGAGGGTTGTGCCTGTCGCGGAGACCGCGGGACATGCAGTTGGGATGCAACCCTGGGCTACACGGGGCTGCCTCCTCCCCGGAGATCAGCTGTAGGAAAGAGTGACTGCTTTGCAGGCTGAAACGCTCGTTACAAAGAGCACAGCCATGCAATGATCCTCCTTGGAAGAGGTTGTACCTTCTAAGACGCGATATTTGCAACAGTCTGTGCCGTAACCTGGAGGAATTCTGTGACAAAACTGGTTTGTGATGGAGGGGGCCATTTTATTAGAATTAAACTTTGTGTTATTGAGGTGGTTTCGCATTGCAGAAGAAGATTCTCAGATCCCACAAGTCCCACATCTCTGGAATCACGGTGGTGAGTGGCCGTGGGCCCTCTTCCTGGGGTTGGGCTGCTCTGCGTGGTCCGGAGGGAGACAATAGTGACAAGGTATATAACCCCAGGTTTATCTCAGGTAAATAAATACCCAACCATTGTTCTGCAAAACTCTTCTGAATAAGTATTCCTATAGATTTACCATAGCAAAGTGCTTTTTTTTTTTTTAATCTTCCTCATCTTATTTTGTATATCTTGGGTGGCAGAGTGGGAACACTCTTAAAGTCTTGAGGGCTGAGGGAGCTTTCCAGTCCAGCTGTCAATGAGCACCCTGACGATGCTTTATGGGTGAGGGCACCGTGTTGGCCCCACTTTCTTTTTTCCTTTTATTATATTTTGTTCCAGGGACTGTTGCTATCTGGGGAGGGTGCAGAGCCTTTCATTCCCACAAAGGTTTAAAATCCATTAAGATGTCTCTGTCCTTAAAATGTTCTTAAAATGAGTCTTAACTTTCTCCACTGCCTGGTTAATTCTTTATTATACTGAAGAGAGATCACAGCATTGGCTGATACGTTTGGCAGAGGGCTGACAGTGTGTTTCCGTGTTGGTTCAAACAAACAGTCCGGCTTTCCCTCGTACGTGTACTTCGTTCGTTTGATTCCTCTTGTTGTATTGAATCATTGTGTCAAAATATCGCACCTCTTTGCTGCTTCTGCCTCTTGACAGCAGATTTCTCAGTGCTCGCGTGTCCCATGGTGATTGAATTAATGCTGCCTGCTGAATCCGAGCCAAGCCTTTCCTCCCTGTTGTTCAGTACAGGGTGTCTTCTCTGGCTGCTGAATGTTTAAGAAGTAATTTTTCTTAGCTCGACTTTGGAGGTGGCTTTGAATCAGTTAGCCACCGCGAACACCGCTGACGCACAACGTGCTCTTCCCTGACCTTGCTCGGGAACGCTTTCCGCATGCGTCGGTGAAGCTGTAAATCCAGCACGATGCAGAAGGAGCCTGCCAAGTGAGTTGTCTAGTGGGGATGGCATTTGAATACTTCTTACCTGAAATGAAGGTAGCAAAAGCACTGAGAAGCATTTAAAGTCAATACCCGAAGGAGAGCGTACTGGGTCCTGACGCCTGTTGACCCGCTGGAGCGAGTTTGTTGCTGTTTTTTCACACGTAGTACTTTTAAGCTGTTGCCTCTATAAAGAAAAAAAGCTGCCGAACACCACTTTGGGCCAGAAGTTGGATTCCTCCTGACGTGACCAGCGTTCGGGCTTGCAACTGAAATGGCAGCGAGCAGCGTTGTTGCAGCATGGTTCAGGTTTATAGTGGCCTCTTCACCGATATCAGTGTTGGGGTCAACGGCTGGAAATGATTCTTCCAGCCCGCAGAAATGTTTGCTGTACAAACAGGCCTAAAATTGTTAGGAAAAGTTGGTACTCTCGTTTGTTTGTTTTCATTATTCCCTCGTAAAGCCAGGCGAGCATTCATTCACTAAACAGGAGGGGCAGAATTTGTTCTCCGTTCTAAGAAACCGTCTTGTCGCAGTTCACGCCGCTCTGCAGGAGACAGTGCTGCCTTAGCAGCATGCATCAGCTGGGTTTAGATGCGATTAAAAGCAAGAAGCGCTGATTTGACTGGCTCCCTTGGAGCTCTGATTATTCAAACTCAGCTTAGGGAAATCTGTCACCGCTTCTCGTGATTGCCCATGTGAAAACAAACTTTCACGGGGCAGTAAGTGAGCTGTGCGTCTTTCCAGCAGCTTAGGATGCGTTCATTGAGAGCCAAAGCTCCTTTCTGGCGTGGATGGTCAAGGCTGTGGATTTGAAAAGTCCTTTTCTATTCCTGGCTCTTAAATAGCTGCAGGTCAGAGCTCCTCTTGAAGATGTTCCATCACAGGCATCTGTCCTTTCAGTCTCCTTTTGGCGACTCTCTGAAGTGTTTATTTAAAGAATAATTTTAGGATGGTTTGGTAGAAACACGTGAGTAAGCTGGAGGGAGGAGGGGAGGCAAGGAGGCACACCTTATTCTGTGGTTAGTTCATTTTCCTTTGGTGAAAGTAGGATTTTTGCTTACTAAAGCCCAATCTCTGCCACCGCTCTCTTCTCTCAGGATCGCTAGGTTGTGTCTTAGCGTGGCCTTGTCTGGTTAAAAAAATAAAAAACCAACCAAACTGTTTGCCAGTTTAACCTGACCAGAGTAATATTATGGAAGAATCTTCCAGGTGAGACTTGTGCTTCTCTCCTTATCCAGTATTGATTGTGTTGGCTAAGCTGGTGGTGGTTACATCTGTGACAGGGAAACGCCAAGCCTGGAGCAATCGTCAGGTGTGCAGAAAAGAAACTTCTGGGCTGTTTTTTTTTTTAGTTTGGTGGGTTTTGAGGCTTTTAGCCTCAACGTGTCAAGCAGTTTGAAGACTTATTTCAAATTTAGTTTTCAGTTCTGGGCTGTACACTTTGAGGTGTGACCGTAGACTCTGAAATCAGGACGTCCAGCAAAATCCGTAGAGGAGCAGCCGTTCTCCATGCACCTCACCTTACCCTGCACCTGGGGCCAAACTGGGCTTTCCAGCGATGGACCAGAGTTTGAATTGTCTGGATTTCTCAAGCTTGAAACGAGCTGTGAGTGGCAAAGTCTACATATGTGCTAGGGATAGGTTCAAATTTAATGTGCCTAGCGTCTTTGGCCGTGGAACAGAACCTGCTGTAGCGAGGTCTCCTCTGGGTGCCACCTACTACAGGTCAGATGTTATCGCAGTTCGTGGCAGCTGGGGTTTTTGGATGAAAACAGTGAGGTTTGATTTCTGTATCCACCTGTTTTGCCCCAGAAGCTGGATATAAGAAGCTGGATTTTTTTTCAGGCTGCCTTCATGTTGGGAGACTTCTGGGTTGTTTTCTGACTGCCTTGCTGTTTGCAGTGCTGCTGTGCTCCTGTCCAGGCACTATTCCACTTCTCCTTGGAGCTCTTTCCTCCCAAGAGCATTTCACCCTCTGCCTGAACATGAGCTAGGAGTCTTCAGTTATTTCTACAGTCAGCACTGCCGTTGATTTTACCTTATTGGTAGAAATCAGTTAGCTTCTTATAAGCTCACTGGATAAGAAAAGCTCTGTGTTAAAGGTTTGGGCCCTCATTGCTTTGGTTTCCTGTACGCAGTAGCACAGCAGAACCTTTCCCACTTATTTTAGCATGGATTTGTAGCCCTTTTTTTTCTGTGTGTGTGTTCTCAAAGCGTTTTAAAGCTCACAAATAAACGCTGCAGAAGTGTGAAGAATCTCAGTTCACTGACAAATGCAGGTATTTGGGGGCGTTAGTCCCGATCTGGAGATCCTGCTCTGCTTTTTAATTGCAGAAAAGAAGCTACTCGGTATTTGTGTTCTTCCTGAGCATTGTGTTTTGAAGACAAATATCCCCTCGAGGTGAAAGCTGCTTGGGCAGCTTTGTTTTCTGGAGTTTGTGTCTCTGCTTTAGGCCAAGGTACAAGTGCTCTCTGGGGACACATCAGCAGCTTGCTGGAAGCCTGCGGACTGCACCGCTCCATAAAACAGGGAAGCAATACTTGTCGTATTTCTTCATTGATAAATTCGGCGAGGAACAAATGTCTTTATAGCTCCTGCTCACTCCGGTCGGAACCGGAGGAGAACTGAGGGCCAGGCTGGCACCGCCAGGACTCTTGGGTAAACCTCTGTCAAAAGAGAGGAGGTTTGTGCCTTTCTGAATCCTCAAAGAGCAAAGTTAATGTGAGCTCCTCTTCTTCTTGCTGCTCCTCGTTTGCTTTTGAATCACGCGAATGCCATATTTCCATGACTAACTCCAAGGCTAATTAGAAAAGTCTCTTAAAAAATAATGCAAGCCTGGCAAGTTAAAATACTTCCAAGCTCTGGAGAGGTTATGTTATTTGTTTCATGTACAACCTGAATCGGACTGACAGGTGATGGTCCTGTTGGCTTTTCTCCCCTTCTCACCCCAATTTTTCCCAAAGCAGACTGTTAACTCAAAACCCTCCGAACTCAAGCAGAGGCACCCGAGAGAGCTGCTGCTGCCAAGCGGAGGTGGAGGAGCCTCCCTTTGTCCCGACGTGGCAGATAAGTGGAATTCCAGACAGCTTAGGCTGCGTGCATAATTTCAGCAGGCTCCTTGAAAACCCTGTGCCTGGCTGCTCTGCAGATGTTTGAGCACGTTTGTGAGATCCTTAAGGAAAACGAGCTTGGTGGAAGAGAATATCTTTTTATTTGAGGAGCTGATAGATTTAAAAAACAGATAATCTGTTATGCACGTGAGACCTTTAGGTTAAGGATCTTATTTAAATCTTGTCATACAGCAGTAACTAGCTACTTTGGATTACGATTGGACTTGGTTTTTTTTACCCAGGGTCTCAGCTAGTGTGAATGCTGTTCCTCTTACATAAAAGACAAGTATTTTTAGTGCTTTATGAAGACGTTAAACCTGAAGCGTTAGCAGAAACCACACATTTCTGCACTGAGCTTTTTACTCGGCCTCTCTCTGCGCATGGTGACAAGGCTTACTGTCTGACTTCCAAACCCACTTGCACCAGTTTTTATTTGCTTTCCTTAAAGCAAAACTTGTCCTACAGTTTCAGGTGGGCTTTTCGGTGACCTGGGTATTTACCGTGGTGTCTGGCAGGGTGCACTGGCAGGTATTTCTTGCCCACTGAGGAGCAGGATGCTGTGGGGTGAGTTAAGAGCAGAGGCTCGGTGTTCTCCGTGTTGCCATAGGGGTTGTTGGGGTATAGGAGGGATTTGGGGTTACTGTTGTGAAGAGGCTGGTGGAACAGGGTAGGGAACTGGGGTGCCTGTGGCCGGAGGGCCCATGACGGTCCCTCAGCTGTTGCGTTACCCTCAGCATTGGTTTTGCTGGTCCTTCAGGAGTGTGAAGGAGGGCAAGTAAGCAGTGCATTGCAGCCGGTCGAGGGAGGGGATTGTCCCGCTCTGCTCTGCGCTGGGGTGGCCTCACCTCGAGCGCTGTGGGCAGTTTTGGGCGCTGCAGGACATCAAGGATGTAAAGCTGCTACTGGAGAGTGTCCAGAGGAGGGCCATGAAGGTGGGGAAGGGTTTAGAGGGGAAGGCGTACGAGGAGCAGCTGAAGTCACTGGGTTTGTTCAGCCTGGAGAAGAGGAGGCTGAGGGCAGACCTCATGGCGGTCTGCAGCTTCCTCACAAGGGGAGGAGGAGGAGGGGCAGGCGCTGATCTCTTCTCTCTGGTGACCAGCGATAGGACCTGAGGGAATGGCAGGAAGATGTGCCAGGGGAGGGTTAGGTTGGGTATTAGGAGAAGGTTCTTCCCCCAGAGGGTGGTGGAGCACTGGAACAGGCTCCCCAGGGAGGCAGTCACGGCACCAAGCCTGACGACATTCAAGAAGCACTTGGACAAGGCCCTCAGAGACATGGTGTGAATTTGGGGCTGTCCTGTGCAGGGCCAGGAGTTGGACTCGATGATCCTTGTGGGTCCCTTTCAACTCAGGACATCCCATGATTCTATGATTCTGTGGCTGGAGGCAATCCCCCTGGGGCACGTTCCTTTCCCCTGTCCCCATGGGAAAGTAGAGACTGGGGTCCAGCAAAGCAGTTTGGCTCCTCTGAATTGGAAGTGAATTATCTGGGAAGGTGTGTTCATGTTGTGCATGCAAAAGGGATGTCTTTTCTGGTTCAAAGTAATTGGTTACCATTATATCAGCAGGAGTCTAATTAGTCTAGACCAGAAGGATATATGACTTAATGTGATCAAACTCTTGGTTTTGCACATGCCATGTTTGATCCAAACTCTTTCACATCTCATCCAGCTACTGTTTGAGTGGGAATGGGTGGGGAGGAAGGGTATTTATCCGAATCTCTGAATTTCAATACAAGAGCTCTTAAATTTTACTGTTCTGTTATCTTCTGCCCAGCAAAACTTTGCTACGATGGCTTGGACGCTAGATTAATTTCTACTGTGGCCTTTCTGTGACTTGAATGCCGTTGTCACATAAGGAAAAATGTATTTTGTTTGAGATCTTGCAGCAGAGAACTCGAGAGACTTCACAGCTATGCATTGTAATGATGGCATGAAAACAATAGATGCCTTTATTACACTGACACCATTTTCCTATGGAGAAAGCTTCATTGTACCCTGGAACTTGTTAACATTTTGTGGATGTGGGATTGTAAGGGAGAGCATGCTTTTTACTACCCGGTTAGAGAACACGTTGGAAGGGAATTCTGTGATATTTGTGGTCAGAAATGATGCTTTGCAAGCAGTGGTTCTGTTCTTGTTTCTGGTAAATAGTATCTTTTGCCTTAAAAGAAAGGCACCTAAAATTATGTCTTGCTGATCTGGAGTTGCTGGGGTATTTCTCTTTTTGGTGCTTGTATAAATAACTAATTCTGGCTTAGTGATGTGGATATGATTAAGTTTGTGGTGATTTCATTTGTGCCTGGAGACAGTCCTGAACTCCAGGCTCAGGAAGCGAAAGATAAACCCACTGATTTGTGTTTAACTCAACAGGAGCACCTAATTTCTCTAACATTACAGGTATTGCACTGAAACAGCCTGCTCTTGCAAATAAGAGCTTCCACCTTCAGCTGAAAGCTGAAATCCCTGACCAAGGCTCTGGTTTAGACACGCGTCCCGTGATGACACAGAACGAGGGAAGCCAAATACCGAGGGACATCCCAGCTCACAGAGGTTTCTCGGCAGTTTGCCCCGTGACACTAGGTAGGCAATAAAATCCTGCTGTTGGGAAGGAGCTGCTGCTGTCGGAGACACCAGCTCTCTGGGTTGGCAGCATCCTGCCCTTTGGATACCTCTGTCCTGGGGCGTATGCAGCAGTATATAAATATAAAATAAAAAGGAAAATCATTCAAGACAACTCTTGACTACGGATGGAAAAGGCAGCTAGTTCCAAAAGCTGCATGGCTGAGTTCGAGCTGCTCTGTAAAATGAAAACAGGAACTGAGCAGCCTGTCCCTGCCAGCCGCACTTAGTGAGGACAAAAATGGGTTTTTTTTTTTTTCAACCAGACAAAGATTTTTCTATATTTTTTTTTATGTTCTGCTGGTACTTCTGGAATTAGTAGGTGGGGCTTGATGGGTTTTGAGGATGGGGAAACTATCAGTGGTAGGGTGGAATGATATCAAGAGGAGCGTGAGCTCTTTTTCACTTTCTTGTTAGATTTACGTGACTGTAGCGTGACTCCATCAGCCATAGGAAAGCATATTTATTTGGTCAGAAGAAAGGGAGATCATTTGGCTCTGGAGATAGGGAGCACTTTTGAATCAGAAGATGCAAGGATGAATTGACAGGACATGCACTGTATGCTCATCCTCGGAAGTATTTTTCATCTTCTACAGGAAAAACAGGTATTGTCGTTCGCCTGCAGCAAGAAATTTAGTTTTTCCTTCAGGACTTGCCATTAAGTACTGATGGTATGAACATAATGATAGCTTCTAGACCAGAGATTGCAATTTATA
This sequence comes from Morus bassanus, assembly GCA_031468815.1. Classification (NCBI taxonomy): domain Eukaryota; kingdom Metazoa; phylum Chordata; class Aves; order Suliformes; family Sulidae; genus Morus; species Morus bassanus. The sequence goes on along the minus strand of CM062567.1, from coordinate 1,494,411 downwards.
AATCTCCCTGAGGGCCCTCTATCATTACAGGAACAAGTTTTAAAAAAAAAAAAAAAAAAAGGAATTGCAGGTTTTTTCTTGTCTGGTACCAGGAAATAGTTTCCGTTCAGCTGGTGGCGATCACAGCGTGGATCGGCATTTTGCTGATGCAGCTCCGTGGATCTCGCTGCTGACAGGGGCCAGTCCCAGTCCTCCCGCTCCCCTTGCTATGGCAGCAGAAAGTTATTCCCTTTTTTGTACAGCTTATTTCCGTTTTATTTCCCTGAACGGTGAGGTCAGGTAGGTGAGTGCTATCACCAGTGCAAGGGAAGAAGTTGTGAACTACGTGGCTTCAGCTGTGCCGTCCTAGATGGGGTCCCCGTGCCTAGACGGGAACTGAGCCGGGGCAGGAGGTCGAGCCCTGCATGGGGTGCTGAGGTTTCTCCCTGTAGGTAACCAAAACCAACTCTGGTTAGCTTAAACCCTGCCCTGCCTGTGCAGGGTTGGCCCCAGTGGAGTTAATCTGTTAAATGGGGTGAAATCCTTTCCTTAACGAAGGGTGAGCACTCTACTGGGGGAGAATGGTCCTGTCCCATGGAGCTGCCGAGTGGCTCGGAGCTGGAAGGGTGGTGCTGCCCGGACACAAGGTATTTCATCCCTGTGATGATACAGCTCTCGTTAACCCGTCGGGAATCTTGCTGAATGACTATGAATGATTGCTTGCGCAGTAACCAGGTGTATTATTTATAATAAGGTCGTTTGGTGGCAGCCCATCATGGGGCGAGATCCCTGCGATGCATCCCTGAAGCGCGATGGAAAGCTTCAGCTCTGGGCAGACTCTTGGACAGTGCTAAAATCTATTGTATTTGCATAAAACATCTCTCATGTTTTGGTTCCTTTTTGCCTTTCCTAGGGAGAAATGCAGGCAGGGGAGATGCAGTTTAATACATGCATCCATCAGAGAGACAAGGTCAAAAAACAAAAGGCTTGTGCTGCGAGCAGGAGGCAGAGGTCTGGAGCTGCAGTGCTGCACTCCTTGAAGAAAAAGGGCAGGTGGTTGCAGACAGTATTTGTCTGGTTCAGCGTTGATGTTACCAGTGCCACGGTCCTTCACGGCTGCCCAGAGAGCGACAGCACGATGGCACGCGGAGAAATGCGGCACTGGCGAAGGACACAGGAAGCGCTGATTGACCTTGTGCTTGGCGGAGTGGGAGAGGGAAGCGTGAGCAGTGCCAGTGAGCTGGTCAAGGGTTGGGAAATCCCAGGGTGCAGCAGGCTGGACTGAGTGACTGAGATTGGTGAATTTAACCGTGGCTTAGGTGGCTATCCGACACACAGATCTGTTTTAAAACAAAATCTATTTTAGAAATAAATTTCAAGCTGGTGTTGCGTTTACTTCACAGTTATTTTCTGAAACGGGGCTTTTTCCCCTGTTGTTGGGCAATGCCATAGGCTTGTTTTGAGTAAATATTACTTTGCTGTTGAAATTGGTGTTAGCTTTCGTTATAAGGTTGACGATGGTTATAACTAGAGGATCGCTGTGTGCGTGTGAAGCAGGTGTACCATTTTAATAGGTGCCTATTCGATTTTAATGCCACTTTTTTATTTTTAAGAAGGTGAAATGACATTTGAATAGGTGTGATTTTTGGCAAATTGTGTTTGGGTGGAAATGAAATTCAACTAAAATGTTTTTCTTGCATGCTCAACCACATTCTGCGCTGCGTGGATGGGAACGCTCATCCAAACACGTCTTGAAGTTAAGAGATCTATTAAACCAAAGTAAATATTGCAGTTGGACTGACTTCCTTCCAGGCACCGCAATGTCTTTCAAAATTTTATTGATATGAGGCCTTATTCTTCACCTTGTTTCAAGCCAGAGAAATATTGAAAGCAAAAATGGAGCTTTCCTGTGTTTTGGGATGTTTGAGACACCTGGGAAGGGGCTTCCCTGCAGAAGCTGGGTGCTCTGGGCCAGCTCCTGGTCGGTGACTCCCCACACTGCAGTCCTCTGCCCTTTTAGTTGAAAACATTTTCAGCAAAAAAAAAAAAAAAAAATTATTTTAAAGAATAAATGCATCTTACATGAAAGAAAAGGTCAACTAGGTGGGTAACCTTGTTTCCAAGGGAAGCTGGTCGATGTGATCTTTTTGGATTTCAGTAAAGCTTTTGATACTGTCTCTCACAGTACCCTCCTGGAGAAAATGTCCAGCACACAGCTGGATAAACACATAATGCAATGGGTGAGCAATTGGCTGATGGGTCGGGCTCCAAGGGTCATAGTAAATGGGGTTACATTGGGCTGGCAACCAGTCGCTAGCAGGGTTCTGCAGGGATCCATCTTGGGGCTGGTACTCTTTAATGTCTTCATAAATGACTTGGATGCAGGACTGGAAGGAATACTCATTAAGTTTGCTGACGATACAAAATTGGGAGGAGCTGTTGACACTCTCGAGGGCAGAGAGGCCCTGCAGAGAGATCTGGACAGACTGGAGAGCTGGGCAATCACCAACCGTATGGAGTTTAACAAGGACAAGTGCCAGATTTTGCACCTGGGGCACGGCAGCCCTGGCTGTACAGACAGCCTGGGGAACGAGAGGCTGGAGAGCAGCTCTGCAGAGAGGGACCTGGGGGCTCTGCTCGACGGCAAGTTGAACATGAGCCAACAGCGTGCCCTGGCAGCCAAGAGGGCCAGCCGTGCCCTGGGGTGCATCAAGCAGTGCATTGCAGCCGGTCGAGGGAGGGGATTGTCCCGCTCTGCTCTGCGCTGGGGCGGCCTCACCTCGAGCGCTGTGGGCAGTTTTGGGCGCTGCAGGACATCAAGGATGTAAAGCTGCTACTGGAGAGTGTCCAGAGGAGGGCCATGAAGGTGGGGAAGGGTTTAGAGGGGAAGGCGTACGAGGAGCGGCTGAAGTCACTGGGTTTGTTCAGCCTGGAGAAGAGGAGGCTGAGGGCAGACCTCATGGCGGTCTGCAGCTTCCTCACAAGGGGAGGAGGAGGAGGGGCAGGCGCTGATCTCTTCTCTCTGGTGACCAGCGATAGGACCCGAGGGAATGGCAGGAAGATGTGCCAGGGGAGGTTTAGGTTGGGTATTAGGAGAAGGTTCTTCCCCCAGAGGGTGGTGGAGCACTGGAACAGGCTCCCCAGGGAGGCGGTCACGGCACCAAGGCTGATGACGTTCAAGAAGCACTTGGACAAGGCCCTCAGAGACATGGTGTGAATTTGGGGCTGTCCTGTGCAGGGCCAGGAGTTGGACTCGATGATCCTTGTGGGTCCCTCCCAACTCAGGACATCCCATGATTCTATGAAAATAGCCTGGATTTTTTAATCAGCCCTTTGCCCTTGACCAAGGAACAAACCTCTCTCGTGCTGCAGCCTTCATTTGTTGACATGTATTAGTTGCTTTAGTGGTGGTGTCAGTCCCCCAGCTCCGAAATGATGCTGGTAACATTCAGACCTTACTCTGCACGTGGCGGTGAGGAGCTGGGGAAGTAACAAGGACAGGTCAGGTCCTGCCACTGAGCCACCAGAGTCCTCCTGCAGCTTCTGCCAGGTCTGTGCGAGACGGCCCAGGCTGGCGGGCGTTGTGTGCGGTGCGCAAGAGGTGCAGCGTTAAGGTATGTAAATAATGAGACCCGTTTCGTTAGCTTCACCGGTGTTTATTCCTCGTTGGGCTGGGCCAGGAGTGCCGCAGGCACAGCCGGTGGAGTGGCTTCATCCACAGGGTAGGAATGGGCTGGGCAGCACCGGAGCATGCAGAGCTTGCCGAGCAGGTCTGGTATTTCTGAGCCTCGGGACTGGAACGTGGACAGGCTGAGCAGCCAGTTAGTCACGGCGGTCAACCAGGTTGCGGCTGGTCGTATGTAAACCTTTCGCCAGTGAGAAGTGGCAAACGAAGAGCTTCAGCACCCAAATCTCCTTCTTTACCTGTCTTAATCCTGTACCTCTTGGCTTCCCTCGTGAGCAGCGCCTTGGGTCACTTGCTTACGCGGGGAGACGAACAGGAGCAAAGCCGTTCGCATGCACGTGTGCTCGACTTGGCGGTTAGCCATGCGGAGCGAGGAAATGAAAACCTCACAGCTGTGGACACGGTGAGGTTTTGCCAGCTTTTAGGGGTGCGCAGGTTCTCAAATCGCTTCCTTCCTCTTACGGGCTTTTCTCATTAAACTCAGTGTTATTTATAAGTATTTTTAAACTTCTTGCATTACAGAGGCCGGGCCAGAGTTTGTACTCGCAAGAGGCTGTGTCAAGTCAGGGCGGGGAACCCTGCACTGCAAATATTTGTTGCTCAGACAGTGCTGGGGCTTGTGGCCTTGAGCTCAGTCCCCTCTTTGACCGTGGGCTCCTTTGTGAGTCCTCGCAGTCTCCGTTTGCCAGAGATTCCGCGTCCCACCGCGTGCACACAAGGAAGCCGGTGATGGTTTTGCACGTTGAGGGAGCACAGGCTGTGTCCGTACCGTGGTCCAGCACTTACTGCTGTAGCACCGGTGGAGCTGTTTTTAACTTCTATGCTTGTCCTTACCAGCTCACCGGTATAAAATATCCATCCTCTTGCTTTCATTACCTTATTCTTTTCTGCTTCTTCCCTCTCTCTCCTGAAACATCATCTTAGCCCTCGTCTGCCAAGCAAGCCCTCTTCTTCCTACCTCTTTTTCCACTGTGGTCTGGCTCCTGCACGGCTTTCTCAGGAGCTCGTCTCCTGCTCGATGCTGGCACAGGAGGTGGAGGTAAAGCACAAGAGAAATTAGTGACTGAGTTTGCAGAGAAGGGAACAGAGCAACAGAGTATTTTCTGGTGTTTGTAGTGCAGCTCTCTAAAGTCTCAGAGCCTTTGAGATGTTTTACATGTGGGTTTGGGTTAGTAGAAGAGATTGATATTGGGCATTACCCATCCTGAGCTAATGAGTCATGGTACAAGAATATATGAGAGGTTTTTTTTCCCCATGAGCTGTAATAGTCCCTACCATTTCGCTTGCTGCTTTTGCTGTGGGCACTGGGAACTCTGCAAAACCCAGGACAGGAGGGTTTGTGCAGGGTAATCCTGGCATAGTGGACAGCATGAGCAGGGGTTCAGGCACACCTAAGCTGACCAGGACAGAGGCAAAGCTCTCTAAAAGCAGCCGTGCCATTGCCAGGCTGGAGCAAGTCCTGGAAGCCATTTGGATGTTTGCAGCACTACTTTAAACTGGGAAGCTCGGGCAGAGGAGACTTGCCCCTGCGCCCGAGACGCGCAGCGCTGTGAGCTGACCACACGCTGAATGTTGGCGAGTCCCGGTCGTCGTGCAGGCAGGCACGCAGAGCGAGCAGCTGGGTGGTCAAGCTGGTTTTAAAAAAATCTTGAAACAGCATTTGTGGCAGTTGAGTATGCTTTTGTTTAAAAAGAAAAAAAAAAAATGCCACCGCTTGCTTTTGCATCTTGCGTAGTGCCCAATTCCTCTCTGGGTTTCTTTTTTTAATGTGTCAAGAATTTTGCTTTCTAAATTCCCAGCAAGTCGTATTTAATGGGTGTGAGAGCTCTGGGCCTAGAGGGAGAGGCAAGGCACTGTTGGGAACCATGAAAACCCTGAATGCAAACAACATTTTTGTTAATAAATTGCCTAGACATCAAAGGGCGATGAAGCTTTTTGTAGAGAAGTGCAGAGGAGAAGAGAAGGGCTTCTTGGATGACCTGGGGAGTAGAGGACCTGCTGTGCCAGCTTGTATGTCCCAGGAAAACAGAGCTCAAAAGGGAAAATATTGCTTAAGTGAGGGGGAAAATGGCAGTTCTGTACAAGCTCAGATGGGCATAGACTGGTATGAGTCAGGTTAGCCTGGAAATTGGCGGGGGGGAAGCACTGACCCAACAGAGAAGTAACCAGAGCAAAGACCTGTATAATTCTGAGGAGGATAAAATACTGGTATAGTGTCTGCAGGAGTGAGAACTGGGATCAGAGATGCAAGAAGCTCCTTCCAAGCCTGGCTCTGTATCTCTCAGGAAGGTTCTTTAGAGGATATAAATGTGAGCAGGTATAGGCGAGCTGGTGAAAGTGAACCTGCAGAGATTTAAAGAAGATGAGCCTCTGGGTTACAGTGAAGGTGACTGGCTCTGAGCGTAAGCTGAAGGTACGTGGTGGCTGGCTGAGAAGAAAAGTGCATGGGGTTTAACCTGTAAGCTCACATCGGTTCAGAGGAAGAGCTAAGGAAGAGGAAACGGACGTCTGCATCACCCAGCTTTTAGTTCTGCTGAATAACTGTGGTCCAGGACTCGGGTTGAGCCTTCGTGGCTGTGCTCGGGGTGTCCCAGGATCAGACGGGTTATGTGGGATTGGTGATTGCCAGCTGTTAGGGGCAAGCAGGGCCACAGGGAAGCATTTTCTGCCCTGAGCAGCTGGGGGAAGCAGATCTGGGTTTGAAACCTGTGCGTGCCGTTGAACACCAAGTTGATTTGTGTAAACGCATGGCTCTGCAGACCTGGCTGTCCTCTGTAAGCGATCTGGAGACGACCCACTCTTGGGCTGTAATACTCTTTTATCTTTGCCCAGTTGACCACTCCTGGTGGCTTATGAGGCTGGAAAACTAGATTCAAAAGTTTGAATTCAAGAGACAGGCTGCTGTCCTGTTTGTAAATGGAAATTTTCCAACTTTCAGCCCTTGGTTACTGCTGGGCTGGTGGAGCTGTGCTACAGCGAGTCATCTCAACCACATGGCTGGTGGTGGATGGTGCTGATCTTCCCTCCTTCCCTTTTTCTTTCCTTTTAGGTAGGGGACCATAAATTCAGCGCTCACCGGATCGTGCTGGCAGCTTCTATCCCGTACTTCCATGCCATGTTCACCAACGACATGATGGAGTGCAAGCAGGATGAGATTGTCATGCAGGGGATGGATCCCAGGTAACGTCCCAAGGCACACGAGCGAGGATATCCAGAGGGCACCGCAAGCGCTCTGCGGGCCTCAGTGGTGTGCATGCAAGGCTTGAAAGCTACCCTCTGTGTGAATGGTGCTAGAAAATGTTTTTCTGTTAGTAGGGTCCCACGCTAGCTTGAATTCAGTGGATTTTCTGCCCTTTCTCCCCCTTTTTTAGTGCACTTGAAGCTCTGATCAACTTTGCCTACAACGGTCACCTGGCAATAGATCAGCAGAATGTCCAGTCTCTGCTGATGGGGGCAAGTTTCCTTCAGCTGCAGAACATCAAAGACGCTTGCTGCACTTTCCTCAGAGAGAGGTAAGGGCTTGTCTTTTGGCTGTGCTTACTGCTCACCAACAGCAGCAAGGTTTTAGTCATCTGTGTCCCCACCTGGGAAGAAGCGGGATGTCTCCTGCCTGTGTGATAAGGAGGTCCGTGTCTCCCAAGACTCACCATTTTCATTGCCTATAAAATAACTTATCTGGCATATAAGGTGCTACAGCTAGGGCACAATATAAGGCCTTGGCCAGCCATGGGAAATAATACCCAGAGCAAAACTAAGCAAACATTTCCCTTTTTAAGAGTTAGCTAGCTGGTTACCCGTCACAGTGGTGCGTGACTGCCTGTACCGCTAATGAACCCATCCTTGCAGTAATTACCCTTTCTGCTGTTGCATGTGTAAGAGGGGAGGAACAAAGGGACTCGGCCAAGGAGCTGGACAGGAAGCTGTGGCAGAGCCTTAAATCGATCCCAGGTTTTTCAATTCCCTTGCTGGTGTTTGGCTGCGAGACTGTTCCAGCAGCGTGATCTGGAAACGGAAAAGCTGGGCTGTTCTTTGGAAACGTACCACACGCGTTCTCAGATTGTGCCAGGGAGTCTTACGTGTTTAGTTTCCCCAGCCTGATTTCTCTGCAGCTGTTCAGTGTATTCCATAGTGTGATATTAAATATACCTACCAAACCCATGGAATATCTCAGCCAGTTATTTTTCTTTACTTCTAAATAGAGGTATCCTAAAACCATGGGTTGGGGAGGAAAAATGTTTTTCCTCCATGTTTAAAGTCTCAACTTTCAGTCCAATGTGCATCCTGACTTTCTGCAGTTTGTTTAAAACTATGTAAGATGACTGAGTATTCATTTTTCTTGCGAAAACATTTTATTTGAGGTATTGGATATGACACTGAGTTGGAAGGAGATGGGTTGCATTGATTTTTGAGTCCCTTTTAGCTTTAGATGGTTGTATCTATATCTAGGTTAAGCGAGGTGATTTGGTTTCTCAGATTTAGCTGCTACAGTTCTCCCAAATCTCCCAGGAGCAGCTGGGTGTCCTAAATCAAGTCCTGTCACTTTTGATTAATAACAAGAAAATTGGTGGACTCTGACCATCCTGAAGAGCTGGAGCATGCACACTGAGGTCTCATTCTTAAATAGAATTAAGATTTGGGATATTTTTAGGCCCCTGTGCACAAACAGGTCCACAGTACTATAACCAAGCCCTGCATGAGCCCTGAGAGCCATCCTCACGTGAAAGTCTCCCCTGTCAGTGGTGTGTATTTGCTCGTAGCACAGCACAGGGCAGTAACTGAGGGCGCTTTCCCCAAAGCGGACACAAGCCATGTCGCATCCTCACATGCGTCTGGACACTGCTGTCAATAGCTGAGCCTGGTTTTTGCAGACCGTTAGACACTGAAACCATCAGAGCCCTAGGTATTTTCTCCATCCAAGTATTATTTAGTTTAGTATCGTATGATTAGTGCCACAAAACAACACAACTATTGGTTCTTGTTGAACAGTGGCATGCCTATACTGGGCAGGGCTTCTCGTTTGGATAGGGTGTCCTGTTTCTGTAGAGCACAGAGCTGTAACTAATATAGAATCATAGAATGGTTTGGGTTGGAAGGGACCTCTAAAGGCCATCCAGTCCCAACCCCCTGCCATGGGCAGGACATCCCCAACTCAATCAGGTTGCTCAGAGCCCCGTCCAACCTGACCTGGAATGTTCCAGGGATGGGGCATCTCCCACCTCTCTGGGCAACCTGTGCCAGTGCCTCACCAGCCTCATTGTAAAAAATTTCTTCCTTATATCCAGTCTAAATCTTCCCTCCTTTAGTTTCAAACCGTTCCCCCTTGTCCTGTCACAACAGGCCTTGCTAAAGAGACTGTCCCCATCCTTCCTATAGTCCCCCTTTAAGTACCAAAAGGCCACAATAAGGTCTCCCCACAGCCTTCTCTTCTCCAGGCTGAACAACCCCAACTCTCTCAGCCTGCCCTCACAGCAGAGCTGCTCCAGCCCTCGGATCAGGTTGTGGTCCCCTCTGGCCCCGCTCCAACAGGCCCATGTCTGTCCCGTGCTGAGGACCCCAGAGCTGGACGCAGCACTGCAGGGGGGTCTCACCAGAGCGGAGCCGAGGGGCAGAATCCCCTCCCTCGCCCTGCTGCCCACGCTGCTGGGGATGCAGCCCAGGACAGGGTTGGCTTTCTGGGCTGTGAGCGCGCATTGCTGGCTCATGTGCAGCTTTTCATCGCCCAGCACCTGCAAGTCCTTCTCCGCAGGGCTGCTCTCCATCCCTTCATCCCCCAGCCTGTGTTGGTATCAGGGGTTGCCCTGACCCAGGTGCAGGACCTTGCACTTGGAATATCATCTTCTCCAGCTTCTATCATGCCACTGAGCAGCTTTATGCAGTGGTTGTTTGGCTGTACTGGAGAGGGGCTCGGATCTGCAATAGTATTTCTCGCTGCCTAACCTCCAGTTGCAAAAGCATCTTTGGTGATAAAGCCTCCTTAATCTCAGGAAATGGCTTTATGAAGCTGTAACAGAAGCTGTTCTGTGGTGCTTAGAAAAGATGTAAGACGAAGAACAGAGATGGTTGGTATTTGCGCAATGCTTGAATCCAGCTTTGTCCAATACTGGAGTTTAAAAAAAAAAAGAAGGTGCTAAATGCACAGCCCAGGTACCCTGAGGTGTGGGAGGGAGGGATTGCTGTGCAGAGCCTAACGCTTCCCCTCCGCTGACAACCTGCAGCCTTCATGCAGAGCCAGCTGAGCCTGTCCAGTGGCTCCTTGGCAGGTCTCAGGAGACATTTTTAAGTTGTGGTTTCCAACCTCTGGCTCTGCTGTAGATTCACCTTCAGATCTCTGTGTAGATGCATTGATCGGTGAGCTGGAACCTGCCGTCATTGAAGAAGCTGTGAAAGCTGTGGCTTTCCCTGCATCACATATTCTCTGAGGCTTGCGTTGCTTCACTGAACCTGTTTGTAATTCTTTTTAGCCTTCCATTAAACTGACGTTACTTTTGCTCTCCTTTTCCCCCTTTCCCAGGCTTCACCCCAAGAACTGTCTGGGAGTGCGGCAGTTTGCAGAGACGATGATGTGTGCGGTGCTCTACGATGCTGCCAACAGCTTCATTCATCAGCACTTTGTGGAGGTATCCATGTCCGAAGAGTTCCTGGCGCTGCCTTTTGAAGATGTCCTGGAGCTCGTTTCTAGGGATGAGCTCAATGTGAAGTCTGAAGAGCAGGTGTGTACCTGGTGTAGCTCTCAGCAGAGGTAGTTTTTCCTTTGGGTTTTTTGGTTGCTTGGGAGTGGAATGGGATATGACCCTATTCCTGGTCTGAATGAAGCTGAGATGCCCTGTCACAGTGGGGACACTAAGAGGTGCTAAATAGAGCTATGATGACTCCCTGAGCCCCACTTCTTGTCTGAGCTGCCAGTGTTACCTTGCTCTGAGAAATGCCTGGTATAGTTTCTCAGACCATAGATTTTGCAAAACATTCATTTGAGGTGTTCTGATTTATCGGTGATAGAAGTGGAAGCTGGTGGGTCCTGAGGACCTTCAGCTGTGCTCCCTACTGTCTATAAATTGATGGTCCTGGGGAAGAGAGGCTGAGGGTGTGGGCGCTAGCAGGGAGCTCTTCCTGACAGAGCTCAATTTCAAGTGCAGAGGAGTTGACTCCGGTCACGAGCGGTGTCCCCGAGGGCTCAGTGTTGGGGCTGGTCTTGTTTAATATCTTTATCAATGACCTGGACGAGGGGATCGAGTGCACCCTCAGTAAGTTTGCAGACAACACCAAACAGGGCAGGAGTGTTGATCTGCTGGAGGGCAGGAAGGCTCTGCAGAGGGATCTGGGCAGGCTGGATCGATGGGCCAAGGCCAATTGTATGAGGTTCAACAAGGCCAAGTGCCGGGTCCTGCCCTTGGGTCACAACAACCCCAGGCAGCGCTACAGGTTTGGGGAAGAGTGGCTGGAAAGCTGCCCGGCGGAGAAGGACCTGGGGGTGCTGGCTGACAGCCGGCTGGACACGAGCCAGCAGTGTGCCCAGGTGGCCAAGGAGGCCAACAGCATCCTGGCTTGTATCAGCAGTAGTGTGGCCAGCAGGAGCAGGGCAGGGATGGTGCCCCTGTGCTGGGCACTGGTGAGGCCGCCCCTCGAATGCTGTGTTCAGGTTTGGGCCCCTCGGGACAAGAAGGACATGGAGGTGCTGGAGCGTGTCCAGAGAAGGGCAACGGAGCTGGGGAAGGGTCTGGAGAGCAAGTGTGATGGGGAGCGGCTGAGGGAGCTGGGGGGGTTTAGCCTGGAGAAGAGGAGGCTGAGGGGAGACCTTCTCGCTCTCTGCAACTGCCTGAAAGGAGGTTGTGGTGAGGTGGGGGTTGGTCTCTTCTCCCAGGTTACTAGTGATAGGATGAGAGGAAATGGCCTGAAGGTGCGTCTGGGAAGGTTTAGATTGGATATGAGGATAAATGTCTTTACTGCAGGAGTGGTCAGGCACTGGAAGAGGCTGCCCAGAGAGGTGGTGGAGTCACCAGCCCTGGGGGTGTTCAAACACCGTGTAGCCGTGGCACTTGGGGCCACGGTTCAGTAGGCCTGCAGGTTGGACTTGATGATCCTAGAGGTCTTTTCCAACCTTTATGATTCTATGAGTGCTTTTGAGGTGTAAAGAATTTGCTGCGAGTACTGCGGCATTTTATAATGGAAGTTCCACTGAATTTGCCATCAAGAAGGTCCTCTAGACTGCCTTGTTCCTAGCAAAAAAACCAGAAAACAGGGCTGAGCAACCTTAGGACTTTTCAACAGCCTTGAGAATCTGTCAGTGCTGGGCTGACAGTCTGCAGGCAAAGAGAAGCTGTCCTCAAGCCAGGAAATCTGTCCTGCTCTTTCTCAGGAGGTTACTAAGGAGGTGACAAACGAAAAGCAGACCTACGGCTATCTCCATATAGGGTAAGAGGGTGCTTCGTTAATCAGTCTGTCTGAAATGTCCCTGAAATGGGAAGGGAGGAGAACCTGCGTCACATTCCAACCACATTGCTCTATATCGTACCACAAATTTGTGTCTCGCTGTTTTTTTTTCCACGTATATTCTTTGTGGGGCAGGTAGGAGCCCAAAGAGTCCCTCCCTGGTGATGTTGCCTCATGCCCTGACAGCTGCCAGCCCCCTCTTCAGAAATAGCAGTATTTTAGTGCAGTGCAGCCTGTCTGCTGGTCGTAAAGCGCCTTGTAAAGTGGAAGTATGTTTGGGTTGTTTAAGCTCACCATGGTGCTGTTGAAGAAGTGCTTTTGCACTGAAAGCCTCGGGAGAGGCAATGTGAAAGACTCCAGATCTTCACTGTAAAAGAAAGACCTAATAATTTTGTTCTGGTCAGTGGTACTGCTGGACTTTTCTCTACAACCACAGGAGGGCGGCTGTCCTGCAAGGTGGTAGCCATGACCACAGCGCCCAGTTCTCCTGCGGCTTCTGGGAGACTGCTGTGGGTTTGTGATCTCCCTGTGATCAGCAATGAGGCTGCGGTGTGTGATGTTGGCCTTGGAGCGTGTCCCCTGGTCAGCACAACTGCTGGGGGCACCGCTCAGTGGGAGCTCTGCCTTGGGCGACAGTGATGGGACTTGAAGGTAGTCATCTGGATGTAAGCACCAAAGTGTAGGACAACCCAGCTCGGGTTTTAACTGTGAGGGTCCTGTGAACCAAGGAGCATGTGTCTCCAATTAAACTAGTCACCAGGCTCCTTTTGTAATCCTTTTCGTCCAAAACAGGGCAGGTGAATGGTGCTTTGAAGAGGTCTGCCTCTCCAGTGTCCGCGAAGGGAGCCCAGAGGGACCAGCTTGGCTCCAGATGTCCATTGTGTAGTTATCCAAAGCTAACAGGTGGATCCCTCTCATCAAAACACTCTTCTGGTTTTCACAGAGTAGCACCATTGTCTTTTCTTATTCCTCAATTTGTTGACTTTTGACCCTGCATAAACAAGGGTTTGCATTCTGTCCCGCCTCCTCTAACAAAACTCTCTTCCCAGCTCCCCTGTCTCCCTGCAAACATTCATACTAAACATACCATCCCATGGGACAATAGATCAGTGTTATTGCAGACTAAGTCAAGGGCAGAGAAAGCAATGCCAAAGCCAAACCACCCGAGCATCACGTGACAGGAGAGCCCTCTGGTGCAATGTAGAGCATCGCCATTCTGTCCTGAAACAATGTCATATGAGATCGGGGAAGACCGTTGTGAATATGTGGTTTCTTTTCCATCAGACAACTGGCAGCAGTAGGAATATTAAAAAAAAAAAAAAAATCCCAAAACTCCCAACTTCCCATGCCTCTCTTCCGTAGGTGTTTGAAGCTGCGTTAGCTTGGATACGGTATGACCGAGACCAGAGAGAGTCATTCCTACCCGAGCTCCTGTCCAAAATCCGCCTGCCCCTTTGTCGACCTCAGTTTCTCACAGACCGCGTGCAACAAGATGACCTGGTCCGCTGCTGCCACAAATGCAGGTGAGGCTTGGATGTGGGGTTAGAAAACTACCCAGGGGATGGTGCCTTTCAGTGGGGTGGAGGTGGCAGGAATGTGGTTTCACAGTCTTGGAGCCTGAAATTCTCTCTTTCTGAGGATGAGCGCTTCACAGAACAAAAAAACAAAGTGCCGTCCCCAGTTTTAACCTGGCAGCAGGGCCATGTTGCCTTCCAGAAGTATTGGCCGTGGAGGGGGAAAATCGGTTGCTTAAATCTTCATCTGACATAATAAGACAGTCAGATTTCATCATAGCAACTGAGCTCTTTAACTCTTTGGCTTTGATTTCAGGGATCTGGTTGATGAGGCAAAAGATTATCACCTCATGCCAGAGCGCCGGCCGCACCTCCCAGCATTCAAGACCCGTCCTCGGTGCTGTACATCGATTGCAGGATTGATTTACGCTGTTGGAGGACTGAACTCAGCAGGTACCTTGCATGTCCACTCCCCGGAGCGTAGTTTGCTGGGTAGGACAATGGGATTGTGAGCTTCCCTCGTGTTAAGCGCTGAGCAGTTTCTCCTCCTCCGTGCAGCACTTTGACCCTTTCACTGAAATACTCAAGGTGGCTGTGCCCATAGTTTTAACATCTTCCATCTAGAAACTCTGTCTAGGTCAGGTTTATTTAGGACAGCTATTCTTGCATATCTTAAAGAATCAGCATTTTGAGGATGGTGTCCTTGCCTATAGCAACAAGCAGAACTTGGAGATTTCAAGGTGATGTCGGTGGGGTTATGGGATCACACGTGCAGGCACAATGTTCTTGCATCAGCCGAGCCATAGCATAAAAAGGGAACAGAAAGTGTTCATGAAACAATCTGCTGGAGCCTCACACAACCTGGTTAACCTGGGATGGAGGGTCTGAACAGCTGGTGTGTGCTGGGCACTGCTGCCTGGGGTCTGTACCCCAGACACACCACAACGCAACTGATCTATCTTCTAAAGAAGCTGTGTTCCCAGGAAGCAGCGACACCAACAGATGGGACATTGCAGGTCTCTGCTGCCCCTCTGAGGTTATAAGAGGCCCCACTTCCACAGCCTAGGACTTAGAATGATAGAGTCATGCAATGTCCTGAGTTGGGAGGGACCCACAAGGATCATCGAGTCCAACTCCTGGCCCTGCACAGGACAGCCCCAAATTCACACCATGTCTCTGAGGGCCTTGTCCAAGTGCTTCTTGAATGTCGTCAGCCTTGGTGCCGTGACCGCCTCCCTGGGGAGCCTGTTCCAGTGCTCCACCACCCTCTGGGGGAAGAACCTTCTCCTAACACCCAGCCTAAACCTCCCCTGGCACATCTTCCTGCCATTCCCTCGGGTCCTATCGTTGGTCACCAGAGAGAAGAGATCAGCGCCTGCCCCTCCTCCTCCTCCCCTTGTGAGGAAGCTGCAGACCGCCATGAGGTCTGCCCTCAGCCTCCTCTTCTCCAGGCTGAACAAACCCAGTGACTTCAGCCGCTCCTCGTACGCCTTCCCCTCTAAACCCTTCCCCACCTTCATGGCCCTCCTCTGGACACTCTCCAGTAGCAGCTTTATATCCTTGATGTCCTGCGGCACCCAAAACTGCCCACAGCGCTCGAGGTGAGGCCGCCCCAGCGCAGAGCAGAGCGGGACAATCCCCTCCCTCGACCGGCTGCAATGCACTGCTTGATGCACCCCAGGGCACGGCTGGCCCTCTTGGCTGCCAGGGCACGCTGTTGGCTCATGTTCAACTTGCCGTCAAGCAGAGCCCCCAGGTCCCTCTCTGCAGAGCTGCTCTCCAGCCTCTCGTTCCCCAGGCTGTCTGTACAGCCAGGGCTGCCGTGCCCCAGGTGCAAAATCTGGCACTTGTCCTTGTTAAACTCCATAGGGTTGGTGATTGCCCAGCTCTCCAGTCTGTCCAGATCTCTCTGCAGGGCCTCTCTGCCCTCGAGAGTGTCAAGAGTTGTCAAGTCTTATAGTACCAAGCATAGGCAAGCTTTGGAACACTCTGTAGTCTTTTTGAATTGTGGCGTGCAGTTATGTGAATTTTTCAGAGCAGGCTCTCTTTGCGGGTGAGCAGAGATGTGGCTGGGAAACGCTTCTGACTTGACTTTGGTGGGGAAGCAGGGAGGCTGGACTAGGATGTGTGAGAGCCCAGAATAGGACGTGTGAGATCCTGGCTGTTTTCCCAGAGAAAAGCAGGCAAAGTCCCTGGGTCAGCCCCATCTTTGGGGTCAGAGCAGCGACCGCTTATCCCTCAGACGGCTCTGCTACAGGCAAGCTTGTTAGAACAGTGTTTTATCAGGTCTTCCTCTTTTAATTTGAGTAGCAAATTTTTATGCAGGTGACTCGCTGAATGTGGTGGAAGTCTTTGATCCCATTGCCAACCGCTGGGAGAAGTGCCAGCCGATGACGACGGCCCGGAGCCGAGTCGGGGTAGCGGTGGTGAACGGACTGCTCTATGCTATTGGCGGCTACGACGGTCAGCTAAGGCTGAGCACTGTGGAGGTTTACAACCCAGAGCTGGATTCCTGGTCCAAAGTAGAAAGTATGAACAGCAAGCGAAGGTACGTGTGGCTCGCTCAGTGGGAAGGGGACCTCTGAAGCAAGAGGAGGGGGGGAAAAATGAGGTTGTAGGAAAGCTGGAGGCGTTGGGGGGTGGTGGTGGATGCGGAATGAGAATTTCATATGTCGGGAAGGAGCAAAAGAAAAAGGAGGAGTGGAGCAGTGCGGAAGCAGGTGGGATTTGCCTGGCCACGTTTGGGGCAGGCAAGTTGTGCTAATTCTGGGCACTGCTTGCTGGTAAGAGGGGAAAATGGTCAGCAACTCAACAAAGTTATACCTGTGCATCACAGCATTGATTTACAAGGAAAGCCATTAAGATCTCGGTAGGTAAAAAGCAGCTGAGCAGTGTGGGCTCCAAGCTACGGAGATCTCTCAGTTTTAGTGGCATCAAGGAGTGAAATCAAACTAAGAGAGTGATAAAGCTCTGCTGGTGAGGTCTGTAAGGATTTGAACAGGAGTCCCAAAGGAGGTGGTCAGAGCCTCGTTTCTTTGTATTGTGATACTAGATGATAGGTAAAGCACTGATGAGCACCGTGTAGGAAACTCCTGTGCTGCTAGGAGTCAAATAAACCCATTTTACCATCTCTGTCCAGTCCTGGCTTCTTCTTTCCCTACCAGAAAGCATAAGAATCACAGCTGGGAAGGAGAAGACAATATTTTTATTGTCTAGTCTTAGTTTACAGCGAAGCAGAAGGTGTTTGTGCTTGACGAACAGAGCCGCACAGTTCACAACCAGCCTGGAGATCGCTTTGTGGCTGGGTTTGGGAGCTTACCCTGCATTATTTTGAAAAGCCACCTATTAAGCTGTGTGGTCACCCTGTCCTCCCCACCGCAACACGGTAGCTACTTCCATGTTTAAACATCTTCCTGGCATCCGGGGTTTCTGCCGTGGTTTTCTTTGCACTCATGCCCGGTCACTGAGAGTTGTTAAATTTTTCACTTTTCTGCAAGCTTTGCAGCACTTCTTTGCCATGGTGGTTTGTGTGGTTTGGGTTTTTTTGTGGTCCAAGACCTTGATCACTTGGGAAGGGCACACGGCACGTGGCTGAGTACATGAAATCCTGGGCACAAAGCTCCCATTTGTAGTGGAAAAGCTCATTTTTTCCATAGCAAAGAGGTTCCTGGGAGCTTTTCCCATAGTGAGAGGCAGTTGCTCTTCCACGATTGGGTTGTTCTGCCTTGAAGCCAAGCAGAACAGGCGTCAGATGCTCTGTGCATGGAGGAAAATGTCAGTTATTGTACAAACTGCTCAGCTACAGCTGTAGCACTGGGGTTTTATCACTGAGGATTGTGTTGCTGAGCTTTTATGAGAAGCTTCAACTACATTTGCAAGGTGGGATTCTGGTTTCTTGTCCGAAGCGTCCCATTTGATGGCCTTTGTGAGCCAAACACATGATTTACAAGGTGTAATGACAGGGTCAGGCACCTTGGTTTAACGAGCTTTATGTTTGACAGCAACAAGCGCATCTCCTGAGGCTGGGCAGCGATGCCCCTCACCAGAGTTATCTCCCATCAGGAGCAGTGGGGAGGTCCTTCATGGGAAGCCAGAATTGCTGGATTTTTGCCCCATGATCTGGGTCAGAATTTCTCCCTGTGTTTTGGTTCAGTTCCTTTGACAAGGAAAACAGGGTTTGCTCATACCGCAAGCGTCTTTTGTGACCTGTGAGGCTCGGAGCTCTGGTGGGATTGAGCGGTTGAGCAGGAGGTGAAGCACAGGGAAGAGGAGGAAGTTTGGTGGGGTGAAGGCGATGGCAGGCAGCGGGCAAGGCAGGCTGTGCAGATTTACCGTGTTACGGACAGTGTGGCAGCACCTACGGCCATCTCACGGGGTCCTGCTGTTCGTTGCAGTGCCATGGGAACAGTGGTGCTGGATGGCCAGATCTACGTATGTGGCGGATACGATGGAAACTCATCCCTCAACTCCGTGGAGTCCTATTCTCCAGAAACAAACAAGTAAGAGCTCTTCATGCCCTAAAGCTTATCCATCTGTTTGCTGCTAGGGTAGTGCTGCGCCGTGGCACCGCTGGGCATCCAGGCTGTAAAAGAAACATGTTGACTGATGTGGAAAAGCCTTTATATCCTGACAGCAGAGCAGCATCCCTCCTCGCAAGAGTTTACCCGGATGCAAGCGAACAAAAACATGGATTAAATAAAATAGGTGGTGAAAGGAGAGTTACTGGAACCCAGTCCTAGAAAATCCAATCGAGTTGAAATAATCCAGAGGGTGTGTGCCGTGCCCCAGGAGCCCTTACTAACCTCTCCCCTCTCCTGGCAAGGTGGACAGTGGTGACCCCCATGAGCTCTAACCGCAGCGCTGCTGGAGTCACCGTCTTCGAGGGCCGGATCTACGTATCGGGAGGGCACGACGGCCTACAGATCTTCAACAGCGTAAGTCCGCAGGGTGCAGGTTCCTGGTGCAGAAATTAATCTAGTGCAGGTAGCAAAAAGGTCAGGCTGGGGCTGGGAAGGCTCTGTGCCCTTTCCCTGTGCACCCAAAGTGCCGTGTTTGCACCAGCATATTCTGTTGTTTCCAGGGCCCTTCTCCTTGCTCAGGAAGAAGTGAGCTAGTCAGGTGCCCACTGGGAACTGGAGTGGAAGTGCTGCTCTTGCTCCCCAGTGCCAAAAGGATTGAGTTAGTGCATTTTGTTGTCTCCCGCTTTCCTTCCCTTATTAAATCATTGTATCGTTGCATCCCTCTGAGCTCTGAAGTAGCCCAGATGTCAGGCTCTTACCTCTGCTTTCTGTGCCTGTTTCATAGAATCATAGAATCATAAAGGTTGGAAAAGACCTCTAGGATCATCAAGTCCAACCCCCAACCCAACACCCCCAGGCCTCCTGCACCATGGCCCCAAGGGCCACGGCTACACGGTGTTTGAACACCCCCAGGGATGGTGACTCCACCACCTCTCTGGGCAACCTGTTCCAGTGCCTGACCACTCCTGCAGTAAAGACATTTTCCCTCATATCCAATCTAAACCTTCCCAGACGCACCTTCAGGCCATTTCCTCTCATCCTATCGCTTGTTACCTGGGAGAAGAGACCGACCCCCACCTCACCACAACCTCCTTTCAGGCAGTTGCAGAGAGCGAGAAGGTCTCCCCTCAGCCTCCTCTTCTCCAGGCTAAACCCCCCCAGCTCCCTCAGCCGCTCCCCATCACACTTGCTCTCCAGACCCTTCCCCAGCTCCGTTGCCCTTCCCTGGACACGCTCCAGCACCTCCATGTCCTTCTTGTCCCGAGGGGCCCAAAACTGAACCCAGCATTCGAGGGGCGGCCTCACCAGTGCCCAGCACAGGGCACCATCCCTGCCCTGCTCCTGCTGGCCACACTACTGCTGATACAAGCCAGGAGGCTGTTGGCCTCCTTGGCCACCTGGGCACACTGCTGGCTCGTGTTCAGCCGGCTGTCAGCCAGCACCCCCAGGTCCTTCTCCACCGAGCAGCTTTCCAGCCACTCTTCCCCAAACCTGTAGCGCTGCCTGGGGTTGTTGTGACCCAAGGGCAGGACCCGGCACTTGGCCTTGTTGAACCTCATACAATTGGCCTTGGCCCATCGATCCAGCCTGCCCAGATCCCTCTGCAGAGCCTTCCTGCCCTCCAGCAGATCGACACTCCCACCCAGCTTGGTGTCATCTGCAAACTGACTGAGGGTGCACTCGATCCCCTTGTCCAGATCATTGATAAAGATATTAAACAAGACTGGCCCCAACACTGAGCCCTGGGGAACACCGCTCGTGATTGGCCGCCAACTGGATTTAGCTCCATTCACCACAACTCCCTGGGCTCGGCCATCCATCGGTTTTTAACCCAGCCAAGAGTCCACCTGTCTGAGCCATGAGCTGCCAGCTTCTCTGGGAGGATGCTCTGGGAGACAGTGTCAAAATGTTTGAAGGCTTCAGTTTCAGAAACAGATTAACTTTGAAACAAGCCTCACAGCAGGGGGAGTTGGTGGTACGAGGCCGCTTGCCCTCTTCCACCACCTGCTCTGTGTTTTAGTTTTCTGCCTGTTCTCTAAAGAAAAACCTGATGTGGAACAGAAAAGACTCGTTTGTCCGCTTGGGAGGGAGAACGCAGGGAGCCGTATCCGAGCTGGGTCTGTCGCTAATGCCCTGCTGTCAGAAACTTGTAATAAAGGGTTTGCTGGGAGTAGCAATAACCATTTCTGCCTTGCTCAGCAGATCAGGGGCGGGCTGTTGTCTGCAGCCTGAAGTACCCCAGAGCCAAGAACTACAAATCTGCTTGTCTGAGCACGTTCCCGAGCGTGACAAGTTTGGAGCAGCGCAGGAGCCCTTGCAGAAGGGGTCCATCTAATGGTCTCTCTAGAAACGCAAGGGATACAAAATGGTGGTTGGTTGGGGGTTTTTTCCCCCCTCACGAGGTGCCAGATAGCTCTTCTACAGAGGTACAGGGAGGAGATGTGAGCCTTTTTGGAAAGTGGAGGAGTTTGCTGTGCAGAGGAGGGGAGGAAACCCTACCCTTTGCCATGGGGTGCAGGACGTAGGCTTGAACTGCATCAGGAGCAGTGGTTGTCCGACATGAGAAACTGGAAAGTTTGAAGTGTTACAGCTGAAATCTGCCGCCCGAAGAGAGAGGGGAGCCTGACTTAGGGTTAGGGGAGGCTTAGGGGATTGTTAAGGACAGCTTGGACGTGCACCTCTTGGGTCTGACAGAGCTTTGGCTGGTTCTACCTTAGAGCAGCAACGCGATCTTGTGTGCATGAGGAAAACTTAATACCTCGAAATCAAGACACAACCCTGTGGCGATTGAGCTTTTCATCGAAGGGTGCTCAATCCTTTTGGTGCTGAGGCTCAGGTACCTGTTTAAAACACCACGCAGAAGCTGGGGAAAGGGAAGAGAGGTAGAGGGAGCGTCTTCAAAGCTGCATTTGCTGCCGTCTCTGCAGGTGGGGAGAGTGGTCTCCCCCATTCGCCTGCTCCAGCTCACCAGCAAGTTACCGGGCTGAGGTCAGAGGGAGCGGGGTGAAACGCAATGGCTGGTGGGTCCCAGGGTGTTAGAAAAGCTTAAAAACGGTAGGAAATATGAAATCAAGAAACAAAACCCAAATTCCGCGGCCGGCTTGCAAGTCGCGTGTTGAAACAGTCCGTGCGATCTGTCGGCCCCGAGCGAGGGTCCCCTGATGCCGTGTGCTCTCTGTGACTGCAGGTGGAGTACTACAACCATCACACGGCCACCTGGCACCCGGTCGCCAGCATGCTCAACAAGCGCTGCCGCCACGGAGCGGCCTCCCTGGGCAGCAAGATGTTCGTCTGCGGAGGCTACGACGGCTCGGGTTTCCTCAGCATCGCCGAAGTCTACAGCTCCATGGCGGATCAGTGGTACCTGATCGTCCCTATGAACACCCGGAGGAGCCGCGTCTCCCTCGTCGCGAACTGTGGCCGTCTGTACGCGGTGGGGGGTTACGACGGACAGTCCAACCTCAGCTCGGTAGAGATGTATGACCCGGAGACAAACCGTTGGACGTTCATGGCCCCGATGGTGTGCCACGAGGGAGGGGTTGGCGTGGGCTGCATTCCTCTCCTGACCATCTGAGAAGAAAGCGTTTTGGGGCGGGGGGGATCTGTCTTTTCAAGGACAATCTGGGGAAAGGTTCAAAGAGGGTTTTGTGATGTGATATCCGCAGAGGAACGTTTCCAGGTGCTCAAGCGTCACTCACAAACGCACGCACACAAAGGAAAAAACTTGACAATCCCTACCCTTGGCTTTTTGGGCTGAGGCTCCCGAAAAATCACACATTTTGAAACAGGCCGCGTCTACGTGCTGGTGCAAGCGAGGACCTGCCCGCTTCCCTCAGCCACCCGTTAGCCCTTCCTCGGAGCTGCGGCTGAGCGAATCCTTCCTCTCGCCGTCGGTTTTCCAGACAGCCCTGCGGTCTGCTTTCGGCTGCGCCTTTGGGAAGTGCTGCTGTAGGCTGGGGGAGGTGGGGCAGGCTTCATTGCGCCATAAAAACGGCCGCTTTAATGACTTTGAAAATACGTCTGCGCCTTCTGTCAGCAGCGAAACTACCCCGATACCCCGAGGGTTCGCTCGGTGGCAGTGTTCGGGTGTCGTGGCAGCTCGCTGCTGCGCGTGGGTCGCTCTTACCTGGCCTATTGAAACAGAAAAAACCCACCGGCATCGGTTCCCGGACCACATCCAGGCTCTGCGTTTTAAGGCATCGCTGGCTTCTCGCAGCGGAGCTATGCTTTCTTCAGCTCAGTGGGGAAAACTTCTCCACAAGAGCCGCACGATGGAGAAACTAGGAAGAGGAAAAGTGGTCGGTTAAACCATCGTATCGTTTTAGCAAGCTTTGGAGGAGAAGGCTGAACGTAAATGACACTAAGCAACAGTCTTAGGATTTCAAAATGGGAAATAGGCCAAGGTGTTAATTATAAAGATGTCCCTTAAATTAAATATTGACTTATTTTCAAAGTCGATGTAGAAGAGGCAGCTGGAGCAGAGCGTGGCCAGGATCTTTCAGGAAGGGCGAGAAATCCATGTCGAATTTGTCAGCTCGGGGAGCCGCCGTCCCTGGCGGGGAGCGGGATGGTGGACGGCCGCCCAAGCGGGGCCGCTTCGGGTAGAGAAATCCCACGTGGGGACGTGGGGTGAGCATCTCTGCAAAGGGCCGGCGGGGGGAAAACCGCGTGAGAGGAGCCGGCACGGCCGTGGCGAGATCCACGCCTTTGGTGTTTTGTTTTGCTACGCTGGGAAAGGTCTTTGCGGTGGGTTTTGTGCCAGGAAACTTTCAGTGACCGGGCTGAAGCCGCTCCAACCCGGGCCGTCCTTGCCTGCACCAGCTCTTCAGCACTTCTCTTGCATGAATGTGAACCGCCATCCCTCCGGGGCTCTCCTTCACGCCCGTGTCCTCCCGTGCCATGCTTCGGCAAAGCCATACGTCCTCGCCGGGGCTGGCAGGCAGGTAGGGACAGGCGGGCACGGGCCGCGGCCGCCCCTGCCCGCTCGGGCAGGAGGAACTCGACACTAATCCCACCAGCGGCAGCAAAAGGGACGGGGATCTCGCCCCTTGGCCTGCCTGATCCCGGCGTTTCAGGGGCTCGGAGCCTGCCCCTCCTGTCATCCACCTCGCGCCGAGCCAGGGGGAGCTGGGCATTCACCCCAGCCCCCAAATCCAGACCCCTCCAACTTGTTCATACCTGACTCCCAGCATCACTTGGGATTTTGACTTTGGGTGTATATGTGGATGTCTATATATATTCAGGTACTATGTATATTTTAGGTATATATAATGAGTGTGTCTGGCTATAAATGTGATTTGTCAGTATATATCTATTTCTTCCATGTATATCAAATGCGGGGTTTGCTGGAGGGGGAATTCATTTGGGGTTTCCATGCTGCTAAGACTCTTTAAAAAGGAAAAAAAAAAAACCCCACCCACGAACATTGGAATCAAAATGAAGTTGCTTTTCGGGCCGTGAATTGCGGAAATAACGGAGCTGGAGCCGCGGCGGGGTCTTTGCAGAAGGGGCAGCCTCCGTCCCCTCGGAGGGAAGGACCACGTGGTGGTTTTCCGTCTCTCTGCCGGCGTTCCCCTGCCTCGAGCGCTGCTGGGGCAGTTGTGTAGCTTGTGCTCCCGTCGCCTCGTCCCTGCCTCCCACCTCGTAGCATCTTCTCTTCTCCAGGACACGTCCTTCCGATGGTCGCCCTGTGCAGAGGAGGCTTTGATGAGAGTGGGGCCGCTCTCCCGCTGTGCTGTTGTCCCGTCTTGCATCCGTTCTCCCTCCCAGCATCTCCCTGAGCGTCTCTTCCTGCCCCAAAAAACGTGAATGTTGGATCAAATACACTTGCAAGAGCAGCTAAAGCCGGGGCTGTTGATGACCCCCAGGCTCCCAAGCTGGTGCTCAGCAGCGCGGTGGTCCCGGGGGCCTCGGCTGCCCTCCTGCCACGCTGCTCGAGCTCCCTGGGTTTCGTTCCCCGGGGATTTCTTTCCTTTTCCTTTGTGGATGAACCAAAGAGAAAGGGGAGCTCTCGCCCTTTGGCAAGGCTGCAGCACCTCCGGCCTCAGCCCCAAACTGCTGGTGTCTGTAAGGGGGCAGAAAAATACTGAATTTTGGGGAAATGAGCCCCGGTCACCCAGGGAATGTAAACTGGGAGAGCGTGATCCACTCGGTGTAATCCTCGGTAAATCGCACGTACTCGAATTCAAGGAAAAACCCCAAAATTTTGCAAAATGCATTAAAGATCCTCGTAATAGCGGCACATTTCTATGTCCGCAAATCACGCTGCCATCCCCACCCACCGCCCTCGCACCGGGGAAGCACCCAGGCCTTTCGCCGTGCTGCTGCTTCCCCCCTGCACACACCAACCCTCGTCCCCACCCCAAAAGGGCACTTTTATCGTCACTTAACCCTTTTGATATTAAAACCAGAGAGAAATTCATCCCCTGGCTGGCTGGTGTGGCATCTTTGGGCAGGGTGGGGAGGGTTTACGGGCGTGATGGCGTGATCTCCGTCTGGGGTTGGGGTGTTTAGACGAGTCTGAGCTCAAGTAGAGCGAGAGGGATTTTGAAAAATGCCCAAAAAATGGAAAGAAAGAGGGAGAGGGGAGGGGGCTCCTGGTTTTTCTCTCCGTAGGAGCTGGGAGGATGCTCTTGCTCCCGGCTCAGGAGGAGCGGGACGTCGAGTGTGGCTGGATGGATCCTGGGGGCATCGGTTGTACCGTCCTGCCGCGAAATGGGGAGCAGACGAAGAGAAGGGGCCGTGAAAGGGGATCAGCCCTGGCGAGCCTCCGGCATCGCCGCATCCCAGCCAGATCCGGGCGAGAGCCCGCCACGGCACCACGCCAAGGAAAATACCGGCAACCCGATCCCTTCCCGGCGGCGGTGGGGGCCTGGTGTTTATCCTGGAGGCGAAGCCGGCTGAGCCGGGGGCCCCGAGCCGAGCCGAGAGCCGATTCCCTCATCCTCCCGCTTTCCACTTGGCCGCATGGCGCTGGTGCTGGGAGCCGTGCTGCTGGCGGCCGGCGCCGCGGTCCCACCGGGGCTGCCGGCTCCCCGCGACCTGGCTCGGTCGGTGCTAGAGACCCACGGGCAGGAGCTGCGGCTGCTCAAGCTGCTGGGAGTCGCCAGGACGGTAGGAGCGGGCTGGGCGATGCGGTGGGTGCAGCCGGGTGCCCCCGGCTTGGGCACCCATCCCGGCAGGGACCCCTTTTCCCCACCGGCGTCGGGAAGCCACCAACAGCTCCATCCTTTCCCCCCCCGCCGTGGCAGACGTTCGACTGGGGAACCCATTTCAGCATCAACTTCACCGCCCGACAGCCCGCCTGCCCCAAAAACCTCCCCGACCGCCGCGGCGCTGGCTGCCAAACCCGGCCAGGCAGGGTAAGAGTGGGACTGGGTCCCCCCGAAACACAGAACGGGGACAGAGGGGTGTCCCCAAGGTGCTCAGGGTCGCTATGTCCCCCAGGTACAGCGGTGCGTGGCCCAGGTCTCCGTCTTTGCCTTCCTGCCCGACGTGCCGCTGTCGATGGTGGAGTGTGGCCGGGAGTTGGTGAGGGCTCCAGGTCACCCCCACCCTCGGGGGGCAGCCAGCGGTGGGGACGTGTCCCCCCTCCCACCACTTTGGGGACCTTTTTTGGCTGCAGGGTGAACCCTACCCTTATTTCTCCCCCCCAGCAGCCTGGTGGCAGCACCCAGCCCCGCTCCCCCAGCACCCTGCGAGTCTTCAGCACCAGCCTGGGTCACCCATCATCATCCTCGCAGCCACCCCCACGTCCTCGGCCCCCTGCCGCGTCCCTCCTGGGGACATCCCATGGCCCCCTGTCCCCTGCAGGGCTGGAATAAAGATATTTCGGGGTCGTACATGTGCATGTGTGGGGTGACACAGGTTGGGGGGGGCGGGGGGCACCCCACAGCGTTGGGCAACAGGGATGGGGCAAGCGCAGGGTTGTGCAAGCCCCGGGGGGCACCAACGCGATATGGGCAACACTCCCAGTGTCACCCTGATCCCTGCGGGTCCCCGCGCCGCCCCGTCCCCACCCTGAGCCCTGCTGGGGAGCGGGGACAGCCCCTGAGGGCTCACGGTCCCACAGACCCCCCCCATCCCCAGCCAGGGGGCTCCAAGGGCTGGGGACACCCCGGGAGCGGGGCCGTGTCCCCAAGGGGGACCAGACGTGCCACCGCCCGCACTCGGGACACGCTCAGGACCCCCCAAGCCGTGTGTCCCCCCCCCAAAAAAAAAACTGCCACTCTGTGGGCTGGGGCCAGGCATTTCCGGAGGGGGGAAGCCGAGCCCTGGGGCGGGTTCCCCAACTTCCCGGGGTGGGGGATAAAAGGGGACACAGGGGTGGCGGTGGGGACAAGGATGCTGAGCTCCTGGGTGCTGGTGCTGGCGGTGCTGGGGGGGGCCTGCGCCCTCCCCGCCCCGGCCCCCCTCGCCTACACCCAGGCGCTGGCCCAGGCCGTCGACTCCTTCAACCAGCGCCCCGAGGCGCAGAACGTCTTCAGGCTGCTCAGCGTCGACCCCGAGCCCGCCCCGGTGAGTGCTGCCCCACTCGTGACACCCCCTTAGCCACCCACTCGTGGCACTCCCCACCCACTCATGACCCCCACCCACCCATCCATCCCCCCGCAGGGCGTCGAGCTGAGCACGCTGCAGGGACTCAACTTCAGCATCATGGAGACGGAGTGCACCCGGAGCATCCAGGTGAACCCCGATGACTGCGACTTCAAGGAGAATGGGGTGAGGATGAGGACAAGGAAGGGGGGGGACGGACACCGGGGGGGTGCTGGGTGTCCTCACCTGGCATCCCCGGCGTGATGCTGGTGTCCCCCTGCTTCCCAGGTCATCAAGGAGTGCTGGGGGCCAGTGCAGTTCGTGCAGAGCTCCCCCGAGATCAACCTGCACTGCATCGACGCCTCAAACGACGTGAGTTGGGGGGGGGGCAGCACCCACCCCCAGCACCCGCTGACCACGTATGGGGGAACCCATGGGTGGGGTGTCGGGGTGCCAGCACTGCTGTCCTTCCTCCTGCCCTGTGTCTTGGGGGTTTGTTGCCCTCAAAAGCGACTCCCCAATGCCTCGGTCCCACCATGACAGCTCCAGCCCACGGGTGGTGGAGGGTAGGATGGGGGGTCCTGGGGCACCCGCAGGGTGCTGGGTGCAGGGTGCTGGGTCCTGCAAGGGGAGCAGGGACCCAGGTGTGGGGTCCCAGGTATGGGGTCCGAGGTGTGGTTCCCGGGTGCAGGGGCCTGGGTGTAGGGTGCTGGGTCCCACAAGGGTGCTGGGAGCAGGGTGCTGGGTCCCACAAGGGTGCTAGGAGCAGGGATCTGGGTGCAGGGTGCTGGGTGCAGGGTGCTGGGTCCCACAAGGGTGCTGGGAGCAGGGTGCTGGGTCCCGCAAGGGTGCTGGGAGCAGGGATCTGGGTGCAGGGTGCTGGCTGTGGGGAACTGGATGTGGGGTCCTGGGTGCGGGGTCCCAGGTGGGATCCCAGGTGTGGGGACCAGGGTGCAGGGTCCTGAGCGTGGGGTCCCATGCGCGGGGTTCCTGGGTGTGGAATCCTGGGTGCAGGGTCTTGGGTGCAGGGTTCTGGGTGCGGGGGGTCCCGAGTGCGGGATGCTGGGTGCAGGGGGTCCTGGGTGCAGGGGGTCCTGGGTGCGGGGGGTCCTGGGTGTGGGATGCTGGGTGCGGGGTTCTGGGTGCGGGGGGTCCTGGGTGCGGGATGCTGGGTGCAGGACGTCACGTGTGGGGTCCTGGATGGGGTCCCGGGTGCAGGGTCACGGGTGCGGGGTCCCAGGCGCTGGGTCCCAAGCAGCCCCCCGCCCACCCCAGTGACCCCGTTGTCCCTCCGGCAGCCGGTTCTTGTCCAGCGGGGCCGGTTCGGGCGTTTCCTGAGGAAGATCGGGAGGTTACGGCCCAGGGTCACCTTCCAGTTCGAAGGCAAAGTCAAGCTGGGCGTGCACGTGGGCTGAATGAATAAAGGGGCCGTTCGTGGCCGCTGTGCGTGAGCCGGGCTCCTCGCTGCTTCCAGGGTGCGGGGACGGGGGGAAGCTGAGGCACGCGAGGAGGGGACGCGGCAGGAGCCAGGTGGGCTCCTCTACCCACGGCATTTGCCATCCGCGTGTGCAGCCTCCATGTCGCCCCCCCCCCCGCGACGTCCCCACCGTGGGGATCAAGGGTTCGGTCCCGAGGGAACAGGGGCGGGGGGACGGGGGTCGGCGCTGGGGACAAGGTCCGGTTTTGCTCCGGGGAGCCCCCAGAAATAGCCTCCCCCTCCCCCCCCCCCCCCCCAAAAAAAGCCATTCACATCCCACGCCCCCATCATCCCCGCAGCGCCATCGTTCCCATAGTGTCACTGTCCCCACACATCATCGTCCCCGTGGCATTTTGTCCCCCCAAAACCAGTGGGGATGGCATGGGGGGGTGGCACTGGGGCTTGCTGCCCCCCCCCCCCGGGAGTTGCAAGAGAAGGGACGGGGTGGGGGGGCTTCAGCTTCCACAGGACCCCCCCATGGTGTACCCCTGCCCCAGGGTTTGGGGCATCGACCTCGGCCACATCACCGGGGCCGTCACCGGCGGTTTGGGATGGGGACGTTGGGACACGGGGGCAGCGGGCACAGGGACCCCCCCCCACACACCCCCCCCCCCCACGACCTGAGACCTGCCACCCCGGGGTGGTGGCTGCAGCCCCAGCTCCGGGGGCCCTGTGGGACCCTGGGGATGTCCCCCCCTGTCCCCTTCACCCCTGCGATGGGCCAACGGTCCCATGGGCTTGTGCCCCCCCCCACCCTGTGGGGTCCCCGTGCCTGGCGCAGGCTCCCAGGTACCCTCCGGTCCCCAAAGCGTCTCGGGGCACAGTGGGGGGGCTCAGTCCCAGGGCTGCGAGTCCCCGCACGAGGCCAGTGCCAGGATGAGGCCCCGGGGAGCCGATGGTGCCCGACTGGGAGGGTGACCCCGCTCCCCCCACCCCAGCACCCTCCTCCATCAGCATCACACCCCCCCCAGCACGTCCCCAGTCCCAGCGGGGTGACAGCGGCAGGAAAAGGCATAGCGGGGCTGGGAAGTAGCTTTATTTGGGGAGGTGGGGTGTCACTGGGGGGTCCCTGAGGTGGCAGCACCTCGAGTAGGGAGGGTCTCATTTCCTCCTTAAGGCCTTGAAGACGTTGATGGCGGTGGCCACCGAGTTGATGGCCACCCTCAATAGTGGCCAGAAGCGCTTGACACGGACGGGCTGTGGGGAGAGGAGGCGTCACGGGGTGGGGGGACACCAGGGGCACCCCCCCCAATTCCCCCTCTCCCCACCCCGGGATCCCCCCCCAACTCACATCCACGGTGGAATCCACGCAGGTGACGTCGTTGAGCACGGGGTGGCCGCCACGCTGGGGCACGGGCGCGGAGCAGTCCTTGATGACCTGCGGAGAGCCAGGGGGGGCTGATTGTGGGGACACGCAGAGATTGGGGCGGGGGGGGAAACACCGTCCCCAAGCTGGGGACCCCACGGCAGGTGGGTGACCCCCCCCATGGGGCCCCCCAAAGGCTCTCACCCCGTCATCCTTGAACTCGCAGGTGTCAGGGCGGGCGCCCGAGCGCACCGGGCATCGCGTCTCCATGATGGTGAAGTTGAGGCGCTGCAGGGAGCTGAGCTGGACGCCCTGCGGGAACGGGGACGGGGACGGGGACAGCCACGGTGGCACCCGCCAGGGAGAGATGCCACCCATCACTGGGTGCCTGGACCCAACGCGGGGAGAGCATCCCACCCCAAACCCCCCCACCAGGCATCAGCTCTGGGACCCCCCCCACGTCCCCACGGGGACACCGGGGGACCCGGCAGTGTCCCCAGGCGGTGGCACTCACCGGGGCGGGCTCGGGGTCGGCGCTGAGCAGCCTGAAGACGTTCTGCGCCTCGGGGCGCTGGTTGAAGGAGTCGACGGCCTGGGCCAGCGCCTGGGTGTAGGCGAGGGGGGCCGGGGTGGGGAGGGCGCAGGCCCCCCCCAGCACCGCCAGCACCAGCACCCAGGAGCTCAGCATCCTTGTCCCCACCGCCACCCCCGTGTCCCCTTTTATCCCCCACCCCGGGAAGTTGGGGAACCCGCCCCAGGGCTCGGCTTCCCCCCTCCGGAAATGCCTGGCCCCAGCCCACAGAGTGGCAGTTTTTTTTTTGGGGGGGGGACACACGGCTTGGAGGGTCCTGAGCGTGTCCCGAGTGCGGGCGGTGGCACGTCTGGTCCCCCTTGGGGACACGGCCCCGCTCCCGGGGTGTCCCCAGCCCTTG
This sequence comes from Morus bassanus, assembly GCA_031468815.1. NCBI lineage: Eukaryota > Metazoa > Chordata > Aves > Suliformes > Sulidae > Morus > Morus bassanus. The sequence continues at coordinate 1,464,036 of CM062567.1, read as the reverse complement.
GAGCCCCCTGGCTGGGGATGGGGGGGGTCTGTGGGACCGTGAGCCCTCAGGGGCTGTCCCCGCTCCCCAGCAGGGCTCAGGGTGGGGACGGGGCGGCGCGGGGACCCGCAGGGATCAGGGTGACACCGGGAGTGTTGCAGGGACATTTATTGCAAGCACAGTGCCCGGGCAGGGGGCATGGGGCCGGGGGGGGGGACACGGCACGGGGGGGCCACGGCATCGCCCGCTCAAGCTTCAGGTTTTTTGAGGTTGAGCTTGTCGCGAATCCAGATCTTGCTGCACTGGAAGAAGCCCCTGAAACGCTCCCTGAGCCTGGCAAAAAAGTCCCTGATCCTGGATTTCCACATATGGCCGAGCTGGGAGGAGAAGTGGCAGCGTCAAACCTTGGGGTTTGGGGGGTGGGGTGGGGTGTGTCTGGGTGACACCCCCCCCCCCCCGGGGACGTGCCACCCCACGGCAGCCGGGGAGGGGAGCGGGGTGACGAAGCCAGGGGACGCGGTGGCACCGGTGCCATTTTGGGCACGTTCTTACCACGGTGGGCACCTTCTCACAGGAGAGCTCAACCACGGGCTGCTGCTGCTCGAGGAAGACGAAGCCCTGGCACCGACTCACCGGCTGCGGGGAAGAAGAGGGAGAGATGGGGAAGATGAGGCCGAAGGGAGCCCCAAAACCCCCTCCCAGTGCCTCAGTTTCCCCATCCCTTGCTCCCCAGCTCCCTGTCGGGGACGATGCTGGGCGGCGCCGTGGGACGAAGCCTCACCGCGAGCCAGTGGCTCCTGCAGGTGGCTGTGGCCATCCCCGGCGTCCGGCACAAGGTCTCCTCGATGGTGAAGCTCAGCTCCTGCCGGTGCTGCAGGTCTCCAGTCTGGGAGAGGGGACAGGATCCGTCGGGGACCCACAGCACCGCTGTCCCCAACGCCCAGCCCCGAAAAAGGCTGGATCTGGCCCCGAGATGGGCCACATCCTGCCTGGAGATGGGGCAGACCCAGCCCCAAAACGGGTCAGATTCAGCCCTGGGAAGGGCCAAACACGGCACGGCACGGCCCCGGTGCGTCCCCCGGGATGGAGGAGCTCCGCACTCACCCAGCCGGGCCGGGGCAGGGCCTCCCGGAGCCGCAAGATGTAGGGACTGACGGCCCTGGCATTGAGCAGCTCCACGGCCGCCGAGACAACGTCCTCGTAGCTCACAGCCCAGATCTCCGTCGGGGACGGCGGGAAGGATCCAGCCAACCCCGGCGTGGATCCATCCGGCTCTGGCGTGGTGGCTCTGGCCAGCCCCAGCAGCAGGAGGAGCAGCGGCACCGCTCGGCACGGCCTCATCCTGCCTCCTGACACCTGCCGTGCCACGGAGCCCCTTTTATGGGCGCTGCCGTGGACGTGCCGGCGGCACCCTCATGGGCGTTCCCCCACGTTGACGCTTCCCCCTCATGCCACCAGGAAATTCCCGGTGGGCTGAATCTGGCCGGGAGCCGAGTCCGTCCCCGTTTGGTCCCCAAGGCCACCGGAGCGGCTGTCCCAGCCCCAGGGATGGGTGCTGCCAGCCACCTCCCCGGCGCAGCAGAAGGGAGGCCACAGGGTTTGGGATCCCCCCGCCACTGGGGTCCCCGTGGGAGGACACCACGTCCCCGGGGAGGGTGACAGCAAGGACACAGGTGATATCAAGTCACGACGTGGCCACAGAGGTGGTCCGGGTACCACCACCAACTGCGCTGGGGCGAGGTGACCACCGAGGAGCCAGCCTGGGTTTGACAGGGACGTAGGGTGACACCGTGTTGGGTTTCTCGCCCCCTCATCCTCCACGGGGCTGGATGAAGAGGCAACCCTGCCCCGTGGCCGGGACTTTCCGGCCCCCAGAAGTGTTTTATGGTTGGGCGGAGCCGGGAAGACATCTGTCCTTCATGGCAAACAAGCTGGGTTTGACCAAACACCAGCCTCGGAAGCGTTCACCCTCTCTGAGGCCAAGCAGGAACCTCCAGGAGAACGTCGAGGAACCGTGCCCAGAAGATGACCCTTGGTTCAACCCCCGTCGGAACTGCCATGCACAGCCAGGGGAAGCCCGAAGCCACCCAGCAGGTTCAGAGCTCCTGGCCGGTGAAGGCCATCAAGTACGTTCTCCCACAGGCTTGTAAATCAAGCAGGGACAAGCGCGCCCAGGTTGGAGCTGGTGGGTGGCATCTGGAAAGTCCCCAAGGACAGATGCCATCAGTCACAGACATGTAGGACAGCCCAGGTTGGCCTTGGAAAGATCCAGGTCCAACCTTCCGTGGAGAAGGGACTCTAGATGGGATTATCTCACTCCCTATCCAGGTTCATCTTGAGAACCTCCAGCGATGGGGACCCCGCTGCGTCCCCAGGGACGTTCTTCCAGTGACCAACTGGTCTCACTGTATGACCTAAGTTGAGATGAAACCTCTCCCAGTGCAACTTGTACCCGTCGCCCTGCATCTTCTCCACATGGCTCCTTGTGAGGAGACAGCTTCCACCCTTGGAGCGCTGGACTACAGTGATGTGGTGCTCCCCGAGCCTTCTCCTCTCCGGGGAGAAGAGATCCAACTCCTGCAGTCCTTCCCCCTAGAGCAGGTTATCCAGCCCCTTGACCATCATCCTGGTCCTCCTCGGGACCTTCTCCAGCCCCTTGACCATCATCCTGGTCCTTCTCAGGACCTTCTCCAGCCTCTTGACCATCGTCCTGGCCCTCCGTAGGACCTTCTCCAGTCTGTCTGCATCCTTCTTGACTTGTGGGGACCAGAACTAGCCACCCCACTCCAGGGGTTGCCTGGAGGATGGATTCCTGAGCCAGGCCACTGAGAGACCACCAAGGAGAGGGGCTCCACTGGACCTCCCACTTAACAAGGACAAACTGGTTGGAGATGAGAAGGTCAGGGGCAGCCCTGGCTGCAGTGGCCATGGGATGGTGGAGCTCAAGATCCTGAGAGGAGGGAAAGCATGATCCCTGCCCTGGACACTTCCAGAGAGCAGAATTTGGCCTCTTCAGGAACCTGGCTGGAAGAATCCCATGGGAAACAGCCCTGGAGAGAAGAAGAGGACCAGGAGAGCTGACTGATTTCCAAGAATCACCTTCTCTAAGCCAAACAATGGGCCATCCCAACAGGTAGGAGACAAAGCGACGTGGCCGGAGGCCTGCACGGACGAGCACGGAGCTCCTGATTGAGCTCAAGGACAAGAGGGATGCGTACAAGAGGTGAAAGCAGGGAGAGGTGATGCGGGAGAAAGACACAGATGCTGCCCGAGGCGCAGCATTGGGTTTGAGGAAGCCAAAGCCCACCAGAGGCTGTACTCAACCGGAAGATGGCCAGGAGCCACCACCACAGGCTGCAAACAGGCTCAACGGCCAGGCCCAGAGGATGGTGATGGGCAGCACGAGGTGCAGACAGAGGCCGGTCACCGGTGGCTTTCCCCAGAACTCCGTACTGGGGCCAGAACCGTTCCACAGCTTCATCGATGATCGGGATGGAGGGTCACGAGCATACCCGCAGCAGGTTTGTGGATGACACCCAACCGGGAAGAGCGGTTGATGCGCTGGAGGATCGTGCTGCCATCCAGAGGGGCCTCAAGAGCCTGGAGATGGGCCAGAAGGAACCTCCCAGGGCTCAGCGAGGAGAAGCGCCGCGTCCTGCACCAGGGGAGGAACAACCACAGGCACGAGGATGTGCTGGGGGACGCCCAGAGAAGGTCCCGGGAGTCTCAGTGGGCACCGAGGTGGCCGTAAGCCAGCACAGGAGCCGGTCACTCACAGCGGGTGTGGGGGCTCTGGTCTTGGAGACGCCCAAAACTCAGTGGCCCTGGGCACCATGCTTCGGCTGAGCCGGCTCTTGGCAGGGCCCCGCCATGCTGCTGCAGCTGGAGACGAGCTTTTGGGGGAGACAAATTCCCTCCAAGTGTTTCAGTTCTTCCAAAATCCTTCCAAATTCTTCAGTTCTTCCAAATTCCCTTGAAATTCTTCATTGATGCAGCAAATTGGATTCAGGTGGAACACCCAGTGTCGGGGTCCTTGCCGGGCCTCCTGCCCTTCTGCAGCACAACACCAAGGTGAGCAAAGTCGGCTGCCTTATATCAGAGCCAAAATCCTTCCAGCTGTCAGAAGGGAATGTCCAGCCAAGCAGTAACAGTGTCCCATGGGGAAACGGCGCCCGACCCGAGTCCGGGTCCCACAGGAGGGTGTACCAGGCCTCCACAGGAAATTTTTCCTCCACTTCCCTGCAGCTCACACTTAACAGCAACCAAAAACAGTATCAAGATATCAAAATATTATTTTTAAAAGTCTCCTATGTAAACCCGGAGCGGGCTCGCTCCTTTCAAAATAGACATGAAATCCTGCGAGGCCATTTTTGGCACAAAAAAGGGAAGATTTGGTGAGTTTTAGTCAGGGTAACGCCACACTCACACAGCCGCAGCTGCGTTTCGCATGCCAACTCCTCACCACCAACTGGGAGGGGGCGGCAGTAAATAACACTCCCCAAACCAAACACCAAGCCCTGTGAGAAACACCCCGCTCATAAATCAGTGTCTCCCGCTTTGTTTGACCACCGCAAGATTGAGCAGCCCCTCCTCATTCCTGACAACCCACATATTTGTCTTTTATTCGTTCCCACAGCTGGGCTCTGACCTGTTTGGACACTCTGATACAGCGGGAAAGAAAACACAGGGGGTCAGGCAAGGCAGAACCCGGCTAACCGCAGCGGGGACAACCTCAGCAGGTAAAATGAGGGCACGGCTGATCCCTCAGCCTCAGAGCAGCAGCCCCGGGGAGGGCCAGGGGGGGAAATCCCGGCCCCCCCAAGAAGGTAGGCAGCCCCAGGGAGGCTTTACAGGGGCTTGCGGGGAGCTGAGGGAGGAGGGCCGGCAACGGGGCAGCACGGGGGCTCGGCGCCGACGTGCGGAAACAAACTTCACAACTCTGAAGTTATAAAGCAGGTATGTTTATTAGGGCGCCGGGATCGCTCCTCCGAGCTTGCACACCAGGCTCACATTTCAAAAGATATTTATACATCGTAAATGTGTTTTCCACACCTACCTAATACGTTATTCACCAGCCTATCTTCGTGCGCTCATCTTTATGGGTTGTTTGATCGCCTAGCTCTTAAAGCTATAGCACCGTTTTAATCTCCTACGCGTGCTCCCCCGGAGGGGGGGGGTAGTCTATCTCAGTCCTGAATTGAGTCGGTGGTCGTGATGTCCCCCTGCCGCCTTTACCTTTCACCTAGTTACTGCGGTTTTGGCACTTCCTCGCCCTGGTGAGGCAGGAGGTTCTCCTTATCAGTTTCTCTGTTCTTCAAGGATGTAGTCATGAAACAAACGCTTCTCTCTCAGCTCTTCTCCTCTGACTGCTAGATTGGCCTTGGTGTCAGACTGCTTATTCTTCCCAAGAATGTGGGTATGGGCGCAAGCTGCAAGTTTTAATCCTTTAATTGTTTACAACAGCCTCTCCGGACCCCACACAGGGCTCCCGCTCGCAGCCCCGCAGTGGCCCGGCCCCGGCCTCACCACCCCCACCGCGTTCCCGCGGCGGGGTCGCCGCCCCTGCACCACAAAATGGCGGCCTGAGGGGGAGAGACCGGGCCCAACCTGACCCGCGGCCTCGGGCGGGGCCGCCCGCCACGCTCTAGGCCCGGCGGGGCCGCGATGGCTCGTGATGGCAGCGGATGATGGCGGATGATGGCGGACGGCGGCGGCTGCCGCCCCGTGGCGGCCGCCCTCCCCTCACACCCCGCCGCAGCCGCCGCGCACCGGAAGTGCCCCTGCCTAAGCCAATCGGCACTCTCCTTAGCAGGATGACGCACCAGGGCTGCGCCGGCGCGCTGCCAATAGAGCGCCTCTGCGGCGCGATGATGCTGTCGGGGTGCGCCGGCGCGCATGCGCGGAGCGCCTCTAGGCCGGCCCCCGGCGTGTGGCTGGGGCGGGCGAGGTCAGGCTCGCCGGCGGCGGGAGGGGAATGGGCCCGGGCCGGGGGGGGGGCTCTGAGGGGGATAGGCCGGGCCTTGGTGGGGGGGGCTCTGAGGGGGATAGGCCGGGGGGGGGGGGGATAGGCCGGGCCGGGGGGGGGACTCTGAGGGGGATAGGCCGGGTCTGGGCGGGGAGGGCTCTGAGGGGGATAGGCCGGGCCTTGGTGGGGGGGGCTCTGAGGGGGATAGGCCGGGCCTGGGGGGTGGCTCTGAGGGGAATAGGCCGGGCCTGGGCGGGGGGTGGCTCTGAGGGGGATAGGCCGGGCCTGGGGGGGGTGGCTCTGAGGGGAATAGGCCGGGCCTGGGGGGGCTGGCTCTGAGGGGGATAGCCTGGGGGGAGCAGGGGCCGGGCAGGGAAGGAGGGAGCCCAGGGAGGAGGGTGTGGGGAAACTGGGAGCAGCTGGGGAACCGGGGCAGCGCTCCTGAAGGCCCGGGTGAGGCCCGGCCGGGGCTGACGAGGAGCTGGGTGTGCCCCAGGGTGGCTGCGTGCTGCCTTGGAAAGCTGTGCCGGAGTTCGGCAGCCCCTAAGGGGGTCCGGAGGCAGGTTAGCCCCGGCGGGGAAGGGTGTAGCCTCTCCCACAGCTGTACCCAGACGGAAGTTTTCACTTCCTTGATCTCGGTGTTTTGCCGATCAGTTTCCAGAAAGCTTTTATTGCCTCATCGTATCCCATATTGTGGGTCAGAACAGTCCTTTCCTTGCAATCGGCTGCCTCCTCCTTTTTATTTCTGAAATTCTCCCGCTCCTAAAGGGTTTCTTTTCCTTTTGAAGCGTTCCTGAAATGCAGCGCTGACCTCCAGGCGGTTCCTTCCCAGCCCCGATGCCTTCCACCATGGCAGCCCGCTTGGTGCGACGCTGCTGCTGGCGGCACTTTGGTGCTTTCGTCTCTACTCCCTTGGCAGTCCCAGCTTCTCTGCTGGTGCCAGCGGGGAAGGTGGCAATGGCAAGAGCTCTGCCTCAAGCTTCTTTCGCTTTATTTCATACTTCGAGCCCTTCCAGCTGGGCAGATGGATTCTCAGTGAAAGAGCAGGTGGAGGACAGTGGAAATCCGGAGCACAAAGTGATCAGGGAACTGATTGAAACAGCCACGACTCCTCAGGAACTCTTCCAGTTGAGCGAACTCCATGTTCTCAATAGCAACCAAGCCTCGCTAATAATTACTCAACTTTCCCGCCTTGCAGCAGAAAAAAACCTGGAAACAGAGAGTATTCTGCAAGATGAACGTTTCCAACAGCTCATCGGCATCACGGATTCCCAGGTAAGGTCCCTCCTTGCCACGGAAGCGTTTTGGGGAAAGAATATGAGGTGGAAAGCAGAGGGTGCTCCTGGGATTGAACTGGCTGCTTGTTTAGGGTTTGTACTTTGCCTCTCCAAGTAAAAGGCAAGGTTGAGGGGAGCAGGAGGTGAAATATTCAGCTCCAGGCAGGATGCCTGATTATTTCTATCTAAAAGCGCTGCTTTTTGGACCGGAGATAAAATGTAGTGGAGAGATCATCCTCGTTAAACACTGCCTTGTTCCTGCTCCCATGAATTTTTAGTTTTCTCAGTAAGATAAAGCTGCACCTTTGCCAGTTTGTAGCAAAGACGCGTCAGAGCCACGGAGCCGGACAACGGAGAAGCCGACGGGGTGTCTGAAGGGAACCAGTGCACTGTGCTCGGCACATCGTACTGTCAGGCCTCAGCAGCGCCGCCCACTGCAGTTGGCCCAGCTGGCTGCTACGGGAATACCTGCAGCTCGTGGGCCTCGCATTGTGGGATCACAGGATGGGTTTGGGTTGGAAGGGACCTCTAAAGGCCATCCAGTCCAACCCCCTGCCATGAGCAGGGACATCATAAACTCAATCAGGTTGCTCAGAGCCCCGTCCAACCTGACCTGGAATGTTTCCAGGGATGGGGCATCTCCCACCTCTCTGGGCAGCCTGTGCCAGTGTCTCACCACCCTCAACGTAAAGAATTTCTTCCTTATGTTCAATCTAAATCTGCACTCTTTCAGTTTAAAACCATTCCTCCTTGTCCTGTCACTACAGGCCTTGGTAAAAAGTCTTTCTCCTTATTTCTTATAAGCCCCTTTATTTATCAAAAGGAAGCAATAAGGTCTCTCCACAGCCTTATCCTCTCCAGAGGACAGAGTAGAAGGGGAGAATCCCCTCCCTCGACCTGGTGGCGATGCAGCCCAGGATACGGCTGGCTTTCTGGGCTGCAAGCGCACACTGCTGACTCATGTCCCATTTTTTACCCACCAGTATCCCCAAGTCCTTCTCCCCCAGGCTGTTCTCAATCAATCCATCCCCCAGTCTGTGCTGGTACTCAGGATTGCCCTGTCCTGTGAACTTGCCTTGTTGGACTTGGTGAGGTTCCTGGCAGGGCTCTGGGGGTACGAGCATTCTGCAGACGCTTTGTATTTCTCCTGATCCATAATCTCTGCTCCCTAAAACCTGTCTAAGGATAGCAGAGAGGTGGGATTTGATGAAGGGACAGAGCGCACCCTCAGCAAGTTAGCTGGTGATACCAAGCTGGGAGGAGTGGCTGATACACCAGAAGGCTGTGCTGCCATCCAGCGAGACCTGGCCAGGCTGGAGAGCTGGGCCGAGGGGAACCTCATGGAACTCAACAAGAGCAAGCGTAGGGTCCTGCCCCTGGGGAGGAACAACCCCACGCACCAGTACAGGTTGGGGGCTGACCTGCTGGAAAGGGGCTCTGCTGAGAAGGCCCTGGCAGTGCTGGTGGGCAGTGAGGTGACCACGAGCCAGCAACGTGCCCTCATGGCCAAGAAGGCCAACGGTGTCCTGGGGTGCATTGAGAGGAGTGTGGCCAGCAGGTCGAGGGAGGTTATCCTCCCCCTCTACTCTGCCCCAGTGAGGCCACATCTGGAGTGCTGTGTCCAGTTCTGGGCTCCCCAGTTCAAGAAGGACAAGGAACTGCTCGAGCAAGTCCAGGGGAGAGCTGCCAAGATGCTCAGGGGCCTGGAGCATCTCCCTTATGAGGAAAGGCTGAGAGACCTGGGTTTGTTCAGCCGGGAGAAGGGAAGACTGAGGGGGGATCTCAGCAATGCTTATAAATATCTGAAGGGCGGGTGTCAAGAGGATGGGGCCGGACTCTTTCCAGTGGTGCCCAACGACAGGCCAAGGGGCAATGGGCACAAGTTGGAACACAGCAAGTTCCACCTGAACATGAGAAGAACCTTCTTTCCTGTGAGGGTGCCAGAGCAGTGGAACAGGCTGCCCAGAGAGGCTGTGGAGTCTCCTTCCCTGGAGACATTCAAACCCCGCCTGGACGCGGTGCTGTGCCCCCTGCTCTGGGTGTGCCTGCTCAAGCAGGGGGGTTGGACGGGATGATCTCCAGAGGTCCCTTCCAACCCCTGCCATTCTGGGGTTCTGTGATTTGTCCTGTGGGTGCCTGTTTAGCTCCACTGAACTGAAATGCTTCTGCGCCTCTGTATTTGGAGTGAAAGTACTGCTCCTGCTCGTCTACATGGTCCTGTGTCATTGTCACCATGAATCAAGGAGGAGCCCATGTCCCTGGGGGCTGCTCAGTGGGGAAGGGGTGCCCTGGAGCTGGCAAAGCCAAGCTGACATGCTGGATGGGCACCATGAGAAGCGACACAGCGTGGCCTAAGTGTAGGAAACTGCTGAGAGGGACATGGCTTGGGATTTTGAGATGTAAAGCAAGCAAACTCGCTGCAAACACAATTCTCTTTCTCCAATGTGCTGTGATTGCAGCCACAGTCATAGGTAACTGGATGTAAGAGGCCATTGTGTAGATGCAAAGACGCTCTGATGCAAAGAAATTAAAAATTAATTGGCTTGCAATGTCCTCGTGTCGACGATACAGAGATTTTGAACACTAGAGGAGGCGTAGGCCAGGCCAGCTTTGAGGGAAAGGGCTCTTAACAGCCTGTGAGATGAATTTTGTACATGTGAAGGGGTGAAAAAGGTGAGGGATCAGCCAGGGGAGCAATCTGGTTCTCCTGTGACTTTCAGAGTAACACGGGGTAAATCACGAGCTCTGCTCGCTTTCTCAGCTGCATCCCGGACTGTGATTTTTCAGATTTTAGCAGAGCACCTTGGCAGCGCTCGGGTCATTCTTGTGCCCAAGGTGCTGAACTGTGCCTGAGCAGCACTTCAGAAATTTGCCGTGCTGGTGGAAGCACTGGAGTTTGGACAGACCAGGGAGTTAAAGCCTTTGTTTGCCCAAACCTGCGTGGTCCCTCCCGCCTGAAATTCAACATCTTGCAGCACTGCCTCGCTTGCCTCCTGCACAGTCACTCTGAGAAGTGACTCCTTGTTTCTGAAATAATTTTGTAATGTTGGGATGTTCTGTCAAGCAGGCGCTGTGCTCTGTACCAGCGCAGCTGGCGCAGTGATGCTTTCTGAGGGGCCTCTCGGAACCGACATTGTGCTAAGGATCGGGTTTGGTTTTATACAAATCAGGAGATCTTTCAGGCTGGAATTGCCTTTTGGTGCTGCACAGCAGCAGCAGAGCACAGCTGGGGAAGCTTGGGCTGGAAATAAAGAGGTGCCTGGCGTTCGCTGGCGGATGCCGAAGGAGATGAAAGCTGGAAGACCGATTGCTGGTGGAAAACCATGAGCTCTGCCTCGCACTGGGGCTGCCGGTGGGAAAGCAGCCAGCAGTGGCTGGACAGAGAAGTACAGTGGGACTGGGCAAGTCCTGGTGCTCCCAGCAGCCAGTGGGATTCGTGCCCAGCCTCCTTTCAGAGACACTGCAGAGAAATCAGAGCTTTTAGGATAAGTTTCATCCGACCTGAGGTGCCGAGGCGAGTCGGGGTCCCGTGGCATTCCCCCCGAGACCCTCAAGTTTCTGCCCCTGAATTATCAGTCTTTCCCACCACAAAATGTTTCACCAGCCACCCGTGTCACATCCTAGCCACACCTCAGGGAAGCTTAAGTACCTCCAGAGAAGGGTAAAGACTACTTAAATATTTCACCCAGCCGGTAGCAAATCTGCGTAGCTTCCTTCTCCGAGGCAGAGAGGGTTCACCGCCTATATGGCAGCTCTATAAGCGATGTGTGGTTACCTCTCGAGGCTCACCCGTGCTGAGGGATCGGTGTGTGGCTTTGGCTTGCGGTACAGGCATTAAGGTGGGGGACAGCTGGATGTCCTCGGGCCACGGAGGACTCTCTTGCCTCCCCCTCAACACTGTGCAGCTCTTTCTGTAGAGGCAGGGTGTTGCCTGGCATGTTGTTTGGCGTGACTGGCGGCAGAATTCTCTTGTGCTCTCGCTGATCAACACCTCTCTCTTATTTCTCTCCACTGCCCAGATTTCTCAGGTGTGGAATAACACCATGGTGAACCTCCTGAAGAGCCTCTACTCCCTGGGGATGGACAGCAACAAGAGGGAGATGCAGTCGGTGGAGCAGGAGGTGCTGTGGCGGCTGCGACGCCTCACCTTCAGGCAGCTCGCCTCCCTGGCAGAGTTCTTGGTGGTCAAGCAGGGGAAGGAGAGCAGGCTGCTGAATGAAATCATCAAGAAGCTGGAGCTGCGTTGGACAGAGCTCGAGGGCACCCGAACTGTGGTGATGCTGATGGGCAAGGTCGGGCACATCTCCCCGGCTCTGATGGACCGGCTGGAGGACAAGGTAGGGCCTTGGGCTCTCCCTTCTGCCTCCATTCCCTTCGGACAGGCCACCTCCCACAGGCGGCAAGAGTGGAAGGGAGAGCCCCGTCCCCTTCATCCCATCCTATATGGGAACGCTAATTCCACGCAGGCTGCGCTCATTGCTGCGGCGGAGTATTTTGGTGTGTGCATACGGGTTGCTGTTTAAGCAGCTTCCTGTGCATGGGTGCTTCTGAGAGGGGTTTCCACCTGAGGAGCCGCATGGACAGGGGAGCTTGCACTCACCAGCCCCTTCCCAATCCGTACTGGTGCAAGTGGGTGACTCACACTGGTCTGTGCTGCTGGAAGGTGGGCTGAGCTGATGCATTTTACTTTGCAGCTGCGGCAGGTTCGCAGAGAACACGCTCGAATTTCCTTAGCTCAGCTGGCAAGCGGTAACTTACAGAGCCAGCATAACGCAGCTGCCAAAAACATCGTCCTTTGCTTCTCTGTGCGAGCCAGGCTGCGAGGGGAGCTGGAACAAGGAGTGGCCGTGCTGTCCTTGCCTTCTGGCTGCCTCTGGGCACCTGTCATCTTCATCTGTCCCCTCCAGTGCTCAGTGGGTCCCTGTTTCTGTCGCTCACAGGAGCAGGGATGTCCTTTGGGTCAAAACCACTGCAGGAGCCCTGACTGCAGCTGTGTCAGATTCAGTCCTCGTCCAGCCCTTGCTGGGGACCAGCCAAACAGCTGCCACAGTGACAGCTGTAGCTTATGAGCCCCACTGTCCCTCTCCTCCGACTCTGGGGATAAATAAATGCTGCAGACGCTGGTGTGTGACAAGGCTGGATCTGACGGGGGTTGTCAGCTTACATAGAGCCCAAACTAACTATGTTGGGTTAGCGTCCTGCAAACGAAGCAGAAGTTACAGTGGACAGCAGGGTGCTGATCCGGCAGTGGGTGCCTTTCCTCTGTCAGTCTTTGCCTGACAGCATGTTACGGTGCCTGGGCACGGGATGGAGTGGACACTGAGGTTCTGCCGGCTGGGGGAGGCAGAACCAGCAGCAAGGAATCACGCAGAACCCCAGAATGGCAGGGGTTGGAAGGGACCTCTGGAGATCATCCCGTCCAACCCCCCTGCTTGAGCAGGCACACCCAGAGCAGGGGTGTGAGGCTCCAGGCCCCTGAGCATCTTGGTAGCTCTCCACTGGACTTGCTCAAGCAGTTCCTGAGCAAATCCTCTCCTCTCAAGCCAGAGGAGATCCTGGCTGAGCTCTGCTGAGGGGATGAGGGTCTGCTTCTGCTCACCCTGCCTCTGCGTGAGCTGTTACCCAGGCACTCTAGCTAAACACTTGCCAGTTCCAGTCCCCATCACCCTCGGAGGGGCTCAGCCAGTAGCGATGGTGCACCCCGTGCCGTAGAAAGGCTGTGTCTGCACCTCACTTTGTGCTTTCCCTTTACATCCCTGCTCAAAACATTTCTTGGCAGGCTCTGGAACTTGCTGAACAGTTCAACCCCGATGACATCCGGAAAATAACACTAGCTCTAGCCTACCAGAACCGGCGCTGCGTGCCTCTGCTCCGAGCCTTGTCCTACCACCTGATTCAGAAGCACTCTGAGCTCAACCTCAATGTCCTGATGGACCTGATTTTCGCCTTTGGTAAGCAGCTCGGTTGTATTGGGACCTGCTGGATGTTACATGTGGTAGAGCCCAGCTGATTTTGGGCGCTAGAGTGGGGATTTGATGGCATTGCTACCACAGCCTCAAGGCCAAGTGAAGGAGAAAGGCTGGCAGGGTACATTAGGCTAGACCTAGCACAACAGCCAGCACAGCTGGGTAGTACCAGCTCTGAGCCCAGGTACGCCCGGTGCCTCTCTGCTGTACAGTGCAGTCAGTGCAGCTCACGGCAGTCGTACACCCTGATTTTTCCTTCCAGTGCATGGGAAGAAGGGAACTTGTGATGAGAAAGTGCTTCGGAAGGGTGGTCAGGGTGCCAGGGAGCCCCTCTGCCTTGCAGTGTAGGCAGCTGGTGAGCTAGGATTGCCCAAATGGCCCCAAATCTTCTCTCGCCTCCTCCTGTGGCCGTGGGTTTCTTGGGGAGCTCCTGCCTCTGTTTCCTCGCTTGCAAAACGCAGCCCTCGGTAACAGGAGAGCTGAGCAGGAGCCCTGGGGAGAGCTGGACTTCTTATGTGGGGACAGTGGCACTAAAATAGCTGATTTCTTTCTACCCAAGATGTCCTAGTGACAAGGTAATTATCGTTTGAGAAGTGCTGGGTGCTAAGTTCATACTCCTCAGCAGGTGAGATGCTACAAGTACTCATGCAAGCACTGGCAGGCGCTCGGGGCGGGGACAGCCACCTTGGTGATGTCCCTGGCCACAGGGTAAACCAGAGCCACCATATACTTGATGGTGACAGAACCTGGTGCAGAACACCTCTATTAACAGCAGGGTAGCACTAATTGATAATCTGGTTTATAATCCTGGGTGTCTTAGTTCTCTGGCTCCTCTTTCCGTACAGTATTGCGTGCTCCTGCTCTCCTCTTACTGTTGGGAGCCAGCGGAGAGCCCAGACAAACAGGGATAAAGGGAGCCAAGGAGGAGCTCTTCTTCAGTTGATTGTCCGGCTCCTGGTGGTGGGAGCAGCTCTTCTGACAACCACTGGGGCCAGGACAGTCTCTGTGGGTTAGCTATACTCTCAAAATAAAGAAATGACCCCAGTAGACCCGGCCTTGGAGGGAGCTCGTGCTTCTCTCATTAATGTTACCAGCTTACTTGCTGTGAAGTTGATCAATCTGGAACAAGTTTCAAGGAAAGTGGTGGACGCTCCATGTCGCAGCCTCCAAATCCCTGCTGGACACCTTTCTCAGGGGCAGGGCTGTAGGTGCTCCAGCTCAGGAAGGGCAGCAGGACTGTATATATGGGCCTGGGTCGTACGCAGAGATCAGACCAGGTAATCCAGCAGTTCCCCAGCCTTAAAACGTACAAAGTGGACAACGGCAGTGGCTGGACGTGGTTTGGGAGCGAGACTGGCTCTTGCAGGCTCTGGCAGCGCTGTAGCCACTGTGGTGGGGATGCTCTTGGCCGGGCTGCTGGTACGCTGCGCCGACGTTTCTTTGATGCTTGTAGCTGCTGCATCGTTGCATCAGGATGGTTGGTACCTGTCGTTGCTGCTGCAGCCGGTCTCAGACCCTGCCTGTGCCTCTCTCATGGGGACTGTCCCCTCCTGGCTGGTCCACACTGACCTCCGGGGCTTGGTGCTGCCGGTTGCCGAACGTTGCTCGCTTGTTCCTCGGCCGGTGTGAGCTTCCCGGTACCCTTTGCGAGTTTAGGGCTCTTCTGGCCAGACTGGGATGTGTAGCTGGGGACACTGGGGCTGAAATCTGCTACCAGCACTGGGTGGAGGCTGGAGCCATGAGTTGGCACCGGGATTGAGAGCTGGTGGATGTGGCAGGACCCAGCAGAGACTTGGTCCGACCAGAAAGGATGCGGCTAAGCCAGCTGGGGGAGGCAATACTGGCCTCCGAGCCTCCTCTGCTCCTAACAGCTTCATGCTTTCCCTTGTGCCACCACCACCCATCCAGGCACGGCTCCCGTACCAGCTCCTTGTAAGTGGCTGCCGCTTTCTTTTGCTCCTTTAAGGAAAACTGAATTTCCACCAGCCCCAGGTCCTCCAGAAGATAGCCACCGACCTGCACCCCCACGTCTCCATGATGACACCCATCGAGGTGACGCGCTGCATCAGGTCCTTCGCCCTCCTCAAGTGGCTGAGCCTGCCGCTGTTTGAGGCCGTTGCGCAGGTGAGAAGGGGGTTTGGGGGGACAGGGAAGCCCCCACTGGCACCAGCATGACTGTGATCCACCCCAGTGCCCAGGAGATGGGAGCAGTTTCCCCCCACCTCTCCAGAGATGCTCTCTGGGATGTCGTCACTGTTTTCACTACCCAGCTGGCAGCTGTAATCGAGTCTGACAGGGCTCGCTGTTCATCTTCCGCTAAAGTCAGCACTGGGAATCCGTGCTGAGCTGGGGCTGGTCTCGGCTCCGTCTGAGCCTCCACTCCTGAGTGCCAGTGCTGCTGCTCTTGCCAGGCGCCTTCCCAGCTCTGCCCCAGCTTATGCACCTGCACTTTCGCGTCTGTACTGGAATATTACAGAGCTCTGCTTCCACTCACAAGCTTTCCCTTGTGCTGAGATAAAATCCCAGGGAAGCGCTAAAAGATCTTTTGCTCATGGTTTCTCATCACGCCATGGGGCTGGATGCATCCTTGACTGACGCTTCTAATCTTTTCCTGTCCGTACTCATGTAGGACAGAACTAAACCTCTGGTTTTGCTCCCTGTATCTTCCAGTACGCCCTGGACAACACCAAGCAGTTGTCGGTCACCCATCTATGTGGTATCATCCTGTCTTTTGCTCGCCTGAACTTCCAGCCTAGCGGAAGCGAGGACTTCTTCAACATGGTAACGTTCCTCCTATCCCCCTTTTCATCAACTTTCCTCCCTCCCTAGTCAGCGGGAAGGCTGCAGAATCTCCTTCTAGCATGTCCACATGCGAAAGTGGGTGTTGGATGGCTCAGTCCAGTTGCTGGTGGGGTGGGAAGGGGGAGCCCAGAGCTCAGGCCAGGCTGAAAAACCTGTACTGCGCTCCCCTGGCCGCGTGCCGGGCAGTAGCTGAACCAGTTAGTCCATGACTGGCTCGATTAGTCCCCGCAGGCTCGCTTTTCGAGCAGACACAAGCAGCATGTGGGTGTTCACATGTGCCCTCCTGAACTCTGATTGCTGTAATTAACTCTTTGTAATGAGGCCATAGGTGTTGATGGTTGCACGCCCATTCCTGGCAGAGCTGTGTGGCTCTCCCAGCCGAGCCAAGCCCTCGGTCTGGTAGCTGAGGCTGCTCCCCCGGCTCCGGGGAGCTGTCGAGAAGGATAGAGGCTGCCACAGGCATATGTGCTCCCTGTCTTCCTGGCTGGGGGGGAGGTTGCCACATCCAGGGGTGAGGAGACGTGGCCGGCTGGAACGGCCGAGCGAAGGGGGAGCCTCCTGTGTGGTTTAACAAGAGGCTGGCAGGAGGTGAGCAGGGGGCAGGTGCTGTCCTTGGCATCCTCCTGCCTTCCCCGGCTCACGGAGGCAGCCAGGCTGGCCTCTGAAATGGAGGAGGAAGTCACCTTGACCTCCCTGGGGACAGATTTATGCTGACAATTGCCAGAGAAGAGCTGCGTTGTTGTTGAGCAAGCGGGCGTTTGCTGAGTGCCTGGCAGAGGGAGCGTGGCCTGCCCAATCCCCCGCTGCGACGCGCAGCTGAGAAGGAAGAGAACCCAGGTACGGGTGTTTCTAATCAGCAGGACCCACCGCGGGGCAGCCTGTCCCCTGTGGCCAAACCATCCTGGGGAGCAGGGATGGGACAGTGAGAAGGGTAGGGTGTGGAAGTAGCGTTCAGGGCTCTGGACTCCCCCTGCCAGCATTAATCGTGGTGACTGTGAAGAGGGATTTTGTAGCAAGTGTAAAACGACTCATTTTTGAGGTGTTGCAAAAGAGTTCTTCAGGGTTAACAGGAGAAACCTTTGTGGGGTGCAGAGCTCCAGGCTTTTGCCGTGATTCCTGGACAGACATCCTGACACCACTGATACAGTTTCAGATCCCTCCAGCTCTGTTTATGGCAGGTTTTAGTTGCAGATCCTGAAGAAGTTATCGCCTCCAGCCCTCTGTTCTCCGAACGCTGCCCTCGTGGCCGGGCTGGCTGCAGTGCTGCGTTCCCCCTGGCTGCCGCAGTTTGATGCTGGGCTTTCTGATGAGTCCCCCCAACAGCGACGCAGCATTCTGGGCCAGCAAACCGCAGCTCACGAGCTGCAGGGACACGTTAGAGCGATCTTAAAATCTCCCCTGTGCAAATAACCTAGGGGAGAAGTCCTGCTGTGGAGGAGACAGCGCGCATCGGGTGCACCGTAACGCCTCGGGGACCTGTCGAGCTGCCAGACCTGTGTGTTGACCTCAGGATTGAGGCGTCAGCCGCGCTGAGCTGAGCTGTTTGGTTTCTCTCTCTGCAGATTCACGAGGAGCTCCAGAGCCAGCTGGACAGCCTGGAGCCTTACGTGCTGATGGATCTGGTGTGGTCGCTCTGCGTGCTGCAGCAGGCCAAGGCTCCCTACCTGCAGCGAGTGCTGGCACCCGACTTCCACGCTCGGATACGAGGTGAGGTGGGCATCTCTGCCAGTGGTATGGGGACCAAGAACCTCAGGCCTGGGGTGGGGAGTGGGGATACTGAGCCTGGTCTGTCGAAATTTGTGTTAATGGGTTGTAACTGTTAACCAGGAGGGAATCAATCTCACTGGGAGTGGCTCTAACAGATCCCCCTGCAGCCCTGGGCAGGGTACCCGGGCAAGGGGAGCACAGGGCAGCTGCACCAGGGGACTTGGGCTAGTGAGAGCCACGGCTCCCAGCCCCAACAGCCCCCTTGGGCTGGGGATTTGTGCCTGTGTGCGATGGGGAGAAGGAGAACAAGACAGTGGCGGTGAAGGGGATCTGCTCGAGACATCCTCCTCCGTGCCGTCCTGCTCGTGCCTTCCCTGCTCATTCCCTGTGCACTCTTCTCCTGCCTTCCTCCTCGGGTCCTGCCCACTGTCTGCTCTTCTGCCTGCCCGGCTCGAAGCTGAACATTTTACGATTGGAGCGGTGCCCGCAGGGTTGAACCACAGCAGGGTGATGCGTCGCCTTCAACCTTGTCGTGGAAATCGTGTGCCCCAAGGCACAGCTTGCTGCTCTGCTCCGGGCGCTGCCCGTGTGCTTCCTGCAAGACCTCGAGAAGAGATAGGAGGGCTTGGTGTTTCCTAACAAAACAGTGACTGCTGGGGAGGTGCAGCCCAGATTCAGGCAAATACAGTCCCTGCCTCCTCCGTGGCGGGGACCGGCCAGCTGGCTGCCAACTTCTGTAGTCCATGGGCCCCGTGTCCCCTCCCATGGGACCCTGGGAATAAAATCACGCCGCAGATGTTGGGCTCCAATGGGACTGTCCCCCCTGAATGAGGGCCCTGTTTGGCTCGGCCAGCTCGTGGTGGCTTCCTGCGAGTGCCCGGCAGCTGGAGCGAGGCCAGGAGCCCTGGCGTTCGGCCGTTGGTGATCTGTATCTTGACGCCAGCAGGCAGGGACCCATCGCAGGGGGGATCGGGATGAGGAATCCCAGCTGGACAGGCTACGCAGGCCACTGGATGAAGAGCCGGACCCCGCTGTGGGCCGAGACTTTGGGCTATGTCTCTAGCTCTGCTTCTCTCCTCCCGCTAGGCGATCAGTCCCTCAAGGCCCAGAACTTCTGGCTGAAGCTAATCCACATCAACGCCGCTGCCAAGCTGGAAAGCCCTGACTACCGGGGACCATTCCTGCCGGCAGAGCTGCTGAGGCCCGTGGAACCGGCAGGGGAGAAGGTCACCCTGCTCCGGAGCAGCCTGCGGGAGGCTTTGGCAGGGGTGCTGGGGAGCCAGGAGAACGGGCGCTTCGATGTACACACCATCTACGGCTGGCAGATCGGTGAGTGCGTCCTCTCCCCGCCTCCGCGGGGAGCAGCGGGACCCCATCGGGCTCTGCCTGGCAGAGGGAGTTGAGCTTTGAGGGCTTGGGTATGGCTACCAGGCTTTATCCCTCCTCATTCTTCAGCCTCACGCCCCTCTGCTTCCTCATTGCAGCTGCCCTGTCTGGTTCCCATCCCCTCCCACAACTTGTCTCTGAAGGTGGTGCAGAAAGCGCAGCCCAGGGCACAGTTTTGGATAGCAGATGCGGGAGGAAAGCCCTCCTCCTGCAGCCGAGCAGCGCCGAGGCCGGCGAAAGGCTTCTGGCTCTGCTTCCCTTCCCCTGCCGCACCACCGGCTCGTGCAGCCCACCCCAGGCTCCCCCAGCTCCCTGCTCTCCTGCAGCCCTGTCAAATTCGGTCCCTGCCTCCTCCGTGGCGGGGACCGGCCAACCGGCTGCCACAAAAACCTCTGTGGTCAGTGGGACCCGCGTCCCCTTCCCGTGGGACTCTGGGGGATAAAATCACGCCACGGACACGTCTTCTGCCCGAGGAGATGCTTGGGAAGCTACCCTGCCCTGTGGTGGCGCGAGGAGGATGTGGTAACCCGGCCGCACGCGCGGAGCTGCTCCGCGGCTTCAGCAGGGAATGGGTTTTTGGGAAGGGAGCGGCAGGACCTCGTGTGCTCTGCGTCTCCAGCCTCAGGGGAGGCGGCGTGAGGAGCATCCAGGTGGGTCTCAGGAGTCCTTGTGTACCCTCCTCTCCGTGCAGATGCCGAGATGGTGGTGAACAGCGAAAATAAACCTCTTCCCTTGAAGGACTTTGCTGCTTCCCATCTGTTCCACTCCGAAGGGACAAAGCCGCTGCCGCCGGGTGCCAGGAGGTGGGTCTGGGCTCAGCTGTGCCCCGCTGTCTGGGCAGGAGCTCGTGGGGAGAGGCCAGGGAAGGCTCTGCCTTGGTGATGCCAAGGATCTGTGGGCTCCACGCCTCCCGGTCACTGCGCCGGTGGCTGACGGCAGCGCCACAGAGGCTGCCAGCGTGCCAAGGACGCTGTGCCCAGCTGCGTCCCCCCTCATTTGGGAGCAGGAGGAGGTGGGCACAGGACAGAAATTGGGGTATGGCTGTGCCAGCCCTGCGTGGGGCAACGTTTTGCAGCCAGAGCTGCTCCGACCAGCCAACCTGGTGGAGGCACAGCAAGGGAGGGGGCCGGACGCTGGTCTCAGCAATGGTTTTCTCTCCGAAGAGAGCCTCTGCCAGGTCTGCCTGCCACGGAGCCCGGCTGTCGTCTGCAGGGCCTTGGGGACAGAGCTGCCTCCTTCCTGCCTGGAAAAAAGGCAGCATTGCCCCACTGAGCTTGGCGCCAGGCCTGGGCTGTGGATAAATTACACTTGAGTCACTGTCCTGGTGCTTTTCTGACGGCTCAGAGGCAGGATAACTGCTCCAGCAGGACAAATCTGTGTCCCGCTGGCACGGGGCAGTCGGCAGTGCTGGACTGCCGCAGCTCCCTTCGTGACCCGGGCGCTTTTGCCAGCTCCACAAGTCTCTCAGCCATCCCCTGTGCATCTCCCAGGGTCGCCTTCCTGCGGTGGGAGTTCCCCTATTTCAGCAACAGAAGCAAGGACCTGCTGGGCCGCTACGCCATGGCCCGGCGCCACATCCAGGCGGCCGGCTTCCTCGTGGTGGACGTGAGTAGCTGCGGGGAAGAGAGAGAGACTCTAATTCCACGGAGATGGAGGAGCAGACACCTTGGGGGGGAGATACCAGCTTGCTTCTCGCTCCCCTCACCTTCCTCCTGATTGCTCTGGGGTCCCGCACAGCGAGGCAGCGCTCCACGTCAGCCCCGAGCGCTCCTTCCTTGCCCACACCGGGATTAGCAGCCATGATCCCCTCCAAGCCACCTGTTAGGCAGCCCGAAGGTGCCGGGGGGGGGGGGATCGGTAATCAAGGAGAACGGCAGACAAGGTCTTAGGGCGCTGATCCCCTGCGCCGGACCACTGTGCTCTAGCGGGGTCATGCATTATTTAGCTTCCCGGAGGTAATTATAGCTCTCCTGGCAGGCGGCGAGCCCTGCCCTCCTGCGGGCTGCTCTGGGGGAGGAGGGTTGGTGGCTCAGCGTCCTGCTTTTGCAAGCAGAGCGCTGTCCTTCTGCCCCTTGCCCCGCGGAGCGCGGGGTCAGCCCTGTCCTGCCCGGGCTGCCTACGGACAGCGTGGCTCCTTCGGTCCACGTGTCACCCCAGAGCAGTGTCATTGTCACCCCGTAGCGGTCTCCCCAGCCTGTCCTCTCCTTCCCTGTGAGGACCCTGAGCTCCAGCACTTCCCCAGCGTCCTTGCCCCCCAGCTCCCTGCGCCTGCTGCCACACTTTGAGGCTGATGCGAAGTGAGGTTTGAGGTTCACCAGCACCATTTTTCCCAGCCGCTTGCATAATTCCCCCCCTGCAGCCCCCGCACTGGCTGGCTGGGGAGGCTCAGAGGGGGGGAGACGGGAGGAGGAGGAGGAGGGAAGTGCCACTTCCCGCAGCTTCAGCCTTGCCTCCTGGCTGCTAAATATAGAGGCAGGGGTGGGTGGTGGGATCCCCCCAGACGAGTCTGCTCCCTTGTACAGGCTGGCGGAGGCACTGCTGAGGAACGGCGGCCTGGCTCCAGTGTTTTAATGCAGCTGGAGCCCTCAGCAGCCGGCCAGAAAGCAAGTGCCAGGCTCCTGCCCCTCTTCCCCAGCCTGTGTGCCCTCCTCCCGCCTGCAGATTCACTCCAAATAAACATTTCATCTGCCTTCTGCCAGGCTGGGACTGCTGGGAGAGGCACGGGGAGGAGGAGGGGAAGGGCTAACGGCAGGACCATGAAGCCCTGCACGTCCTCTGCATCTCACATGAAAAATTAAGCGGGTTTCGGTGCTCAGCGAGGTCCCGGGGGCTCTTACGGCAGAGGCACTGCCCTAGATCTTCCTCTACTGGGGAAAGGGTGGTCGCTGGGGCCAGCCCTGCAGCTGCTCGGTCCTACGTGGCTGCGAGCAGCCCCCGTACAGCCCCCGGTGCTTTGTGCCGTCCCGGCTGCTCACAGAAGCCCCGTTGTTCAGTGCTGGTGGTGACGCAGGCTGATTTGGGGACAGTCCTGAATTGTCTGCGTTTCGGTCCCCTGGGTGCCGATGCCACCGTCGGGTGGGAGCGGAGGGTGCCCTCACCCCTCATCCCCGCAGCTTTGTCAAATTCGGTGCCCGCCTTTGCCGTGGCGGGGACCGGCCCAAGGGCTGCCACAGCGACGTCCGTGCTCCACGGGCCCCGCGTCCCTGCCGTGGGATGTCGGGGATCAAAATAGGTTACGGACACTCCTCGGGGGCCAAACGCAGGGCTCTGTTGTGCGTCTCGGGGCTCTGATGGCACCTCCTCTTGCCCTCGCGCTGCAGGTTCCTCACTACGAGTTCCTGGACCTGAAGCTGGAGCGGCAGCGGACAGCCTACCTCAAAGACAAGCTCAACAAGGCCATGGCCAAAGAGATGGCGAGCTAACCGTGCCGCTCTGCCCGGCGTCTCCGGCAACACCCGTTTGTGTTAGAAATGTGTTCAAATAAACCCACTGCCGTACAGCGCCATGGGTTTGGGAGCTGGTTGGCATCTGTGCCTGTTGGCACACGGCTTTGCTTCTTCCTGGGGTGGGAGATGCTCGGTGGGACCCTGTTTGCCGTAGCTGCAGCTTGGCTCCTGGAGGAAGCCAGCTTGAGCCAGGGTTTAGGATTAAAAGCCATCCCAGCCTCTCTTATTCCCGTTTTATTGGCGGGGCTTTGTCCCCAGGGGGCTGCGCAGTGCGAGAGGGGAGGGAGGACAGGCAGGGATGTTTCCTGTGCCGTGCCGCTTCCACCCAGAGCTGCAGGACCCCTGGAGCGGGCACGGGAGAGCCCTGGGAGGTGGGGGGCTCTAACCGGGAAGGGTTAGATCCTGCCCCACGTCATGCCGGCCCTGAGCGTTGCCCAGCACCCCCACAGCTTCCCCCTCTTACCCCACGCACCCCGACACACGCGCGCGGTGTCCCCCGTGTCCCGCGGGGCACGTGCACCCGGGCCGGGGGGAACAAGGTGGGTCAGGAGAACTCTCCAGGCCGTGACGCACCAGAGCCGGCTGCCAGGAAGGGCTTTGGGGATGGATTAGCAGCCATCTGGCCACCGCTGGTCCTTGCCACATCCCTTCCAGCCCCGCCGGCTGGGGGGGCACAGCCTGGTCCCCGCTCAGCCGACACCTTTGGGGGCCACAGCTCTTCTCCCGGTGTTCTGCCGCCCCAGGGGCCGGGGGCACGGTGCCAGGAGGAGGCCGCGGCGGTGCTGAGTTGCCGGAGGCAGCCGGGAGCTGCTGAGTCACGGCTTGGGCTGCTCCTGGCACTGGCGTCGCGGTGAGGCTGGCCTCGCCACCGGCCTCGCTCCGTGCCCGGGGTGGCAGCCAGCACCCTGCCGTGCCGTGCTGGGTGCCAGCCTCGCTCCATGCCTGCAGCAGGCACCAGCACCCTTCCGCGCCCCCTGCCCGCCCTCGGGCTGTGCCTCAGTTTCCCCCCAGCATCCTATGGTGGGGGCTGCCCCTTCCTGCAGTCCGTCCATCCAGGGTCTCCCCATCACCAGCCCCAGAAGGGGGTACCCCCCCTTCCCGCGTTGCCAGGGAACCATCCTCATCCTCCTCACCATCACCATGGAGACGAGAGGAGAAGGGCTGTTCCCATGGCGACCGTGCAGGCACCGATCCTGCCTCCCCGGGGCGATGCCCTGGGAAACACCAGGGTCCCCCCCAAAACGTGTGGCATCACCCCCCGCACGCAGCTGCTTTTAGGGGGGCTCTGCTCCCCGCCCAGCGGTCACACCCAGGATGCTCAACCCCCTTTTTGGGGGGCAAAATCCCACCTCCATCCCCCTTCTCATCAATCCCGCCCTGGTTGGGGAAACTGAGGCTGGGGGGACCCCCCTACCACACCCCCACACCCCCCCCAAAGCTGATGCAAGCAGCGACGGGGTGGGCCCTTCCCTCCCCTCCCACCGCCGCAGTGCCTGGCACACACCCCGCTTTCTCCCCGCCGGAGAGATAAAAAAAAAATTAAAAAAAAAAAAAATCAGAGAGAAAGAAAAGGCAGGGAAAAAAAAAAAAAAAACAGGGGAAAAAAAAAAAGTCCTGCTGACATCATCTGGGATGACGGGGCTGATCCTGCTGCCGGCCCCCCCGCCGGAGCCCCACTAATGCTCCGCTTCTCCCGGCGCAGCCGCCTTCGTCTGGCCCGAGCCAAGGGTGCCGGCGGCTGAGCGGGGTGGCAGGCGGCCGCCCAGGCCGGCCGGCCGGGCTCTGGCATCGCCATGCCCGGAGAATCGGTGAAAACCGAAGGGTTGGGGGGATTGGAGAAGGAAGACGGAATGTTGGAGGGATCGGAGGCAGGTGAGGCCGAGGGGAGGCCGCGGGGAGAGGGGACGGGGGGATGCGGGGATGGAGGATGGAGGGATGCGGGGATGGAGGGATGCAGGACGGCAGATGGAGGGATGTGGGATGCAGGACGGCGGATGGAGCAGGAGGGATGGAGGATGCAGGGCCGACCGCGGCGGCAGCTCTCGGCATCGCCGAGGGGCTCCGGTACCGGCACCCCCAGGGCGAGGCGGGAGGTGACTTTGGGGACGTCGCTTTGGGGACACCCCCCCCTTCACCCCGGAGCAGCACCCAGTGGTGGCTGGCCCCGGAGCTCCTCCTGAGGAGGCCCTGGCAGGATGCGGGGTGGGGTGTCTCGGTGCCCTGGTGGGGGGCTGAGCCCCCCCGCCCCCAGCCCCATCCCACCCCCCCGAGGGACCACCAGGAAGGGAAACTGAGGCACAGGGTGGTGCAGAGCTCTGGCCCAAGGTCACCCTGCGCAGGCAGCCCCGAGGGCTCACCGCTGCCTGTCCGGGGGGGCTGGGAACAGCCGGGGGGGGGGGTCCCTGGTGCAGCTCCCTCCTCCCCATCCTGGTGCCACCCTCCCCGTGTGCCTCAGTTTCCCTCCAGGAGCCGGGTTTGGATGGGTGCGGTGGCTGCGGCTCGGCCAAAAAGGGGGTGAGGGTCCGGTTTGTGCAAGGGGAGGGGGGTGTCAGGGCTTCCCCCCCCACACCGAGGCAGCAGAGGAGGGGCACGCAGGGGGCTTTGCAGGGTCCTCTGTTCCAGGTGGGAGCTGGGGGAACCCCGAAGCACCCCCCCGGGGGTCCCGGCCAGGCAGCAGCAGGAAAGGGCAGAGTTAAGGGCATCCCAGCAACCCCCCCCCCAAGTACAGGGCAGAGCCAGCCCCCCAGAATGGCACTTAGGGGGGACACACGGCCCCAGAGACCCCCTGAGCAGCCACCACCGCCGCCACCACCCCCAAATTAACCCTTTCAAGGCCCTCAACGATGAATCCCACGAGGGGAGGGGGATGGTACAACCTCTCCCCCCCCCCCCCCCGTAGGGGCAGCTGCCAGTTAAATACCCAGGTGAGGCCCCGCCCCCTTCCCAGCAGCCTCTGCCGCCTTGCCCCGCCCCCTCACCCCTATATAAGCCCCCGGGGGGAGCCATGGGGCTCTCTTGGGTTTGGTGTAGGAGGTGGGTCCCAGCTGCTTCTGCCCCATGGACCTGCCCCTGGGGGCTCCAGGTAATGTGGAGGGGTGAAGGGAAGGGTTTTGGGGTGCCTGGGAAGTGTGGGGGGGGGGGGGGCTGCTGAGGACCCACAAACTCATTGCATGGGTGGGTATAGAGTTCCTTGCAGCAGGGATGCTGCAAGGGTGGGGAGCTCTGCTCGGGGTGGGGGGAAACGTGGGGTGTCCCCCCCCTGTGGAGGGGTCCCACTTCAATGCAGCTGCATTCTTGTGCCCCCAGGGAGGGGCTGGAGATGGGGGGGGGGACTGTTGGTGCCTGTTCTGCTCCCCCCCCCACCCGCCCAGAGTCACCCCTGGTGTCACCTAAACCCTTTGGTGACCCCCTGGGTGCTCTGGGTGGGTGGGGTCACCCTGTTCTCCCTCCCCTGGGTGGGTTGGGGGGACACCAGCCTGGCTGGGTGTCCCCCCCCTCCATGGGAGCATCCTGGCTGACCCTCCCCACGGCCCCCCATCACAGGGTGACCCTGGGGGGTGCCATGGCACTGAGGGGGGGGGTCTCCCCTCTCTCCACAGCCCCCCCGCCAGCCACGGGCCCCCTGCCGATGCCCGCCAAGGAGGAGGCTCGCCCGCAGCCCGAGGGGGCCAGCTGCGACCCCGGCCCCCCTGCCGCCGCTCCCCCCAGCGAGGCCTGCCGGCCCCCCCCGCCCGCGGACCCCCTGGACACCCGCATCGTCATGGGGGAGGAGACGCGCTCCCCCGACGCCCCCGAGCTCCGGGGGGGTCCCCCCACACCTGCCGTGCCTTGCCCCTTCCCCGCGCCCACCAAAGACCCCCTCAATCGCCAAGTAGCTGAGCCCTCCCCGGGCAGACCCCCCGCCACTGCCCTGGACCCCGACCTCTTCTTCACGGCCCCCTCCACCCCCATCCGGGCCGGGGGGTCCCGGCTGCTGCCGCCCCCCGCCGAGGAGCAGACAGACGGGGAGAGCGAGGGGCTCTGCTCCCCCCCGACCTCCCCCTCCGGCTCCTACATGACGGCCGAGGGGGGCAGCTGGGGCTCCTCTGGCACCGCCAGCACCTCCCCGTCCTGCTCCCCCAACCTGGTGGCCGAAGCTGAGGCTGAGGCTGAAGGCATAGTGGAGGCCGAAGCCATGGCGGTGTTGTCCACCTGCCTGGAGGATCCCCCTGCCTTCACCCCGCCATCTCCTGAGGAGGATGAGGATGAGGAAGACGGACTCTTTGCCCCGCCGGGCGATGAGGAGGAGGATGATGATGGGCAGACGCCGGAGGAGGATGAGGATGAGTGGGAGGTGTCGGGGGGCGAGGAGCTCCCTGGCACGGGCCTGATCCCAGCGGCGCTGCTGCCCTTCCGTGGCAGCCTGCTCTTCCAGGCGGAGGCGGTGGAGATTGCCTTGCTGCCCCCCGGCACAGCCCCCCTGCCCCTCTCTGGTGAGGAGGAGGAGGAAGAAGAGGAGGAGGAGGAGGGTGGCAGCACCTCGGCCTCTTTCCTGCGCTCACTGTCTGAGACCTCCATCACCGAGGGGGTGGATGAGTCCTTCGCCTTCCGCGACGACACCTCCGCCTCCTCCGACTCGGCCGCCTACGATGGTGAGGAGGATGAGCGGCTCTATGGCACCGAGCGCCATGCCGTGGGGGCCGAGGGGGCCCCCCCCGGCACTGCCATTGCTCCCCTCAGCACCGATGCCTCTGGGGATGGCGGCATCGAGCTCCACCTTCACGCCGGGACGGCCCTGGCCGGCTCTGGCTCACCAGAGGGATCCCCTCGGCACCACCGCGGCGAGGAGCCGGTGAGTGTGGTGTCGGGCATGGAGGATGCCGACAGGGAGGACCTCAGTGCCGAGCAGATGGAGCTGGGGATGCAGGAGCGGGACAGCAGTGAGACCCCCCCAGCACCCTCTGGAGAAGGCATCATGGAGCCAGACGGCGAGACCTCCATTACCTCCTCCTCTTCCTCCTCGGAGCTGGAGGAGGCCTCAGCCCTGGAGCCCGATGTCCCCTGGGAGTTGGACCATGTCTTGGTGGGGTGTCCCCAGCCGGAGACCCCCCAGCTCCCGGAGGAGGCTGCAGTGATGCCAGGCGCTGAGGAGGAGCTGGTGGCAAAGGATGATTCCGGCACGGCGGTGCTGGGAGAGGGGCCCAGCACGGAGCTGGCGGCGAGCAGCAGTGTCCTGCAGCCCGCTGGCCTCTGTTCTGGGGAGCCCAAAGTCCCCCAAACCGATGGGCCAGGGGGGGACAGTGACATGCCACCGGCCAACGGGGCGTCCCAGGGCAGCCCTGGGAGTGATAGTGATGATGATGGTGACAGTGACCATGAGCTTGGCACTGTGAGAGCAGTGAGCACCGAGCCGGCAGCCAATGATGGCTATGATGAGCTGGACATGGCGGCCACTGGCCCTGACCTGGTGCCATTGGTGGTGTCCAGCCTGCCAGATGAGCTGGACGCAGCGGCCACCAACCTGGCACCACTGGTGATGCCCAGCACGCCAGCCACCGTGGCCACCGACCGGGTGCCATCGGTGGCGCCCAGCCCGCAGGAAGAGCCGGCCACCGCGGCCACCGACCTGGTGCCGTCGGTGGCACCCAGCCCACAGGAAGAGCCGGCCACCGCGGCCACCGACCTCAACGTGGTGCCGTCGGTGGCGCCCAGCCCGCAGGAAGAGCCGGCCACCGCGGCCACCGACCTCAACGTGGTGCCGTCGGTGGCGCCCAGCCCGCAGGAAGAGCCGGCCACCGCGGCCACCGACCTGGTGCCGTCGGTGGCGCCCAGCCCACAGGAAGAGGCGGCCACCGACCTGGTGCCGTCGGTGGCACCCAGCCTGCAGGAAGAGCTGGACACCACGGCCACCGACCTGGTGCCGTCGGTGGCACCCAGCCCGCAGGAAGAGCTGGACACCACGGCCACCGACCTGGTGCTGTCGGTGGCACCCAGCCCACCAGACGAGCCGGCCACCGACCTGGTGCCGTCGGTGGAGCCCAGCCCACAGGAAGAGCCGGCCACCGCGGCCACCGACCCCAATGTGGTGCTGTCGGTGGCGCCCAGCCTGCAGGATGAGCCAGAGACCGTGGCCACCGACCTGGTGCCGTCGGTGGCAACCAGCCCGCAGGAAGAGCCAGACACCGCGGCCACCGACCCCAATGTGGTGCCATCAGTGGCAACCAGCCTGCAGGAAGAGCCGGCCACCGCGGCCACCGACCTGGTGCCATCGGTGACTCCCAGCCCGCAGGAAGAGCTGGACTCCACGGCCACCGACCCCAATGTGGTGCCGTCGGTGGCAACCAGCCTGCAGGATGAGCCAGAGACCACGACCACCGACCTGGTGCCATCGGTGACTCCCAGCCCGCAGGATGAGCCAGAGACCGTGGCTACTGACCTGGTGACACCCAGCCCACCAGATGAGCTGGATATCACAACCACTGACCTGGTGCCACGGGTGACAGCCAGCCCACCAGCCACCATAGCTACTGATCTGGTGCTATTAGTGACACCCGGCCCGCAGGAAGAGCCAGACACCACAGCCACTGACCCCAACGTGGTGCCGTCGGTGGCGCCCAGCCCACCAGACGAGCCGGACACTGCGGCCACCGACCTGGTGCCGTCGGTGGCGCCCAGCCCACCAGACGAGCCGGCCACCGACCTGGTGCCGTCGGTGGCGCCCAGCCCGCAGGAAGAGCCGGCCACCGCGGCCACCGACCTGGTGCCGTCGGTGGCACCCAGCCCGCAGGAAGAGCCGGCCACCGCGGCCACCGACCTGGTGCCGTCGGTGGCACCCAGCCCGCAGGAAGAGCCGGCCACCGCGGCCACCGACCTGGTGCCGTCGGTGGCACCCAGCCCGCAGGATGAGCCGGCCACCGCGGCCACCGACCTGGTGCCGTCGGTGGCACCCAGCCCGCAGGATGAGCCGGCCACCGCGGCCACCGACCTGGTGCCGTCGGTGGCACCCAGCCCGCAGGATGGCATCACAGCACTGTCCCCCCCACCACAGGATGCGTCCACCTGCGATGCCAGCAAGGAGCTGGCGGACGGGGTGGCCTTGGCCAGCGAGTCCTCGGAGCCACCCATGACCACGTGTCCCATGGGGCAGGAGACAATGGCGCATCCCCCTGGGGATGTTGGCGAAGCCCCCGACGAGTGGGATGCTGCCACCGCCTCCTCCGAGGAGTCTTCCCCGGAGCTGCTGGAGACCTCCCACTCCCGCACTGACTCCAGCTTCTTCACCGCCCCCGAGGACAGCGCGGGTGAGGCGGCTGCCCCCCCCAGACCCCCATCTTCCAACGAGGAGGAGGAGGAGGATGCACATCGCTGCCTGGCCCTCTGCCTGCCTGCCTCACCCCCTGCTATCTCCCCGTTGATTTTCACCGCCTCGGAACAGGAGGTGTATGTGGGGGTCCCCCCGGCCCCCCTCGAACTGCTCCAACCACCCGGTGCCTTTTCAGAGAGCGGGGCGGCCTGGCAGCGCCGGGAGGACCGGCAGCGGGTCACCGCCATGTTACGGGGCTCCTTTGGGGACCTGCCGGCCCCCCGCCTCCTCCCCAGGCCCCCGGAGCCCCCTGAGGTGCCAGTAGAGCCCCCAGAGGGCCCCCTAAGTGATGGGGAGATTGAGGAGCCCCCGGCCCCCTGCGAGCACCCGACCCCTCAGCCGGGTGATGAGCTCCTAGGCCAGACTGCTGGGGAAACCGATGCCAAAGTCCTGGGGGAGGGCAGCCCCCCGAGCCCCCCCAGTGAGCCCCCGGCACCCTCCGGGCAGCCGGAGGAAGAAGAGGTGATGGCGGGGGCCGCATCCAGCCCCCAGCCTGCTCCGGGTGCTGGTGAAGGGGGGGATGCTCAGCTGGAGCCCCCACTGGAGCCGGCTGGGGAAGCAGCACCCCAAGCCCCCTCTGAGCCCCCCAGCCCACCACCGGCCCCCTGCCCTCCAGTCCCCAAACTCAGCCAAGTGCCTCCTCTTGCCGCCGCGCCATCACCACCATCGCCATGCCCGGATCCGGCCCGTGGCCCCCAGGACACCTCAGGGCTCCCCGCCAGCGAGGAGTGTCCATCTGTCCTGCCGCCCTCCAGGAAGCACCTTGAGGGTAAGAGACACCCAGCTGCCCCCGTCACCATGGGGTGTCGAGTGGGGTTGGGGTGGGCATCACCCACTGGTGGGGTGCTGGGGGTTGCCTTTGGGGGGGTCCCAGGGTGGGTGATGGAGGGGAGCAGGCTGGGTTCAACCCCCTGGGGAGGATTTTGGGGGGCACCACCAGCTCAGCCCCTCCACAGCCACCCCCACCACCGTGGAGTATTGTGTGGGACCGGTGTGGGCATCACCCACTGATGGGGTGCTGGGGTCCCCTTTGGGGGGGCCTCAGGGTGGGCAATGGGGGTGAGCAGGCTGGGTTCAAGCCCATGGAGGGGATTTGGCGGGGGCATCACCAGCTCAGCCCCCTCCTCACCCCCCCGCAGCTCCCCAGCCCTCCCCACGCAAGGAGAAGGAGGCCCGAGGCAGGCAGGCAGGGACGGGCAGCCGGGGACCCCCCCGGGGGTCCCTGCAGTCAGAGTCGAGCTCCTCCAGCGAGGCAGAGGCTCCGTACCCCTGCCCCGAGATCCAGCGCCTGCGGGAAGCTGCCGGCATCGCCCTGCGCCAGGAGAAGCAGCCCCCGGCCCCCCGCGGCTGCGAGGCCAACCATAAAGGTGAGAGGAGGGGGTTCCTGTGGGGGTTCCCTCCCCGATATTCTGGGGGGTCGGAGGGGTGCCAGTCTCCATCCTACCCTTCTGCTTGGCCACAGGGTCGTGTAACGAGTCGGAGAGCAACGACGAGTCCATCCCCGAGCTGGAGGAGCCCGAGGGCTCGGAGCCGCCGGCGGCCCAGAACCAGGTGGGGTGTTTTTTGGGGTGGGGGATGGAGGGTGATGGGGAACCCCCGGGCAGTGGGGCCAGGGCTCCCCTCACCCACCCGTCTCTGGCAGGCGCAGCTCACCCACTCGCTGGGCACCGGGGAGGAGACTGTCAGCAAGGCAAAGCAGAGCCGGAGTGAGAAGAAGGCCAGGAAGGTGGGGCTGGGGGGTCCCCCCAGGTGGGGCTGGGGTCCCCATCCCAGGGTTAGCTCTGGGGGGGGGGGGGGGGGATTAGGCTTGGGCCAGGGGCAGATCCCCGCTCTGGGGGGGGTCTCTGGATCATGTTGGGGTGTCCCAGCACTAGTGTGGGGTGGTGATGTGGGGTCGCCAATTCGGGGGGGGAGGAAGGGGAGCTCAGCCTGGTTGTGCTGGGGGACAACATTGTCCCACATCCCTGGTTTTGCTGTTGTCCCAGGGGTTTTGAGGGGGAGCTGGAGCCCCCTCTTGGCTGCTCTGGGTGTTGTGATGCTGGATGGGGGACATGGGGTCACCCCTGTGTGTCCCCCTGTCCTCAGGCCATGTCCAAGCTGGGGCTGCGGCAGATCCACGGCGTCACCCGCATCACCATCCGCAAGTCCAAGAACATCCTCTTCGTCATCACCAAACCTGACGTCTTCAAGAGCCCCGCGTCCGACATTTACATCGTCTTTGGGGAAGCCAAGGTGATGGGGCGGGGGGTCTGGGGGGGTCCCAGCCTTGGGGCTGGTGGCCCATGGGGACGGGTGGGTGACCCTGTGTCCCTGCAGATCGAGGACCTGTCGCAGCAAGTGCACAAAGCGGCGGCGGAGAAGTTCAAGGTGCCGATGGAGCACTCGCCTCTGATCACGGAGACGGCTCCCACCCTCACCATCAAGGAGGAGAGCGAGGAGGAGGAAGAGGTGGGCGCTGGGAAGGGTGCGGAGAGGGGCCCCCCCTCTGTGTCCCAGGGCTGTGGGTGGGACAGGTCACCCGTGGGTGATGGTGATGTCCCTCCCGCCCTCGCAGGTGGATGAGACAGGGCTGGAGGTGAGGGACATCGAGCTGGTGATGGCCCAGGCCAATGTCTCGCGCCCCAAAGCCGTGCGGGCGCTTCGGCACAACAACAACGACATCGTCAACGCCATCATGGTGAGTGGCTGGGGGCGGGGGGGCCGCAAATGGGGGTACCCCCACCTCTCCCAGCATGAACTGGGGGTGCAACCCCCCCTGGGGTGCTGCAGGGGGTCCCTGACACTCTGCTCTCTCCCGCAGGAGCTGACCATGTAGCAGCCGGCAATGTCCCGGCCCCCCTGTATAGGTGCACAGTTACTCCCCCTGCCGCCATCCTTCCTCTAGACCCCCCCATACTCCTCCTCGGCGTCTGTAATGCTCAATAAACAGCCTCATGTATCACTTGGATCGCACGCCGCCTCCCAGCGTGGTGATTTTGGCGGGGTCTGGGCTGCCCCATGGCTTCCCTAGCCCCCTATCTCAGAGGGCTCCTGTCTCTGGAGGTGTTGGGGGGCTCAGGGCACCCCCACTTCCAGCACTGGAATGGGGGCAGTGCCTGGTAGGGGCATCACGGGGATGGGGTGCGTGGTCAGGGCCACCGTGGCGGGACGTGCGGCACAGGGAGCCCCCAGCTCGGCGGTGTTGGGGGGCACGTGGCGCTGGGTGGGGTGGCAAAGCTGTTGGGCATCGGGGTTTTGTTGTCCCCTGCCCCCCCACCCGTTGCTAATTTGGAGGTGCTTAACAGAGCCAGGCTTTGCCAAAGCCCACGGGAGGTGAGTGAGGGCTTTATCAATGAGACAAACCACCACTGGGTGCAGAATTATATTTACCTGTAACAAATACTCCATACAGAAAGCATACATATGCATCCCCCCACCCTGGGACCCCCCGCCGCCACCCCGGGCTGTGTCCCCCCAGGGCTGGGGTGGCTCCAGGGCTGGCCATGGGGAAATGGAGGCAGCAACACTCCCCCCACCCCCGGCTTGCTCCCAGAACACTGCAAGGCAGGGTTATTTCCAGAATAAGTCCCATTTCCCACTGAAGTATAAAAAAAACCCCCACTGCGAGCTGTTACGGCTTCCATTTTACAGCTCTCCGTATACAATCGTGTCAAAAATAGGCTTTTTTTTTCCCAAATTTTAAGTCTTCAATGACTTGAATGTCCACATGTGCGATCTGTTTTTAATCTGTAAATGATATAAAGGCACTAAGGAACTACCCCTGCACTGTGCCGGTGCCTCCTGGGCTGGAGGAGGAAAATCTTGGTTCCCCAAATCTGGAGCTGGGACCCCCCTCCATATCCCCTTCCCTTGGTGGATGGCAAAAACATGTGACAGGAGAGGGAAACCTCAAGTTCCTCCACCAAGGCTTGTTCCTAGGGAAGATGCTCTCTGGGATGGATGTGTCCTGGCCAAACCCTTTCCTCCAGGGGCTGGGGGACCCTCTTCGGGCCCCCCTGCTCCTGCTCTCAAGTTTATCAGCCTCAAAAGGGGAAGAAAAGGGCTGTTGGGGGCTGCGCACACTGTACCCAAGGCCTGTCCCCCGGCAGGCGGGTCCCTGGCTCCCCCAGGAGCCGCACAGCCAAGCACCGGAGCGACTCGGACGCCTTCACCCTGCTAAGTCCATGGTAAGGCAGGACTGGGGCTGTGGGGACCCCCCCAGGAGCAGCTGGGATCACCCAGTCCCAGCCTAAAGCAGCGTGGGCTGGTGGCTCCGTGCAGGATCATACTGAGGGCCGGTGCCTGCGATCCTGGGAAGGGCAGGTAAGAACTGGCTGGAGCAGCGGGGCTGGGGAGGGAGAGGATGGAGGGCTGAAGGCTGCTCTTTACCTGGGCTGGACAGACAGGAGGGCAGTGGGGGGACACCAGTAAGGGTAATGGTTAACTGGGGAGCTGCTGGGGGATGAAGGGTTAAAGGCGCTGGGGGGGCTTTGGGGACAAAGAGCGGGAGGGATGTCACCCAAAGCAGCAGCGGAATGTGCGGGAGGCGGCTGGATCCCCCCAAAACTGCTGAGCCAGTGTCTGGCCTCAAAGCACCCGCCGTGGGGGCCGGCCGGCCTCCCCCGGCACCACCGCAGCTGGCACCGGCGTGACGGACCCTGCCAGAGCCACCCATGGGTGCCAGAGACCTCAGCTGACCCCTGGAGCACTGCCTGAGCTGTCCCAGTCCTCCTTCGGGGTTTCAATCCCTTCTCTAGCCCCAGCCTTCCTCCCGGTTGTGGCTCTAGGGTAACTGGGGACCCCCCCACCTCACCCCGACCCTGCTTAGGTGCCCCCCACAAATGGCATCTCCCCTGGGAGCACTCCCCGGGCAGGGGATACAGCTTAAAAAAATAAGCGTGTATTTAGAACCACATGTAAAATATATACAACATGTACACTGCACCCTGCAGCACACGCACCCCCCCCTGCACTCCCTAGAGCTGGATCTGCTTTCCCTTTCCTGTGGGGGCTCTGGGGGACAGCGCAGTCCCCGGGGAGCCCCGGAAGGTGCCTGGTGACCCCCCGCCAGCACCACGAGCCCCAGGATGGGGTGTCAGGGAGGACCGTGGGGTCTCCCCCTGACTTTGGGGGGATGCACAGGGCAAGTCCTTTTAGCCGGCAGATGGGAAGGCGAAGCCCTGGCAGGCACCGGCAGCTGCCTGCCTGGCGCGTGGGGGCACACGAGCCCGCTGGTGGGTAAAACGTGGGTTGCGTGTCCCCCCAACTCCCTCGGGCCCCCCCCATTCCTGAGCAAAGCCGGAGGAGGGGATGGGGTTTGCAGGCCGGGCTGCAGCAGCACAAGCACAAAGCTCCCGGCACAGCCAGCGGCCACTGCCACCGCGGCATCCGCAGTGTCTCCTGCAGGTCTGGAGCCGAAATGGTTTGACGACATCGACAATAGGTTTAAATAATTCACATTGTGGTAAACTTCATTCAAAAACAGGGAGAGGAAGAAGAGAAGGAGGAGGAAGAGAGCAGTTACAATAAGGATACCATGTGCAAAACTGTAAACCAGGCAGAGGGTTGTAGCCAACTTGTCTCCCTGGCCTCACTCCTCGCATGTGCCGGCAAAACCAAACCAGGGTCGGTCGCAGGCCAGGCTCCTGCCCCGGGGTCTTCCCGGCACAGTGAAAGGGCACTGGCCAACAGCCACTCGGAGCCATTAATGAGGATGGGAGAGTAATTACGTCCTGATCAAGCCCTAAAACCTCTCCCAGGACGGTTGGGATAGAGGCACCGCTGTGGGGGTCTCTCCGGGAGGGCGCTGGAGTGAGCCCCTCCGGCGTGGGGAGCTGCCGGGGCCGTCGTCCCCCGGCTCGCTCTCAGGAGGAATCACGGTCCATGCTGCACCCCAGGGCTTCGATGTCGTTGCTGATGTGCGAGATCATTCGGTCCCACTCGTCCTCCTCCGAAGGGACGGACTGGTCATCCGAGCTGCCGGCAGCACCGTTGCCGTTGGTGGTGGAGTTGGAGGTGGTGCTCAGAGTCCGCCTGTACCTCCCGAAACTGTCTGTGATGATGCCACGGCCGTCCTTCACCCCGATGGTCTCGAGGAAGTTCTCGAAGTGTTGGCTGTCCTTCTCGGGGATGAAGGGGCGAAGACCTGGAGCAAGGAAGAAAACACGTCATGTGTTCCGTATGGCACGGGCAAGCAGGGGAGACACCCGGGACAGATTTCCACATGGATTTGCTCAGCTGTCTGAAATTCCCTGCGGCTTCTGAGCCTTCAGCTGCTGCAACGTCATGCCCCAGCTCCCTAAAACAGCACAGGGCTCCATAGGGCAGCCCATTTCGGGGGGATGACAGGGACTGCTGTGGTCTCTGGCTCATGGCCGCTGCTCCCATTTATCCCCCTGGGACCTGCAGCTGCTGCCCACTGAGGACAAAAATCCTGCTAAAGTGGGATTTTCCAAGCTCAAAGGATCATCTGCTAATTCCTCACTGAAACATATTGCTCAGCTTTACTGAGCTTATTGCTGTGACAGCATCGGCCATCGACACAGGCCCCTGAAGGAGCACAGGGCAGCTGCAGGAACATCTGTCCCATCTCCCTCCATGCCACGGGCCAGTGTCCCCAGAGGGGCAGCTGTCACCCGCTGTGAAGCAGAGAGGGTCACTGAGATGCAGGTTAGGCTTGCTGCTGGAAGGCAGGAAGGCTCTGCAGAGGGATCTGGGCAGGCTGGATCAATGGGCCAAGGCCAATTGTATGAGGTTCAACAAGGCCAAGTGCCGGGTCCTGCCCTTGGGTCACAACAACCCCAGGCAACACTCCAGGCTTGGGGAAGAGTGGCTGGAAAGCTGCCCGGCGGAGAAGGACCTGGCAATGCTGGCTGACAGCCGGCTGGACATGAGCCAGCAGTGTGCCCAGGTGGCCAAGGAGGCCAACAGCCTCCTGGCTTGTATCAGCAGTAGTGTGGCCAGCGGGAGCAGGGCAGGGATGGTGCCCCTGTGCTCGGCACTGGTGAGGCCGCCCCTCGAATGCTGTGTTCAGTTTTGGGCCCCTCGGGACAAGAAGGACATGGAGGTGCTGGAGCGTGTCCAGAGAAGGGCAACGGAGCTGGGGAAGGGTCTGGAGAGCAAGTGTGATGGGGAGCGACTGAGGGAGCTGGGGGGGTTTAGCCTGGAGAAGAGGAGGCTGAGGGGAGACCTTATCGCTCTCTGCAACTGCCTGAAAGGAGGTTGTGGTGAGGTGGGGGTTGGTCTCTTCTCCCAAGGAACAAGCGATAGGATGAGAGGAAATGGCCTCAAGGTGCATCTGGGAAGGTTTAGATGGGATATGAGGGAAAATGTCTTCACAGAAAGGCTTGTCAAGCACTGGAAGAGGCTGCCCAGAGAGGTGGTGGAGTCACCATCCCTGGGGGTGTTCAAACAACGTGTAGCCGTGGCACTTGGGGCCATGGTTTAGGGGACGTGGTAGGGTTGGGGGTTGGACTTGATGATCCTAGAGGTCTTTTCCAACCTTTATGAATCTATAATTCTATGCTGCTAATTATCCTTTGAGGATCTTAAATAACTCATTTTCCTTTGTAATTAGAGGTAGGGGGAGAGTCCTCAATCGCAAGTGTTTAAACTAAGGCTACTTAAATGTCTTTTCTCCAGATGGGCCCCATCCTGCTCCTGCTGCAATCACGGAGCAGGGCCCTGCCGAGCATCACCTCTCTCCCTACTCCCTGCCATGGTGCGTGTCCTTACCAGCCAAAAAATGCGATACCCACCCTGCTTCCCATAGTCAGTCCCAGCTTTAGGGCTACAGTTGCTATCCAAACTGCTTAGAAGAAAACTCTGGGCACTCAGAAACGTTTGGCTGTGATGATCTTAAAGTTCTCTTCCAACCTAAATGATTCTAAAAACTGAAAGAAAAACCTTTACAGGAGTTTTCCAGCGTAGCCTGAGCCTGGGCAGAAGGTTTGCTGCTCCTCACCTCTCCATCTCACACCACCCACCCTGGTCAAACCCCTGGGGAGTAGCCAGTGCTCAGCCCAGCTCTGTCCCAGGAGAGCGTGGCACTCGTGTGACCACCCAGGCTGGGAAAAGCAAGTTGGATCTGCTTTTTGGCAACATGCAGACAAGATAAAGTCAGCCTCCCAGCACAGCAACCTCCCCGTTGCACCGGCTTTGGTACCGGTGATGTTAAAAGCAAGCTGGTTGTGCACACACCGCTGAAAGAAAATGCCTTAGTAGTGGTGGAGGCACCTGGCTGCTGGATCCCCAGGGCAAAGGAAGGAGAAGCCGGCTGCCAGGAGAGCTTGCCGAGAGCAGTGAACAACACCCCCAGTGCTTTTAGCAGATCTGCTTTTAAAACAGGGTGAAAAACATAGCTTTTCAGTGACAAAAGGCATCTCCATTTTGGTCCTGGTGTTGTTTGAAAGCCCTCCCAGCCCTGGCAGGTGGGGTGCCAGCCCTACAGCCCCTCTGCTTGGGGTCTCAGCGCCCAGCTGAGACCCTGCCTGCCCCCGGGGCCAGAGCAGAGACACCAGGTCAGGCCCACATGCTCCTGCCCCAACCCCACATCTTGTTACTGATGCTCTTTCAGATTATTAAAGCCAAAAAAATCAAATCAAGGAGATTGAGCAGGAGGGACTTGAAAAGCCCCTGAGGCTCTCAGCCTCCTTTTAATGAAGGGGAAGGAAAGGGTCCCGTCACCTGCCAGGGTGCACACCTTCTCTCCAGGCTGTAAAATCCTCTCCAGGGAATGCAGGTTCAATATGAACGGCACCGGAACGGCCTGGACCAAGGACCAGAGCTCGCGCTCTTATTACCAGCAGGCACAGAAAAGCCCGGTGCCTAGCCTGGAGGAGATACCCAGGCAGTCGGGAGGGAGAGGTGAGCACCTCACAGGATGACGCAAGCCTCTGAGATGGGGGCCTGATCTAGATGGACCCAGCTGCCCTCAGGAAAGAGGTATCTCCAAAGGAGAGACCGATTGAGATGTTGCTCCTCGCTTGGTGACACCCCAAGGCATATTTGTGCCCTCCACGCCTGCCCCTTTACCCCCCTCGCATCCTACCAGATGCCCACAGGAAGGCCCGTGCATCAGAGATTGGGACCAGGCACGTTGCGAGGGCGCGGGAGCAGACTGACACCGGCTCTCCCCCTCCAGTCGGTCATCCACGCTGGATCCCTGGCAGCTGGCACTCACCTAAGAGCAGGAACTTCCTGCTGTCCCCGTAGAGCTGCTTCAAGTTGATGCAGAATTCGTGGATCGAAGCCCCGTTGCGATACTCGTGCAGGAGCATTGCAAACTGCTGGATCTCTTGGGAAGAGAGTTTCGTTCGGAGCTGCAGAAGAGAAGCACGCCGCAAACATCACTGGGGTTGTTTTTTTTTAGGAGGAAGAGATGATGGGAAGCCTGGGAACGGTGTTTACTGAATTAATTGCTATTTGACAAGAGCTGCAGCAACGAACCAGCTCATCCCAACAGAAAAGCAGGACAGGCTGGTGCGACACACTCCTGAGCAGGCAGCTTTCAAATGGGGACAAGCTGTGAGTGCACGCAGGGACCGTGACTCACGAAGCGAGGGACCTGGAGTGCCGTGGACGGCGTGACACGCCGTTATATGGCGAGAGGGAACAAGGGGGTGGGGGTGCTCCTGCAGGAGAAGGATGAGAGCCCACGGTCAGGTCCCATGAAGCCTCCAAGCACAATTTATATAAAAAGGAGGAGGATGAGCTGTTCCTACAGCAGGACAGGCTCATGTTCTACACACCAAGGCAATGAAAACAAATCCCAAGAGCACTCGAGCACCTGAAAGAGAAGAAAACCCCTCCGCCCTTCCCTGGGACCCTTGGGCACCCTACCGTCATCATATAGTCCTGGAGCAGCTCTGTCGCCGTGGTGCTCAGCTCGCTCTCGCTGACTGTCTTAATGTGTGGAGACTGTTGGGTGGAGAAGGAAGAGGGGGAGTTGTCACCTGCATCCAAGGTTTCTGGAAAGGAACTGAAATGCAAACAGATCGTGAGTCTTCCAGAGCTCCTCGGGCGCCTTCTGCATCGCCGCTGCTGGTAGTCGCGGCGCGGGGGAGCCTGGAAGGGTGGAGAAGCACTCGGAGACGTGCGCTCTCTGTAATAAAGCTCGCAGCCTTCTGCTCCTGAGGGCGTCTGAAGGCTCCCACACGGCACAGGGGATTTGAGCTACCTTGGTTGGGTGACCTGCTGAAAATGAAGCCCTGCGTGAGCAAGGACCCCCCTCCAACTGCTTTCTCCTTTTGGAACAGTGCGGGGAAAATTCTCAAACCACCTTATATTGGCATTAAATGTGAAATGTTCAAATAATGTCAATTTTAAACAAGCGGTTTGTGCATCAGGTTTTCAGCCCATGAACACTAGCAATGTTTTCAGCGGTCACTGATTCAGGAGGGAAAAAGATTCCGAAATAAAGGGTTTTGGGGAAAACATTTCTCCCAATTCCAGCTGGACTTCACCAAGGCAAAGGAGCCGGGCGAGCGCCGCATCCCCACTTTGCTGACGCAGGGGACTGCACATACATTGTGTACGTGATCGTCTCTGGAAAGCCGCGGTGGCAGAACAATGCGGCCACGGGTGCTGCGGAGGCAGGGACCAGGGCACCGCACGCCAACGGTAAAAACACCGTCCAATGTTTCAGCCAGAGCGAGCAAAAGCTTTTCGATGTGCAGACCGCAGCGGTTCCTGCTCAGGGGGGCTTTAAACCCGGCAGCGAGGCTGCACTAATAAGCCCGAGTGTCGAACGAGCTCAGTGTACCATGTTTAACTTACAAAGTGCTTGCTTCCGTTTCATAAGATTCCTTAACATCCACTTTTGTAGAAGAGTCATCTGCAAGGAAAACATTCGAGACACGGAGTTTAAGAGGCAGAAATTGGGTGCTTTTTTTTTCCCCTGATTCGTGACCTACAAACACACACTGATTTCTGACTCGGCTTTCACAGCTGGAAGGTGAGAGGCAGCGGGGCTGGGGCCAAGCTGGTGCTCTGTCAGGACTGGATACAGACTCAGCAGAGATGCAGAACCGCAAATTGTTTTATTAAGTGCCTCCGTCCAACGTGAATAGAGGCAAAGGGTATGGGGGACAAGGACGATGGCTGGTGTCCTGTAGCCCAGCTGGGGAAACATCTGCAGGCAGGAGATGGCCCTCGTACCCTTCCAGCTCACATATAATTAAAGCAGAGGAGGTTTTTTTTTTTCAATACCCTGCAGGAGGGAAGCCACCAAGCTGGGCCAGGCTGGCTCTGGCCTCGGAGGGTGGCAGGAGGAGAGGTGACGGATGTTGGTGAAGATGGGGAGAGACCAGGAAGCCAACCGTGCCCTGGGCTGCATCCCCAGCAGCGTGGGCAGCAGGGCGAGGGAGGGAATTCTGCCCCTCGGCTCCGCTCTGGTGAGACCCCCCTGCAGTGCTGCGTCCAGCTCTGGGGTCCTCAGCACAGGACAGACAAGGAACTGTTGGAGCGGGGCCAGAGGAGGCCACAAAACTGATCCGAGGGCTGGAGCAGCTCTGCTGTGAGGGCAGGCTGAGAGAGTTGGGGTTGTTCAGCCTGGAGAAGAGAAGGCTGCGGGGAGACCTTATTGCGGCCTTTCAGTACTTAAAGGAAAGATGGAGAGGGACTCTTTATCAGGGAGTGTAGCGATGGACAAGGGGTAATGGCTTTAAACTGAAAAAGGGTAGATCTACATTAGAGATAAGGAAGAAATGATTTACTCTGAGGGTGATGAGGCACTGGCACAGGTTGCCCAGAGAAGCTGTGGGTGCCCCATCCCTGGAAAACATTCAAGGCCAGGTTGGACGGGGCTCTGAGCAACCTGGTCTAGTGGAAGGTGTCCCTGCCCATGGCAGGGGGTTGGAATGAGGTGATCTTTAAGGTTCCTTCCAACCCAAACCATTCTATGATTCTATGACCCTCAGATGGGCCCGGTAAGAAAGAGGCAAATGGAGAGAGCACAGACTTACCGCTGTGTAAGGACATGTGCCGCGTTGGCGTGGACGCCCCATCAAATATTGCTCTGTCCAAGAAGTCTATCGTGGACTCAGTGTAAACAATCTGGAAGACTTGGCTGAGAAGTGAGCACAGCTCCTCGGCAGTCACCTAAGGAGGGAGCAAAGAAGGGCTGGTGCAAAGCAGAAGCTATCACAGTGGTCTTTCCCTTCAGCTTCCTATAGTAGGCATGCCATGTGGGACAGCAGCGTGCTGTATTTGTAAGGGTGTTGTTCTCCCAGCGAGGAGAGGGAACCTACTTGGCCATGATCCAGGACACTGCTTGACCCACAGGGTCTCTAGGGCAGGAGGTGACAAACCTCGGATCTCGTTAGCTACCTCCTGCTGTCCCCTGGGCTTTTCCTTGGTGCTAGAGGAGATGAACTCCTGAGGTGGCTCACCCCTCATCACCCTCCTGTACTGCCAGAGAAGCATCCCAGACCTCTCCAGCTGGCCAGACCCAGGCAATAGGAGATCAGATGCTCTGCAGTCAACTCACAGCTATGAACTAGCACCCAGATTTTGCGTTGATGCTCTGTCCTGCTCCTCAGTTCAGGTCCCTGGGATTTTGGCTACATAACCTACATCCCATAAAGGTGCAGGCACCCCAGAGAGTGTTAGAGCTGAAAACAAGGCGAGCAAAACTCCACCCTGAAGGCAAAGGGTTCCTGCTGTAGAAGTAGGAGCACACAGACCGAGATCAGAATCTCTGGATCCAGACACCGGATGAAACAAATTTCCAGGTCAGCATCAGGAAAATGCCCTGGCTAGCAAAATCCTATTGTGGGAGAGATTCAGTTGTCTTCACAGATTTCCTGCTGCTGGAGAAAGCTCCGGGCAGCAGGCACCGCCACCGAGAGAAAACCATCTTCTGATACCCTCTCGTGTCCAAACCAAGTCTCGGGGCTGGGGCAGGGACCAGGTTTCCTCCTCCAGGCAGCACCTCGTGCACCAGCAAAGCCCAACCCACA
This sequence comes from Morus bassanus, assembly GCA_031468815.1. NCBI lineage: Eukaryota > Metazoa > Chordata > Aves > Suliformes > Sulidae > Morus > Morus bassanus. Next base: position 1,421,228 of record CM062567.1, on the reverse strand, counting down.
CCCTGCAGTCTTAAAACTGGGCCTATGTGTGTCACACAACCGATGGCCAGGTAAGCATCTGGTCATGTAACAGAGGGGACGCTTGGCGAGAGCAAGATGAGGCGCCCCTGGGGCTTGTGGCTCCCCACCGTCAACCTGAGAGATTGCGGCCACCCCAGTCTAAGAGCCAGAAAACCTCCCAGCAATCCCAGTCCCCAGCATCATCACAATTGGAGAGTGGCTCTGGAGGCAACCCCAACATGGGACAGAGTTTTAATCGAGTGTTTTGAGTCTTACTTTGTTCTCCGTAGCCAGGACCACCAGGCAACAAGCTTCGACGGGAACTACCCCGCTCTCAGACAGTGAGCCTGAAGTAAGGGCTTTGGAGCTCTCGGCACAGAGACTCTGGCTTGGGGAGATCCCGGGGTCCTGAGCTGAGAAAGAGAGAAGTTGTGATGGAAAGGTCGAAGGAGGGAGAGAACAGCAAGGAATCCTTGCACGGCAAGCTATCCTCCGAGCAGGCTGCCTGTGGGGAGAGCAAAGCCCCCAGAGCAGGAGGGGAGGGGATCCGCAGCCGGGAGAAAATGCCCTGGAGGAGGGAGCTCTCGGGAGCCCAGGAACTCCACCAGAACACTGCACGGGGCCAAAGTTCAGAGAGGGGCAACACGTGTCCAAAGAGGAGCAACGGAGCTGGGGAAGGGTCTGGAGAGCAAGTGTGATGGGGAGCGGCTGAGGGAGCTGGGGGGGTTTAGCCTGGAGAAGAGGAGGCTGAGGGGAGACCTTATCGCTCTCTGCAACTGCCTGAAAGGAGGTTGTGGTGAGGTGGGGGTTGGTCTCTTCTCCCAGGTTACTAGTGATAGGATGAGAGGAAATGGCCTCAAGCTGCATCAGGGGAGGTTTAGATTGGATATGAGGGAAAACGTCTTCACGGAAAGGCTTGTCAAGCACTGGAACAGGCAGCCCAGGGAGGTGGTGGAGTCACCATCCCTGGGGGTATTTAAAAGACAAGTAGATGTGGCGCTTCGGGACATGGTTTAGTGGTGGGCTTGGCAGGGCTGGGTTAACGGTTGGACTTGATGATCTTGAAGGTCTTTTCCAACCTAAACAATTCTATGATTCTATGAAAGTCTTTGAATGAAAAGCCTGTAATTTAGAGCTTGTTTCTGACAACTCTATAAACCGTTGGCTTCATTTCCATAGCTTAGCCAGTCTTTGAAATCCATCAGCAGAATTACAGCCTTCTAAGTCACTTATTTATTCTATAGACTGTCCTTTGCTGTCATGGGGTTTATAATCCGGTAAGTCTCTGTCATTACATCCTCTAAGTAGCTCAGCCTTTCCCAGACACTCCAGCCCAAAACCATGCAGGTTTGACACACGCAGAGCTGCTGGGGACAGATTCAAGGCCCTCTCAGGTATTACAAGAAGTGAGGTGTGACGGAAGCGGTGGGTATCGCCCCGGTTATTCAACACAGGTATTTAGACATCCAACATCGTGATGAAATACTCCCCGACACCGCTGGGTCCGACACGCGTGGGGAGCAGGCTGGAGGAGCTGCGTCTACCTGCTCTCCCTGCTCTTCCTCCTTGCTGATGTCCACAGAGGACCCCACAGACTGGAGCAGGATGGGCAATGCAGAATAAACCTCTATACTTTAAGATCCCAAACTTTCCTAAGAGTCAGTAAATGACAGCTCTCATGTGGGGTTTGGCAGTTGCCAGAGGACAGTCTACGGGGGGAATTTCTAAGCTGTACGTGAGCCCGCAGTTCATCTCCAGGCACAACCCAGCCCAGCTCCAACATCCTTTATCCTTCCCAGCGTGCTCACTCTTCTGCGAGTCACAGCACCCTCGGGGCAACACATGTAAACCCAGTCCTTTCTCCATCCCTACTAGAAAAGGATGGACCAAAACAATTCCAGGCAGGAGACTAGATATAAGGAAGAAATTCTTTATGCTGAGGGCAGTGAGACACTGGCCCAGGTTGCCCAGAGAGGTGGGAAATGCCCCATCCCTGGAAGTGTTCAAGGCCAGGTTGGACGAGGCTCTGAGCAACCTGATCTAGTTCAAGATGTCCCTGCTCATGGCAGGGGGTTGGACTAGATGACCTCTAAAGATCTCTTCTAACCCAAACCTTTCTGTGATTCTATGATTCTGTGAAGGACACTGACTGTTTTGGTCTGTTCTCACCCAGCATCGCCTTTGTCCTGTTTCTGGTCAGGCTGGCTGCTGTCCTACACGAGGGCAATGCTGGCTGCTGTGGAGCTCTGCCCCACAACCCTAAAACACACGGCAACCCCAAAACACAGGGCAACCCCAAAACACAAGGCTACAGCCTGCCCGTGCTGGCCACAACCTACCTGTTTTCAGCACGACCAAGTGAGAGGAATCATCTCGGATGTAGGAAACGGACGCAATGTCATGGATGGGGACCCTGAGGATGAGATCTTCTCCATCCCTCCACACCAGCTTGATGTTGTAGGCAGAGAGACTGATGACAGCATCGTGTTCTTGGGTCAGCTGCCCCGGGAGCTGGTGCGCTCTCTAAAATAAATGTATTTCCATTGATTTGCTGGACTGTTTCCCCTTCGGTAACAGTCTGGTAACAGGCTTCCCACCCATGGGATGGAGGACGTGAGTCAGACCAGCACCCAGCCCCAAAAGCTTTTTTATTTCCATGCTGATAGAAACACGTCAGATAGAAATGACACAGAGCGGGTCATTCAACAAGCTGAGCCCTCACCTTTGCATTATCGATCAAATGCAGGATCTCCGTGCGGCTGGAGGGATTCAGGTACCCTGGGATGGATGTGAGTTGACCTAAATACTGGAAAAGAAGAACCAAGTGGTTACCACAGCACGTACACACCAAGCACGCCCCTGAACATGCCAGCTACTGCAAGAAAGACACAATCAACAGAGAGCAAAGGGCCGGTGCCCCTAGCTCCTCTTTAGAAGCTGCTAAATACACCTAAGTATGGAAGATCTCTCATGCCTTTATATTATCCTAACGCTATATAGCTATATATAGTTCTATATGAGCCCCAGCCCTAGCAGGGCAGACGTTACCTTCACTTCTTTCTCGATGTAGTCATTCAGCAGCACGTCGGGTTCGACGCGGTCAGGCAGGGATACCACCACCGTATGCAGAGGCCGTCTCTCTGTAACCTTCTCCTGGGCTTTTTTATCTCGACCTTTTTCGCCCTTTAGGAAGACTCGTTTGAAAGGAGACACTATACCAGGCTGCGGAGAGAAAGGGAAATACTGAGGCATTGGGGTTAAGGGTGAGAGAGGGAGTTTCTGCACCAAAATGGGGGGGAAACCGGCAGCACCCACTGCCCTGCGCTCCTCCAGCCGGTACATCAGTACTCACGGCCTGGTTTTACCAGCTCCAACTACCCCGCGGACAGGTTAGTTTTAGAGCTACGAATCCACAAGTGCGTGATCTTCCACTGAAAACCCCTTTCCCGCAACATGTTGCTGATAAGTGCCCTTTAGCAAAATGGGATATTTTTCCCCTCCAAAGTCACGATGCCCAAACTTTCAGTTAAGAACAAATACAGATATATATTCAGATTAAGAGCTGTAAGAGTGAGCGAGCCATGGCCATGTGCAGAACCGGCGGGCTTCCTCCTAGCCTCGGTGCAGTTTTGTATTTCACCCGAGCATTTGCAGTGAGCAACTCAACGAAGGATTGCAAAAGGAAAAGGCAGAGATGCTGCAAACTTGTCCAAGGTCTCCGGGGAGACCCACAAACGCGAGTACATGACCCAGGAGATGGCCTCCCCTGGGAAAAACAGGTCTTCATGGTTCCCAAACCATTGAGTGCTGGGTTTGGAAAAACATCAGAGCCAACACAAGTCCAGCGGGCTGCAGCATGCACACACGGGTTCCCAGCTATAGAGGGAGCATCACCACCATCCTTCTACCGCAGCACGGGGCTGTCAATGCTGCACGCCCAGGGGCCGTCGTGGCAGGGCCGACCCATGGTGGATCCCCACCAAGCTCCACACCAGCCTGCCCGACGGCTAAATGACCAGGAGCATGTACGGACTTCTCCAGTTCCAAGTTTACCAGCTCAAATGGATGTTTTGAAGCAGGCAGATCCAACGCTCAAGATTCACAGCATTGTTAGATGCCAGTCTGGAGGGGAAAGGCAGAGCTCCTCGTGGCCTCGCTGGCTGCCCAGCCACACAGCTCCGATGCCCCAGGCACGCTTGGCTCCAGCTTCCCTGTCCCATGGCAGTGATGCCCTCTGCTTCCCACCCCTCAGGGCAACCACACTTTGGCTTTCCTGATTCTCACAAGCAAGAAAAAGGACTGTACGATCTGCAGAGGCAGAAAAGATAGTTCAAAAGGAGAATTACTTAAATATAAACCAAGCATTCCTGCTCAGAAAAGCGTGGATTACTTTGCAACCTCAAAGAGCAGCAGCCCCCTGCAAACTCGGCGCCATCTCCTGCCGCCGTCCACTGCAGGACCTTGCCTTGGAAACCACCGTCAAGAACTACTGCAAACCCTTCACCTAAACTGCTTGAGCCTTGCCATAGGACATAGTATTTGGGGGGGGAGGAGCTGACACCACCACATCACCTACGCCCAGCAGCGTCCCTCCCCACACAGCAGCCGCTGCACCAGCTTCAAGTGCACGCGTGGGACCTGCTCCCATCTGGCAGCTTCATCCCCTCTCGTTGCTTTTCTCAATGTAGACGAGTGTTAAGGATCTACAGGAACAAGAGAGATCAAAGCAGGGCCGGAAGAATTTGAAACCATTGTACGAGGACAGGGAAGTGGGATGGAAAAGCTCCTGGTTGAATAGTATTCACCAAATCCCAGCGTGAGCCAGGCACCACAAGGACGTTGGGGACAGCCTGGCCCTGAAAAACGTCCCTTGGACCAGGGAGACAAAAATAGAGCGAGTTTATAGGACAAAAGGGATAGAAAACACAGCTACATGATGCTGGCCTCGTGAAACAGCTCTGCCTTTACAGCAGCAGGACCAGCCCCGCCAAATGCTGCAGATTTTAGGGGCAGCATCCCTCCCTTCAGCTGGGCTCCCGAGATGGAGGATCACCCTGCACTGTGCAACCCCGCTGGCTCCTGCCGAGGGTCTGGGAGACCACTCCTGGCTCCAGAAAGAAGAAAATCCTGAAAGAAACAGGTCTCTTTGCCAGGATCGGAGCACGGGGCTGAACCTTGGCTCTGCCACCCCGACTACAAGGGTGTCCGACCCCAAACCTTGGCTGCCGCTGTGTAAAGATCTTGTTCCACCAGTATCTTTTAGGAATCAAAAGCTAAGAGACACAGAAATCTGCCACCGGGGTCAGGGCTGGTCCACAGCGGCCCCCCCGGACGCTTCCCCCTCCACCAGCCAGGGTCTGACGGCTCCGGCTCGGTTCAGCTCCTTGTGTCGAGGCTGCCAGATCCAGCCCAATCCATAAGGAGCAAACCAGAAGAAACTCTTGCTTTTCCTTTGAGGACGCAGGCAGCGTCCATAGGGCTGGGAGGGATTCCCCACCATCCCATGCACCCGAGCCCCGTGGCAGAGCCACAGGCTCTCCTTGAAGGAGGATTTGGGGAGCCCAAATCCAAGGCGGAAGCGTCACCCGGCGTGATGCAACGCGGAACAACAGCTTCTGCATTTCTGCTAGCCGATCTAAAACCAGCACCTACCTCGTTCTCCATCGAAGTACCCAGCTACGGAGAGCAAAACCAAACCGTGCTGGCACGGAGCCTTTGGTGGCTCACCGAAAGCACCTCCCCGGGGGCGAAGAGAAGCTGCTACCCTCGTCTCGGGGGCTTCCGACGCTCGCGGCCCGTGCTGAAGGGCTGGCAAACCCGTGAGCTTTCATTCGTCTGCCGGCTCGTGGCCAGGAAGTGCAATAACCACAGTTTCCTTCTGTTACACGCAGCAAGAGCGACAAAATAAAGTTGTTTGTTAAGAACCAGCAAGGTCTGGCAGCAACGGGGCTGGGCATAAGGCAAGGTGAGGCGCAGAAGCCCATTTTTGCAAAGCTCAATCCCATTCCCAGCTCCCAGCCGTGCAGTCCCACCTCCTGCACCCCTAAACCCCTGGAAACTCCCCAACAGCCTTGGCCTCTACAACCTGGACTCGCACCCAGCTGCACCCGGGATGGAAATATCCCCAGCCCGCAGGAGTCTTTAACCCTGGTTTCTCCCGAGTTTCCGAGCTACTTTGTGCTCCAAGGTCCAACAACAGCCACTGAGCCCAAGGGCTGTCTGTAAAGCTTTTTTAGGGCCCGTGTTTTGACTCCTTAAGTTTCTTGCTCACATTAGAAAAGCAAAGCTTGGAAATGAGGTTAAGAGCTCCCTGCCCGAGCCAAGGCATCCCAGGAGGCACTTTGGGAAAGCGCAAACTGTTCAAGCAAGGCTTGCTGGGCTCAAACGTGAGCCCAAGAGTCAGGCTCAGAGGATTAATGAAACCAAGTTGCTGATTTCACAGACAGAGAATCAAATTAAAAAGGCGAAGGCGGTGATTTCCCTGATGAAATCCGCCCATTGAGCAGAGGCAAGAAGGTCTGTTGGAGAAGCACCCGAAGACCTGCCGGGCTGCCAGCCACCCGCAGCCACTCCGGTGCTTGCACCACGCAGATTCCCAACTTAGAAAGCTCCGGCATGCTGCCTAGTTAGTAGGTCTGGGAGAGAAGGATTCCATTTCTCCTTAAAACCCATAAAATAAAAGTTTTTTTCTTCCCCCCTCCAACCTCTGCCCACAATCGCAATCCCTGAAGGTGATTTCCCAGCCCACCTCCCCATGGATCTCTCCGGTCCGGAGACATCTCCTGTGGCAGAACAGCTTGTAAAAGCCACTGGGATGGGGAGCAGGGCTCAGCCGAAACAACAGAGCTTGTGTGGAAAGGACAGGTCCATCCCCACGCCAGGGGAGCAGCTGGGCACAGGCAGCACAGCGCAGCCAAGAGCTGCCAGGAGCTCATTCCCACACAGTTTGCTTCTCAAAAGCATTTACATCTTGAAGTCAGGAGAAGAGGCAGGGAAGGGGTTACCTGAACACCTTGTGCCAGCCAGGACTTGGCGTTTCATGGAGAGCTGCAGCGGCTCGCGGAGGACAGCCAAGGTGGTCACTCCTCGGAGCCTCCTGCTGCTGACGGCTCCAAAATTGTGGTGGTGCAGCCTCCCGGGCCGCTTCAAGATCCCAGGATAAGCCCTGTTGTGCTGTAATCTTGGTCATAACAACTTGAGCACGAATTGTGGGCAGAATGTAAAATACTGACCAAAGCCAATCATCTCGAGATCCTATAACTAGTGATCCAAGAGGGAGACCTTTGGAGCTCTCTGGGACCGCAGCGGGCTGCATGACCCTGTATCTCCCCCTGGGCTGGGACAACTCTTGGGGGATATTTTTGTGAAGATTGAAGGATCATCTGCTGATGATTTTGTGAGGACTCAAAGGCCTGATTTCATGAGGTTTGCCGGCTGCGCGCTGATGCATGCCAGCACAGACTCACTGAATGGCAGGGGTTGGAAGGGACCTCTGGAGATCATCCCGTCCAACCCCCCTGCTCGAGCAGGCACCCCCAGAGCAGGGGGCACAGCACCGCGTCCAGGCGGGGTTTGAATGTCTCCAGGGAAGGAGACTCCACAGCCTCTCTGGGCAGCCTGTTCCACTGCTCTGGCACCCTCACAGGAAAGAAGGTTCTTCTCATGTTCAGGTGGAACTTCCTGTGTTCCAACTTGTGCCCATTGCCCCTTGGCCTGTCGTTGGGCACCACTGGAAAGAGTCTGGCCCCATCCTCTTGACACCCACCCTTCAGATATTTATAAGCATTGCTGAGATCCCCCCTCAGTCTTCTCTTCTCCCGGCTGAACAAACCCAGGTCTCTCAGCCTTTCCTCATAAGGGAGATGCTCCAGGCCCCTGAGCATCTTGGCAGCTCTCCCCTGGACTTGCTCGAGCAGTTCCTTGTCCTCCTTGAACTGGGGAGCCCAGAACTGGACGCAGCACTCCAGATGTGGCCTCACTGGGGCAGAGTAGAGGGGGAGGATAACCTCCCTCGACCTGCTGGCCACACTCCTCTCAATGCACCCCAGGACACCGTTGGCCTTCTTGCCCACGAGGGCACGTTGCTGGCTCATGGTCACCCTGCTGCCCACCAGCACTGCCAGGGCCTTCTCAGCAGAGCCCCTTTCCAGCAGGTCAGCCCCCAACCTGTACTGGTGCGTGGGGTTGTTCCTCCCCAGGGGCAGGACCCTACACTTGCTCATGTTGAATTCCATGAGGTTCCCCTCGGCCCAGCTCTCCAGCCTGAGTAATTCATGAAACTCACAAAAAGGGAAATTTTAATCCCAGGTTAACCTTGGGGTGTGGGGCATGTGTGTGTGTGTGCAATTTGACTATATATACATATATATTATCCCTATTCACATAAACCATTGACTGAGTCTGAGACTAAGATTGGACCTAGCCACACCTAGACTTCTCTCTGAAAGGAGTTTAGAATGCAAGGGGGTCTCTTCTGAACCTTGTGACTCAACGGGAGGGTCCTCCTTACCCCCTGCATCCACGATCCCTCTGTGAATCACCCTAACTCAAGCATAACTGAATTTTCCTTCGTGCACTTCTTCTGCGTAAGTAATAGATTGAACCTTGCCATTCTCAAATCTTTAACAAAGTCACTATGTTGATTGTAAAAAGTTCCATCAAATTGCTGTTATTAATTGGCTGATGCTTAAGCGCTCTTAAGAATTATACAACCTAATACTGTGATCGATCTCAAAAATATTAATAAATCTTAAATTGCTAACCAAAGCTGTGTAACAAATCATATTCCCGACAAATTGGGTGTAGTCGGCAGTATCCACAAACCTGTATTTGCAACAGAAATTCAAGAGGAAAAGAGTCATTTCATCTACTTAATGAGGCATTTAAGACTTGGCTAATTGAGAGAGAGCATCTCACAGCTGGCTTTAACCCGCCAGGCCAGACTGACAGGGAAAGGCACGCCATCGGGCAGGGTAGAGGGCTCTATGGACTGCAGGTGGGCTTTGGTCGGGTTTTTTTGGGAGACGCAGCTCACCTGATGTACGTTCGTATGCGTTTGAACTAGGAACGCTGGTGAGGAACCAGAGTGGAGCGTGTCCCACCAGCATCCCCCCAAAACCCACCAGGGCCAGGGCGCGTGGCTCTGGTGAGTGCCAGGGACCGGCTGCCACCAGGCTCCAGGGACACTCCTGGCCATGGCCAGTCCTCCCTCCGATTCAGTGGCCTGCGTGGAAAAAGTCACCTTGGCCGAGCCGCCTGCTGCTCCTCCAGGGGCTGCAAGTTCAATGGAAATAGGACAAACACTCAGGAAAAAGCCCAGAAGACCAGACTTAGCCTGGGGCTAAGCCCCCCAGCCTAGGTTGGACGCAGCCACAAGCTGTCAGGAGAGAAACGGAGACACGGCACAGTCCAGAGAACCCCTCGCCATCCCGAGCTTGCGTCTGGGCCGGGGTGATTCATCCCTCTGATGCCATTTCTCCTGTCTGAGGCCAATAAAACACATAACAGGGGTTTCACCAACCCCACCAGCTACATTAGGACTTGCTCGCAACTATCCACCTCTCAGTCGCTGGGGAGCAGCCAGCAGTGAGGTGTGAAGCTGAGAGAGCCAAGGCAGCTCCCTGCAAGGGCTGGCACCGCTTGCAGCAGCCGACCCCGGTGCTGTCCTGCTCCGCGGAAAGCCCTGGGCACAGGAAAGGCCAGGGGAGGTTATTAAGGCAGTACTAAGCTCAGGGAAGGCAGCCTGACCCATCCTCAAATCTTCAAGACGCTGTTCAAGCAGGAGGCTCCATGCTCTCCTCCCCTCGAAAGCTCTCGAGGTAACTGGGGAGGCAAGGAGTTAAATCAAAGGAGTTTGCAACCTCATCGATACCCCCGTAAAGCACTTGCAGCTCTCTGCGCTCCTCCCACCTCTCACAACACAGGGACTTCAAAAACCACTTTATTTGGTGCCCCAAATAAGCAGCCCCCCCCCGCCTCAGGCAGCAAGACTGGGGCTCTCGTGGAACGCCCCAGTCCCATTAGAGGTAGGATGATGGAGGAAGTGCACCTTCCCCTTGCTGCTGGGAAAAAATTGGGGTCCCCTGGATCATCATCAGCACCCACTTCATCGGGGTTTGCTCACCCACACCATGCACCCCTGCAGCCCCTGGCCAGCAGCACACCCCATCCCCAGCTCCCACTGGGCTTCAGAAATCCCAAGAAAGCCATTTTTGGGAAAAGGGAGGATTTATCCTTCATCTAGTTGTCATTACTCTGGCTGGAGCATCGAGGGGGTTTGGAAAATTTCTGGGAGGAGGTTTGCTGCTAAAGGCTGTCTGGCAGCCAGAGGTTGGTGGCAGAGCCAGGAATTAAACCCTGATCAACCCACAGAGCAGACCAGGACCTTCTCCCACACTTGAGAAGATCCTGGAAAACACATCTCTGGGACCATGAGCGCACGCAGGGGACACGGTTCATATTAAAGTGTGGATCCGCTTCCGTGCTGCCGAGCAATGCCACGTCACGCCAGCTGCGTTTCACAGGGGATGAGGCTGGTTCTAGGGTAGCGCTCGTCGGCCGCTGGCGTTGGAGTTTGGGCTGCTTTCACCCGGAGCCCAGCCGCTTGGATCCATCCGAAAATCAATGAGGTCTTGGACAGCCCCTTTAAATACATTCAACCCTTTGAGCTGAACACAAAGGAGAAAGAGCATCCCTCTCCTTGGGAGCGGAAACAGCTTCTTAATCCACTCAAGGGGATTATCTCAAATGCAAATTTGTAAGGCTAATTCTCCCCTGGCAGCTCTGCATGGAGATTAAGGAAGAGCAAGCTCCAAACGAGCTCCAAATGGCCACCCAGTGCCGCTGGTGGCCAGCATGCTGCGTGTCCCCAGGGACAGCCTGCTCTCCAAATCCAGTTATCCTGTCCCTAAAGGGATGCAGGGCACGTGCGCTTAGGGTAAAGCCGGAGCGCTTTCCTAGAGAGCTGCCAGCAGCGCCCCAGGACCAGGCTATGTTTCTGAGCAGCTCAGAAAGCCAACCTTGAGCGTACCAACGATGCGAAGGCTGGGCTCGGCGGAGGAAGTATCTGCACAAAGGGAGCATGTGATACAGCAGCGGGTGAAACAATTAACCAAGCCCAAAGGGGCTCTGGGTCAGCTCACTGCCAGCGGATGAAACGAGGAAGCGAAGAAAAGGACCACAGCGGTGTGCGCGGAAGGACAAGAAGTCACGGGAGGTGCCTGTAATAATAAAATGTGAAACCAAGCAAGAAAAAACACGTTCAACATGTTTAGAGAAGACTTGGCCGGTAAGAAATAAACTCCAACCAGCCTCCAGCGTGGCGAAGCCACGGAAACACAGGCTCTGTGGGTTCAGCTTTGCCTGGGCACGGCATGAGCCCAGGCCAGGCTCTGTAGCACCGGCCCCCGGGCTCTGTGAGCCAAGGGTGACGAGAGCAAGGGTGAGTTATGACCTGGGAAAGCCAGACACATGATGAGTATGTACTCAGTATCCTCAAAGTAAAGCTGCAAGTGCACAGCCCTGCAAAAAAAAGGGTTTATTATTTATATTTCTTTGCTCCACAGAGAAGCGCTGCAACGTGAGCAAGACCAGGGAGCTGGCTCAGGGCTCAGCCCCCCCCAGGGAAACCCAGGCAGAAAGCAGAAAATAGCCTGGTTTTACACCGACCTTCGCATTTGCCGTTCCTTCACGCCACCTCAACACGAACACAAGCCTCAAACACAAAGCTGCCAACTGCCACAGGTATATCCTGATGCCGAGTGGAGGTTTATTTCCAAATGACTTCCTATTCCTCAGCCTGTTGGCAGGAGGAAGCCCTAACAGCCTTGTTTTGCTCTGCCTGACCGAGGCGGGTCCCGGTCCAGGTGGTGAATTACTCAGGGGTTCTCTCCAGCCCTCCAGCACAACGCAAAGTCGCTCGGACAATAAAACATCAGCTCAGATCCCAACCTGGCAGCGATGGGATTACAGCAGTGGCTGCTTAAAAACCATTTTAAATCCCAGCAAACGCCCTGCTGCCTCGGGAACAGGCTGCAGACCTTTCACAGCCCTGGATCTCCCCGCCCCTCCATCCTTTACAGCCAGGTCTGTATGGCGGCGTCACGGGTTCACGGGCAGAGAGGCTTGGCCAAGAGTACCGGGGGGAAGCAGAGGGTCAGGACCGCGTCCCGTCAGGCTTTGAGCATCTCCAAAGATGGAGAATCTGTGGCCTCCGGGGCAGTGTTTGACCATCCTCACACTGAAGAAAGTTTATTTTGCTTGAATACAAATCCCTGTGTTTCAGTTCGTGCCTGTTGTCTCTTGTCCTGACACCGGGAAGAGCCCAAATCCTCCTCCTTTTCTTCACTCCCTCTCTGAGGGGCTTATATACGTTAATAAAACTGCCCCGAGCCTCCTCCGCTCCAGGCTAAACAGTCCCAGCTCTCTCAGCCTTTCCTCATGTAAGAGATGCTCGGGGCCCTTCACCATTTGCTGAACTCACTCCAGTATATCCCCTTCTCCTGTACTGGGAGCCCAGTGCTCCAGGGGATCACCTCCTGCCCGCAGGCAGCCCAGGAGGCTGGTGGCCACACCTGCCATGAGGACGTGTTGCTGGCTCACACTCACCTTGGTGCCCACCAAGACCTCCTCTGGTCCTGGACCAGAACAAGGCAAGAGGACTCAGGAGCAGATACAGGCATTCAGGTAGATGCGACCTTTGCTAGATCATCCTCTCCCTGTAATTAGGTTTATTTTGACTTGGCCAGTACTCAAGGTCTTCCCCAAAGAAGCCACCTACGTATCTGAACTTGCAGGGGGATGGTCAAGGAGGAGATCGCTCCTGCCCTTGCTGTGCAGAGAGGACTGAGCTGCTCAGGAGGCCGCTCTCGCCTGTCTTCTACAACCCAAACATCTGAGCACAACCCAAAATCCGCGCTCCACAAGCAGCTCAGCCGTGACGCTGCAAAGCCAAGGAGTTTCCCAGTTGTTTGACTAGCAGCGGTGCCCAGCCCAGTGCCGGCAGCCACGGCCCTGAGCAAGAGCCCTGGGTTTCTGCGCAGGGATGCTAGGCTGTGTTTCAGTGCTGCCTAAAGAGCAGGACCCTCGCCACGCTTAATTTTGGAGGTGGTTTCATTAAGGATCACTGTTTGGTGCTGGCACGCTCGGCAGGAAAACAGTTTTCAGTCAGTGGGATGGTCCCCACCACCCCAGGACCTCCAAATGCACCATTCAGACCCCAGCGCTGCGAGGAAAAACACAGGGAGAGCTCAGCAATTCCACAGGAGCCACGGAGCCGACTTGGGAACCCCCTCGAAGCTCTATATGGGATCTGGACTGAAAACCACCCATGGTACATGTTCCCATTACATGCTCCTTGCTGCTTCCTCCTCATCCCGCTGCTGGGTTAAGAGCATCAACGCCGCAGCACGCTGGCTGGCAACATCTTCCCAAAGCCCTTTTATTCCACTTTCCTCCAGTTTCTGTCAACGGGAAGCATTTGATGAAGCGGTAAACTGGCTTTAAGGGACTTATTTGCACGGGAGGCGCAGTGTGATGAGGGTGTGTTGGCATTCCGTTTGAGAAACTCCAGACAGGGCAGCGCCGGGTTTCAACGCTGAACTTGGCACGCCCACGTTGCTGCAGCAGAGCTGCTTCGGTGCGGTCAGCTGCTCTCCTCCCCACAAAGATATCTGGATGTTAAAATGTTAAATCAAGCCGTTATTCAAGGGGTTCCTTTTTGAAGCCGAGAGCTAATAACAGCTTCAGGTTTTTACCAGCTTTAGTGAAATGCTACAGTGAGGATTTAAGGGGGGGGGGGCTCTGGATAACGACGCCAGGCATGGCGTCGAAAATTAATCAAGACCAAAGTTGCGGGCAGGCTGCCAAGGCTGGGAGCAGGAGGGCGGGCATTGCAGGGCTGGATGTCACCCTCTGCTAACTCCTGTCCCTCTGCAAAGCCATGGTCACGGCCGCAGACCCTTCCCTTTGGGCACTGGGAGGACGCTGAAGCCAGATTTGCAACATCTGCACCCAAACGCAGTGCTCGGGCACGGCAAAGCGTCCTAGGATTCGTCTCACCACACAGAGCTCTGCCGACACCTGCCAGGATGAGGTTGGAGTAAGGGACCTTCGAAGCCCCTCCGCAGCCTCCCCCTTCGGCGGGAGGCTGGCCAGAACAGTGTTTTGAAATTCATCTGCATCGGTCAGGTGCTTAGCCATAGCTTTGCAAGTGGAGTGAGAAACAACGTGTGGAAGAGTCCTCCGGAGATTTTCAAAGTGAGCAGAGAACGCTCCATCTTAGGAGTGTCATCCAGGCAGCGAAGTCCCCAGTGCTGCTGCAGATCTCAGCATTTTGTGGGTGAGAACCCACCTACACCTGAACCAGACACCAAAGCCCAGAGAACATCTAAGTGAGGAGGATGCAAAGGATGACCTGAGGGCCTGCAGCTTGTCCTACGTCTTGCTCAAGAGTCGTCTTAGACAGCTCTGTTCCTGGGACTGGCAGAGCCGGCGATGCTTGGCCTTTGCGTGGGGCTGCATCTGGGTTTCACATGGCTTCTCCGACACAAGACCTTACTGCAAGCTGACCACCAGAAAGGGCAGCTGTAGCAGTGTTCCCTCCTCTTCCCGAGGAACTGAACATTCCACAACCTGAAGTGCTGGGGGTTAGGAGAAGAGGGATAAAGCTCAATTCCTTCGACAAGGAGGCTACAGCCCTCTTGCAGCCTTGCCTGCAGAACGGATAACATGCAACTCTTGCGTTTTAGCGTCAGGTAAAAATAGCTTTGTGCTCACTAGGGCACAAAGGAGGGGTTTTGGTCGAGGTCACTGTCCCTCCTCACCCCACCCTGCGGGCGGTTTTCCAGCTCCACTTGTGCCACGTTAGTCATCCATCCCCCTCCTAACCCTGACAGCTTTCCTCTGACCCGGCCAGCACCTGGATCTTTCCAAGATCATTTTGCCCAGCTTGTAGGGAAGCCTCTGGAGGTGACCCTGCCGCCCTGCCCAGCAGTATTCTGGGGAGACAGTCCTTCCAGGTCCTCGCGTGGCTCCGCAAGGCCTGGCTCCATCTCCACTGGGCTGAATTAGAGACAGGAGGGAGGGGTCCCTGCTGGCCCCGGGACCTCTCACTGCTCCCCAGCTCCCAGCAGGCCAATGCAGAGCTGACACTCACCAGCTGTATCAGAGTGAAATAAATAAAAAGCTCCTGTTTCAGCCAGAAACGCTGTATCTGATTTCAAAGCCGCTCCTTCAAACAAACATGTTATTAAATCTAAGTAATGTAGAAACACCATTTTCCTAAAAACAGTGAGCTGGCGCCCAAGCCAGTCTTAAAAAGAAAATAAACGGTGCAGCAGCTCAAGACTAAAGGCGACGGCTGCACAAAACCCAGTTTCAAAACAAGGCTCAGCTCCGTGTTTTCACGTTTCAGACTGCCTTGCCAGCTAAGCCAGGCTCCAGCCTCTCCGACAGGATTTTCCTCTAAGGCAAGAGGAAAGGAATTTTCCCCGGCTATTTTTAGCAGAGCCTTGTTCCTCCTCACGACGAGATTCCTACCGCCCGGCTCAGCCCTCGAGCCACGGCTTTCATCTCCGGGTGTGCAGCCCAGCGAGGCTGAGCTGACGCATCTGGAGCAAGAGGCCAGAGGCAGAGGCATGAGGGAGGCTTGCCTTGACTCAGCTTCGCCGTTTGCGGTGGATCCTCAAAGCAAGCGGCTCCCTCGGCAAGAGGGAGGGGAAGGCATCCATACAGCCTCCGATTAAATCCTCCTCCTCTAAGAGCAGTACTTCTTAAGCTAGGCTTTAGCCCACGCTGTTCCGTATTGCAGTACAAGCGGCTCAGGATCTCATGAAATAACAGCTCATGGACTTGATTTAATCTCTTGCTGCCTCCCTTCCTGATTTCAGGAATCCACGTCTGCAGGACCGGACAGAACTTAAGCCCAGCTTAATTTCTAAGCTAAATTTAAGCCCTGTGGACAAGAGATGAGAAACCCATACCTCCTTTCTCAGGCAATCCAGACCCGGCACATCCTCGCTGCCTCTCCCCCTCTGATGTACGTTGATATTGAGGGGTCATAGCGGTGGGAAACAGCCTTCTGCCAGTACCGGCAGCACCTAGAAACCACTGGCCAGAGGAGGGTCTCCCAAGGGGCACAGTGTCAGTAGCAGCTACACCTTTCATCTTTAGTATTTATGGATATTTGTAGGGGAAAAGGGTAGTAAGATCAACTTATCTGCAGCCTTATCGGCACCGGGAGCGCGCTTTGGAGGGAGAGATACCGTTTTGCACAGTTTCCAGGGGGTCCTACCAAAATTCAAAGATCAAAAAGGTGCTTGAGCGCAGAAACCAAGAAAAGTGGATTTTTAACACGAGAAAGCGCTGGGGCTGCCTGGCCACGGGCAAGTCTGTTCATTTCAGCCACAGAACCATATTTTCCATTTCCGGCTGGGAAAGGGAAACATGAGCGTACCAGCTTCCCCGGCTCCAGCCGATTCCTTGGGACGCGACGTCCTCCCCTTTCCCGGAGGAATACCCGTTACACACAGGTGAGCGCAGAAAAGTGAAGTGAGGAGGAGGAAGGCAGCTCGCTTGCCCTGTTCTCCTTTCCCTATTTCCCCAGTTTGTAGCTGCATGTTAACACAGGACATGAGATTACTTCGGCTCATGCATTAAGCCCCCTTCTACTCAATATATAACTAACATCAACTGCTTGCAAGAGAAACATTTATTTATGCCAAAAAGTGAACCTATCAATCTAGTACCCTATTTACAAGCGAGGAGCAAAGGAGTGACCCCCGATTTGCCTGACACGTTTCTATCCAAGGTATCAGAACTAAAGGATTTTGAACACTCACCTTCTTTCTGAGCTTAATTGTTTGATTCATATCCTTAAGCTTTTTCCTGCCCAAAATTAAACCTCCAGGGTCTTCTCCTTAAGTCCGGCTTCTAGAGTCATGCTGAAGTTGGAGCTTCACGCAAACAAACCCCCAAGGAGGAGGCTGCCGTATGTCCATCCCCAAAGCACCCAAAGACTCGGGGTTTTCCAGCATCAGAAGCAGCTCCAGGAGGTCTCTCCCAGCTCCCACTGTTTCTGTGCCTCCCTCGGCTGTGCCAATCCAGCCCGTCACGCAGCCGCGTGGTGAACAAGGTCGTGGAAGCAGCCAAGAGTAATGCAGCCTTTTAAATTTGTGTAATTAAACGGTGCTCAAGGAACTGAGCCCCCTGAGGTCCCAGCTCTGCGCAGGTCACTCCTAGGCAGAGCTGGGTCCATCCCTCCCCAACAAGCTTCTGCTCCTGCTCAGCACCGGCATTGTCCCAGCTCCCACGAGCACTGTGTGGCTTTGCGGTCCACAGGCCTTCCCAGTGAGCCCGGCCAGAGCAGTGCTGTTACTCACAGTCCTTCGTCCATGTAAAAGGCTCTTGCAGAGATCCGTCAGCATTAGTCAACGCTTCGGTACAACCCACCCCCCTGAGACCACACCTGTCATCCCGGTGTTCCCAGGACCCCGCCAGCTGCAAGGATGATTTTTAAGGATGGGATGACCACGTTCCCCAGCCCAGCTGCCTCTTCAATCCTCAGAAGCAGAGGTGAAGGCCACCCATGCGGCAGAGATCAATACCCCAGGTCCAGGAGGTGATGGCCACCGCGGGGAGGTCAGGCAGCAGGGCACAGGCAAACAGACGCTACCAGTAGGCAGCCACAGAACAGGTGAAGCTCTGGCTTGCTGGTGTTTTTCATTTGAGGTCTATTCTCACTTGTAGGCCACCCTAGGCCCCAGTAAAGCCTATAGCTTTGGTTCCACAGCACTGAGGAAAGCATCCAAGAAGTTTTTGGCCTCAAAATAGAGAGCGCAGCCCTTTGGCATCTTCCACAGACAGCCAAGGCTGTGGATTCACCTTACAAGAATTTGTAGCATAGGTGAACACAAAAGTGACATGTACGGGAAGAGGGACATCTGACAGCCAATGTTACCACCATCAAGGAAAGAAGCTTTGAAACTGAGGATCGTAGGACTGAGGGTTTTGGGCAGGACAAAGTTGTATGGCTCAAACAGCACCCACATCAACACAAAGCCTGCAAAGATCTGTCCAAAGCTACGCTGGCAAAGCACGCTTGTGTCACAGCATCTAAAATGCCATGGGAATGTCTAAGCTCCCCCGTGCCCGACCAAGCTGGAGGCCCATCCTCCAGCACAGCCACTTCCGTTCCAGTTTTCAGAAGGTTATTCCCATTCTTTGCATACTGAAAGAGGAAAGGTGAAACACCCAGTCCTGTAATCACGTAGTTTATGGCTGGCTGCTGAGAGGATCATTTCACAGGGAAATAACCTTTGCATTGACTTGCTGCAGACATAAACTGCCCGACAGGTTTTTGTCTAGACTGTCAGACAAAGGATCTGGGCAGGTTTCTGGCAGTAGGAAATAAAGTCTGGTTTGTTTTAGCATGTTCTCTGGGACGTGTTGCTATTCATTTTTGTCAGGCCAAGGAGCCAAAACCTCTGCATTAAGAATGCACGTTTGCAGCTTAGGCACCTTCAAGCCTTTCTTTCCTTCTCGGGACACAGACTGCACGTAGCGCTGAGGGCACGAAGGGACCTCCATCTTCCCTTCCCATAAAAACAGAGGATGCAACAGTACCACCAGCTCCTTTGGGAGTCCTTAGAGAAAAGGTGGTTTGCAATGCCCACGCAGCGAAAGACCTCTCTGCAGCCAGGCACTGCGAAGGATGCTGCAAGCCAGCCTTTGCCCGGCCGCTCATCCAGGCGTGGACCAGGTGGACTGAAGCTGTGGCGGCCAGGGAGCCACCTGCGGGAGAAGATCCCCGAGCTCCTTTTCCACATCACAGTCGCTCAAGGAAACCCGTAGAGGTGCCCAGTGTGCTGTCTCCCTGCTTGGCTGCTGTGTTCAACTGTGCAGCTAAAGGGTGGTGGGTTAATACCTTCAGGAAAAGCTATCCAAGGATTGTTATTTTGGGCAGCCCGCTCAAGAACAGGTTCTCCGGATCACTGCTCAGGATACGTCCCTTTAGATCCACTGAGAACGCGGGGAATTCAGCGTCCCTGGGAAGCCTCAGCATACCCCAAAACCAACACCACTCTGAGATATTCCTGTATGATTTACAGCACAGTGGAGAACAGAGGAGTCTAGCATGGGGTGACTTGGGTTTGTGTCCACATAGCTCAACGACGACTCCCCAGGCAATTCTAAGGCATCCTAGAACGACCTCCTCCCAAACCCAATCTCCCCCTGTGCACAAAGATCTCCCAGCCAGCGTTTTCCATGAACGAAGCCAGCTGAAGATGCAGTGGCACCGGTTTCCCTCTTTTAACCGAGCACCGGTCCTAGGCAGGCACCGCAAGGAACATATCCCAAGGTGACACCCAGCTCCCCCAAAAGCAGAGGGCAGAGCTGCTCCCATAAATGCAGCACTGTTCCAGCTTCAAGGGCAACTCTAGCTTTATTTAAAATCTTGCGGCACGTCCGGACCCACACGGCCAGGCACTCCCGTCAGAGCCGAGGCAGGCAGCTCGTCTACCTTGGCTGGAAACAAGGGTCATTCAGACAGGTTGCATTTTTTTCCACCAGGAAATAACAAAAAGCTTTTACCCACAGGGAGGCACCTCAGCCTTTTTTCTTTCATGTCAGAGGCCCAAGATTTCACGGTGTCTTTGAAGACTTGGCAAATCCAATTTTTACCAGTTAAGTTCTTCCTTGTCCACTTAGTATGCACCAGCTCCTTCTGCATGGCCAGGCTGCCCAGAACATCTAGGGAGGCACACCCTGCTAAACTTGACAGTATTTTAAGCCACTACATCACAAGATTAATGACTCTTCTCAAAGAGGCACTGATTTTTAAGAGAGATACGGGATATAGCCACCACGCTAGCCCAGCCATCCCGGCGTCTCCTGCAACACCCAGAGGTGGCTTATCTCCAGCCTGGGTGTAGGAGATTCCTCCTTCCCCACCAGACAAAGCTTTTGGCTGACGCATCATGCTCATCCCACTTCAGCTCCTGGCCTCGCCAGCTCTGCCATCTTCTTCAACATCAAGATCCACAGAAACAGACCTTTCAAACCCATGCCCAACAGCCCCGAATGTTGCCATGCCTGGCAGGGGGAGAGGAAAGAGATTAGACCTTCTCCTTCAGGCAGCACCGAGCCACGAGACCAGGTCAAGTCATCTCAGGTGACTTCCAACGCTGAAAGCTCAGCGTTGCAACCAAGTCCTCAACCCCCTCCTATTTTGCCTCCTGCCTAGTGCTCTGTTCACCCAGGCGCACCACGCTGCCCAACCCACAGACCTACCAACTCACACAGGAGCTTAAAAAAAGGGGTCTGTGATGGTAATAGCATTTCATAGAGGAACAGGAGCCGTGTTTGTTGAGCTGTGTTGAGCTCCTGACCCCCACCAGCAGCCACGGCCTGGCGTGTCCTACGTGCTGGTGTCCCTCAGCCCCAGACACCTCCTTAGAATCACAGAATGGTTTGGGTTGGAGGGGACCTTTAGAGGTCATCTAGTCCAACCCCCCTGCCATGAGCAGGGACATCCCCAACCAGATCAGGTTGCTCAGAGCCCCGTCCAACCTGACCTGGAATGTTTCCAGGGATGGGGCATCTACCACCTCTCTGGGCAACCTGCACCAGTGCCTCACCACCCTCATTGTGAAAATTTTTTCCTTATATCTGGTCTAAATCTCCCCTCCTTTAGTTTCAAACCGTTCCCCCTTGTCCTGTCACAACAGGCCTTGCTAAAGAGACTGTCCCCATCCTTCCTGTAGTCCCCCTTAAAGGACTGAAAGGCCGCAATAAGGTCTCCCCACAGCCTTCTCTTCTCCAGGCTGCACAACCCCAACTCTCTCAGCCTGCCCTCACAGCAGAGCTGCTCCAGCCCTCGGATCAGTTTTGTGGCCTCCTCCGGACCCACTCCAACAGGTCCATGTCCTTCCTGTGCCGAGGACCCCAGAGCTGGACGCAGCACTGCAGGGGGGTCTCACCAGAGTGGAGCAGAGGGGCAGAATCCCCTCACCTTCCAGTGCTGGGTCTCACCCCCAGCAGCCACGTCTCTTCCCCCCAGCCCACCACTGCCATATCCAGGTTTTCACAATGCCTCAGCAGAAGGCAAGCCTTTGGCTCTCTCCAGGCTGCATACAAACCCACGTTGCCCTAAAGCCCTTCCTGGTTTTTGCGGGCAGCCCTGAGCTATGCAGATACCCTGATGACATTACTAATTAACCCCTCTAGTGCAGTGCTAATGAGGCTTTTGGTTCCTGCAAGACAAGCATGTGGAGCCCCAAATGCTCCCACCCAAGAGCATCATGAGTAATCGGCAGCTGGAAAACACTTCTAAGGAGAGGTTGGGGGTAACGTGCTTTGGAAAGTAAACCCCTAGATGTGCTTTAGCAGTTGGGGCCCCTTCAATCCCCACCAGCCACATCAGAGAAACACGGTTCAGTAATTACCCTCCCAGTGCAAGAGGGGATGGACTGGATCATCTCCCTCCAGCCCACTGCTGAGGTCCGCAAAGCCCTGCTCCTCTTCCAAAGAGGCAGCGACAGGCATGACCCAACGGTCCCGCTTGGGACGGTGGGTCATGATGGCAACGTCCCACCACCGCCAGCTCTTCACGTTAGCTCAGCCGGAGATTTTCCGCATTTCCTGCCGCTTGTGCGAGCCGCTCTCAAAAGAGGCTTCACACCTCAAATTAAACCAGGAAAGGTGGCTGTTTCCTCTTTTTAATAAAGAAATTACTTTATTTTAATAACCTAACAAGGTTACAAAACAAAAGCATGGAAGCCCTGAGGTTCACTTGGCACACCGTCCACATCTAGCAGCACGAAGTGCACTTTCTATGTTGTTTTTTAGAGCTTAGTATATTTGCTTTGGTCAAGAAAAGTCTGCTTGGCGAACTTTGACTGCATCCATACTAGAAGGGGTTGGTATTAGGCTTCTGGCTAGGTAAACACAAAAAGGTACTTCGGGAGACAGAGAGAAGGCTATTAAAAGGCTGGGGACCAAGTCTGCAGACACACACTAGTCAGACAAGACTAAGCAAAGAATTTGAAGGACTTTATGGAAAACACCACTTTTAAGTCTCTCTTTTGAATGGTATCACAGCCAGTAAAACAGGATAAAGTAGAGCAGAATTTTATGCAAGTCAAACTAAATTTGCAGCGACATTTCAAGAAGTCTCTAATCTCTCTTTGAAGATCCGGGTTTACCAGATATTCCCTACATCCTCGCCTGGCTAGGCTCCCGTGCAATCCCCACACAGGTTGAGCCATCCAGCGAGCACAGACACGGAAAGTGCCGCTGGCACAGATCCCCTGAGCTGTTTGGAAACAAACCAGAGAGGAGCCACACTGCAAGGCAACAGCTCTCAGGGATGCGATCGTGCATGTCTGGAGGGGAGGTGACAAGGCAAGGGGTACCGCCCCAACCCACCCTCCTCTGGGGTTCACCCCGCTCGTCTGCAGCGGCTTAGCTGCACGTGTAACAGCCAGAGCCAGGCTGGGAAGCAAAGAAGGCCAGCACAGACTAAAACCTGGGGGATTCTATGCTAAAACAAAGCTTGACAGACTTAGTAAGGACCCACACAGGCTGGCGGATGGGAAGCAGGGAGGTGGAGGCGAGGAGCCAGGGCAAGAGCGTTCGCCTGGCTCAGCTGCAGCCAGAGCAGACCCAAAAACTCTCTGCAACTGCATCAGCCGCTGTTCCCCTCAGGAAGAGCAGGATGCCTGGGGCGCATAAAAAAGAATGTGGCCAGCAGGTCGAGGGAGGTTATCCTCCCCCTCTACTCTGCCCCAGTGAGGCCACATCTGGAGTGTTGCGTCCAGTTCTGGGCTCCCCAGTTCAAGGAGGACAGGGAACTGCTCGAGCAAGTCCAGGGGAGAGCTGCCAAGATGCTCAGGGGCCTGGAGCATCTCCCTTATGAGGAAAGGCTGAGACACCTGGGTTTGTTCAGCCGGGAGAAGAGAAGACTGAGGGGGGATCTCAGCAATGCTTATAAATATCTGAAGGGTGGGTGTCAAGAGGATGGGGCCAGACTCTTTCCAGTGGTGCCCAACGACAGGCCAAGGGGCAATGGGCACAAGTTGGAACATAGCAAGTTCCACCTGAACATGAGAAGAACCTTCTTTCCTGTGAGGGAGCCAGAGCAGTGGAACAGGCTGCCCAGAGAGGCTGTGGAGTCTCCTTCCCTGGAGACATTCAAACCCCGCCTGGAGGCGGTGCTGTGCCCCCTGCTCTGGGGGTGCCTGCTCGAGCAGGGGGGTTGGACGGGATGATCTCCAGAGGTCCCTTCCAACCCCTGCCATTCAGTGAGTCTGTGATCCGTCGGCTGTCTCTAGCTGAGGTGAGATGATACCTGAACGATGCCGATGGTTCGGGCAGGGCAAGGCTTCCTGACCTCAGGCACATGCGTAAGACAGCGACCTCCTGAGCTGGCCACAGGCAGAGTCCAGTCCAGAGCCTACAACTTCACCACCGCTCAAGTCTGGCTCCTGACATTTCCTCTGTTAGGAGCCAACCGCTCGAGAATATTTATTTACTTAACATTTTGCCAACATTTTGAGAAACCAGTGATTTAGGAACCCTTTTACCATTGGTATTCCTGCCCAGAGGAATTCAATTGCCGAGGGGGAAGTACAAGCTCCCATTACACACAGCCCACAGGCAGGTCAGCCGGGCTCTGACCTTCGTGCTCTGCATACTCTGGCTTCAGCAATTAGCTTGGCAGTTTCATCGGTTTCCATAAATCCTTTAACTGCTTTCCTGTCTAAGTTCATTTATTTCAGGGTTTGGTTTTTTTTTTTATTTATTTACAATGCTCTCTACTCTGTAAATACACAGGCTGACCCACCTGAGCCAGAGGCTGCCTCCAGCCCGCTACGGGTCAGATCCGAACCTCCCATTTTGCCCAGCTCAGCCACCCAGAACGGAGAGCTGCGTTAAGAAAATCACAGAGCATAATTAATCCCATTTATTTCATCCCCTAGTTCTGCTTTTACCTGTCCTTAAGGCACCATAAGACAGTCAGTGACACCAGGACAGCCAGTGCTGCTACGGTGATTTTACTGCTTATCTTCCCTTGGAAATACCAATAGAGCTGATGCGGTGAATTTTGGTTATCCTACCTCGCCTCTGAGGAAATCTTACCATCTCAAACGCAAGGCATCAAAATAAAGATCAGGGCAAGAAGCAGCTGTAGTTTGAGACCAAGAACGTAAAACAAGTTAAAAATCCATATGTGAGGCTCTCCACACCACCTGTGAAGTCCTTCACCGGTGTCTGGGCTGGTCCCATCGGCACCGAGTCTCCCAATTCCTGGAGAGGAGGATAGGTCAGCCCCATGCTGTACGCTTCAGCCTGGAGAAATAAGCTGTTTATAAAGCAAAGTGCAGAGTGTCTGGCTCCCGTTCTTTCATCTCCCATCAGAAATGGGTAGCTCTGCAACCGGACCAGCCAAGTGCCCTCAAGCTCCTTCTCCTTCATCCGAGGCTCCTGGTTTAAATCCCACTTCTGGCTCACTGCACTGAGCGGTTCCGAAGCTCTGCCAGACTCGCAGAGGGGATTTGCCAAGCTGCACGGACCGTGTCCGCAGCACATCTTGCGATGCCGTCAGCCTGTCATCACCTCTCTCCCAACAGCTGACAGTGCCAAGCTGCTCACTGAGATCTACCTCCTCGGTCAGAAGCTCATGCTTCCCCGCTGGAGGCACTGCTCTGGACACAAGTACAGCACAGCATGGAGGCAGGTAGTAACCCGGTAATGTTCTCGGATGTGCAAGTGAAGATCACGAAGCTTCTTTAGAAGGAAGAGAAATGGAACAAAGTCACTCAAAACTTAAAGATGAGGGGGCTGGAGCACCTTTCCTACAAGGACAGGCTGAGAGCGTCAGGGTTGTTCAGCCTGGAGAAGAGAAGGCTGAGGGGAGACCTTATTGCGGCCTTTCAGTACTTAAAGGGGGCTTATAAGAAAGATGGGGGCAGACTTGAAGGCTCTACAGATGGATCTGGACAGGCTGGATCAATGGGCCACGGCCAATTGTATGAGGTTTAACAAAGTCAAGGGCCAGGTCCTGCCCTTGGGTCACAACAACCCCAGGCAACGCTCCAGGCTTGGGGAAGAGTGGCTGGAAAGCTGCCCGGCGGAGAAGGACCTGGCAATGCTGGCTGACAGCCGGCTGGACACGAGCCAGCAGTGTGCCCAGGTGGCCAAGGAGGCCAACAGCATCCTGGCTTGTATCAGCAATAGTGTGGCCAGCAGGAGCAGGGCAGGGATGGTGCCCCTGTGCTCGGCACTGGTGAGGCCGCCCCTCGAATGCTGTGTTCAGTTTTGGGCCCCTCGGGACAAGAAGGACATGGAGGTGCTGGAGCGTGTCCAGAGAAGGGCAACGGAGCTGGGGAAGGGTCTGGAGAGCAAGTGTGATGGGGAGCGGCTGAGGGAGCTGGGGGGGTTTAGCCTGGAGAAGAGGAGGCTGAGGGGAGACCTTATCGCTCTCTGCAACTGCCTGAAAGGAGGTTGGGAGAAGAGACCGACACCCCTCCCCCCCCCCCAGGTTACTAGTGATAGGATGAGAGGAAATGGCCTCAAGCTGCATCAGGGGAGGTTTAGATTGGATATGAGGGAAAATGTCTTTACTGCAGGAGTGGTCAGGCACTGGAACAGGCTGCCCAGAGAGGTGGTGGAGTCACCATCCCTGGGGGTATTTAAAAGACATGTAGACATGGCACCTGGGGACATGGTTTAGTGGTGGGCTTGGCAGGGCTGGGTTAACGGTTGGACTTGATGATCTTAAAGGTCTTTTTCAACCTAAACAATTCTATGATTCACTGACTTTTTAGCAGGGCCTGTAGCAATAGGACAAGGGGGAATGGTTTTAAACTGAAAGAAAGTAGATTCAGACTAGATATAAGGAAGAAATTCTTTATACTGAGGGTGGTGAGGCACCGGTGCAGGTTGCCCAGAATGGGGGGAGATGCCCCATCCCTGGAAACATTCAAGGTCAGGTTGGACAGGGCTCTGAGCAACCTGATCAAGTTGAAGATGTCCCTGCTCATGGCAGGGGGTTGGACTGGGACCTTTCAAGGTCATCCTTCCAACCTAAATCCTTCTACAATCCTAACAGCAGGAGACTTACAGACTCAAACAGATGCAGAACTAAGTGTCAAACGTGTTAACCCGCTCACCTTTGCCAGGTGTATTGGCTGGGGAAAAGGTTGCTCCTGTTCTGCTCTATATCCATGGACCCGCAGCATCATCTTGGTCACACCGAGCTCTCACAACACTTACTGCTACATGACAGCATCTTGTTTCCACCCTAACCTTGGCTAGAAAATACCTGCATGGGTCAGGCTGGATGACCACTACAGGGGTCTGTAAGGGCACAAGCCAGAGATGATGAACAGGAGGTACCATCAGAGAAACCCTCAGCAGCACTAGAACACAAGACGTCAGGCAGGGGCAAATGGAGTTGGGCACCGGCGAACCATAGCTGCCATTGCAGCATTGGTACCCAAGCCTCAAATGGGCAAATAAAAACTTCCCAGGTATCGGCCAGCCATGGCTTTGCTGCCAGGAAACCCCAGCTGGAACCCAGTTCTTGCGACTGCTCCCCAGGTGGCAGCACACCATCCTGCGAAGCAGCATTTGCTGCTGTTATTTTTAGCTGAGTGTAAACGAGACCCAAAGACCTCTGCTGAAGGTGGAGCTTGAGGTTTCCACAGTTTCACAGTAATGCTGATCCGTCTGTTGCCTACAAGTACGTTCTTCCGATCGCCTACCAGGTTTTAGTGGCATACAGCTGTTATTCCCTACTGTAGCCAAGATAAAGCCCTGGGGCACAGAGCCGACTGAGGATCAGGATGAGTGCAACTCGTACCTTATTTTCCCCCTTTAGTCAGTACGAAGTAAGCGCTTTTCTGCAGTCACCTCTCCTTACACCCCCCCACAGCACAGCTCTGGAGCCACGTTACACTGTGCTTCTGCAGAGCACACTCTCCCTTGATTGACTTTTTTTTGCTGCGACCAAATCCTAGGGCAAAAGGATCCAGAGGCACTGGAGGCCGATATGGCTTTGTGAAAAGTGAAATAAATGGAGATTAAGCCTGTGTGGGGCTGAAACGCTGTCCTGGTCACAGGACGCCACAGGCTGGGGAAAAGGATTAGGGCTCTGCAGAAGAGCCACCACCGAGGAGATGAGTCACAGCTTTAAAACTTGTGATCCTGGTGGTGCCGCAACAAACCTGGGGGCTTCCTGGTCATATCCCTGAAGAACCGGGCTCCGCAGCCTGCCACAGGTCTGCAGAGACGAGCCGCACACTGAACACATCCCACAGGGCAGAGCTTTGTGCCTGCTGGCTCAGCCAGCCTGCCAAGTCCCTGCACGGGAAATATGGAAACTGCTCAAGTTCAAGGAGGTCTCTGGGTTAAACAGACACTTCAGGCTTTCACCAGCACAGAAACAGGCTGCACCTCTGGAAGAGAAAACATTTTTTGCTTTCTGGATGTTACACACACAAGAGGGAGCAGATGCTTAAACCCAGAGTGTTCATTGTTGCTCTTCAAAACAACTAACGGGGGCTGCAGGGTCGGGGATACCTCACGCATTTCTCGGGCTGGAACCAGACTTGGGCCAGGTCAGGGCTTCCATCGTGGCAAGTTTTACGGAGTGCAAGTTACACTTTCGAAAGTTGGTATCATTACTTCAGCCAGCGTCTTGCATGAGCAATGCAGTTTTAGGAAGCTTCAGCT
Organism: Morus bassanus; assembly: GCA_031468815.1. Taxonomy (NCBI): domain Eukaryota; kingdom Metazoa; phylum Chordata; class Aves; order Suliformes; family Sulidae; genus Morus; species Morus bassanus. The sequence goes on along the minus strand of CM062567.1, from coordinate 1,393,493 downwards.
TTGTCTGCCATTCTCTAACCAAACAGCAAAACAAGTATTTACCCAATTACGTGGTAGAGTTATTTTGTACCAAGTAAAACCCACAGCAGCAAAGCTATTTCGACACAGGCATGCAAGCCCTGGAAAAGCCTGCGTTACATTAAGCGCTGCAGGATCTGTCCTTTCCCATGCCAGCCTCAGCAGCAAAGTAGCAGTTTGGTGTACAGAGAAGGTTAGCAGAGGCTGAAGGTCCAGAGCAGGACCATTAGCTTCCACAGTCGCAAAGCCTTAACCCCGAAAACATGACCCCTCTCACCATCCAGCCATGGCCATCACTTGCCCTGGAATAGCTCCGCGAGGAGATGGTCCCCCAGTGATGCCCCCTGCCACCAGCCCGACTCCCTCTCACCACTCCATCCTCAACGCCCATAGGAGCCACAACCAGTACATGCACAGAGGTGGAAAGCAGAGGCACCTAGATAGCAAGAAGCCGCAGCAGCCCAGATGCTCTCCCGCTGCTTCCCATGACCACCCAGGAGAAGGCAACGTGTCTAAGCTGCATGTGAGGATCAGCCAGAGCTTTCAGAAGAGCCACCTGCCCAAGCCTCCGAGGAGATGCCTCAGTATGATGACACTGGTGCTCTATTTGGGCAAGTCTTTCTGCACATCCCCGCACGTGAAAGCAAATACAAACCAAACACACCCCCAGTAGCTGCTGGGAGCCAGAGCGGCCAACGCAGGGTGCCCGACTACACTGGTCATGGCCAGCTGGAAGGCGTTCCCTATAGCTGGAAGTCAGGATGCTGCTGTGACCCTGAAGCAGAGCTTTGTCCTCTCCAGTGCCTCCCAGCTCAGGGCACTTGCCTCCAGTCACAGCTGCTATTCACATCCCAGTGCCAGCCGGCACCAGGGGGGACACGAGGGTGCGAGGGAAAAGGGAGGAGGAGCCAGGAGCTCCTGCTGAGGCAGAGCCGGTCGGGATCATAAGGTCTGTGTTCATGGTGGGGTGGACATCAGACCCCCGGAACCTCCACTGGTTGGCTGGAAAAGGGACACAAGTGAGGCAGCAACGTTTACTGAAAATGTCAGTTATGCAAGGGTAGAAGCAAGGATGAGAACAGAACATTTCAGGTCTGCCTGCGGCCAAGCAGCTGGGCAGAGGCAGAGCCTGGGCAGTACCCAGAGCACGGCAGACAGCACACTCCCACCTCACGTACCCGGCAGACTCTCGCCTGCTTCCACCCAGGAAGACACCATGCCACGCTTCTTGGAATCTCCACACCGATGCCAAGCCCTGATCCACCCATCTCAGGGGAAGCGGGGAGAGTGGGAAAGCCAGGAAGGTGCTCAGGCCAGGGGTGACCACAGGCCCAGAGGAGCTGCGTAACTCAGACCAAGTCTCCTTCAGCCTGGACAAGCAGCAGCCGCAAGGATATGCCATGTGCAAGTCAGGATGGTGGACACGTTTATAATGCTGACAGAGATGACCTGCTCACTGCCTCTCCCAGTTAGAGAGGGGGGAAGTGACGCTGTCCTGAGCGGGGTCAGCCCAAGGACAAAGGAGCCACGCTGCTGCCCAACAGCACGCTGTTGAGAACCTGCTGCGGGACCGGGTGGGAGACTGGCCTGCAGAGCAGCTCGTGAGCCTCAAAGCTCAGCTACAGCCATGGCACTGACTCCGTACATCCCCGATCCGAGGTGGGAAGCAAACCAGAAATGTATTCTTGTTCCCAGCCACCGTACTGGTGCCTGCTGACAGCCCTTACTGGTTTTAGGGACGGCCTCCCTCATCTTCAGGTAGACTGTGGCCCTGACAGCAGACCCTCTTATCTAGTGGCCAGAGGAAAGGGCTGTCCTGCTCCCACCATGGCACACTCCAGGCAGTGCAGGAAGCCGGGCAGGCAGCAGACGAGCCCTGGAGCCAGCACCGAGGACAGGGCAGGAGCTGGGGTGGAGGGAAGCAGGGCTGCCCTTCCCAGCAGCCTCACTGCCACCGCTCACTGCCCTCGGCCACAAAAACGCCAGACATTCTGCGTGCAACCAAGGTGAACGCCAGGTCTCAAGCAGCCTCTCCAGCCAGGAGGTATAGACCTAAGACCAGGAGAGGGGCTGCTGGAGATGTCCCATGCCACAGTTGTCACCACCTGAGCTGAGACCCCAGAGCTGAAAGAGGTCACCCACCATGCAAAGAGAGCACCCCAACAGCATTGCAGACCTCTGGGAGAGGTGGGAGTAAAGCTCCATGCCACAGGACAACACCAACACATTTTTTCCAGAGTCCTTCAGTCCTCCGACACCACAGCTCCTCAGTCTGACCCAGACAAGGGAGAAGGTCTCCAAGAAGGGCACAGGTGAGACTAAAACACACCCTACAAGGAGACAAGACTCACACTGAATTTCAGCTGGGCAAGTCTCAACTTTCACAGGCCTCGCTCGAGAAGCACAGTTAAGCTCAATTTCCGAGGTAACTGTTTAGGAATTGCTCCCTGCTGCAAGTTGGGCAAGTCCAGTTCCGTGGCACCACGAGGTCCACCAGAACTGCCCAAAACTTCGTGCCAAGTGGCTAAGGTTTAACAGCACCAAGAGGAAGATGCCACCAACCGGAGTGAGGCACAAGACCTAGAATCACAGAATCATTAAGGTTGGAAAAGACCTCTAGGATCATCAAGTCCAACCCCCAACCCAACACCCCCAGGCCTCCTAAACCGTGTCCCCAAGTGCCATGTCTGCACGGTGTTTGAACACCCCCAGGGATGGTGACTCCACCACCTCTCTGGGCAGCCTCTTCCAGTGCCTGACCGCTCTTTTGCTGAAGAAGTATTTCCCAATATCCAATCTAAACCTCCCCTGGCACAACCTGAGGCCATTTCCTCTCATCCTACCGCTTGTTCCTTGGGAGAAGAGACCAACCCCCACCTCACCACAACCTCCTTTCAGGCAGTTGCAGAGAGTGATAAGGTCTCCCCTCAGTCTCCTCTTCTCCAGCCTGGGGTTGTTGTGACCCAAGGGCAGGACCCGGCACTTGGCCTTGTTAAACCTCATACAATTGGCCTCGGCCCATTGATCCAGCCTGTCCAGATCCCTCTGCAGAGCCTTCCTGCCCTCCAGCAGATCAACACTCCCACCCAATTTGGTGTCATCTGCAAACTTACTGAGGGCGCACTTGATCCCCTCGTCCAGATCATTGATAAAGATATTAAACAAGCCTGGCCCCAACACTGAGCCCTGGGGAACACCGCTCGTGACCGGCCGCCAACTGGATTTAGCTCCATTCACCACAACTCTCTGGGCTCAGCCATCCAGCTGTTTTTTCACCCAAAGACTACACCTGTCTGAGCCATGAGCCGCCAGCTTCTCTAAGAGGATGCTGTGGGAGACAGTGTCAAAGGCTTTACTAAAGTCTGCCCTGTTTGAGGTCAGTGCACTGGAGCCCCATCTCTCCCGCCCCTTTCCTCCCCAGCCAGCTTTTACCCCACATTTCCCCTCTCTGGACTTCAAGCCTAAACCCAAGATGATCCCACCTCCATCCAGCATCTGCTCCTCATATTTCAAAGTTTTTGGCTTCCTCCAGAAGCAGGAGGAAGCACTGAGAAGAGAAAAAGAGCAACTCCCTGCTCGTAACTGGGCCAAGGCCAGAAGCAGCCAAGAACAGCAAGGACAGGATTGTCCCGCTGAGCCCGGCAGCAAGCCAAGCACCAGCAGTTCAAAGGAGAGCAGCTGCTAAAACCCAGTCTAGCGGGTCAGCCGGCTTCCCCACAAAGACTTAGATCATGAGACAGCTCTCAAAATGAAAAGCCCGTTTCCCAACCCAGAGACGATCCCTTCAGAGGGAACGGGGATGCCAAATTTCCTCTTTATTGAGCTGCTGAACGTAGGCAGAGATTGTAAGTGCGATTAGGGAAACACTGAGTTGCACTTGGGAGTTTTCCCAAGCTCCGTCTGAAACAGCACCGGGGTTTGTAACCGCGACCGTTAAGGTTTAACGGGATCAGCAATGGAAACCCAGAGGCTGTCAGAGAGCTGTATGGCAGATCTTTGCTTGTTCTCACCTGCACGAGCCCCAGCTAGGCTTGCACAAAGCAGCATGGCAGAAAAATCAAATATTAGCCACTTCAGACAGGTCTGTTGTCTGGAAATGTGAGCTAAGGTACACAGCAAAACATGTTCTGCTACAGAGGAAGACCAGAGACTGCTGTCCAAGCGGGAGAGCCAAGGATGGTCTCATAAGTGCTGTTCTGGCTGAGCTCGCCCAGCTTTGCAGCAGCCGAAGCACCCAGGCATTTGGATTTAAAGCACAGAGCAGGAAGGGCAGCACCTCAACCAGCAATTCACAACCCATCTGTGTCCGCTCCGGGAGCCTGATGCATCTGGAGGCTCGGTAAGAGGGGCCTCGAGAGGCTCTCCCACAGCTGGACCCCAGTTGTACTTGAAACCGCATTATTTTAATCAGCACAAACACTTCAAGCTCGATCTGTCAGTGAGGGGAGCTCAGAAGCCAGGCTCCTGTTTTAGGAGCAGCAGGTGCCCCCCACACCAGCACCACGCTGGAAGAGGCAGCGGTTTGCAGCATGCCAAGCTGTCCGCCGATACCCAGACGGCAGCGCCAGCACGCCAAACTACACCGCCCGTCGACGCCGCGGCAAGGGACACGGGCAGCCGGCCTCACCCCTGCCAAGCCCTTCCAGCGACTGAAGCCCAGCCCTCTGATTTCCTCCCCCTCCACCGGATCCCCACCATCAGGCAGCACACCAGCCCCGCTCACCCATGAGCACGGCACCTTCTGCTGCATTTCCACCACAAGTCCCATCTGCTCGCGAGCACGGGGACAAGGGACACGCCAGGAGGAGAAGGCGGCAGTGCTCACCGCACCTCCTGGGACCGCAGACTCTGCAGTTACTCTGGAAGAAGGTTTTCAGATGACAGCTCGGACCCCTGCGCAGGTATGGAGATCAGAGAAAGGGGCTGAATACCCCTCGTCCTACCCTCGGCGCAATCTTCCGCGGCACGGCTTCGCAGCAAGGCGCAAAGCGACCAGACACTGCGCCAGCAGTTGGAGCTTTATCACAAGGAGTCACAGCCCACCCGGCAAATTTACTCATCCCAAAAGGGCTGGGGATCAAGTCACAGCTGCTGCATCAGGTCTTGGAGCAGAAGAGAGCAACGGGCAACCGGCAGCCCAGAGGAATGCTCTTCCCACAGCTTGCTTTAGCTGGAAGTACAGAGTTAGGCTCCATACGCAAAGCAGTGTGGGGTCTGAGGAGACATGTGCTTTCATTAGCCTAAAAAAACCTCCCAGCAAGCTAAACAATACAGAAACTGCCTTCACTCAAGTGGCCAAAACAAGTGAAGTCATGGAAGAACCATTCCTGCAACAAGAGAGTCTCAGGCAGGAATGGGGGCAAGGGGCTTGTCAAAGCCTGGTGGTTATTCCGGCATGAACAAGCTGGATATTCGGGATACCAAAGGAAGCTCAAGCAACTTGTCCCATAAGCAGAAACTCCCTCAAAGCTGTGACTTCAAGCTCAGCCCTTCAAAATTTTTAATAGTAAGGCTGGGCGCTCACCCTGCACCCAGCTTCAAGAAGAACCAGCTCTATTTCAGCCATTTAATAACCACCTCGCTTCCCCCCAGAAGCTTCTCGGTTTTCTAGGCCCTCCCACAAACACCAGCGCAGAACACAACCCTGCTGCCCGAGTCCTCTGGCGCGTAGCGAAGCACACTTCAGAGTTACAAGCTCAGTTTTTTTGGCAGACGTTTCCCAATGATCTGCACAAGAAGGAATTGCTGGACCGGCCAATATCCTCAATATTAACCAGCATTTAAAACCACAAAGAATTCAGTGCCCCAGATCGAGATCAGCTTTTTACAAGGAAGATCTGGCAACTGCCGAAGCAGCTGTTGTAAGAGGCCTCAGACTTCATGCAGAAGCAGCTCAATTCACCCCCAGGAAGAGGCGAAGCGAGACGACATCAGATATCTAGGGCATATCTGAGCAGGAAAAGTCAGGATTTTTATGCTAACATCTGATGCCACCCACAGAGAATTACTTTGGGAAAACCATGCAAGCGCTTTGCACTGATCACCTGTAGCAGTCTTGCAGCCTCTCTACAGATTTGAGGTCTCATAAGAGCCTCTGTGACAGAGACAAGGAGGAAAATCCTCTCCACAGGCAAATAACAACCAGGGTAGCCAAGAAGTCTGCCTCCGTCCTCCCTCCACCCCTTCTTTTTCCGGGAAGGAGCGTGCCAGGAACATCCATCCTTGCCTGAGGCTCCCAGGCACGAGACCAAGCGCTCTCCAGCTCCGGGCAGGTTCCCATGACTGCACCAGCCTCACAGCACAACTGGAGCCAACACGCTCCAAATCGATCCATTCTTCCTCGCTATGTTAGTGAAAAATGGGTGGTTTTATCCCAAACCTGTTTTAAGACACAGCTCTCGCGACCACAGCAGGTTGGATGTGCGCCGTCCCGCTGCTGCCACAGTCCGGTTGGGATAACCTTGTTGGCATGAGCCACCAAAAGTGAGATCCGGGGACACAAGTTCCTGGCGGGATTTCTAAGGCTCCGGTTTAACAAGTACATGCTTTGTTTAAAGCTGGAGTTAACCCCAAAGCAGGGCTGGTATTTTCTCCCTAGTCCTGACCAAACCTGCCCTCATATGCCTTCAGAGCAGCGCTACAGAAGCTCAAATTGCCCTGTTTCAGCCCATTATGCTGCTGGCTGAGGGCTGAGCACCTGCCTTCTGGAACAATCCACAGCATGGAAAAAATGGGAAAAAGTGTTTTTTTTCCCCTGCAGCTGGGAACCTCTGTGGCACAGCAGATGAACACAGCCATCTCCGTAGCCAAATTAACCATGTTTGATAGCGGTCCAAGCTCAAGAGAGCCGCAGGCAGCTGCTCCAAGGGTTAATTAAGTACCATTGTGAGGGAAAACTCACACCAAGGAAACTCCATAAAGGGTTTTCCCCTTGGAAAACTCCATGCCTTGGCCCCGGAGCTGCCATCCCTGTTCCCCAGCTGCCGCCCCACTCCCGCGGGTCTCAGCAAGCTCCTCGTCCGTTGGGATCACCTCCCACAGGGAAGCAAAGCGGGGGGACTGGAGCGGCCAAGTTCTGGGGTCACCAGTACACAAGAGACTGGAACATGTGGGAGAGGCCCAAGGAAAGGGCTGCAAGGAAGGTTTAGGGATCAGAGTATCTTATCTGCCACATGAAGAGAGGCTGGGAGAGGTAGGATCACCCAGCCTGGAGAAGAGGAGGTTGGGGGATGACATCAACGTGGACAAGGACCCGGTGGGGGAGGAAAGAAGAATCCAGGCCCTTCCCAGCGAAAGGACACAAGGGAACAGGCACAGACTGGAATGCAGCAAATCCTCTTCAAGCACAAGAGAAAAAAACCCAACAACCTTCTTTAGCGTGAGGACGAACATGGAACAGGCTGCCTGGATAGACTGCAGTGTCTTCAGCCTTGGAGAGACTCAAAACCCAGCAGGACACAGCCTGCTCCCAGCAGAAGGCTGGATTAGGCCGTCTCCAGAGGTCCCTGCATCCTGAGGATCCTTGGCCACGGGAGCTGGCTGCCTCCTCTCGCACTAAAAGCCCCTGGGCAGCAGCACGAGGGTCCCAGATTACACCAGCTGCTACAACAGCGCGCCCTCTCCAGCCAGTCCAGCCACAAAAGTTAACAGTGTTTATGAAAAGCACCATTTTCCAAGGCAAAACACCTCAGATTTTTCCCAAATAGCAGAAAAACAGTTTTCAACAAAGACAAGAGCCGATTCCACTTCTACAACCTATCGCATCTTGCCTACATATTTTAGCTGAGCGCCGCTTCCAGCCCTGCAGTCGCTGCCTACCACAAAAACCAGGCGTTTACTTACATCTAAAGCTACCCTACAATTATCCGCGGCCCCAGGAGCGAGCATCTGGAGCTGCTTCTTCCTGAAACCAGGAACACAACCTATCATCCAGATGCATCATTTCTCTTCCCACCTGCGCTGCTGATCCTGCCACACCGCACAGGGGTCACCCGACATCGCAAGGGGACATCGGTGGTTTTACTTCCCAAATCTGACTCTGTGAGAAGTCTGTACAGTGACTCTAGGAAAAAAAAAAGCATTCCGTGTTTCTAATTCCGTGAATATTCTGATCACTTCAAACCAGTTTCAGTGGGAGACTCTGCTGCCACCTTCCGAGATCGCTGTTACTGCACATGCCCCCAAAACAACTAAAAATATCTTGTTTCCCCCCGAGTTATGTCACCAAACCAAGGGAAGGGTTTTCTTTTGCAAAGAAAGAGCCAGCCCCCCCACCCTGATCAGGGAGCACTGCTCTCAGCAAGCGTCCCAGCCTCAGCCTTCAGCTCAAGCTTCGCCTCTCCCACGCGACGTAAAAATAGGTTTAAACAAGAGAAAGTAGAGCAGCCCGTTGGCAGGCAACGCAGATGGAGCTGGCTGACCTTCGAGGCGCCTACAGCACAGTGGTCCTGACTAGAGTTGACATGATATATGTGTAAAAATATATAAAGCAGACGCACGCGTATCTAGCGTTCCCAGTTTAGCACCACAATCAGTGGATAAAACAATCCAGCGCTGTTACAGAAGACATTTTAAGACACGTCATTAACCGTCCATCTCGTTTGCAGCCTGGGGAGAGAAGCAGAAGGGTGAATCGGCCCCTGATGGCTGTCGGGACACTGGGAGAGCAGCGGGAGCAGACCTGTACCGCAGCTGAGGACTGGGAGTGCCTGGAAGGCCACGAGGCTGTGGCAGCGCTCCCCTCAAGCGCCATATTCACACAAAAAATAAGTTTTTTAGTGGAGGAAGAGAAGCCCCAGCCCTCAGAGCAGGCACACTGATAGGGAGACGCTCGGCTGGGACAGAACCAAGCCTGAAACCACCAGAGGGAGGAGGGATGGCTTGAGAAGCCAAGAGGGGCTCCGGCCACCCCCGGTGCGGCTCCAGGGCCAGGGGCCATGAGCCACAGTGGGCCCCCAGGCCCGGGGGCGAGGCAGGGGCCGTTCCCGGGAGCACAGCGGGGCCCGCCGGCGGCCCCTCGGCCCCAGGGCGGCCCCGCAGCGGCGGGGAGCCCCAGAGACGCCCCGCTCTCACCTTCTTGCCTTTCTTGCCCTCCTCCTCCATGTCTCCGGCGGCGGCGGCCCCGGCCCCCCCCGGGGCATCCCCGCAGCGGTCGTTACTCGCCCTGCCTCGGCGCGGCGGCGGGGGCCCCAGCAGCGCGGCCCGTCACTGCCCGGCTGCGGCCATGGCCCTCCCAGGGCCCGGCTCCCGCCCCCGGCCTCGGCCCGGCCGGACCCGCCTCAGCGACACCCACAACTTTTCAATCCTGCCGCCATCTTGGGCGGCGGCTTCCCGGCGTGCACCGCGCCCCGCCCTCCGCCCGGAGGACTGACGTCAGTCCTCCACGGCCCGCGCCGTGCGCATGCGCCCGCCCCCTCCCCGCAAGGACGGCTCGGCCCCGTCCACCCGCGGTAACCACGCCCTCCGTCTGACCACGCCCACTCTACCGGATGGCTCCGCCCCCACGCGCGGCGTCCCCGCTCAACGGCCCCACCCGCCTGGGGGCGGGGCCACGTCTGCTTCCATCATCGGGGGCACGCCCACTCCTTCCCGGCGTGGCCCCGCCCACCGCAGCGGCCTGCGGGCTCGTCGCGGGCGGCCGAGCCCTTGCCCGGGGCTGGCGGGCGGCGTCGCTCCCGGCCTCGTCCCGCGGCGGCGGGGAACCGGGCCCGGACACCGGGCCGGGGCCGCGGCAGGGCGCCGGGCCCGGACGCGGGGCCTAGGCCGTGGCGGCGGCGCTCCTGCGCATGCGCCGGCCCCCTCCGCCACCGCTCCCCGTCCCTCCGCCAGGTGGCGCCGTCCCGCGGCGCGCAGCTGGGACGTCACGCGCCGGCGCAGCCCCGCCCTCAGCCATGATGGCGGCAGCGGCAGGTAGGAGGGCGGGAGGGCGGCGCGGCCCGGCGCCATCCGCCGCCATCCGCGGCCGGGAGCGCCCCCCGCGGGACCGGGACCCCCCCCCGCGGACCGGGAGCACCCCCGGGGGTCAGCGCGGGGCGCGGCCTTTATCCCGGCGTCGGGCCTCGCCGCTGTGAGGCGGCCGCGGGGCGCGGTGCATGCTGGGAAGGGTAGTCCTCCCCGCGCCGCGTGGGGCCGATCCGGGGGGCTCGCGGGGGCCGGTTCCCCTCCCCCCTCAGCAAGCCTTCCAGCGTGGGGGGCCGCCGTGGCCGCCGCCATTCCTGCAGCGCTTGCCAGAGCAACCCCGGGACCGTTTGAGGCCTCTCCCCGCCCCCCCCGGGGGGAGGTTATAGACATCCCGGACACCCCCCCCGCCCCCCCGGGGAGCCCCGGGCCGCGCCCGGCCCTGCCGGTGACGCCGCGCTTCCCCTCCCCGCCTGCAGGATCCGGGATCTGGGAGGGATCCGGGAAGGCGCCGGGAGCGAGGATGAGGATGAGGATGGGGATGAGGATGAGGATGAGGATGAGGATGGGGACGGGGCCGGCCCGGCCTGGGCGTCCCCCCCCCCCATCCCCTCCCCCCCCGCCAATTACCCTAATGAGGCGTAATTAGCCCTGCGTTGGCCCCCGGCGAAGTTGGGGGGGGGGGGGGGCTGAAATCCCACGCGGGATTGGGGTGACCCCCCTCCCCCCGGTGCCCCTCCCCCGCGCTCTCAGGTACGTAATTAATCCCCGTAATTAAAGGTGGGGGGCGAAGGCCCCGCCCCTCCCCCACAGCTCCTCCGAACTTTGAACGATTTTTTTGTTGTTGTTGTTGTTGTTTCCTTTGATTTTTAGGGAAGATCCCGGCGATCGCCCGCCTTCGGCACAACCATGCGGAGAAACCCGCCGCGCTCCCGCCCTCGGTGAGGAAGGGGTTTCTTTTCGATGACTGGGTTTTACTGGGAATAACATAACGTTTAATAACCGGAACTGGAAATACTGGTTTGCCGCCGTAACCGCGAGCGGAGCCGGGATATGTAGATCTCGCGGTGTTTTCGGGTAACGCCTCGTTAGCGCTGTGATTCTCATTGTCCTAACGATTACCCCCCTTCTTTTTCAGCTGGATACTGGGGTCCCCTCTCCGATGCTCCTCATCCTGGCTTGTCCTTCCCAGAGCTCCCAGTTACTGGGATTTAACTGGGGATACTGGGATGACAACGGGTGACGCCGACACCTTAATAAATAACCGATTTCCCAGCGGGTTTTTGGTGCGGTTTGGTAACGGGGGAAGGGACGGAGGGGCGAGGGCAGCTCTGGGGGCGTGGGGCGACGTCCCCGCCCCACAGATGTGGGTGTCTCCAGCCCCACGGCTGCCCCACAGCCGCCCCACGGAAGGTGACGATGACACGGGGTGGGTCGCCGCGCCTGCGCCGCGGTTTTGGCGCTCGTTGGCGGCGCAGGAAGCCCGGGGCGGGCGAAGAGGGGAAGCGGGTTGCCCCGGCGGGTGCGGCATGGCGGAGCTGGAGGGTCCCGAATTTGGCAAAGCTGATTTCGTCCTCCTGGACGAGGTGACCATGGAGCAGTTCCTGGAGAATCTGCGCCTGCGGTACGGAGCACGGGGGGACGGCGGCGGGGCGGGGGGGCGACGCCGGGGGCACCCCGAGGTGCCGCTCCGGGCGCCGGCGGTTCCCGGTGCGCGCCGCGAGACCACTGCGGCAGAGCCTTCATGGAAGTGGGGACGCGGGTCCCGGCGGCGCGGCGGTGGGGGGCACCGGGGACCCCGAGTCCCTGGGAGGGATGCGGAAGCACCCGCCACCGAACCCTGACTCGGCAGGAAGCGTCTGGGCGGTGCCCGGCTGCTTGGTGGGGGGGAAACTGAGGCACGTTTCCCCCTGCCCAGCGCGATTTGGGGCGCGTTTGGGCATCCCTGAGGCGCGGGGGACGTGACCCCCCACGTGTCCTGCCCGCTCCCGCGCCTGCAGGTGCTGCTGCGGGAAGAGCTGCTGCCCCACGCCGCCGCCCAGGCCCCATGGGGAGGCACCCTGCCCCACGGCGCCATGCCCGGCCGGGGTCCTGCCCCGCACGGCACGGCACAGCACCCCACAGGGTACCACTCCACATCACGGCACCCCACAGGGCGCCGCCCCGCTCCGTGGCGCAGCACAGCACCCCGCAGGGTGCCACACCTGGCCCACAGCACCCCACAGGATGCCATCCCACGTCACAGAACAGCACCCCACAGTCTGTGCGTCCTGCCCCACGGCACCCTGCAGGGCATGCATCCTGCCCCACGGTACCCCACAGGATGCCACACCTGCCCCACAGCACCCCGCAGGATGCCACCTTGCCGCACAGCACAGCACTGTGTGGGATGCTGTCCCACCCCACAGAACAGCACCTCACGGACTGTGTGTCCTGCCCCACAGCAGAGCACCCCGCAGGGTGTGACCCCATGACACAGCACCATATTGCCACATGGCACAGCACCCTGCAGGATGTCATCCACCCCATAGGGCATGCATCCTGCCCCACAGCACCCCACAGGGTGCCATCCTGCCCCACAACATCCCATAGGATGCCACCTCGCGGCACGGCACCCCACAGGGTGCCACCCCACAGTACAGCACCATCCTGCCCCACAGCACCCGATAGAATGACGCCACCTTGCCACACGGCACAGCACCCCACAGGATGCTGTCCCACCCTGCAGAACAGCACCCTACAGACTGTGTGTCCTGCCCCATGGCACAGGGTGCCATCTTGCCCTGCAGCACAGCACCCTGCAAGGCATGCATCCTGCCCCACAGCACCCCACAGGATGCCATCCCACCCCACAGAACAGCACCCCATGGACTGTGCATCCTGCCCCATGGCACAGCACCCCACAGGGTGCCCTCCTGCCCCACAGCACAGCACCTTGCAGTGTGTCACTCCACCCCACGGCACAGCACCCCGCAGGGCATACATCCTGCCCCACAGCACCCCACAGGGTGCCATCCTGCCCCAGAGCACTGCACCCTGCAGGGTGCCACCCCACAGCACTGAACCCACAGGCTGCCCCACAGCCAGCCCCACAGCCTCCCTTGTGCACAGGTTCTCGCAGGGCCGCATCTACACCTACATCGGGGAGGTGGTGGTGGCGGTGAACCCCTACCGGGCACTGGCGCTGTACGGCCCGCCGGCAGTGGAGCGCTACCGCGGCCGCGAGCTCTACGAGCGCCCACCCCACCTCTTCGCCCTGGCCGACGCTGCCTACAAGGCCATGAAGCGCCGCGCCAAGGACACCTGCATCGTCATCTCGGGTAGGGGCTGGCGGCAGGTTGGGGCACCCTTGGGTGGGGGCGCCCTTGGGTGGGGGCGCCCTTGGGTGGGCGCCCTCGCCCAGCTCCTGCCCTCCCTGCCAGGCGAGAGCGGGGCGGGCAAGACGGAGGCCAGTAAGTACATCATGCAGTACATCGCCGCCATCACCAACCCCACCCAGCGCGCTGAAGTGGAGAGGTGGGTCCTGGCCCCACGGCGCCGGCGGGAGGGGTGGGTGCTGCGGCGTGCGCCCCACGGACCGGCCAGCCCAGGGCTGGGGCAGACGCACAGGGTGGGGGGTGGGAGGTGGATCAGGGGTGCCCCATGGGCCTGTGGAGTGGTTCTGGGATGCCCCACGCCTATGGGGTGGTCCTGGGGTGTCCCATACCCATAGAGGGGGTGTGGGGTGTCCGGGGGTGCCCCACGGCCAGAGAGATGGTGTGAGGGGACCGGGGGTGCCTTATAAGCCTGTGGGGTGGGGGGAACAGGGGTGCCCCATGGGCTTGTGGGGTGGTTCTGGGGAGCCCTGGGGTGCCCCATGCCCATAGCGATGGTGTGGGGGGACCAGGGGTGCCCCATGTCTGTGGGCTGATTCTGGGGGGCCGTAGGGTGCCCCATGTACATAGGGATTGGGGGGGGGACCAGGGGTGCCCCATGAGCCTGCGGGGTGGTCCTGGGGGGCCCTGGGGTGCCCCACGGCCAGAGGGGTGGTGTGGGGGGGCCAGGGGACCCCCTATGGCTGTAGGGGTGGTGTGGGGGGCCCTGGGGTGCCGTGTCCTGAGCCCATCAGTGAGGCTGCAGTGGTGCCGTGTGGTGCCGTGCCGTGCCATGCCGTGCCGTGCCGTACCATGCTGTGCCATGCCGTGCTGTGCCATGCCATGCCATGCTGTGCCATGCCATGCAGTGCCGTGCCATGCCATGCCGTGCGGTGCCGTGCCGTGCCGTGCGGTGCCGTGCCATGCTGTGCGATGCCATGCGGTGCTGTGCCATGCCTTGCCGTGCCATGTGGTGCCATGCCGTGCCACGCCACCCAGGGTGAAGAATGTGCTGCTCAAGTCCAACTGCGTCCTGGAGGCCTTCGGCAACGCCAAGACCAACCGCAACGACAATTCCAGCCGCTTCGGCAAGTACATGGACATTAACTTCGACTTCAAGGGCGACCCCACCGGGGGCCACATCCACAACTACCTCCTGGAGAAGGTGCGGGTGGGGCCGTGGGTGGGTGGGGCTGGGTGGGCGTGGCCGGGTGGGTGCTGGTCCCCCGCCCCGGGCACTGCCCGGGCACCCACCCCCTGCTCCTGCTTCCAGTCCCGGATCCTCCAGCAGCAGCCGGGAGAGAGGAACTTCCACGCCTTCTACCAGGTGAGCCAGGGGTGGGTGGAGCGGGGCGGGGGCGGGAACTATGGGATGGGGATGGGATGGGATCTATGGGATTAGATGGGACCGGGATGGATGGGATGAGAAGGTTGGGATGGGATGGGTGAGATGGGATGGATGGGATCTATGGGATGGGGTGGGGTGGGTGGGTTTGGTGGGATGGAGTGGGGATGGGATGGGCTGAGAAGGTTGGGATGGGGTGGCTGGGATCTATGGGATGGGGATGGGATGGATGAGATAGGATGGGTGGGATCTATGGGATGGATGGGATGGATGGGGTGAGAAGATTGGGATGGGATAGATGGGATGGATAGGATCTAGGGGATGGCATGGGGTGGGTGGGTTTGATGGGATGGGATGGGATGGGATGAGAAGTTCAGGATGGGGTGGGTGGGATGGGTCAGATGGGATGGACGGGACCTGTGGGATGGGATGGGGATGGGATGGTTGGATGAGAAGGAGGAGATGGATGGGGTGGGGATGGGATGGGATGGGTAAGGTGTGATCTATGGGACGGATGGGATGGGACAGGATGAGATAGGATGGGTGGGACGGGATGGGGATGGGTGGGATGGGATGGGGTGGGGATGGGGTGGGGATGGGATGGGGATGGGATGGGGCGGGGGGACACGGAACGACACCGACCCCCCACGGCACCGACCCCGCAGCTGCTGCTGGGAGCCCCCGCAGCGCTGCTGGACTCGCTCCACCTCTGCCGGGACGCCGGCGCCTACCGCTACACCCAGGAGGGCGCCAAGGGCAGCGTGAGTGGGACTGGGGGGGCTGGGGGGGCAGGAGGGGGGTGGGGGGGGCCCGGCCCCTCACGCCCCCCCGCCCCCGGCCCAGGTCTGCGGGGACGACGCGGCGGGTTACCGGGAGGTGGAGGAGGCCATGGCCGTCATCGGCTTCTCCCCAGAGGAGGTGGGCTCCGTGCGCCGCATCCTGGCTGCCATCCTGCACCTGGTGAGAGCCCCACCAGTATGGCCCCTCCTCCTTCACCAGTACGGCCCCCGCACACCAGTATGGCCCCAGGCAGACCAGTATGGCCCATCCGCACCGATACAGTTCTGGGCAAATCAGTACAGCCCCCCCCCGCCACCAGTAGGTTCCCCCCCGACCAGTATGGCCCCCTCCACACCAGTAAGGCCCCCGTGCACCAGTACAGCCCCAGGCAGTCCAGTATGGTCCCCCCATACCAGTACAACCCACACACACCAGTACAGCCCCAAACACCAGTACAGCTCCAGACAGACCAGTATGGCCCCCTCACACCAGTATGGTCCTGGGCAGACCAGTACAGCCCTGGATGTCCCAGCACAGCCCTGGATGTCCCAGCACAGCCCAATACAAACCAGTACAGCCCTGTATGTCCCAGTACAGTTCTGTATGTCCCAGCACAGCCCAATACAAACCAGTACAGCCCTGTATGTCCCAGTACAGCTCTGTATGTTCCAGCATAGTGTAATGCAAGCCAGTAAAGCTCTGTATGTCCCCGCATAGCCTAATGCAAGCCAGTGCAGCTCTGTATGTCCTAGCACAGCCCAATACAAACCAGTATAGCCTTGTACGTCCTAGGACAGCCCAATACAAACCAGTACAGCCTGGTATGGCCCAGGACAGCCCAATGCAAACCAGTGTGGCCCAGCAAAGCCCAGCTCAGCTCAATGCAAACCGGTATGGTCCAATGCAAAGCAGTGCATCCCAGCACAGCCCAGTGCAGACCAGCATAGCCCAATGCAAACCAGTACAGCCCAGTATGGCCCAGCCTGGCCCATGGTGCGGGCAGGGCAGGTGCCAGGACACACCAGCCCCTTTCTGGGGGCTGCCGGGTGTCCCGCCACGTTCACCCGCCAACGTGGCGTTGCGGGGCCACCCCAGGGCAACGTTGGGTTCGTGGCGGAGGGCGAAGCGGCGGCAGTGGAGGATGCGGCGCAGCTCTCGGCGCTGGCCGAGCTGACGGCCACGGAGCCCGGCAGCCTGCGCCAGGCGCTCCTGACCCGCACTGTGGCGGCTGGCGGCGGGGAGCTGATCGAGAAGGGCCACAGCCCCAAGGAGGCCGCCTATGCCCGGGACGCCTGCGCCAAGGTAGGGAGGGGACACAGGGTGACGGGTCCGTCCCCACCCAGCACCCTTGGGTGCCCACCCTGCCCTGCCATCCCCAGGCCATCTACGAGCGGCTCTTCTGCTGGATCGTGGGACGCATCAATGCCAGCATCGCCGCCCGTGGCTATGACGCCCGCCTGCACGGCAAGAGCACCGTCATTGGCGTCCTTGACATCTACGGCTTCGAGATCTTCGACACCAACAGGTGACCTGGGCCGGGGGTGGGGAGGAGGGACACGGGGACACGTGGAGGGACAGGACCTGGGAGGGACACAGTGGGGGGAGCAGGGATGGGAAGGGTGCATGGAGGGGACAGGGGGACACCTGGAGGGGACAGGGGTGGGAGGTATGCGTGGGGGGAACAGGGGCCCGGGAGGGACACAGGGAAGGGGCGGGACCCTGGAGGGAGACAAGGAGGGGACGGGGCTTGGGAGGGACACAGGGATGGGATGGGACCCAGGAGGGACACATGGAGGGGACAGGTCCCAGGGGGGACTCAAGGAGGGGACAGGGCTCAGGAGGAACCCATGGAAGGACAGGACCCAGGAGGGGCATGGAGGGACAAGGGATCAAGGGACCTGTGAAGATTGCAGGACACAGGAGGGAAAGAAGTGCAAGGGACTCATGGAGGGACAGGACCAGGAGGTCCCCAGCAGGACCAAGTGGCTCAGGGGGCTACGAGGCAGGGCAGGGCACGCAGGGGACACGGCATGGGGCTGGGTGGCGGTGGCCAACCTGACCCCCTGCCCGCAGCTTCGAGCAGTTCTGCATCAACTACTGCAACGAGAAGCTGCAGCAGCTCTTCATCGAGCTGATCCTGCGGCAGGAACAGGCTGAGTACCAGCGGGAGGGCATCGCCTGGCAGAGCGTGAGGGGCACGGGAACGTGGGGGGGACGTGGGGGACATCGCCTGGCAGAGCGTGAGGGGCACGGGAACGTGGGGGGGATGTGGGGGACATCGCCTGGCAGAGTGTGAGGGGCATGGGAACATGGGTGGCATCGCCTGGCAGAGTGTGAGGGGCTTGGGGGGACATGGGGGGGACATGGGGGGGACATGGGTGTCATCGCCTGGCAGAGCATGAAGGGCATGGGGACATGGGGGGACATGGGGGCATTGCCTGACAGAGCATTAGGGGCATGGGAACGTGGGGGGGACATGGGTGGCATCGTCTGGCAGAGCATGAGAGGCTCAAGGGAGACGGTGGGGGGGGCATCACCTGGCATGGCCAGATTTGGGGTTCATGGAGGCTAATTGGGGCACCCGGGGGGCAATTTGGGGTGCCCACCCCCCTGCTCTTCCCCCCTCCCCCCCCAGATCGAGTACTTCAGCAATGAGCCCATCGTGGAGCTGGTGGAGCAGCCGCACCGTGGCATCCTGGCACTGCTGGACGAGGCCTGCCTGGCCGCAGGGACCGTCACCGACTCCCTCTTCCTTGCCTCCATGGACGCCCGCCTCGGCCGCCACCCCCACTATACCAGCCGCAAGGTGCTTCAGGGTGGGGGTGGGGGTCAGGGGGAGCAGGGCGGGGAGGTCCACGGGCAGGGGGCTCACACCCCACTGCTCCCCAGCTCTGCCCCACGGACAAGACCATGGAGTTCAACCGGGATTTCCGCATCAAGCACTACGCTGGAGATGTCACGTGAGGGGGGCATTGGGGGGATGTCGGGGGGGGGCAACGGTGGGCTGTGGGTATCATCGAGTGTTCGTGGAACTGTGGGGCACCATGGAGGACTTTGGGAGGGCATGGGGGGCTACGGGCGGCCACTTGGGACCACGGGGCTCTTGGGGCTCTAGGGTTGACCATGGGGCCTTGGAGAACCATGGGGACCATGTGGGAGCATGGAGGGGGGTGTGGGACTGTGGGGGTTCTTGAGAGACTGTGGGAGGTGGTTTGGGGTCATGGGGAACCACCAGGCTGCGGGGATTGTGGTGAACCATGGGGGATTTGGGGGGTGTCAGCTGGGGCCATGGGACTGTGGGTGGCCGTCAGGGACTTTTGACATCATGAGTGGCCATGGGGTCGCAAAGGGCTGTGGAGGACCATGGAGGACCATGGGTGGCCTTGGGGCCATGAGGGACCTTGGGAGGGCATGGGGGACCATGGGGGGCCACTTGAGACCATGGGGCTGTAGGGGCTCCTGGAGGTCTAGGGTTGACCATGGGGCCTTGGAGAACCATGGGGGACAATGTGGGAGCACGGAGGGGAGTCTTGAGGGACTGAGGGAGATGGTTTGGGGTCATGGCGGACCACCGGGCTGTGGGGATCGTGGTGAACCATGGGGGACGGGGGGGGTGTCAGCTGGGGCCATGGGAGTGTGGGCAGCCATCAGGGACTATGGACATCCGTGAGTGGCCATGGGGTTGCAGTGGGGCCACAGGGAACTGTGGAGGGCCATGAGGGACCTTGAGAGGGCATAGGGGACCTTGGGGGGCCATTTGGGACCATAGAGAGCCATAGGGGCCCCTGGGAGGCTATGGGGTGGCCTTGGTTGGCCATGAGGCTTTGAGGGACCCATGGAGGATTGTGTGGAGCCATTTAGGATCATGGGAGGCCATTTGGGGGGACCACTGGGGTCCACGGGGTCTGGGAGGTCCCCAGAGGCCACGTGCAGCAGGACGGGCTGTGTAGGACACGCCATGCCCTGGGGACAGTGGGGACAGGGTCAGGGGATTCAGTCTCCATGAGGACTGAACCCCACAGTCCCCTGACATCCATGGGTGCCCTCAGGGACACCCCCAGGGCCACATGTCACCTCTGTGTGGGGCTGGGTCCCCCAGGGTGGCTGGAGGAGTCCCGCAGTGTGGTGTCCCCCTCCCTCAGGTACTCAGTGGAGGGTTTCCTGGACAAGAACAAGGACACGCTCTTCCAGGACTTCAAACGGCTCTTCTACAACAGGTTGGGGACACAGGGGACACAGCTGGGGGCTGGTGGCACAGCCGTGGGGTGGGCGCGGAGTTCTCAGTGCCGCCAGCCCCATGCCAACGCCGTCCCCAGCGCGGACCCTGTGCTGTGTGCCATGTGGCCCGACGGCGAGCAGAGCATCACTGAGGTGACCAAGCGCCCGCTGACCACTGGCACACTCTTCAAGAACTCCATCGTGGCCCTGGTGGAGAACCTCGCCTCCAAGGTAGGGGACCAGGGACAGCCGGGCACATCCTCACGCCAGCCTGGCACATCTCTGCACCAACCTGACACATCCCCATGCCAGCTGGCCTCGTCCCCAACCCATCTTGATATGTCCCCATGGCAGCGGGGCATGGCCTCAAGACACACAGGCATGCTCCTGAGCCAGCCAGGTCTGTCCCCAAGCCAGCTGAGCATGTCCCCAAGCCAGCCTGGCATGTCCCCAGCCAGCAAAGATGTCCTTGAGCCAGCCAAGATGTCCCCAAGCCAGCCTGGCATGTCCCCAAGCCACTGAGGCCTCCTGTCCCCATGCCACCCATGCCCAGTGCAATCCCAACTTTCGTGCCCGGAGTCCCCTAGCCCAGGACACCTGTGGGCTTGGTGCCACTCGTGCAGGTGCCACCGTGGTGCCACCCTGTCCGCGTGCCCGCAGGAGCCCTACTATGTGCGCTGCATCAAACCCAACGACCAGAAGTCGCCGACGCTCTTCGACGAGGAGCGCTGCCGGCACCAGGTCTCCTACCTGGGGCTGCTGGAGAACGTCCGGGTGCGCCGCGCCGGCTTCGCCTACCGCCAGCCCTACGACCGCTTCCTCCTGCGGTACGGCCCGCACCCCCCAAGGCCCCCGGGCACCGCCGCGCCCCCTCACCCCGCTCTGCCCCCCAGGTACAAGATGACCTGCGAGTACACGTGGCCCAACCACCTCATGGCCAGCGACCGGGAGGCCACGCAAGCCCTCCTGGAGCAGCACGGCTTCCAGGACGATGTGGCTTACGGCCACACCAAGGTCTTCATCCGCACGCCCCGCACCCTCTTCAGCCTCGAGCAAGAGCGGGCGCAGCTCATCCCCATCATCGTCCTGCTGCTGCAGAAGGTAGGTGTGCATGGCACGAGCTGGCTCGGTCTCAGCTCAGTGACACAGGGTTCGGGGAACACCAAATACAGATGACACCAAGCTGGGTGGGAGTGTCAATCTGCTGGAGGGCAGGAAGGCTCTGCAGAGGGATCTGGACAGGCTGGATCGATAGGCTGAGGCCAATTGTATGAGGTTTAACAAGGCCAAGTGCCGGGTCCTGCCCTTGGGTCACAACAACCCCAGGCAACACTCCAGGCTCGGGGAAGAGTGGCTGGAAAGCTGCCCGGCGGAGAAGGACCTGGGGGTGCTGGCTGACAGCCGGCTGGACACGAGCCAGCAGTGTGCCCAGGTGGCCAAGGAGGCCAACAGCATCCTGGCTTGTATCAGCAATAGTGTGGCCAGCAGGAGCAGGGCAGGGATGGTGCCCCTGTGCTCGGCACTGGTGAGGCCGCCCCTCGAATGCTGTGTTCAGTTTTGGGCCCCTCAGGACAAGAAGGACATGGAGGTGCTGGAGCGTGTCCAGAGAAGGGCAACGGAGCTGGGGAAGGGTCTGGAGAGCAAGTGTGATGGGGAGCGGCTGAGGGAGCTGGGGGGGTTTAGCCTGGAGAAGAGGAGGCTGAGGGGAGACCTTATCGCTCTCTGCAACTGCCTGAAAGGAGGTTGTGGTGAGGTGGGGGTCGGTCTCTTCTCCCAGGTTACTAGTGATAGGATGAGAGGAAATGGCCTCAAGGTGCATCTGGGAAGGTTTAGATTGGATTTTGGGAAATATTTCTTCACCAAAAGAGCGGTCAGGCACTGGAAGAGGCTGCCCAGAGAGGTGGTGGAGTCACCATCCCTGGGGGTGTTCAAACACCATGTAGCTGTGGCCCTTGGGGCCATGGTTTAGGAGGCCTGGGGGTGTTGGGTTGGGGGTTGGACTTGATGATCCTAGAGGTCTTTTCCAACCTTAATGATTCTGTGATTCTATGATTCCAACACCCCGGTGCCTGGGGTGCCGGGTGGGTAATCGTGGCTCTGGCAGGGCGAGCAGGCAGCCTGGGCTCTGCCTGCACTGGGAGCTGCCCATGCTGGTGGGCGCAGCGTTTTGGTGGGCCTCCCGGAGCCGCGGTGCCAGGCACCCACCCTGGTGCTGCAGCCACGCTCCCGGGGGGCATCCATGGGGTCAGCGCCTGCCCTGACCGTCGGCGTTCGGCAGGCCTGGCGCGGCGCCCTGGCACGCCGGCGCTGCCGGTACCTCCGTGCCGCCTACACCATCATGGCTTACTACAAACGGCACAAAGTGAAGGCGTACCTGCGGGAGCTGCTGCGGCGCTTCCAGGCCGTCCGCACCCTCCCCGATTTTGGCAAAAGCGTGGTTTGGCCGGAGCCGCCGGCGGTGCTGGCGCGCTTCCAGGATGCCAGCCAGCGCCTCTTCCGCAGGTACCGTGCCGAATCCCGCTCCAGTCCTTTGCTGGGATGGGGATGGGGATGTGGGACAGGGATGGGGACGTAGGACAGGAACGTGGGACGGGGATAGGAATGTGGGATGTGGATGTGGGACAGGGACGTGGGGAGGGGACGGAAACGTGGGATGTGGATGTGGGACAGGGACGTGGGATGGGAAAGTGGGATGGGGATGTGGGAAGGGGACAGGGACGCAGGATGGGGACGTGATGAGGATGTGGACGGAAATGGGGATGTGGTATGGGCATGTGGGACGAGAACGTGGGTTGGGAATGTGGGACAGGGACATGGGATGGGGATGGGAACATGGGATGCGGGACAGGGACGTGGGATGCAGATTGGGACAGGGACATGGGATGGGAATGGGGATGGGGGTTGTGGGACATGGGACAGGGATGTGGGACAGGAACATGGGATGGGAATGTGGGACAGGGATGTGGGGATGGGGACGCGGGATGGGGACACAGGACAGGGATGTGGGATGGGAATGGGAGAGGGATGTCGAACAGGGAGATGGGATGGGAATGTGGGATGGGGACGTGGAAGGGTGACATGACCACGCTTTGTCCCCCCCGTGGCAGGTGGCGAGCACGGCAGATCGTCAAGAACATCCCCCCCTCAGAGATGGGGCAGATCCGGGCCAAGGTGGCCGCCCTGGAGGTGCTGGGGGGGCTGCGGAAGGAGTGGGGCTGCCAGCGCAGCTGGGCACGGGATTACCTCTCCTCGGTAAGGGCTGTCGGTGGGTTTGGGGGGGCCCCATGGTGCGCCCCGTGGTGCCACCCCCCGCCCTGAGGTGCCACCCATGCCGCAACTCCCCGCAGCCCAGCGAGAACCCGGGGCTGGCGCTGCCCTTCGCCCGCCGCCTCCAGACCCTCAAGGACAAGGTGCATTTCGGCTCCGTCCTCTTCTCCTGCCACGTCCGCAAGGTGAGGGGAGGGAAAGTGGGGGGGGTCCAGCCTGGCCACTGCCTCTGTGTCACCACCCCCCCCAGCTCCGCGGTGTGTCCCCTCACCTGGCCCCGTCCCCACAGATCAACCGCTTTGGTAAAAGCCGGGACCGGGCTATCCTCGTGACGGACCAGCACCTCTACAAACTAGACCCGCGGCGGCAGTACCGGGTGATGCGGGCGCTGCCCCTCAGCACTGTGAGTGTCCCCAGCCACCCTGGTGTCCCCAGGGTCAGGGGGGCCCCTCCTTGTCCTCATGAGCAGGGGTCGGGGGGACCCAGGTGTCCTGGCTGCCCCGCTCCCCCCTGGAGGTTGGAGACCCCTCCGTGATCCCCATGGCCACACGCCGGGGCCGTTACCCGCCTTGGCACGGCAAAGTCCCCTGGGACAGCGGTGTGATGCCATCCCCGCCACGCTGGCCACGGTGCCTCGGCCGTGCCACGCCGGCTGTGCCGTGGCCACGGCGATGACACCCAGACATCCCCGCAGGTGACGAGGCTGAGCGTGACAAGCTGCCAGGCACAGCTGGTGGTCTTCCACACCCAGAGCCAGGAGGACCTGGCCGTGTGCCTGCACAAGATGCAGCCGGCGGGGGACAACCGAGTGGGCGAGCTGGTGGGCGTCCTCCTGGAGCACTGCCGAGCGTGAGTTGGGGGGCTCGGGGGGGGTCCCGGCACCCCGCGACCCGCCCCCGCTGATCCTGGGATATTGTAGGACTAAGCGGGAGCTGCAGGTCCGGGTCTCCGACAGCATCCAGCTGAGCTTCCGCAGGCGCCGGCGGCTGCTGACAGTGGAGACGCGGCCGGACGCGGCCACCCCTGATTTTGGCAAGAGTTGCGATGGCTTCGTGCTTTACTGGCCTGGGAGATGAGGCCCCACCACAGCCCCGTCACACGCGGCCCTGCGATCCCTCCCCAGGCCATGCCAAAGCCAGGAATAAATAGCACTGGGTGGGAGCTGGCACCCCCCACACCCCCACCTCCCCCTCTTGGGAACCCCCCACGTGTCCCCTACACCAGACAGCCCCTGCCCCCACTGTCCCCAGGGTGTCACCCCACAGCTGGGGCAACTGGGGACCCGTGTGCTGGGTCCCGATATCCCTGACACCCAGTGTCCCCATGTCCCCTGTCCTGGTTTTGGCTGGGATAGGGTTAATTTTCTTCACAGTAGCTAGTATGGGGCTGTGTTTTGGATTTATGCTGAAAACAGTGTTGATAAGACGAAGATGTTTTAGTTGTTGCTTAGTAGTGCTTGCACCAGTCAAGGACTTTTCCAGCTCCCCGTGCTCTGCTGGGGGCACAAGGGGTTGGGAGGGGACACAGCCGGGACAGCTGAGCCCAACCGACCCCAGGGATGCCCCACACCATATGGCATCACGCTCAGTGTATAAAGCTGGGGGAAGAAGGAGGAAGGGGGGACGTTGGGAGTGATGGCATTTGTGTTCCCAAGTCACCGTTACGCGTGATGGAGCCCTGCTTTCCTGGGGAAGGCTGAACACCTGCCTGCCCGTGGGAAGGAGTGAATGAATTCCTTGTTTTGCTTTGCTTGCGTGAGCGGCTTTTGCTTTACCTGCTAAACTGTCTTTATCTCAACCCAGGAGTTGCCTCACTTTTACCCTTCCGATTCTCTCCCCCATCCCAGCAGGGAGGAGTGAGCGAGCGGCTGCGTGGGGCTTGGTTGCTGACTGGGGCTAAACCACAACAGTCCTTTTTGGCGCCCAATGTGGGGCTCGAAGGGTTTGAGATAACGACAGATTTGATTGGAATGCGCTAGATAGAATTTATAGCTGTTATTTCTGTTTAGCTATTAATTGGCTTCTGTGCTTGCCAAGGGGCTTGCTTGCCTCACTGTATATTGGAATCTAGTGCTCGTTAGTGGCTGCCTTTTGCTTTCGCTGCTTGCTGTACTGCCGTACTGCTTATCGCTTTACTGTGCTGTGCCTGGGAACAGTTTGATAACAGCAATGGCCAGGTGCCTGGGCTGGCAGACGGCCAGGGCATCACTGCTGTTCCTGTGCTGCTGCACTGGGCAGGCTGGAACTCCAGCGTGAACTCGAGTCAAAGGGACTGTGACCTGTGGATGAGTCCATGCGGGAGCAGCACACACTGAAGCGTCTGTGGCCGTGGCTAAGGCCACACCAGAGCAGGTATATCTTGAAGCATCTGTGGCCTTGGTTATGTCTGTGCCACAGCAGGTATGCCTCGGAGGGAACTGTGGCCCAAGGATAAGTCCATGCTGGAGAAGGTATACCTCGAAGCATCTGTGACTATAGATAAGTCTGTGCTGCAGCAGGTACACCCTGAAGCATCAGTGCCTGTGCATGAGGTCATGTGGGAGCACCTCAAAGCACGTGGCCATGGATAAGCTCACGATAGAGCAGGTACGGCCCTGGAGGGACTGCAGCCATGGATAAGCTCACAATAGAGCAGGTACGGCCCTGGAGGGACTGCAGCCATGGATAAGCTCACAATAGAGCAGGTACAGCCTTGGAGGGACTGCAGCCATGGATAAGCTCACGATAGAGCAGGTACGGCCCTGGGGGGACTGCAGCCATGGATGAGCCCACAACAGAGCAGGTACAGCCCTGGAGGGACTGCAGCCATGGATGAGCTCACGACAGAGCAGGTACAGCCCTGGAGGGACTGCAGCCATGGATGAGCCCACGATAGAGCAGGTATGGCCCTGGAGGGACTGCAGCCATGGATAAGCTCACGACAGAGCAGGTACAGCCCTGGAGGGACTGCAGCCATGGATGAGCCCACAACAGAGCAGGTTCATTTCTGAAGGGACTGTGGCCGTGGGTAAGGCCACACTGGAGGAATTGTGGCCCATGGAGAAGGCCATGCAGGAACAGGTGCACCTCGAAGCGACTGTGGCGGTAGATAAGTCTATGTCACAGCAGGTACTGTGGCTCATAGATAAGGCTCCACTTGCAGCAGGTACCCCCCTAAGGGACTGCAGTCTGTGGGTAAGTCCAAGCTGGAGCAGGGGCGAGGGAAGGAGTTCATTGTAATGTTAAACCCAATGGTCTGGGCCAAAGGGACAAGGGGTGGAGATTGTAATGGAAATACCTTTAGATTGTTGTAACCCGTAATTGGAGTTGCATGTTATGGGAATTACTATGGTAGGAACCACCTGATCCAATGGAGGACAAGCCTTACGAGAAGCGGTGCAAGTGCAGCCGTGACCTGACCTGTGCTGGCTTTGGTGCCCAGTAACTCCACAAAATGCACCACCTCTCCTGTCCTGAGTGACAACCAGAACAGATGGAGCCCAAAGTCATGGACTGAATGAACTCAGTGCACATTTTGAGGACATTTTAAAGACATTTTACAGGGGTGGTCCATACACTAAGGGAATGATAAATGATATCTGGGTATTATAGCAAAGGATGGGAAGGGGGTGGGGTGGGTAATGAGGTTGTATTGGATAGTGTGGGGCCTGGGCGTGATGTAAATGGTATGGAATAAGGGGTAGACAATGTCCTGGTTTTGGCTGGGATAGAGTTAATTTTCTTCACAGTAGCTGGTACAGTGCTGTGTTTTGGATTTATGCTGAAAACAGTGTTGATAACACAGAGATGTTTTAGTTGTTGCTAAGTAGTGCTTACACTAGTCAAGGACTTTTTCAGCTCCCCGTGCTCTGCTGGGGGCACAAGAAGCCGGGAGGGGAGGGGCAGAGCCAACAGAGCTGATCCGAACTGGCCCAAGGGATATTCCATACCATATGAAGTCATGCCCATTGTATAAAGCTGGGGGAAGAAGGAGGAAGGGGGGACGTTGGGAGTGATGGCGTTTGTGTTCCCAAGTCACCGTTACGCGTGATGGAGCCCTGCTTTCCTGGGGATGGCTGAACACCTGCCTGCCCGTGGGAAGGAGTGAAGGAATTCCTTGTTTTGCTTTGCTTGCGTGAGCGGCTTTTGCTTTACCTGCTAAACTGTCTTTATCTCAACCCAGGAGTTGCCTCACTTTTACCCTTCCGATTCTCTCCCCCATCCCAGCAGGGAGGAGTGAGCGAGTGGCTGCGTGGGGCTTGGTTGCCGACTGGGGTTAAACCACGACATCCCCGTGTCCTGGTGCCCCCGTGTCCCAACTCCTGATATCCCTGGCACCCTGTCCCCCAACATCCATGTGTCCTGGATCCCGATATCCTCGTGTCCCTGTGTCCCGATGGCTCTGACACCCGGTGTACCCATGCCCCGCTGAGCGATGCATCAGAAGAGGAGAGAAGGGGAAAATGGGGGATTTTTCCAGGTGGGAAGATGGTGGCTCCTGTCCTGCCGGTGCTTGGGAAGCGCTTGCCATGAGCCGAAGAGCTCATCCTGTGCTGGAACGCAGCAGAGAATTAAATTAGTGGGCTGTTGGAGGGAAGAAACCCAACCCCACCGTTATTATTCTGATAACAACGATGTTATTAGAACAGGCCTGACAATGGTCTCGTCCGGGGGACCGGGGTGGTGCTGGGGACCACCGATGGGGCACGGCCCTGGCACCTGGAATTTAAATAGATGTCGTGATTCTGGGGGGAATGACGGGCGATCAAAGGAAAAGGGCTAACGAACAGGGCTAATTAACGACGCCAGTTCAGAGGAGGACGCCTTAAAAGTTGGGGGGAACTGGGAGGAACTGGGGGCCGGGGGGAACCAGAGCCGGGGGGAACCGGAGGCGGAGGGAACCAGGCCCGGGGGAACCGGGCCTGACTGAGGCCGGCCGTTGCCATAGGAACCGCCCGTGCCCTCCCCGGGGGCGGAGCGTCGCCATGGGAACCGCCGTCTCCTCCTATCAGCGAGCGAGCCGTCGCTACGGGAGCGCCTCTGGCCGCGCCTAGGGGCGTGGCGGCAGTGCCGGAAGGGGCGTGGCGGTGGCGCGCGGGAGGACTCAGTTTCCCGTGAGGCGGCAGGCGCGGTTCCGGCGGGCGGCTCCGGCGGCGCAGGCCGGGATGGAGGCCGTTCCCCGCATGCCCATGATCTGGCTCGACCTCAAGGAGGCCGGGGAGTTCGCCTTCAATGCTGCTGTCAAGAAGGTGGGGTCGGGGAAGGGGCGGTTGGGGCCGGGGGGGGGCTCGGGGGGGGGCTAGAGGAGCCTGTGAGGGGCCTGTGAGGGGTGTTTGGGGTCTGTGAGGGATAGAAGTGCCTGGGGGGGGTGGGGAGGGGGAGAGGGGAGTCTGTGAGGCCTGTGAGGGAGGGGGGTGCTTGGGGGGGTTGGGAAGGGGGGTCTGTGAGGCAGTGGCGTGCTTGGGGGGGAGGGGGGGTCTGTGAGGGAGTGGGGTGCTTGGGGTGGGGGTGTCGGGCGTCTCGGTGAGGGGTCTTTGGGGTCTGTGAGAGAGAGGAGTGCCTGGGGGGGGAGGGAGGGAGGTTTGTGAGGCCTTGTGGGGAGGGGGGTGCTTGGGGGATCTGTGAGGCCTGTGAGGGAGGGGGGTGCTTGAGGGGAGTGGGAAGGGGGGTCTGTGAGGACTGGGGGGGTGGGGAAGAAGGGGGAGGTGGGGTCTGTGAGGGGTGCGAGGTAGGAGGGGTGTTTGGGGGGGGTTGGGAAGGGGGGTCTGTGAGGGAGTGGGGTGCTTGGGGGGAGGGGGGGTCTGTGAGGGAGTGGGGTGCTTGGGGTGGGGGTGTTGGGCATCTCGGTGAGGGGTCTTTGGGGTCTGTGAGAGAAAGGAGTGCCTGGGGGGGGAGGGAGGGAGGTTTGTGAGGCCTTGTGGGGAGGGGGGGGTGCTTGGGGGATCTGTGAGGGAGGGGGGTGCTTGAGGGGGGTGGGAAGGGGGGTCTGTGAGGACTGGGGGGGTGGGGAAGAAGGGGGAGGTGGGGTCTGTGAGGGGTGCGAGGTAGGAGGGGTGTTTGGGGGGGGTTGGGAAGGGGGGGTCTGTGAGGGAGTGGGGTGCTTGGGGGGGAGGGGGGGTCTGTGAGGGAGTGGGGTGCTTGGGGTGGGGGTGTCGGGCGTCTCGGTGAGGGGTCTTTGGGGTCTGTGAGAGAGAGGAGTGCCTGGGGCGGGAGGGAGGGAGGTTTGTGAGGCCTTGTGGGGGGGGTGCTTGGGGTTGGCAGGAAGGGGTAGCAGGGGGTCTGGGGGGGTGCTTGGGGGGGGTCTGTGAGGGAGGGGGGTGCTTGGGGGGGGTGGAAATGGAGGTTTGTGAGGCCTGGGGGGGGAGGGGGGGTGGGGAAGAAAGGGGAGGGGGGTCTGTGAGGGGTGCGAGGTAGTGGGGGTGTTTTGGGGGTGGGGTGGGATGGGGGTCTGTGAGGCCTGGGAGGGAAGGGCGTGTGGGGGGGGGTGTCAGTGGCTTTGTGAGCAGTGTGTGCGTGTTTATGAGGATGAGGAGTGCTTGAGGGAGGAAGAGGGGCTCTGTGGAAGGTGTTTGGGGGTCTGCAAAGGAGGGGAGTACGTGGGGCAGGGGGAGGCTGGGGGGTGTTTGGGGTGTGGGGAGTCTTTGGGGTGCAGAGGGAAGGGGAGTGCAGAGTGTCAGGGATTTTTAGGGGGGGGCCTGGGGTTATCGCTGGGGATGTTTGGGGGGGCTGTGGGTCAGGATGTTGCAGGGGTGGGTCTGGAGGTGGGGAGGGCTGGGGCAGGGCCCTGGGGGGCTCCTGGGGCACGGTGAGGGGTGAGCTGTGGTGCCTCATCACCCTGCAGCGGCTCTGCCCTGCGCGGCACAGAGGGAGCAAGGCCACTAGCGCGCCTGTGCCCCTCTCAGCCCCCCTCCAAGCTTGGCCCCGCTTGCTTTGCTGCCTCCTCGGGGCTGAGGGACCTTCCTCAGTGGCTGGGGTCAGTGGGGGAGTCCCCACTAACACGGTGCTGCCGAGTTTGGGGAGGGGGGAGTCCCTGGAACACTCCCCAGCCACCTCCGGGGCGAGCGGTGAGTTGGCAAGTCCATCCCCACCGCATGTGACCATGTTGACTCCCAGCTCCCCAGGATCCGGCCTCCGCCGGCAGCGCTCGTTATCAACGCTGCGGCGGGTGTTGTTATCTGGGTCAGTGATGGCCAATCCCTTGTGTCTCCTTTCCCTCCACTCCCACGTGTGAAAGGGGGAACAGAGGAGGGGGGAGCTGGTTCTCCCACCGCTGGCAGCCCAGGCTGATTATCAGGCACTTAAAAGCCCTGACCCCTTCGTGGTGGCATCAGAGGAAGGTTGAGAGTATGGCGGGTGTGAGGTAACGGGCTCCTTCCTTCACGGACGCCACTGAGGGGGACACAACGTGCCCTTGCTGCCCTGGCGGGGACTGAACCGATGGCTTAAGGGAGGTGAAATACTTAATTAGGCAGCTGTAAACAAGCTCCACCTCTGACTGGAGTTTTCCAGTGCTGCCTATGGATGAAAAGCGCGATTTGTTGATGTGGAAGGAAGATGGGGGGGCGTTTCTCCTACCACCTGCTTCTTGCCCTGCTGGTTTTTGGGGTGCCAAGGGGGGCTGGCATCCTGTTGGACCCCAGCAGCGGCGTTAGCGAGATGGGGAATGTCCCTGTGCCAGGAGGAAGGTGTTGTGGGATCGCCAAGCTGAGTCATGCCGTGCTGGCCGGGACAAGGTGTGGCGGCCGACGGCGTGGCTCCAGCCCCGCTGTGCCAGTGCCGGGGGAGCCGGCAGTGCCACAGACCTCGGGGCGGCACCTGACGGGGAGCTGCAGCAGAGGGGACGGTGACCTCCAGGTCCAAGCTGGGCCCGAGAGATGGTGGCTTATCGAAAGCAGGTTTTTTTAAGGAATTTTTGTGTACAGCAGCAGGTGGAAATCTGTTTTGTGAGCCAAGCTTCCTCACAGATGTTTGATGGAAAAGCGTTCTGTTTTGCTGGCTCACTAGAAGCGATAGGGAATAAAAACCTGGTACCCTGGTCGAAACAGAGAGGGAGAAGAGGAAACTTCCCTCATTTCTCCAGCGCTGAGCTGCGTTAAACTTGAGCTTAAGTGGCAGAGGGTGTGGGCAGCCCTTGGCCTGTCCGCAACCTTCCGTAGCCTGGCAGCTGCTGGGGTGGATCATGGTCCCGGTGCCTCCCTGAGCCAGGGCGGAGCAGGGCTGCAGGTCCCTGACTCTCCCCCGCGGCTGCCGGGAAGGTTGGATGAACTCCTGCCCGGACCCTTGGGGGACCCTGAGCTGCCTGTGGTCGGGAAGCACTATGCTTGCCGACAGCATCGTGATCCAAGGGATATCAAAACTCTCGCTAGAAGCAGGTTTGGGGAACTCTGTCCCCACACCTTCCTTCACCACAGTGGGGAGATGCAACTCGTCACTGAGCGCCTTCCTCGGTGATGCCAGAGCATTTTTATTTCTTAATGAGCATTATCAGCCAAGCCCAGCTCCAGGTCTGCTCTGCGGCGAGCGAGGAGCCTCCAGCAGGGGCCGCGGTGCCGTGCTGTTCAGCGTAGGCACGCGCTACCCCGTTTCATTTCCCTTTCGGCCCTCGCCATGGTGAGCTGCTTTTCTGGCCAGCCGCCAGCGTGATGTTCACCCTCTGATGGTCAGCACGAGGCTTTGCTTTCATCCGAGCTCGGAGTGGGTATCGGGTGCGAATCCAGAGTGACTTCAGTTCACTCTGTCCCGTTCACTGGTGGCTCCTCGGGATCTAACAGCCACTTGATTCCAGGTTTTCCCTGGAATCCCCAGGGCTTTGCCTCCTGAGGTTGTCTCCGCAGGACCCTGTGCCTTGGCTTTGCATTAAGCTGAGGTTCAGCAGGAGCCGGGCAAGATTTGGGGAGTTTTGGAGGGCAAATAAGCTCCGAACCAGGAGATGCGAGGCCCCAAGCCAGCGCTTGCCCCTTCGTGCTGCCAGACCCGCTGTGGGAGCTTCTCCTGGGCTTCCCTGGAGAGCTGCTGGTTGTAGCTCCAGTGTGGGGCTACAGTCGACCTCTGGGTGTTGGACAGGGCCAGTCTCTCACCTCTCTCTTCCCCTTCCAGTTTGTCCTGAAGAACTATGGGGAGAACCCGGAGAACTACAATGAGGAGCTGCGGAAGCTGGAGCAGCTCCGGCAGGTAAGCCGGCCTCCGTCCCGAATTGCCTCAGTGAAACCTGCCAGTGCCGGAGCTGAACCAGGGGAGCTGGTTTGTTATCTGCTCTGTGCTCAAGGACGCATCTGCCGGCTCCCACCACCTCCCTGACTGGGAGCTGTGCCAGAACGCCACCGCGGCCGCTCTTCTTCCCGACCAGTGATCCATGGACGAGACTTTTGGGAGCCGGGCTGCATCCTGGGCTCCCTAGATGATTCAGGCTTCCCAAGGAGCGTGCACGGGTTGGGTGTTAGGGCTCTGCTCTATCCACTTCCCTGAATTTGGGGGGTTTTGTGTTGGATACAAGTTCCCTGTTGGGTGGAAGGAATTGCCTTGTCTGGCCGCGCTGGTGCCTGAGGTCTTTGCAGGGAATAAATCGCCCCTTTTCTCTAGTTTTGGAGCCCAAATACTTGTGTTAGTCACTGGGGTTATCTATTTGGGGGCCACTGAGGGGCTTAGAGACAGCCTCGGCCCCGGAAAGCTGGTAGCTGAGACGCAGGTGGGGAAACGGGCTGGAGACAGAAGAGACCCTCCCTGAGCCGGGACCGGTGCCAGTTTGTGCCGCACCATAGGTTTTGCAGCGAGGCCGTAACCCTGATGCACAGGGTGGAGCTGGGGTTGCTCGTGGTGCTGGCACTGGGGTCATCTCACCAGCATCTCCAAAGCACAGCAGTGGTCTTCCAGCAGGCTCGGGGTGGGGTGGGCTGCTTGAACACCCCCAGCCCTGGATCTGGGGAGCTCTGCCCTCCGCCTGTGGGCTTAAACCTGAAGCGGGAGGTTGGGAAACCTTTCTGGGGTCTCCTGCTCTTCCATTCCTTCTCCCGACACAGCTTTGCTGTAGCAGCAGGTCCCGTGCCCTGTCCAGGACACCCCCTTCTCAGTCGCTCCCGAATTCTTCCTGTTCATCTCACACTTAGGAGCCTGTGCTGGGGAGAGCAGAGACTCTTCCTCCCCGAACCAGTTGCTCTGGATCCATAAAGCGGCTCCCTCCAGCCTTGTGTTTAGGCAAACAGACCTGGTTTTCTACCTGTGTTACACAGGTGTTTTCCATAAGGCCTTGCTTCATCCTGGGGGAGCTGCTGATGCCTGGCTCTGGCCATCCTCTCCTGCCTGCAGATCTCACCACAGATCAGGCAGGCTCCTGTTCCTGTTTGACGCGTTACCTGTGAGCGCAGTCCTGGCCCCGGGGTAGCCTCTTCCTCCTCTTCTGTCTCCTCCAGAGCGCCGTCAATGTGCCCAGGGACTTCGAGGGCTGCAGCACGCTGCGGAAGTACTTCGGCCAACTCCACTACCTGCAGAGCCGCATCCCCATGGGTGCTGAGCAGGAGGCGGCAGTCCCCATCGCCTGGTGAGGAGGAGCTCCTTCCCCTTCCCCTCTCTCTGGCGTGGGGCTCGGGCATCGCTGGCGGGAGGATCGGCTCCCGGCGGGCGCTTCCTGAAACGCAGAGACTGACCCAAAGCAGAGCAGTTGCTCCCTCTTCCCTGCACAGGTCCTTCGCCCACATCCGATATGCTCCTCCCCGCAGCCCCTCGGCTGTACCTGGGTGTCACGAGGGTGTCGTGGGGACCCCTTGGGAAATGACCTCCTGGCCTGGGGGTCTGGCAGGATGTCTAAGCTGAGCCGTTGGGCAACGCAAGGCAGTAGTTGCCTCTGAGGAGACGCAGGACAGCGTCACTGTATGAGGTGACAGTTCTGAGATCCCCTGGCATGGCGGAGTCGCTTGACCATGTGTAAACGGGCTGTCTGTGTGCTCACAAAGCCAAAACGAGCCCGCTGTGCAGAGAGGCACCGTCCCACCGCCTCCGGCACCTTGGTTCGATGCGCAGGGTGGCGCCAGGCAGGGAGGGCCCCTTCTCCGAACCTCTGAGGGAGCGCGTCTCCTGACAAAGACTTTTCCTGGCATGTGGCCTGTGCCCAGGAACGCCGGCACCTCCATCTACAGCTGGTAACCAGGCTTCTCTCCTCGCAGGACTGAGATCTTCTCTGGCAAGACGGTGACTCACGAGGACATCAAGTATGAGCAGGCGTGCATCCTCTACAACCTGGGTAAGGGCCTGGGGGACCGGCTGCCCTCATGGTCTGCCCAGGGCGTGAGGGATCCTCGTCTCCAGTAGGATCTGGGCCCTCCTCTCTGCCTGAGCTTCATGTCAGCCTTCCTCAGCGCGGCTGGGCAGCAGCACGGCCCGCCTGGTCCTGCCAGCAGCTGTGGCTCAGCCTGGTTGTGCCTCTTCTCCTCCACGGGGCAGGGTGCTCAATGTCAGAGTTTGCACGAGAGGTTGGCTTTGGCTTTTGTCAGCAGCCTTGTCTCCTTTCCTCCCACTCGGAGCGCGCCCTGGTCATGCGCTGCCCTGCGTCTTGGTCAGAGGTTGCACCAAGGAGGCTGACATCGGGTTGCGGCATTACAAATGCCCTTTCTGGCACGGTGACAGCCTCAGTCAGGCTTTGTCTGGCTCCTGCAGCATCCCCCCTCCTCAAAAGCAGCAAATGGGTGGAAAAGCATTGAATCTAACACTTGTCCCCCAACCCTTGCTCTCCAGCCACGGACGGTCACACCTCAGGGTGGGGTTTTTGGCCCCAGCCCCAAAGGGAAGGTGACGCTCAGCCCCTGGACACAGCGCAGCTGAAAACACGCCCTGACACTGGGGCTGCCCCTTTCACTGCAGCTCGGGAGCTGGCTGTGCTCTCCCAGCTGACCGTGCACGGATTTTGCTTAAACCCCGTGCGCTGCAGGGCCATGCGCTGCTTGGCCCGAGGCAGCGGGAACTGATGTGGTGCCCGGGCCCCTTTCGACAGGTGGCTGCTCCCTGAAGTTGGTAGAAACTCATCTGTTAAACCAGGAGCGTGTTAGATACTCACTTCTTAATATTTAGGCTTGTTTCCAGCCTGGGACTTTCCTGTGCTGAATGATTTGCATGTCCAGCCTGTTCACAGGGCGCTGCAGCACGCAGATGCCCTCTGAGACGGGTGTCCTGGGTGCTGCTGGGTGTCTGTGGCCGACTTGCCGCAGCTTTAGGGCTTCTCTGGTACAAGACTCCGGGTCTCTAGGAGCAGCGAGTGCGCTCGCCCTGCTGAGCCACTGTCCTCTTTCCACAGGTGCGCTGCACTCCATGCTGGGCGCCATGGACAAGAGAGTGTCTGAGGAGGTAACGATCCCGTGCGTCCTCCCTCGGTGACTTTTCTCTCCCGCCTGGTTAATAGCCACGAGTTGGTAGCGCCGAGGGCTTCTCCTCTGTAGCCTGGGTGGTTACAAGCACATCAATGTCAGACGCCATCTCTGGATGTCTACTGCGACCCGGTATCGCTGTGGAGCGTTCCGAGGGGCTGCCTGCCTCGGGATTGTGTCCCTCCCTGCCCCGTCGCTGCTGTCCCTGCTCCGGCAAGGCTGTGCCTGCTCGCTGGCCAGGCTGTCCTTCCCCCCACCCTCAGCACATATGGCCAGGAGGGGCGAAATCAGACTCAGCTTGGGGCATGCGCGGCCAGGGGAAAGCACCGAGCTGTTTAGAGCCCCAGGAACTCACTCCAGGCTTGTGGCAGCTGCTTTTTGGGGTCTCAGAGGAGGCAGGGAACATCTAACCCCTGCTGAGCTGGGGTTTATCATCCTAACGACCCACCTGAAGGGAGGTCGCTCTTTTCCCGGTCTTGCCGAGTCTCCGCAAATCCCTTGCGTCCGGCAGCACATGTCTATGGTGGTCAGAGGGCTGTGTGCGCCTGACCCGTGTTCTCTCATCCTCTCAGGGCATGAAGGTTTCCTGCACCCATTTCCAGTGTGCTGCCGGGGCATTTACGTACCTGCAGGATCACTTCCCTCACTCCTACAGCGTAGACATGAGCCACCAGATCCTCAACCTCAACATCAACCTCATGCTGGTAGGAACTGGGCTCTGCTTCCACTGGGGCACTGGTCACACTGGCACGGCTCCTTGCGCACCTCAAAGGCAGCTGTTGCTCGATCGGGAGAGGAGTGTTGGTTGGGTTAGGCGCTCCTCGCTGAGTGCGAGTGCTTGGAGCCGGGTGAGACAGGACCCCAGTGCCCCATGGTGGGTTGATGTCTGCGGGGTCTCGGCTGCTGCAGGCACGATGGGCTTCCGCAGGAGGGAAGGAGGTTTTGGGAGGCAGCGGGGAGGAGGGAAGGCTCTGTGCCGCTCTGCTCGTCCCTGGGCTGTTCAGGCATCCCTTGGGGCTGGCGTTTACTGTGCCCCGCTGGCCCCTCAAGAAAGGGGCTGTAGCTGGTGGGTCCCGCTGGAGATCGGGGCTGGCGCTGACTTGGATACAGGGGAGTGTCCCAAGGTGTAGGGGAGGGAAACTGAGTATTCCCTTCTTGTCTTACCTGGGGCACGGCAGCCCTGGCTGTACAGACAGCCTGGGGAACGAGAGGCTGGAGAGCAGCTCTGCAGAGAGGGACGTGGGGGCTCTGCTCGACGGCAAGTTGAACATGAGCCAACAGCGTGTCCTGGCAGCCAAGAGGGCCAGCCGTGCCCTGGGGTGCATCAAGCAGTGCATTGCAGCCGGTCGAGGGAGGGGATTGTCCCGCTCTGCTCTGCGCTGGGGCGGCCTCACCTCGAGCGCTGTGGGCAGTTTTGGGCGCTGCAGGACATCAAGGATATAAAGCTGCTACTGGAGAGCCTCCAGAGGAGGGCCATGAAGGTGGGGAAGGGTTTAGAGGGGAAGCCGTACGAGGAGCGGCTGAAGTCACTGGGTTTGTTCAGCCTGGAGAAGAGGAAGGAGGCTGAGGGCAGACCTCATGGCGGTCTGCAGCTTCCTCACAAGGGGAGGAGGAGGAGGGGCAGGCGCTGATCTCTTCTCTCTGGTGACCAACGACAGGACCCGAGGGAATGGCAGGAAGATGTGCCAGGGGAGGGTTAGGTTGGGTATTAGGAGAAGGTTCTTCCCCCAGAGGGTGGTGGAGCACTGGAACAGGCTCCTTAGGGAGGCAGTCACGGCACCAAGGCTGGCGATAGTCAAGAAGCCCTTGGACAAGGCCCTCAGAGACATGGTGTGAATTTGGGGTTGTCAGGGGCAGGGACAGGAGCTGGGCTCGATGATCCTTGTGGGTCCCTCCCAACTCAGGACATTCCATGATTCTATGTCTTCATCAGGGCCAGGCACAGGAGTGTCTCCTGGAGAAGTCCATGCTGGACAACAGGAAGAGTTTCCTCGTGGCCCGGATCAGTGCCCAGGTGAGCCCTTGGGTAATCTGCGGTGCTGAGCTCTGGCCGCTTCTGCATCAGCGCTTGCTGTTCCCGACACAGCCCCGCTCCCGCTGCATGGAGCGATGCATGGGATCAGGAGCTCGGGGAGGGTGTCCCAGATCCTGTGCAGTGTCAGTGCAGTCAAACAGCCATACGGGGTGCTGCCATTGCCTCGGGCTGGGAGCACAACCACCAGCTCCTGAAAGGAGACCGTAAGATACCCCAGAGGGAAGGGATTCCATCCAGAGGGACCTTGACAGATTGGAGAGATGGGCTTGTGCGAACTGCATCAAGTTCAACGAGACCAAGTGCAGGGTCCTGCGCCCAGGATGGGGCAAACCCCAGTGTCAAAACAGGCTGGGGATGAAGGGATTGAGAGCAGAGAAGGACTTGGGGGTACTGGTGGATGAAAAGCTGGACATGAGCCGCCAATGTGCGCTCGCAGCCCAGAAAGCCAACCGTATCCTGGGCTGCATCCCCAGCAGCGTGGGCAGCAGGGCGAGGGAGGGGATTCTGCCCCTCGGCTCCGCTCAGCACAAGAAGGACATGGAACTGTTGGAGCGGGTCTGGAGGAGGCCACAAAACTGATCCGAGGGCTGGAGCAGCTCTGCTGTGAGGGCAGGCTGAGAGAGTTGGGGTTGTGCAGCCTGGAGAAGAGAAGGCTGCGGGGAGACCTTATTGCGGCCTTTCAGTGCTTAAAGGGGGACTATAGGAAGGATGGGCAGAGACTCTTTATCAGGGAGTATGGTGATAGGACGAAGGGTAACGGTTTTAAACTAAAAGAGGGGACATTCAGACTAGATATAAGGAGGAAATTCTTTACGCTGAGAGTGGTGAAGCACTGGTGCAGGTTGCCCAGAGAGATGGGAGATGCCCCATCCCTGGAAACATTCAAGGCCAGGTTGGACGGGGCTCTGAGCAACCTGATTGAGTTGGGGATGTCCCTGCTCACGGCAGGGGGTTGGACTGGATGGCCTTTAGAGGTCCCTTCCAACCCAAACCCTTCTGTGATTCCAACCCTCCGTCAGGGGTGGATTTATCATGGTGATGTCACTAGTCCCCAGCTCTGACCCAAAACGCACCCAGAGGGTCCCCGCCGGCCACTTTGCTGCGCTGCCGGGTGACCCGAGGGCACAAACGCTGGTGCCGGTGAATCCTCCTTTCCTGTAGCTGCTCTCGGTTCCACCTGGGATCCGGCTTTCTGCGGGGGTTTCCAAACACCCGTCCCTCTCTCCGTAGGTGGTGGATTACTACAAAGAGGCCTGCCGGGCGCTGGAAAACTCGGAGACAGCCTCGCTGCTGGGAAAGATCCAGAAGGATTGGAAGAAGCTGGTTCAAATGAAGATCTATTATTTTGCTGCTGTGGCCCATGTAAGTGGGGAGCCTGACTTGGCGGGGGGGCTGCTTGGCTGCGGTGTGGGGACCTGCCCTTTGCTCCCACCCCGGCTTGGGCTGCTCACGCCTGCTTTGGAGCGGTGCTCACCGCGGCGTGACCCATGACCGGGCTGTGGCTGCTCGGTGGGGTTTTTTTTGCCCGTTTCAAAGCTCTCCCTTGAGTTAAGGAGCTCTGACAGCGCCGATGCGTGTTTTCTTGCAGCTGCACATGGGAAAACAAGCTGAGGAGCAGCAGAAGTTTGGGGAAAGGGTAAGCAGAGCCATGTCGGCCCATCTAATCCGATCTGGGCTCTGTATCGTGGTCATGCCCTGGGAGGGTTGAGTCCTGGAAGAGATTGTCATGCTAAGCGACACTGGGGGCATGAGTGTGTCACCAACGATGTCCTGCCTCCTGCCAGGGTTTGTGGGTACTGTCGGAAAGCCCCACTACGCTGAAGGAAGCTGCAGCTCTTGGGGGGCTGGTGGTGGCGTTCCTGTGCAAAGCAAAGGCACCCACTTCTGCAGCAGCCCTGGTACCCCTAATTCCCAGTCTCTCTGCAGGTTATCTACTTCCAGAGCGCTCTGGATAAACTCAACGAAGCGATCAAGCTGGCAAAGGTGCGTTCCTGCTCTCTGGTAGCAGTGGTCGGGTTTTTTTTAAAACTGCTGTGCTGGGCAGTGGCTTGGTCCGGCGGGATGCCAGACCAAGATGATGAGAACCGGTGGTGTCAGTTTAAAAGCTTTCTTTGCTCTTGACTGGGTTGGCAAACCTGTGCCAGCTTCCCAAAGCATCACTTTGCTTCCCTCTGGGGCATCCGGCCAAGCCCGAGGCTCTGGTATCTCCTGGCCACTTGGTCCCCCAGGGTTTCAGGGGGAATTGGTTTGGTTTTAATCATCCAGGAGCACGTGGGTGCCTCCAGAAGGGGCTGTGGGCCTGCAGCGTGTGGCCCTGCTGCGTTGGGGGGCTCCCCACGGAGCCCCTGGTGCCGGCGCTGCGGCGCTCAGGAAGCAGAGGACGGCCCCGTGGTGGGGTGTGGGGGATTGGGGCTGCCTGCGGGCGTCTCCGTTCCTTTATGGGGCACAAGGAGAGACGGCTGGCGAGGCTGCTGCTGGCTCCAGGGCACGCTCAGGCTGTGGCCACGGCACGCAGGGCTGCGGTTGGCCACTTGTGGCCGCGATACCCATTCCCTGCCTGCGCTAACTTGCTCTCATTTCTGCAGGGCCAGCCAGAAACTGTCCAGGAAGCCCTGAGATTCACCATGGATGTGATCGGTGGCAAGTGAGTCTGTGCACAGGGCACCCCTGGACGTGACCGTCCTGCTTCTCTGTGGGTCAGAAATGCCTGGTGTCAGCCCAGGGAGCATCCCTGGCATCCCCGACACGCAAAGCCAAGCACCCCCAGCTGCCTGAGGCTCTCGGGGTGTGCGGCTGCTGTGGGAGTTGCTCTTTGCTCTCGCTGGAGCAAGCCCGAGAGACGCAGGGCCTGACCCCGCCGGGAGCGAGCTCGGGGAGCCAGGGATGCTGCCCGCTCCTCACCGACGCGACACCGCTTCTCGCTTCCAGGTACAACTCGGCCAAAAAGGACAATGACTTCATCTACCACGAAGCCGTGCCTGCGCTGGACACCCTGCAGTCCGTGAAAGGTGCGGATGGGCAGTGCCCTCTCCCGCCAGCTCCAGGTGGGCGAGGGACACATGCACGCAGTGACACACGGTGGATCCACGGGGCTTTGGGGCCAGCGGGGCTTTGTGCCATGATACCCAACTCTCCCAGGAGCTGCCAGGAACAAAGGTGTTGTGCGGGAGGACCCGTCTAATCAGTTCCCCATGGAGGTTTCAGGCATGTGTTGTGTCTTTGACCCCCAGGTGCCCCGCTGGTGAAAGCCCTCCCCGTCAACCCCACGGATCCAGCCGTCACCGGCCCCGATATATTTGCCAAGCTGGTGCCCATGGCTGCCCACGAGGCCTCTTCCCTCTACAGGTGCGTCCCGGACTGCGGCATGGGCAGGCACGGCTCTGTCCGGAGCCGGGGATGCAGATCTCCGAGCTCGACAAGGAGCCCATGCCCCAGCTCAGCCTCTCCGCAGGGTGAAGGGAGCTGCGGTGGCTTCCTTGGGGAGCCACCGCCCTCCCCGAACATCCCTGAGTCACCCTCGTGTCTGGCTCCCGTCCGTTGTCTCTCCTGGCAGCTGGAGCTGGCCTTGCTGCCCCGAAGGGCCGCGGGCCCGGGGCTGGGTGAGGCTCCAGCTGATTTCCGCAGGTCTTGGAGCACTTGTGATTTACGGTGGAGGTTTCCCTGCTGCTGTCGCAGCACTAAAGGATTGGTTTTTTCCTCCTCTGTTGTAGCGAGGAGAAGGCCAAACTGCTGAGAGACGTGATGGCGAAGATCGAAGCCAAGAATGAAGTGCTGGAGTACGTGTGAGCTGTACCTGAATGGAGCCCTGGCTGATTCCTCCCCGCTGGAGACGCAGGCAGCGGTTGGGGCTCCCTGCGGCCTGGCGCAGGCGTGTCCCCATTATCCCCTCGCCGGGTTTTCCACCCCGGTGCCGCCAGGAGTGCAGAAATCCCCGATTTGTCATCCTCGTGCTGAGCACGGTCAAGTCCCAGTTTGCCCAGCTCTGGGGCGGGTTCCAGTCCCAGTGTCTGGTCCCCAAATTCACCCTGCAGCTTTGCTGAGCCCGTTGGGGCGATGCCGCAGCGCTGCGCCCCGAGCTGGCCACGGTTCGGGGTGGAGGCAGGGAGCCCCTTCCCCCTCGGCTCGCTGGGGAGGCGCTGCCAGCTCTCAGGGGCTCGTTCTCTCGCCTGCAGCCAGTTCATGGACTCCATGCAGCTGGACCCCGAGACTGTGGACAACCTGGACATGTACAGCCACATCCCCCCCATCCTGATGGAGAAATGCGCTGCGCTCAGCGTGCGCCCCGACACCGTTAAAAACCTCGTCCAGTCCATGCAGGGTGAGGACACGGGGATGTACTGGGGGGGACTGGGGATGTCTGGGCCCGCCCTGGGGGCGGGCACGCTGCTCCCTGGCTGGGCTTGGCATTGGGAACAGCCGTTCCAATCACTAATTCTTTTCAAATATAAATTCCTTAACCCCAAAGCATTTTTCCTGCTGGCTGGTCGTGTGGGATGCTCTGGGCTGCAGCCAAGGGGTCGGCGCTGGCTGGAGCCCGTTGCAGGCATCTCCCCAGCGCACACAAACCCTGAACCCAGCACCCAGGTGCCTGGACTGGGATGTCCAGGCCTCCTCTGCTCGCCCGCAGCCAGATTTGCTCTTCAGGCTGCTGCGTCGATGCCTGGCTTCAGGCGTGGAGCAGGCGGGGGCTAGGGGAGCTCATAGGAGGTGGGGGTTCAGCCCTTTACCAGCCTCCGTGTCTCGCCCCTCCAGTGCTCTCCGGGGTCTTCACTGATGTGGAGGCTTCCCTGAAGGAGATCCGAGACCTCCTCGAGGAGGACGAGGCGCAGGAGCGGAAGCTGCAGGAGCTGCTCGGGAAGGTCCCGGCGCCACAGGGGTCCCCCCCGCCGCCGTCCCCGGGGCTGGCCGAGGTCAGCAAGGAGTGCTCCAAGTACCTGGAGGTGCACGAGAAGGCCAGCTTCACCAACACCGAGCTCCACAAAGCCATGAACCTCCACATCGGCAACCTCCGCCTGCTCAGCGGGCCGCTGGAGCAGGTCCGGGCCGCGCTGCCCTCACCCACCTTGACCGAAGGTGAGCGGTGCCGCATCCCGGGGAGGGCTGGCCGTGCTCACGGCTGTCTGGGCCTCCCAACCGTGCCCTGCGCTGGCAGGGAAGGTGGGTCTGCTTCCCCTCTCCGGCCTCACCGGGGCTCCCCTTGCGGCACCCGGTGCCCGGGCTTGCGCTGCGTTGGCATCGCCCGGCTGCGTGGTCCGTTGCGAGCCGGAGTGGGGGTTTGTCCCCCTGGAAAACGTGCAAAACGGGGTCCTGGCACGGGGACAGAGGGGGCTGAGAC
This sequence comes from Morus bassanus, assembly GCA_031468815.1. Taxonomy (NCBI): domain Eukaryota; kingdom Metazoa; phylum Chordata; class Aves; order Suliformes; family Sulidae; genus Morus; species Morus bassanus. Next base: position 1,350,917 of record CM062567.1, on the reverse strand, counting down.
CCCGTTACTGTCTTGGCAAATGCCTGGCTTTACTGCCGGCTCCTTACCCCCACGGTTCCCTCCCCTCGGTCGCAGCATGTCCCGCGAGCCGGGGAGGCCGTGCTGGGGCTCGGTGGGATGCGGCGTGGCGGCTCAGCCCTCCCTGTCCCCCAGACGACAAGCAGGTGCTGCAGAACCTGAAGCGAATCCTGGGCAAGGTGCAGGAGATGAGGGACCAGCGGACGTCTCTGGAGCAGCAGCTGCGCGAGATGATCCAGAAGGATGATATCACCACCTCGCTGGTCACCACCGACCGCTCCGAGATGAAGGTTGGTGCCAGCCGCCGTGTTTGGGGAAGCCCCTTTGCGTCCTGGTCAGGGCTACGGCGAGAACTCTGCTCCCTCCCAAGCGACCCCTGAGCCTCCCCGGCTGCCCGCGGCCCCTCAGATTCTCACTTCTCTCTTGGCAGAAACTCTTTGAGGAGCAGCTGAAGAAGTACGACCAGATCAAGGTGTACCTGGAGCAGAACTTGGCTGCCCAGGAGAATGTCTTGAAGGCCCTGACGGATGCTAATGTCAAATACGCGGCTGTGCGCAAGGCCCTGGCTGAGGTGGAGCACAAGTGAGTGGGTCGGGACGTGGGGGAGAGTGTTCCCTCGTGGGGTCTGGGGGCGTGGAAACAGCCCTCTCCCACCCCAAGGGAGAGCTGTGGCGTCACCGCCGGCTTCTCCAGCCTGTCCCTCGTCATGCCCCACTGCTGGGGGGCCATTGGTGGCTGTTTGTCCTGCACCCGGTGTCCGTCCCAGGCGGGTGCTGGTGGGTTCCCCGGGCGCACGGACGCCCAGTTTTGGCCTGGCGTTATGTTCCCCGCTCAGTCCCTCTGCCCCCGTCCCCCCAGGTGGAACACGACCGTTCAGACCTTGGTGGCCTCCTACGAAGCCTACGAGGACCTGATGAAGAAATCGCAGGAGGGGAAGGACTTTTACACCGACCTGGAGGGGAAAGCCGCCAAACTGCTGGAGAAGGCCCGGGCTGCCTGCCAAGCCGCCGAGGCCAACAGGCAGCAGATCTTGGAGAAGTAGGTGGTGCCGTGCCTGTCGTGGGGACGCATGCGCGGAAGGGCTGGAGGCGGGGGGGGCGTAAAGCCGGGGTTGGGGTCCCAGCATGGTGCGACACCCTCCGGGACGTGGGGAAGCACCTGTGGGTGCTGCTGGGGCGGGGTCTGGGCTATGGCTCGAGGGTTTGGCTTTGGCATGGCGGCTCCCCGTGCCCGAGGGGGCTGCTTGGTGCTGGTGGCCCTGCGCTGAGCCCCCCTGCCTCCCGGCAGGGAGATGAAGAAGCAGCCTCCCCCTCGGCCCACGGCCCCCAAACCCGCCCTGCAGAGGAAACCACCGGAGCTGGACGCCGGGGGGCTGGATGCCGGCGACCCGCCGCCGCTGGGCTCCCTGGTGCTGTCGGAGCTGCCGGAGGAGCTGCGGAGCCTGCCGCCCGACGTGCTGGCCGGGCACTTGGCCCGCCTGCCCCCTGCCACGCTGGCCGCCCTCACCTTCACCCCAGCCACTGGCCTGCGACCCCCCGAGCCCTTCCTGCCCGCGGCCCACCTGGCCAGCGCCCCAATGCAGCCCTTTGGCCCTGCCCGCTTCCCGGCCCCCCCTCCCCTCCCCGGGCGCTACCGCATGCCAGCGGTGCCCACCTTTCCCCCCGGCAGGGGGGCTCCAGTGCAGCTCCTGCAGCCCCCCGCCCCACAGGTGGCCGGACCCCCTCCCAGCTCGGCCCCCTCTGCAGCCCCCCAGCTCTTCCCGGCCGCCCCGCTGATGCGAGGCCCAGTGCAGCCCGGCTACCTGGGGTCCCCCACGCTTCCCCCGCGCTCATCCCCGCAGCACGGCCCCCCTCCCGCTGCCTCCTACAGCCTGGGCCAGCCCGGCGTGCCTGCGCCTGGCCCCCTCCGGCCCCCCGCCCTGGGGCCAGCACCCATGGGTGGCCCTGAGCCAGCCCTGGGGCCCCGGCCGGCCACCACCACAGTGGACAGCATCCAGGCCCCCATCCCCAGCTGCGCCGCACCCCCGCGGCTCCCCAGCCCCTTCCTGGCCCCGCAGCGCCTGGGGCGGCCCCCTGCCCCCTTCCCCTATGCCCAGGGCGGGTCGCAGCCCTTCGGGCAGCCCCCCCAGCCCCCCTTCCCTCCCAGGCAGCACCCCCACACCTTCGCCTCCGCGGCGCAGCTCCAGCCCGCCATGGAGGTGCCTGCTCGTGCCCAGGGTCCCCAGCAGTTCCCTCCGGCCCCCTTCCTCCGCCCAGGGAGAGCCCAGGTCCCGCTGCCCTTCCAGCCGCCCCCGCTGCCCCCCCAGGCCCAGTTTGCCCAGCAGCCCTTTGCCAGCCCCGGTGCGGGGCAGCCCCCGCTGCCGCCGCCGCAGCTTTACCAGCTCCCGGGGCAGGACAAGCTGCCCCCGCAGGGGCTCACCCCGCGAACGGGGGCCCTGCCCTTCCCCAGAGCCCCTGGCCAGGGGGTTCCCCCTGTGCAGCCCCTGCACACCGCCCTGGGGGGGCTGCGCCCCACCTCCCCTGCTTTGTCCTTCTGCCCCAGCCAGGGGCCCCCCAGCAGCCAGGTGCCCCCCGGCACCGTGGCCATGGGCCCCCCCCTGCCCGCCCCCACCAGCCAGGCAGGCCCCCCCCACGCTGCCCCCTCTCCCAGCTCCAGCCTGAGCCAGGTGCAGGGCACGGTGGTGGTCCAGGGTCCCCTCGTCCCCTCCCCGGCCCCCTCCCCACAGCCAGCGCTGCCCATGCAGCCCCCAGCGCCCGGCTCCGGCAGCCTGGCGCAGAGACCCCCGCCCTCGCTGACGCCCGGGGCGGCCCCGCTCCCCCAGGGCCCCGGCGAGGCCCCCTTCCAGCGGCAGAGCTCCTCCACCGAGGACCTCCTGTCCTCCAGCCCCGAGAGCCAGCACGGCGGCTCCAAGGCGGCTGTCAGCCAGCCCCTGCTGCAGCCCACCAAGGCGGACGCCAAGGAAGGGCAGAAACCCAAAGCGGTGCAGCTGATCGAGAACGATCCCTACGAGAAACCGGAGCGAGTGCTACGGCTGCTGGCGGAACTCGACCGCTTCCGCGGGCTGGTGGAGCGGCTGGAGCAGCCGGGGCCCGGCGGCACCACCGAGCTCGACGCCGTCTGGAAGGAGCTGCAGGACGCCCAGGAGCGGGATGCCCGGCAGCTCTCCATCGCCATCGCCCGCTGCTACTCCATGAAAAACCGGCACCAGGACATCATGCCCTACGACAGGAACCGCGTCGTCCTCCGCTCGGGCAAGGACGACTACATCAACGCCAGCAGGGTGGAGGACCTCTCGCCCTACTGCCCCACCATCATCGCCACCCAGGCCCCGCTGCTGGGCACCGCCGCCGACTTCTGGCTGATGATCTACGAGCAGAAAGTCTCCGTCGTCGTCATGCTGGTGTCGGAGCAGGAGCTGGACAAGGTAGCCCCTTCCCCGGGCGTGCGGCTCACGGAGCTGGCTGGGCCAGGGCTCGCCGTGGCCCCGAGGGACGGTGTCACCCGGCAGCCGCCGACTGGGACCAGGAGGGGGCTCGAGGAGGAGGGTCCCGTGGGGAGGTGGTCACCCCGGGTGGGGCTGCCGGGGAAGAGCGGGGAGGTCCCCCCTGCCCGCCCCGGCTCCTGACGGTGCGCCCCGTTCCCTCCCCGCAGCAGAAGGTGCTGCGGTACTTCCCGCCGGAGCGGGGCCAGCCCGTGGTGCAGGGACCCATCACCCTGGTCCTCACCAGCCTGAAGGTCGCTCCCACCCACGTGGAGAGGATGATCACGCTGCAGTACCGCGACCAGAGCCTCAAGCGCACCATCATCCACCTCCAATTCACCTCCTGGCCGGAGCTGTACGGCGCGGGGGGCGCGGCGGGGGGGTCCTGCTGCAGCCGGGGAGGGGGGGGTTCATGGGACCCCTTCTCTGCTGAGCGGGGAGGGGGTTGGGGGAGCGCTGACCCCTCCTGGGGGGGTGAGAGGGGGGCCCCCACCCCAATAAGTGTGTGTCCCCCCCCGGCAGGGGCCTGCCTGACAGCAAGGGGAGCCTCCTCCGCTTCATCCAGGAGGTGCACGGCCACTACCTGCACCAGCGCCCGCTCCACACCCCCGTCGTGGTGCACTGCAGGTGAGCAGGGCTGGCGGGGCCCCCGTGGGGCCGGCGCGGGGGGGGTGACCCCCCCCCCCCCCCCCCCCCCCCCCCGGACCCTGTCACAGCCCAGGGGGGGTCGGGGGTCTCTCCGCAGCTCCGGCGTGGGCCGCACCGGGGCCTTCTGCCTGCTCTACGCGGCCATGCAGGAGGTGGAGGCCGGTAACGGCATCCCCGATTTGGCCCAGCTGGTGAAGCGGATGCGGCAGCAGCGCAAGCACATGCTTCAGGAGAAGGTAGGGGGGCTGTGGGGAGGGGGACGCTGCCCCCCCCGGGGGTGGGGGGCTGCTCCCGTGGGAGTGGGGGGGCTCACCCTGTCACCCTCCTCTTTCTCTCCTGCAGCTCCACCTCAAGTTCTGCTACGAGGCCGTCCTGCTGCACGCCGAGCAGGTGCTGCACCGCCACGGCGTGGGGGCCCCCGCCGCCCCCAAGGCCCCCAACAGTGCCTCCCCCAAGGTGGGTGGGGGGGGGACGAGCCGGGTGGGTGCTGGGGGGCCTCCGCTGCCCCCCGGGGCTCACGGGGCCCCTCTCCCGCAGCCCTACTTCCCGCAGGACCCCCAGGACCTGGTGCTCGGGGGGGACATGCCCATCAGCTCCATCCAGGCCACCATCGCCAAGCTGAGCATCAAACCGGCGGGGGCCAGCGGGGAGCCCGGGGGCGGCTGGGGGCCCGATCCTGCCCCCCCGCCGGACCCTGCCGTCGCCACCGCGGAGGCACCGCCGCTGCTGCCCGATGGCCTGATGGATGGTGTCGGTGTCCCCGAACCGCCCCCACCGGGGCCACCTGTCCCCGAGCCGCCCGGTGACACCGAGAGCAGCAACCCTGTGGTGGAGAGCCCGGAGGCACCTGGTGGGGGGCCAGCAGCCCCCCCTGCCGCTCCCTCCTCCTCCTCGCTGGAGCTGCTGGCCTCCCTCACGCCCGAGGCCTTCACCTTGGACGCCTCCCTCAAGGGCAAGCAGCGGATGAACAAGCAGAACTTCCTGCAGGCGCAGACGGGCGAGGGGCTGCGGGGGCCCCGGCCCAGCGATGACCCCCTCAGCATGCTCGACCCCCTCTGGACACTCAACAAGACGTGAGGCGGGGGGGCGGCAGCGTCCTGCCCCACCATGGCCCCCCTAAACCCAGCACTACAGCCCTGGGCTGCAGCCCTGTCCCCCAGACCCCACTTTGGGCTGGGAGCACCCCAGGCACCTCCTGGGGGAGTAGGGGGGTCCTACCTTCCCCCTCCCCCACTCCAGCCCCTCTGCTTTCTACAGGTGTAACACTGGCACTCGCCACATTCTTTGACTTCTGTTAGAACTGACTTTTTCAGCTCTTTGCTACTAAAATAAAGAGAGTTTGGTCTGCAGCCGTGCTGCTGGCAGTGGTGGGGGTCCCTCGGCTCTGGCCCAGCCCTGCCGGGGGCTGCAAGGGAGGGCAGGGGGCTTGGAGGGCAGGGGCGGCGCCGCAGCCACGCTCGGGTTAGTTCTGTTTTAATGGCGGTGTCCTGGTACACGTTATAAAACACGATCTGGTACAAAAAGCGTTTCCCCCCCCGTACAGTACAAAGCGTACAGCGGGGCTAAGGCCACCCGTGGCGCCGTGCGGAGGGGAGGGGGTGGGCAGGGGTCCCTGGGGAGCACCCGCGCCCTCGGTCCCTCCGGCTGGGGGGCCGGCACGGCGCTGCCTCTACAATCACCAAGATTCAATTAACAGACGTCATCGGCATTTACTTGAGGGAAGGGAGCGGTGGAGGAAGAGCCGGGGGTGCCGGGGGCTCGTGCCCCCGCCCCTCGCTGCTGGGGGTGGCAGTGCAACTGGGGAGGGGAGCTGAGCCCCCGGCCCCGCACGCGATGGAGGAGGCCCTGGGGGAGGAACCCCGGGCCGGGGGGTGCTGCCAGCCCACGCAGGGCGCTTTGGTCCCGCTGCGCTCCCCCCTCAGCAGTCAGGCCCTCTCCCCGTGCCCCAGGGAGGGGTTTCTCCCCAGTTCCTGCAGGGAGGACGAGGGCAGCTGCTGCCTGCCCGCTCCCAACCTGAGAAAAGGCCCCGCAGCGGGAAGAGGAGGAGGAGGAAGGTGCTATTGCTGCAAACCGGGCGAAGGAGAAAGCCGGCCGCGTGCGGGAGCGGGTCCCGAGCCCCGGGGCGGCTCTGCCACGGCAGCTTGGTGGGTGCTGCCGGGCTGCTAATCCCACGCTCTCCTGCCATAATAAATAAATATATACAGCATATAAATAAATAGGGCAGGGACTGCTGCGGCCCAGAGCCCGCGAGGGGCAGGGCCAGCCCGGAGCCAGGCGCGGCGGGGCCCTGCCCGCACTCTAAGGCACGTGGAGGCCAAGCCAGTGCCCAAGCGGGGTCAGCCCCGGCCTCCCCCGGTGGTGACGGTGCGCCCGGCTGCTCCGCTCCGGCCTGGGGCTCACGCCAGCGGCCGCTCCGGGGCTGTTCTCGTGGCCCCGCTCCCGCCCCGTTGGCCTGAGGGCTGCGAACAAGCTAGAACTTGCTGAGCCAGGGCTGGGCCCAGCTTAGCTCAGGTACCGCCAGGCAACAGGCACCAACGCTCCCCTGGCTCTGGGGAGCCACCGCACGCCGTCCCCAGCTCCCGTCCTGTCCCCAGCAGGGTGCCGGAGCACAGCTCAGCGCCTCGGGCGCGCCGTCCCTCCGCACCAGCCCGCGCAGCTCCGGGACCACGCGCGCCTCTGGGGAGCCCCGGCGACCGCGGGAAGATGCAGGAAACGGGGAGCAGAGGAGGGCTCAGGCCCTGCAGACCGTTGGGTGACAAGAGTCCAGTTTACGAGGAGGGAAGGCAACAGAGGCACGGACAGAGCGATGGTGCTGGTGTCCCCGTCCCCTCACGTATGGGCAGCAGCGCGGCACTGCCCGGAGCCCACCCCTCGCCTGTCTCGCTGCCCTCGGACTACGGAAGGGGCCCGGGCGCCCCGTCCCACCTGCCTTGCTCCACCCCAGCTCCAGCGCCTGCCCCTCCTCCTCCTCCTCCTCAGTCCAATTTCTCCAGCACCGAGGGCACGTAGACCAGGCTGAGCTCGCTCCCAAAGTTGCAGACGATGGCGGCGTTCTCCAGGACAAGGATCTGCCGCGCGGGCTGCGACTCATTGCTCTTCCCCAGGTAGACGGTCTGGAGCAGGTCGCCGTAGCCGATGTCCCAGAAGGAAACGCAGCCCTGGCCTCCCGTCACCAGCAGGTTGTCGGAGATCACTCCCAGGCTGGCGCCGCAGCCCATCTCCTGCAGGGAATGAAAACATCAGAGCGCCAAGCCCGCGGCGGGCGTCCTGGCAGGAGCTCCTCCGCGAGGGAGGGCAGCAGCCTGCTCGCGCCGCTTCCGCGGCCAGCCCTTGCCGTGGCTGGGAAGAGGCCGTTTAGCCGCAGCCCCTCTGCCAGCCCGGCCCCGCGGGCGCACACGTGCTGGACCGGGGCCACGGAGCCTCGCAGCCGGGACAGCAGGGTCCGGCCACGCAACCCATTCGGTCTTTTCCGAGCTCTTGCACGTTATATTTACAAACAGAGAAGTTTTTCCAAAGCATGTGGAGTTTAACTAGAGATCCCTTCACACTACAAGCCCCGCAGAGGTGGTCTGCGGGGTTTGGTGGGGTCCAGAAAAGCAGAGAAGCGCCCTTACGCTTTCCCTGGCTGCTCCCCAGCTACCAACCTGCTGGATAGAATAGAGCTTGATCCCCGAGCTGCGGTCCCAGATGCTGATCACGTCGTCCAAGCCGCTGCTGATGACGCAGGACGTTGTGCAGGTGAGGGACGTGACGTCCCCTCGGTGGGCGTACATGTGGCTGACCTTGCTCCCCGTCAGCACGTCCCAAAGGCAGATGGCACCGTCCTGGCCTCCGCTCGCTAGCACCATCGTCTGCAAGGACACGGGGCAGAACCAGGTCAGGGACCTCGGCAGGAGGCCGACAGTGCCCTTTCCCTCACACCCCGCAGTGCCACGGACACGGGAAGCCGCTGAACACACAGGCCCATTCCCTGTACAAGCACTTCCAGCGCTCCGGGCACGCTCCCGGGCTGTAGGAGGTCACAGGAATGTGGGATGGAATGCTGAACTGCCAGCTCGGTGTCTTCCCTGCCTTTGCACATGCGTCTGAGCAGGCTGGAGGTACAAAACCCCAAGCCCACCAGGACCCGCAGTTGCAGAGTTAAATTCATTTAACCAGAGCTGTAAAGCACACAGATGTGGCTCTCCTTCCTCCTTCCAAGGGGAGGCAAAGCCTTCCTGGGGGCTCACCGCAGAGCAGGGCACGCTCTGCCAGGCCCTGTCGCTAGCCTTGCTCATCTCTCCAGCCGTGCATCAGCTCAGCTCTACGCCTCTGCTGCCTCTCTCGGGGAGAGCTGGTCCCCAGGAGGGCAGACACTCACGGAGCAGGGAACGTTCCCTGGGCCCGTTTCAGCTCCTGCTCCCAGCTCTGCCCTCAGAGGCTCCCTGGCTCCAGGGCTGCGGTCAGAACGGCTGAGCCGGCAGCACGGGTACGGCGGGAACGGGGCTTTCCTGCTCCAAACCGGGCAGGGAGACAAACCACCTCTAGGGAAAGGGACTGCTGAGCTCGCAGTTAGCAGGTGGTTCAGCTTGTAAGGCACACGGTGAGCACAAGGTTACAGCGGCCAGTGAAGGCTCCGCATCCTCAGAGAAGCACACATCACCCTCTCCATGTGCAAACCAGAAGAGGGTCCCAGCTGGGTCCCTCTGGCTGAACCAGTGGCTCAGCAGCCTTGTATAAAGGATGATCTTGCTGGTGCAGACCCAGCTGCGCTCTACCTGATCGATGTACACAGCCGTGATTGCTCCTGAGTGACCCTGCAGCGTGAACAAACAGCACGAGTCTTCTAGCCGAAACACCTGCAGGACAGAAGAGGCAGATGTGAGTGTCCGCGGGGCGGCCGTGCTGCAGAAGGGTACTACCTGAGCCTTATCGCTCTTGCTAACGAGGCAACAGATCTCACTTTATCTTCCTTACTGCCACCCCGGTCTCACGGCAGAGTCGGAGCCTGTCAGCGATTCAGGACAGCAAGGTCATTGGACGCTGCTGCCAAGGGCAGGGGAAAAGGGTAACGCCTGTCGGGCAGTGACAGGGCAGGGAAGCAACGTGCATGGCTGGAGGGGACAGCTGCTGCTGGAAGGGACAAGGGGAAGACTGGGGTTAATTAATTAACGGGATATTAGGAAAAATTTCTTCACCAAGAGGGTTGTCAAGCACTGGAACAGGCTGCCCAGGGAAGTGGTGGAGTCACCATCCCTGGGGGTATTTAAAAGCCGGGTAGATGCGGTGCCTGGGGACATGGTTTAGTGGTGGGCTTGGCAGGGCTGGGTTAATGGTTGGACTTGATGATCTTAAAGGTCTTTTCCAACCTAAACGATTCTGTGACTAAGACAGAACCCACAACTTGCTATCCATGAAGTCACCCATCCCTAAGGCAAGAGGATCTCACTCTGTTTTGTAAGATACCTCTCAGAGGGCTCTGTCCTCCTCACTCCACCGAGGAGCCCCCTCCAGGCAGACGAATATAACGTGGGGAGCTTCAGGAATGCACTGGATTGGACTCCAACCACCCCACCCGCAACGCTCGCCTGCCTCTGTGCGCGCACACGCATCAGCTTTGCCCCCCACCCACATACGAGACAAGCTCACGTTCCACAGCGTCCGCAGGACGGGTGAGCGCCCACACCCCACCGGCGAGAGGGCAGCTGCAGCCCCGGCCTGCAGCCGAGGAAGCCTTACTCTCAGAGTGTGGTCCTGGCTCCCAGTGACCAGCCGCCCAGCCGCAGCCTTCAGCGCCGTGATGGGCTTCTGGTGGGCGCAGGACACGGTGTGGGTGAGCTGGCACAGGATGATGTCACTGCTGCTGAACACGGGGGAGGACGGGATGCTGCTTCTGCTCGGGGCTCCTGTGGCGAGACGCACAGGTTAGTCCTCAGCGCAGCAGACGCAGCCTTACGCTCCAAAACGAGCATCACCCAGAAGCGGTGTGACATCAGGGATGCCTGGATGCCGAACTTCAAGGAATTTGAACGCGGGCCTCCAAAGAGCCTAACGCTCAGCACTCTGGTGGATGCCAAGAGAAGCCACAGCGGCTCCGCGCTCATGAACAAATGGAGTGAGGGTCTCCAACAGGGTCCTCAGCAGCAGAACTCCCTTCTGCAGATCAGTGGCGCCTACACGGTAAGTATTCTGCAAGACTGAGGCCCCTGAAGCCCAAGAGCACTGCAGTTACGCTCATCAGAGAGGCAGAACAGAACGCTGGGCACAAGACTCCCTGCGCCCTGCGGGGAGACATCATTTCCACAGCCAGTCCTCTCCCGCAGAGCCTGCTCCACTTCCAGATCTACAGCTTGGGGATCCCAGGGCATCCCCCCAGGAATGCAACCATTCTCCCAGAGTAAGGCCAGGGCTTTTCTCCCCTCCCAGCCACTCCAGAACCAAGGGGACCACTGCACTGCAAACCAGTTACCACCACAGATGAGTTTTGTGTGTGTCGTGGCTGAGCCGAGCTCCCAGGCTGTATTGTGGTTGTGCGGGGCTACAGGGTGTGCAAACGAGTGAGAACAGACCTTGCTGAAGGAGAAAATAAGCGACAATTGGGAGAGGAAAGAGGTATGAGGCAGAGCTGACCCTGGAAAGCACGTCTCGGCCTCCAGACCTATGCACTGGAGAAAACCAGCCCTCGAGCAGCTCTCCCTGCACAGGGAGCTCCCAAAGTATTCCTCACCTCTCCACAGCAGCTGGTTCAGCATCCTGCAGCACAGAGTGTTTTGAGCAGAGCATTATTACAAAAGCTTATGAAGTGGGTGTGAGGAAGAGTCAGCTGCAGGAAGGCAGGGGAAGAGGAAAAGGCTCTCGGAGCTCAGAGCAGTGCACAGCACACTCGGACGCTGGCTTACCTCGGAACTGCAGGTGGTTCAATGACGTGTGTGTCTCTAGTGAAAAGAAATCTAAAGAGCCATTCAAGCGGGCAGCGACGATCCTGAGGGAGAAATGCAGGCACATGAGGAGAGGCCCTTTCCCGCTCCCACAGGGTGAGGAGCCCTGAGACCAGACGCCTTCCGAGGCAGAGCACAAACCATGCAGGCTCCCCCTGTGAGGAGGCACTCCCGACTGCAGGGAAGAGGGCTTGGATACTATATTAAGCTCAGACCACAATAAACTGGGAGATGGCAGTGCCTCTTGAATAACAGCACACAGAAAGCAGTGACCCAAAGGCCCCATCTCCCAGCCCTGAATTATCTGGATATTCAGCTACTGGAAAGACTGAATATCTGTGTGAAGAATTGGCTGCTGGAACAGACCTAGACTCAGGAAAGCTCGTTCCACCATGCCCAGCTTGAGGGGTGGACGCGTGGGAAGGAAGAGGCTTCCCAGCCGAGCCTCCGCCATCTGGAGCTGTTCAACCTCCCCTGCAGGAGGGTCAGGGCCGGGGTCCTGGCTTACACCACGTGCCCTCCTCCCCTCGCAGGACATCACCGAGCACAAACGCAATTACCTGTTGTTCAGGAAGACGAGTGCTGTGATGCCGGATTGACCTTCATCGTTACTGCTACGGAGGGTCCCCTCGATAGCATCCCAAACCTGGAAGGAGAACGGGTCACCGCTGTGATCCTGACCATCAGTGATCCCCGTAATGGCTAACCTGGCCCCTGGCCCCCTTGGCTGCCTGATACCCTTCTATCTATCTTAAAGTGAAGCAGCAAGTTCTCAAGTGAACATCCTTTTGTTTGATGGCAGAAATGATGAATACAATTGTTTTCTTCGAAGAAAATCCCCTAAGAGCTCTAAGGACCGCAGTGCCGGCTGACCTCTCCAGGGAGACGATCGCACGGTGTGCCGTGCTTGGACTGGAGGTCTGTCCAACACTGCACAGCGCAGGGCTCCCTGCAACGGGAGGGACGTAAGATCACACTATCCTCTTTTTCCTTCTAGCGTTTATGCCAATAAATGGTATTTTAATCAATACTTCACAATCTGCATGCCTTTCTTAGCAGGATCACAACGAGCGCTAGCCCCGGCGCACCACACAGGCACCCTGCGGCAGCACGGGCTCCTGCTGCACGCTGCCCGTCCCCAGCTCTGCAGCACCCCTCTTTCCTCCCGCTCAGCCCCACATCTGCCCTGTTCTGAGCACGAAGCCCTCTGGATTTTGAAGCAATATTGTGATGTGGACTGGAAACAAGTTTCACCAGCAAAATTCAGTCAGTGTCCCAAGGCTGCTGCTCGGGAGAAGGCATCTGAGCTCAAAAGCGTATTTACAGGACACAGAAAACAATGGAGTGGCCTGCCTGTGTCTTTGTTGGGAAGAATGAGAGCCGCCCACATGGAGCACAGGTCAATCTTCAAAATCCTTGAAAATTTTGTTTCTGACTTAATTTCCATAAATGAAATTAAAATTAAACTAATTCTGAAAGTTTCTCATTGGAGGAGATTTAAATTTCTGATTAAAATTTGCTTCAAACCCTGTATCATTCCTACAGAATTCCTATTAATTTTCATAGAATGTCCTGAGCTGGAAGGGACCCACAAGGATCATCGAGTCCAACTCCTGTCCCTGCACAGGACAGCCCCAAATTCACCATGAATTTTACCTTGTTTCAGGACTGACCAGTAACATTACTTAATGACATGGCAATCTTTAAGCTTCTTCAGCCTTAAAGCTGCTGGCAGCTCACCCAGCGCCTGGGCTGGCCGTGAGCCTCGCTCCTCACCTCCAGCTTCCCGTTACTCCGGCCGGCCACAATCAGGTTCCCTTGGAGGTCCAGGCTCCAGACAGAGCTCTCCAAGTCTCCTCCCCAGGAAGGAAGCGGTGACGATTTGTCAAATCCCGTAAAAGACTCGTCCCCCAGGCTCCTTCTGCGGCTGCTGCAGCCTCCCTCCTCGGTCCCGCAGCCCAGGGAGCGGGGACTGCCGCTCCCCAAGCAGAAGGCAGCCTGTCCGTGCGGGGCTGAGAGGCCAGTGAAGTTCATGCAGTTGGAGGTGCCGTGCTCTTCATACACTTTACCAACCAGGCTGCTGAAGTCGTACCCGGTCTCCTTCTGGCGACTGCCCACAGCACGGAGCCGCGTCTCTGACTCGGCCACCTTCACCTGCTCAGAGAAGTTTGTGTCAATGAGAGACGTGAGGTCCGGCTGGTCGCAGAAAAGTGGAGGCTGGGGAGGGCTGATCATCCTTTTGAGCTGGTGGCTGTTCTCAAAAGAGTCATCCAGACCATTCTTGCCATCTGGACTATGATCCCAGCTTTCCTGGTAATCAAAGATGCCACTGCTGTCTCTTCGCAACCTAAAACACAGTAATAAAAGCTCAGTCCTCCCACCTCTACTGTCAGAGAGGGCTGATTTCTTACAGAGGGGGTTGCACCAGCTGCTGAGCAGCGACTGTGGAGGGACCTGCCCGCAGCTGAGTGACTTAGTACAGACCAAGTTTTTACCTGGGTTTGGGAATAACGGTGAGGCAGTCGCCAGTCTGAGCATCCCACACACGGATCTGGCCCACCAGGCAGCAGCTGACAAGCAGCATCCCGTCGCTAGCCAGACATTCGATGTCCTGCAAAGGAAGAAGAAGCACAGCTGAGCGCGTAGCACCACCGAGGCTCCCGGACTCTGACAATCACCTTGCGTGTGGCGGAGGAACTATGGAGATAATACATTTTATGTCAAAACTACATGGCTGGCTGAGCAACCTAGGGATACTCCGGGAGCACTTGACTGCTGCAAGTCAAACAGACTCCGTCTGTCTTCCCCTTCCCTGACAAAGTATGGCCCAAATTGATGGCAGGATCAGGAACAGAGGTGCAGCTTCTCTGGAAGACATGGCACAGTGTCTCAAAACTCCATCTGAATGGGTGCCTGAGTGCTTTGTTTCATCTCAGAATGGGAAGAGACAACTTTCCCCTCAAGAAAAATGAGTGAACTGAGCAGCAGCACACTTCTGTGCAAACCCATGGATGCTTGTAGCACTGGAAACAACATTTAACAGCCCAAACCCATGAACTAACTTTTGGGAAACAGGGAAAACAGGATCCAGTAGGCATTAAATACCAGGAATCCAGAGCTACGCCAGCAAAGAAGGCTGGATCAGCCCAGCCAATAAAAGCCAATGGTTGGCTACACAGAGAAGGTAGTAACAGCAACTGCAAGAAGCTCAGAGCGAGTCGCAGGAAGAAATGGGAAAGTCCCGCAGGAAACTTCATGCTACAATTTCCTACTAGAGATATAGATATATATAATTCACCCCAGCTGTTAGCCTTGTTAGCCTCCACGGCTGCATTACGCTAAGGCCACATAGCTGCTCTGTCCCACGTGAGGGCTCTTATTTAAATAAAACAAAGACAACAAGATGCACGGCGCAAGTCAGTCAAATGCCTTTCTTGTAAGGACCACACCCCTCCGACCTACCATGAGGTGACCCCTAAGAACCAAGGGGACGATCTCAGTCTCGGGTGGGGAGTAGCCGTAATCGTCACAGGGCAGGTCCCCCCTCTTCCTCCTGCTGTGAGAGAGCCCGTTCTGCCCGTAGTTCTTGGGGCAGAACACCCTGTACAGGCAGAAGAGCAGGAGGACCAGGATAATGCCCGAGGCCAGACCCAGAGCGGCCACCCTGGAGGGAGAGACAAACAGACACAAAGACAAAAAGAAGGTGAGACGAAAGAGCCACTTACTAGTCCACAGACAGAGTCTGAAAAATACTGTGAAAGTATTACATATGTTGCTGGTCTAAATTTTTCAGCTGAGAAACGTTTCCAACAAGCTATAGTGATTTGTGGAAAATTAAAGGGTTTTTTTAATGGGAAAATGTCAATTTCAACAAGATTTTCAGACTTTTCAATAAGAAAAGTACATAGCAACTGAGACTTTAAGAAAAACACCAGATGGGGAGCGGGATAATATAAAGTGCATTCAACACAGCCAAAGGAGAATTGCAGATTCAGAGGGCAAGCTGGGAGCCTGTCTTCTCAGTAGGAAAGGAAGGTCCCTGCTTGCATGAGAGTTTGATCTAACAGCCAGTAAAGCATTACTGAATCACGACGTTTATTCCCAAAGACGAACTCCTATCCCTGTTACCCGGTGATAACCCCAGAACGCATCATGTGTGGTACTAAGAGCAGCAGTTTTAGCATCACCAAGCCATCCAGTTAAAATATGTCTAAACTTAATCTTCAAAACCTGTGACTAATTGCACAACAATTACTAGATTACAGTGAACACTTGCGTATGTATCAAGTTTGTGCGCCATTTGTTCATAGTCACGAATACGTATTGACAAGCAGCTCCCAACAGCAGCATGTGCTAACAGCCTGGGCTGCACACACCTCCTCCTGCCAGTGAGCTCAGGAAAAACAGTGCCAGGAGAGATTAACTTAATGCTGCGCTAGCTGAGCTGGAGTGGCCTGAGCATTTGTCCTGGTTTTGGCTGGGATAGAGTTAATTTTCTTCACTGTAGCTGGTACAGTGCTGCGTTTTGGACTTAGTGTGAAAATAATGTTGATAACACACTGATGTTTTAGTTGTTGCTAAGTAATGCTTACACTAGTCAAGGACTTCTCCAGCCTCCCATGCTCTGCGAGGTGCACAAGAAGCCGGGAGGGGAGGGGGCACAGCCAAGAGAGCTGATCCGAATTGGCCAAAGGGATATTCCATATCATGTGACATCATGCCCAGTACATTAACTGGGGGGAGTTGGCCGGGGTGGACAGTGATCACAGCTCGGGGACTGGCAGTCTGGTCAGCAGGGGGTGAGTGGTTGCAGCACTTGTGTTTTTTTTTTTCTTTTCCCTTTTTTCCCCAGGTTTCATTCCTCTCTCTCGTTATTTTCTTTTTTTATTATATTATCATTATTATTATTATTATCATCATAATCATTACTGTTATCATTACCAGTACTACCATTACTATTTTATTTTAATTATTAAACTGTTCTTATCTCAACCCACAAGCTTTCTTGCTTTTGCTCTTCCAATTCTCTCCTCCATCCCACTGGGGTGGGGGAGTGAGCGAGCGGCTGTGTGGTGCTCAGTTGCTGGCTGGGGCTAAACCACGACAGCATTGCAGGATTTTGCACTGAAGCCTTACAAAGACTTTTTGGTTTCCCTCCAGGAGAAGAGCCAAACAGCCAAAGAGCAGCCCGCATCTCAAGGGAGTTAAGGCTCGGTCGGAAGGCTGTATCAAGGACTATTTTACTTGTAAAGGGTGACATCCTGGTGCCCTTGCAGCTTGGGTGAGGCTTGGTCGGGCTGAGCTTCAGCATCCAGCTTCCCACTGCTTGAAGATAAGAAGGGCTGGTAGCGGTTAGCCTCCTGGGGATGCCGCACTTCTAAGGCCTCTTGTGGGTTCAGGTACAGCGTGACAGGGATTGCTGGAAGGATGCTGATGTATCTGAAGGAATGGAAAGATGAGAATAGCTTAGGAACAACAACTGCAAAAGACACAAAAATCCTAACAGGTTACCCAGCCCACCTTCTCACTAGCAGCCAAGGTAGGTCTCAGTATGTATCTTCAGTCCAGTAGTTTGAGGTGTTCTAAACTAAAGACTTCCTTTGAAATATTTTTCTCTAAAGATTATTTTCCAGGTCTTAACCCTTAACTCTGTGGAAGAGGTTAAGAGCCAACAGTGGAATGAACTACTGAAGAGATCAAATGGATCACACAGATTTAAGTAAGGATATAATGATCTGGTCCAGCTTCCTGCACACTGCAGGCCGGAAGATCTCACCAAGAAGTCTCTTCAGCTCTGATGTCTCTATTCCTCACATGTACCATCCCCATCACTTACAGATGATCATATATTGTTTTACAAAATTCTAAACGTCACCTCCAGGGTAAAGGAAGACAACAAGCAGGTAATACACCCAAAAGCACAGCAAGAGAAACACAACCCTTATTCTCCTACAGACAGTCCTGGAGAGTTTGGTACCTCTGCACCTCACAGGAGGGCCCGTTTAACCGTCTCCTCCTGAGGACACATTTAGAGCCACGTGGAACACCAATTATCTCACTCAGAAGGACGAAGGACAGAAGAAAGAAAAACACTTGGGGTCAATTCCACAATTCAAAGCGCCTGCGGCACTCGATGCCAGCCCACTTGCCTTTTGGCCAGAGTGATATTGTAGTAGCTGAAAAGGGATGGCCAGTGTCTGAAGGAAAGCTTCCTCCAAATCTCCTCGTCCTCTGCTCCCCAGGTAACCTCTCCTTCAGCTCCAAGCTCTGTCTGTCCATTCCCTTTGCCCTCTGGTCCATGGGCCCAAGTGTGCTGGTTCGTCTCCAGCCTGCTCAGGGACTCCAGCCCTGACTTCTGCTCACGCTGCTGTGTCTGGTTTTCTGACAGCTGTATAGGGTCCGATGGGAAGACTGAGAGATCGATCTTGGGGTCCCCAGCAGGTAGGACCCCTCCAGGAACAGGCATAGGAGGCAGACCTGCTTCGCCCAAAGGACTTTGTTCAGTGACCTGTGATGTGAGGTAAGTGCGGAGACCAGCAGGATCCGTGTAAACCAGGATTCCAATCCAGACCACCGTCCCGGCCTACATACGATGAGCAAAGAGACAAGCTCGTTCAGTAAACGGCCTTTGCGCTCCGCCTCCAACACTTCAGCTGTCTGAGCTGATCAGCCACATCCCGACCAAGGGGATGCCCTGCACTCAGTTATGGTCTTACTCCCAGCAAACTCATCCTCTAAGAGGATTGGGAGAGGTTGCACAGCATGCGCGAGAACTGAACACTATTTTCTGTGAGCCATCTGGCTCAGCCTGACAGCGGGAACCCCACTTCTCCCATACAAATGCACAGCAGGGAAGAGACCCCTTGCTGGCGGCTGGGACCAGCACGTCTGGCATCCTGGAACAGGGCTGGGAAGCCTTAATTCGGGGTTCTGGTTCACGAACTCTTCAAGACCTACTGCAGCAGCTGCATTTCGCAGACTGATGTATTAATTTAACTTAAACTGCCATCAGGCTTAGTTGACAGTAAGAGGGCTGTGGTTTGTAGAGGCAAGGAATACACACATTCCTCTGCTTCCATTATAGACACCCAGAACAGAGATGGGGGGACAAGCAGGGGCAGTAACTGGTGTAACCGCTGCAGTTACACCCGCAAAAGGAAAAGCCTTAGTCTTTCGTGTAGCAAAATATCTCCATGTCTTTAGTCCACATTATCTGCGGGAGAAAAATATGATTTCTGCTCTGTAAACATCTTCTCTCTCCACTCATACAGTCCTTGAAAATCTGCTTACATATAAGCATATTTTTGTCTCAAAGCAGATATCAGAAAATTACCCACTACCACCCAAACATCATGCAAACAGCAGAGCCCTGGAGCGAATGCATGCAGAGCGATGTTCTTAGGGAAGCATTTTTTGAACTGTATTTACCACGGGGCAGCATAAGTCTTGCAGGGGAAGGAGGATGCAGGAAAATGGGGCTTTTTTCCCCCCCGCAGAAGCCTATTTGGGTTGGGTTAGCGTCCAGCAGGAAGAGACACCAGATAACAAACACCACATGGCATACCATGATGAGTCTCTGGGCCAGCCGGGTCCTGGCAAAGAAGTAGATCACCCGCAGCCTCTTTGGCAGGCGCAGATTCCTGAAAGACGACGGCTGCAGGGTGATGGTGTGGGGAGTGACAGGTCGCATGGCTGGCTGGCGTTCGTAGCGCTGAGAGCGGCTGACAGGCTTCGCTGGGGGCATGCAGGCTTCTGCTGGCAAGCGTTTGTTCAGATCAGCGAGCTGCCAAGAGAAAAGCAAACGTGTGAGAGCCGTGGTGGTGAGGTCCCTTGAGAGAAATGTGTGCACAGTCAGCTACCTTTGATACATGCCTAGGTCTGAGTTCCCACCTTCACCCTCGAGTCAGTCTGTCCCAGCTTCCCTCCAGCACACACTCTCTTCACCCAGTCACGGTCATCGTTTGTGACCGTGTCTCCTTCCAGCCCGTTTATCCCAAATCTGCATGTTTATATTCCTGAGGACGTCTTGTTCCCTCCTGCGTCCTGTCCCCAGTCCCTGCATATGTGTAACCAAGCAAGTACTGCCCCGAACTTTTATGTCTCAGTCTTTTCTGTTTAGAGAGTGAAAATCACAGGGTGTGCTTCCTTTAATCCTTCTACAATAGCACAGAAGGAAGACCCAAGGCAAACCCCCATGTCCTTGGCCCTTCCTTACCTCCATACGGCGAATGTCAATGGACAGCACGGTAGTGAAGAAAAACATCTGCAGAAAGAAGTCAGACACCAGGCCGACCACAGCAAAGAGGCAGAACTCCTGCAGACAGGACACACTGATTAGCTACGGCAGCTGCGGAGACAACGGTAAATATTTCAACTTCAGAAAAAGGGAAAATCAGCAAACTCTTGCCCAGAGCGCAGACCTGAGCCTATTTAACTGACAAATCCTATGATCGATATTTTGTAATAGTTGAGTTTAGTGCTAGAAAAGTCCATGTGGGAACTCAAGAGCGTATTTATTCAGGTTCATATTCTTTGTTCTTCTTAGCCATAAAATGTCAAAGTGTTAAAGGAAAAACCAGCAGAGGATGCTTTCCCAGTTCACAAGGCCGTGGCAGGGCTGCAGCCAGAGCTCTCAGCCTCCGGCCCATGCGTTCAAATCACAAAGCCAAACAGCCTCCAATGGTGACAGTTTCCTGCACTTTACCGATAAACCTCAGCCCTGATTTAAAATTCCTCCCGGAACACAGGTTGCTCAAGAACTGGATCAATCACTCTCCAACCAAAGACAGCCAACTGCAATCACTGTACATCTGTGTCCTTGTTTGTAGCCATTCTCCAGGGCCCCAGCTAAACCTTTTCTGCTTAAATCACACTTTTGGCTATGTATATTTGATGGGCAAATTTCATTCCTATGCCCCGGGAAGAAAAGTCCCATACCCACTCCCAGAGGTCTCTAAACACTGAGTATATGGGAAGCAACGTTTGCCAAAGCTGGTGTTTCCTAAACTCGCTGTAATGCTCCACTTTCCCCAGCAGGCGCCACCACAGAAATAAGGATTAAAAGATTCTGCCCAGCAGCAGAAATGCAGACGACTCCCAGATCATCCCTATAAAACAAAGCACATAATGCACATAAAACAAATGCACACACTTACCCTAATCCCCACTAGTACTAAGTGCCGTCCCCTCTCCCCCACTGCATTCAAAACTTAACAGCAACATAGAATTAAAATATTTTTGAGAGGCTTTTTGGTCTCCTTGGAGGTACAAATTTCTGTCAGGACCCAGAAAGGATCTAGTAAACATGGAGAGATAAAGAAAGCTGAACATAAGCAGGAGTAGAAACCTTAGGCTAAACAACAGATTAAAGACTCTGGCCCTCACTTGCAGAACAGAGCTGGCAAACACCTGCTGCCATTCATTGCCTGCCTGCTGGCGTGGTGGCATGCTCGCTACCTGCAGACCGAGCCAGGACACATCCACCTAAGGGGAAGGAAGGAGAGAGGCCATAGAGATTAATTTCTTTTGTACCCCTCCCTCCTACATCTGCCCCAGCTTCTTGCATAAGGCTGGAGGCCAATATCAGCACAGTGAAATGAAGAGATAGCATGAAAGGCCATCCAAAACCTCTAAACAAACCTTGAAGCCTGTCCAAACTGTTCTCGAAACATAAGCAATCAACTGCTTGTTATTTAAAAATCAGTGTGATATGAAACGAGATAACCCAGCAGGTCAGCTGCCTCTCCCCACACCTCCCCGCGACAGCAGTGCAAGGAAGCAGGTTCTCATCAGGTTTTTCTCTTTAGCCCCTTCCCCGACATCTGAGAGGAGGTTTTGGGAGCAGAGGGATGAAAACACAACACAGGTTCCTCTCCAAGGAGAAAACCAGAAGGAAAGCAACATACAGTTGGATTTCACCCAGACCTCGGCTCCGGTAGGCTCTGCATACAGAGATATTAATTCTGTTAACACCTCTGCTTACTCCACTTAGGATTAAAGACATCTGAAGCTGCTAGCCCTGGAAATCTAAAATGTCCTTATAGTGGGATACTGCGCACCCTACGGCAAAACCCAAAGTGACTTCAGTGTGTGCAGGACTGGGCTCTCAGCATGTGAACTTCAGCACAGGGTAGTGGATAAGAGATGGAGAGCACAGGACGAGCGCTCAGCATGCAGCCCTGCAGCGCCTCAGGACCATCAACAGCGACACCGGGCCAGGAGAACAGGGCTCTCCACCCACCTGCAATGCACGGCAAGAGGATTTCACTGCTGCTCACATTTACGAGGGATGTAAAGCGGATACGCAGTTCTCATTGAAGCCAAACTCTATTTTATGACAAGGAGAGCCACGGAAAACACAGAAAATTCCCTTCTGCTAAACAAGCTGCACTGCCAAGGAGTAACTGAGAAAAACGACAAGACCCATTACGGCCCTTGGGGCAGGTGAGAGCTTTCAGCAAAGAAAAGCCTCCCTCTTCTGCTGTTCCAGGCATCAACTAGCACCTGAATGACTCCAGCACTGCACTGCTCCCTCTGACAGCTTAGAGCAAAGGTCCCTGCCGGATTTATGCAGCCTGGCTCTCTTTCTGCCAGGTTCCTTGGACTCTGCAACGCGAGTACAGCACATTATCTGTACAGTGCCCTTCACTCTCAGGGACGAAGATAAGGGGTATAGACCAGACCCCAGCAGAGCAGCTGTCAGTCTCTAACAGATAGCATCCCTGTGAGGCTCCTCCTCTGGAGAAAGCAAGCATCCAAGGAAAGACAGGATCACACAGAGAGCAGAGAGTGGATGTCATCACATGTGTCAGAACACTGTAATAAACGGGAGTACTTCAATGGAGGTAACATGGGGGCGGGGGTGTGGTGTCACTTTTTTCCATGGCTCTACTGACACTTGTATGGCTTTGCCCCGTCCCTTTTACCACACTCCTTCATCTCCTGTAATCAGCACACCCTGCAAGCTCCTCTAGAGCAGAGTGCAAAAAGAAAGTGAATTGTCCCAGCGGTATCCGCACGACGGGGCTGCTGGCACAACGCTCGCTTCACAGATACTGTCAAGCTTCACTTTCTGAGGTCCAGCAGGGCGGCAATGGAACAGGGGCCAAAAGGTGCTAATATACCACATGAATGAGCCCAATTTAGACCCAAAGGCTGGATCATGCCAGCATTTAGGCTGAGTAATCTCTGCACTCAGCTTCAAATAAAAAAATTAGGCCACAATAGGTGGCTGGCTGGAGCCTGGGGAATTGTACTCTAGCTCCTCTCTTGCTGCCTTCTGAGAGAGTTTCAGGAACTGTGAAGTTTGGCCTGCAATGCTCCAGGCTCCCAACCTGAACGTTTAATCTTCTTAGACTATAATACACTTTAATCTGCAGTCTCTACTGGTGACTCCCCAATGTTAAAGCAAGGATATACACAACCCACCCCTCTTCACCCAGGTCACGCGTGGCCAGCGAGCACCTAGTGAGTGCCCAGAGTAGCCTCCAACTACATAGATGCTGGGGTGCTCCTGCCTTTGCTTGCTGACTGCGCCAGCTAGAAATTTTCAGACACAACAGGCTGACACCTCCCTGAAGTCTGGCTGCAGAGGTGCTACGGAATTGGTGATGAGGATTTGTCTAGGCAGTACTTCTGTTCCTGTAGCTCACCAGGCACAAGCTCTGCTAGGTGAAGGATCAGAAATCAAATGGTATCAACCTCCTGATGCAACTCAGCAAGCACAGTCCTGAAAAGGAGACTGTGCAGCAGAGAAACAGCCCGCAAGGCAGAAGATGCTATTTTCAGTGTTACCCGGACCCAACAGCATAACCCCTGACAGATCATCCTACCTTGAGCTTTCAGTTTACCCGCCCATGAAACAGAGGTAGTGATACTGTGGTTGTAAAAACTTACAGATTCATCGGTCTGGTGAAGGAGCCCCAAATGGACTGTCCGCCCTAATTCTCAGAGCAGACGTTCTGCACTAGGGTGGGTTTTTTCTTCCACCCACTTATGAAGTGGATTAGGCAGCTCACAAAAAGGCACTTTTAGGTTGGAATAAAGGCACCCCCACAGCAAAGGCACCGGGCATTGTTAAGTTCTGCAGTAGGAAGCTCATTTCCACAAACACATGGACGGACAGACGGTCGGGAGGGAAATGAGCCCCTGCTCTGGCTCCTCCTAGGGCTGTCGCAGCAAAGTAATCAGCCCCACGGTCCAGGGGTGACAGCCATCACCATGAGTCAATGAGAAAGGCTCTCCAAACCCATGTGTCCTGTAGGAGCCCGTGTGTCTGTGGTGCCAGCAACTGGAACGAACAGGATCTAAGCACCAGCAACTGGAACTGCACCAGTACAGGCTGGGACTGACCTGCTGGAAAGGGGCTCTGCTGAGAAGGCCCTGGCAGTGCTGGTGGGCAGTGAGGTGACCATGAGCCAGCAACGTGCCCTCATGGCCAAGAAGGCCAACGGTGTCTTGGGGTGCATTGAGAGGAGTGTGGCCAGCAGGTCAAGGGACGTTATCCTCCCCCTCTACTGTGCCCCAGTGAGGCCACATCTGGAGTGCTGCGTCCAGTTCTGGGCTCCCCAGTTCAAGAAGGACAGGGAACAGCTCGAGCAAGTCCAGCAGAGAGCTGCCAAGATGCTCAGGGGCCTGGAGCATCTCCCTTATGAGGAAAGGCTGAGACACCTGGGTTTGTTCAGCCGGGAGAAGGGAAGACTGAGGGGGGATCTCAGCAATGCTTATAAATATCTGAAGGGTGGGTGTCAAGAGGACGGGGCCGGACTCTTTCCAGTGGTGCCCAACGACAGGCCAAGGGGCAATGGGCACAAGTTGGAACACAGCAAGTTCCACCTGAACATGAGAAGAACCTTCTTTCCTGTGAGGGTGCCAGAGCAGTGGAACAGGCTGCCCAGAGAGGCTGTGGAGTCTCCTTCCCTGGAGACATTCAAACCCTGCCTGGACGCGGTGCTGTGCCCCCTGCTCTGGGTGTGCCTTCTCGAGCAGGGGGGTTGGACAAGGTGATCTCCAGAGGTCCCTTCCAACCCCTGCCATTCTGGGGTTCTGTGATTCTATGAACAGGGCCCATGGGGAACAGAAGCCCACGTGTCTGGGTCACCAGGCAACTGAAGCGTGTCAGAGTATGCACGTTGGTGTGTGATCACTAGTGACTATTGAGCCAGGCACCTGGGGAGCAGCGTGAGCAGCTCAGGAGCCAGGGGTGTGCGTGTCCCTGAGCGACAGAGCTGGAGGAGTTGGTTACCAGATGGACATGGGGCTCCAGAGGGACTGTGGGGCGACTGAGAGACCCACTTGCATGCATGCAAGGGGGGTGAGGGGTGAGGCAACTGGGGAGAGCAAGGATCCAGGGCCAACTCCTGCATGAGCTGAATGTGTAAGCCCAGCTGCTGGAAGGATCCCGACTGGGGAGACTGGGGATCCAGGGGCAGCTGCTGGACAGCAGGCTAGCTCCTGGAGGGATCCGCATTCTATAGATGTACATATTTCCCACTAAAAGACTCTTAATCCATTCAGCCAGAGAGGGGAGCAGAATATTGCACACTGCCGTCCTGCAGTGCCTCTAAGCCTCTGTCCCGCAAACTTAAACTGTTCAGCCATACTCACCTGGATGGCTGGGACAAGCGTGAAATACCCAATCAAGATGATCCCAAGCTCTGTCGCCACATTCTTCATAATTGACCAGCTCTCATTGCTCAAGCCTGGAGAAAGAACAAGCAAAGATGGGTAAAATGAGACTGTTCACTAGTGGACAGACATGAGCATAGCAAAAAGGAACTGGATTTCCCTTCTTCAAAATTAGGCATCTATAGACAACAGCCAAAACAGCACCTTCAGGCTGAAATTCATCTGACCTACTTTGAATATCTAAGTCAAAGAATTGGACTGTAGACTCCCAATGTCTTTATTAGTGGGATTATCGTTAACTACAAGTGGAGCTCAAGATGACTCCCTCAGCTCATAAAACTGCCCTGATTTAGGCAGTCTGAAGGTACTGCACAGGGCACTACAGGGATTCAGAAGTGTAAAGGACCATTGAGGTTTTGGGTCCTGTTCTTGATCTAGGATACAAACCCCTTGTATCTTTAAAACTAGGCAGATTTTTCTGGGCATCACTCCAGAATCTCTCTTCCCTGCTGTCTAGAAATATTTTTTAAGCTTGTAAACTACATTTATCCATGGTTTGAGCATACTCAAATCCTTATGCAGGTACAGAGTGTATCTATAGTAGAGAAGATAATTTTGTCACAGAGTCAGCAGAACTTCATAAGACCTGTGGACTGCACTTACGATATTCATGACATGAGAGGACAAGGTGCTAAATATGGATACCAGGAGATACAGCTCTCCCTTACTAACACTTTTTTAAACTTGTTTAGTCAATGCTTCAGACAACCATCTTAAAAAGCAGTGCCCACAATCACAGGCTTGTATTAGTTCTTGGAATTATCAATAACAGTATGAAAAGACTATCAGAACACAATTCCCAATTCACATTAACACACACAGTCCTTATTTCCTTCACAGAACAGAATTAAGATCATTCCCCATCTCCCAGTCCTTGGGTTATCCTAATTTTCTCTCTCTCAACACTCTTCCAGAGCAGGCTGCATACCTTGGGCAATGCGTAGCTTCACTTCCAGGTCAACGGGCGTAGAGACAACCGACTTGGTGAGAACCAACACATTCTCTAGGCCAATCACTACAACCAAGTATGGAAATATTTCTCTAGAGGAAACAGAACCAGAACTGAGAATGAGATCTTTGGTGAAAAAGGAGGGAAGAACGCAAGTTAAGCAGCAAACACGCATCCTAGAGTTAAGGCCAGGAAACCCTACCCAGTGCTCCCAGCCAAATCCCTTTTCGTACAGTATTACTCCATGATGAGGTAAGGGTTCTGTATTTCATCTGCCTTAGACAGACATTAACATTTTTGCAAAGCTGTATGATTTTCTGGAAAATGGCCATTGTAGACCACCACTAAATTAGTCTTAATGCTTCCCAGGGTTGGGACAGCACCCCTCAGAGTCTCTAGAGCATCTAGTACAAAGAAGTGCAAGTCAAAAAGACGGGCTTTGAACAACAGTGCGACAGGGAGCATGTCCACCATCAACAGTGAAAATGCCGATACATCACAGCTAAGCATTACATTAAACAAGACTTTCAAAAAAGAATTCTCAAGTGAAGAGCATGGGTGGTGCCTGGTTCAGATACCCGGAGGGCAGAAGCTTCCGCACCCTGCAGCTGCTGGAAGCAATCCCGTGTCAGGCAGTGAAGGAGACGCATGAAGGGACTTCTCTGTTGGAAGGAGATAAGTTAACGTGCACAGAGCTCTGTTCTCTGGTACACCAGGCAGCTCAGAAGCCACAACACTGAGAACAACATGCGGGGTACCTATACTTTGTATGTAAATAAACTAAATCCTGCCAGGGATAGCTTCTACCCAAGAGTCAAGAAAACACACTGAAATGGATTTGCCCTTCAGAATACATGCACACAGAAGAGTAAGACTACCCAAGGTCACCACCATGACTTTATTCAACTCTTCTTCTCACCCCTAAATATTTTTCTCTCTTTTGAACTACTGTCAGTCCAGATCAGTGAGAAAAAGCTGTTCCGTGCCAGAACACGGTAGATAGTAAATCTCTTAATTTCCCTCCAGCTAAACCCAAGCAAAATACTGAAGTGCAAAATACCCTCATTGTGGAGGGTAATGGATTTGTGCTGTGCTGGTATGTACAGATCCAAAAGGACAACGTGCGTGCGTGCATGCACACACGCCCCTTGCCAAATCACTAACAGCCAAGACAGGTAAAGAACAAGAGTTTCAGAAGAACATCTCCTACTTTCTGCCATTGCCTGCCATAACCCCCAAGGAGCATCTTCCCAAATGCTGCTTTCAATTGCCTCTGGCCATCTGAGGCTTCAACAACATTGGCACACACATAGCTGTCAGCAGCCTGCACTTTACAAGCTCAGCTGGGGAAAAACACCTGTCTGGAACTGCTGCTAACTCAGCGAATTCGTTCCAATTGATTCCTTGAGCAAATGGCAAGCTAAAACAGCAAGAGCTCCATTGAAAGCAAGATTACACAAACCAAAAAATGAACTCCATGCACCCTTCTCCAGGTATCCTAACCAAATTTTAGCTCTAACAATTGTGCAACACACTGGTCCATTCACCTCCTGTCCAAAACCTGTGCAGGAAGTATATTTCCTTAGCAGAAAAAAATACAAAATATATATAAGCCTCTCATGGGCAACTTCCTGTTAACGTCAAAGAATCCAAAATCTAGAAAGTGCAACTTAGTTCTGCTGTTATCTAAAGCATTTTCAGTTCATAACCTGTGTCATTCCTCCAAGCAGTACTTCAGAACAGGAGACAGAAGTGAGAAAAGCTCTTCATAATCCTTTGGGATGGAAATTGCTAAATAAAGAGAATGCAGCAAACATGAGGGAGAGCTCTGCTGCCCGGCACAGCGCAGCACCATCCTGCAGAGCATGTCATCTGCAAGGCTACGCTCTTGCCGAGTCCTGTCCTTACGCACAGCCCTGCAAGATACACAGGGGGTCTAGCGCCATTTCCAGACAAGCTGCGGTAAGCCTTCAGTACAAATATGGAAAAGAAAACTCATAATTTTCCCATCAACTATGTCCTACTTAAACTGTAGCTTCTCCTGCAGAAGATAATTAACTAATAGTCCCAGGTTATGAGTGAATTTCGATAGTCCTTGAAGAGTCAGCAGTTTTCATGTTAAATGACAGCAGTTTAAAAACAATGAGACATTAGCTTTTCTTGAAGAGCAATGCGACCCTGTGCAGGACAAACACAAGCTGTTCACGCCCTGCAACTCCAAAAGGTTGTTTGCCCCAGATCAGAGTGAGGCAGACGGCAAGAGATCCTCTTTATATTTTCCACCATACAGTGCCAAGCACTGAGAACAAGCTTCCGACAGGAAGAGGGAGGAAGAGCAAGGGGAAATGCCATTATCGTGTCCATCTACTGAAACAATTACACTTCACTGATCGCTTTGATGCCAGAGGGTGCTGCGTTATAGCATGATCCAGCATCCCAGAGACAGAAACAGTACTAGTAACTCATAAAGAAAACAGATCTTCTCTGACTCCATATACACTGGTGAACAGAGACAAGCTCTGGATTATCCAAAATGTTTAGAAGATTGAAGAATTTATCACATCAGCTTCTCTTACCTAAACCGCAGATGTTCACATTCGAGCTAGTCGGTTTAGGCCTTTTCTTATAGGCAACAAGGAGCAGCAGTTCATCATTTCAGGTTGTGACTCCTCTAACCTAGCTGAGATGCCAGCTTGGGGGTTGGTGGCTTGTGCTCTGGGCTCATCTAGAGACTCTCCCAGTCCACCAGCTCGCAGGAATCCCACTTCCAGTGAACTCCAGGCATTCTCCTCAACTTCACTGCTTATTCTTTCTTAAATCCTGCACAGATCGTGTCACCTATTTCCACTTAGTTTTCTGTTCTGTAAACTAAGACTAATGCCTACCTCACCTATCATCATTTTACTTCACTATAAAAGTTGATTGATAATGATTAAGGTCCAGTTTATGTATCATATCTGTAGGAAGCAAACGCTGATCTCTAAGCAACAAGCTTTATTTTAATACCTTACAAAAATCAGTGAGGGAAAAAGGCTTATCATAAATACAGGAACCATTAAAAACAAACACACCCACATCTGGAAGGCTCTGCTGTAAACAAAATGGATAAAAAAGGCTGAAAGTCAGATCAAAGTTTAACCAGGCTCTGCACCCTAAGCTGGCCAAATCTTAGCATGCTGCCACTGGTAAGTGACACACCAAGAACACTCTGTTCCCAGTGGGGAATCGGGTAACTAGAGGGAAATTGCACTGGCAGACACTGGGGAATCAGGAAAAGGTCCCTCACCAAAAGTAAAAGAAACCTCAATGTCACCAGACACCACCACCACAGAATCCAAGGGTCTTCCACCTAATTAGGCATCATTTATAAAGTATTGCAAGAATTAAGTCTCAACCCCAAAGGAAACTGTCCATACAATCATTTAAAGGCAAAGATATTTTGCTGGAAAACTATTTCTAGAAATAAGGACTGAATTAACTTTTTGTATCCTGTAGGAGGAATAACTAGATTAGTTTAGCCCTTCTGTGTGACAACGGTAAGGTTGATTATATACAAAGGTCTTGGTCATTGCACTAACCAAAACTGTTCCCTTGGATTCCTCCCATGTATCTGCATCCAAATATTGCCTTTTTTCTTGCACTAAAATGATCAACTCCCAGCGGATATCTGTTTTATTTGAACAGCTCACAGAATAACCTTGTCTTGATTCATAATTAAGGCTCCTAGGCACCACGGCAGTAAAACCAGAAGCAACAAATATTTCCGTTTCTGACATCAAATTATTCATAGCTCTTTCAGGCTTCTAGGAGAGGAATTCCTCCATCTAGGTCTGGCTCCTGCTAAACTTATCACCAGCACTGAGGAGTCTCCCTCACGGGTCAGACTTTTCATTGTTCCTGCAGTGTACAGTTGTGAGGAGGAGATGGGAAGAAAAATGATGGGTATTTCCTTAACTACTTAGGAAAGGGATCTGAAAATCAAAAGAAAGATTCTGAACTGAACTTTAATTAACACGAAACGAGCAGTGCGTAGAACTCAGGTAGGTGAGGCACCGGTTTAGCGCTTTCTCAGGGGCTTTCAGCTTGACACAAATATAATGCATGGTAGTAACCCCATGAAAAGCCCCAAACACCATCTCTAACATGCACAGGAGCCCCGGTTAAAAGAAGAGCTGACAACTATCAGTGATGGGTGCAAAGTCACTCAGGCAGCCTCCCAGGCACAAATACCACAGGTTGGTTCTGTCACCTTTAAAGATTTTTCTAAGCAAAATGCCATGAACCTTCGTCAGCCAGAGAAAAGGCAACGAGTCCTTCTGGATGCTACAACAAGTCACTGCAGGAGGAAGGTATGTGAGAGCCTACTTAGCTGCCAGGAAATCAAGTTTATGAATAAGACATTGTCCCAACAATTCCTTCTGCTTTAGGCAGAAAGAGCCAACTGCTAAGCAATAAGGCATCTCCAGGAAGACTGGGACCCGGTCAGGTCTATTTGCTGGGCAGCAGAGAAACACAAAGCCCTTCAGCCCAGGAGGGGATCTGATGATCATTTTGCACAGCACTGTGTAAAATAATATCTCGTAAGCTTATTTGAAGAATACTAGATCTTAAAGACTGAGCATGGAACAGCTGTTTTCAAATTATTTCACCTCCATCTACTCTTCTTTAGGAAGAGGTTTGGTGCTGGAAACATACCCTCCATTAAGAGTAGGCGTCAAACCAAATAGCGTGCACAGCCCAACGGACATGAGCAGAGAGCTGAGCACCGTCACGACCGCTGCCAGTGCCAGACCCCATTTCGATTTCACCATGTCAATCTTCCCTGAAACACAGAATGCAAAGTCTTGGTTACCAAGCAAAAGAAAAAGACATATTAATAAAAAACCAAGACAGGATCCTCATCCTGAACTATTTCAGCAGGTAGCTTAATATCCTGCAACCCAGAAGTAATGGTAGCTCAGTCTCTACGTCCGAAACGCAGCTCCCAGCTCCGAGACCCTCCCAGTATGTAAGAGGTACTGTAACAAGGCTGGGACAGAGGATAATGCGTGGCTTGCAGCTCAAACTAGTTTCAGTACAGCACTGCTGAGGCATGAAAAAAGGAACTTAAATGTGGCTACTAAGGTCTCAAACCACCAGCTCAGAACATGTATTTGATCTGTCTGACAATTAATTAGTCTGTCTAAACTGGAAAAAATGTCATTACCATGGCATTTAAAGCTGCCTAAGACAGAAAACACCTCAGAAGATATCACAAGGAATAACATCACGCTGCCTAAGAGGGACAAATTAGTAGAAATCAGATCAACAGGACAACTAATTCTCTACATGACAGTTCAGGGTAAAATTTCAACACCACCTTTCCTGCTGAAACAGGAGGGAACTGCAGTGCTATGGACAGGAGTCTTTCTCTCATCTGTAGCCAGGGAAAGGGCAGCCCACCACTGACCCCTTGCATATATTCAGCTGGCAGGTGCAGAGGTGGCTTATTAGCTCGCTCTCCCCTCAAGGCTCTCCACCCCACAAACCTACGTGTGGAGAAGTAGATGTAAGCGAAGAGAATAATGTAGGTGGTGACGAGGGGTATCAGCTCAGCAATGCCGATCTCTTCCTTGAAGTGGACGTGAACAATGTTCTCCTCTCGCAACGTGCAGTTAGGGCTGGGATGCAGCAGCTTGAGGCGAGAGCGGAGGCTGCTGAGGAACCTGAGGTGAAAAGCAAGCAGGAGGATGTCACTTACACCGTACTCAACAACCAGCACACAATTCCAAGGAGGAGCTCGGTGGGTGTAGATCGAGTAGGAAGAAGCTCCATAGATTCACACAGACTAACAAAGCACGGTTCTCCCTAGGCCTGGCTCCTAAGTCTGTTCCTCTCTGGCCCAAACTACATTTGTCACATCTGTACTGTGGCAATCTCACAGACCTTGATTTCTACGAAGATTCAAAGATAGGTGTGAAGACTCAGCGAAACTATTTAAAACAAGGGCTCATCGTCCAAAATCTTGGCCCTGGGGAACAGAACGTGCTGTAGTCTCAAACATCCCCTGAATTTCACTTAAGTACGGCTGATGAAAGGTGCTACGTGACAGTCCTTCAAGCTGAAGGGTTCTTGCATGGGTGGCAGCAGAGCAAGTTCTGACTACTGTGCTGCCAGTTCTGTCCTAGGCATTCCTTGGGGAATTCTGTGCAGCACCGAGCAGAGCATTCAGCCCTCAGATCCACTTAACCAAAGCCAGCTTTGCCAACACTGCCAAAGGGGTTTTATAGTTGGTACCAGTTGAATCAGCGCTTACTGGAAAGCAAACCACTCTATGTACCAGGAACTGGGTCAAAACAGACCTACTGGGCCTTGGCTGCAACAATGACAGCTCGGTGTGCAGATGAAGTCATCGTCAGAGGAACTTCCCTTGGCAGCTTTGGGTATTGTATGTACTTTTTTTAAAGAGAAACAGAACTGATACTATTTTATTTCCTTAAAACACAGCAAGTTTTCTCCCAAAAACAGTACCCTGTTTTTCTATAGCATGTTCAGAAGATCCTAAAATACTCTGAAACAAGAAAATGGAGATTAAAGAAAAACATAACAATAATCAGAGCAGAGAAAACAGCAAACTTGCAAAGAATTGAACACGGGATCCCTAACGTAGAAATTGCGCAGCTAAAGCTCCTTACCTGGAATCATATCGCTGGAGACCCAGTGTGACAGTGTACGATACCACTCGCTTCCTGTTATAGAGGTTCACCCCGCTGTACTTCCCAGGGAGTCCAAACAACAGATCTGTAAAACCAGAGTATCAACAAAACATTAGGATAACAACAAAATAAACAAAAAAGATGGGATACAAGAGGTGTTCATGGTGAAGAGTGCTGAATGAGAACTCCTTTCTTAAAGGAAGCACTTTCTCAGCGCTCTGGCGAGACCTTACCAATGTGGATAAATACCTGATGCAGGGAGTAAAGAAGATGGAGTGTCTCTTCTCAGTGGGGCCCAGCGACAGGACAAGAGGCAACGGGCACAAATTAAAACATGGAAAATTCCCTTTAAACACAAGAAAAATCTTCCTTCCTGTGGGGAAGTTGTCCTCATCTTCTTCTTCCTGACCGGGCAGTCTGTGGCAGACAAGGTCTGCCCTCTAATCCTAACCTGTAAGCTCTCAACTAGCTCATCACTTGTTCCTAAGTAAGGCTCCACGCATTCCCGCTGCTCGATCACACAGAGAACAACTCCTTGCCCTCCCAGCCTGTCCTTCCTGAAGAGCCTGCGTCTACCCACAGCAGCACTCCAGCACTGCGAGCTACCCCGCGTCATCCCTGTGAGCTGGATGAGGCTGCAGCTCTCCAACTGCACACACCTCTAATTCCTCCTGTTTTCTCCCCTTGCTGTGTGTGGTAGTGTACAGGCACGTCAAGTGGGCGCCCAGTTTGTCCTTCAACAGAGGAGGCAGACGTTATCTTTAACGATGCAGCCAAAGAAATCCTTGGACACTTGTTTTTGTGTGTATCGGGGTGTGATTTGAACCAGAGGTTCCAGGAAGACTTTGCATTGCAAAGGACTATTCAATGTCTCTTCTGCTAATCTTGTGCGCTAAAAGGCAGACTTAAAAAAATTCTGCACCATGATGAACACTATCACTGTTCTCAGGAATTCCCAGGATATTGTGGGCCTCTATCTTAGAAGCGCTCAAAGAGAGGCTCCATGCGCTCCAAACCACAGTGTACACACACTCTGGGCGCTCAGAAAATAACCTTTAGAACAAACTCACTTTAGGGTTACAAACCCCCTATTCAGACACGTCATGTGATAGACTTCCTGACACCTACAAAGTTCCTTTAAAAACAAAGGAACAGCATTTCCTCTGGCCTTAGGGAACCACTGAACGATATGATCCCAGACATGGCCAGACTTATTTTTTTAATTAAGGGAGAAAAATACTTTTATGATACCCAGTGTTAACTGGGGGCACATGCAAGCAACTATCAGTGAACACACAAGAGGGAGCAGGATGAATGTTCATTTATCTGTGACAATGAGACAGTCTTTGAGTATGACAGACAATAGCATGAGGGCAAAAGATAGGCTAGAGCATGAGTAGGAGGAATAAAAAGACTTGGACAAGTTACCTGCTATTTTCCACCTACAGAAAGGAGTCTGAGTGGAATTATTTACTTTCTTTCCACAAACACAGAACTGAATTCAAATACAGATGTAAAACAAGAGATGACACATATTTGGTAGTTTCATTCCAGGTGCTGTGAGTAACAAAATGCCACAAATTACCAATTTGGTAATATCGGCAATCTAGACATTGGAGACACCAAGGACAAAACAGCGATGCAAGCTGTAGGCACTTCTCACAGCTTCTTTGGCACTTCAGCCTCTTACCTTTGAGAGTAGCTGATGTTTGCAATGTCTTTGGTTCATGCTGGTAGATGGTTTTGATGATATCTGGGTCAGCATTGAATCGCTCTCGGTCGTTCTGCCAGAAGTTCCCTGGAGACAGTAACAGACAGCCGTGTTCTGGGAGCAGATTCCGCAGCTTCTTGAGGCCAGGCAGAAGATCTGTTACCTGAAGGCAAACTTCCTCCAAGCTTTTCACACCAGAACTGAAATGCAAACAAAGGTTAGACGCTGCTGCCATGTATGTTGCAACTCTCACAAACAAAAGGCAAAGCGAGACGAATACCCCAAGGACCCGCATCACCGTGTTGCTGCTCTTGTTCTTCATAACTAGGGATCAAGAGCCTTGGGCCATAGACCAGGATCTCACTGTAACAGGTGCACAGACTCCAGAACCCCATTGTCATTTCTCTGCATACTGTCTGGCCACACAGCTTTCTCTCTTTGCCCATTCTAGGTGCCACAATTTTCAGTTCCACATTTAAGATGCCTCCAGTCTACAGAGAAACTGTCTCCCTGGAATTCTTCTTCAAAGACCTTAAACTCCTCTGCATACTTCTTCCCACATATGCAACGGGACATTTTACAGAAATCTTTATTAGCCTTCCTGAGGTGGATTATTTAAGGTGTACAGAGTGCTCTAAAATGTACAAAGGATTCAATATCTGCAGCTGTGCAAAATGTTTTCAGAATGCCTCTGCATTGTATGGAAAAGAAAATGCCTTAGAGGTTCAGAAATCAATAGAGGTGTAACTGGTACAAAATGGAACTTGTGTTTGTTCTTGAACTTCATTGTAACACAATTACATAATCCTTATCAACTAGTCAGTCAAGCAAGACTCAGCTTGGGCTCACAATAGGATCTGACTGTGAAGGTTTAGTGACAAAACCTGTCAGCACGCCATTCGGCTAGACAAGGAAGAGCTGCTGGTTCAAAAGAGAACACTTCCCTCAACACGATATGGGCAACTGGTGGGATTTGCACAGGAAGGGTATATTTAAGAAAGGCTAAGTCAAGGTACAAGAGACCAGTCCTCCCTGGCTCCTGCCTCACAGGTTACAGAGAATGTGGCTCCAGAAGACAAATCAGTCAAGGTCCTGTTGTAAAATGGCTTCTCTAGAGGAGTTTAAATGACTACAAAGAGAAAACATGGAAAGCAACTAACAACTGAGTTATACCTTTGCAAACACTCCCTCCAGAATCTATATTCTGTCACTGTATGGCAAGCTACCTTGGAAAGTCACAGCCATCAAAAGAAAATACTAGAAAATATACTTGAAAATTCTGTGTTTATAGGAACAGAAGCTTTATGAAAGATAATCTAAAGGAACTGATGCAGTGCTGCTTCCACTAATAGCTCCAGGCAGAGTAAGACAACTATTGTTTTGTATTTCAGCTTTAGCTAACTCTGAAACATAACAGTGGTAACAGTTTATACTGCAGATAAGCCTATGTACGTCCTTATTTGTGAAGCGAACGCACAAGGCAATGTCCCTACCAGTATGCCGTGGATGCAGAGAGTGATAGCAAAAAACATGAACTGGAGCAAACGACAAATTTCAGGTCACTTCTGACTTTTTTACAAACGATGACTGCTCAGAGTTTCAGTGATCTTACAGCTGATGAAAATATCATCACCTTGTGCTTCTTATCCAGTTGTCAATAATCTTCAGCTCCTTCTGCACCACTTTAGTATAAAATAACGCTTTTTTCATACTAAGAAAATCAGCTGCACTTAACTTTGATACTGACAAAAGCAACTGACAACAAGAACTTCATAATGACTTTCAAGGTGATTTCAGAATTTATATCAAAGTTAGATGTTTCCTGAAATTTCTGCATCCACCACCAAACTGGGAGTCCTTATCCCAAGGTTCAGGGCTAAACACCTGAATCAACTACCTTGCCTTTTCCATCTGGTGGCTATGTAGGTTTAATTTTGCTTCCATGCTGCATCACCGTTCATCAAGGGCAACACCAAGGAGAGATAATGAGAAAACAACACACGTACTAGGAGCAAGATGTTTCTAACTTGTAACTGGCAACGATATATCGATTATTGTCTAAAGTTAGACATCTGATAAAGGAGGAGATGAACTGAAAACACAGAAAGAATGTCAGGGCCAAGGCTTTGGGAGTTGGTAGGAAAGAGCAACATATTTAGCAGCATAAATGGCATTTCTAAAAAATTATGACAGTGAGAGCAGACAGCCAGCTTGCAAGGGATGGTTTAAAAAACAGGACAAATCACCAGGTAGAGTAATAAAGTGGACACTCTCAAAAATGAAGCGATGAAGGATGCTGTCAAGGAAGTATGAACAAGCAGCAAATCTTCCCTACCCGTGTGAGTTGGAGGACAAAGAATGAAGAAAGCTCCTGGCTGAAAAGCTAGGAGATGATCAAAGACTCTAATCTCACCATTCTTCACCACACTTGGCCTGTTCTCAGCATCATTATTCTCACTGAACATAGTCAGACAAGTAGGGAAGCATTTCTGTTCTTAGAAAGTAAACCCGGCCAAGAGTTTGACCACAGATAGAAACCTAGAACTCGAAGGAAAACTTATTTAAAAAAAAAAAGGCAAGTTAACGTGTATAAAATGGTTTACAGAGAGAGAATACACCAAATTAATCTGAGCAGTGTTTTCTTTAAAATGCCTGACTTCTTGGATGGGGAAGGCACAGCTGATCTCACCTACTTGGGCCCCAATACAGCTTTTGATGCAGCACCACACAGAAAATGCTTTAGTTCACAGGAAATACACAAAAATTAGCACGAAAATTGTGATGCAGTAAAGAGTTAGGTTAGCGGGAAAATGGTCATGGGGCTGCTGAAAGGGGAACCACTGGTACTGAGGAAAACAAAGTGGAATTTCTCACACAGTTCAGAGAACCAGGATTATTTGATACTTTTATTAATAACCTTGGAATAAGATATAGGGACATCTGCCAATGACATGAAATAAACACTGTTAATGCAGAAAAGGAACAAATATCTGAAATGGATGATACGAGGGCTGGGAAAGATTTAGTCCCCTTTCTATTAACAGTAAAAAGTGCAAGACCATGCACTCCGGGACTAAAAAGAATTTCTGCTATAAGGTGGGAGCCCATCAGCTGGAAATGACAGAGGGGGACACAGAGACGTTAATCAGTCATTTCATAATGTGTAGAACTGATGTGACTGGCCATGAAAAAGGGACCTGCAATCTCACTGTATTTCAGGAAAGGCACTTCCATTTAAAATAACACACAAATGAGACTTCTCTGAGAATACTGTGTACAGTTCTAATCTCCCATGTTCAGGAATGATACACTAACAACAGTGCCAAGAGGAGCAACCAGGACGACAAAGTGAATACAGAGCCATCTTAACCAGAGAAAGCCAAGAGTTTCATAGGCTTCGCTTAACAGACACAGATTTGGGGTGGGGAGTATGAGTTCTCCCCGTAAATATCTGCAAGCAGAGGAAAGCTATTTTTGCACAAAGACTGCGTCAGGACAAAAACAAGCAGGTATAAACTGGTCCTAAATATAGCCGAAGTGGAAAGTCAGGAGAAGGTTCCCGACCATGTAAAATTCTAGAAGAGCTTCACAATAGGCATGGTGGGGTCAAATGAACTTGCTTTAATACAAAGTCCGCACATGTCTGAAGGGATTACATGACACTGCTGTCTGCTGGAACAGGTATATAACCTTGGAGGACCCTCCCAGACCCCTCTACCCAAAACTCTGACGGCAAGGTTCCTGACAATTACCAGTGACTAGAGGACAGGCAAGTTCTCCAGCACAAAAGCTAAACTGGTCTACGCACAGGATGCATATGATGTCACTGGTTAGCAGTGATCTCTCATTTTCTTTTAATTTTGAGAATCTTACAAATTCAAAGCTAATCATCAGACATACGAGGCAGTAAGTTAGAAGATGGGTGTGTACAACAGGGGCTCAGTCTGCCTTCTACACAAACTTTAACGAGCAGTAATTACCTGTCTCTCAGGGCATGGTTTCTAATCTCCTCCACTAGCTGGAACACACGGGAGAGGGGTGAACGAAATACATCAACAGCAAGGAAGTTCTTCTGCCATGGGGAGACGGTAGCTTTCACAAAGATCTGCTGAATGTAGGCCACAGGAGCACCAACATACTGTGGGGAAAATCAGAGGGAGAATGAAAACCCACGGTGGGTGGGAAGCTGCTTAGCAGAATTAGACCACAGCTTGGCAACCTTGCAGGAAGGGGTTTGCCAGACTATATTTTCCTCTCCCAAATTAGAGGTGAAACATGACAGTACTAACCTAGCAAGAACAAAAAGGGACTGT
This sequence comes from Morus bassanus, assembly GCA_031468815.1. Lineage (NCBI taxonomy): Eukaryota > Metazoa > Chordata > Aves > Suliformes > Sulidae > Morus > Morus bassanus. Next base: position 1,312,499 of record CM062567.1, on the reverse strand, counting down.
TTCTCAAAGAGGCAAAATGCCACTGACCATTTTGGCATCAGTCTGTTGCACTTCTTTGTGAGGCAGAGGCTCCCAGCTCCTGCTGAATTTGGTACTGCAATGAAAGGCAGGAGCAGGGACTCACTGCCTCTCACAGATGCCTCTCACAACGCTGCCGTTCCCCCAACCTGTGCTGATTCTGCTGCATGCCATTTAAATCTTCCTGGTCTCTGTGCCCAGGCTGCTGACCCTGCTCTGGGGACTGCAGCGCTGACAGGCCGTGGCAGCCAGAACTTTTGTGCTCTATTAGCTGAACCAGGCAACAAAGGAGAAGGGAAGATTTAATCAGCCAGCAGCAGCCCGAGTTAACAGCATAGTGCAAAAAGCTCTCAGTGGCACCAGGGAGCGTAGAAAGTGGCAAATTATTTCAATCACAGTGAAAAGAGCACACATGGAGAGAGTAGAGAGCTGGAGGCATCAAAAGCATTAATCCAACAGGTAACTTCTACTTAAGAGAGACCCTGGAATAAAAAAGAACAATGCAGGTTACAAAGGATGACTTTACAATTGTTTCCTGATTTCCTGGACCAGGCTATCAGCCTTCTTGGAAAGCACCAGGGTTCCAGTTTGTTCATGCAAGAGAGAAGTTAATTCCTTACCCTTAACATAAGGTTATAAGTCTAGTTTACCTGCATGATACATACCAGCCAATTGAAAAAAACCCAAACCAAAACCAAAACCAAAACCCACCTTTACATTATACCTAACTCACCAGGTTCTTCAAGCATCCCTACACTCCCTAGACCACACTGTAGTAGCTAGCTCCACAGCCAGAGGCTTTGGCTGCCTAAAGCTTAATTCAAATGAAAAACTCTTGATCGTGACTTTAAGAAAAAAGCCCGTGTCTTGGAGGTGGGCCTAGACTACCTGCATCATCAGAAAAAACCCTGCTAGATGCATATTTTAAAGTCAAAGGAGAGAAAACTGCAAGCGCTGAGGAGATGGACAGTCTGTCTTCTATCTCTGGGCCAGACAGACATTTTCATTCTGACACCTAGTTAGTGATCTTCGAAGGATAAGCTGGTCAATAGTCAGAATCCAGATCCCTTCAGAGAGAGGCTGACACCACCAAAAACACCATCATGATTACTGGTAGCATCTCCACAGACAGACAGTGCAGTAAAGGCTGACTAAATCCTATTCTCAGCCTTCAGAAGAGGCCAAAGGCAGGTATGTGAAGCGGTGTGTGTCAGCAGGAGGCTTGTCCTGCTGCTCTAGGGAAACTGTGTGCCTTCGTATGACATCAGGAAATTGGGGTCTGTTATGCCAGAACCCATCATTAAACTTACTTAAAACCTAATAATGCTTTAAAAAGTGTACTACTTGCCTTAGATAAAGTTATCCTTGAGAAATGGGCTCTTAAACAGTATTTCAAAGCTTTTAAGTCTTGCAAATGCCTAGCATCCATTTTGCTGATAGAGTAAGACTAATACAAGACAAACGGAGCCTAAACTTAGCAGTTACACAAAGCAACACGTCACCAGAAATATTTTCCGTTGATTACAGGAAAGCGTAGGTAACACAGCAGGGATGTTTAACCAGCTCATCTCCCCCAGCACACCCAGCCCCCTGACCCCAATGCAGGACTCACCCAGTCAGGACGCTCGCTGAGATCCCCTTGCTGCAGACCCGTGTCGGGAGAGGGTGGAGAGTAATCCTTCACGAGGGTGCTGTACTCCACAGGTCCGGTTCCAGGCAGCGGCAGCTTCAGCAGCGGATAACTACGAATAAGACATAAGCAAGAAACATTGCGCTTTGGTTTTAACTAGGCTTTTAGTCTCCAAGAAGAGCTCAAAAAAAGAATGGGTCATGAAAAATGAGCCCACTTCAGCTAAATCCAACCTCTGCAGGACAGGAGACACAGCGGTGATACAAAAGGGCTTTAGCTCTCACAGGACATGTTTGATGTGTTTCCCCAACACAAGAGATAATTGGTCTTTCTCCCTTAGAAAGGGATAACTAAAAGTCCTGGGAGAAAAAGAAGGGAAGATCTCGCAGGACCTCACCTGAATTATTCTCCATCACCTGAAAGTTAGTCCTGCTAAAAACATTGAGTACAGCCATGTCTCAACTATGCTGTAGCCCACACAAAACCGAGACATTCATCGTATTCAGATGGCTGTTTCTCTGACCCAAACCCTACACTAATCACCCCATTTTCCTCATTAAGTTTGAAACTATTTCCAATATTTGTCATTAACTTCACTGGTCCTCGAAGCAATTTTAATAGTAGCAGTGAGATACCAAAACAGCTATAAAATATTTATCTTCTTGCTCCTCTGCCACTCCAGTCTTCAGATGATTGTAGCAGCTACCCCACAACAAAGACTTAAAACTATTCGGAAGTCGAGAAACTGAAGTTTCAGAGAGTTTAGAATAGTGTTTTTAGCTCCAGAGGTTCTTGAACGTGATTAAAACCGTATCAGAATTGAACTGGTGGAAAAAGCAAGACTGCTGTTACAGAGATATTGACCAACAAGTGGAATTGTGAACACCACAATGGACCAGAGTCCCGAGTTTCCTGGGCTTTCTGACGATGCCACTTCTGTCTTTTTGTTGTCTGGTGCACGACAATCTATCGGGCCTTAAATTTCTGACGTATTTTCCCATTTGTAGCTGAACTTTTCTTGCAATATTGCCAGCATAAATATAAAGGCCTTGGGATTGTTTTCAGGCAATACTCTGCCCACTTCGTTAGGGATTAGCCTGAATCATCAAAGGCCAAGGAGGGGACAAGAAACAGCTAAACACAAGGCTGCAGACTGAACACCAGAAGGCTGAAAAGGAACAATGAAACAGAAGCAAAGCTTGTCAGATTTGCTATTTTATTAGTCTGACAAAAATACAACATCTAATTATTATCATTTCATTGTGCAAAGGAAGGGAAGAGAAAAAGAAGTAATAACATCATGTCGTAATACATCAGAGGAGAAAATGGCCAACAAAAGCCACAATCTGGTGACACAGCACAGCCTCTTTTCTCTCACAAGCAGCAATCAGTTTTGGTCCTTCTAAACAACCCATAGCACCTGCTTGTCACGAACGATCTGCTGAAAACAAAAGCCTGGGTGAGATACATACTGCAATCGTCCTGCGTCTGACTGAGGCTGAGAAAGACATAAATTAAAATAATAAAATTGAGTATATGTGATCAACGAAGCAGAATGAGTTGAACAGGTGACCAAGGAAGAATGATTTTTTCACTAAATGATTTTGATGTTGGCGCCTGAGTAAGTCCAGCAACTTAAGGAAAACACTTTACATTCATACTACGTCCTTATCCAGAGGTGGATTTCCCTGTGCAACCTCCTGCCAGTTTTAAGGAGTCAGAACAATAATCTTTTCTAGAACTTAACTCATTTAGAGGCACAAAATCTAAACAGCCAGCGCGTTGCAGGAGTAACAACGGGACAGGCTGGTTGTGCCTCACAAGCTCTGGCTTCAGAAGTGATCTTGTCGCTTCTCCAATTGAAGCTTTATCCCTAGGGCCAGGATATTGTCAGATACGCCAAAACAAGCAGCACCCAGTGCTGGACCTGATCAGGAAGCCTCAACACCCAGAAGCCGCAGGAAATGCTGAGAGCAATGGTTGAGCAATGGAGACGGTTGTATCTCCACAGTTGGTGGTGAAGACCTGACCGCTGCCGGAGGTCACAGCTATGGCACCAAGTAAAGGGAGATGGAAACACTGAGTTCTTCTGGATGCTGAACATTTCACAAGTACTTTTTCCCTAGTTTAGCAAGATTCCGCTAGCTCTGCACACAATCCTACCTTGAAAACACTTTCAGCTCTTGCTGTCTTTCAAAGCAAAAGACCCCAAATCCTGGCAGAGGTGTAATGGATGTTTTTTCACTTTCTGAAGACCTGCTGGGATGCAAGGATTTTGCCCTCTTATTAGTTGCTAGGGACGGAAAACTACTTTCTGCAGCCAGAGATGAAAGTAATTTCAATGGGCGCAATGAGCTCAGCCTACAGAGGCAATAAATTGCCACCTCCCAGGAAGACAACTGCATCCCTCCCTTCATCCCAGTCACCCACATCTAGCCTGACGAATCAGTAGCCACCCTTCCTCATCCTGCTCATTCAGTATAGCACCCCTAAATCCAGCATGAGCAGCAAGGCAGGCCAGATGACTTCCAGAGGTGCCTGCCAGCCCGTGCTATCACAGCTAGCCCAGTGGAGGCCACCAAAATGGCGGTGTGGCAGGAGAATCATAGAATCATTAGGGTTGGAAAAGACCTCTAGGATCATCAAGTCCAACCCCCAACCCAACACCCCCAGGCCTCCTGCACCATGGCCCCAAGTGCCACAGCTACACGGTGTTTGAACACCCCCAGGGATGGTGACTCCACCACCTCTCTAGGCAGCCTCTTCCAGTGCCTGACCACTCCTGCAGTGAAGACACTTTCCCTCATATCCAATCTAAACCTCCCCTGGTGCGGTTTGAGGCCATTTCCTCTCATCCTGACGCTTGTTCCTTGGGAGAAGACACCGACCCCCACCTCACCACAACCTCCTTTCAGGCAGTTGCAGAGAGCGATAAGGTCTCCCCTCAGCCTCCTCTTCTCCGGGCTAAACCCCCCCAGCTCCCTCAGCCGCTCCCCATCACACTTGCTCTCCAGACCCTTCCCCAGCTCCGCTGCCCTTCTCTGGACACGCTCCAGCACCTCCATGTCCTTCTTGTCCCGAGGGGCCCAAAACTGAACACAGCATTCAAGGGGCGGCCTCACCAGTGCCGAGCACAGGGGCACCATCCCTGCCCTGCTCCCGCTGGCCACACTACTGCTGATACAAGCCAGGATGCTGTTGGCCTCCTTGGCCACCTGGGCACACTGCTGGCTCGTGTTCAGCCGACTGTCAGCCAGCATTGCCAGGTCCTTCTCCACCGGGCAGCTTTCCAGCCACTCTTCCCCGAGCCCGTAGTGTTGCCTGGGGTTGTTGTGACCCAAGGGCAGGGCCCAGCACTTGGCATTGTTAAACCTCGTACAAGAACATGGTGCAGAAAGAGATACTGGGTTAACTGGACTCATCCAGCCTGGAGGAGACTGAGGATGGAATCCAAAATGTAGTCTTCGGCTGATTAATTAGTGGTTAAAGTGAAGCTGCCCCCAGACTGGTCTCAGAGGTGCACAGGGAAAGGACACAAGCTGCAGCAAGGGAAATTTCAATTAGAGGTAAGGAAAAAATTCTTCATGTTGAGAGCTGTCAAACGCTGGAAAAGGGACCAGAGTAGCTGTGGGCTTTCCATCACTGGAGCTATTCAAAAGTCAACCAGGCGGGGCTCCGAGGCTAACCTCGGGTTTGGCCCTGCTTCGAGCAGTGACCCCCATCATCACCCTGTGTGGAAGGGACCTCTGGAGGGCTCCAGTGCAAACTCCTGCTCAAACCAGGGCCAACAAGGGCAAGTTGCTCAGAGCTGTGTCGAGTCGGGGTTTGCAGATCTCCAAGGACTGAGGTCCCACAGCCTCTCTGGACACTTTCTGTAGTATTTGATAACCCTCATAGTGAACATTTTCTTTTCCGTAGGTTGATCAGAATTTCCCACCTGTCCATTGCCTCTTGTCCTTCCAGTACATACCCTGAGAAGAACCTGCCTCCACCTTCTCTACACCTTCCCAATAAGTAGTTGTAGGCCAGCAGTAAGATCATCCATGATCCTATTTAGGGCTGAAGATACTCAGCCTCCTCAGTGTCTCCTCCTCCATCGTATGCTGCAGCTCCCCCTCCGATCGCTCTGCTGGACGTGCTCCAGTATATCAACACCTTCCTCGTACAGCAGAGCCCTGGCCTGGACGCAGGCCTGTGGTTTCACGAAGGCCAAACAGAGGGAAGACTCCCTTCCCCTTAACCCTGCTGGCTGCACTTGCTAGTGCAGCCCAGGACGCAGCTGGCCTCTCTGCTGCAAGGACATGCTGCCTGACTCACAGCCAACTTTGCTGCAAAGCCGCTTTCCAGCCCGTTCTGCTCCAGGGGCTTACTCCATCCCAGGTGCAGGACTCTGCATCTGCTTTTTTGCCTTTGCAGAGCTTCCCAAGTGTCCTGTCAGTCCATTCTCCCAACCCATCAAAGTGTCTCTGACTGGCAACCGTGCTCTCCACCATACTGACCGCTCTTCCACGTCTGGCACAATATGCAAACTTGGTGAGCGTGCACTCTGCTCCCTTACTCAGGTCATTAACAGCGATGTTAAATAGCCCTCGCCCCTGCTCGTGGATTAGGGTGCTAACAGGAACTAAAGGCAGAGCTGCGGGAGCAGCAACTTGCAGACAGAGGGACAGAAGAACAGCTGGGGAAGGTGAAGGACCTGAATTTCCACAGCAAAATAACAACATGGCCGTAATCACAGATGTTTTGCCGGTATTGAGCACGTCACATCAAGTAATGCTGGATTCTGCTATGCCCTTTCTGTGCTTGAGGCCACAAAGGAAGACCTTAACAAGCCAGCTTACATACTCTTTTTTCCAAGTCTCTGTGGTATTTCTATGCTTTAAAAAAACTAGCCTCTGGAGATGGTTCTCAGTTGCTCCACCATGTTGGCTCTCAGCCACAAGTATATTTACATCTGTACAAAACCACTTTATTGCCAAGAAACATGCCTGTTGCCAAAGTGGAGCGGAGCCATGTGTCACCTCCTCTCCTGTCAAATGATATCCTCCTACATATGTACCAGCTGTTCACAGTAGCCTTGGCTTTAGCTATGGAAGCGACCTGAGAAGTTGGGAAGGAGGAACGTGCATCTGAACAATGGCAACTTGTACATAGCTTCCAGTTGGCTCGGGGTTACGTGAGGCCTCAGAGAAAGAGAGATAGACACAAGGCAGGACAGGCTGCCTGACGGTAGCTGAGAATCCCCTATTTGTTTGTTCTGTTGTTAAAAAAACAGTTTAATTTTCTGTAGAGGGGAAGAAGCAAACCACTCCCAGGCTGAAGTACAAGCCAGCTCTCAGAATACTGGACACAGCAACTCACAGCTCCTCAATGGTATTTTTGAATGACAAAGATTTTTGTTTTGTTGGGTTTTATTTTTCACGTTAGGATTTTCAAACTTGTCCAAAAACTTTGAAAGTACATGCAAATGCTATGGTGGAAAGAGTAAATGGCATTTCTTGTAAAACTCAAGGGCAACAAAATGAGGGGAAAAATTTGACAGAAGGAAAAAAAAATCTGGAGATGTCTGTGGACTGCTGCAGACTGTATCGTACTGCAACTGTCGGCGAACCAAGGCAACCAAGACTCCCATATTCTGCCATTCTCTCGAGGCCAGTGGTCAGGGTAAATCTGTTGATATCTAAATCAACTTCAGCATTTCCCTGAAATTTGATTAAATCCTGAATATGGAACAGGATTTATGCTGGAGGAAGAGATCTACATGCTCCCTCCAATCCATATTTTCAATCTATCCCTACAGTAGGCGAGGAAAAGGAAAGCAGCATCTGACACTGCAGTTACTCAAACTGCCTCTTGCTCGTGCAATGCAAAACAGCATTAGATTTTCTCCATCCAGTCTGAAGTTTTCTGCAGGTCACACTGACGGGCTCCTGCATCTTCCTCTACACTCCCAGGCTGCTCGGCCAACAAAAGCCATGTTGCCAAGTAGAACATAATTCTCTTCATTTCCCCATATGCTAATGAGTCCTAATTCTAATGCTCATCACTGTTAAAGACAGTAAGACATAACACATTTCAGTCATGGCTCTGCTCTCATAGGTTATTACCTTCATCGGGAGCAAAAGATTTTGTCTTTGGTGATATTAACTGCATATTTTGAAAGAGGGTAGACTTAGATCAGATATAAGGAAGAAATTCTTTACTCTGAGTGTGGTGAGGCACAGGCGCAGGTTGCCCAAGAGAGGTGGGAGATGCCCCAGCCCTGGCAGTGTTCAGGGCCAGGATGGTCGGGGCTCTGAGCAACCTGGTCTAGTGGAAGGTGTCCCTGCTCATGGCAGGGGGTTGGAACTAGGTGATCTTTAAGGTCCCTTCCAACCCAAAACTTTCTACTACTCTATTCTATAATTCTGTATTTTACTGAGACTAGAAGAGCTGTGGCAGCTGTGGTATTGGAAGACACTGATGTGCACCCATCAGGAACAGGACTTCCTAGCAGATTGTCTGACACACACACACAAATAAGCTGGAACTATTTTTGATTATAATCCACATTTTCAGCAGCTATCTTCAGAGAAAAGGCCCCACAGGAAATCCACTTCTAAAAGGTTAAAAAGGTTAAAACAGACCATGCGGTCTGTACACACCTATGTTTAGCTCCTACAGTCCTTATCCCAACACGATCTAGATAGCGTAGACTGCTCATGGTGGTGTTTTGCAGCAGAGCTCAGGAGCAAGACTTACTATTGGGACTCTCTTCAAAAGCTCCCTCATCTTGAGCCAACTACAACATAAATCTATGTCCCCATAAGGGAAGCAGGGACATATATTTACTTGCATCACAGTGATATTTGAGGATTCATGTTTATGAAAGGTTTTGAGAATGTCTGATGGAAGAACACACAAAGTACGCATTATAGATTATACTTCTTGTAAGTTGTTTCAGTAAGATACTCAAACATTAGTTCTTGAATTTAATTAGCCTTACACAGGCGTGCAATACCAGCTGATCTAGTTGGTGATACCTGAGACAGACTGACAGCAGAGACAAAAAAGGACCGACTGAGAAGGAACCACCCAATAACAATAAGAAAGGCACTAGACCTACTACTTCAGACACCAATGTTAGAGCAACTTTTAAAAGTAAAGAGATACTTAAAAAACCAAACCAAGAGCTGCTGCTGAGTTGTCAGAAGCATCCTGGCTTCCCACAGACGCTAAACGCTGCAAGGACTCCGAGACGTGCCAGGCCTAGGTCGTTTCCATGTGCACTTACCAACTGCGAGAACTGCTCCAAGCCAGTTACAGGGAAGTGACTTCTAGCACTCAGGTTTGATTCTCCTCACGTTTCTCTTTGCTAGAGATTTTTTTGACCATCAGCGGAAGAGGTGAACACCCGAACGGAAAGGACAGAGAAAGGAAGGAAGAAAAGTAGGATCTACAACAGGCGACAGAAAAGCTCAAAAATAAGTTTTGGTTTTAAGAAGGGTCATTTTTAGATGCTCATGTAACAGTGCGCCCTGACACCCTTCTGCAAATAAAGGAAAAATAAGATCATCTACAAGTTGGTATTGCTGAATTCAAGCAAGAGCCCATTTTCGTTACCAAGCATGAGGTAAGTTCAAGCAAAAATGTTCATCCAACTATTTTACATATTTTCAAGACAACTTCAAGGGCCAAGATGGAGAACTGCCAGGTCAGCCCGAGGCAGCTGGCAACTCCACAGAACTGCAAACCCTACAATTGCATATTCCTCCTTCACAGAATCAAAGCGGAGATCACCACCACCCCAGAAGAGTCTTCTGCTGGTGAACGTGAAGGAAAGCAGAGAGCTGCCAGGTCTTAGATAACATGGAAAGTGGTGATACGTTGCCTTAAAACAGCTACCACCTTCATTTGGCACACCACAGAACAAGCTTTTAGCCTATTTCCAGCCTCAAGACAGAACAACCTGAAAACCCATTGCTAATGAGATCTGAAATTGGATAAAAAGGGTCTTGCTAGTGGGTAGAGAAGGCCAGATATTTGGCAGCAACAGTTCCCTGTTTAGCCTTGGTAAGCGCATAAACAACACCTGTTTCTGAATAAATGATTTGGTTTGCTTTGCACCATTCCCCACTGACAGGGCCCTCAAAAATCTGCACTGCAAAAGTAAAGATTCCCCTTGCTCTGTGCTGCCAGTTTCCTTTTTTCTGCAAAGCAGAACAGAGGTCTCATTACACAGAACGTGCTTCTAGTTTCATCATGCGGTCCCACGGGACTGTCTGTGGATTTGGAACATGAAGAGTCTGACAGCAACTCAGCTCCTCTGGTTATCACACAAGACAGTGCAAACCTGTAACATAGCAAAACATTCTTTTAGAAGGAAATATATGTAAGCACATACATGAAAGGGCTCTGGTTCCAGTCAGTTCCACAATTCCTTAATAGCAGAACCTAGTGCTTCAGTCAAATAATGAACTCCTGCAAAGACTCACCCTGTTTAATTGTCCTAAACCTGCTTCACAGAGTGAACCGTTTAATTTTAAATTCTTATTTTAACTAGAAGCTATTCTTCAGAACTACACAGGAATTCCAAATTTACCCTGATTACCAGATTTATAGGTATCATCTGTTCTTCTCTGAGCTGGGGGGGAGGAACTCCTCTTGTGTCACATAGGCCTAAGGGGCACTCTCATTCTACTATGGGAAAAAAAAGAAACACTCAAGTAAGTTTGTCCCTGTAAAGAACAGGAACGTTTCCTAATGCAGATCCATTTAAGTGGGATGATGAAAACAAATATCACCTACAAAGGGATATACAGTAAAACAAGAAGCTAACTAACAAGCCCTACCTCTGTCAATAGCCAGTTCAGCAGAAAACCCTCCCTCTGAAGTAAGGACTAACTTGGATTTTCAGACTTTGACTAAGACTATAAAGTAAGAATGAGTCATAGGAATTTTTGCTTTTGCTTTGAATTTATTAAAAAAACAGATATGCTATGTCTTGTCTATAGGTGACATTAAAAGTAGTGTCTACACAAAATACTTCCAAGGTTAAAGACAGAATACATTCGAACCACCGATAACAGACCCTCTGTGGTGACTGTGCTACCTGATCCTTGACACCTGACCTTTTTAGAATGGGAGAAACAGCTGCATGTTAACTGTTGTCACACTGACTGAGAACCACAACTGATGCTGGATAAATTGTGAACCATGTGGTTTATTTCAGCTTTAAAAAAAAAAGTTATCTGAACACAAAGATGGTCAAGTTTTACTGAGGTGTGGGGGAGGAAAATGAGAACAACTGAGTTAATTTCTTCTGTAGCAGACTTTTATAAACTTTCCTTGCTCCTGGGTGCACAGAGGTGCAGAAGAAGAATCCCAAGTCTCCTCCCAAGGAACAAGCGATAGGACAAGAGGAAGTGGCCTGAAGGTGCGTCAGGGAAGGTTTAGATTGGATATGAGGGAAAATGTCTTCACTGCAGGAGTGGTCAGGCACTGGAAGAGGCTGCCCAGAGAGGTGGTGGAGTCACCATCCCTGGGGGTGTTCAAACACCGTGTAGCCGTGGCACTTGGGGCCATGGTGCAGGAGGCCTGGGGGTGTTGGGTTAGGGGTTGGACTTGATGATCCTAGAGGTCTTTTCCAACCTTTATGATTCTATGACTCCATTCTACCTCTCTCCCTTTCAAGAATTCAGGATGTAGGATCCACCCTTGCTTGCTTTAACAACACGATGTATTTATTAACTATGTTTAAGGCTGAAGAATACAGAATGCTTCCTTTTTGCTCTACTACTGTCTCCTTTTTCAACCTGATTCTTCAGGGTCAGGGACTAACCTTCTCGGCAACACCGAGGACGTTATTAGCTCCTTCCCTGTTGATAAAAGTCAGCACGAAACCACCGGATCACTTGTGTATCGTCCTTCCTCGTTAAAAGACCTGTAGTTCCTACTCCTCAATTGGTCCATGCTTGTTTCAGGCACTAATCTGCCTTACTACACAGTGCTGAGAGTCTCTTATCAATCATATTGGACAGAAACATCACCTAAACGAGCTTCTACCCTGAAGCTGCGCCTTGATTTTTTCCACCAGCTTCTTTCTCCAAATTTCAACACATTTCTCACCTTTTACAGTGAGGTGGTTGAAATGAATCAGTGAGATCTGTCCTAAGAAAATGGCACGCTTCCGAAGAGTGCAAACAAATGAAATTCCAGCAGTAAATCAGTGCCAAAGAACATTACTCAGAGGCCTCACAATACAACTGCAGGGAAAAATGCAGATGTGACACTTTGTGGCCATGAGCGAGTTCCTCCCCCAGCCAACAGAAAGCTTCCACAGCCATCCGTCAGCTCCCGTAAGCGACCGTCTGCTGCCGCTCCTGCGGACAGCGCCCAACCCACGCTAGGTGCCGAACGTGCCCCACAGCTGCCCGTTCTGTGTTTTGGAAGGCTATTCAGGTGGACATAGTTTAAAACAGATATACATGCAGCTAGCTGTGCTGGGGCAGACCACGGGTCCATCTGCCCAGGAGCCTACTTCTTACAGCTGCAGACGCCTAAGAGCGAGCAGGAAAATTGGGCGAGCATGTGACATAGTTCCAGGATTTAACTTCAACCTAAAGTGAGTCAGTATATTAGCTAAAAATTCATTTTCCCAAATAATTGCTACAATTATTATTTTGAAGTTTCCTGCCCCACTCCACAGATAGCCAGTAGTCATTCAGATGACTGTTGATAACTTCTGTTTCCCTGTTATTTCATACCATTTTATATATTCAGGCATCCTGATTAAAAAAGAAATTATAGTCCTTTCACTGGCCTTGGCATCCTGCCCCCTCCCCTACAAAACCTCTAAAATTTTACTATATCTGATGAAAAGACTTGTTTGGAAGGATTCTAGTGCAGTAGTCTGAAAACCTACTGAATATCTTGCTCGAGGTTTACACGGTTGTAGTCCCTACCCATTTGTTAAGGGATTAGCATTCAACAGCCATAGTTGCACAAGCCACAGAGCTAACAACTGTGTGCAGCCACACACCACAAATATCAGATTATTCCACACAGAGCAAACAAGGAGGTGGCATCTCGGACTTCTAAGGATATTTATCAAGTGCTCGCTGTAGAGAGCAGCCCTTGAATTTGAGCTCTAGCAAGAAAATACCCAAATTACAGTACAAGCCAAGGAACCTGAAATACAATATACTTGGTAATGTAGCTTCGTTGTAAGTGGATATAGTAAGTTTTACTTCTTGTTTTAAATGAATGGAAAATATGTGGGCTGCAACTGCAAAGCTACCTAGCCCCAAGAAAACAGGAGTTACTAATCAAATCACTTGATAGCAAGGATCATGGAATCATAAAGGTTGGAAAAGACCTCTAGGATCATCAAGTCCAACCCCCAACCCAACACCCCCAGGCCTCCTGCACCATGGCCCCAAGTGCCACGGCTACACGGTGTTTGAACACCCCCAGGGATGGTGACTCCACCACCTCTCTGGGCAGCCTCTTCCAGTGCCTGACCGCTCCTGCAGTGAAGACATTTTCCCTCATATCCAATCTAAACCTCCCCTGGTGCAGTTTGAGGCCATTTCCTCTCATCCTGACGCTTGTTCCTTGGGAGAAGACACCGACCCCCACCTCACCACAACCTCCTTTCAGGCAGTTGCAGAGAGCGATAAGGTCTCCCCTCAGCCTCCTCTTCTCCGGGCTAAACCCCCCCAGCTCCCTCAGCCGCTCCCCATCACACTTGCTCTCCAGACCCTTCCCCAGCTCCGCTGCCCTTCTCTGGACACGCTCCAGCACCTCCATGTCCTTCTTGTCCCGAGGGGCCCAAAACTGAACACAGCATTCGAGGGGCGGCCTCACCAGTGCCGAGCACAGGGGCACCATCCCTGCCCTGCTCCCGCTGGCCACACTATGGCTGATACAAGCCAGGAGGCTGTTGGCCTCCTTGGCCACCTGGGCACACTGCTGGCTCGTGTCCAGCCAGCTGTCAGCCAGCATTGCCAGGTCCTTCTCTGCTGGGCAGCTTTCCAGCCACTCTTCCCCAAGCCTGGAGCATTGCCTGGGGTTGTTGTGACCCAAGGGCAGGACCTGGCACTTGGCCTTGTTAAACCTCATACAATTGGCCTTGGCCCATTGATCCAGCCTGTCCAGATCCCTCTGCAGAGCCTTCCTGCCCTCCAGCAGGATCAACACTCCCACCCAGCTTGGTGTCATCTGGAAACTTACTGAGGGTGCACTCGATCCCCTTGTCCAGATCATTGATAAAGATATTAAACAAGACTGGCCCCAACACTGAGCCCTGGGGAACACCGCTCGTGATTGGCCGCCAACTGGATTTAGCTCCATTCACCACAACTCCCTGGGCTCGGCCATCCATCGGTTTTTAACCCAGCCAAGAGTCCACCTGTCTGAGCCATGAGCTGCCAGCTTCTCTGGGAGGATGCTCTGGGAGACAGTGTCAAAGGCTTTGCTAAAGCCCAGGTAGACAACATGGACAGCCTTTCCCTCATCCACTCAGCAGGTCACCTGGCCATAGAAGGAGATCAGGGTGGTCAGGCAGGACCTGCCTTTCATGAAGCCGTGCTGGCTGGGCCTGATCCCCTGGTTGTCCTGCACTTGCCTGGTGAGCTCACTCAGGTTGAACCGCTCCATGACCTTCCCCAGTACCGAGGTCAGGCTGACTGGCTGTAGTTCCCTGGATCCTCCTTCCAGCCCTTCTTTAGATGGGCATCACATTGGCAAGCCTCCAGTCATCTGGGACCTCCCCTGTTAACCACGACTGCTGATAAATGATGGAGAGTGCCTTGGCGAGCTCCTGCGCCAGGTCCCTCAGTGCTCTCGGGTGGATCCCATCCAGCCCCAGAGACTTTTGAGTGTCCAGGCGGTTCAGCAGGTCGTAAACTGCTTCCTCCTGGGCTATGGGGGGTTTGTTCCGCTCCTCATCCCTGTCTTCCAGCTCAGGGGGCTGAATACCCTGGGGATAACTGGTCTGACAGTTAAAGACTAAGGTAAAGAAGGCATTTAGTCACCTCAGCCTTTTCCTCATCCTCAGTGGCAATGTTCCCCTCCGTGTCCAATAGAGGATGGAGATTCTCTTTGGTTCTCTTTTTGTTATTAATGTATTTGTAAAAACATTTTTTGTTATCCCTTACAACACTGGCCAGATTGAGTTCTAGAACTGGGCTTTTGCCTTTCTAGTTTTGTCTCTGCATAACCTAATGAGATCCCTGTACTCCTTCTTGAGTTGCCTGCCCCTTCTTCCAGAATTGGTAAACTTTTTTTCCTGAGTGCCAGCAAAAAAGCTCCCTGTTCAGCCAGGCCGGTCGCCTTCCCCGACAGTTTGTCTTACGGCACATGGGGACAGCCTGCTCCTGCACCTTCGAGACTTCCTTCTTGAAGAATATCCAGCCTTCCCAGACCCCTTTGCCCTTCAGGACTGCCTCCCAAGGGACTCTCACAACCAGTGCCCTGAACAGGCCAAAGTCTGCCCTCCAGAAGTCCATGGTAGTGGTTTTGCTGACCCCCCTTCTTACTTCGCCAAGAATCGAGAACTCAATGATATCATGGTCGCTAAGCCCAAGACGGCCTCCAACCACCACATATCCTACCAGTCCTTCTCTGTTTGTAAACAGGATCAGTTTGTAAACAGGATCAGATACAGGATGTGTGTTCCCTTTACCACTGCTTCCTTTATCAGCTTGGAAAAAAGAAGACGGAAGGAAGGAAGCACCATGGGGAAGGGGACACTCCTACCACCTTGATAAATCAACAAGGCTCATACACTGGAGAAACTGAAAAGGGAGCTTAAAAACAATTCTCCTAAATCATTCTGCATTGCCCAGCTCCTTTCAAAACTTCATAGGCAGACTAAAAAGAGACAGAACAACTGACAGTTGAGGCTGGAAGGCAGCTCTGGAGATTGGCTAGGCTAAACCTGCCCAGAGCAGGATCAGCCACCGGAGGTGGCTCATGGCCATGGCCAGATGGCTTCTGAGTATCTCCATGGATGGAGCCTCCCCCACCTTGCTGGGATACCTGCTCCAGTGGCTAACAACTTTGAAGTAAAAAACTGTTTTCTTATATATAAACAGAATCTCCTGTGTTGCAGTTTGGGCCGTTTGCCTCGTGTCCTTCCACTAGGTGGTAAGCCCAGCTCTGTCCTCTCTACACCCTCTCTTCATATATTTATATACGTTGATGAGATCCCCCTGAGCCTTCTCCAGGCTGAACAGTCCCAGCCCTCTCAGCCCTTCCTCATAGGAGAGATGCTCCAGTTCATCATCTTCGTGGCCCTTTGCTGGACTTGCTCTACTAATTCCACATCCTTCTTTTAAGGGGAAGCCAAGTACAGGACCCAAGCACTGGACTCCAGGCATGGCCTCACCAGGGCTGCGCTGAAGGGAAGGATCACTGCCCTCGACCTGCCAGCAACACTCTCCCTAGCGCAGCCCGGGATACTGTGGGCTGCCTCTGCCGTGAGAACACAGAGGTGGCTCCTACCAGTCTGGTGTCCGCCAGGACCCCCAGGACCTGTTATGTTTTCCAGAGAGCTGACCCCAGTCTCTACAGATGCCAGGGGTTATTCTTCCTTTTACACTTCCTCGTGCCAAGCTTCACGAGGTTCCTCTCTGCCCATGCAGCCATCTGGTGTATCAACTACTCTTTCCATTTTTCATCCAGCCACTTCATCCAGTTTTCCAGTTTCCAGTTCACAATACATGAAGTTTATATCATCTGCAAACTTGCTGAGGGCGCAGTCTGCTCCATCATCGAGGTCAACAGTGAAGAAGCCAGACCTCAGGCTCAAACTAAGAGGAAAACCTGAAAACCTCAACCCAAAGCTAAACTGTCAATAAATATCTGAGAGTATCCTGTGCACGGATATCCTGTCAGAGTTCAGTCTTACCACACACTGAAATGCAATGCTCAAGCGTAGCAGGGCTGCACTCTGGAATAGTTTTGACCTAGTCAGTAATGCCACTTCTCAAGCCAGAATTAACACCTAGTTAACACCAGTTAATACAGAGCAGCTCAGAACAGGAACTGAAACATCCCCAAAAATTGCTTCTAAAGAGGGAGCACTTGAGCCACACTTCCATTTCTTTGCCAAGGTACTCTTGCTCTCAAAGGGTGTCACAGTATTTTTAAAACCCTGTCTCTCCTAGGGCCATTATTTTCTTTTCTAACGAGTTACTGAAACTCATTAAAGAAAACACAGACTAGTCACTTTATGCTTGATGGTGTCTTCAACAGTATTTCTGCAGCCTAAAGGTAACCAATAACTGCAGAGTCCTCAAATACCGGCACCAAGTAACGCCGGCATTTCCACAGATACACAGTTAAAAGTAGCTAATCTGCCAAAGACAACCTTGTTTGGAGCTTCAGGAGCTTCTCGTGCAACACCTTAATTCACACTGCTCTCAACCTATGACTAAAAGGACAGGACAGATACAAGTTCTGACCCAGTGGGCACAAGGTCCCCAAAAAGAACGAGACAGCCGACAGTAATCCTTGATCAGATTTCCTCCTGTCCGGGAAATCCTTAATTTAGGAAAGGGAGTAAGCATGCAGTTTTTATTTCGATCCCTCCCAAAACACAACATTTGTATGGCTAAACATTTTACACTGAAGCAGTTGTCTTCCCTTCCTGCATTCACGCCCAGGCAACAGCACCTGAAAGATAACTGAAAATAGGAGCCTAATACCACTGGCAACTCTGAGAAGCAATTAGCGAGCAAGAGCGATTAGCAAGCGAGCGTGCTGTGCCACGGTGGCTCAGGACGCATGCTGGAACTCTGTTTTGGCTAATGCAGGCCTGACACGTGAAAGCAGCATCCAGGAAAGCTGAAGTCAAAAGATAGAGCCGTTACTTGCAACCATATCAACAATGATAAACAAAACATAGCATCCACTTGCTTGGACCTTGCAGAAGCTTCTACAGAACAAGAGATCTGAAAATAAAACTGTTCTCATTGACAGTTACAAGAATTCACATGAAGCAGTGCAAAATCAGGAAAGCAACACCTTGATTGCTGCTCACAACCTTCACGAGTCATAGGCACAAGAAGTGATCTCACAGGTTTTCAATACATGAAAATAATCACTTCTTTTAACTGCAGATGTGAAAGAAGTCTGTCTTATCCTCAGCAATGCTCAAAGAAAAATTTATGTCTGTATCTATAGCAACACAGGCGGAGCTTTTCTAAAAGCAGAGGAGTAGAGTACATCATCACATAGGGGTTATTTTGACCCAAAGAGACAAGATACTTAGAATTAAAACCTTGACAAGAGAATCTGTCCATGCATGCGTCTGTGCACAAACCTGAGCACCAAAGTTTTCTCAACTCCAGCAGTAATAATGCCTCACTGGAAGTTATTAAGAGGCCCACGTAACATTTCTCATCATGAAAATATATTCAGCTGCAACTCGTATCCAAATTCAAGTCCATAAGGACAGCAGGGAATTTACCAGAACAAACACTGCATGCGTGCTAAGGCAAGGGCTGAAAAGAGGAGTACAAGCTTCAGGGAGAGCAGAATAGGCAAGTACGGAGAGAAAGATCAACTTTCCTTCTCCCCATTTTTAATTCATGGTCTTTGGAGTCCACCACCAGGTGTCTGGAGATTACTTTTATTTCTATTGCTTCAGTTATTCAATTCGTTTTTACTATTTACTTATTAAACCACATGAAGATACTTCATCTCTGTCTTGTCTTTTCTCCCACAAAAAGAGATGACAAAAATCTATTATGTTTAACAACAAAAAAGAGCTTCTGGGATAGCCCACAAGATAGGGCAACCTGAACACGTTCATGGCATTGCTACAAAAACCCCAGAAAGCAGCAGCACCCTGTGACACCAAGTACTTCGTGTGACTTACCAGCAGGCCAGAATACAGAGACCTGTAAAGAGGATGATGGGAATGGGGTAGGAAGCACACAAGAGCCCGTGGTTGTAGAACGCCCGCGATATCCTCTCGCGCAGTTTTT
Organism: Morus bassanus; assembly: GCA_031468815.1. Taxonomy (NCBI): domain Eukaryota; kingdom Metazoa; phylum Chordata; class Aves; order Suliformes; family Sulidae; genus Morus; species Morus bassanus. The sequence continues at coordinate 1,293,875 of CM062567.1, read as the reverse complement.
CAGTCAGGGTCATCCTCAACTGTCGTCACCTAGTTGCCATCCCGGAACACATCAGGAGGTCGGGCAATTCCAGCATGTGCAACGCTTCAGCAAAGGCACTGTATCCAGCTAGAAATTGGGAAGAAAGCAAGCTCTTGAGAAAAATACATAAACAAAAGGAAAATAAGCATTACCAACTTGTTTTAGAAATTTGCCGAGGGGAAGGAAGGGCAGAAAATCTATGCACAGACTGAACACCAGCCGAACAGACATCAGGCACCACTGCCGTGAGCTGCTGGCCAGAGAGAACACGCAGGAACGGAGCTAGGAACCAAACCGTCTGAAAGGAAGGAAGAAAAGGCGCTTAGCAGTAAAAGAATTAAGCAGTACTCCGAGGAGATGCCAAAACGCCAATTAGAAAAGAAGGATTGAGGCTAGCTGTCAGCAACATGGTCCTAAGGGAAGTGCTCTTGGACACCGACCGAAGCACTTTCAGTGCTTTAACTATTAGCGACACACCAGTAACGAGAGAAGAGACCAGAGCAGGCTTTCCAGCTGAGACAATCTGAAGCAAGTTATTTTTGCATGGGGAGTGAGGGAGGGAAGCACAGGTAGCCACAGTTCAGAAGACTAAGCCAGAGTACACTGCACAGTAAAATGAACTAATGCAGATGCTTCTCGTCAAAACATATTTTGACTTGACCATAAGACTTACAACCAGGCTGTTTACCAAGTGCAAACTGAACTGCAGATGTCGGAACTGGTCCACTTAAACTTGTAATTTGATTTACAAAGTGTAAAAAAATTCAATATAAGAAGCCCTAAGAAAAGGTTACAATAATACATTAAAATAAAGCACAAACCAAATTTCTAGGAAAGACGGAGCAGAAGAAACCCACCCTCTAACTTTTGGGGTTTTTAAATCTCAGGCTAAATGCAAAGCACGTGGTTCACAACATTTTCAGAAGTGGAAGGCTTGAACACAAGACAGATTTTTTTCGTACAGTTCAAAGCTACGATTATCCAAGATTTTTATATTTTTATCAGAGAGGAAATAAATACATTTTTCCTGGCTTCTCCAGAATAAGACTGGGACAATAAGAGACCCAAAGCATATGAAATAAATAATTTTGTCCACAGGAAAATGCCACTGATGATTGCGCCAGAGAATTCAATAAAAGACCTAAAGCCAGGCTCTACCCCACTAAAACCAGTTGGTCATTTGACATGTGGAACTCCCCACTTTCAGCACCTTAAATGTACAGAATGCTAGAGGAGGAGGTCTGACAGGCTCACACAGGTAAGAAATCCATTAAGAGTTTTTACACATATCTGGCTTCGGAATTCTGTAAGCCTCAAATATTTAGAAGCTGCGGGAGGTATCACAGGTGCTGTTTTGTTTTATATTCTTTCCTAAGCATCTACTTTCAGCTACATGAGAGAGAGCTTAGAGGGGAAGGCAAACCCAAAGTACAGCCACTATGCTTTTAATTTCAGATTAAATTCTATTTAATGCCCCCAGGACTATTTTACAATGATCTACCTATTTTTTCCCCTAGTAATGCAACTAAAAATAATCAGATTTTTAGCAACAGAAGCACCAGCATATTGGCCTAATGACCAAATGGAAAACCTGGATAAATATTTTTGCTCATACCTTTTAGCAAGGCACTACATCTTTCCTTAAGAATCAGTATCACTTTCCTAGTCGTGAGCAATTTCAGTTTGCCTGCAGACTAGCATGGACGTTCCCAGGATTTTGGGAGAGGGAAAGGACCAGAATGCCAGGGGCAAGGCTGAAAAGCCAGCCAGAACACCATACATTGCATTCATGAGGAACAGCAAGTTTAGGGTTTTGTCTTATAGTCACATGGAGAACCTAAAATGTGCTACCCTGCAAAGGAACAGACATGTAGTGTGTAAGAATATGCTTAGAAGTTGCAGCAATTACATCAGGAAAAGCTCAATTTTTAACCTTTAGCTTGTTTTGGTTCTGTGGCAAATATGACCTGTCCAAATCAAGTCCAAGGCAAATGTAAAAAAGACAATTTAAAAAAAAATTTAAAGATGCACTGAAATCACCAGAAATGCAGATTTTCCATTCCAGGTCTCAGGAGAGAGTAGAAAAATGAGCAAATTTTAATTTAAAATTTCAATGACAAAGCCTTATTCCAGAGCTGTTCATAGAGCGGGAGACAGCACAGAAAACCCCTGCGTGCACAAGCCTGCTACTCAGAACAGACCTCTGAAAATAATAATCAAAAAATACCTTTTGAATATATGGCAGTAACTGAACTGAAAATCCACAGCCTGTGTTACCAGAATTGGAAAGGAAGTTGCAAACAAGTATATTGGAACTGATACATTCAGGGCTTCATCCCACCAGTGATTTTTCTCAGTGTGAGTATTGCTAGAGCTAGAAAGCATTATGCTGGGGCTCACAGACAGCTCGTATCCCTGATCTAAGGGGAGAAGACAAACAGCAAATATTAAATAACCCTTAAAAGCAAAGACAACACCGAGCATGCTGCAAAACCTCTGGTTTTCAGCACCCAGAGTCCACGGCTGTCCCACTGCAACAGAAGATCTGATCCCTCGTGACAGGACACAAACTAACCTGATTGCCCAGCCTGAAGCAAGCAGAGAGGGGAAAAAAGAAATGAATGTGCTTCATATCAGCCCCATTTACATTAGTAATGAAGTTTATGAATGCTGCAAGTGCAAGAACTGGAATTATGAGAAAAGCTTCATGCACCAACCGGTCACAGAAGGAGGGGGCAAAACCCCCCCAAGTTTAGACTACTTAAAAATTCCAGTGGATATAGATAACATGCAACATAAAGTGTAGGTTGAATGTGAAGAAAAATCCTCATCCCTAAGGGAGAGCATCGCGGCAGCAGCATTCAGGACAAGGAAGGCTTAGACGGACACTGCGCTGGCAAAGCCAGGCCACTTCGGCTCCTCTGCTTGCTGCTTCCTACAGGCAGCTGGTGTTTGGCCTGAGACGGGCCTCAGGAACCAGGTTCCTCACACGCTGTGCACACACCATCCTGGCTTCATCCCCACGGCTCAAATACATGGCATTTGATTCTCTACCTTTACGTTAAAGTGCGAATAAACCAGCATTTCTGATGCACACAGGTCTGGAGCAACAGCTCCTCCCTGTAACTAACCAGGGACCTGGGTATCCACAGAAACTTGGGTGTTGCAGCCTGGAAAGCAATCACCGAGCAGATCTGATCTTCCTTTAGGGCTGGGTGTCAGGATTGGACCATCCCTTCTGATCCCTGTTCTATGAGTAACTGGGGAACGACATGTATATTCTACTTCTGTGGCAGAAATATGCCACGACTGGCTCTTTGACAAGCCTCGCCTTCTAACAGCAATTTTGGTTATTAGCACTGCACTGGGAACCATTCCTACTAATTGCAAAGAGGAAAACTTCGTATTTACTTGCTTCACCTGACCTGAAACGTCAGCATCCGTTAAGAAGAAAACATTAAGCATTCCAAAGCTAATATTTGCTTATTAGTTTTTTGGGGGGTTGCATATTAAATTCTGAAATCTTTATTAACTTCATGCTACAACAGTGCTCATAAAAGTTAAAAGCAGGAACCGTTCCCATTCAAAGTCATTTTTGCAAACCAAGATTAGCTAACTCCAAATAAACCCTCCGATTTCAGGAAAAATGTTCAAGGAGAATCCATTTCAGAGTGATTCTCTCCTTTTGCACGACTGCAAATCCAAGACAAAGTTTGACTGGAAACAAGAGGACGCCGGGACATTGCCTTAACCTTGCAACACAGCATGTTGCATTCCTGGTTCGCCTCAGGTACAAGAGACAGATACACAGTGAAGTTCAGAAAGAGATGACAGGAAACAAAAGCAAACAGCAGACTTGGAAGAGCAAGGTTTGGCGTTTAAAGCCTCTTAATTTCCAAATCAAGTCACACATTAAGCAATTGCTCAGCCTCTCTAGTAATTCCTTCCATTTACAGAAGCGTAAAATGTTATTGTTGCCAGGATAACACAAATTCAGGTATACCTGAGTGGGATTTCAGTGAAGATGCTTTCCCCACATACACACCCATACAATTCCAACGTTTCACGTAGCTGCAGCACTTCCCATAGTAACTATTACTTGGAGCTGGCTGGGGCAGGCATGGGATGGGGGAGTGAGGATCAGGGGCCCATGGAGGGAACGTAGGTCCGGGAAGGACATCCTGCACCAAGGTTACTCACCCACACATCCAGAAACAGATTTTTCTGTGCAGCCTTAACAAACATTTCATATGAGATGCAAACACAACGCTAAGGCCACAAATTTGCCCCAAACTGGAAATTCAGTGCTGCAGCCAGAAAATAGAATTCAGATTATAACAAATTCACAACACCTGGATAGTTAGAGAAGAGTGAATTAATCTACCTTGTAAACAGAATCTTTTCCCCCATTCTTGTGTTACACAGAAGAGAAGAAGAAAGTGCTGAAACAACCCGATTGCCGTAGTCTAGTCGGTTATTTGCTGTGAACCACAGCAGATCACACTGTATAAGGGACTAAGCACGCTTTAGCTGCTACAGACATGCATACACGCCACAGCTCAGATGTGCAGGCACACCACAGCTCAGCTGGTGAGAAAGTCCCCAACCAAATCCTGAAAATCTTGATAGCCTGCGACTAGTGGATGTAGTAGCATGACCAGGTGAATGCAAGATGCCAGAGCCCTCCGCTGCCACCCAGGGTCCCTCGCTCTCCTGCCCACGGGAGCTGCTCTAACTCCTCCAGGGAGAGTTCTCAGACAGCCTGGCTGTTACACTGTGCTGGGCTGCACAGGTCAGAAAACCGCAGTGCTTCTCAGCTGGAATGCAGTTTCCCTCCAAAGCCCCTTCCCTCACCCACAGACAAGAAGGGAAATATGACTAAAAACTGGAACTTTTGCTGCCACTGTGTTATACACCACATCTTTGTACTTTTTGGGGTGTACTACATCCTCTGCCACACACAGACTTACAAACAAAGTTCTCAAGTAGCCAAAAACTCTTCTCATACATAATGCTGCAACTCCGGAAGAAGAGCTTCTACCGTCTCATCAAGAGAAAGCACAATCATTTATCGGCTATTCGTTCACGACGCAAGACGGGCAGAGAGAATATTAAATGCCCACAACACTTTTAGAGCCCCGAGGCCACCTTTTTTCAAGCTGATCCTCATCCCGATTAGAAAGTGTGTTATGTTATATACCACTTAATATACTCCATGCTGACTACTGTCACAAGACAAAGCAACTTGTCAACTGGAATTAAGCACCAGCATCAGTGCTTAACAGCTCTGCATCACGCCACCTGCTCCCAGCCTCACCTGCCTTCCCTGCCGGCCCCTCAGCGTATGCCAGCACAGCAGCTCTTCATCCAAAACCCTCACAAAAACCAATTCTGGCTCGCCGTAGCTTGCAGCTAGCTGACAGTAGATCAGGCTCTTCTATTTCCCACCTGTCTGAGAGCTGAACCGACGATTCACTTTGTACTTCCAAAGCTTTTCTGTAGTGAGGAGCTTGCGGTGGCCAACTCCGCAGCAGGTAACGAAGCTGCACTGAAGCTGAACCCAGACAACTTTGCAGACACGGCAGCATGGCAGAGACTGGCAGGGACCTCTGGAGGTCACCCAGGGTGAGCTGGGGGGGTCGGTCAGGGCCGTGCCCACTCAGGTTTTGAGTACCTCCACCAACTGAGACTCCACAGCCTCTCTGCAACTGGTTCTAATGTTTGACCACAGTGAAAGGGCAGATGCCAAGGTGCTCTCCAGAGGTTAGTCCCCTGGCACGTTGTATAAAGCCTCTACACAGAAAGACTTGTGCTGCCACCTCACACAGGCAGTGTTCATTAAGCACACATCTAATCAGTCTTAACGTGACGCTTTCGATAGCCCGCTATGTGGTTCTACAAGCCTCACTAAGGTTTAAGAAATACAGCGCAAGATCTCTGCCTACAGACAGCAGCTTTCTCATCCCGACCTGTACCAGCACACAAGGTTTGCTCCACTCAGACACAGAACCAGAGCAGCCTCTTATGCTTCCTTACTAAACAAGCGTATGACCAAGAGAGTCCAGACTAAGCTAATATTAAACTATGCCTCAAATGCAAGAAGAAAGAGGTGGCTATTCCATAGTGTTATGGATGTTGGAATGATTATACTCTCTTGGAAAACTCCTACTGTTGCTGTAGTTTGCTGGCTCTACTGCAAATTCTTACAAAAAACAAGACTGAGCAGCAAAGAAATGTAGAATTTCTTCTTGCAGGAAAAACAACTCTAACAGATGCTGAATGATACTACTTTTCCCAAGACAAAAGCTTTCATCTCACTTAACAATAGCTACATGTTCCAAATTCTTTACATTTCTGCCTGAAAGCATTTTGCAGCCTTCACAAAAGGCCCCCCCTTTATCACTGAAGCGCAGAAAATGCAGCTCTCTTGTATGTAGATAGCAGCAGCTCAGATGACACAAGCCCACTGTAAGCTTAGAGGCAAAATTATCCAATGTATGAAAACTTTTCCCTTTATAATAAGCAGTAACCTGTTTTATTAAAGTACATTCAACATCTCAGTTTTCCATAAAACGTTCTTGAGTCAGGCCTTAGCGTTAGGAAGTCATAAAAACATATTACTGAGCTAGTGAAGAGTGGGGAAAAAATATATATATATAAAAAAAAATCACTGTTCTGTAGTAATTTTCTTGCACTTTAATGTATTAAAATAATTTGCACCCTCTTGTTGCCTATAGCAAAATCCTACACCTAAACTTTCAACACGACCTTTAACCCAGCATTTTACATTTAAAACACCGAGCTCCGTAAAGCAGGAACGGATCCAACACAGTCCTTCTGTCCCCTCAAACCCCTACCACCAGCCACAGCACCCCCACTGGGACCTAACCTTTCAGATGCATGACCTGCCTCCCTGACACACCTGCTCCTCACAAGGGGAACAGCACATCACATCAGTGTAGCAGCCCCAGATCAGATGCAGAATTTCAGAAACTTTCCTGCCAAGGCTGTGTATTTAGGAAAGGAAAGGGGAGGAATGAAGGGGAAAAGAAGAAACTGTGTATTAAAAAATCAGGATTTATAAAGGCCACTCAGTCGCTCTCGCTGTTGCCAACAGAGCAGATCAGTTTGACTGCTGTTCTCCCAGCACCCGAGGGCAAGGCGGGCGTAAGGACCATTAGCAATAATTCACCCTCCCAAGGCTGCAGTTGTTTGCCAGGTATCCATCAACCCAGCGCAGGCTCCCTGGAGACAGCAGAGTCAGCAGAGCAACCTTCTGCCTTCAAAGTTATCGCAAAACAAGCAGAGACGGCAGGATTGATGCTGCTAGAGACAAAATTAGCCAAACTACTTCAAAATCGTAGTGTCGAATGAGAAAAACTTTGATTTGGGCTCCAGTTAAGATCTTGAGCCACAGAACAGAGGGTCTGTAGAGGACAACAATGTCTCTCTCATATCCATGTGCCACCTCCTTCGCATGGCAGCACTTTTACAGCCCATGGGGACGTATTTGCACACACACACACAGCGCTACAGGTACTTCCTGCATTCCTGGGCTATACCCAGGCCACACAAAGCAGAAAAGCAAGAGTGATTGCCAATACTGAGTCTACTGTCTGATTTAGTCTCCACCTGACCTGCAAACGTCTCTCTGGCCTCTTTTCAGTCCTCACTACAGCTATGATTTCATAACAATGCCAGAAACCCAGCACCACAAACACCCCCCAAAAACAAGTGAAATCAAAGAGTTTCCCTGCAGATGCAGAAAACAGCCAGATGTTAGATCACACACACACCAGCAAAGAAAAAAATGGATTTTCTTGCCCTTTGTTGGACTGTAGAGGTGCTTCCTACCCTTGAGATGCTAGAAGCTGTCACCACTGTGACCCCCCCGGCAAAGTGACTGGTGTCAGCTGCTGCAGGAGCTCTCCCATCCCAGCATCAGCAAAAGGCAGAAGGGGAAGGACGAGTGGAACAGACCTCGAGAACCCAATTCTCCCACTCTTCAGCAAGTGTGAGTTCTCCTCCAATGCGGGCCAGGGATGAAGCATTCTTCTGAAGACTTCAGAGGTGGGAAAACAAGAAAAATGCTCAAGACACTAACCTCCCTTCATAGAAATGCTACACAGTCAGCTCTAACACCAAGTTCCTATTCTCCACTTGCATTCCCATGAGAAGAATAACGGGCTTTGTGTTGTGAAAGGACACAGAGGTCACAGGCAACAGAATACTTCCTATGGGAAAATCATGACCAGTGCACTAACTTCCTGGAGGCTGGCATCTGGAATGGGTTAATCCTGACACTGCTCCTTCAGAAACAAGGCTCCAGAACAGCCTGTATGGTCTCAGTCGAGTATTCTTCATGGAAGGGTACTTTTCATATTCAAAAAAGTAGAAACTCTTCAATAAATTATATTTCAGGCTAAATTCCCTCCATTCCAGCTGTATGGCCAAAACAGTATTTAAAGTCTGAACTGAGTTTTTGAACCAGATTTCAATACACAAAACGTGCATCTAGCCCAGGATAACCAGGCATGCGCATCCTCAGCGGAAGGCTCACCTTCCGCTGGTCAGAATGCGGTCAGAAACAAGCTGGTTTTGACAGGAGCGGAACCTCTGAGTTCTCAATAGCACGACATTGCACTGCAAGGATCAAGCACCTCCTACATATCCTTCCCTTCTCATTTATCCTTCTCTGAAGACACCTCAAAGCTCTCCACACTGGTCTAATGTTTGGACTGTGTGCTCTAAACTTGCTTGGCAACTCATTTCCCTCAGTCAACTGAAAAAAAAAAAAAAAAAAGAAAAAAAAAAAAAAAACAAGCCACCAAAATCAAATAAAAGCGTGCTTGCCAGAAATGTGAGATGTTTAAAGATGGAGTAACACACACCTTGGTACAAAATCCTACACAAATTAACAGCAGCCACTCACTTCATTCTCCCCTTTTTGCCCATTCTCCTCCCCCTGTGATATTCATTTACATTTTGAGAGTTTAAAAATCCAGAAGTTATCTGAAATAGGCCCCATTTTACAGGTGGTATTTCACTCATTTTATAAATTTTTAATCCTATCTTGAAATGCTTAAGTAGCAGCAACAACAGAGAAACGCTGCCACGGAGATTCAGGAAGAAAGCACCTAAATAATCTTAACTTCCCAGATAATGTGGTATCTGCTACCAAAGAAGGGACTGACATTCAAAATAAGTTTCCAAACCTATTTTCAGGAAATCTTTTGGACTTTCGTGCCACAAGAGAAGAAACTCAGCTAAACTCCTGCTTTAAGAATAGCAATTCATTGAATGCAGTTTCTATCAAATGGCCTTTCTTTCTTCCTAAAATACTTCCAACAGCGTGAGACAACAACTTCCTGGTGCGGATGAATGACAGAATGTTCCACGTGGAGAACCATAAAACACAGAAGTTTGGGATATGTAACAAAGATAGAAAGTATCCAAATTTAGAAAAACCCCACAACTTCAAAGCTTACTCTTCTTTTTGCACCCAGCCAAAGGAAGCTTACTCGCTTATTAGGTATATTGACAGCTTACCAAACACAAGAAAACATTTCCCAATCTCTGCTTCCTGACCCCAGAGCTCTTGCCCAACCTAGTTCTTGTTCGCAATGATCTGATCCCCACTGTCAATTTACTACACAGAAACACGATCATATGAGACAGCTCCTCCCTTAAAACATGGGTTTAGCCTGTTTTAGCATCATTTATTACAATTTCAGAAACATTATTAGTATATACCTCACATAGGGCAAGTGATGGAGATACATGATAGAAAACCTGCAAAATTAGTTAGGACAAGGTTTAATCTAGAGAAGAAGAGGTGCAGGACATACACCATAGAGAATCCCCAAATGCCATTTCCAATTTTGGCACCAAGCTGCTGAGCAGCTTTTGGACAAAAGGCTTGTCCTCTCTAGATTCATTTCTCCCTGGTCTGTAAAAGGAAAGTAAATTATACTGATTCCATTAAAAAATAGTGTGAAATATAAAGCTAAGAATCACAATTCAAAAGCTGCTACTGTAAATATAGGAAGATACACATCAAACTCTTACTTTCTTCACCGTGTCACCAGAATATGCTTTTCTAACAAGCACGCCGAACAGCATGTCATTTCTCAGCCAGATAAAGCCTGTAAGCCCTCCAGAAAGCAGCTGCTTTATCTATCAGTGAACTATTCAGGGGATTTCTAGCTAAGGTGGATTTTTTCCACAATACCAATGTATCGCCTGCAATTGAATTTTAAAAGCGCAACCACAACGTTACATTTCTTCCAGGCCTTAGGCAACTGAGTACTGAACTCCTACTCTAATGAGATAAGGCGGCAAAAGAGACAAATGAGATTGCTGTGATCGGCTTTTAGTTTAATTCTTGCAATTTTTAACTATAGAAAACAGACATTTACTTAATAAATAGAAGTTTACAATAAAAACTACCAGGGGTTTTGGAAAGGATATAAACTCAACCGTCATGCAATACACAAGCATTTAAACAATGGTCATCAGAAGCATCAGAAGGTCTTTCGAAAAAGACTTTTTCAAATGCCTCGTAAACCTCCTCCACCATCTCTTAGCACAGACCGTACTGAACTGGAAAGTGGCAACTTCTTCATTTTATCAAGGAATTCACTGAGTTCAGAACTTGCCACCCAACACGTTTTTCACTGAATTTCTCCATCAATAAGATCAACACCAATTCATTGTTTTTCAGGCCACTAAAGAGTCTTCCAACACTATTTTTGCTGTGTGGTTAGTTTTCTAGCCAGTACCTTGTCAGCCAAGCTCAGCTCAGGTGGTGTGGCTTTGGTACGCTACTCCCTGTCGATGTCATCACGGCAGGGCATAGAGTGTAATTCCTTAAAAGGTTCAACAGGAATAAAGAAGAACAAAGATTTGAGCTATCATCTGGTTAGACAGTGTTAGGTCTGATTTCATTCATGTGCGGCATCACCTCAATGGGATCAGACTGAAGCAGTACTTGAATTAGTTCTGTATTTAAAACTCCTACCAAGCAAAGCACAGAGAAGCAGGTTTGGACAGTGTCTCTGCTTCTACCAGATAATCTCATTTGACAACCAAAGTTGTATCTTGCCAGGAATAACAGAGTCCCAAATAAAAACCCACTGCTTTGCGTAACAGCAAAAGAAAAAAAGAAAAAGGGGCGGGGGGACAGACTACATAAAAAATAGTGTGTTTGAAAAAACCTTAAGGGGAATTAGAAGAGCAAAATGTTTGGAGGCAACAGAGGCCACTTAGAGATATTCCATGGGAAGCTCAGAAGAAATGCCTATCACGCAGCAAAAACTGCAGAGAAGAGTTGAAGATGTGTCCAAATGAGGAAAATAAGGAAAGAGGTTCTTGCACACTATGTATGAGAACATGCTGTTATACAGCAGGACAAAAAGGAGTCTGAGGAACTGCTGGGAAGAGGCATAAGAACTAATAATAAATGCTAATTCAGACACCATGAGCAGCAAGTCCTCCAGAGAGTCTGTAGGATCAACAGATGGTCAGGAGAACACAGAGAGAACACACACACACAAAAAAAAAACTCATAGAAGAAAAGCTAAATAAAATTTGAATTTCTCTTTACAGAGGAGAAGTTACGGGGAGGAGGACACTTCCCTGCTGAAATCCTCTGAGGGGGGACATCGGGCTCTATCCGAGACTGGCGTGTTGGTGAAGGGGTTACAGGGCGAGACGTTACACTGGCCAGGGTCCCGGTGCAGAGGGCATTATTGCAAGAGACCCAGAGGAACTCCAACAGCAAACAGCTCAAGTACCAGGTAACCTTTTGTCCTAATACGGTTGCTGAAAGGTGGGAAGTGTTCTTCCGACTTTTACTAGGGGATATCTGGGAAACTGCAGATCACTAAGACAGATATTATGAAGAAATCAGTAGAAAAAGGCAAAACAGAATTGTTTGATGGAAGGAGAGTGACCACACACTGACAAAGAGTCATCTTCACAAATCTGTTAGACTGACTCTCCAGAAGAATAAACAAGCACGTAAAGCAGAGATCCAATTTAGAAAGTCTACCTAGACTGCTAAAATGTGTTCAAGAAAGCTCCTTATTAGGGACTTTTGAAAAACTAAGCTGTCATGCAATAAAGGGGGGGTGCCTTCGCACAGACAGAAGTCAATTATAAGAGAGGTTAAAAAAGGATCATAACAAACATCTGATTCTTTTAATAGAGGGAGGTAACCAGGCAGTCCCACAGGGAACTGTGCCGTTTGTAGTGTAGTCATTATCTCCCTGGAAAAAAGGTGCAATGTTGACATAAATAATACTTTCAGTTGCCTGTTATTCACGGTGGCAAAGATCAGGCTGACTGAAGAGCTGGCAGAGATAACTCCACACCAAGTGACGGGGCAACAAAATGAGAGATTAAGTTCAATGCCAATGAAGGGTATGTGATGCATAAAGGGAAAATAATGTTACGGACATGGGAATGCGTTCTCGACTAGCTATTGCCACTCACAAACAAGATCCTGGGGTCCTAATCGTTAATTCTCTGAAAATGTGAACTCGGTGCAGTCAAAAAAAGCAAATTGTATGTTAGGAATTGTTAAGAACAGAATGGAGAACTAATAGAAAAATATTACATTAATATGTAAACCTGTGCTACGCACAGCTCTGCCATTCTTCCTCTTCATCTCAAAAAGGACAAAAAGGAGAACTAGAAAAGGTAAAGAGAAGTTCAACGAGGAAAATCAAAGACAGGGAGCAGCTTCCATAGAACAAAAAAGTATGGGAAGACGTTTCATTCTGGAAAAGATTTTATCAGTAAATGGATACAACGGACCTCTCTCTCAAAATCAGAGATGATCTGAGGAAACCAAACAGGAGAGGGGTGCCGCTTTCAGTACAGGAATAATTCAGCATCAAACAAAACTACAAAGCGGCAGCTCAAAATAAACACAGTTAAGCTGTGGAAATCTTTACCCCCAGGACACTGTCTATGTCACGTGGGTTAAAAAAAGCAAGTGGACACATTTTTGGAAGAGCAAGCCGTGAAGCACTATTCAGCGCAAAGCCAAGGCATTCCTCCAGCTCGAGAAGCCCCTCAGCCACAAGCCACCTCTCCCGAACACCGCGCTGGCTGCCAGCATCCAACATATTTGCCTTGTTTGTACACCCTTCCTCTGTGCTAAATGCTGTCCACGCCCAGACACCGGACACGAACCTAAACAGGCCATCAGCCTGACCCAGCAGCTATCCGCATGCAATGCACCTCACGTGATGACTTTCTGAATAATCCGCTTCTTTTTGTTTATCGACGTAGCTGCTTTACGACAAATGGCTAGGGAATCACTTTCTCCTAAAAATATCAAAAGGCTGATGCAACACCAACAGGCAATTACGTACTTGAGCTTTACCATTAAATGCAGCTATAGCAAATCCACCTTTCACTTCAACGGGAGCATGCTGGCCTGTTGCAGTATGCCCCAACTCAGTGGCCAGGCACAAACACTGCAAAATTTAATCAACCTTTCACTTCCTGGCTGCTCGGGAAGTTCCTGATTCCAGCTGTAGAGAAATTAACTCCAGAATATAAACAGGAACCAACAAAGAGCATCTTTGATCTTTTTTAGGATATACCTTGTCTATAGGAATGCACTGATCAGGCATCTTAGACTGTACTTTAAAATTTCTGAAATATGGAGAAAATTTATTTCCATAAAAGTAATATGGACTCCAAGTGTTAATTAGGTGTTATTTCACAGACTCACTGAATGGTAGGGGTTGGAAGGGACCTCTGGAGATCATCCCGTCCAACCCCCCTGCTTGAGCAGGCACACCCAGAGCAGGGGGCACAGCACCGCGTCCAGGCGGGGTTTGAATGTCTCCAGGGAAGGAGACTCCACAGCCTCTCTGGGCAGCCTGTTCCACTGCTCTGGCTCCCTCACAGGAAAGAAGGTTCTTCTCATGTTCAGGTGGAACTTGCTGTGTTCCAACTTGTGCCCATTGCCCCTTGGCCTGTCGTTGGGCACCACTGAAAAGAGTCTGGCCCCGTCCTCTTGACACCCACCCTTCAGATATTTATAAGCATTGATGAGATCCCCCCTCAGTCTTCTCTTCTCCCAGCTGAACAAACCCAGGTCTCTCAGCCTTTCCTCATAAGGGAGATGCTCCAGGCCCCTGAGCATCTTGGCAGCTCTCCCCTGGACTTGCTCGAGCAGTTCTCTGTCCTTCTTGAACTGGGGAGCCCAGAACTGGACACAACACTCCAGATGTGGCCTCACTAGGGCAGAGTAGAGGGGGAGGATAACGTCCCTCGACCTGCTGGCCACACTCCTCTCAATGCACCCCAGGACACCATTGGCCTTCTTGGCCATGAGGGCACGTTGCTGGCTCATGGTCACCCTGCTGCCCACCAGCACTGCCAGGGCCTTCTCAGCAGAGCCCCTTTCCAGCAGGTCAGCCCCCAACCTGTACTGGTGCGTGGGGTTGTTCCTCCCCAGGGGCAGGACCCTACACTTGCTCTTGTTGAGTTCCATGAGGCTCCCCTTGGCCCAGCTCTCCAGCCTGGCCAGGTCTCGCTGAATGGCAGCACAGCCTTCTGGTGTATCAGCCACTCCTCCCAGCTTGGTATCACCAGCTAACTTGCTGAGGGTACACTCTGTCCCTTCGTCCAGGTCATTGAGGAATATGTTGAACAGGACTGGACCCAGCACAGACCCCTGGGGAACACCGCTAGTTACAGGACTCCAACCAGACTCTGCCCTGTTGATCATGACCCTCTGAGCTCTGCCATTCAGCCACTTCTCAGTCCACCTCACTGTCCTCTCATCTAACCCACACTTCCTTAGCTTGTCTGTGAGGATGTTATGGGAGACAGTGTCAAAAGCCTTGCTGACGTCGAGGTAAACAACATCCACTGCTCTCCCTTCACCTACCCAGCCAGTCACGCCATCATTGAAGGCTATCAGGTTGGTCAAGCCTGATCTCCCCTTGGTGAATCCATGTTGACGACTTCTTGTAGGCCTTAATCAAGCTCCATCGCTGTAATATAACGTAGCTGCATGTGCATTTGTACTTCCTCCTGAACACAATGTCATCTGCTTGGCTCTTTCTGTAACAATCACTGCAGCCTGCATATGCAAGACTTCTGAGAGCAGTACACAGCTTGCCCAGCACGGACCTGCAGCACACTTGTCTTCCTACTACGGCTACCATTTCTACTAATGTCACTTTCTAAACCTCTCTGCAAGATCAAATTTAACATCTTGGCCCACGCCTCTTGTTTGTGATATGAAACATGTAGAATACTTTTGGATGTCATTCGTGAAGTGAAAACTGTCAGATCTGTCCCTCAGCGTGATTTCTGAAAAGTTTTCAAGTACTAGATATATTTCGGACTAGCAATAAAGAGTCAAAACCTCCCAAAAGCAGCCCTCACACCCCACTAAAGCATGCAAACTGCAAAAAATCAGGATAAACACTTCAGCATAACCACGACAGCTTTCTGTGAAACGCACAAGGCCAAACACATACTTTTGCACCGAAGGACATCATCTTTTTCTTCCAGTTCATGCGCCTCATGCCTCACTCCACAGCAAAAGGCACTAACAGCAAGGCAGGCTGCCCTTCGCCTACTCCCTTTATCCTGCCCCAGCACTCACCTGGTCATGGTAAGACGCACAGCCCAGGCAGCACAGAACAAACTCCATCAGTAATTACAGCTCACACGTGAGAGAAGACAGGGCTAGAAGAGACGTTGAGGGCTCTAATTCATGCACCTCACTCAGTGCACTATGAGTTATGCCCAGGTGATTCCCAACAGATGTTTATCCAACTTGCTGTTAAGCATTTAGTTGCAACCCTACAGCCACCCCAAGCAACAGACTCCAGTGCTAAGCTTTAGATAGCGTTTTTAACATTTTACCCGCGTCCCTCCCCGCTATTTAAACCCATACTTCTGTGCTGCTCTCAGTGGGCATGGAGAGCAGGACAGCCTCAGCAGCAATACTTGTAAGAGTAAATTCCCTGAGTCTCCCCTCAGACTTCTCAGGGCACGCAGCCGTCCCTGATCACGTTTTCCAGAGACAGACTGCTCTGCCTCACTATCTCTCCACTTGGTTCATGTCACTCTTCCAGTGTCATACCAAAAGCAGGGTTGCTGGGTGTCCTGCTGAAGCTTTACCGGCACAGGGTGGAATGGAAGGATTATGTCATAACCTGCAGTTTATTTTCTGGTTTATATACCCAAACAAAACTTTTGCCTCCCCTCCTCCTTTCCCCACAGGAGATCACTGGTCACCAGTGCGGGTGAAACGGTTCCTTTGACTCTAGATTATACCTAATCAATTATTCCAATGCCTGTAGCTGATTATTGTTGCTTGAATACAAAACCTTACCACTGGCCTTATCGACCTGCAGCCTGTTTTTCAGGCAACATTTAAGTCATCAAATCCGTTTATCGATTTTTATCCTGTCATGTAGCACATTTGCAGCCCTTCCCACCTTCATGTCATTTACAACTTCACCATGCGTAGTCTGCACATACCACTCAAATCGTGAATGAAAACCCTCAGCCCCCACAGTAACCCTCCCAATACAGCCTTCTGTTTTAACGAGGTCTTCACTGGTGCTCTCAGTATGTGTATTTAACCAGGTTTGTATCCATCATATAGCGGCACCTTCTTCGGTTTTAGGGGTTTTTTTAAACCTTACTTACTTGAGAATCTTATTAGGACAAAAATCAAAATCTTATGAATGCAAGATACACGGAAGCTTTTCCTTCTGCAGCCAGAAACAGACCTGATGTCTTATCCTAGAAAGAAGTAAACTTGCTTTGCCCAGGAAATACCTGTGGCAAACCAGCCCCGGCTGTATGTGCTCCTTGTAATCTTTCAGGTGCTTACAAATCGTTTGACTACTTGCTGCAGGATTTTAAGGTGACTACTACTCTCCTTTCTCTTCCTCCCACTCCTTCACCTACACAAACTGCTCGCTCTTCTCTAGTCTTTCAAAACATCACCTATTTTCCATTTCTCAAGAAACGCCTACTAAAGCTTTTAAGTTTGGTTTTGTTGGGTTTTTTTGTTTTGTTTTTGTTTGGTTGGGTTTTTTTGGTTTGTTTTTTTTTTTTTTTAGTCTGTACTTTAAGTACACAGACAAAAATATCTCAGATGACTGCTTGCAAACCTGCTCTTTCTTTTTTCTGGTCTGTCACTAGCAGTAGTTGCTTGCCAGCTGACTTTGGTCTCCAGCAAGAACCAACTACAAAAGATATTGACCACTTCTGTTTCGTTAACACTGGACAGTAAGTTTTCCTCTGTTCTTTCCTCCAACATCTTCTCACTATTAAGACATTCACAGAATAACTTCCATATCCCTTGATGGCCTCTGCTAGTCATGTTTGATTTCTACCTCAATTCTTCTTATGTGGTCTTGCTGCTCTTCAAATGAAAAACAGAAACAACCTCTGGGTTTGAATAATGCACATGTTGCAGGAGTGATAAAGCAACATTTGCAATTAGTACTTGAAGTATAAGAACATGATTCCTACCCAGTGCTGCTTTTTTAAGACAAAGTTCACGTAACTGAGAAGTACCAACAGCAGTCATTTACTGTCACACCACACCCACTGAAGATTAATTCTTTTTTTCTCAACAGTTCTCCGGCTGCAATTATTCATTTACCTCATCAAACAAGTACCTGAAACAAGCGTGACTTCTCTTGTTTCTTTACCTATAGCTGAGGCTCCTTTCCCTGCAAAGGATACATTTCCTGGTCCAAAAGTCTCCTTCAGGACAGAAATCAGAATTAATGATAATGCCCTATATTTAAAAAAAAAAAAAAACCACCATCAACAAACCCCAAAACCTATTTAATTTAGGCCCATAGGTTCTGACTGTATGGTTTTCGGTTCTACTTCTCAAATAGATGGTCTTGTCTGTATATCTGAACACCACCTACAACTGCAACTACCTTTTAAGAGATTGTGCCATGCTTAACTTCCATATTTTTTTCAACAGTTTTACAAGGTAGGGAAAGTTAAATTGGACAATAACATTTTTAAAAAGCGCCCGTAACTGGCAAGTCTACTCCTCAGAAGGAAACGTGGTTCATTTAGCAGCCTACCACACCACTGCTTACGTCTGGGTCGCTACTTCACTCCTGGGTGCTACAGACACAGCGGGTTTCGGAAACCCTTTCCAGGTAAACCACATCTATGTAAATATTTCTAGCAGACTTCTGCATTTTCCACGTACTGCTCCACTTCCCCACAGAAAGGTGTGGTCCCGCCACCACAGAAAAAACAGTTCTGGCTCTGACTTTAACCGAGGAAGGGCAGAAGAGCTTTTTAAGGCATCTTCCTTCTCCTGAAATTTGCATTGCCAGCAGAGAGGTTTCAAGCACCTTTTGCTTCACCACCATTTTCATTGCTGCTCCCACAATCCTTTGAATTTAGTTCAGCAGCTAGCTTTGGCGGTCTCTGTTGATGCAACAGCAGAATTACTTTTTCTGGTTTACCAAGATCATGGCTTGTGTTGGGTCATTTCCCTCCTAGAAGAAAATTCTCCCCCCCCCCAAACACCTCAGAAATAGCTTCTGAGTAAGCCAATCCATCACATGAAAAACATGTCCCTATAACAAAGACCAGCTATCACTGGCAGAAGTTTCCTGACTATACTGAAATTAGAGTTGGATCAAACCAAGTTGATGCGTGAAGCACTATCATTTTCCTGAAAGAGATGTTGTGGAAACATCCAAAACAACAGTATTCCCATTTCAGGAGGCAGACTTGGTTTCTCTAGTACCGGCTGGGTACCTTCAAGCGAAGGGTTTATAAAACTTCTGGGTTTGGCAGAAAAGCAGAACCCTACCTTCGGCTCTTGGGGGAAACGCGCTTCCTGTTCCACACAGACCCTCTCTACAACTCCCAAACGTTAGAGCTTCAGTGGTATTTTCAATCTCAGCTCTCAAATGCTGCAAGTTTTGGCT
The DNA here is from genome assembly GCA_031468815.1 of Morus bassanus. NCBI lineage: Eukaryota > Metazoa > Chordata > Aves > Suliformes > Sulidae > Morus > Morus bassanus. The sequence continues at coordinate 1,274,886 of CM062567.1, read as the reverse complement.
GTCCCCATCATCTAACTAACAGGTATCCTCTCACAGACAGGATGCTAACGCTGACAGAAATAAGGGAGACAACAGATACAGACAACGAATGCAACCAACCACTTAGTCCGCGAAATAGAAAGCAAAAATTAAGAAGGTAACTTGAGCATGTATTTCCCTGCATTGTTCCCTCAAAAAAACAAAAAAAAACCAAAAAAAAAAAACACCACACCACCCAAACCACCAAACCTTTAATCAGAACAGTTTTCATTATAAAAACAGTAAGTCTGCGCTTTAATATCTCTCAGGCTTGAAAAGCGCCCTGAGAAGGCACAAGGGAATGCAAGCATCTGTAAGGTGACTCACTTGCATGGGATTGATTTTCAACAAGTTCTAGGTTACAGAAGTAATGTTTAGCAAGCCCAAATAAGCAAACTACCAGGATTCCCACCATCCGATAAGAGATCTTTTTCTCACCCCTAGCATCATGCAGAACTAAATATTTTTCTTCCTAGTAATCCCGAATTAAAAACTCAGGATCGGCAAATCACTAAGCTCTTTCTTCCCAACAGCAAAACTAATCCCAAAACTACTCTGTTAGACAACAAGTCTGAAAGTCTGACTCGGACATTGTCTTTTGAAAACAAAGCAACTATTATTCCTCCCACGGCATCTTTATCACAATGGTCCATACAAGATTAATTCAGTTTTTAACCAAAGAATTGCAACCCTCCTCCCCTCCTCATTCACCACCGCACTCTCGCTGCAGCTGAAACTTGCTCCTTTACTGGCAGGAGCCTTCAAATTTTATTTTCTTCCCAAAGGAACCCAGCTACAAGTAAAAGGACACCGGCCGTTCTGAAAGGCTGGGAGTGTGTCTTCACCTGAGGTCACAAATTGAAAGACTCCCTTGAAGACAACCACCTTTCAGACCCTGTTCCTCCACCTTCTGCTTGATATTTTGGTTGTGACAAGTAATAGCTTACAGACGTTGAAACAGAGGGCTGCATGACCACAGAGCTGCCTCCTGTTCCTTAAGACCTTTCCTTCTCGCCCTTTAACGTGCCGCGTAAGTTTCGAAGGAATTATAACACAAGATATTACAGCTACAGAATGCTTGTAAAGCTCAGTCGACATTTGCCCCCAGTCTTGTTCTATACCAAAGACCGAGTTCCTCGGGCCAAACGCCACTGGTTCCTCCTTGCTGGTGCAGCACCCGGCACAGAGGAGTGCGCTGCCCATCACCGGGGCCCGGCACTGCCACAGCACACTGGAAAACATCTGTTGTAAAACGGGAGAAAGCTGCTCGCGGCTCCCTGGAAAGACAGTCAAGGGAGGTCTGCCAGTTCCACGAGCGCGGCCGCAGAGGATAGAAAGGAGGATTCCCACATCACAAGATCTGCTGAAATCACTGTATTGCTGCTCCTCCCCTTCCACTCATTACTTACTACATTCTGCTACAGACAGGTAAAACTATTTTTCTTTGTCAAGCTGTAACTATTCTATTTTTTTAAACTATTTGCTCAGCAAGGGGGAAAAAAAAAAAAGTTATCTATGCAGAATTATACGAACTCTGACAACAGACAGGCTTAGCAATGCACTGAATAAAAATAACATTGAATAACTCAACAGCCGTCTTCAGAGAGAGCTTGACAAATTCACTCAATGCTGAGATTTTGACACTTAAAAAACTATTGTAATGCTTCTGAGACAAAACCTGATTCTTCTTTGCTCTTTTGTGATGTTCTATTTGAATCACTTTTGGAAAAAAATAAACAGCATTGTACGAAGTTAAGCTTTGTAACTGAAAATACTGAGCAGAATTTTTGTGGTGGAAGGACTCAGGGGCTAACAGCCCAGCTCTCTACGTGTCATATATTCAGGGAAAATCCCAGGGTGTTTTCCTTTCTTCTGAATTCAAGTCAGCTAATCTCCTTTCTGCATTACACAACAGCTCGTGTAATCCTAAATTTATCACACTAGTATGCTGTCATAACAGTTCTAGGTTTCATAAAGAGTGAGATCATGCCTCATCTTTGCCCCTCTCATGAAACAAGGGCTTAATTTGTCTTTCAACAATCCTGAAAAATAAGTGGGCATTTCATTCAGGAAATTTTGGCATGAAGGCAATGGCCCTTTCCTCAGGATTCTCCCAAATGCAAAACCACACCATCACCACTTCAGGATTCAAACAGTTCCTTGCTCATTAGACTAGAAAATAATCTAAAACCATTCATTCAGTCTCATATAAGGAAGTTGGTTCCAAAATTTTAGCCAAACTTCAAAGATGAGGGTGATTAGCTACGTGCGGCACCGTGCAATCAGCACAGAGCGAAGTGCCCATAAAACCAAAGCAGCAGAATAGTTCTGGTTCTGAAGTAGTCGGTGACTACCTCCCGATGTGCCAAGCAAACCTATCGCGCAGAGGAGCTTACGCCACATTTCAGTCATTCCCTTTACGCACGCACTCCTTCGTCCTCACGTCTAGAAAGCATACTCCTCTGGTTCTGCAGCAGAGGTGATTAACGCTTTCCTTCGTCTCACCCTCTTCGCTGGTTCAGTCCCATCCCACCACCTCTGACCCCAACAAAACTTTCCACACCACTCTTTTAGGCACATTCCCTACTGCTTTCCCTCCCTTCCTCCAGCACAGCAATACCTCGGGCTGACGACTGCCGTCTTCCCAAGCAGTAAACACTCTCTGTTTTGATCCCAATCCCTTCTGAATCCAACCCCAACCTTCCCTCCCTTCCCACAAACACCACTTGCTTCCTCACCCTTGGGTGCCAAGCGGGTCCCTTCTTCTGCGTACCTCGGGAAAGCACGCCGCCTCGCTCTTTGCAAACAAGAAAATTAAGATTTGGAATTTTTTTTCTTTTTGCTAACACCCACGCTCTTGCTAATTATAAGAAAACACATTCATAAAATAAACTGCAATCCGCACGATCCCCCCCAGGATGATATCCACCCCCCCCCGCTGCCAAACCCCCAAATCCAACAGCACCTGGAGCAGCACCGGGGGAGGGCGGGGAAGGATCCAGCGGGTCTCCCCGCACCCGCCAGCCCCCTTTGTGCACCCCAAATCCCCCCCAAGACACCCACGAGGGGCGTGGGGCCCCCTCACCACACACGCACCCCCCCCCCCCGGGTGAGGGGCCTCCCCTCAGGCTTCCCGCCGGGGAGAGGCCTCAAGGCCGCCGTTCTCTCAGGACCGGGGAGGGGGGGGGTGGGGTGGGGGGGGTGTCGGTTGCGATCGACCGTTAAACGGCCGTTAAAAAGGGGGGGGGGGGGGGGGGGGCGCGCCCTCCCCTTCCACGCGCGCGCGCGTCCCTGTGAGGGGAAGGCGCGCGCCAAGGCCCGGCGGGAACCGCGCTGAGGGAAGGCGGGGGGGGGGGGGGGGCGGTATTTCGGTGTCCGCCGCGGCCCGATCGCGCCCGCCGGTGCCGCTCACCTCACCGAGGGGGAAGCGGCTCCTCCTCACCTCCGACCTTTGACCTCTTCGCGGCCGTGAGTCCGTTTTGTTATATATATATTTTTTTTAATTTATCTTGGGTTTTTAGTTTGGTTTAACCCTTTTCCTGACCCTCAACCTTGCCGCTCGGCCCGGCGTTCCCGATCCGGTTCACCCACCCCCTCCCGCCCTCCCCCCGTTGCCGCCGCCACCGCCGGGCCCCACGCGCGCGCGCGCAGCGCCCAACGCCGGCCACGCCCCCCCCCGCCGCCGCCGTGGTCACGCCCCCAACCACGCCCACACACGCAAAACCACGCCTTCATCGGTATGACCACGCCCCCTTAACGGCTACTCCCCGTCCCTAACGCTTTGGACACGCCCCCTCCTGCATGTTAGGCCACGCCCCCCCTCCCGGCGGGGCGGGCGCGCCACCGCTCACGTGGGAAGGCGGAAGCGGCGCGGTGGCGGCGGGAACGCGTGGAGCGGGGGGGCACGGGGAGGGGGGCAGGACCCGGGGCGGGGGGTGTCCGGGGGCACAGAGGAGATCGGACCGGGGACCGGCAGCCCTGGGGTTCCTGGAGCGGGGAGGGGAGAGCAGATCCGGACCGCGCACCGGGAAGTGGCGGGGCGGAGGGGGTCAGGCGGTGGGAGCCCCGCGGCACGGGGCGGGCGCGGGGGCTGGGAGGGGAGGGTTGGGCACCGGGAGCCCTGCGGCACCGCGGGGAGAGCGGACCTGGAAGGGAGGACCACGCACCGGGAGCCCCGGGGCTCGGTGCGAGTTAGGGAGGTGACTCGGATACCGGGAGCTGCAGGGAACAGGAGCGGGCCGGACACCGGGAGCCCTGGGCACAGAGGGGACAGTGGCCATGGCTGGGGCTGGGACGGGAGGGCTGCTCTCGTGGGAGGAGAGCGAGAGCAGCAGGGCAGGGAAGTGCCCAGGGGAAGGGGCAGGGGGTACCAGGCCCCAAAGGGTCCTTTTTTTCCCCCAGAAACGCCCATCCTGTTCCTGCCAGCACGGCCCTGGCACAGGGTGGGATGCCACGCGGCCTGGGCACAGGGTGCCCACAAGGTCAAGCCTCACCCTGCAGCACCGGAGCAAAATCATTAGCGTCTTTTTCCCCCTGGTGCCAGAGGAATCCACAGGCAGGCCGAGGTCTGCAGCTCCGGTGCCGGCAGAGGCGGAGGGGGACGGTGGAAGGCAACGAAGCTGCCGCTGCCCCACAGCCCCACCGGCCCCGCACCAGTGCTGCCAGCTCGGCAGTCACGCCTGGCACAGCACCCGGCTGCCAGGCATCACACCCGAAATCCCAGGGGAGCCCTGCGAGGGAAGAGCCGGTATCAGAAAGGGTCTTGGTGGGAAACCAGAGCGAGAGACAGGGCAGGAGCAAAGGAAAGGAGCAGAAATATGACAGGGGAAAGGCAGACCCTGCTCATTCATTTCCTGGGGACGAGCTCCTCCACATCCAGCCCCTCAGCATGCTCAGGACCCCATGGTTTGGTGACGTCCCATGCGATGCACAGAAAGTATCCCTTATGCCTAGTTTCTGACGTTGTGGTGCGTCTGGCCAGGAGGTAGGCACACCGAAGGCACTACGGGCTGTCTTACCCGAAATACTGGCCTTTTACAGGGCCTTTCTTGCAGCTGTCGGGCTCTGATGCTTTGCCACAGTCCCCGCTGCTGGCAGCCCTGCCTGATACCATCGCATCCAACCCTCTCCCAGGGGACCTGCACCCCTGTCCCCCCAGTCCCAGCCTTGGTGGGCCTTTCCCCGGTTGCTGCCTGGCCGAGGCCGCGTGCTGTTCCCACCGAGGCCGAGGGAACAAAGACCAGAGGGAGCACAAACCTCAGGCCAAGTCCCACCTGCTTTATCAGTCAAGATGCGGCATTGCACAAGCTCTGGCTCGCAAAGAGTTGTGCGTAGCAGCGGCTCTGAGCGTGCAGACATTGGCCAACCCCGCACAAGGCCACCCCATTCTGCCATCAATCACATCCCTCCTAATCTCCACTTTCTGCGCTGCCTTCCCGCAGCGTCACCTCCAGAGCAAGGTCTCCGTTCGGTTGTGGCCGCGCCAGGTGGCCTTGGCTCAGCAGAGCTGCCAAATCAGCCTCCGGCGTTCGCCTCCTGATGGCAGATGCCGACTCTGGATGTCAGGCAGGGATGGAGGAAATGCTGGGCTTGGTCCTCGCCATGAACCAGGAGCCACCACAGGTTTCACCTCCCATTCTGCAGGTGGCGTCTCCCAGGCGCTGCAGGTCCAAGCCCTCACCGCCTCCCTGCTGCAAGCGCCACAGGTTATCGCTGCGACAAAAGCCTGTGGGCACCGGAACACTCCAAAATACCAGGCTGAAGCCGCTGCTGTTGGGAAAGAGGGTGCAGGCAGCACCATTGCGTAGCGCAGGTGAGAGCAGCTGGTTCGGAAGGGCCTTGGATCCCGGGGAAATGTCCCCCTGCGTGGGGACACGGGGGGTCGGGGTGTCCAGCCCGTGCGCCCTGGGTACACACTGACTCCGAGCCCAGAGCAGCTTCTGGTCTTGCTCGGATGCAGGTGTCAGTTGAGCGCAGAAAGAACTGGGCAAAAGCCACCAGCAACGTCGCACAGTCACCGTGCTGATTCTGTAGGAGGGAGGCAGAACCTTGGAGCAGGGCTGTTTTGGGATCTCTCCAATGGGAAACTGATTGTACACCTGTACTTCAATTACTTCAATTATACACCATTATATGCTCATTACAGGTGTATTTTAAGAAGTCGTAGCTGGGCAGGGGTTTGGGCAGTAAGCTCTGGACCCTGCTGCTTCCTTGCTGGCTACTGGGCTGGGCATGCGAAGCATGGCTGGCACGCCACGCTCAGGATTCGGCTGCCTGCCTGGGCTGTGCAGACGGGCAGCTCGGGGCTCACCCTGCAAAGGTAATTTGGGCCTGTGATGCTCTGGTGCTACCTGATCCTGGACATTGGGAGGTTGCTGAGTGAGGCTGGGCTGGAGACACGACCCGGTGCTGTCCTTGGCAGCACAGAGACACCCATGGGTTACGTTCCAATATAGCAAGGTCGAGTGATCCTATAGCACACACGGGGCCTCATTCCCCCTCCTGAGTTCTTCGGCACTCGCCACGATCACCTGCCCAGTCTCCCTGGGCTGCTGTCGATAAGCAGCCACGGCCTCCAAGCGTGCCAGGGCTCCCCAAACTCAAGCCAAAGGGGACCGTTCCGAAACCCGCGGCAGGACAGGACACTGAGCCACATGGCATTTCTGCATGGAAAAAGCAAGAAGTGGGGTAAGAATCCCACTGCCAGGGTTGTTACCCCGGCTCTGGAGCTGCAAAGGACCTGGGCAGGTTGCTCTCGTCTCTTACAAGTGTGCGAGATGTTATTTATCTCCCACTACAGCCAGAGCATCTACCAGGAGACCTCCAGGTCTGAGCTCTGCTCCCAGGACTGCCCTCACGTCTGTGGGGAAGGACCCAAAACCGCCTCCTCACCCAGGCTCAGGAGATGCCCATTTTTCTCCTTCTGCCAAAGGAGCCTGTCAGGAGTGGTTCCCGTCCAGAGATCCATGGTTACTTAATGACTGTACCCTTATCTAATTAAATTCAGTGATTATTAACCCCCAAAAATGCTTCAATACAGGCAGACCATATAGGTGCTAGTACTGATTTGTGGTCAAGATGCAGCAGCTGAGACAGAGACTCATGTACAAGTGTCTGTCCGTCACCCACAGCCAAGGACGAGCTTGGGAAGCTGCACGCTAAACAACACACAGGGGTTCCATGTGAAAAGAGGGAAAGTAACAAAACAAGGCAGGGAATCAACCAAGCAAGGCAGCCTTCAGGTCTTACAGCAACAAGGTGAGGGACTATACATGCAGCTATAGATTTTTTTAATTATGTGGAAGCTGGGAGTTGAGCAAATCTCTTCTGTGCCAGAGCTGGGAGAAAGGTAAGAATTGCAACACGCTCCCAGACCATCCCTGCCTCCACCCGCTCTGTGTCATCCCAGCAGGAGGGTGGGGTGATGGGCGCTGGCAGTAACACACTGACAAAGGTGAGGCACACCCCGCCCGGGGGGCACCCCCACTGCTCTAAGGGCCATTCTTGCAAGATTTGCTCTTCCTCTTGGCCTGCGTACGTTGGGAATGGGGTGGGAGGACAAAGGGATGCAGCCGGCTCTGGTTCGGTTAATCCCCTTGGATAGGTTAATCCCCTCATCAGCACGCAGTTAAACACACGTTTAAGCTTCCCTTCCCAGGTCAGTTTGCTGCACCACTCCTGGAAGGAGCTGGTGACGCAGCCAGGCTGGTTTGGTGGCACGGCCAGTCTAGAGTTCCCAGCCTCCCGAGCCTTGCTCTGCGTTGCTCTCGCAGCGCTGTGCGGTATCGCAGCATCACAGGACTGCAGCTGACAGCCCTCTAGCGAAAAAGGTGACATTCTTGTCCTGGATCTTATACTGGTAGATCTGGACGTGATCCGGCTCTGCCATCAGCTCCAAGGACACTCTCCTAATTATTTTAATCTGCAAAGGGAAAGGAACAGGAATATCACCCCTTTGGCTGCCCCAGTCACAGCATCCTCACCCCCCACGCCTCTTGCTGACCCGCAGGGAAGGGGGATCACCAATAGAACAACCAGCTGCCTGTAACCAGTCCCTTTGGTGGCAGCCCCTGATGAGACACCACGCCGTAACCAGGCCCCAGCAACCCAGCTGCCCTCCCAGCCCTGAAGAGATTGCTACAAGCCAGGCTGAAATCCGCCGACAGAATAGTTTGGGGAAGCTTCCCAGGAGCTAGATATTTTTCTTTGCCATCGTCTCAGGGCAGGAGACAGCCTGCACTGTAGCTGCTGTATAAACCCTTCCCAGCTTCCAGGGGTTGGGGAGTCCCCAGGATGTCCCTGAATATCCCCGCAGAAGCAGAGTCACAGCCGTAAGAGCCCAGGTGCTCCAGCAGATCCCAGTGACCACAGCAAGGCTGCTTGTTAGTCCTGAGCCGTGCTGCAGACCAGGCTAGTCCTGGGCCGTCTCCCGCAGGGCAGATGGAGCAGGTCTCACCTAGCCTTGGGCCTGCAGGCAGTGTTGTAGTGACTTTAACATCTGCCACCTCTCCGTGCTCTCCCGTGCGTTACCTGCCCGTGAACATCCTTGCAGAAGCCGGTTGCCAGCCCCTCTACCCACAGGATCAGGTCACTGTGATGACACAGGGAGTTCACCACCAGTTCATTTTCCTCGTCTTCCGAATCCTCATTGCTGTGAACCAGCACCACGATGTTTCCCTGGAACGAGAGCACCAGACAGCAATGAGCCCCTGGCTGATTCCTAATCTGCTCCAGGTACGGAAGGGGAGATAGCAAGGGGAGCTTGCACAAATGCCCTGCTAACTAAGCCACTTAGTCATCCCCCAGCACAGCAGCTGGTTCTGAGCTAAAGTCCACTGGGAAAATAAAGAGTAGATATGTACAAACATCTCTGAAACAGCTTGCTGTATATATATTGTATATACATACACACACACACATATATATATAATATGCAGCCTAAAAATACATCAAGCCTTGTGTCTAGTTAAACCAGTCTGTCAGGCCACGCAAATGGCAACTCTCTGAATGAATTCAGAACAGCTAAATGAAGCTGAAGAGCCGCAGCTAGAGCTGTGATGCTCAAACCTTCATAGCTCCCTCAAGGAGCAAAGAGGCTCCAACGCAACACCAGCTCTACTTAAAATACATCCCAAGAGTCTCCGTCTCAGCCCATGCAGGTCACCAAGGACTTAAAATCATGCTAACATGTTTCTATTTCTGTCTAAGGCGTTCTGAAGCTTTAAAGTACATTTTAATTGATTGGGAATTTCATGTTATTTTATCATCTTTTTTTAGCTGTTTTGGAGGTAAATATTCTCAGCAAGCAGAACATCCCCTGTCAGCATTTACAGCACAAACACCCTGGCACCATACAAAGTGCAGGATAACAAAACCTGACACCATCTACTTTACTTCTCACTCAAGCAGAGAGAGAAGTGGCCAGGGTGGGGGACACTGCAATGTAAATAGCAAAGGATGGATGTGATTGTAACGATTTTTGGCTGCCACGCTCTCAGAAGTTAGCACATTGCTGGGGAGATCTTTGCAGAAGTGCTGCATCCTCACACGCCCTTAGAAACCAGCCGGTGCAACACTGAAGACTGGTGGAAGCAGACTCGCATCCCCTCCAAGTGGGCCTTCATCGCTGCCCCCGGCAAGACTCATCAGCCCCTCCCTACCTTCATACGCCATTTCCTTCCCTGCCCTCCCACACACACACAAACACGGGTGTGAGTAGAGATCTCTGGAGAGCCAGGAGCTCTAAGAAACAGTATTTTACACTTCGAAGCCCTGCTCACATGTCAGGGACAGCGAGAGCCCTTCTCTGGGCAGCACCTCCTGGGAAACCGGTTGCAAAGGACCCTACACAGGTACTCCAGGGACTAACACACTCCCTGAGAGCAGCCCCGGAGCAATGATTTGAATTTCCTGAACAGCCAAAGCCTTCCAAAACCTCATCACGCACAGGTGGAAAAAGAAAAGAAAGCCAAGCTTTGCTCCAGAGGCTCTTTTGTAGATGTAGCGTACAGGACGCAGCACGTGGAGGGAGCAGTACCTTCAGCTGGGAGCACACAGCGACTCTGCAGTAATGGATGAAGTCCAGCACCGCCACCGGCGTGGCACCCAGGCTCAGCAGGACGCTGAGGTCGTCCACCAGCAGCACAGGGCCCTTCCACGAGTCACTGCCGGCGGGAGTCAGGGACGTCCGGACAAAGTCAAACAAGGCTTTCAGGTTGGAAGCGCTCTCACTGGAAGAGAAGAGGTCTCAAGGGGCTCGGCCCATGCACGTGTTGTGCATGGGAACACCAGCCTGCGGCATCCCTGCTGTCCCCACTGCTGTGACAGTCACCAGGTCCTACGCTTCCCACAGTCACTGCTCCTTTGCTCGCCTGTGTGCAGTGAAACCCTCGTGCCCTGCTCCAGGGACCACAGAATCACAGAATAATACTTTGGGTTGGAAGGGACCTTTCAAGGCCATCCAGTCCAACCCCCTGCCATGAGCAGGGACATCCCCAACCAGATCAGGTTGCTCAGAGCCCCGTCCAACCTGACCTGGAATGTTGCCAGGGATGGGGCATCTACCACCTCTCTGGGCAACCTGCACCAGTGCCTCACCACCCTCAGCATAAAGAATTTCTTCCTTATATCTAGTCTGAATCTCCCCTCCTTTAGTTTAAAACCATTACCCCTTGTCCTGTCGCTACAGGCCCTGCTAAATGTCTGTCCCCATCTTTCTCATCAGGCCTCTCTAAGTACTGAAAGGCCGCAATAAGGTCTCCCCACAGCCTTCTCTTCTCCAGGCTGAACAACCCCAACTCTCTCTGGAGCAGAGCTGCTCCAGCCCTCGGATCATTTTTGTGGCCTCCTCTGGCCCCGCTCCAACAGTTCCATGTCGTCCTTGTGCTGAGGACCCCAGAGCTGGACGCAGCACTGCAGGGGGGTCTCACCAGAGTGGAGCCGAGGGGCAGAATCCCCTCCCTCGCCCTGCTGCCCACGCTGCTGGGGATGCAGCCCAGGACAGGGTTGGCTTTCTGGGCTGCGAGCGCACATTGCCAGCTCATGTCCAGCTTTTCATCGCCCAGCACCCCCAAGTCCTTCTCCGCAGGGCTGCTCTCTATCCCTTCATCCACCAGCCTATGTTGATACCAGGGATTGCCCAGATCAGGGTGCAGGACCTTGCACTTGGCCTTGTTGAACCTCCTGCAATTCACATGGGCCCACTTCTCGAGCTTGTCCAGTGCTTGATCCTGCCACGCTCCATCGACACCTGCTCACCCAGACCCGAAGGGCTGCAGGGTCCCCCCACACAGGCGTCTGCGGGGTTTCAGTGCCTGCCCTGGGTCGCCCCAGAGGCCCACCTAACCCAGCACGAGTCTGAAAGAGCAGAGAGCCAGGAGCATAAAGAACAGGGCAAGTGCACAGCTGTCCATGCTCAGAGGCTGCCTGACCCAGACGTGGTATCTTCCAATTTAACAGCCCTCAGTGGATTTTTTCTTTTTCTATCAAATCATCAGGGACATGGAGAAAGTGAAGTGGGAATAAAAAGGAAAGCCAGCATGGTTAAAGCAGCACTGTTCTCTTGGATGAGAATAAACCTCAGAACAAAAAAAAGGAACAAAACTGCTCAGATGGTTTTATCTGACACAAACACATTGAGCACTGAAATAAATTTTCTCTAGACCTATAACATGCTTGGCAATGAGGATGGGGGCAGAAATTGCCCCGAAATGCTGGAGAAGGGGGACAGAACCCCTCTCTGAGCAGCAGGGAGAAGCACATTGCTGTGCTTGTCCTGCCCTGCATGGTGCCGCCAATTTCCTCCCCTTAGGTGTCCAGCTACCGAGTCCCTGGGCGCCGGAGGGAAGCCCAAAGGGAGCTGGGTCTCAGCTGTGGACTTCACTGCTGCTCTCAACGTTGGCTGCAGTGGCAGGAGACACGAGGGGGGCAAACCCTCTTTGGGGGGGGAGGCCCTGCTGAGCCCCAGCAGAACCACCCACCGGTCAGGTTTACCTTATAAACTGGAGAGGACTGGGCTGTCCTGACTGCTCCTCCTCCTCTCCAAACAAGAGGTCAAGGCAGGACTTGAGACCTTCCAAGAAGACAAGCTGTCCCCGTTCTTTGGCAGCCGTCAGACTGACTCCCTTGAGAGAGGAAAACATTAAGTTGCAGAGTGAACAGCTTTGGAGGAATGGTGCAAACAGAACGAAGCAGATCAACAGCCGGTTTTTATCAAATCTTATCTAAATGCGCTAATACAGTCAATGCCGCAGTGACTCCCACACCGGGGACGCAACAGGCAGTTCTGTTACGCACGCTAGTGGACACATTTGCTCTCCTGTATTTTGCCGGGAGGGAAGAAAAAAAAAAAAAAGCACTGTGGTTTGGGGCTCAAACACCCTGAAATTGCTCCTGGGAAGACAGCAGCATCATTGCATGGGAGAAAAACAGCGTCTTATCCAGAGGCAGGGAGAGGATGGGTACAGGCTTCTCCAGGCTGCCCCAAGGACCCTGCTGTGAGCAATTTCTTCACCCTCCCTTCTTGGGTGGTGAAAGCCTTTGGTTTTCACTATCTCCAAATCATCACTGTAGCAATAACGACTCCCCGGCACAACCCATGCACCTAAGTGAGGCACGGCCTGGACCTGGAGAATGCCGTGGGCTGGGCACCCCAACGCTTGCACAACGCCCGGGAGAGAGCAGCGTGGCCGGGGCTCCCACGGGAAGCAGCCTCAGCCCTGACACCCCTTCAGAGAAGGAGGAGGGACTGTGACAAACCGCCTGGGGCCGCAACTCAAACTCAGGCCGAAATTTCCAGCTCTCAGCCCTGCTTCGCAATGAGGCTGACCTCGAGAGCCACGTGCTCGGCATGTCCAGCCCCAACGGAGGAAGCCCTGGCAGAGTTGCAGCAGACATGCAGAAGACCCCAGCTGGGGATCTAGTTCATGAACTCCTGTCTCATCCTCCTTTCTTTCATCAGCAAGGGTTATTTTTGCCAACCATTCTGTAGCTCCTCAGCTTACTGGTAAATGCATCAGTCCACCTTTCAGGAGAAAACCAGGTACCTGTTACTGACACGATCATACAAAGGTATCTCATGCACACCGTCTTCAAACCTCGGCCAAACTGTGCAGCTCCGGGCAGGAAGAAGTGCAAATGTGCTCGGCTCTCCAACGTGGGTTGCTTCCCACATTTCACAACAGGACTGTAATTTCTTAAAATGGAACCAAGGAGCATTAACGGCAAGATTCGCAGCATCTCAGCAGCCTGGAAATAGGGCTGTTGTGCAACACAGCAGGTAGGTGGGCAGGATGGCGAGACAGACAGCTTACAAAGAGTTCAGAAAGGTTTAGCTCATTGCACTATTGCTTGACAGGCAGAACTGGTGAGCCAGAGGCCCGGAACCAGAAACAAGGATCCCGAGAAAGCAGCTCCCATATCCCCCAAGAGAAGACACGCCATTGGGATGCTGAGAGATTTTGCACCCTCTGAAGAGGGTGGCCGAGCAGGACTGGTCAGGAACAGAGGCAAGTCCTAGGGCAGGAGCAGGAGCCGGAGCCCTTACCTTAAGCCAGGACTGGCTTCTGCCTGAACGCTGGAAGAGGCACGCACATGCAGCGCTGCTGCTTTTGACCAGGAACTTTTTAAGCATCCCAGAAAATACAGATTCTTACTTATTTCCTAAGCAATCATGCTGGGAGCTGCAGGACACTTGAGCACAGAGTCTGTTTGAGCCACCAGGAAGGGGAAGGCTCGTAGCAGCTCTTCCCCCAGGACCTCAAGCACTGAGCAGAGCGCTGTGCTTGGCACTGCCCCAACACCTTCTTCTGAAAAGACCTTGGAGATTTTCCAAGCATTTCCCAGGCCTCACGACACCCCGAAAGCCACCGCGCTCTCTTTGCTCACACGCGAGAGGGAGATGCAGCAAAGTGATGCGTCCACTTCTGCCTCCTGCTTTCTGCCCTCTCTTTTCACCTGCTCAACCTTCCTGTTATTCTGACATGAAAATGTAAGTGCCAACATTTCACACACACCCTCTCTTTCATTTATTATAAAAAAAAAAAGATTGTAAAGCCACATCTTAAGCATCTGATCAATGAGACAATCCCTACAAGGGCCCAGTGGCTTTGTGAGCATGGCATTTCCACACGAGGACCTCCAGAGAGAAGGTCTGGGTAGATAAAGAAGAGGTCCTTTCCAGGAAGATTAACCCTGAGCTCCTGCAAGCCTTATCAGTTGCCACACGTTCAGTGCTAATGAGAGGAAAGACAGAGTTCCACTACTTTTCCTCCCAGCCTACCTGCGAGGGGGAGAGCTCCATTCATCAGGGCTGCTGCCAGAAAACACCGTCTATGGCAATTAGAAAACAACAGATCGGAGGCAACGTCTTCCATCATGGCCAGGGGCTACAAGCATCCTCGACTCGCAGAGGCTGCTCCGGGGAAAAGGCCATCTGACATATGCCCACCTCAGATCCAGTTTTTAAATCAGCCCTGAGCTCGCCCTTCTTTTTCCTGGTCTTCCACACATGCTTCTGGGGAGAAACTGGTCCCACCTGCCATGCAAACTCCAGGAGGGAGAGCCTCGGGCAAGGCACCAGCCAGCGCTTTTGAACAAATCCTTTTGTTTTCAAGCGCCCTCTCAATAAATAGCATTAACCAGCAAATCTTGTAGCACACTCTTGCCTCATCTAATCCGCATTGTCTCCTCTCTTTTCCCCTTCTCCCAGGCAAGTCAGGAGCAGTAATTCCCATGAATGTGACTCGCTCTCCCTGCCATACCTCCCGCCAGCCCCGAGCCCAGCAGAGGCTGATGTGGGCTGCAGGCAGAAGGATTCGGCTTCTGCAGGTGGTATTTGCTCACTAAAACCGTGCCAGAAAGCAGGGCAGGAATGGAGTGCTAAGGGAAGGAAGCCTCTTGGGCAACTGCAAGCACACACCATGGAAAAATTTCTAGCCAAGGACAGAAGAACCTTTATGTGGCAGGCCAGGAGCAGGGAACAGCCAGCAAATACCTGACGTGCCGTAAAGCAGGGCTGGGTTGCGTGGCAGTCTCACAACCCTCATCCCCTGGTGAATTTTTGGAGTCCACAGGACTCAGCACTTGCTGAAATGCTTTGCTACAGCACTGGCTAAATTCACTATTAAGGTCAATAATTCAGAAACTGATTTTTAACTTCGCTTCAGCCATTTCTTCCCTCACGCATAAACTCTCTATACTGCAGATCAGCAAGGAAACAGTGTCCCCTCTTTAAAACGCCCAGCAGCTTAGTGCTTTTACACCAGGGCCTGCCTGGATGACCGAGAGAAGGGCCACAGCGTAAGAAGGCAGCAGGCAGGGGCGGTGTGCTTGTGGGTCAGAGCAGGAATTCAATCCCCTCCGTGCCATGACATTCCTGGGTGGACCCAGCAAGCCCAGTCTCATTTTCCAGCTGGTGAACCAGGTCCCAGAGAGACAGGGTTGGATGGAGACCTGGACTCACCCCACTGCAGTCATCTGCCACAGCAAACCTCTGCTTGTCTCCCAGCTAGCAGCCCACCTGATGTAACCTTGGGAAGCAGCACAGGAAGCACCAGGACAGCTCGGAGACTGTGGAAAAAGTACTCAAAAAGGCCAACAGCACCTGCCTGACTGCCACAGACACCACACACGTCCCTGCTGCAGAGCCACAGTGCTGCAGAGCACCCAAACAGCGTGCATTACCAGCCCTGAAAGCTTTCATTATCTCACAGCACTGCGCCCCATTATCACCGGGAGCACATAGACATTATCTCTGGCAATCTCTCATTTATCGACCAAGCCCAGAAATGCTTCTGAAACAGCAGCTCGGCGTGACTGGGGCTGCGAGCTCCACAATGGAGCGCAATAGTTTTCATCCGTCCGTCCGTCCGGGATGCTGCCAGCCAGGCAGCGTGGCAGCCCACCGGCCTGCCAGCAGTGACATCCCTTCAAACCAGAACCGCCGCTCGCCACTGGCCATTTCATCAGGGAAAGCAAAATATTTGCAGGAGAGAACTAGTAACAGGACGTGCAAGGCAGCGGTCATTAAGTCAAACAGCGAACGCAGCCGTGGTACAAAGTGCGACGATCGGAGACCAGGCAGCTGGCCAAGGTCTCTTCGCTAGTACAACTACCTGCAGGGGAAAACAGAGGTGACCAGGCGATGTCCTGTGGTCTGTGATCTCAGCGCTGTGGCAGGGGACAGGGGAGCAGCCAAGAGGGAGACCAAACGGAGACAAATACGTTTTGCCTTTAAAACAAAACAAACATTGTACAAATGAGGGTGGGAACACTGAGCTGGCAAGCTGCCCTGGTCCTATTGGTCTTGCTACAGCCCAGCATGTTCTCTACAAGGTCATGACAAAAAATATTAACTGCCCCTTAAAATTAGGTGCAGATCCTCATGAGAAGAGTGGGATTTGCAGAAAAGGAAAAGTGTGAAGCCAGCATTGCAGAGCCAGCACAGGCACAAAAATCCAGGGAAGCTTTTTCCTGCGAGTAAAAATACATCACTGCATTTAGCTAACACATAAGGAACTGGATCCGGACTGGTAAGACCTGGCAACACTGTGGGGAAGCAGCACGGTAGGTAAGCGTTACTTCAACCATGTATAAATATTCAGTATAGCAACCGATGTAAGGTGATACAAGGACCAGATCCACAAAACATCGCTGTAAAGACTTGTATGATACGACCCTGGCTCCAGGACCCTTCCTCCCAGGCCTGGGACCACCCCGTTCCCAGCAGGAACAGGAGCATCACTAAGTTATGAAGCTCTCCCAACTGCAGTCTTTTGTAAATGCATAATCTTCTGCTAGGAATGGTCATCCATGGGAGATTTAACCTGTGGACGGGATAACATAACGCAGGTGGCTGCCCACGGGCCAGACCCCTCCAAGCAGTTCCCAGAGGAACTACAGCCTGACCCCCTGCAACTCTTCTGGCCAACACAGGGAGCCAGGCAGCTGGTCTTGAGCTCGCCACTGAGGGAGAGGAGATGGGAAGGGAACGGCCGGTCGTGCCGTGGAGCATGCAGCTCACCTAACTGCAGCACAACGTAGCTCTGGGTACTGCCTGAAATCGGGGCTTGCTGCAGCCACGTAAATGACATCCCAGCTGCTCTCCAGTAAAGATCTACAGCAGCAAATTCTTAAGCAAGCCTAAGAGTGGAACTACCCTGCCTAAACCCACCTTTACTGAGCCTGAGGTATTCATTTAGGCAAAGAAGGATTAAAGCAAAGACAAGATCTTACAGAAACTCAGACAGATATAAATAACTGATGTTACGACCTCCAGCTCCTCAGAGCTTTGGAAGAATTCACAGCAACCGACCACACAGGCACCCGCGAAGTTATAATGTAAGACTGACTCAGACTTGAAACCAACGGGACAGGGACAGCTCACCGCTGCGGGTGAATGTAATCACTTCTCTGAACTCCCCTGGGCAAACTGTATTGTTCTTTTTATCACCTCCCTTCACATCATTAACCTTTTTGTTGAAGCATCAGACAGCAAATCATTTCGATTTGCATTGCACGTGTGCTCCAGCTAATCCTCATGTTCTCTCCCTTCTCGTTCCTCTCCCACGAGAGAGATGACAACAGCATCTATTAAAAGCAAACACACAAGCTGTGCACCGGGAAATTTCACCGCATTAGGAAACACATCAACAAACACAATTCTGCTTTTAGAGCAGGCAAGGATCCCACATGTAACAGCTGAATCTCCTACCTACACTGGTTGCTATGCCCTGTTTCCTGTCCCACTTAGCAAGTTCCCCCCAAGATTTCCTCCTCTCTGCAACATGAAGAACTATTCAGTGCTCGCAGAGGCTGGTTTGCTCAGCAGTGGGAATTTGCTCTGCAGGGGAATCACATGTTGAGTATCTGACAGAGTTAAAGCTCCACACGGAAACGCTTTGTTTGCTCGGTCCATTTTATTTAACTTAGGTCTGAGCTCTCAGACCATTGATCTCCTTTTAAAAGCTAAAAACTGAGTAGTAAATAAAATACAGTTGTTTAGCAAGCACCGAAACTCAACCCACATTTACAGTGGGGAATACACAGTTACTGCAACACCTGGTTCTTCAACACCTGAAAGCCTTTATAAGAAGCAGCACTGCTGGGATTTCCCGCAGAATCAGAGGAGGGAAGACCAACGCAAGCCCGCATCTCTTCGGGGCTGGAAGGTCACCTGGACTTCACAACCAAGAGATGCAGCTTAAAGCCAGAGCTCAGACTGATTTGCTGACACTGGAAATGACCCTGCCTACTTTGTTTCTCCGTTTCCTCGTTTCAGGGTACACATAATCCTTGCCTGACTCACCATGGGAAGGGAATCTGTAAGAACGTACACAGCGCTTGTGGCTCCTCAGACGCCTCAAACTGATGGCTTGGCAGGAGGCCAGAAGAGGCATACAGCCATCCTTCTGAATCTACACGTGGTTCAGCCCAAGGCACTTCATCACCACATAACCACAGGGACAGAAGATGAAGTCACCTCAGGACCTCCTGTGCCAAAGAGCCAGTGCATCCTGCAGGCGAACAGAGCCCGTCGGGACACGGGCACCGCAGGACTTTTCTCCCCAGAGCACTAATGAAACTACGTCTACCAGTCTGGGCCTGTCTGGGGAACGCTAATCTCCAGAAAACCTTTCGAAGCACAACGACAGCAAGCAGCCGTGCAGCGCTCTGCCCTCTCCAGGACAGAGCTCGGTGGGGGCCTTGCAGTGAGCCTCGTAGCCAGGTTTTTGCCCTATATCACAACCCTTCTCCAGCGAGAAGTGCTCTCCATCCCCTGCCGCAGGAGCGCCAATCTTGACTGCCCCCATCAAGATCTGGAAACGTTTGCTCACATGCAATTCCTGTTCCCCGTTCTCATTCCTTTCCACCCAACAGAAACTACCTGGACCTGTAATTATTAACCTACGCCAAGAGACTTACCAGCTTCTGTGCTACGATGTTATAGTGACTGAAGGACTGGAGCAGGGCCACAAAGCAAACCTTACAGCCAGCTGGGTGAGAAGACAAAAAGACACGTTATGATTTCATTTTTGCAAGTTGCCATTATCAAAGCACATAAATCACAACAGCCAGGCTACAAATCTGTCTGGAAAGGCCTTGAAGTGAGCCAGGTCTAGGCAGCCCCTCACGTGGTCGTGGCTGGGCTTTCCATTTTCACCTTTCTATAGAATTTCCACATTAGGGAAAATGTTAGTTTAAAAAGAAAGGGAAAGAACAAGAAAAAGATGACATAAAAAAAAGTAGGAGGCCCCTTTTCTCTCTCATGCCATCCTGCCCTGGGATCTCCTGGCACTGTTTGCTGGTACTACTGCAAGAAGGCCAACAGCCGACCATGACACGAACTACTGAAAACACTGACGTGCCAAAAATCCCCATTTCGGCTCTCGAAGGGCAAGTGACCTTGACTGCAAAAAACACACAGAACAAGCAATCTTGACAAAGACACCTCACTAAAACGTGACTTTGGAAAACCCAGCATGTGACAACCTGGCCTCATGGTTTGGGTATGAACAAAATCAGCGTATTTGTTTCTCCCTGCCAGGCAGCAGGACGTGGATTTCAAGGGGAACTAGTCAGTGGCCCCAGCTGAGCCTTCACTGGCCCCTCGGGAGCTCCCAAGTTTTGAGCACCAAGCGAGTACCTGGACAGCACAGGGGTGCTACGGACTAAGAGTACACTGGCACCCAGGTCCTCTCATTTCCACCCTGGGACTGTCAATAACCCACTCTCCATGGGCTTGCCTGCAGTTTGACTCTGTTCAATTAAGTAAAACAAATTTTTAAAAACAAAGTAAAGCCACAGCTGAAGAAGTGGCAGATATGGGGGGAAAGATGCACTCAGCCCTGCCGCCTGCACAGCACGCTGAGCTAGCTTTCAAGTCTGATAGGTGCCAGATTCGCTGGGCTGGCTGCTTTACCAGCAGAAAGCTGGAAGAGCCCACGACGAGGCCAGCGCCCGCTCTGCAGGGGCTGGTAGGTTACTCACAGGTGAAACTGTTAGCAGAAAAGCAATTAGGCAACTTGCCAGGCTCTTTGTTTGTTTCTTTACTCACTACCAGCTTATCTATTTGTTAGTTGGTCCAGATATTTCTAATTACACTGTAAAACAGCTAGCTAGTGAAGGAATTACCATGAACACCTCACTCTCAGAGGTCCGTGTGATTTACAGCTTTCACTGATGAAACAAGGTGCACAGACATTATGGGATGTACTCATGGATATAGAGCAAGTGCCAAGAACAAGTCAGGGCTGGGATCCATAAATCCTGACCCCAAAGCTTTGGGCTAATCTGAGGATGCCTCATGCTCTGCAAAACCAGCCTCTGCTCACATAGAAACACTTTAGGCTGAAGGAACCTCCAAGGAGCAGGCAAAGGCAAACCCTCGCCTTGGAGAGTCCTGCTGCTGACTTACCTCTGAGGTAGAAGGAGAGGAAATGGTGCACCAGGAAGCTGCCATCTGTTCTGGTGTCTCGCAGCAGCGTGAATTTACCCTGAAAAAAAGAAGAAAAATAACTTAACAGAGGAAGATGAGGACACAAACTGATCCCGGTTCCATCTTGGTAGACAAGATGCCTGCTCAGGCTAGGGGAAACTCTGCAGGTATTAGTCAGAGAAAGAAGTGGACAAGCAGCGCTCCTCTGGACACAGCTCACGGGGAGGCATCAGAAGATGTGGAGTTCACTGCTTCTTGAAAGACATGCCTGTCAGCTAAAAGCCCTTGCGCCAGACTGAGACCCCAGCTGGACCCCCACGCTCTGTGCCCACCAAGAGCCACCTCCTCACATGGAAACACCTGGCTGCTGCGGAGCAGCACTGTGCTTTCCAGTGCCGGCACATCCAGAGCACACACGTATCCTAGAATCATAGATTGTCCTGAGTTGGGAGGGACCCACAAGGATCATCAAGTCCAACTCCTGGCCCTGCACAGGACAGCCCCAAATTCACACCGTGTCTCTGAGGGCCTTGTCCAAGGGCTTCTTGACTATCGCCAGCCTTGGTGCCGTGACCGCCTCCCTAAGGAGCCTGTTCCAGTGCTCCACCACCCTCTGGGGGAAGAACCTTCTCCTAACACCCAACCTAACCCTCCCCTGGCACATCTTCCTGCCATTCCCTCGGGTCCTATCGTTGGTCACCAGAGAGAAGAGATCAGTGCCTGCCCTTCCTCCTCCTCCCCTTGTGAGGAAGCTGCAGACCGCCATGAGGTCTGCCCTCAGCCTCCTCTTCTCCAGGCTGAACAAACCCAGTGACTTCAGCCGCTCCTCGTACGCCTTCCCCTCTAAACCCTTCCCCACCTTCATGGCCCTCCTCTGGACACTCTCCAGTAGCAGCTTTATATCCTTGATGTCCTGCAGCGCCCAAAACTGCCCACAGCGCTCGAGGTGAGGCCGCCCCAGTGCAGAGCAGAGCGGGACAATCCCCTCCCTCGACCGGCTGCAATGCACTGCTTGATGCACCCCAGGGCACGGCTGGCCCTCTTGGCTGCCAGGGCACGCTGTTGGCTCATGTTCAACTTGCCGTCAAGCAGAGCCCCCAGGTCCCTCTCTGCAGAGCTGCTCTCCAGCCTCTCGTTCCCCAGGCTGTCTGTACAGCCAGGGCTGCCGTGCCCCAGGTGCAAAATCTGGCACTTGTCCTTGTTAAACTCCATACGGTTGGTGATTGCCCAGCTCTCCAGTCTGTCCAGATCTCTCTGCAGGGCCTCTCTGCCCTCGAGAGTGTCAACAGCTCCTCCCAATTTTGTATCGTCAGCAAACTTAATGAGTATTCCTTCCAGTCCTGCATCCAAGTCATTTATGAAGACATTAAAGAGTACCAGCCCCAAGATATTATTCTACCCCAAGGTATTTGTGCCCCTGGTGCTGGACACCATCATCATGGGTGGCTGTGAGCAATTTCCACCTCCCAGCTTTGTCCCCCTCTCCTCCAGTTCACAGTCATCTTCTGTCTACTCCAAGTGGCACAGATGGCAGGGGGACAACAGCCACCCACTCTGTTCCCAGTCCGTTCTCCCACTGCCACGGCCAGCATCACCTTTGCACTTAAAATGGCAGCTCTGCTACAGCTGCTGCTTCTCCTGTCCCCAAACAGCCCTCCCTGCCCCCTGTTCCAGGCTTACCTCAAACATGCCCCGTTCAGAGCAGAAAACCTTATCATCAAAATATGTGTACTGGAGCAGAGCTCTCTGCACAAAGTATATACCTTGTTTTGATCACACAGGAAATTAATTCCATTCATCAGTGCATGCTTGTTATCAGTACCAGCCTCATCAAGGCATTTGTTTCCACTAAAACCTTAGTCAAGATGTTTTTGTAATCAATACAAATCATAGAAGGGCTGTTTTTAATCACAAAGAACTTATCAATGCATTTTTTTCGATCTATTAGGAGAAAAAAAAGTGCCCTTTGCAGCAACAAGCAATCTACCCATGGACAGTTCACAAGCCATCTATCAGAGTTAACTCCTGGACACCTAAAACGTGTTCTAAAGCGGTGCTAATGGAACGGCAAATATTGAACATGTCTGCAGGGAATGCAAAGCAGAAGCCAGGGTAGAGAAGTGCTGCTCTTCCTCAGCCAGAGAAAGCTCTTTCGCACCCAAAAAAACGGTTATGCCTCTGTGGCCGCTACAATAACAGGAGGCACCACCGCGGTGAGCATCTCACCGAGACGCATCCTCCATGGCTAAGCCTGGAGGAGTCTCTGGGTTCAAAGAGCACCAGGTCAAACATTCAGCCATTTATCTTCTGCAGGACTCCATCCCCTTCGAGTCCCCTTTTCCCCGCAACAGCCCCCTGCAACAGCAGGCTGAATGCCACACCAAGTCTCCCCCCTTGCCTGCTAGCTCTCGAAAGGCTCTCTCCTTTGCTCCCACATACGCTGCGCAGAACACTGCAGGATGTGATTGTTCAGAGCACACATTATTTCGCTTCTTCAAACCTTCCAGTTATCAACCCTTAAATCCTGCCAACCCTCACTTCGCTGTCACGCTGCAGCTCCTTAGATAGCACTCAAAACTCTTCACTCCTGACGCTTAGATGGCCAGCTGGCCAGGGGTGGAAGTGTCCAAACCATGCATCTCCAGAGGCAGCAGCTGCACCAAAGCACAGCTGGTGTAAGGAAGGAAGGCAACAGCTCCAGGAAACTCCAGCATCCTGCTTGTGGCCACAGAACTGCCCCAAAGCCTTTACCAACTCCAGAGCACACGACACAAATAGAGGAATAGGGGTTCTACCAGTCACGTCGACACAAGGAGGAAAGCACGCAAAGCCAGCAGGAATCTGCGAGGCTTTCCAAGGTCTGCAAACCCCTGTGGTCATGCCGTCTTCACGCAGGTCCACGCACCTCTTGCATCCCTCCCCACAGATGGCATATATCAAATTGTTTAGCAGTTGGCTGGAAGAAACCAGGACCCTGGAGGACCTGAGGGCGAGCAGCTTCCCCTTGCTGCTGAGGAGCGGAGAAGTCCTGGCCCCACCACCAGGACCTTGTTTGCTGGCACGCAGAAATCCTGTAGCCCCCGATTTGCCACCGCAGATGTGCGGTCTGATTCTCTTCCCCCTTTTGCACATTTTTCTGAAGCCCAGAAAGATGCTGCTGGGGATGAAGCACTTCCAAAGGCAAGGCCTTCTTGTAGCACCTTCTCCATCCGCCTGCCCCAGCCCGTTCCCTCCACACTCCGCTTTCACACTCTTTCCACCTGCAGGCTACAAGGCAGAAGCTGCAGCTACTTGTTAGAAACTGCCAAAATCCCTTGGCAGGGCAGCAGTGGGTGTCACAAGCATCCAGTGGTGACATGTCAGATACACCCACACAGGCGGCAGCTTCATCCACCTACCAGCCCTGCGGTGAAGGCGTCTGTCAGCTCTTTGAAAATGGCACAGGCCAACCGTGGAGATGCAGAAATCAGGATGGCAGAGATGGGAAGAAGAGATCTGCAAAGGGATGATGCTTTTTAAGCACAGTGTGACACCTATTTCCAGCCAGCCTTGGCCAGTTATCTCAGCACACCCCAAGGGGAAGAGCCCAGCTGCGGATTGCACGGCTCTGCGCAGCGATCGGTGACACTGAGTGGTGCAGAGAGGGACATGCAAGACAAGAATATTCATCATTTACCACTGGGTTAGTCCACACCGCCGTGTCTGAACTCAATCTTCCAACTCTGGCATCAGGAAACACCACTCATTCTGTGGCCAGCCATATCCTGGTGCTACGCTACCGCCAGACACCTCGATGAAGAGGAATCTGGAGTGTTTGGAGGGAGGTCCAAGCCCCTGGCTGATGAGAGAGGAAGAGCCAACTCAAATCCGAGGTGATTCCTCACGCAGAGGAGCCTTTGGTTCAGCTCCTCTGTCGGGTCCTCCCTGGGCTGCCAAACCAAAACTCAGGATCTTCGGGCCAAATCTCCTTTTGGTTTTGCTCTGCAGAATTTCCTACTCGCATCAAGGCGAGCCCCCTGCCTCCGAAACCAGGCTTGTGGACGACAGTATCCCCACCTGTCCCACAGCACCACCATAAAACCCGCCTTAGAGCACAGGCTCTGCTCTGCCAACAGTCAAACTCCACCAAGGGCTCCTCACTTAGCATTTCGCCTGTGTTACAAACCCAGTCATCAACCCACAGGAACCATGGGTTCTTGGGAATTTACACAGTCTCGGCTTATCACAGAATAATGGAATGGTCTGGGTTGGAACGGACCTTTCAAGGCCATCCAGTCCAACCCCCTGCCATGAGCAGGGACATCCCCAACCAGATCAGGTTGCTCAGAGCCCCGTCCAACCTGACCTGGAATGTTGCCAGGGATGGGGCATCTACCACCTCTCTGGGCAACCTGCACCAGTGCCCCATCACCCTCAGCGTAAAGAATTTCTTCCTTATATCTAGTCTGAATCTCCCCTCCTTTAGTTTAAAACCGTTACCCCTTGTCCTGTCGCTACAGGCCCTGCTAAATGTCTGTCCCCATCTTTCTCATCAGGCCTCTCTAAGTACTGAAAGGCCGCAATAAGGTCTCCCCACAGCCTTCTCTTCTCCAGGCTGAACAACCCCAACTCTCTCTGGAGCAGAGCTGCTCCAGCCCTCGGATCATTTTTGTGGCCTCCTCTGGACCCGCTCCAACAGGTCCATGTCTGTCCTGTGCTGAGGACCCCAGAGCTGGACGCAGCACTGCAGGGGGGTCTCACCAGAGCGGAGCCGAGGGGCAGAATCCCCTCCCTCGCCCTGCTGCCCACGCTGCTGGGGATGCAGCCCAGGACACCGTTGGCCTTCCGTGATGCAAGCGCACATTGGCAGCTCATAGCTTCAGTCTAACTTTTACAGAGCGCGACACCGCTACCACCGAGCCTTAGCCAACAACCTCCACCAGGTTTGCTTCGAGCCTCGAGGGCCTGACCTCTCTCCAGCAGCGCTCTCCTGGCGTTTCTTCCCCAGTAGACCAGCTCTGCCTTGCTCTGGGCAGGCTGACAAGGAATTACCTCACTGGCATATTCCAGCCCAGGGAGAAAGCTGCCCTACTCACACTGTAGCTCTGCAAGGAGAGAAGAGGGGGGAAACTCAGACTTACAAAATAAATTATCACCTCAAATGTGCTTTTATTATCTAAGCTAGTACCTATCAGGAAAAAACATGAGAGTAATGTGTAACACGCGTATTTTATTAACATTTTACCTGAAGTGCTTCACAACTTTTATACAGGGCGAGGGGGTTTAGTTGCAGCGTGATTTTATTAGCACAAAAACCGGATGGATGAACTGAATTAATTTAGTGGCCTAAAGGAAGAGAAATCATAGAATAACAGAACCCCAGAATGGCAGGGATTGGAAGGGACCTCTGGAGATCACCTCGTCCAACCCCCCTGCTCGAGCAGGCACCCCCAGAGCAGGGGGCACAGCACCGCGTCCAGGCGGGGTTTGAATGTCTCCAGGGAAGGAGACTCCACAGCCTCTCTGGGCAGCCTGTTCCACTGCTCTGGCACCCTCACAGGAAAGGAGTTTTTCCTCATGCTTAGGTGGAACTTCCTGTGTTCCAACTTGTGCCCATTGCCCCTTGGCCTGTCATTGGGCACCACTGGAAAGAGTCTGGCCCCGTCCTCTTGACACCCACCCTTCAGATATTTATAAGCATTGCTGAGATCCCCCCTCAGTCTTCTCTTCTCCCGGCTGAACAAACCCAGGTCTCTCAGCCTTTCCTCATAAGGGAGATGCTCCAGGCCCCTGAGCATCTTTGTGGCTCAAATCATTAAGGTTGGAAAAGATCTCTAGGATCATCAAGTCCAACCCCCAACCCAACACCCCCAGGCCTCCTGCACCATGGCCCCAAGTGCCACGGCTACACGGTGTTTGAACACCCCCAGGGATGGTGACTCCACCACCTCTCTGGGCAGCCTCTTCCAGTGCCTGACCACTCCTGCAGTGAAGACATTTTTCCTCATATCCAATCTAAACCTCCCCTGGTGCAGTTTGAGGCCATTTCCTCTCATCCTGACGCTTGTTCCTTGGGAGAAGACACCGACCCCCACCTCACCACAACCTCCTTTCAGGCAGTTGCAGAGAGCGATAAGGTCTCCCCTCAGCCTCCTCTTCTCCAGGCTAAACCCCCCCAGCTCCCTCAGCCGCTCCCCATCACACTTGTTCTCCAGACCCTTCCCCAGCTCCGTTGCCCTTCTCTGGACACGCTCCAGCACCTCCATGTCCTTCTTGTCCCGAGGGGCCCAAAACTGAACCCGGCATTCGAGGGGCGGCCTCAGCAGTGCCGAGCACAGGGGCACAGAACCTCCAGAACACACCGCAGGGCCCGGGGAGCCGCCGGTACCGGGTTTTACCCACGGTGGTGTTGTTATTCACCCACCCGCGACTGAGGGCTGCGGGGAGGCGGCCCGACCCCTCCGTAGCGGCGGGTACCGGAGCCGGGGGCGGCGGGGAGCCTGTGCCGGGGAAAGGGAAGGGAAGGGAAGAGGAAGGGAAGAGCCGCTCAACCGGGGGGGGGGGGGGGGGGGGG